>CP126893.1:60035000-63027500 GCA_030440675.1 Furcifer pardalis | reverse complement strand
CAGTCTTTTTTTAGACCCAGAAACACAATAGCTATTTCTTCTCATTCCTTCCTCCCTGCTAGGCAGTGTGCACACATGTTTCACTTCAATGTCCTTGTTCAGCAGCCTGCCACACAGTAACACCTGGGTTAGCACATTTTATTACTTTTATTTATTAACTATGTGTATCTACTTTGCTTTCCTCCAAGAATTCTGAGGTGTCTCTTTCCTCTGCACTTTCAGTCCCACAAAACCCCTTTGTGGTAGGTCAGACAGGGAGAGAAGGACAGAGGAAGACTAACCCAAGGACTCCCAGTGCATTTCATGACTCACTGAAGACTAGAATCTGGATCCTCCAAGTCCCAGTTCAAAGCTCTGGCTTCTGCAGTACTCTGTTTTTCTTAGCAAATAATTGTTCTGAGCAATGATGGGCATCAAGCAATTTTTACTACCACATTGTGGATGGGACTAACTATGGGTGGGGCCAAATCTGTGGGCAGGGCCAAATCTGTGGGTTGCTGGGGGTGGCCATGTGATCTAGTCTTGCCTGCCACATGGCCATGAAAACATCTTCAAACTCAGACAGCACTGGCTCTTTGGATGTAAATGGAGATGAGCACTGCACCCTCGAGTTGGATATGACTGGCTTTTGAGAAAGGGAGACCTCGAACCACTTGCAGGGACAAAACCTGATGTCAAATTTGAATACCAATCAGGGATCTTCTGTTATTAGGTAAAGGTTGCCCTTGCTTGAAAGCCAGTCGTTACCAATGCTAGGGTTCAGTGCTCATATCTGTTTGTAGCCAAAGAGCCAGTGGACTTGATCCACAAAAGCTCACATTAAAATACAGCAGTTAGTCTTTAAGGTGCCACAACGTCTTTGTCTTTTTGTTTTGTTTACTCTCCGATATGCTGGCACAGAATAAAACATTTTGACATCAGGGTTTGTCCCTACAAGTGGTTCAAGGTCTCCCTTACTCAAAAGCCAGTCATATCCAACTCTAGGGTGCAGTGCTCATCTCCATTTACATCCAAAGAGCCAGTGCCACCTGTGTTTGCAGATGTATACATGGCCATATGGCAGGCATGACTAGATTGCCCACGACATGGGCTCCGCCCATGGTGTGGTAGTGAATTTTTTTGCTGCCCATCACTGCCTCTGCATGCCACTTCTGGCACACATGCTATATGTTCACCACCATGGGCTTAGTCTCTCCCCATATGACATCTTCAATACATGTTTAAACTGCAACTCCCATTATCCACAGCCAGCATAGTCAATGATCAGGATGGCTGGAGATGACAGAGGCATAGTCTGACACATTTAAAAGATGCCAAAAGTTGGGAACGCTGAGCAGGGCTCTTCACATTACTCTCTTGTGAGTAATCCTGCACATACAGGCTGTTTATGCTTGATTGCTGCCCCCCCCCCCCAAGCCACTCTGCTCTCCCATGCTCTTAAGAGAAAATTGTTACCCAGCAACAGGGAGACTCATCTCTCTGGCAAAATCCCACGGCCATTCCTATAGGGGGAATTTACATGTGAAAAGTGAGCTTCCTTCCCTTATATAGGGGCCCTTTGTCAAACTAGCGCCTGGGAACTGGCCTACTGGAAAACCTTATCTGGCCCATTCTCTGGCTTTATAAACCAACAGCACTTTTACCATATGCTGGCACAGGAACCACACCAGAAGATACACAACTAGTTGTTTGTGGGCTATTCTTTTATGACATAGCAATGCATCGGAGGAGGGTGTGTGTATACTGGCTTCCTCTCTCTTTTGACTGCACATGCAGGTACTAACTAAGCACTCAGCCAGTGGCATTGAGAAATCGGCAGCCTTCCTTGTCCATTGTAAAACACAGACAAAAGTCATGGGAGACAATTGGCTATGGCAAAAGCAGGGCACACAGTGTGAAATTGGCCGAAATCCTTAATTAGCAGTGTAACCCTCCACATGCCTACTCAGACATAAATCATATTGAGTTCAGAATAGCTTCTTTTCAAAGCTAAAAGAATATAGAATCACATCTTAACTGTGCCCAATACATTCTCTTTATTATGTGATTTGGCTGGCTGGAAAGCTCAGTGGTTTAGGTATCTAACTGCAGAGTCAGAGATTGGGAGTTTACTTTTCCATTGTGCCCTTTGGGAGAAGAAACACCCTGTGTAACTATGGGCAAGGAACGATAAATCACCTCTGAGTATTCTGTACCTTAAAACCCAAGGAAAGGGTCACCATAAGTTAGAATTGACTTGATGGCATATGATAAGAATTGTTTTTGTTAGACTTGCCAGTACAAGCACTTTTATACAAAACACATAGTACATAATTGTGGGGGCATGGGGGCTCAGTGGTTAAGAAGCTTGCCGTGTTAGTTCGAAGGCTGGCAAGTTGGCAGTTCGAGACCCAGGTACTGCACGACAGATTGAGCACTCATCTCTCTCCCAGCTCTTGGGGACATGAAAGGAGCCTCATTTGGGCATTCCCTGAGCAGAGTTTCTTCTGCAACAATCCTTTTAACCCAGAATAATTTCTGACAAAAAAAATATTATTACAGTTTTATTAGTACATAATTATGCATATGCATAGATTCCTAGTTTTCAATTTAAAATACGGAGTTATAAGCTTGACTATATGCAGCCTGTAAGAGAAAGCTTAGGATCCCTTAGCTTTGTTTTGTAGAGAAGGCTAACTATTGATACACGCCATGCACTTACATTATTTCCACAAATGCTGCCTTGGGATAAATTAATAATTATGTGTTGTCAAGTTAATTGTGACTTACAATAACACTTTCCAGGGCTTTCTTGGTACAGAGTGCTCAGAAGTGGTCTACCACACCCTTCTTCTGGGACTGTGCAGCTTGCCCATGGGTGGACAAGCTGGCTCTTCTTTTGGAAGGCATAGTGGACAACTGAACTCCCAACAAGCAGAAACGTAACTCCCTGAGCTATCTAGCCACCTTAGTAGCTCTTTAAAAACAGGGCTAGTGCAAACAGGAGAACGTGTCTTTGTTCCCAGAAGGACTTTGAAGTGAAGCCAATTAAAAGAGAGCACAAAGTTTGGCATCCAGACTTAAATCTGAATGTTGTTCAAGTCTGGCTTTCAGCAAAACCACAATTTTAGAAACAGAACAAAATAGAGCCACCACAAAATGGAAACATAGGCTTTAACCAGTTCAAACTCATCCAGTTGCTCTGAACTAAGGATATTTATTTTAGCATGTATTTTGTTTTGGCTCTGAATGCATCGTTTAACAATTGACCTGGTTTGCAATCCTGCTTTGTAGGCAAAGTAATGCTATGGTAGGCTGTGAATAAGAAGCCAACACATTTAATCTCATTGTCTGGAGCACAAGAGACGAGAAGGCGGAAGAGAGAAGCCCAAGTACCACGGCTGTGCATTCCTGATTTTCCTTCGAAAGAAAGAGACTCTGAATGTTTTTTTTTCCTTGTTGTTCAGTCGCACAGTCGATTCCGACCATTTGCGACCCCATGGACCACTGTCTGCCAGGCACTCCTGTCCTCCACCATCCCCCTCAACTCGCTCAGCTCGGTGCCCACTGTGTCCACAATAACATCTAGCAATCTCATTTTTGGCCACCCCCTTCTTCTTTTGCCCTCAACCTTTCCAAGCATCAAGGCTTTCTCAAGTGAGTCTTTTCTCATTTGATGTACAAAGAATTTTAGCTTCATCTTTTCTATTTGCCCTTCTAAGTCAGGGTTGATTTCTTCTAATTTCTTCCTATTTGTTCTCTGAATGTAAGATTGACCTATTTGTTCTCTGAATGTAGCCAATGTCTTTATGCTTTTAGCTGTCTGAACTTCCTGCATCCTTGCAACATCTGCATGCTCCTCACCCCCATTTATATGTTGTCTTTCTCCTAAAAAAAAAAATCCAAGCCAGTTTACAGTAATAAAAGAAATAATAATGAAAGCTAAAACAACAAAATTCCAATGTTAAAAAAGATTTAAACTAATACAATATTAAAACGATACATAAAATACATAGCAAAAAACATTTAAAATAAAAAACAACAATAACATAAGTTTGTTGTTATATATCGTATTACATGTTTATATATCTTAAATAGTCAGTCACTAAGAAGAAGCCTGCCTAAAGAGAAAGACTATGGGAAGGGGAATCCAGAGTTTGGAAGCAGAGACAGAGAAGGCCCTCTTCTGTGTCCCTATCACACATCTGTGAGGATAGTAGGACCTAGAAAAAGGCACCTCCAAACATCTAAAAAGATGGGCAGTCTCTTAGAAAGAGATACGGTATTTGGGACAGCTTGGAACCAAGCTGTTTAGAGCTTTATAGGTTAAAACTAGCACTTTAAATTGTTCCTGGAAATGGACTGGTGTCCATTGGAAATGGTGTAACAGAGAAGTTGTATGATTCCTATAACCAGTGCCCCTCTGTTTGGGCACTCAGTCTCTTAAAGGTTCGCCTTCAGTGCTGTAGGCCAATGGTCAGGGCATTGGACAGGAATCTCCCAGTACCATTTTCTGAGGTTGCCACTCCAGGAAGGACCAGAGCCATCAGAAAACAGTGCCAAAAAGTCCCATTCTAGAGAGGTGGACCAGAAATAAAGGGCAATGGTATCAACAACTGCTGCTAGCTCCATCAGAAACAATTTGATCAAATCTCTACACTTAACAAAATGTATACCATGCTATTCTGCAATAGTAGTCCATGAAATAAGGTAAAGGTCACCCTTGTTTGAAAGCCAGTTGTATCCGACTCTAGGGTTCAGTGCTCATCGCTGTTTATAGCCAAAGAGCCAATGCTGTCTGCATCTGCAGACGTTTCCGTGGACATGTGGCAGGTGTGAGTAGACACTGGATCACACCTACTGCTATTTACTTTCCCACCAAAGTGGCACCTATTTATCTACTTGCAATTTCTTGCTTTTGAAATAAACACACATACAGTAATTAAGAGAACCTGGATTGTTTCTCTGTTTGTACCCAATAATACAAACCAGCAGAATAGAAAACATAGATAGGCACAACAGATTCACTCTACCTGTATAGGTCCGTCCCACCCAGTCTGCTCTGAGTAAGTGCAGGGACTGCTGGAGAGGATTTGGAGATATTAAAGGATGTCATAAGAAGAGGAGGAAAGGCAAGTCCCACAGTGTGAGCATAAGACTAATGGTCCTAAGATGTTTTATGTGGAACAGAGGTAAATACCGTACTCCAGGTGTTCTTGAATTTCAATTCCCAGAAGGCCTGATCAGCAGGTGTGCTGACTTGGGCTTCTGATAACTGAAGTCCAAGAACACTTGGAGCACCAAGGTGGCCACCCCTGCTCTAGAATATACAAATATGTTCTAGTTTTGATTATTTGAACTTTGAGCGGATTTGTCTGAGATTATTCCAATAAATGCTAGCAGCCACCATAGCATCAGATGAGGCTATCATTTGAGGTCTTGGAATCAGAACTTGAAAATTATTGCTTTGACCAAGTAAGAGGATGTGTTGTTATTGCTTTGTCATGCCTTCAGAATGCTACATAGAATTCCAACTTGGAGTAACAAGCATGTCAATCATTGATATATTGGGATCTGTAATTTTAAAGGGAGTTGGGACAAGGGCAGGGGAAACTAGGTAACCACGCCACAGGATTCTATGCTTAATAAGTATGTTCACTAAAATCTATTGGTATTCAAAGCCAGTCCCTATCATGCAAGCACATTGCTCTCTATCTGGCATATTCATATACCCTTGAGGGTTGGCAGAAAAACAAATTCATTTGTTTTACATGGGCAAAGAGGTTTATGTGACTGTGAAAGTTACACCTATAAATAGCTCCCAGGAATCTGGATGATCCACCCAGATAAAGAATTTTGCAAGTAATAAATTCAACAGATTATTGCTTGCAAGCTATAAATCACTTTTTAATTATTAGTGTGGTTACTGTCATGCCAAGATTCTAGTTTTAAAATACCACCGCATTTGGGTACATAGTTTCAAAAGTAGTTTCAAAATGGTAGTCGTTTTTGTCTGTGCAGACATATCAGACAACAAATAAAACAAAATAAAAAATACAAAAACAGTGTGGCACTTTAAAGACTAACTGCTATATTTTAATGTAAACTTTCATGGATCAAGTCTGAATCCAAGTTGTGAGGAAGTAGGATTGATCCACAAAAGCTCACATTAAAATATAGTACTGTAGTTGGTTTCTAAAGTGCCACAATGTTATGGTCTTCATTAATTGTTTTTGTTTTTTACTTTTATTTTATTTTTGTCTGATACAGTTTAGGAAATTATTTTTAACCACTAATATTGGGGGGAGGGCACCCCATTAATTGGGGACTTTGACAACTGCAGTCTGGAAGTGTATGTTTAAGAGCTCTGTAGTAGAGCTGTCTGGATTGCTGCCATGAAGCAGCAGCAGCTTCTGAAAGACATCTGGCGTAACATTCCCAGATCAAGTTCTTCATGTACAATAACTGCCTCATGCGTATTCCCATGTGACCAGAACAGAGAGAATGAAGGGCTTGTCCGACTTCCTGACCCCAAATTTCATGAAACAGCTCCATCTCTGCTTTCAGGCCCCTCCACCCTCCCACCTCCCCACCCTGGGAGGGATCTCTCTTCAATAGAATCCATTATTTCTCCCTTTTTCTTTGGTCTACTTTTGAATGGTTGACTTGGTCCTGCCTGGGAAGTGCAGTCCTATCACAGCTGAAGGGGAACACTGGAAAGAATTAATGCTAAATGACTGTGCCTTTGTGAATCCAAGGGCTTCAAGCCCATCCTGAATCTGTGGGAACAACTGCAGATTATAACAGAATGCATGCAAAAAAACTCTCAAAACAAACATTGACTTTAAATCAGGGGTAGCTAGACAGGCAAACCCTATAACACAAGTTTGGAAACAAGGACCTCATCACAGTCTCTTTGTTAATTCCATGAAATCCCTGTTAGTTTGGGACAAAGACAGATTTTCAAGGAGCATTGCCCTGTGTCAGCTGTAGCAGCTAAAGAAGGGGAATGCAGGGAAAATAAAGGAATATAAACTGACAGGAATTAGTCCACCCATCCCTTACACACAGCTCATTCTACACCCACATTCTTTGAGTGTGAGATTACATTCATACAATCTCAGCTCTGGCCTGGAATATACTTAAATGCAGAAGAGTGTGTTGTCAAGAATGCAGGAATGCTACAGTGATCTTTAGGGATTTTATCAACAATCCATTTCTGTTCCCTAGGCAGCACTCTTTTTGGATACATGGAACCATAGGAATCCCTCAAAAATTTTATTTAACTTCAACGTCCAATCAGCTATAGTCAGCGGAGCAAATGCTTTGGAATGACAGGTGATGAAGTACCTTGAGGTCTGATTTGTATGCAACACAAACACAACAGCATTGTCTAAAGCTGCTGCACCCAGAGGCAAGATAGCCAGGCTAATGTCTGACTTCCAGGAGATGAGGAACAAGAAGATATATTTGAAATTTTCGGCATACAGAAATTTGGGAGCTTAGGAAGTAGGATACCAAGGTAACAAATTGTATGAGACTAAATAATGGCATGCTGTTTGGGTCACACATTAACAAAAAATGCACAACTTAGTGTCACCACAAGGAACATTGGTGATCAAATCACATCCAGATTTAGTTAGGTGTACTTGGACCCTTCTGATATAACTGGGATTTGAATCATGGCTACTTTGTCACATCCATTTCAATTTGTCCCAAGTGCAACTAACTTAATCTGGACCAATTTTTTTTAATCCATGGGGAATCAGTCAAAGCTAAAGCCAGGTGGGAAGTGTATGATCTTTGCCTACTCCAAATTGCAGCTCCCCAACATTACTGGCCGGAGTTGATAGGAGTTAAGAGTCCAACAATAGATAGAAGGCCAAGGGTACCCCTGAACTAAAAGAATAAAATGCCCCCTATTTATTAGTGCTATCTACCTACTTGTTAGGGACTGCTGAACTTGATGACTAGAAGGTTGGCAGGTCAGCAGTTCGAGGCCCGAGTACTGTAAAACAGAGTGAGCTCCCATCTCTGTTCCAGCTCCTGCCAACCTAGCAGTTCGAAAGCAAGAAATTGCAAGATAAATAGATACTTCAGTGGGAAAGTAAACAGCATTATGTGCACTCCGGTCCATGTCCATGGAAATGTCTACAGATGCAGACAGTGCTCTCTCTTTGGTCATAAATGGAAATGAGCACCACATCCTAGAGTCAGATACTACTGGCTTTCAAACAAGGGTGACCCTTACCTACTTGTTGCTGATTAGTTGTGTCATGTGTAGTAGCTAATAAAACATCTGCACTGGTTGAAAATGACAGGAATGGTGGAGAGGACAGGATTGATGAGAATGGATATGCAGTAAAAGAGGTCCACAAGGATAGGAAAGGCAATTCAGGAAATAATGTGTTATGAAAGTTGGTCCTGAAACAATCCCATTGGGGGACTTCAACTCCTAGATCCCTAGCTGAATTGAGAGTGTTGAACTGGAAGCTGGGAAACTCCACTTTGAGTCTACTCAGCCATGATAGTCATGCTCAGTCTGACCTCCCTCAGGGCGATTGTTTTGAAGATAAAATGGAGAGGATATCTGGTGTTTGGAGTTTACTGGAGACAAGTGGTCATATAAATGTAACAAATAAATATTTACTTGGGAGTAAGAAGGGGGAGTCTTATTAAATCTTCATCATTGTGCTTCTAAATGCATTTTCTATGTTTTAATTCTGTTTCTTTTCTTCTTGGTTTTTTTTACTAATCTTTCCTCCTCCTCAAGTAACATCTCCTGTGAAATTATTTCCTCCAGCTGTAGGAAACTGGGACGCAAGGATGTATCTTCTTACAAAAGTCTGAGGATTTGTGGAGAAAGCATTCTATGCAAGAGGTTGCATCATTAAGAGTATTGAGTCAACCAGAAAAGACTGTGGCTCATACTGAATAGTTTTACATTGTCAGTCTTGTTTGCAGGAAATGAAGAGCAGGAAGTTAAGAAAGGAAGGAAAAATTACTTCATGTACTGTATGTGTTTTTCTGTCTCTACAAGTTCCTCACTACTAGATCTTTCTGAGATAAACTTTTGTGTGCTTCTGAAATAAAAATAGCAACTAAGAGTGTTTGTAAAACTTTAGGAAGAGACTGAAAAGAAGTGGCAAGTAAAATAGGATATTGGTCTGATCTAATCTGATTTTCTGTGTTATTAAATCCTCAATAGGACCATACTGTATCTTCTCAAAAGACTATGTCACATTTAAAAAAAAAATCATGTCAGAAGCACACAAAGGTGGTTTCTTGGTTAAAAGGATTTTTGTTGGAAGAACTCTGCTCAGGGGATGCCCAAATGAGGCTCCTTTCATGTCCCCAAGATCTTTTCCCACAAAAGTAGTCCCTATTTTTGTTGTTCAGTCGCACAGTTGATTCTGACCCTCTGCGACCCCATGGACCACTGTCCGCCAGGCACCTCTTTCCTCAACCATCCTCCTCAACTCGCTCAGCTTTGTGCCCATTGTGTCTACAATACCATCTAGCCATCTCATTTTTGGCCACCCCCTTCTTCTTTTGCCCTCCACCCTTTCCAGCATCAAGGCTTTCTCAAGCGAATCCTCTCTTCCCATTTGATGTCCAAAGTACTTTAGCTTCATCTTTACTATTTGACCTTCTAAGGAGCAGTCAGGGTTATTTTCTTCTAAGATTGACCTATTTGTTCTCCTCGCTGTCCAGGTGACTCTCAAAACTCTCCTCCAACACCACATCTCAAAGGCATCTATTCTTCTGCGCTCAGCTTTCCTAATGGTCCAGCTCTCACAACCATACATTGCCACCGGAAATACCATTGCTTTGACTATATGAATTTTTGTTTGCAATGTGATGTCTCTACTTTTCACTATGTTCCCCAGGTTTCTCATCGCTTGCCTCCCAAGAATCTGTCGCCTTTTTATTTCATGGCTGCAATCTCCATCTGCAGTGAGCTTTGATCCTAAGAAAGTAAAATCTGTCACTGCTTCTACTTCTTCCCCATCTATTTTCCAGGGACTGATAGGGCCTGTTGCCATGATCTTGGTTTTCTTGATGTTGAGTCTCAAGCCAGCTTTTGCACTTTCTTCTTTCAACCTGTCTACTTGCAATTTCTTGCTTTCGAAATGTTAGCTTGGCAGGAGCTGGGACAGAGACTGGCGCTCATTCTGTCATGTGGTACTTGGTTCTTGAACTGCCAACTTGCTGACCAGATGCCATGTTAGAGTTTATCAGAGAGTAAACAAAACAACAACAAAAAAGACAAAAGGTTGTGGCATTTTAAAGACTAATTTAGGGGACTCTCAAAACTTTCCTCCAACACCACATTTCAAAGGCATCTATTCTTCTCCGCTCAGCTTTCCTTATGGTCCAGCTCTCACAACCATACATTGCCACAGGGAATACCATGGCTTTGACTATGCATAAAAGCCTAGGGGAACAGACTTTTTACGTAAGTAGGGGTTTTACTGTACTGTACAGTCAGTGATGGGATGTAACAGGTTCCCACCAGCCCGCCAGAATCGGTAGTAACTTTCCCCAGTGTCCCGGAGAACCGGTAGCAGCTTTTGGGGGGAACCACCTTCGGGGCTTACCTTTTTACTGGTTCTCTCACTGCGCATGCGCGGCAAGCACTTGGTGTGCATGCATGCCTACAGTGCTTGGTGTGTATGCACGGCCTCCTTGCTGTCCTCCCAAGCGGGGAGGAGGAAGAGAAGCTGCTAGCCTGAAGCTCCCTATAGCCTGCTCCCCAGGGTAAGTGACTCACCTTTGGATGTAGTGTGTCTGTGTGTATTTTAATGTGTATTCAATACCTTTACCTATATTGACGTACTACCACAGTTCCTAAAAAGGCCTGGCAGCCTGGCTTGGGGTTTTTAAGCAAGGTCTTGGAGTTACCTCATCAATAAGCTACACCTGTGCTGTTCCAAGTGGTGTTCCAATTGGAGAACCCTTAAGGAGGTACAGCTGTTTTACATTTACATTAAGGCATATTATCCTAGAGAACTGGTTAGGCAAAGACTTAGTACCTGACTTCTTTAAGTGTTGAAAAGTTGAAACGTCCCAAAATGAAGCCATCTTGTGGTGAGTTCATTCTGTAGTTCCTTCCATCTGACCTAGTGTGAGCGAGAATAAGCTTTAAGCTCTGGTTTAAAAGCTCTGGTTGATTTGTGTTTGGGGTGGGTGTATTTTAATGTATTTTTATTTATTTATTTAATTTATTCCTGGGTTTGTGTTGTGGGTGGGTGGGTAGGTTGAGGGGTGTGTGTGTGTGTGTGTGTGTGCTTATTTTTTAAAAATTTTTATTTGGCCCCACCCAATGACATCATGATGTTAGCTCCGCCCACACTGTGATGACATCACGGTGAGGTAATACAAATTCTAACATTCCACCACTGTGTACAGTGTATATCCATTTCAGCAGCGACACCCAGAGGGCGGGCGACGAGGTTTGTCACAGCAAAAGCACAGTTTTAGTACCTTGCGGACTGACAGATTTATTGGGCCCCACGGAATGAGCTCCCGTCTCTGTCCCAGCTCCTGCCAACCTAGCAGTTCGAAACCAAGAAATTGCAAGTAGATAAATAGGGACCACTTCGGTGGGAAGGTAACAGCGTTCCATGCACTCCGGTGTCTAGTCATGCCTGCCACATGACCATGGAAATGTCTGCAGAAGCAGACAGCGCTGGCTCTTCGGCTTAGAAACAGAGATGAGCACTGACCCCTAGAGTCGGATACGACTGGCTTTCGAGCAAGGGAAACCTTTACCTTTACCTTTTTAATCGGATATGTTACAAAGAGAGGGGCCGCCGCCACACCAAAGGTTCTTTAACTGGGAGAGAGAGAAACTCCCTCCCCGCCAAGCCACGCACCGACTACTCGCGCGCCTGTGGACCGCCTTATTTATGCCTTCCGAACGTTGACGTCACGACCCTCGCGCGGAGCCAGCCAATCCCTCCGAGGCGGCCGTCGGAAGAGGGAGGGTTAAAGCCACCCGCCGGGAGACACCGACGCCTCATCTCTGCGTCTCGTTCGGGTAGCAGCTCAAGCATTGTAGCTCCGCCCCCCCTCAAAGGGGGGTTGAACAACTGCCAGATGGTGGGGGACGGCCCCTCCCCTTTCTGTGACGTCGTCATCACCCGGATGAGGTAGGCTTTGGGAGCTGTGTCAGCGGCTGAGGGAGGAGATGCGGTAGCTGTGAGTGAGGCGGTTAGAGCGGCCCGTGAGAAAGGGGAACTGCCAGCGAGGTAAAGGAGCGCGAGGAAGGTGTGGAGGGCGGGGGGGGGGAGTGTTTTAAGGAGGACGTGCGCGTGAGGAGGTGGGGGAAGCATACGTGTGCCCCCCCTCCTCCCCCTCTAAAAATAACCCAACTGCCGTTGGCACGCCCTTCTCCGCGAGCTCGTCCTGATTGGCTGCGAGCTGACAACGGGGCAGGTCCCCGCCCTCGCGAGCTGGAAATGGGTTGCCACGGCGGGCTGTGACTGGCTGAGGGCGGTGCCAATTATCGAGCAGGGCGTCGGCACGGGGCGGGGCCGGCCGAGCCGGACCGGGCGGGGCTCCCTCCTCCCGGAGAGCGTGCGTGCGTGCGTGCGGGGAAGGCCTTTTGGTGTGACCGTTGGGCCGGGTGGGGAGAAGGCCTGTCGCTTCACCTTAGGGCCGTCGGCTACACGCTCTCTCCTGTCACGTCCTTACCGTTCTCTGACCCCCCGGCGCTCATTTTTGGTCATTTTGGAGGGCTCCGGGCGGCCCTGAGGATGACTCGCCTCGTGGCCCGTTAGGCGGTAAGTGGTTCCAATCCTGCCGGCCCGGTGCCTGGGCATCTTGTTTCCCTCACCCGGTGTCCTGCCGGTAGATTCCCAGCCACACCGCCATCCCCAACCAGTTCCAGCCTTAGCTTTTGATACCGTTTCTGGTCTGTAGCTGGGAATAAGTAGGAACCCCTTGGGCACGCGGTACAGTTGGCAAGTTAAGTTTGTAAGAGTTGGGGTACGTGTGAGGAGTACACAGGAGTTGTAGTTGCAGTACACAAGAGCCCTGGTGGCGCAGTGGTTAAACTGCTGTACTGCAGCCGAAAACGTTGTGAGTTCGATCCTGATGGGAAAAACCAGCCTTGACTCATCCTTCCGAGGTTGGTAAAATGGGTACCCAGCAGGTTGGAGGCAAAATGCTAATTACAAGTAATACCTCAGATAACATTAGTATCGGATAACACTAAAATCGCATAACATTAAGCAATCTGGGGGGGGGGGAGAGAATTGCATCGGATAACATTAAGATCCTATGGGATGCATCGGATAACAACCGCTAAAGCCTGTGTGGTTACAATGTACGTAAAACCTCATATAACACTAAAACCTGGTTCCACAAGTCTTGGTGTTATATGATTTTTAGTGTTATCTGATGCATGTTAAAATCCTATGGGAGCCATAGAGATACATTGTAACCACACAGGCTTTAGCGGTTGTTATCTGAAGCATCCCATAGGATCTTAATGTTATCTGATGCAATTCTTCCCCCCAGATTCCTTAATGTTATGCGATTTTAGTGTTATTCGATACTAATGTTATATGAGGTATTACTGGTATCTCTATGGATCCCATAGGATTTTAACATGCATCGGATAACACTAAAAATCAGATAACACCAAGACTTGTGGAACCAGGTTTTAACGTTATCCGAGGTTTTACTGTACTGTACCTTGTGAACCACCCAGAGAGTACACTTAAGTCTATAAGTGCTATTGCTATTGTGATGATGATTCGAAGTGAAGTGTCAGTCAGCTGGTTTGTAAGCAGAACATAGCGTTTCAAAGAGGAATTTTTAAAACGGGGGCATCTTTCAGAACTGGCAGGTAGAAGCTGCTTTTTGCAGGAAGCTCATTTTTGTAGATGGTACCCGAGCAACCTGTAGATTTGTTTATTTACTGAATTTGTATACCTTCCCTTTGGGGAAGTTCCCACTCTCTGTGGTGTACATATAACTATTAACAGACTGGTTTGTCCCTTGCTGCTTATTACAGTAACTGGAAGCAAGCAGGCAGCAGAGGCTGAACTACCAAACGATGTCATCTCAGCACCCAGACTAATTGCTCACCTCACCTATCTTTGGGGCCAGCCCTGTAGCCATTCAGGCTTATACAGTCAAACCTCGCATAAAGAGCGCCTCGCTTAAAGAGCAGAATTTTCTCCGAATGTTCGCTTCGCTTAACAAATAAAACCAATCAAAAACTCGCTTAACAAATAAATCGGAGTTCACAATCCCCTCCAGAATTGGTCACTTCCAATGGTGTCTCGCTTAAAGAGCAAACTCACTTAAAGAGCAATTCTGTGGAACGCATTATGCTCTTTAAGCGAGGTACAACTGTATTTTCTTTCACTCTCTAGGAAGCTTTGCCAGAACATAATAGCCACTCTGGTTTAAGTTTCTGGTTGCAGAGTCAGGGGTTGAGAATTCATTTTCCCACTGTGCTGCCTGGAGGAAAAGCCCACATGTATAGCATTGGACAGTTTGCAGAGTCCCCATGGATCCCCAGAAGAAGGGAATGAGAAACCACCTCTGAGTGTTCTCTGCCTAGAAAACTGTGAAAATGGTTGATGTAAGTCAGAATTCACTTGATGGCACACAATTATTTTTAACAGTCACTCTTTATGAGACTACAGTTCTGCCTAGCTCATCATTCTGTTCCTAGAATGGCCAACCAGATGCCTATGGAAAACCCACAATTTGGGCTTCCTAGTAACTGAAATACAGGAACAAGCAGCCTCTGATACTGAAGGTAATACAGTAATACCTCGGATAACGTTTACCTCGGATAACGCTAAAATAGCATAACGTTAAGTAATATGGGGAGGATAATTGGATTGAATAACGTTAAGGTCCTATGGGATGGATCGGATAACAACCGCTAAAGCCTGTGCGGTTACAATGTATCTCTGGAGCTTTAACGTTATCTGATCCATCCCATAGGATTTTAACATGCATCAGATAACACTAAAAATCGGATAATACCAAGACTTGTGGAACCAAGTCTTAGCGTTATCCGAGGTATTATTGTATATAAGTTTTAGGTAATATAAATATTAGCCATGGTTAAACTTTATCTCTCATTAATGTATCTAACCTTGTTTTAAAGCATTCCTAATTGCTGGCCAGAACTGCATCTTCTGTTAGTAAATGCCATAGCTTAACAGTGTCTTGCATGAAAAAAGCTTTTATTTCTATGCTTGGGCTGTATAAATCTTTAGGTGATTTATATTCCTATCAGTGTTGAAGGCTGTCTACATGAGTTGCTCCAGATATCTTTTATGATTATTTTTGCATGATTATATTTTGGATAACAAGTTATTAAACCAGGAATTCTCAACCCATGGCCTGTGGGCTGGATCCAGACCTTGGCAACAAGTAATCCAGCCCTCGCTCCAGCTGTCACTACCACCGTGGGCAGAATCAGCCGTGGACTCATTTATGGCCATTGGAAACGCTTTTACAACAGCTGCAAACTCATTTGCGGCTGTTGTAAATGAGTTTATGTCAGCTATGGACTCATTTAATAAGTCCATGGCCAATTGTGGTCGTGGAGGCTGGACCATGAGTTCAGCCCACCAACTGTTTGAGGGAGTGTGACCCAGCCCCTGACTTGAAAAGGTTGAGAACCCCCTGTATTAAACTGTTAGCATCAAAGTAGATCTTATGGGAACAGCCACATTTATTTGTTTATAGTTTTGCTTTGTTTATGTATCAGTGTCGTGTGTGTTCTTCATATTTACATTGGAAAGGAATTCAGGAGAGGTGACCTGACATTCATACTGATGTTTGCCTGCTGACAGTAGACTTATGTGGGTATTGAGAGAGAACTAGCAGTAATGAAATGTGAATGTGTGTGTGTGTGTGTGTGTGTGAGAGAGAGAGAGAGAGAGAGAGAACCTTTCTCACCTGTGCTATCCTTCTGTGTCAAATGTACATTCCACCTTCATGCTCTGCTCTATGAATGGGGCCAACAATTCCAGATGTAGTTGCTCTCATCAAATGCAGCTAAACTGAATATATGTTCTTCTCTGTAACTCTTACATACTTATTTCTCCAGCACCTCTGTAACCTCCTCCTGTGTCATATTTTTAGAGTAGAAGCTTTGGGGGTAGTGATTGGTTGTCTTGTTAATTAGCCTGTACAGTACCACATGCATTGGAACTTATTATTATTAACAAAAATAAGTTTATGACAACAGTTTCTAGTTTGTTAATGTGTATATTTTGCTGGAGAACCTTTTTAGCTACTAATGTTTTAGTTTGCAAAATGATATTTAGCTGTCAGATGGTTGCTAGGATACAAAATACACTGATGATATCAGAATATTTAGTTCCCATGAGTCATTGAATGTATTTTTTATTGCTCGTGGAAAAATTGGCAGGTATGAGAACAGATGCTGATGTTCTGAAGTGGAGACATTAATTCGTATTGTATCATAAGTATTTGTAGTAAATACAGACAGAACAAAAACAGTATTTGAAACAAATCCAAATTATTGGGCAGTATTTTCCACCAAAGAGCTTGTACATCTGGAAATCTACTGCTGGTAGCAATACTTGATTGTTGGTAGCAATGCTTGATTTCAGCAGAAGAATGTTGATAAAATGCACTGTTGATGTTATTCACATTCTACATTGCCTTGCTAGGACTAAATATGAATGTATAGTATTGTACATGAATGGTAGCATCTTTTTTGGCTGGTTGAATTTTAGACATATGAACTATCAAAGCTAAGATGTTTCAACAGTGGTTATGGTTTTAATCTTTGCAGGACATTATATGAATATGTACTTTGGCTGGTAGATGAAGGAGCCAGCTAGAAAAGTACTGTATTTGCTGGCGTATAAGACCCACTTTGCCCCCCTTAAAATAAACTGGAAAAGCGAAGTGTGTCTTGTAATGTATATAGTGGCATATAGTGGGCTATTTTGGTAATGAAGGGGTGTGTCTTATACTCCAATGCGTCTTATACAGTAGCAAATATAGTACTCCTCACTGAGAGTTCAGTTCTGATATAGGATAATGGGGAGGTGGAAGACTTTGGTTGTGCTTTACAAAGGTGGAGATAGCTTTGGTGCAGTTTTCTAAAATGACTTAATCGCTTGCAGGTGGAAAGTATAAGTATAAAAACTTTGGTTCCATGTGATAAAATAGATAATGGCCCATGAAATATATGTCAAAATAAATCTGTTGGTATTCTAGGTGACAACACTCTGTGTTATATTTATTCTTTCTCCAAAATATTAAACTGGAACAAGCCCTGGGTCTCCTTGTACCTTCAACCAAAGCCTTAATTGGTCAGAACAGGATGTCTTGATCTATGACTATTATGTAGACATTTTGGGAAGGTGATGTGGCTGGTTTTGAAAGAAGAATAGCCCAGGTTTTGGAAAGAAAAATAGCCTAGGACACTCCCTCTTCTTTCTGAGGTTTATGGAAGACTTGGAGATTAATAAGTTTTAAAAGGGGTTTTAATTTTAATTTTACTTTGTTCTTTTTGTGTTTTTATGGGTTTATTTTATGTCTGTTGTGCTCCGCCCTTAGTCGCTTGTGCGAGTAGGGCGGAATATAAATTTGACAAAATAAATAAATAAATAATATTTAAGATGTGGCCTTCTGTCACTGTACAAAATCATAAAAGTGTATCTGTCTGTCTTTCTGGTGGTGCCTTGAAATCATGTATTTACCCAAAGCTGCAGAGGCTAATTCTCCCCTTCCCCCCAGGCACAGCAGTGAATTAAACTCCTGATCCCCAGTTTATCCATTCTTTATTACAACTGCCAGTTGTTCACTGATCTTCAGTTTAAAAATAAAAGTAGGAAGATTACACTTAATTTTGTGGTATGTGTATTTTGCCCTCAAGATCTTGTTAGGGCTTGATTTAGGATACCTTCTCTTTAAAAGTGCAGTCATTTGTCATTCATATGGAACCACATAACCCAGAAGTCTGCTCAGAAGATTTACAGTTTGGGAACAATTAAAGCAAAGGAGAAGTAGACTGACTCAACATCTGACCTTTACCCTGGAGAAAGTAAAACTCAGCAGCTCTGAGAACATTTGAACACTGGCTGAAGTTGCATCATGAATAAAACACATGCTTTGCTAGGTATGTTTAAACTTATACAGTACAGTAATACATCGGATAACGCTAAGACTTGGTTCCACAAGTCTTGGTGTTATCAGATTTTTAGTGTTATCCGATGCATGTTAAAATCCTATGGGAGATACATTGTAACCGCACAGGCTTTAGCGGTTGTTATCCGATCCATCCCATAGGACCTTAATGTTATTCGATCCAATTCTCCTCCCCAGATTACTTAACGTTATGTGATTTTAGCGTTATCCGAGGTAAACGTTATCCGAGGTATTACTGTATACCCATTGGGATATGGCAGGGGTTCCCAAGCTATGGCTCACTGCCTCCACCGCACCCAGAAGTGGAAGTGGGCACATTTACATCATCTGTAAAATGTGCCTACGACTGTTGTAAATACAGAAGTGGGTGCATTTATGTCAGCTGTAAATGCACCCGCTTCTGGGAGCATGGACTGATCCGGCCTACTCAGGTGTCTGGGGGCATGGTCAGGCCCACAATGAAAAAAGATTGGCCACTCCTGGCATATGGCAACAAGAAAAATGATTTAAATTGTTGTGTAGGTTAATAACATGATGGTTTCCACCAGATTTAGTTCTTTTGTACACCATTACGTTCCTAAAAAAGAAGACAACAGGCTTAGTAATTTGGACATTATGTTGAAGTATATGAGATGGTTATATAAATGCTGAATTCATTCTAGGGAAATTCAGGTTTTTTTTTTTTTTTTTTGGGGGGGGGGAGAGACTTCATCTATAATTCTCAAGAATTCCACAGTCAAAATTCTGGGAGGTTCAGTCCACAGAGCCATGCCTACAGACACTTATAGTTTTACTTACTGGAGAAAGGCCAAGGCTGCTTGAGCATGGTTGGAGTTAGGCCATGAAGCCTAGGAGCTAGGCCATTCTCCAAGTATGCTAAATGATATATAGATACCCATTGATGTGGGTCTGTTGGGTGGAACTCCCAAAAGAATTTTGGGAACTGGAATTTTTTAAAAGATGCCACATCCCTATTAGTTTCAGCTGATTTCCAACATATGGGGGCTTTGGTGGTTAACCAGTAAAATAAATCAGTGGACCTATGGAGCAGTTAACTCCAAATCCCTGCTGAATCAATGGCTACATTCTAGTTGTGACTTACTGTAGGAAACAATAGGATTTCAGTCTTAGTGTAGTATTGCTTCAGAAGAATTACAACATCAACCATTTGAAGCCTAATCCAAGCAAGACTCAAGTATGTACTTTCCACCTTCGAAACTGAGAGGCAGGGGTTAAGTTCAATGTTACATGGCAAGGGAATCGATTACAGCACTGCTCAACACCAAAATACCTCGATGTGACGCTTGACCGGACATTCTCTTTTAAGCAGCACTGCCTGAATATCAAAACCAAAGTTACTACAAGGAACAACAACATCAAGAAACTATAAACAAACTATAAATGGGGAACTCAAACATCCACATTGTACACATCATCTTTGGGCCTGAGTGTCTGTGCAGCAGAGTATGCTGCTCCAGTATGGAACGCATTGACACATGCAAAAGAAGTTTATATTGCTGTTAATGAAGCCATGCGGATAGTGACAGGATGGCTTAAACCTACACCAGTTGAGAAGATATACCCCCTTGTTCGTATTGCTCCATCTAAGATCAGGAGAGAACTATTTTATTTATTTATTCAGATTTATATTGCCGCCCACTCGCTGAGGCAACTCAGGGCAGCTTACAGTCAAAACAGCAACAGTACAATAAAAATTATAAAATATAACCTCACAAAATACAACCAAACCAGAACACAGAGTAACTCCCCTCAGGCTGTTGTTGTTGGCCCAGAGGAGTGGGCAAGTTCCTCAGGCGCCTGCCAGGCCATGGAGTCTAGCAACAGATGCTGAGAGAACTAAGCAAGAGAACGACCCTTGACACCCTCTGAATGGATATGAGCCTCAAGTCCACCAGCTCAGATCCAGGAAATGCTTCATGGCAAGAACAAACCTTTTTGAGGGTACACAAGAGCAGAACCAAATTAGAAGATGGAGAAAGCTCACTGGGAAAGGAACAGCATTAAAGGAGGATATAGCTGAAGATTTCAGTCTCCCCTATGTCACCTGGAGGACCCTGAATAGGCTGGTGGTTGGAGTCCCTAAATGGAAGACCAACATACTCAATTGGGGACTGTTTGGTGGACAACAACACACTTTGTGAATGTGGAGAGACACAGAGGACTTGCATTTGGGCAATGACAAAGTGAAGAATGGCTTCATTTTGGCAGTCTAGGGTCTGATCAGGACACGAAAGAAGAATTGATTCAGAGATTAATATAGTTCTATCCATTTACAACTTGCTGTGCTTGTGCTTCCTGATGACACATAAAAATTATCAGTACATTTTTCGCAGTCTTACTCATCCTCATAGAAAGATCCAAAAATTAAATCAGGAGAGACGTGATATGAGTGACATATAAACTCTTGCTTGCCCATTTTACTATTGGTTGCACCATTGCTCATTAGGCAAACCATTTCACAACTATATTAATAAAACATTGTCTAAAGGATAATTTGAAATGTATCACTTACACAACTTGCTATCATAGAAGATTTATATGTGCTTAGAGGCTTTAGTTTTATTCTTTTCACATCATGCAAGAGTACAAATCTGCATGTACTTTCTAATTAGAAAACCTGAAAATGGTCACCATAAGTCAGAGTTGACTTGATGATTCCCACTGTATTACTGTATTCTGAGGAGCCTAGTGTACTAACTCAGACTGTAAAAACCAACTGATTCCTTACTCTGCTGTTTTTATTCTGTTAGTTTGGTTAGGTGTTTGCATTCAGGAAGTGAATTCTTGCTCTTAAAGTAAATTGTCATTGGTCAAGATGCTTGCTAAAGGGAACAACAGACATTTGGAAGACCAAACAATGAATGTTACTTACCTCGGATAATGTTTGCATCAGATAACGCTAAAATTGGATAACATTAAGCAATCGGGGTGGGGTGGGGTGGGGAGAGAATTGCAACGTATAACGTTAAGATCCTATGGGATGCATCGGATTAACAACCACTAAAGCCTGTGCGGTTACAATGTATCTCTATGGAGCTTTAACATTATCCAATGCATCCCATAGGATTTTAACATGCATCGGATAACACTAAAAATCAGACAACACCAAGACTTGTGGAACCAAGTTTTAGCATTATCTGAGGTTTTACTGTATATACTTTCTTTAAGGTCTAATGTACCTTCTGTCTTGTGTTTCTAGAGTCCTTGTGTTCTGCAAAAATAGGGATCAGAAGTTGTGTAGATGGTATAAGATGGCTATGGGTTTTGAGATATGTATATAGGAATGTCTTACTTTGCTGGGGCTCAGGAAAAGAATTTCAAAGCAGAATGACAGAAACAGGAAAAGTGCTTTTAAAATATATTTCAAGCAGACAACTATAAACAGTTGTCACCTTTAGATGTGATGTAGTGAATGACCTCAACTGGAACATATGGCCAGAGGCATTCCAGCAGATATGTGGGTCCCATGCCATGTAGAACTTTAAAACCAACAACCAACACTTGAAATTGAAACTGGAAAATTACTGGCAGCCAATGTGGTTGGTACAAAATAAGTGTCATATGAACAGGAAGTACCTGTTACTAGCCTAGCTGCTGCGTTTTGTATCTTTAAGATATAATTTATGGAAAACCCATAGGAGATGTTTATAAATATTTTATTCATAGAATAGGACAAACTGTTTTAAGTAGTACTTTGCTGCAAGCACTTAATATTACCACATTATGATGGAGACAAGACTTCCACACTGCGAATATACTACTCAGCTATTAAATCACATCTTAAATCACTCCTCATGATGGTGTAGGCTTATGTGTAAAGAATCTGGGCCTGACTCATGAAGCCAATACATTGTATTAGTTAGGCAGGTCATATAGCCAGTGGATTGAGTGGTATATACATAGAGGGATGGCGAGGATAGTAGACTATAAGGAATGATAAGTTAGCATTTCTATGCTGCTACTGCTATATTATACAATTATTATGCTACACCTGGATTTTTATGGCATTTCCTTTGTCATTTCTCAGTAGAGAAAAGCATGTGTGTTAGAGTGCTTAATATGTGTGCTTTGAATGCTCAAATCATAAATGTGGGTCACTGTGAGATTGTCAGTTTTTGTGCCTGGAGGGACATAAATGGCTATTGACGGAAGGCAGAAATCAGCAATGTTCTCAGGATTTGGAGAGAGAGAGAGAGTTCACAAAAGACATGGTGTGCATGTACCAGCCATCAACCGTGTTGTAGTGGAACCATGATGTTGACCATAATGATAGTTTTTTATAGGGTTGATGGCTGGTGGAAACCTCTACAAGGAGATAATTGGTTTGTTTTAAATATGATTGATTATATAAAAATAAAGTTAAGCAAAAATGTTGCGTGAAATCATGATGTGTCAAACTCAGACTGGTGTGATGTTTTTGTTCACAGCAGAAAAAGCTGTGATGGTGACAGAATGTAGTACTTGGGGATGCTGGATGATTTTCATATTATTTTTTTTTACAGAAAATGATAACATCCCTATCTCTTTGAAAACAGTTGCAATAGAAGACACTTGAATTGTCCACTATCGGTTGTCAATTATCCTGTATAGGAAAGATAGTTTTGGAGTAAAATAACTTAGACCAGGAGAAAGGCATGGGGGCAGGGCGGAGGGGATTAACACTCGCCTAATTATTAATAGCTCTGATTCCCTATTTCTCTGTCTCTTTCAACACCCCTTTAAATCTGGCCTTAATAGGCAAATATGTTGGTTTTATCTCAGTACATTTACCAAATCATTGGAAGGTTACTCTCTGTTTTCATGGGCATGCTTTAGCACTTCAGTAGGATGTTTTTGAACAGATAATGTGGTTTAAGTATCCTGATGTGGTCTATTCATCAACTATAGGAAAAAGACATCTTGAAAGGTGTTGGCATATTCTCACTATAGCAGAAAAAAACCTTGAAATTTAAAACTGTTTTCAAAATGTAATCTATACTTTTGTCCTGTTTATTGACTGCTAGGAAAATTACGGTAATCTAAATACAGTCAAACCTCGCATAAAGAACGCCTCGCTTAAAGAGCAGAATTTTCTCTGAATGTTCGCATCACTTAACAAATAAAACCAACCAAAAATCCGCTTAACAAATAATTCAGGGTTTGCAACCCCCCCCCCCCAAATTGGTCTCTTACAATGGTGTTTCGCTTAAAGAACAAACTCGCTTAAAGAGCAATCCTGTGGAACACATGCCCTTTAAGCAAAGTACAACTGTAGTTGCAAGTCTCTGTTTTTTATTAGAGAAACCTTCTAACAAACAGTTTGCAAATTCCTGAAACAGATTTGTTGTAACTTTGCTCATTCTTTTCTAAGTATCATTGTAAGGAGTGTTTTTGGCATAAGTGTTTCTTCTGAAAGGTTTAAGGTGCAATTCATGTTAAGGGTAGTTTAGTTTATGCCCAGAATGCTTAGATTCTGATCCAAATCAGGATATGATGCTTAGATTCATGATTTCCTTTATATAACTAATAAAATAGATCACCTGAGTTTTATTGAGGATAGAGTAGACCAGAGCATGAGATGTACTACAGGTCTAGTACTTGCTTATAGGAAAGATGCTAGGTGGCGGGGGGGGGGGCTGGCTGGCTTAACTAGAAATAGGAGGACATCTCAGGGACATGCTGTAAAGATCACAAAGCTTAACATGTTCTGACTTGAACTTTTGCAGGTGATTCTGATCATGGAATCTGAACAAATTCCTGAGTTTTTAAATCTAGAGGAAGAAGCTGCATACTGGAAGAGTCTGTCTTTGAAATACAAAAAAAGGTATGCTGCTATAAATGCCCTATGATGGATTTTATTTTGGTATATTATAAATGCATTGACATTATTTTATTTGAGATAGCCAGTTGTAGCTACAAGCTACATGGCTTCAACATTGCTATGAGATATATGTTCTAGGTAGGATGTCAAAACTGGATGCCTCTCTTGAAGGTAGCCTTGCATTATTTATCTCAGGAATGCTGTTAATCTTTACCATGGCAGGTTCTGACTCATTACTGCCTGTTTAATGTGATATCTAACTCAGTTAGGAGGATCTCTCTTTAAATTTCTTTTTCATGGAGGTTTACTGATTGCCTACTTTTGGAACCTGTGTCCAGCCAAATGATGACTAGGATGCCATTTTAAGCTGTCCCTTTCTGAATATATCCCCTCATATACATTATTTGAATAAAATCAGTTGACTGCTTGAATGCAGATTATGTCTTATGTGGGCTGAAAGTCATAGAAAACCATTATAGATCAGGAGAAAGACACCCACTTCCGTGTTTCATATAGTGGTTTCATTGTTTGTACTTGTGGTATGGTATTTACGTAATCTCTTAGCTATTGCTAAAAGTCTAGATTTGACATTTTTTTTAAAGTGGCATTGAATCTAGACTCTAGAACAATGCCACTTTTAAAAAACATGTCCAATATAAAGCACTACCAACATATAAGGCAAAAATTCTCCACTAAAAGTAGTATTCTTCAAAAACTATCAGAAACTAGCTGGAGCACACACAAGCAGAAAAAACTACAAACCTCACCCTATAGTACTACTGTGAAGACAAACTATACCATACCAGCCTGGTATGGTATAGTTCAATCCATGCAAATAAGTATAGTACCCGGTGAACGTTGAAGAACCATACTGTATTAGGATGTTTGAAGCATCCTTCTGTTAAAATCAGTTACTTACAAGGCATTGCGTCCAGTAAACATATGGAAATAGGTAGCAGTTAATACTGACTCATGACAGTTATATCAGATACATATCCACTGTTTGACTGATAGGTGAGGTATACTATACACTGTTATTGTTCCTCATGGTGGTTTAATAGGTTTCAATACCTGTAAATTAATGTACTGTACACCCGTTTATTTCTCCTAGGCTGCCAACAAGCTATAAGAAATGAATGCCCAGTTGAAAGCTTAGCTGTACTTTCCTCTAACTATATTGGTGTATAAAATCCAAAATGTTTATATCCATTAAATTTAACTTCTTAAATAGATGGCTGATTACATCATGGCAGTTCCTGTGCTTGCTTGACAAATAGGAGCTGATCTAATTCCTAACTCCCTACCTACTTCTGTAACAGTATTGCTGCACTTGATCTGCCACCACTATTTTCTGTGCACCTTTTCTATTTCAATTTTCTTCTGAAGGAGAATTCCTTGTTAAATTGATTGCTTTTGTGTGCCAAGGTAAGGCTGTTTTTTATTAACTCAGACATTTTAATTTTTGTGATTTGGGATTGCTATGTTTTTACCTGTTGTTTAGTGCATTAAAACAAAATTAAAACATACAAGGAGAACTAGAGGCATGTTTTCATAGACAATATTGAAAATAACTGTGAAGGTCAGTGAAGCCATGTTTTCTTTTGTTGGTCACCAGTTGGGTAGTGGTTTCCATCCCAAAATAATATGTGTAGCCAAACTGCAGGTCTTGATGACCATTGTTTCTAAACAGTGCTTCATTTTAGTCTTGCAGGAGAGTAGATTTGGTTCTTCTAGAGAACTTCGTATTTTTCCCCTTTTATCTCTGACAATACATCGTCTCAATGATAAGTTTTGGATGCTCATTTTCAAATGATAAAGGGCGTTTTTTTGTGGGGGGAGTATTCATTTTTAACTCGGACAAGAAATGCATATGGATAATGGGAACAATTTTATCAGCATGTTTTTACTTAGGTTGTACGTAAGATGCTGTAGCAATAACGGGCAATAGGCTTGCTAATACATTGAAAAGACTGAGTGAAAGTGGAGTAATGTCCCGCTCATTGCCACTGTTTGTTTTTCAGTTTTCAGGAGGCTCGTGAGGAGCTGGCAGAATTTCAGGAGGGCAGCAGAGAACTGGAAGCAGAGCTAGAGGCTCAGTTAGTACAGGCAGAACAGAGGAATCGGGATTTGCAAGCAGACAACCAAAGATTGAAGCAGGAAGTGGAAACTTTAAAGGTACAGTATAGCAGTGTCATTTATGGTGGTGTACATAAATCTGGAGTGGGATTTATCTTGCTGTTTGATCTCAGCATTGTCACTTCAACATTAGAGTCTAGTGCTGAAAGCAGAGGCCATGCCCCAACCCCACTCCTCTTTCTTTAGTGGTTTCCCAGCTTTTGTGGGGGTGTTTTCTACGAGGCTGAAATAAATTTCTAACGTTTAGTCATTGTTAGCAATAACTTCAAGTTAAAATATACCAGGTCCCCCCCCCCCATTTTTTTGCCCCTTCTGCAACTGGAATGCATCCCTTAGGTATCTCTGAATTTGGCTCTTATGTTACCCACCTTTACAATAAGGTTGCAAAACTAGTTACCGTAATTATGAGCTATCTGTCCTTTGGCTGTTTTCACAGTCTTAGACTGCTAGATTGTCACCTGCATTCTACATTATCAAAAGCCAAGCGTATTAACAGAGGTTTCTTAAAATTGAGAGAACTGTGTTTTAAAAAGCTTTTGACAGTGAAGTCTCATGGCTATAAAATAAGAGAACTCAATACTCCCAGTGTATTCTAAAATGAGGTATATATGGCTCAGTTTTTGGACTATTTGCCTTAGTGTTTTTTTGGAATTCCTTGGTACTGGTGCCTGATAAAATTCTGGAGAACATGAATGCTCACGTCGATTGTAGCTTTTAATGTTCAACCAAAGTATTACTCGGGCCAGAAGTTGTTTTGAAGAGTATCCATATTGATCTTTGCAAGTGTCTAGCTGCAGAAGTATTCAACTGAGATGAGCTTTAAAAAGAGGGGAAACCATCAACTGCTTTGTTTCTTTGAGTTATGTATGCCTTTGAAGAATGGCATCTCCCCTCAGAAAACAAAAGGTACCATTATGTGGACTTTCTGTAGCACTGGTACTTTTGCCAATAACTGATAACCATTTGTTGCAGTAAGAATCAAGTGTTTTATTGTGTGAGAGAAGGGCCACTGTTTAAAAGGCTGGCCATGTTAAAAGGCAAAATATACACACAACAGACCCCCTCTGTATAGCCAAGGCTTATGATGAGATGTATCTGGAGACCATTGCAGGGCTGTAAAGTGCAGTTTCTCATGGTTGAGTCAATCACTAACTGGAATTTGGGCTGGCTGGTTAGCTCAGCAGTTTAGGTACTTGGCTGCTAAGCCAGAGCTTGAGAGTTTGATTTCCCACTGTATCTCCTTGGGAAAGAGCCAGCCTACGTGGCCTTGGGAAAGTTGTGTGTACTCTCTACCTAGAAAACACTGAAAAGGCTCATCAAATGTCAAAATTGACTTGACCACACAGCAAATATTAAATGTAACCAGAATTATGGATGTTGGATTGAAGTAGTATAGACTTCAGTAGTAAAACCTCAGATAACACTAAAACCTGGTTCCACAAGTCTTGGTGTTATACGATTTTTAGTGTTATCTGATGCATGTTAAAATCCTATGGGATCCATAGAGATACATTGTAACCACACAGGCTTTAGCGGTTGTTATCTGAAGCATCCCATAGGATCTTAATGTTATCCGATGCAATTCTTCCCCCCAGATTCCTTAATGTTATGCGATTTTCGTGTTATTCGATACTAATGTTATATGAGGTATTACTGTACTTCCTGAGTCTCTTCATCTAATTTCAGATTGACAAAGTTCTTCATTAATTTTTGTGCTTTCAGGAGAAACTTGAGCTCCAGTATGCACAGAATTACAAGCAAGTGTCAATGTTGGAAGATGACTTAAGTCAAACCCGGGCAATTAAAGACCAGCTGCATAAATACGTGAGAGAGCTAGAGCAAGCCAATGACGACCTTGAGCGTGCCAAAAGGTAAGGTGTTGATGACAGTCATATCCCATCTTCAGGCAAATACTTCTCCAAATATTGCCTTGTCATTCAGATTGTTGTTGCAGTAGCTACTAAGGAAACTTGTATGCAATAAACAGCAACATGATACTGATACAGTTGTGTACTAAAAGCTGAAGTTATTATTGGATTTCCTGAACCTCTTTCACTGGTAGTCTCACAAGTAAACAGGAAATATGGCTTACATTTAGAACCTCTTTCAGAAGTTATGCTTTGAAAAGAAGGATGACAAAAATCATATTTCTTACTTCGACTAAATCCCAGTCTTCATACAAGGGAAACTCCTCTGTGCAGTTCCTGCAAAACAAAGCCTGACATCTCCTGTACATGTGTAGCGGTGCCCGTGGCTGATGTTGAACAGGTGTGCCCTGGCATTCAGAATGTGCTGTGGACAAAGTAATCAAAGGGCTTTGGATTTGGGGAGTTCCTAGGAGCATATTGGTCAGAATTGCACGTTACTAAGTAGGGAGGAATGAGGTGAATATTTGTCAATGAAGTCTCAGTAATTTGAGATATTCTTCCATGTCAGTACAAAATAAAGTTGCAAGTTGTATTTAACATGTAACGGTATGAAGCTGTGATGTTCTTTAATGAGGAGAAAAGAAGAAGAGTCAAATATTCTGTGTTGCATGACCACTTTGCTACCAGGCCTCCTAGAAAGGCTTTAGATTTATATGGCCATGCTACTCTGCTGCAACAACTTTTGTGAGACTAGAATGGGTGAGCCATTCTAGAACAAATTTAATAAACTATGTTGCTGTGGCATTTCTGATTTTTACAACATTCAGTAAGCCATTTCATAGATTCAGAAAGACCTGTTGTAATATAGGAGTGTGCATCTTTTTGTACCAGATGTGAACATATATCTCAAGGACACGCAGGCAGGACAAAATTTGGGCTTTGTGCCTGTTTATTATGGCCTTAGAAGCATGGTGTGTGTGTGTTTTCAGGGCACTTGCTTGCCAAATGGGTGTGTGTATCCTGTGATGAATAATGGGTGATGGGCCTTCTAGTTAGTTGCCTAGCTCAGTGGTTGAGTTGCTTGCTTCACACCCAGGTGACTGGGGGGGGGGGGGCTATGTAACCAATGCACAGCTCAAGTGATATCTTACTTACTTTATTGTTATTATGGTCTTTGACCAGCCTTTACAATAGAAAAAGGTTTCACACTTTGTTAACAATAGAGAAGGTTTCACGCTTTGTTAACAATAGAAAAGGTTTCACGCTTTGTTAACAATAGAAAAAAGCCATAAAACAGTATGGCATATCCTGTAGATAATTTTTTTACATAATTGAATGGCTTAATAAAAATATTTGATGACATAAATTTACTACCACCACACTGCCCGCTTCCACCAGCATGGCTGCTTATATGTCCTTGCTGTCTTATAAACTATTTTGTGTAAAAGTATTGTAGTCTTTCTACATTGTTCTCCTTCCACCATTGATGCTTTGGGTGCAAATGGGTCTAATAAACTACTAATTTGGAATAACATTTTGATTTGTTTAAATCATAATTGCACTGCTGGATTAGAGCCTGTGTGAATTCACAGTGCATTATTATTACCACCATGGAGAACTGCTGTTTCTTTTTGCACTGACTTGATCAGTATCCACTGCTAGCTGCTGGAGCCTTCATAAATATGTTGGTTTTCTTATTTGTTCCTCCTTGTTCTGAAATACTGTGATGTTTGTAACTGTACTGAGGAGCCGTATCCTCTGTATTTTTGCCTAGGGCAACAATTGTTTCCTTGGAAGACTTTGAACAAAGGCTGAATCAGGCGATAGAGAGAAATGCCTTTTTGGAAAGTGAGCT
The DNA here is from genome assembly GCA_030440675.1 of Furcifer pardalis. Lineage (NCBI taxonomy): Eukaryota > Metazoa > Chordata > Lepidosauria > Squamata > Chamaeleonidae > Furcifer > Furcifer pardalis. Next base: position 62,997,673 of record CP126893.1, on the reverse strand, counting down.
GGATGACAAGGAGTCCCTGCTTGTTTCTGTGCAAAGGTTGAAGGATGAAGCAAGAGGTACTGCTTTGTCTATGGATGTTGCTTATGTTCTTAATGAAGTCAGTGTCTGGGTGTTGAAGGTTGCAGATGTACCTTTTAGTGGTGAGATAAATAAAGCCTTATAGGATGAAATCTAAGGCATATCATTTGTAAACAAGAATAAACGCATCAATACATTTAATCCCCTCAGCTTGCACTGAGGAGGACCTTATGTTGGCAAGAGGAAATGCTGTTGATGTGGCCCGATATTGGGTGAATGTCATCTAATTCCTGTTTGTTTTAGCTATGTTAACTTTAGCTGTGTATGTTATGGGGCCTCTGACACGAATAAAGAAAGATCTCAATATTTTTGTAAATGTGTCATTGCAATAGCCACACCAGATTTACAAGAATCACTTTCACAGAACTTTAGTTAAGCTTCTCTCTGAATTGCTTTATGTGAAGGGCATGGTGCCCTAAATAGGGTACAGGTTTTATCATCTATTGACCATCAAATCAAATATAATACATTTCACCAGTGTGCCCTACTGTGTTCATTCTCTGAGAGCAAAAGAGGACTTAATGTGGAAGTAACTTTAACACTCCATGGTTCTTTGGTGATCCTGGGAAATCTCTAGCTTATGGAATATTTCTGAAGTTGAACTGCATTATTGTAGAGATTACTCGGAGTTCAGAAGGCAGTATTTCAAAATGGTGTCTAATATGTTCAGTTGTAATACTTTATGTAATTTGCCTTATAAATTGAACTTGACACTTCAGAGAAATGTATACCCACAGGTACAAGTAGCTAGTCTTTGTCCCTTAGGGTTGCCTGTCAGACTACGCTTTAACAGAAAATAAAGGCTTTAATATAGAAAATACAACCTGGGTTTGAGATGGAGACATGCAGTTTCAACCAATGATCTGTTTGTCTCATTTGGCTTTGGAAGTCTGACCTGAAGTATGGAAATATTTACAGAATAAGTAGCACAGAAGAATGGAAAGGGAGAAGTATGTTTAATGTGTGAAAATAGGCTTGTTCACAGTACTTGATTCTTCTGGCCTACAGATTTAAGACAAGAGTTAGCAGTACGTGAAAGGCAACAGGAAGTAACAAGGAAGTCAGCTCCTAGTTCACCAACCTTGGATTGTGAAAAGATGGATTCTGCTGTCCAGGCGTCACTATCACTGCCAGCAACACCTGTTGGGAAAGGCTGTGAGAACAGCTTTCCTTCTCCAAAAGGTAGAACGTAAATGTGTGCATGTCATGAAGAAAATATTTTAAAGTACCACAGTGTCTATAGAGCCAAATTAGATAATTTAGATAGTTGGTATATTGTAACACATAGATTTTGCACAACTGTGGCTTTATTCCTCTAGAAAGTTCCCTTGTGAGGAGAAAGGTGGCAAATGAATGAATCTGAGTGTGTGTCTCAACTCATGTCTCCTTTTAAATTTTAAACAGCTATTCCCAATGGCTTTGGTACAAGTCCGCTTACTCCGTCCGCCAGGATATCTGCTCTCAACATTGTGGGTGATCTCCTAAGGAAAGTGGGGGTAAGACCTTTACCATCTTAAAGAGATATCACAGTTTTCATTACTGTTCTGTAGATTTAGAAGAACTGCAGTGACTGGAGGCTATTTAGGAACATTCTGTCATATAGATTCTTAGTATTTATATTTGGAAACTGTTTACTGCTCAAGGACATTATTTCTCAACTAAGGGCCTATTACTTAGAATATGGTAAAAGTGGCAGGTAATGTTTAAATGCAAATAGTTTTGTCCAGAGCCATCACTCAAGCTAAGCTTTTTACATTGATTCGGCTGATGTTGATTGTACTTTCTCTGTTTCTTTATCAAGCCTAATTGCTTTATTAAAAAGCTTTTCTTATTCATTGTTTTACCAGGCCTTGGAATCCAAATTAGCTGCTTGTAGAAACTTTGCCAAGGACCAGGCATCACGGAAATCTTACGTTTCAGGGAACATAAATAGCAGCATGATCAACAGTAATGGCATGAAGTTCTGTCATTCGGGGCATACGACGTTCTACGACAAAGCGTAAGTTTGGTTTGTGCTTGAGTTTTCAGAAGGGCAGTTTGTAAAATGTAGTCTCATGAATAAAAGCTTTGTACCTTTGGTCAATACATATAATTTCTGTGAGTGCAGGCTACTGTTTAGTGAAGCACGTCATCCATACACCTGTATTAAACCAGGTAATAGGCTATCTTTTCCTTTTAGAATGAGAATCTGAGATTCATGTTGGCAAGCTAGGATGACAAATTATATTGTGTCACCTAAAGCATTATGTGCATGCTGAAGAAATTGTTGCTAGCAAATAGGGCTGAATCACTCAAAAATAATCAGGATATGGGTAGGCCAAAATTGTTTGGCTTGTTGCATTACATGCTTTGTTTTCTTCTCAAGAGTAGAGTCTTCAGCTACCATCAGTGAAACCTGTGGGGTGTTCATTCCTTGTCTTCTTGTATCTCTTGTTAGCATTCAATTAGACACTTATACTGGGGAGATTTAGGGCCTGTGCCAGCCTTTATTTATAAGGTTAATGAGTAGAATACCGTCAGCCATGTTCCTATCCCTTTTCGTATTTTGTTACTCATAATAGCACAAACAAGGTGAACATGCCCACAAAGGTTGTTTCAAAGCTTTGGTGCAATTATAAAGAAGTGTCCCGTGTTGCTTCTCCACCATATTAAAAATAATGGTGGTTCATAAAATATCTCCAGCTGGGTCTGTATAGATCCACTTCGCCTAATTTGATTCTTCTAGATCAGTGGTTCCCAAATGCTGGTTTGTGGACTTCACTTCTCAGAAGCCTAAGTCATTTCCCCAAAGCACTGATCAGCCAATGTACTGATTTAGGCTTCTGGGAATTGAAGTCCACTAGTGGGCTGTGTACCCCTTGTTGGGAACCACTGTTCTAGATGTTTAGAGGACAGTTCCAAACACCTTTGTGATGAACTATGCTGAAACCAAATCACTTGGAGGGCACCAGCTTGGAGAGGCCTGGTTTAGTGAACATCAAAACCAGCACTTTAAATTTCCTCCCAGAATGAATTTGGAGTGGATTAATTAAGCCTCTTCAAAACTGGGGTATTTTTCTCTCTGCATTTTACACTAGCATTTTTGTTCAGTTAGGATTTCTATACGTTGGGAAAATTTGATTTTTTTTTAAAGGGGGCAATTCGAGAATGAGTTATTAATAGTGAATTGCCTTCTAGGCATCCTCCACGTGAATAGGAGCTCACTTTTTGAATAATAAGAATTGTATGTCGCTGAGGGGGAGGGGATGTCAGGATTTTAGAAATGCTTAGGTGGAGCATGGCCAAAAAAGGTTGGAAACTACTGGTTTCATCTCAAGATGTGGCTAAGGCATGACTAACCATGGGTAAGACATCTGAAGTAAAGTCCACATTAAAACTTGTGGCCTTGAAAAATCTGGATAAAAGCTCAGTTGACTGTATGAATAAATGTTATTTTGTTTAGAGCAACTTACCCCTTGGCAATTTGCACAGATAGGGTTGAAGATAACTTGTAGAAGCCATTAATAACAATGATAGTATTTGCCTTTGCGCAACTTGCAGGTGAGCACTGTTGCAAGAAAAAAACTTGTCATGGTTGCTACTTGTTTTCGGGATCTCAAAGCCCAAGGCAAGCTTCTTAAAACCTATGCTTACTTTCTTGAACCATGCTGTGAACACTAAACAGATTGTAAGGCAAAAATGTCTCTTTGTCATGTTTCCATGATAAATGCTTGCTGGGCTTTTTTGTGCCAGAATTGTTTGGCTTGTTGCATCACATGCTTTGTTATCTTCTCAAGAGTAGAGTCTTCAGCTACCATCAGTGACACCTGTGGGGTGTTCACTCCTTGTCTCTTCGTACCTTTTGTTAGCATTCAGTTAGACACTGTTATACAGGGGAGATTTAGGGCCTGTGCCAGCCTTTGTTTATAAGTTCTGAGTAGAATACTGTAGAATACATATTCCTATCTTTCTAAAAATTTTGTCACTCATAATAGCACAAACAAGGTGAACATCCCCACATAATTTGTTTCAAAGCTTTGGTGCAATCACAAAACTGTCCCATGCTGCTCCTGCTCCACTATACATGATATCACCGACCCACCAAAATTATTACTGTTTTGTTGCTACATTAACTCGGAATTGACTGTGCGACTGAACAACAAAATAACTGTAGTCCCTCACTTCTATCATGTCCTTTATATTCTCCATAAACTCATCTTATGCTGACCCAATTTCTGTTGCACTTTCCCTTGCTCTCCACTTTCCAAAGTTTCCTGTTCAGCAAAGTTTTTCACAGTGCATTCTCACATGACCTGCACTTTTTGAACCCATAAGAAGCCTATCTATTTGATTCTCAATATTCATTTGTAAGTCCATGACCTCTGTCCATTTCGTTATATCCTACACAATGTTAATTAAGCAACACTTCCTATAAGCACACATTTGAAGCAATGTTGAATATAAAACAGCAGTGCTAGTGTAGTTTGAGGTAGTCAAGAGATAGGACAGTGGGGTTTTTTGATGGAGCAATATGGTCATGAAGTATATAGATGGTTTTGGGGCTGTAAGGTCATACAGTAAAACCTCATATAACACTAAAACCTGGTTCCACAAGTCTTCGTGTTATATGATTTTTCGTGTTATCTGATCCTCTATGGGATCCATAGAGATACATTGTAACCACACAGGCTTTCGCGGTTGTTATCTGAAGCATCCCATAGGATCTTAATGTTATCTGATGCAATTCTTCCCCCCAGATTCCTTGATGTTATGCGATTTTCGTGTTATTCGATACTAATGTTATATGAGGTATTACTGTATAAGCGACCAAGAACATCAAAGGCTGTTCTTTTCTCAGTTGCTTCTGCTCCTAATGCTTGTCCTGTGCTATCGTAGTTTTCCTCTTGTACTGCTTCCTCTTGTTTCCTTCTTCTCTTCTCTCCCCAGTTAACTCCAAATCTCAGCTATCTTCATATAGCTGAGCATTCAGTTATGAGTTGTCTACAGCCAAATTATGACCACGTTGGCTGGGGCTGGGCTGCAGCTTATCATAGCATGGAAAGTGAGCTCAGCCATGCACTTTCTTTTCCTTCCCTGTCTTTCTTTCTCTCTTTATTCCCTGTAGTCTTCTCCCTGCCCCAAATTGTCGCTGGATCCTGAAACAGCCACGTATGTTTATGGACCCAATCCAATCTGCTGCTGCTGCCGCTGCCGCCTTGTGAACGGCCTGTGGTTGGGTGGTGGGACTGACTGAGGTAACTCACTGCTGTATTGCTGGCTTTGTTGCTATTCTAGTTGCATTATATGCACTGTTGTCTCTGAGATGCATTGAATCTGAGAAGTCACCAAATTGATATGGTGTGAAACATGCTGCTGACTTACAAGATCCAACTTGAAAATGCTGATTATGCAGGAAGCTTAGTGAAGCCAATATAATAACAAAGTTACTGAAAGTTGGAGCAGACAGAACTTAGATGGCCGTGATAACTTGGACTGGATCTAGAATAAATTTATTGAATGAGATGAACTCTTCAAGTTAGTGAATGAGGAATGGCCATGATGACACTGAGTTCTTCTTTTAAATGTCATTGTCTAAAAAATACTTTTGGATGTGTTTCATGTTTTCAGTGTGGTTCAATGCAAATTTGAATGCGTGTAGTTCTGTTGCATAATGACAGGGTCATCAATCAAGATAGAAGTGCATGATTTCTGCTTTGAACTTTGCATTAGCTTGGCATTAATTACCACTTTTTCAAATACTGTATGAAACACAGCAGTCTTGATGACTGTGTAATAGATATGACTTGTTTCTGGTAAACCTGTTTCAGACCAGTAATATCAGAAATATAGACAAGGAACTCTGAGCGTATGAAAAAGATTGGGGCAGGTAACTTTTAGTTAATATATTCCCAAGCAATACAACTATGTTAAATGGTAAACTGGACTGAATCTAGGTAATTACTCCTGCTGTCACAATGGGTTTTGGTTTACTTTTAGAAAGCAGCCTCCCCCTCCACACCTGTTACCTGTATTTTGAGTTTAGGACTGGTTGTTCCATTTGGTCCATGTGCATCATCCACCCTAATGGATCTGTACATGTGCAGAGACACTCCTTTGAAGACTTGGATGGAGGAAGTTTTATCTCTTCCATCTACATCTCATGCATTGGTATGCAACCCTTCAGTTATGTTCTTCCCACCATGGTAGAATGTCTCCTGTGTGAGAAACTGTTAGGTAGAAATAATTGAAAACAATCTTGTTTTTTGCTTTCCATACCTGGTGTTTTATTTTAATTATATAGTTTTAAAAATAGAGACATCAAATTGCAAACAAAAATTCGTATAGTCAAAGCAATGGCATTCCCTATGGCAATGTATGGTTGTGAGAGCTGGACCATTAGGAAAGCTGAGCACAGAAGAATAGATGCCTTTGAGATGTAGTTTTGGTGGAGAGTTTTGAGAGTCCCCTGCACAGTGAGGAGAACAAATAGGTCAATCTTAGAAGAAATCAACCCTGACTGCTCCTTAGAAGGTCAAATAATAAAGATGAAGCTGAAGTACTTTGGACATCAAATGAGAAGAGAGGATTCACTTGAGAAAGCCTTGATGCTTGGAAAGGTCGAGGGCAAAAGAAAAAGGGGGTGGCCAAAGATGAGATGGCTGGATGGTATTGTAGACACAATGGGCACAGAGCTGAGCGAGTTGAGGAGGACGGTGGAGGACAGAAGTGCCTGGTGGACAGTGGTCCATGGGGTCGCAAAGGGTCAGAATTGACTATGCACCTGAACAACAACAACAAAAAGTTATTGCAGTCTTTATTTTTTAATCTGATTTCTTCTGGAGAACACATTACATGTGACCCTTCAACAGCATGGGTTTTAGTTCCACAAATCTGCTTATATGCAGATTTTTCCTGTATTTCCCTGATGACTGCTATTGCACTGCAGCAGCCATCTATCAAGCTCAGAGCAAATAAATTAACAAAATTTACTGCCTACTGCTGGGACAGCCAGGCTTCCATGGCACAACCACAGTGGTGGAGGCAGGCTAAAAGATGACACCCAGAGTGCCAGCAACAGGACAGCACCAGATCTGGTCTGCCTGCCAGTCACGTGCAGGGAGACAAAGTAATTGCAGCCATAGATATAGATACAGGCTGAGCCAGAGCATGGATTTTTTTTAATGCACAGAGAGTTGGTGTCCCTAATCCCTGTCTCATTCAATGGCAACTGTGCATTTTTATGCTCAAGACTTCTTGGCTCAAAAAGGACTTTTTCAGATATTGTGTCAAAGGTAAAAGGAACATACTCCTTTCTGACCCACCACCACATGTATCTTTCTTGTTTGGGCGAGGACCATGTAACCTCCTCCTTCACTATGAGTATGAGAAACTGCAGCACCGTACTACACTAAAGTGATTTCTTTTAAAGAAGACACTCTCAGTTTGAGAGCTCTCCGTCTGCAAGTCCTCAAGAGTCTGAAAGTCTTGATGTCTCAAGTCAACACTGTCATGACTGTCACTAATGCACTGTATTTATGTGATCTAACTCAAGAGGCCAAGCTTCACTTCTGATGCTGATTTGCATCAGCACAGCCTACCCTCCTCAGTATTGACCTCGTCACTTAGTCCTAAAGCTAAAATGTTGCAAACTGAAAACTACTGAGTCATCAGATAAACCTAGAAAGCAAAAGCATTGTAGAGGAGCAGGTGGTTTCCAGTGATGCATGTGAGGAATTCTGTAAGTACACAACTTCCTTCAGCCACCAATGTTATGCTCCCTGCTGCTTCAGCACAGGACTCTGTTTCAGAGAGAAGATACGACAGTAGCTGTGTAGAGCCATACATACGTATCTGAGAATTATGGATCAGTTTCTGAAAAGCCCATTGCCTCCCATATGGCCTGCCCATTGCCTCCCATAACCTTGAGCAATTGTGCCATCTTATTCCTACTCTTCTAAAAGGTCAAAGGAATCAGATTACTTTGAGTATGAAGGTTCTTGTTACTAGTGCTGTTCAAGATTACCACATTACGATTAGTGAGGCTACTCAACATTACATACTACTTTAGGTCCTCGTACTGTGTTTGCCAAGGCAGTCTTTTCATTACTATTAAAATGAAAGACTGGACACAATAGCTCAATACCAGTGTGTTGCCCTATTGCTATTGTCATCAACCCTGAAAATTACAACAGCTTCTACTCCTGCCTATGCCAACTACTCCTACCTCAGGTGTAGAATGAACTGTGTTCAACATACATATAACATTGTATCATTCACCATTCCCATCCAGGTATGTACAGTGATCTAAACAGAGCTGAACTCATTCCTTACTCAAATGGCTTCAAATTCTCCAGAAAGATCCTTGCATCTGCTGTGCCCTTTTCCATGCTAAAGGAAGAAAGACTGTAGGTGACCAGCCTTCATTTTAGCATTCTGGGTCCAGCATTAAATTAGATGATGGTGTGGTAGGATCTATTTCATCTGCAGAGTGACAACAGTCATTGCCACCTGATCCAGTGATCTGCTTTCACTATCAGAGGACTCTTCGTTCCACTCTAAACTGTTAGACTAGCCAAGTGCTTCAACACACCAGCAGCAATCAGTCATGTATACTGGGAAGATGGATGGCCAAGGAAGCAAAATGTCACATGATATTTCTGGAATTTTTGGAACTATTCTAGGTTGGCAAATCAGATGGCCCCTTCGGCAGGTCCACGTGGAATGGTGCATGACTAGGATGCCCACAGATCTAAAAACTAGTGGACTGTGTTCTTTCCCTGTGGTATTAATGCATCCACAAGATATTCCTTATTTCAGAGCATGTTCCAAAAGAAAGAAATCACGTGGCCAACCTTTTAAACAAAGAACGTAGATATTGAAAAGTGTCGGCCATTTCTTTTCAGAGGCATGCTAAGTGGACCATGAAATCAATCACACTAGCTTATCAGATGGCTAAGAGACTTCTGCCTACTGTCCCTAAAAGCCATTTCACCAGAGCTATGGTTACCCTTTTGTCTTTTTATGATGAGTTTTCTTACCTGAATTATGCTGAGATGCAAAGTGGTATCAGCTGTCCACTTTATGTCATACTGGACACAAAGGACATGGCTTTTTGTGAGAGTGTTTCCTCTGTAGGGAGGAACGTTCCCTCCTGCCTTTGGTTTTTAATTTCTAGAGGCAATATTGCTAATCTTGACATGTTAATGTCAATGCATAGAGACCACAATAAAGAAAAACATGTTGCTTTTGGTAAGCATTTGTCCTGTGAGAGGTCATTTGTGCATTTACACAACATACCCTCCTCCCCCCTTTTGGCACCTTCTGGTTACCTGATTTTTGCTGCTTTTTCATCAGAGTACTGTGTCCATTGATGGTGGAGGTGCTATTGTCAACATGTCCTCCATCTATAAGGTTCAAAAGGGATTACTCTGCCCAGGTGCAGCCTGATTAATGCAAGGGCACAGATGGTCCTTCAAAGAACAATGTTAGCGAAAGCATCTGTGTTTGTTTATATATTGGCTCCAAGGATTCACTAGTACTGTGATGGGGAACCTTGGCACTCCAGCTGTTCTTGAACTTCAATTCCCACAAGCCCAAGTATCTGAATCCACACAAATGGGTTTACTGCACATATGCTCAGTAAACCCATTCGTGTGGGTTCACAGAGACTTGGGCTTTTGGGAATTGAAGTTCAAGAACAGCTGGAGTGCCAAGGTTCCCCATCACTGCACTAGTAGCTTCAGTATCATTTTTAACTTTAGAAGATGCTTCTAATTCAACTCATGGGTTTTTTAAAAAAAATTTAAAAAGTTTTCATTTCTCCTCTCTGGATAGGTCGGATTCTCTGCGTATTTCATGGGTAACTGCACCTGTTTGATATAATAAATTTGCTTGATGCTTGAAGATAAGTTTGTGTTGCCTATCATGAGTATGGGGCTGAGATACTAATCTTATGTCTGTTTTATAGTGATTATTTTGGTCATTTAAGTAGATTCATAGGTATCATATAACAGGAACATCATACTTCCATTGGACTTAGTCCTCTTCAATGCATGCCACTTGAGTAGAACAAATGACATGTGTCAGAAGTGAGATGTGTGCTAAATAGAGATCTAGTTTCTGGAAATTTGGAAATTGTGAAAGAAAGCTTCTCTGTCCCCCCCCCCCCCCCATGGGTATAGTCACAGGAAAAATAGAAATACAGTGATCAGTTTAATGGCATGAAATGGTTGTTAAGACTTAAAACCTTACTCTTTGATACTGAAACAAAACATAAAGATACGCACAGTGGTGGAGTGACTAATCTTTAATAGGATTATTTAAGCATATTTTGTCAGTTAAAAACAAGAGAAACATAGTGTAAAGCAGAATTTGCTTTAAACTTGGTAATAATAAAAAGGAAGTTTTAGACTGTGAAACTATTTCCTGTTAATAGCATCATCCAGAAACAGTGTAAATCAGCAGCAGCACCAGGATGTGTTCCTTCATTCAGTTTCCAACTCATATTAAAAAAAGAATGACTATTTCTAGCTTAATAAATCCACGTTAAGGATTATCCATAAATCTTGACACTGAGCTGTTTAGTCATTATTGTACACACATTAAGCACCATGAAAACTGGGGAAGAGGTACCCATAAGATAACATATCAAATTCAATTTGAACAATAAAAATACCACTATTGGAACAGAATTTTTAAAAAGATTTCTAGATTGGGATCCTGAATTCCACTACACCCCCCTCATTTATTCACATGAATAAAAACAAAACTTACATATTCCTTTGCATGTTGGCCTGTTCTTGATTTGCTGTGTATATTTCTAACCTCTTTCCAATCTTGTTTTTTAAGATGGAGACTGTGTGTGTGTGTGTGTCTACATTGGGCTTTGAGAGTTTTACATGTCTGCAGAATAAGACTTGTAAAATGCTTAATAAATTAGAAAGCATATTTAGGGAGTGAGGTACAAGTAGAATAATATTTTAGGTTATATAGTTGTGAAGTAGAAATCATTCTAATTTTCAGTTTTTCTTCAAATGGCTATTTCCCCCACTGAAAGAAATATAGTAAAACCCCTATTTATGTAAAAAGTCCATTCAGTAGGCTTCTGCTTAAATCAGGTTGTTATGTAACTCGGAGTTAAACCATAGGGGAATTTTTTTACGTAACTTGAAGCAAACCCATAGGAAAAATGAAAATTTTATTGTAAATTAAAGAAAACCCATAGGGAAAATGAATTTTTATGTAACTCAAAGCAAACCCGTAGGAAAACGTGTTATGTAGATTTATGTAAATTGGGACATTTATGTAAATCGGGATATGGTTTTAGCACAAAATCATTATGTAAGACAAATTTTATGTAAGTCAGGATTTTCTGTAGATAGGGGAGGAAAGAAGCTTATTTCCTCTCCATCATCTGAGAACATGGGTTGGTACTCAGAATATCCTGAATGCTATTATGTCACCTTTTTAACTAAAGTAATATACCACAGATGATGAGCATCTAGCCCAATGGCTTTCTTAAGCATTTCATTTAAATTAAATGTAGAAGCACCAGATGATGATGATGTCGGCTTCTGCTGGTGGAAATTTATACAAAAGGATTTTGATAAAAAATACTAAAGACATCAACCCTGACACATGTCACAGACAATAGTACATACAGGTACAGTAAAACCTCAGATAACGCTAAAACTTGGTTCCACAAGTCTTAGTGTTACCCAGTTTTTAATGTTATCCAATGCATGCATCAGATAACGTTAAAATCCTATGGGATGCATCGGATAACGTTAAAATTCTAGAGATACATTGTAACCAGCACAGGCTTTAGCGAACACTTTCTGATGCATCCCATAGGAGTTTAACGTTATGCGATGAGATTCCCCCCCGATTGCTTAACGTTATGCGGTTTTAGCGTTATCTGATGCAAATGTTATCCGAGGTATTACTGTATATACTAACTAGTCATTGCCACTTGCTCTCTTAGCACTTTGTGACTTTTCCATTCCATTCTACCAGTTTGTTTACAATCCATTACTATCAGACAGATCATTCTGGTTTAGCCTTATCTAAAGGAATTGGAAAGATAGTCAATTAATTGGGGATTTTATTCAATTCTTCACTATCACTTCCTTTGCAGCATTTTCATTACATTTAGCAACCCCGAATGAAATTCTGATACTATTTAATGACAGCTCACAAAAATATCAAGAAAAGAACTGGGTGTCTCTATAGGCCATCTAATTAATGTATTTGTAATTCATATTTGCTTTTGTTCTGGGAAGCAGCAGGAGAAAGCACCGCTTTGCCATATAGCCTAGCAGTAGACTTCAGGCAATCCTTGTGTTATACAGGGCAATGGAGGAAGAAGCATGTGCATGTGTGACAAGCAGTTGTGTGGAGAAAAGGGCACACTCCTCTCTGGATGGAATACTGTTTGGTCTGATCTGATAGTGCCTCTTGTGCTATCCAGAGAAAGATAGTAGGCTCAGAATCTAAGTTGTGTGGTAATGCCAGTGTTTGACTGACACATTTATCACTGTTCTGGATTTGCTGACTGTTGTCACCTGGCAACAGTCCTAGTAAGAGGCTTCTATTTATATGCTTTTCTGCAATTACCTATCCGTAGTTTTGCTTGTCAGTACCATTTCCCCTTGTTAACCATTTACATTTTTTTCCCTATAGGGCAGTCAACGGCTTTGACCAAGGCCCACCACCAGGTCTAGGAGGGTCCAGACCATCATCGGCACCAGGCATGCTCCCTCTCAGTGTATGAATGGGTTGCAAGGCCACAGTGAGACTGCAAATGAATAATTGAAAGAACAAGAAGAGCTGCTTGCAATACTTTCCTGTTAGTGCCCCTTGCTGGAGCTGAGTAGTTGCTGCAGCCATCAGATGCTGCCTGGAGGAAAACCAGCACATACAGAGCACTCCTTATGTCAATACAGTCTATTTTCTTCGGTTTCCATCGTGGGCGTTCTTTAACTTGGTCACCACTGATATTTGCCACACGGGATGCTGGAGATGCACTTACTCAACTCACCTTTCTTCCCCACTCCACAAATCTTCCCAAGATGCATTTGCTTTGATGCTGGATTACTCCTTAGCAACTCCCCTACATTTTTGTACTCTTCCCATTTCTCCAAAACATCCAAATAAGCACACAAGATCCCTGTGCTATTTATTTTATAGATGAGTCCATTTATATACAGGGAAGGGCCAAGTATGCCTCTGGTTAGCCAGTGGACTAGGGATACAAGATGAGCTTGCAGGAATCTTCCATACGCTGTTACATACAAGGGGTCTTGGCATTCATCAGAGCACCCCTGCTAAAGATCTGGGAAGAGCCATGGAAACTATCGAGATGTTGTATCTCTTCTGCTAAGCACAAGAACGGAAGTTTGGTCCAGTTGTGTCTGTTCACCAGAACTGACTATTTCAAATTGGAAATACCGCCCAGCTTGGCAGTTTTCTTCCCAGTCAGCTTAATTTTGTGTAGCTGGTTTTGTCAGTTATTGGAATAAAGCTGTGGTTCAGGGTTGTCTGCTTAGTGAGAATTGCCTAAGAGGTATGAAAGAGGAAGGGAAAGCAGATCTAGGGCTGAAACATATTTCCACTCAAAGTTTGAGTTTGGTTAGCCCTTTCCCAGTGTGCCCCTTGCTGCATTGACTGTTTACATTTGTTTTACTGTACATAATAAGTTTATAATCATAATATCTTTGCCTAAGATATTTGTACATAACTTGGGCAATGTAGCTTTATTTATTCAGAATCTCAGAGGCATGTTTTCCCTAGGACTGTGTGTCAGATTTCTGTGGTGACTGCCATCCTGTGGTTTAATAAGACAGATGGTCCAAAAATAAAGATCTTTTAATGTGGACACATTTGCTTTTGCAGAAAATATGCTTCTGCCTCTGCTTTACACATGGTTTTGTGCTTTATTTGCTATTTTTTCACTGTTGTGGTAATGTCACTAAAAGAAGAATTCAACCGCTCACATCCTCTAAAGCCAGTGAATTAGTGGCAAAGGTGCAGCTAGAATTCCTTTCAGAGATATGAATACAGTGAAACCTCAAGATATGAACAGCTCGGCTTATGAAAAACTCGTGATATGAATGGAAATCTTGGGGAAAATCAGCTTTTAGATACAACTTTTAATATGTTTTTGATATGAAAAAAGTTTTCCCAGGGTTTCAGCAGCTTAAAAGCGGCAAAAAAATCCAAAACTGGAGCAGAAATGCTCTTCATACCCTTCAGCCACCATGGGAGGGTAAGAAGAGCATTTTTTGCTGCTTTTTTTCCACATTTCAGCAGCTTAAAAGCAGTGGGGTAGTGGAGGGGGGGGGGAGAGACCGTACCACCAAACAGCTGACCATTGGCTGCTCTGTTTTTCCCTCACCCGATTTCCCAACTGGTGGTTGGGTGGTGGGGAAAAAGTGATTCTAAGAATCCCCCCTTATCTCCCTCAGCCCAATTGGTCTCCCCAGCTGGTGGACAGGGGAGGATTTGAAGAAGAATCCTCCCTTCCCCCGATCCGATCTGTCCCAGCAGCTGGGGCTGTGCTGCGTGGGTACATGAGGAGAAGGGTAGTATTCGAATCCTACCCTTCCTCCCTCACCACGATCTGATCCCAACCGCTCCAGAAGGTGTTACCTGTAGTTTTATGCTTTCGAGTGGACGATGCAAGAGTTTATACTGGAAGTGGCACAAACATATGATTTGCAAAATAAATTTTAGCATTTCAAACTTTATTGCAAGGCCTTTCATCTATTATATTCACCTGCCAAATCTGAGTGTAGTTCTTGGCATGTTAAAATCCTATAGGATGGATCGGATAACGTTAAAGCTCCATAGAGATACATTGTAACCACACAGGCTTTAGCGGTTGTTATCCGATGCATCCCATAGGACCTTAACGTTATTTGATCCAATTCTCCTTCCCAGATTACTTAACGTTATGCGATTTTAGCGTTATCAGATGCAAACGTTATCCAAGGTATTACTGTACTCTAAAAACATACAAGCTGAGTCAAAATTAATAAAGTACTTTTAACGAGCCACTTCCTATGCAGAAGCATTTGGAAATAGGCATGTTTATCTGCATTATGTATTTACTAGCATCTAATGTTATAAATGGGTTGAGTTGCTTCTGTATGAATTATAGCTGAATTATACAGCAACCATTTTTGATATGGACTTCAAGGGGTTCCTTTTCTTTTTTATCAGTAGTACTGAAGCTGGTTTTTCATGGCAATATTTTTCTTCCGCTGTTTGGAATGAAGGATTGCTTAATAAACTAAGTTTATCTTCTTCAAATGTGCTCTAGTTAAGGTGACATGTGGGAAAAGGCAAGTCTCAAACAGCAGCTTGGTAGTCTGGAAGGGATCAGAGAGAAAGTGGTCCTGTAAGCCAGTGTGCCTCAACGTTTGGTGTTTGGATTTTAATTCCCAGAAGCCTAAGTTAATTCCCCAAAGCACTGATCAGCCAATGTACTGACTTAGGCTTCAGGGAATTGAAGTCCAAACAGCAAATGTTGGGGAACACTTCTGTAAGCAAGAAAGACAACTGGCCATTTCTTGATTCCTCTAGGATAAAATCGCCATCTGCTGGTAAAATGCCACTAGGAGGAATTCCTGTGTAGGACTCCTCATTTTTCAGAGATAGAACTGTATCCCCTCTCGTCCCAATAAAAATGAGCTGTCCAAATAATTATTGGGCTACAATTGCAATCCCTTCAAAAACAACTTAAGTTTGAGAAGAGTATTGGAAACATGAGACTATGACAGTTTGGAAGCGACACCATCTGCATAAAAACAGATTAAGGCCTATGCTATAAAAAAAAGCTGCTGTTGTAAAAGTGAACAAAGAATCTCTTCAGCCTGAATTGTTTCTAGAGGACCAACAAAGTTCATTGTGCTTCCCAGTTTGTATTATTTTAAGAATTCTTATATTGCAACCAACTACTGAAGGATAAATAGTATAATGTCACATGTGTTGTCTATCAGCAAACATAAAACACATTTTACTTCATGGTTTGATAGATGATTGAAAGATGATGCAGGAATAATTTCCTTCACAATTGTGTATGTTAGTAGAACTACATTTTGCTTTTGTTGTTCAGTCACAGTTGATTCCAACCCTTTGCAACCCTATAGACCATTGTCCTCCAGGCACCTCTGTTCTCCACCATCCTCCTCAATCCACCCATCTCTGTGCCCATTGTGTCTACAATACCATCTAGCCATCTCATCTTTGGCCTCCCCCTTCTCCTTTTGCCCTCCACCTTTCCTAGCATCAAGGCTTTCTCAAGTAAATCCTTTTTTCTCACTTGAAGTCCAAAGTACTTCAGCTTCATCTTTACTATTTTACCTCCTAAGGAGCAGTCAGGGTTGACTTCTTCTAAGATCAACCTATTTGTTCTCCTCGCTGACCAGGGGACTCTCAAAACTCTCCTCCAACACCACATCTCAAAGGCATCTATTCTTCTGCGTTCAGCTTTCCTAATGGTCCAGCTCTCACAACCATACATTACCACCAGGAATACTATTGCTTTGACTATATGAAATTTTGTTTGCAATGTGATGTCTCTACTTTTCACTATGTTCCCCAGGTTTCTCATCGCTTGCCTCCCAAGAATCAGTCGCCTTTTTATTTCATGGCTACAATCACCATCTGCTGTAATCTTTGATCCTAAGAATGTAAAATTTGTCACTGCTTCTACTTCTTCCCCATCTATTTTCCAGGGACTAACAGGGCCTGTCGCAGTTATCTTGGTTTTCTTGATATTGAGTCTCAAGCCAGCTTTTTCACACTCTTCTTTCAACCTAATCAGGAGCTTCTTTAGGTTTTACTCACTTTCTGCCATTAGGGTAGGTCATCTGCATATCTCAAGTTGTTGATGTTTCTCCCAGCAATTTGATCCCATATTGTGATTCCTCCATCCCTTATTTTTGGAAAACATATACCTTCCTGCTTGAATGAAATGATTGTGTGGCCCATCCCTAAAAAATGGATCTGGCAACACTGGTTGCTTTGCTTGCTGATCTTTTAAGAGAGGCAGTTGAGGAATGTAACCCTCTTAGTCCTCTTGGAACTTTCAGTGGCTTTTGATATCATCAACCATAGTATGCTCCTGGACCATTTAGTAGGGCTGGAGATTGGGAATTTTCTTTCTAGGTGACCATATCTGGACTGTTAAGGAAGGTGAAGCTCTTTTGACCCCTTTGGTCCAGGGATGGGGAGTCCCACATAATTCCATCATCTCCCCATACTATTTATCATCTACATCATGTTTCCCAATCTTTGGTTTTTAGACTTCTGGGAACTGAAGTCCCCCTGCAGGGCATGTACCCCATGTTGGGAACCACTGATCTACATAAATGAGGTCATCGGGTGATTGAGTGCATTTTTCTAATCTGCAGATGACATGCAGCTTTCATCAGCATATGCTGTTCAAGTACTGGAATACTGCTTGGCTATGATAATGGACTGGGCAAGGGCCAACAATCTGAAATTAAATCCACACAAGAAAATGCTGTTGGGAGTGTCTGTGGACAGAATGGTGGCTAACCAGCCTTATTGTTTCATGTTACACTCCCCCTGAAAGATCGGACCCCTGATCTAGGTGTTATAATGTATCCAGCTCTCACAATGGAGAAGCAAATACAGTGGTACCTCACTTAAAGAGCATAATGCATTCCATGGGATTGATCTTTAAGCAAGTTTTAAGTGAAACACCATTGTAAGTGACCAATGGTGACTTCTGTCCAGGGGGATTGCAAACCCCAATTTAGTTGTTAAGCGAGTTTTTGGTTGGTTTTAGTTAAGCGAGGTGACCATTCAGAGAAAATTCTGCTCTTTAAGCAAGTTAGTCTCTAAGTGAGACTTAAGAGACTTTATACAAGGTTTTACTGTATGTGCTGTGGCCAGGTTGAGAACGACATTCATCTGTGTGTGTGTGTGTGGGGGGAGAATCCTCAGACGTCGAAGTCAATGAAGACCACTCCCAATAGGGGACTCTGTTCCTATGGTGCTGATTTCCACAGTGTCTGGTATCATGGAAGAAAGCAAAAGGTTACACTCTATAGGGCTCAAATGCCTGCTGACGCAGGATATACTCCTCTGCCAATCCTGTTCATTGTAATAGTCCAGAACATAAGGCAGGTGTGGAGAGAAAAACATCCTGAGTAGGTTAATAGTCCCGCTTATGTGATTTCTTCTTCCTTTTAGGTGAAAGTGAGGCAGAGGACAAATCAGAGCAATCCTGAAGACAGTGTTACCATTTCCTAGTCCTCTTGGTTCTGCCGTGGTGGCTTTCAGAGTGAATGGGAGACTGAGGAGGCAAAGAGGCAGTTTGCACTGACAGAGGCAGTGGTGATGTGGGTGGCTTGATCTCCATTTGTGGAGTTGTCGGGGACAGCTGCTGGAGATCAGCTTCTAGAGCTCTCTCCTCCCTCAATGTAGAGGGCGTGTGCGTGCCGAGCATCTGTGTCAGTGTTCGATATGAAGTGAGTTAGATCAGTCCTTGGGGACATGGGGGTGGTGCAAAGGGAGCTCTCACAAGAAGACCAAACTTTGCTGTAGCAAAAAGAACTGGGAGAGATTTGGGGTGGAACTGCCAGGGTGAGGTGGGAGGGGTGGAATCTATAACTGAAAAAGCTCTGGAAGATTCCAAACCTAACTGCACATGTGCAGAGTTAACCCATTAGTGGCTTTATAGGGACCACGAAGAACTGATAACTTCCACCTTCTGAATTTTAAAAATCATTTTTATCCTGTCTAATAATGGTGTGAAGATGAAATTTTAAAAATATTTGAAATATATACTGAACCAATCTGAAGACCTATGCTATACACATGCACAGAGAATTACTAGAATAATCTAACAGCAGCAAATTTAGAAGACTTTAAAATGTTAATATTCCTTACCAAAGAACAGCATGTCTTTTTCTTGATTAAAATACCACTAATATAAAAATCTAGGAATTGACAGTGAGTTTCACATGAATGTTTCCATTATGTGTGCTACCATTTTCCAACTCAAACATGCACTGATTCTCAGGAGCTCAGTACATCTGGTTTTGATCAAATGGCAGTATATATAGTAGCCAGTGAAATGTTTAACTGAAATCATAAAAGCCTTTAATTTGACAATAAAAGACTCCAGTGCAACTCAGTGCTGAGTAAGTCCTATAGTTCTCCAGTCTGTTTGGAGGGAATGTGAAGTAAAAACCTGGGCATTTTATTTGGTAATCTCTACTTGAATGCATGAAAGAATATCTCTCCAAGTAAGCAGCACAAGCACGAGTGAGTCTCTAGAATGAATAAATTTATTGTCTTACAAAAATCATTATCTAGAAATATGAGTACAAAGAATCAAGATATTTGCAGTCTGATGCCTGGTGGTCAACAGCCAGTTATGATTATGAAATACCCAAATGCACAAAAACAAAAGCTTTGTAACATATGTTAAAGCTTATAACCAAAGGGAAAAATATTTTTTTCAAGCATGTTGAAAGAGATCAAGATTTCGTACGTAACACTGATTTATCCTTATCACTGAATATCAATAATACCACTTAGATTAGAAGAGGTGTAACATGATATGAGGAAAAATACATTAAATCATTGTTATAGGCAAATATATGTAACATTGTCTTAGTACTGTAGTGTCTAAGGCACTTTCCGTAAATGACAGTTCTTCGCTAGGAAACAGAAGGATACTAGTTAGATAGTAAACACTGTCCAAATGAAAGCTGAAAACAGGGAGAGGATAACTCCATTGGTTTGTCCATTTTATAGAGTGTGTCAACATGCTACCATTCGGTAGATACACAGATAGACAGCAAGAGGGCAATAGCTTCAACTCTAAACTCAACACTCCTGTCCCCAGTTGATGCTGGTGCAAGGGAAGTTAATCCAATTTCCATGCTGAGGCTATCCTGTTTCCTCTAAGCATTGTGAGCAGGTAGAAAGTAGTTAGGAGCCTATTTGGCCCCTCTGCCAAGGTCTTAGTAATCACCAAGCCTGGGAACTGAAGGACAGAGGATTGCCTGGGAATGGGGCAGGCTGGAAAGTGTTCAGTAACTAGCATCAAGAGTTGGGTTGTGTGATACTAGTAGTGTTGCTCTTTTGATCCACAGGTTTTCCCCAGAAGTTCCAGGACTTTTTCACAGTCAATTAGTTGATTTAAAGTCTGTCACAAAATGACAGGAAAAAGGAGCAGCCAGGCCCTGCAAATGTGCAGGATAAAGGAGACAAAAAGAAATGGGAGTATCACTGCTTTACAACTAAGCATGCATAGAAAAAGGTCTGAGGCAGCTCCCAGGAACTTCTGCCCAGCACAGCATACTAGAAGGAACGAAAGGAAGCACCCTTCTATCACCCAGTGCCTTAGAAAGGGGATTTACAACGAATACCTCATAACAAAAAGCACTTAACAGA
The DNA here is from genome assembly GCA_030440675.1 of Furcifer pardalis. Lineage (NCBI taxonomy): Eukaryota > Metazoa > Chordata > Lepidosauria > Squamata > Chamaeleonidae > Furcifer > Furcifer pardalis. The sequence continues at coordinate 62,977,177 of CP126893.1, read as the reverse complement.
CGTTTTGATACATATAAGAAGCAGTGGTACCTATATCCAAAGCAAGTTACAACATGGCAAAGTCAGCCAGCCATATTCAGAGACTGGCAAGCAATGTATGACTTAGTACTGTCCCAGTTTTGCCCAAGACAAGTCTACAGCCACAAGGCAATTTGGTGGCCAATAAGGTCATCATCTTCTCTTTCAAATGCATGGAAAGAAAGTCACACTGGTAGAAATGCCAGCTATACATGATGAAGCACTCTACTCTGTTTGCGCAGCTTGAGGAGGCTCAGTGATATCACTGCCTTTACTCTCTGCATCATCATCTGAAAGCTCCAGGGAAGCTCCTTCAATGTGCAGTTGGCGCCTTCCAGATCGGCTGGATGAAAAGGTAATTGGACCACCCCTCCTGCAAAAGCATTTAAGAAATGATTCTTGGAATACTCAGTAGTCCTTTATATTCTACACAGTGTAGATTTCTTTAAGTAACCCACTCTCGACAGCACATGCAGCAGCAACAACAACATCATTACATAAAACTCTTGACCCCGTAGCCATGATGTTTCTGATTGGTTAATCAATACCCTCTCGTTAATTTCTTAAGCACGTTAGAGGCGAGCTGTCAGGAATCAAGGAAAGGAGAGAGGAGTAACTAGAACATACAGATCAAGTAAATTCTTCACCACTCCCACTCCTGATTTGGCTATCCTAAAGGCAATGGTGGTACTTGCCCGCACTTTCCAACTGTCATGTTACTCACCTTAATCTATTCTTCAGGGTGCTGACCTCCCTGCTAAGGCCTTCATTGGCTTCAGTGGCATCATCCAGTTCACGCTGGAGCTTACGACGTGAAGCATTAGCACGTGTAGCTTCCTCTTCTGCCTCTTCCAATTGGCGTTTCAGCTGTTTCATTCTAGCATTGGCCTTCTCCATCTAACGAACATCACCAGATACAAGGCCCAAACAAGGAAACATCATTAAGACAAACCAGACAAGATCAGAACTCTGGCCAGTTCTCTGCTTTGATTTAATCAATGCAGGGCCTCTTTCTCAAGATATAAGACATTCAGACTACATCCACCAAGGCATACACACCAAGCTGTTTTCAAGGATTTGTCTACCTTCATGAGACAATTAGTGCTGATAAACTAGGCTGTGTTCCTGATCTCAGTGAAGGCAGAACAAAACTTTGGTGGAACTCTTCTCACAATAACAAAAAGAAATAGCCCTGCTTCGAGGATAACTGCATGTTGTAGAAACACTCATCTCTATTCAGAATGCTAGACATCTGCAAGTGTTGCAGATATGCACAGTAGGATGAATGCCAATACTGAGAGGCATTAGTTTGCACAGGCTTCCACAGCTCTAGGTATAACTGAACTCAACTCATAGCAACAGAACAGCTGCATAGTGTCACCACAACTGATATTTGTGGCAGACTGCTTCAAGAACTTTCTAGATTGCAAAGTATTTGGATCTAACTTTTAAGGCTCCCCTTGTACAGAATGAAAAAATGAGTTCAACAAAAACTACTGCATTTACTAGTAGGATATCAGAAGCCACTTGAAGATTCACTGGTTAAACAGGGGAACAGAGCAGGCAATTCCTCACCTGTTCCTTGTACTGGTCTGCATGTCGGCGTTCATCTTCCACCTGCATGAATACTTCTTTGAGTTTCTTCTCTGTGCGACGTACTAGCTTATTGGCTGCTGCCCTCTCCCTAAGGATTCAACACAGACAACTCATGCAGTCCAACACCAGAAAGATGTAAGACTCTATACCAGAGACAGAGAATTAGTAAGCCTCCAGATCTTGTTTCACTGGAAAAAATTAAAATAACTGAGAATATGGTTACTGAGTGCCTTTGGGAATCTATAGTATTAAGTCACATTAAAAGTACTATAACAGTAAACTATGCTATAGAAATTAAAACTTGTATTTTATTTGATATGGGAGGTACACAGGATTGGCCTTTGCCTTCTACTTGCTGAAGAAGCAGAGAATCCTGCAATAAGTATGTAAATCCATCCACTTTTGGCTCCCTAGTTCTGAACCATAAACATTCTCATATGACAAAACCACAATGCTTATCTAGAAAAATAGGTAAGAACAAGAACAGAGAGGACCCTGGAAACTATCTGGTGTTTACAGACTGTGATACAGGCATGCATGCATAATCCACAAAGAGTCGACTCTAGGGGAAATCAGCATGGAGTGCAGATGGCCAACTAAGAGAAAGAAAGGAGACTACTAGTTCATCAGATGTTTCAGACTTTACCTCTCCTCAGAACCATTAGACACGCTGAAACTTTTCCCCCTTTGAATAAAATAAATATCTGAGACAAGTACATGTTTCTGTTGGCATGGGAAGCATCCAGCTAGAAATGTGAAAAGGCCATATTATTACGCAAATTCTGCAACACTCTCCTTCTCAGGGATGTTTGTGCACAGATGTAACTGTCTAGCCCAGTGATGGCGAACCTTTTAGAGTCCAAGTGCTCAAGGAGGAGGAGGAGGCATGCAGGAAGGCACCATTGACTGTCCACAAACTCATGTGATGTCACTGGTGTACATTTATTTGGCAAAGTCATGAGGTGCGCCAGTGACACCATATGTGTGCCTTTCCCCCCCCCCCCGTGGGTGCTCCCCCTGTGGATGCTCCCCATCCCCATGGGGCCTCCCCACCTTACCTTACCCAGCCACAACCTCACAGACAGGATTCCAACCTCCCCTCTTGCCTCCCCTTTGGTGGGGGGAGAGGGGTGGTGGGAAAGCGGTGCCAGCCAGGCTGGGCAGGGCTTCCCCTCGATCACCCGCATGGAAAAAGGCCTCTGCATGCCACTTCTGGCACACGTGCAATAGGCCCACCACCAGGCATCTAGCCTGTAGTATTTTGCGACTTGTTTTCTTCAGATAGCAAACCCTATATTTAACACATATACCTGAATCATAGAAGCAGAGGAGGGGTTTCTGATGTTTCTATCATTCTACAAGAGAGCTATCAAAATATCTGCCTCAGTTCCTTGTAACCATTGCATTGCAGACAGTGGCCTCTAGTGGCCAGCTCTAGTAATGGGCCATAGAAATACAGATATACAGTACAGTAATACCCCGGATAACGATTGTACTGTATAGCGCTAAAACCACATAATGTTACAAGATTTATGGGAAAATCTTGTATTGTATAACGGGATTTTTAGCGTTATCCGGTACAATCATGTGTGTGTGTGGGTGTGTGGGGGTTGGATTGGGTAGAACATCTACCCAATCCAACCCCCCCCCCCAGCGCCTGCCCGCACAATGTTTGGCTCAACACCACCACCACCCGAAACGAACCTTAGCACTTGCCGCGGGTGGTGGTGGTGGTGAGACGACGAAGCCACGGCCGCTGCTGGGCTGAAGTCACCTTTCTTTGGGATCGCCAAAGAAAGGAAGGCAGTTTAAGAAACGATAGGATCAACTGGTGAGTCAGTGCCGGCGGCGCCACCCTCTTCCTTCCTCCCCCTCTCTATCTCTCCAGCTCCTTCGCCTCCTCCACACTTCACCAAAGCTGTTGCTGCCTCGCCAGTTGATCCTAATGTTTCTTAAACTGCCTCCTTTCTTCCTTTCTTTGGCGATCCCAAGGAAAGGTGACTTGAGCCCAGCAGTGGCCATGGCTTCGTCGTCTCCCCACCACCACCCGAAACGAACCTTAGCACTTGCCGCGGGTGGTGGTGGTAGGGAGATGACGAAGCAACGGCCGCTGTTGGGCTCAAGTCACCTTTCTTTGGGATTGCCAAAGAAAGGAGGCAGTTTAAGAAACATTAGGATCAACTGGCGAGTCAGCGGCGCCGACGCCCCCCCTTCCTTCCTTCCTTCCTTCCTTCCTCCCCCTCTCTCTTTCTCTCCAGCTCCTTCGCCTCCTCCGCCCTTTGCCAAAGCTGCCAAAGCTGTTGCTGCCTCGCCAGTTGATCCTAATGTTTCCTAAACCGCCTTTCTTCCTTTCTTTGGCAATCCCAAGGAAAGGTGACTTGAGCCCAGCAGCGGCCGTGGCTTCGTCTCCCCACCACCGCCCGAAACGAACCTTAGCACTTGCCGTGGGTGGTGGTGGTGGGGAGACGACGAAGCCATGGCCGCTGCTGGGCTGAAGTCACCATTCTTTGGGATCGCCAAAGAAAGGAGGCAGTTTAAGAAACATTAGGATCAACTGGCGAGGCAGTGGCGGCAGCGGCCCCCCTTCCTTCCTTCCTCCCCCTTTCTCTCCAGCTCCTTCGCCTCCTCCGCACTTCAGCAAAGCTGCCAAAGCTGTCGCTGCCTCGCCAGTTGATCCTAATGTTTCTTAAACTGCCTCCTTTCTTCCTTTCTTTGGCGATCCCAAAGAAAGGTGACTTGAGCCCAGCGGGGCTCCCCCTGGGTGGGTGTTGGGGTGGCTGAGGAGTGAAGTTGTCGGAGGTGGCTGACGACCGACACTGGCTGTCAGTTCCGGCCGTGTCCGCTGGGCTTCGTGCTCATGTTGGCACATCCCCCCCTAAGGCTCGTGTGCACCGCACTGGCTCCTTACCGCTTGGTGAGGGGGGGCGACGACGACGATGACTGAGGGGCTTTCCCTTCTGGCCGGATAACTGGTGGCAGGAGGGGGGAGGCACCAACATGAGCACGAACCCCGGCGGGCACGGGCGGACCTGACAGCCAGTGCCAGTCATCAGCCGCTTCCAACAACTTCCCTCCTCAGCCACCTCGACACCTGCCCAGGGGGAGCCCCGCGAACAAGGGGACCTGCAGGTTCTCCTTCCACCACATGCCCACCCCCACCCCCCACCCCCAAGAAGGCAGTAGCAGCAGCAGCAGCCTCTTCTCGGCCCCCTTCCTCCGACTCTGCCTCCTGCAGGGTCTCCTTGGCCTCCCGCAGAGCTTGCTCGTGGTCCTCGCGGATCCTGGCCAGGTTCTCTGCCGCTTCGCCCGCCGCCACCGCGCCACGTTTTTCTTTGGCAGCAGGGACTCATTCCCGGCAGGCGTGGGTTGCAAAGGAGGCAAAAGGGCCCCCGTCCCCCCTTGCCTCTCCTCGCCCGCCAAAATGGGGGGGGGGGGGTTTCGAGCTAAAAGCCTTTTCCTGTCCCAGCTAGCAATTGCTGGTTTGACTTCAGGTACAAACCGCGCCCTTACATCAGGGCTTTTTTTTTTTAGCATTGTTCGATGTATACTGTTCGAAGAGCAGGTGGCAGCCGTGGCCAGGAGGACTTTTGCACAACTTCGTGTAATACACCAGTTACGTCCACTCCTAGACCGGGACGCCTTTCTCATGGTCACACATGCTTTGGTCACCTCCAGACTTGATTACTGTAATGCGCTCTACATGGAGCTGCCCTTGGTGACTATTCGGAGACTGCAGCTGGTCCAAAATGCAGCGGCCCGGATAGTGATGGGGTGCAGGCGTTATGCTCGTGCCTCACTACTGCTCCGGGAGCTGCACTGGTTGCCAGTATGTCTCCGGGTGCAATTCAAGGTGCTGGTCATTACCTTTAAAGCCCTATATGGTATTGGGCCAGGATACCTTAGAGACCGCGTCACCCTAAGAACATCTGTCCGTCCCACCAGGGCAGATCGGAGGGGCTCTCTTGTCATTCCATCGGCTAGAGAGGCTCATCTCACTAGCACTAGGAAGAGGGCCTTCTCTGAGTTCGCCCCGGCCCTTTGGAACCTCCTCCCAACTGAACTGCGCCTACAGACAGAGCTCCTACCCTTCCGGAGGGGCTTAAAAACCTGGCTAGCGGGACAAGTGTGGGGACCAAGGAATGTAGGATCCCACACAGGGTGGCTAATTTAAGGGACAGCCTCCCTTTCTGTTCGGTTTTATCCTGTGGGGCTGTTTTATTTCCTGTTTTTTATGAACTTTTAAAGTTTTTAAAGTTTTTAATTATTAGTACTCCATTGGTTTAGCTTATGATCACATTTTATCTTGTAAGCCGCCCAGAGTCGGGTATACCCGATTGGGGCAGGATAGCAAATGTGAGTAAATAAATAAATAAATAAATAATACCCCGGACAATGCTAAAAACTGGATAACGTCATGACTTGTGGAACCAAGTCATAACATTATCCCGGGTATTAGTGTATTATATATTTCAGTGGTTTTTATTGAATATTTTTAGACCCATATGTAACTGAAACAGCAGGCACTGAACCTATGAATAGAGTGACCTGTACATTATCATTTTTATGGGGACAAGAGATGTGTATTTATGATTTTACTTGAGTATCCTTATTTTAAGAAGCTCTATTGAACAGCTTTCATGCATCGATAGCTGGTCATGCTGGATCTGACCTTTGCACTAGTACATTTGTTATGCTGAGAAGGAACCATGGTTATGCTGAAGTCAGACAAACTCTAACTCTGAGAATAGGGATATCTTGGCCAAAATAGAATAAGAAGGATGAAGCTACTATTTTTCCTCAGATTTTATACAAGACCTTTTGTAGACCATTTCAGAAAGGCACTGGATGGACTGCCATCACCAGACCTGCCAGTTCTCTTCACTTTTGCTGGAAATCTAACCTTAGTTCTGCCTTCATGCAAACAGTGAAGAAATCAATGCAAATTGAGGTAAAGGAGTGAAGTATTTTAACATGACTTTAAATGTAGTATTTAATCAAATGAGGATTACAAGGGATTTTAAAAACCCTGCCTGTTTAACACATAGGAAGAAACATCTTCCCTGAATGTCTTGCAAAACAGAAGACGAATGAAAATTACCTCAATACCATGCTACCCACTACAATAGGTCATTTCTCCTTTTGCTCACAGCCCTTAGTGAATTTTTATTTAGCTTTATTAATAGCTGCCAGGAAAAAAAACCTCAAGACAATTTATTCTAACTCCCACAGATTAGGAAACTACTTCCCCGGAATTAGATCAGAAGTCACTATCCTGAAAAATACTGTTTACTGCAAGAATTGCTTACTTTGCCTCCTGTTCCAACTGTTCTTCTAGCTGTCCAATCTTGGCTTCCAAAGCTGAAATGGTTGCTTTGAACTTGGATTTTACTGAACCCTCCAACTCTTGCAGCTTGGCTTTCAGCTCTTTGTTGTGCCGCTCTAGCTGCTGACGTGCATTCTCACTCTTCTGGGCAGCACTTCGCTCTGCAGCCAGCTCAGAGTTCAGTGTGTCAACCTGCAGGAAGGAAAGAGACAGTTGTTTAGAAGATGATCTCTATTCACTTCTTCTTCTGCCATATCTGAATCTGAATATATGTGAACATCATGGAAATCAGCCATGAAGACTGTCCTGAGAATATAATGCAGTGGCATTCCATTTGCATTCCCCATCACAGCATGACACTTGTACCACTGATCCAGTTACATTCTGATCCTGAGCCCTTTTGGCATGCAAAGTCCTCCTCAGCCCCAGGCTAGTATTGATTGATGAAGCTGCTGCCCTTCATCAAAATGGATTCAAGTGGGATTTAATCCACTTGGGGACCATCACCCTTCCCTGTGGACTTTGGCACCCAAGGCCATGAGTCCTCAGGGTTGGCAGGTTAGTTAACAGCCACCTGACATTCAGCGTTGAGTCACTGGCAGTATGGTCTACTCTATTACCATAGCAGGATAACCTGGCCAGATTGTATCTATTCACTAGGGGGTGCAAATGAAAACTCTGTACGTGCTGCACGGGTTACCTGCAAAGTGGTTTTACGAAAGCGATCATTGAGGAGCTCCATGTTGCTCTGCTCTTCCTCAAGTTCCTCCTCCAGCTGTGCAATGCGGGCTTCCAGGCGGCGTTTCTCATCAAGCAAGGCAGATCTACAGAAAAGGAGCCCAAGTACTTTGGATAACCAGGCTCTCTCACCATAGCCAGCGCTAGCACTGCAGCCCCTGTTGAGACTGAATCTTTAACATGCATCATGCCTGCTCTAGAGAAAAAGCTCTCACATGCAACTTACTTTCCTGAGGCACTGTTCGAAATTTCATCAGCCAACTCATCTCGCTCTTGCTCTGCATGACGTCTTGCTCTCTCTGAGGCAGCAAGCTCCTGAAAATACAATTTAGTGGTATCTCACTGGCCTAGGCAAGAAACAATGTTTTCCAACATTTGATAAAGAGCCACCCCAGCATATTCAGTAATTGTTAAATTTCTACACAAATTAATCCTTTAAGGGATAACTACCTCTTGGGAAAAACTATCCTTTTGTCCTTAATAGAAGATGAGTTGGGGAGAGATCTGATGTTTAACAATATCATAAAGAGTGTTTATCAAAAACAACTACAGTAAAACCTCACATAAAGAACACCTCTCTTAGACTAGTTTGCTTAAAGAGCAGAATTTTCTCTGAATGGTCGCCTTGCTTAACAACTAAAACCAAACAAAAACTCACTTAACAACTAAATCGGAGTTCACAATCCCACCCCCACCCCCCGGACAGAAGTCACAATTGGTCACTTACAATGGTGTTTTGCTTAAAGAGCAAACTCACTTAAAGAGCAATCCTGTGGAACGCATTATGCTCTTTAAGCGAGGTACCACTGTACTTCTTTAATTACTATGTCACTATGAACAGTTCAAGATATAAAATTTCTAAAAATGTTTTTAATGTCACAGTTTTAATGTTAAACTTCAGTATATCACATTAATTTGGTACTAGCATGAACAGCCATGAAGTTCACCACACCATACCTCTTGCAGTTGAAGAATTTCTGCTTCTAAACTTTTGAGCTTTTTTTCATTTTCCTTTGACTGAGCAAAAATTTCATCTCTAGATGCCCGGGCCTCTTCTAGTTCACGCTGATAATCTTTCATTTGAGACTAGAATTATAAAATAAAAGAGATCTTTTGAAAAACTGAATTCTGCTATAGTCCATTCTACAAATCCAGAATATCCAGAAATCTTGTTCTATATGCTACAACATTATAAAGTGTGAACCAATTATCTTCTTTCAGTCTGTCTGAAGGTAACTAAAAGCTTTGGGAGGAAATATATAGCATAAAAACAGTCTAAGTGGTGCAGGATTTAATATATCTATCAAGATTTGTCACATAATTTTGCACACCTGCAGTTTACGTAACTGCTTGATTGCTTCATCCCGAGCCTTGTTTGCAGCTTCAATCTGAGCTTCCAGGTCTTTAAGATCTGCCTCCATTTTCTTTTTGGATGCCACAGCCAAAGCTCTCTGCTTCCTCTCGTCTTCCAATTCAGCTTCTAGCTCTCGAACCTTCAGAATTAAGAAAAACAAGCAACACAATTGGGCATCAGAAAATCCCTGTAGCAAATTATGAAGCTAGCTGAAATGAGGGATGCTTCATTTCCTGCTTAATACATTCTGGCTATTTAACTGAAGAGAAACAAACATAGGATCACTATTCCCTTATCTGGAAGCCATAAGGAAAACCCTATGACAATACTCATTAGCTCTTCCAGAGACAGTACTTTAGTCTAATGAAAAGCCAAGCAAAAATACAATCTCATAGTATGGTGAAGGTTAAAATTATCAAAGTTTCCCCTACACAGACATTTTATGGGCCGTGTTTCATTGAAGCTACTTCTCCCTTGATCCATAATTCTTGTGCATAAGCTAATCTTGCAGTTTATTAAACTGTTATTTGGCAAAAGCCATTAACCATAATTGTTAACCTCATACTGAGGTTAACAAGTGGCACTCTTGTTCCTCATACATCTGTTTGCCAAATGAAGACAATAAGGCCTTGTATCATCTCATTAATTCTTCAAAGAAAAATGAAAAGTAATTTACAAATTGCTATGCAAAGAAACAGCAAAGAGTTTGTAATGACTTAATAATATGCTTTGCTACAGTATATATTAAAAAGCATCCAAGACTTTGGTGTATTTCTTGAATCAGAACTCAAAAGCCAGTTTCTTAAAGTATTTGTTAAAAATCCATTTCTATGGGAAAGTGCAGCCAATAATCTAACACAAAAAATTGCAACCAAATTCGGAGTGCAACCAAAGTATATCTGTGTACATGTATCCTTCTCTAGTTTTCACTCACAGTATTTTAGATTTTGGGCTGGAAAAAGAGCCTCAGTAGAATACAATTCTTAAGGTCCTTTAGGTCAAATTGTTCAAGGTTTAACCACCACCATTAATTGAACCCACAGAGAGATTGTAAGCCTGCAGTTGGCAGTGTTTATGATTTAATCTGACACCTCTCATCAAAACCTGGCAGTGTTATTCTAAAGCTATTCTAAATAGCCTTGAACTAAAGGCTATTAAAGCAAATTAAACTATAGACATCTAAAGCCGTAGATAAATTACAGAGACATGTGCAGAAAGACTAAAACATGGTATGCTTTCTGCAGAAAAATACAGGTGACATATAAGTTCTAAGAGAATGCTCCAGGCTACTTGGAGATCCTAAAGCAGGGCTAGATCTAGAAACATTCCCAAAATGAGTAACATAATTAGCACGTCAAAGGAAGTGAAACAAAATAGGATATACACCTAGTCCAACATCACTGGACTCCATGATCAACACAACTGTCTTCTTGTTTGCTTTAAGACATAGTTTGTTTATCCCTTTTAATCCAAAACAGTTATCAAATTTCAGAACCTCCACTTCTTCCACCAAGATCAGAAGATGGGATCTGTAACAGATTCCCAATCCAGTCTCATGTACGCAGCTACTGATAGGCACGCTAGAAACTAGATTAGTGGATCAGAGGCCTGTGCAGGGAGATGCAAAATAACAGTCTAATGAAACTTACTCCTCCTATCTATAACATGTAGGCTTCTGCAGCAAAAGACACTTGCTGGGCATAGTTAGCTGATCTACCTATCATCTGTCAAACAAACGGAATGACCTTTCATTTTGTACTGCTGTTAATGCAAACAAACAAACAAACCACACACACACACACACACCAACAACAACAACCCCTGTTCTATCACTGCTTCCAAATCCATGGCTCTCTCCACTTCTTTATCTTAATTGCATCAGCAGAAGAAAAGCAATCAAGTTTGTGACCACAAGCTCCCTTTTCTGTATGCCACAGAACTTCTGGTATCACAAGGCCCACTCACAGCTTTTTGATATCTCTTCCTTTGCATAAGACGATACACACTTGACATGATCTGATGTTTGGGAAGGATTTTATTTATTGCCACTTCAAAGGGATAAGCAGACAGCCAACATGAATGGAAAACATGAAATCATAATGAGTGAAGAACTATTTTACCCTGGGTCCTAGAACGGGAAAAGTAATTACTTCAAGCAGCCTTTGATGGATAATATTCCAGCTCTGAGGGTTAACAGTGTTGAACAACACACTCTTTGTTTGTAGAATGGAACCCCTGGACAGCATGACTGCTCTTGGTTATTAAAAGTTATTTATACCTGTTTTACCAACAGCCGCTTCTTCTCCTCATTCTGTTCATCCTTGGCCTGCAGATCTCTCTCAAATTGTGCCTTCATGGCTTGCATGTTTACTTCTAGGCGTAATTTGGCATCTTCTGTGGCTTGCAGCTCGTCTTCTAGCTCTTCCAGCTGCGTTCGCATCTCCTCCACTTGCTGCTCCAAGGTGCGCTTGGACTTCTCCAGCTCATGAACCTACAGCCATCATGAAAGGAAAACATTCCATCCTTAAGAGTCATCCTGATAATAGCATGATATGAACTCAAGAGAGCACAGTTCCTATGAGAAAAATGGTGAGAATACAAACAAGAACACAGCAAGAACACAAACTCACCACAATTGTGGCTCATCCCACACTTGTATTCTGTGTCTTTGAAAAGCATCCAAATGAACAGTGCCACGAATATAACAGAATGTAAATACTGCTCTGTATATTCCTTTGAATATAAGATATATAGAACAACACAGCAACATGAAATGTGTAGAATTTGTAAGACCATGTAGAATTAGAATTTCACCCCAACTCTTCAAAGTTCAGTATGCAAAATTAAAGTACTGTTCAAAGTGGCACTGCATTATTTTTCAACCACAGGAAGAGCACAACTCACATTTTTCCCCACATCATCTTTCGAACTCATCAGGTCCTCCATGTCTGTTCGGAGCTGCTTGTTCTGCCTCTCAAATTCTTCCTTGGCCTCCAAAGCTTCCTCCAAGGCTCTTGCCAAGGAGAGTGCTTTTGTCTCTTTTTCTCTTGCTTCAGCTTCTGCACGGTCCCTTTCCTCTGCATAACGAGCAGATACATTCTTCTCTTCTGCTAGCATCTGCACATTGCAACGTGAAAATATGGAACAGGATTTATAGCCTCTACAGATCAGGACTTTAAGCTCTTTATATCTCAATTATCACTAGGGCTTCCTACTCATCATTTAACCCAGTCAAGTGACTTCCTTAGGGGGCAGCAACAGTGAATGCACCCAGTGTTCCATGACACCTATTTTTATTCTTCAGTATCAATTAAAAGACCCCACCAGGATGAGGGTGTAATCCATACTTTAGGTCAGGGGATTACAACCTACAGCCCGTGGGCTGGACCCGGCCTGTGGTGGCAAATCATCCAGCCCATGGCAATGACCTTGGAGGCAGAAGTGGATGTGTTTACAATAGCCACAAACATGCCCATACATGTGCACTCATGCATGCATGCACACGCCCCCAGTTTATGGCAGCATTTACAGCAGGGGGACCCACATGTTCAGCATGCTCAGCTATCTGAGCAGGCATGGTCCAGCCTGAGGCACGAAATAGTTGAGAACCTCTGCTTTAGGTGAGAAATTCTCATCATTAACAGACAATAAAAAATACTTGCCAGATATGTCACTCATAGGAGCCCATTGTCAGAGTGGCTTTCTATGAATTATTTTGTGTCAAGATTATTTATGGGGAAAATACCTGATCAAATTTCTTCTGCTTCTTTTCTAAATTGGAAACAATCTGGCGCTGATGATCAAGGTCCACCATTAAATCATCCAGCTCCTGCTGAAGTCGGTTCTTGGTCTTCTCAAGTTTGTCATAAGCCATCACCTTTTCTTCAAGACGCTGGTTCAGAATTTCCATGTCTTTCAATAATTTCTTCTTATTCTCCTCCAACCCTTCAATGGTCCCTAAATCATCATCAATCTTCTTTTTGGCATCAGCCAGCTAAATAGAAAAGCATAAAATACACTTGTTACAAAATTTCTGTGACTGAAAAGAGAAATATGGCATGGTTTACACATATATATAATTTCCTAATTCTCAATGCAATATTAAACCTATGTTTGGACTGCTTCCTTCAAGCTGTGAGTTATGGTCCATATGAATATTCACCATACAAATATTGCCTGCAGCTGAACAACAATCTTTAAGGATAAGTTGGGAAATGGATTTAGGAGATACTATCAAAGAGGAAGAATGGGTTTAGAATAAGGAAACAAATAATTAGGGGAAATATGTCAGTTAGAATTGTTTCAAAACAATATGGAGATGGTATATAGCTCCAGTATGATTAAGTTATTATGATTCAAAATATTCAAAACTTTTTTGTTAAAAAAATTGGAACATATTTTCAACTATGGTGAGAATGTAAGAATGTGAAGAAAAGAGATTAGATATTGTTTATCAAACTGGAGATTTGTCCTAAAATAACATTAATATATTAGCAAACCCACCCACCCCAACTGATTTTAGAGATATATTGGGAGATTTTTAAAATTATATATTGGTGAAGGGGAAAGGAATAAAACCAGAGTAAGGTGTATTGTATTATCTTTTTGGGACAAGGAGATAAATATAAAAAATTAATGATATCAAGAATATTTAATGGAGAAGGCTTGTAAGTCCCAACATGGGTGCATGTAGAAACTATATTGTATTATATGTATTTTTGTTTAGATTTTTGTGACATTCCAGTTCTCATGCAATAAATATTTTTCATTCACATGGTACAAAGAATCAGAAGTGTATTCAGGGAGTTGCTCATCTGCAGTGCAGCCTGGTCCATAGGTTAACATGAAGGTGCAAACTAGCACCACCCTACTTACAAATTGTACTGCATTACTGGTGGGTGTCTACTATTACTACACTTTGAAAAGAAACATTGTTGTAAACTTTTTAATCATTTTTTTTTTACTAAAACATCTTTGTGTCAAATACTCAGTTGGCTTTTCAATGCTACTATTCAACTATACTGAAAGAACAGGAGAGAAAATTAAAGGAAAGCCATCAAAGATTGAAACAGTTGTTAGGTAAATTTGACTGGGGATGACAGAAAATGGCAGTGGTCAGCACATGATGTGGCCTCTCACCTGAGACTGAAGAGCTATCAGATGTTTCTCCAAATTCTTCCTGGCCTCTTCCTCTTCTTCTTGCTGCTCTTGCAGATTGTTCTTTTCTTCCTCTAGCTGCCGAATCCTGCTACTCAAGTTCAGTTTCTGGCGGGTCTCCTCTTGCAAAAGCTCCTGTTCCGGGAACACACAATACGCTTACATTTGATCATTTGGCCTGAAAATGCTTTAATTTAACCAGATACTTACAGGCTAAGTTTGACACTCTTCAGAAATATTCAATAACAAGGATGTTTGTGTACTGAGCAACAATTTGGGCCAGGTAAGCAAGCACACAAGAGTTACTGATAGTTGATCTGAATAGATCAATTCATCATGGTGTAATTTGATGAGGCAGCATTCTGGATCATTTAACGAAACAGTTCATTAAATAAAAACACCACATCTAAAAAGGGCATCTAAGAAATGGATCCCCAGTACCTGGTCTCTAATTAACAGTATGAGATTAATTTTTCTAATAACAATGATTGCATAAAAGATAAAAGGGCAACATAAAATACAGTCAAGCTTTGTTCATACATTACAAAAGCTGGACATTATTATTTACTACACTTATCTATCAAAGATTCAGCACTTCTTTAAAGGAACATGTTAACTGTAAGCATTAAAAAAAATAGAGCAAGAAAGATCTTAGTGTCAGGAATTTTGCTAACGTTTTGAGCAAACCATTGCGGAGAGAAGCTAAAACTTTATCTTTATACATGACCAACTAACTGAAAACCTGGTCTGTTTATCTTCAGAACTACTAGTGAATTGGGTTACTTTTATTCCCAGAGAATAAAGTGCACTGAGGAAGACCTTACGTTGGCAAGAGGAAATGCTGTTGACGTGGTCCAATATTGGGCGGATGTCATCTAGCCCTTTTAAATTTTATTTTGGTTTTAGATGTGTTAATTTTAGCTTTGGCTTTGTATGTTATTATATGCTGGTGGTGCATCTGAGATGAATAAAAAAAGAATTCCCAGAGAGCAGTGTATTTTTTTTCTGCTGCTTCACATTTCCACCTGGTTATACTACTGGTACGCAAGGGCTGAGTATTGTTCTTACGATTCAAGAGTTGTTTCGGAAACAATATTCCAGACAAGGAAGGTGTTTATGTAGCACTGACTTGTATACCATTATGGAAATTACAAAGTTCAGTCAAAAAACAAACTTTTGGCACTAAAAACAGCCCTAAAATCCTATGCAGACTTCTAGACCTTCGCTACAGAAATTGTAATAAGAAAAAAGACATGACATTCTCAAACACTACCTGGAAGCCTGTCTGGCTCCAGCATTATTTTTTTTTGGTTCCTTCTTACACCTTGAGAAGACCTTTCTTCCTAGACCTTCGGTCTAAATTAACAGACCGGCAGAACATTTCCTAAGCCATGGCCTGGTTTCAGTTCCCAGTGACTGACTGTGATTTCATTTTTATTTGGGCAGAATATTGTCCTTCAACACAGCTGTTGGGATGCCAGAACAAGGGTTTCTCATGGGGTTGGAAACAGAATATAAATATTTTAAACAAGCAAGCATACATGTTAACATTTCAGTCGTACCTGTGTATCTTGTAGCTGAGACTCCAAACTGGCAGCATCTTTGGCAAATTTTATGCCTTTTTTCTCTGCTTCTTCCAGGAGACTTGAGACATTGTCCAGCTCATTCTATAAAGCAAATAACTCAGATGCAGCACACTGGCATCTCATTTGGGAGAGGGAAGTGTATAGTGGCAGCAATCTAAGAGAAGCTCTGGGAGAACCATTCATTTTACTCCCTAATGCATTCAAGATTAAAATTTACAGACTAAGGAAACTAATCTATGATAAAGGAGTATTTTGTTATTTGCAGTTTGTCATGACATTTGACCCCTTGAGTCCTAGCATGATTCTGACAATTATCCAGTAAGGATGAAGTAGAAGTGCCCATCTTTTCAAAACATTTATTTCATGTACAATTTTCTACTAACAGTGGAGTGCCATCTTTTTTTGTAATGCATACCATTTCTAAGGCTCTAGCTAGCCCTACATTCTTAACCAATTATGGTAACCTAGAATTAGCCAGAATGCAGTATTTCAAGCAGTTTCTGAAATCTAGATGGTTTATGTCAATAAACTATAAAATTCAAACTCAAACAGCAACTGGATTTTTCTTAAAGCTAAATCAGGAAAAGATTACCTGTTGACACATGATGTATTTGATAGCAAGCTCCTGTTCCTCCACATTCACTATGCACTGGTTTGCCCAGAAAATATGGCACAGACATTACCTGCACCTCTCAATATTGTCACTGATCAGGCAGGATACAAAGTGCAGGTCTTTCTGTATTTTTACAGAACACCAGCTATTATAATTTGCACTACTTATGAACTTGCATCTTCTTTTGAAATTTTTCAGAAAGAAAGCAGGAAACTAAATCTGTCATTGAAATGTTATTATTTTGAGACTTTTTTATCATGTTGGATTTAAATAAATCATCCACAATTTAACCCTACTGGCATCTTCAGGCATTAGAATTAAGCAGCATTTTCATTTCAGTGGCATTTAAAGTTATTTTCTGTAAATGACAATTAGAATTAGAGGCAGCATGAGAATTAAAAGGGGGCAATTAAGAACAGGCAAAAGTCCACATCACTGGACCTTTACAGATAGCCTTCTTATTATGGCAGGCTAAATAATACTTGTGGATGGATAGCTCAGTGAGAAGATGTACCTGTCTGTGGCATTAAGAGTATTCTCCCTTTTGGGAGAAAATCCAGGCTGTGCAGCCTTGGGCAAGCTCCACTAACCCTCAAAAGAAAGAAATGGCAGACTATTTCTGAGTACTTTAAGTCCAAGAAATGCTGAGAAGGGTTGCCATAAGTTGTAATAAACTTGATGGAATGCAATTATTATAACTAAATAATATTCATGGAAGATTCAGTTGCCTTCAATACAGTAATACCTCAGATAACGTTTACCTCGGATAATGCTAAAATCGCATAACGTTAAGTAATCTGGGGCGGAGAATTGGATAGAATACGTTAAGGTCCTATGAGATGGATCGGATAACAACCGCTAAAGCCCGTGGGGTTACAATGTATCTCTATGGAGCTTTAACGTTATCCGATCCATCCCATAGGATTTTAACATGCATAGGATAACACTAAAAATCGGATAACATCAAGACTTGTGGAACCAAGTCTTAGCGTTATCCGAGGTATTACTGTACTTGCACACAAGAACCCAAACACGGCATTGGCTCTATAGCTGAAACTTGTGACAAATAATTTTTTTACCTCCATCTTCTTTATTCTAGGATCAGTAGCTCAGTACCATTTTAAAAATATTGTGCTACGTAAGGCATCAGACAGGCAGTTTGGAAAGGTGTACAGAGAGAGAGAGAGAGAGAGAGAGAGAGAGAGAGAGAATTATGTCCTACTCAGTTCATTAGGTTATCTTACGTGCTGCACATTCACATTTTACCTGTAGTTTATTGGTTTTTTCTGCCAGTTCTGTCCTCAGTCTCTCGCCTTCTACAACCTTGGTTTGAAACTCTTGCACTTGAGCATCCAGCTTCTTCCTCTTGTGTTCTGATTCAGCTCTAACTTGCTGCAACACCTTGACCTCGCAGGCCAGTTCTTTGTTATCCGTTTCCAAGCACTGCTTGTTCTTTTCAAGATTTGCTTTGAACTACACAGAAGCAAGAAAATCTAATCATCACACCTTATCCAAACTTCACTAGAAACAGCAGAAATGCTCTTTGTATGATTTCAGCCAAAATTCAACAATTGTTACACAGAGTTGATCAAATGGTTCCATGATTTTATTCATTAGGAATAGTTAATTATTATTTTTTTGCAAGGTGAATAAGTAGACCTGATCTTATATTGCACAAATTATAAATGTGTTGATTTATTTGCCAGTAGGATTTATGACAGATTCATGAATTTCATATTTCAGCAAGATGTAGTATAACTATAACCAGTACAGTGCAAATAACATTCATCACAGCAATCAAAACAAGAAAATAAGTGTCTCTGTTGTTATCTCATTTACCAGGTATTCTCCGATACATCTAGGACAGTGTTTCCCAAATGCTGGTGTTTGGACTTCAGTTCCCAGAAGCCTAAGCCAGTATATTGACTGATCAGTGCTTTGGGGAATTGACTTAAGCTTCTGGGAATTGAAGTCCAAACACCAGCATTTGGGAAACACTGATCTAGGATGAAGAAATCATGCTATTAAAACCTGATTTTCCAAGTAAGTAGGTATATCAGTCTGTCTCAGCTTGTTGACATAATTAAAAGGGAAGGGGGAGAAAAGCAAAAGACTGTGGCACTTTGAAGACTAACCAGTGTACTTCCATGTTTCCTTTTGTGGATCAAAACTAATAGCTTCAGACACAAGGAATGCAAGTAGATATCCTCTAAATTTACACATATTCCTAAAGATACAAGTGACAGGAAAAATGAGAGTGCTACATTAAGAATGGAACATAATTTATTAATGAAGCATTTTCACTGTAGCTCTTATCTGTTCACCTGGTCATGACTCTCACCAGTACAGGGATATGAACAAATATAAAGGTCATGTTTTTGAATTCCTTACATGTGAAGAGGTTTATTGTGAATGATCCACAAATTCTAACATGGGAATAAATCTGTTAGTCTTCAAGGTACCACATTATTTTGTCTTTTCTCTTTCTTCTCCCCTTTTATTTTCTTAATATTAGAAATCTTATGTGTTCAACTAGAAAGTAGAAAATGCAGAAGTAACAAATGACATGTTGTGCAGGCACATTTTTTGAGTATTCAACAGTGCCTGCTACTGCACATAGGATGTACAGTCGACAGCAAATCTATTACAGTACAATGCTTTACAGAATTAATCTGTTCCGCGAGATTTCCCTTATAGCTATGGAAACCAATATTTCCATTCAAGGTTAGAAAAAAAGCCGAAAAAAAGTATTTTTAATGTTCAAAACTTCTTCTAACGTGGTGAAAACAAAGCAAAAAATTTCAAAGTGCACTTTTGAACAGATAAAATACGTTAATTTGGCTTTTTTTCTGAGCTTGGGAACTTATTAATTTGGTTTGCAATGCATATTTGGCACATTTCCGACACCACTATCAAGTGGCCAGCCCTGGTAATTGCAGGAAAAGTACCCGCCAAACAGCTGATGAGGGAACGGGGTGGGTGGCTTTCAGCACTTCCTGGTTGCAGGGAGAGCTTCTGGAGGAGGTGCCAAAAAGCAACCAAAACTTTCAAAAACTGAGCAGAAATGCTCCAAACACCATGGGAAGCGTCAGAATACCCAAAACAACTTTCGGTATAGCGATTTTTTTCTGGTAAGCAGGGCACCATTTTCTCTAGATTTCCTTCCGTATAGCAAGTTTTCCATTAAACAAGCTGTCTATAAAGCAGGGTTCCAGTGTATTTTCACACAATACATGAAATTGCTCATCAATACAAATCACAAGACAAATGCCTAATAGACTGGTATCTAAAAGTTAACTCTAATGTGTACGTAGCGTTCTGGAGCAGGTATAATGGCATTCTAGCAAACTAATACAGTCTCATTCAAAAAACAAATACAGTAATACCCCGGGTAACACGAGCACCATATAGCGTGAAAACCGCATAACGTGACAAGATTTTCGGAAAAATCTTGTATCGAATAACGCGATTTTCATGTTATTCTGAACAAGCGTATGTGTGTGTGGGGAGTTGGATTGGGTAGAACATCTACCCAATCCAACCCCCCCCCAGCGCCCGCCCCCACGATGATTGGAAAGGGTACGGGGATCCTTACCCTTTCGAAACTTCGAGTTGCGAAAGGGTAAAGATCCTTACACTTTCGCAACTTCGAGCATGCGCGCGCGCCTCGGCTGGGGTTAGGCGAGGATACGGGAAAGACCCCCGTATCCTCGCCTAACCCCCGCCGAGGCGCGCAAGCCTGCAAGCCGCCCAAGGTTCCGAAAAGATAAGGATCTTTACCCTTTCGAAACTTCGGGAGAGGAGAGGCGCCTTTCCGCGGGGTCTGACCGGCTTGGCCGAAAATCCCTCTCCCTGCGCGGGGGTGAAGATTTCGACCAAGCCGCCTCTTTCCCGGGCACGCTATAGCAACAAGGATTGCACGTCAAGGCAATTGCCTTGATTTGTGATGCCCGTTTCGCTCCCCTAAACAAGTGTCGGCTTTTCCGAATTCCCCCCTCCCCCGGGGGAGGGGGGAATTCGGAAAAGCCGACACTTGTTTAGGTGAACGAAACGGGTATCGCACGTCAAGGCAATTGCCTTGACTTGCGCTCCACGTTTAGACACTTTGCGATGGGAGTTTGGGCACCCAAACTTCTCTGCCACTGTTCTTCTCAGTTTTAAACTCTGTTATTAAAGTTAGCAAGAACAGCTATTTGGGTGCCCAAACTCCCATCGCAAAGTGCCTAAACGCCGATCGCAAGTCAAGGCAATTGCCTTGACTTGCGATGCCCGTTTCGCTCGCCTAAACAAGTGTCGGCTTTTCCGAATTCCCCCCTCCCCGGATGTTTTTTTTTACCAATTTTGGGGTCTCTGACCCCCCCGCCGGGTCCAGGGAGGTGGGCAGACCCGATCCAAGCTGTTTCTGGGCTTCCCCGACATCCTCAGACAGTGCAGCAAGCCAGAATGTCAGGATTCGAATCCCGACATTCTGGCTTGCTTCAGCCTCAAAGAGGGTGGGGGAACTTCAAAAATAGCACGCATCGGCTCTAGGGTGGTCGGGAGACCCGATGCGCGCTAATTTTGAATTTCCCCCACCGTCTTTGAGGCTGCAGCAAGCCAGAATGTCGGGATTCGAACTCTGACATTCTGGCTTGCTGCACTGGCTGAGGACATCGGGGAAGCCCAGAAACAGCTTGGATCAGGTCTGCCCACCTCCCTGGACCCGGGGGGGGGGGGGCATCAGAGACCCCAAAATTGGTAAAAAAAAGTCTGTATCCTGCCCTAACCCCGAACGACATGCTCGAAGTTGCAAAAGTGTAAAGATCTTTACCCTTTCGCAACTTCGGGCGGCTTGGAGGCTTGCGCGCCTCGGCGGTGGTTAGGGCAGGATACGGGGGTCTTTCCCATACCTTGCCCTAACCCCGAATGACACGCGATCGCGTGCCTACCCGGGGGGGGGGGGATTCGGACAAGCCAAGCCTTGCCTCGGCGTGGTTTGTCCCTGACGTCAGGGCTTTTTTTAAGCATTGTTCGATCAATGTATCAAACAACGTGAAAAACCGGACAACGTCATGACTTGTAGAACCATGTCATAACGTTGTCCGGGGTTCTATTGTAATACATTCGCCTAAACAAATGCTAGATCAACCAACTGGATGCAAACACATATGATGTGCAGTTTCATTCTGAAATGGTTTAGGATACATATTAATCTGTTGCAAAAGATACAACAAACAAGTTTCTGGTATGTTAAGGTTTCTCTATTGGGGTGGGGTGGAGGGGGGCAATATGCTCTTGTGGACTGCAGCCCAATTCATCAATGCACATCATTACAAAAGGACTGTATTATCATCAGAACATTTCCCCACTAATAACAAGCCTTCAATAGAACTAAACCAAAGAAAGTTCAATCCATAGGAAAGCCCTCATATTCAAATATATTTTTCACTCACTCTTTTGGCCTGTTCAAGTTGTTCTGAGAGCTCTTCCAAGGCAGTTGCATGTCTCTGTCTAATCTCCTGAATCTGAGCTTCATGATTCTTTGTATCTTCTTCAAGTGCTTTTTTCAGCTCAGCAACCTCCTGCTCCCGCTTTGTTCTAGGAAACAGCCAGGAATACATTTGTAAATGCTCAGCTTCCACAATATTTTTAAGGAGGAGAGGAGATTTTTTAAATTTAATGTAAGGTCACTTTTAAAACACAGGAAGCATTACTGTGAAACAGTAGCAAACAGAATTCAGTTGGGATATAATAATCCAATTTTAGATGTATGTCTTAGTCCCTCACAGAACGCCTTGGCACAGGAGAAAGACTCCTGTGATAGGTAAGGTAAAGGTCTCCCTTGCTTGAAAGTTATTGGTGCCTGACTCTAGGAGGCAGTGTTCATCTCCATTTACTGCCAAAGAGCCAGTGCTGTCTGCGTTTGCAGACATTTCCATGATCATGTGACAGGCACATAACACAGTTACCTTTCCCACCAAAGCGGTACTTATTTATCTACTTGCAATTTCTTGCTTTTGCTAGGCTGGCAGGAGCTGGGACAGACAACAAGAGCTCACCTGCCATGCAACACTTGGGTCTCAAACTGCTCACCTTCTGATAGTCAGATCAGCATCTTAACCACTAAGCCACCCTTGCCCCTGAAGCAATACGCACCTCTTCCATTTATGAGACTATACTGCTTTTAGGGAATCATGCCAGAATAACCACATCCCTAATGTTTTCTTACCTGAGTTCTTGCTGAGCTGCAGTGGTATCCAAGGTATCTTCCAACTCTGTCTTCAATGCTTCTAGTTCCTCACTCAGGTCTCTCTTCTGCTTCTCTGCCTTGTTCCGTGATGCTTTTTCAGATTCAAGGTCTTCTTGTAACTCTGCAATTTGAGCTTGTAATTCTCGTATCAGTTTCAGTGCATTATTCTTCTGTACAGTTTCCTCATCCCCTCTGGAAACAAAAGAGGGGACAAAGAGGAAATACAAAGCAAAGCTTTGCTACAACAATCTATTCTTCAAACACAAGGAGAATCTTCATTTCCAATATTCTAGAAAAGTGCCCATTAATTCTACTGGTAATATGGCTTCAAACCAACAATGTGATACAAGAAAGAAATTTCAGTATGAGCAGCTTCTGATTTAGGCGTGGTATTCACCTTCAATGTGGCACTGTAACAATTCATACCCATTCACATCCAATCCACCATCTCCAAATTTAATCTAACAGTTTATTCAAAATAAGAAAACAGACAAAAAACAGGGGAAACATAGCGCAAGCTAAGGCAGCTGTGTGAAATGGTGTATATAGTATTTAAGATATTAAAATAGATATACAAGCCATTAATACCTTTATTTAGGTGTCTTTCAAAATAACTGGAAGTAGGGTTTTTTTTAATAATGTTTGTAACTGAACTCCAAATACACCTGGATTTTCAAAATTAGAACTATGAGTCATCACTATAACTTATACGAGTCAGATACTGCACTGAGTAGGTGACATCTTACACAGTTACAAAGCTGAATCAACTATTCTAGAGATAAATGTAAGCAAGTTTCTGGTAATTGACTGGCTGCTGAGGAAAAGAGCTCAATTAAAATATGCATAGCCCTGGCTTCTACGCTGGCTAACCTAAACAAGCCTAACAATACATTAATTTTGCAATTAAGAAGTTTATTATTTTATTCAAATGTTGATCTGTTGCCACAAGAAAATAAACACTGTGTCTTAATAGGAAATTATATCATTTCAAAAACCAGCACTCCCTTCGCAACAGAGCTCAGTATCTTACCTGGCAAGCGCGGCTTGAAGCTCTTCCTCCTTCTTGGCAAGCTGGATTTTTAATTCTTCAATCTGGGCTTGAAGCTCTGCAATTTGGTCCTGCAAATCAGTGGTTTCACCATCAAGTTTCCTTTTGGCTTTTTCCAATTCTTGACGAGTTTTTTCTTCTTTTTTCAAGCGTTCTTTAGAGAAGAAATAATGGCAATATTTTTCTTACCCACTGTTACTTAGCATGGAAAACTCAGTATGAACTGGCTAAAGAGGAATTAAGATTCAAACCTCTGCTGGGTATGGTCTTCCTGCACAACAGGAATGGGCTACAGGCAAATTCACTCCATTGAGTGCTAGAAAGCGGAATCCCAAATCATGAAAGGAAACCTTTGATTGGTGGAAATTTGCTGCTACTGACAACATTATTTCCACTGGAGTGGCAGATTGCGCCACAGAATTTCAGTCAACATAATCAAACAGTTAATGCAATATTGGAAGCACATTAATGTGCAACATTTGCTGCAATTCATTAAAGTTAACTGCTTTAGGCAGAATATTAAAAAGGAAGCAAACTGACACTGTTTTAGCTTATTAGTTTTGATAGGTCACACAGAAAGAGCCTCCTCAAAGAGTGTAGTATTTTTGAACCACAATCGGGCGTATCCTGGTAATGGCCATTTTATGTTGACAACTAATCTTTCTTACACCAGGTCAGGCGAAAGGAACTACAGAATGAACTCACCAAAATGTGGCCTAGACACGGAAAAGAATTGGTTTTGATTGTTTTTTTTAAAAAATATCATGAATTGGGATCTTCAATATGGTGGTTTTTTTCCACGTAAGGGACCAGGTTTTCTTGGCACATCTGTAAAACTAGGAAGAGCAATTTTGGCTTAAACATTTTGAATACGGCAATAAGAATTCTAAATTATTAGCAAGGGCAGCCAAAGAGCGGAAAACCAAAAGTCAGATAAGTGTATTGGTGGATAATTCGGGAAGGAGATGTAATAAGAGCACAGAAAAATTAAAAATAGTGGAAAATTTTATAGAGAGTTATATTCAGAAAAAATGTAGATTTAAGCAAGCTTAGGGCACAATTTGAAAAACAAAGGATAAATAAAATTAAAGAAGACCATAAAAACATAATGGAGGCAATGATTACAGAGAAGGAAATTAGCGAAGCGATAGGAAGATTAAAATCAGACAAAGCCCCAGGCGAGGATGGATTATCTGCAAACTTTTATAAGGACTTCAAAGGGATGTTGATAGGGAAACTTAACAAATTATATAACAAGATATTAGATGGAGAAAAGACACCAGACTCATGGAATAGAACAATAATAACATTAATACCAAAACCAGGGAAAGATGTAGAAAAAATTGAATCATATAGGCCAATTTCTTTAATAAATCAGGATGCAAAAATATTTACAATGATAATGGCAAAAAGAATGAATACTTTTATTGGAGATTATATTAACAAAGATCAGGCAGGGTTCTTGAAGAATAGGCATATGGCAGATTTAATTAGGAAGGTACTGGACCTAATGGAAATAGCGGAACGAAAGAAAGAAAAATTGGATTTTTAGCTTTAGACATATTTAAAGCATTTGATTCTTTACAGTGGGGTACAATACAGGAAATGATACGTCTATATGGATTTGGGAATAAATTTCTAGGAATAATGACTAAATTGTACCAACAGAGTACTACTAGGGTTAAGGTCAATGAGGAATATACGGAGGAGATAAGATTAGAAGCAAGTACGAGACAAGGATGTCCATTATCTCCAGTAATATTCATTATAGCAATGGAATTTTTGGCCAACATGATACGACAAGATAAAGGAATAACAGGTTTAGAGGATAGTAAAATAAATTTATATGCCGATGACACTTTATTGATAGTCAAACAACCAAATCAAGTATTGGGGAAAAAATTTCAACACATTAAGGAGTTTGAGGAAATCACTGGTTTAAAAGTTAATTGGGAAAAATCAGAAATGATAACTTGCAATATGGACATAAATGAACAAGAGGAAATTAGGGCAAGATTTAAAATCCAAGTAAAATGTTCAATTAGATACTTAGGAATAATAATTACAGGGAATTATAAAGAGCTTAAAAGGTTAAATTATGGGAAAGTGAGAAAAGAAATTGAAGGGAAAATAAAGAAATATAAAAACTTAAACCTTTCCTGGTTTGGAAGAATAGCTCTCTCAAAAATGATGCTTTTACCGAGACTGAATTTTTTGTTTGACGCTCTACCAATTAAACATAGTATTAACGAACTTCAAGAATATCAGAAATTGATAAATAGATTTTGTAATGGAGAGAAGAGGCCAAGGGTAGCCAAAGCAATGTGGTATTTACCTCAAAAGGAGGGAGGAATGGGGTTACCAAATATTCAAAATTACTACAAAGCTTTTCAGATTAGGAATGTTGTAAAGATATTAATGAATGAAGAAGTAAGCTGGGAAGGAATAGAAATGAAGGAGCTATCACAAATGGGAAAAACATCATTTCTGAGTAAAGAAAAGAAAAAATCAGATAACAAAGGAGTACAAAATAGGCTTTTAAAGACAATGATGGAGGAGTGGAAGAAAGTCAAGAATTATATAGTCCCGGACATTTCACCAATTTTAGAATTAGGCGACTTCAATAATTTTCCGATAAGAATGGAGCAAAGGATTAGAACCGTGTTAGCAAATAAAAAAATACAATCATTAAGAGATTGGATAAGAGTCTGTACAGACAATGATGAAAGGAAGGATCTTTTTCAACAATTGGAATTAAATTGGCTCCAAATTCATCAGATAAACAAATGGAATAAGGAGAATGTACAAGGAAGAGAGTTAGAAAGAGATTTGACAGATTTTGAGGAAATGTTGGATAAAATAAGAAAAGAGAAGAAAGGTATAAAAGGGATTATTAGTAAATTATACAAAATTTTTAATAATGTAGGGAATATACAAGAGATGCTTAAAAATAACTGGGAGCAAGATCTAAACGTAACAATCCCTGAAAAAAAATGGCAAGAAATTTGGCAAAGGAGAGTAATGAGAACCTTGTTAGTTCGGGTTAAAGAACATAATTACAAGTTGCTATGGCGCTGGTATCTGACCCCGGTTAGGGTGCATCAAATAGATAACAAGAAAAGTGATAACTGCTGGAGATGCAATCAAGATAAGGGGACATATTTACACATGTGGTGGAACTGTAATGAGTTAAAAAACTTTTGGGGTAATATAGAAAAAGAAATCAGTTGTATATTTGAACAGAAGCTTATACTAGGGCCGGAACCAGCTTTATTGACACTCACTGAGGATGTCAAGATGAATAAAGATGATAAGGAATTAATGTTAATTATGATGTCAGCTGCCAGACAATGTATAGCAAAGAAATGGAAAAGTGAGCTCAATGTGAAAATAGAAGACTGGTACAAAGAGATGTGGCAACTGGCATTAAATGACAAACTGACATGGGAACTGAAGGTTAGAAAAGAAATAGCCCGGGAAGATAAATTTTGGAGAACTTGGAGAAAATTTGTTGAGTATGTAATAGTGAAAAACCAAGGGGTTAAACCTGTACCGGATCAGGCTTGTTTCTGGAAAAATTGAACTGCTATATTCCTGGACATTGTATATAGCACTTGGGTGTAATTCTTTTTCTCTTTTTTCTATACTATGCTGACTAATTATATAACATTAAGTTGGTTAAATCAAGTGTATAAAGCAAGAGAATTGATAATGTCTTTTCCCCCCTTTTCTTCGTGTATTATGTACTTACTTTTATGTTACTGTAGTTTTATTTTTTGTATTGTGTGAAAATTATAAAAAGTCAATTAAAAAAAACTAGGAAGAGCAATTTTGGCTTAAACATTCTGAGGAGAAGCTTTAGTGTCCAGAACAACCTGAAGAAACAACATTAAGTTATAAAATTCTAACACTGAATAGCAGGAAATATAGAATGGAATACGGTGAATGGAAAAGACAACCGATTGCCCTGATCCCTCTGCCAATAGCATGTGAACAGTCTGCTGAGAACAGAGATATACCAAGTAAGAAAAAGAATTTGACTATCTGTGGGAACTAGCAAACACAGCCATCTCTTATTGAGTTTTCCCTTTCAGGTAACATTCAGTACAGGCCTCTTTGAGTAATGTCCCTCTAATAAAAGCTGGCCTCCTTCACAGTGGGAGGGGAGCTAAAGGAAAGGTCTTATTTGGGGCCACCTTGACCATATAATAAGAAGACAGTTTAATTGTTCTCATTATATCCTTTATTCCTAGAAATCTGACAGGTCTAAAAAAGTAGATAATGGTCTGGTGTATTTTGAGTTTAACATTTTCTCTAATGGACTTTTTTCAAGTAAGTTTGTGATATGAAATGAGATTATCTTTTTGCTGTTTGTATCTAGGGGCTATAGAAGCAAAGCCTGTAAGTAGCTCCAGCTGCAAGACCATATACTGTGTTTGGAAGGATCTACATTATACCCGAAACTACTACACAAGTGCTCCTAGTTGTAGGCTAATATCAGAATACCCTAGAGAGATCAGAAATATTAATGAAGTTTTTTAGTATCATCAGAGTGATTTAGCCTCAATTGTGAAAACAGTTTTTATGGTGAGCTTGTCCCAAACAGACCTTCACAGTGAAGGTCTGAGTGAAAAATATGGTGAACAGCGTAATATCTTCTACTGAAAAGGATTTCTTGTTGACCTCCAGATGCTCCCAGAATCATTCAAAGCTGATGTCAACATTTTTTTCACCCTTCTGAGGTTTCTCAAAATGAAATAAAAAAAGAACACACATTGGGAAAATTAGCAAAGTAGTGGCTTCTCCTATTGTTTCTTCATTTGATAAATCCTTAAACTGCTAACCTTCCAGGTCTGTGATCATCATTTCCTGCTTGTTCTTAAGTTTAGCTAAATTTTTAGCCTTTTCTTCTTCCTCAGCTAGTTGTGAAGTACACTCCGCAATTCTATCCTCCAACAATTTCTTCTCCTATTTGAGTAAGAGAAAGCGACAAATAAGTACTATATGTATGGGCCCAGAGTACTACACATGAGCCCTACACATATGCGTTCAAACAACAAGACAATAGATGATGGCTATAATAAAGTAAAATACCAGTACTCCTTTGCCTCTCATTTTACTGACCCCCTTTAGACTATTTCTAGAATAACTGTTCAGGACCGAGAAGATGCTATGCAATTTGCAAACCATCAGTGCTTATTCTTAGCTAATATGTGTCTCTACAATCCATGTATTAAGCAGGAAACACAGCAAAAATAATGCTACTACATCTACCTACAGAGGTTTATAAAATGTTCCACATAGAGATGTTACAAGGCTAAATAAAATAACAATACCACAGTTCAAAGAAACAACAAATAATTTGAAATGGCTCCAATGTCCCCCTAGACAGAACCATTCAAAGTAGACCAGTCTTCTGAGAATATATACGTGCACAGTGAAAATCCAAAATTTGTATGCAGCCTGGATGGAAATGGCCAAGTGACAGGCAACTGAACCTTTACGCAAGAAAGTCCACAAGACTACCATGCCTACCATGAAAAACCATCCTACCTATTGAGAATTGAACATAAAATTATACCTTTTTTGTATGCCCTAATATACATTTATACTTTAGTGTAACATGATAGACTTGCAACTGTCATTTACCAGTTTCAAATGGTGAAAAATGCAACCAGTTTACCACTTGGGCAGCAGTTCAATGTATCTAGTGATTACAGTTGTGATCTCTAGGTGGTAGTCAAAGGGCACTAAGATGTTTTCACATAAACATAAATAACCATGGCAAATAAATTGTCAATAGGTGAAAAGGATGGCAAATGAGATGGGTTTATTCTAGCCATGACTATGAAAGACAACGAGATGCTGATTATTTCTCTCTGGATTTCAGGTCAAATGGAAAACATGCATAACTATTTTGATTGAGTGCATGTTTAGCCTTTGGTCAACATAAAGCAGTGAAAAGTATCTTTAGGAATGATTACATACAATTATAAATAATTATTTTATTAAATATCTAAAACTAGCATGTATTTTTAACTAGGGATTTGGAATTTCCCATAAGCTCTCTATTTGAACACAATGTCTGAATCCATTTACACATAGCTCTACTGTTGCCACATCCAGTAGCACTAGATGAATGTTACACAACCCAGTTTCACCTTAAGAAATTTAGAGTTCTGGTCCTCTAATAGTAAGATTTCTTCTTCCATCTTCTTTATTTTGGCTTCTGCGGTTACTTTTTCAAGTTGCAACTTCTGTCGAGCTCCTTCTTCCTCATCAAGCTGCTCCTCTAGGTCCTGGAGGAGAGAATTCAATTTAAATATACTACAATTTAACACAGTTTCTCAGCTTTCATCCCATTCTACTGAAGAGATTAGTGCAGGAATCTGTAGGCAGAAAAATACCTGTATGTGTGCCTGCATTTTTTTCTTTTCATTTTGTAGCACTTGGTTCCTTTCTTCCTCCTCCTCTACCCTGGACTCTAAATCATGCAGAATTTCTTCTAGCTCTTGCTTCTTGGCAGCCAGGCGAGCTCTCATCTCCTCTGCTTCTGCAAAAAGTTCTGTTTCTGCCTGCAACTGCTCTGCAAGAATGTTCTTCTCTTCTAGCAGCTGCAAGCACAACAAAAAAGAGCAGCAGACACCAACAGTCAGAATTAGCTAGCCGTAGCAAAGACGTTGAAGAGGGTTTTGTTGTGGCAATTCATGTCTTGCTCTTTTAACTATTGTTGCTTGTAATGGTTGAAGAAGGGGTAAGTCTGGGTAGGGCTAAGTGGTTGAAAATAGAAAACAGAATTGAAGCAGCTATTGTCTTCATCTATTCCATTCTCCTGTTCTAAGACACCATGACCTAGCAGGTGGCTGAGGACCTTGCCCCCACCTCTGGGCCCACACCAACGGCCTGAGGGAGAAGACGCCATGACCTGGCAGGCAGCAGAGAACATCACCCCCTCCTCTGGGCCCACGCCAAAAGCCTGAGGGAATAGACACCATGGCCTGACAGGCGGCTAAGGACCTTGCCCCCACCTCCAGGCCCCCATCAATGGCCAGAGGGGAGTTAGTCTGTGTTCTGCTTTGGTTGTTTTGTGTGAGGTTGTATTTTATGATTGTTACTGTACTCTTGCTGTTTTGACTGTAAGCTGCCCTGAGTTACCTCGGCAAGTGGGCAGCAATATAAATCTGAACAAACAAACAAACAAATAATAAAGCTTATGCTCATTTTATCATGCCTCATAAGACCCCATTAGTAAGAAGAAAATAAGGTTTTACATACAAATGGTTATAAGGAGACAGGGATATGCATACAGTACAGTCAAACCTCGCATAACGAGCAGGTTTTTCAAAAAGCGATCCGACTCACATAACTAATATTTTCGCTATTCGAGTTGGACTCGCATAGCGAAAATTTTCGCTATGCAAGTCAGACTCACATAGTGAAAATTCGCTATGTGAGTCTGACTTCCCCTATGGAAACACTTGCATAGCGAGTGTTTCTATGGGGGGGAAACTCGCATAACAAAACAGATTTCGCTATGCGACTCGGACTTTCCCCATAGAAAACTCGCATAGCGAGCGTTCCTATGGGGAAAACTCGCATAACGAAAAAAAAATCGCTATGCGAATTTTTCCCCTTAAAAACCTCGTTATGCGAGTTTTTCCACTGGAATTTTCCCTATGTAAGTCTGACTCGCATAGTGAAAATCTCGCATAGCGAGCAGCCTCGCAGAATGAATTAAATTTGTTATGCAAGGTATTACTGTATTTAGAAATGACAGAGTCATATTTCTAAAGCAGTTTCGTACAGCCAGCATTATTTTATATATACATAGAGAAACTCTTTAGGCCTAATTTCCAAATGAACACAAGGAAAATAAGTTTTCTGCAGATATGTCTTCTTGCTGTGCTACATCTCATTTCTGCTTCTGCACATACTATGTAACCCAAAGCCTTTCAAAGATGCAACTAACTACAGTAAGACAAAATGTTAGAACAGACTTCCTTGGTCAGATAATCAAGTTATAAACCCAATTAAAATTAAGATTATAACTAGAGACGTACAGAATCAAATCTTTTTAATGTCAATTATAAGATCAACAAGATATTTTGTACACAAGTCAGTAGCTATTCCATAACATTAATGTCATGTCAACAGACCTGCTGATGCTTTCTTTCCATCTCTTCAAGTTCTACTTCCACTTTTATCTGCTTTTCTTTCACTTTTAGGAGCTCCTCATCCTTAGCCTGAAGTTCTTCTTCCTGACGAGTAACTTGAAGCAAAGGTTTTACCTGCAAAGGATGGCACAAGGGATAAGAAGAAAACAGACCATGTCACTTTCTCAGTGCTGAGAGTTCCAGTAAATAATGGGTTTGGGAGAGGGACAACAAAAATATACCTTTGTGAACACTCTCCACCATTGCCAGTGCCTTAACTTCAAATAAGCAGCACAATTTCTCTGCAGGACTTTCAGTGCGCTCAGCTGTTGCTGCTTCTTAGCAAAGGCCCTACACACAATGATAAATAAAACGGTTGAGAATATTTGTATTTTAATAGCTACATCAAAAGTTTATGTAGCCATAATGAAGCAAATTTAAATGCAAGAAGAAACTACCATGGCTCCTATTCTGGTAGTAAAGAACTATTTCCAACAGTCTGCTTCCCACCCGATGTAACAAAACAATTTCAATAAAGTTAACAATTAAAAAAACTTTGCTATGAACTAAGTAACACTACATCATATTCTAGATGCAATGTTTCCAATTAAACTGAACCCTTTTCAGGATTCTATTAAATCTTATCCTTAAAAGGTTAAGCAGGTATTTTTTTGACAAGAATACAATATTTACTTACTTTCTGGCAAGATAACCCCTGCAGACTGCCTGGAAGAAGATGATGATGTCTGTTATCTTCAGATCCCTTTCTTCTTCTAGATGTGCCAAAACTCCAGCTCGGAAAAAAATCTTGCTCTGACCAATCCTGTACAAATTGGGGTCAAGCTCCAATGCTCTAATCTGTGCAAAAGTCAAACTCATTTGTTTTACATGGAGAATGCAAGTTGTAACATTAGAAAACTACTGATTAGCTTGTTTATTCATTTAATTTCTGTCTCATCCCTTTCTCCCTACAAAGGGACTAGACTAGAGGCAGCTTGCTCAAGATGTAAAAACACAAATATTAAAACAAATGCAAATATTAAATATTTTAAAATCACATTGTTAAAAATGTACTAATTATTGAAAACCACTAGTTAGAACTCTGATAAAGCAAGTTAAAAACACATTTTGAAAATATGAAATGCTTCACAAATTTGCATGGATATGCTTACCATCCTTTCACATGCCTGCTTTCCATCCATAAAACCCTTAGGAATTGAATTAGGAGTCAGGATCTCATACCTACAAATTAATCGTAAAACATCACTTAGCAAGATGTACAGGTACCAATTTCCATTTAATTCCTGAGCCAAGCTTGATTAAGTTGCAGAAAACTAAAAAGAAAATTAATTTTAACTACCTGAAGAGACACACAATCCCAGTAAGAGCAATTTTGACTATTACAGTACCTCTGCCTAAATTCCTGGAATACTATTCTGTTTGGAAATCCTTGTCGACAAATCCTTATTCCTTCCAGAACACCATTACAGCGAAGCTGATCCAGAACTAAATGTGGATCCAATTTTCCAGCCTAAAAATTTGAGGGGAAAACCAGACTGAACAAAGATTCTGGCAGCCGGTTGTAATCAGCCTATTATTTTTAGTATGAACTACTAACAGGATCAAGAGTTCTACAGTACAGAACCAATATTTTAATATACCAGAATTGTCAAGTATTCTTAAGTTGACTGAAAAGAAATCAGAAGCATCCTTTATAACTCAAATCAGAAAATACAATTATTCAAGTAGCACATACCCTTTTTTCATGGTTTGGAATGATGCAGCGAACAAAATTTGGGTTAGTGTTTCGAAGTGTGGCCATCAATTTGGTGAGTGATTCTTTGTATAGCTGCCCCACTGTACGAAACATGCCCTTCTTGGTCTTGTAAGCTGAGCCAAATGCAGTCTCTGTTATCCCAGTGACTTGATCTAGGCCCACAATACGATCCACTGTAGGCATCAAGAACACAAAATTAAGCAAACCTATCATGGTTCAAAAACAGAGGCAATTCAAAGAGGAAATAAAGGGTGCAGCAAAAGCTTTGGGTGACAAATGGTAGAAGGTGTCATCAGTAGCAAAGCAACCAGCATGTATGAAAGCAGCAGAAATGAAAAGCAATGCACCAGGGAGAATATTGTAGCTTTGGCAATTATGTAGAAAAGAACACAAAGTTTACAATTTTACCCTCTAAATGCACCAAAAGCATTCCTGTTTCATATGCAAAAGAAACTTTTGATCAGGAAGCTACAAAGAACTAAATAAGAACATAGCATGAACTGCATGAAAGAGTTTCGAACATAGCTAAAGTGCTTAAACAAACAAATGCCTCAAGCTTTAGTACTAGCAACCAATCCTCTCCACCTTTCTACAATTTATTTTCAACTTAATGTAAATTTGGGTTACTTTCAAATAAAACTGCAAGGGTTAAAATAAAAACATTTAGCTTCTTCACTAATATTGTACCGAGTACAAACGGAGCAAGCTTGTGGGCTTGTTGCTGGTGTTCATGAAGCTGAAATTCATTCAAATATTTGACATTGATCAATTCCTGATTAATTCCTTAGAAACTTCTCAACTCTTTTTTGATGGGGGGAGGAGGAAGGGAATTGATGATTTTATTAAATCTGCTTTCTTTCTAGATACAGTTGTACCTCACTTAAAGAGCATAATGTGTTCCACAAGATTGCTCTTTAAGTGAGTTTGCTCTTTAAGCGAAACACCATTGCAAGTGACCAACTGGGGGGGGGGGGATTGCAAACCCTGATTTATTTGTTAAGCAAGTTTTTGGTAGGTTTTATTTGTTAAGCGAAGCAAACATTCAGAGAAAATTCTGCTCTTTAAGCAAGTTACTCTTTCAGCGAGGTGCTCTTTATGCGAGGTTTGACTGTATTACACAAATCAAATTCTAAAAATATCTTGGACCATGAGGAGCAATAATCAAACATACATTGCAAGGCTGTTTTGACTTGAAAGTGAGTCAGAAATACAAAGAAACAATTCTCATGAAAATTCTCAGTTGTTATGGTGGGTATTCAAAGAATCCAAAGACATTAAAATCTTCAACTCATTTTCTTACTAAGCAACCCAGCCACTGAACAAGGCATCTTTAATACTCCTTTGCACAAAGGAAAATCTGTGCCAAGTTCAAAAATTCTAAAACCAAATACACTCCATGTTTATCTATTTCCTGAGTGAAATTTGAATAATAAAATGATTTAGCCTTAATCAGTAGAGTCTATAATGGGTACAGAATTAAGGCACATTTGAAAAACATACAGAAAACACTTCCCCCAGGTTTCAAATATATAAATGCAAAATTGACACAATACAACTTCATATGACTAAAACTTTTACCATTTCCCATTTTAAATACATTTTTATATCAAAATGCTTGCCAATGGGGAAAAATGATTGCCTTAAATGCCAATGAAAGATGACCCAAACTATAGCTATTTCACCCACATTAAGTGAACATTTGACAACGTAATGGTTGATGTGTTTAAACCATGTGTGATTATGTCCTGCTTCACATAATACACAATTTCTATTAAGAGCAAACTTCAGATATTTTTTAGCAGTTTTAAGGAAGAAAGGCATACAAGCAGATCCAATAGAAAAGTGCAACAGCAAGGTTACCTATTGCCATGCTTGGCTTTGCAACGGTACCCATACATTTACTCTGAAACATACTTTGTTAATTTACAAAAAGAATCTTATAAAACATGCAATATTCTACTATGGGGTCTTTTTGAAATACTATATCACCTAGTATTTAAATTAAATGTCGGCCTAATTTCCTACGATGTCCCAGAATGCCACTGTATGCAGACATTCTAGAAATAATTAATATTTAATTTAAGACATTTGTATATCTCCCGACTTAATATGAACTCTACTCAATCCAGTATCCAACACATTCATATACATACAAATACATAAAATCATATGAAGTAAAACTTAAGTTTTGTCATCTTATTTACATATTTCATGTGAAATTATATCAAAGTCAGATTCAAACTTCTTAAAGCCTGCCACTAGTTTCGTTAACCATGAAATCCTTTACATATTTACTTGGAAATAATTCATCCTCTGTTCCAATTGGCTTAGTCTCTAGGAAGCAATTTTTATAACTGTGGTACAAGTGACATTTACTTCATGTTTAGAGGTACAGTACTTTAAGAAAAGGCATTAGCAGCTAGATGAACTTGTTCACTTGATCCAAGTACTAAAAGATTCTTCCAGCAAATTACTAAAAACTCAATGACAATAACAATTCCACTGAGCAGGTTATGAAATAAAAATAATTCAGCATGCTATTTAATATTAAATTATAAAGATGCAAAATATTATATGTAGGCCACCAGCTTTGTCTGTATTTACATACAAACAGGATGAACATCTTCAAAACATTCTAAATGAATAAACCTTCTAATTTTCAAATTCCCAAAGTGCTTGGGGTATTCTGTACAAGGAAGCCTCTGTTTCAAAATGTAGCGACTCACTTGCAAAGCTTCTAAAAGCGCAGTACATAAAATGAAACACTGTATGTACGCAGTAGCAACTGAATAATATGCACACAAGAAGGCTTGCCTTGTGGAGATAAAGCTAAGGTCAGGATGAAATGCAAAGTTCATGCTGGCCTATAAGCAATAAATAAATAAATTACTGATTTTTCCTGAAGGTTCAAGCCCTGTTTTTAGGAGACCTATTCATTTTTTTTCATCCATTCACCTGATGCATCAGGAAGACCAGTAACATTGTCATAGAAAGAAGCTCTCTGAATATTGTGAATCTCTACAGCACAGAAACAGCAAGAATAAAGAGCAGATATACAAAAAAGTCCAGTTAGTAAAAAGAACACTATTTCAAATATATATATATATATATATAAATATATATATATATATATACACATACACACACACACACACACACACACGTAATACCTCATATAACATTAGTATCGAATAACACTAAAATCGCATAACATTAAGGAATCTGGGGGGAAGAATTGCATCAGATAACATTAAGATCCTATGGGATGCTTCAGATAACAACCGCTAAAGCCTGTGTGGTTACAACTGAATCTGTCCAGTTCTCATGATCATTCCACAAAGAAATGGAAAGATTACAAAAGTTTTTACACCAGGAAACACTGTATGTTATATGCTCATGAAAGGTGCACACACCCTTGCAGTGGTACCTCAGTTTATGGACACCTCGGTTAACATAATTTTCGGTTTGGTTTATGAATGAAAATCCACTGACAATAATGCCTTAGTTTGTGAATTTTTTTCACACTATGAAGTATTTCTATGGTGCATTACCAGATCAGGCCACTATAATAATAATTTTGTGTAAGAAATTATTCTGGGTTGAAAGTATTTTTGCTAGAGAATCTCCACTCAGGGGACGCCCGAATGAGGCTCCTTTCATGTCCCTAAGAGCTGGGACAGAGGCGGACACTCAATCCGTCATGCAGTAACCGGGTCTCAAACTGCCGAATTGCCGGCCTTCCAGCTAACAAGGCAAGCTTCTTAACCACTGAGCCACTGCAACCCTTTGTTATCAGCCACTAGAGGACACTGTCTGCAATGCAAAATTCAGTTTACAATTTTTTTGCAATACGAAACATCCTGGAGAATGCATTAAATTCGTAAACTGCAGTACCACTGTATTTCAATAGGGCTGCTCATAGTATAGCCACTACATGGTCTGAATCTGGCTCTATAAATCTGCAAGTGTGCCAATTCAGTCTTCAGATTATTTATTTTTGCTTACTAATGCTGACACCAATTATGAAAATGATCAAAAGTAAAAATGCCAATATCACACATACTGTACTCCTACTCCTACATAACTTAACAGCAGGAAGGGAGAAGAAAAGGTCAAGCAAAATGCTCTGGCCAATAGAGGCTTTTCCGGCAAACACACGCAGCCATCTGCATCTTTTCTGAGGCCTGCTCCGGCTGAGCACAGGAAAGAATGATAGCCAGAAGCTTCACCCACACTATGCAGATCCTCCAGGCTGGTACTCGGGGAAACAATGTGAGGGTGGGGAGTTATTGGGGCTCAGGGTGGTCTTGCTGCCAGCGCTGGGACCACCAGTCCGGCCCACAAATAATCTGAGGAGACATGAACTGGCCTCCAGCTTTTAAAAGGTAGATGACTCCTGCTCTAATGCCATATGAAAAAGAACAGCCTTCACATCCTGCTTGTTGGCTTCTTAGAGCTCTCTGCTACCAGAAATGGCCTGTATGCCATACATATATATCTTCTTGTCCATGTGAAATTAAACAATAAAGGGAATATTAAAAGATGCTAATTTACAGTACTTACATTGGGAAGGAACAATGCAACTATACTTAGAAATTGCCAGGTAAGCTTATGTCATCTCATAGTTGGCAGTCAGGGAAGTAATACAAGAAAAAAAATCTTCACTCTTTTAGTATCCTACACTGACAACATTGTGGAGGTCTGATCTCACTCTTATTGGCTAGAATGAATTCACATTCATATTATGGCATTCACATAAGTTCACATAAGATAAATGGACATGGTAGCAAGGATCATTATGGTTGCATGCACAGTCATGAAACTAATTATACACCCATGATGTACTCCAATATTTCATCAATTGGCTACAATGTTAAGTAAGAATCTATTTACAGAAAACTGTAGCCTGACTTATAACATTTAGAGCAGATTCTTACCATCCTTCCAAAGTTCTGCAACAAACTTGTCAGATGACTGGTGCAGAAGTGTGGCTACATTATCATTTAGAGGGTCCATATTCTTCATAAGCCACTCATCTGCCTTGTAGTCCACCTAGAATTTTTAAAAGAAACTTAATCTTCTCTTCAAATGGAAAACACACACACACACACACACACACACACACACATTCATGCATTCAAAGCTATGCTTATTATATGGATCACATTATAATGTGTGGAAACTTTAGCAGTTACAGTAATACCTCGGATAACGTTTACCTTGGATAACGCTAAAATCACATAACGTTAAGTAATGGGGAGGAGAGAATTGCATCGAATAACATTAAGGTCCTATGGGATGGATCGGATAACAACTGCTAAAGCCTGTGCAGTTACAATGTATCTCTATGGAGCTTTAATGTTATCCGATGCATCCCATAGGATTTTAACATGGATCAGATAACACTAAAAATCGAATTGCACCAAGACTTGAGGAACCAAGTTTTAGTGTTATCCGAGGTTTTACTGTACTTCTTTTCTATAAAGATGTTTTCCTCCATAAGAGTTTCATTTTAACGATTTCACCAAAGCTTATATCACAATAGGTTATTCCTAAGATATGATCCCTTTTTTCACAAATGATGTGGTCATTATAATTTGGGGCAGGAACTGGAATATATTTCAGACACTTTTCAGAATTCATGTTCCACAAAGATGACTTTTCTTCTGAACCTGTACAATACTAAAACAGAGCTCAACTTGCAAAGGCACAGTGGTTCATACTAACTAGTCCAAGCAGTGATTGAAAAAAAAGACTTTGTGGGTTTCACCTCTGGTAAAAAGCAGAGCTGAGTGAGTTGAGGAGGTTGGTGGAAAACAGGGGTTCCTGGCGGACAATGGTCCATGGGGTCGCAAAGGGTCGGAATCAACTGTACGACTGAACAACAACAAAAAGCAGCAAATAGAAACATTACAGGGAACAAAATTGGCAAACTTTTATTTTGCTTCACAGGCCTTTGCTGCCTTTTTTCTTGATTTCCCCTCAGGTTTTTATAATTATTATTTTTACTGTTGCCAGTGCCACTATCTCCCCGAGATTGATTTTTCTGGATACCACTCTTTCTATTTCTTTATGGGTTTTTACCCCATTTACATTTTTCTGGCCCTTTCTTTCCTTGCATTATTTTTGCTACTGCTCTCACCACATTCTAGTTGTTTTGGTTTGGGTGTATATTTTGTCTTTATATTCTTGTTTGTTTTTCTTGATTTTCAGAAGAAGGAGCTGTTTTTGTAAAACAAAAAATTGGCTATGCTCTCTAATCCTAATCAATGAACAGAATTTCTCAGGTGATTTATTCTGAGCCACAAAGTTCCTCTGTATTTTGAACATTCCATCAAATGGGACATTCTAAACAATGTAATGAAATATAGTGTCTGTAATTCTTACCCGCCCTGCATAATGAATAATGCAGAAATCTGCTTTGTCCTTTAGCTGCCGCGGCTTTTGGAATTTGGAATGAGTACCTTGCTCTTGGACCAGTTTTTCCACAAAAGTCTTGTCAGTTGCTTTAGGGAACCAACATTCTTCATCCAGCAAAGCCAGGACACCAGGGGGGTTTGCCTGGAAAAGATTTTTTTTTTAAAGGCTATCATTTCCCCCCTACATTCTCCTTTCCAACATTTCTTTAACCCTACAATTGTGTCTGAAAAATACTCTGGAAACAGGAAAAGTATAAATTGTACATAAGAGAGTGAGAGAGTAAGGTTCATATTTCAACATTAAATACAGAGCAATAAGAGTACAAAGCAATAAGAATGGATTTTAAGCAGCTCAAAACAGTTTCTGCTTCACAACACATATCTACAGCAAATATTAATTATAATTAAAGCTAACTAAATAGAACTGATTTTATAAGGGTTATTTGAGAGAACTGCTAGTGTAGCGTAGAAGATTCTAACGGCCTAGGTTCGTATAGGCTATCTAGTCAAGGAAACTCATTAAGTGGAATGTGGCAATGATAAATTACTCTCTGAACATCTCACATAAGGAAAAGCTGTATTACAGTCACCCTAAATCAGAAGCAATTTAACAGCATATAGCACACACATTTAAGATACAGGACAGGGTAACCCTTGATGAATAAACAAAAACCTAACACTGCTTACAATTTATTTTGTCTACAAAATAGGTTTTGACATATGAATTTAAGTTCACTTTTGGCATATTTCATAATTCCAATATTATCTCAATTTAAAAAATAAGTGAAGTGAAATTTGCACATTATCTCCATAATTACATTCAAACGTTAACACACTTCACATAGTTTCTGATTGTTTTAAATTTGCTTTGTGAACCATATTGAGAAATAAAGACTGCCAAGTTGGCTAACAAGAAAAGGGTAGCCAAAATACAGTAGTACCTCAAACAACAATTTTAATTCATTCCAGGGGGATCGTTGTTGTACAAAACAATTTTCCGTATGGGATGCATCGTACAATGATTTTTTTTCCACTGAGTGGTTTTTCCCATTGCCAGGGGAGGAAGAAGCCAGAGCAGGTTGAGGACCTTGCCACCCCTCCCCCTTTGCCTAAACCAACTGCCAGGGGAGGAAGAAGCCAGGGCAGATTGAGGATTTTGCCACCCCTCCCCCTGTCCCTACACCAACTGCGAGGGGAAGAAGAAGCCAGGGCAGGTTGAGGACTTTGCCGCCCCTCCCCTGTGCCTAAACCAACTGCCAGGGGAGGAAGAAGCCAGGGCAGATTGAGGATTTTGCCGCCCCTCCCCCTATGCCTAAACCAACTGCCAGGGGAAGAAGAAGCCAGGGCAGGTTGAGGATTTTGCCACCCCTCCCCCTGTCCCTACACCAACTGCGAGGGGAAGAAGAAGCCAGGGCAGGTTGAGGACTTTGCCGCCCCTCCCCTGTGCCTAAACCAACTGCCAGGGGAGGAAGAAGCCAGGGCAGATTGAGGATTTTGCCGCCCCTCCCCCTATGCCTAAACCAACTGCCAGGGGAGGAAGAAGCCAGGGCAGATTGAGGATTTTGCCACCCCTCCCCCTGTCCCTACACCAACTGCGAGGGGAAGAAGAAGCCAGGGCAGGTTGAGGACTTTGCCGCCCCTCCCCTGTGCCTAAACCAACTGCCAGGGGAGGAAGAAGCCAGGGCAGATTGAGGATTTTGCCGCCCCTCCCCCTATGCCTAAACCAACTGCCAGGGGAAGAAGAAGCCAGGGCAGGTTGAGGACCTTGCCATCCATCCCCCTGAGCCCACACCAAAATATTGTGTTGTAATGTATTTTTTGTAAGCCGCCCTGAGTTGCCACGGTGAGTGGGCGGCAATATAAATTTGAACTAATAAATAAATAATAAATAATAAAATTGTTGTACGATTTTTTTCCATAGGGAAAATTGTTATGCGGGACACTATCCCCCCCCCCCCCGAAACCTAATTGTAATGCGATTTCATTGCTATACGGGGCAATTGTTGTATGAGGTTCCACTGTACAGTAATACCTCGGTTAACATTTGCATCGCATAACGCTAAAATCGGATAACGTCAGGGAATTTGAGGCAAACATTTGCATCGCACAACATTAACATAATATTGTGTGATGCAAATGTTTGCCTCAAATTCCCCGATGTTGATCTCTGCCCCAAAGCCTGCAGGGCTGAAGTCCAGCTCTACAAGATTTGGGGCAGAGATCTCCACTCAGATCGGTGGTTTGGTTGGGGGGGGAGGGTATGTGCACCCATTCTCCCCCCCCCCAACCAAACCGGCAATCTGATCACACGCTGGGACTGCCAGGTTGGGGGAGAGATCATGCCTGTGCACACACACACCACCTGGATCACTAAGCCCCTTAGCGATCCATGTGGAGGTTTTTGAAAAGAAGCTAGGAAAACATTTTCCTAGCTTCTTTTCAGAATTCAGTCTCCCCCCCCCCCCGGGGGGCCTGGCTTGCTAAGGGGCTTAGCTATCCAGGCCAGGGGAGGGCCTTCTTAAGAGAGGCTGGGAAAAGGGTCCCAAGCCTCTCTTAAGAAGTCCCTCTCCCGGGCTGGATCACTAAGACCCTTAGCAAGCCAGAAAGAGGTTTTCGGAACAGAAGCTAGGAACGTTTTCCTAGCTTATTTTCAACCCCCCCCCCCCCGGGGCCTGGCTTGCTAAGGGGCTTAGCTATCCGGGCCGGGGGGGGGGGGCTTAAGAGTGGCTGGGAAAAGGGTCCCCAAGTCTCTCTTAAGAAGCCCCCCCCCACCTGGATCGCTAAGTCCCTTAGCAAGCCAGACAGAGGTTTTCTGAACAGAAGCTAGGAAAAAGTTTACCTAGCTTCTTTTCAGAATCAGGGCCTCCCGCCTGGCTTGCTAAGGGGCTTAGCTATCCAGGCGGGGTGGGCTTAAGAGAGGCTGGGAAAAGGATCCCAAGCCTCTCTTAAGAAGCCCCCCCCCCCGGCCTGGATCGCTAAGTCCCTTAGCAAGCCAGAAGGTTTTCTGAACAGAAGCTAGGAAAAGGTTTTCCTAGCTTCTGTTCAGAAAAACACACACCCCTGGCTTGCTAAGCAAACCAGATCGCCCCATTTCCTTTCCTCTTCAGAAAGGGAACAGGGCTTTTTAAAAATGTTATGTGATCAATGTATCGCACAACGTTAAAAACCGGATAACGTTATGACTTGTGGAACCAAGTCATAACGCTATCCGAGGTACCAGTGTACTTGCATTCTGCCAGAAATATTACTTGATAAGTTATTTAGATCTGTAAGTTTTATGGAATGACTTATACAGAGAATATCTTGCTTTAGAATGCTTTCAGCTCTTACAAGGGTCACTTTGAACTTACAGGTCGTTCAATTAAATCAATACAAGGTTGTAAATCCAATCCGAAGTCAATAAAGTTCCACTCTATACCCTCTCTTTGATATTCTTCTTGCTCCAAGATAAACATGGTATGGTTGAACAACTGCTGCAGCTTCTCATTGGTGTAATTGATGCAAAGTTGTTCAAAGGAGTTTAACTGTGGAATACATTAAAAGAACCCGTAATATTTAGAATCTGAACAAACATGCAAAAAGGTGCAAGTACCAAATAAATATGTAAGAAATGCAAGTAAAATAGAAAAAATTAATCTCATTATGTGAAGACTACTTAAAAAAACAGTACCAACTACTGAAGAGTGTGATCACCTCTGAAGTAAACCCTATTTACAGCAAACATTCAGTACTTCAACCTGGAGATCATTGTGTCTGGTTTAAACCATTACTCAGAAAATGCCAATTTAGTCATTCATTTTTTCCTCCAAATTTATTTTTCATCACTTGCATCTCCTGAATGAGTCTACCTTTTATAGTCTTCTGTTAATTTATGTTACTGATGTCTGAAAGTCTGTACTTTCAGATACTGAAAATATTCATGAATACATTAGAAACAGTCAACTGGACATAGGCAAGAAAAACCTGTATTAGGTTGACAACAAGCGATACTGCATTCCTTGTGGATGGGTGGGAGTGGGGGAATAATATGAATGTTCTCTGCAAAATTGTGTACTTTTAGAGCTAGAGAAAAAGGCTTGACCTCATTTTTAAGGGGCTGCTGAAGAACAATGGCTAGGGTTTCCACTTTAAATGAATTTGTATTCCTCAAGCAAACTACTGGAAGCAATCCTATAAAGGTTCTTAGAATTTTGAACCCTATGCTATGTTGGGAGGGGGGAAACTTTAGGCCAGTAGCAAATATCCCCTTTTTTGGGAAAGGTCATCGAGACGATGGTGGCAGATCAGCTGCAGGCATTCTTGGATGAAACCAACTGCTTGGATCCATTCCAGTCAGGTTTT
The DNA here is from genome assembly GCA_030440675.1 of Furcifer pardalis. Lineage (NCBI taxonomy): Eukaryota > Metazoa > Chordata > Lepidosauria > Squamata > Chamaeleonidae > Furcifer > Furcifer pardalis. The sequence continues at coordinate 62,932,825 of CP126893.1, read as the reverse complement.
TGAACTCGCTATAGCACTGAAGTAGCATTGGTTGCATTGCAAGATGACCTTCTCCAGGAAGCAGACACGGGAGCCTCATCTCTCTTGGTGCTCCTGGACCTCTCAGCAGCTTGATACCGTTGATCACGGTATCCTCCTGGGATGCTTATCAGAGCTGGGAATACAGGGCACTCTATTACAGTGGTTCTGCTCTTTCCTTAGTGAGCAGACCCAGAGTTCAACTCGGGGAGTTTGTTTCAGCCCCATGGATCCTCCAATGGGGTGTTCCTCAGAGGTCGATAATCTCCCCATTGTTGTTTAATAACTACATGAAGCTGCTGGGACAAATCATTAGGAGATTCAAGGTTCAGTGTCTCCAATATGCGGATGACACCCAACTCTATCTCTCCTTTTCATCATCTACAGTTGATGCAGTCCAACGTCTTGAAAAGTGTCTGGACTTGATAATAGAGTGGAAAAAGCTAACAGGCTGAAACTGAACCCTGACAAGATGGAGGTTTTGGTGTTTGAGAGGCCATCTGCCCAACTGGGAGGCCTAGCCCCTACCCTGGGTGGAACTACTCTTACCCCTAGGGACCAGTTCTGTAATCTGGGGGTCATTATGGACTGATTGTTTCATCTGAACAACAAATAGCAGCAGTGTCCAAAGATGCTTTCCCCCTCCAGCTCCGGTAGATTACACAGATACACTCCTACTTAGACAGGTAGTATCTCATATCCCTGAGCCACTCATTGGTAATCTCGCAGATTGACTACTGTAATCCACTCTATGTGGAGCTGCCCTTGTGTTTGATATGGAGATTACAGCAGGTCTAGAATGCAGCAGCCAGGCTGGTGACAGGCATAAAGAAATTTGATCATATTTCCCCAGCATTGACAAACCTGCATTGGTTACTTGCTCTCTACTGTGACAGATACAAGGTGTTAATGTTATCATACTTGATTATTGTAATGCGCTCTACATGGGGCTGCCCTTGGTGAACATTCGGAGGCTGTAACTGGTCTAGAATGTGGCTGTTCAGATCATGATGGGGTGCGAGCGCTCTGCTCGCACCTCACCACTGCTCTGGGAGCTGCAGTGACTACCATTTTGCCTACGAGTACAATTCAAGATGCTGGTTATTACCTTTAAAGCCCTACATGGTAGTGGACCAGGATACTTAAGAAACCGCATCACCCCAAGAACATCTGTCTGTCCCACCAGAGCGGACCGGAGAAGCTCTCTGGTTGTGCCATCTGCTAGAGAGGCGCATCTCTCTAGCACTAGGAGGGCCTTCTCTGTGTCTGCTCTGGCCCTATGGAACCTCCTGCCAACCGAGTTGCGTCTCCAGACAGAGTTGCTTGCCTTTAGAAAGGGTGTGAAGACCTGGCTGGCAGGGCAGGTCAGGGGTTCGGTCCAATTGATTACCCCAGCCAGCTGGCTAATCTGACTGTTCCCCCCTCTTCCTCGTAATTATAATTGGTGAATTTTAACTTTTAATCTCTTTTTAATTTTTAACCTTTAAAGTTTAACTTTCTGGGATGGGTGGTATTTTATCATGGGTTTAATGTTGATTGTGTTTTTAACTGTTGTTTGCCACCCTGAGTCATTCATGAGGAGGGTGGCATAGAAGTCTGACTAAATAAATAAATAAATAAATAAATAAATAAATAAATAATACAAGGCCCTAAACGGTTTGGGACCTTGTTATCTGTTGGAGTATTTCTTCCTCAGAACAACTCCCCACACCACCTGTTCATCACAGTCTACAAAGCTCCAGGTGCTGACCCTGAGGATGGCTAGAAAGTCTATAACTAGAAATATAACCTTTTCGGTGGCAGCACCAATCCTGTGAAACACACTATTGGTGGAGCTGCACCAGGCCCCATCACTGGATATCTTCAAAAAATAATTTAAAACTTTCTTATTCAAGGAGGCCTTCCAGAGTGTGGTCCCTTTAGCAATAAACTAGCCAGCTAGTTGATCCTCTGTGCCCTCAGATGCTAGCTATTTTATTTTATTTGATATTTCTATGTACACCACTTAGAGTGGGAAATTTCCCAAATGGGCAGTATAGAAATGTAATAAATAAATAATAAAAACTCTCCAGAAATAACTTCAGTTACAGTGGGCAAATAAAGTTATTTCTCAGCTCTATATATTGCTATAAATAATTATGCCATCTTTGAACAAACCAACCCAATTTTTAAAATATATTAATATGTTGGCTTTAGTCCCGTTTGCATAAATTTTCTGCTGGATAATTTTTTTCCCCTTCTGTTCTGAGGCCCTCATAGCCTAAAGTAACCTTTTTCAGTACTGAAGGGGATTTTGGGGACACATGCTGGGAGTGGGATGAATTATTTAATTACTGAAAATGGCCACTGTTACTAAAGCTACCATCCTGGCAGTGACTTTGATAATTAAAAACTTCCTCTTCCCATCTCACAGTCCCCACATGCTTCCAACAATGGAAGGGATTACTCAGGACTGTAAGGGCCTTGGGATGGGAAGAAGAAATGTTTAATTTTCATAAAAATACTCTTTTTTGCAGTTAAGTTTTTACACTGCAGAACTTAAACATGATTCCAAGCATTGTCTTATAATGCAGAATTAGAATTTATTTTCCTATTCTATATATACGTCTTTTACCTATTGTATTTTAAAATTTAAACTACAATCACGTAAAAACTATTGGGAGCTACATATAAACAATACAGCCAGTTAAGTACTGGGAAACTGTTTGGTTGCTTCTTTTAATACCTCAAAAATTTCAAATCCAGCAATATCTAGGATGCCAATGAAGGAAGCTCCTTGTCGTTTGGTCCTATCCAGAGCTTTGTTAATACGATGAACAAGCCAGCGGAAAAGGCGCTCATATGTAGCTTTTGCCAATGCCTCCACTGCGAAGTCTGCCTGAAAAATTAAGCAAGTATACCAAGAGATTATACAAAACCAACATGAAAAAAATGGGATTTAACATATTAAAGCAGGCTTCTTTTATCAGAAAGCTTCCAGATATTTCAGACATAAATTTCCACCAGCCATAGCCAGAATTTTCAATGGTCAGAAGTTGTAGGAGTTGTTTAATAAATGTAATTGGTTTGCTTTTCCAGATCATTTGGAGAGTGCCATATTGTGAAAAGCTGCATTAGAGCAAGTGAGAGTAGGCAAGTACAATTAACATTACTGTACTAACAAACAAACAATAACTGGCAGAAGTATTTCCTAATGTGTCATTCCTGTACAGGGAGTAAATATGACTACAAATTTTGTTCAATCATGTCATGTAAAAATGAGAAGTGTCAATAACACTGGTCAACACAATTTTTCTGGCATGAGGTACTCTAATGATTCTAAGGTAATTTTGAGGTGCTGATTCCGAATCTAACATCCGTTTTTTCTAGCACATCAGGTTTTTGAGATCTCAAATATTGCAATATACCTACATACAGCAAATTTATCATCATATTCGTCGAGCTAAACAGACATACGGACCTAATAAAATAACATCCAATATGCAATACTTTATTGAACAAACATATATAATTATGAACTGAAGCACAAAGTTGAGAGTGAAAGCATATTAACATGTAAGAATTGAAACGTTATATGAAAATATGTACAAAAAGGTAAATTGACAATATCGACCTTACATCGCCATGAACGACCTTTTCTTGGACGCTCTGTGACGTTCAACGTGTGTAATGTCTCTCATCAAGGACCAACAGTAATCTGTCATCATGTTGGTGTTCCATTGGCTTTGGTAACGTTCTTCCATTACTTTAATGTCTTGATGAAAATGTTCACCATGCTCTTCACTCACGTCACCCAAGTTCTCTGGAAAGTTGGCTAAGTGACTATGTAAATAGTGAATCTTGATGCTCATTCTACATCCAAGTGCTTGGAAACTCAAGAGCAACTCCTCCACAATCTCTCGATAGTTGTCCGCTTTCTTGTTGCCAAGGAAATTCTGAACAACATCGGTGAATCCATTCCAAGCTCTAGCCTTTGCCGCTGTCATTGTTGGAAGAAAGTGTGGATCCCTGATGAGAGTTCTAATTTGAGAGTTCTAATTTGAGGGCCTTTTTCTTCTCCATGCTGAGACCTGGAAAGGTTGCACATAGCTGAAGCAGTTTCCAGTGTGATTCAGGGCTTTGACGAATTGCTTCATTAACCCAAGTTTTATGTGCAGTGGAGGTAATACAATTTTATTCTTATCAACCAGAGGCTCATTCGTAATGTTCTTGTCACTAGGTTGACTAAACAGACTAACAGAATCTGCATCAGATGGCGTATAGCATCATTATCCTCATCATGTGTAGTAGAACCAGACAAACTGTGGGATTCAACATCAATCTCTGGTAGCTCTGTATATACAGGCACAGGTATTTCCTCACAGTGTCCAACTGGTCATTTGGCAGACAGGATATCGGGGTATTGTATGTAGTGTTTGTTCTTTTTATTGAAACCATTGACATTGACAAGGCAAAAGTAGCAGTCATCCACATGGCTCCTTGGTTCTCTCCAAACCATTAGCACACCAAACTTCAACTTAGAATTCATTCCTTTAGACCATGGCCGCAATGTTTCTACACAGGTTTTGCACACTGTATGAGGAGCCCAACGTTTGTCTTGGTCTCCCAGTGGTACTTTAAACTAGGCAAGATACACCCTCTTGACAAAGGGAGTGATGTTGCACCTTTGATCCAGCAGGGTGAAGATGCCACAGATGTAATAGAAGATATCTGTCACTACGGCATTTCCTTCTTTCCAATGTTGTGTCCATTGTTATATCACAAACTGCACTAAAATATATACATAAATAAGGTTATCTACATAACATCACATTATAATCACTAATTTTATCACTATAATTCTATGACTGTCTTGCACCAACATGCAGTCAGGAATGACAATTGGGTTGGCCAATAGCATAAAAATGTGATGTGATAGACCAAATCTGAGATCATATTTGTAATCAGCAGTCTGAAATTAGTATAAAACAACTGCAAAAGCTCATGCCAGGAAAAAAATTTTTTGTATAGCTGTGTAATATTTCCCAATAAATACAAAAATTACACAATACATGCATCTAAACTTTGGTAAGGTACTTTTATTCATCAAGGACTACTAATCATGCAAACTGTATCAAATGACATATGAGTGCTCTTATCTATTTTGCCAGGAGAACAAATGAGGAGATATGAACCTTCAGATTCTCTAGATCTGGTTCTGATACAGATCAAAGGTGTATTTTGCCTGAGTTAGATCTGAACTTGGCTGCACATCCCTTAATGGCTGTATATCTATCCAACCTGCACTAGTTTCCATCCTCCATCTAGAGCAGTGTTTCCCAACCTTTGGTTTTTGGACTTCAATTCCCAGAAGCCTACTAAGTCAATTCCCCAAAGCACTGATCTGCCAATGTACTGACTTAGGCCTCTGGGAATTGAAGTCCCAAAAACCAAAGGCTGAGAAACACTGATGATAGAATATGATAGATTGTTTTGGCTATTGTGCAGAGCACAGCAGCGGAAAAGATGTGCTCGAATAACTGCTAGCACCACTGGATAGTAGTTGATACAAAACAAACTCTTTTACTTAAGGATGAAACCAAGGCAAACAGATTACTTCTCTGGAGCAACAAAACAATGTACAGCAGAACAGTCTTTGGTTCAAGTCCTTGTAGCTTCGGCCAGCAGATAGCCGAACAGCAAAACACAGTCTACTTACAGCAGAGTACAGTAGACAACAGTAAGTAACAGTTGCTGAGTCCTTTGGGGTTGAGAGCTTGCACAGAGTGCTGCTGGCAACAGACAACCAGCAAACCTCGTCAGGCCAGGACACATTGCTTGCTTCATAGTGAAACAGCGCTCAGAACTCACCAGCAACAGCAGCCAAAATGTCACACAGACAGTCCTGGTAAACTCTCCTTGGTTGACACTCCTTGGTTTGCTCTCCTCACAGTAGCTCTCCTTCAGTAACTCTCCTTGTAAGCTTTCCTTGCTGACTCTCCTTGAGGTGTGGGCTTTCAGAACCCCTTGATTTATGCAGCAAGAATGCTGAGTCACTGTACTCAGTAGTTGCAGCTGTGAAAGCCTTGTTAAAGGAGTAGCTGTCAATATTGGAGTACACATTCAATACCATAACATATTCGTCCTGTCAACTGATCTAGAGCAATAATATTCAAACTCAAAGGATGGTTCCTGACCAACCACTTCAAAGCTGAAGTTCAGTTGGGAGGCAACAATAGGGATCTATGCAGCAGATGTTTTGGAAACAGAAATCTAATCTATCAGCAGCTTGATCACCTCACATATAAGGGTATAATCACATGAAAGGGGCTCAATGACCTCCCAAGCAAAAGAGGCATAAAATCTGCTGGCTTCACCATTCCAATTGTGAGAGCTTACCTGTTCTTTGGTTTGTGCCTTTTGGACATAGTCCCTGCCAACTTTAATACGTGGTGTGAGTATTGCTCGAGTAAACTCCATTACATTCATTCCCAACAGGTGGCAGAGTTTCTGTGCAACTACAAATACAAACAATGTGGTCAGTTACCACTTTTAGCAAAGGCTCCAGCAAGAGTTTTCCCCCAAACTGTTACCATCAAGGGGCCTTTTCCATATAAACATGCCTGGTAACTAACATCTGTAAATATTGGCTGTTCTGCAACAGAACAACAAATGTTGCTCTTTTAACACTGCTAATTCAGTATTCTTAGAGAAAACATACTTCCTCTTTCCATAAAGCCAATTACATCTCACTTCTGTGCATTAGCTTTCAAAAATCTGGGCAGCCACAGATTTCTGCCTCTCTTCAGAAGACATAAAGCAAGAAAGCAACTTAGTTGTGCAGAATTTTAAACCATGTTGATGTCCTTGCCAGAGAAAATCAAAATAATGCCTAGAATTTTTTTAATGATGTCAAAGGATTTCCCCCTTTGATTAAGAAAGGCAATAGGAGATATACAGTTAAATGATAAACTCAGCCCTATGCATACAACCTTATTATTTAAATAATCTGATTGTCTAAAATTCTAAACAGAGCATCTGTAGTATCCTTTCTCCAGAAAGTTATACTTGGCTCCAAAATCAATGTCCTTGGCAGCATAAACATTATACAGCCCCAAGAAAAATAAACTGATTCAATTGCACATGCCATTTCTATTTGAGGCTTTAAAACTTTGCTGATAAGCTTTTAATGAGGTTATAGTTCAAATGCTCTTTCAAAAAATAAATATTCTGACACAGAGATTCTGTAAACAGGCATTTTTAGTAGACAGAATCTAGAGTAAACAACACATTTCACAGTATGCAATTGTATTATGCTTGCAACCAAATGATCTCTGGCAAACAATTATATAGAGGAAGTTCAGCAAACTGTTTCAGTACTAAGTATTAAACACCAATAAATAATATCTACAAAATAAGTAGTGTTCTACTACAACTGACAATACATTTACCTGTATTTTCTGGCATAGAAGCCTGATCAGTATTTCGTTCTTTCTTGAAGGAAATGTTACCAAACTGTAGCACTGAGGATACCACTTTCAACATAGCTGTGCAAAAACATAACGGAAGCTGGTAAGATGCATTTCATTTCATATTCCATTTTGCATAATTATTTTCCATAGTTAATTTTGCTCTTGTGGGAAATTTTAATGAATTATGCATAGCAAGGACGCTCTGCCACAGATGTCTGCTGAGGACTTCTCGGCTATTGAGATTTACCAGACGGTACGCAAATGCATATACATGCACTCAAATGATTTGCTTCTTAGGCCAAAATACTTAAGATACTATATTCTGCCATCACGTGAAATGTCACACATTCCTAGACATACAAAACTTACATTACACCTTCCATAAATCTAACAGGTCTTACAAGTAACAACAGAAATTATCCAGATTTAATATTTAGACAGTATACAGTAAAACCTCAGATAATGCTAAACCTTGGTTCCACAAGTCTTGGAGTTATCTGATTTTTAATGTTATCTGATGCATGTTAAAATCCTATGGGATGCATCGGATAACATTAAAACTCCATAGAGATACATTGTAACTGGCACAGGCTTCAGTGAACGTTATCTGATGTATCCCATAGGATCTTAATATTATTCGATGCAATCCCACCCACTGCTTAACATTATGCAGTTTTAGCGTTATCTGATGCAAACTTTATCCGAGGTATTACTGTATAAATATTTTCCCCAAACATACCTAAAATTTCATCATGAGAAAAACCCATTATATGCATTGCTTCCATAGTCTCCTGAAAATTATCTTTATCTTGTTGGCCAGGAATGGGTACATAACCATTGGACAGGAATCTGTAGTTATTAAATCCTTCAAGGAGTAAGTCAGCTGTAATAAGTGAAAAAGAGGAAATGTTTTTTTTCTTGTTTTCAGAACACATGGAGCAAGTTAAGACATTGAATTCTCTGCCTCGATACTGTCATCTCTGTATTGACAGTGGCTCTTCAGGGCTTCCAAAGGGATTCTCTCCTAGCTGTATTTAAAGCTTTCTGGTAGTACCCCATCTAACTTCTAACTAGGCCTGACCCTGCTTTTGCTTCCAAAATGCAACACCACCAGTGTGTTTCAGGTAGCATGGTGGTGTGGTAAACTCAAGTATAAAATCAACCACAAACAGTTATGTTAGGACAGCACTTCACTTGTTAACAATGACAACATTCAGAACTTGACTCGTTACTTAAATTCTAGACTAGAAACATTCCTGGATAGACGTATGTGCACATTTATCAAGGCTACAATTATAATGGTACTGAGGGGAGGTGGGACTCTTGCCAGCAAGCCTGACAGATTCTCCTGAAGCCAAGAAACTTACAGGAATGTACACAAACGTTATGGTTGCAATAAAAATGGCCACAACTTTTATTGATTATAGCTGCCACTAGCTCCTGGCTCTAGAATAGAGGATGACTCCCAAATCAGGCGCCCTGTCTGATGACTGATCACAACCAATGGTGACAGACCTGGGGTTAACCAGGAGTCAAGGCTTTTGGGAAGAAGGAGGCCTTCCTAAGGTGGTGCCTGTCAAAAATTTCCCAATCTTGAGAAAACAACAACGATGAAGCTCCACCTCTTAGTTTAATCCGGGATCAAGTGCTTCTTGAAGTAATTAACCCTTGTTCTAAAGCATAAACATGCTGTGATTTGAGAACTATCTTTTTCTTTGACATAAGTGAAGAATTGTTAACCAATGGCATTATTTTAGCTTCTGTTCAAATGCTATCCATTCCTAAATTTAAAATACCAATATCTGTTGGACTTACCCTTCAAATGTTCACCTGCACCTGCCAGTAGCTGATAGAAGATATGGAAAGTTCTTTCATCTTTGGCTTGACGAACTGCACGTGACTTTTCTAGTAAGTCTGAACCAGGGCAATTAAGGATTTTTTTTATTTACTAAATATAGCAAAAGTATACAAAACATACAAATCATACAATGAACAACAGCAACAATGAACAACAAAAATTAAATAAAAATTATATAACCTAATATGTGCATCCATCACCAATGAAACTCTATATACCTGCAGCCTATTATGAAATTAAGAAATTTATTAAGCAAAAATGAATTTTGTCAAGAGAAGGAAACATACTACTATTAAATAGCAGTAAAAATTTACCCATGGCATTTTTCTCTTTTTTTCTATCCATTTTTTAAATTGTGTCTTTATTAACCCTAATTCTAAGAAGAGAACACAACTTAATTTAAACTACAGTGGTACCTTGCTTAAAGAGCATAATGCATTCCATGGGATTGCTCTTTAAGCAAAACACCATTGTAAGTAATCAATTGTGACTTCTGGCAGGGGGATTGCGAACCCCGATTTAGTTGTTAAGCGAGTTTTTGGTTGGTTTTAGTTGTTAAGTAAGGTGACCATTCAGAGAAAATTTTGCTCTTTAAGCGAGTTAGTCTCTAAGTGAGGCAATCTTTATGCGAGGTTTCACTGTATTACAATAAGTCAGCCACATACCTGCATAGATTGTGCTAGTCAGGTGCCAGTTTGGTCAACATTGTTTCCTTAAATATTAAACAATTTATTCAGAGAGAACTACAGTATAACATTTGGAATAAAACTCAGATGCCATGTATTAATAAAAGGTTTATCTCTTCAAGTTTCCAGACACTGCATTCATTGGGAAATGCCAAAGTTCAGCTGCAGCTTCTGAGTTCTAATACTTGTCCTCACAGCCACTGCCTCAAATTAAGTCCTACCTTCAATAAATTACCAATGGTATCCTGCACAAATTACCGATGGTATCCTGTACAAATTCTGAACTTTGGGTATCTGAGCTAATCAAAAATCCAGTGACTTTACACCATAACTGGGTTGTCACTAATTATAACCTTCATTCTATTCTGGCTCAAACTATCCCTCCTTCCGTTCTTCATACATTTCTTATTTTAATTCAAACAGAATTAACTTGGATTCCCTAGGCACTTTGTTGCAACTATAAATAAAAATGAAATAAAAATGGAGCATCTAGGCCAAGACACATTTGTTGCACTTTGCTTCCTGCTTCTGTACTCATGCTGTTCAAGTAGAAATCACAAACTTTAAAAATTGGCATGTGTACTTTAATCACTTCCCTTCAATATAAACACCTTCCCAATTTGTTTTAACATACAATATACATTAACAGTGGTTTAGGTAACTGGCTGTAGAACTAGAGGTTGGGTGTTTGATTCTCCACTATGCCTGCTAGAGAAAGAACCAGCATGTATAATCATGAGCAAGCTGCACAGTCCCAGGGCGCCTCCAGAAAAAAAATGGTAAACCACTTCTGTAAATTACCTACCTGGAAAGAGTCAACATACCATAAGTCAGAATTGACTTGGTGACTTATTATTATTATTATTATTATTATTATTATTATTATTATTATTATTATTATTATTATTATTATTATTATTATTATTATTATTATTATTATATGCACTATTACAGAGTTCCAAAAAATTATAGATCTAAATCAAACATTCCTCTGTTACAGCCTATCAAACTGGCTAACAGAAATCAAGAGAAATTAGACCTGACTAACATAAGCCTCAGTGATTTCAGTTGATCTACTTTAAGCCTGACTAAGACTAGCTCAAATGTTATCACCAGATAGCTCAAATGTTATCACCAGATAAGCCCTAAATAACTCAGAAATCCTGCCCATAAAAGCAACTGTCTACCATATTTTCCCCAATCAACAATATGAAATCACTGTCAAGTTCATCAAATGGTTGCTAAACAGGATACATGTTTCAATGTTGGCCCCAACAATGTAACCAGTAACATCAAAATTTATTCTGATGAACTTGCCCTGCAGAAGAAACACAGATTTTAAAAATCACATTTTCTTATTTTTTAATGATTATAGATGCCTTCATTCAAAAGGTTTCTCCTATATATATTGAATGGGGATTGAATACATTTCACCAAATGTTTACTAATATTTAAAAAAAACATAAACCTGAACATTGATACAATATAACTGGAAGGCATAAAAACAGAATCAATAAGCTAAAAGTACAAAGGCCATTTTAAAATATTTTAACCTGGCCCTATAAAGTATAAATGTTGGTATTAAATTTATTTCTTATATTAGGATATTCAAAAGCCAGGGCACCGCCATAAAAAAGAATTTTTCTTTTGCAGATGAAAAAAAATTAAATGAAATACAGCGAAGCACCTTCTCTAGTCATCTTAATCTGCAGACAAGTTATCATTTATATTTTTAGCACCATACATATCCCTCAGCAATGGTGTCTACCTGAATTCCTAGTGTCAAGACATAGAATAGGGAGATAATTATCAGAGGTATCAAGTCAGATTTTTAAAACCGTCACACTAGGGCACTTATCCCTACATATAAATAAAACTTCACCTGGAATACATTAAGCAATTTCATTACAGAAATAATGCCAGAAGCATTGCTGTGATTATGTTCACAACTTCAATCCAGACTTTAAATTTTTTTTAACAGGAAGCAGATGCTGAAATGTTTTACAGAAAAGTTCTGTGATTTTGAGGCTTCCATAAAAATTGAAGAGAACAGAATACTGAGCAGTGAAACCTGTAAAGTAAATAGTTAATGGGGTACAGCTAGAGCTAGACCTGGGTAGGTACAACATCTCCTCCCTAAAGCAATTACTTGAAAAAAATTGTTACAGAGGACTGTTTACCTTGATGAATAGGGACTGGATATATTTTAAGCGACTGAAAACTCAACTTACTTTGAACAACCAAAATTTCAGTCCTGGTTCATATAAGTTTTTTAATGTAAGACACAATTCTAATTACTTGTATGGTGCAGTGGAGTGAATATGCAGTGGAGTGAATATATCTAAAAATACTGCAGCTAAGCATCAGCAATAACTATCATAAAGTAGGTAAGGAATAAACAAATTAAGTATGAGGGTATTTTGAAAAGTTTTGCAAGTTGAACTTTTCAAAGCCCTAAAAGATGATGGAATCAAATTATTGCATTTTATATGCCAGCAAATTTGGAAAACACAACAATGGCCACAGGATTGGAAAAGATCAGTATATGTTCCAATCCCCAAAAAGGGTAATGCCAAAGAATCTTCCAATTATCGAACAACTGCGCTCATCCCACACGGTAGCAAGGTGATGCTCAAGATAATACAGGATAGACTGCAGCAGCACGTGGAGAGAGAATTACCAGAAGTGCAGGCGGGGTTCAGAAGAGGCAGGGGCACTAGAGACCACATTGCCAACATACGTTGGATCATGGAAAAAACAAAGGAATATTAGAAACAAGTCTACTTCTGTTTCATTGATTACACTAAGGCCTTTGACTGTGTGGACCCCACAACAAAATGTGGCAAGTAATTAAAGAGATGGGAATACCAGAGCACCTTATATACCTCATGAGAAACCTGTACATGAATCAAGAAGCAGCAGTTAGGACAGAATACGGAAGGACAGAGTGGTTTGGGATAGGAAAAGGAGTAAGACAAGGCTGCATTTTGTCACCCTGCTTATTCAACTTATATACAGAGCACATAATGCACAAGACAGGGATGGAGGAATCACAATTTGGGATCAAAATTGCTGGGAGAAACATCAACAATTTGGGATATGCAGATGATACCACCCTAATGGCAGAAAGTGAGGTGGACTTAAAAAACCTCCTGATTAGGTTGAAAGAAGAAAGTGCACAAGCTGGCTTGAGACTCAACATCAAGAAAACCAAGATCATGGCAACAGGCCCTATCAGTCCCTGGAAAATTGATGGGGAAGAAGTAGAAGCTGTGACAGCTTTTACTTTCTTAGGATCAAAGCTCACTGCAGATGGAGATTGCAGCCATGAAATAAAAAGGCGACTGATTCTTGGGAGGCAAGCGATGAGAAACCTGGGGAGCATAGTGAAAAGTAGAGACATCAAATTACAAACAAAGATTCGTCTAGTCAAAGCAATGGTATTTCCGGTGGCAATGTACGGTTGTGAGAGCTGGACCATTAGGAAAGCTGAACGCAGAAGAATAGATGCCTTTGAGATGTGGTGTTGGAAGAGAGTTTTGAGAGTCCCCTGGACAGTGAGGAGAACAAATAGGTCAATCTTAGAAGAAATCAAACCTGACTGCTCCTTAGAAGGTCAAATAGTGAAGATGAAGCTAAAGTACTTTGGACATCAAATGAGAAGAGAGGATTTGCTTGAGAAAGACTTGATGCTGGGAAGGGTGGAGGGCAAAAGAAGAAGGGGGCGGCCCAAAATGAGATGGCTAGATGGTATTGTAGACACAATGGGCACAGAGCTGAGCGAGTTGAGGAGTTGAGGACAGAAGTGCCTGGCGGACAGTGGTCCATGGGGTCGCAAAGGGTCGGAATCGACTGTGCGACTGAACAACAACAACAAAAACATGTAATATATTTTGTATACAGTATTTTCACATGACTATGAATTTTATTTATCACTACTTGATAAACTGTTTATATTTTGGAACACAAAAATTAGGTTAAAATAATTTTAAATGTTTTCTCATACTTTAAAAGTGTCTGAATTATTATGGACACATGAATGACATTTGCCAGAAACATGTTCTGTGTCTTACTCTGTATATTTAAATCACCTGATCATTCTCTGCATGCTGTATCTTATTTTGGTGTTTTATTTAGTTTTGAATTTTACCTATACAGTATTTCATATACATCCATAATTTTTAATTGTGCAATGCTCTGATACGAAGACTTGTGCACTGACCAAACTCTGTTACATAAGGGAGGACCATCTCTAACCCAACTCTTGACTAACAGATCCCTAGATAAGGCAGAATGTTTATGCTTATAGTTTCAAAATACATAAATCCTCCCAGACAATGGGTTTTATTTAATGTGCCACTGACTTTTCCGTATCAGGTACATTGTTTAGGATTTCTTCTAAACCAGTAAGATGTTTCTTCCTCTGTTTAGATTCAGTATGGACACACCAACAGACTTTCGGTGAAGTTTTAAAGATAAAACAGTTACTTAATTTTGCAATACAAATTAAAGTTACATCTTGAATTAAACAAAAGAGTCAGTTTCAAAGATGAACCACACATTAATCAACTTCTTAAATGTGCATTTGTCTTAGAAGAACTGTCAAGAATTTTATTCAGGGTTTGGGGGGGAAAGACTTACAAAACGAGAAGAGTTATCATTTTTTACAGTTTTTGCATTCCCAAAGGATTCTAGAATGGGATTGGCTTGCAGAAGCTGACGTTCCAGTTCACCCTAAAAACACACACAGACAGAAACACAAAATTATGCAAAACTGATCCAAAAGAAGCAAACTTTCACAGGTGTGGTTTCCTTTTCCAACTGTCTTGATCCCATCTGTCTTCTCAAACACATCTTCAAACAGATATAATACTCTTAACAGTTGAGATTTAAATAGTAAAAAACTAAGTAGTTGAAAAGTATACCATTACACTAAACAGAGAAAAAGATCAATTTAAATTAAGGGCTAATGAATAAAGAACAGGTTGACAAACTCTGGAATTTTTCAGAAAAATATATATATTACAAAATCATTTTCCACCCTTCTGCAGGTAAAATGGTTTGATGAAAAAACTCAGAAAGTACAAAGATCAGAAACAACATTTTACAAGGGGGGCACCAAGTATTTTTATTTAACACGTGTACAAAGCAAATTATAGACTTATAGAATAAGTGAGCTGGAAGGGGCCTATTAGGCCATCGAGTCCAACCCCCTGTTCAATGCAGGAATCCAAATCAAAGCAGATCGGACAGATGGTTGTCAACTTTTCTCTTGAATGCCTCCAGCATTAGAGCACTCACAACCTCTGGTATATTTGTTACTGATTTATGCAACTTAGACTTCTGCTTATGAAACAGACCTTGATATTGCAGGATCAGTTTCGGCTATAATTGCTGATAACCACTACTGAATATTTAATTGAGTTTGCTCACTGTCTTAGCTCCAACAGTTCTCATACATGAAGTCAAAACACTATCACAAGAACATGCTTTGAACACAATTTTGCCCATTATTTTAAAAGCCAATAAAATTTTCAAGAAGAATCTATTTTAGCAAAAAAGCCATTTTTGGACAAATTTTCATGGCACATCTACCCATGTTATCAACTGCATTTATCCACTAGCTCAGTGAAGAAACAAGTTTGTGGAAGATGTATACTGCTTCCTTCTCTTGTACAGCAAGGAGGAAGGGTAAAAAGGAGAATTATTATATCTCCAATATACTGTAATAGCAAAATTGCAAAATGACTATTATCTGTACTAGTGGGCATGCTTTTTCCAATCTTTATTTCTTATAGAATACAAATAATCCTCAAAGACATTCCACTGATGGAACTAAACTGATGACAGAGGGGTTTTTTTTACCCATTTTGGGCTCCCTGCAGGCTCCAGGGAGGTGGGAAGACCCAATCCAAGTTGTTTCCAAAGTTCCCCCACCTCCCTGGAGGCTGCAGCAAGCCAAAACGTCAGGATTCAAATCCCGATGTTCTGGCTTGCTGCAGCCTCCAGGAGGGTGGGGGAACCTCAAAATTAGCGCGCATTGGGTCTCCCGACCTCCCTTGAGCCGATGTGCGCTATTTTTGAAGTTCCCCCACCCTCCTGGAGGCTGCAACAAGCCAACATTTCAGGATTCAAATCCTGACATTTTGGCTTGTTACAGCCTCCAGGGAGGTGGGGGAAGCCCAGAAACAGCTTGGATCGGGTCCTCTGATCTCCCCGGAGCCAGCAAGGAGGTCAGAGAGCCCAAAATGGGTAAAAAAATGGACTTTTTAAAAACCCATTTTGGGCTGTCTGACCTCCCTGCTGGCTCCGGGGAGATCAGAGGACCCAATCCAAGCTGTTTCTGGGCTTCCCCGACGTGCCAGGCCAGTGCAACCAGCCAAAACGCCAGGGTACGAACCCTGACATTTTGGCTTGCTCCACTGGCCGGGGACGTCAGGGAAGCCCAGAAACAGCTTGGATCAGGTCCTCTGATCTACCTAGAGCAGGCGGGGGGGGGGGGGTCGGAGAGCCCAAAATGGTAAAAAAATGGATTTTTTTTAAACCCATTTCGGGTTCTCTGATCCCCCTGCCTGCTCCAGGGAGATCAGAGGACCCGATCTACAGCTGCAGGGTGGCTGAGGAAACTGATGGGGACTCCCCGTCGGCTACCCCAGCCACCCGCCCATGCCTCCGCAGCTGTGGGGTGGCTGGGGAAGCAGACAGGGGAGCCCCCCGTCAGTTTTCTACCCACCCCACCCCTGCCTCCGCAGCTGCAGGGTGGCTGGGAAGCTGAACGGAGAATCCCGTTCAGCTTTCCAGCCACCCTGCTGCTACGAAACAACTGCATCGGATAACGCTAACAGATCATTATCCGATTTTAGCGTTATCCGATGCAGTCGTTATCCGAGGTATTACTGTATTGTATTGATGCCATTTCAATCTCCTTAACTGACATAATGTCAAAGTGTACATCAAACTTTATGTCTGACTAAGGGCACCAACTACTGTATCTTTAGTATGAAAATAATTTGAAAAAGTCCAATTTATTGTTGACATCCATGATCCAAAATTTCCCACAGAAATGACATGTCATTTACTATACTGTAACTCTGAGTATCATGTTCATGTTGGCCCTGCCTCTATAAGATATCACCAGTCTAATCTAGGGAGAAAAAAGTCCTCCAACTGAAAAAACAGGAAACCTAAAAGACAATATAGATGCCAAATGGAACTCAAACAGATAGTCTATTCATATGTGAACCAAATTCGAGAGATCAACTCAGATAGCAGGTGTAGTCTGGATAGTAAAACTGCCTTAAATGAAGTATAAACAATATGAATTGTAATGATGGTCTTTAAGGCTGGATTTGGAGAGCCTTCAGGAACAAGACTGATCTTCCTTTGGACAATTCTGAAGATCTGAAGTATGCCTGGTAAAATAATTCCAAGGAATGCTGATGCTATTTCCTAATACAGAACAAGCCCAACAGCAAAGCATGTCTTCAGTTGTCTTGAACAAGCAAATTCATGTTTCCAGCAACTAAAACAGGAAACCCAACCACAAAATATTTGAAAATGAAAGATTTAATCTATCTGTTATTTAGACTCGAGGCAAAGGCTTTAGGACTGTGTAATTAACAACAGTAATTTTGTGATGTCAGTGAGTTAAGAGTTTCTGAGGCTAAGAGTTAAAGGCTGGCTGTGCTCTACATGAGTTGGGCCAGTTGACAGGATTCTGAACCCTGCTATTCATGTAGCCTTGGGCAACCAGCACAGTCCTAGAGCATCACCAGGAGAAGGGACTAGAAAAGGACTTCTGAATATCTCTTATCTAGAAATATCTGGAAGGAGAATCTATATATTCACCAACATATATTTCTCATGCAATTCCTACTTCATAAGGCTCTATGGTGTCTGACATATTTCTTCATTGTCCCATAGTTATGATAAACAAAACTAGTAAATTTTAAGACCACCATCATTCCATTTGGCAGTACTTCAATGAAACAGTAAACCAAACACAACATTTGCACTGGCTTCATATTATAGATTGAAGGAAATCTTGGAAAAAGCATCCAAATATTTTGACAGTGTGAAAACATGCAATATATTCATGCAAATCAACAGTGTAAATACAGGTAAAGCAGAGAGACATTGCTCTCAGCATCCCTGTGATTTGGATCATTGTGTGAGCGAGGTGAAGAGCTAAAAGCGCTACATGCTACTCACATACAACATGGATCCATTCTGCAGTTTAAAATGACAATGAAACAGAATGTTAATGGTTATGAATTTATGAGAGCTACAGAAACACATTAGGCCGCAGTGGTTCCCAACAAGGGGTCTACAGCCCACAGGTGGACTTCAATTCCTAGAAGCCTAAGTCAGTACACTGGCTGATCAGTGCTTTGGGGAAATGACTTAGGCTTCTGGGAATTGAAGTCCAAACACCAGCATTTGGGAAACACTGCATTAGGGTTAACAATTCAAAACAATTGTTGGGGTTCTTATTGGACAACTTGAATATCACTTTTTAAAAAGAAATCCTAGGACAGTGATGGCCAACCTTGGCACTCCAGATGTTCTTGGACTTCAATTTCCAGAAGCCCTGATCAGCAGGAGTGCTGACTTGGGCTTCTGGTAACTGATGTCCAAGAACACCTGGAGTGCTAAGGTTGGCCATCACTGTCATAGGACAAAACTGTAAATATCGACTCCTCTTCAACTTCAAAGAAAAGAATAATCCAACTAGAAGCCTAAAATACACAAATAAAGTAACAATTCTGGCTATATTACCATGAAAACACACCTGCTTTTTACTCTATACTGAGAATTCTTCTCTATTCATTCTAGCAGCTTCCAGAAATTGTAGGCTACAATTAAAATTACCCCCAATAAGAATGATCAATGATAAAAACTTATGGGACTTGCACTCTAAAAGATGTATGGATAAGTAGTGAGCCATCTATCATATTAATTAACATTACAAGGGGGGTGTTAAAATTTAATTAGTCACTTCCTTGCTTTTTCACAGGAAATAAATTGCATTTAATCACTTTTCCCCATTGCAGTTTCAGAGGCTCATACTAGACCAAACAATTTACCAAACAACGATCAAACAATCCATGGATGACTCTACATTCAGATTTTAGGCTGAATTCCCAATGCATATTCCCACAAGTGATCAGAAACTTCTATACATTCTAACAGTTCATTCAGTTTCAGCTCCAACATTGGCCCATCATGTCAAATAATTATACAAAGCATGAATAGGTTTAATAGGTTTAATTAGATATTAGTTGGGGTCATGAGGAGAGAAGGAAAAAGAATGAAGTTCTGCCTGGGAACTTATTTACCAGCCATGACATCTATGAAAGCTACAGCAATCAACCTTCTCTGGGCCTGATCACAGCTTAACTCAGACATCACCTTTATGCTGGATCACCAGAAACCCCATGGCATTTCTGCACTAAATATTCTACCTTCCCAATAAAATTCAGCAACATACTGAACAAGGATGACAAGTATGATTGCAAATTCACAGCTCACTGTTTTGTAAATTATACTGTGCTGATATGCTCTCTGATGAGTAGTTACATCTTTGTGTTTCTGTGCAATAGTGAAGTTTACTGTCAGCTGCATGCCTTTATAAAAATTAATTTTATACTTATACTGGATAGTGACAAGCAGTCTCCTAAAAGTGTAAAATGAGAGAGCAAGATTAAGCCTATGTAAAATTTAGAAGCATAAAAAACACTTGCCTGGTGCTTCACTGGCTTAGGTGACTCGGGCTGTTTGTTGCAAATAAACAAATTCACATGTTAGCAAGTCTTACCTTCCCCCCTCCCCATTCTACAACATTTCACTGTTTTCATAACAAGAATTAAACTTTAGCCAGGCAACAATAATGTAACCTTTTTCAGTTCCAAGACAACTAAAATTTCTAAAAGTACTATTTAAATTAATTCATGGTTTAGACATCAGTTATGTTGTTGTTGTTCTTGTTGTTGTTGTTGATCTAGCTTCTCAAGTCTTAAATATACATATGTCTAAGAGACTCTATCAAACATCTTTTTAAAAAATTCATTTTATAAGCATAAAATAAAACCTAAAAACATAAAAACACTATAAACTACCAACAGCAATATAGTAATTTCAAAGAAAATGTACTCCTTCCACTGGGACTAACAAAGCTATACAACTTCTTTCAACATCTTTAGGAACCTTCATTCAGTATCCAAAGTGCAATGAATTTTGTTTAGACATTCACCCATTTCCCTTTAACATCTTTGTCAAAGTACTATATTCAGCTCCTAGACCACAAATAAGGCTTGGGACTCTTTTATGTGAATGCCTGCAGCAAAGGTATACTATTATAAGTAACACAGAATCTATTCAAATCTCTTTTTTGTGAGACACTTCAAAACTGAGTTTGGTACACACAGATGAATTCCCTAATTCTTTGTAGAACATATAAAACCAAATGCATTGAAGCTTGAAACATTCTGGAAAATTTCTTAGACTTGTTAAGTATAATTCATAATTTGCAAAAATTGTGCTCTCCTTCTCCCTTTCTCCCACTCGCATAAAAATAGACCCAGCATTTTCCTATATTCTTTTAATAATATAAAATTATGTAGACTAGAGTTAAAAACTAACTACATAAAATGTCACAGATCATTAAAAAAAAACCAGATTAAGATTTACAATGCAAATTTAAATCCACATTTCAGACATGTTACATGGATGCTAACATAACAAAATTACTATGCATTATAAAAAATAAATTCTGTGGAAACAGACCATGAGCAGCAAATCTCAAAATGTGACAAGTCAACTGACAACAATGGCAGATAAATTTTAATATTACGGCCAAGAAGCAATTTAAAGAAGTCTGCACTTTTGTTAACTGCAAAAAGTAATGCTCCATTCACTTTCCAATAGATAGCAGAACTATTTAAAGCTATATCAAAATCCTATTAGTATATCTACAAGCACTTAAGTATTATAATTTTTGGAGACTAACAGCCTCAACTTAAAAATTCACTAAATCAATTAACTTCTAAAAGTTATGTCATTTGTGTTATGCCAACATAAACTTCCAATAAGACGTTGAACTATGCTACATTAATAAAGTTGTAGAAATGGAGAAAGGACTAACAAACTGTACAGCATTAGAAGTGTAAGATGCTTGCATGGATAATAAAGTTATATAATTATGTGTTTTTCTAAGATTCTCATAAAATGCATCATGGTAGGCAAATCCTATCTGGAGGCAGTGTATTTATTGTGATTAACTTATTTGAGTGAGCTGAGCATATAAAATATGTATGCTTTATCCCCACGGTACATGGAGACCAAGCAATTCACTGATGTTAACTGGTGAGTTTTGTTCCCAAATGCACCACTGTCCCAAAGACACAACTATATCATCTGTTAAAACCTAACTGCTCATTTATAATCAGCCACTAGATTGAGGTACACAGAAAGAGCCTCCTCAATGATTGTGGTATTTCTGAACCATAATCAGGTGTACCCTGGTAACGCCAACCTTGTGTTGCTGGCTAATTTTTCCCACTAGGTCAAGCGAAAAGAACTGCAGAATGAAATCACCAAAAGGTGGCTTCATTTTGGCAGTTTCATGTCTGACCTAGATATATGGAAGAAGCCACTAAAGCTGTATTTTAAAAAAATAACAGCAGTAGACTACTCAAGGATACAACTCAGGTATGAAACTAATGTCTTTACTAGAAAGTAAAGGGCTGTTTCTGCATCCTCTCATTTACCACTGATGTTACAATACACTTATGGTAATGAAGATACAAGAGGAAAGTAAATGTCTAAAAGATCTCAACTTCCTGCTGCAAATCATCTAACCACATGTAGTAAACAGCATAAAAAATATGACACAGGGTCACTTAAAAATTTCTTATATCTTAAAGCATCACAAGCATGTTTATGCCAACAGCAAAAGCACTGAGAGGCATTTTAACATTCAAAAGAATTGAGAAGTAGAGAACTGGACCTGTGAAGAAAACATTATTCAATAATTTTTAGAACTAACTATGTATGTTGAGACTAGGAATTCACCAAATTGGAGAATACTGTACTGCTAAAATTTAAAGACATTTCTGTTACAGTAATACCTCACATAATGAGCAAAATGCATTCCACGCAGTTACTTGTTATGCAAGTTACTCGTTCAACGAAACACATTTCCCATAGGGAAATGTGCTACGTTTCGCTGCATCAGCAGGGCATTTAGGAAGAGTGGGAGGACCTTCCCCAAACCCTTCACTAACGCTCTGCAGCAGTGGGGAGCTTGTGAAGGGTGGGGGACCTTTCCAGTACCCTTTGCAAGCGCCCCGCTGATGGGCACGTGCATGCGGGGCATTAGTGAAGGGTATGGAAAGGGTCCCCCCACTCTTCCCAAACGCCCCGCACGTTGGGAGTGCTGGTTTGTTTGGAAGGAGGTCGGGTTGTCCGATCTCCTCCAAAACAAACCTACGCTCCCATCTGTGAGTGCAGGTTTGTCTTGGGGGAGGTGGGCAGCCCAATCCCCCCCCCCCACAAACAAACCTGCACTCACACGTTGGGAGCGCTGGTTTGTTTGGAAGGAGGTTGGGTTGTCCGATCTCCTCCAAAACAAACCCGCGCGAACATCTGGGGGGACCTTTCCAGTACCCTTTGCCCTGCTGACGTGTGCGTGCATGTGGGGTGCTTGCGAAGGGTACTGGAATGGTCCCCCCACCCATCGCAAGTGCTCCGCTGCTGCGCAGCGTGCGTCAGCAGGGTGCTTGCGAATGGTGGGGGGACTTTTCCAGTACCCTTCCCAAACGCCCTGCTGATGCGGGCGTGCGTGTGGGGCATTTGGAAGGGTATGGGGAAGATCCCCACACCCCTCCCAAATGCCCCGTTGATGTGCACCGTGCGCCTGCGGAGTGTTTTGGAATGCGGCGAGGGATTCCCTTGCCGTGTTCCAAAACACGCCCATCAACTGGGTGTTTTGGAACACGGACAGGGGAGTCCTCAGCCGTGTTCCCAAACACCTCACAGACACAGGCAGGGTTTTTTGGAACGCAGCAGTGGTCCCCCACCCACGTTCCAAAACACCCCGCAGATGTGAAGCTTCTCATTAAGCGAGTTTTTGCTCGTTCAACGAAGCATACCTTTTGGGGAAAGGTCTGCTCGTTAAGCGAGTTACTCGCTATGTGAGATGCTCGCTATGCGAGGTATTACTGTACATTCATTTATGAATATTAGCTGCTATAAGACATAAGTGTCAATGTTTCATGTGATTTCTCCTCATGTTATTTCCTACTAATTCAGACTGCCCTTAGTTGAACAAATAACACTTGCAAGAACAGTAACAAACATAATGATGGGAGTTTATGTATCTCATGAGTGGATCAGATGGGGAACTCTCCTTTCCATACTCACTTCCCTGCCTTCTCAAAAGCTCTGAGCACTTGAAAACTAACATGCACTGCTGTTTGATTCCCAGATTCTTCCAGTCTGCAGCACAACTCAAGTCTCAGAACGTTGGCTATGCCAGTTTGTAATTGCAAGAGATCACCTTGCTTTGCAAAGTATAATGCGTTCAGGCAAACTGAAAAGGGACACATCCTTGTTTCAAGCATTAATTGGCCTATTTTTCAAAAACTCATTTTCAAGAAGGGAGGGGTAGAAGTTGTCCTCTTAAAACGAATAAGAAACTTAATTACATATGGCATTCAGTAAATACAAATAACTAACCATGAAATGCCAAATAAAACTTACAGGAATGTTGTGGTCCTTTCTTCCTTTATGAGAAGAAGCAACATGTGCAAGATATTGAATGACTTTCTTGGTGTTCTCTGTTTTCCCAGCACCTGATTCACCTCTGCAAGAATATATAATTTAAAGCCAATTTATGGAAATGAAAGTCAGGCCTTCACAAAAGTGTAATTTCTATAGTCACAATTTAATGCTTAATGCTGCATAAGAAATACTTATGAAATTCAAAAGCACTTTTCATTACTTAACTTTGAATCAAAATTCTCAAAAGCAAGCAGGTTGATACAATTAATTCAAGTGGTAAAATGCAGTTTATAGAACTCTTTGCTTGCTCAGTAGTTTAAGGCCTTCATCTGGTTTACCTTCTTTACTGCTCTGTAGGGTACCTTGCTGGAGGTATTCTACTGCATGGGATATGGTGTAAATAAACAAACATAAGTACCTTAGAAGTATAAAGAATGGCTGAATAAGAATTACTTGTCAACACCTATGTATTTCAAATGATGGCTGCAAAATAACTGTTATTAAAAACTCCAGATCTGACATACATACAATCTATTCTATAAAGCCAGACACGTTTTCTCTTCTGTCCAATTCATCATTTTAAACATCAGCATCCAATGTATTTGATTGTGAGCCTTTGGATAAGTACTATCTTGTTTTAAACTATCTATAAGTGCTTTATTTAAATAGCTAGTTGGCTTAATATCTCAGTGGTCTACAGAGACAGAAGTGGTCTACAGAGACAGAAGTTGGGAGTTTGACTCCCCACTGTACCTCTCAGGTGGTATTTTTAAAAAGCATTGGTTTCTTCTCAATCAAGACTTCAAATAAAATATCAAGAGTTTTTTACTTCTCACTAGACCTAGGAAGGGAAAATATAATTATACTGACTATCTAAATTTTGGTGGTGAATTTGACAGGGAGAAAATGAACACAGAAAACAAACTAAAAAAACAGCCTTTGGACACCAAGGAAGAAGAAAAAATGGTGTGAGAAGAGAGTCCATTGGGGTAAGAATGAGATCGTGGGATATAACCCTGGTGCAGCTAGTCTGCAATATGAAGGATAATAATGACTACAAATATGCCATTTGGGCTTTTTTGGACTTCTAGAATTGTTTAAGAATTCTCCAGGCAGAATTCTGGGAGTTCTTGCCCACTAACACACATATAGAGACACTTATATTTCATTTAGCTGGAACAGGCCCTATTTGTCTAGGCTGTCTTTGGCCTACTTCCCATACAGAAGGAAAACCTTGGAAGTTACAATGGATTACAGGTGTAGTATTCTCTTTAAAAATAGCCAATACCACCTGCTTCCCACCCGGGGCAGTCAGGCCAGGGAAGAAAAGGTGAGCCAGCTGGGTGGCCCCGGCTGGTTTTGAAAGCTACACCGCAGCCACTGTCAAGACCGCCAACACCACCGGCTTCTCTCCGGGCCAGTCCGGCTAGGTAAGAAAATGCAAGCCAGCTGGGTGGTCCCGGCTGGCTTCCAAAGCTGAGCCACGGCTGCTGTTGGGACCGCTAACACCAACGGCTTCTCCCCGGGCCGGCCACAGAAGAAAATGCGAGCCAGCTGGGGAGGGAACCTAGTCGGGGCTCAAAAGGGTATGACCATCTCCAGACTTCCCTCTCGACCGGGCCGCTCGAGAGAAGGGAGCTCAGCTGCGCGGACTGGCCGGACCAGCTTCAAAAGCACCGCCCTGCCGCTGCCGTGTCCACCATCTCCGGACTTCTCTCTTGATCAGGCCGGCTCAAGAAAATGATGAGCAGCTGTGCGGAGTGGGCCAGCCAGCTTCAGAAGTGCCGTCTCGCCACTGCTATGACCATCACCTCTGGACTCAAGAGACCACGGAACACCTGTGCGCATGGCTGGGGTCAGGCATAAAATGCCAACCCAGCCGCTGCCAACTGACTTTTCACAGAACTATGTAACCTGAAAGGAAGTGTGTTTTGGTTTGAACTGTGTATCATTCTGAAACATATATCGTTCTTGAAATATGTATTGTTTTTGAAATGAATTTTGTTTTTGATTTATCTGATACTTTATAATTTGCAACTTGTGATGCTTTATTTTGACTGTATTATTGGGTATTGTATATTTTATTTGTTGAAATTGTGATGATCTGTGATGTTTATCATGACTGTGCATAACTTGTAATTACATATTTGTTCTGTGAACTACCCTGAGTAAGTGTTACCGAGTAGGGCAGTATATAAATCGAATAAATGAAATGAAATTTAATGGCTGGTAGATCCCAAAGAACTTAGCTCCACCCACCCATAGTGGCCACTTGGCTGGGGAATTCCTTCAGGCTTCTGGGGTTGTAGTCTACAAATTCAAAAAAACCCATGCCTCTAGTTCCTCTATAATCATTTGACTTCTTAATGTTCAACTGCAGTCCTGCTTCTACATCTTCTTCCTCCAACTTCAGTTGTTTCAAGTCACACCTGCTTTTTGCCACTAATATGGTGTTACCTGTATACAGTCAAACCTCACTTAGCGAGCATTTCGCTTTGCAAAAAACTCACATAACGAGCAGGTTTTTCAAAAAGCGGTCCAAGTTGCATAACGAAAATTTCTGCAATGCGAGTCAGACTTTCCTTATAGAAAACTCGCATAACGAGCGTTTCTATGAGGAAAACTCGCATAATGAAAAAAAAATCGCTATGCAAGTTTTTCCCCTAAAAAAGCTCATTACGAGTGTTTTTCCATTGGAATTTTCGCTATGCGAGTCTGACTCGCATAGCGAAAAACTCGCATAGCGAGCAGCCTCACAGAACGAATTAAATTTGTTATGCGAGGTATTACTGTATATCAAATTACTGTTGTTTTGGCCAATTTTCACTCTCCTTTCTAATCTAGATTTATGTATACAGTAATGCCTCGCATAGTGAGCATCTCGTATAGCGAAAAACTCGCTTAACGAGCAGACCTTTCCCCAAAAGGTCTGCTTCGTTGAACGAGTAAAAATTCGCTTAACGAGAAGCTTCGCATATGCAGGGTGTTTTGGAACGTGGGTGGGGGACCCCCGCTGCGTTCCAAAAAACCCCGCCTGTGTCTGCGGGGTGTTTTGGAACACAGTGGGGGACTCCCCTGTCCGTGTTCCAAAACGCCCAGCTGATGGGCGGCACGTCTGCAGGGTGCTTTGGAACACAGCAGGGGAATCCCCCGCCGCATTCCAAAACATTCCATAGACGCACGGTGCAGGGTGTTTGGAAAGGGTACTGCAAAAGTCCCCCCGCCGTTCGCAAGCGCCCCGCTGATGCACGCTCCACAGGAGGGTGTTTGGGAAGAGTGGGGGGACCTTTCCAGTACCCTTCGCAAGCGCCCCACATGCACGCGCACGTCAGCAGGGCGCTTGCGAAGGCTACAGGAAAGGTCTCCCCCCTCATCCCAAATGCCCCGCTGATGTGGATCAACGGGGCGTTTGGGAAGAGTGGGGAGGCTTTTCCAGTACCCTTCGCAAGCACCCCACATGCACGCATGCATGCAGGGTGCTTGCGAAGGGTACAGGAAAGGTCTCCCCCCTGATCCCAAATGACCCACTGATGTGGATCAACGGGGCGTTTGGGAAGAGTGGGGAGGCTTTTCCAGTACCCTTCGCAAGCGCCCCACATGCACGCGTGCATGCGGGGCGCTTGCGAAGGCTACAGGAAAGGTCTCCCCCCTCATCCCAAATGCCCCACTGATGCGGATCAACAGGGCGCTTGCGAAGGGTGGGGAGACCTTTCCAGTACCCTTCGCAAGCGCCCCACATGCACGCGCACGTCAGCGGGGTAATTGCGAAGGGTACTGGAAAGGTCTCCCCTCTCATCCCAAACGCCCTGCTGATTAGCAAAGGAAAACATATTTCCCTATGGGAAATGTTTCGCTGAGCGAAAAACTCGCATAACGAGTAACTGTGTGGAACGCATTTTGCTCGTTATGCGAGGTATTACTGTATGTTCTGCATACAGACAGATCAAACACAGAGAAGACTATACCCTTATCTAACACCTTTGCTTGTGGGAAACCATTCTGTTTTGTCTTATTCTGTCCTAACATCAGTATCTTTTCCACAATACAGGTTACACATCAGGACAATCAAATATTGAGCCATACTCATTTCTTTCAGAACAATCTTTGCTTTTCCATAGAAATGCAGTACTGTATGTATTTTGGTAATAACGATCTCTGTTCTCCATGAAACCATCCAGTTAGTTTAATAAGAAGTTAACTATTTTGGCAAAATGTCCAAGGTGACCTAGTCTTCATCACTATAAAATCATTTTTAAAAAAAGCTGAGCTCCAAAGCATACTAACTTACGTGCAAAGAATTGATTGATCCTCACGATCTGTAATAGAAAAGAAAAAAGGTTTAGACTGACATTATCCTCTTAGCATTCAAAAGCAGTTTGCTACAAAATGAGGACATTACAGTTCCTGACATTAAAAGTATTCTTCACCAGAATATCATTTTAAAAAAAATAGCTGTGCCACTGCAATGCAGATGACAAGGATTATTATGCATTCATCAAAGTAAAAAAGTAACCAAAAGTGTTTTGTTTACAAGATACCTAAAGAAAGACGAGGTGAGAGATAGAAAAAGAAGTACAAAAAATCTATGTATTCCAAAGATCTATACATGTCCCGAAGTTAAATCATGAGCTCTTTCATCAAATCATCTTTGAGATCTTTTTTGCAATGTATGCAGAGAAAGCAAATCAAAACAAAATTCTAATTCTCTTGCTCATATCTATATTGAAAGCCATACAACAAATGCTAGATTTCAAAGGCCCTAAGAATAATTCCTGCCTTTAACTTTTTCTATTAAAAATATGTCAAAAGGATTCACAAACAATATCAACTATGAATTACTTTAGCCACAACTGAACAATTCCCTCTCTGCTACTTTGTGACTTTATGCCCCTGCCTCCGGTTTTCATTTTAGATGGGGAAACTATATCTTCAAACTTCACCCAATTCTGCCAATAATTTTTTTATATGCACACGTTTCCTTTACTAGGATAAATTCTCAACATGTAAAGTTGCATGCCATGGAAAAGGTCAACAACACTCAATCTGGATATTGGCAGGCTCCCTCAACTCAAAAGAGCAACTATGGTACTAAATTTCATACAATTCTATTAAAAACAGAACAGCTAGTTGTTCATTTCCCTGAGTTTTCCAAAGCAAGACACAGCTTTTAACTAAAGTCAAACTTAGTCATATTTAAAACGGCCCAAGTTGAACAGGTTCATTTACAAAGCAGGCAAAATCTTACAAAAACAATCTGAATCTATGTCTGCTACAGGATCTGTTATGCAACACTACTTTCACTCTGCTTCTCATGCTTTTTTCCAGCTGAAAAAGATGAAACAAGAGTAAGAAGCCGAAACCCTGTTGAAATCCTATTAGTGCAACTATGACTGTGGAAGGCCGACATCATCAAAGCTGGTGATTTATGGAAATCAAACATTTCCTACTTCTGTGCTGTAGCTCCCACAGTCCCTATGTAATCCCTTTTACTGTGTGGAGGTCAAAGGAGCCAAGGGAAAAGAAGAAAAGGGAAAATAGCTAAAGACAAACCAAGATAGAATACCAAGAAAAAATGAGGAAACTCAGCAAGGAGACATTCTTAAGTTCTACAGCAGAAGAAAATGAACTGAGCTAAAGTGTATAAGAGATGTGCTGTTTTATATGTTTGTAAACTGCCCTGTTTATCTTCCCACCAAAGTGGTACCTATTTATCTACTCGCAATTTCTTGCTTTCAAACTGCTAGGTTAAACAGTGTTTTGTGCACTCCAGTGTCTAGTCATGCCTGCCATATGTCCATGGAAATGTCTGCAGACAGACAGCTCTGGCTCTTTGGCTACAAATGGTGATGAGCACTGAACCCTAGAGCCAGATACAACTGCCCTGAGTGGTACCTGCACCAAAAGGGTGGGGTATAAATCCAAGAAAGAAAAGAATAGAGAATTAGTAATGTGCATTTGGAGAGGACTGAGCTATCAACAGAATGCTACAGTCAGCTTTAGAAATTTCCAGAATGCTCTGCATAGGCAAAATAAAAATCAGTGTTTTTTCTGCCACAAAATAGAAACATTTGTGGCACAGTGGTTACGTTTCAGTAATGCAGCCAAAACTCTGCTCGCAATCTAGAGTTTAATCCCAACAGGATCAAAGTTAACTCAGTCTTCCATTCTTCCAAGGTCAGTAAAGTGAGTGCCTATGGCAATTGTTCTGATCTTGACAAAACCAAGGTTTTGGTTATGCAAATTTGCCAAAAAAGTGACTTTTTTATTGATGTGAAAGGCTCAAGTAAGGAAGGAGAAGAGCAAAATAATGGCCTAAAGCAGGGTTTCCCAACCTTGGGCCCCCAGCTGTTCTTGGACTTCAATTTCCAGTAGCCTTGATCAGCAGTGTGCTGACCTGGGCTTCTAGTAATTGAAGTCCAAGAACACATGGGGGCCAAAAGTTAGGAAACCCTGGCCTACAGTTAGGTCTATAAAGAGCAGGTGCAGTCATGTTGCAGGAAGGCTTCTTATAAAAAACCCAAGGTGCAATTTTAAAATACTAAACATTGGTACAGTAATACCCCGGGTAACGTGAGTACCGTATAGCGCGAAAACCGCATAACGTGACAAGATTTTCGGAAAAATCTTGTATCGAATAACGCGATTTTAACGTTATTCGGAACAAGCGTATGCATGTGTGGAGGAGTTGGATTGGGTAGAACATCTACCCAATCCAACCCCCCCCCCAGCGCCCGCCCCCACGATGTTTGGAAAGGGTACGGGGATCCTTACCCTTTCGAAACTTCGGGTGAGCAGCCCGCGTCGGTGGGGGTTAGCGCAGGATACGGGGGGGACCTCCATACCCTGCGCTAACCTCCACCGACGCACGCACGCCTGCAAGCCACCCGATGTTCCCAAAGGATAAGGATCTTTACCCTTTCGAAACTTCAGGCCGTGTCGCGCGTCGGCGGGGGTTAGCGCAGGATAAGGGGGGGACCTCCGTACCCTGCGCTAACCCCCACCGACGCGCGCGCACCTGCAAGCCACCCGATGTTCCCAAAGGATAAGGATCTTTACCCTTTCGAAACTTCAGGCCGCGTCGCGCGTCGGTGGGGGTTAGTGCAGGATAAGGGGGGACCTCCGTACCCTGCGCTAACCCCCACCGACGCGCGCGCGCCTGCAAGCCACACGATGTTCCCAAAGGATAAGGATCTTTACCCTTTCAGAACATCGGGAGAGGAGAGGCACTTCTCCGCGGGGTCTCCCCAGCTTGGGAAAGAGGCGGCTTGGCCGAAATTCCCTCCCCCTGCGCAGGGGTGAGGATTTCGACCAAGC
Source organism: Furcifer pardalis (assembly GCA_030440675.1). Lineage (NCBI taxonomy): Eukaryota > Metazoa > Chordata > Lepidosauria > Squamata > Chamaeleonidae > Furcifer > Furcifer pardalis. The sequence continues at coordinate 62,901,716 of CP126893.1, read as the reverse complement.
CGCCTCTTTCCCGGGCGCGCTATAGCAACGAGGATCGCACGTCAAGGCAATTGCCTTGACGTGCCATCCCCATTTCGCTCGCCTAAACAAGGGTCGGCTTTTCCGAATTCCCCCCTCCCCCGGGGGAGGGGGAAATTCAGAAATGCCGACCCTTGTTTAGGCACTTTGCGATGGGAGTTTGGGCACCCAAACTCCCATCGCAAAGCGCCTAAACGGGGATTGCATTTCAAGGCAAGGCATCAAAGCTGCTTGGGGTGGAAAAGGGGGCCAGGGAGGGATGGGAACTGGGGGGAAAACTTTTGAGGAGTCACATACAACCTCTGGGATAGCTTTGCCAACCACAATTTATCACATGCCAGAAACATCAGAAGTCCACACAACATATGCCCTGCACATCATGCTTTTGCACTCAAAACCAAATAGCACATTAACAGGTTCTGCCAGGGAAGACCAACTAGGGCATAATAAAAATATAACAAAAAAGGGACATCAACAAAGGGGACAGGATTACAGTTTGAGATTGGTTAACAAATACTCAAGGAAGACCTTATAACTTTGAACAAATTCAAATCTCCAGGGCTGGATTAATTGCATTTAAGATTATTGAAGCAGTTGGCTAAAGAACTATCAGAAACACTGTCTATATTTTAAAAATAAATAAAGGATGGATGAAATGCCAAATGACTGAATAACTGCTAATGTCCCTATATTCAAAAAGGGGAGACAGAAGAACTGGGTAACTATAGAACAGTGAGCCTATATCAATCCCAGGGCAAATTCTGGAGCAGGTTACAAAGCAGTCACTCTGCAAGCACCTTGAAAACAATGCAGTAATAACTAGAAGCCAACATAGATTTGCCAAAATCAAATCCTTCCAGACTAATCTTATCTTACTTCTTGATCCATAACCTTCTTGTAAAATGAGATATATCTTGATTTGAGCAAAGCTTTTGACAAAGTGCCCCATGATACTCTGATTCGCAGCTAATTAGCTGTTGATGGGATAGAACAACTGTCAGGTGGATAGACAACTGATTACAGAATTGTGCGCTCTCACTTAACTTATATAAGTAGGTAACAAGTTGGGGTGGGGGACTACAAAGCTCAGTCCTGGGGCCAGTGCTCTTTAACATTTTTATTAACGACTTGAATGAGAGGGTATAGGAAATGTTTATTAAATTTGCAGATGACTCAAAATTGCATGGAATGAATCCCTTAATACTCTAGAAGACAGAAAAAAATAAAGATATCTTGATAGACTCAAGGACTGGACTAAAAACAACAGAATGAAATTTAACAGGGATAAGTTCAAAGTTTCACACATGGGGGGGGGGACAAAACAAACATATGGGAGGATACTGGGCTCTGTAATACTACAAGCAAGAAGGATCTTAGAATTGTCGTCGATCACAAGCTGAATGTAATTTTGGCAGTTTCACATCTGGCCTAGACATGGAAGAAAAAGAATACTGCAATGTGGTTGCAAAAAAGGCAAATGCTATTTCAGAATGCATTAACCGAAGCATAATCTCTAAATCCCATGAAGTACTAGGTCCCCTCTATTCACCACTGATTAGGGGTGGGGGATTACAAAGGTATAAGTTCAAAGTTATCTAGAGTACTGGTTCCAGTTCTGGACTTCACACTTTAAGAAGGATGCAGACAAAATGGAACAAGTTCAGAGGAGGACAAGAACTATGATCAGGATACTGGAAACAAACCCTATGAGAAACAAGTGAAAGAAATGAGAATTTTTAGCCTTCTTCTTTCGTGTTGAGGCCAGACGTGAAACTGCCACCTTCATTCAGCAGTTCATTCTGCAGTTCATTCTGCAGTTCATTCAGCAGTTCTTTTCGCCTGACCTACCTAGTGTGAGAAAGCTTAGCCGGCAACACAAGGTGGCTGTTACCAAGGTATGCCCAATTGTGGTTCAAAAATACCACAATCTTCGAGGAGGCTCTTTCAGCCTTAAGAAAAAAGACTGAGAGGGGATGTGATAGCACTTTTCAAATGCCTGAAAGGTAATCATAAAGAGGAAGGACAGGATCTGTTCTCGATCATCCCAGAGTGCAGGGCATGTAATAATGGGCTCAAGTTACAGGAAACCAGAAACAGGCTGAACATCTGGAAAAACATCTTAACTCTTACGAGTAGCACAGCAAAGGAACCAATTACCTTGGGAGGTGGTGAGCCCTCCAACACTTAGAAGCATTCAAGAGGAAATTTAGACAACTGTCACATATACTGTACTCTGATTAGGGTTCCTTACTGGCCTTATAGGCCTTCCACTTCTATTATTAGGTAGCTGGATATTCATTTTCAATCAACAAAAAAACTTAAGCTCTGCCTTGTGTTAAGGTCTTTCTATGCTCCAAAATGCCTGGACATTCCAGCTACTACAGTTCATGCATGTAATAGATGTACAGTATTATTTAAGCAATACACATGCAGTATGGTAATCTGTGTAGGCTTAACTTCAGCTTCTCTTGGGAGATGAATGGCTAGCAACAGCTAAGTGGTGGATGTCAGAGTTGTCTGTTCACTAAAATATATGCATAGTGTTACCCACTATAGCTATTATAAAACAGATAGTGCTATTCACACTATCAATCGTTAACTGGCAACCAGTATCTGTGATGTAAAACAAAAGGTTTAAGAAATATTTTGTGCAGGGCAGTTTTCTCTGTATGTTTTTGGATAGGATACTGGATTCCAAGGTGTCTGAAAAAATATAAAATATGCTGGGCTCAAAGCTTTCCAACACCCTCTATCTGGATACACTGGAAAGATAGTCTGCTCAAGCTCAAACACTCTTCTAGCAATTTTCAAAGACTGATAGGTACTAGCAAGAAAGGGAAAGAAATACTCAGATTTGAAGCAGTAGACAGAAGGGGCAGAAAGAAAAAAGCACTTGGCATCATTATCACCATACTCCGAATCAGATATCCTCTAAGCTTCTACCACCAAGGCCCCATTGAGAGATCTAAAAAACAAATGCTGATAGTTTTAAATTGATGTTTCACCCTGCTAAGTCGTTCTGCTTCAAAACTGGCATGGACCATCATCAAACCAATCCTTATACAGTACAGCTGAATTTCAGAAGCAGCTAAGCCATCTTCTAAATCACAGAACCTGATGCTCTAGTTGTAACGCAATTTCTCCAAATCCTGATTACTCTGGCTTGCAACTGCAACCAGTTAATAAATTCCACAGTCTGGTGCAGTGGTTCTCAATCTTAGGAAGTCCAGATGTTTTTGGACTCCAGCTCTCAGAAATCTTGGCCATGGCGATGTTTTCTGAAATTTTAGGCTGACAACATCTAGGGCCTCAACACTGGTATAGTGAAAAGAGCCTGAACCTTGTGTGTTTTGAGCTTGATTCTGTCATGAACACAATTGTTGTTGCTCAGTTGCACAGTCAAGTCCAACCCTTTGTAACCCAATGGACCACAGTACACCAGACTCCTCTGTCATCCTCTGTAGTCCACCCAGATCTACGCTCACTGCATCAACAATGCTGTCTAATCATCTCATTCTCTGCTACCCCTTCTCCTTTCACCTTCAATCTTTCCTAGTATCAGGACTTTCTCCAGAACACAATTAGATAGTCTTAAAACATGCATTTCAGTCCTCACTCTTATCTGAAACTATTTCTTATAGTAGCCCTCCTCAGAGGATTTCAAACAGCACTAGATCACACATGAAGCAATCTGCACACATGAAGTGGAGAAATTTAGAAGAAATTTAGATCAAAGTCAAATATCATATGGATAGGAGGGTGTAGGAAAAACTGTCCACTATGATTCTCCCAGAAATACTTAAGAAACCCAATATTTACTAGAAACTATAAAATGCAGGGCAAAGTGGATAATTGTACACACATATGCACGTAAGCTTACCTTGCAACATGCATCTATATGCTGATTCTGATATTGCATAAATGTGTGGAGGCATCTCATGACGCTTTTTTCCTCTGTACATTTCAATAATATTCTCTGAGTAAATTGGAAGGTTCTTGTAAGGATTTATGACCACACAGAAGAGTCCAGAATATGTCTACATGAAGAGGAAAAAAGATTAGCCTCTTTCATCACATTCAAAAATATATACACTACTAGCCCACATGATACTGGAGTGGCTCTTGAACATAATCAGAAACTTCAAATGGAAACAACAGGTCTCTTCAGCAAGAGGCATAACAGATTCTAATATTAAAAAGGGACTCATTAACTGCTAGCTTAAAGCCAACTCCCAGAGGAGTGCTAGAGGATAATCTCCAATTACCTAGCAGGAACCAAGACAGAGATTTTTTAAAAATTAAATGGAAATAAAATTAATTGGAAAATTTCCAAAATTCAAAACAGAATATAATCAGATTTAATGTGTGACTTACATTTACTGAACAAAACCTGAAATGACAACACAGCCCATTACAATCTGAACTGAAAAATTTGTCCAAGAAACAAAAAGCATATTGTACTCAAATTCAAAGCTTATGATAGATGACTTTAATTCCCTTTTACCATTATATATTTGCTTTACGTTAAATTTGAATTGCTTAGGTTTATGAGGGAAATCAACTGAAAACTGCTGACCCATTCATTTCAGCATGCCCAATGAACTCTATATGATATACAACTACAGTCCACTCATCATCACTCAACAGTTTAACTCTCTTCCACTGAAATCATTGGGTTACTTCTACTTTCGCACTCAGTATCTGAAGAACTAACAGCACCATGTATTTCAGTTTCAGAGTGATATAAATCTGATTTAAAGCAACTGGAACCACACTCTGGTTTGCTAATGGATTACTTGGCTGGATAGCTCACTGTGTTTGGTCTCTAAGCTGCAGAGCCAGAAGTTGGGAATTCAGTTTCCCACTGTGCATCCCAGAAGAGCCTGCCTGACAGGCCTTGAGCAACCTGCAGTCCCGGAATGCCTATAGAAGTGAATGGTAAACCACTTCTCAGTGGTTCTCTACCTAGAAAACTATGAAAGGGTCACCATAATTCAGAACTGACTTTATAGCACACAGTTGTTATCTGTGGGCAGGGAAATTGGGCTTTGCAAAGTTCTTCAAAAGGACTGTATTCATTAACTTGCTTTACACTGGCCAAACTCCAGTATCAAGTTGCAGCTAGAGTAGGCCACTGGAATTAGTGGGGATTTCATGAGACAACTGCTCTGTAAGTTCAAATGATTCAGTAGGCTTACTTCAGTTGTGATTTACTATTGGATTTCAGGTACTGTACCGGCATCCATTTACTATTAATAAAAAATTTTTAAAGAAAATATTTGTTTTTCTAGAGAGAATAAGTGTTGTCCAATCCACAAAATTTGTATGGGACAGAGGACACAAAGGGAGTAGCATCTGTTGTAAAAAAAATTGTTGGAAAGCTAAGAACAGATCCGACTTACCTATTGCCCACCCTTTTCTTAAAGCAATCTTCTCTCATAATTATTTGTTTGCCATGGGTGTTAAGGCAAGGCTGGGGTGGGGGAACAGTTCATGCTTAGAAGTATACACCACCAACCACTTACAGTAGGCTCCCCTTTATCGGGGGTGGATAGGTTCCAAGACTAACGACAACTATTTGAAACCAAGGAAAATAGCCATCGCTATAGATTTTTGAAGTGGTAGCCATGTTGGTCTGTGCAAGCATAGCAGAGAGTAAAAACAAAACTTAATCCCTATAATTGCACTTTGTATAGTGACCTCTAGTGGGTAAGATTTAGTAATGGATATACAGTAATACCCCGGATAACAATGGTACCGGATAGTGTTAAAACCGCATAACGTTACAAGATTTTTGGAAAAATCTTGTATCAAATAACGCGATTTTTAGTGTTATCTGGAACAATCGTGTGGGGGGAGGGGTTGGATTGGGTAGAACATCTAGTCTGGAACCTGGCTGGGAGGAGGAGGTTTTGTTTCTTGGGAGTTTAAAGTGAGAGTTTTGTTGTTTAGTGGCACAGTCGATTTCGACTCTTTGCGATGACCCCATGGACCACTGTCCGCCAGGCACTCCTGTCGTCCACCATTCTTCTCAATTTGCTCAGCTCTGTGCCCATTGTCTCTACAATACCATCTAGCCATCTCATTTTTGGCCACCCCCTTCTTCTTTTGCCCTCTACCTTTCCCAGCATTAAGGCTTTCTCAAGTGAATCCTCTCTTCTCATTTGATGTCCAAAGTACTTTAGCTTCATCTTTACTATTTGACCTTCAAGGGAACAGTCAGGGTTGATTTCAGTCCCACGAAAACGGCGGAGAGGGGCTTCCAAGGTCCCTATCCCCCTTTCGGGGGAATCAGCTGTCCTGGGTGCCACGTGCGAGGAATGCGGAGTCCCAAGTTCTAGTCGACCCGGAGGAAGGACGGATGGACAGCTTCCACTCTTTTTCTTGCATGGGAAATAGATTTATGGTGCTATTTGGCTACTTTAAATACCCACATAATACAAAACAAATGTGGTAGCTTGTTAATAAGTTCTCTGACGGACACTGAACACTTGGGAGAAATACAATCACCTGTTTGGCACTGTACAGAGTTTTTGGGATGAACAGAATTTATTTCTTCACATGGAGGACTTATAGAAGGGGTGCTCCCCATACATGGGAGATTTGTAAAGCTTCATTTTAACTGCCTAATAACTGAACATTTGTCCACTCTGATATGCAACAGCTCACCAACTCAACCTACAATCATAATACAGTACAGTAATACCTCATATAACATTAGTATCGAATAACACTAAAATCGCATAACATCAAGGAATCTGGGGGAAAGAATTGCATCAGATAACATTAAGATCCTATGGGATGCTTCAGATAACAACCGCGAAAGCCTGTGTGGTTACAATGTATCTCTATGGATCCCATAGAGGATCAGATAACACTAAAAATCATATAACACGAAGACTTGTGGAACCAGGTTTTAGTGTTATATGAGGTTTTACTGTAATTATAAACACCCCACACTAGTAGATCCATTCAATAGAATACAAATAATGCATTTAGTTGCAGAAATTTTGCACATTTCATATTCAACAGTAGTCTTAAGACAATGTTGGCAAACCTATGGCACATATGCCAGAGGTGGCACACAGAGCCCTTTCTGTCAGCACATGCACCATTGCAGGCAAGCCCCACCCTGCCACCACCAATGGCAGTATCATTCCCCCACCCTTCTGAAGGGACAAATTAAGAATCTGTGTGGTCCAATCAACAGTCGCTTCTTTAGTCACTTTAAGAAGCCAAGAAGAGTGTGGATCAAGCGGGGAGGTTGGACCCTTGCACTATACAAGTGCCCTGTCAATGTTATCAGGCACCAATCCAATACAACCAGACAGGATGGTGGGTTGGACATCTTTTAAAAATTAGCTGTTATACTATTAAATAAGTTCAGGTCCTTACAGGTGGATTCAATCTTAGTAAGAAAATGGGCCGCAAACTTGTTACAGATGTTAACATCAGGCTGAATTATTATAGGCCACAGAGGCTGAATCTGTTAAAATCTTAACAAGAATATGCCAAAAAAATCTGGAAAACAAAACAATGACTTGCAGACTAGAAATTGTCAATATGCATTCCAATCCTCAAGAAAAGAGATGCCAGAGAGTGCAGTATCTACAAGAACACTGCTCTAATTTCCCACGCAAGCAAGGTGATGTTCAAGGTGCAACAACAAAGGCATTTACCTTATATGAAGCAAGAAATGTCTTATGTTCCAGCTGAATTCCAAAAAGAAAGTAACATTGAGATCATATTGCAAGTTGCAGGCCTGACAACTCCCCTCAGACAGCTGAGTGGGCTGGTCAAGTGTTCTGCACATATTCTCATATGCTTTCGTGAGTTCTTGTGCTTTCTTGAGCTTTCATGAGTTCTTACGTGTTCTTGCAAAATTTCATGCATTCTTGCAAATTTCACAAATTCTCATGAGATTTCACATTTTTGTGAGATTTCACACATTTTTGGCTCATTTTTGGTGCTTGTGCTGCGTGTGACAGCAGAAACAAGGGCAGCAGGCTGCATGAAATGCGCCATTGGCCGGGGCCAGCCCATGAGCCATAAGTTGCAAATCCCTACTTTATAGACTCAGAAAGGCAGAAAGAACAATGATTTGAAAGAACTTTTGATGGAAATGAAAGAAGAAATTGCCAAAGCAGGACGGCAGTAAAACACTAAAATAACAAAAAGCATAACCGCATAAGAACTACGCAACTTTAATGTAGACAGTGGGGAAACAAAAATAGTGAAAGATTTTGTGTGCCTTAATCCATTCATCAATTCAAATGGGAGTAGTCAAGAAATCAGAAAAAAAAACCTGAGACTCAGAAGGACAGCAATGAAAGAACAAAAGATCATTAAGAGAAAGGCTGTATCACTAGAGACCAAGACCAATATCACCTATACCAGTGATAGTGGACCTTGGCCCTCCATGTGTTCTTGAACTTCAATTCCCAAAAGCCTTGATCAGAAAGATTGCTGATTTTGGCTTCTGGGAATTAAATTCCAAGAACACCTGGATGGCTAAAGTCCACCATCACTGATCTATATTATTTTATTCCTGATCACAATATATGAATGTAAAGTTTGGACAGTAGAGAATGACATCAAAGTTGGAGAAGAGCTTGTGATACTCTAGATTAGGGGTCCCCAACCTTTCCTGCACCATGGACGGGCTTCATGCCAAACAACCTTTCCTCACACCAGGAAGTGAGGGCGGTGGGACCAGACAGTGCAAGCGCACAACAAAATATGGGCAGCAAAGCATCACACTGTACACAGCGTGATACAATAGTGTGATCATAATATTAAATATTACAGCTGCTACTTTCTAGCAGCTATTTATGTGAATGCAGTGTTATGTTCTTAAAACATCACAACTGCACCAAGAAATATACCACGTTCATGCAGGTGCTTTCCTGAAAACACAAGAATAAACTACAAATACATGAACAAGTGTCCTACTGATACTGGTGCCAAAAGGATAGCAGAGGAAGTGGGATGCCCTGTAGGATCATTACAGGGCATTGGAGTGGAGGTAAGAACAACTTCTGAGGTGGGAAGGCAAGCAGAGGGGGAATGGGAAGACATAAAAGCAGACTTGGAAGATACAGAAACAAGGAGTCACAGGAAGAGGTGAGTTTATAAGGTTTATCTCCAGAGGAATGGGAGAGAGAAGAGGCTCAGCCAGAGTGAGGCAACTCCCACCCCACCCAAAAGCCTGGAAGGTTCTCCTAGGAGAACTCTTGATGCCCAAGGATTGGGTCTACATATACAAAGAAGATCCATGGACTGGCGTTGGAATTCCATTTGAATGTACCCATGGCAGAGGTTCACAAGCACCTGGCCCAGAAAACCCCCAAAGGCACCTTATTGTGGAAAGATGGCCCACCAGGAAATTATGGAAAGACAATGGGAGGACAAATTCCCAAGTGATCAGGAGGTCTGGTGGATAAGACAGTGGAGAAGCAGCCCAGCCACCTGAGACATCCTGTGACATCTAGGAGTTGTCCATATTGTCCTCACAGGACTTCATTTACCGGTAAGTAAAAAACTGTTGTGAGTCTGGGGCACTTGTGACTTGAATAGAGACCCCCACAGGAAGAACTGAGGACTTACAGGAACAGTGAGGAAACTAGTTTCCAATTCTATCTGCAAATAGTTCTGGTTTCTGAATAAACTTTTATTATTACCAAACTGAATGTCTCAATAGATGGCCATCTCTGCTGGGGGAGTACAATCCTACCAACAAAAAATAAGATTTACATTGTTTGACTCTCAGGGAGAAAAACATGCATTCATGAAGTAAGGTCGAGAGCAGAGATGTGCAACTTCCAAGAGTTAAGGGAAGGTCTGTGTCTTTGCGGTCCTAGACGTTCAAGAACTATGTATCTCCAGCAACCATCCCAGTCCACCAGAAGCATCTCTTCTCCAGATTTTGACTTCCAAAATATAAATAATATCCTCCCCCCCCCCCCCAAGAGGCTCAGCAGGGGGTGAACCTGCACTACAAATCCTATTTCCCCCCATTTCAGGCCTCACAAGCTTTTTTGTTTTTTAGAAACAGGAAGCTACTAGGTGATCACTTCTAGTCTTTTCAAAAAATAGTGATTGTTCTTCATTTTGGGGGGAAAGTTTCAAAATAGAAGGAAGCAGAGATACAGTATTTGTTTATTAGCAGAGCAAATGCAGGGTGGCTTAAGGATTGCTCTCAGGTTGGTTAGGACACCCCTACAAATCACTGGAGTTTGCTTTGGTATTTTGATGGTTAAACATAAAGACATTTTAATGAAAACACTTCACACTAGTTGTGTACCAGAAAAAGGAAGCTCCACAGCAGAAAGAGATTGAACTGGGGCACCTACAAAAGACAACCCCTCTTGGAAAATCAAACCACCAATCTCAGACCAATCTCACTTTCACTGAATATACTTATATGAGCTGCTTCCCTGTCCAAACGCCAAAAAGGCATCCTGCTGACCCCAGTTTAGAAGAAAAAGATAAAATTATGAAACCAGTGAAATTAACCACTGCTTATTTCAACGATCTTGGCTAGTCACCTCAAACACTGGACAGGGGTCATGAAAACAAATATAAAACTGGCAGGATAGTATTGGCACACAATCAACACAATGTTTTAAAAACTTGCAGAAACATTCCCCAAAATTTACATAAATTTCCACACAATCTCAAGTCATAGCAAGCACTGTACACAATCAAAAGATACCAATGGACAAAGAGAAAAAATATCTAATAACAGAAATAAACAGTAATCAGTGTTTTTAAAAAATACTTTATGTAATATTAGAAGAGTCACTTAGACTTTTTCAGTCATATCTGGACTATAAAGCCGTCCTTTTTCACATTTCAGCCCAAAAGGCAGCTTTGCCTACTACTTTACAAAATTAAATAAGGTAAAGGTCGCCCTTGCTTAAAAGCCAGTTGTCTGACTCTAGAGTATGGTGCTCATCTATGTTTACAACCAAAAAGTCAGTTTTGCCTACATCTGCAGACATTTCCCTAGTCATGTGGCAGGTATGACTAGATACCAGAATGCAGAGAATGTTGTTATCTTTCACACCAAAGCAGTACCTACTTATCTACTTCTTACTTTCAAACTGCTAGCTTGGTAAGAACTGGGACAGAGATGGGAGTCCACTCTGTTGTGCAGCACTCAGGTCTTGAACTGCTGACCTGTCGACCTTCAAGTCATCAGATTCAGCATCTTAACCACTAAACTACTGCAATCCCTAAAAAAAAATCAAATAAACACCAGCCAAATAGTTGTTACTTACATATATAAGCCCAGAGTAGTATCGATCCTTCAAGTTATGTAGAACTGAGGCTTCATTTAAGCAGGTTAATTCTGCCATATCTTCCACTTTGGAAAATTTGGGGGGATTCATCTTCTGAATATCATCTTTGTTGACAACTGCTTTCTTTCCATTCTCAGCCAGTTCAACCAGCACTTCATCTCCTCTCTCCTCTTTGATGCTGGCAGCCTCAAAGCCATGGCGTTCTGAAGGAATCCACACCAACTTCTTAGCAGTCCAATCTGCCTGGGTAGCTGGATTGTAAATAACTGCCCTGTCCACAAAGAGATATCGCTCAGGATCATCCTGTCCTATCCTCTGCGCCATCATGTTCAACAATGGTCACCTAGTAAAATGAAAGCAAACTGTTAAGTCATAAAAAAAACCAAATAGGTTGCCCTTTCAGTACTGCAGATATTCTAAAGCCACAAAATGCAATCTTGAAAATAATCTCAAAAGACAATTCAGTAAAAACTACTTAAACTGTTAAAACCTCATTCTCGAATTTCCCCCTCTTAAAAATCATATTGCCCCCTTGTTGGGTGTGTGCCCCATGTTGGGAACCACAGCTCTAGAGCACTGGTCCCCAACGTGGGGCCCACAGCCCACAGGGGGATTTCAATTCCCAGAAGCCTAAATCAGAACATTTGCTGATTAGTGCTTTGGAGAACTGATTTAGGCTTCTGGGAATTGAAGTCCAAAAACCAAAGGTTGGGGAACACTGCTCTAGAGGGAACCACTTCTGTAGACTGGTAAACTGCAGTCCCAGGACGCCCCTAGAAGAAGGAAATGATAAACCACTTCTATATAATCTCTACCTAGAAAACCCTGGAAAGGATCATCATAAATCACAATTGACTTGATGACATGCTATCATTATTATTAATTTAATCTGTGCATCGCACAACTATGGAATCTAATAATGAGTCCAAAAATTACAAAGTTAACATGGAAAAACAATCCTATGAGAAAGATAAAATAAGTGGAGGGCTCATTTGGAAACATACAACTTTGTTTTTCTGGGTATGTTTGGCTAGGACACCTTCCAAATGCAGCAATTTGCTAAGCTATTCTTTTCACATAAAATACATTTACAGAAGTATCTTCACTATAAATGAAGAGTAACATCTCAAATTAAAAACTGTTCCCCAAAACATTCATTTTACATCTCTGTCATAGTTTCCAAGAGGCAATTAGCTGCAAAACAATGATTTACACAATGGGCTGCCTTCCTTGCAAAACTTCATGTGCTATCCAAACCATCTCAAACTTCTTTTTCTTGTGCCATATTATTATTAGTTCAAATTTATATTGCCGCCTACTCGCCGTAGTGACTCAGGGTGGCTTACAAACAATACATTACAATACAATATGTTGATGGGGGCTCAGGGGGAGGGGTGTTGAAGTCCTCAACCTGCCCTGGCTTCTTCTCTCCCCCCCCCCAACCATTGGGATGGGCTCAGAGGGAGAGGCAGTGAAGTTCTCAATTTGCCCTGGCTTCTTCTTCCCTGGCCGTTGGTGTGGGCACAAGGGGAGGGGTGGCGAAGTCCTCAACTTGCACTGGCTTCTTCCCCAGCCGTTGGTATGGGCACAGGGGGAGGGGCAGCGAAGTCCTCAATCTACCCTGGTGAATACTGGTGATCATCATGACAATTATCCAAGAAGATCGTCCTAGGAACAATATGATGCAGTGGCCTTCCATTTGCCTTCCGTATCACAGTGTGACACCAATACCACTGACACAGTTCCACAAGTCACTACCTGGTCCTGAGCCTTTTTGGCACGCAAAGTCCTCCTCAGTCTCAAGCCAGTATTGATGAAGCTACGGCCCTTCATCAAGATGGATTCAAGTGGGATTTAATCCACTTGGGGACTATCACCCTTCCCTATGGATTTTGCCACCCAAGGCCACTAGTCCTCAGGGTTGTCAGGTTAGTTAACCACCACCTGACGATCAGCGTTGAGTTGTAACTAACACAATGAAAAAGGAAGGTGATTGGTCATGGAAACACTCTCGACTGAAAGTAATCAGTGTTACAAAGGCAGCCTGAAAACAGCTTTGCAGGTACAGTATATACAATCTATGGACCCAAGCTGAATAAATGTGTGAGGATTTTGGAGGGTTGGATCAGGGAAACTTTTAGCTTCTTCTTCTTTCTTTTTGGCACTCTCCTTACAGAAGTAGATATAAACCCCAAAATCGATGCTGTGCAACTACTTCACAGCAAACTGCTTATTTACCACAATGGTAAAATGGGGTTCACACTGAGAGTTAATCTCAGCCTAGCTAGCCCCTTAAAATAAATAGATAGCAACTTTTTAATACTCACTTTCAAGGAGGAATGGGCACATTAATTGTTTTACAAGAGATACATGAAGAGTTAAGACTAAGGAACTCAAAGAGTATTCAAAGCATTCTTTCTCAAGTCAGCTTTCAGTAACATTACCAGCTTCTCTACACTGACAGCACATCAACCTGATAAGTCACTAAAGCGCAACAAATGCAAAGCAAGCATGAAGTCATTCAGTCCACCAGAGGGCCATGAAGCCACCTTTCTCACTCACTGTAAGCCAGTTTAATTCACATCATTTGACCAAAAACTGATTGTAGTGAATGGCACAGGACTTTAGTAGATACTGTACACAAAGCAAGACCCAGAGAAGAAATGAATCATCAGTGACACTGCTATTACTTCAACAATAACCCAATATATAAAAGGCAAGAGCCATTTAATTAAGATATGCAAAAAAGCATGAAAATATTGCTGAAACCAAAATGGTATTTTAAAGATATAATTTCTACTACAAATTCTTTTATAACGGAACTTCAAATACTGGTTGCTCTCCATACATTTTCTATTTATAATATGTACTGGTTTGCATCTCTTTCTCCTCTTTATGTAAATAGTGTATCACTGAAAGAGCCCCAGGTGTCTTCCTAGTGCAGGGGTCTGCAAACCTGGCTCTCCAGGTGTTCTTGGTCTTCAATTCCCAGAAGCCCAAGTCAGCACTCCTGCTGATCAAGGCTTCTGGGAACTGAAGTCCAAGAACAGCTGGAGAGCCAAGTTTGCTGACCACTGTCCTAGTGCAAGAAAAGCCTGAAGAGTGCCATATCTGCAGTGAAAACCACTTTCTTTCTGTTAGGAATGCTTCACCTTTAATTTCTTGCAGAACGAATAAAGAGCCACGATCAAAGCCTAGTAGAGCACACATCTAGAGCACACATCCCAGTTTCCTCCTCTCCACTAGATTATTTTACTGCAATTTGGAAAATCTCTCTATCATATAGAGAACATTTTATACTGTATGCTGTTTCCCTCGATTAAAAAAAGAAAAGAACACACCCCTCATTTCCCATCCTTGAACACAAACTGCTAGAACCACAGGAGTGGGAAGATACCAGTAAAACCTCATATAACACTAAAACCTGGTTCCACAAGTCTTGGTGTTATATGATTTTTAGTGTTATCTGATGCATGTTAAAATCCTATGGGATCCATAGAGATACATTGTAACCACACAGGCTTTAGCGGTTGTTATCTGAAGCATCCCATAGGATCTTAATGTTATCTGATGCAATTCTTCCCCCCAGATTCCTTAATGTTATGCGATTTTAGTGTTATTCGATACTAATGTTATATGAGGTATTACTTGTACATTAGAGTCCTACCTTGCCCTTCGAAAGAGATAAGCATTGTCTCACATACATTTGAAGCAAGCCCAGACAGCACAACGCCAATACATCCCACCAGTTAAGCAGTTTTGCTGGTTTGAGGTGAACCAGTTAAGATAGCCTAGTAGTCAGTGGAAGCTCAAACTTTGGAACCAGCTCTAGCCAGCGCCCACCTTGAAAGGCAAGAGTGAGAGCTGGGCAGCAACTTCCAGTCTTCACTGCAGAACAGAAAGGGACCAGGATCACCCCCAACAGAAAGGCAGGAAAACCTTCTTCTCCACAGTTCCGGGGCAATTGCCGTCGGAGGGAGGAAAGGCTGCCAACCCAACCCCGAGCAGAGACCTCCGATGGCCACACAAAAGGGGGGGGGGGTGAGCGAGGGGGGTCAGCCTCCTGTCCAACCCCAAATCCTCCGCCTGCCCTAAAGGAACAATGACCTCATTCGGGTACAAAACCAGGGAGCGCGGGTCTGGTCCCTCAGAGTGACCAGCCTACCGACCCCCCCCCCCCCACACACACACACACATAGCCCTGGCTTAAACAAAGGGACACGTGCGGGGGGCTTTTTCCTTTCCTCCTCTTCCCCTGAGACCCTGGACGACCACCCAAAAGCGTAGCGTGCCTTGGCGGGGCCCCGTATAAAAATTTGTTTGGGGGCCCTTAGAAAGGGTAAAGATTTGTTTTGCTTATGCACGTTGGGGGCCCCCGTATAACAGATACGGCGGTAGCTACGCCCCTGCGACCACCACCACTCCAGCCCGTCTGAGGGGCACCTATTATTCCTTCTTCCCGGTGAAGAGGAGGAGGGAGGTGTGTGGGAGAGGGGAAAAAAGGAGACAGCATTGCCACTTCGACACTCTTCCACGGGGTGTGGGGAAGATGGGAGAGGACGGGTTCATTTCCCTGAGTCTCCCAACGACCCTTTCCAAGGAGAAAGGGAGGAGAGGTACAGGAACGGGGGGGGGGAGAAAAAGAGTGTGTGTGTGTGTGTGTGTGTGTGTGGGGAGGGTTTCCCACAAGAGGTAGAAGGACGACTAAAAAAGGGCAAGACACAACAGGGTACACAAGCCGGTGCCCCCCCCCCCAACACTTTCTTATTCCACCCCACTCTTCCAGACTAGGCGGGAAATGGTGGGAGCAGGGGGGAAAAGGTAGGGGTGGGGGGGAAACGACCGTTACAGCGCGCGAGCGCGCGCGCGCCCCCCTTCCTTCCAGCCACTCATTCTTCCCTCTGTCCCCCTTCTGCCGCCCGCTTTTCCCTCGCCTTCCACCTCACCTGCACCCAGCGCGAGTGAAGTGGGCGCGCGCGCTCTCCTCCTCTCAGGCGCCCAGCAGGTCCCGCCTCTTGCAAAGAGAGACCAACCCCCCCCCCTTCCCTCTCTCTCTTGCTTCCCCCAGCGCGCGCTCGCCTCCCCCCGCCCCCCCCCGGGGCCCTTTAGCGCCACACAGAGCAACTCCCCTCACCTCCTCCTCCTCCTCCTCCTCTCCCTGGCCCGCCTTCTCCCATACGCCCCCACCCACTTAGTGGTCTCTTCGCCCACCCACCGACCTCCTCCCTTGCCTCCTATTGGGTCTCCTCGTAGCCCCGCCCCCAAGCCAAGCGCATAGCAACCTTGGCAAGCTGCTTCTTCGTCTTCTCCGGTTGGGTGGGCTTTCCCTGCCTATCAAGAAGATGCTCCTCTCCCATTGGGCGGGCCCTCTTCTTAAGTGGGGCTCAGTACCGCCCGTAGACCAAGGGGGTGGGATCTGTAGGGCGGGGGTGAATGGCTGTGGTCATCTTTCCCTGCCGCCACCTTCAGAGGTGCTTCCCTGGCCGGGATCGGGAGGGAGGGGGTCCCGTGAGGATGAGTGCAGGCACGGCGCAACCTAGAAACCATGCCCGCGTGTTTTGGGGCTTGGCGAAGAAGGGGCGTGTGGGGGGCACCCCCCGCCCATTTGCAGTGCGAGGAGGGGAGCTGCCGCAGCCTGCACGCCCCCCCCTTTCCCCCTCCCTCTTTACTCTCCGCAGGGTACAGGGAGGGGGCCCCGATGCCACTGCTGCTCCGCACATGGGGTGGTTAGTTAAGCTGCACTGAGTAATGCATGGGAAAATAGCCCCCGCTCAGCGTCCTCTCCCCGGCGGTATTTATTTAAATAAATAAATAAATAAATTAAGCTGCACTGAGTAATGCATGGGAATAGCCCCCGCTCAGCGTCCTCTCCCCGGCGGTAAATAAATAAATAAATAAAGCTGCACTGAGTAATGCATGGAAATAGCCCCCGCTCAGCGTCCTCTCCCCGGCGGTATTTATTTAAATAAATAAATAAATAAATAAATTAAGCTGCACTGAGTAATGCATGGAAATAGCCCCCGCTCAGCGTCCTCTCCCCGGCGGTATTTATTTATTTAAATAAATAAATAAATAAATTAAGCTGCACTGAGCAATGCATGGAAATAGCCCCCGCTCAGCGTCCTCTCCCCGGCGGTATGCTGAACAGACCACATAGAAGCTGTGGCGCTGGTAGCATCCTGCTATGGTCACACCCTTACATGCGCTTTTCAGTTCCCCCGGGTTTAAGCACTGCATTATAGGACCACCTTCCTTGTGGTTCCTCCACGCACGCACCAAGTGCGTTCCCTGCGCGCTCAGGTGTTTTGCCGAGTTAGCAGTTTGCCCACCGTCATATATGCTTTATATATGTATGTGACATTGTTGCCCCTCCTGAAAAAAAAATAGTCTCCCACCCACATCTAGAATCATGGCTACTACGACCCTGCGTCCCCCCAGAACCACATTCGGTGCCTTAAAATAGCAGGGCACCCCCTTTTCTCATGGGAAACTAGGCGCTGCATCTGACACGTGACTTCAGGTAAAGGGGCACCGCCACCATTTCCTCTGTGACATTTCCCCCCTTCTTAGCAGCGGGACTTGCACAAGATGCCAAACCCGCATTTGGAACCGTCCCCACACCTCAGGTGTCTTTTTGACGGCTGGGGCTTCACATCCACCATTCCTCTTTGCTCCTTACAGCAAGTGTGGGGACACAGTAACGCAGGTTCCCATCTAGGATGGCTGATTTAAGGGTAGCCATCCCTCCTTCCCCCCCCCCCCCCAACATGGTATCTGTATCTGTTTTTATCTGCTTTGTGGTTTTAATGTTTTAAATTTTTATGAATTTTTAAGGTTCTATATAAGTCAAACCTCATATAACACTAAAACCTGGTTCCACAAGTCTTGATGTTATATGATTTTTAGTGTTATCCGATGCATGTTAAAATCCTATGGGAGCCATAAAGATACATTGTAACCACACAGGCTTTAGCGGTTGTTATCTGATGCATCCCATAGGATCTTAATGTTATCCGATGCAATTCTTCCCCCCAGATTGCTTAATGTTATGCGATTTTAGTGTTATTCACTACTAATGTTATATGAGGTATTACTTGTATTGTTATGTCCTATGACGGTAATGCATGCTGTGAGCCGCCCAGAGTCGGGTCTACCCAATTGGGGCGGGATACTAAATGTGAACAATAAATAAATAAATTCCTTGCCCATTCTTCTGCCATGATGCTTGGACATAAGCTATGCATTTCGGCTTTTAAGTGATCGTCGCGGCTACACCACCTCTCCATTCCTCTCTGTTTCGCTGTCAAGGCCCACTGCAGACTGTAATAGGTTGTGAGAGCAACTGGTCTTTTTAGGCAGAGTAGAGAAAAATAAAGGCAAATGCCAGGAGAAAAAGAGTGTGTGTGGAGCAATGTGCAAAAGGAACGGTTTTGAAACCTAGTGGGCAGTGTGATTGGCTTGTGTGAATGTCTGTTTAGAAAGGGCTTGAGGTCTCTGAGAGAGTTCACAGGGGTAATTGGATCTTCCTGTAAGAAGACTGATCAGATGATACCCATTAGCAGAACTATGTACACAGGACTTTTAAAAACCCAACATATCCGTATTCTGCATCTAAAAAAGTCAGAATGCTTTGATGTCTACACACACACACACACACACACACACACACACACACACACACACACACACACACACACACACACACACACACACACACAAGTAGATAGTTAGTATAAGTAGATATGCATAAATACCAGTGGTGGGATGTCAAAAATTTTACTACCCCACCGTGATGTCATCACAGTGTGGGCAGAGCTAACGTCATGATGTCATGGCACTATGGGTGGAGCCAAAAAAAAACAAAAAAAAATAAATAATAATAATAATAAAATAAAAATAAGCGCACACACACACACACACACACCTCAACCCACCCACCCACCCACAACAAGAACAGCAAGGAGAACAGCAAGGAGGCCGTGCATACGCACCAAGCACTGTAGGCATGCATTCACACCAAGTGCTTGGCATGCATGCGCATTGGGGGAACCAGTGAAAAGGTAAGCCCCGATAGTGGTTCCCCCCAAAAGCTGCTACCGGTTCTCCGGGACACTGGGGAAAGTTACTGCCGGTTCTGGCGAACTGGTGAGAACCTGTTACATCCCATCACTGATAAATACTGTACCTGTAATATGTGTGATTCTAGTAACAAGGTCCAGAAACAGTACAGGTCTTGGAAATTTTACTCAGCTTTTACCCATTTTCTAAAATACTGTACATCAGTGCAGTGCTGTCATCAGTGTTCTCTACTTTAGAAAATACAGATTGTGATTTAGGGGAAAGGAATAAACTGACTACAGTATTTGAGTATTAAAAGTTTAGGAAACCCTGAAAAGAGTCGTCATAAATCAGAACTGATTCAATGGCACACAGTTGTTATCATTATTGTTAAAAATCCAGCCTGAGAAAACCAGAGGTGACATGTTAAGTAAAACATGTGGTGACACATAAGACCTACCATGGTACTTTCTAGCTTGGGAGGTGCTGTAATGCACTAGATCTGTCCGCAGTCCAAAATCTATTTGGGAGTAAATAAAACAACACAGTGTTAACATGCAAGTTTCTAAACAGGGATGCGAACTACTGTTCTCAACATGCTCCCCTAGTAAAAAGAGGTCTGTTTTAGCTATAGTAGGATAACAGGTGAGGGGGAGGTCAACTTTGTTTTCAGGCAAGGTATGTTGGTTGCCTCAGACAACTGGTGTTGAGTTCCTTGAGAACTGCATATGTTTTATTGTGTTTTTACTACTGTGGTTGGCCAGGTGAGTCGAAGAGTGTGTGGAGTTTTTTGCTTCAAGTGCTAAAACAGGAAATCCAATCAAGAACACCCTCTCTACTGTCTTATGCCAGTCATAGGTGAAGAAGCAGTTGTGCTTCATGTAGAAGCAGACTAAAAGAACTCTTCCAGTTAGTCAACTGTAGTGTAGTGGGGTTTCCTTCTCATCACATTTCCATGCTCACACCATCGCAGAGACTGTGGAGAGCAGTAGCATGACCTCTCTGGACTGTGTTTAAATTGGAAACAGGAAGGATATTAGAGATGAAGGGCTTAGGAAAGCACAAGGATCTAAGCTTTGTCCAGTCACTTGTACAGTGTGAAAGTTTGCTTTGTGTGATGGCCAGAGAGAAAAACATGAGTGGAGAAGGCAGAAAGTAGACCCATCTGCATATGCTGTGTTTTCACTTATCCAAACAATCACATCCTCATAATATGTTTAATCAAATTTTGATCTTTGGATCTTGGACTGTAAGAATGTAATAGAAGAGAGTAATTGTCCCATAGCTGAAATCTTTCCCAGTTGTTCCAATTGAAATGACTAGTACTCTTGCCAGTGGCATAGTCAATAAAATAAAATAAATTATAATGAAAGCATCAGATCAGATCAAATATTCCCTATTTGGGTTGTGCAGTTCATTATCTCCCCTTTTTCTTCAAGTGGATAAACTAATGAGGAAAGAAAGGGCTTCTAGTAACATACAACTCTGGAATTATAGTTTATCATTTATTTATTTATTTATGCTCAAACAAGGCAGTTTGCAAATCCCAATTTATTTGGGTACATTCAACAATAATCTCATCACAAGACCACTCTTTTTTCTTTGTTAGTTTACCTGCTCATAAAAAGAGAAGCAAATAGGCTTCACCAAACAGCATTCTGGACATTCACATTGTCTTTTATTAAGCTGTAATGTTTTGTTTCAAATGCTATTCAAACATAGTAAAAATGAATGTTTCAACTCAATTTGAGCATCACATAAACAGATTAGAAATCCCAAACGCAGAGCAAGATTCTTTAAACATAAGAATGACGGCATGTATTGAACTACTACAGTTCCATTACTGTTATACAGCAAAAAACAAACAAAACCCCTAACCAACCAGATATTTATTTATCATTGGGAGAGAGGCATATCTAAAGCTACTTGGAAGTACAAGTAAAACCTCATATAACACTAAAACCTGGTTCCACAAGTCTTGATGTTATATGATTTTTAGTGTTATCTGATGCATGTTAAAATCCTATGGGAGCCATAGAGATACATTGTAACCACACAGGCTTTAGCGGTTGTTATCTGATGCATCCCATAGGATCTTAATGTTATCCGATGCAATTCTTCCCCCCAGATTGCTTAATGTTATGCGATTTTAGTGTTATTCGATACTAATGTTATATGAGGTATTACTGTATCTCTAGCATCCACATCCATCCCTTTTCTTCATATGTTTTTGAAAACACCCACCAACACATATTAAGGCAACTAATATTTGCTCATTTCCTGTGGGGAGAGGAAGTAGCAAGAAGAAACCTCTTGTCAACTGGAGGTCTCACAGATTAAATTTTGTGAGAAGGCTATTTCTTTAGTTAAGTTTTGTATTTTCCTTTTCTAATGTGTAGTTCATAACATCCGAGGTACAGTACTTATAACCTCATAAACGCAGAAATGCAGAATCACAGACTTAAAACATTATTGAACCAGTTATTGTAACCTGGTTGAAATAATTCTGGAACTAAATAAGAACAGTCTGACCTCATTATGTTGTGAAGAACTGAGTGCAGGTTACAAAGTGATGGGAAAGGGATCAAGATTCTTGTCTTTATCATGACTTACTTGGTGTGTGAGCCCATGCGAGTCACCTCACTTTTGGCTCAACTAGAATATTGAATCATGAGTATTAATTCAAGACTATGTGCAAACTGTTGGAATGTTTTCTTGATGGTTATGCTATTTTTGTCTAGCGAGTGATCAGGTCAGGTCGAGGCTTGACCAAGAGAAGGGACAGATAGCCATTTATGGCTTCAAAGGAAGGAACTGTGCTAAAACAGGTCGACATAGTGCACCTTTTCAGATTATGTTGGTCTTTAACTCTTTATTCCTCACTGTTCGCTAAATCAGCCAGGACCAATTGATTTTACATGCCAACACATCAAAAAGAGCACACATTTCCCGACCCTGTGTTAAAATGTTTAATATTAGAGATATAATATTGGGGCAACAAAATTTAACCCTAAAATTAGGAAAGAGTAGAATTTGTAATCCCCTCCCTCTATACACATGAATGTCTCTTCGGGATAAATAAGATACTATTAACCTTATTTCAGGAATTAAGCCCATTCAGTTTATCTTTGTCCTATTGTATCAAAGGGGAAACATTTCAGACACCCTCCTGGTTCTTTTATAGAGATTCATTCCTTGAAAGATTGCAGAACGACTAAAACAGGAGTGGAAAGGTTGCTTCTGGTTCAACCCAGGAATTGCACAAGAGCAGCAGGACATACTTCTGTAAAACTGAGGTCAGATCAGCAAAAATAGCATACAGGGCAAGCAGAGGGTGAGTCAGGGTAGAGACAGTGGGGGCTAGAGCATGGAATTTCACTGTAGTTATTTGTCAGTGGCAGAGCAGTTGCTCATTGTTGGGGCTCAGCTATCCAGCTCTGAACATAAATGTCCAGGCTAGGGCATTTCTTGGTCATACCATTGGGTTGCATACAGCCGATGATACATATCCCTAGCATGCCAAGCTTATATACATTCTGAGACACTCTATTTTCCATGTTTTGGAAGGGACAGATTAAGGGGCCACCAGTCAGTTCTTTGGCTGAGCTGGGATTTTTTTTCCAGAGAGGTGTTATTTCAAGACCAAGGCTTTTAATGTTTAACTGAACTGCTCCATTCATGGAAATCTAAAGGCATTCCAGGCCTCATCCAAATTTCCACAACCCTCCTGGATTTTCCTGCTGTTTCTTTTGTGTCTTTTTGTTTCCATGGGAAGGCCCAATTCCTTTTGGACAGAAGTGCCTGGCAGACAGTGGTCCATGGGGTCGCAAAGGGTCGGAATCGACTATGCGACTGAACAACAACAAAAGTTATGTTAGTGTAATACAAATAAATTTTAACTATTTTTGCTGTTGTTCAGTCACACAGTCAAGTCCGACCCTTTGCGACTCCATGGACTGCCACATGCCAGGCTTCTCTGTCATCTTCCATCTTCTGCAGCCAGATCTACGCCTACCGCTTCAATGATGCTGTCCATTCACCTCATCCTCTGCCACCCACTTCTCCTTTTGCTTTTGATCTTATCTAGCATCAAGGCCTTTTCAAGTGAGTCCTCTCTTCTCATTTGGTGTCCAAAGTACTTGAGCTTCATCTTCAATATTTGTCCTTCCAAGGAGCAATCAGGTTTGATTTCCTTCAGGATTGACTGATTTGATCTCCTTGCAGTCCAGGGGACTCTGAAGAGTCTTCTCCAGCACCACCGTTCAAAGGTGTCTATTCTTCTGCGCTTAGCCTTCCTTATAGACCAGCTCTCACAGCTTTGCTCTTTATTGTATATTGTACACTGTTGAATTGTTTATTGTATATTGAGGATTCTGCTGTGAGAATATTTGGTTATTGTATTTTGATTACACTGTAATATTGTATGTGTATTGATCTGTATAGTATTTACTGTATTTAATTGTTTTGTTATATTATATGCTAGTGTATTTTGGTTTGCACTGTAATATTGTTATTTGTGAATGCTGTGAGCTGCTCTGAGTCAGTAGAGCGGCATACAAGTCTAAATAAATAATAAACAATATGCATTACTCCTGGGAAGATCATTGCTTTAACTATGCAGATTTAAGTCTCTACTTTTTATTATGATGCCTAGGTTTCTCATAGCTTGCCTCCCAAGAAGCGTCTTTTTATTTCTTGGCTGCAGTCACCATCTGCAGTGATCTTAGATCCCAAGAAAGTAAAGTCTGTCACTGCTTCCATTTCTTTCCCTTCTATTTGCCAGGGAGTGATGGGTCTGGATGCCATTATCTTGTGCTTTTTTATGTTTAGTTTCAGGCCAGTTTTTGCACTGTCCTCTTTCACCCTCATCAAGAGGCTCTTTAGGTCTTTCTCACTCTCTGCCTTTAGGGTAGTCTCATCTGCATATTTCAGGTTGTTGATTAATTGCTTAAGGAAGAATTGTCTCTCTATCTGGAAGCACCCTCGATTGCATGCTTTGCCAAGAGCATCACAAAGGGCTCAGACTCTGGTCCTAACTACCAGCTTAGATTTAATCTAAGGTAAAGAATTTATTGTATATAGTAAATTGTCCACCAATTTTTCTAATGGGTTGGGTGTCCCTGAAGTTCTGATAATTCTAGCTTTGATCGCTAGAATATCAACAGATGCCTTTATTGGAAATAAATAGCTGGGCAAGAAGGCTGTTTAGTATAGTTTTCCAAAGTGAAAGTCAATATCATTGATTATTTGATCAACTCCTGCCATGTATATATAAATTGCAGTCACAAATAGAGCTGATTGTTTGTTAGGCATAAGACGCACAGGGCCTAGGACATGGAGGTCCAAACTATGGCCCAGGGCCCGGATCTAGCACAATGCAATTTCATCCAGCACTACAGGCGTGTTTTACTTCCGCTTCCAGGAGCGACAAGGGCTTCGGGGGTTGGATGAATTGACATTGGGGGCATTGGGGGTCGCAGGTGTGTCCAGATGAAGCCTCCTCCGGGTGAGGTGGCGGGGCCCAGAGGGAGGGCTGGAGAGTTCTCTGCCCGTCTGCAGCCAAAAAGTTCCTTTTAACGCCTCCGGCCAGGATGTCAGGGCTCGGAGAGTGGGTGGGAGGTTCCTCTGACTGCCCGCAGCAGGCAGAGATTTTTCTTCTCCTCCAGGTGAGGTGGCAGGGCCCAGAGGAAGGGCTGGAGAGTTCTAAGAGGGAGACACTCCGCCAAGTAGGATGGTCCTAAACCATTTAGGGCTTTAAAAGTTAAAACTAACACCTTGAACCTGATAGGGAATGAAACGGGCAACCAATGCAGCTCTGCCAGGGTTGGTGAGATGTGCTCCAACTTACCCCAGTGATTAGTCTAGCTGCTGCATTTTGTAACTCCTGAAGTTTCCGTTTCAGGGGGGCTGTGATTGTAAGAATATCAGGGTTTATAAATTGTTTGGTCTTTATCATAACAGATCACAATTTAAAAATCAGATTTGTAAAACTTGATAGTTCGTGGTCAGTATGCAATAAAATACAGTACAGTATTACAAATCAAAGTATAGTAAGACCAGAGTACAACACCTTTGTCTATTCTAGGCTGTTTGTGGGAAGCAACATGGAATAGCTATTTTCACCCTGTTCGTGACTCTTAAAAACAGAGCAGATGGTGAAGGAATAATAATCTAGATTCATGGTTCCCAGTGTGGGGCACATGCCCCACAGGGGGTGGCAACTTGATTTTCAAGGGGGGAAATTCAAGAATGAGTTATTAACAGTGAATGGCCTTTTAGGCTTCTTCCAAATTAATAGGAGTTCACTTTTTGAATAATAAGAATTATTTGTCACAGGTAGTAGGGCATCAGGATTTTAGAGATGCTTAGGTGGGGCATGGCCAAAAAAAGGTTGGGAACCACTGTTCTAGATAAACACAATATTATGAAAATAGGTTCGAGAGGAAAACAGTATTTCTCTAGAATGAAAGATTCAAAAAGTTTTTGATCAGAAGACATTGTGATAAAATATATTGACCTTTACAAATAAAATTTAAAATGAAATTTCTTGGAAGATATATATACAGTATATAATATTTTGTTCTTCCTGGCTTCAAAGACACATTCAAATGACATTTTCATTTTTTAAATAATTGATTTCAAATGGAAGTATAGCTTTGGTTTCCAAATAGAAAAAAGACTGCTTCATTCCTGCCAGAAATGTGATGCTGTGGGAGTAAGACAGGGATTCTCAACCTGCGGCCCATGGGTCAGATGTAGCCCCCGGCACCATTTCATGTGGCCCACCTTCACTACATCAGGAAGTGTCATGTGGTGTAGGTAGGGCGAAATGGCCATCTGGCCCCCGAAGTTGTCTGAGGGAGCATGACTTGGCCCCTAGCTTTAAAAGGTTGAGAACTCCTAGAGTAAGAGAACAAAAATTCATTGCAATAAATACAGGGTCTTCAACAGGATTGTTTTGCTTGCTAAATATTTCAATCACTGCTGTAGGATTTTCCTTTTTTGTTACAACAAACCATGTACAGTATGCATCTTTCAAGATGTTATAAAACCCAAAATACTTCTTAAAATAGAACATAGGCAAATCATACAATGGCTCCAGCTGCTATAGATTAAGAGATGGCAACAGATTTCCATGTTATTTGCACCATCAAAATTAATGGTGGGGTGGAATTTTTGAAAACCTTTTTATTACAGCCTTCTTTACTGACCTCTCAGTCTGAGCACTTTCTGAAAATGTGGGCCTTTTATTCAAATGGGCAATGTACCATTGCTACAATTGGATGCAAAACTATGTAACCGTGAAATGGACTATACTGCAAAACTGTTATTTGTAAATGTTGATACTATCTGTTAAGTTTGTCCAAAGCAAGTCCTGGATGATTGTCCTCAAGACAGTCTAGTTTGAAAAGAGTTGTTGTTAGTATTTGTAGTTCAAGCCCAAAAGTCTGGTGCAAGTAATTTGCTGTTTTCATTTGCAAGGGGCAAGAAAAAGCAGGTCACAAGACAGTCCAGGTCTTAAGTCGTTCAAAAGGAGTCCATGCAAAATGGAAAGGGATATGAGTGAGTGGTTGCTAATGAGTTGTCTCCCACAAACTAACTGATCTAGCTCACAGAATGTATAGCTATTAGCATGTCTCTCCCAGGCATCCAGTCATTTTCAGTTAGCTATTAAGAAATAATCTTCTAAACCAGAGATGCCCAAATTATGGTCAGTGGGGCAGATATTACCCCAAAGCCATTCCATCTGGCATGCAACACCCTTGCCAAATCAGGAAGTGAATACAGACGCTTCTGTGCATGTGCGGATGCATCCATATTTGCTTCCTGGTTTGCCATGGATGTCCTCGCACATGTGCAGATGCCTCCGTATTTACTTCCTAGTTTGGTGGGGATGTGCATGTGCAGAAGCGTCCGTGCCAAGCAAGGAAGTAAATATGGATGTGCATGCATAAACACATCCTGTTCCAGGGCGTGGTCAGGCCCCCTCAGCTGTTCCAGGGGTGTGGTAAGGCTCCTGGCCCAAAAAGTTTGGGCACCCTTGTTCTAAGCCTTTGTCCTTTTCTTGGACAAATGCCATGGAGTTGAGTAGGAGTCCCCAAAACCACTTTCTGAAACCAACCTTGTAAGGATGAGCAGAACAACAGTCTCATCTGCCATCTTCTTCTCATCATCTGAGTCTCACTGACAAAAATGTTCATCTGATACCTGACCTGCAGAACTGGCCTCGGTCCTTCTCCCCAGGACTTTTTCAGGAGATGCTCCCAGATGAACCTCTAAGCTCCTCTTGTTTACTGGCCCTCTCTGGATGCAAAATATCCTCTTCTCTTTCTAAAGATGATTAATCAAGGTGAGGAATGCACTTGTTTTATTTTGAGGAATAAAAGTCATATCTTTTGGTCTAAACAGAATTTTTCCTCCTTTAAGAATAACATTTGTGTTTGCTGTCCAAGTGTAGGAATGAAGAATGATATTTTCCCCCAAGAAAATTTATCAGTGAGTTTTCACACAGTCCTTAGTAGAGTGACCATTTAAGGACCGGGTTTATTTGTCCTGTCTGAACTGTTGTGCTATATTCTAATCTGCTAGAGATGGAGTGGCCATATATGTGCATTCCATAATAAGAATAACAAATCCACTCAGCCGATTTTAGAATTATATGTAATGACATGCTACTTTTCAATTTATTATTATGATGGATCTTTGCTATGACAGTGTTACTATAATCACAGTGGAATCTGGCCTGAATCACATGAGTCTATGTAGATGCTAAACCATCGTCTCAATACAATTATGACTGAGTAATAACTGAACTTGAATCCCAACAAGATGTAAGTACTGAGAGCAGTGGTGGGCAGCAAAAATTTTTGCTACCACACCATGGGGTGGAGCCTATGTTGTGGGTGGAGCCTATGCTATGAGCGGAGCCTACCTCATGGGTGAAGCCTACGTAACTTATGGGTGATCTAGTCATGCCTGCCATATGGCAATGTATAAATCTGCAAACACAGGCAGGACTGGCTCTTTGGCTGTAAATGGAGATGAGCACTGCACCCTAGAGTCAGATATGACTGGCTTTTGAGCAAGGTAGACATTGAACTACTTGAAGCGACAAAACCTGATGTCAAATTTGAATACCAATCAGGGATCTTCTGTTATTTGGTAAAGTTTGTCCTTGTTAGAAAGCTAGTCGTTACCAACTCTAGGGTTCAGTGCTCATCTCAGTTTGTAGCCAAAGAGCCAGTGGACTTGATCCACAAAAGCTCACATTAAAATACAGCAGTTAGTCTTTAAGGTGCCACAACGTTTTTGTCTTTTTGTTTTGTTTGGTCTCTGATATGCTTGCACAGAATAAAACTTTTTAAATGGTAGCTGTGTTAGTCTGGGCAGGGCAGGTAGGTGGGTGTGGCCACCCAATTTCGCTACCCCTCCACCTGAAGGCAACCCAATTTTGCCGCCCCCCTGCCCAAAGGCTGTCCAATTTTGCTTTCCCCCCACCTTGCCAGAGGGGGGGGGTGCCACCCTGTTACTGCCCACCACTGACTGAGTGTAAGAAATTCTCACTTGTAGCAAGGTAGTTTGCTATCTGTCTTGGATGGGATTGCAGTTCCCCCAAAAAAGGCATTTCACAATTTGGGATTACTCTTTGAGCCATTATCATGAGAGGTCTAAGTGGTTTTAGTGGCTTAGAGAACCGTTTGCCAATGTTGGCTAATTTTCCAGTTGCAAACTTTCCTGAATAGGCACAGCCTGACTTTGGTAATTCATCATCTTCAAATTGGGGTAGACAGAAAGAGCCTCCTAGAAGACTGGTATTTTTGAACTACAATTGGGCATGCTCTGGTAATAGCAACCATGTATTGTCGGCTAATCTTTCTCACACTAGGTCAGGCAAAAGGAACTGCAGAATGAACTCAGCAAAAGGTGGCTTCATTTTGGCAGTTTCTTGTCTGACCTAGACATGGAAGAAGAAGAAAATCTTCAAATTGAATTCCATGGGGTGGTAGCAGCTTCCTGCTGTCCTTCCATCAGCAATTAAAAACCATTTTTAAAAGACAGGCTTTTAATAAGTCATTTGTTGCTAAGGAAGAGTTTTCAGCAGAGGAACTGTATTTTAAAACTTTTTAACATGTATTTCTAAATGTTTTCAAAGGGACTTTATTTTCATGATTAATATGTTGTGAGTTTAATATTGTAATGGATTTTACTATTTTACTAACTCTTTTTTTAAAACAATCTTTGTATGATACCTTGGGTCCTTATGCCGGAAAAAGAGCAGAATCCAAATTAAATATACCATATTTTTCAGACTATAAGACACACCTGACCATAAGACACACCCAGGTTTTAGAGCAGGAAAACAAGAACAAATATTCTGAACTTTCAGACCATAAGACACACCCTCATCTCCCCCCCCTTTTTTGGGGAGAAAAGTGTGTCTTATGGTCTGAAAAATATGGTAATATAATATTATTGCCCTGTATTATGGGGTTGAGCTGTCCTTGAAGAAGGCCTCAAAGCATCAAGACTCTCCATATGGAGATCACCAGATGACCAACACCAAAATCAGATTGATTATGTACTCTGCAGCGAAAAATGGAGAAGCTTTATACAGTCAACAAAAACCAGACCTAGAGCAGACTGTGGTTGAGATCAAGAGCTACTGGTTGCCAAATTCAGGCTTAGAATGAAGAAAGGAAAAATGAGGAGGCCTTCTTAAACAAACAGTGCAAAGCAACAGAACAAACAGTGCAAACCAACTGAAGGGGAAGGACTAGAGATCTCTTCAAGAAAATTGGGGAAATTAAGGGAACATATCAAGCAAAAATGGCCATGATAAAGGATAAAAATGGTAGAGACCTAACAGATTCAGAAGATACTGGGAAAAGATGGGAAGAATACAGAGAAGAACTACAAAAAGAACATTAATGTCTCTGACAACCCTGATGGTGTGATCACTGACCTTGAGCCAGACATCCTGGAGTATGAAGTCAAGTGGGCCCTTGAAAGTATAACTAACTAACAAAGCTAGTGGAGATATGGTATTCCAGTTGAGCTATTTAAAGCCCTAAAAGATGATGCCATTAAAGTGTTGCACTCAATATGCCAGCAGATTTGGAAAAAGGAACAGCAGTGGCCACAGGATTGGAAAAGGTCAGTTTACATTCCAATTCCAAAGAAGAGCAATGACAAAGAATAGTCAAATTATCGTACAATTGCACTCATCTCACACGCCAGTAAGATCATGCTCAGGATCCTACAAGCTAGGCTTCAGCAGTACATAGATCAAGAACTTGCAGAAGTATAAGCTGGGTTCCGAAGAGGCAGGGGAACTAGAGACCAAATTGCCAACATTCACTGGATCATGGAGCACCAGACAATAGAAAGGGAGTACCAGAAAAACATCTACTTCTGTTGCATTGACTTCACCAAAGCCTTTGATTATGTGGATCACAATAAACTGTGACAAGTCCTTAATGAGATGGGAGTACCAGACTACCTCACCTGTCTTCTGAGAAACCTGTAGGTGGGTCAAGAAGCAACAGTTGGGACTGGATATGGAACAACTGATTAGTTTAGAATAGGAAAAGAAGTACAACGAGGCTGTATATGTCACCCTGTTTATTTAACTTATTTTCAGAGTACATTATGCACAATGCAGGAAGCACAAGCCAGAATTAAGATTGCTGGGAGAAATAACAACAACCCATGATATGCAGATGACACTACCCTAATTGCAGAAAGTGAAGAAGACCTAAACAGGTGAGGGCGAAAGAGGAGAGTGCAAAAGCTGGCTTTCAACTCAACATAAAAGAAACTAAGATCATGGCATCTGATCCCATCACTTCTTAGCAAATAGAAGGGGAATAATGGAAGCAGTGACAGACTTTACCTTCTTGTGATCTAAGATTACTGCAGACTGTGACTGCAGCCAAGAAATAAAAAGGCTCTTCCTCCTGTCACAACTTAATGGCAATAACAAACACAATATTTGAGATCCTGCGGCTTAGCATATTAAGTAGCAATGAGAGTAGACTCATTGAATCAGTGACATTTATGAAGGAGTTGACTTACCAGATCTCCACTGTTTCAATGGACCTACTTTTGCCACAACTTCCTAGGCTAAGCAACAGGATGTCAGCTAACAACTCTTAGATTAGATCAGGACCAACAGTAGTTTGAAGAAACCCTTTTGGCAGAATGCCAAAGTTCTTTCAGAATTATGTGAGAGCTTCCTGAAGTGATTCCTAGCTGGGAAATAAAATAAGATAAGTTTTAACACAGTCTTGCCTCAAAGGAAGAGCATGAGTGCTGTATCTTTATCACGATATCTTCTAGGAAGGCATTTTAGGATGTTTTGTGTTAGGAAAGATGAACGGCCTTATATTTCTTGCTGACAGTTTGCAGTGTTTCTGGCTGTGCCCTGCTAACCTACCTTTCTTTGGTTATATGTACTTGCTAGCATCCTGCAGCCCTGGTCATTTACCAGTGTTTCTTTAGAAGTTAAGGAAAAGGAAGTGCACAACTTGAATGAGAAGATAAAGATGTGAGGAGGCCAATAGTGATCCTATGTCCTGTCTGTGAGATATCTACCTGACAACTGTGGTATTCTCAATGTCCAAAATAGTTTTTTTTAATCCACTTTCTGTTACTGCAACGCCAAAGCCGACCTAGAGTCAAAGAAAGCCAGTGGTCTTATCTTTTGATACTGGAAACACTTGCTGAAGCATGTGACACAACTGGGACATGTGAAGTACATTATGTGGTAGTGAAATGGCAGAAGGGCAGGCTGTACAGTTCCTAAGCAAAATTGTTGCCCTGGTTGGTCTGTATAATGAAGAACATGGCTATTGATCTCTATTAGAAAAAATGAGTGGTATTTTTTAATATCCACATATATGCCAGGAATTTTATTTTCCCAGTTGTTATTTTTAAATTTTTAAATTCTCTCTCAGGGTCCCAAAGAGGCCGTTTGCCAACCCTAGATGAATGTATATTGGATCTGCGATGAATTACTGCTGAATCCATGCCAGCTCCTTTCTGGTAATGTTTAAGACAACATTTGGCTGGGGCCAAAACCTTGACTGCTAGAAATGCTTGGTTAAATTCTAACAGGAGTTCAGATACAACAGGATGTGTCTGAGACTGAAGCATGTTTAGGGAGATAAAGCAACAGTAAGCAATGTCTCTGCACAGTAGTCAGGTAATCCATCAATGGAAAAGAGACTTGTGAACAAAACACCTTGTCAGAAATATCATTCATTAGAGGCAACCAGAATGCAGGGCCTGGCTAATGCCCTTCCAGTTGTTGAAGCCTCCGATTTATCAGCTGGAATCATACACACAATTTCCTCAACCTAACCTTTCTCCTGAATATTTATGTCCAAATGTAAGTCCCTGGAAACCAATTGTTCTCTTATTACAGTTGCAGAAACACAGACTATAAATTATGGCAAATCAGTGTACTGGTCTAGCAGTTGTTCCTTACTTGAAAAGCAGCCACTTGTCAATTTATGACAATCCTTTCCAGGGTTTTCTAGGTATAGAGTACTGTACTGTACTGTACTCAGAATTGGAATGCCTGGCTGTATGGCCAGGGTTTGTGAGTTCAATTCCTCACTTTGTCTTCTGGGAGAAGAGCCAGCTTGTGTGGTGTGGGACAAAATACACAATCCAAAGTGTTCCCAGAAGATGGGAATGGTAATCCAAGTCTGAGCACTCTACACATAGAATCCCTTCAGCAGAGTGATGATTATATCAGTTGAATGAATGGTCTTCCAGCGGGTGTATTTGTAATGCTTTGTTCTGTCCTTCTTTTAGGTATTTGATTTTGAAAACACAGGATTGACTGGGATTTGCATTCATACTGTTGCTGCTGCATACCATTAAACTGCTTTACCATAGAGGAAGAAAAGCATTTTTTTTTTCAAATTCAAAAAACCTTTATTGGCATTATAACCAGCACTACAGTGGCAAAAGCATCACAGGCAGTTGATACAAAGTGTGGTACAAATAAAATGATGGGGAATCTAGGATCAACTACTCCTACCTGTAGAATGGAGTCTAATAGTGCACACAAAAAGTAGCCACTCTATTAAAATCAATAGAATACTTGTTTAGAAGAAGCAACAGGATTAATCTGGAAGTCCGCTGAAATTTGTCAAAAGGGGCTTAAAATTTTAAGGAGGATTTCTACATAATATTGGCAATAGAAACGAACATGAATAACCATTTCAGCTCATCTCTGGCCTCACAGGGGCAGATCCTGTCTTGCGTAACCTTCATTGGCACCACAATGGCACCACAAGTGCAAGAGTTATAAAAATGGTTAAATCAATGAGTAGCAGCACAACCAGAATGTGTAAAATCAAGGATTATCAACTCCCACCAAGAGTGGTCAAAGTCAGGTGGTGCCTGACAGAAAGGCAGCCACTCGGTCCATGTAATTGGTGTAGCCATTATTCAAGAGAAGCAGCAATCTGGAGGAGTCTGAGAGTCTACTGAATTTGCTTAAAATGGGATCTAGGTAATTGAGACGCATTTCCTTGTAAAAAGGGCAGTAGAAGTGAATGTGGATAACTAATTTAACATGTTTGGCCACTGCAAAGACTCAGCCTATCACCATATGGGATTTTTTTGTATCTCCCAAATAGGAACTCAGAGGACAAAATGTTAAATCTTGCCAGCGTAAAGGCCCTGCACTGTTGAGGGAGAGTCATTTTACACAAACAGGGAGCCATTTGGGCTTGCTGTGGGAGGACCCCCAACCTCAAGGGAGAGCAAGTTTTATTGGCTGCACTGCAAAGGGTCTGGTAGTCAATATCTAATAGTCTTTGCTTAATTAATCTAAAGACTGCAGGGGCAGTGGATAGTGCCATTGGTTCCAATGAAAGGCCTAGAGATTTAATTTTTCCTGCTATGGAAGTGAGCCAGCTGGAAGACTGTGACTCCTTAAGAAATTGAAAGCTGAGGCTAAGGGGGTTTGTGTCAAAAAATAACCATAGCCTGAATTTAAATATTATTAACCATGCTTTAGTATCCAAGAGCTGTTGGCCCATTTCAAGGCACAGAGTAGTATACGGGACACAATTAGGGACACCAAATATCTTCCATAGGAACCTGGATTGAGGTAATTCCAGGGATGATCCACCGCGGTGTGCCAGATTGGTATAACATACAACAGTTAAGGTCACACTTTGGCATTAAATACCCTAAGCGTAGCTGGAACATATTGGCCACCTCTTTTAAAAAAGAACCAGGCTATAGCAAGGGCAGAGTTCATTGCTGCATTAGTTGCAAACCTGTGGTGAGTATCCTAGTTAGCCTTATAGTGTAAATGGACACCAAGGTATTTTACGCTTTTAACCTGCTCATTGATGTCCTGATGCTTAACCCCTTTGTTGGTTGGAATTTTTTGGGTTAGCACCCATGGGGGGTAGCTTTAACTTGATAAGTAGTTGAGGTGTGGAGCTTCCTGATTAAATATAATAACCTTTTGTCGATGCTTATTTTGGCTAGTTTGTTCCACAAGAGCACTTAAGGAAAGCAGTGTAAAGCTTGGTGTTAGCCTTCACACTATGCTGTATTTAACAGCCAGATAATTAAGACGGTGATCTAATGTGGATTTCCTCTGGTAGTACCCAATTTGTTCTGGACCAGGGATCCTGCTGTATTCCATCCAGGCAATAAATTTGTTTGCTAAGTGTTTGGCATATAACTTACCAATTACAGAGAGGAGACTTATTGGCCTGTAATTGGGAGAGAATAACTGATGTCCGTTTTTGTATATGGGGACTGTAATTGAGTTCAACCAGGCCACTGGCATGCAGCCGGTTTGATCAGCCATGGTAAAAAGAGGAGTCAACATGTTGGCCCATCAGTCTGGAGATTGTTTGAGTAGTTCAGGAGGAACTGCATCGGGGCTTAAGTTGAGTGATTAAGGTTAGAATTTCTTCTGTGGTCACTATGGGCCAAACTGAGAAGCTTGCTAATGTAATTTCCTTGTGAGGCATATCCTCAATTCCATCCTCATAGAAGATGCTTAGATAGTAATGATACCAGGTGGGAGGGTAAATAGATGATATCAGTGGTTGGTCTAGCTGTGAGGTGCCAGATATTATGGACCGGAATTGCCTAGAGTTGTTGGAGATGGTAACTTGCACAAGATGTTCCCATTGCCTTTTTATGAAGGCGGTTGTCTTAAGCTTGGAAAGTTGGGACTTAAGTTTGAAGTATTCTCGAAGGGGGAATAAGTTTTTAGATAATCAGCACTGGTAGTAAGAGATTCGGATAAAGGCTTTCAGAGCTCTGAAATCTCTGTCAAACCAAGAATTGAAATATGTCTTCCTAACCTTATTCAGAATTGTTAGAAGATGAGTAGAGTGCTCTAAAACACTGGCCAATAAGTCCTTGTAAGCTTGTATCATTGCAGGGGCAGGGTGCTGTTTGAATGTATTCTAGATGCTCTAAGGTCCTGGAGGAGTTTGGTTGAGAGTAGTTGTTAGGGCTGAGCTACCTGACCAAAAACATTTTGGATGGGCAGGTGGAATAAAAGCAGTTGGGGCAGCTCCTGTCCCTAGTTGGGGCAAAAACCACATTTCCAGACTAAGCAAAAGAAAAGGTGAGGGAGGCAAGAGAAGGTCTTTCTATCCATCTCCTCATCCACCACTGCCTGACAGCCAAACATCCAGTATCTGTCCAGGTGTTGTTTTATCAGTAAGCAGAACATCTCAATTTATGCATGCTTCTGACATGTCTCTTACTCTCCCTTCCAGGTTTGGTTTTAATTGGGAGCCACTGAACAATCTGTCTTTCTCACGCTACTTAGGTTCTAGTTACAGGGACAACCATAAATGCTAATCTGCTTCCCCCAACCCAGTAAAGTGCAAAATAAGTAACTTAATAAACCAAAGGTTTGGGGTGGGTCAGAAAGATGCAGGAATTTTTTAAAAAGCATAACGTTAAGTAGGAAGAATATCATCAGGAAGGTGGACAGAATTTATGTTTTAAAAAATGGAGAACTACAAGGGAACAAACGCTCCATATAGAAGTGCCTTGAGAAAGTAAAGTTCTGAGTAGGAAAAGTTCATTTTCAGAGAGTGGCCCAAGATGGGCTCCAACCTTGCTCAGGGGGGGGGGGGGGGCGGTTCCTCCACTACTGACTCCATGAACTCCAGACTCTCGTTGCTATTAGAACTTGATTTATTAGGGTAGGGAGACAGGGTACTGTGTTCAATTGAGTGCCTTATACCTTCTGCTCTAAAAATCCATGAGAGGCTTATTTAACTTAAATAACCCCCATCACACTCTGTACTCAACTGAGTCAGTCAGTTCCACTCACTGGGCCACCAGTCCAGGGATGAGATCCAGTTCACAACATTGACCCCAGCCAACTAATGCCTTTACAGGAAGGATGGTAATGTTAGGCTGGTGCTCCTCTCCCATGTTCTTTATGAAAAGTGAAGTCAACCCATTTGTCCATCTGTGGGTCCTGAAGCAGCAACTGGTCTTTAGCAAGGCACAGATGATGGGAAGGGGTTTCTCAGAGGTTAGGTCCATTGGAGATGACAAGCCCTCCCTCCCCCTCTTTCTCCTTTAAGTGGAAAAGAGATTAGAAGGAAAGCCAGTATTTCTTGAACTAGCAAAATGGTCCTCCTTGCAAGCTCAATACCTTCTGCTGGAAAGACTGTGAATGATGATAGTAAAGGTATGAGCCTCTACTCCCCTTTTGGCTATAATCCCTTTACTTTCAAGCATATTTCCCAGAACACTTTGAGTCCCAATTTGGGTTTTCTTTCCCCAGCACTAGTTAGGAGGGCACTGAAGAAGTTGTGACCTCTCCTTCTGACTCTCCTGAGCAGGAGTTCTCAACCTTTTAAAGCCGGTGACCAGGTCACACTCCCTTAGACAGCTTTTGGGGCCAGACGGCCATTTTGCCCTTCCTCCACCACATTGTACTTCCCGGTGTGGTGGAGGCAGCGTGTGTGGGGGCACACAAAATGGCACCATGGGCTGCAGGTTGAGAATCCCTGCTCCAGAGTCTGGCTAGAGAGGGCTTGGTCTGCTGCAATGTGAATAAATATTTGCCATTTCATGTCCCTGCTCAAGGTCAGCAGCTATCAAGCACTCCTGTCTATTTATTTTTTTTACCAAATTCCAGCCTGATTAAATGCTGTGCTTCTCTGTCTTGAAAAAAAACAACCAGCAGCTTAATCATCCGATGCCAGCTCAATGCACATTTACAGGTTAAGACAATGCTCTGCTTGTGCCTGTGTGTTAGCAAAAAAAAAAAAAAAAAAAGGCCGGAGGGGTTAATAACCTGAGTGACCTTGCAAAGGCAACTTGGCACTATTATTATTATTATTATTATTATTATTATTATTATTATTATTATTATTATTATTATTATTATTATTATTATTATTATTATTATTATTATTATTATTATTATTATTATTATTATTATTATTAAAGTCCAGTGCAGAACAGACAGCAAGAAGTCTGGGGCCAGTGTGGGCAATCCTATCCATTGGTGAAATTACTTGGTTCTCAGCAATCACAGAATGGCCCCCTTCATCTGATTTTCCAAGGGAACAAAAAGAATGTAAATGGAATATGTGAGGCAGCAGTCCTTAACTAATCTATATGACCCAGCTTTATTAAAACAGAGATTTCAGGTAAGGCCAGTTTCTACCTTGATGCTGGGAAAGATTAAAGGCAAAAGGAGAAGGGGATGGCAGAGGATGAGGTGGCTACATGGCAATCATTGACACAATGGGTGTAGATCTGTGTGAGCTGTGGAGAATGACAGGGGACAGAGGAGCCTGGCATGCAGTAGTCCACGAGGTCGCAAAGGGTCAGACTTGACTGTGGGACTGAACAACAACAAAAAAATGTTCAGAAGAATCAAGTGTAGTTTCTGTGCTTCTAGGTCAGAGGATTCAATTCAATTTTCATTTCTTTACTGGAATTCCTTTTCTCTATATCCTTTCATATCTTTTAAGTTCACCAAGCAAGAATGCATACTGAGCATATTTCAATAGTTAGGCATGGCTCAGGTTTTAACCCAGATGCAGCATTTGCTGCTGTCATCATGGATAATTCAAAATTTCTCCAACCATTTTATCAACATGCATGTCTCAAGAAAAAGCCATGTCTTCCTGTGGTTTTTTTTTTTTTTGGGGGGTCCTCTTTTTGTTTGCATCCCAGTTCCTTGCAAGGGATGGAATTTAGCATTTTCCAGAGGAGGCCCATGTGTTCCTGCAGTCACAAACTATGGTGGGATTTTTTTGGAATAGTAGCCGTGTTAGTCTGTGGTTCAGGCATATCAGAAAACAAAACAAAACAAAATAAACAAAATAAAATAAAAAACACCGTAGCACTTTAAAGACTAACTAATAGCAGTAAGTCTTTAAAGTGCTACAGTGTTTTTTATTTTATTTTGTTTTGTTTGTTTTGTTTTCTGATATGGTGGGATTGTTTCACTTGGGTTTCCAACCACAAAACAAATCCCAGGAGAGAAGCTGCAGCAGGGAAGGTGGTTTTCTTTCCTACTTTAAAAGGAATTTTACTTTTGTTATAAAGGGATCCTTGAGCCACCTTCCCTCCTTCAACAGGAAGGGGTTGGCACTATGCCAATCGTTTGGTAACTCCTAGTTTCCAAAGTCTTTGTCAGTGAATATAGCTGTTCTTTGCAATGTAAATGCTGTCTGCCGTCAAAGAGATTTACCCCCTCTCCATGAGTATCCTAATGACAACTGTATGAACAAGTTCCATACAGGCAGTTTGTGAAATGATAACCAAGCTATAGATCTCTGATGTCTCTATTGTGGCTGAGGGTGGGTGTGTTCACCAATACACATATATGTGGTGGTAAGGCAGACAGTCCTAATGCAAGCTTAATTTATTATTATAAATGCAGCTAGAAATGTATTTATTCTGTGCATGTGCTGCAATTTTATAGGCATACATAAAACATTTAATGTAGCTGAATTAAAAGTACTGTATGCAATTTATCATCATAATCATCATAAAAATCTACCACTAGTCACAGTCAAAGACTGACATAAAAGTAACATTTCAATATCTAATCAGAGACTTAAGATCTATTAAGGCAACATCTAAGCATACAGGCACTTTCTAGTAAAGGTTTGTTTTTTTTTTGGTAAAGTTAGGATATTCAGGTTGAATAAATCTAAAATTTCCAAATATATGGGGAGTCCTTTAAGTATTGCTCCAAGGGCTCCAATTATTATGGGATCATCATCATCATCATTTATTTATTTATTTATTTATTTATTTAGATTTATATCACCACCCGCTCACCATGGCGACTCAGGGCGGCTTACAATTAGCAAAACAACACAGCACCAAAAAAATAATAATACATTTTTCTAAATCAATAATAGATTTCTCTCTCCTCTCCGGCTGTTGGTGGATGCCCAGAGTATCTTGAAAAGTTGTGAGAATCATATAATTACTTTTAAACCATGGTTCAAACGTAGCTCCCACTGGGCTTCTGCGATGTCAAATGGCAGTTGGGATCTTGGTCGCCACCTCCTTCCTGCTCTTGCCCCAGGTGGGGTGGGGGAGGTGGCATGATGTTTCACTGACCTCCTCCTGGGCCTCTGTGATGTTAAATGGCAGTTGGGATCATCATTATCATTATCATCATCTTGCAAAAACAGATAGGCCATGAGTTGTTCTTCAAGTCTGTTATCTGTACACAGTCCAGATACATCAGGAGAAGGATGATAATAAGTAATCCCCAAATTCCATATGCTACATCCTTCTTCTTGACTGCAGAAAGACAATATTGTGTCCCAAATTCCTGATATCCTGTACTCCCCCTCCCAATCATCTAATAAGCAACAGCAAGTAAGAAGATCTATGTTCTCAGATCAGAACACACCTCCAATGTCACAATTTTTTGTCTTCCATTTATCCCTTTGTCTTGGGTCAGGTAGGAGGCAAAGTTGGACTTCAGTTATGCAAGCCAGCCAGCCAGCCAGATGTTTGCACAATGCACCAGTAAAGCTTCTCAGAAGAGATGTGCTTAATGGCTGTGAAGACCAGGCATCAGCAGATTCCGATATCAATCATTTTGTTGGCTTTTATAGAAGGGGAGATGAAGGATTTGACAACTGAAAATAACCTCTACTCCTGCAAGGAGTAGAGAAGTAATCCCCCAAACATGGCTAGCTCCAGGCTTAAAAATAAAAGATCCTAACATTATCTAAGAGCTACTTTTCGAAAGTGGTCCCATGAGGGTAGTTTTCCTCTCTTGAACAGAGTGGACTGGGTAATGTCATAAATGTCCAATATTCTTTTCCATGACAACCACTTAATTGAGGAAAAATGTTGAGGGAAGAGGAAGAAAAATGGGAAAGAGGAATACTAATCCAGTCTCTTCATGATATATAAAGCATTAAAGTTCTCAACAAGTAGGGGAGGGTATGGTGTTTCAATACCCCCTCACTTCAACCTTAGCATGGAGTTCCAAATTGAACCTTCCCATCCTTTAACACTAATTTTATTTGATATACAAGTGGCAATCTATTATGATCATGCTATGTTAACTTATTTCTAATACAAAACAGTAGTTAATATTTTAGTTACTTTTGTTCACTAACAGCTCAGTATAAGAACTTTGCAGAATTTTGAACCTGGATATAAACCTTAATGGATATTAAGTATTGTGAAGAAATAAAGCTTCTTTTCACTGGAATTTACCCTACACCAGTTCCGTCCATGAGGCTGCGATGGCTTACTGGTTAAGACACAGAGTTTGACAATCAGAGGTTGGCAGGTCAGCAGTTCGAGACCCAAGTGCTGCACGAATAAGTGAGCACCCATCTTGTGTCCAGGAGTTTGAAAGCAAGAAATTGCAAGTAGATAAATAGATATCACTTTGGTGGAAAGGTAAACAGTGTTCTGTCCACTCCAGTGTCTAGTCATGCCTGCAACATGGTTATGGAAATGTTGGCAGACAGACTGGCTCTTTGGCTGTAAATGGAGATAAACTCCACTAAAGCAGTGCTTCCCAATGTGGGGCACAGGCCCCACAGAGGGACTTCAATTCCCAGAAGCCTGTCAGTACATTGGCTGATCAGTGCTTTGGGGAATTGACTTAGGCTTCTGGGAATTGAAGTTCAAAAACCAAAGGTAGAGAAACACTGGTCTAGAGTGAGACACAACCGGCTTTCGAGCAAGCAAGACCTTTACCTTTACTAGCTCCTTAGGTAAAGGTAAAGGTTACCCTTGCTCGAAAGCCAGTTGTATCCAACTCTAGGGTTCAGTGCTCATCTCTGTTTATAGCCGAAGAGCCAGTGCTGTCTGTGCAGATGTGTCCATGGACATGTGGCAGGCATGAGTAGACCCCAGAATGCATGGAATGTTGTTTACCTTCCCACCGAAGAGGTCCCTATTTATCTACTTGCAATGTTTTGTTTTTGAACTGCTAGGTTTGCAGGAGCAGGGACAGAGACGGGAACTCATTCCATCGTGCAGTACTCGGGTATGGAACTGCTGACCTGCATGTAAATATTCAAGGGTATTTTTTATTCACAATTTGAGAGTTTCGTAACACTTTTAGCCCAGAATGGGTAAAGTGCAGTCCCCAGAGACCTTATACTCCTAAGAGCAAGATAGATAGGCAGGTAGACACACCTAGGTGCCCTCCAACATTTTGTGTACTTATAAGTCGAAACCAACTTAATAGCCTGCAATTATTGGTTAGATGTTATTGGCATACAAATTTCATCATTCCTCATTATTGATTATGCTGGGTGGGGCTGCCTGATGAAAATGGCAGTCCAGCAATATCAGGTAGGCCTTATGTTGCACACCCAGGCTTCTGATAATGTTGCTTGTGGAAAGCACCTTCCCTTTTCTTTACCATGGCAGAAATAAACAAACTAACTTGGTACAATGAAGGAAGGTTCTAGGTCACTTCTGGTACTTAGCATCTGTCCTGCCCTGTCTCTGCTTCTGTGACTGAATTCGGCCTTTGGGTCCTAGCCTCACGCCCATTGCAGAGAATACAGTATGACAGGAAAGTATTGTTCCTGTTGTTCTTGCCAGGTCAGGCAGATATTTCAGTTCTGATTGTGTCCAGATGTGCATTCTTTTTCTCCGATTATTGTGGCAAGTCAAAATAGGGTTTCTTAAGAGGCACCTATAATAAGTGGAATAAATGCAAAGTAGACAGGGCATTTGCCGAAGGTGTTTCCTGTTATGCAGGATCACTTACTACAAGTTCAGTCAAAGAAATCAAGGGAATTAAGGAGCTGTGTTTCATATGTGAGAAATTCCCTGGGGCCTCAAAAACCCAAGCAATCTGTGCATCATCACCAGAAGCCTGAAACATACAATGCTATGCCCTGTCTTCTCCTCTTCTTCCTCAAAGCTGAGCGCACAGTGTCAATGGAAGGCATCTCTAAACAGAGGAAATACTTCTGTATTTATATTCCTCCCCAGCCCACATTTTCTGAGTGCAAAGATGTGGAAATTCATCTTTCACAAGCCCAAGTCCCTTCCTGTTGCTAAATGCTCACATGGAAGGGGATAAGGTGCATTCATGATTTAAAATGGTGTTGGGATCATGGAAAGTGGATTCAGTGAACACAGAACTAGCACAGCAGTTCCCCCCAAATATCACTTTGTGCTTTAGGCTTTGCAAACCTCTGTGAGTAAGAATTTGTTTGAGCTGAACCCACCCCTCACAATACTAATCCAGCACATGAAACACATCACAAGGGGGGGAGGCTGTCTGTGAAGAAGAAAATCCAAACTCTTGTCACATGCAAAGGCAGACATCATATATTGTGAAGGTTATCTATCCATGTTTCCACATTATTTGTCTTTCAAAAATGGTATAATTTGATAGTGATTAAAGACAATGAACAATTCACAGCCCAGCTAGATGAAGTCTCCAAGTTCAAGTTGAAGAGAAAAAAGTGAGCAATGTTCAATACATATAAAGTGTGTCCCACTTTGTATTTTTAAAAATACATTGCTTTCCTACTCTCTTTGTAAACATGGTACTTTGTTTTGTGAAGAGACTACAGTGGCTTAGTGGTTAAGATGCTGAACTTGACCAGAAGGTCAGCAGGTCAGCAGTTTGAGTCTTGAGTGCTGCATGATGGATTGAGCTCCTGTTTCTGTCCCAGCTCCTGCCAACCTAACAGTTTGAAAGCAAGAAATTGCATGTAGGTAAATAGGTACCATTCTGTGCATTCCAGCATCTAGCCATGCCTGCCACATGTCCATGAAAAGATCTGCAGATGCAGACAGCCCTACTCTTTGGATGTAAATGGAAATGAGCACCGCCGCCTAGAGTTGGATACAACTGACTTTCAAGCAAGGGAGACCTTTACCTTTACCTTGTTTTTTGAAAATGATAAATTGTGTGAGACTACTCTTTCACCTACCTAAATGACTCATCACTTTTCAGATTTTTCCCCCAGCACTGTCTTCATGTATATATCACACATTTCGTCCTTGCCTTTGGACTGTTTTGGGTTTGTTCCTTTATTTTTAAGGTCTAGATGGGCTTCTCTGATTCCACCACCACAAAGCTCTCCCGATCTTTACATCTTTTACTCAAGCATTATCATCACAGTGGGAGCACTGCATCATCAGCTCCAAAGGTAGCACCACCATAGAAGGGCCAGGCGTTTGCTGTTGCAGCCACAGCAGTTGCTCACTTTGAAGCCAAGTCCACTATCTTGTTGCTCTCTCCTGGCATTTAAAGGCAAGAGTCATCCAAATGCTGCAGGCCCTGCTGCTCTGAGTAGACAGGAGCCCTCCACACACACAGCTTGAGAAACATGATTTGTTGCAGCTCCTGTCTCTGGGTGGTAAAGTGAAGTAGTAAATTTAGGAATGTGAGTAATCCCAGCCAGCCATTGCTGGAGGCTCAGCAGAGGGGATGGAGCATGGAGGGAGGGGGGAGAGCAAAGAGCAGAGGGGCTTGGGGAGGGGGAGGGCTTGCTGCCGCCTCTGGTTCAGAAAGTTGTGGCTATAGGGACCATTGGTGCTGCATAAGGCTTATGTCAATATTTTGATTGGCTTCTCTTTGGAGTTAGATAAAGGAAGATTTTTATCACATCCTACAAAGAAACCAAGCTTTCCTGGCCCCCAAATAGCTCCTCAAGGCAGATTCTTTACGTGGTTTAATAAAGGATGAAAGAGGCCAGATTGCAGCTCCAGTTGTGAAAAGCTAAATAGTCGCAATATGGAGTCAGCCCCCAAATTCTCATTTTGGAAGACCTCAAAAGAAGCAAATAAATCCAATAAAAACAACAGCAAAGACTCTAGGTATACAAGTCTACAGGAAAGTTTGGTAAAAACCAACTTTTTAAAAAAATGGAAGTCACAAACAACTCTTTGAGCTTGCCCAATTTGCCTTTGTTCTGGAAGATCATCTGGTCTAATGGCAAGTCTGAGAATTCAAAG
The DNA here is from genome assembly GCA_030440675.1 of Furcifer pardalis. Lineage (NCBI taxonomy): Eukaryota > Metazoa > Chordata > Lepidosauria > Squamata > Chamaeleonidae > Furcifer > Furcifer pardalis. The sequence goes on along the minus strand of CP126893.1, from coordinate 62,856,879 downwards.
AATCACAGGATCAGTAAAATGGAAGGGGCCAACCCCCTACTTAATGCAAGAATACAAATCAAAGCAGATATGACAGATGGCTGTCCAATTTTCTCTAAAATGCTTCCAGTGTTGGAGTGTTCACCACCTCTCTAGGCAGTTGGTTCCACTGTCGTACTGCTCTAACTGTTAAGAAGTTTTTCCTAATCAGCCTATATCTGGCTTCCTATAGTATTATCCCATTTTTATGTGTCCTGCACTCTGGGATGATAGAAAACAGATCCTTCCCTTCATGATTATTTTTCAGCTATTTGAAGAGTGCCATCATATCCCCTCTCAGTCTCCTTTTCTCAAGGCTAAACATGGAGAATTCCTCCAGGCTTATCTCATATGGCTTGGTTTCCATTCCTCTGATCATCAATGTTGCCCTTCTCTGTATCTGCTCTAATTTGTTTGCATCTTTCTTAAAGTGCTGCACCCATAACTGGACACAGTACTCTAGATGTGGTCTAACTGGTGCTAGAGTAATGGAGATTACTACCTCATAGATGGAGATTAGTACCTCATGAGTTTTGCAGACTATGCTTCTGTTAATGCAGCCTAAAACAGTACAGTTCTACCTCGCTTAAAGAGCATACAGTAATGCGTTCCACAGGATTGCTCTTTAAGCGAGTTTGCTCTTTAAGTGAAACACCATTGTAAGTGACCAATTGTGGGGGAGAATGCGAACCCCGATTTATTTGTTAAGCGAGTTTTTGGTTGGTTTTATTTGTTAAGCGAAGTGAACATTCAGAGAAAATTCTGCTCTTTAAGCAAGTTACTCTTTAAGTGAGGCACTCTTTATGTGAGGTTTGACTGTATTGGCTTTTTTTGCAGTCACACCACACTGTTGACTCATATTTAGCCTGTGATCTACAATAATTCCAAGATTCTTCACACTTGTAGTTTTACTGAGCCAAGTATACTCCATCTTGTAACTGTGCATCTGGTTTTTGTTCCCTAGGTATAAAACTTTGCACTTATCCTGTTAAATTTCATTCTGTTAGTTTCAGCCCAGTGTTCAAGCCTATCAAGTTCTTTTGGAATTCTGCTCCTGTCTTCCAAGGTACAGTATTAGCTATTTCTCCCAGTTTTGTGTCATCTGCAAACTTGATGTGAATTTCTTCCACTCTAAATAATTTATGAAAATGTTGCAGAGTACCAAGCCCAGGACTGAGTCTAGTGGTACCCCACTTGGTACTGTCTCTCAGTTTGAGAAGGAGCTGTACTCTCTGAGTACAATTCTGTAATCAACTGTATAGTCACTTGACACTTGTGCTATCCAGGTGCTCTTCTATAGCTGGGATATAAGTCACGAGTGCAAAAAGTCCCAGGTTTAATGCCCTATGTCTCCAGACAAGATTGGGAAAGAATTCTGCCTGCAACTCTGAAGAGCTTTTGCCAGCCACTGTCAACAATACTGGGCTAAGTGAACCAGGGGTCTGACTCAGTAAAAGGCAGCGTCCTCTGATATAAAATGCATCTGGGCACATTTTACTTCCGCTTCCAGGAGTGACAAGGGCGGCATAGGCCGGATGAATCACAGTAAACCCATTCATGTGGATTTACGGGGGCTTGGGCTTCTGCGAATTGAAGTCCAAGAACATCTGGAGTGCCAAGGTTCACCATCATGGTCCTATAAGAATTCTCAGCCTTCTCACAAAATTCAACCAGCACAAGTCCCTGCATTTTAATATAAATGCTCTTATTTTCTAGAAGGAATAGGATTTCAACAGGCTTAAAATAGGCATGCTGGAAATTGCTTTTTGGGGTGTTGCAAGTTTTGTGGTCAAAAGAACTAGGTAAAAAGTGGAATATAAGCCAGATCTGCTTCATCTCCAGGTTTAGCTGTTAGTTTTCAAAGGCACAGAAAAAGATTTCTGGGTGGTGACCTGCCAATTCTATTCTGTAGTAGAGTACTCATAGTAATTTACCTCTATTTAGCAGTAGGCAACCATGGCTTTAAAAAAGCCCATAAGGGGTAAAGGTCACTTTTGCTTGAAAGCCAGTCATATCCGACTCTAGGGTTTGGTGCTCATCTCTGTTCATAGACAAAGAGCCAGTGTTGTCCACATCTGCAGACGTTTCCATGGACGTGTGGCAGGCATGCCTCAACACAAGAGTGCACAGAACGCTGCTTATCTATTTATCTACAGTACTTGCAATTTCTTGCTTTCAAACTGTGTAAGTTTTTTGCAATAAACAGCCACTAGGTAAATTATTGCTACTATTCAGTACTCAGGGGTAGCATTACTATGAGGCCAAATGATATGGCCCACTCCACACAGCTGTTTTTCCAATACAATTAAAGGTCACCAAAATGTCCGTTATTCAGATTGCTTTTTGCATTTTAGCCTGAGCATGAGATCCCTTTTTGGATCACTACAAAAATGTCTCAATCTTGCTTTTAACAGTATAAGATTACTGCCTTAGAAGAGTTGGGTCAAAGGGAGAATTTCTGATGTACATGGGGGGAGACAAGAGTCCCCCCCCCAACATTAATATTATAGAAATGTTCAGGAGAATCACATTTTGGTTAGAGATATCATGTTCTGTTAAGTTGGCAAGTCTAGGACAGAATCACGGCAGGCTTCCAACTCTGAGAGCACCAAGGATCCTTCCTACCACATATTCTTCTTTTTAGCTTAATACAGCACTAGTCCAAACTCTCTGTGGTTCATAAGCGTTGAACCTTTTCTGTCTTTTACAGCAACCTGATATGAAGAAACATGTAAATTTCCTTCATCACTTATATAAAAAGTTCTTTTTGCTATTAAAAGCAAATATGAAGAGGAAATTTAAAAAAAATGCAGTTTTGCTTATAGTGATAACTTGTCTCTGGGTCAGATCACAGGGTCATTTTCCTTTAGCCCAATGTGTGGAAGGGAGGAAAGGATCACCTATCTTGGTAAGAGCCTGTCTGAATGTTAAGATCCACAGGAGAGGCTCTCTCAAAAATATGCACAGTCTTCTGTGTGGCACTTGGCCTCTGATTGATTTACAGAAAGGAATAGAAATACATCTTTTTAGACTGTCTTATCATCTCTAACCTGCCCGTTGGTATTGTTTTAATTTTGCTCTTTGTTGAATTGTTTTTTAAAATTTTTTGTTCTTTGTTGTTTTTAATGGTTTTACAGTGGGGTCAGGTATATGATTTACACTAAATAAAATGAATAACCAAATTTTTAGAAACCTTATTTTTACCAAAATTCCCCATTAAATTCTACATCCACAGATTAAGTAGGGTATATATAAGATATGTGTAGATATTGCATAGCAGATGTAGATCATCTTATGTCAGGTGCTGCATTCACTTACTCTTCTTCAAGTGGTGGGATGGCTCAGGAGAGATGATCTGATTGAGTTATTGCAAAGTCTGCTACATTTTTGTATAATAAGGCAACCAAATGAAGCTCAAGGGCTCTTTGTGGCACTGAAATGGCCTCGGCTAGCTGTACCATTAGGCAGAGCAAGGCAGCTACTGGGAGGTAGCAGTGCAGTACTGGAAATTGGATCTGTCCCATACAACATGAACTGCAGCCCATAAGATGATGCTGTTAAAGTCTGCATCTGATCAATAATGCTGAAGTAAAATTCAATAGCTGGTCCACTTAGTAAAGTATTTGTGTAAGATATGAGAGTGAGTTTCATTTTCTTCTTTGTCTCAGGCAGCAAAGTGAGTTGGGTCAGCCATGGAAATGATGACTTCATCAATAATTCACTGCTCATATTAGTTAGTGGGTCCTACCAAGAATGCCCACAAAACTGACTTGGTGGGAAGCATCAAAGCAGCACATTAGTATAATTTATGGGCATAATACATACTCCAGTCTGGCCAAGTTATCATGCTATGGTAATAGAGGAGACCAAACTGCAAGCAACTCAATGCTGATCATCAGGTGGCGTTTAACTAACCTGACAACCCTGAGGACTAAAGACCTTGAGTAACGAAGACCACAAGGAAGGGTGATTATCCCCAAGTGAAGTGGATTAAATCCTACTTGAATCCATCTTGAGGGCAACAGCCTCATCAATACTGGCCTGGGGCTGAGGATGACTTTGTATGCCCAAAGTGCTCAGGAGTAGAAAGTGACTCATAGAACTGGACAGTGGTTTGGGTGTCACACTGTGATGCAGAAGGTAAATGGAAGGCCACTGCATTATATTGCTCCCAGGACAATCTTCATGGCTGATCGTCATGGGGAGAGCCATTATTCAGAATCGGATACGACACATGAAGAAGAATACGCACCACAACAATACCTTGTGAGTAAGTAAATAAGTAAATACAGGACTAGAAATTGACAAATGAAGACTCCCTGCCAACTGGCAGACATTTCTACCTTTAGAGCTCTCTTATGTTGTTCAGGCATGTGGTTGCTACCACACACTGGTCTTTGCAACTTCCCTCCTCTCTCAAACTGCTTTCTTTTCTCACAAATCAAGGCTTAGCAGTTAGGATGCTGATGGGCTAACACCAAAACTGGCTTAGCTACAGCCCTCTTCATGGATGCACAAAAATGACAAAGTTCCCATTGCAAAAAGGCAGATTTAAGTAGAAGTAGTTCTGGCACAAATGAAAATGAAGGTGATACACACCAATAAAATCTGTCACATTCATCGCATACTTTTTCACATTTGCAGTAAAATAAGATTTTTAGAGTCCACTTTTAAACAGTACACACCTAGGGCAGCCCAGTAATTTGTGTTAAAGCTAAGAATAGCACCCACGTTGTCTCAATGCCTGGCTCCTTCTTCATAGGCATGTCCCACCCTAATCTGACCACTAGCTCTTGATAAGCAGCCTGCCAACTTAACCCCTTTGACCAGTTGCCTTTGGTACACTACCCTTGTCTTTTGCTTTGAGCTACTTGTTCTCAGACCGCCTTCCTCTCTCCCCCCTTCTTGGTTTTGCTATTGGGGTCCAGAAATATACCTGATAAGATATCCTGCAAACTGGCAGTTAACAACATCCTGTTATAACAAAGAAAGGACAGCCACAGGTCATATGTTCTTTTACTTTGGCCAAAACTCTTGGAAGGAAGGGATAAGCAAAGAGATGCTGATGGAAGGGAGTCAGGACATGAGCTCTAAGAAATTGTACTTATCCCAGGCAATTCTATAAAAATGCTGATGATGGTCATAGCCTTTTAAGAGCTCACCAGGATAAATTCTCTTTGCATGAGAAATCAAGAGAATTTGCCTAAGGTACAGCAAGCTGTCTGCACAGATGGTCAGTTTTGAGGCCTGCAGCCACTTTGGTCATTGACATTGCTTGGGTATGACCCCTCTGCAGTGACCATATGCTCCTACCTACCATGGCTCAGTTCAAATTCTCTAGCAATTTTAAGAAGGTAAAACAGGGATATTATGACCATGTTCCCTATCTGTCAGTTATCTGTTTAATGTGATGCGCTACTTGCAGGGATACACAATCAGAGTTGAAATATAAAGATAAATACAAAGAGGGAGCAACAGAGGCCACCAATGTTGAAGCAGCATAGATAATTGAATCTCATCCTTCCAACATCTTGATGAGAAGCACTATAGTTCTCTTTTTTTTTTGACATCAACCATACATTTGGATCAACAACAACAACAACATATGCTTCCAGCAGTGAACAAAGGAGGAGTTTTGAAAACAGTGAAGAAGAAAGCTGAATACAGAAAGGAAAGGATAGAAAGTCAAGCAGACTGGAGAAACAAGCCTACAAATGGTTAATACTTAAAAACGTAGAAGGCAAGGCTGACCCAAAACTGACATAGGGATGGTTAAGAGCAGGAGTTTTGAAGAAGGAAACGAAAGGATTTATCTTGGCAGGAACAAGTTTTGCCAACAAATTGCATGAAGACAAAAATATAGCCCATATCGAACAATAGCAAATGCCAGCTTTGTAGTGAAAAGGATGAAACAGTAGATCATCTGATCTGTGGATGCAGCAAAATTTCACAGACTGATTATTTGCAATGTTATAACAGGGTTGCAAAAATTATCCATTGGAAACTGTCAGAAGTTTGGATTTGAATGCCGTAGAAATCATTGGGAACATCAAGTAAAGAATGTTCTAGAAAATGAGAGAGTCAAGATCCCGTGGGACTTTAAAATTCAAACAGACAGACTTTTGCCTCAAAACACACCTGATATAACTGTTGTGGAAAAGAAGAAAGTCTGGTTTATTGACATTGCTATACCAGGAGACACATGAATTGAAGATAAACAACTGGAGAAAATCACAAAATATCATGATTTGCAAATTGAAGTAAAGCATCTATGGAGAAAGAAATCCATTGACGTTCCCATAGTGATCAGAACTGTTGAAACAATACCTAAAGGAATCTCTAGATATTTGGGAATTTTGGACTTATCAGACTTGAACATTCTAACGCCAAAAAAAAACCCCAACTCTACAAGGAACAGTATATATACTCAGATGTTACCTTATTAGTTCTTAGGTCCTTCATTAGGGCTTGAACTGTTAATTTTATTCCAGTCCTCGACTGAATCAAATGGTTGATTTGTATCCAATGATAATAATAATAGCAGCATCTGATCAGAAGATGCAGCAAAATTTCACAGACTGATTATTTGCAACACCATGACAGGGTTGTAAAGATTATTCATTGGAAACTTTGCCAGGAATTTGGATTTGAATGCAGTAAAAATCTACTGTTGTACACATAGTAATTAGATTCAAACCCTTGGAGCAATACCTAAAGGACTACCTAGGTCAGGAGTCCCTAATCTTTTTAAGATGGGGGTCAGTTCACACTCCCTCAGACTGTTAAGGGGCCTGTACTGCATAGCTCTAGTTTTTCCCAAGAAGCGTGGGGGCAATCTAGCCAACATCTGTCTTGTGGCTTCCCAATTCCTTTCCCTCTGAGAGAGGAATGCAGCATCACCAAAGAAAGGGAAAAGCTCAGAATAAAACAGCCCTTTTGTAATGGTGTTTTCTGCCCTGGTCATTTTGAATTAATTAAGGAATGTGATAGAGGCTATAAATATCTCCTTCCTGTATGATTGATGGTCTATTTGTACTGGATCGGAATGCTCTTAATCTCTGATTGGGAGCCCACCATCTGGTTCTATTGATTTGCTTGCCAGAAATCCAATTGTTCTCTCTGCCCATATAAGGGAAAATTAGGTACATGGAAGGCCAGCCAGACCTCGGCCTGCTGTGACATCACTGCTGGCCCAGGCAGCCAAAGGCTGGTCGGCAGCCTTATGGTGGAATTCTGTTTACTGATTGTGTGAAACGCTCTCGGTGTCTGCTTCCAGGACAGCCCCTCCCCTCCCCCTCATTTGCTGAAACCTCGCTTATGTATCAGTCACTCATAAACCAAGAGGGGGGAAATACTTTCAACTTTTGCAGAACAGAATCAGCCTGGCCTTGCTGACTCTCCTGTCATTAATCAATGGGTTATGGAAAGTTTCAGTGGAAGAAGCACCTTCTTGCGTAACAGGGCCTTTTCTGATTTGAGTGCCTTTTGAAGCAGAAGTTGCATGATACAATTTCTCAGGAGAAAATCCATCGCCATGTCCCTGGAGTTGTGTACAGCCATGTAGCAATGGCAGAAGTCTGCAGGGTTGAAAGGAGAAATGGGGTTGCCTTGCCCAAACATTTTGGAGGGGAGGGGAGGCACTCCTCATGTTTTGGACATGAGCTGATCTCAGACAAAAGGAACCTGATGTGGAGAAACATGTGCAATAAAGCAGGAGGAGGAGGACTTGTGGTCATGGCCATACCAATCACCCCATGACCACTAGCCATAGCTGATGGGAGCTGTAGTCCAGCATCATCTGGCATACCATCTGGTGCTTTGGTTTTTCAATAAGGAATGTTTGGGAGCATATTGACCAATCAGAAACAGAATATTGTGGTTTATTCCTTGGTATTATCAGGTTCTAGATGTTTGACTTGTAGTAGCTCTTGCCAATCCAGTTTACCTGCCAGCTGAAACGTAGACCCCAAAGACTTCACAGGATTAATATTGTGCAGCTACTGAATACTGAGAACCTTTTCACATGTCATGTGGCAGGACGCTTGGGCTATCACTCATTGTCTGTGTAGTAGGGAGCTGCTGAAGGTCCAGGCCAATGTGGACTTCTGAGACTTCTAAGTCTGGACTTTAAGACTTTCCTTGGCCCACAACCCTTGGCTGACCTCTTTCCAAGTTACAGTATTGATAAAATTTATTCTCTCTTGCTTTGCCCATTAGCTAAAAGGTTGAAATAAGGGACCTAAACAAAGTTGGCAAAGGGTAAAGGTCGCCTTTGCTAGAAAGCCAGTCATACAGTATCTGACTCTAGGGAGCAGTGCTCATCTCTGTTTATAGCCAAAGAGCCAGTGCTGTGTGCATTTGCAGACATTTACGTGGACATGTGGCAGCCATGCCTAGACACTGGAGTGCATGGAACACCGCTTACCTCTCCACTAAAGTGGTCCCTATTTATCTATAGTACACTACTTGCAATTTTTTGCTTTCAAACTGGTAGGTAGGTAGGAGCTCACTCCGTCGTGCAGTACTTGGGAATCGAACTCCGACCTTCCAGTTTTCGAGTTCAGCATCTTAACCACTTGAGCCACCATCTGGTAAAGCCCAAATGCAAATAAGCTTGTTTGTTTGCTTGTTGTTACATAGTGAACAAAGGTAAGAGTGACACCCATAAACTGATTCAGTTTTCAATTTGGCTCCAACACCCATCGCTGCAATGCAGAACTTAACAGGAAAATAGTTATCTATAAGTGTACCTACATGATACATGTGTATGCAGGGTTTATTCATTCAGGTGTATAGTTCAAACATTTATTCATTTGGGGAATTGATATCCCAATTTCAGTGGATTTCTTGAGCTATGATTATACCAAGCTGAAAGTAGGGACATTCCTTAGCTTCCACAAACTTTCCTGAGACCTTTTGGGTCTTTCCATTTCGTCTGTTTCTGGTGCTTTTAATGGGTTGGCTGTTGTTTCTCTGGTGGAGAACAGAAACTCTGTATATCTTTCTCAGGTGAAAGACTGGGGAGAGGAAGCATGGAATCTCTGTAATGACTACCAGAGGCCATCAAGCCCCATCCAGCAGCTCACCAAGGTCACTCACACCCAGTGAGGTCAGCCATTCCTTCCACTTTGTTCCCATATAGTTTGACAAACATAGATCAGGAGTGTCAGGAGCTTTGTCACTTGGAAACACAGTCTTGGCAAGAGAATGGAAGTCCTCTCAATTGTAGACAGCAAGTACGTATCAAATGCAAACTAAAGGGCATTTTGCTGCCAAAAGCAGAATGGCAAATGGTGCCTTCTGTGCACCCTGGTTGAGGTGGACGGTACCCAAAGCTGCCTAAGTTGTTTTGAAAGATGAGCTAGAGAATCTCTTTAGCACTTGTCACCATCCCTGAAAGGAAAAATACACCAATGACACAGTTCATAGCTAACAAGCTGCTGACATTTTATGACAGGCAAGATGTTTTCCTTCATGTGACTGCCTCCCTGTGTCTAATGACAGAGCCAGCCCACCTGAAAAAAGACTTCTTTTGGCTAAACACACACACATCCGTTGTCTGCAATGAAAGTAGCTGCTGTTTGTGATCTTCTCTTCTTCTAGCATGTTGCAATCAACCCAAATCTACAAGGAACAGAGTGAATATTTATAGAAAATGTTCCAATCCATATTATAGGACAGTGATTGGAGCTCTCAGTGACATTCAAGGGCAGTCCTAAGGGCTATGGATAACTATAAGAATACCTGTCTTGCATTTAAGAGATTTCAGGACCAGCCACCAATCTTCTTAGGCTGTCCTGGGAAACACTGTTTTATGAAACTCCAGAGAACTGCTGCCAGTCTGAGCAGACAATAGTGAACAGATGGATCATTTGGGCTGGTAATCATTGTCACTTAAATAGCTGAGTGCCACTGGAACCATCTCACGTACTCAATGCTATTGCTACTTTCATGAAGATGGTTGGTGTGGGAGATGATTCTGTGGGAGAGTTCTCTAAGGACTGTGAATAGTGTGCATATTTCTGTTTGGGAGAAAGTGTGTGAAAGGGAAATGAGTGAGTGGGGAGAAATAAAGAGAAAAAGAGGAAGAGGAGAGGGGGGAAGAGAAGGGGGATGAAAAAGGAGGCAGTTGGCCCCAGCTTAAGAACAAATGATTGGCTGATTCTTAAAAGGCTGGTGATAAGCATGTTATCATGAAACAGTATTAAATGGGGTAGTGTTGAGTTGGGAGTTACCTTATTTATATGCTGGGACATGAGCAACACATGCTTGCAATACTACATAAAAGGCCCAATGGCAAAACGAGCAGAGAAGGAACCACTTCACTATTCTGATTCCCAACAATCATGGAGGTGGGAGAGGACATACCAGATGGACTGGCTGTGAAGGCACACCTTGTTAACATCCTCATGGCTGTGGCAGTCCATTGCAGTCCTGGTGTTAAATCCTGCATGTCTCACTTCATACGTGCCATCGGAGAAGGTTCCGTGATTACAGTGTGTGGGTCACTTAATGGTAAGCTGGGATCCATCTTAAACAAATTTTCCTGAAAATGATTTCCAGGAGGAAAATGTATACTCAGATTCAATTAGCAGCCAATAACACCGACAACAACTACATAAAATGCACTTCTTTGCCCTTTCATCCCCCACCCCCCAATGTAGGTCAAGATCATTCAGCTCTGACAGTTTCCGTAACGGACTATATCAAGGACATGCATATGCCATGGAAAGGTTTGAAGCAAACCTGAGAACTGCCTTGGCAAGGAGTGAAGCACAAGCATCTGGGAGAAAGTGCCTGCTTTGGGCCCTGTCTCAGGTAAGCCAGCTCCAAATGTACAGCCTGTGCTCTGGATACAAGGACAGGACAGGATAATCAAACACAGGTTTCCCAGGGCTCTTTGCCCATTGAAGTAGCTACAGCCAAGATGACCAAAGGTCAGATTGCAAAGGATTCTTTCTCACAAATCAGGAGTTAACACATTCAGCAAGGTAACATGTATGTGTTACAAGAATCAAATTAGAGTCTGGCTAGGCTTGGGCATGCTTAAACAGTCTTCATACTCCCTGTAAATTTGAACAATTAGACATTTAACTGTATGAATAAAGCCCTTCTCTGAATTATGAACAACAATCTTCCCCAGGGAATAATAAAGCAGTATTCAGATTCTTTTGCAATTGTGAAATTGTTTCCTGGCAATGCTTTTTAAACAGCAATTATTTGTTTGTACTCTCCCTTGTTCACAAGAGGAGCCTTTTGGGCAGAGGATAGTGAGGACACCTTAAAAGCAAAAGAGCTTGGGGGCAGAGAAAAGTTTTTGATAACAGGATTTACCTTTTCCATCCTAACCAAGACCATGTCTGCTGAACTTGTGAACCCCACAAAACAAGAAAGGTGAACAAAAGTCATCCACTGAAAATTCTTGAGATTACAGGAGGAGGGAATGAATGATTCATCTACTTCTAAATCTGACATTTGAGCAATGCACCCCTTTTCTGGAATATTGAGAGAAGGGATTCTAACTGTGGACTATGTGGTACACATACCACAGTGCCAGGAAAATATCAGCTATATGAGTTCAAATAAATCCTGGGTGTTTAAACTTTAATTTTAAGTCTTACTTCAGTTGTTATTTTTGTAATGGCAGATCTCTCATGTTGCTATTGTGGTCACTTCCATGAATCCCAAAGGTGTTTGTGTCCATTCATTTTGCTAATGCTCTGGCTTGACCTTAGGAACACTGGCTTTCTTTTCCTACTTTCTGGGAGAGGTCATAAACTAGCTGTTTGAGGATTGTATCCTGTGCCTGTAGAAGTCCCACTTGTTTGGATAATCCAGGTGTTTCCTGCCTTGCTTGATGGGAGAGATATTGTGGTCTGGTGGTGTCAAGAAATTTCCTCATACCATTCTTCTTGGAGAATCTCAATTAGTTGGCATGTGGAAACCATAGCTGATCTGGGTTTAGTAGACTTGGCAAAATCTCCTTGGGATCTACGCTCAAAAGAAGTGCCTTTAGAACCAAGGCTGAATAATTAGATGGAGAGAGAAGATAATAAGCATGTAATGTGTGTGTGTGTGTGAGAGAGAGAGAGAGAGAGGAGGAAGGATGTGAAGGATGTTATATGATGTATGTGTAGGCTGGGAATGGTCCCATCCATTCTGTGTTCTGACCACAACCACTGATGATGTGAAGCTTATTTAGGTTTCGTAGGTATCTCCTGGCTCGTGGGTCAGAAACAGTTCCTCAACCTGAAGGTCATTTAATTCTATGTGTAGTGAAACTGGGGGATGCAGTAAACCGAGTGAAGGTTCTGACAGGATAGGAAGGTGTAAATAGGAACAGTTCTGTGGATGTGGAGCCAGAGGTTGGGAGTTCAATTCTTCACCTTGTTTCCCAGGAGAAGAGCCAGCCTGTGAAGCCATGAGTAAGCTGCACAGTCCAAGAATACTCCCAGAAAAAGAGAATGGCAAACTATTTATTACTATTATGTAGGTGTACATGGCCCACCAGATGTTAGACTGGAGTTTTGGAGCCTCACTGCTCAGGTCCTAACCCTGGACCAAATTGCCAGTGAGGTATCACCTGATAATACAGCTGGTACCTAGTAGTGTTACTCTGTGCACCTGGTCTGTTGCGATCTTATAAATGCCAATCAGACTCAGATGGTTTTTTCATCCTTTTTGGGATTGCTCCCAGTGCTGTTATCACTAGTGGTATCACTGTTGCCTTTTCCCCTCCAGAGATGCTGCATTTCATTTCTAAGAACCTGATATCTCTTTTTCTTTCACCCAACTGTTACCTGGAATCATTACATCAATCAGCTTAACGAAAATTAAATTCAACCGTAGCAATGTCTGGAGTGTTGTGTTCAAACTTCTTATTGGTTTAGAAGATCTTAGAATTCCAAGTAGGGTAGCATATAATAATAATAATAATAATAATAATAATAATAATAATAATAATAATAATAATAATAATAATAATAATAATAATAATAATAATAATAATAATAATAATAATAATAATAAACAACTGTCTTATCCTCATTGCCAACCACCTTTTCAGGTTTGTGTTGCTCTAGTACTTTGAAGATGATATTCCATATTTCCTGCACAAGTTCTGATGTAACTTTGCTGTGACTAATTTATGGAACCTTTTGTAGTCATTATATCTGTGTGATCTTACTGCACACACTGATAATGGGTCCACTGTTTCATCCATTTCTTTACAAAGCATATACGTAATGTCAGTTCCAGTTTTTTCAACTTCAATTATGCTGGTTCATGGTGCTTGCTCTTGGAAAGCAGATATAAGTCCTTCTGTCTCCTTTTTTATAGGATACCAGATTTTAGTCATAGCCAATTATTAGTCCTATCCACTATATTTTTACATATTGAGCATGTAATGCAGGGATTCACAACCTATGGCCCACAGACCTAACCCAGCCCGTGCTGCCAGTTAATCTGGTCCACGGTGAGGATCCTGGAGCTGCCACTGCCACCGCTGCCACTGGAACCACCGGAAATGCCCTGGAAGCAACAAAAATGCCACAAAAATGCTGCAAAAACACAGCAAAAAAGCAGAAAATATGGCAAAATCGCTCCACCCTCGATCCCACTGCCACTGGAAGCCACAGACGTGGAGAAAACACCCGGGATCATGCCATTACCGCACCCACCGCTGCAACCGGAAGTGGCAAATGTAGCGGGAGGAATCAAGCCTCCAGCCTGCTCACTTGTGTGAGGGTTGTGTGGCTGCCCCACAGCACAAAAAGGTTGTGAACCCCTGGTGTAATTGTTTATTATTCCAAGCATTTCTTCTATACCTTAGCATCTCTTCCCTGTATGCATCTTTCAGTTCCACAGTCTTGATGATACCTTCTGTAGAAACTTCATTTTAACATCCTGTCATTACTGCTATGATCATATTCACTGAGAAACTTTTTTTAGCTCTACCATTGTTTGTTTCACTTCATCCAGTCCTTGTCCTCCACCCTCCCACAGCAAATAAAATCTATCTGCATCACTTTGCAGATGAAGAACATGACCACAATCATCAACACCCTTGTTCTCCAGTCCAAAACATCCAACCCAGTCACTGTCCAATCTACAATACCTACAGTATATGTTGCCACTGGTACTACCCAGATATTTACTTATTATATGATATTTCTTCCATTCAGTCTCAATTTCAGGATATTTCTTAAATACTCTGCTTTGGTCTTCTTTTCATTATTGCATGGTTTACGTCATTTGCTTGTAAAACTCACAAATATTTAATGTTTTCATTATATCAAGATTCTATATGATTCTTCCCTCTGCCAGCTGTATTCTAATATCATCAATGGTACCATGACTATTACAAATAGTAAAGGTGAAGGTGGTGGTGGTGGTGGTGGTGGTGGTGGTGATAATTAAGAAAGGTGTACTTTTCTCCACAACCACATGTAAAGGTAGTGCCCCTCAGTGGTGTGTGTGTAGATTGTTGTTTGTTTGTTATGCAACTCAGAAGACAAGCTGACAGATTGTAAGGTATAGGCAACAACCATCAATTTGTGTTCTGCATTTTGTTGTTCAGCCGCACAGTCGATTCCGACCCTTTGCGACCCCATGAACCACTGTCCGCCAGGCTCTTCTGTCCTCCACCATCCCCCTCAGCTCTGTGCCCATTGTGTCCACAATACCATCTAGCCATCTCATTTTTGGCTGCCCCCTTCTTCTTTTGCCCTCAACCCTTCCCAGTATCAAGCCTTTCTCAAGTGAGTCTTCTCTTCTCATTTGATGTCCAAAGTACTTTAGCTTCATCTTTACTATTTGCCCTTCTAAGGAGCAGTCGGGGTTGATTTCTTCTAAGATTGACCTATTTGTTCTCCTCGCTGTCCAGGGGACTCTCAAAACTCTCCTCCAACACCACATCTCAAAGGCATCTATTCTTCTGTGCTCAGCTTTCCTAATGGTCCAGCTCTCACAACCATACATTGTCACAGGAAATACAATTGCTTTGACTATACGAATTTTTGTTTGCAATTTGATGTCTCTGCTTTTCACTATGCTCCCCAGGTTTCTCATCGCATGCCTCCCAAGAATCAGTCCCCTTTTTATTTCATGGCTGCAATTCCCATCTGCAGTGAGCTTTGATCCTAAGAAAGTAAAATCTGTCACTGCTTCTACTTCTTCCCCATCTATTTTCCAGGGACTGATAGGGCCTGTTGCCATGATCTTGGTTTTCTTGATATTGAGTCTCAAGCCAGCTTTTTCACTTTCTTCTTTCAACCTAATCAGGAGCTTCTTTAGGTCCTCCTCACTTTCTGCCATTAGGGTGGTATCATCTGCATATCTCAAATTATTGATGCTTCTCCCAGCAATTTTAATCCCAAATTGTGATTCCTCCATCCCTGCATTGCGCATTATGTGTTCTGTGTATAAGTTGAATAAGCAGGGTGACAAAAAGTAGAAACCAACTTCTGTTGTAACACTATGTTCTGAGAGTCATCAGGTTTTCTGTGGAGACACAAATCCATCTGCCCACCCAACAGATGACATTTATGAATCTCATAGCTGCTTCCCATTTGAGATCAGAAAAATCCAGTCAGGCTTTTGTGCAATGGAACTGAGAGGCATGTTTTAGGGAGGTTAAGTGTGGTTGTCAAGAGGGAGGGAGGGAAATGGAGAGGCAGGAGGACAAGGAAGAAAGATGAACCAGAGTAGAGGCAATTATATTAAATGCATAGCAAATTTTTTCTAGGATTGACTTTAGAAAAGTCAGATAGGATGGCTTATGGTCTTGTACAGGATCGGAGGTCAAGAATGAGTGATACCTTTATTAGACAATTAAAACAGTTTTAAACATAAACTGGCTTCTGACTTTGTAGAAGTCTTTGCGATGATAAAATAATAAAACTTTCAAATTTCACAGCCAGAAGTCCAGACCAGGCTCTTTGTTCACAGCAAGCTATAAAATTAAGGACACAGGACAATCCGACACTTAATCACATCATTAATTATTAGAACCCAGAAAGTCTTCATATTGATCCAATTCCATCTGCTTTGTTTGGTTGGGAGGTGTCCTTGGCCCAGTTTCCTGTTATGGGATACTGGGATTCATGGGAAGGAGCAGTCATTGTACTCAGTACATTGATAGAGACACTAGAGCAAAAACTTGAAGAATTATGTACTTTCATATTTTTGGTGTAGGATAGCAGCGATATCTTGGCCTACAGTGAACTGTCACTCAAAGGGTATAAATCCATTAAGGTAGAAAGGTTCTTGCCCTATTCAGAGTTTTCAAAATGCTACTGTGAGCCTGGAGCAATCATGCTGTGAGATCTTAGCAGGATTCTAGTCTGCCGACATGCATAATGGCAGGGGGAGTGAAGCATACTTTCTTCTCAGCTATCTTGCTCCTTTATATCCCAACACAACCACAGCAGTATTCCGTCTTTCCTCTGATCTAGAAAACAGCAAAAAAAAGTAATCAGACCTGGAAACACACATTGTGTGTCTGTAGAGAGTAAAAAAGAGGATGCAGATGTGCTTCAAGTTTGCTTACCATTTCTCTGGGGTTTCATGTTCCTTCCTATTATGTTTTGTTCTGATTAAGTGCTGTGGAGCCCAGTGGGCAGACACAGTAGCTAGGTTGTGTCTGAGAGTTTGTCTACACTGGCCTATATATATATCCCACTCTTCAGATCAACTTAAGTTATATATTCCACACATGTTCTCAATTAAAATGCTCCACCCCACCTCTTTTTACTGCTGCCTCACTGCTTTCTAACACAGCACTAGAGCTGCATTTATTTTGCAATAAATGTATTTATCTAGCCACAGTGGAAACACATTGTGCCATGCTAGCCACATGCACCACTTTTTCACGATGTCACTTTATTTTATTGAACAAAAACACTTTCTCATCACCACCACCCTGAATAATGGCTGTCAAGAATGGCAGGGAAGGGAATGAGAAGTGGATTGGCACTCATTGAAGAGGGGACAAACTGAAGCTATGTCCCATCTACACTGGAGAAAAACATTTTGGTGCAGATGGAAGGGATACTCGAGTGAGAGCTGGTCACCATTTTATATTACCCAGTGTAGGAAGGTCCTCAGTAAATCTGTCCTCAGGGAAGCTAACAGGGCCAAGCAGTCCTCCATTGGTTATAGGGGATCTTTTTATTTCAGCTTGCAAAATTGCCTTTTGTGAGCAATATGACTTTTGGATAAGAAGAAGAATGTCTCAATTTCACCTGTATAAGTAAATAATGTGCATGTCGGTTCAGAGGTTCTGGAAGCTGTATTCCTAAGAAGTAATTCCCCTACCCCCAATTATAGGGTAAGGTGATCCTTCCTGCCAGGGGTAGAGGGCCACTCAACAGAATGACCAGAAGGTGTTTCAAAGAAAGCAAAGCTGACTTATTACATTTCAAAGTACCTGGAATGATGCACATAGCAGGAAGTTAGACCCAATGGCCTAAAACAGGGGTTCTCAAACTTTTCATGCCATGGGCCAGACCACGTCCCCTCAGACAGCTAAGTGGGCTGGACATGTGGGTTCCCCCTGCCGTAAACGCTGCTGTAAACTGAATTGGGTGCGTTTGCACAGGTGTGTTTATGGATGACATAAACACATCTGCTTCCACTTCCGAGATCGTCACTGGGAGTGGATGATTTGCCACCATTGGCCAGGTCTGGCCCGTGGGCCATAGCTTGTGAACCCCTGGCCTAAAAGGTCCCTTCCAATTCAGTTATTCTATGGCTTCCCAGTGTAAAGAGCCAAACCCTCTCCCAGCCATCGCCACCACCATCCCCATCAACCATGGAGTCATCAGTGTCTAAACATTTTCCTACCATGCCACTGATTTTCTGTGTACCATCTTGTGAATAAGCCCCATTGAATTCACAGGATTGGCTTCCAAGGTAACTAGAGCAGGCCTAGGTATCTCAATGCGGATGCCTATTTTAAAAAAATATTGTTTCTGAAAATGTGGTGGAAGGCGAACAGGTTGGAGCAAGTGATGCTGCTTACTTTTGCAAGTATCCCTATTGAAATTCGTTACGGCAGGTGGTAGTTCACCCAGCAACAGCTCCTGCTTATTATAGAAGAGACAGGAAATTGTCTTTAAAAAAAAGGGGGGGGGATCCTATGACATCATGTCCAAGTTGTTTCTCCCCCCCCCCCCGTCTCTTTGGGACTGTGGATGTGAGACAAGTCTCATCTTTTCCACTTTGAAAATAGCACTTGATCATGTCAATATACTGAGCTGAATTAAAAACAGGGAATTTAACAGATTGATTATGGCATAAACTTTGGCAGACTGTAGTCTACTTCAAGGCACATGAGAAAATCTGTATCTTTGTAAAAATTGTTTTCACAACAAGGGATGAGAAGGGTCAAGCAAACCTTCTTGGGAATGGAGTTGGAATTGCCAGGGACAGCCTCACAGTGCCACCTCCAGGAAGCCCTTGTGTTAAGTAGCAGGCTTTCCCCTCATTTTGCTTCTTTCTTTCAAGTAAGTAGCTGTGTTAAGTCCATTTCAGCATCCTGCCAAAATAAAGCCAGCCCGATCTTAAAGGAGGTAGCCTGCTCGGGCAGGCTCCTTTAAGGTCAGGCTGGCTGGGGCTGTCAGGCATCCCCAGCCAGCCCGATCTTAAAGCAGGGAGCCTGCTCGGGCTCCCTGCTTTGTGATTGGGCTGGCTAGGGCTGTCAGACACCCCTAGCCAGCCTAATCTTAAAGGAGGCAGCCTGCCCAGGCTCCCTGC
Source organism: Furcifer pardalis (assembly GCA_030440675.1). Lineage (NCBI taxonomy): Eukaryota > Metazoa > Chordata > Lepidosauria > Squamata > Chamaeleonidae > Furcifer > Furcifer pardalis. The sequence goes on along the minus strand of CP126893.1, from coordinate 62,838,105 downwards.
TTTAAGATCGGGCTGTCTGGGTGTGCCTGACATCCCCAGCCAGGCCGATCTTAAAGCAGGAAGCCCCGGCAGGCTAGCACATGCGACAGTTGGTATTTTGATGCATGTGCACTCACCAACAGCCATTTTGGGTTGCACAGTTGGGCAGCCGGTGAGGCGACCGAACCGGTCAGCTAAAAAAAAAAAAAAGTAACCATCCCAGGTGGTTTCCCTGGAAAGTTACTGTCCCCCTGGGAGACCACACGGGATTGTTACCACCAGTTCTACAGAACCGGGGCATACTGGCCCATGCCCACCACTGCTTTCACCCCAAACACAAGAAAGAAGGTTCAGTGAAAGACAAGACGCTGCCTGTGTTTATGTCATTTTGTGCACACATTATGTGCAGAGCTTGGGAGAATTACTTTTTGGGGGGTTACATCTCCCAGAATCCTCCAGCCATGCTATTACCTATTACCATGCTAGGGGGTGGAGGGGCAAGAAACACAGTCTGAGCATTATAGTTCCAAAACTGAAGATATGACTAGATGGTTGAATTAGTCTGATTTAGCCTAGATCATGCTGAACAGGGTTGCTTTGAGGTGGGATAGGTCCTTTGGGCTAATCCTTGCATCTACTTGCAGAAATCAAACACACCACAAATCAATCATTTGTGTTTAGCATAATCAAGACTTCTTTCCCTTTAAAGGGAAAGGTTTTCATTTCTCAAGGTGGTTAAGCAGCTTAAGCAAAGCAGGAGGGGGGGGGGAGAAATCAGAAGCTTTCCCTTTAAATTTTTTCTCACCAATTACCTTTGAAGGGGAAAAGAGAAGTTTTGCAACTATTTTTAATTTGTCCAAACTGGCACAACCCATCAGTGATATTTGGAGAGGGCTTTAAAAACCATGTTATTTATTTATTTATTTATTTAATCAAAATTGTATGCCACCCTCCTTACAAAGACCCAGGGTGGCTAACAAACTTAAAACACAGTAAAAACATGGTATAAAAACAGTATTAAACAGTAATAAATAGTTACAAAAATTAAAAGAGATTAAATAAGTCACACACGGAGAGGGAGGGGTTAGATGAGCCAACAAACTGAGGCAACTGTCTGGCCCATACCCCACACATGCCCCGCCAGCCAGGTCTTAACCCCCTTCCTAAAGGGAAGCAGCTCCATCAGGAGATGAAACTCACTTGGCAGGAGGTTCCATAGGGCTGGAGCAGGCACAGAGAAGGCCCTCCCTCTAGTGCTAGAGAGGTGCACCTCTCTAGCCGATGGTACAACCAGAGAGCCTCTCTAGTCTGCTCTGGTGGGATGGACAGATGTCCTTAGGGCGATGCGGTCTCTTAAGTATCCTGGCCCACTACCATATAGGGCTTTAAAGGTAATGACCAGCACCTTGAATTGCACCCAGAGGCACACTGGCAACCAGTGCAGCTCCTGCAGCAATGATGAGGTACGAGCATAACACCCGCACCCCATCACAACCCGGGCAGCCGCATTCTGGATCAGTTGCAGTCTCCGAATGGTCACCAAGGGCAGCCTCATGTAGAGCGCATTACAGTAATCAAGTCTGGAGGTGACCAAAGTGTGTGTGATCATGAGCAAAGAGTCCCGGTCTAGGAGTGGGCATAACTGGCATATTACACGAAGTTGTTCAAAAGCCCTCCTGACCACGACTGCCACCTGCTCTTTGAGCAGTAGTCGTGAGTCCAAGAGGACCCAGGTCTGTTTGGGGCAAAACTGCCCCATCCAGAACCAAAGATGGTACCTCCCATTGTTAATGAGTTAGCATCAATTAAGAAGAAAATGCAGAACTTCCTCTCCCTTGCCCTTTTAAAGGGGCTTCTGCAAAGTGACAGCACTTTGGTTCGATTCCAGCATTTGCACATACTGGTACTAAACTGCATATAAAAAGGAGCAGCCCTAATGGGGAGCCAGGAAGGTGTAAGTAAGAATGTTTTGTGGATGGGCTAATTAGTGCTGGCATTTACATTGTGGGCAAAAGTGATGAACCAGCCCTTCCCCAGAGACGACCAATCTGCAAGAGAAGTGCCTGTGAAGTCACTCCCTGACTTTTCTAAACTTTGATCACCTGTTACATTCATGCCTGCAGAAATCCTCATCCCTTAACCAGGGACTCACTTAGCAAAAAAGTCGCATAACGAGCAGGTTTTTCGCTAACCGGTCCGACTCGCATAATGAAAATTTTCACTATGTGATTCAGACTTTCCCTATGGAAACACTCGCACAGCAAGCGTTTCTATGGGGAAAACTCGCATAACGAATTTTTTTTTGCTATGCGAGTTTCCCCCCCCTAAAAAAGCTCATTATGCGAGTTTTTCCACAGGAATTTTCGCTATGCGAGTTTGTTTTGGATAGCGAAAAACTTGCAAAGCGAACAGCCTCGCAGAATGAATTAAATTCGTTATGCGAGGTATGACTATACTGCATTGCAGGATACCATATCAACATGTGCCTGAGTCAGCTGTCCAGCGCTGTCCTTTCAACTGCCTATTTTGTCTTTCCATCTGGAGTCTGCTATATATGCTACTTTTCTCAGTAAACATTGTTAAAACTGTTGCTGGTGTTTCCTTCATGCTTCAACCCCTCCCCACAAACAACAAGTTAATTGTTTTACTCAGCACAGCCTTTTGGAGGCTGTCTTTATCAGTTTATAATTCCCCTCAGGAATGGGAATGTGCAGCACCAGATGTTAAACTGCATCTCCCACTCCTCCTCTTCTTTGTCAGGTCAGTGGATGTAATAAAAGTCAGAGCCATGTAATAATATTTTGGTTGCCCCATTTGCAAAGACAGTTGTACCTGGGTGTACAGTACTTTCGAAACAGCCTGCTTAGTTCAGTGCACAACTTATAAGAGTTAAGAAGCAGTAACTGTAGAAGTAGTCAGGGAGTTTGATTCTGTTTTGCTTGGGCCTAGTGTTGTTTGTATGACTTGTAGCCAGTCCCTTTTGTTCCTGTCCAAATCCCCAAATCCATGAGATCCTCCCATCTATTCTTGTTCTAAACTCTGGAAGAAGGATCAGCATTCAAAGCAGTGCCTCCACTGCAGCTCTGCAAACCACACAAGTAATTATGCGTGACCATACCAGAAATTAAGACTCTGTGAAACATGGTTGTTGTTTTTTGCATGAATGGTTTATTCCCACAGCTAAGAATAAAAGGTGAGCAAGGCATGATCAAAGAGCTGTATAGCATGCTGGAGACGAGGCTGAGTTTTGTTTTACAAAGTTTATTGGAAAGGGTCTTCCATAGCACAAACTAAAGGGAAAAAGCACACAATTCCAAAGAAAGTAATTTTCATTTTATATGCTGACCAAGTTACTTACTTACTTACTTACTTACTTACTTACTTACTTACTTACTTACTTACTTACTTACTTACTTACTAGAAAGAAAGAAAGAAAGAAAGAAAGAAAGAAAGAAAGAAAGAAAGAAAGAAAGAAAGAAAGAAAGAAAGGTTTTTGCAATGTGTCATTGCTTTGCGGGGTGTGTGTGTGTGTATCTTTTTATTTTATGACTTGCACCCTATGTTGTTGGCTCTGCCCTTTCCGAGTCCACTATCCCAGAGACTCCTAGTCCTTTCCCTCTTTCCATGGCATACAAACACTCAGATTGATGAAGAACAGAAAAGGCAAGGGCCATAGGAATGAAGGAGATCTTGCATGGCCTGAAACAAGGACTACCCCCACCCCCACCCCAACCAGGTAAGCTAAGAAGCTGCCCCCAAGTTTCCATTTCTAAGGGATGAGGAGTATTGGTTTTTTTTAATGCAGCAACATTTAACTCTTAGGCTTCCTCAGTTTCTGGATAAACGAGGAAGCATGGAAGGGCAAGAATGAGAATGCATGGACAGACATTAATATTGGGTGTGCTAGAACAGTATTTTCTATGCCCGACTGGGAGGATAGAAGGCTTGAAGAAATGCAATAGTTGTAAAACTGCAAATTCTTTAGGTAGTGGGAAGCCCCCTCACACACCCACACAGTGCCATGAGTTCTGTGTATGCTCATCATTGGCCACAGGATACTGACTGATTGCTAGTGGTAGAGTTGGAAAAAAGCATGTGAATCAATGGAGGTGAATTAGTGGAACCAGGTCACTGGAGTCTTGAACCAGGAAACGTAGACCTTGCAACAGTCTAAGTCAGACCACAGAGGCTCTAGTGGAGTTAGTGAAATATCTTTGGTGTCAGGATACTTTGATGTAGCACACCAGGCAATGTACACACACACACGTATATGAAAGCCCTAATCTGTGTATATATTGCAGCATACATGGCTTATTCTGGAGATGTTTCCATTGTGCAACTACCTGTTTATCCCCTTCTGAGCCAACGGAAGATTCCAGAGTTCAGAGACTGTCCTATATGTTATACATTGCTGTAGTCAGCCTTCTAAAATTTCTCTCCACATTCCTGATGCTTTCCACAAAAAGCTGACATGTTTTTTTCTTATTTTAACCAGCCTCTTGTGAGACATTGAAGAAACATTTTAAGTATGCGAATTTACATGTGAATATACCCAAAGGAATTTCTCCCTGAAGGGTTGTTTCTGGTCAAATTCAGGGGGACACTTTTTTTTTTTGCTGACCTATGATTTAGCTATAAAGTCATAAACTCTTAGTTAGCTTCTCCTACTTATTCATCACATATTGAACATAATCAGCTAGTTTCCTTATTTACTGATGCTGTTGTGATTTGTTTGTTGCTGCTTGTGCTGGTCTCCTTTTAAATATTCCTTTCCAAAATAAAATGGTACATTTTATTTAAATGTAGTCATTTTCACTTTGCCACTTGGTGGCAGATAAAGACAGATCATTCCAATGCACTACTTAGCAGCTCCAGAGAAAACTATCAAAGAAGATACAAAGCTACCATTACAGACATACAGCTACAAATCCAAATAATGGTTCTCCTGTTAATTTTTTCTAAGTACTATCCTATCTGCCTTTCACTAATCCAACAGCTTTTTTGTCTTCATGGTCTGTGGAATTTTCAGGTATTTATTACTCATGTTTGCGTCCACAAGATAAGATGACATTGTCTGTAGATTGTATTGACTACTTTAGTCCAATTACTGAAGTCACCCTTTCTAGTTTGGGTGCCACACTGGAACCCAACTGACTGTATTCCAAAGACATAATAGACTCTTGCCATTACATCTCAAGTATGACTACAATTTATTTACTCCTTCAGAGCATGGAGCTGACAATGTAAAGTGTCGGACCTCAGGCGTCTCAGTAAGCCCCCCCCCCCACTCATGCTCCTGAGCATGTGCTCATCTCTGGAACATATTTAACCCTTACCTTCCAACTTTGAGAGACCTGGGCCGCGTTTAAAAGGAACTTAGTGAGCTCTAGCAGTAGAGCAGAACAAGGGAGGCTTCTTCTTCTGGTAGCATGCAGCCGAATTGCCTTGTGTGTGTGTGATAAGAAAAACAACAATCTTCAAAGAGAACCAGCTGTTTTATTCTTCAGGTTCATGTAGCAAAGTCCATGGAAAAGCGTAGATCGAAAGGTCATAAACATAAGATCAGTCCAGTAAACAGTACAGGATCTTTTAGGTAATCATAGTAAAAAAAAAAGAAGAGTAATCCCATACCAGCAAACAGAATTTACAGTCCAGGGTCTTAAGCCATTGAGATCCAGAAACGTACTCACAAATCGAAACAGGTCTTAATCCATGGAGAGACAAAAAACGAACTAACTTCTCTGCAAACATGGAGAATCTGCAGTCAGGTGGGTTACTCTTAGCCAATCAGGTAACAGAGAAAACTTTCTCAAAACAATAGTTGTTTACATTCATGTGAAGACATAACACCCAGCTCTGCTAGCTAGAAAGATAAGAATTACTGAAAAACAGGCAACCTTGTGATATGAGTCCATGAGGCAGAGAGAAGACAAAGGATTTCTATGAGGCCTTTTTATGAAGACTAGCTGAAAAATTGCAATTGCAAGCCTTGGGAGACATTAGGAAATGTGTCGTTTCCTGGGCTGGTTCCACCAAGACACACAGCTGCGGGGGCTGGAGGTGGGCTGCTCCCACTGCTGGCAGTTTTGATGTCAGCAGTGGTGGCAGTGGCGATCACACTTTGTCCTGGCTGCTCTGAGCAGCCTCTTGCTCAGTCCCATCCCCTCTGCAGCCTTTGCCAAAGCCAATCACCTTGTTAGGAAAATCTTCCGAGCCTCCTCAGTTTCAAAACCCATGGCGGTGGAAGGGTAAACCTGGCGCGCTGTGGTGATGCCATCCTGGGTGACCAGGGGGCTCTCTTAGCACTGCAGATTTTGAAACCGAGGAGGCTCCGAAGAAACCCAGTTTGGCGCCAGATTGGGTCTCTGCGCAGGCGCAGTTTATTGGAGCCTTTTCGGCTCCGTTTCTCTTTAACTGCCTGCCGGTCGGAGTGGAAACCGGTGCTTCCGTGATGCAACGGGGGAGGTCCGGTACCATTTTCGAAACAAGGGTAAGTCGAAATTTCCCCTCCCTAAATGGGATTGCCCCGCAGAATGCGGGACAGTTGGCCGCCCCGCTCTATAGCAGTTAAAATATTTAACTAAAATGACCCCAAAATAATTAGAGAAGGTCAGCCTGGTACAGCCTGGGTCTTCCCCTCACCCCCAGGAAGATCTGCACTGCGTCACTTTGAACGGTTTGCTTCCGCATTAGTGTCCAGAATGAGACTCATGTAAAAGCCTTTCTTTCCAACATCTCTCACCTCAAGTAGGCTGCAACTCGATCCAAGCATACGTTTTTCCTGCCCCAGGTGCTGGGAGGCCTGATCTTAGAGGCCTGCTGGTCCTAGGCCACCTTCGCCTTCTGAAACAAGCAGGAAAAATGCCACTGGCATGAATTTGTTTAAGGTGGATCCCAGTTTGCCAAGAAGTGACCCCCACACTATGATCTCTGAGCCATCTCTTGCAGCACATATGAATTGCAAAATGCAGGATTTGACACCCAGCCTGCAATGGACTCCTGCAGCCTTGAGGATATTATCAAGGTGCACCTTTACAGCCAGTCCATCTGGGATGGCCTCTTTCACTTCCATGACCATTGGGAATCAGAGTAGTAAACTGGTTCCTCCTCTAATTATTTTGCCTTTGGGCCCAGTATGATGGTTTCCACTGGCATTTCCTCCACTGAGGGGGACCATCATCCCACCCAAAAGGGCTCATCCACACATAGCCATTTGGCCCTTTAGGGAGTCAGGTTATTTACCACTGCCAAACACTTGCTGTTGAGTTGCTGGCTGTACGGTCTATTCAATTACTGTAGCAGGATGTCTGGCCAGACAAGCTGCCTCAAGTGAGACATGTGCTAATTCAACACATATATAATAACCCATAGTAAAAGTTTTAGGGAATTATAGTTGCAGCTTGGAATTGCTGAGCAAGAGAGAGAGAGAAATACATGCAGTTAGAACCAGATGGTAGAAATATGAGTACAGTACTGTATTAACCTTTGAATCTCAAGATGCAACTACAGTGGAGTTTTCTCTGCAGTTTGTGCCAGAGTTGGCACAGTTAAATTTAATGTACTGTATTTACCATTGACTACACAATGCACAGCTAATTGTGAGTAAGCCTGTTCCCCCCCACCCCAGGACATTTGTTGCTTTTTGTTCGCCTAGTAGGGATTGGTGTTTTGTTTTTTTCCAGGGTTCCCCCTTTATTGCTTTGCTTTCAGTTTCTAACATGTATCACCACCTGCAAAATGGGCCTGTGGTAAGTGTCTCCTAAGTAATGTTGATGTTGGGGCTTTTTAAAAAATTCCCACACCAAAGAGGCAGAGGAGTGAGAGAATTGATATAACATTTTGAAAACTGCAGGGTTTTTCTGATATAACAATAAATTGGAACAGCATAGTGAAAATTTTTTGCAAGACAGTATAGATGCTCTCTTTAGAGCAGGGCTGCCCAAACTATGGCCTGGGGGCCGGTCCTGGCCCCTGATGCCAATTCATCCAGCCCACAAAGCCCTCATCGCTCCTGGAAGTGGAAGTAAAACATGCCCATATAGGCGCGTTTTACTTCTGCTTCCAGGAGCGACGAGGGCTTCACGGGCTGGATGAATTGGTGCGAGGGGCCGGGGGCAGTCCCCAGGCCGTAGTTTGGGCTCCCTGAACCACATGACTGGTCCACGGCCCAAAAGGTTTGGGCTCCCCTGCTTTAGAGGATGTCTCTGCTTTTCTCACATACTGCATGCCACTGAAGGGTATACCAGTATGGAAAGAGTATCCACCTCAGGTGACCACCTCTAATCTCTCTTCTGAACATTTTTAAAGTAAGCTTTTCCAGTGTAGTGCTATGTCAAATAACCATTCTAATTTCTCAATTTGTCATATCAGTTCAGTACTGATAGGGAAGAATACTTTGGAAGATAATAGCAGGAATCCAGTTGTGGAGTTAGGCAAACAATAAAACCTTTAGACATGAAGTTAAGAAACATCTGTAGGCATCTTTTGCATGACAAGTCATGTGACTCATTAGTCAGTAGATACATGTCTATGGAGATTTCTTAACATTATCCATGACTATAAACCATTTTCCTTTTCTGCTGTGTTGATGTTGGCACAGTTAGATTAGATTAGATCCCCACCACCACACCAACTACATGATAGAAAGCTGTGAATGTTTCCACGTTTTTTAAATAGTAATTTGTTGCATTGTGTATGCCTGGCAAGGGTTCTACTTTTCTGATTCTATAACTTATTGCTTTCTTTTGGGTTTTGGCACAGATGATTGCCTCTATCTCTAATGGAGTGTCAGGTGTTTCTTTGGTGCAATCTTCAGTGGGGTAAGTTGTGGCAGGTTACCTGGGAATTCCCCTTGGTAAACACGTCTTCCTCTTTTAGGGAAGATTTTTTTTAAAAAGTCCTGCCAAGTATAGCACTTGATCTCATCAGTGCTTTTTCGGTCAACATTTTTAAAAAGAGAAGACATTGTTAAATAACAGCGATGGCGAACCCATGGCATGCATGCCAGAGGTGGCACTCAGAGCCCTCTCTGTGGGCACCCATGCAGTCAACCCAGCACAGAGTTCACCTCTCCCCTCTCCCCAGTAGCCCATTTGGCTGTGCTCCCTCCCTCCTCTCAGCACACAGTTCACCTGCCCCTTTGCCCAGCAGCCCAATGGGAGCACTTCCTCCCTCCCCCAGTACAAAGTTCACCCCACACCTCTGCCCAGTGGCCCAGTGGGAGCATTTCCTTTCTCCCCTGTTGCTATGCTGGCACTTTTCAATAAATAAGTGGTTTTGTGGTTGCGGTTTGGGGGCTCAGTCTCTAAAAGGTTTGCCATCACCGTTATATAACATGCTTTTCTATTCCGGACATCAATCTGCTGGGATTGTAATTTAAAACATCTGAAGAACATTAGGGCACCCCCTCCTCTTGTTCTTATTATTTACTTCTAAAGATGAATAGGAATGGGATGAGCAAGTTTATCGCAGAGACTTTGACAGGCTGTTTCCACCCTTCATAAGGAGGTACAGAAGGGAGAGGTAAACATAAAAATACCGCTGTTGAACATCCGCCGTCCCCCCTCTCCTGGATTTAGCTATCAGAAAACACAGGAAGCTGCTTTACATCAACTTCCCCCTTAATTGGCTGCACTTCATAGGTTTTAGTGTGACATCAAAAGAACCTCCTTGCCTTTTCCTAAGAAATAAACATGGGGGACAACTGAGGGGAATGAGAGAAAGCTTTTGAAAAGGCAACAACATCTGCAAAGAACATAGGTTGTGAGAAACTGCATGGGGAGGGGGCTCAAGCAGTCATCTACTGAAGCCTTGCTCTTTCTCCATTTCAACCATGCCCATTTACAGCCCCTTGCCCTATTGCTCTGCCATTATCTTGTATCTGCTAGGTCTATGTATGCCTTGGTCCTCCAGCTGGCCCAAATCAATACTTCACCTACTCCCTACCCGGAGAACTTGGGAAAGTTTGGAATCTGAAGTCAGATCCCAGATTAATAATCAGCAGTGGTGGGCCAGTGTCATTGCCCTGGTTTGATAGCAAAGGTGGGTGACACCTTTATTAGATCACTGGGGGAGTGAAATTAACATTCTAGATAGTCTACATGGGCAATATTGCTATTTTTAAAAAAATTATCCCTGCTATGTCAATTCTACCTCTTTCTCATTGAAAATCTTTGTCCAGTGAGGTTTTTTTTGGAGGGGGGGAATTAACAATAAACAGTTCTGTTAAGTATAGCACTGCTTCAGATCAGTGCTGTATGATCTATCAAATTTTTAGAAGGAAGTAGCTGACATGATAGCCTGAAGGAGAGAGAAGAGGCCAAGAAGGTGGGAATGCTCCAATGGTTGGTGAACATTTTATGTGACATGGTCTCTTGCAGTGGGAAAATGGATCATTTCCTGTGAACAGCAACAATGATTTCTACAGCTCAACCTGCCAACAGGAAACCTTGAATCAACCGAAATATATTTGGTGCAAAGTTCTTAATGTAGCTGAGCCCTTTCTTAACTTACTGCAATCTGCTTCCAAATACTACTCTGCATAGCTATAGAACAGGAGTTCAGCCAATGGCCACTTCAGTTTATGTTCTGGAGATCAGTGGTGGACTGGCCCATCAAGGCAACCAAGACTCAGCCCAGGGCGCCCACCCCTTGGGGCGATGGGCAGAACAATTGAGCTGCAATGTCCAGAATGATCAAGCAAAGGAGCGGAGCTCTGTGTTCTTCTGCCTTCCTTCATCCTCCTATGCTGCCAAAAATAAGATTACAAAAGCAGACCTGCTGTGACTTAGAGGTTGCAGTTTTGCCTTGTAAGAAGGAGGTTGTTGGTTCAATTCCCCAGAAGGGAGTTGTCAGGAAAAGATCTATTTCCTAATGCTTCCCAAGGCTTGAAATTGCTATTTTTCAGCTAGGCCTCATAAAAAATCTTTTCCCATCTCTGCATGTCTCATAAGACTGGCACGAGAGGTTTGTTGATATTACAATGTTCCTGAGTCCCTATCTTTTTAGCGTGTTATGTCTTTACATGGATGTAAACAACTATTGTTTTGAGAATATTTTTCTCTGTTACCTGATTGGCTAAAGCTAAACCACCTGACCAGGAATTCTCCATTTTGGAGAACAGTGAGTTAGTTCGTCTCTGTTTCTCAATGGACTAAGACCTCAGTTTGGCTTATGGGATTTTCTCTCCTTTTCACTATGATTACCTAAAGATACTTGGACTGTTCTTATTGGACTGATTCCTTGTTATGACCCTCTAATCTGCGTTTTTTAATGGACTTTACTATCAATGAACCTGAAGAATAAAACAGCTGTTTCTCTTTGAAGATTGTTGTTTTCCTTATCACACACACCCACAAAGCAACCTACGCTACGCTACTAAGAAGAAGCCTCCCTTGTTCTGCTCTACTGCCAGAGCTCAGTAAGTTCTTTTTAAAAGCGGCTCAGGTCTCTCAAAGGTGAAAGGTAAGGGTTAAATATGTTCCAGAAATGAGCATATGCTCAGGAGCATGAGTGGGAGGGCCCTTACAGAGACACCTGAAGTCTGACAGGAGTTGAAATTAGAAGGCGAGTGGGAACATATATATTTTGTTAGGGTTAGCCATCCTCATCACTCTCTGGCCAGCACCCTTTTAGCTTAACCAGAACACCCCTGCTGGAGATGTCCATGCTTATTCTGTCAATGGCAGTTTTGTTTCTAGGGCTTCTGTTTCTCTTCCACAGGGTTGGTCTTATCACTAAACACAGGCATCTGCCTCAAGCAGCAGATTTTAAGATTCATAAAAGGCCAGCAAAATATTAGTGTATGATGCTGATTTTACTGATTTTTGTTTATTCATCTTTAGGATCATTTTTCAGTTATGTTGCAGTTTTTAAGCCACTCTAAACCTGCTGTCAACAGAGAGAATCAGGATATAAATGTACAGACCAGTAAATTACATGTTAGCATGGATACCACACAACTAAAACATCTTCCAGAAGGCAGTCTAAGAAACAATTCAGAATGATCAGCATATATTTCCCATAACGATAATTCTAAACAAACACTTCTGAAGAATATGGGAGTTTAAAATGAAATATCTTCTCAAATCTGAAAAATCCAGAGTCCAGTTTGGGCTACAGATCCCTAAGCATGGGATTGCTTGATTTGGAATCAAAGGGAATTTTAGATTTACTGCTTTATTTACTATAATGGCAAAGCGTAGGTATTTATTTGTACAACATTTCTTGTTTTGCTTTTGCTTAGGGATCTGTAGCCCAAACTGGACTCTGAAGTTTGCTGACTGAAGACTCTTAGTGTTGTCAGCATTTTTATGAACATCTGCAACTTGGCTTTTAACAGCAGCTTGATCAAGCAGGAATTTGCTAGCTAAGTTTTTCAGAGCATGCCAGCAAAGGTTCATCACCTGTTAATTCATGTGGTTAAAGGCATAACTATGGAGCCTGGCAGTCCCACAAGATCACAAAGTATAATAAACATTCCACCTCTGTAATGGGTCTCTAATGGGAACAGAAAATTTTCTTGGTTTCTATACTCCTAAATATGCAGTTTGTCAATTTTGCTAAACGCTTCCAAAAGAAACTGAACCAAAATTGCCTGCCATTTGCCAAACTCATCAGTATGCTCCGTATGGACAGGGGGATGCTAACTCTATCTACCACTAAGATGTTAATGATGGAATTTAGTGGCAACTGTAACTCATCACTGCTACCATGGTTACACAAACAGAAACCCAGACTTTTATACATTGTGGTGCTCAAATCAATGGCTTGGCCGAACAGATCTTTTGGAGATGAACTGCCTTAAGTTAACTCACTGAGCTATCCAGCCATTTTTCGGGAATGCCATGAAGTGAATGAACTTTGGCTTTGGTTTCCAGCAATACATCCCTACACACAGTGATGGGCAGCCACATATTTTACTACCACACTGTGGGCGGAGATGACATGGGCAGAGCCAACATCATGACATCATGGGTGGAGCCAACATCATGATGTCATGGGCGGAACCAATAACATGGGTGGAGTCAAAGTTAAAATAAAACATAAAAATACAGTACAGGCTGGCTGGAGGTGCCAGACACCCCCAGCCAGCCCGATCCCAAAGCAGGCAAGCTCCCTCCTTTATGATCAGGCTGGCTGGGGGTACCTGACACCCCCAGCCAGCCTGATCTTAAAGCAGGGAGCCCAGGCAGGCTAGTGTATGTGTCAATTGGTATTTTGACGCATGCGCACTCACCAGCAGCCATTTTGGGTTGCAGAATCGGACAGCTGGTGAGGTGACCAAACCAGTCACCTCAACAAAAAAAAAGTAACCATCCCGGGTGGCCTCCCGGGAAGGTTACTACCCCGTCAGGAGACCACCCGGGATTGTTACCACTGGTTCTACAGAACCAGGGCAAACCGCCCCATGCCCACCACTGCCTACACATTAATAGTTCCTTCATAGCTACCATTCTGCACCTCAGCTTTCTTCTGATTTCTTGCCTACAGTTTTTACTGGGAACTGAATAACTGAAGCAAAGTAAAAAACAACAACAACAAATCTTCAACTATTTCCCTTTCTTCATTGACAGGAAGAATGTTATGTAACTCTTCTCTAGTCGTCATCATTTTTGTCTCCTCAATGGTCTACCACAGGAGTTCTCAACTTTTTAAAGCTGGGGGCTGGGTCACATTCCCTCAGATAGCTTCAGGGGCCGGACGGGCATTTTGCCCTTCCTCCACTACATGACACTTTCTGGTGTGGTGGAGGTGGTGGTGGGCCACATGAAATGGCCCTATGGGCCACATCCCGCCATGGGCCACAGGTTGAGAATCCCAGGTCTACCATAATCCTACTTTTGTACTTTCTTCTTAAACCTTCCTCAGTAATCATTTCAAGGAACAGTAAAACACCGGATAACAATTGGATCGGATAATGCTAAAATCACATAACGTTAAGTAATCTGGGGAGGAGAATTTGATCGAATAACGTTAAGGTCCTATGGGATGGATCCTATGCGGTTACAATGTATTTCTATGGAGCTTTAACGTTATCCAATCCATCCCATAGGATTTTAACATGGATCGGATAACACTAAAAATCGGATAACACCAAGACTTGTGGAACTAAGTTTTAGCATTATCCAGTGTTTTATTGAAATTACTATTTTCAGGAATACACCATATTATAAGATTTATGTTTCTTCCATTAGTTTTCTTCTTTCTTTTTATTTATATATAGAATGTATGATGCATTCTATATATAAATTGAATAAATAGGAAAATAAAATACACCCTCATCTGATACATTTGCCAATTGAAAACTAATCCATCTCCCTATATCTTGTGCCAACAGTAGCCTCTTCTGTAGAATATAGTTTATGCATCACTATAATAATATGCTGTAGTTCATCATGAACTTCAGAATGAACCACATATTTTAGTGATCCACACAATCAGAAACTTTGCTGTAATCTACAAAGTACAGACTGGTTTTCTTCTGATATCCTTTGGTATTCTCCAGTATTCAGATATTTGTGATATAATCTCTACTGCTTCTTCCTTTTCTGAATCCAGTTTGAACATCACTCCATGTATGGTAAATGTTGAGCATCACTTTGCTTGCATGGGAAATTAATGTAATGGGCCAACAAATTACTCCAATCTTTTGCTGTCTCTTTTCCTTGGGAATGGAATGTACATAAAATCTTACCAGGTTGTGGACCTTTATTTTGTTTTCCATACATGTTATTATATTCTTGTAAAGAGTTTGATAGACTGAGTTCCTATGTTTTGAAACAGCTTTATTGGTATTCTGCCTTTTCCTGGGGATTTATTTATTTCAATTACTTTCAGAGCAGCTTTACTTTGCTTTCTAAAGAGGAAAGATTCTTCTTCAAAAGATTCTTCTTTGAAGGAGTCTGTCACCGTTGCATCTCCTTTGTACAGTTCCTCAATATATTGTTTCCAGCTTCCCCTTATTTTGTCCTGATCAGATAGTTCCCTTTCAGTCTTCCAGAATCCCTAATTTTGGTTTAAAATTTCCCTGAGATTTCTAGGTGCTTACTGAAGAAGCTTCTTGTTTTCCCTCTTTGCTGCTCCTTTCTTCTCCATTCCTTTGAAACAATCTTTCTATTCTACTATTTTATTCTTCTATTTCTATCATTATATGTTTCTTTAGCATCTTTGCAATATACAATTACAATACAGTAATACCCCATATAACGAAAAAGTTTGGTTCCACAATGTCTTTTTTTGTACAATTTTTTTCATTATAGAATACATGTATTGTACAGTAATACCTCGAATAACGCTAAGACTTGGTTCCACAAGTCTTGGTGTTATCTGATTTTTAGTATTATCCGGTCCATGTTAAAATCCTATGGGATGAATCGGATAACGTTAAAGCTCCATAGAGATATCTCGTAACCGCACAGGCTTTAGCGGTTGTTATCCGATCCATCCCATAGGACCTTAACGTTATTCAATCCAATTCTCCTCCCCAGATTACTTAACGTTATGCGATTTTAGCGTTATCCGAGGTAACCGTTATCAGAGGTACTACTGTATAACGAATAACCCTATGTGATGTATTGTACAACAAAAACTCCATAGAGATTTATTGTAACCAGCACAGACCTCAGGGGAAAGTCAAGGAAACATGCTGGAACTTTTAAAAACTTTAAGAAATTGTTGTTTAAAGGGTAAATACATTGGAAAAACATGCCAAACCACTCTAACTTTAAGGGGGGGGAACCATACAACATTTTTAAACTTTTAAAAACTTTATGAAGTGCTTTTTTAAATGGTAAAAACAGTACTGTACATTGCAAACACATATCAAAACAGCCAGAATTTAGGGGAATAAACCATGAAACATTTCTAAACTCTTAAAAACTTTATGAAGTGATTGTTTAAAGGATAAATATAGCACAGCACAGTACAGTACCTTGCCCAAAAAAGTCAATCCAACTAGACTGTAGTGGGAAAAACCATACAGCATTTTAAAACTCTTGCAAACTTTATGAATTGCTTTTTTAAAGGGTGAAAACAGTACTGTACATTGCAAACACATTTTAAAAGCTAACAATTTTAGAAGCAGGCCCAAAATGGATGACAAACTTTCCCACCATGCAATGTGCCCATATGAAGCCATGTGCAAAGGACTCCATTTTAAAAGCTAACAGTTTTAGAATCAGGCCCTAAATGACCATCATCTTTCTGGACAAAGGAATTTCTTTCTTTCTTTCTTTTTTAAAAAAACTATTTACCAGCAGCGAAAATATTGTTCCAAACCCCCTCCCCCCAACCTCTCATACTACTGATCCAGTTCCATGTGTCACTTTCTGGTCCTGAGCCCTTCTGGCCCACAAAGTCCTCATCAACCCCTGGCCAGTATTGATGAAGCTGCTGCCCTCCATCAAAATGGATTTGAGTGGAATTTAATCAGTGGTGGGATGTCAAAATTTTTACTACCCCACCATGATGTCATCACAGTGTGGGCGGAGCTAACATCATGATGTCATGGGTGTGGCCAAAGAATAAAAATAAAATAATAAAATAAAATAATAAAATAAAAATAAGGACACACACCCCTCAACCCACCCACCCACCCACCCACCCACACAACACAAACCAATGGTGCTTTAGGCTAGCAGCTTCTCTTCCTCCTCCCCGCTTGGGAGGACAGCAAGGAAACCGTGCATACGCACCAAGCACTGTAGGCGTGCATGCACACCAAGTGCTTGGAGCACATGCACAGTGAAAAGGTAAGCCCCAAAGGTGGTTCCCCTCCAAAAGCTGCTACCGGTTCTCCTGGACACTGGGAAAAGTTACTACCAGTTCTGGAGAACTGGTGAGAACCTGTTACATCCCATCACTGAATTTAATCCATTTGGAGACCATCAAGCTTTCTATATTTCTTACTGTGAACAACCAACAGAGGGCAGCACAAGTATTTGTCTTTGGAAGCACAGCAGACTTCTAAAGCAGCAGCCTAAGAAGCGGAAACAATCCAGACATAGTATAGCAGAGGGGTGTCCATACTACCGCCCACAGGCCATGTCTAGCTCCATAGTCACATTCCAAAAGAATGCCTCCCAAAAGGATGGGTGTATTAATCCGTGTAACCAACCAACTCCAGCATTTTGTATCTCTGTGCAGGAGCTGGTCCTTTGCAAATTGCCTGACCAGACCAAGGCATGATGAAATACTTTTTGTCACAACATGACTCACTTACAAACAATATACTAGCCAGAATCCTATTGGATATTTTCACACACATCCCAGAGCAATCATTGAAGTTTTCACAGTTAGTGGATGAGATGCCATTCATACATAGGTTATATTCTTGATTACGTGCCTCCTTGCACACCCAGCATTTGCCTGGTATGTACTTGTGAAATGGCTACAATTAGCTGCAGCAACCTCCACAATTACAGATATAACCAAGCAATAGGATTTTGGCCACTGGCCTTGTAAAAATCCATTTCCCTCCCAGTTTCTCTGAAGATTGCAGTTAAACTCAGAATGCAGTTGGTAACAGTTGCATATGGTCAGAGTCATGGCAAGAGTCCTAAGGAGCATGCATTTTCCTAGGTCCACAGCCCTGGCACATGAGCATTAGTCTTCATTGGTCTGATGCTCCTGATGCAGCACCCAGTACAGCAAAGACAGTTGGTTTGGAGAACAGGGCATATGGCACCTGGCTAGTAAACTTACATTTTATAAAATTACAGTGAATGCTCTTCAGCTGCCATTTTTTAAAAATCCCATTCACACATTTGTGGCACATCTTGCCACCTGAAGATACCAAGGGGGTGGGGGGACAAGAAGACAACAACAAAACTTTTGTAAATGTGTCAGCAAAATGAATGAAATGTTTAATGCACTGAAATCTAACAATTCCCCATTATTGTCTCATGCCTCCACTCCACGCTTGGGAAAGTCATTTTTCCAGACTACAGATCCCAGCAATTCCTAGCCAGGATGTCTATGTTGGCTCAGAGATTTGTGAATTGTTCAAAAATATAACACACCCATATCCTGCTCCTTGCCATATGAATTGAATCCAGAATGCAGCTGCTTTTCTACAGTATGTGGACTGATGATTTTCTGTGCCCCCACCCCACCACTACAAACCTGAGGGGTTATGCATTGGGCTCGTGGCATCTGTAGTCCCAAAGGCTCCTCCTAAGACAGAAAGTAGAGTTTATTCAAAGCCCTGGTTTTATGCTTGCTGTGTAGAGGCAGCGGAATGAAATGGCGAAATGGAAGAAGCATAAGAAGGGGTTACAATGCAAGTGAGGCCATTTTTTTTGTTTAGACTACTTTATTAAAAGCTGCAGGGATCTTCCCAAAGAGGCAGAGTGTTGGTACTTGTTTTCTATTGGCACAGATTTTTTTCCTAAGGTTCTCTTTGTGTGATGAAACACCTAACATCCCACTTTGCCAGTCCAACCCACCTTGGGCCTGAACTGGGACTGCACAATTTGCCATCTTAGTGTTCAGTCATTTCCACCTCGTGCTGCTCAAGGTGTTTTGTTACCTAAGGCAAAGGACAGGATAATGCCATGCAGCATTACATAGACCCCATCTCATTTCCATGTTAAAAACCTAACAAGCCTGGGAATTGAAATTTACTTCATCACTGGTGGCAGGAGAACATCCTCCAGTGTACCTGATACATGACACACACTGCTCTGTTCTTCAGCACCTTACTGTAACCTCCCATTCCCAGCATCTCCTGCCAGAGGCAGCTGCCTTACTCTGCCTAATGGCAAGGTTGGCTTCCCATAATGCATTAACTTACATTCTGCACAGCATAGCCATGCCATATGGAAACCACATAGCAGAACAAATGATAAGGTCATTTCTTGTATATTCAAGACTGCCAGCTCTCATGACTTTCAGTCTTCTTGGGAGTTGCTGGAGTGCTGCTCTGGCTGTGAGAACAAGAGTCTCTCATTCTGCTCATGGAACAACAATGTGAACTGATGGGCAGAGGCTCCAATCCAATAGCCTTGGCTCTCCTCTCAGTGAACTTCTCCCTGTGTGGAGGGTCTAGTATTTACGAGACACAGCAGTCCAAGTTCTTTTCCCATGTCCACGAGTCAAGAGAGGGGGAAACAATAATCCCTCCCTTGCTGGAACCAACTCAGGCTGTCACACTCCTCCACAGTCATGCCTGAGCAATCCTTTGTGAGACTGGCATGCTGACAGACTCCATCCCAAGGGAGTAATAGGAAAGCAATAACTTCTTCTCTTATGACTCAGTGGGGTACAAGGTGACAACTTTATCTTGCCAGCTGCAATGGGAATTTCACAATCAGGTTTCCTCTTCCAGAAAATGTCTCACAGTCCAAAAAATCTAAGGCTAGCCAAAACAAAGTCTTGGCTTCATTCTTCAAAAATCAACATGAACAATATCATCCTTACTTGTCCACAAAGCATGCCTTGGCCATTTTTGGATACATGACTGTATCAGATTCTGTTGTTGTTGTAAGAGTGTGTTTTTAAGAGCATTTGCTGTCCCTCTCAAAGTACAGGTAGCAGAGGAGTCTACTATATTTCTCCTTGTGCCCTGAGTCCCAGGATCATTGAATTGGCTAACCCTTCTGTACCAGATGTATGCAGAGAAACAATCCTTTCAGGAGCTCAAGCTTTGTCAAAGCAAGACCAAAGCTGTATAGCTTGTCACTAACCTCCTTCAGTATCTGGACCAGAACAGAATTTGACAGGCAGGGGGTGGGGGGGAGGAACCAGGTGCCCCCAGTTGGGACTTGCTTCCTAGTCCTTCCCTCAAACTGCCGGGTAACCAATTACTCCCACAGATACCTCCTCTGTATCCAACCCTGAGAATTGTTTCTCCAGCCTAAGTCCTTCTTTACCTCCCCTCCTCCCAGGCGATCCTCCAAGGACATACAATGGAAGTATTGCAATGGTAGCATGATAACATAGATGTTGAAAGACTCCAGAGACTTCACGAAACACTACTTCCAATCGTCTTTCATGGAAAAGAAACACGGCCAGGCCTCCCTCCTAAAATACTAATCTGACTAAAAGACTTCAGAGAAAAAAGATCCCATTCGTGGGATATGTAAACTGTGATGCTTGCCAGACAACAAACAAACAAATAGAAAATGGGCACCTGGAAAGGCTCACCTGGAAGAGATCAAGTACAGCATAAAGACATGTACCCCCACCCCTTTCCATCCATTTTCCGGACTTTGTAAATCTCTTCCTACATTATTATTTGCATACAAGCTTGTCATTGTAACTTGAATTTAAAGTGCTAACTAACTCAATGTGACTAGAGATGGTTTACTTGTGTTTAATAAGAAACTCCTCTGCTGGACTTTTGTCTCATTGCATAAACTTAATTATCATAGATGATGAGATTAATTGAAGGGAATGTATAAAAAAATTCTCAGCAGCTTCGATGGCTAGCTCTCCCACCAAATTGCACAGGGAAGCTCATTAGATTTTTCTAGCAGACAAAAATGGGTTAGACATGTTTGTCCAGCAGTGGGGGCCCTCTGTTGCTTAAATGTTATGTTTGTCAATAAAATGGTCTTGTTTTTGTCTGAAATTAAAATCTCTGTGGTTCTTGGGGGGAGCTCCGTCAGCAGATGAAGTTTTTAATTTTAAACCGCATCTCCGTTTAGGTAACAGTTTTGGTGTCAGAAGTGGGATTTTTCCACAGGTGACTGTATCCTCTTGCCAATGGAGGTGCACATCTATGGGTAATGGGAGCAGTCTGACAAAAGGGGGAGATCAGGAAGCCAATTAAATTTTGTCTTTGGTTCCTGCTTCAACCCTGCCTGTGGAACGTTCCCTTAAATTTAAAAAGGTTACAATGTTTCAGGCAATAATATCACCATCACTTCTATCACTACTTCACTATTGATTAGAAATTTTGAAGGCACCAAAGGGGATGACATATATATGCTTGAACTACATTTTTAATTAACACATAAGCAGAAACTAAGGCCAGGATCCTATTGGCAAGAACCCTGTGAACCAGAGTAATCACACATATAGTTTCTCCTCTTTGGCACAAACAAGTGATGCCTAGACTAGCTTAGAATTACTATGAGAGCTACAAATTTTAACCTGTTGCTTTTGAAAGATACCAGCTTCCATGTATTCAAACTGCTGTAGCCACATGTTGAGCTTTCCAAACTGGGGGAAATAACTGTGCATGAAGTAAGTGGGGGAAAGGAAACTCTAATAAAATAATGTCCAATGAGTTACAAATGCATTGTCCAAAAGATCACTTCATTTGATATTTTCACTGTAGACCTTTGTTATATGATTGTCCATTGCTTTTGGGTGCTTTAAATGTTATTTCACCTATAAGGAGGAAGCAGGAAAAGCTGGGTCACCATTAATCATCCTTTACCTCTCCCCAGCTGTCATCCAGCAGCCATTCCACCTGATTGAGGAATCGCATGGTTTTGTTCCCCTCACCACTTCTGATTCTGTTTTCCCATTTATATTTTATTGTTTAGATCAGGGATTCTCAACCTACAGGCCAAGGTCCAAATTTGGCCCACAGCATTGGATGCCCATGGCCGGCCTCGGCCTGGAGGGAGAAGTGGTGAGGAGGAGGAGCTGCGTGGTGGGCCCAGCCATAAAACCGCCACCACCGGATGCCCCCGCCACCACCAGACGCCCTTGGCTGGCCCCGGCCTGGAGGGAGGAGCGGCGAGGAGTAGCAGCTGTGTGGCAGGCCCAGCCATAAAAACCACCACTGCTGTCACTGGATGCCCCACCAACACTAGATGCCCTCGGACGACCTCGGCCAAGAGAGAGGAGTGGTGAGGAACAGCAGCTGCATGGTGGGCCCAGCCATAAAACCGATGCCACCACCGGACACCCCACCACCACCAGATGCCCTTGGCTGGCCCTGACCTGAAGAGGAGGAGCTGTATGGCAGGCCCAGCCATAAAACCGCCACTGCCACTGCTGACCGCCCTCAGCCGGCCCTGGCCTGAAGGGAGGAGCAGCGAGGAGCAGCGAGAAGCAGCAGCTGTGCAATGGGCCTGGCCATAAAACCAGTGGCAGACGTTTCTTGTGATTGTGGTTAGGATGTATACATTTTTTCCCTTTCTTTTTGAAAATTTTTGAAATGCTTTTGTGATTTGATGCTTTGTAGTTGTGATTGTAATTATTTTGCTCTTTGTTAGCTGCCCAGAGTCACTTTGAGAGTGGGGCAGCATACAAGTCAAATAATAAATAAATTCTGCCTACACCCTTGCTCAAGCCGCCACTGCTGCCACCACCGGACTCAGCCGTGGACTCATTTACGGCCATCATAAATACATTTATGACAGCTGTGGACTCATTTACAACTGTCGTAAATATGTTTACAACAGATGTAAATGAGTCCGTGGCTGATTCCAGCGGAGGTGGCAGAGGCTGGACCACTAGTCTGGCTCACCAACTGTTTGAAGGAGCATGACCTGGCCCCCAACTTGAAAAGGCTGAGAACTCCTGGTTTAGATTATAGAGCTTATGTTGAAGGTCCTCTTCTCTTGCATGAAATGAAAATGGCACTGGGAAACTTCAGAGAGAAGTCCCTTTCAACATTTAGGAGGTGGCTTTCAGGCACAATTAGTTAGATATGGTCCCCAGTGTTCTGCTCTCTGACAGTACTCTTATCTACATAACCTGCACAATTCTACAGTAAAGAGTGTCCCCTGCCCATTCACTGGATCATGCCCATGGTTTCTGCCATATTGCCTCATACTGGCAAGACTCTGATCATTTGTCCTGAAGATGTTTTCTCACAGTGAACTTCATCATAGCATATATTATTTGGGAAGTACATTTCTAATGCATAATTCTCGACAGATTTCAGTTCAGCATCATTGTTGACAAGCATGAATCCCAGTTCTTAAGATGGTTTACCATAAGCTGTGCTAATGGATGTGTTAATGGCACTTGCTCCCATTCTGTTAACTGAGCTGCTTTAGTACAGTACTACCTCAGATAACGCTAAGACTTGGTTCCACAAGTCTTGGTGTTATCCGATTTTTAGTGTTATCCGATCCATGTTAAAATCCAGTAAGCCACATCTACAGCATTTACTTTTAAAGGATCTTTAAGTCACATTTGTCACCAATTACATGGTACAATATTGAAATTACTGTTTTCAAATGCAATCATGTGATCCTGATGTTAACATCTGTAGCTGGAAAAACCAGTGTTTTCACTATAGCAGGTCATACTCTGCAGCATAAACCAAATCATAATGTCCCTGTTGCTTCCACTAGAGATATTTTCATCTAGCATAAATTAGTTTTTCTGTAGTAAAAAACAAAGTAAATGAATTAAAAGAAAATTAACCTAGATTTACATGAAGGATTCAGCTCTAATACACAGTGCACTGCATATGAATTCATTACATGAATTTAATCAATGAAGACCGACTAATATCCTCATTTTCTTAATTGTTACTGCCAGATGATTTTATTATATCTTTTGTTTAAATGAAGTATCCCACCCTCACTTTGTCTAAAATTATGCTGTGAACAGTCATATCCAGTGGTGGGCCCCAAAAAATTTTTTAGTACCTACTCTGTGGGCATGATATGGTGGGTGTGGCCAGGGGGAAAGCCCACCATACTTTATTTCAAAACTGGGGTGGGCGGGGCCAGCCAGAATTTCTGGCAATCTGGTGTGAACCTGCTGATGCCCACCACTGGTCATATCACACAATCTGCCAAGCCCTCTGTGCTGATCCTCCTGAACTCCCCAGTGTTTTCCCTTTGTTGGAGTGCTGAGCAGCATGCCACACAGAGCATCTTAGATCCTTAAATGGATTTTTGGCCTTGTGATGAAATATGCCTTCCCAGCCTTTGTCTCAGGCAGTGGATTATCTTGGACTAAATCTGATCGGGGTTGCTGTCAACAATGATGCTGAACTGCAACTCAGATTCAAAGGTTAATGATTGCAAACCCTAAAATGTAGGGAGTCAAACTGCCTGAATTTCAAAAGACAAACATAGAGTGGTTTCTGGACAGCTTCTTTACTCCGTGTCTTTCTGCTGGGCCAGTACCTTCCAGGTTATTCACATCGTAGTATGAGGGCATATCTATGCCACTTACTTAAACCAATATACAGTATGTGGCATTCTTTGAGATTTTACATGTGCAGCATGAGAATCCAGCATCCCCACAACAAACCATGGTTCCCAAGATTATTTTGGGGGCAACTATCAGAAGGAATCCAGTATGAAATGGATACTGTGTTTGGAAACCATCAAGTATGCATGCTAAAAAAGTTTGGCATTCTAGGATGAACACTAACTTGATGCTGACAAAGGTCTAGTGTTACCTTGTTACTGGAGAGAGGCTTTCTTGAACTGCTAGCTAAATCACCTCTTGTATGTGCGTGGATGCTCTGCAGCCTTTAATTGAGTGAGGCAAACCGGCATGAGTCATCGTGGCCTCCAGAGATGAGACATTTTTCCCGCTCAACTCATCCTTGTTGAATTTGCGTCATCAGTGCCACCTGATTGCACTGCCAAACAGAACGACGATGGCAATGCAAGGACACGCTCAATACAGGCTGCTGTTAAAGGCTCTGCCCTTTCATGCACTCAAGACTTGTTTCCGGAGTCTGTGCTCTCTCACTCTAATCATCATTGCTTTCTTGGTTAAATTAGAGACTCCCGTTTGCAGAATGCTAATTGCCATTCCAGGGACACAGAGGAAAACATGCCAGCTCTGTGCTCTTGCCCAATCCTGTTCTAGGATTGGTTGTCTACTGCAGCATAGAAAGCTGCTCTGAGAGACTGCTACTCAACTAGCTCTTATGGCCTCTTCCTCTCCCCACAAGACATCAGCAGACATCACCATTACAAAGGGTTCTGGATTCCTATAGTTCCACTCTGTTGTGTTACTGATCACTACAGGGCTATGCCATCTCTGTAGTGATCCACCATCTACATTTTCTAGATACATCAGGAGCACCTCACATGGCTGGAGCTCCCTCTGTTTCCACCTCTCTAACAGAGATGCTTGGCCTTGGAACACATCTAAGGGACCTCATCTACCTGGGCACATTCCCATTTTGGAGCAGAATAACACACTTGCCCACTCTGTCTTTTTATACACACATTCAAACATACATGCCACTATACCACATACTTTCATATGCATATGAAGCTCCACAATATAAAGACTCATTCAAAGCATGATGAAAGTGCTGGTTCAGACAGTGGCTTCCAGTATCAACAAGTCCATATGGGCTCCGCTGGTTCAGGAAATCTAAGCAATGCAAATTCCAAAAGTAACTTTGCATTTTTTTTATTTGTGCAAACATGTACATTACACTCACTCACTCTCTTACACATTTCTACATACCACACCCAAACACATGCTCTCCACACTCATGGTTAGTCTTGAAAGCACGAGAAGCCTACCCCCCCCCCCCCCGCAACTGAATTGCTTTTATGAGACTACATCAAGATAGGGGGCACCATCACCTCCCCCACTAGCCAGGGATTCTCTTCTACCACCCTGAACAAATTACATATTCTGAGTCTCCCACTGGAGCTAAATCCAGGTGCTTCCCCTCCTCTCCATATAGGAACTCTATGAAAAATAGGATACCAGACATCCCCCTGGATATTGCAATAAAGGTTCGAAAAAGCTTCCCATTGGACCCAGATGTACCTTTGCACAGGATAAGAGGGAAGGATTAAGTGTTTCACAGCTATGATATCATCTCTCCTCATCCCACACTCCAAGCAAACCATCACTGTGCTGTAATTGATTATAACTGTTGATTGCCTAACTGTTGCACAGAGGACCAGGCCAAGATGTGGAGGGTGTTGGTCAGTCAGGGTCCTTCCAACTACAGTATGTCTTAGCTATATCTTTTTTCACATGTAATTACTTCTCTGTTTGATCCACAGGAGAAGCACATTCATCCATGAATTTATATTCAGGAGGGAGGGCTTTTGGGTCAGTAAGCTCATGATTACTGATCCACCTACCATGGATGGGTTGATTTTCCTGCTAAGCTTGGAGAGAACAGCAAAGGAATTCTGGATCAAGTTAAGGCTATGTGAGCAGTTTAAAGGGAAAAAAAATGCCTCAACCACATGGTTCCTTCTCTCATGTGCATGTGCTGGAGCAATGCCAGATGGCACTTCCTCCATTTGTCTCATGACATGGGAAACATAGGGCAATCAATTTATTTTATTCCTCTTTATCAGGCAGATAATGGATCAGAAAAATCTGCATGGTCTTGAAAAGGTACTGTGAAACTTTGAACAGTAATCCTTTCTATTTTCCAGCTCTCCAGTCTGACCTTCCTCTGGTCTCCTGCACCCAAAAGATTCACCATCAGGTTGCTCGAGCTATTTTTCTCTGTGGACTAGCTGAAAATGCAGCCAAGGAACCAAGACAATTAGCTGTGTAACTAAAATACATTCTTCATATCATACAGACTTTATTTTGTTTTGAAAGGAATGGAACATGAAGGACGGAAGCAGGGAAAGAATCAATGTACAGTAATAAGGCATCAGCTCTCTGAAAGGCTAAGCAAGCACAGCAGAAGGTGTGAGGTGAAAGAAATGGGGTTGAAGATATTTGATAGTCTCTCCTACTAGTCTTTATGAATGGCTATCTGAGATCGGGTTTGCTCTTTCTTCTTCACTTCTGCCCAGATGTCTGAAAGGTCCTGGATAAACTGCTGGATCTGAGAGCAATGAGGATTATCATCAGATTAGTATACAAGTGAGTGACTAAGGCATTGGTACAAGTTTGATTTTGATGTTGCTTTGGCATTTAATTAAGGCTGCCGATCTGGAAGAGAGAACGGTGTTTCTTTATAGGAACAGGAAGGTGCATTATCGCAGTTACGGCCACTTGTCCCAATTCATTATGTTTTGTTTCCTTTTCAGATAGATTGTGTCACAGCTGGCTGTAGTCCTGTCCCTGCTACCACCACACAACATACATTATGGTGCTTCTCACAAAGGGTCATGGTGGGCCTGGGTAGCAGAAACTTGGGGGAAACAGTGGGGGAAGATGGCAGCCTTCATGTCATGTCTATAAACCTCCCAGAGATATGGGGCAGGTCTATACGAGAAGTAAAACACAAGGGATGGTGAAACTTGGTCTGACCTATGAAAGCATTATCATGGTCCTTGAACTGCCCATAGGTTGGTCTATCTGAAAAAGAGAAAGGTACTGCTCCACTCAAGGCAAAACCTTCAGCATCTCTTCCTATGACCATCTAGGCTAAGCATGCAGCCTTTCTTCTCTCTCAGACTCTGAGGATGAGCTTCCTGGAATAATTTCTGCCTTGTAGAAGCCATTGGTGATAACACTTGGTAAGGGTTTTTAAAAAGAACAGCCAGTTCTCCAGGTCAGCAATGGTAGTTGCAGAACTGGATTTGCCAGACTCTATAAGTCAGTGATGGCAAGCTTTGGCATTCTAGGTGTTCTTGAACTTCAATTCCCGGAAGCTCTTATCAGTGGGAGTGCTGACTTGGGCTTCTGGGAATTGAAGTCTAAGAACACCTGGAGTGCCAAGGTTTGCCACCCGTGCAAAAGTCATCAGTTCTCTGCTGAGTCAAACACCTCTCTGTCATTGAAAGGGAGAACCTTCAGACCTCATTGGGAGCTTTCCATGGTGCTATGAAGACCCACCTAAACTGTGAAATATCTTGACAAGTCTAACAACTTTCTCATATTCCTGATGTAGCCTGACCTGAAGGAATATTACTTGATGTGTCCGTACCTAAGCATATATATTGTCTATTAACCTTTGAGCCCCAAACTCCAGAAGAATGAAATGGGCTCTACTTAAGTCAATCATTTTGGATTCTGTATGTGGGTGTTTATGAGTATCTCTGCCTACATCTTTGATTCATATTTACCATATCCAGTTGCTTATGAGTATCTTCCACAGGCACCATTAATGCTTCCTTCATCTGCTTGCTAACACTCTGGAACAGGTTCAAGGTGGCCATCTTGATAGTGCCCAGCATTAGGGTTTTCTTAGCAGCAGTGTTCTGGATATGGGCCCAGCGTGACTCCTGTGGAAACAGCAGAGGCCAACTGCTTGCATTATAAAACCACCCTAAAATCCCATTTGGAGGACTTGGACCATCTTGCAAGGCAGCCATTCTAAGCACAGGCACACTCTGTGTTGTATTTATTGTACATAATCTGGTCTCCTACAAACAATAAGGCTCATCATACCTTTCTTCTTGTCCAGATCATGCAGAAAACATTCAATATATATTTGTTTTCTGTTTGTTGAAATGAAATGATGCTAATGTTATTGGACTGAAGTGGGCTGCATTACATCATTTGACTTGCCAGTTCAAGCTGGTAGTTCTAAAGTCCTGCCTCTCACTACCTCTGATTTCCAAGATTTTGGTCGGCTCAGATTTGTGAGTGTATTCATTTATTATTCTCTTGGACTCAAGGAGCGCAGGTACATTCTGGAATGACTCTTACAGCAATGTGAACTAGCCCCAGTATTGTGTCCCTGTCAAATGAGATGCCGATCACTAATACCAAGTGACTCACTTATTGATGATTAATCTGGCCATTTGTTAGACTAGGAATTTACTGAACCAGAGTTTGCCAGTAGCTAATCAAGAATATGAGTCAGTATAAAGAAGTTTTAAAAAGCTGGAATGGAAAAATAATATAAGTCTGTTCAAATATGTAATTGATTCAGGGGAATTGTGGTTAGAACCCCAAGAGAGCTGATCTATCCAGACAGACTTCAAAAAAGTTACCCACCAACACTCCTTGACAGGCAGGAAGTACCACCATCTCCACTCCTTACCCAAACAATGACATCACTGCGGGCATGGTCAAAACGCAGCTGCAGGCGTGCCAGCTCATTGTTGTGTTGCAGAATTTCATCATCTTTTTCCTCCTTGTAGCGGGCCAGCCGGACCTTGGCATGTTCAATCATCTCCAGACCTTCCTGTGCTGACTGCACAAGATCCCGGTGCATTCCCACTAGCGTCTTATAGCGACCAATGATTTCACGGATCTCCTCAAACTGCAGAAGATGGTGGGTGTTACATTCCTGCACTCTGAAATAGAGACTTTCCTTTAAGCTATAACCAGTTTGGAATTTGGAAATATTATTGTTTGGACTATAGCTTCCAGAATTTAAAAACTAGCCTATCCAACGGCAGATTTTGGAAACTGTAGCTTTTACTAGTTCTGAATCTATTCCACGTGGATCACATTTGTAGCCCACTCCATTTCAACATGCAGAAAGAGAATAGTAGAGACCCGTTGGAGTGGTGCAGTTAACATCTTGTTCTGGGAAACCTACTTCCTCACTATAGCTCTAATCAGTCACAATAGTCTTGCAGTGAGCATTTGATAATGACTTTGTTGCCTGTTTAGAGTTACTGCTTGAATGGACAGATGCAACAAACAGCAGGACAAAAGATCATGGTACAGATCTGACAGCAGTGCTAATGAAACCCGTGCTCTTGCTGTCCTGTGATCCTTTGGTAGGGTCAGAGTCAACACTCAACTGGATCAGCAGATTTGTGGTGGTGATGCAGAATCATATACAACCACAACCTGGTAACTGATTTGTCAATGTGAGTGATTTGCTCTTCTCTGGTGTCATACACAGAGAACCAAATCAAGAAATGGTCACTGCCCTTTGGAGAGGACTAAAACTCTGATTCCATCACTTATACATACCTCTGACTGCTGAACCACCTGCTCCAGATATTTGTTGAAAATGGAATATTGCTGTAGCTTGTTGTAGAGCCGTTGGTGCTGCTGTTTCAGCGAAGTCATCTCCAGCTTGGCCTTGGCCAACTCCTTCATCCTCTGTTTCTTCAGTTCCCTCTCCTTGTTGGCTTTCTTCAGGGCTCTGATCCTTTTTTGGTCATTTTCCTGTTGGCCCCCAGGTAGAGACCCATGCCCCAAGCAACACACAACATTGTAAAAAAATCAAAATAAAATAAGGAAATTGTTGCCAGTAGGTGGCCAATAGCTTCATCCCTTTTCCAGAATGTATGAAGATAGCAGAGACATGTTGGAAACCACCTTCTAGGTCAGATCAAGCTCAGAAAAGTTATTTCTTCAGACTTCAATTAACTATGCTATTCTGTCTAAAGGATTCTAGGATTTGTGGAGCAATAAAGTAAATTTCCCAAGCTCTGTGTAACTTTGCTTTCCATGCAGACATTTCCCAACCCACTAGCCAAGTTAATTCTGATGGCAGTCATGTTGAGCATCTCCAGCAAAGAGGAATCTCTTGCATCTCCTACTGTCTGATGCTTTCAGCTGAGAAGCCAGGGATTGAAGCTGAAGCCTTCTGCATGCCCAACAAGAGCCCTACCAGTGCTGCAAAGCAAACTGCCTTTGTTTGGCCTTAGCAAGCACGAGTAGGTAGGTCTCAAGACTACAGCCCTGCAATTGCTGCTAATAATTATGCTAGGTGGCCTGCAGCAAAAACCCTTTCCTAAATGACTCATGGCTGTCAAATCTTTTTCATATAAACAGTTCTGGAGTGCCTGGTATTTTGACCAAATTCTCTAGCATTATTCTCTTCCCACCTCTAAGGTAGAAGTCATGGTGCATACTGAGCTTTTGGACTTGATATCATGTGGGATGACTGAAGATTCATGAGAACCTGCAAATTCCAGAAATAAACTGAGAATGATTTCAGGGATTGCTACTAAAATTCAAGGTGTTCATATAAAAATACATTGTGATTGTTTGCCCTTCAAACCAGTGTTCATTGGCTCAGTTTGCTTTAGTGTGCTAGGCTGGAAGCAAAGTGCTAATGAGCAGCTTCAAGTATACAAGTCTGCTCCAATCATACATCATTAGATCTACAATAACGGATAACATGCTGATGTCTGATTTTCCATTTACCATTTTTAAAAATTATTTTATCTTTTTACTTCATAGTGAAAAAAAATGTAATGTGAATGAAATCACTATTAATTCAGTAGCACAAGACTTGCACTTTTTTGGCCCTTGTCCAAATTTCACCCTGCAGTAAGTACACCAATGATTCAATCTTTGTTGCGCTACTGGAAAAAAGCTATACACATGTGTAGCTTGTATACAATATATACAGTGATGCCTGTCATACATGTAAAGATAAAACAAGATGGAAATGTTATGGTTTAGGACAGGGGTTCTCAACCTTTTAAAGCCCGGGGGCCAGATCACGCCCTCTCATATTGTTTGCAGGCTGGACTGGTGTTCCCCCTCCACCGCTGCCTCCTTTGGACCACCCCAAACCCACCACACCCAAAAAAGCCTCCCCACTCCACCACACACCGCTCCCCTGCCTATCAGCCTGGAGGAGCTGTATGGCACGAATGAAGGAAAACCCTCCACAGCCACTGGGAACATGGCTGTGGCTGCGAGGAACACATCTACAGTCACCGGAAACACCTCTGCGGCCACCAGAAATACAGCAGCAGCAGCCGGGTACACACACACAGCTGCTTCTGGCAGTGGGTGGAGTGATGGCATGGGCCAGATTATTTAGTACCACAGACTGGATCGGGCCTATGGCCATAGGTTGAGAATCTCTGGTTTAGGAGCACAAGCCAGAGAACGGGAAGGAGACAATACCTGTATGAATTGCTCAAATTTCCGAATATATGCTTTCACCTGGACCTCCTTCTCACCAAGTTTTTCCCACTGGTTATTCAAGGCTTCCATCCTGATCTTAAATGCCTGAAGGAATCAGAGAGGAAAGTGAACCAGTTATCTAATTACAATTATGTTATTCTTCCACAAGATGTGGGAAGAATAGTAATAGCAACTACTGATCTGGTCTGATTTGATTTGATTTGTAGTCTCCAAGATGCTTGAACCCATCTCCTAAAAGAGATTCAGCCACCTTGAATAGCTCTTGTAAAGGGCAGAATAGATTCATAGCACCTTTGGAAATGGAGCCACCAGACTTCACTGGAGGAGGCTATTTTTGATGTAATCTTTGTCCCAAGTTCCGAGATGGATGTCCTGATGATGGGCAGGATAACAGTCCATTCTCATGCCCAGATCATTTCCTTTCATCTGTTGAGATTCAAACCAGTTTTCTCCTCTGTAAGGGACAGGAACAGTTCAGATGGTCCACCCTCAGAAATTAATGGAATCTAATGGGTACCTGAATGTTCTGAGCAACTTGCTGGTGGAAAGAGTTGTCAATCTTGTCAAAGTCATTCACTTTGGAATAGTGATGCACCAGGTATTATCAATCCAATTGCTTCTAAGTGTCCTCTAATGACACATTACATTGTGGGGCTTGCTCAGACTCTTTTGGTATTCCAGTGAGGCCAAGTCATTTTCAATTGATATGACCTACACACAAGGGCGTAGGTCATACTTGCAGAAAGTGCCCAGTCATGTGCTCTCTAGTTTTTTGGCTCTCTTGACTAATCAAAATTAGCTGAAGGAACTGGCTGGGTGGATGTGGTGAATGCTTTTTTGCATGGCTGAGTTGTGTTTGCTGCTCCTAGAGAGGCTGTAGTATGACTGCTCCTATAAAAACATCTCTTTAAATCCCATGGTCCTTGACAACCTTCATTTAACTGCAAATATCAGTTTATGCAGGCCTTTCCTGTACAGTCCAGTACAATGCTTTTCTCACGGACTACAGACGAGCTATAATATTAATATGTGTTTTGTATTTGTATGCAATATATTATGTGTTTTAAAAGTGTTGAACACTGCTTTGACATTTTTAAATATAAGCTGTTTATAAGTACTTCTAATTAAATAATATAAGAAGTGAGTTTTCCACTCCACTCTCAGACACAGGAAGAAGTACAAATAGGACAAAATGTCTGATGGGTTGGTGTCTTGCTTAAATGAACCTAGAGATGTGATATACTGTCAATTAAATGTTGCTATTGCAACACTGTGACTTGAAAGAAGTTGCTATGAAGATAAGGTAGAACCAGTCATCTGTGATACAAGGACAGTCAAACAAGGCATCTCCTACACTTGAAAAATCTCACCTCTTTTTGAGCCTCCATGACCTTATGCACCAATTTGGCCTCTTTTTTCTTCTCCAGGAGCCGAATGGAAGGAGACGACGACTGCTCCTCTGATATTGGGAATTTCCTAATCAAAAGGAAAGGAAATTCCCCATTTAGAGATCTTATCAAATGACAGAACTCATGGTTCATGGACATTTTGTACTCCTCGCACAGTTTTAGTTGAAAGAAGCAAGTTGGCAGAATATTTTTTGTCTAAAGATATTTGGTTTAGGGTCAATATTGGAGATGATCAATCGATTGATCGATCGATCGATCGATCAATCAATCAATCAATTTATCATGGTCTACAACCAGCACAATAAAATGAGAGGTAAAAATTTAAAACTTTGAATGCTTAGAATGTAGTTAAAATATATTACAGTATTTACAAAACATAGACTGTAATAAAGTGATTGATTGATACTGAAGATGTGCTTCTTATTCATCCAGAAAACAGGCCATGTTGCAATCTCTCTGGACATTATCATAACATCAGACAATCAAGAATATGTAGATTGAATTGAATTTGAATCTCAACAGATGAAGGGGGTTTGGAAGAAGGAGGCATATGCTGTAGTGTAGAAGAAAAAGAGATAAAAATTGTCAAGGGAACAGAAGAGAGATAAAGAAGTATTTCAGGAGGCAAAACTGATCCATTAGCCATGAAAACCATGACAGAGGAAGCATTCCTTATGTCAGAAAGTAAAACCGAGTTATGATATCCAAGTTTAAATATTTGGTGATGCATATAGTTTGATCCACTTAGGAATAGTGAAAATCATTATGAAAATTATGCTATCAAATTTCAAGATGTATGCTAGTGAGAAAATAACTAGGCGATCCAATGCAAATATGGTAGTGGGCCAGGATACCTAAGAGACCGCGTCACCCTAAGAACATTGGCCCGTCCCACCAGAGCGGATCGGAGGGGTTCTCTTGTTATCCCTAGAGAGGCTCGCCTCACTAGTACGAGGAAGAGTGCTTTCTCTGTGTTCGCCCCGGCCCTCTGGAGCCTCCTCCCGATAGAGCTACACCTGCAGACAGAGCTCCTGCCCTTTCGGAAGGGCTTAAAGACCTGGCTGGCGGGGCAAGTGTGGGGTCCCAGGAACGCAGGTTCCCACGTAGGATGGCTGATTTAAGGGCAGCCACCACCCCCTTTTATCTGTATATGTTTTTATCTGCTTTGCTGTTTTAAAGTTTTAAATTTTTAATGAACTTTTAAGGTTTTAGATATTGATATGATTATAGTTTATCCATGACGGTAATTTATGCTGTAAGTTGCCCAGAATCGGGTCTACCCAATTGGGGCAGGATACCAAATGTGAGCAATAAATAAATAAATAAATAAATAAATAAATAAATAATAACATTGACAATATCAGGAAATGAAATATCTAAAAATATAAGGGGATTAATCAAAAGCAAGGTTTATTTCATGAATGGAAGTTTTTAAAAACCATTGTGAGAGGGGCTCATAATGTAAGAAATAGATTGTAAAAGATGTGGACATAAATTTCCGTGTAGAAAATATGAGCATGGCTAAATAGCAGTACTGTTTAAGGCTATGCATGAAAGGCAAAAATGCTTCTTTTCAAAAACAGAAACTTTTGTTTACATGATAAAATGAATAATGGGTCTGTCAGTATAACATTTTCCCCTGTTAAATTGGTGAAAAAAATGTATCTTTGACCATGCTTTTGGAAACATGCATATTAAAAAAAAAGTCAGTGCTAAAGTAACGGCAAGTGTGTTTTCGGCAAAAGTCTGATCTTAAGAGTTCTTTGGAATTATTAACAAATGTGTAGATTTGATGGTTCAATGGCTGTTATACACTTGAACATTCAAAAGTGTTTGACAAAGTCCTTCATCAAAGGATCTTAAGAGCTAAATGACAGATAACATGTAAAATCTATGGAACACCACCCAAATGGGCGGTATAGAAATGTAATAATAAATAAATTAAAAATAAAAATAAATCGAAGAATATTCCATAACCAATTAAAAGGTAAAAGCAGTGGCGTGTTTGGTGAACTGTGTGTATTGGAGGAGGATTAGAGAGAGATACCAGTACTGTGAGGGTGTTACCTTCTTCCCTATTACTGTGCTCTTCACATACAACAGGTCAAAATATGGAAAAGTTCTTTTTGGGACTATAACTACCCTGTCAAAAGAAGACCCAGAGAATTAAATATTTAACGATAACAAGAACTGAAGAAAAGAGAAAGAGGGGGAGAGAAAAAAATGAGACACAGAAGAATTTAGATCAGGGCTTCTCAACCCATGACCCAGGGGCCAGATGAGGCCTGCAACACCATTTCATGCGACCCACCACCACCTCCGCCTCACCCGGAAGTGCCATGTGTGGCAGGCAGGGCAAAATGGCCATCCGGCCCCTGAGGCTGAGAGAGCGTGACCCAGCCCTTGGCTTGAAAAGTTTGAGAACCCTGATTTGGAGTAAAGGGTCTTTCCTAGGAGGAAGAGAAGGGGGGGGGTATGGCCACAAGGGGTAAGGTGAAGAGGCAAAAGCTTAACTCACATCAGCAATTTCAACAACTTCTGTCCATATTGCATACGGAAATACTCGCTCAAGTCCTCTTCATCCATGGTGGTAATGATGCCAGCTGATCTGCTAAGCCTCAGGCCTTTGAAACCAACCACAACCAACCTTCTGAACAGAACAGAACTTGCACTTTCCACCTGCCCTTGGCCTTCACCTGCACCTCACTATTCCTGGTGAGGAAGCAAGCAAGCCAACAGACGAACAGCTTGCCTATGAAGCCTCATGCAGTTGGGGGGCACAGAATCTTGTGATGTAGATATGGAAGATGCAGGAGGGTTGCCTAGCAACCACAGGGCTGTTCTGCACCCACCCACCCCAGGAACAGTGACAGCAAACTACCATTTCCTTCCCATGTGTCAGGAGTCAGTAAACCTCACCACTATTATTTTCCTTTCAGAAGGGTTGGGCCAATGAAAGCCCAACTTTTATTGGCCTGTGGTCCTATTGGTGTGTCTACGGCTACAGCACGTTTGAATAATTACAGGGGATTTTGTCAGTTGAAAAAGGATTGTTATTTATTTAAATTTTATTTATGTACCAAAAGGGACCCAGGGCGATTTACAACAATTATAAAATCATTTTAAAAAATTGAAAATTCTAAAAACTTAGTATTAAAAGCCAAAAAATTGCAACACAGGCATACTGGGGTCAAACCAACCAATTGGCTGGGGAAACTGAACTATCCACTCCCCAGACCAAACCTGCCAGCCAGGTTTTCACTCCTTTTCTAAAGGGCAGCAACTCCGTCTGCATGCGTAGTTCTATTGGGAGGAGGTTCCAGAGGGCCGGAGCAGACACCGAGAAGGCCCTCCTTCTCATGCCAGCGAGGTGCGCCTCTCTGGCTGATGGCACAACCAGAGAGCCTCTCCGGTCCGCTCTGGTGGGACGGACAGATGTCCTTGGGACGATGCGGTCTCTTAAGTATCCTCGTCCACTACCATGTAGGGCTTTAAAGGTAATAACCAGCACCTTGAATTGCACCCGGAGGCAAACTGTGAGCCAATGCAGCTCCTTCAGCAGTGGTGAAGCATTGGCATAATGCCCGCATCCCACCACTACTCATGCAGCCACATTCTGGACCAGCTGAAGCCTCCGAATTGTCATCAAGGGCAGCCCCATGTAGAGCACATTACAATAATCAAGTCTGGAGGTGACCAAGGCATGTGTGACCATGAGCAAGGAATCCCGGTCTAGGAACGGCCATAATTGGCGAATCACACAAAGTTGTGCAAGGGCCCTCCTGGCCACAACTGCCACCTGCTCTTTGAGCAGTAGTCGCGAGTCCAGGAGGACCCCCAAATTACGTACCGGGTCTGATTGAGGCAGAACTGCCCCATTCAGAACCAAAGGTGGTAGTTCCCGAGATAACACAGAACCCCCAACCCACAGCCACTCAGTCTTGCCAGGATTCAGTTGTAGCCCATTGTCCCCCATCCAGACCTTGACAGCCTCCAGGCACCTGGAAAGGACTTCCACTGCATCGCTAGGGTCCCCACGGGCCAAGATATACAGTTGGGTGTCATCTGCATACTGATGGTACCTCACCCCATGGGAACGGATGATCTCACCCAGCGGTTTCATGTAGATATTAAATAGAAGAGGTGAGAGCACCGAGCCCTGAGGCACATCGTATTGGAGCAGCCTAGGACTGGACATCTCACCCTCCAACCACACCAACCTTTTGGCTACAGTTTAATGACTGCACTACCAAACAAGGCAGTACCAGTGGCCGCCGAAGACAAGGGGTAGCTGGTTTTTTTTTTTTTTTTTTTTTTTTTTTTTGGCGACAGAAGGTTTGGCCAGCACGTCCTGGGCTATGCCATGACTTCTAGACTCCAAACGTCACAGATGGTGTTTTTGGCTTCCCCGTGAGGCGCGGGAAGCAGCGGGGCCTACATCAACATCACGTGGGTACATACGCATGCACCCACATGACATGACCGGTATGCGTGACGCCTGCCCCCATCTCCCTCCCCCCTTTTGAGCACTCAGTCTCTAAAAGGTTCACCACCACTGGTATATCATATCAAGAATGTAGAAACAATTATAAAGCAGAGAATGGCCATGTTGGAGATAGAGACATGGATGGTGATAAATATTAGTTATGTGCCTTCCTACCTGAAATTATACACATT
Organism: Furcifer pardalis; assembly: GCA_030440675.1. Taxonomy (NCBI): domain Eukaryota; kingdom Metazoa; phylum Chordata; class Lepidosauria; order Squamata; family Chamaeleonidae; genus Furcifer; species Furcifer pardalis. Next base: position 62,800,426 of record CP126893.1, on the reverse strand, counting down.
ATTGAAGTTGCCTCCAGGACTTATTGAGTTATAATCATGTAAATTCCATCTATATGGAGCCTGTGGCAAAACATATTTAGCATACAGTTGACCAACATTTATCTATGTTGGCAATCTTCAAAACTCTGTATTTTCACAAGCTTGACACTACTTCACTTTGTCCTTTAAAAACAATTTTTCATAAAGGTCACTGGAACCTAAGGCATTCTTATAATATAGTAAAACCCCAGGTTACAATGGGGGTCTGTTCCAACAGTCTGTTTCAACAGTCTCCGTCGTGACCTGAAAAAAACTGTAAACCAAAACATCCATAGGAATGCATTGAAAAATTTAAAAATGGTCCTGAATTTATCATTGTAAACTGAAAAAAATACATTAAAATTTTGTAAACCGGGATGACATTTCCATAGGATTTGCCGTTGTAAAGTGCAGCAAACTGAAACTGAGATGGTTGTAACAGGGTTTTTTTTTTTACTGTATCTGGTTCCCCTGCAGACTGAATACAAAAGCAGAGAAGGGAAGTAGCATATAAACACCTATTGGTCCACAAGAGATCATTGGAGAGAGGTTTCCTCTGCCTCCTTTCTTTCTATTTCTTTTGTTCCAAACTTTCTTTCACTTCCTTTTCACACTTTCTTTATATTGCCCCCCTATTTTAGCTGATGCTCACAAGGAACACTTTCTGAATTCTGTTAGTATCTCCCATTCCAAGCAAAAGCTCTCCAGCGATTTATTAACCAATATCCCCCATGAAGGAAACATTCACCACACCACCATGGATATACACATGCACTGCTTGACAAAATAAACAGTTGGCCATAATGGCATCTCATTATAGATATTGATTCCTGGCTCTGTGGGTTGTGTGGTGTTTTATTTCTCCCCTTCATGCATGCTGAGTTTGACTAGACAAAACATTCTAACACTGTGCTCTATATCATCATTTGGAAATAACTAAAAGTGAGCTGTGGTGAGTAATATCATAATCTTAGCCACCTTTTATCTTACTAGATATCTCTTGATATGCTTAATTAAATGGATGGGAATAAATCAGACAGCATGAAGGCAAAATTAATCTAGAAAGAACTTTGGTAGAAATCTGGCTTATTACTACTGAATATTAGGATGTACTTAATATCACCTATTCACTTTTTTTACAGATAAACTAAAGATTTCCACTGTGAGTTTATCACTGTGATCCTGAACAGTGTTCCTCCAGCTGTATGCTTTCTTTTGTGAAAGTCTAAGATCTCTGGACCTGTGGAAGTTGCTCTCTCAATTGAGAATACAGTGTTGGGGGGAAATAGCCGTCTTTCATGCACTGACAAGAGATAACAGCAGGAAGGGGTTTAAAGAAAGATCTACCACAGCCTTATTATAGCTGGATGTGTCACTGAAATGAAACAGATGAAATAGTTAGAACCACAGTGGTAGAACTGAATAGCTGCAAATGTACATACTGTATAGCAAAAAGTACTAAAATGTAATATAATAAAAACAGAGATCCAGATGTTCTGTATTTCTGTTTTCTGATCTTTGTTCTATCACTCGTCTTACATTTTAGTGAACTGTTGGTGTCTGTTTAGAAATGCTTATCAGTCCAAGAAGAGGCATAAAAACAAGAGGAAGAAGTGAAGTGCTTTTGCCTTTGAAGAAACAGTGGCTTTGTAGGTGGTTTCTTTGCATTAGGAATGGTCCATAGTAAGGAATGAAGGGGTAAGGCAGGTGCCTTCCTTTGACTGGCCTGAAGTCAAGACTCTGTGAATTTGAACTAAGGGCAAAGATGACACTATCTTGTAGGAATAGGAATTTTGTTTAAATCTAAACTTCTTGATGAAATAAAATTGGGATCTATTGAGGCCAGTAACATGTTAGATATAGACTGTAATTTAAGACCCAGTTAACGAGGCAGTCTTGGGGGGGTTGGGATATTGGACTTAAAAGGAATCCTTTTCTTACATCCTGCAGACCAAACACAGCTAGCTAAAACATGAGAGAAAATCATGCGGTGCCAGCTCAGAAATGTGCCCTAGTTATGGATTTTCTTCTAATAGTCATATGTAATCTCTAATATCTGTTTCTGGCCTTCCAATGTAACCTTATTTGCAAGGGGAACAAAACTTTATCTGGTTGGGAGGATTGATTGATGGCATTAGCTCCTTCAAAGTGTTTCTTAAACTGACAGACCCATCATTCATTTTTATCACTTAAACAAGAGCTTCTGTTTTTTAAAAGAAGAGCCCTGGTGGCACAGTGGTTAAACTGCTGTGCTGCAACCAAAAGGTTGTGAGTTCAGTCCTGACCACGGTTCAAGGTTGACTCAGCCTTCCATCCTTCTGAGGTTGGTAAAATGAGTACCCATCATGTTGGGGACAAAATGCAAATTAACCTGTGAACCACCCAGGGAGTGCACTAAGCATTATGGAGCGGTACATAAGTGATTGCTTTGCTTTTCCTGAGCCCATGCTTTCAAGTTCTCCAAGCATCTTCATTGAGCAATGTTGCTATAACACTTAGCAGACTGTGTAAATATTGGACCAGATATAATACCCTTGTCTTTATGAAATCTTACTTATGCTGTGCATAACAGGCTGTTTAGGGGCTTCCAACACTTATCCAGTTTGCAAAGGTGGTCAAAGGAATCTGAAGCTTCAGTGATTAAAAAGAAATCTGCTAATCAATCATTTTCCTTAACACGGGGGTGTGTGTGTGACTTCAAGGAGGCTAATGGCCATGTTTCAGATTTGGGACCATTCAAGGGATGCACTTCCAAGGGAAAAGAGCTAAATAGGAAGTGGTATGACTAAGGAGTCCAGTCGACATTTTTCAAAGTTGTTTTTTGTTTAATTTTATTGGGTAAAAATTTCTACATCTTAAAAACCTGGAAAACTCAACAATGGCCACAGGATTGCAAAAGATCTGTATACGTTCCACTCCCCAAAAAAGGGTAATGCCAAAGAATGTACAAATTATCGAACAATTGCCCTCATCCCACATGCTAGCAAGGTGATGCTCAAGATAATACAGGATAGACTGCAACAGTATGTGGAGAGAGAATTACCAGAAGTGCAGGCAAGTTTCAGAAGAGGCAGGGGGACTAGAGACCACATCGCCAACATAAGATGGATCATGGAAAAAACAAAGGAATATCAGAAACAAGTCTACTTCTGTTTCATTGATTACACTAAGGCTTTTGACTGTGTTGACCACAACAAAATGTGGCAAGTAATTAAAGAGATGGGAATACCGGAACACCTTATATGCCTCATGAGAAATCTGTACATGAATCAAGAAGCCACAGTTAGGACAGAAAATGGAATGACTGAGTGGTTTGGAATAGGAAAAGGAGTAAGACAAGGCTGCATTTTGTCACCCTGCTAATTCAACCTATACACTGAACACATAATGCGAAATGCAGGGATGGAGGAATCAGAATTTTGGGTCAAAATTGCTGGGAGAAACATCAACAATTTGAGATATGCAGATGATATCACTCTAATGGCAGAAAGTGAGGAGGACCTAAAGAAGCTCCTGATTAGGTTGAAAGAAGAAAGCGCAAAAGCTGGCTTGAGACTCAATATCAAGAAAACTAAGATAATGGCAACAGGCCCTATTAGTCCCTGAAAAATAGATGGGGAAGAAGTAGAAGCAGTGACAGATTTTACTTTCCTAGGATCAAAGCTCACTGCAGATGGTGATTGCAGCCATGAAATAAAAAGGCGACTGATTCTTGGGAGGCAAGCGATGAAAAACCTGGGGAGCATAGTGAAAAGTAGAGACATCAAATTACAAACAAAGATTCATCTAGTCAAAGCAATGGTATTCCCAGTGGTAATGTATGGTTGTGAGAGCTGGACCATTAGGAAGGCTGAGCGCAAAAGAATAGACGCCTTTGAGATGTGGTGTTGGAGGAGAGTTTTGAGAGTCCCCTGGACAGCGAGGAGAACAAATAGGTCAATCTTAGAAGAAATCAACCCTGAATGCTCCTTAGAAGGTCAAATAATAAAGATGAAGCTAAAGTACTTTGGACATCAAATGAGAAGAGACGATTCACTTGAGAAAGCCTTGATGCTTGGAAAGGTGGAGGGCAAAAGAAAAAGGGGGAGGCCCAAAATGAGATGGCTAGATGGTATTGTAGACACAATGGCCACAGAGCTGAGCGAGTTGAGGAGGATTTTTGGAGGACAGAAGTGCCTGGCAGACAGTGGTCCATGGGGTCGCAGAGGATCGGAATCGACTGTGCGACTGAACAACAACAACAACAAAAAAAAAAAACCTGGAAACACCCCTCTGTGTCCTCAAGTGACCAAATTGAAAACATACTGTAATTTGGGAAAGATAAGGACCTATATATGTTCCCTAAATTACTGTATAAAACAAATTCATGATACCTTACTCCCCAAAAGGCATGGGGGCCTTTCTAATTAAAAAATTAAAATATTGAAAAATAGAATAAAGATAAAAGCTTAATTTGGAGTGTTTGGGCACTCCAGAGGTGTCGAGGGGTACAAAAATACCCCATGGTGCCCACAAGTGGCCTGTGAGTTACATGCAGACTATCCCTGGCTGAGGCAAACAAGGAAGGTTGTCCGTGTGATCCATATTCAAATTGTAAAGGATGCAAAAGATGCATCTTTTGTATCCCTGGCTTAGAGCCATGGCACTCCAGATGTTCTCAGGCTTCAATTCCCAGAAGCTCAAGCCTTCATGAATCTGCACAAATGGGTTTACTGTGATTCATCTGGCCCTTGCCACCCTTGTTGCTCCTGGAAGTGGAAATAAAACGTGCGAGCCTTCTTTTCAACCCCAGAGGACTCCTACAGCAAGCTATAATACAGGGTGAAACTATCCTCTATCTACCAAGGAAAACAGGAACCCTGCAGATTGAAGTTCCTACCTAGCCATGTTACTATATGGAGCCACTAGTCATAAACAACTGAATGGTTGTTTATTTGTCCTGGCATACAAAAATCTCCATCAATGTTAACACTGCCCTATTGCCTGACATTACATTCATGTTTATTGATCTTCTGTGGCATAAATGTACGGTAGGTGGGGTAGCAAAACCCTAAGATTAGGTGCCAGTGTGAAACTTGGTAATTATCTCTCAGCTCTTGTGTATTTAAGGCTTTAATCCTAAATGCATTATTAACAGAGTAAGAATCACTGGATGTGACAGGTTCCATTTCTAAGTCAATCTATGTATGATTTCTGTTACCAGCCACAAGCCTGAATCAAATTGTGAAAAACATATTGACCCCACTGGTTCTTTGATAGCTTACAATTAAGCTTTGTCAAAAGTGAGATAGGTGCTTGTGAGCACAAAGTTGCAAAGTTTTGGGACTATGTGGGTTTTGTCCTTGCTTTTGAATGGTATCCCATAGTTTGTCTCTGTGTGGGATGTTAAAGCAGAGAGCCTCTCCATCCATCGCGGCTAAGATGGTGTTGTCAAGGAGGCTGTGACAGGACTGAAATTTCCATCTGCATCAGCTGCCCATGAATCTATTTCCACTGGTACAATGTCACTTATTAGAATGGAGAAAATGCCATTTCTAAGTCAGATAATTCTGTCAGGGACAGAAAAAGAAAACCATTTCCCACACCTGGCCAGTTCTCTGCATGTTGAGGATATTAGTTTGGTATTTATTCTGGTTAATGAAAAAATGTTTCTCAGGGGCCAGGTTTGACGTAAAAGGCAAGAAAGAGGCTCCTGACTTCTCCCTTCTCCAATGATCTTGGTGTGGCTCTGAAATCTTATTATGATCTTAAAAACGGCAGAGAGAATTGATAATTATGGGTGGCTGGAATGCAAAAATAGGAAGTGAAAGAGAAGAAACATTTTGGCCAAGGAGTCAGAAAGGTAGCAGGAGAAGGACTTAAAGTAATACTGTACTGTGAAGCCCACAAATTGTTTTTTGCAAAATATATGCTGCAGGCAAATGAGCAGGTGGTTGTACATGCTGACTTCACTGAACAATCCATATAGAAATCAAATATAGCTGAGGCAAAACTGGAACAAGAAAAAGACTATGGAATGGACCATGAACTGTTAATATCAGAAGTTACAGTAAAGCTGAAGAGTACTAAATCAACCATAGTTCTAAAATGTAATTTGAATAACATTCCTGAAGATTTTAAAGATTATGTTTAAAATATTGCATTCTAAACATAATTGGGGTGCCTGACCTTTGCTGTAAACTGAAATTCAAGCAAGCATGCTGGGAGAGGAAAATAACAAGGTATTTGCTTCTACCAAAATATTTTCTTATGTTTCATTCAGAATCGGAAATGGAAAAGGTTACTTATCTGGACTATAGTTTTCAGGAATACCAGAGCCAGTGTAATTACTCAGTTCTAGAAGCTGTGATCTACTAATTAACTAGTATATTACATTTGCTTTTGCCAATAATTTTTTTTAAAGTTCCACTTTATAGTCTATTTAAGTCTGTTCAGTGACAACTGATGCCTTTCACCCATTCTGCATGTATATTTTTCTTAAGGCAAGAGTAGTCAGTCTTATTAGCCATAAGGGGTGGGGAGCAAAAATCCTCCTTCTTTGTGTAACAATTTTACTAGGCAAATGCAAAGGCCAACAAAAAGTGTGTAAACTTTTTACATCTATTGAGCAGACAAAATGTTACAAACAAGCAGAGGATGAAATGGAAAAGACTAATCCTATTGAAGTAATATAGGGTCCGCATGAGGTCCTAATGGGGGAAGATGGAAGGTGGTCTGCAGACATTCAGATCTGGCTCTAGCAGAGGATGTTATGGTTTTAGGTTTTATCTGGAGTAACACCAGAGATGTGATGGAACAGGTTCTCACCAGTTCGCCAGAACCGGTAGTAACTTTTCCCAGTGTCCCGGAGAACCAGTAGCAACCACCAGTAGCAACCACCTTCAGAGCTTACCTTTTCACTGGTTCCCCCACTGTGCATGCACACCAAGCACTTGGTGTGCACGCAAGCCTACAGTGCTTGGTGTGTATGCACAGCCTCCTTGCTGTCCTCCCAAGCGGGGGGGAGGAAGAGAAACTGCTAGCCTGAAGCTCCCTATAGCCTGCTCTCCAGGGTAAGTGACTCATCTTTGGATGTGGTGTGTCTGTGTGTATTTTAATGTGTATTTAATCCCTTTACCTATATTGACGTACTACCACAGTTCTGAAAAAGGCCTGGCAGCTGGCAGGCCTGGTGGCCTGGCTTGGGGGTTTTAAGCAAAGTGGGTGGGTGGGTGTATTTTAATGTAATTTTTATTTGTTTGTTTGTTTGTTTTATTTACGGGTTTGTGTTGTGGGTGGGTGGGCGGGTTGAGGTGTGTGTGTGTGCTTATTTTTATTTTATTTTTAAATTATTTATTATTATTTTTTCTTTGGCCCCGCCCACAACATCATGACATCATGATGTTGGCTCCACCCACACTGTGATGACATCATGGTGGGGTAGTAAAATTTTTGACACCCCACCACTGAGTAACAGCTAATAAAATTTAAGTATTAATCCACAAGAGTAGAGAAACTTTGATCATTGAATTATCTTCCATGGGTGTGTATGGAAGGAATATCATGGGCAGGCAGCTGGGATGTGACTCTTTATTCAGCAAAACTGATAAATGAGAGGGTGAGCTGGGCATCACTCAAGTGAGAAGGAAATTTAAAGGTCCTGAAATTCAAGCCTGAACTGCTTATCGTTCTGCTCATGTGTGGGAAAAGTAAAAAATTAGCTATCCCTTGATGATTTCGGTGAAGGGTCTAAATTTTGAAGTAGACTGATTGTGACAATCTTCCTGTCTGGTTGGTGCATTTCTCCTGTGGAGCAAAATGGTTAGACAGAACCACTCATAAGGCAAAGATGCTGAAGAAATGGAAGTAGATGCTAGTAAGATGGCTCATCTATCAGAAGCACATTCTAAGGACTTGCTTAAGGGGATGCAAGAGAAGTAGGCAAAGTGTGGCCATCAAGATGTTAAAGAGACCTGGGAATTGCAATACAGCAACATCTGGAAGGCTGTACTTTGTCTACCCATGAATTAAGAGTTCTAAAGAGTAGCTTTTTTGAACCATAACCCTATAAGAACAGTGAGCCACCTCTCCGCCCACCCCTGCTTCTCCCAGTTACCTTCCAATCCCTTTCCCCATTACCATAGCTTTTGCATTTCCCAAGCTGTGTGAAATTGATTACTGAACATATCTGAGTTATTTTGGCCTTTGGAGAGAGCCAGAGGACTCAAGGACAAATTCTGTAAATGCTGTAAATTTCCCTGGTTACAAGAACTGCTAACAGCCACTAGAGATGTACAGTATGTTGATTTTCCATTCTCACAGTCATGCTTCTGGGGAAAAGAAAAATCAATGGCATGCTTACATAGAAGCATCAATGTAGCTGTATTTTATGAACCCCCATTGGAGCACTATTTCCCATAGAATGTGAGCTGTTTCCTAATGATGCTTATCTCATACTGTATTCTGAAAAACTGTAAATTTGAATCTATTCTTCTAAGATGGATGTCTGGAGTGTGAAGAATGCACTGTTAATAGCTAGATAAGTCATTTGGATCTTTGATGATGTAATACTGAGGTTTCCAGCCTAAGATCCGTGGGCCACATCCAGCCATGGCACCATTTCATGTGCCCCCCCTTCCAAGGGCATTCAAGAAACAAAATAGCCCCCCTTTGAAGCTGTTGGGATAAAATGGCCACCCCCATCATGCAAGCAGAGCAACTTAGCTGTCCAGCCCTCAAAGCTGTGACCCCAACCCCCGGCTTGAAAAAGTTGGGAACCCCTGATATAATATATTGGTCTAGCCCAGGGCCCAGCAAACTTGGCTCTTCAGATGTTCTTGGACTTCAGTTACCAGAAGCCCAAGTCAGTACACCTGCTAATCAGGGCTTCTGGGAATTAAAATCCAAGAACTTCTGAATAGCCAAGTTTGCTAGCCCCTGGTCCAGCCTGTCTGTGTGGTCAGTAGCACAGATGGCTTAACTAAGCTTTGTCAAAGTAATAGAGATAAAAGCCTTATACTGAAGCTTATTCTCCTTCCCCTCTGGTTTTCATTGGGAGCTCCCCATGGCCATCAGGAGCTCTGGGGAACAGGCTGCTGGGCTTGAAGAGGCTTTTGCTCTGACATATCAAGGCTTGCTAAATGCTCTCTGACATTCTATCCAATATTACATCTGAAGCACCAGCTGTTCTATACATGCAAAAATCTGCAACTATTTTTCATGCAAAATATTGGGGGGGGGGGTATTCATTCATTCATTCATTCTGGCTGAAAGTTCTGAGAATCTCCACAAGCATTACATAATCACCAATCACATTGGCTGGGGGATTTTGGCAGCTGGAGTCCAAAAAATTAAAAATAAACGTTCAAAGTTCTTGTATCTTTTCACAAGATGTGGGGTTTATCATCTTATGTGAGAGTAGATATAAAATAAGCCAGAGGCAATAGTGTGTAGAGTGCCAAACTAGAACCCAGGAGATCTGGGTTCTTTTCTGTGGCATCTTTGATTCACATTAATGGCTTCTGCACCTGCACAGTGTGCAATTTGAAAACTTCTAGAGCTGAGCTGAAAGGTGGGAAGACCTCTCCCAATTACCAGTAAGTAATTGGGTTCTTTGTTATTTCAAAGTATTATTTCCAAACGGTCCAATTCTAGTTACAGGACAAGCAAAAAATCACCCTGGGGTTAAAATGGTAAGTTAAATTGTGCTCCACTTGTCAAATGCCACAGGATGGCACTGTTGGAAGATGTCCCTTTACTGGCAGAAAGAAGGCAGGTAAAGTTTCTAACATTTTATTTCCACATTAGTACAGTATAGTTTTTAAGCAGCATTAAGCGTTTGCCTAATGCAAATGCTTATGATGCAGCCTCTTCCCTTTAAGTCCTTTAGTACAGGGGTCTCCAACCAGTGGGACACAAACCGGTACCAGGCTACGGGCTGTCCCAAATCAGGAAGCGGGAGTGGGTGATGCTGGGGGCCCTGATGGCAGCCTTCTGCCCTCAATGTACTCCTCCAGGTCAGCCTGGCAAACTGAACGAGAGCATGGGCTTCAGACACAGCAGATAGGCAGGTGGCTGGGCCCCTCCTCCACATTGCTTAACTACGGTGGGGATCCCGCCCCCCGCCCCGTGTGCAGTGTGATACCTCACTGCCCAAGTCAATTTAGGTTGAATAAGAATTATATATGTAATAAATTATATTTTATGCACTTTGTTGTATTTTATTATGCACTTGCATAATCCAATCCCACTACCCCCACTTACTGGAAAAATTGTTCAGCATGAAACCAGTCCATGGTGGAAAAAATGATCGGGGACCCCCTGCTTTAGTAGATCTGAGGGAGCCCTTTTTCTGTTCTTGATGAAGATGGTAAAGCCAGTGCTCGATTGTAATTTGTCTTCCAGTCCTCATAAAGATGTTCTGAGGTTTTGGCCTCATTCTCAGGGCACTTTTGAATTTATTTTGGTTAAGATTTTCATCTTGGTGCTAACATTGCCACTTACACCACTTCTACTATGCCCCTCTTCATCATCGTTTAGGTTTTCATGCCTGCCCACACTTCCTGATCGGAAGAGTGTCCAGAGGGACGCCTTACCCTGTGAACTTCCCCCTGTGCTTCATCTGAAAGGTGGGAAGCTAGAAGGGGGCTGTTGGCTGCCTGCTTCAGTGATGATGGTACAAAGAAAGATACCCAACATTCTCAATCACCCCAATCACCCCCCAAAAAAAAAAAACCTCTGTTGAAGGAGGGAATAATTTGCCTCCCACCCAAAATCTCCTAATGTGAATTCCTTTTCTATGACACCGAATACAAGGCATCAACATTCTCACAGGACAATTTTTTCCCCTCACAGTACTAAAAGTAACTGCATACATCTTGCTGATTGTGATTTTTGCAGGCGCTCTATTTTCATTTAGGATGGCATCAGCTTGAAATTATCATCAGCCTTTTGCCCTTTGCAGCCATTCCGAATGTACCAACTCATTTGTTGATTGCCTCTGGTTATTACCATTCAACCCCATCTTGAACACTGTGTGAATGATCAGGGTGAATTCTCACAAACGTTTCTATTTTCCTTTAATTAAAGCTGTTAATTAAGGCTCCTTCACATCATCAGAAGAGCAAAGCAGAGGAAGAAAAGCATCCACTATTGCATCTGATGCTGCTGTAAGGATGGAGGTGTCTCAAAGCACAGCAGCTCATAGGTGTTATTTTTTCTTGGGGGGTATTTGGGGGAGGGGAAAGTATTTTGGCTTTTTACACAGTATTTCTGCAGGACTGCTGACCTTAAAGAACACACAGTGCAATGTACTGAGTACACAGTCTTCCAACTCAGGCTGTTTCCATGGCTTGTAGAGTCCCCTTGGCAACTCAGTAGCAGCAAACATACACCTTTGGTGCAGAACCTCCGCTTCCTTCATCATGACCCTGACATTCTCAATGCTCATCCATTTTGATCCCTTCTGATTGTTCCATTTATCCACTGGAGTTTCAAGAGCATAACACAAGTCACTGTACCAGATGATAGACGCTGGCTTTTCTGGTGGATGGCTTGGATTGGAAACTGCCAGCATGGTGGTGATGTAAATCACTTGCTGACGTAAATTAGCTTTTTTAAACAGAGCTGTCTGGATGAAGGTACTGTATTCTCACAACACTGCCCTGCCTAATTCACTGAATTTTACTAGGGGTTCACATAATATTGCCTTCCTCTAATTTTTTTTTAAAATTTTGCTGTTCTTCCACTGTTTTTTCCCTTATGGTAGAAAAAATTGTTACAGGGGAAAAGTTGGAACAATTGCATGCTGTCTTTGAATTGTTCTCAGCTGTTCATGATATGAGCAGGGGAGTCTATGACTTTATCCTTGCTAATTTGGGGTGGGGGTGGGGAGGCATAAATGAGATTATTATTATTATTATTATTATTATTATTATTATTATTATTATTATTATTATTATTATTATTATTATTATTATTATTATTATTATTATTATTATTATTATTATTATATTCAATTTATATGCCGCTCTCCTTGCCGAAGCAACTCAGAGCGGCTTACAATGTTACAATATCAAATATTAAAAAGCAGCATAGTATAAATATAATGGATATGTTACAGTCAATACAGTCAACAAATCTTTCATAAAAACAAGAATACAATACATGAGATGCATGTTCTTTGGATCAAATGTTTCCCTAATGGCTGGGGAAAGAATCCTCTAACTGGAAACTTCTGTAGTCATTGTGTTTGGAGATGACCAGAGTTACTTTCTGAAACTGCTACTTGCACAATGCAGTCAAATGGCCACATTGGTTCAAATAGATCAAGCAGCTTTCTTTTCTTTTTTCTTTTAAAGGACAACAATCCCCATCTTTAGATTTCCTTTAGTTTTTGCTAGGAATAGATCTCACTGTCAGTGTTTAAATTCCCGTGCACCCGGATGAAAAGGCAGGGGTGTGGAAAAAAATCATTATTCTTTGGAAAATAGATCCATCAACATGATGCTTCACAGAGTTTTGTTCTCATTAAACCAATGCTATCAGTATGAGACAGCACACATAGCAACTGCCTGTGCTTCTGGTTTGGTACCATTCAATTAAAAAGAAAAAAGATTTCTTTTCTAATAGGATAGATCCTGTACTAGTTGTAGCACAGTCAGAGGCGTAGCTACCGCCGTATCTGCCGTATCAATTATACGGGGGGCCCGGGCCACGGGAGCCCCCAACGTGCGTAAGCAAAACAAATCTTTACCCTTCCTAAGGGCCCCCAAACAAATTTTTATATGGGGCCCCGCCAAGGCACGCTACTCTTCTGAGCACAGTGCTGGTTCCTTAGTGGTTCCCCTAAATTATGTGCAGGCAGAGGAATGCCTGATTAACATCCAATATGCTGATGACACAGGGTTGCTGGCCACAAACCTTGCAGGTCTTCAGTTGATGCTGGATTGATTGAGAGCTTCAAGCGCAGAATATGGTTTGAATCACAACACCAAGAAGACTAAACATCTTGTTATAAACTGAGCACCAAGATCACAGCAAGCTAAAGAAATCAAGAGTGGATAATTTATTTGGGGAGTATCTTACATATAAAGTGGGATCCCGAGGTAGAGATTAAAATACAAATAGAAAGAGCAAGATCTACCTTCATAAAAATGTGATATTTGTTATGCGGTAGAGATCTTGCTACAAAGATCCAAATAGTGAGATTATACATGTTCCCAGTGTTGCTATCTGGAGTCAAAGCTTGGACATTGACTAAAGCATCTGAAAAGCAAATTGAAGCTGTTGAAATGTGGATCTACAGACAGCTGCTAAGGATATAATGGGTTGACTATGTGACTAATGTAGAAGTGTTGTACTGGATGAATAAAGAACAATAACTATTTAAGACCATTAAGAAAAGAAAGCCTTGGGCATATCATGATGAACTACATGAAGTATAGAATACTCCAACTCATTATGCAAGGGAATATCCCTGGGAAGAGAAGCCCTGGACCTAGACGGACTTCATGGCTAAAGAACCTGAAAGACTGGTGTGGAATGTCCTCGGAAGAACTGTTCTGAGGAGTTAAGAACAGGAAGACTATTGCCATGATTGTAGCCAATATCCAGAATGGATACAACAGCTGAAGAAGAAGTCTCAGCAGGTATTGGCAAACTGCCCTGTAATCTCTGCAACCTCTCCTGCATTGGGGTGTCCCACAAACATCTCTGTGTCCCAGAGTTGTGCCAGCTCAGACATGGATCTGTCCACTTCAAATCTCAGCTGAGCAATAGAGAAATAAATTGGTATACTCAGATTACCTGGTTTCTGTTTTTATACATGAAGAGATGAAAAACATTAACAGCTTTAGTGGTGACGGTACTGCAGTGAGCTGCCCTGAAATAATGTCAGGGCATGGTGACTCGTCTCTGAGAATGCTTAAGACAAAACTTTTTGCAGTTTTGAGCCTATGCCAAGTGTCTATCATAATAACACTATAGCTCACAAACAGTCACAGTACTCTTGACCGGTTGGTCTGCTCCCTTGTCTGTCTCCTTATAGGCTTTCATAGTGGCTATCTTTGACACTAATTCAGTCTCTCTCTCACACACACCATCTTATCTATTTTCCTGCAGGTCTAGGCTGACACAGAAGTGGGTTTGATCCTACTTTAGTCATGGTTAGAGTACATCCACTAGAGCACAAAGAAAGTCATGAAAATTGGCTCAGAAATTACTGAGATAAACATGGGAGCTAGATTTAAAGATTAAAATCAGAGAGAATTTATGGAATCAAAGCATTATGAAAAACATGTCAGTAAGAATTAAGGAACATTGTTACAAAACATTATGGAGGTCATACACGATGCCAATTCAATTAAACCACAATGATCCTAATTGTAAAAAAAGAGTGCTGGAGGTGTAAAGAAAGTCCTGAAATGTACAGTTGTTCCTCGCCTAAATAGCATAATGTGTTCCACGGGATAGCTCTTTAAGTGAGTTTGCTCTTTAAGTGAAACATCATTGTAAGTGACCAATTGTGACTTCGGGGGGGGGGACTGTGACCCCCGATTTATTTGTTAAGCGAGTTTTTGGTTGGTTTTCTTTGTTAAGTGAAGCAAACATTCAGTGAAAATTCTGCTCTTTAAGCTAGTTACTCTTTAAGCGAGGCGCTCATTATGCGAGGTTTGATGTAACTCTATTTATGGAGGAAATGTAAAGCGGTGAAAAGGATTCGGACAAATGTTTTTGAGGAAATCCATAAGATATATATCAATAAAGTTACAAATATATCCTAGGACTGTGTTGCTAATGGAATTGGGAGATATAAATGTGGAGAAGCATAAAGATTGGATTGCTATTATGGTAACAGCTATGAGATTATTAATAGCTAAGAATTGGAAAATGTACATGTATTTTGGAATGGAGGAATGGTATAAAGAACTATGGAATATAGCTATAAATAGCAAGTTGACATGTGAATTAAAAAAATTAAAGGTGTAACAAAGAAAACTGAGTTTATAGATATTTGGGGAACATTTACTGAATATGTGTTTTGTAAATCCAAAGGAGTTCAGCCTGGTCAAGAATATTCAACATTTTGGAAATAAAGGATAAGATAGTGTATTTATAAATGAACAAATAGGTTTGTTTAGAAAGATATGGATAAGAGAACAAGGTCCCATGGTGGAAAGTGCACATTGTATACGTATTATTAAATGTTTAAATGCATATGATAAAGTTTTTTGTAAATAAAATTTTAAAAAAGGAAAAGTCATGGAAATTGATTGATTACAGAATAGTTTGTGCTTTTCTTGGAAATGTCCAAGACTGCAGGATCTGGAGGGAGGGGAGTGTTAGCATTTCATGATTGCTGATTACATTCTAGCTTTCTGCCTTCTAATAAATTAACGTTTCTTCATGTGATATGCAGCCTGATTGTGTGCAAATTTATTCAGAAAGAAACCCCACTGTTCTTAATTAGACTTACCCTTAATATGCATAGGATTTGAATCTGCCCACGAGCAGCCCCAATGATCTCACATTTCTCCAATTTAATGATTCAGAGTAATAGCCCTCCTATGGTTGTCTGACTTTGTCTCTAGAGTGGTGATGAACTTCCCCAGGCTAGTGATGCAGCCTTGAAATTCATTGATTCCGTGACATCCATGGGCCTCTCTCAACATTTGGCAGGACCCACTCATGTAGTGGGTCACACACTCAACATGATATTCTCCAGGGGATGCGGAGATCATGATCTGAAGATCATGGTCTTAGAGTCCATTTCCTTTTCATGGTCAGGCCATTCCCTTCTGAAAATTAGAGTGTTGATTGCAAACCCCCTCCATGGAGAGTCAGGACCTATTAGGATGGTCTGTCTTTGCAGGCTACTGGATCCAATTGATTTCCATCTGATTAGTGCCAGATGGTACATGGAGGCAACTGGGGCAGTTGACATGATCACTCCTAAATACTCTCCCAGTGTAGAGCTCATCTTCTGGTCCCCTTGGTTCATAGAAGAACTCCAAGCGAGGAAGCAGTGCAGGAGAAGGCTAGGGAGCAGATGGAGTCATACTCCCTTGGATCAAAATTTGGCTTTAGAGAGAGAAGTGTCCAGCAAATATGTAAAGCTGACTTGGAGGAGAAGAAAGATCTATCATTCTTGATGGCTCGGTGGTTAAGAAGCTCGCCTTGTTAGCTGGAAGTCTAGCAAGTCAGCAGTCCGAGACCTGGGTACTGCATGATGGATTGAACACCCATCTCTGTCCCAGCTCCTGTCAACCTAGCAGTTTGAAAGCAAAAAATTGCAAGTACCTGTACTGTAGATAAATAGAGACCACATCAGTGGGAAAAGATCTTGGGAACATGAAAGGAGACTCCTTCACACATCTGTTTTTTTATTCCTTTATGTTACTGTCCATGTTAATTCTTATTGATATTGTCATTTTGCCATACTGCATTCTTCCCTTCTGTCAGTCCTTTCCCACCAATGGCAAATCCTGTCTTCTGCCGTTCTCCTTCTATCTTTATTTCCAGAAATGGAGGAGGAGGAGGGAGGTCATTCTATCTCTCTAACCTTAGAGCAGTGAGCATTCTATATCTCCCAAATGAGCTGTTGTATACATAATAGAAGGGCCACGTTGGCTTAATGGTCAAGGCACTGAGCTTGACAACTGGAAGACCAGCAGATCAACAGTTCTGCATGATGGAGTGAACTTCCATTGTCCTCCCCAGCTCTTGCCAACCTAGCACTTTGAAAGCAAAAAATTGCAAGTAGATAAATAGGTATGACTTTGGTGGGAAAGATCACAACTTTCCATGTGCTCTGGCATCTAGTAATGCCTGCCACCTGACCATGCAAATGTCTTCAGACACAGACAACACTGGCTCTTTGTCTGTAAATGGAAATGAGCACTGCAGCCTAGAGTCAGATACAACTGGCTTTCAAGCAAGGGAGACCTTTACCTTTTAGTATACATCATAGAGGGTTGGCTATGCAATGAAGAGCATTTGTTGTCGACTGCAACTCGTATCCGAGAATGCATTTTTTTTCTGAAGCAAGAAAAATGTCATTGGTGTGAATTTGTTTAAGGTGGATCCCAGCTTGCCATGAAGTGACCCACACACTATGATCACGGAGCCATCTCCTGCAGCACATATGAAATGAGACACGCAGGGTTTAACACCGGGACTGCAATGGCCTTCTGCAGCCTTGAGGATATGGACAAGGTGAAGAACAATTTAAGTGTAAAACTGATGTTTCAGGTTCTAGAAAGGGTGTCATTTTCTCACATTCACTTTCCATCTTTGTCATTTAAAAGGGGCAGAACATTGAATTTTGTACAAGTATGAAAATACAAAAGGTCAATATTTGGTCTGACTTGTTAGATCTTTAAAAGGGTGCATAAGGTTACCACTCCTTTCATAACATTTAAAAGAATCCCAACTTGTTATCATGAGGACTGAGTTTGACAATCTAAGAACATCAACAATCTAAGAACATCAACAATCTAAGAACATCTTTGCTGTGACACTCTCTGACAGTGACAATTCAACTAGACTATTTCAGGTTTGTTTTCTAATGACACAGAGATGACAAAGGTGGTGAAAACTCCCACAGATTGTTTTCCTTCTTGCTGAAAGAAAGCCGTTCAAATCACAGTATTTTAGATTGTAGTTTATTGGCTTGATCACAAACCTGACAACATGTATTCCAAACGTCTTTGCTATTAAATAAGTTTACAGGAGAGGGGCGGGGGTGGCAATTTATTTTCTGCAAGCTAGAAATATACACAGCCGACCTCTCAAAGCAATTTTGCCTATTCTGTCCTACTGAAATATACTAATAGCCTTCCTAAAAATACAACCATGAAGCCAAGGTTCTTCTTGGCACAGAACAGGATTGATTATATTTCTCAGTGTTTGCAAACTCTTCTACTCTTCATACTTGCAGCAATGGTCTCCAACTCTATTAATGAGTTCCGTGTATTAGGAAATAATGCAAATGTATCAGGGCTCCAGTACAGAAAAAGTTAGCCTAGTGTCTTTTATGCTAGATAACATCATCATCAACAACAACAAAGGGTGTGTGTGTGTTTTGTACTTGGAGGCCTAATATGGCCCATCCAGAGTCAAAACCTGGCCATTAAAGCAGGGGCCAGGTGGTTGAGTATGTCTGTCACATGGTTCTTCCCAACAGCATTAAAAGTAAAATGTGAATGCGCAGAATGCGCCCGCGTATGCACATAATGCTGCCATATCCATGGCTGTCATAAACACGTTTACGACAGCCATTGGTCATTTACAGCAGCATTATGTGCATGTGCAGGCACGTTATGCATCCACACATGTGCATTTTACTTCCGATTCTGGGAGCAGTAAGGGCGGTATGGGCCGGATGAATTGGCATCAGGGGCTGAATCCGGCCCACAGGCCATGGTTTGGGCACCCCTGCTTTAGAGTCTCTGGAAATCCTAAACCAGGGGTGCCCAAACTTTTTGGGCCATGGGCCAGTCACGTGGTTCAGGGAGCTGGTCACTATGGCCTGGGGGCTGGATGCAGCCCCTGATTCAAATTAATCCAGCCCGTGGAGCCCTCGTAGCTCCTGGAAGCGGAAGTTAAACACGCCCGTACAGACACGTTTTACTTCTGCTTCCAGGAGCTACGAGGGTTTTGTGGTCTGGATCAATTGGCATCAGGGGCCACATCTGGCCCCCAGGCTGTAATTTGGGCATCCCTATCCTAAACCTTTCCTCCTTGAACTATGGAGGAAGCCTGGGAGATTAACCTCTGCTGTTAGTGAATTGAAAAGAAAGTGTTGAATAAAGCAGATTATCTTTTTGTAGGTAGTCAGATCTGACTCTATTTGATGTGTGTCTGTTTTTCCAGATGCAATATTGTAAACCTCATTGAGTCAGATATCTGGCTATGGAGCCTCGGTTGGGGATTCAGTTCTCTATTGTGCCTCCTTGACAGGGGTTGGACTCAATGATCCATAGAATCCCCTCCAACTCTAATTGTAAGATGACAATGAAGATGAGGATGACTAATTGAAATCAGTTAAACCACATGCATTTCAATGTGAAAATTTTGGGTCACTTTACAAATGACAAATAAGCTTTTAAAATGTATCCCTTTTGAGAGATTCGGATTCTTTACTGCATTACTTCCAACTCAGCTGATCTATGATTCTATGAATAAAAGGATGGTTGGTTGGTGAGTCAGATTTATTCCAAACAACTGTACTGACACAAATTACCTGAGAGAACAGGTTGTAATTTCATGGATGATGTCATAACAGGTCCATTTAGCTCAAGCCCACTCAAAGAAGATATGTCAATCATACAGCAATTCATTTTTCATGTCTGGACGGGGATGGCAATGATGAAGTGGGGAGATCTGCATTTGTCCTGCTTCTGTGGAAAGCAGCAAATTACACAACAATTTCACCATGGAGTCATTGGGAAGTTCTGGTAAGATCTAAAACACCATTTATTTGTTTCTCATTTGTTTGCATCATTATGTTTGCATTTGTCTAGGGCCTCTCTTCCTCCTTGAGCCACAGGGTTGTCTTTGTACGTATCAGTCAACTGTGATTGCTAAATGCAGATATTTACAGACTGTGGATCTGTTTATATAAGGCAGGAGTGCCCAAACTTTTTGGACTGCAGGCCAGTCATGTGGTTTAGCGGGCCAGTCACATGGTTCCTCTCTCCGGAAAGATGTTTTGCAATAGGATGAGATAGATTTTTTTAGGTTGCCATTTTCTCTGCTTAAACCAGGGGTGCCCAAACTACGGCCGATGGGCTGGATCCGGCCCCCGATGTCAATTCGTCTGGCCCCCAACACCCTCGTCACTCCTGGAGGTGGAAGTAAAACATGCCCATACAGGCACATTTTACTTCCACCTCCAGGAGCCACAAGGGTGTCGCGGGCCAAATGAATTTGTGTTGGGGACTGGATCTGGCCCACAGGTCATAGTTGGGGCACCCCTGATATAAGGGGTAATTTTTTCATTGCTCCATCCCACAGCCTTATCTGAAGGCTTGGCATCACACTGGTTGGGCCACCAACACCAATCAGTCCCTTCCATCCCAATCATCTTTCACAAATGCAGATAGTTATTACATGACAGGGACATGCGCATTTGGCTCAGTCTGTATGATGCTTGGGCTTTAGGACAAAGGTAGGACAAAACCACAGAAATTAAAGGTAGGACGAAACCACAGAATTGAGCTGTAAAGGCAACAGAGATGAAAAGAAGCTGATTTAGGAGTATACCTGCAAGCTACACAGCTCAGGTAAGTCCCCACCCATGAATTCAGAAAATGGCCAGCATTTCATAGGTTTGAATGTGATTCAGAAATGGTGTCTCTGACCTGAGCAGATGCAAAAGCAGCAGTTGTGTCACAGATGTCTCACAGGCAATCCTTGTAAGGCTGTTTTGGAGTCCCCCAACCCCATCAGACTCCCCCAGCTTTCATCAAGATCATGACATTGCCCAGAAGGAAGGACAAAAGGAAGAAGACAAATTGCAGTACAGATGGAGGATGTTGTTCCAGGTGAAACACAATAGTCATAAGGCAATATAACAACATAGGTTAGCAATACACTACAATATAGACAGAAATTCCACATGACAGACTGATAGCCACGTTAATTCACTGTCACACACACCAAACTGCAACCAGAGTCTTATGGTACTTATAGATTGACAATTTTATTTTGCCAAAAGTTTTCATGGGTGGCTGCAGGGGTACAAAGAAAGAGTTTCCTTGGAGAGTGTGGTATTTCTGAACAAATATTAGGTGTACCCTGGCCAACGGCCACCTTGTGCTGGCTAATCTTTCTCACACTAGATCAGGCAAAAGGAAATGTAAAATGAATCCACAAAAAGGTGCAGATCTAAAAAAGATGGAAATCCAGAAAAAAAATATCAACATTGCTTTTTCTCACCATGTAAAAGGGTGACATTGGAATTGTTTAGCTAAGGGTCACAGAAGATCAACATGTTCAGAGTTGTTCAAATGTGAAGTAGAGTGGAGGAAGATGAGGGAGGGGTGTCACTGAATTGTACAGGCCAATGGACTCCAAGAATTATTCAGTCCAACCTCGCCAAGTCCCAGCTACTTCAAGAGATCTATTTAAATGCCTCTAGAAAAGTCTCCAGAGTACCAGAATAAAAGCCAAACTCTGAGAAATCAGAGAGCTGAAAAACAGTAAGGACTTTATATGAACCAGGAAGGCATATCTAACCAAAGTAAAGCTGCATTCCCCTTCCCCATCTGTTGTGAAGGCACTAGGGATGTGACTGTATGTGCATACACACACAAATTCTTACACGGTGTGTGCAGAGCCTGGCCACACAAGGCTATGCATCTGGCCTCTCTTCACTCCTTCAGAACATCAACTTCTCCCCCCTTCTCTCTGACTTCATCCTCATCACGTCCAATTCATCTTGTTTGACCATGGTCATTCCCTTGTTTCAGCTGTGATTTTCGTTTTCACTTCAAACCAGTGTGTGAACACACATCCACATTAGTCCTTTGAGCTTGAATTTAATTTGTAGAAAGGCCCATGTTTTCAAAATGCTTTATTAGTCAATACTTTCCTGACTAATGTGAGTCCTACTTACCTCTTAGTCATGATCTTTGGCGTTTAATTGCCTTAAGCCACTTGCTAGCATAGGAGAGCAAGAGATCCCAGTAGATCTCTTCATCTCAAGACTTTTACAGATTGTATTCTGTGGAATTGGTGAGTGGATACACAGAGATTCTGCAGAGTTTCATTTCAGTTGCACAAGTGGGCAAGATTTTGCAGCTTCAGTGTAGATTTTTACCTTGTCTGTCCCAGCCATTTGGCACATATGCTCTGGACAGTTTTAGTGCTTTGAGCCATTGACAAAGTCTGAAGCTCTCAGATGCTGTTTGGGGAGGTTTGCCTGGTGGATACCTGTAGGAAAGAGGTGTAGAAAAAAAATTCCATGGGTCCTTATTTCATGAGGCCTTCTATCTCTCTGAGCTTTCAATTTATATCTCAAAGCGGTAGACTGCAGTGATGGGATGTAACAGGTTCTCACCAGTTCTCCAGAACCAGTAGTAACTTTTCCCAGTGTCCCAGAGAACCTGTAGCAGCTTTTGGGGAGAACCACCTTCGGGGCTTACCTTTTCACTGGTTCCCCCACTGCACATGCATGCCAAGCACTTGGTGTGCATGCACGCCTAGTGCTTGGCACATATGCACGGCCTCCTTGCTGTCCTCCCAAATGGGGAGGAAGAGAAGCTGCTAGCCTGAAGCTCCCTATAGCCTGAAGCTCCCTATTTTTATTATTTTGTATTTTTTTCTTTGGCCCCGCCCATGACATGACATCATGATGTTAGCTCCGCCCACACTGTGATGACATCATGGTGGGGTAGTAAAATTTTTGACATCCCACCACTGCTGTAGAGGCACCCTAATCCAGCTTCTGTTGGCAACAGCATGCTAGTCCTTTGGAGGAAGGGTTGTGTCATTATAGGAATGACAGGAAGGTACATTAGCAATTTTGAGTTTAAATATATAAAGGGCTGACATCAAGCAACTGCAGCTTAATATTGGAGGGAGATGTTAAAAACAATGGATGCAGATGGTATACTTTTTTTAATTGGATGTTTGGGATACTTCCCTTCTATTTCTTTTAAATGGATTGTTTAAAAAAAGGATACAGGCAGTACTGTGAAAAATTTCCCCAGGGTATCAAAAAGAAGACAGCACATGGCACTAATGATGGTTTAATGTTAGGGAATCCATAATTTTTGGGATGCTCTGACTGCATTCGCTTATATGTAAACCTTATCATATGTAAAGATCACAGGAGTGTCTTTTTCCAAGTTGTGTAATTGTAAGCCAGGCTTCTGGCTATCATATGTACAGCAGAACAGAATACTGTGCTTTTATACATGACTAGAGTACACATCTATTCCATCCAACCATTTGCACACACATTGGAAAACCACCAGACACAACAGAACCCTTAATTAGCCGCCAGTCCTTCTAGTACACAGAACAAAAATGCAGATCTAATCCCCCCCACAAAAGACTGCTGACATTTTGCCCTTGGAAGCAGCCTTTGAAGAGATAATGTGGCACAGCCACAGGCTCTGTGCCCCACAGTTGCTAGGTAACCACGCTGTGTTGTACAATTTGAAGGTAACCTGCTAACCAGGGAAGAAATTAAGGAGAGCAGTGTTCCTTGTTATCTGGCAGTAGCAGCATGAGCATTTTTACTGATTCTTTCTCCCTGTAAATCATTAGGCTACAGATTGAAAGGCTTGGTCCTTCTTCAGTGTGTGTGTGTGGGGGGGGGGGGTGTAGAGGAAGGAAGTCCTATGAGACAGTAATATTTAGCTCACACTCTCAGCTTTATCATTTCTGATTTGCCACACATCTGCAAAAGCATCCTGATGGTTTTTTTTTTTTTTTTTTTTTGGGGGGGGGGGCAGCACCTAACTTTGGCTGTTGTATTTCCGGGGCTGGGGCAGTAGTTTTAAATCTCTGTCCTTTTTCTCACTCATTGTGGATTATGCAGGCTGCCCCCTCCCCCTTACAAACAGGAGAGTTGGAGTTTCTGATTTAGGGTACTGGGTCTATTCCCTGGGGTCGCTCAGTTTTCCATGTTGCCATTTTGCAGCAAAGAGAATCCTTCATCTCCATTCCAGAGGCTTGTGTATCTGCTATGGTTTGGATGGATCCAGTTGACTGGAAAGTGGGCAAGACTTATGACCCCTGAATGTATCTTCTACTGGAAGGGGAGGGGTTTTTGGCAACAACCCCAGAGCCTACATGACTGAGCAGGTGAAGCCGCAGCACTCCTTCAAAAGGGTCAGGCCTGTCTTTGTCATATAGGGTGAAGAGGTTTGCTGCCCTCTTGATGTTGTCTTCTTGTCTTTTGCAGGAGCTGTGAAATGTCGGGGAAAGAGTCACTGCCAGGGGAAAAGTTTATGAAATATACAAATGTGCATGGGTTAAGGCAATTCACCAAATATCAGGCACTACAAAACAATCAGTTAATTCTCCATCCAAAAGCCATCATAGGCAAAGTGAGGTCAATGTAAAATAACATTGCCTTGCAAAGTATATAACTTGATACATTAGAAAACCTCTTTCTTAGTAAGCTAACACTTGGGTGTGGACTTATAAGCACTGATAAGAAAGCATAACATTGGAAAATTAAAAAATTAAAACAAATCCTAGACCAGTGATGGCGAACCATGGCACTCCAGCTATTCGTGAACTTCAATTCCCAGAAGCCCTGATCAGCAGGAGTGCTGTCTTGGGCTTCTGGCAATTGAAGTCCAAGATCAGATGGAGAGCCAAGGTTTGCCATCACTGTCCTAGACCATGAAACTCCTATAATGCAAGTACAGTAATACCTCATATAACATTAGTATCGAATAACACTAAAATCACATAACATTAAGGAATCTGGGGGGAAGAATTGCATCAGATAACATTAAGATCCTATGGGATGCTTCAGATAACAACCGCTAAAGCCTGTGTGGTTACAATGTATCTCTATGGATCCCATAGGATTTTAACATGCATCAGATAACACTAAAAATCATATAACACCAAGACTTGTGGAACCAGGTTTTAGTGTTATATGAGGTTTTACTGTATAGCAAATTGGTACCTCATCAAATTTGTTCATCAACAATTTACACCCCTGGGGGTTAGCTGGGTTCCCAGGAGTTCAAGGGAACAAGTCAAAATCTAATCAGAAGATTTGCTTTCTTACAAGTTTGCTCACTTAGCAAAAGCAACAGAGATTTCCACAGAAAATTTATGGGACATGTTTCATACTGAAACAAATTGGTGTTGTACCAAATTACTGGTATACAGGAACCATGCCAACTGACAGTTGAAAAAATAAACAAATGAGAGACATATAAATATAGGGAAGTAGGAGATAAGAAAACACACACCAGATACCAACACCATAGATACTAGGCACTAAACATTAAAGAAAAGGAGGCAATGACACATCAGTGGACTTCATTTCCAGAAGCCAACAACACATACAGATAAAGAAACCATAGGTGCCAACTGGCACTTGGCTGGTTTCAATGAATGACAATATTGTTAAATAATTGTGTGTGTGTGTGTGTGAATATACTTAAAAGCTAAGAAATGTATTTTACCTTTATATAGTTTTACTTTTAAGAACTGATATTTTAAGAAATATAGTTTCTGCTTTTCAAATCTGCCTTTAAAGTTATAAGCTCCTGCATTTCTAGAAGGTAACCAAAATATTCTCCTTGTTGTTTTTATTAATTCTTAAAGTATTCTTCCATGGCATTTTTATACTCCTGCAGTTTGAAATATTTTTGAAACATGACTGCAACTTGAGTTTATTTTTCATATATTTTAAGCATTCATGCTTACAGTTTTTCATAGCTGTTTGACTGGGTATTTTGTGTGTGTGAAACTGAAATGTGTCTGTAATTTACCAACAAGCTACATGTTTTTAAGACTTTTGGATTTTTATGCATAGAAATAATGTAAATGAATAAAGCCTGTAGAAATAGACAAGCAATCATTACCTGGAATGATTCCAACAATCATATTTATACCTTGATACCCAGAGGAACACTGACATGATTGAAAGGTGTTATCTGATTTCACATTTGAACTAACCCTTTCAGGGATACATGCCAGGTGGGATGGACCACTACGGACACAAACTACACAGGGAAATACTATAAGGTTGTATAGTGCTATGAGATAATTTTTGAGTGATATACATTTGACCTGGAAAAGGACACACAGCCTCCCCCCCCCCCCCCCAGTAAACCCTCACAGGACAGTGGAAATAGAGACTTCACAGTCCCAAACACCCACTTGTTTTCGGAAGGGAGGTTTTGGAGAGCTTCTTCTTCAAGAATTCTGCCATTTCTTTGTCCTCTTCACGTTCTCTGTGAAAGGAAGAGAATAGTTTCTGGTAAAGCTTAGTAGTACCATGTTCACACATTGCTTTTGGGTATAAACAAAGGCAAGACTGTTGCCCCCAGTTCCTGTCTGTAGTAGTTAACATAAAAGTTAGCTAATTATGAACTTAATGATTTACTTAAAGTATACAGCAGGGGTGCCCAAACTTTTCGAGCCACAGGCCAATCACATGTTTCCTCCCACTGGAAGCAGAAGTAAAACACACATCCCGCATGTGCAAAACGCTGCCATAAATGAACCCACAGCTGTTGTAAAAAAGTTTATGACAGCCACAGGTCCAGTGATGGGATGACAAAAATTCTACTACCACGCCATGACATCACGGACGTCATGGGCGTGGCCAATGTCATGACGTCATGACGTCATGGCCGAAGCCGACGTCATGACATCATGACGTTGTGGGTGGGGCCAAAAATAAAAAAAATAAAAATAAACATACACACACACCCCCTCCCTCTCAGCCCACCCATCCAGACACAAATAAATAAATAAATAAATAAATAAAAACAACCACCCACCCAAAACACAAATAAATTACCCCTCGCTTACCTTTCTTGGGACCCGGCACCCCAATTGTGTCCACAGCCGCTGCCGCCGGAGCTGCCTGCAGCCCCGTGGTGTCCTCCTCCGGCCGGTACCTTTTTAGCCCAGCTCCGGCCACAGCCAGGGGCGGCGGGCAGCAGTGGCTCTGGCGGTGGCTTCAGCCGCGGCTGCCGAGCCTCCCTGGGCCGTCCCCATGCCGCACCGCCGCCGCCTGCATTCCTCCTCCGCCAGGTGCCGCAGCCGGGCTAAAAAGGGACCGGCCCAAGGAGGAGGCCACAGGAATGCAGCCAGTGGCAGCTCCGGCGACGGCGGACGGCGGTTGCAGGCACCCAGCCCACAGGCACCCGGCGGAGGAGGAGGCGTCAGCGGTGCGCCGCGCCGGGCATCCCCAGGGCATGGGGCTCGTCGGCAGCGGACAGCCCAGGCAGCCTTCAACGTGCCGCCGCCGCCGCCGTCCTGAAACTCTAAAACAATTTTTTTAAAATTGGAGCTAAAATGGCTCCAATTGACTGCGCATGCGCAGAAACTCAATCTGACGCATGCGCAATGCGTCAGATTGAGTTTCTGTGCATGCGCAGTCAATTGGAGCCATTTTAGCTCCAATTTTAAAAAAAAATTATTTCGGTGAGGCGTCCGGAACCGGACGCCTCAAAAGTGGACTCCCCTCCCGGAGAACCCTCCGGAATTGGTCCTACCGGTTCCAGGGAACCATCTGGAACCGGGGACATCCCATCACTGCACAGGTCCATTTAGGGCAGTGGTTCCTAACAAGGGGTACACAGCCCACAGGGGGACTTCAATTCCCAGAAACCTAAGTCAGTACATTGGCTGATTAGTGCTCTGGAGAAATGACTTAGGCTTCTGGGAATTGAAGTCCAAACACCAGCATTTGGGAAACACTGATTTAGGGCAATGTTTTGAACATGCACAAGTGTGTGTTTTACTTCCGCTTCTGTGAGCAGCAATGGACAGATGATTTGGTTCTGTGGGCCAGATTGGGGCTGTGGGCCGTAGTTTGGGCACTCTTGGTATACAGGTTTCTAAACAGCTCTTTGCTGTATACTGAAGACAAAATCAAACCAAGTCAAAACAAAATACGAAATACAACAAAACATAGCCAGTATATTTCACTAAGAAGTGGTAGCTAGTGTAGTGGCCAAAAAGAAGGAATTGAGAGCTCTTCTTCAGCAATGTAACTCTCTCAGTCACTCACTAGAACTCAATGAGTAATTATTTTTTTAAAATTGCATTTTTGTGTATGTCAAAGAGCAAACACAGAAGTTGTCCCTGTTGATTGCCAAGGTACCACCTGCAATGTTGACCATGCACCTGTTAACACATTCATTACATACTGGCACCTGGACAGTTAACCACAATTAGCCATCGTGGTTTCTGCATTTGCTCTTATACACATATAAAAACAGAACAGGATTCCAACCAACGTAGCCTACTTCAGGGTGATTGTGTGAATGCAATTATGGGATAATTCCAAGTTCCTTCGAAAAAAGATGGAATGCAATGCAAAGAGCATCAAGCTCTGGATGGCTGCTGCCATCACTACCGCCAACGGACGCTTCCCAAGCCAGCCCGGCCCCGCTGAGAGGAGCAGGAACAGCTGAGTGGCGGGGTAGGGCAGGACTTTAAAAGCCAGATAGTCAAGGACGTGGTTATGATACTTTTTAAATGAATGACTTTTTTCATTATTATTGTTAGGATCTTCTTTGCAATGTGTTATGATGTGATATGTTATTATGATTTATTTGTTGTTACCCCATTGTTTTTTACTCTGTTCTAATGTGTATATGCTTTGTACTATTTGTATTTTATATTGTAATGTTGTTTTATGTAACGTTATATTTGGGGGTTCTGTGAGCCGCCCTGAGTTGGTTTTTACGAGAAGGGTGGCATACAAATCGAAATACAACCACCACCACCACCACCACATTGGGCTTACGAACATGCTTGGAAACAGATAAAAACTGTTGTTTGCCATAAATACCTGAGTCTTTCAAACTCTGCATCATCCACAAGAAAATCACGGCTCTCTACAAGTTTGTGAATCTGCTGCACTAACTCCTCTTCACGCTGCTTCTCTTCTTTTGATTTTTTATTCTCTGTACCATGATGAGAAAGACAAAAATCACACAGCAATAATTCCACTGTTCCAGAAATCTGTGGGTGCTACCCCTTTATCTGAAGTGAGGTTGGTGACTCCCACACAAAAGTCTTCTCCACAGATGGGCCCCAGATGGGGATCACTGCCTGCAGAAGTTAAGCTTGGCATTTCTCAATTCTTCAATTACAGTTTTAATGCTTCTGCCTGCTTGGTGTGTTCTATGATTTTGTATTTGCCTTTTCATTGTTTTATTCTTTCAGCAAATGGCCCTGAGAATAGTTCAGAAGAATGGCATAAAAACATCCTTAATCTGTGGTGCCTTAGTGGTTAAGATGCTGAACTTGATGACTAGAAGATCAGCAGGTCAGCAGTTCAAGACTTGAGGACTGCACGACAGAGTGAGCTCCCTTCTCTGTCCCAGTTCCAGCTAACCTAGCAGTTTGAAAGCAAGAAATTGCAAGTAGATAAATTTGTCTGTGGGAAGGTAAGTAGTGTTCTGTGAACTCTGGAGTCTAGTCATGCCTGACCAGTGGCATAGCATAGTGGAGGAGGTGGGGGCGGTCCACCCTGGGTGGCAATTTTGGGGGGTGGCAAAATTTTACAATAAATAATAATAATATCTTGTAATCTGAACTAAAAATTTGAACCATTTCATTTCATATTTTTTGTTGTACCTACAATTCAGACTGATTAAAATAAGCACAGAACTTTTTATTATTTAATCTGTGACAGAAGTGGGGAATCCCCTTTCTTTAAATGAGTGTAGTCATCTCTCTTGCTCTAGTGACTGGCAATACCGTCTGTACTAACCAGTTGCCTTGCGGTAATTACCCATGTGCTCAGATTGTTGATGATGAACATTCAACGAGAATTAATTCTTTTATATAAAGAATAGAGTTCAATATTGTCTAATAACACCTGAAAATTAGGATACGGTGCAGGTAAATCCCTTCGGGGAAGTCCGTCCATGATGGTAAATTTGGCCTACGCCCTGGGTGGCTGGAATCCACGCTACGCCAGTGCGCCTACACATGTCCACAGAAACATCTGCAGAAGCAGGCAGTGCTGGCTCTTTGGCTACAAATGGTGATAAGCACAGAACCCTAGAGTCGGATATGACTGGCTTTTGAGTAAGGGTGACCTTTACCTTTATAAATGAATAAATAATGTAAAACTATAATAACACCAAAATGCAGCTAATAACTAATGGATAGTTAGTATACTATTTTCTTCATACATTTTTCAGAATGGCCTCTCCCCACTTCCCGCAATTGCATACAGCCTAATTTGAGTGTTTTAATATTTATAGATCCTGCGGCTGGAACTACACATGTGTATTGAACAGGTGTGTATTGAACAGGTTACTGCTGCTACCTGTTCAGAAACTCTTGTGTTTTCATCAGGCCTTGCTTAGCAGAAAAATATAGACACGGCCAAGTTATCTGAAAGTTTGGAGACAGATATTTATCTGCATCCTCCCTGGACTAATTGCATGGAGCAGGGGAACTAAATATGACAGTCTCCTGTAGATGGCAAATCTCATGGGTAGACTGGCTCCATGGAAGCTCTGCCACTTTTTCTGTGGAAAAAGTATGCTCCTAAAGCAGGGGTCCCCAACCTTTGGTTTTTAAACTTTAATTCCTAGAAGGCTAAGTTAATTCCCCAAAGCACTGAGTAGCCAATTTACTGGCTTAAGCTTCTGGGAAGTGAAGTCCAAAAACCAAGATCCCCACTGTCGCTGCTTTTACCGGACGCCCTTCAAACCATCTGGCCCCAGAAGAGCAACACCTGAGCGTGGCGGGCGGCTCTAAGATCCCCACTGCCACCGCCGCTTTACTGGACACCCTCCTAATCATTCGGCCCCGGAGGAATAATAACAACTCCACCATTCAGCTGGCCTCGAGCTTAGCCCTCCTGGGACCGAGCAAAAGCTGGGGTCTGTGCTGGGATACTGCCCAGCAATACCGCCGCTCAACTGGCCTTGATGCACAGAGTCTCTGGACACCAGGGAACCTCCTGGGATTGGGAAAAAGCACAGACTTTGCTCAGCAGCAGAACGCCGCCACTTAGCTGGCCTTGAGCCCCACCCTCCCGGGGCCGGGGAAGGATCTCCCCTCAATGCCTGTTCGGACTCGGAGGGAAATTACCATAACTATCTGTTTGAAGGGTCTGCTCGGAGGGAAGTGACTGTTTTGTATTGTAAGTGTTTTATGATATATGTACTGATAATATTAATGCATTGCTGTTTGTAACTGTAACTGGCCGTTAGGAGGGAAGTGATTGTAATTGTCTGCTTGGAGGGAAGTGACAGTAATTGTTTTTTTTAATTTTATAATATACTGTTCACTGACAATGTTGATGTATCTGTCATTATTTTGCTGTTTCATTGCATTGTATTATATTGTATTTTCTATTGTATTTAATTTCAAACATATTGTGATATATTGGGATTGCATAACATATTGTTGATTATACTGTTGATGTTTATGAGATGTTATATGTGTGGGTTTTGTGAGCCACCCTGAGTCGGTTGCACCGAGTAGGGCGGCATATAAATTGAAATAATAAATAAATAAATAAAGTAAGTTTGGGGACCCCTGACCTAAAGGACTCAAGTCTCTGGGAGGACTGCTTGTGGTATTGGTCTCACCTGGCAGGGTAATCATTTTCTGAAGTTCCTTTTTTAACCTGGTGATTTCCTTACAAAGCTGAATGTCATCCATCCTGCAAATAGAATAAGAGGGAAAAATATATAATTGCCAGAGCACAAAGAACTATTGTTATATTGTATTGCTCAATTATGTTGCTACATTATATTGTTGGGTTTTTTTTTGCTCTTTCCCATTGCTGTGTTATATTCTATTGTTATCTTTTGAAATTGTTATGATTCGTGATGATATGTTTATTATGATTGTGGAACCTGTATTTGATATGTTTATTATTATTGTATTTGGTTGGTTTGATATTGTATTATTTTTTATCATACTGCTGTTTTATGGAATGTTATATGTATTGATTCTGTGAACTGCCCTGAGTTGGTTTTACTGAGTAGGGTGGTATATAAATCGAATAAATGAAATGAAACTACACCAATGGAAGCAACCAGCCTTAAGGGATCCGCTGAACCCAGAAGTTAAGTACTGCTGAGCTCAGGTTCATGACTTAATGTCTATTAAGTGTATTTCCTTCAGAGAGTTATGTTTTAAAAGGCAGCATCATAGTCAACATCTATACCACTGATTTCTACAGTTGGTTCAATAGGCCTACAATAGTGTGACTTACTAGACTAAACAACAAGATTTTGGCCTACAAAATATTACATTCAAATACAGTAATACCTTGGATAACGCTCAGACTTGGTTCCACAAGTCTTGGTGTTATTCGATGCATGTTAAAATCCTATGGGATGGATCGGATAACGTTAAAGCTCCATAGAGATACATTGTAACCGCACAGGCTTTAGTGGTTGTTATCCAATCCATCCCATAGGACCTTAACGTTATTCGATCCAATTCTCCTCCCCAGATTACTTAACTTTATGGGATTTTAGCGTTACCCGAGGTATTACTGTAACAGAATACTGTTAGCAGCGGTAGTGTGACCAGGTCTTTTTCTATCTCTGTCAGGTTCACATTCTCCATTTAGCACATCCTTATGATGCTTCTCAGCATCTCACTATGCAAATGCTGGCAATTTATGACAATGTCTGGTACCCATTGTGGTTGGGATAGAAAATATAGCAACCAATGTGGAGCCTGGGGCAAAAGTGGGAACTGAACTAACACACACTCCTTCTCTCCCTCCCTCCCTCCCTCCCTCACTTACACCACACACGCACACAGAGCACGCAGATGGACAGCAGACCTATGTGTGCAACTTGTTCACAAAACACAGACAGAGGCCAGAATGTGATGTGTGATGGTAGAGTGAGGCTGAGGTGAGGCAGTATCACATTTGCCTAAATGTGAAATGTATAACGGAGTGAATCTCTTTCTCTTTGTGTGTACAGTGCATATTGCCTTGCTTAATCTCCACCAGTATTTTTACATTTGCTGTTTGCAACTTCCCACTGGGTCCACAGGGAAATTTAGGAAACATGAGCAATTGAGGAACTAGTAGCAAAATAAAATGGCTGCCTAAAAGAAGAGAGAAGTGATGTTCCACCATTGCCATCAAGTTATGCTAGTCCAAGAGTGAGGTTATTTGCAAAGGAACATAACTAAAAAGAGTTTTCTGCCTCAGGCAAAGTCTTCACTGAAAGAAGCAATGATTTATTTTCGCAGATGGGAGGATGCTAGACTGCTTTGAAATAAGATGCTTGTCAGGAGAGAGAGAGAGAAGCCCTGGCAGTGTAGGTGGCTGTGTGGATGAATTCATTAGAAGTCAGATAAAGTTAGAAAGAAAAAGCAATTAATAACTCACATGCCTGCTCAAAATATAATACGGGGGCAGAAATGATGTAAGTTTTGGCTGTCAGTGAAAAGGCTAAAAGGGGGGGGGGGGGGAGAGAGAGAGAGAGACAAACCCCCAGATCTGGTTGGATGGAAGATACCAGAAATATGATCTCTGCAGTTTCTTCAACTCAATAAGATCAACTAAATGCCTCCATCAGTTCACGAGTAGACCATGTGTTTCATAGATCAATGGTAGTGATGCCCCTCACAGCATTTCTTGGACAAGATGGCATCGGTGTACATGACTGCATGCACTGATCTCCTTGGATCTCCAATGAAGTGCAAGGTGGTGGCTCTCCATGTTGCATTGTGCTCAGTAACCCAGCTGCCCCATCCCAACCCACTTCCCACATGTCCAGGAGGAAAGCAGGGAGTGAATTTATCTGAACTGGCCATTGCAAATGACAACTAGGTGTGGCTGGCTTTAAATTCATCCTCTTCGCCATGAAGGGAAAGGAAAGGTTGGAAGGAAGGAAGGTTTCTTGCTTGATGCTTTAGGTGAGTCTCAAGCTGGTTTCTCCTGGCTCCTGGAAGCCATCTAAAAATTGGAAAGGGTATCCTAGCTAGCTCTGATCAAGGAATGGCAATACTGAAATGAGACTTTGACTCCTCGGTGGGCAGAGAGACCACCCAAAGAAGCTTTCTTCTTCAACACCCCTGCTGTGGGAGCTGCATTGGCTACTAGTGTGTCTCTTGGTGCAATTCAAGGTGCTGGTCATTACCTTTAAAGCCCTACATGGTAGTGGGCCAGGTTACTTAAGAGACAGCATCACGCCTAGGACATCAGCCTGACCCACTAGAGCGGACCAGAGGGGCTCTCTAAGGGTACCAACTGCTAGAGAGGTGCACCTCCCTAGCACTAGACAGAGGGCCTTTTCAATGGCTGTCCTGGCCATTTGGAACCTCCTGCTGACTGACGTCCACCTACAATTAGATCTGACAGCATTCAAGAAAGGCCTGAAGACCTGGCTGGCCCAGCGGGTGTGGAATGCCACAACGGGAGTCCCCCCTCCCCTCTGACTGGCTTATATAGGACCACTCTAAATATCCCATTAGCTGGGGACTGTCTGAGGTTTGCTTAAAGATATTTTTAATTAAGCAATATTTTATGTTGATTGTAAGCCACCCTGAGTCGCTGTGGTGAGCAGGCGGTGATATAAATCTAATAAAATAAATGAGTGAATAAGTGAGTGAGTGAATGAATGAATGAATGAATGAATGAATGAATGAATGAATGAACAACAAACGAACAGTGGGACTCAAATTAACCCAACGCATTTGTGGGAGTTTCAGACTGACAAGAAATATAATGCTAAACATGCTCGTGACCACAAGTACAAAGGGCTCTACAGAGTATTAGAGAAATTCATGGAACAAAGACTGCATTTTCCTGCTAGCTATGCTGTCTGGATAGAAGTTTCACATTTTGTAACAGGATGATCATCTGAAGGCAAAATTATATGTTACAGTTAGCCCATCATTAGTAGGTAAAATCGGTTTGTGTACCACAGACATTGTTTGAACAGAGCTTTATTACTGAGCAATCATTCTTGCAAACAAAGCCTGTGTGTTAATGGAGAAGACCAAACACAGCACAAAGCAAGCCAACATGTAAACTATAGAAGATGGGACACCCACACATTTGTCAACACTTGAATTGCCTCTTCCAGTGAATGGCTATCCTTAATGCATGGTTTAGCCCAAGCACTGCTTTCTTTTTCAGTCCAATTGGCCAAGACCCTTTCAGTGGCTCTGCTTCAAAACACCTATTCTATCAATGAGTGAGAGAAGTTGAAAAAGAAATATGTGTGTTTGCATGTGGGAGGAAGTAATGTATAACACTAACCCATTGCCACATTTGACTATGCCTGCCGCCATCATGCGCCCTCAAACCTACTACCTATCCCCACATGTGTTCCTCAAGGGCAGCTTATTACCCATTGCTGGTCTAAGGAAATAATATTCCCTCCTGTTTATGCAGTTTGTTCTCTATCTCAATACTGTTTATCCTTATAGTATCTTCCACCAATCTATGTTCTGTATTTTGATTTTGGGGGGCAAAATATGTAGCAACTTACAAGCATTGATAAACAGTGTCTCCACAGTAAAATCATTGAAGACATTGAGGGTGGCCAACTCTTAAATGGGATATGTTTAAATGTTTCTGTGGTCACAAGGCAGTCCCATTCTGATGGTCACATTTAGATTCACATTCTATGCTCCATGAATACATAGAAATAGAGGACCATTTAATAATTTTTAACATATAGGACATAGAGACTAGGTGCAGCACACACACACACACATGTACAGATTGTGTGTGAGAGTGTACATTTTTACATTGTATGAAAAAGTTTAGATGCATATGTAAAGGTTGAGTACAAGGCAAGAAAAGAAAATGTTAACCTATCCCCGTGATGGCAAACCTTGACACTCCAGATGTTTTTGGACATCAGTTCTCAGAAGCCCAAGCCCCCATGAATCCACACAAATGGGCTTACTGCGATTCATCCGGCGCATGCCACCCTCATCGCTCCTGGAAGTGGAAGTAAAATGCACCCATACGGATTCATGGGGGCTTGGGCTTCTGGGAATTGAAGTCCAAGAACATCTGGAGTACCAAGGTTCACCATCACGGGTCTATCCTGTGCATTCCTTGCCCACATAATTCAGCTGACTGAATATTACTATAAAGGAAAGCCTTAAAATCTACGGGTATGATACACAAGTTGTCAGGCTAAGGTAAGCACAGTAATTTGACATTTTGTTGTAGAATGCACAATGATTTTTTAATAGCCATACACTACCTGAGAAAATGTGGACACACACACACACACACACACACACACACACACACACACACACACACACACACACACACACACACACAAAGAGAGAGATTGGAGAGAATTAATATGACTCTCTGAGGAATATTCTTAGACAACTAAGTCTACAATCATTTAAAAGGGAATGCCTGTTAATGAGAAAATTGTAGCAAAGTTTCATTTTAGCCAAGTTTTTGCCACTGAAATATTGGAACAGAAATTTGCAAGCTTGGATTCAGCTACTTTCATAAGAAACTAATTAGTGCTGGGGAAGGAGAGAAAGGAGGCCAAGCAGAGCAGTTTGGCATTCATTGCTCCTGAGACACGTTCCTCCACCTGACTGGGCAAATTGAGGGAGACGGATAGAAACCGCCACTTCTCCCAAGATTTGACCCTTTGTACTTTGCTGAGCCCTTCCCCTTAGGGGCGGCTTTCCCAGCACAAGACTTACATGTATCTGAGCTCAGACTCCCTCCGCACCAGGACTTCACGGATCCTTTCAATTCTGAAAAGCTCTCCTTCAATGTCATCAATGGTAGTTGTGGTGTCAGCCATGGACACAATTTCATCCTCTGAATGAAAGGCAGAAAATAAGATGTGTTAGCAGAAGGGGACACAGAGACAAGGACACAATGAGGCCATAGGAGTGCTCTTTCTCTCTCTTAAAAAAAAAACAGGTCTCCGAGTTTATTTTATTTATTTATTACATTAGTATCCCACCCATCTGGGATATTTTACCACTCCGGGTGGCTTAAAGGTCTCCCTTACTTGAAAGCCAGTTGTAGCCAACTCTAGGTTTCAGTACTCATCTCTGTTTATAGCCAAAAAGCCAGCACTGTCTGCATCTGCAGACTTTCCCATGGCCATGTGGCAGGCATGACTAGACACTAGACAGTCATGACTAGACACGGAACACTGTTTCCTTCCAAACAAAGCAGTACCTATTTATTTACAGTACTTGTATTTTTATTTTTATTTTTGCTTTCAAACTGCTAGGTTGACAGGAGCTGGGACAGAGACGGGAGCTCACTTCTTGGGGCTCAAACTGCTGACCTGACAATCATCCAGTCATCAAGTGCATCATCTTAACCACTAAGCCACCACAGTCTGGGTGGCTTACAACACATTGATTTTTTAAAAAAACCAAAATGAATAAATTATATCAAAAAAAGAAAAATGATAACACTCCCATTAATAAAAACAACCAACAACAACCCAATGCAGCAACAAAGAACACATATTCACTAGGCGAACTCTTCAGTGACACCACTTCAGATATACTACAGCCCCATTAAGTAATTCTGACTGCTACTGGACTACACATATCTGATCATCCTCATGTCTTCAACAGGATCTAGTGCAAATACTGATAGGTTGCTGTTGCTTCTGCTACTGTCGTTGTTGATGATGATAAGTGTTGTTGTTGATGATGATGATAAGTGTTGTTTTTGTTGTTGTTGTTAAAGAAGGCTTGCTTTCACTCTGACCTGAGAGTTTTGCAGATGGCGGCTGTTCATTCATTCATTCATTCATTCATTCATTCATTCATTCTATTATTATTATTATTATTATTATTATTATTATTATTATTATTATTATTATTATTATTATTATTATTATTATTATTATTATTATTATTATTATTATTATTATTAGTTCAAATTTATATTGCCGCCCACTCGCCGTGGCGACTCAGGGCAGCTTACAAATAATACATTACATGGCAATACAATATGTTGCTGTGGGCTCAGGGGGAAGGGGCGGCGAAGTCCTCAACCTGCCCTGGCTTCTTCCTCCCCAGCAGTTGGTTTAGGCTCAGGGGGAGGGGTGGCAAAGTCCTCAACCTGCCCTGGCTTCTTCCTCCCCTGGCAGTTGGAAGGGGTTGCCAACCTTTTAAAGTCAGGGTCTGGGTCACACTTCCTCAGACAGTTGAGGGGGCCTGACTGGTGGTCGCTCCCGCCATTTATGGCTGCTGCAAGCACACCCACAGCTGTTGTAAATGTGTCCACAGCTGTCATAAATGCATTTTCAACAGCCATAAATGAGTCTGTGGCTGATTCCAGTGGCGGTGGCTGAAGGAAAGGCAGGGGCTGCATTACTTGGTGATGCCGGTCGTAGGCAGTGATGGGCAGCAACAGGTTCGCACCAGTTTGGCAGAACTGGTAGTAGCTTTTCCTGGTGTCCCGGAGAACCATTAGCGGTTTTGGGGGGAAACCACCTCGGGGGCTTACTTTTCACCAGCTCCCCCATTGTGCATGCGCGCCAAGCACTTCATGTGCATGCGTGCCTACAGTGCTTGGCGCGCATGTGCATCCTCCTTGCTGTCCTCCCAAGCAGGGAGGAGGAAGAGAAGCTGCTAGCCTGAAGCTCCCTATAGCCTGCTCCGCAGGGTAAGTGACTCACCTTTGGGTGTGGGGTGGGTGGGTGTATTTTAATGTGTATTTATTTTTAATGTGTATTTTTATGTGTTTTGTGTGTATTTAATTTGCATTTTTATGTGTTTTATGTCTATTTAATGTGTATTTAATGTGTATTTATTTTTAAAGTGTATTTTATGTGTTTTATGTCTATTTAATTTGTATTTTATATGTTTTATGTCTATTTAATGTGTATTTATTTTAATGTGTATTTTATGTGTTTTTATGTGTATTTTTATGTCTATTTAATTTGTATTTTTATGTGTACTTATTTTAATAGGGTTTTTTACGTTGGCTCCACCCATATCATTGGCTCCGCCCATGACATCATGATGTTGGCTCTGCCCAAGATGTCATGATGTTGGCTCCACCCACAATGTTGGATTCGCCCACAGTGTGATAGTAAAATTTTTGGCTGCCCACCACTGGCCATAGGTTGCCTACCCCTGGGGATCTGATCCTTCCCCAGCTGCAGACAGGAAGCGACATTTCTCTTTTCATTCCTCTCATGAATTGTCTTTCCCTGTCTCTTCTTGCATTCCCCTCCCCCAGAGACCATTTGTCATTTGAGAGCCTGAGCATTCAAGCAAAAAATGTTGTGTACACTATGTACATTTCTCCCCTTCCTTGAAAAAAACATGAAATTACTGGAAAGCCAACTGTTCTTGTACACATCCCCTAGCACCAGATTTGATGAGACAACAGCATGACACCATTACTATTCTGTTCAAGGACCAAAGGAAAAGAGATTCCTCTTTCAAAAGGAAAAGAGAGAGAGAATTTTTTTTTGGGGGGGAGAGAAAACCAGCAGGGGGGAATATCATTACACTACCTCGATAGAAGCTCTGCTCTCTGTGTCCTTACCTCCATGGAAAGAAAGTCATTATTGAAGTGGAAGTTGTGCTTGCTCAAATTCTACTACTGGACTTTAAACTACAAGTTCAAAGGTACCCTCTGCTTTCTGATAGAAGGCTGTAGCTCAGTGTCAAAGGTCATACAGAACATCCCAGGTTCAGTACCTGACATTTCCATGTAGGACTGGGAAAGACTCTTCCATGACACAGAACATGCCTATTTTAATGTGTGAAGAAATGAATAAACAGTGCTAGCTTTTAAGAAATTGAAAAAATCAAAGGATCATAGATTCTGCGCTCTTCTGAGTTGTATAGTTAGTACCTGGAACTGTGCAGGCCTCTCTTGACCTTGGTGGTATCTTGACATTAGCTACCTATTTTGAAACTTAAGGACCTTTCATTCGCCTTATGAATAATGGGCACAGGTCTTGCCATACTATAGCAGCCAGCCTTAAAAGACTGGATTACAACCAGTTATGTGGGCTTAGTGTAAAACATTTTCCTCTACTGAATCTGACCATTACTCCATCTAAGTCAGTGGTGGCGAACCTTAGCACTCCAGATGTTCTTGAACTTCAATTCCCAGATGCCCTGATCAGCAGGAGTACTGACTTGGGCTTCTGGTAATTGAAGATCAAGAACACCTGGAGTGTCAAGGTTCACCATCACTGATCTAAGTCAATAATGTAT
This sequence comes from Furcifer pardalis, assembly GCA_030440675.1. Classification (NCBI taxonomy): domain Eukaryota; kingdom Metazoa; phylum Chordata; class Lepidosauria; order Squamata; family Chamaeleonidae; genus Furcifer; species Furcifer pardalis. The sequence continues at coordinate 62,760,559 of CP126893.1, read as the reverse complement.
GCACTGACTGGCCGTCACCATCTGTGCATTCAGGCTAGGAGATGCCAGTGATGGAACTGGGGACATTGTAGATTCCAAGCTTTCACCCCTAAGCTGCAGTCTATGGTTGGTGTCCACAGTCACCCCTCCAGTCACTCAAGAGGGGTGCTTCCACTCAGGCTCTTGTGAATGACACCCTTCCGGCAGGTGCTTTTCCCTTTGCAAATCACAGCGGGTAGAAATGGTTCTCTTTCCATCCACTCTCACTCTTCAGTGGCTCTCTCCCTTCCAAGGCAAAAATCACAGCATCACTTATCTCAAGGGTCTGCTCCATCCTATACCTAAAGATCTCAGAGTAGGGTACAGACAGTAAAAGAACACAAGGCAATTTTAAAGCAATCTCAAATAAACTAAAACAATTTTATACAATTTAAAACCAGAAAGTGGAACATGACATACACTAAGACAGAAATGTGTATCCCCTTGGTACAAAGTGACCCAAACAAAAATGTCATCTCTGCCGGCACAATCTGCAACCACAATCCACCCTAAAACGTGAAAGGAGAAACTCTTGGGTTTTTCATAAAAGAACTAAAAACAAAATGCAATTCCCATGTAGACTTAAGTTATCCAGTTTTTCTGCTGCTGTGGAAAGAATGATCACTTGTGGACACTGAGTCCGGAAATGGAACTGAATGCCCAGGACTCTCCATTTTAACTCAGGGCTTGTTCAAGCTTTTGGAGGGGAACAATTAGGTAGGGCTGGATAAGGGTGAAGAGTAGGGCCAGCCTGAGACATTTTGTTTTCTGAGAACAAGAGGACACAATTGCACCCATCCCCAGTCCAAGTAGAGTACAGTAGTTGACTGGACCCAACGATCAATCTGACCTGAACATTGCTAGTAGGATAATGTTCACCACCACACTTAAAGGAACAGAACGGGTTAAATGGTGGAATGGTATACAGTGGAGGAAAAGAGCCAGAGACCTCAGAAGGAACAGACAAGAAGCTGCTACCATAGCCCTCCCCAGTACCTGGTGGTAAAGGTAGGCACCTCACCCAACTAGAGGATGGAGCCAGCCCTGATGGAGAAATGTCATACCCATGTGATACAAAAAGAGCCAAGAGTCTCCTGTGATGTCAGAGGGCTTATGGAGCATTACACTCAGCTTGTATGGAAGAACTATTAAGCCTCAGTTAACATAGGACTCCAGAACTGCATTCATGCTGCTTACACTTTGGAAGTAGCAAAATGGCCAGATTCAATTGATATAGTCTCTCCTCACCATCCATCCATCCATCATCTATCTATCTATCTATCTATCTATCTATCTATCTATCTATCTATCTATCTATCTATCTATCTATCTATCTATCTATCTATCTATCTATCCATCCATCCATCCATCCATCCATCCATCCATCCATCCATCCATCCATCCATCCATCCAACCAACCAACCAACCAAACAAACAAACAAACAAACAAACAAACAAACAAACAAACAAACAAACAAACAAACAATGGGCAAGTTGTTGCACAGTGTTTTCCTTTCTTTGATATGCTTTTGTAGATTCTTTTTAAAATTAACAGGGCAGTGGGTACATGTGAGTGTGTCTGGATGGGGCAGTGGCCAGGTAGGAGATTCTAACATTTGGGTTCTACTCTGCTTTCTGTGACCTGCCGGAAGGTTCAGTGAAGACACGACCCTTGTGCTTTCCAGGCACCATTGTCTTTCATCAATGGAGAGAGTTGAAAGGAGAGGTACGATTGCCAGGGACATCCTGCTACTCAGGCAGGGGAAAAAATTCATTGGCTCCTGGCTACCCTGTTGTCAGAGCTGCCTGGCTGCTTGCCTGGTTATACCCATTCACAAATACAGAGACCTGGCAGTGATGGTGGTGAGCTGAGTAGATGGAAGAATGAACAAATCCTTCCTCTGTTGACCACACAGCATGCTGCTCAAAGGCAGGAAATGAACAACTCCCTTATGGAACAGATTCCATCAGGGAAGCACAGACTAACGTCAGGGTATCCCAACTTCATCCATTGGGGACACAGTGAAACAGGAAATTCCAAATCTGACGTTTCATCTCCAGAGACAATCTTGAGTGTTTCTCTTGGCCTCTTCTTCTGCAGAAATACCCCAAGGCATCTGGCAAGGTCCTGGCAGTTTGCCAAGCTGGTGTGCCTGGGAGTTAAACTCCATAATAATTGGTGACTGACTGGTTGATTGATTGAATGAATGAATGAATGAATGAATGAATGAATGAACGAATGAATGAATGAATGAATGAATGAATGAATGGACATTAGAGCTTTTGGACCTCAGCCAGCTCTCTGATTCCTATGCTGAGAGCCTTTTCTCCCACTTCTGTCCATTAGTGTAAACAAACATGCCCTGTTTTGAGAGAGAGAGAGAGAGAGAGAGGCAGCTGACCAAGGAACCTGCTCTGCCATCCTCCTCACTTGGAGTGGGAGGAAAGACAGAAACCACGACCTATCAACCAGTTTCTACTCTACTGTGGAAAGCTGTCAAGGAAAACAGAAAAATTGCAGACTAGGGACAGGCAAGTCATAGACATCTTTTGCCCCTTTGTCCATGCATACATGCACATAGAGTCCCAGCCAGGCATACTTAGCATGAAAATCATACAACCCAATGCAGGACACAATGTGTTGTATGGGTGGGATAGGGCTATTGCTGGTGTGCCCCAGGTGTGCAAATAAAATAATCTCACCTTTCTCGATCTCAGCTGCTTTCCACTTGGTTGACTCCAGGGATCCATACTGGGTGGATGCTTTGCTCTCCTTTTCCATGCTTCCCCCCAGCCCCGCTTAGTTTTCAAATGTCCTCCTTCTTTTCTCCTCTTCTTTTGTCAAGCGTCGGAATTCCCCAAGGAGGAGGAGGAGGACTTCTTCTAGAGAGTGCAGGTTCCCCCGCAGCCAGAGCCCATTCTTGGAAAGAGAAATGAAGGCATGGGGACGACTCCGGAATCAGAGGCACCTAAAGCAAGGAGCCGAGGCTGGTACCTGCTGGGCAGATGTAAAGGCTACTGCCTGCCAATGCCACCCCGAGATGCTTTTGCACAGCTGCCTGGAGATGAAACCGAATCAAAGGCTGGGGGGGGGGGGGCTCTAAATGGGGGTCTCTTACGACGCAGAGGGACGCCCTCTGGTGGACTCGAGCTGACCTCGCATTCGCATCCTTTCCCAAAGTACCCAATAGAAAGCCTCCAAGAATCCAGCAGTACCGAATTCCCCAAAAAGGAGGACTTCTTAGTGCAAGTTCTATTTGACCCTGGATATGTTGGACCCGGCTTGAGACTCAATATCAAGAAAACAAAGATAATGGCAACAGGCCCTATCAGTCCATGGAAAATAAATGGGGAAGAAGTAGAAGCCGTGACAGATTTTACTTTCTTGGGATCAAAACTCACTGCAGATGGGGATTGCAGCCATGAAATAAAAGGGCGATTGATTCTTGGGAGGCAAGCGATGAGAAACCTGGGGAGCATAATGAAAAGTAGAGACATCATATTGAAAACAAAAATTCGTATTGTCAAAGCAATGGTATTCCCTGTGGCAATGTATGGTTGTGAGAGCTGGACCATTAGGAAAGCTGAGCGCAGAAGAATAGATGCCTTTGAGATGTGGTGTTGGAGGAGAATTTTGAGAGTCCCCTGGACAGCAAGGAGAACAAATAGGTCAATCTTAGAAGAAATAAACCCAGAATGCTCCTTAGAAAGTCAAATTGTAAAGATGAAGCTAAAGTACTTTGGACATCAAATGAGAAGAGAGGATTCACTTGAGAAAGCCTTGATGCTTGGAAGGGTCGAGGGCAAAAGAAGAAGGGGACGGCCCAAGATGAGATGGTTAGATGGTATTGTGGAGACAATGGGCACAGAGCTCAGTGAGTTGAGGGGGATGGTGGAGAACAGGAGTGCCTGGCGGGCAATGGTCCATGGGGTCGCAGAGGGTCGGAATCGACTGTGCGACTGAACAACAAAATGGCATATACAGCACAGACTTCTCAACATGTCAGGGCGGTAGCCAGGATTCTAGAAGGGGGGGGGGGTCGGTAGGGGCAACAATGTCACACACACACACATATATAACATTGGCATCCCAGGGTGGAGTGGGGGGTCAGGCTGTTACCTGGGGGGGAGGGCTGATCCCACCCCCCACCACCCCTCGGCTACAGCCCTGTAACATGTGCCACCCCTCACATTTGTTTTGATAGTTCTGTGCATGGAAAACAACAAAGGATAAAACTTTAAAACAGCAAAATAGTTTATATTAACAAATCAGTTGGCAGCTAATGAGACAGTACCCTTTTCTACAATAGAAATGACAGTGAGCAAAAATCAAACATTGGAGACAGGACCATAGCCAGGATTCTAGATGTGGGTGGGTGAATATTTTTTCAGGATGGGCAAAAATGCCACTCACCATTTCTACAGTTTGATTGGCTTGGTTGAACACTCCTATGCCACAAACTGTCAAGAGTCCAGGGCATGGGTGGATGACAGGTGACACAAACACCAGGACCCAGGGCAATCAGGTAATGATCCAAACAGTAACCCTATCTCAATCCAGAGTCCAAGTCAGAAATATAGGATTAGTCCAGATGACAAAAGCATAGTCTAAGGGAGCTAGAAGTCAGGTGACCAAGAGAACTGATGAGGCAAAGTAACTTCAGGAGCTGCAACAAAGCAAGGACAGAGTTCAAGAAGCAAGGATCTAAGCAAGCCAAAAGAACAGCCTATAGGAACTGGGCAAAAGTATTCAGAAGCAGGAATCCGGAGCAAAACAGGAGGTCTTTGGAACCAGGCACAAGATGCAAGAGCCAAGCAAATGCAAGTCTGGTGACCTTCATTGCTGAAGCAACTTTTGAGAGGAAGGGCTATTTCATAGATAGATTCGCCACCCAAGACCTCCTGGTGGGGCTTATGAAGCTCTGGATCCTTGCCCAAGGTGGAGGTTTAGCAGTTGCAGCAGAATGAGAGTCCAGTCCTGCAGGACTTAGAGCAGCAGCTACAAATCCCAACACAGACAAATAAAAACAGCTGAGTAGAAGTGATACTGGCAGAGGCAAAACAAAAAAAGGATCTATTTTTTTCTCTTGTACATGCAATACAACATTTCATAGGTGGTTCAAACAGGTACTGGTTTTTGACTTTGATATAATTAAATATGTCTTTGTTTAAAGTGACTATGTAACCACAAAACAAATGTCTTCTCCAGGTGCCATATCTATTCCGGATACTGTATTGGCTATCATCATGGTGATAATCTTCCTGTTCTTAACTCTTCGGAACAGTTCTTCTAAGGATATGTCACACCGGTCTCTCAGGTTCTTCAGCCATAAAAATGGTCCAGGGCCTCTCTTCCTAGGGATCTTTCCTTGCAGAATGATTTAGAGTACTGTATATTAAATTCTATGTTGTTCCTAATGATATGACCAAAGTACAGTAATACATTGGATAACGTTAAGACTTGGTTCCACAAGTCTTAACGTTATGCGTTTTTCAGCCTTATCCGATGCATGCGTCTCTTGCTGCCTTGGCAACCATTCCTCTCCATTTTCTGATCTCTTGCATCGGCTCTCGGCTGCCTCTGCCTGCCATGAGGCATAGCTCTGTGCTCTGCAATTGGCTGGTCAAGCCTGGCTCAGTCGGAGCAAAGAGCAGCTAGGCTGACTCCACATGGGTGAGGCCGGCTTGATCATGCATGCTACCCTTGATCATGCATGGGCCAGCCATGAGTTCCAGTGCAAAGGGCTGCCTGGGGAGCCTGGTGGGAACAGCAGCTGTGGTGGCTTGAAGGTAAGCAGGGCCAGGGCTGGGCTGGATTCTCATGGCAGTAGGGCACCCCATTCCTGGGGGTGGGGGGGAGGAAGGAGGGAAGTGGCAGGGAGAGGAGCTTTGGCCTCCTTTACTTCTTTATTACGATGCATCGGATAACACTAGAAAGAACATTCTCCGGTGCAAATCTTCCCCCCCAATTTGTCGTCGTTATGCGGTTTTAGCGTTATCCGGTGCAATCGTTATCCAGGGTATTACTGTATTGGAGATTTCTTTGCTTGATGGTTTTAAACAGTTCTTGCTCTTTATCCATTTGGCGCAATACTTCTATGTTAGACACATGGTCGACCCATGATATCCTGAGCAGCCGTCTGTAGATTCACATTTCAAAAGTTTCAATTCTCTTTTCAGATGCTTTAGTCAACGTCCAAGCTTTCACTCCATATAGCAACACTGGGAATACGTAACATCTCACTATTCGGTTCTTTGTAGCGAGAGTTAGATCTATACTGCATAACAAATGTCGCATTCTTATGAAGGTGGATCATACTTCTTCTATTCGTATTTTAATCTCTACCTCGGGATCCCATTTTTCATTTGACAAAACAAATGTCAGTATCCTCAAATGTATCCTATAGAATACAAGGAATACAACAATAAAGGCTGTTAAAGGAAAAACCATCATTTTCATATCTGGATAAAAAGAAATAATCCTTTGTTTCTCTAGTAGGGAAAGAATGACCAGGATCCACAGGTTCTCACTAACCCTAACCCTAACCCTAACCCTCCATCAATTGGCAAAAGGAAGGACAACCCTATAACAAAGGAGAAAAATGAGTACAGTTATCTGGGTGGAAAAACAATGTGTTCTGTCAACATGATTCAGTTTTTGTTACTTCAAAAAATCTCTCAAGATATAATCATGGGGGGGGGGGGAACCTGCTTTCAGCTACCTACAAAAAAGGACAGAATGAGACCAATTTGTTAAAAGCAGAACAGGAAATGCTACTTATGCAGCATTAATTTTCAGGACTTAAATTTTCAGATTTTCAACTTTATTATAAATTCCCCAGTGACTCACTGTTACAAAAAGGTTTACTGATTATGCTGAACCTTTTGAAGCATCAGGAATGACTCATGCAAAGTGAAAATGAAAAGCCCTTTCTAATCTTTACTTGTTGATGCAATTTACTTTGGAGACTTGAATCCTACAGAGATAGCATCCTGAGGAAAATGTTGCAAACCCTAATCTGGGGAAAAAATAAACTCAACACAACACATGTTTAGTAAAAAATATAAGCAGTGATGGGATGTAACAGGTTCCCACCAGTTCGCCAGAACCGGTAGTAACTTTTCCCAGTGTCCCGGAGAACCAGTAGCAGCTTTTGGGGGGAACCACGTTCGGGGCTTATCTTTTCACTGGTTCCCCCACTGCGCATGCGTGCCAAGCACTTGGTGTGCATGCACGCCTACAGTGCTTGGTGCGTATGCACGGCCTCCTTGCTGTCCTCCCAAGCAGGGAGGAGGAAGAAAAGCTGCTAGCCTGAAGCTGCCTATAGCCTGCTCCCCAGGGTAAGTGACTCACCTTTGGATAGGGTGTGTTTGTGTGGATTTTAATGTGTATTTAATACCTTTATCTATATTGACGTACTACCACAGTTCCTAAAAAGGCCTGGCAGCCTGGCTTGGAGTTTTTAAGCAACGTCTTGGAGTTACCTCATCAATAAGCTACACCTGTGCTGTTCCAAGTGCTGAACCCTTAAGGAGGTACAGCTGTTTTACATTTACATTAAGGCATATTATCCTAGAGAACTGGTTAGTCAAAGATTTAGTACCTAACTTCTTTAACTGTTGAAAAGTTGAAAAGTGCCAAAATGAAGTCATCTTGTGGTGAGTTCATTCTGTAGTTCCTTCCATCTGACCTAGTATGAGACAGATTAGCCAGAATAAGCTTGAAGCTCTGGTTTAAAAACTCTGGTTGATTTGTGTCTGGGGTGGGTGGGTGGGTGGATTGTAATGTATTATTTATTTATTTATTTATTTAATGGGTTTGTGTTGTGGGTGGGCGGGTGGGTGGGTTGAGGGGTGTGTGTGTGTGCGCGCTTATTTTTTTATTTTTATTTTTTTATTTTTCTTTGGCCCCACCCACAACATCATGACATCATGACATTGGCTCTGCCCATGTTGTCATGATGTCATGATGTTAGCTCCACCCACACTGTGATGACATCATGGTGGGGTAGTAAAATTTTTAACATCCCACCTGTCAGAGAACGACATCTTTTTCCTAATGCTCTCAAAGCTTGGTTAAATAGTAGTTTCATATAGGCCTCAGAACAAATCTTTTGTCTTCTCTGAGCCTCAAGGTTGTGTCACAAACAGCATGTTTTTCAGTGTCAGTGTACCCGTGTTATCTTTTCCAAGCTAGCTAAGCTCCTGGATGTTTTGACTAAACAGAGAACATTCTCTGTTCACTCTTTGTGCACGTGTGTAAATAATGTATTGTTTTGAGAAAGTTCTCTCTGTTACTTGATTGGCTAAAGCTAAACCACCTGACTGCAAATTCTCCATTTTGGAGAGAAGAAAGAGTTCGTCTCTGCTTCTCCATGAGTTAAGACCTGTTTTTGATTAGAGAGCTTTTGTTTCTGGATCCCTATGGGCTAACATCCTTAGCCTAGGAGCTATGCATTTTTGCTCCTTAAAAATGGTTACCTAGATTACCTGTGGACTGTATTGGACTGACCTGTGCTACTGACTTTTATTCTTTATGAACCTGATCAATAAACCTTCATCATTTTTCTGAACAACTTGTCTTCATTGGACTAAATCGGTAGGAGCAGCATTGCATTTCACACACAACTTTGAACACGCTACCCAATTAAACCTCCTTGTAGCTGATAAGCAGCTGAGAGTTGTTCTCTATTTTGCCGTCCAGCCCGCACTGTGTTTGTTTTGGTTTACAGGAGGTTTTCCAGAAGTGAGGGGGCCGGCTGGTACGTGACACCACCACTGAGTATAAGGCATAGCATAACCAGTTATGTGCAGTTGCAGCATATGTCTACGGTTACAAAGATAAAAGTATATCTAGGTACTATAAGGATTTGTAACCAATACATCCTACTATAAATTAGTTAACACAAACTCTTAGAATACTCTAATCTTATAAAACAGAACTATTTCCCTTTTTCTGATTCCAGCCAGCACAATTAAGATGGCAAACAAAACTATAATTGTGTATTAGCACACACAGAATTAGTACTAGCTAATTATTTTATCCGGTGCTAGGATGTTTATATACTCAACAATTTTAAAATTCATTAGCTATGTTAATAAATCAATTGTCATTTTCTGGATCCTGTTTCCCTCCGATCCCAGCGATACAAACATTTATACTACAGCATGTAGTATCCCATGTCTGTCTGTCTGTCTGTCTGTCGAACTCAACTTTGATCCATAAAACTCATAATAGAATCTTTTGGCAGCAGGTTTTCAATAGGAAAAAACTTTTCTTTCCTGCACTCTTCCACATTCCCCACAACTCTGTTGTAGAGGGCTGGGAACCCTTCATGAACATGTTTTTAACGTTAGAAAACACCACAAAGGGAAGAACTGAAATTCTGGATGCTATCCCTGTTTTGCAGTGGCTGAACGTCTTAGTAATATTAATTGGCAAAAAATAATAATCATCCTATATTTAAATATTGGCTGAAATGCAGTGGGCACAACTCCATCCCATAAATGGTGATAATGTCATTACCTTGTGTCTTTAATTTTAATTAAATGTGAAACTTTTTCTCCTCCCCTTCTGGTTCACCTTGGGATTTGGGCACTGTAAAGTTGGACATTTGCCAGATGAATTCCTACAATTTGATCTAACAAGAAAGTTTCATGCAATTACCATTTAACAGATTTTGCTGATGGCACATTCCAGGCAAGTAGCCCTATATAAGTAGGTGCTAAAGTCATTCTGTGGATAAACTGTAAGGCAGAATTATTTCCTGCAGAGAAATTATACTGCAAGACAAGCAAAATCCAAGCTACAGTATTCATCTGTTTTCTGCTAAGACAAAACATTAACAAGCCCTGTGGCACTTGTTAATGTTAAATAAAAAGACTCATTTAAGATAAATATTTTTGAAATGCACTCCACTTTGTTAGATCTTAAAGTTGTACAAAGCATACACCAACAAAACTCACAAATCTTTAAGATACCACAAGACTCTTTGCTGGTTTTGCTGCTAACACAACAGCCAACCCTTTTTCCTCTAGAAAATTAACCAAGACGAAGAATCTGGGAAGGAGTCCTAATCATGAAGGATGGATTGTACATACAAGGAAACTTTCAGTTTTCAAGAGCTCCCACTAAGTTTTACAGGCAAAATAAATTCAAGTGACTAAGATGCTGACTGGGAGGCGGAAGGTAAGCAGTTCGATTCTCGAATACTGCAGGACGGAATGAGCTCCCATCTTTGTCCCAGCTCCTGCCAACCTAGCAGTTCAAAAACAAGAAATTGCAAGGAGATAAATAGGGACCACTTCAGTGGGAAGGTAACAGCGTTCCGTGCGCTCTGGTGTTTAGTCATGCCTGCCACATGACTATGGAAATGTCTACAGAAGCAGACAGTGCTGGGTCTTTGGCTTTGAAACAGAGATGAGCACTGAAGTCTAGAGTCGGATACAACTGGCTTTAGAGCAAGGGAAACCTTTACTTATCTAGAACCCTTCTTCTTCTTCTAATATATCTGAATCACTGGTGGGATGTCAAAAATTTTACTACCCCACTGTGATGTCATCACAGTGTGGGCGGAGCTAACATCATGATGTCATGACATCATGGGCGGGACCAAAGAAAATAATAATAATAATTTTTGTTGTTCAATAAGCACACACACACCTCAACCCACCCACCCACAACACAAACCTGTAAATAAATTAAATAAAAAATAGAAATTACATTAAAATACACCCACCCACGCACACCAAGTGCTTGGCGCGCATGCGCAGTAGGGGAACCAGTGAAAAGGTAAGCCCCGAAGGTGGTTCCCCCCAAAAGCTGCTACAGGTTCTCTGGGACACTGGGAAAAGTTACTACCGGTTCTGGCGAACTAGTGAGAACCTGTTACATCCCATCACTGATCTGAATCCAAATACAGTATTGGCAATCCATATGGTGATCAGCCATGAAGACTGTCCTGAGAATATAATACAGAGGCCCTTCATCTGCCTTCCGTATCACAGCATGACACCCATACCACTGATCCCATTCCAGGAGTCACTTTCTGGTTCTGAGCCCTTTTGGCATGCAAAGTCCTCATGCGTCCCAGTCCAGTATTGATGAAGCTGCTGCGTTCCATCAAGATGGATTCAAGTGGGATTTAATCCACTTGGGGACCATCACCCTCCCCTGGGGACTTTGGCACCCAAGTCCATTAGTTATCAGGGTTTTCAGGTTAGTTAACCACCACCTGACACTCAGTGTTGAGTCACTGGCAGTATGGTCTACTCCAGTGGTGGTGAACCTATGACAATCATACCAGAGGTGGCAATAGGAGCCCTCTCTGTGGGCACCCATGCAGTCACCCCAGCACAGAGTTTGCCCTGCCCCTTTGCCCAGCAGTCCAATCAGAGTACTTCCTCCCTCCCCCCAGCACAGAGTTCACCTCCCTCTGCCCAGCAGCCCAATGGGAGTGTTTACTTCCTCCCCTGTTGCTGTGTTGTCACTTTGCAATAAATAAGTGGGTTTGGGATTACATTTTGGCACTCAGTCTCTAAAAGGTTTGCCATCACTAATCTACTCTATTACCATAGCAGGATAACCTGGCCAGACTGAGATTCTAGAACTCATTTGATCAAAACCTTTACAAACATGGAGGCTTCAACGCTTAAAAGAATTTTCGCTTTTACTTTAGCCCCTGTCATTGGATGGACCTAATTTCCTTCTTCTATTTATTCAAAGGCTACACGATAAGATAGCACACACACACACACACACACACACACACACACACCGTATTACGATACCTTGAAAGAATAGCAGAAGTGCTTCAGTGTAAAGGAAGTGGATTGTAAACCATGAAAACTCACATTGGAGCAAATCTGTTACTCTCTTAATGTACCACAACACTTCTTTAAAATGCTAAAACATGCTAGCATATCTACCTCTTGGCAGGAAATGGTACAATAATGTACCTGGCATGATTACTGTAGATAGCAAAATCTCATCTGTGGAGATTGATTTCAAAGGTTAAGGTTGTCCTCACCTATGAATATCTCACAGTGTATAATTTTGCTTTCTCTGTATATTGAGAGAAAAAGGCAATCTCTTCTCACAATAATCTTAGCTAACCAAGTTTCCAGTTGGTAGAGTCTGCATTAATACCAGCAGAGCAGTCTGATTCTAGCATTCAAAGCCTGGAGGATCGTGCAGTACATATGAACACTGCTCCCCCAATGGTCATCTTTGCAAGCAGTTTAATAATTACATAGTGAAAAGACTGTACAGGTTGTCCTCCACATCCACAGGTTCAGTATTCAGTTCCAGTTATCCTTGGGTCTAAAAATATTCAATAAAAATCCTGAAATAGATATACAGTACACTCAGTATATTTCTTTGGTGCATTACCAGAAGTGTAGCGTGCCTTGGCGGGGCCCCGTATAAAAATTTGTTTGGGGGCCCTTAGGAAGGGTAAAGATTTGTTTTGCTTACGCACGTTGGGGCCCCCCGGGGCCCCCATATAATTGATACGGCAGATACGGCAGTAGCTACGCCCCTGTGCATTACCAAAGCTGGCCATTAGGGGCTGTGGTGGCTCAATGGTTAAGAAGCTCACCTTGTTAGCTGGAAGCCTGGCAAGTTGGCAGGTCGAGACCCAGGTACTGCATGGGTGGATTGAGCACCCGTCTCTGCCCCAGCTCTTGGGGACATGAAACGAGCCTAATTTGGTCATTCCCTGAGCAGAGTTTCTTCCACATAAATTCTTTCAACCCAGAATAATTTCTGACACGAAATTATTCCTTTAGGGGCCACTGCATAGTAAAATATAGAGTCTGCTGGTTTCAGGTATCCGCAACCCTATTGCCTGAGGAAGGTGGGGAGCAGAAAGCTGTAATGTATATGTATCACACAGCAAACCTGTTGCCATGATTGAGCTTGGATTCTTTTTTAAAAAAAAATCAGTAATAACAATGATCACTGGTAGAAATAAAAATAAAGAATACTTGTAGCATTTGGATAAATTAATTCATAATGAAACCAAAAATTTTAGGTGGTAAAAATAAAATTGCACCAAGCCAAGTCCTTAAAAATATAATCTAAAATGTGATTTCTTCCTAATGAATGATTACAAATCAGACTGCTCTCAAAGGATTATCTTGTTTTACTTATCCATCTTCAACGAAATGAAGAAAAAAATGCAACTGAAAATGAACAGTAAACCAAATATTTTAAAAAAGCTGGTTTGTAACAAGTTTTAGACTGCACTTTTTTTGGTATTTTGGTAACCACTCTTGTAGTTGGACTGGACTGTATATTTCTTGACAGTTTATAAGATATGGAAAACTACCACTATGCAAATATTAAATGAAGGTGAAGTCAGGAATATATATTTTTTTTTGCCAAACAGGCAACCTTTGTAAGTATCCTTTATCATTTATAAAGGAGATATGGGAGTTTTGTATGTGAACACCTAAGATCTTTTATCTCGATTAAAAATCAGCCTGGAGGAAAGGCCCAACTGAACTCCCGACCCCTCAAATTCCTATTAATTATGGAAAGGAAACATATATGTATATTCTGTGTGCAAGTTTTTCACTATATGGCTGATTGTAGTTCTAAAAGGATAATCTTCATCTTGGGGTGTCACTCCGGTGTCTAATCATGCCTGCCACATGACCATGGAAACGTCTGCAGAAGCAGACAGTGCTGGCTCTTCGGCTTAGAAACAGAGATGAGCACTGACCCCTAGAGTCACATACGACTGGCTTTCGAGCAAGGGAAACCTTTACCTTTACCTATGATCAGTGGTGGGCATCAGCAGGTTTGCACCAGGTCGACAGAACCGGTAACAGAAATTCTGGCTGGTTCCACCCATCCAAGTTTTGAAATAAAGTAGTCCTAATTCGGGTGCAATGCAGAGTGTTCCCCCTGGTCACACCCACTATACCATGCCCACAGTGTGGTAGTAATTTTTTTTTTGGCAGCCCACCACTGGGTATGATGCAAAAGTATCAGACCTACCTTCGCTTTGCAACCCTAATCCATACAATTTCCCTCCCTCTGATTTCTGAGAAATAAATTGGGAATGCCAACCATGAAACTCGTATATCAGTGATGGCGAACCTTGGCACTCCAGGTGTTCTTGAATTTCAATTCCCAGAAGTCCTGATCAGGAGTGCTGACTTTGGCTTCTGGTAATTAAAGTCCAAGAACACCTGGAATGCCAAGGTTCGCCATCACTGTTCTATATCATATCCAGTTTTGCCATGAATTAAATTTGTGAACATGGCCTGTATTCTTAAAAACAAAAATTTAAGTTATCAAGGGTACTTTTAAAAATGTAACACTATTTTTTCTTCCAAAGTGCTACCATGGTTGTTTTTCTCATACTGCAGCTGCAGACAAATCAGCTGAGGTTTCTCAAAAAAAAAGGCAACTTGTTTCTAGCAGCAGTTTGAAAGCAGAGAAGTACAAACTACCTCCCATATGATGCCCCTCAACGTGCACTGAGGAGGACCTTACGTTTTGGCAAGAGAGGAAATGTTGTTGATGTGGCCCGATATTGGGCTGATGCCATCTAACCCTTTTAAATTCTATTTTGTTTTTAGATGTGTTAATTTTAGCTTTGTATGTTATTATATGCTGGTGGTGCATCTTACACAAATAAATAAAGCAGCATTTTCACTGTACAAAAGGGAGACTATTTCCTACTAGCTACAAGATGGAAGCCAAATTTGTGACAATTGGAAGTTGAAAGGAAGAATGTTTCTGTACTTTGGATAATGCTATAACACCCATTTGTATCCACACACATATCCACTAAGTTACATGCACATAGTCTGTGAAAGTCTAAGTCAGTAATGGCCAACCTTGGCACCCCACGTGTTCTTGAAGTTCAAATCCCAGAAGTCCTGATCAGCATGTGTACTGACTTGGGCTTCTGGGAACTGAAGTTCAAGAACACCTGGAGTACCAGGGTTGGCCATCACTGGTCCAAGTGAACAGAATATGTGGATGGCAGGTTGCAGGTTGGTTAATAACTTCCTCTCAAATGTAGCACTGAAACTAAATCATTAAGCCAAATCAGGGTTTAGTTTAAGCAAGACCTTTCAGTATCTACTACCTACAGAAAGCAAAGTCATTAACTCTCAAACAAAGATGTGATCTGCTGAACCCAGGATTGTCTTCATGCACATTATTAATGCAGTACATGAAACTGCTGAGAGGTATACATAAACTGTATGTAATATGTATCCAACTGAAGCTGTTCATGATGAGCAACTAGACAACAGTTTTGAGCAGGCCCAGAGGTCACTTGCTCATATTCATCCCCACGATGACAAGTACTATATTTCTATCCAAATAATAATTAAGTTTGGCCAACAACAAAGCCAAGAAAGTGGCTTCATTTTGGCAGTCCAGGGTTTGATCGGGACATGAAAGAATTCAAATAATAGTCATTAATTAAAAAATGGTGATCATATGTTTAAATTAATAGATGAAAATTTAACGCCAAGTGTGTCTTCTGGGTTTTTTTCCATTGCGTAAGCAGCCATCTGAAACATTCTAATCCATGTAGCTTTTATACTTGAAGTGGGGGTGTGGGGAAAAGTAAAAAATGCTTGTAGTAGATAAATGTTCTGAGATAAGAGATCAGAGACATCTTGTAGAACTTCTGTTGAGAAATACTGATCAAAAGGGAACAGAATGGTTTGCCAGTATTAGACAATGTAGATCCTAAACAATTTCTCCTCAGAATCTCAGACAACTTCCAGCAACCCAGTATCCATAAACATGTTTGAACAGTAAAAAGAAATCAGTGTTGTGAACTGCCCAGAGAGTGCACGAAGCGCTATGGGGTGGTATTTAAGTGTAATTGCTATTTCTATTTTCCTTTCTCTAGCAATTCTTAAGGAAAGTACTACTGACAATATTTTTCTCAGAACAATTTAGTTGCTGTCAACTACAGCTTCCAGTATTGCAAGCTATGGTTCTAAAGACAGCAAAACAATCGAGTCTGGAAGA
The DNA here is from genome assembly GCA_030440675.1 of Furcifer pardalis. Classification (NCBI taxonomy): domain Eukaryota; kingdom Metazoa; phylum Chordata; class Lepidosauria; order Squamata; family Chamaeleonidae; genus Furcifer; species Furcifer pardalis. The sequence continues at coordinate 62,744,532 of CP126893.1, read as the reverse complement.
CTAGAAATTATATTAATTCCATCCAAAATTGCTTAAGTCCCCTTTCTCTGTTTCCCAAACTTTGGTTTTTGGACTTCAATTCCAAGAAGCCTAAGTAAATTCCCCAACACACTGATTAACTAATGTACTGACTTAGGCTTCTGGGAATTGAAGTCCCCCTGTGGGGCATGTGCCCCACATTGGCAACCACTAGTCTAAACCTTGAAAATGTAAACTTTAGAAAAGTAAAACCACCACAAATATTTATCAAAAAATTAATTTTAAGAAAATAAAATCTTTATATAATCTTGATAATTTTTTCCTGAGCAATACATATGGCATAAAATCCAGTGCTAGTAGAATGGGTTGTTACAGATTCCACGTACACCATATCTAATAATGTCCTTCTGTTTCTCCAGTCTTTTCTGTGGCTAACAGGTTGATGGAATGGGAGAGCTTTACCAATTCCTATTGAAGTGCTCATCTTTCATTGCCTTTACCAGCCAGTCCCTTTCCTTATCATCATCAGAGTCACTCATATCACTGGAATCTGCAGCAAGCAGGCGGGAATAATTAATTTTTTTCTGCCGTGGCAACTTGGACTGGACAATCAAGAACAAGATCAGCCAGAGGATTGAAGTAACGGAGCACGCCCTGTAGAGCACTGCTAGGCCAAAGCTTTTCACAACAAACCCTCCTGCAAAGCTACCTAGGCTGGCTCCACATCCACAGGAAAGGCCTTTCAGGACCAGGTGCAGAGACCTTTCAGTGCCAGGAGTAGCAATGTCATCGGCCACCAGGCTCACAGCCCACCACAAGGCACCGTTGCTGAAGGCACAGAAGGTCTGGATTGGCAGAACCGCCCAGCTATCCCAGAGGAAAGAATAATACAGGAGCTGGGCTGCCAGACAGCTTAAACTCAAAGCCACTGTCCCACCATCAGTGAGAGCTCTGAGTAACTGGCTTTTGAAGGTGTAAAGGAGGATTTCAGCAACCAGTCCAATGGCAACCGAGAGGCCCATGTATAACTCATTGCTGCCTTGGTCTTGCATTTGCCAGAAAAGAAAATTCTGCACAGTTGAGCCTATGGCCCCCGTGAGGAAGACGGTAACAGCAGACAGGATGGTCCTGCCATCGTTCCCAATGAGGTTCAACGCTTTGACCGTTTTATTGATGTGTTCGGATTTTTTTGACACATGGATAGGAAAGAAGATGCTGACAAGTAATGTTAACGTTATCAATGATGCATAGCCATAAAAATGTACCGCAAAGCGTGGGATAGTGGTGCTTAAGAAGCAGTTCAGCTGGTCAACCAATATCGCTATGCTGCACACTCCGATGGAAGTGCCTAAGTAACTCCAGATCCAAAGGTTCCCATATTTGTCCGCAGCATCCACAAAATCAAGGTACTCGTACAGACTGTCATCCACCATCCACCCAAGAGGTGCAGCTAGGAGTTCCCAAAGCACAACTGCACCAAGCACCATAAGAAAGACCTGATGCTCACTGTCCAAGAAGTCGCTGCCTTCTAGTAGCCGAGAGCTCACATCCTGTGCTCTTTCCCAGCGTCCTGACAGGTTTTTTAAGACATAGGGTGTCTCTGTAAGGCTTATTGGGGCTGTGAGAAATGTCAAGTTAGTCCTTGAAGAGACATTTTCCACAGAATTCTCTTTTGTATTCATGATGCCAGTACTTGGACTTCTAGTTGCCTTTGCTGAACCATTCATGGTAGACGTCTCTAACGTTTGTTCAACAAGGGCGATTTCTGTTTCCAGATCACCTGAAGTCACTCTAGAAGGAATATCAGTGAATTTCTGTGCACCTATGTGAACATAATCAAATTGGCTGTCGGTAATGGTAGGGGCATTTATAGAAGAATGTATGTTAACCGATGTATACATGGTGGTAGGGTTTGGAGGAGTCACCAGGTCCTTTGAGGCCATTTCCAATGTCTCTGTAGAGAAGGTTTTGTCATCAGAAGTAGGTTTGGTATTCATTGTACTTAGACTGTTCACATTGATATAAGGCACCTGGGTTACAAGCAGTAGTTTACTTGACTGCTGACTCATGTTACAATAGGCATAGACAACGTCCTTGCTCACAGGTGGGACAAGAGTAAGAAGCACACTGGCTCCTACTGAGCACAACAGGGATCCACTGATAAGGATTTTCCTTTTATTGTGGGTTTTTGCTAGGTAGGAGCATAATGGAGCCCACAGAGAAGTGATTAAGTGTTTGAGTCCTATTACGATCCCTACCAGTGGTGCACTCAGTCCAAGCTGCCGGAAGTACAAGGTTAAAAATGGAATTGTGCAAGCATTTCCTGCACTATAGAGAAAATGGAAGAGGCTAGCAAGAGTTAGTGCTTTGTTCACATCCCACTGACTATTCATATTCATGGCTTCAGGTGCAGGCTTGGTGCTCAATTTGGCCCTGAAAATCAATAGAGCAAAGGAAGACTTGTCAGTATTGCATTAACAAATAAATAAAATTTAAAATGTTCAAATAAACTGTACCTTTTACTTACACCAAAAATTATAATATAAGTAATTGAACCTGCAGTGGAATTGTAATTTAAAACATAAGTAATAATACAACATTTGATTTCAGGCTCACAAACACTTGTATAGTTTATGGATTTTTTAGGATGAGCCAGAAAATCGATAATCCTTTACTTTCTTTTCCTAATTGATTTATCTACAGGGTAAAAGGAGCTGCAGGGGCTCAGTGGTTAAGAAGCTCACCTTGTTAGCAGGAAGGCCGGCAGGTCAGTTCGAGACCCGGGTACTGCATGTTGGATTGAGCGCCCATCTCTGTCCCAGCTCTTGCCAACCTAGCAGATAGATAGCAAGTAGATAAATAGGGACCACTTCTCCAGCAAAAAATCCTTTCAACCCAGAATAATTTCTGACACGAAATTATTATTATCTACAGGGTGTGGGTTGTCGTTGTTGTTGTTTTGCACTGTTCTTCTAGGCAAAGCTCCCAAAAGCAGCTCACAGAATAAAACCATAAAACAATGAAAACAGTGAATAGAAACAGTTTGAACTGTTGTAGTACAGCAGTTGAGATCCAGTGGTGAGAATGCTGGTCTAGTAGGACCCAGTAGATCTCACTCGGCCATGGAAACTAAGGGGGCATGATGGTAAAACTTACCCTTAACTTTCTCATACATCTTGAAACCCCTATTCAGAATTCCACATGTTGGGTGCAGCTTAATGGAACCCAACAGAAACAGTAAAATGCCGTAAGTGATTTTTAAAAAAATAATACATTAAAAATAGTCTGCAATAATTAATTTTCTATGGCCCATTTAAAAGCCTGCAGGAAAGCAGTAATCTGAACATCTTGGCATACGGTGCTCCATATGAATGGGTCTGACATATAGAAGGTGCTACCATCTCCTGTGTCTGCAAATTCTAACAAATCTGGTGGCCGAGTGAGTTGACTATCTCTACCCAAACCTGGAGCCTAGTTGTTGAATGCAGTATGTATTGGATTGTTCAGTTAAAGATTTATTGGATGATTAAAGGAAACAGTTTTAAAATTACTTCATTCATGCTAGATTTTATACAATGCCCATTGCAAGTGCAACTCTTCCTACACAATGGAGAGGAGGGTGATTTGTCTTAAACAAAAAATTAAGAGGCCCCCAAAGCAAAGTACTGTACAAGTGGGTTTTCCCCCCTTTTAAAAGCAAATTATATGGCTATGGTGGCAAAGGTGGGGTATACATCATCACTAGTGATGTCATAAGAACTACTGAGAAGGTGACCATGACACTCAAGAAACTACATTCCATACTATACTGGTGGAGGGGAGGAAACATACTTTCTTAGAGACAAAACGCTGCAGACTGTGTGTTGGAAGTACGCTGCGTTATTACAAAGGAAATAGTTTCTTGACAATTGATGCCTAGATTCTATGCAACAAATGAGAATCCACGCATTGATTGTGTGATGATGCAAAGACCTTAAAGCACCTACAGAAAATAATAAAACTAAACAACCAGTATGTGCTGACACTTCTACGTTTTACCATTTGGTTAAGCAGATGTCTTTTAAAGCTGCCGTTTTGTGGTGGGAAATATTATGCTTTTGAATATATTTTGTATTATTGCCAAAAGCAACAATAAAGATGACACAAGGGAAGAAATAATACAGAGTTGAAATTAATTTTCAAAGTCTCCAGTAGACAGTTTGTTACTGTCTTTTTAGAAGCTGGTATATGAGAATTACCAAATCACATGAGGAACTAAACAAGCTGAAATTCATCGACAAGACATTAAATGAATTCCAAATAAAAAATGGACTCTCTGCACTATGTGTGGATTCAGTAATGGAAATTAATACTTTGGGTACTTACTTTGGCCACTTACTTTGGCTACCACATTCTATAGGCCACATTCCAAAAGGGTAATGCCCTTTTATTGCCTTAAACCTGTTTACGTAACATTTTAGAAGATAAGTTCTTTTTGACATTATGCCTATGGCCCATGAATATGCTATATGAGTCATAGAAAAACTTATAACAATCCTGTAATAACTAAACTAAAAAATATTCCCATTAATTTCCCTGGATATTACATAGTACAGTAATACCTCGGATAACGCTAAAATCGCATAACGTTAAGTAATCTGGGGAGGAGAATTGGATCCAATAACGTTAAGGTCCTATGGGATGTATCGGATAACAACCGCTAAAGCCTGTGCGGTTACAATGTATCTCTATGGAGCTTTAACATTATCCGATCCATCCCATAGGATTTTAACATGCATCGGATAACACTAAAAATGGGATAACACCAAGACTTGTGGAACCAAGTCTTAGCGTTATCCGAGGTATTACTGTACTTCTGCAATGCTTAAGGCTCTGAAAAAATAAAATAATTAAAATTCCCAACACTCCTTCTAAAATGAGGTGTTTTTTAAAAACACCCTGTTGGTTGATGGGAAACTAACAGTAACACATCCACACGTCAAAACCAGCCCAGAGGTGGATTTCAATGTTGACCTTACGCTGCTACTTGCCAGGCTGCCAATATTTCTTCTAGACTAGAGCATATTTGCTCAGAGATGGCACTGCTGATATTAGAAATGCCCTGCCCACACAGGAACACATGAAAAATAAATAATTAAATGCTGCTGCTGTGTCATTTCTATATGGAAAAAAGACATAAAGAACAATGTGTAACAATAAATACTGGTTTTAAAGGATAAGAATTTTCTTTGCTGTAGTTAAACTGGGATTATTTCAGGAAAATGCAATGGAAGATTAATGAAAGCTGAAAGAAGCTTCCCCTCAACTGCATGGCATCAACTAGGGCTTCTTCAGCAGAAGAAAATATCAAAGGCCAATTATGAAGGAACTAGAAAATATCCTTCAGTTAAAATACATCACTGGAAACCAAGGCCAAAAACATCTGTACTCTGTGTAGCTATATACAAATGTGAAAACTGCCAGTGGGGAAAAAACAGGAAAAATATTCATCTGAAATGTGGTTTTAGACGAGTGTTTTACAAACACCACAGACCAAAAGCAAGCAAATAAGTAGGTGCCTGATCTCTCTAGATGTAAAAATTACTATATTGAGGCTCTCAAGACTTTTAGCATATAATGAGGCAACAAAACACAGGGGAGAAAAAAGTAATTCCGGAGAAAGTGGAAAGCAGTAGAAAGAGGAAAGGCAGCTGGTCTGATAGCTCTGAGTTGGATACCAGGGTGCAGACCCAGAAATCAGAACACTAATTTTCCTGGAAGAGGAACCAACCTCTTGGACAAGCCACACAGTCCTAGAGGACCCCCATTAAGCTGCACCCAACATGTGGAATTTAATTTTATTTACAGATTTGTGTTGTGGGTGTGGGTTGACGTGTGTGTGTGCGCGCTTATTTTTATTTTATTATTTATTTATTTATTTTTAATTTTTTTCTTTGGCCCTGCCCACAATGCCATGATGTCGGCTCCGCCCATGATGTCATGACATTAGCTCTGCCCACACTGTGATGACATCACGGTGGGGTAGTAAATTTTTTTGACATCCCACCACTGATTATTAAACTAGACACAAACTCTCTGGGGTTACCACCAAGTCATATTTGGGGGAATTGTGTCCACACATATTTTGATATTGGGGCGGGATAATAAATACGACTAATAAATAAATAAATAAAATGTGTTTTTCTATAAGAAATAAGCTTATAAGACATCGACAGGGATGTGGCTTTGTAGAAGCATAAGAGAGTGTGATTCTAAGCTGAAACATTCTGGAAACAGAGGCTTCTGTATAAATAAAAGTAATTGTGGCCCTTCATGGTGTATTTTTTTTCCAGCTCTATTAAAAATAATGATATCCATGGGAGTGTGAATAGGAGTGCAAGAGGGCAGGTTTGCCTTGTCATATGGAAGGACTATAAGGATCGGGTCGAGAGGTGTGGCAATCCCGACCCTTCCTGGAGCCAAGTGAGGAGGGCGCATGCTCCGCCTGCCCAAGTTTCAAGTTCAATCCCCGGTATTTCCTTGGGGGGTGGGGGGGACCATTGTAATATTTTAATTATGAGATATGTTGTGACTACTAGATTGTACTGTGATTGTTGTTAGCCGATTGGGCGGCATATAAGTCCAATTGATCAACCATATCAGCACCCACCAGACCAAAGAATTTAAACAGCTTCCGCAAAGGGTAACGCGTTAACCACCACCACCATCATCCCCGGCCAGGCAGGGGTAACAAACACGTCTTCGTTGCCAGCCCAGCCTCCCCTCCTTTCCCCTCCTCTCCTGGGGCGGAGGAGAGGGGAAGAAACCCACCCCTCAAAAGCTTCATTGCCTCCCCCCCCACCGCACCTTTGGGAGGTTGCCATAGCAACCAGTGACGGCCGCCACTTGCCGCTGCTTCTGTCGTTTCGCAAGGCCCCCTGGCCCCAGCCTGCCAGCGAGTGGAGAGGAGGAGCACTACGCATGCGCACAGGTAGCACCTGTCCACGGAGGCATATAGGGCTAAGATAGGCTCCGCCCACTTCCCCACCTTCGGGCACCTGTTCGCCTTGGCGCTTCCCTTGGCTACTCTTTTCCACTGACGACAAAAGCCTCCTCCCCCCCCCCGCCATGGGAGGAGCATGCTGTTGCTAGGATACGGAGAAAGGTAGAGATGGGATGTAACAGGTTCTCACCAGTTCTCCAGAACCGGTAGTAACTTTTCCCACTGTCCTGGAGAACCGGTTGCAGCTTTTGGGGGGAACCACCTTCAGGGCTTACCTTTTCACTGGTTCCTCCACTGCACATGCGTGCCAAGCACTTGGTGTGCATGCACATCTATAGTGCTTAGCACATATGCACGGAAGAAGAGAAGCTGCTAACCTGAAGCTCCCTATAGCCTACTGCCCTAGATATCCTAGAGAACTGGTTAGGCAAAGACCTAGTACTTAACTGTTGAAAAATTGAAAAGTGCCAAAATGAAGCCATCTTGAGGTGAGTTCATTCTGTAGTTCCTTCCACCTGACCTAGTGTGAGAAAGATTTGCCAGAATAAGCTTTAAGCTCTGGTTTAAAAGCTCTGGTTGATTTGTGTTGTGGGTGGGTGGGTGTTTGGGTGGGTGGGTGTATTTTAATGTATCATTTATTTATTTATTTTATTTATTTATTTACAGGTTTGTGTTGTCGGTGGGTGGGTGGGTAGGTGGGTTGAGGTGTGTGTATGTGTGCTTATTTTTATTTTTTATTATTTTTAAATTTGTTTTCTTTGGCCCCGCTCACAACATCATGATGTCATGACATTGGCTCCACCCATGTTAGCTCCGCCCACACTGTGATGATATCATGGTGGGGTAGTAAAAATTTTGACATCCTACCACTGGAGAAAGGTCTTGGAGAAGGTAATATAAATTTGAACTAATAAATAATAAATAAATAAATCCTTCAGGAAGTGCGAGGAGCTGCCCATGAGGGTCTCTGTAGGTGTGGAATAGGGCTGTGGTGGCTTAGTGGTTAATAAGACGCTGAACTTGACTGGAAGGTTGGCAGTTCAAGTCCCTAGTGCTGAACAATGGAGTGAGCTCCTGTCCTCTGTCCCAGCTCCTGTCCACCTAGCAGTTCAAAAGCAAGAAATTGCAAGTATATAAATAGGTACCCCTTCGGTGGGAAGGTAAACAGCGTTCTGCACACTCCAGTTTCTAGTCATGCCTGCCACATGACCATGGAAACATCTGCAGACACAGCAATGGCTCTTTGGCTGTAAACGGAGACTAGCACCAAACCCTAGATCAGATACGAGAGGTTTTCAAGCAAGGTGCAAAATACTTGCCTGATTCTATCCATTTCTATGAGTAATTTTTCTTGTTATGTGCTGTCATCTCTGACCTGGAGTGACCTTATGAATGAGCAAACTCTAAAATAAGCTGCCCTCAACAGCCCAACTCAGCTCATACAAATGCAATCTTGTGGTTTCCTTCACTGAGTCAATCCATATCGTGTTAGGTTTTCCTCTTTTCCTGACTCCTTCCTCCTTTCTCAGCATTATTGTCTTTTCCAGATGTGCCTAAGCAAAACAACCTCAACTTCATCATTTTTGCCTCCAGAGACAATTCAGGTTTGATCTGCTCTAAGTCTCATTTGTTCCTTTTTCTGGTAGACCAGTATACCCTCAAAGCTCTACTCCAGTACAATATTTAAAATGAATCATTTTTCCCTGTAAGACATCTTTACTGTCCAGCTTTAACACCCATACATAGTGATTGGGAATACAAGAACGTGGAAGTCTTGGTCTCAAATGACACATCCTTATGCTTGATTATATTTTCTAATTCTTTCATTGCTGCTGTTCCCAGTCAATGAGGATACCTATGTTGTTAACTTATGAATGCCCACTACTGGTAATGATATCTTTTTCTCCCTACCAACAACAATGGGCACCACCTACCATTGTTCAGAAGTAGTCCCCATTCAGTTCAATGGCTCTTAATTTGCCACTGAATATCAACCTCCTGTCCTTTGGCTGAGCAAATAAGTAAATGTCTCGCCCTCTTCCTCCCAAAGGAATGTAAATCAGCACAGAAAGGCCGAGAACACTTAGTTTTTCTTCTGATTTCCTCTGCTATAGTGCAGATACTGTAGCTTCCTTCATTTTCATCCTTCAATCCAGTATTTTGCTTTATTAAATGTATAGCTCACAGACCTCAGCACAAAGAGAACACAGGGATTTATTATTGTTCACAAATGCTGCCATGAAAACAGGTGACAAACAAGAAAGAAGATAAATAATGGTGATAAATAAATTTCCTAGGCATGCAAGAGATCTTGTTGCCTTTCTCTTCTGCACAGAAGACTTTTCTAGTAAAAATTTGCAAGATATCCCTGGATCTGGAGCCGCTGGCATTGAAATGTACTACTGTAGTAGGTGATTTTGATGTGCTCTCTCTAGTCATGTTTCCATCATCCATCAACAATCATTGTCATACATTCCATAAAACATTTTTGAAGCCATTTAATGATATTAAAGAATTCCAGTTTCTGGTATTTAACATGTATTATACTGTGTTTTAAAAAATAATTTATACTCATTTACAAAAAATGTACAAGCTTATTTAGTACAGATACACCCAGTACATAAATTAAAATAGTCAGTCATATAACCTTCTGGTTGTAAACATCTTGCTGTAGCACCATGCTTGAATGCTTAATTAAAAGAACACTTGAAAGAGAGAAATTGAGATCTTTCCCTTGTTTTAAAGGCACTATTTTAAACATGAAGTGGACTTGATCCACGAAAGCTAACATTATACAGCAGGTAGTTTTTAAGTTGCCACAACGTTTTTCCTTGCACAGACCAACATGGCTACCACTTCAACAATATCTTAAACAAATACTCATTGCCATTCTGTCTGTAGCTCCATCAGGACAGTTTAACTTACTTACATTTTATAATTTTTCCCTTCTCTGCAACATATCTCCTCTTTCTACATTCTAGAATACTTCTTGGTGTTTCATGTCTTTAGAATGAGTCTTATGAAAGAAATCCTGCCTGTCAGTTGCTTACATTTAAATGTAAGGCAACCGGAGCAGAAGAGCATGGGGCAGTGAGGTATGGATGGTTACATCAGTGGAACTAGTCGGGGAAATCCTTTTACTATTGTAGTACGCAGGCGTCACAAAAAAACTAGCTCCAGAGAACCAGGAAACTCTCTAGGTACGTGGTTCCCAACCATGCCCCACAGGGGGGCAATTTGATTTTAAGGGGGCATTTGGAAGCTTGTTTAGACCAAGTTAATGGCCTTTTAGGCTTCCTCCATGTGAATAGTTCACTTTTTGAATAACTAGAATTATATGTCGGGGGGGGGGGGTTGTCAGTATTTTAGAGATGCTTAGGTGGGGCATGGCAAGAAAAAAGGTTTGGGAACCACTGCTCTAGATCCAATTTCTAAGCTGTGCCGAGGGCTAAGTGGGGTGAGGGGAGAGGAAATGCAGGATTAGCAGTTCATTGAATTTAAGCCATAGTTATTTCTGCTGAGAAGCCTGAGGGAAAGATCTGTCCTGCGTTACTGTTCTTGAATAATGTGGATAGAATGAAGCTATCCATAGCCACTAGTCATGTATAATTCCTCTGTTATCAGAGGCAGTATCCTTTTTGGATGTCACTGGTTCAGGAACATGGTGGAGATGTTGCTATTGTACATGTTCTGCATTCCCTACACCTGCTTAGCCCTTGGTACAGTTCAGAAATTGGATCTAAAGAGTTTCCCTGATACACCTTTGGTCTAATCCAGCTTGGTTCTTGTGATTAGGGTATATTTTTTCTGAAATATTTGAAGAGGTGGCTATAGCAGCAAATAGACAAGTAGACCACTAGAGTGCAAAAAAAAATTGCTTTTTATTTCTCCCCCTCCACTGTTATAAAAAAGTTTTAACTTCTGAGTCTGATTTTAGTGTCTTATTTATAGTGGAGATCGTTTTAATTTGATTAAATGGAGTCTCACCTAGAGACCAAAAGGTGAAATTAAAAAAACCTTTAATCAATAAACACCTGAGAGGGAGGGAGGAATGTTGGCCTGACTGCTGCAGTCAAGCTCACTAGCCTTCCTGCTCTTGCACAAAAGGGAAAAAAACATGAACTCTGACCATGGAAGATTTTACTGTCTATAGTAATAGTTGCCATTTGGTGATAATCCAAAGAATCTGAACCACTGATGCTCTTGCTCAGTTTTTAATCTAAATCTGAAAGTATTTATTTCTTCACCAGGTTTATAGATATGTCCCACGTTACTTGTAGCAGTTCTACAGAATAACCATATCTTTTTTTCGGCCAGCGTCTCATGCAACTGAACAGGGATCCTGACTGGTGTCCCTGAGGACTAGCTCTTAACAGAATTTTATTCTGTATTAATTATTGTCAATTTCATTGTTGTGCAAATGATGAAATAAAATATCTCCTTTCCATGTTTGAAAGAAAAGCATTTCCATAGCATAGAAGCCTCAGACCGTCATACCTTACTGTTTCCTCTACCATCCGCTCCCAGCTTATTTGTTATAGAGCCATATTGCTTCTCTGTATTAGGTTGATTTTTTTACCTCCTGTGGAAGATCTGTCCCATTGTTCTGGCAATGTTCTCTTGCTGCCACCTTTCCACTTAGAGCCCCTTGCATTGGTTTCCCAATCACCCATCACAGGCATATTTCCTAATGAAAGCCAACAAAATAGTGGATTTGCTGTCACTGCCAGCCAGTTCACTGAATGATGCCTGAAAATGTGTTTATGGGTAGCAGTAAAGATTTTGGTAAGTATTTAGCCAGTCCTGTGTCTTCCTCCTCCTGCTTGCTGGCCAGCTTGGTTTTTGTCTTTTGCAAGCAATAGCTAGGTTCCAGGCATGGACAGATTTCAATGCTGCAAGATAAGAAAATACATTAACCAAATAAACAACCAAAAGTTGTTTAGAATCTGATGAAATGGTTGCCTTTTTTAATTCAAAGTTATGTTTTATTTGAAAATGCCTAAATCTCCAGATATTTGAAGTTTGGCCACTATGGCTTGAACTTCAGACAGTCAGCACACCTTTCCTATGTGTTTTGAATACACACCAGTGATTTACATTAGATAAAAATCAGTAGTGGTTGAGTCACCCGTATTGGAGGTAACTAGTAGAAAGTGGCTTCAGTCACTGCCAAATTTGTCTAATGCATCAGATGTGGGACTATCTTGGGTGGTTAGCAGTTATCCAGAGACGTACACAAAACAAACAGCAATAAGAACAACAACAACAATAAGAAGAAGAAGAACAATAATAATAATAAAGTCAAACCTTGTATAAAAAGCGCCTCGCTTAAAGAGTAACTCGCTTAAAGAGCAGAATTTTCTCTGAATGTTCGCTTCGCTTAACAAATAAAACCAACCAAAAACTTGCTTAACAAATAAATCAGGGTTCACATTCTCCCCCACAACTGGTCACTTACAATGGTGTTTTGCTTAAAGAGCATACTTGTGTAAAGAGCAATCCTGTGGAACGCATTATGCTCTTTAAGCGAGGTATAACTGCAATAATAATAATAATAATAATAATAATAATAATAATAATAATAATAATAATAATAATAATAATAATAATAATAATAATAATAATAATAATAATAATAATAATAATAATAATAATAATAATGAACTTGGCCATGTTGGCTGTGAGATTCTGGGAGTTTTCATGCAAATATTTTTCTGATCTCTGAGTAATAATGGCAGATTTTTAATACAATTCAGTTAACTTAAATATACTGGACAACCCATAAAAAAAAAAACCAAATTGATGGCAGCTGTAACCAGAAAAAATTCTAACACAGAATCATTCTGGCGAAAGATGTTAAGAAAAGCCTCCTTGAACAGCTCTGCTTTTAATAGCTTCCAGAAAGCTTGTAGCATTGGGGCTCAATGGAAAATGAATAGATAAGCTGTTATTTAAGGTCAGGACTACCACAAAAAAAGGATTGTACTCTTGTGAAGGATTTTCAGGCTTCTCTTGGTGTAGGAACTCTCAGACCACCCACCAGAACAAAAAGTATTATCAGGGCACGATTTGTCAAAGAGGCGCTCCAGCAGGTATTGAGGTCCCAAACTATTTAAGGCTTTATATATTTACACCAAAACCTTGAATTGGACATGGAAACCTACACACAGCTAATGCATGCGGACTACAGTTGGAGAAACATGATCAAATCACTGTAACCCTGACACTAGACCCATAGTCACATTCTGCACTTGCTGCAGCTTCTGTACTGTCTTTATAGCCCTACATAGATTGTATTACAGTAATCATTTCTCAAAATTACCAAAGCGTGAACCAGTGTCAAGAGAGATTTCTTAACTAGAAAGGTGCAGAGTAATATGTGTCATCTACATATTGGTGACACCACACTCCAAATCTCCATATGACCTCACCAAGAGGCTTCATATAGATATTAAACAGCAAGAATGAGATGATTGACCCTTCTGGTATCCCAAATTGTTGTACTCATTGAGCTGCCAAAAGCCTTCCCAAGCTGCAACCTCTGGACACAGCTGTCAAGACAGAAATGGAGCCAACCAAGAACTGAACCCCCAATGGCCAAGCATTAAAAACTGCTGAGAGATCTGGGAGGATCAGCAAAGACACACTGCTCCCATCAGCCTCCTGGAGCAGGGAATCTAGCAGGGCAACGAATACCACCTGGGCACCATTGAAATGATAACGATTGGTGTTGAATTAATTGAAGCTTACATTGGGGATATTTTTAGTGCTGAATGTGATCCAAAATGAAAGCCTTGACTAAGTTGTCACTGAAAAATGATAGATGTTTTGATTTGTAACTCAGTAGATAGCATGCATAAGTAACAATTTAAAACTGGTCATCAGACTGACTTGAGTTGTGACAGTTTTTGAATTGGTAACCCTCTAACCATGCTCAGGAACTGAGTTGGGAGCAGGTATATAGCTTGCCCATGATTGCACAGGCTGGCTCTTTTCCCAGGAGTCACAAAAAACTCCCAATGTCTGGCTCTGCAGAAATGATATACAAATTAATTTATAAACCATACCTGCCAACATTCCTGTACACCCGTCTAGAGTCTTTGTCCAGACACACAGTGAAGGACCTGTGCTCAGTATTTCTGATTCTGACGTTCCTTGTTCGAATAGTGTTTGTAGCTAACTGAAAGGAAAATGCAGCAAAATCTTTAGCTTTGTAATAATCAACATTTACTTTGCTAAGGGGGGATCCTAAGATCCCATGCAGTAAGAGGTATGACTGGAGTAGCCTTTTTAAAAAAGTTTCTGTGATTTATGACATAGATCTCAACTTGCTATCTAACAAACAAAAACAAACATTTGCTAAGTGTAGTAGCTATTTTTCCTCTCAGAATCATCCCCTCAAGCAGCTATGCACTTTTAAAGCATACAAGTCACCTGAAATTCCCAAAGAACTTTACTGGAATTACTCCTTAAAACTTAATAAAGAATCAGTCAAGATGCATTAGTTACAAAACATAAACCCAAATATTTTCCAGTTTAGTTTTTCATCACTTAATTGCAGCTCTGCTCCATTCAAGACAGTTTGCTACAAGCCCTCTCTGCTACAAGAGATTATCCTCTATAGTCTTTTTATACTGGAACTCTTTGAATATTGGTTCTGCCCAGTTGCATCAACAGAAGAGCCCAAATATATATTGTATGTCAAAATTCAGACGCTTGCAAAATAACTAGACAGCTGCAAGATAGTAACCGCATCAATCTATCATTTCAGTGTTTGGTATTAGTGTAAGAAGGTTTTTTTTTAATAAATTATGCAAAGGAAAAATCACTGGCAATCAATTTCTTAGTTTAGTTAAAGATGCCAATTGCAATGGAAATGCTGTTTTAGTTATTATCTTACTCAAAAATCTTCATCTCAGTAGAGTTTACTGCTGGTAAAGGTAGAATAACTCTGAAAAGCAAAGTACTGTATGTGTTTATATGCATTTAGGCACACTCCTGAAATGCATTTGAGAAACTATTTATCAAAGCTTATATTTAATATTTTGGGGAAGAAGTGTGATATTTATTTATTTATTTATTTATTTATTTGTATCAGAGCACTGCACAATTAAAATTATGGATATATATGATAACATTCAAATTAATTAAAATGTTTATTTTATTTATTTTATTTTATCACATTTATACCCCGCCCTCATCCAAGGACTCAGGGCAGCTTACAAAAACACATTGATTACATTTAAAAGTTAAAAGGGTTAAAAAGTTAAAAATATCAGGGAGAGAGGTGGGGATTATTCAAAAGAGCCAGCCGGCCAAACTGACTGTCCGGCCCGCACCCCACACATGCGCCACCAGCCAGGTCTTTACCCCCTTTCTGAAGGGCAGCAACTCTCTCTGGAGGCACAGCTCACTTGGCAGGAGGTTCCATAGGGCTGGGGCGGGCACAGAAAAGGCCCTCCTTCTGGTGCTAGAGAGCTGAAAGGTTAGCAATCACTGCTTTAGTTCTTTGATTGAAGGCAATCTGAAACACAGCTGTGTCTAGCAAAGCAAAGCAATCACACTTCTATACCACCCCATAGTGCTTAATGCACTCTCTGGACTGTTCAGAAGGTTATTAGCACAATGAATACTCATTGTTACCAGCCTCAGAGGGATGGAAGGCTGAGTTGACTTTGGTGCCTGGTCAGGATCAAACTCACAACCTTTTGGTTGTAGTACAGCGGTTTAACCACTGTGAACTTTTCCCAGTTGGCATTTTTTACATTAAACCTCCTATGGAATGGTATAAATTGCAGTCAGATGGCTTAGTAGATCTGACATAGAATGGGCCTGTGCTGAGTTTTGGGATATATCACCTCTGCTATTAATGCATTGTTGAACTATAGGCTTACTAACAAAAAAACAGATCTGGATTGGAGCTTCTTTGCCACCTGCTGCTGTTAAATTGAACTGGGAAGTGTAGGTTCATATATAAGGCACATTGAATGGGGTTATGCCCATTTGTAATGATCTCATCACTCTTGTTTTAATGTTCATAGTCCCAAATGTGGCTACAGCTGTTGATATCACCAATGAAGAAAATTAGCATTCTGGTTTTCCAATTAAATGGCTTCTTAAAACAGAATGGCATAATTTTAATTTAATTTAATTTCCAATTTGTATAGCCGCCCAACTCAGTTTATAAATTGTTCCTGGCGGACAATGGTCCATAGGATCACAAAGGGTTGGAATCAACTGTGCGACTGAACAACAACAAATACATGCAGTCAGTCCAACCATCAAGATTTCTATATCGTCCTCTTCAGTATAGTCCAGTGAGAGAACCATAATATCCAGTCTTACAAAAAAAAAGTATTCCCATATTGTCTGTGGAGCTTCCCAGCAACTAGATACATCTCAGGAACTTTTGGTCAATGCCGATCAGTTCCTCTATGAATGTATTGGACACACATGATGTTGCATTTCCATTCTTGCAAAATAAAGCTAAGAGTTCCTCTTTAGATGAAGAGATGTCCTCTATAGTAATAGAAAGCATGGTTGTTTGTGGTCCTAAAAAGGACAGTTGGGTCATTTTATTGATCACCAAGTTGTATGGCACAATGCTTCTCAACTGGAAGGATTACCAGCTGTACATTGTTGCCCAGGGGATACCTGAGTGTACTTGCAATGCTTTCCACTCGTCAAGTAAGCTCCATCTATGTGATTCAGAATCTAATTATTTTCTATTTTAATCCATATATGAGTTGTGGGGGCAAGAAAGGAAAATAAATATAACTTCAAGCTAACAATAGCAAGAGAGGTGTAGGGGTTTAAAAACCCCACAATTACCCAGTAAATACTGAGTACTTATTAAGTGCACACAAAGATTAAAGCATACATATAGTAAATATTACATAGAAGAATCGTGTAACAGGATTAAGAAACTTCAGGTCAGATAACCGAACTGGAAAATATATCCCATGGACACACTTCAAACAAATGGGTCTTCTTCAGCACTTTGATGGTCAAGGCAATATACCATAAGACTATTTGCCACTGAACTCCTACTTCTGAAGAATCAAAATACCACTTACAGAATAAGATCGTCCTGAGAGGCTGGAAGTTTTTACAATTTCAGCAATATTCATGTGCAAGCACACCAAATCTGCAATGAAATGATGATGAGACACAGAAGGAACAATTTTGTCTTCCTTCAAGCATTGCTCAGCTTCCTTGTCTTGTCCCATGTTAAGACAGCCCATGTTCTCTGTCTATGAGCTTTACTACCTTGGGTTTTAGTATAGCAAGACTTGGGCAGTAGAACCCAGTGCAGTGCTGTTATTTCACCAATTCATGCACCTAAGAAAAGTTCATGCCTTTTGATTTTCTGTTTTGTCTTTGCTGATTAAACAATAAAATAATAATAATAATTAAGGAACATAAAAACCACTGGCAAGGACTGTTTACATGAGGAAATTTGCATTCAGATTACAAAAGTGAATCCATGTATCATTTCAAGTTAAAGCAGAGGGCAGATATTCTAGAGAGGCAACAAACTACAGTATGTTAGTTCCTTTTGGTTCCTCTTCGTATCTGCATGTACCAATCAGTCATGGGTAGGTGCACATCAGCTAGCTAAAAGGCTCTGCTGTAGTAATTTACTGGCATTCTATGGACCCCACACGTTTCTCCTGTTTGGAAATTAGCTCTAAACTAATCCTCCAAATAGAATTGGACAATTCAATCCTAATATTCTTAGGACCCATCCAAAGGAAGCATTTGTTACTGTGCACATATCCAACTGTGCACTGATAATATTGGTATTTTTCTCACTGTTCAGCAGTGCTTTTTGGTTTTCCTCTATATGTTATAGTTTGTCTCACTTTGCACTGAGGGTGATCTTAGGAAGCAATTGCTTCTTGAGATACTGTCTTTTAATTTAGTTCTCATCTAGAAAAAACAATAATTCACCATAGAAGAACTTTTCTAAGCAGCTGTCTCGAGATTATTAGAACAAAAGCTTTTAAGGATCGGAGATTTCTCAAGGGGATTAGCAACAGATGTCCATTGCCAAGACCCTTCCATCAGAAGTGTTCAATTTAAAACTAATCTTCTGAAACAACAATCACACAATCCAGCAGAGAAACTATTTTTAAAGTGTTTCTTCAACATTTTTGAAATACTTCTGAACCAGTTCTTGAAAATGGCATTACTATTGAAAAGAAAAGTGGGAATTTAAGACCGAAACCTCAATAACAGTTTCTTGGTACCAATTAACACAAAGAGAAAGGGGAATAAATTAGCCCTTAAATACTGATGCTACTACAAGATTGCAACATATTTGGTTACCCACTGAAAAATCAAAAGTTGTTCCTTTATCAAGATTGTCACTTCTTTCTTCATTAATTCTAGATGGAAAAGTATACAATGGGAAGTGTCTCAATAATATTGCATGCATAAGTATAAAGTAGGGGAGACGGGCTCATTAACTGCAAATCTTAGCTAGGAAGATATAATGTTTAAACTCTAGGATGCTGTAGGCTGAATAAGCGAGTGTGTGATCCTGACACCCTTCATGGTCTTTACCTTCAGTCTCATTTGAGGGAATAGCTTTTACAACCAGACCAGTGGATCGCAAAGAAACAGTCTCATCCTTCTCACGGTTACTCAGCAAAACCTAGAAAAAGAAAGTTTAATGTTTATATTTTAACTGCTTACTGTAACTTTTTCCTTTTTCTTTGCTCTAAAATGTTACACTTGTTAAGCTGTTCACCACCATAAGTAAATTTCTAATGGTAAATCTGGTAAATCAATTGGTCAGCCAGTAGCAACCACTGGTATTTTTAGCAGTATTAAACACATTAATCCCTAACAGAAAAAGTGAGCCACCCAGCAACAGAACCACCATTAGAAAAACCTTTGGGTGTATTAAGTTTTTATGATTTTCCTCTCAGTTCTCTGTAATGTTTCAATTTCTGAGCCACAGCTACTTCACTGATGTCTTCATTTTTGTAATTTGTTTGAAGAAAGTAATGCACCTGCTAGATTCAGTCAAACTTTGTGTATAATGTGGATTGTAATAATATGAAAGTGGTGCAACTATAATATAAATCCAATGTGTGCACCACAGCTGTATACTGTATCCTTTTATAGAAAGGTAATGAACAGGATGGAGATCAAACATGTAATTCCATCTTAAATAATATCAAGCTCCATGACCACGAGACTGTAGGGGAATAAAAAGGAATATAATACATCTCCACTGACTGGTTTTGCAAGCATTCTGATCTTGCTTACTGATATCGGTGAAATATTTTGCTACCATGATTAGTCCCAGAATTCTTTGCTTGATCATTTCTGCCCACGTGCTCTCTTCTTTCTTACCTTTTTATAGGTTAGTGCAAGATCCACACCAGGCACTTCTATTGCTGGTCTCTTCTTCATTGGTAGAATTTCTAAAGTAGAAAGACCCATTAATTTCTATACATTTAATAATTTGTTATGCCTTGGGACAAAGGCTACATTTTTAAATGGCAACACAGAGTTTGCCCCACCCAGCCAGGTCTTCATAGAAAACCATACAACTTGAGCCATAGCAGCAGTGACTGGCTGGGCTGCCATTCCTTTCCCAAGACTTATCTTCCCAAGGCATAGCTAGAGATCAACTGTCTACCCCATAAAGCTTCCTCAAATAACCCATTAAGAGAATTGTAATGTCAAAATGTTTGTTTCAGAAACTTAATTCCTCAAACTGACTTCCACCAGAGATTTTCTGCTGTAAAGCCTTTTATTGCTGGTGGTAAATAGCTCATTGATTTTCATGTCCAATGAATCTTGCTCAGCTACTCTGGCTCTCCATACCAGATATGTATAAATGTATACCATGATATCCACTCTTATGTCCGAAGAAGTGGACTTGGTCCACGAAAGCTAACATTAAAATACAGGAGTTAGTCCTTAAGCTGCCACAGCTTTTTTTGGTCATTTTTTTTGTTTGTTTGTTTACTCTCTGATATTCTTGCACAGACTAACACAGCTACCACTTCAACAAAAAAAATATCAAGAGGGCTCTCCAATAAATAAAGAGTCCTCAGATGAAACACAGACCTCTGGAAGAGTCAGATTCTTCAAGTGTTACATTCAGTTCAATGAGGAAAATATCCTCAACTGGCTCCAATGAGGCATCATTGAATGAAAGCTGAAAGTAAAGAGGAGGCGGTTGTCAAGCACTGTACCTCAAGAATTATTAAGAAAAACACAGCCCTGGTCATTCTAATGACAAACTACAATGCTTCAAGAAGAGGATACTGACCTTCACTGCGTAGACTTGGAAGAAGACTGGCTGTAAGCCCAGTCGCACGTAATATGCAATCACATCAATGATGAATAGTTCGGAGACTGCCATTTTGTTTGGAGAAGAGGGCTGTGTGGGGTCAGAAATGGGTACATCAGTCAAAACTAGGGATACCTGATCAAGAAAATATTAGTTTTTGGAACTAGGGATAGGTATATAAAACTTCAAATTGAGAATTGAGATTGGTGGGATAGAAGAAAAGGTCTCAAGGGTAGAAGGTGCACATATAAAACAGTTATATTCCAAGGGGCAAAATTAACTTAATTATTCTAAATACTGTTTTAAAATAATTCTTTGTTTCTCAGAAATCAAAAGTGACCGTAGTAAATCAGAATACAGTACTACAAGCTGCTGTCGTACAGTAAAAATAACACACAAGTGGTAACAGCACCTACTACCTTACAGCTATAACATTAAACCCAGTTATAGTTCCACTGTAAAGGGTTAACTTTCATTATGTTACAGGCAAAATATAACTTATGGCTCAGTCACTGCAAAAAGTAATTAATTACAAGTAAATTTAATGTCCTAGTTCAGGAGTTCTTAACCTTTTAAAGGTAGGGGCTGGGTCATGCTCTCCTTAGACAGCTTTGGGAGCCAGATGGCCATTTTGCCATTCCTCTACCACATGACACTTCCTAGTGTGGTGGAGGCGATGGAGGGGCAGATGAAATGGTGGCATGGGCCTCATATGGCCCACAGGCTGCAGGTTGAGAATCCCTGTTCTAGTTGATTACACCTTAGTATAGGCTGAAGCTTTGGAAGCCCTTATCTCTGGCAGCCTTGTCATTCCCACTTGCCTTTCAACTCCTGGGCAAGTATCAACCACAGCAATAGAAGTACTGATACTTTTTTTCAAAATCTGAAGACTGTTGAAAGAACTAGTATGGTGACTCCAGTCTGATTTTCAAAGTCTGTGACTGTGAGATGATTAAGGGGTAATTTTATGGGTGCCATCCCCTGTGGGTTTCTGTATCCATGTAAGATTTTGAACACAGAAGTAGAAGGAAGGGATCCTCTCCTACCATGGTGGCCAGCTTCGGAATCATGCGACACAGGGTGTTAATGTTGTTCTCGTACCATAGGTCTATTCTCCCAAGGTAAGCAGCTATCTCACAAGGCTCTGTCTGGTTTGGCACAGCATATTCCTGGGAGAAGAGAGACAACAGATACTCAACACCACACAAGGCAGAGTGTCCACTCACAGCACAAGGCTATTCTGGAGAAAGAAATCCCCCAATACCATAAAACCATCTCCGTCCGCTACAGGCTCCTAAGCTACTCACCCCGTTAGGAGAAGAGGCTGATTGTTCTTCCACAACAGGCACATAGTAAAATTCCACCTTTAGCCTCCTTGTAAGAAATGCACGTCTGCTCTCCCGCTTTCTGGAAAGGAGGGAGAAATTTGCTCTTAGGGTCTGCTGAGGCTATCCCAGGAACACTTCTTCTTGGGGATACTGGGGGACTTCTCTTTGCAGCATTCTGACAGGCATGTGGAAAGCCATGTCATTCTCAAACCAGTAGAGAAAAGAGCTATCTCCCTCAGAGCTCCTTGGAATTAGGCTGCTGGAAAAATACTCAAACATTGGGTATTTTAGTATGCCTGTGTATCAATGCACTCAGATCTGGACTTCTCCTAGGAGGTACTTCCATGGGACTTTACTAGATTTCTCCCACTCAAGTAACATACAGTATAGCCGCTTTATCGCTCTGTGAGATACTGTAGACCCACCTGCTTCTTCTCATGCCCCCCTTTCCCATCACTAGCAGTGTAACACCTCTTTTGAAATCTGTCATGATGATAAATTATCTGATAAGGGAACAACACACACTCCAGTGCCATTTTTAAAAAACAAGACCATTCTCAACATGTCTTCCATTTTTTAAAAAACCAAAATAAAACCAAAGATACCAACTGAGTCAGAATCATTTCACCTCCCTTCTATGAAATGATGAAGAGTTCTACCCAAGTTCCCACTCTCCAGATGACCAAGCTCCAGCCACTATTCATACTTCACTATGACTTAAACCCCAATAATGTGACCCAAGTGGTCCAGGTGGATGGAAAGGGAATATTCCCTTAAATATTTGTCAGAAACTCTCTACTCTGGCTGTGGAAACACATGGTTTAGAAGCTTGATTCTCCACTGTGCATCCCAAAAGAAGAGCCAGCATATGTGATCTCAGCCAAGCTGCAAAGCCCCAGAGTACCCTTAGAAGAAGGAAATGGTAAACCTCTTCTGAGCACCTTATAGCTAGAAACCCATATAAAGGATTTTCATAACTAGAGGATTGATTTGACAGCAATCAAAATTTGACAGAAATTAATTATTTTTGAAAATCATTGAAATATAATAGATATAATGCTAGACTGGCACTCACAAGATTTGCATTCAAATTCTCATATTGATATAGAAATTCACAGACAGGCACTGGTAAAACTACCTCTTAAAAATTCCAAAGACCTTGAAACTCACACTAAGGTCACCATAAATTGTAATCAACTTCTTCCATGTTTAGGTCAGAATTTAATCTACCAAAACAAAGCCACCTTTTGGTAAATTAATTCCGTAGTTCCTTTCGCCTGACCTAGCATGAGAAAGATTAGCCAACACAAGGTGACCATTGCCCAGGGTACACCCAAAATACCACAATCTCTTTCTATGTACCCCATGATCAGCTTAACAGCACATGACAAAATAGGGATTACAAGGTCTATGAGATATTTAAGAAGCAATTTTAACATTCCCAGACACCATTGAGTCTCCACAGTTGACCATGGATTCAAACTTGGGTCTTCTGAGTCCTAGTCTGTCACTCTATCCACTATGTTAGTATTGGTAACCAGTATATGGGTACATTCACATTCACTCACTGTGAAATTGCACCAAGGAACTTGCAGCTCTATTTGAACCCCCTTCAGGAAGTGTGGCTCAAAGGAACTGCCTTAGGTAAAGGTCACTCTTGCTCGAAAGCCAGTTGTATCTGACTCTAGGGTTCAGTGCTCATCTCTGTTTATAGCGGCTTTCCCTGTCATTTCTTCTAATTAGCATTTGTGTGTGTGTGTTTGAGAACGGTAAAAGTCACCCTTTCTCGAAAGCCAGTCGTATCTGACTCTAGGGTTCAGTGCTCATCTCTGTTTATAGCGAAAGATCCAGCGCTGCTTGCTTTTGCAGACATTTCTGTGGGAAATGTGAATCAGCCTGCTGAGAACCAGTAGCATTTCCCACATTTTGTAGTCATACTCTGTGGGTGGTGGGTAGGCAATACCACGAAAGACAACCAAGTGGAATGGAACATTATGACTTCTCCCCCTTTTTTTTCTTAAGTAGAAAACTTAACCAGCCAACAACTACAAATGCTTGCCCTTTCATCACTTCCTTCTAGATCACTTCCCTCTTTTTCCAGGTAGTATTTCAGTTCCTTTCTTCTTCTTTGTTTGCAATGAATGACAGGCTCTGGGATGCCTCCATTTTGGACATCGGCACATTGGCTTACAGCTTTAGGGACTTACGTACTAATGCCTAGATTTTATTCTGTTTTATCTTGAAAATATTTTTTTAAAAAATGTTTACATTACCATAAGCATTCTGAGTGATAATTCATAAATCAGAACCACAAGCTCACCGTACTAGCTGGCTGGGCTATGCTATGCTAACCTAATTGCCACAGAGTTGTTAAGAAGAACATGGGGGAGCAGAATAAAGTCAGAAAGAATACAGTGTACCTTGCTTAAAGAACATAATGTGCTCCACAGGATTGTTCTTTAAGCGAGTTTGTTCTTTAGGCAAAACACCATTGTAAGCGACCAATTGTGACTTTGGGGTAGTGGTGGTGGTGATTGTGAATCACGATTTAGCTGTTAAGTGAATTTTTGGTTGGTTTTATTTGTTAAGTGAGGTGACCATTCAGAGAAAATTCCACTCTTTAAGTGAGTTATTCTCTAAGCGAGGCACTCTTTATGTGAGGTTTTACTGTACTTTGAAAGTAAAACAATGTATGCTGAGGTATGCTAAGCATGTAGAGAATGCTACCGTAAGAGCCTCTCCTCCTCTTTGGAACGAGGAAGCATTCAGCTAGCAGAAATGGAAGAGCCTACTTCACAAGAAGAAAACTCTAGATTCCTATTGTGCATTATGAGAAAAGATGCACAGTAGGATTATGCAGAGCCATAAAAATCAATCCTGATTCTTCATAAAAAGGGGGAGAGTGGAGTGATAGATCTATGCTATATGTACCTCAAAGAATAGTAGGCCTGGACAAGACGCCCCAAAACTCTGTCATCCCCCAGCACCAAGACCCGCGCCGTGTGCAGTCTCTTCATCTGAGCGATTGGCTCCAGGATACTACCACCAGACTTCCGGTGCAGTTTTCCGGTAGGCTTTGCACCTTGCCCATTGTAACCACTCTGTAAGAAGGGGATGCTATCCAAAGAAGGCCCCTTCTTCTTCATGCAGCCCTTCCTCTGGAGTCGGGAGTGCTCAGTCTCAGCACTGCAGGAAGACAGACTTTCATCGCTCCCCGTGGGCAGGTCTCGCTCAATCCCACTGTCGTTGGAGAGCACCGAGAAACGGGTCCATTCGCTGTGCTCATAGTCTGGCATCAGGTCTTGAAATTCAAAGCCATCCAACTCTGCGCTCAAAGAATCCTGTTCACAGGACTGACTTGGTGAACGGAGGAACAGCGCCAGCTCCTTCCCTGAAAGGAGGAGATGGTTGTGAGGTCTCTAGAAGGTTATCACCAAATCTGAAGCCAGCATGATGCAGTGGGGGACATTCTGCCAGGGTCAATAAATGGGGCAAAGGTCTTCCTTTGAAGGGAGGCCGAGTATAGCGATTACTTGTGCTATTAGATTTTTGATGTAATGAATTTTCACTAATTATGCCTAAACAGTGTTTTGAGAGAAAGTGAGACATTTTTGGTCCCTTCTCTCCTTCTTGTACTTTTAAATGACAAGAAACAATGTAAAAGTAATAACAGGTAATAAATCAGCAAGTAACGTGAATGCACATGATTTGCTCAAATGTAATAAGAACACTGAGAGATTAGCATTTGCAATAATGTTTCCAAACTCTGGCTGTACTAATAACACTGTGATACCATGTTGCTCATGTTCTGAGGCCACGTTGTTATAACCTTGTGGCTTGCAGGCAGTATCTTAACTGAACAAAAGCTGTCTCCTGACAGCCAGAAAGGCCATCTTAATGATTCATATCCTGTTGATTCAGATCCATATATGCCCACTCGTGGCCTTTAGAGACCCATACCTGCTCCAACCTCCTTTCCATCCCAAAAATATTTTTATTTTTTGAAAAAGGAGGCTTCCTTCAGAAAAAAAAGCAGCCCTCTTATATTGTCAGAGTAAACAAAAAAATTAAAAAGAAGAATCACAACAGGGAGCAGTGGTGCTGGGGGAGCCACAACACAGGAAGTGGGAATGTTTCACTATCTAAAGCAGTGGTTCCCAATGTGGGGCCCAGGCCCCACAGGGGGAGTTCAATTCCCAGAAGGCTAAGTCAGTACATTGGCGAATCAGTTCTTTGGGGAATTGACTTAGGCTTCTGGGAACTGAAGCCCAAAAACCAAAGGTTGGAAAACACTGATCTAAAGGTTTTTGACTTCCTAAGTGAAAGCAAGAATGAATGATAGCCAAATAAATAAATAAATAAATAAAAGGGGGCGGGGGGAGGGGGCAGTTCATAATTTCTGGAGGATCCTAGGTTTCTCAGCCCTGAATTGGTAGCTGCTTCCAGATGACAGAGGCAAGTATATTTTTCTGCTTGTTAGCTATAAGCAATGATCCCATTGAAACACTCACATAGCTGGTCTTCTCCTCTCCACAGGTGGAAGCTGATGTTAGGGTTGGGTAAAGGGATGTCCGGGCTTCTTTCTGTTTCAGCCTTCTGCACACCTGTAGGACACAGAGACAGCTCAGTAAGTTAGATACCTGGATACAGAGGTTGTAAGTTCAGTTCTCCACTCTGCCTCCAGGGAGAAGAACCAGTCTGACAGTCACTGACTTTCAAAATGAGAAATGAATGGCATATTTTGAAATATAAACCACAACAGTTCAAATGGCTGGCGGCGGGCGGGAGGGGTCTGTTGTTTTTTTGTCAGAAATGAAAGGGTTTTGTCCTCTTTTGTGGCCAAAAAAAGTGCAACTATACCTTTTACTTAACTAAAGCGCCAAGTGATATTTACAATAGAGAGGAAGAAGCTGTGGCTGCAGTGGCTCAAGTGGCTAAGATGCTGACTGGAGGGTGGCAGGTCAGCCATTCAATACCCGAATACTGCAGGATGGAGTGAGCTCCCATCATCTGCCCCAGCTCCTGCCAACTTAGCAGTTCGAAAGCAAGAAATTGCAAGTAGATAAAAAGGGACCACTTCAGTGGGAAGGTAAACAGCATTCTGTGTGCTCCGGTGTCTAGCCATGCCTGCCACATGACCACGGAAATATCTGCAGAAGCAGACAGTGCTGCCTCTTCAGCTATGAAACAGAGATGAACACTGAGCCCTAGAGTCATATATGACTGGCTTTCAAGCAAGGGTGACCTTTACCTTTATCAATTCCACTAAAAATAATAATGCAATGCCCTCTTTTATTCACCTGGAGGCAGAAGAGTTCTATCTCATCTTTTGGTCCCCAGTTCATTCTTGGCACTTTTGCCCACAAAACATTTTTGTCTCAGATTTTTTTTTTTTTGCAGAGGTATGTACTCTAAAGAAGGCTGACTTCAGGCTTGCAAGATCTGTTATGTGTTGTTGTTTTTACTACAATCCTATGAGCGTCCTGCCATAGCCTGCTGCAAAAGGCATACACTTAGGAATTAAGAATCTTGATCCCAGGAATTTGTTCCAAGTAACAAACGTGAGCAGAGTTTACAGTCAACCCCTGGCTATCCCCAAAGCCATTTCCCACCATTTATTTTGGCTGTAAAATCTATGGGCAAACAAGAGATCCATTTTCTTGTTAAACAATTGCAAATCAGCAATATTTGCTCATTTATTGCTAAATAAATGGCCTAGACACAGAAGAAGAATTAAATGAATAAATAGTCACCCAGATAACTACGAGAAAATTCTTATCATTCCCCCTCCACCTCTCCCTTTGTTAAAGAGCTGCAAAAGTTCCCTTATTCTCCTAACTGGTTTTGTTTAAAATAGTAACACCTAGGGCAGTGATGGGAAACCTTGGCACTCTAGGTGTTTTTGAACTTCAATTCCAGAAGTCCTGATCAGCAGGAGTGCTGACTTGGACTTGTGGGAATTGAAGTCCAAGAACACCTGGAGTGCCAAGGTTTGCCGTCACTGACCTAGGGAGAGTAAAAGACTTAATACCAGAAGCTGTGCTTTTTGTGACTGTGACCCCACACCTCTGGAATAAACCCCCAGTAGAGATTCACCAGGTGCCCTTCTTCCCAGTTTTTAAGAAGTCTGTCAAAACAGAATTGTTCAAAGCTGGCTTTTACCAGTGCAGGTAGTCTGATGTCTAGCTGTGGTTTAATTTTGGTTTTATCTAAAGATAGTTCTTGGCGACCGTGTCTTTTTTCCTCCCTGAATTTAAACTACAGGGAGAGAGAGAAGTGCTTCCGTCTTTCTTTCCCTCCCTGTATGTAGAGGACCAATCACCTCTCTCTCTTTCCCCCTTCCCTGTAGTTTAAATACAGGGAGGGAAATGAAGAGACAAAGTCTCTGGGACTGCAGTAGGGTCGGGGAAAAGGTGGGTGCTTTTCCCCAACCCTACTGCAGTTGCAGAGACCGCTGCGGGAGGGGGGTGGATTGGGTAGTTCTACCCAAGCCACCCCACACCCACAGACCATTGCCTCGGATAACGCTAAGAATCATTATCCAGAATCGTTATCCGATGCAAGTTTTTTCCAAAAAACTTGCATCGTTATCCAATTCTAGTGTTATCTGATGCAATCGTTATCCGGGGTATTACTGTACTGTACAAATAATCTCGTAGAACGGGGGAAAAAATCATATGTAGAGGCTTTACTATAGGTGATATTTTCTACAGACATTGTTGCAGGTGCTATGAAAAGCTATGCTCACAGCACAGGGCATTAAAGTAGGCTAGGTCTCAACCTAAGGCAAACTTCAGAGTTCCCCATTTTCACTCTTTTTGAGTTGCACCTACTTTTTTCTGAAACGCTTAGGAGACTGTTGTAGATTTCTCTCACTTCCTCAGCATATTGGTTCTCTTCTGCACTCATCTCTCTTCCTTTCTGTTCAGCTGTAGCAGCTGCCATCACTTGCTGGAAGCTGTACTCAATCTCATGCAAGGGTTTTGCCTGTCACAGGGAAGAAGTAATTAATAATCGTTGGAATGCATTTCCTAGGCTTCAGAATTTACTCAAGTTTATTTCATTTATTCCAAGTAGATTTTTGATCCCATACTTCAGTTGTAATCATAACTCTCATCTTTCTCTAGGTGGAAAACAATGTTGTCATGAGATAGGTATGAATGGGAACATGGAAGTGTCTGTAAACTTGCCATACCTGGCAGCACAGCTCTCAGGTTTCTTGAAGTATTTTTCCAAACTTGATTTGTTTCAGCTGAAATGTTTCTTTTAAAAAACAACCAAGGCTTCTATAATGAAAAAGTGTTTTCTCTCTTCCATACTAAGAACTTCCCTCTCCCCACCCATCCCTCAACAAACTGGCATATTAAAATATGAACAGACATCTCCATTTTGTGATAACTGTTTTATTTCTTTTCAAATGTAATATACGCCTGTGACATATCCAGTACTGTACTAAGATGTTCACTACACTGGGTACAGCTCACTTTGCCAGATGCACATGACCTGTTATCCAAAACTCCACATGCTGTTTTTGAAGATCTGTTAAATGCCTTCATTGGGGTTAACGGCTAACAAGCAAGATCTGCAAAAACAGCACCAAACAAGTCTTGCAACAGGCATCAAGAGACTGACATACATAGAGTGGCTCCCTGCTCTGATAGAGATGTTTAGGGAGCAAGTCTTCATGGAAATTAACAACATGATCAAATAACACATCTCACAGGTTTCAGTCCTTTGTTATTCTTAATATTTTCTCCAAGAACAGTCCATGTTAAATAAGGCCCTTATTTAACATTCTGTATTAGGAGCCAATATAATAATGACAAGCTATTAAAAATTCAGAACATTCCTAATCCATTGGTATAGAGGAGATCCTAAAATAAAGCAGACAGGATGATTACTCTTACCTACAAGATTTTATTTGCATTTATTAGTAAATATAATTTTCTTTTTTATATATACAGTCAAACCTCGCATAAAGAGCGTTTCGCTTAAAGAGCAAACTCGCTTAAAGAGCAATCCTGCGGAAAGCATTATGCTCTTTAAGCAAGGTACAACTGTACAGAGAAAAGAATGGTAGTCCTTCTGAGGTCAGTAAAATGAATACCCAGCATGTCAAGGGGCAAAATGCTAAATAAATTGTGAACCGCCCAGAGAGTGCACAAAGCACTATGGGGTGGTATATAAGTATGATTGCTTTGCTTTAGTACAGGGATTCCCAACCTGTGGCCCACGGGCCACATGCAGCCCATGGTGCCATTTCATGTGCCCCACCACACCTCCACCACACCAGGAAGTGCCATGTGGTGGAGGAAGGGCAAAATGGCTGTCTGGCCCCCAAAGCTGTCTGAGGAAGAGTGACCCAGCCCCAGGCTTAAAAAGGTTGAGAACTCCTGCTTTAGTCTATTATTTCCCTGTATGCCAAGCTGGACCTGATGAAGAGAAATTCCTAGGCCTACAGGATGTTTGCTTTGTTGACATCTCCTACACCCTGGTGGTGAACCTTGGCACACCAGCTGTTCTTGGACTTCAATTCTCAGAAGCCCAAGTCAGCACTCCTACTGATCAGGGCTTCTGGGAATTGAAGTTCCAGAACAGCTGGAGTGCCAAGGTTAGCCATCACTGTGACTTATGGTGTTCTACCATTCCTTCCAAATTAGCAGCAGGGTACCTATCTGTACATAAAGCCTAGTTGATTATGGAGTGACTGTATTTAGAAAGTGAATACACAGGGAGTCTTCCAGCTGGGAGCCAAACGACTGAGAAGTCTCCTTTCCTCTAAAACAGTGGTTCCCAACAAGGGGTACACAGCCCACAGGGGGACTTCAATTCCCAGAAACCTAAGTCAGTACATTGGCTGATCAGTGCTTTGGGGAAATGACTTAGGCTTCTGGGAATTGAAGTCCAAACACCAGCATTTGGGAAACACTGCTCTAAAACAATTAGTCTGGAAGCAGGGCTGGCCCAAGAGATTTTGATGCCTGAAGAGGAACATCAAATGGCACTCCTCTTCCCATAGATAAAGTTATAAGTTACTTCAAGCTTGGCATGTTATTTCAGCACAGAAACATCCCAGAGGCACCTCTCCCCTGAGTAAAAATATGACCTAATATAAATCAATGAGCTGGAGTATACAGAAAGAGCCTCCTTGAAGATTGTGGTATTTCTGAACCACAGTTGGGCGTGCCCTGTTAATAGCCACCTTGTGTTACTAGCTAATATTTTTCTCACTAGGTCAGGTCTAAAGGAAATGCAGAATGAACTCACCCAAAGGTACCTTCATTTTTGCAGTTTCCCATCTGGCCTAGACACGGAAGAAGAATCAATGAGCTGCCCTTTTGAGACAGTTCTTAAAGCTGCCTTATTCTGTCAAATGGCAGGGCCAACTCCATTTGGAGGGTCTGCTTCTTTTAAGGACAGTTATTTACTTCCGAAAGCCCATTTACTTATGCAATTGCTTTATTACAATCAACTGATCAGATATGGCCATTTGCCAAGGAACCAGCCAAGCATCAAGTCACCAGAACACTTCCTCATCTCAAACCAGTACCTGAAGAATGCTATGCAAGGTCTTCGTGTCACAGCGTTCCTTTAGTGCTGTTTGGAAGGCACGTTCTATCACAAAGATCATGCAGGACCTGGGACACTGGAAAGTCTGAGCAGCCCTGATCTCACCACTAAGCGCTCGGCACACAGCTTCAGACAGCAAATCTGAATCAGCAAACATGAAAACCCTAAGGAAATAAAGAATGAACCCATGTTAAGTAAGAATTATCAGCTTTGAAGAATGTTACACTCCAGCATCTAGTCATGCCTGCAACATGTCCACGGAAACATCTGCAGATACAGGCAGTGCTGGATTTTCGGCTATAAATGGAGATGAGCACCGAACCCTAGAGTCAGATACAACTTGCTTTTGAGCAAGGGCAACCTTTACCTTGAAGAATTTAGATCTAATAGGAGAAATTAATAAGAAGCATATCTTCACCTACCCACATAAGAGCAAAAAAATAGAATCCCAAGAGAAAACTATTGAACCCAACTTTACAAAATAACTCTTACTTAACTCACAGGAAATTAAAGCCAGAACAGCTCTATTCACAGCATGGGGCCCAGAATGATAGTTTGACTACTGCAACTAACACAGATCATTGCACAGACATCTTTTAAAAATTTGAGCATGTGTTTTGGAAATCATTCCAGGTTACATCTCCCAGAAGCCCACAGACACTCTTAAAAATCCTCAAATAGGCATGTTTAGGTAATGATAGATACAGCCTCTGTTTCTGCTTCTGGAAAACATAGCAGTACATAAAACCAATGCTTCTGCAAGCAATGCCAGCCCTAACATTAGACAGAATGAGTCCGTTGAATCAGGCATCAGGTTCTGAATGTCATGAAAGGGCAGCAGATTGTTGTTTATTATTGTTAGCTTTTTATAGCAAGGTGGTGGTGGTGGTGGCAGCTTGCAGGAATTATTGCCTTATATGCCAAAATAACTTGGCTAATTCTGTGTAGTAGTAAATGTACCACGACTTAGAAAGGTGGTCAACATTTGCTGTTTTCAGTATGTGTTAGGTTCAGACAAGTATGTCTCCCGAAGCAATAATGATTTATAGAGTTGAAGTGAAATAATAATAATTTCGCGTCAGAGATTACTCTGGGTTGAAAGGATTTTTAGGGGATGCCCAAATGAGGCTCCTTTCATGTCCCCAAGAGCAGCTCTTGGGTATTGAAACCCAACCCTCCAGTCTCCAGCTCAGGGTCTTAACCACTAAGCCACCAGAGGAGCTGCACAGTGAAATGATTCCAGCTATTCAGAGATATCACCAGTGATTTCTGTTATGTGAGCCTATTGGACAGCGCTCCTCATTCAAGGAGTCAGAAGTGAAATTCACTGACTAATAGATGGCAGCTAGGCCTTGGTTCAGATGAATGAATCCTTTGTGATATCCCTTTGCTGAACAGATGTGCTGAAAACCAATACTGAGACATATATGCAAACATCTCAGAAGCACACATTATGTTTAAGTATTTATTATTTATTTATTAGTTCAAATTTATATTGCTGCCCACTCACCATAGCAACTCAGGGCAGCTTACAAACAATACATTACATTACAATATGTTGATGGGGGTCAGGGGGAGGGGTGGCAAAGTCCTCAACCTGCCCTGGCTGCTTCTTCCCTGGCCGTTGGTGTGTAGTTTTTATTTGTACAATTTCTGACTTCACCAACCAGAGACACACAATGCTAATATAACAGACTGGCATATTTTATGGTAGAATTAAGCTGGCACGTGTAAATGTTATTTTAAAAACTAACACTCACTTTTCCTGAAAAGGGAATGAATCATTCTTGAGGCTTTGCTCTGCAGAGACCATTCTTTGGCATAATACTCCTAGTAAACAAAATAAAAAGGTACACATACATAGAAAGGGCATGGTTTGACTCTGATATCATTTGTTGAACATCTGATAATATTATCATGTAGTTAGTTTTTAAAATAGACTTAATGCAAAATAGAGGATAAATTATGCTTTATAATATAAATAGAGAGACGTATTCTCCGGCAAGTCTTAACTAAAGTGATCAAGGTACAAAGGGCAGGATTCATGGCAAATTTTATAGGCCACAGAAACTATTCCAGGATGACAACCACAGAAGACGGGACCTAGAGAGGTAAATCCTGTGAACCACATAGAGCAGTGGTTCCCAACGTGGGGCCCACTCCCCACAGGAGGACTTCGATTCTTAGAAGCCTAAGTCAGTATATTGGCAGATCAGCGCTTTGGGGAATTGAATTAGGCTTTTGGGAATTGAAGTCCAAAAACTAAAGGTTGGGAAATGCTGACATAGAGTCTCATTGTGCGAGAATAGGTACTTTCAAGTTGTGCTGGCATGAAAAGTTGCAATCTGATTTCAGGGTTCCACATGCTGCCATCTCCATAATTATGCAAAAGTATCTCTTTAGAGTTACCACACTGGCTAAATCAACTTTAAAGATGTCTTTATGAATTCCCTCCTTCAACAGCACCTCTACAGGAATCTATCACTTCAGATAGCCACAGAGAGCAACTGTAATTACTACTTTTTCTCTCTGTACTGTTTTTCTGTACCATTTCTGAGTTGGAGCACTGCCAAGGATTGGGAGTTCAATTCCCCATAGGGTCTTCCAGAAGAGGAGCCAGTATGTGGCATTGGGCAAGCTGCATTGTCCTTGAGGGCCCCAGAAAGGAGTGATAAACATCTTCTGAGTACTGTACTGTACTTTACATCTAGAAAACTTTGCAAAAGGTTACCATCTGTTGGGAGCGACTTGGCAACAAACTTTTATTTAGTTTCAAACTGCATTCAATGAAGTACATCACAGACAAAAGTCCTCAACTAGTTTCAATGAAATTACCCCATACACAAGCTGAAATTGTTGCTTAACATAAGAAAATTCATAATATACAGTGGAACCTTTGGTAACGTAATTAATGTGCTCTCTGGGACATTTCTTACAGCGAAAATTACTTTAACTGAATTTCCCATAAGAATGCATTGAATGCAACTTCCCATAGGAATGCACTGAAAACAAAAATATTTTAATGGAAATGCGGTTTCCAATAGGAATGCTTTGAAAACCAATTAATCTGTTCTGGAAAAAAATCTGTAAACTGAACCACTATTTTCTATGGATTTCCTTTTGTAATGTGATTTTTATGTTAACCGAGCCTTTTGTTAACCGAGGTTCCACTGTACAGTCATTTCCAAACTAAGACCCTGCTGCAAAAGTTACAAAGTTTCTGAACGTTACAAATCTTCTTATACTGTACAACAGGATTTCAGCTGTTAAATGCTGAAATGTTATTGCACTGAGCAACACAGGCGTTCAGCTGTAGAGGCTTCACAAAGTGGTGGGGGTGGGGGCAAGTATTAGCTTACTGTACCATTGTACATTGAGGCAAGGGTCAGGGATGGTCAGGCGATTCAAATACATGAGATATCATATTATTTGCTTTTAATAATTGAATTGCATTTGTCAGACACTTGATTGTCCACTTGATTGGCCTTTGCCTTCATTGCTAAATGCAATATAGAAAAAAGGTTGAGTAATACAGCAAGAGTAGATGGAATCCATTCTGGCACTAAAAACAGATCTCCAGAGTCAGAAAGTGCTCAAAGTTCACCCTCTTCTTTAAGGGCATGTGTTTTGTATTCTGTTCTGCCTCTTGTGGTATACAGTACATGAAACAACAACTACAACAAAGTAGCTCTAGGAAACTTGGAACCTGTCCAATCATGGGCTTTGTAAGCATTTGACTTATTAAATAACACCTTTATAAAAATTGGTTCTCAAAAATGTTTGAATATGATCCATGTGTGAAACAAAAACTCCCCCCCTCCCGTTGTTACACAATAACAAGTACTTTGCATTTGTTTGGCCAAGATGGAAATAGACATTTGTCCCTCTGTGTGCAGCCACAGAGTCTAGGGTCGTGTTGGTGAACCTTGGCACTCTAGGCATTCTTGGACTTCAATTTCCAGAAGCCCAAGTCCCTGTGAATCCACACGAATGAGTTTACTACACATACGCTCCTGTTGTTCTTGGACTTCAATTCCCAGAAGCCCAAGACCCTGTGATGTGCCAAGGTTCACCAAGTACCAAGGTTCGCCAGTACCGAAACACTTTCTTCAAGGTTTCCTAAGCACTGAGAAAAGAAATAAAACAAACCACAAGAACTATGGGGATGCTGCGCACCTGGAATTCGCCGTTCCAGCTTTACCTTCTGAGCATAATCCAGGGCAATAGTACAGTAGGGCTTTGGCAGAGTGAGCAGCTTCTTGCAGGAATCATACACTCTCTCATATAGGTCATCAGGAATAGACGGGCTCTACAAGAGAAAGGGAGAATAAGGGTCAGCACTGCTACAAAATCATTATTTCTACTAGACATGTTTTTATACCTCCTACCATTACACCTCCTACTTCAAACACACTTCCACTGTAAACTTATTTAATTCTTCTGAGGAATTAAGGAGGCCTTGATACACAAGAGGCCATGATGTTGAATGCTTTACAAGGACTAGTCCTGTAGCTAGTACATCTGCTTCTAAGTAAAGTCATTAGCCATCTAGATTCCAACATAGTGTTGCTGTTCTTTTCTTTTGCTACTCTTCCTTTCTTTTTTATTAGAGATAATTAAGGATTGATACTGAATCAATCCCTTATAAGCTATAACTGGAGAAGGAAATCATCATATCACATTCTGTTATCTATATTCACACATCCAAATTCACTTTGATAGTACATAATGGCGGAAATCCTGTTGCTCCCCCATTGATTTGGTGAGTCAGCTCCTCCACTAAATGCTACTGATTCAATGGACCTACTCTAATTGTGATGTGGCTCAAGCCTGAGTAGAAGTTATCTCATTTTAACTTGAAGGCTCTCCTGCCCAGTGGCTGGAGTATCAGTGTTTCTCCATGGAGAAGGAAAGGCACACCATACATGCAGCAAAGCACTCTTTATGCTGCCACGACACATTTCTAATGTTCAAATTAAGCTGCAAAGCTGACCAACCGTACTCAAAAATTAAGTTCTAATGACCGATTATATTGCTATTTGGCATATTCATATCACTGAATTCCCATGGAGGTTATATTCTGCAAAACAATGATTTTTACCTTTATCAGTGTGTACATCAGTGTGTGAAGCAAGGGAATAATGTATTGCCAGTAGTTGAATCTTTCAGCCTGGAGAAAGCAAATAGTTATGCTTTAGATTAAACAATTTGGATCTTTTGCTAACCTGATGGCACACAATGGGAGAGGAAGGACTGGAAGCCAGAGCTGTGCAAAAATGAACAGAAATGGTGCACTTGAGAGGGAGATACACCACAGTGGAAAACAAAACTGGGCTACACAAAATATCACTAAGTTACTGGCCAGATGTCTGCTGGTCTGTGTATCTAATACACTACTGAGTTTCCATTTAGTAGGGGGGAAATGGAATAATCATACAGTATATACCTTGAGCTTCCCAATACAAAACAAGACCATCTCCTCTGACAGACAATGGAAAGGATCACAAGCAACAAGGTGGTACAGTATAAGTGTTATCTTAAAATACTAAAGAACACCAGAACAGCTAGTTACCAAAAACACTGCAGAGATTATGAATGATCAAAGCAGAAGTTGCTCAACTTGTACCTTACTGAAGCTTTGATCATACCCACTGTTGATACTGAAATGTATAACATTAAATAGTGGACAGAGATATGGAAAGCAATTTACACCTTCATTTCCATTCCCTTGAGAATATAAACAGGTGGTATTGCAACTTATCAAGAAAAGGGGCAGAAGTGGAAAATGTAATGTTCTAAATTGCAACTTGGAGGGATGACTGAACCAAAAATCCTTAATATAGTCATTTTCTATTTGGAAACACTTATAATGCACTCTGAGTAAAAAAAGCACCCAATCAATCCAGAATATCAGATCTTCTTTTCTATTCTCTACCCTCTCTGATGTTCAGCTACTCAGTGCTAGTCAAACTTACTGAAAGAAAAGTAAGGCGTGCTTGTCCAGGATTCAGAGACTGCACCAGAGCCCGATGCTGGAAGTCACAAACATAGCAGGTGGAAAGAACCTCACTGACACCCAAATCGCATAACAAACCCAAGTCAAAATCATATTAACATACAAACATCAAGACCACATTAAGAAGTCAAGATACTGACTCTTCTATATAGAAGGTGGCACCTAAGGAGATAGCATAAGCTGTCCTGATGCCCTTTTGAAATTGAATAGAACAATGGTTGAGCAAGAAACCATGGTTTTAAATTCAGGACACACACACGCACAATCTTCTGTGGAGCATTCTTACCCTTTCCAGTTCTTTCACCAGAATTTTGATCAAAAGGACTCCATTGCTGGGGTTCCTGTCAATTTTCTTGTGCAAGGTCCACCGCAACATTCCTACAAGACCCAAGCCAAAGCAGTAGTCAAAGTGTCATCCATTAACTCATGAGTCAGAAAGAGGAAGTTTGTATCGACTCCTTGATATCTCCAATGGGGCATTCTACCAGGGTTGATCATATCCTCAAAGTTATTTAATATCTATATGAAGCCATTGGGAGAAGTCATCCAGAGATTGAGTTCGGTGTCTCAAATATGTGGAACACACCTAACTCTATCAGATAATAAACAAAAGAAAACATTGTAACACCTTGAAGACTGACAAATTTTAATGTGAGCTTTCGTGGATCAAGTCCACTTCATCAGACATGGGAGTGGAACATCAGTTTATATACATTCCAACTCTATATCTCCTTTTCAACTTCTGCAGTTGCAGCTCCCCCTGTGGCTTAGTGGTTAAAACGCTGAGCTGGAGACTGGAAGGTCAGGTTTGAATACCCGAGAGCTGCATTTGGGGACATGAAAGGAGCCTCATTTGGGCATCCCCTGAGTGGAGTTTCTCCAGCAAAAATCCTTTCAACCCAGAGTCTCTGACACAAAATTATTAATATTATAACTTCTGCAGTTGATGTTCTATGCCTTGACAATTGTCTTTCCTTGATAATGGAATGGATGAAATCTAACAAGCTGACTTAACCCTGACAAGACGGAGATCTTGGTGTTGGAAGGGCCATGTGTTCAACTAGGTGGCCTGACACCTACCTTAGGTGGGATTGTTCTCCCCCCTAGGGAACAGGTGCACAACCTGGGAATTATCATGGATTCATTCTTGACCATCAAAAAGTGGCAGTGAGTAACACTGCCTTTTCTCAATTACATCAAATTGCACAGTTGCATCCTTACTTGCACAGATATTCCCTTAGAACCCTAGTCTACTCATTGGTAATCTCACAGATTGACTACTGTTATGCTCTCTATGTGGGACGACCCTTGTCTTTGATATAGAGACTTCAGCAGGTCCAGAATGCAGCTGCCAAGTTGGTGACAAGAACAAAGAAATTTGAGCACATCTCCCCAGCCTTGGCAAGTTTGCATTGGCTTCCTGTTCCTTTCCGTGCCAGGGCCAAGGTTTTATAGCTAACATACAAGGGCCAATATGGTTTGGGGCCTATATTATC
Source organism: Furcifer pardalis (assembly GCA_030440675.1). Taxonomy (NCBI): domain Eukaryota; kingdom Metazoa; phylum Chordata; class Lepidosauria; order Squamata; family Chamaeleonidae; genus Furcifer; species Furcifer pardalis. The sequence continues at coordinate 62,705,846 of CP126893.1, read as the reverse complement.
TGTTGGAGTGTCTCTCCCACAGAGTGCTTCTCTACATCACTCGTTCATCACAATCTGCACAGTTTAAGGAGCTGATCCCAAGATTGGTGAGAAAGACTGTGACAAGAAGAGCCATCTTGGTTGTGGCACCAACACTGTGGAATGCATTACCAGTGGTTCTGTACCACACCACATCTCTGGACATACTCAAAAGAAAGTTTTGAAAGAATGATTCTTTAGAGATGTGTCAAAGGACATCCTCTCTACTGACAATTATTTGCTCTGTTCATATTTAATATTGACTGCTTTAGATGTCATCAGTGGTTATTGATTGGCTGTTGTTTTAGATATCAGTTATTGCTATGTTATTTAAATTGTTGTACACTACACAGAGGGGGAAACTATCCTAGATGGGTGTGTATAAACAAACAAACAAACAAATTCCTCTTTTATAGTTTCTATGGATAATTTACTTAACCAATCCATCAAGCTTATTACCCTGACTTTTTCCAAATCTTTTATTAATTCTTTTTTAAGATCCTTTAGGAATTTCTCTAAATTTGTTATTTGAGGCAGGGAAGATATTCATGTACTGAAAATTTTCTTATTTTTACTCCACATTTTAAGAGTATTACTGCAAAATGGATTTTCTATACTGTATCTTTTATTATTTCTTTTACCTTCTTGTTTAAAATAACCCAATCATTATATCTACCTCTCATTTTATACAATTCTATACCTCAAATCAATTCATTTAGCCCACCCTTATCAAATCTAAAATACATTACTCTTTGAATAGGTCCATTTGAATCAATGGAACCTATGAAGAAGCTACATTTGCCAAATTCCCATAGATTCAATAGATTTACTCTACTCTCTTATTACACTAAGCAATAAGATTTTGGGCAGTGTATTGCAATATTGAAAACCTATTAAACATATATTAAAATAATAACTGAATAAAATATTTGAAAATCATATTTAAAAGGTTACAAATACAGCATCTACCCATTAAAACCTGTTTCTTGGCACATTTTGGGTGAAAAATTACTGGCTGAAATCTTGTTGGATAACTACATCTGTGGAAGGCTAATGATAGTAATAGTGGCGCATGCGCCGCACACACACAAGTTAAATGGTTAAGAGTGTGGATGTATTGAAATGATTAATTTGTATTAATTTGTTTTTATGTATCTTTTTTATGTTTATGTAATTTTGTACTTTTTTAATTTTTTTCTGTTAAAAACTTAATAAAATTTATTAACAAAATAAAAACATAAAAACATAGTACTTCACTCCCACAGTTTTTCCAGCTTGCAAATAATCTGTTTCATCATCTGGAGCCACAGGACAGAAGGAAGAAATCTTTCATTATTAAATATCTGCATCACCTGATGGTACTGACATCAGGGGGAGATTTTAGAGGGAGATTTTCAGTAATGAAAAATCTCCTCCTTCTGTCTTGGAGCTCCAAAGGCTTCTACAGATGATTTCGAAGTCAGAAAAGACAGGGGAGATATCTCACACAGAAACACCTTCTTCTGGTGACATAATGCTTCCCTAAGCCTAGTTGTGCCAATTCCCTGCACTGGGAGAAATATTAAAATATTTCAAGAAATAGATCGTTGGTTATAAGTCTGTGGCCTCTGTCCTACCTCTCTCACACTGGAAGGCTGGATGGTGGCCATCAAGTTCCCGAAGAATGGCATGCACACTCCGGAGAAGGTCTGACTCAACCTCTTGAAATTGAAGAGAAATACAAAATGAGTATCTAAGGCGGGGGGGGGGGGACCTTGGCACTCCAGCTGTTCTTAGACTTCAATCCCCAGAAGCCCTGATCAGCAGGTATGCTGACTTGGGCTTCTGCAAATAGAGTGCCAAGAACAGCTGGAGCACTAAGGTTGGCTACTCCTCATCTAAGGTAATTCAAGAAAGAAAGGTAGCCTTAATTTGACCAATCCCCCCCGCCCAAAAAAAAAATCCATATTAAGGAATGATCTTGTGTTATGAAAAGTGAAAGGTCACAACCTACTAGGCACGTTCTCAAATTCTCTAGAAATCTTCATTAAACAATATATTAAACCAAGGAGCAGGAGATGCAAACAATTGAACCATGCAGTCTACATCTGCTTACAGCCGAAAGGTAGAAAGTGGAAAGAGGCTGCAGATGTTCAAACCAGGCCCTACCAGGAACTGAAATTGTTCCAATGTCCCCATGTTTTCTGTACATTACAAATCAATTGATAATGTCTCATATACACTTGCAAGAAGATACCATTGGAGGTAACTTCTTACTGGAAATAGGATTGGCAACCTTATCAATGGTAGATTTACTTCAGGTTAGTACTATCATATTCAAGCCTCTGGCTGCTTCTGAAGACTCAGCTAACTCACATGCCAGTGATGTTTCCAAAATGATTGCTAAGGAAATGTTCCATGTGATGAAATGGTATCCATTCCACAAAGCTTTATGCCATAAAAACATTGCTCATCTTTAAAGTATTATGACACCCTCCTCTTGTGCATTTGCTTTATCTAACTAAGGATGCAACTAGACAACTAAATTATCCTGGCCTGGATGAGATTATGCTAAACAGGGTTGCTTTGTGGTACATTACATCATTTGGGATGACCCTTGCATCCACATGGCTGCAGAGGGGACATGAAATGAAACTTTCAATTTCTTTTTAATTGTTACTAACCAACACAGTGCATCAGTGATGTTTTAAAAGACTTTTTGAAAAACACCTTTTTTTAAAGCATCCCTGATACATTAGCAATTCAAAAGAAATGCTAAACTTCCTTTCCTTTTGCCTCTGCAAACTTCAGGACAAATGCTTTTCTGACTGCAACATAACACAGTTATCTGCCTTCAATGGTATTCTCTCTGTTTTTCAGCTGTGTAAGAGTGATGGAACTGGGGATATTCCGTTCCTCTGATCTAGCCATTTCATGCTTAATAAGAAACACAAACCTGGGCTCTCCATGACTGGTTAGAGGACACAGGAATGACTTGCAGTCTTATTCACATCAACACTTCTGACAGAAGAGGGTAACCGTGGAGCTCAGTTTCAATCAGCATTGCCCTGTTTCCTTATGTTGCTTCTGAAAACAAGACGGTAGCTGGTGGGTTTGAAGTTCACATTAGACACCTAGGACCTGTTCAGAAGCACATGAACATATAGGAAGAATGGTCTTTTAAAATACTATTCAATGGTCAAGGTGGATCTATGCAAAAACAACAAGCTACAAGAGATTGCTTTAGATCACATTCTCAGAGAATACAGGGATGGCCCTGGCACGAGGCAAAGGGAAGCAGGAGCCATCTCAGGCTGCTGATGCTGGGGTATGTGGGGTGTGGGAAGACTTCCTCTCCCTAAGACAGTTTTTCTTTCTTTCTTGAGATGTGGGGAGGGATGCTTTCCCTTCCTCAATGTTGAAGAAAGGTTTAATTCCTGATCTAATTGGCTTTTGTATATAAAACAGGAAGGGGCACCATCTTGTTCTTTGCCTCAGGCAGCAATATGTATGTTTTACAACAACATACATTCATTCTTGCAAATTACTAACTTCAGGATGTTGGCCGGAATTGTTGTCAAGAATGCCAGCAAGATGGCTACCTGTGGTGTGTTTAATATCATATCCATATGTTTACTCATGTATTAAATTTATATCCCCCATTTTTACATACCTGAATTTATGGCATGGTTGGAAATCACTTTAGATTAAACTCAACTGTTAATCTTATTTTGAATAGACCTACGGAATCCATTTCTGATTGGTAAGTCAACACTTGAGTAAATCCCACTGATTCAACAGATCCACTTTGGTTAATAACACCTGTTCAGTTTAGGTCATGATGCATAAATACATGATAGAACAAAGCTGTGAACAAAAAGTCAAGAATAAGAAAGGTACGACTTACTATATAATACTGTGAAGAAAATGAAGCATCATTGGCAGCTGTCAACAGTCTATAACCACACCCGAGCTGCAGCCAGATTTCTTCTGAACTTGCCAATCTCCATTATGACAGAACATGTCTGAGAAGAAAAACTCGCTTTACCTGCTTCATCACCTTCAGCCGATACCTGAGCACATAGCTGAAAGAATCAGAAAGTGGGATGCATTGGTTCTTCTCACTCACTCAGACGTTGCCTGCCTTCTGCCACATCCATTTCCCCTGCTGGAAATGAAAGCCAGGATATATTTGCATTTTGTTTTTGTTTTTACACAGCTATAATCACCTCATTCTCATCTTTAAAATGATGTTTTTGGGGCTGCAGAGGTGGTAGGGAAACTGTCCTCTTTCACATGCATGGCCAGTACCACAAAATGCCTTTATTGTTCACTAACTGCACAGCACCACACAATGTTCACTTGCTTTCCTAACCAGAGCATGTGGGCGAGCTGCACTCCAAGGATTCCTGAAACTGACCTCAAAGACAATCTGATAAGCAGAACCAGAAACATGGCATGAGAATGAGAACTGCAGCCTTTTACCACCTTTACAATGTGGGTGGATCCATCTCAGTAGTTTTTCCAACATAAGCTACCCCCTTCTTCCCCACTTTATATACAGGTGCACATATGAAAGGTTCATTTCACTAACTGACATGAGAGCAACAACTTTCAGAGGGGTGGCTAAGTTAAACTGAGGCAGCAATGACATTAGAGTGTCTTCTACATATTAAAGACCAAAGAGCTTATTTTGACCTTTTGCAGGCTTATGTCATGTTCTCAGAGCTTGGAAACCTTTTCTGGACCACAACGTGATACTGGCCATATTGGCTGGAGAATTCTGGAAGTTTTGTGTATCACATATTGTCAAGTTACTTTTTGAAGTTTATGAGATGTTAACAGAATGGTTTGCCACTGCCACAATTCCACCTGTGACTTGCCACAATGAATCAGGGAACAGAATCCAGGTCTTTTGAATCCTAATCTGGCTCTCTACCCACTGCATCACACTGGTTCTCTAGATGTCATTATCTGGAGGGGAATAACATATTCAGTGCTGACACTTCATCATATGCATGAAAGCATAGGACAGTGGTGATAAACCTTGGCACTCCAGATGTTCTTGGAGTTCAATTCCCAGAGGCCCAAGTCAGCACTCCTGCTGATCAGAGCTTCTGGGAATTGAAGTTCAAGAACACCTGGAGTGCCAAGGTTGGCCATCACTGGCATAGGACATCAAGGTAAATGCATAATTAAAAGCATTACCTCCCCAACTGTTAGTGATTCTATAATATCCTAGCACCTGCTTCTGAAGAAGATTCTTTGGGACAGTATGTTTGAAATGACTTGCAAGGTGAAATCCCAGAACTCTGGTGTTTCAGGCCCAGGGGAATCTTTGTCCTTACCAGATAATTCACTGCTTCTTAAAATATCCAACTGTACCATGAAGACATGGCCAGTCCTACCTGTAGGCACAGAAGCAGTTGCTCCAGACATGAAACATTGTGAGGCAGTGTGTAAAGCAATGGTGTGGCTTTGGAGGACAGAACACTGGGTATTATGCCCCATGACCACAAGCACCCACAACTAGCCTGTTTCTCTCAAGAAGAGTGGAAGATTCTATCTTGCAACATTTAATTCAGAGACCAACTATGATTTATAAATTGAATGAAGAACATCATTATATTTTCATTGTCTTTGGGTAGCAAAATGTCTTGGGTCAGCCCTGTGAAGGAACATGTACCCTACTAGGTAGCATTTGCTTGTGCTGCAGAGTAGCTTGAAATACAAACTAACATGGCTACCATCTCAAAATGTTAACTCAGTGACTTTTATATTGATCTGTATTTTTCCCCCCCTCCCCCCCAAAAAAAATTAAACGGTGGCAGTTGGGAAAGAGAGCTACACTACAGGCCTGCTCTTGAATTGCAAGATGAAGCAATTCAAGCAATCTTCTAGTGCTTCACTAGATAATCAGGCCTGTTAAATTCCACCTGAAGTTATTCAGATGATCCTGAAGTTACTTATCAATTTCAAACCAAACAGGTCACAACAGTTCTGAATCATAACCAATTCAGGAATTCAACTGAATAAAATAACTACTGGATTAATGAAGCAGACCTGTTTGGTTTTTTTTAAAGGACTAATCATATTTGGTTACAGTTCCTGTCAAAGCACATCTTCCAAGCATTTGTAAGTAGCACTTACTATCTTGGCAGAGCTTGAGAAGTTCAAAGATGGTGAAAGCTACTTTTTGGACTACAGTTCCCAGAATTCCATTACTACAATGGCGACTCCATGCTAGTTGGAAGGTTCCAGGATCTGCAGTCCCCCCAAAAAAGTTAAAGCTCCCAATATCTTAAAAACGTACTGTTAAGAATTGATATAATGATATTCTGAAGATATGCATAACTGAGTAGGGACAAGACTACACTTTAGACCAGTGTTCCCCAACCTTTGGCTTTCGGACTTCAATTCCCAGAAGCCTAAATCAATACATTGGCTGATCAGTGCTTTTGGGAATTGGCTTAGGGTTCTGGGAATCGAAATCCAAAAGCCAATGGTTGGGGAACACTGCTTTAGACCACAGAAATTCATCCTAAAATTGTTCAAGTTATGTTCACCAAATCATTACATTCATTCTTCTCTAAAATAACTTTCCAAGCTCTGTATTTTAAGGGCTGAATATTTCTTTTCCTGTAAAGCGGTCAGCCTCATTCATTAACAGACAATCTCACAGCCTTTCGGAGAAACAGTGCTGAGGGGCCTCCGCTGTTTTATCATTTCCGCTGCTCTATTTTTAAGACCCTGGTTGGGGCAGAGGTGATTGCCAGATAGCCTGGCTTCCTCTTCACACCTTCTACACTGTGGCTGTTGAGGCTACAAATATCCTGCAGTATACAAAGCTCTCGTATTACCCAGCTCTGTCATGATTAAAAATAAACCAAAATAAAACCTGCCTCAGATTTTTCGTTAAGTGACCCCAGATCTTGGGGGGGGGGGGAATTCTGGGGGTTGAAACATCCGGAATCTTCCAGTCACCATGGCCAACGCCATGAAATCTTGAGTTTAAAAAGTGTGTGTGGGGCGGGTGGATTTCTGCTTGTGGCTTTGATTCCTAATTAAACTTTCCCTAGCAATATGAGCCTGTGAATTGGTACAAAAATTGTGGCAATTCCCCACTCACCCAAGTCACCTGACTTTACCTTTGACTAAAGTTTGAAAGCATGAAATTGCAAATAGATAAATAGGGACCCTTATCTCCATTACAGAGTATCATTTCTGTTTTGTCCCAATTCACTCTCAGGCCTGTAATTTCCTCAAATATTTTTAGATGCAAATATATTCTCCCTAATACCTTCATCGGTTATTTTGCAATTATAAGTGTGTCATCTGCATATAAGTTTATTTTGTTACCCTCCATTCCAATTATTTCCTCATCCTGGCGTATAGAATTAGCTAAAAATTCCATTGCCAGTATAAACAGACCTTTACCTTTTAAAGTCGACATAAAAGGAAAACTGCTCCAGACTGCAGTGGAAGAAAAATCTAGCTAATCACGGTTTTCCCCAAGCAGATAATTATCTTGGGACTATGGACTTCCTCTCTTTGCAGAGTTAGAGAGAGAAAGAGGATGCTGGTAGTAACAGAAACCTACTAGCATGACTGAAGCATGAAGAACTGCCAACCTCATAAGGAACATGCCTCCCACCATCAGTTTTTAGAGCCACAGCAGGAATATGCACAAGCAAAACAAGTTGACATTGCTGTTAATGAAGCCAGGCATACAGTGACAGGATGCCTCAAACCTACTCCTGTTTAGAAAATGTACCTTCTTGTTGGTATCACTCCACCTAAGACAGCGGTGACAAACCTTGGCACTCCAGGTGTTCTGGAACTTCAATTCCCAGAAGTCCTGATCACCAGGAGTGCTAACTTGGGCTTCTGGGAATTAAAGTCCAAGAACACATAGAATGCCAAGGTATCTCACTGACCTAAGATAAGGAGAGAAGCAGCAGCAGACACTGAGAGAACTAAGCAAAAGAATGACCCTCAGCATCTTCTGAATGAATATGAGCCTCAAGGACTTTAGGCCACCGACTCAGATCCAGGAAGAGCTTTATGGCAAAAACAAACATTCCTGAGGGCACACAAAAGCAAAACCAAATTATAAGATGGAAGCATGAGCTCACTGGACTAGGAACAACATTAAAGGAGGATATAGCTGAGGAACTCAACCTCCCCTACATCTCTTGGAGGACCCAAAATAGGCTGAGGGTTGAACTCCCTAAATGCAAGACCAACATGCTCAAGTGGGAGCTGCTGGTGGACAACAACATTCTGTGTAAATGTGGAGAGATATAGAATCTGGCTCATTTACTGGTCTGCTAATTAATGCCAGAAACATGCACCAACGAGGACTTAAGTTTGGCCAACAACAAAGCCAAGAAAGTGGCTTCAGTTTTGCATTCTTCAAAAGAAGAAGAAGCAAGAATATAAACAATCGGCTATGAATATATGATATATTTATATCTTCCAGACTAAGCATTTTTGCTACTTTTCTCTAGCAAGTGGGATTCATAATGCCCAAAATTCAGATTCTCTGAGGAGGCCCCCTGAGTGGTGCCATAAATGTCTAGGCCTGTTCCTTGTTTGTTCAGATCAAACACATTTACCACAAAGATGGTCAGTGTCTGAAAACCTCTTCCTCAAGGGTAAGCATGCTTTGACCATTTTTATTTTTAGGCACCTGCTGAGACATGTCTATTTATGGAAACACTCCTGGTATAATTCTGCCTACCATGTATTTTCTTCCTGTGAGTATTCAGATGTCACATTTTGTTTGCATATAGTGAGTGGGCTACAACTTTCAGCCACAGAACTTGTGAACGTGTAGGGGAGGAATTAAATGTTTCCTATCCCTCCTACTGGGTTCCTAGAGATCCTACTGGGTCCCTAGAGATCCTTTTCATCCTGGGGAAGACTTTGGGAAATGCAGACTGAGGGAGGGACCCTTTAATGTCCAAACATTGCTATAGGTCCTGGTTCTACCAACGGGATACACGGTGGGGATTTTGGGGCTTTAAAGAGACTTCCCTTGTATCTGCTGCTCCCAAAGGCTTCCCTGGGATCTAAGAGGTTCTAGGGTTCCAAAAAGCTTGAAGAGGGCAATAGGAAATTTTTAAGCAGCGATGAGGTTTCCTGGGAACTATTCCCCACCTCTGATCTACTTCCATAGGAAGATTTATGCTTTTATTTTGAACAGAAAAGACTGTCAAGTCAAGGAGGGGGTTACTTGTGGCTCTTTTCAGTTTTCTGAATTCAACTCCCATTTGTTCTAGCAAATTATAGTGGTTCTAGAAGCTGTGGCCCAGCAATATCTGGTAGGTTTCTTTCCCACCTTTGAACTAGGGCTATCAACCCTTTCCATAACAGGAATAACTCCTTGGATGTTTCTTTTGGTGGCTCCACACATTAAAATTGTCTCAGGAAAACAAGTGTATAACAGTGTTTTCTCCTGAAGTACCTGTATCTTGTGTAACCATCTCACACAAGTGTATGTGTATCTTAAAATACCAGTATACATACAAATCTGGGAAGTTTGATTGAGCCAGTGCACATACAGTATAATGCTGTTTCAATGACTACATACAGTGTATGGGTGATTACAAAACATTACAAGTTTGCTGTGCAAACAGAACAAAATACAAATGAGTAGTTGTCATTGTGCAAATATTCTTATATGTTGTAAAGATATATTTCTTTAAAGAAAGTAGGCTTAGATTTTGTTTCATTATTGTGATCTCTGTGAAAGAATTCTGTAATTAGAATCTGCTAATCTGTGCTTGGATATACATGTCATCTACCTATGACAGTTGAATAATTCTCAAGGACCATAATTTAAGATCATGCAAGCAACTTTTGCATTTCTTTCATATTTCTCAGCTCTCCTCCCTGTAAACTTTCTTTCTTTTTCTTTAGTCACATCTGAGTGTTGCAGAATGAAAAATTATGGCTGCATATGAAAGACACTCTTCAGCATTCATCAATATGGTGTTTTTGTTCTCTATAATTTAGCCTAATCTCTTCTGTTTTAATACTTTAAAGGTGTGCAGAAACCTTTTCCTCAATGTTAGCATCATCTTGGGCAGAGGTGGAGAACCTGTGACCTTAAGGCTACATGCAGCCTCCTTGGTCCTTAAATGCAGCCCTTTCCCTGAATCTACATTTTATTAATACATTTTTGTTAGTCTTTTATATTTTTATTTTTAATAACTTTAAAACTAAGTTTTTTTGAAATTATTAAGTACATTCAGCTTTCCAACAGGAAAAGATTCCTGACCCCTGATCTAGGGGGTTGATGTCCATAAAGTGGATGGGTTTGGTACTACATTACCTTATTTCATTTATTCATTTGCTAGTACCTATTGTCATACTTCCAGAGGGGCAGGGCCAAACAAAAAAATAGAATTTTTCAGCAGGGGTTTGTTTCAGGCAGCCAGTAATAATCCTATCTGATTCATTAAAAGCTACATGTATTTGTTTGGAATGTGCTAATTTTACCACATGGCACTAGGACGTGGTGGTGAACCTTTGTACTTCAGGTGTTCTTGGACTTCAATTACCAGAAGCCCAAGTCAGCACTCCTGCTGATCAAGGCTCCTGGGAACTGAGGTTCAAGAGCACCTGGAGTGCCAAGGTTCACCACCACTGCACTAGGATATCCTGCTGTGGAGCAGCACAGGCATAAAACAGTTCTTATTGCATTGGGGTATCTGCCCTAGGATGAACCAGCCAGTTTCCAAAGCATATTATTTCTGGCACCAACTTCTCTTTGATGTTTAGACAACATTTTTTCTAGGTCAGAACAACACCCAGATATTTTGAGGAAGGGCAATGTTCCAAAATCTTGCCTTCTCAACTAACACAGAGTTTCCTCTGAGCTTCTCTGTTCTTTAAGTGATAGGCGCAGACCTGTGATTTCAAATGGTTTGGTTTTAGCTGGATGTTTTTATAATACTGTACAGTCAAACCTCGCATAAAGAGCATCTCGCTTAAAGAGTAACTCGCTTAAAGAGCAGAATTTTCTCTGAATGTTTGCTTCGCTTAACAAATAAAACCAACCAAAAACTCACTTAACAAATAAATCGGGGTTTGCAATCCCTCCCACAATTGGTCACTTACAATGGTGTTTCACTTAAAGAGCAACCTCGCTTAAAGAGCAATCCTGTGGAACGCATTGTGCTCTTTAAGCAAGGTACAACTGTATAAGGAAAGTTTTTCTAATGCAGTGGTTAGCTGATATTCAATGGACTCAAAGGATTCTTCTTGGACTGCCAAGGAAGACCATCACCATAGATGAGACTCCTAGCACATATTAACACTGGTTGATAATTTATGTAAATGTTTAAAAAATAATGGTGCCAGGACACTAGCCTGTGGTAGACCATTCCTTTGATTTCTCCAATGACTGTGCCTCCCTTGAAATTCAACAAAGAATCTTTGATTCTAACCTAGAGAGACAACTATTTCTGTTAGTCCATGATCTTTATTAAGGAGGTAGAGCTTTCTACGTGCCTTTACCAAAAAATATCCAAATACACAGCTAGAAGATGAGGAATATTTGGCTCAGTAATACAGTGAGTGAGAAGAATCATGTTGTAAATTACTAGCTGAATATGAGTCAATAGTGTGACGTGGTTGCTCCAAAATGGCAAATGCTATTTTAGGCTGCATTAACAGAATTATAGTCTCCAAAACCCATGAGTTACTAGTACCCCTCTATTTGGCATTAGTTAGGCCACATCTAGGGACTGCAGTGGCTCAAGTCACTAAGACACTGACTGGGAGGCGGAAGGTCAGCAGTTCGATTCCCGAGTACTGCAGGACGGAATGAGCTCCCGTCTCTGTCCCAGCTCCTGCCAACCTAGCAGTTCGAAAGCAAGAAATTGCAAGTAGATAAATAGGGATCACTTCGGTGGGGAGGTAACAGCGTTCCATGCCTGCCAGATGACCATGGAAACGTCTGCAGAATCAGACAGCGCTTGCTCTTCGGCTTAGAAACAGAGATGAGCACTGACCCCTAGAGTCGGATACGACTGGCTTTCGAGCAAGGGAAACCTTTATCTTTACTAGGCCACATCTAGAGTTCTGTATCCAGTTCTGGACTCCATACTTTTAAAAGGATGCCAACAAACTAGAGCAGATACAGAGAAAGGCAACAATGATAAGGGACAGGAAACCAAGACATAATAAAGAAACTGGGTATGTTTAACCTTTAAAATAGGTGACTGCCAGGGGATATGATAGCTAGTACAGTTGTACCTTGCTTAAAGAGCATAATGTGTTCCACAGGATTGCTCTTCAAGTTTGCTCTTTAAGTGAAACACCATTGTAAGTGACCAATTGTGACTTCTGGTGGGGGGGATTGGGAACCCTGATTTATTCATTAAGCAAGTTTTTGGTTGGTTTTATTTGTTAAGCGAAGCGAACATTCAGAAAAAAATCTGCTCTTTAAGCGAGTTACTATTTAAGCGAGGTTCTCTTTATGTGAGGTTTGACTGTACTTTACAAATACAGTTGTACCTCGCTTAAAGAGCATAATGCGTTCCACAGGATTGTTCTTTAAGCGAGTTTGCTCTTTAAGCGAAACACCATTGTAAGTGACCAATTGTGTGTGTGTGGGGGGGGACACTGTGAACCCCTATTTATTTGTTAAGCGAGTTTTAGTTGGTTTATTTGTTATGCAAAGCGACCATTCAGAGAAAATTCTGCTCTTTAAGCGAGTTACTTTTTAAGCGAAGCACTCTTTATGCAAGGTTTGACTGTACTTGAAATATAGTCATAAAGAGGAAGGACAGGATCAGTTCTTGATCATCCCAGAGTGCAGGACACATAATAATGGGCTCAAGTTATGGGAAACCTGATAAGCTGAATATTAAAAAAAAAAAACCTAACTGTTAGAGCAGTATGACAATGGGAGGTACTGAGCGCTCGAACACTGGAGGCATTGAAAAGAAAATTAGATAGCCTTCTGTCAGATCAGCTTTGAATTGAATTCCTGCATTGAGTCTCACAGGTCCCTTCCAACTCAATTGTTGTATCTATCTGATCTACCAGGTCCTCTCAGCCTTCACTGCTACCCCGACAAAGGTAAAATAAATGTGCTTTCTTGTGGTGGCAGCTTTTCTACAGAATGATTTAGATCTTAAAATTTGTCAAGCCTTCCTCTTTTTAGGTACAGTATTTAGAAAAGCATAAAAAACATATCCAACAGGATGGGGCAGAAAGTGGCAGATCCAATGGACTATAGGCAGTGGTGAGATGTCAAAAATTTTACTACCCCACCATGACATCGTCACAGTGTGGGTGGAGCTAAAATCATGGGCGGAGCCGATGTCATGACATGATGTTGTGGGCGGGGCCAAAGAAAACAAATTAAAAAATAATAAAAATAAAATTAAAATAAGCACACACACACACCTCAAACCCCCCCACACACAACAGAAACCTGTAAATAAATTAAATAAATAAATAAATAAATAAATAATGCATTAAAATACACCCAAAGACCCACCCACCCACAACACAAATCAACCAGAGCTTTTAAACCAGAGCTTAAAGCTTATTCTGGCTAATCTTTCTCACACTAGGTCAGATGGAAGGAACTACAGAATGAGCTCACCACAAGATGGCTTCATTTGGGCACTTTTCAACTTTTCAACAGTTAAAGAAATTAGGTACTATGTCTTTGCCTAACCAGTTCTCTAGGATATCTAGGGGAGCAGGCTATAGGGAGGACAGCAAGGAGGCTGTGGATACGTGCCAAGCACTGTAGGCATGCATTCACACCAAGTGCTTGGCGCGCATGTGCAGTGGAGGAACCAGTGAAAAGGTAAGCCCCGAAGGTGGTTACCCCCAATAGCTGCAACCGATTCTCCAGGACACTGGGGAAAGTTACTACCGGTTCTGGAGAACTGGTGAGAACCTGTTACATCCCATCACTGACTATAGGAGCGCTGTGGGAACTACAAGAGCTAATCAGGATTTCTAACATCTGTTACAAGGAGAACTGACAGTTGAATACATTTTTTCACATCATGTCTGTCAAACTATTTCACAATATTTTTCTGCAGCTGGAGAAGGATGTGTAGACCATCAGTTCCTAGCCATTAATGATTCTTTAGAGAATTCTTCCGACGTCACGCTTAATTACTTTTAGGAAAAAGAGCATGCTTTCAGGAAGTAACTATCCGTTAAAGTTTAGATTATCTCCCCTCCCACTTCCACTGATAATTTTCAGACAAACAACGTGTGTGTGTGTGTGTGTGTGTGTGTGTGGGGTTTCCAGCCCTTGTTGTCGGTTCAGTTCTTAGAAAAAGCAGTTTCCCCTGAGACATTGCAGAAACAAGAAGTAGCAGGGCCATATAGTATTCCCCTTTTCTCCCCTCTTATGCTTCCCTGTCTACTCTCCAAAACAAAGATAAGAAGCACCTTGTTTGCACAAACTGCTTCAGTAATACAACATGCATTACTTTCACACTCCAAAGTAGTTCAAACGCAGGTTCAAAACTATGCTCTGTGGCCCAGGATTTCCTCACTTTACTTTCTTAATCAGGAGAAGCTGAATTATGCAACCATCTAAGACTCACTTGTGAGAACTGTTATCTCTTTGCTCACTCCAGGTATTTAGACCTCTGTGGCATTTAGACCTCTGTACCCATGGACGGTTAAGACACTGAACTCAATGACTGGAAGGTCAGAGTTCAATTCCTGGGTACTGCATGACGGAGTGAGCTCCCTGTCCCAGCTCTCTGTCCCAGCTCCTGCCAACCTAGCAGTTTGAAAGCAAGAAATTGCAAGTAGATAAACAGGGACCCCTTGGGTGGGAGGTAAACAGAGTTTTGTGCACTCCGGTGTTGAGGCATGCCTGCCACATGTTCATGGAAATTTCTGCAGACACAGACAGCACTGGCTCTTTGGCTATAAACAGAGATGAGCACTGAACCCTAGAATCGGATACAACTGGCTTTCGAGCAAGGGTGACCTTTACCTTTACTATAGGGCAGGGGTGCCCAAACTATGGCCCATGGGCAGTATCTGGCCATAGTTTGGGCACCCCTGCCATAGGGCAGCATGACAAGGTGGACTGAATTTGACAGGGACCGAGACATTTCTACCAGAGAGTCATGTGAAATTTTCCCTGGCTCCACAGCTCTTACGGCGCTGCTGGTGCAGGGACATTTGCTGCGATTATGCTTGCGTTTAGCCCTTTAACTAGCCAGTTCTCAGTCCAACTCCACCCTCCACCCCCCCACGCACAAGAAGTTTACAAGAAGTCACAATTTTGCAACAGGAATCCACAGTAACCAGAAGTCAAGTGATGTCTCATAGCCCTTTCCCATTCAAAATTAATAGGACAGCAGAGAAGTCTGCATGTTTTTCAGTCTTGTAAATCACCTGCATTCAACCACTGAAGTAGGACTAAACCAAGAAAAAAAAGTAAACCCTTGCCAATGTTTTTTGACCCTCTAGCCTTTTCTCCAGCCCAGGGAGAGACACAGTGGGACCAATAAAATCTACAATGCTATTTTCCTTTTTGGTGTGCACACACCTTGGATGTACAGTACATATACACACAGTGTCATGTATACGTTTACATACATGTGAATATTTTGGAATAGTAGCCGTGTTAGTCTGCGGTTCAGGCATATCAGAAAACAAAACAAAATAAATAAAACAAAATAAAATTAAAAACACTGTAGCACTTTAAAGACTAACTGCTTTATTTTTATTGTTAGCTTTCGTGGATCAAGTCCACTTCTTCAGGCAAAGAGTTTCTTGATCCACGAAAGCTAACAATTAAAATAAAGCAGTTAGTCTTTAAAGTGCTACAGTGTTTTTCATTTCATTTTGTTTTCTGATATTCACGTGAGTAGTTGCCTTTATATTGAGTGGTCCCCCTTTTCAGAGTCATGTTTGGCTTCACAGACTCTACATATGGCTGCTTATTGCACAGTGGCTGGAGGCATCACGGGCCATTTGTACATCTCTGTGTTCAGCACTGCCAGCCTTGTACCCTCTAATCTAGTCTCATTCTTTCTCAAGAGCACCAGTAGAGAACAGTCCTCATCCCCAGTGAATTGTCACATAGAGCTTTTCACCTGTGAGGAATCAGAGGCTGACATGCTTTTAGGAACAAACCCTTCAAGGTAAAAGTCTCCCTTGCTCAAAAGCCAGTCATGTCCAACTCTGGGAAGCATTGCACACTGTCTACATCTGCAGACATTTCCATGGATATGTGGCAGGCATGACTAAACACATGGAACACTGTTACCTTTCCTGCCAAAGCAGCACCTGTTTATCTACTTGCAATTTCTTGCTTTCAAACTACTGGGTTGGCAGGGAACAACCCCTTAACGAGCTATAAATAGTGTTGAACAAGCAGCTGCCCTATGGGCATGCCTGCAAGAGGGCATCTTTCCAACAAATGTGCTAAGGGATAAAACTGTTGCAACACAAGCTCACGGTTGCACAAAACATCGGACAGGCTCGCTCCCAAAGGACGACACACTTTCCCCTCACATCTCCCTTCTAGTTTTCCCTGTCTCAAATCGTAGGGTCATTTGGAAAGAATGACGCCTGACACGCCTCTGCCAGTAAACTGAACAGGTGGGTGAAGAACAGAGAACTCTCCCTTGCCCTCAAGAGGGGGCATGGGTGCTGCTAGGGTCCACTACCCAGAATATTCAGAAACATTTGGGCCCACTGTGCTCTTCTCTGGCCAGCTGCTGTGTTGGGGTCCTACTGCAGGGATCTCCCACCCACAGGTCCACCCCCGCTGCACATGTTACAGACTTAGAAAAAGGAAACACAGATATCCTGTTGGGATAATTTCCTTCCCAAGGCGTTGCCTCGCAGAGATAGTGGGCTGCTTTGTCCTCAGCCCTCCCCACTCAGGTCATTCATTCTTCCCCCATACTTGCCCTGATGGTTCTCTATCAATAAAGGGGGGGATTCCCCCCCCCTCGTCTCATGGGTCAGGGAAATTTGGGGACGGTTGCTTCCAAATCCTTACTTTAAGAGTAGGATTTCTCAGCCCAGGGGAAGCAGCCTCGCTGATCTGATGCTGCAAAAACATCAAGAGTCTTGTGGCACCTTTAAGTTTTTCAAGATGCAAGGAGCCCAAAAACACCTACTGAGGCTACACACTCCACACGCAACCAAGCAGCGGGCTGCGGCACACGAAACCAGGCGCCCAAGAAAAACTGGTTTGTCTTACGGGGGTCACAGGTCTCCTCGTTAGGCAGGGCAGGAGCCCGAATCGTTCCGGCACGCTCGGAAAACCTCCGCGAAAGTGTCCACAGGTTACCGGCTGGGACTGCGGTGGTTAGGGGTTAAGAAGCCCTCCTTGTTAGCTGGAAGGCCGGCAAGTCAGCAGTTCGAGACCCGAGTCCTGGATGACAGATTGGACGCCTGCCTCTGTCCCGGCTCCCGGGACGCAAGGCATTGCAAGTAGATCAATAGGGACCACTTCGGTGGGGGAAAGATCTTGGGGACACGGAAGAAGCCTCGCGGCCCCCACCCAGCCCCAGGCGTAGTCTCAGGAAAGGCCCCGCTTACCTCCGGGAGTTCCGGCTCTGCCAGTCCGTCTGGAGTCTCCTTAAGGACGGCCTCCGCGGCTTGAGCCCTGGATTCGAGCCCGTGCGCGGCGCGCCCCGACGGCTTCGGGAAGAGCTCTCTTGGCGCCCTGGCAAGGGACGCTGACTTGCGCTTCCTCTTTCGTCCGGAGACGAGGGGGGCGCTCAGCCCTTGGGCTCCCCACGCACGCCGGTTGCCCCCCCCCCTTTCCTGGCACCGGCTCCTGCTTGACGCCCGGAACCTCCCTGGGCTGGTCCCGGGGAAGAAGCTGCGCGGGCGCCGCTCCTGTGCTGAGCTGAAGCAAGAGACGGCCGGCGGCACACTTAGAAGGCGGCTGCCAAGCAGGAAGGGCGGGCGGGCGGGTACTTGCCCTGGCCCCGCGACTGCCGGGCACCACTTGGCACTGCTTGGTTCTCCTCCCACCTCACCTGACAAGGCAAAAGACCTGCCACCTTTTTGTGGCCTTTGCTCACCTGTGCCAGGAGGTGGTTTTTTTTGTTTTTTGAGCGATCCCTGAGCGAACCGGTTTCCTGCTCTTTTTCACACTAGGAAGGGATCCTCAAACTTGGCTCTCCAGGTGTTCTTGGACTTCAGTTCCCAGAAGCCCAAGTCAGCACACCTGGTGATCAGGGCTTCAGGGAACTGAAGTCCAAGAACAGCTGGAGAGCCAAGTTTGAGGACCTATACACTAGGTCCGGGGTGCCCAAAAGTTTCAGGCTGTGGGCCGGTCACAACGTTCAGGGAGCCAGTCGCTATGGCCTAGGGGTCGGATTCAGCCACTGATGCCAATTCATCCGGCCCCCAAAGCCCTTGTTGCTCCTGGAAAAGCCATATGGGTGTGTTTCACTTCCACTTCTGGGAGCAACAAGGGCTTCTTGGGCAAGATGAATTGGCACCAGGGGCTGCATCCGGCCCCCAGGCCATAGTTTGGGCACCCATGCACTAGGCGGTCTGCAAACTTGGCTCTCCAGGTGTTCTTGGACTTCAATTCCCAGAAGCCCAAGTCAGCACTCCTGCTGATCAAGGCTTCTGGGAAATGAAGTCCAAGAACAGCTGGAGAGCCACGAAAGGAACTCCGGCAGTGATGCCCAGCCTTGGCACTCCAGGTGTTCTTGGACTTCAGTTCTCAGAAGCCCAAGTCAGCACACCTGGTGATCAGGGCTTCAGGGAATTGAAGTCCAAGAACAGCTGGAGAGCCAAGTTTGAGGGCCTAGACACTAGGTCAAACAAAAGGAACTCTGGCAGTGATGGCCAGCCTTGGCACTCCAGGTGTTCTTGGACTTCAGTTCCCAGAAGCCCAAGTCAGCACACCTGGTGATCAGGGCTTCAGGGAACTGAAGTCCAAGAACAGCTGGAGAGCCAAGTTTGAGGACCTATGCACTAGGTCAAACGAAAGGAACTCCGGCAGTGATGGTCAGCCTTGGCACTCCAGGTGTTCTTGAACTTCAGTTCCCAGAAGCCCAAGTCAGCACACCTGGTGATCAGGGCTTCAGGGAATTGAAGTCCAAGAACAGCTGGAGAGCCAAGTTTGAGGACCTATGCACTAGGTCAAACAAAAGGAACTCCGGCAGTGATGGTCAGCCTTGGCACTCCAGGTGTTCTTGAACTTCAGTTCCCAGAAGCCCAAGTCAGCACACCTGGTGATCAGGGCTTCAGGGAATTGAAGTCCAAGAACAGCTGGAGAGCCAAGTTTGAGGACCTATGCACTAGGTCAAACGAAAGGAACTCCGGCAGTGATGGTCAGCCTTGGTACTCCAGGTGTTCTTGAACTTCAGTTCCCAGAAGCCCAAGTCAGCACACCTGGTGATCAGGGCTTCAGGGAATTGAAGTCCAAGAACAGCTGGAGAGCCAAGTTTGAGGACCTATGCACTAGGTCAAATGAAAGGAACTCTGGCAGTGATGGCCAGCCTTGGCACTCCAGGTGTTCTTGAACTTCAATTCCCAGAAGCCCTGATCAGCAGGTGTCAGCCTAGCTTAGGCTTCTGGGAATTGAAGTCTAAGAACACCTGGAGTGCCAAGGTTGGCCTGATAGCATTGCAAAGAGCAAGGGCCACAGGATTTCCAAGCAACATGATCTAAATCCCAGCAGCTTCAGATGTTTACCGGAGGTGCTTTCCTGTAGAGATGAGACTGAACTATGGGGTTAATTCATCCCAAGGTGGCTTTGTTTTGGCAGTTTAAAGTCTGACCTAGAGGGGGGGAGGGAGGAGGAGAAGAAAGTCTCTCCCCTGCCTAGCCTCGTACCCAGTGGTGGGCAGTAACAGGTTCGTGCACCCACCCACCTGGCGGCGGGGGCGGCGGCGGCGGCAGCGGCGGGGGGTAGCAAAATTGGGTGGCCTTTGGGCAGAGTGGTGGTGGCAAAATTTATTGGCTTTTCGGCAGGGGAGGGGTAGCGAAATTGGGTGGCCCACCTCCCCGCCCTGCCCAGACTAACACAGCTACCATTTTAAAAGCTTTATTCTGTGCAAGCATATCAGAGAGCAAATAAAACAAAAAGACAAAAACGTGGCACCTTAAAGACTAACTGCTGTATTTTAATGTGAGCTTTTGTGGATCAAGTCCAGTGGCTCTTTGGCAAACAGAGATGAGCACTGAACCCTAGAGCTGGTAACGACTGGCTTTCTAGCAAGGGCAGCCTTTTACCTAATAACAGAAGGTCCCTGATTGGTATTCAAATTTGACGCAGCGTTTTGTCCCTGCAAGTGGTTCACGGTCTCCCTTGCTCAAAAGCCAGGCATACCCAACTCAGTGTTCATCTCTTTTTACAGCCAAAGAGCCAGTGCTGCCTGTGTTTGCAGATGTATACATGGCCATATGGCAGGCATGACTAGATCGCCCAAGACGTAGGCTCCACCCATGACATAGGCTCCGCCCACAGTGTAGTAGCAAATTTTTTTTTTGCTGCCCACCACTGCTCGTACCTGTTGTTATTCCAGACGAGGGAAAGAAAAGCTATTCTCTGAAAATCCTGATCCACATGATATCCAGGCAAGCCCGAGTCCTAAGTCAGCCCCTCTTCCGCTAAAGAGGAAGGACTACCTAAACCAGGGGTTCTCAACCTTTCCAAGTAGGGGGCCAGGTCAGGCACCCCCAAACAGTTGAGGGGACCAGCCTGGTTGTCACCGCATCATTTATGGCTGCCGTAAATGAGTCTGCAGCTATCATAAATGCGTTTATGGCTGCTGTAAATGAATCCACGGGCGATTCTGGTGGCAGCTGGAGGACGGTAGGGGCTGGGTTATTTGGCACCATGAGCCATAGGCTGAGAACCCCTGACCTAAACTCTTCTTCCCAGTGAGACAATCATTTGATTCACTTTTTAAAAACCTCTTCCAGTTTATGAATATAAGATATTGTGCCTGTTGCCAATAGGAAAAACCTAGCAAAGGTTTACCTAGCAAAGGACAGTCTGAGTGTTGACGATACCAATGGCATTTTTGCTTTTGCTTTTTTTACAAAATACCCTCTTTTGCACATCACAATTCAGAAAGAGACACAAGATAAGTGAAAATCCAAGAAGCTAATTTCTTTTTTCATCATCAACCACTTCTCACTCAAGCAAAGTCATGGATGTATTTCTGAGTTTAAAGAGCCAGCAGGTTCATCCTTCAGGACTTTTGTCCACAGTTGCTGTTGATCTGCTCCAGGGCACTCTTCACTTCACACTCAGGTCCAAGGGGGTTGGGGCCCTTGATGTCACATTTATTTATTTATTTATTCAGTTTGTATAGCTGCCCCAATCGACATGCAACTCTGGTCGGTGTACATAAAATCCCCAATGTTAAAACTATAGAAACCCTTAAAATTCCTAAAAACACTGAAAAGACTACCTTCCACCCATACCAATTAAAAATCCAGTTAAAAACTTTTAAAAACATGAGTGATCCTACTCTAAATGAGGGTTTTTTTGCTCCCTCTCCACCTCCCCAGATGTGCCCTGCTTTCTATCTTATTTCAAGACTGGACTCAAAAGAATGTGCACCCCTGAAATCACATTGCAAAGAGCAAAGACAACAGGATTTTCAAGCAACATGATATAAATCCCAGCCACTTCAGTTGTTTACCAGAGATGCTTTCCTGTAGAGATGAGACAGGAAGCTTTTCAACCAGCTACTTTAGTGACACGAGATGAGCTCAGATCCTGAAAACAACATACACTCCAGGAGGCCATCTTAAACAGCTACCACACAAATTAAAAAATGGGTTTGTGGGGGTGTGTGTAGGAAACATAGTCCATACACAATAGTTAATAACATGAACACATGTCTAGCTAAAGTGTTTTCTACTAGTTGAACTACCTGGGGGATTCAGAGCACTGTCATCAGAGCTGTTCCCAGACACTGGGCTGCATTTGTAAAAAATGCTTCCATGACAGTTTCTGCTGCTGTCACTAGACTGTCCGCCAGGTCCACAGACTCCAGAAGGGCTGGGAGGACAGATTGTATTGGTCCCCCATCATTCTACGAAGCCCATAGACTTCGCTACAATCGAAAAAATCCCCTGGACTTTTTCAATTGTAGTGAAGTCTATGGGCTTCACAGAATGGCTGGGACCGATACGATCTGTCCTCCCAATCCTTCTGGAGTCTGCGGACCAAGTGGACAGGGCAGCGACTTCCTGCAAACATAGATTTACCCATAAAATGATTCACAGATAGATTATGCAGAGCAAAAATAACCAAGGCTTTTTTGTGTCTCAGGGATCATCTTCTTTTAGAGAGTCCATTTGTATTTGTGGCTCATACTTGACCAGACGGTGATGCTCTTCTTGTAAACTATGTTTATATGTAAGAGCCAGTGTGGTGACTCAGACGACAGTTGTTGTTCAATCACATAGTCGAGTCTGACCCTTTGCAACCCCATGGACCACTGCATGCCAGGCACCCCTATCCTCCACCATCCTCTGCAGCCTGCTCAGCTTTACATCCACTGCGTCAACAATGCCATCTGGTCACCTCATCCTCTTCCACCCCCTTTTTCTTTTGTCTTTGTTCTTTTCCAGCACAAGGCCTTTTCCAGTGAGTCCTCTTCTCATTTGGTGGTCCACAAAACTTTAACTTCATTTTTAATATTTGTCCTTCCAAGGATCAGTCGGGGTTGATTTCCTTCAATTTGTGATAACCCTGGGAATGTGTGATCTCCAAAATGTCCTCTCCTCAGAAGCTCTGGTCAGCTGTGATAAACTCAAGCCTATAGCTTCCTTGCAGTGATGGTGAACCTTGGCTCTCCAGCTGTTCTTGAATTTTAATTTCCAGAAGCCCTGATCAGTAGGAATGCTGACTTAGGTTTCTGGTAATGGAAGTCCAAGAACACCCGGAGTGCCAAGGTTCACCATCACGGCAGTTGTATTTGGTCACCCTCTTTTCCTGCTGCCTCCAATCTTTTCCAGTGTTATTGTCTTCTCCAGCAAATCGTCCCTCCTCATGATGTGCTTGAAGGACAGCCTCAATTTTCTCATTTTTGCCTCCAGAGACTGTTCCTCTTTCTGGGATTCCAGGGTATTGGCAAAGCTCATGTCCAGCACCACATTTCAAGTGAATCAATTGTTTTTCTCTCAGTTTACTGTCCAGCTTTCATACCCATACATAGTGACTCTGTGTAATTTGTCCCTAAAACAAGGTATGAAACACACAGATCCAATGCTGTGCCAGCAAAACATTTAGCATTTTGTTTGTGTAAGGCAGTAGGGTTGTTTTTTTAAAAAAATTTTTATTTCAGGAGATGTGTAGTCCTTTGCAGGGCAGGGATACAAAATGAGGCCTCTGGAGCTTGCTCGCCTCTGTTGTAAAGGAACATCACAGAACCTCTACCTACAGGGAAGATTTTACTGATGCCAGTTAATCAACATGTGGTTGTTTAACACCTTATAGTCGCTGAATAAGGTAACATACTTCTATTTACAGTCGTCTTCATACCATGCAACAGATCCCTAGGCTAAAATATGACCAGAGGATTACCCCGAAGACACTAAAATTTAAATTTAACCCCTTCAAGATGGTAATATAGAAACACAAGACAATACATACACTCCATGTTGTTTTTAAAGCATGCAGAGTCATTGTTAGGAAAGTGCTGCTTTATTGTACAAATACCTTTACAATTTCCATCAAAATATTAAGAAATACTTTATAAAAATTATTTGACATGAGAATTTATACAGCTTATTATGTACAGTTTAACTCCTAGAGGCAACTTCTGAAAGCATGTTTCAAAAAGTTTTAGCACACAGGATTATCAAAATCCAAGTGAAATAAATTTATTTCAAAAGTTTCTCACTGAATGCTGCCTCTTAATGCCTTCAGAGCCACAAATCACTTCACCGGCAGGCCGTTTTTATTAGCTACAGCTCCAGGAGAGTAAGGTTTTATGACGACTACTTGAACTAGAAGCAATCCACCACTTCAGCCAAAAAACAAAACACAAGCTGGACTCTTTGTCTTTCACACAGTTATTAAGATATCATGCATGGCACCCCATGGCTTCTGTACAAAACAGAGGCCTTCCTGAGAGATTTACAGAGGAGAATTTATGACTTCTCCCCAATTCTTCACCAAGTAATTTCCTCATAATTGAACTATTAGTGTATATGTCAGGTAAGCTCTGTTGTACTTGACCCTGAGATTCTGGTATACCAAATAGGATCTTGAGTTTCAATATTGTTTTTCCTGAGAAAACTATTCTGGGGCTGTTATTTTAGTAATGCAGGTGGGTATATTCCTCTAAACTCAACCATGACGGAATAAAAACTTGTGTGAAGTAATTGGAGCCTGTTCACCATGCAATTTAATCACATACCCTTCTTTGGACATTTCATTCCACATTTTCTATGCAACTTTGAAGTTCAAAACTTTCTTTTGATCAGTCCTGCCCATCTTGAATCATGAGCTCCTTAGCTGAGTATTCTTCCCTCAAAACCAGCATGTAAACATATTTTCCTATATTAAAAATAACTTCATTCAAGTAAAATGGTGTTTGATGTGGACTTCAGTGCTATTTACTTTTTTTCAGTTGTTCCTGGAGGAATAGGAACCACATAGCCTCACTTCAGAGCAGGAGAAACCATGATTATTCTTTTTCAATCATACTATTTGCAAAGAAGAATAAACAAGCATCCTCTGATTAATTGTACCATGATTGCAATGTAAACAGTGGGACTTTTGCATTTTCCATTGGTCAATAATAATGACCATAACAGAGGTGGGGAAAACTTGACTCTCAGATGTTTTAGATTTCACCTGTTAAAAGCCCTTACTCAGCATGGCCAATATCATGACATTATGGGTTTTGGAATACAAAACATTAGGAGGGCCAAAGGTGGATAACTCCTGTCCTATAGGACAGTGATGACTAACCTTGGCAATCCAGGTGTCTTTGGACTTCAATTACCAGAAGCCAAAGTCAGCACTCCTGCTGATCAGGGCTTCTGGGAATTGAAGTTCAAGAACATCTGGAGTGCCAAGGTTCGCCATCACTGCTATAAGATATGACATCTACTAGCCAAGCAGAAGCTACTTGAAAGCATTTGCAACCTAAGCAAAGCTGATAGAGGCAGTGACAATGCAGGCCCATGTTCTATCTTCTTGCTGAGCATGTGAAGGAGCTACAGTGGTACTTCAAGAGCTATATGTTTCATCCTGAGGGCAAAGTGCTTGGTTTGCTTTGCCACAATTCAGGCAAAGCAATAGTGAGTCATTAAATAGCTTTGATGGGGTACACAGAAAGAGCCTTCTTGAAGGTATTTTTGAACCATAATTGGATGTACCCTGCTAAAAGCAACCTTGTGTTGTGAGCTAATCTTTCTCATACTAGGTCAGGCGAAAGGAACTGCAGAATCAACTTGCCAAAAGGTGCCTTCATTTTGGCAGTATCATGTCTGGCCTAGACACGAAAGAATAAGAATTAGCCTTGTTAAGGCTGCATGTTTACATAGTTCACAGAGCTGTCAAGAATGGCACCCATGGTTAAGAACTAATCTGAGCCACTAGTTCCTGTGGTTTAAATACAGAACTTGCTTCTTTTGAATCATGCAGAAGGTCCTGGATCTCCTGCACATCTGGGGTTAATAGTGTTAAAGAGCATTCTGGTTCAATCTAGTATTTACTGACAAATTATGGCATCCCATACTAAACATTTTGCTCCCCATCATTCCCTCCTCTGATTTCCTCCCCCTCCTCCCATTCCAATTACTGCAGGCAGGTATATAGCTGCCCCTATTCTCCAAGTCTATTTAACTCAGAGGTGCCAAAACTTTTCAGGCCATAGGCCAGTCACATGGCTCAGGGGGCTCATCACAATGGCCCATGGGCTGGATCTGGGCCCGGATGCCAATTCATCCAGCCCATGAAGCCCTTGTTGCTCCCATATGGGTGCATTTTACTTCCGCTTCAGGGAGAAATGAGGGCTACTCAGGCTGGAGGAATTGGTGTCAGGGGCTAGATCTGGGCCACAGGCCATAGTTTGGGCACCTCTGATTTAACAGATAACTTGATTTAACAGATAACTGTTGACTTTTAAAATCAAAAATTAATAATTAGGGTCCAAACAAACAAACCCCACAGCAATTTGTGAAAGTCAGTGAACTGTAAACACAGAAATGACATTCAATTTATCTCTTTTTGTTTGATCTTATTCCTAAGGCAAGGGAATTACAGCTCACATTAATTTTGCCCTCAAATGCCCTGCTTTTCAAAAGTTGGAAAGTGCCGCCATTTACCTCTCTCTACATACTCCTCTTGGCATTCTTGCCCACATTGGCCAGTCACCCCCTCCTACTCCCATTCCTAATTTCAGACGCCTTTTTCATCACTTTTGCTCCAGCACATACAATCTTCCTATCTGGGACAGTCTTATATTACTGGTCAATATTACTTTCCTCTAAGAAAATCCCGTGTAGTCCAGAAGTGCAAAGTGCTTGTTGCCCCAGTTTGGGACGGCATAACACACCCAGCCACACCCTCCATGACTGCCCTCTTCTTGACGAAGTGTTAGCAGCTAGCTCTGGTCCATGGGGTGTCTGGTCAAAGCCATGATCAACACCAGGTGTTGGAAGTGGGTCCCACAAACCATCCTTTGCAGCTTCCCTATGGCAGTGCCCCACTGAAGGTGGCAATGGGCAAACACAGAAGTGAACAGAAATCTGAGGCATCTTGGGGAGGGAGAGAGGAAACAAGTTTTCCTCCAATCGAGGGCCCACAGGTCTTAGGCTTGTAGCATGGCGAGACTTCACACCTATGAAAAGAGCAAGATCCCAACATCACACCAGTGTAGCTTGTTTAGACTGAAAGGAAAAACCAATCCAAGCTTTAAAAAAAACACCCAACAAAGTACTGTTAAGCAAAGCATATGGTTCATTTGATGAAGCAGCAACCTGTGGGGAAATATGCTAAACCAGTTTCCCTTTGCTGCTGTATAACAATAGGCTCGGGGTACATAGAAAGAGCCTCCTCGAAGAGTGTGGTATTTATGGACCACCATCAGACATACCCTGGTAACAGTAACCTTGTGTTGCCAGCTAATCCTTGTCACACTAGGTCAGGCAAAAAGAGCTGCAGAATGAACTCACCAAAAGGTGTCTTCGTTTTGGCAGCTTCACGTCTGACCTAGATACGGAAGAAGACAACAACAATAAGCTCCATTTGGGACCCTGTGGATCAACTGCCACAGGTTCAGGATATAGAAGGAGTTCACCCTAATAGCATTCCACAATACTATAATAATTTCATGTCAGAAATTATTCTGGGTTGAAATGATTTTTGCTGGAGAAACTCCGCTTAGGGGACACCCAAATGAGGCTCCTTTCATGTCCCTAAGATCTTTTCCCACCCAAGTGGCCCCAATTTATCTACTTGTAATTTATTGCTTTTGAACTGCTGGAACAGGAGCTGGAACAGAGATGGGTGCTCAAACCATCATTCAGTACCCAGATCTTGAACTGCTGATTTGCCGGCCTTCCAGCTAACAAGGTGAGCTTCTTAACCACTGAGCCACCGCAGCCCCTGTTCCACAATGCTAAAATAACCACACCAGTCTAGGTCTTTCCCCCCTCTATTATACAAGGGGATAAGGGGTCAGAGTTTGGATGCTGCAAATCCTCACTGCAAAGGTTTCCAGGGTGAATGTGTTCCTTCCCCGCAGTACTTTGATCCTAGACCACTTCAAGAGTGAAGGAAGTCAAAACTACCTAAACTTTTGAAACAGGTCAACCTCAATATTATCTGCATCAGAAATTATTGAACATCTAAACCAGAGTTTCCTAACCTTTGGGTTTGGGACTTCAATTCCCAGAAGCCTAAGTCAATCCCCAAAGCACTGATCAGTCAATGTACTGACATAGGCTTCTGGGAACTGAAGTCCCCCTGTGGGGCTCTGCCCCCATGTTAGGAACCATTAATCTAAACTAATTTTTCTTTGGACTAAGAATAGGGAACATGTGACTCTTAAAGGCCTATTGGGCTACAGAGCCCATCATGCTTCACCATTAGCTCTTCTGATTATATCTGATGTAGTCTAACTACAGCTTGCACACCATACACTCCCCATTCTTGCTTTGGATGCATTGAAGGCACTGAAAGACATACTGCATATTCATCTATGCATCTGTTTACACAAGAACCATGACAAGTTGACCCTTCCTGTTCCAAACACACAAATCCTAAAGTGCCAGAGTCATCGTGTGCACTCTCATAATCCAAGGATTAGAAAAAGGAAATTCCCAGAGAAGTGAAACTCTCCTTAAACATCAGGCTGAAGATGTGAATGAGGAGCTGGTTCTGTGTTCCAACACTGTTTAGTATGACTTAGTTAAAGGGTGAACCAACAGAGCTCCAGGAACATATCAAAGCCTAAACAGGTGGCTGATCTGAT
This sequence comes from Furcifer pardalis, assembly GCA_030440675.1. NCBI lineage: Eukaryota > Metazoa > Chordata > Lepidosauria > Squamata > Chamaeleonidae > Furcifer > Furcifer pardalis. The sequence continues at coordinate 62,677,404 of CP126893.1, read as the reverse complement.
CCACCCCTTAGTGTAATTTTAATCTTTTTAATCTTTGTTTTAACTTGTTGATTTTTAACTCTTTTAAATTATTTTAATCTAAATTTTATGGGGTTTTATGGCAATGGATGAATCTTAATCTTTTAGTGTTTTTTTGGAATAGTAGCCGTGTTAGTCTGTGGTTCAGGCATATCAGAAAACAAAACAAAACAAAATAAACAAAACAAAACAAAATAAAAAATACTGTAGCACTTTAAAGACTAACTGCTAAATTTTTATTGTTAGCTTTCGTGGATCAAGTCCACTTCATCAGACAAAGAGTGAAACTTACAGGCATGTTCTTTATATACCAAATTCAGGGGCTCAAAGGGAGAAGGGGTGTGGTCAAGCAAGATGACAGATAAGCAAGCACAAGAATGCAGTTTCACACAACCATTAACAACAATAGATTATTCAGATAAACTCTAAATGACTCCCTTTCAATCTCAAGGTTGCTGAGAAAGCCCATTATGGTCTCTGATCAACTTGTGACCTGCATGTCAGGGGGCATGCCAGGTATAGGTGTTTGTTTTTTTCCCCCTGACATGCAGGTCACAAGTTGATCAGAGACCATAATGGACTTTCTCAGCAACCTTGAGATTTAAAGGGGGTTGGGGTTGAGACTTCAATTCTCAGAAGCCTTAATCAGTACATTGGCTGGTCAGGGCTTTGGGGAATTGACTTAGGCTTCTGGGAATTGAAGTCCCAACCCCAACATTTGGGAAACACTGGAATAATCTATTGTTGCTAATGGCTGTGTGAAACTGCATTCTTGTGCTTGCTTGTCTGTCATCTTGCTTGACCACACCCCTTCTCCCTTTGAGCCCCTGAATTTGGTATATAAAGAACATGCCTGTAAGTTTCACTCTTTGTCTGAAGAAGTGGACTTGATCCACGAAAGCTAACAATAAAAATATAGCAGTTAGTCTTTAAAGTGCTACAGTGTTTTTTTATTTTATTTTGTTTATTTTGTTTTGTTTTGTTTTAGTGTTTTGTTATTGTTGTGAAACCGCCCTGAGTTGCTCGCGAATAGGGTGGTATACAAATGCGAAAATAAATAAATAAATTCAAGTCGGAATTAGTGGAACCAACAGCACTGGTTTCACAACCCCTCTCCAGAGGTAGAGTCCCAAATATCTCCAAAGGGACTGCTGTGGCTCAAATGGTTAAGACTCTGACTGGAAGGTCAGCAGGTCAGCAGTTCAAGACCTGAGTACTGCATGATGGAATGAGCTCCTGCCTCTGTCCCAGCTCCTGTCAACCTAGCAGTTTGAATGCAAGTATGTAATTGCAAGTACTGTAAATAAATAGGTACCACTTCAGTAGGAAGGTAAATAGTGTTCCGTGCACTCCGGTGTCGAGGCATGCCTGTCACATGTCCACAGAAACATCTGCAGGTGCAGACAGCACAGGCTCTTTGGCTGTAAACAGAGATGAGCACTGAACCCTAGAGTCGGACATGACTGGCTTTCAAGCAAGGGCGACCTTTACCTTTACATAAATATCTCCAAGCTGTAACCTCACATTCAGGCTACCTTGATATGAAAAAGCAGTGGTTATCTCTGTTGTACATTCCTTTGACTTATAGAAATATCTCTGTGCCCAGTGGTTACTTCTTAATCTAGGTTGGCCCAAGAGGCATCAAATTCCCAATATGTGGCCCCATCAAACAACCAGCCATAGTTCCAGGGAAACGTCTCTTACCTGGTAACACTCTGCAAAATCTTTTGCTCATCCTGGTCCAGGCAGACTGCAAAGGAACAGTTGACCCCTATGATCTGGACTTTGTCCACTTTGATCTGTGACACACTGATTTGCTGCAAGAGAAAAACCCCGCCTAGTATTATTTTTAATTTAATTTAATTTAATTTTCGTACTTGTATGCTGCCCACTCAGGAAACCTGACTCAGGGTGGCTCACATGACAATCAAACAACATACAGTACAAAATAATAACATATAAAAACTTCAACATAATAAAATACTCTTTTAAAAACCCCATTAAAACTAAAACCAACAAGAGTCAAAAATTTAAAAGTTACAAATTAAAAGATTAAAGAGTAAAAGGGAGATATAATATTTACTTAATTAACCAAGAAGCTGGGGCCACTATGCCACTGGTGCCCCACACCTGCCCTGCCAGCCATTTCTTTATTCATCTCCTGAAGAGTAGCAGCTCTGTCTGGAGGCATAATTCAATTGGGAGGAGGTTCCATAGGGCCGGAGCAGACACAGAGAAGACCCTCCTCCTTGTGCCTAAGAGTCGTGCCTTTCTGGCAGATGGAACCACAAGAGAGCCTCTCCGGTCCGCTCTAGTGGGACGGGCAGATGCGGTCTCTTAAGTATCCTGGCCCACTACCATGTAGTGATTTAAAGGTTATAACCAGCACCTTAAATTGAACCCAGAGGCATACTGGCAGCCAGTGATGCTCCCGAAGCACCCGCACCCCAGCACCACCAGAGCAGCTGCATTCTGGACTAGTTGCAGCCTCCGAATGGTCATCAGAGGCAGCCCCATGTAGAGTACATTACAATAGTCAAGTCTGGAGGTGACCAGAGCATGTATTATCATCAGCAAGGAGTCCCAATCCAGGAGCAGGCGTAACTGGCATATAACACAAAGCTGTGCAAAAGCCCTTCTGGCCAGGACTGCTACCTGCTCTTTGAGCAGTAGTTGTGAGTCCAGGAGGACCCCCAGATTACACAATAGGTCTGTTTGGGGCAAGGTAGCCCCATCCAGAACCAAAGATGGTAGCTCCCGAGATGACGCAGGACCCCTGACCCACAGCCACTCAGTCTAGCCAGGATTTAGTTGTAGCCCGTTGTCCCCGATCCAGACCTTGACAGCCTCCAGACACCTGGATAGGACTTCAATTATATCGCCTAGATCACCACAGGCAGAGATGTATAACTGGGTATCATCTGCATATTGATGATACCTCACCCCATAGGAAAGAATGATCTCACTCAGCGGCTTCATGTAGATGTTAAATAAGAGAGGTGAGAGCACTGAGTCCTGAGGCACCCCATTTTGGAGGAGCCTAGGGCTGGACCTCTTCCTCTCTAACCACACCAACTGGGTCCAGCCCCTCAGAAATGTGGAAAACCAAGACCACACAGTGCCCTGGATCCCCAATCCTTGGAGCTAACCCAGAAGGATACTGTGGTCAATGGTAATGAAGGCCACTGAGAGGTCAAGAAGAGCCAGGATGGACAGGTGACCACCATCTTGCTCTTACCAGAGATCACCCAACTGTGCGACCAATGTAGTCTCAGTACCATATCCGGGCCTGAATCCTGATTGAAAAGGGTCCAGATAATCCGCTTCATCCAGGATCTCTTGTAACTGCCGTGACACTGTCTTCTCTAAGACCATACCCAAAAAGGGTAGGTTGGATACAGGTCGGTAGTTGGCAAGCACTGTGGGGTCAAGCAATGCCTTTTTCAGGAGGGGATGCACCCCCTCCTGCAGTGAGGAATTTATAATCGTTCCAACCCAACCGCCTGTCACTGCCCTGGTAGCTTTGACTAACTAGGTGGGGCATGGATGTAATGCACAAACAGTGGCACAAACAGATCCAAGGAGCCTGTCCACTTCATCAGGGACAACTGGATCAAACCGATCCCAGATAACATGGCCAGACTACACTCCGATCAACCCCAGCTCTGCATTTTCCACGTTGGAATTAAACTTCGAATGAATTCGAGCAATTTTCTCCATAATCAGCAAAAACCTCAGCAGATCCCTGCCAACCAGGGCCTGACCTCCCCTCTACCGAGGAGGGACCTGGTCACCCAGAAAAGGGTTGCTGGGTGATTATCTGCAGAGCCAATAAGGGCGGTGAAATATCAACATTTCACCACCCCATCGCCACTAGATAGGCTTTAATAGCAACTCTAGCAAGTGTTCGATTGGACTCACTCCGGGTCTTCAACCAGTGGCGCTCTCAGCATCTCTTAGCCCATTTGAGCTCCCTCAGCTCTTCTGTAAATCATGAGGGTGAGTGACGCCCATGGGCACGAAGAGGTCATAGTGGCACAATCGCATCCAAGGCCGCCGTCGCCCTCTCGTTCCAGAGGTTGACAAGAGCCTCAGGTGAATCGCGCTGCTCATCCAGAGGAATACACCCCAGTTCCCTTTGGAATCCATCTGGATCCATCAGTTGCCAGGGATAGGCCAATTTAACTGGCCCTACCTCCCTGTGGTGAAGCCTCACCCCCAGAAAGTCCAGAGTCACCAGATAATGATCCGACCATGGCACAGGAGTAATGTCTAGTTTCTGTAATTTCAGATCACTCTGCTCCTGTTCCGACAAGAAAACTAAATCTGGGGTGTGGCCGCTACTCCTGGTTGGGTCCTGAATTACCTGAATCAGGCCCATAGCTGCCATGGAAGCCATAAACTCCCGTGTTACCTGAGAGCCAGCCCCTAAAGAAGGCAAATTGAAGTCTCCTAGGACTGCAAGTCCGGGGAGCTCCAACGCCAACATAGTGACAGCCTCAAGGAGCTCATGCAGGAAATCTGCTACACTGCAGGGAGGCAGGTACAGGAGGAAGATTCTCAGCTGACCCTTAGGACCCAAATGCAGGAGCAGGGCCTCACAACCTGGAACTTGCAGAGCAGTGGCTCTGGTGACTCCCAGTGACTCCCTGGCAATAATGGCGATGCCACCACCTTGCCCCTCCAACTTAGGCTGGTGCCAGATAGCAAACCCAGCTGGACACAATTCTGATAGAAACAAACCATCCTCTGGTGTCAGCCAAGTTTCAGTGATGCACGCCAGGTCAGCCCGCTCCCCCAAAATAAAATCTAGGATCAGGGGGGCTTTATTGCAGACTGACCAGCCATTCTGCAGCAGGAGTCTAAGGGAGGGGTCACTCTGGACCAGCTGCTCAGGAACCAGAGATGTAGCCTCGGGGCTGTAACAGGGGACAGCAATTAAACATCTGTCCTGTGTTCCCAGAGTGCGGCCTGCCCCTCGTCTGCCACTATATCGCCCCATGCCTGTCACTACACAAATTTGGGCCCCAGGAAACCCCTTCTAGACAGAGTGCTGTCCCCTTTCCCTGGCTGGCAGGGCCTTCTCTCCTTCCTTCCTTCCCCACCTCACCCAAATTCCATCTGCCACAGAGCAGCCACAGGAACATCCACAGGACATCTGCCATACCATACAGCAGCAGCATCTCTGCTCCGGCTGCAGATAAAGTCCGGGGGGGGGGGTACTAGTTCTTACTGCCTGCTGCTGTAACAGCCTTTTCTGCCCTGACCATGGGGGACAGGGCTCTGGGCGCCAAGGATGGAAAAGTCCTGGTGCCTTTGCCACAACTGTTTCTCCCCCTGAACCTTGGCCAGAGTCCCGGGACAACATCCTGCCACCCATATTTGAAGCAGCCTTTTATGCCTTGGCTGTGGGGTGGGGCTCCAGGCACTGGAGGTAGAAAAGTCCTGGCGCCTTCCCCACAGCTGTTTTTCCTCCCATGATGAGGCTGTCATAACGGGGCAGAGGGCTTTACAGAGACCTAAACATTGTACCCCATTAGGAGAAATGGGCAAATGTATCAACAGTAGAAGAAAGTCAAGGGTCAAATTACCTGGTTGAAACTCTTCTTAGACTTGGAGCTCTGCCTCTTGATTACCTCTGTTGCAGTCAACGTCAAACATTCTGTTTTGGGACCTGGGGAAGAAAGGGGAAGAAAATGGCACTAGCTTATGAAGAGATTACCATGTGCTAAAGATATCAACCATGCAAAATCAGTTTTTTTCGGAAAATAAGTATAATGTTATGACCATCACAGCTGCTGGCAAAAGTCTGTCATATTTGAAAATACTGTACAAAAGCCAAAGTAATCATATTCCATGGCTACTCTAATATGGCTGCTAGCAACAGCTTATAAATAATCATAGATACTAAAATTTGTTCAGTTATATGCCATCAAATTGCTTTTGGTCTATTGGAACCCTTGTGGGCTTTTTGAGGAATGTGAGATGGCCAAAGAAAGGTTGACTATTACTAACCCTCAACAAATTTCCATGGCTGATCAGGGATTTGAACAGTCCTAGTCTGACAGTTTATGCCACCTCATGTCATATTAAAGTAGAGGTGTAGTACAGGCAGACATAAGGCAGAATGTGCTTTCATTTTCACCAGATAAAGCATGTTGGCAGCTTCATGAAGGTGATCATGCCTTTAGTGCAGAGATTTCAGTGATATCCAGATGGGATTTCATTGCTTGTCAGTTACTGTTTGCCCCGCTCGCCATATTTTACTCTCACATGATTTATTATGATTTCAGGCTCCCACTTTCCAATGCCCTAATTCCAGTAGTTATTTAAAAAAATTCCCAGTCTCAAACATTTGCCAGAAACATTTATGCTCTACTACAAGAACCAACCTTTGAGAGAGTCAGACATATATATAATTTTGTAACCACCAAGCTTATTAGATGGTTTCAAAAGTATTTTCCTCTTGTAGAAACCTACTCAGTCTAAAGAAGCAATTGAAATCATTTCAGACTGCAAGCAAATTGTTTCAGCAGACTTAAATTAGAAATTTATTTAGAGAATGGGCTAAGAGCCAACTCTGAACCTGATGTTGCCAACCAGTGGGTCATTTATATAATACACAGGTGCCCAAACTTTTCAGGGCATGGGCCAGTCACTATAGCCTGGGGGCCGGATCCGGACCCAATGCCAATTCATCCAGCCCCCAAAGCCCTCATCACTCCCAGAAGCGGAAGTAAAACATGTTTTACTTCCACTTCTGGGAGCGACAAGGGCTTTGTGGGCCGGATGAATTGGCATTGGGTCTGGATCAGGCACCCGGGCCGTAGTTTGGGCACCCCTGATATAGTCCAACTAGCATCTCTACTGGCCAAGACTATTAGCGCATGCATTTGGCAGCTCATTTCTAGGGATATCTGTCCAAGTACAGTACAGTACAAGTAAAACCTCATATAACACTAAAACCTGGTTCCACAAGTCTTGGTGTTATATGATTTTTAGTGTTATCTGATCCTCTATGGGATCCATAGAGATACATTGTAACCACACAGGCTTTAGCGGTTGTTATCTGAAGCATCCCATAGGATCTTAATGTTATCTGATGCAATTCTTCCCCCCAGATTCCTTAATGTTATGCAATTTTAGTGTTATTCGATACTAATGTTATATGAGGTATTACTGTATTTACAAAAGGGCCTAGTAAATGTCTCCCTTGCTCGAAAGCCAGTTGTGTCTGACTCATCTCCATTTACAGTCAAAGAGCCAGTGCTGTCTGTGTCTGCAAATGGTCCTGTGGTCATGTGATAGGTGTCAATAGATGCCGGAGTGCACAAAATACTGTTACCTTTCCTGCCAAAATGATATCTATTTATCTGCTTGCAATTTATTGCTTTTGAACTGCTAGGTTGGTGGAGCTGGAAGAGATGACAGATGCTCACTCTGTCACACAGCACTCAGGTTTTGAAACTGCTGACCTGCTGACCCTCCAGTCATCAAGCTCATCGTCTTAACCACTAAACCACCACGGCTCCAGGCTGTGTACCTACTCTAGTGCAATTTACTGTGCTAAACCACAGGATATAGGCCACTCACTCATGCACACAGTGAGGTATGAACCACAGTCAGAGAAGTTAAATGAAAAGGAAGAACATTCTCTTAGACCAGTGATGGTTAACCTTGGTACTCCAGATGTTCTTGGACTTCAGTTGTCAAAAGCCCTGATCAGCAGGAGTACAGACGCGGGGTTCTGGTAACTGAAGTTCAAGAACACCTGGAGTGCCAAAGTTAGCCAACACTGTCTTAGAAGCTCCTTCTTGGGAGCCTGTTGTGTCGGATTAGCTAGACCTCTCCAAATCTTCTGACCCCTTATCACCCAAATGGCGGGATCTCCCCCCATCTCCACCACCACCACCTTTCTAGCCACCTTTAAGCAACAGACTTTTTGCCAATGCTCACCAAGCTCTTCCTGCTTCTTACAGGCCTTGCTGAGGTTTACAGATGTATAGACCCTCTCGACATCATTCCAGCGACTTCTTCCACTGACTGACCTCTGGAAGAATCAGAAATGAATTACTCTCCAACATGATAAAATGTTCCCCTTCCCCTTTCATAAGATAAAACAGAACGACTGTACTGTTTACCACTTCAACTTTGTCTAATTAGAAATAGATTTTCAAAAAGACAACAAAGCCTGAGATCTACACTCATGTGTCATCAACCAAACCCCTCTCCCCTACCAGCTATGCAGCCCAGCTCTTTAACTCCACTACCGGTGCAGTACCTGCCTTCTCAGAGTTACCTTGCTGTAGGCAATCTGTAGTGTTAGAGGGATTGCTTCTCTGTCTCCGTCTATGCCTAGCCGTTTACAACCTGGACCTGCACAAAGACAAAATAGAAAGGTACATTCTTTGTTTCCTAAAGTCTATATGTCAAGTCATAGTAGAGTCTCTCTTGAACTGTATCCCAGGAATACAAGAGGAAGACAGGATACCATGAGAGGATACTTATTCTAAAAAGCATCATCAGTATTGAAGCAACTAAGCAGATGTATAAATACTAATAACTTCAACAAAAACAACTTTACTAGGAAATACCTATATACAGTAAATAAAAATTACGTTAACAATTCTTAAGTCCTTGGTTAAGTCTTGAACTGTTAATTTTATACTGGTTTTTGACTGAGAATCTAATGGTAAAATAATAATAAAATAACAATACCTTGTCTTAGTTGTGGGGTTCGTGTGCTCTAAAGATGCTAGGAGCTATGCTGAACAGGTGCAACCAGTGATGGGATGTAACAGGTTCTCACCAGTTCTCCAGAACCGGTAGTAACTTTTCCCAGTGTTCCAGAGAACCTGTAGCAGCTTTTGGGGGGAACCACCTTCGGGGCTTACCTTTTCACTGGTTCCCCCACTGTGCATGCACGCCAAGAACTTGGTGTGCATGCACGCCTAGTGCTTGGCATATATGCACGGCATCCTTGCTGTCCTCCCAAAGGGGGAGGAGGAAGAGAAGCTGCTAGCCTGAAGCTCCCTATAGCCTGAAGCTCCCTATTTTTATTATTTTGTATTTTTTTCTTTGGCCCCACCCATGACATGACATCATGATGTTAGCTCTGCCCACACTGTGATGACATCACGGTGGGGTAGTAAAACTTTTGACATCCCACCACTGGGTGCAACCATATCAGACGGGTCTTTAGCTGAAGAGCCACACTAAATCTGTTCCACAACCCATTTAATATGGTAAGTTTATGGGCTCAATCGATTATAAGAAGGCATTTGATTCTGTTTCAAATAGCTGGATTGAGAAATGCCTTAACATACGAGATCGGGCATCTTCAGGGTGGGATGGTCATAGTTGTAACATTATTGATCTTATGTACTAATTTTTCTACTCCTTTTGCTCTGAGTAGAAATGCTCCTTTTAAGCACCCACATTTTAACTTTTGCCTCTTGATATATTTTAAGTACCCTCATTTTAACTTCTGTTCCTTTTACTGTTCTCTGCTGGCCTTGGACCATAATACAGATTTTATTTGATTTGAAATGCCTCATGATTTTTAGAATTAGTGACAATGTTTAAAAATTTATGAAGACTTCAGTGAAGTTATGACGAGTAAATTTAATGGCCTGTGGAGAAGAATTTGGTGAAGCTGATATTAAGCATGAAATTTTTCAAGCTGGCTCTTTGTCACCTTTGCTATTTGTGCTATCAGTGGTGGCACTGATAATTATTCTGAACAAAACAAACTGTGGCTATGAATTAATTAAGAAGCAATTCAATCACACTTCTATACTGCCCCATAGCACTTAGTGCACTCTCTGGGAGGTTCACAAGTTAATTAGCATTTTGCCCCAACATGCTGGGTACTCAATTTACTGACCTCAGGATGGAAGGCTGAGCCTACCTTGAGCCCTGGTCAGGATTGAACTCACAACCTTTTGGTTGCAGGACAGCAGTTTAACTACTGCACCACCAGGGCTCCTAAGAAAGGACAGAAGGCTTCACATTTATTTTATATGGACGATGTAAAATTGTTTGGAAAGGCAGGAGCTGAACTGGATACTTTGCTGGAAAGTGGAAAGGAAAAAAGGAAGTCTGAGCTCTCCAGCCATCCAATTGAAGCAATGAAACTTCTTCCTATTTGTTACCTATTGGGAAAGAGTTTGGAGTTTTAAAACTTCCCCAGCAAAAAGTAACAGAGGGAGGAGAGTATCAAAAGCTGAGTCCAGGGCAGACACCAGGCCTCCAAGAGAAGGAGGGACATGCCTGGTGTTTGCATCCACAACTTCTTATAGCAGGTGTGTCTTTGCTGCCTGTTTCAAAAGTGCCAAATCCTTGCGGTGTGCCCTCAGAAGACCTTCCCACAAGTCACAGTGTGGTTTGAGCCATCTGCTAAAGATCTGGGGTGTTTCTCACTCTCCATAGGAAGAGTGTCTTCCCAAAGCCTGAACACAAGGGATCCCAAAGATCTTCTTTCTGGATGATGTGCTTACCTGAAGCTTTGATGGCCCGTGTGGCTGCTGAGTGGCCCAGCTCTAAGGAGTGGATGAAGATCTCAGTCTTTGTCTCTCCTCCTATGAAGGTAAGCTACATAACAAATGAAGAATGAGGTTGTGTTACCATTGCACAAGACATACACAACTGCAAGAGGCTCATTTCCTCATTCTATTCTAAAGCTAGCTTGGTAGTTTGAGGAAGGTAAACATTTACAGAAAACCGAAGCACAATGTGAATATCCCCTCCTTTCTCTCTTGCCTTTTCCCCCTTTTCAAGAGGGTTATTGAGAAAAAAGAACTCAAGCTCACACACTGATGAAACAGTGTATGGGTAAGGAGAAGGAAATTAGCAGTGGGGTTGTATGTTGATGTGACTGGAACCTTGGAAGGAGGTTTGTGTCAAGGAATGGGAAGCCTTGACTGCCAGTCTGGCACAGGCCATAGTTTGGCCAACATGGCCTTGCTTTAAGTCAAAGCACATAATAAGTAAAAGGTAAAGGTCTCCCTTGCTCGAAAGCCAGTCATATCTGACTCTAGGGGTCAGTGCTCATCTCTGTTTCTAAGCCGAAGAGATAGTTTTATGTCTGGGTCAGGAAATCTGTGATAACCACAAGCCATTGACTGACTCCAACAGTGTGAATAGGGTTTCTAATTCTGTTTTAGGGCCAAGGTAAATTTTCACAGACCAAGTGGTGGCAATGGTCAAACTGAAGTGCAAGGGTAGAAGACAGCCCTGACTGAAAACAAAAACAAAAAACACCACATCAAGGCCACACCACTGAACCGAGACTTCTCCAATGTCAGAAAATTGTTCTCTAACAGGTCTTGTATTTAGTACCTGCAATGCACACAATCAAGTGAAGTTCTCAACTATCATGTCTTTAAGGTACCAAACATATTTTTTTAAAATTACTATGACAGAATCGATGTGTGACCTGCTTCTGTGTTGCAAATTCTCTGTGTTCACCAAACAATATTGTTACAAAGTGAAGGAGTTCTCATTGGTTATGGAGACCCTACCTACACTGGCTTGTGAGTCTTAGGGAAAAGCAAAAAACAACAGCCCTAACCAAACTCACCTCTGCCTGGTAGACCTGGAGTAGCACAGGACGAGTTGCAAAGCGGCAGTAATAAAGGATCATGTCAGCAAGGATGGGAAGTTGCTCTGCTGTTTCCTCTAAAGGTTCATCTTCTGTCTTGATGGATTGCTATGGAAAGAATAAAAAGTGGACAACTATTTCCTTTCCACATATGTCTCCAGTACAGGGCAAGGGTGCCCTAATGGTGGTCTGGCACTTCAGTTACAGTACTTTCAGATCAGTCCCTGCTTCAGAAAATTTCCCCCTTGCTTTTTGGAAATATAGCTTTCAAGGTCAACACATATCTGTGGACTTCTTTACTACCACAGCTCTTCTTAGCCAGAAAATGCAGGATATGGGCATAAGATTACATGATATTGTGAGTCAATATAAAATAACAAGATTCTGTATCAGTATCTAGTACAGTAGTACCTTGGTTAACATAATCAATGCATTCTCTGGGACATTTCTTAGAGCGAAAATTACATTAACTGAAATGCAGTTTCCCATAGGAATGTATTGAAAACCAGAGCTCAGAAAAAAGTAAAAAAAACCCACCCTGTTTTAACTGCTCAAAACTCATTGTAAAGTGCACTTTGGAAATTTTTGCCACTTTATAAAGAGATTTGAACAGATAAAAGACTCCCCACCACCACCACCACTTATTTCTGAGGTCCAGAAGGTTTTCAATGCATTTCAATGCATTTTCAGCACTTCTGACAGTGGCCTCTAGAGGCCAGCTCTGGTAACTCCTTCCAACTGTCAGCTGTTAATTCCCTCACCCCCAACCCCAGAAGAACAGAACATTGCTTTTAGTCTGCTGAAATGCAGCAAAAAAGTGGTGAAAAATTCCAGAAACAGAGAGGAAATGCTCCAAATAGCTGCCATGGAAAGCAGCCGGGATTGGGCTGGGGTGCCCAAGCAGCCCAAAAAAGCTTCATGTGAAATAAATCCTTAAACCGAGCCACTATTCCCTCTGGATTTCCTTTCGCAAACCAATTATTACGTTAACTGAGCCATTCGTGAACCGAGGTTCCACTGTATATTTAACATTATTCAGCATGCAAAAGCATTTAAATCCAATTTTAAGAAGTATTAAATGCAGGACCTCTTGTCAGCCATCCCAGGACCATTGCACTCTTTGGGTAGAACATCCTGCTTTGGAAGCAAAATAACTTCCTCCTGACTAAGAGGACATGCTTGATCACAAGCAAGAAAGAGAAGCAACTTTTTATTTGCCTTATCCCTAAGTGAGCAAATTCCTCCTATCCAAATTGCCATACACAACTGTTGCAACTCTACCTGCTCCTTGCTTTAGACCCATGTATGGGACCTCCATAAAAGCAAATAAAGTTTCCACAATCTGTTCTTGGGTATCAATACACAGCGAAGCAACACTTGATAGATTTCCAGTCCATAGGCAATGGTGGGCAAAGAGGAGCATTTGCGATTGTGTGCAAGTACCTAGGAGATGGTCACACCACAAGAGATCCTACAAGAGAGTTCTCCTGCTTCTAACTACACATTGTCTGGGACATACCTGGCACAGAACTCCTGTGGGAAGGTTCATTAAGCCAAGAACATTGCGCTCGTACCATGGATCCAGCATCCCTATGTATATGGAGATATCATTTGTGCTGCTCTCCATCCCTGCCAAACTAGAATCCTGAAATCAGAGAAACACAAATCATTAGCAAATGTGCTGATATTGAAGAACAGATCTTACCAGAACCCCTAGTAGGTATTCTCAAATTACTCCCAGTATCTATAACATATAGTCACAGTACTGTAGGAATGAACCCTGAGGGTAATCTAGTTTAGCCTCCTGGTGGTGCAGAAAATCCATCTTTAAAGAGTAGCATTCCCAAACTGATAGCTTCCAGATACAGTATGTTTAATTAAAACCTCCACCATCCTTTCATCAGCAAGGGAAACTATCTGATAGATTATGTGAACTGTAGTCAATCTCACTGGGTGCGTGCCAGATTGAGGAAGCCTTCTCCAGAGCAGCGTTTCCCAAACTATGTCCCACAAAACACTGGTGCACTTCAATTCCCAAAAGCCTAAGCATTGGCTGATCACTGCTTTGGGGAACTGATTTAGGCTTCTGGGAATTGAAGTCCAAAAACCAAAGTTTGGGAAATACTGTTCTAAAGAGATCCGAGTTTAAATCCCTTCTGTCCTGTGAATGCAGTATCCTATCCCTTAGGATTGACACATGAAACCTCCTAGAACAGGGGTTCCCAACCTTTTCAAGCCGGAGACTGGGTCATGCTCTCTCAGCCAGCTTTGAGGGCCAGATGGCCATTTTGCCTTGTCTGCATGATGGTGTTGGCCATTTTGTCCCAACAGCTTCAAAGGGGTAGCCATTTTGTTTCTCAAATGCCCTTGGAGGGGGGCGGGACATGAAATGGTGCCATGGGCTGCATCCAGCCCACAGACCTTAAGTTGGGAACCCTGTCCCAGAAAGTGCATGGCCAGTTTATACACATAACTCAGAAAGAGCTGGAAACTTCCAAACATGCATAGCTCTTACCTGATGTTACCTGGGAACAATTTCCCACACACAAAACTGAAGGATGTATTGTACTAGAAGGTTATATTTTAAAAGTTCAGTGGAAGAGAGTGTGCCTAAAGCCATCCTTTGCTATTCAGACCCATCTGACTTCATGAGATGGAGAAGTTTACCCCACCCTCCCTCTTTTCCCAGATCTGTAGAAGCAGAGAAAAAGATTTGAGGGTTGCAGTTAAGCGATTCCTTCTCCAGTTCCATTTATATCTTTGGCTCCTCTTGCTTTTGATGGCAAGAGCACAGAGAGATGATATTCTTCTAAGTGCTGAGTGAGAAAAGCTGACACCTTTGACAAGTAGTGAGTCTCCTTATTTCACAGATGAGCAAAGACCCAACGTTACCCAAGATCACTCATGTAAACACTTTGTCAAGTAGTGAGTCTCCTTATTTCACAGATAAGCAAAGACCCAACGATACCCAAGATCACTCATGTAAACACTTTTTACATTAGATAATGCTGCAAGTAAGAATGACAAACAAGCAACAGCTGCAGGTGCTCAACTTTTGCCCTACTGTAAAACAGAAGGTGCCCAAACCTTGCCTTAAGGGCATACCATTGATCCAGAAGTGCGGGAATACAGTTCCCCTGGGGAAGGTGGAGGGTTGCTTGGTGCAGAAGAGGTAGAGCCACTCCTCTTCACAGGGACATAGTAAAACTGCAGTTTGAAGTACCGGGTCAGCCAGGGACAGCTGCTCTCTTGAGATCTGTAGTGAAAGAAGAAGGGAGGATGCATGAAAGAAAGCCAGCGGAAGACCACATTGCTCCAACTTGCTTCCTCAGAGCTCAGTGTCCTGCACAAGGTGTCCTCAAGAGATGGGAATGATCAGACAACAAGTGTAATGAAGAGTATGTGCCTTCTTTCAGAGATCCCTTTAAGAGGGGCCTATGAGAGGCTGGAAAAGGAAATAGAGAGAACCTTCTCTTGAGTCCAAAGGAAGGCAGGAAAGGAAAAAGGAAGCTAAGAGTGAAGAGAAAACCATTTGTCCTGAGGAACAGGGACTGGAGAGATCAAGAACTAGAATAGGGGTGCCCAGACTATGGTCCTTGGGCCAGATCTTGCCCCCAATGCCAATTCATCCAGCCTGTAATGCCCTTCCCACTACTGGAAGTGGAAGTAAAATGCACCTGTATGGACGCGTTTTACTTCCGCTTCCAGGAGCAGGAAGGGTGTTGTGAGCCGAATGAATTGGCATCAGGGGCTGGATCTGGCCCACAGGCTGTAGTTGGGACACCCCTGGTTTATACAAAGAAAATGGCATCCTGTTGCAAAACAGACTGCAAGGCACATTTTACTTCCACTTGCGGTGGGAGGAACCACATGTCAGGCCCACTGAACCACATGACTGGCCCATGGCCTGAAAAGTGTGGGCTCCCCTGAGCTAGAAGGTGTCGTCCCACTCACTTAAGACTGCTGTATGCCCGGGCCACTTTCCCAGAGATGCGGTCAGAACCAAACACCACCACTCGCAGAGTTGAGATCTTTGTATCCTCGTCGCAGCTTAAGAACGGCCTGCGTTGGACACAGGTATTCTGTGGTACACAGTTGTGCAAAAGCGTGGCACTCAGCACATTTTGTGGCAGAGACTGTGCCCGTCGAGAACGTGTCGGGACATGATTCTTAGCCAGGGGGTTGCAGAGGCTCTCTGCTCGGCGCAATGGCAGAGACAGCGAGGCAACCTCTGAAACATATCCCAGTTCCCTGCCCAGGATCAGATGGCTCTTGCTCTTGAACAATTTGTATAACTTGTTGCTCAGCCGATGCCGATGGGACATCTTCTCCTCCTTCAGATCCAAGTGGCTTGTCAGCTCAGGAGAGCTCTCATCGCTGTCTTCCACGTAGCCGCTATCCATGCAGTTCTTCAGGCTAGAGACAAAAAACCTGAAGGTCTTTTTGGAAGCCAGCGGAAGCTCAGAGTCCTTGGAAACAGTAGAAATAACAGATGCCCGTGAATCACGGGGACTGTCCTCGGATAATGTTGAATACACAGAGTCTTTGGAAACAGAGGTAAGCGTGGATAGCAAAGATGCTCTTTCATGAAAGCAACTGTCAAGCTCTTCCTCATCTTCAAGGGCCACTGTTTTGGGGTAGTACCCTTCTTTGTCTAGTACCTCATTCAAGATATCTACAACAAGAAGTGTAACATAAAGTTAGAGATGAGGCCATATACAGTTTAAAAGCAGTGTTCTAGAAGCCAGTGCTCTACAGGTGCACTGAGCTACAACTCCCATTCCTTGATGCTACAGATCAATGCTATTATGGTGGGAGCACACCCAGAGGACACTGGGTTTAGGGAAGGCTGCTTTAAATACATCATCATATCTGAGACTATTTTCATCTACTCTGCCGTACCCTTGGAAAGTCAACATATTGACTTCAGGTTCAAAAAGTCAGGGAGTTATAGATTTCACCTGATTACAGTTAATGTCATCAATTAGATCGGGTCACCCTGCCTCCCTCCAAAAAGATCTACTCATGGAAGCCCATGACAGAGTCAAGCTAGTTTAAACTTACCAAAATTATCGGTATCCCACCTGTAGGCATAACACCGAGCAAGAGGGATGGGGATTAGGTGAAGTTTACATGTAGGCTGGTCTTCCCCTGAAGAGACAAATGCTTAAATTAAAAAGGCATGGGATAGGCGCCACTAGGTGACAACAGCATTGCAGTGCATGTGCATATACACAGAGACAGGTAACAAGGTCTCACCTTTCCCACCTGTGATTACAGGGAGTCCTGTGGTCTTTGCAATCTCTAGCAAGGCAGATTCTAGCTGCTTCCTGGCTGTGGAAGGGTCACTGCTGCTCATGGCTGCCATCTCTTGGACATCTGTGGTATTGGTAAATATCTCCATCAACTCTTCCACTGACTTCACCTTTGAAGAAAAACGTAACACTGTAATCAGCAGAGAGTCTGTCTGCTTTTATAGGATGCATTCATTGCCACACTGCTTAGTTACACAACACAGTAAGTGTATAACAGGTGCCAAGGAAGACCAATCGCCTTTGAGCAGCAAATACTATTTGTGGCTGAGATTCACCAATGGACGATATGAGAATCATTCTAGATGCAAACACATCACTATTGGCAGGGCCCTTCAATGTACAGTTGTACCTTGATTAAAGAGCATAATGCGTTCTGTAGGATTGCTCTTTAAGTGAGTTTGCTCTTTAAGCAAAACACCATTGTAAATGACCAATTGTGGGGGGGACTGAGAACCCCGATTTATTTGTTAAGCAAGTTTTTGGTTGGTTTTATTTGTTAAGTGAAGCGAACATTCAGAGAAAATTCTGCTCTTTAAGCGAGTTACTCTTTAAGTGAGGCGCTCTTTATGCGAGGTTTGACTGTACAGTAATACCTCGGATAACGTTTACCTCGGATAACGCTAAAATCGCAAACGTTAAGTAATCTGGGGAGGAGAATTGGATCGAATAACGTTAAGGTCCTATGGGATGTATCGGATAACAACCGCTAAAGCCTGTGTGGTTACAATGTATCTCTATGGAGCTTTAACGTTATCCGATACATTCCATAGGATTTTAACATGCATCGGATAACACTAAAAATCGGATAACACCAAGACTTGTGGAACCAAGTCTTAGTGTTATCCGAGGTATTACTGTACTTCTTTTATAGCTAGCAACTACTGGCTGAAATCCTGTTGTCCAGTTACACCACCATTAGTTAAGAAATGTCTGTACCATCATCTAAAGAAATTTCTGTACCATCATCTATTGTATGCTGAATTGCACAGCTTATTATACAAAAGATAATGTCTACCCAGATTTCTTAAATAATGGCAATTCAATTCCAAAAGTTATGCTGTTTGCAAAACTGTGCAACAAGATTTCAGCTATTATGTAGTTGAGTTTTATTCTTAGATGAACCACGGCAACTTGGTTTTTAAAAAGATTGATTAAAGCCCACAAGTCTCATCACTAAAGTATTTATTTCATTTTATACCACCCATGTGACTTAATTATCACTCTGGGCAATGAACACTCACATCAAATGAAATTACAAATTTCTCATACCCACTGCAGCAAAAACACCAGCATAACATAGTCCCATCTATACAACATCACTAACAATGGCAGCAATAAGCTCATATATAGCTGTGAGGGCAGAATTGGCTTAGGCAGGGGCAAGATATTAACCACACCCTCTTAAAAAGATCCACCTTGGCCAAATTACAAAATACATAAAAAGAGGGAGCCTGCCAGACATGGGACAGAAGGGAGTTCCACAGTGATGACAGGACCACCGAGAAGGTCCTCTTTCCATTAAAAAGTATTCCTGGCTTCCCTCAGCGTGGACAGCCACAGTCCACAAGCTTAGGAAAACCTGATTGTCCCTGCAGAATTAAGTGGAGACAGATAATCCACCAGGTAGGATCTGCCAAGATTCTTTACTAATAGCCATGTCTACATGTATTGAACAGAAAAAATATTTTCCTGGGTATGGAAGATTTCTATATTGTTGGGAGGCCTTGTTGCTGCTGTAAAGCAGTTTGTATCTGCTCATGGGCAGGGTGGGGTGTATACAGTTTGGAATGGGATGTGGGAAGAGGGATGAGCTAATGGTTTATAGGACATCTTTTCATGGTTTTCCCAATTTTTCATTTTCTTCTAATTGAATTCAGGAGTATTCCTACAAGATGGTTAATCTGAAGAGATTTGTTCCAAGACTGAAAAGCAGCTTGGTTCTTAAAGCTTTCTCTCTCTCTCTCTCTCTCTCTCTCTCACACACACACACACACACACACACCAACAACAACTCTATAAGACCATCAGAAATATTAATAGAAATGTATTCATTCAAATGAGATATTAACATAAAAAAGGGAGGGCTTAAAAGGTTAAATCTTAAACCCCATTCATTTCAATAAGTCTGTACTCTAAGTATGACTAAGACTGCATCCAAACTCACAAATCAGTGATGGTTGCTGCATGTATAATGGTACTCTGTATTTGTTTACTTATTATTTATTAGTTCAAATTTATATTGCTGCCCACTCGCTGTAGCGACTCAGGGCGGCTTACAAACAATACATTACATTACAATATGTTGATGGGGGTCAGGGGGAGGGGCGGCGAAGTCCTCAACCTGCCCTGGCTTCTTCCCTGGCCATTGGTGTGGGTGCAGGGGGAGGGGCGGTGAAGTATAAGTAAACGATGCAGCCAGCAACTCAACACTGAGTGTTGGACGGCAGTAAATAACCTGATTCCCTAAAGAGGCCAATGGCTAACAGCAGATGAGCCCCTTTAGGTGGGGTGATGGTCTCCCTCAGTGGAGGAAATGCCACTGGAAACCATCATACTAGGCCCAACGGCAAAATAAGCAGAGGATAAACTCTGATTCCCATCAGCCATGGAGGCAGAAAAGGCCATGCCAGATGGACTGGTTGTGAAGGCACACCTTGTTAATATCCTCAAAGCTGCGGCAGTCCATTGCAGTCCTGGTGCTAAATCCTGCATGTCTCATTTCATATGTGCTGCAGAAGATGGCTCCATGATCACTGTGTGTAGGTCACTTCATGGCAATCTGAGTTCCACCTTAAACAAATTCACACCACTGGCATTTTTCCTGCTTTAGGAAAAAGTGCATTCTCAGATATGAGTTGCAGCTGATGATGACGAATTGTACTCTGGCATCTTGCATTAAAGGATTCCAGTATCAGGAAAGAGATGACTCTTGGATTCAGAATTCAATTTTCAGGAGAAATATTGAAAGCAGCCAATAGATGATTATGACATCTGTACGAACCCAGTCCAGGCAGCACTCATGTTTACAACTACTGCCCTTACAGGTCTATGCCTGCATTCAAACCCACAGATATGTGAGAGATTTTGAATGGTGAGATGACTCTGGGACCAAGAACTGTCATGGCTTAAACATCCTACAGCAGGGGGCGGCAACCTTTTTAAGTCATGGGTTTGGTCACAGTCCCACAGACAGTTGAGGGAGCTAGACTGGTGGTTTCCCCTGCCATAAATGTTGCCATAAATGTGTCCACAGCTGCTGTAAATGCACTAACGGTTGCCATAAACATGTATGCAGCCACCATAAATGCAGTGGCAGCAGCAGTGGCAGCAGTGGTTGGAGAAAGGGCAGGGGCCAGATGATTTGGTGCTATGGGCCGAATCCGACCCACGGGCCATAGGTTGCCAACCCCTGTCCCACAGCATCACTCAGCTACACATGCAAGACCCAAACATCACTGTGTTCAGCAGATCACAATGTCCCTTCCACACTACCTTGAGTGCTTCTCGGAGTCTTCTGAGGTCACACTGGGTCCCAAAGTTAGCTTGAAAGATGTGCTCCAGGAGTGTCACCAGTAACACGTGCTGGGAATGCTCCGTGGTGCTCAGCTTTTCAGCAACCGACAGAAATTCCCCATCTATCTCTGAAGGATTCAACAACAGGACTGTTCTGGGGGGGAAGAAGACAGAATACCAAGCAGTCAATAGCTCAAATCTAAAACACAGAGGCTTAGAGCCTTTGAGAATATTACTGTTTTAATGCTAGATAACAGGATTAAAATGCAGTTGTGTCTGCACTTCATTGTGTTTAATTCTCCTCAAAATACCAGCAGGTGGAACTCTCCTTCCATTTAATTACATCCTTTTAGTATGTGAAAGTGAGGAGGACCTAAAGAAGCTCCTGATTAGGTTGAAAGAAGAAAGTGAAAAAGCTGGTTTGAGACTCAATATAAAGAAAACAAAGATCATGGCAACAGGCCCTATCAGTCCCTGGAAAACAGATGGGGAAGAAGTAGAAGCAGTGACAGTTTTTACTTTCTTAGGATCAAAGCTCAATGCAGATGGTGATTGCAGCCGTGAAATAAAAAGGCGACTGATTCTTGGGAGGCAAGAGATGAGAAACCTGGGGAACATAGTGAAAAGTAGAGACATCACATTGCAAACAAAAATTCGCATAGTCAAAGCAATGGTATTCCCTGTGGCAATGTATGGTTGTGAGAGCTGGACCATTAGGAAAGCTGAGCGCAGAAGAATAGATGCCTTTGAGATGTGGTGTTGGAGGAGAGTTTTGAGAGTCCCCTGGACAGCGAGGAGAACAAATAGGTCAATCCTAGAAGAAATCAACCCTGACTGCTCCTTAGAAGGTCAAATAATGAAGATGAAGCTAAAGTACTTTGGACATCAAATGAGAAGAGAGGATTCACTTGAGAAAGCCTTGATGCTTGGAAGGGTTGAGGGCAAAAGAAGAAGGGGACAGCCCAAGATGAGATGGCTAGATGGTGTTGTGGAGACAATGGGCACAGAACTGAGCGAGTTGAGGGGGATGGTGGAGGACAGGAGTGCCTGGCGGACGGTGGTCCATGGGGTCGCAGAGGGTCGGAATCGACTGTGCGACTGAACAACAACAAAGTATGCAAGGCTGCCAACTTCACTAACAGTAACATTCTTTGAATATCTAGAGATAGGAGGCAGCAGAGAAATGTCACAAACTGACACTCTCAGCCACTAATCTTCCCTTCTTCCGCCTTATGAATAGTTCATTTATTAGTGAACTTAAATTTGAAAAGGAAATCCAGAGGATAACGAGCACTGGCTTTCACAGGTCTAATGCCCCACCACACCCAGTTTAATTCAGAACTAGAACATGCCATATCAAAGAGACTGACTTGATGCTAAAATAAATCCTTTTTGACCCATGTCCCACCTACGCTTAGATTAATTGAGATGGGAATTAGGCTTCCAGAGCTTGCCTCCATGAAACCCTAGTTGCTGCCACAAGAATAAGCACCACCACCTTCTAAAACAAGATGAGAGGAAACAGTCCCCTTCCCCCAAGGCTGTGGATAAGTAACTTTTCCAAACTCTGAAATGAATTTCTGAAAACTGAACCTTGAGTATTAGAGACCTGTATATAATATTACAGAGAAAAAGCTTCTCTAGTAATAAATAGAAACCAGCTATTTGGAATATGTTACTTACACAGTTGAACTATCATAAGTCTTTGACGGCAAGCCTTGCTCAGCTCTAACCAGCCTTTGATATGATACACCTGAAAGGAAGGAAGGAAAAATATCTACTGAAAGTTCAAGTAAAACTAAAGTTTAAAATCTGACAGCAAAAACAATGTTTAACAAAGAACTCAGTTTTTAAAAATGTGGTGTTTCCTTCCTTTTTAACTGGATTAAGAGACAGTTCCTGGAGAGATATGAGCTTTAATATGTTGGCTGAGGGGTGCGAGAGAGAAATGAATGTTTTGTACCCAGACATTTAATTTAATGGGGGGGGGGAGTTTAATGAAGAGCAACAGAAGGCTGACTCTCCCCACAGCCTAATTAATAAGATTGTATTTGGTGTAGGCAGTGAACATCAGTAGGATTTATGCTCAAGGTAATTAAGGTGAAGATGCACTATCACTCATTTCAAAACCTCACCCGTTGCTATGTATCATATGGAAATTATCTAACATATAAATTACCAAGGCAAATGTCCAAAGCTACCTGAATTGATTTGAAAGAATTCTTGGCTGTTAGAGGAATATTCTGGTGAGCCATAGGTGCCCTCAAGTAAAGCTTGAGAGTGGGAGAACAAGAGAGCATAGCCACATCCATTTTTGTCAGGCAAATCGCTTTGTACAAGAGATGCTCCATTTGGGAATGGAAAACATCATCTTGCGAAAGACATGTCAAATTGGTGAGTTGCTCAAGGGGACTCAACAGGGCAGATTTGTAAATCTCTGCTTGAAATGTCACACAAACCATCACTTTAACAAATGACCTTGAATAAACCACCAAGCAACCCACACAATGGAAATAAGGAACCTTTGGCCTTCCAGGTGCTCTGGACTTCAACTCCCTCCAGAAGTTGAGGCTAGGCAGGGAATTTCAGGAATTGCAGTCCAATACACCCAGAATCTCAGTGTCTCCCCACTCCTGTTTTATATGATAGGCCCATATTTTTTCAGATAACATGTTTCGATGATAATCCCCTGTAAGTATTATCATCAGCGCAGCTTTTAACAGTTCATTACACCATCCTTCCCTACACAGAAAATAAAATTCTGCAGCACCACAAAGGTCTAAGGCTGACGTCTGAATACCTACCTGGGGCTTTGGCCTCATTGCTGATGAAGGTCAACAGTTCCTGGCAAATATCACAGTATGGAACAGGCCAAGTGAGGAAGGTATGGTATATCTCTATGGCTCTCAGAAGTAAGTCGGAATCTGAAGGAAAGTGAGGTATCTAGGAGAGAACATGATAAAGGCATAAATAACACTTAGCAGGAAACCAAGAATTTGGCTTTAATTTGCCTTTGTACAAAATGCCAGCTTGTCGGCATGAGCTCCTGTGGTCTTTTTTTATTTATTCATTCAGATAAAATTACAGTTTCACCATCCTCTTAAATATATCCCATTTGTGAGGATCTGTGTCACATCCTGTCTTTCTTTCCTCAAACACAACTGAAAATCTGGAGGCAGCGGCAGCCCCTTGGAAACTTCCTTGTAACAAGTCATTAGGTCTTGAGTCCTACTGATTTTGAAATATTTGTTTTGAATTTAATATGCCTGGCTACTAAAGAAGGAAATTGCACTGTTAGAACCCAAAACTTACACACAGGACAGCTGCACCAAATAGCAGGGCCAGAGGAGCAAAAAGATCATAGTCACATTTCTCTTGCACCTGCAAAAAATAAAAATAATAATAATAACATGTACAGGAGGCAGAGGGGTTGGCTAGAAGAAAGCTATCAAGAACTAAATATATGTGGAAACTTTAAAACTGGGGTTGCTTGTTTACAGGCATGACTCCTATTTGATTCTCTTGAAGGAAAATTGCTTCACATGTTACTTGTTCTAGCAACACATCACTCCTGTTCAGGGATTCTTTTGAGTCCAGCTACAAAACAAAGCATTGTTTCTAAGCCATCCTGCTCACTACAGGAATGATCTGTACTGGATTTGAATGCTTGTGTCTACTGCTGTAAAAAAACCCTCCTGATAACAAGGAACATCAGCCATTGTAGCCAAAGGTAGACAATGATAGTACAGAAGCAGTTTGTCATAAACAAAGAAAACAGGTAGCTCCATGTTTCCAGATACATAGTTGACCCTCCCAATGACCTGGACTTCAGCTCTCAGTGCCCTGATTAGCTTGGTCAGTGATATGCAGTGATGGCCAACCTTGACACTCCAGGTGTTCTTGGACTTCAATTCCCAGATGCCCAAGTCAACACGCCTGCTAATCATGGCTTCTGGGAAATGAAGTTCAGGAACATCTGGAGACCCAAACTACATTATTATATTCATCTGTACTTACAAGAAGGGTGTATACCTTACATTTTATACTACAAAAATATGCAATGGGTTTCTCTTAAGGTCAGCAATAATAATGCAATAATGTCTTATTATTCAATATTCAAATAAAGTAATAATAATAATTTTGTATCAGAAATTATTCTGGGTTGAAAGGATTTTTGTGGAAGAAACTCCACTCAGGGGACGCCCAAATGAGGTTCCTTTCATGTCCCCAAGAGCTGGAACAGAGATGGGAGCTCAATCCGTCATGCAGTACCTTGGTCTCAAACTGCTGACTTGCCAGCCTTCTACCTAACAAGGTGAGCTTCTTAACCACTGAGCCACCGCAGCCCCTAACTTCAAACCAAACTAAACCAAAAAATAACTTCAAATCAAGTTAAACCACAAAATAACTTCAAATCAAGTTAAACCACAGAATAGGTGGCAAGGAGAGCAGACAGAACAGTATCATCACAGTCCCCTAAAACTCAATATAGTGGCCAGGCATGTTTCCCTAAGAAGGGAATACCATGACTCAAAGTGGCAGAACTCGGCAGGACCTCTGAAAATTTCCTCAATGCATGGGAAGTCCAAAGAGGATTTGGGCAGTATTTTCAATATTGCAGGCAGCTTGAAACCATATATAACTGCTTAGGACAATTTCGAAACTTTTTAACTGAAGCAGCAAATTGACAAAAAAAATCAAAGGGGAGGAGACGCACACGAAAACAAAATGAGAGGGCGGGGAACCACACGACAAAACTGTGCGGTACTTTATAGGCTAGAAAATTAACTTTCATCTACCCAAGCCCACTTCTTCAGACACACTAAGCTCTTTGCCTTTTATCTCTCTCTTTATTCCCCCCCCCCTTATAATTTTGTCAACAAGCAGAAAGAGACTATCATGGCTTCCTCCTAGAGACTAAATGTGAAGCAGCCTGTTGCTAGCCTGTGACATGATTGGTGAGGGGAAGTGAAACAGTCCTATGGGCCCACTTCAATGCCCAACTACTGCTTGAGAAAGTGTAATAGGTTGAAAGCTAGAACACCATTAAGAGCAGTGATGCCCAAACTTTTTTTTTTGCGGGCTGGTCCCACCGCCAACACACAGCTGCAGGGTCCGGAGGCAGGCTGCTCCTGCTGCTGACAGTTTTGACGTCAACAGCGGTGGTGGCGGAGGCAGCGACCGCGCTTTGTCCGGGCTGCTTCCAATGACCTCTTGCTTGGTTCTATCCCCTCAGCAGCCTTTGCTAAAACCAATCACTGCTTCGGGGAAATTTTCAGAGCCTCCTGTGTTTCAAAATTCTCCGCGCTGGAAGGGTAAACCTGGGACGCTGCGGTAACGTCATCCAGGGCACACCAGGGGCCTCTCTTAGAGCTGTGAATTTTGAAACACATGAGGCTCTGAAAATTTCCCTGAAGCAGCATTCGGCTTTAGCAAAGGCTGCTGAGGGGATGGGACCGAGCAAGAGGCTGCTCGGTGCAGCCTGGACAAAGCGTGGTCTCTACCTCCACCGCCACTGCTGCTGATGTCAGGTGGGGGGGGAGGGGGGCAGTCCATGATGAGCCCAAGTGTTCACTGCGGGCCACATTAATAATAGGCAGGGGCCTAATTGGGCCTTTGGGTTATAGTTTGGACACCCCTGATTTAGAGGAACATAAAGGCTTAAACTAAGAACAGGGTCAAGTCAAAGGCCCATTTTGTCTAGAACTTCATTTCCACAGTGGCTATACAGCTGCCTTGGAAAGCTTACAAACAGGGCATGAACACAGCAGCACCCTCCCACTCATGTTTCCAGCACATGCTACTGAGGGGCCATGATCAGTCTTGTTCCTCCTCAATTTGCCCAAAAGCTGTCTACTTTGGCAGCCATGGCTGTGTTTTGTGGAAGCAGCTTCCACAGTTCAGCTATATGCATGTGTGGAAACACTGCCTTTCCCACCTATCTTCAATAAGCTGCCAAGTGGACCAAGTCCAGAGTTTTTGACTTAAGCTTCCAATGACCAGCTAACATCCACAGGCTCCTGTAAAATCTGCCATTCTTTATTAATATTCATCTGAAATCAGCTGTGATAACAGCTGGGAATTCCCCTCAAGAAAACCATTCTCTTCTCATCCCCATGCATTCCTTTACCTCTTGGGTTCTCTGCAGGATTTTTTCCAGGAGGATGAGGTAGTGTGCTGCATCTCGACTAACCAGCTCCTGAAGACTCCAACAATTCAAGCAAAGGCCAGCTGCCAGGAAGAAATGAAACAGGGTCATGCCACCACCACCACCACCACAGCACAGATTTCTGCTTCTCACTACAGAAGTATATAGGTTCACTGGCACACTAGAGAATGCTTCCTCACCTACGAGATTTGACAGACAGATACAGGTCGCATACGATGAAGTCAGATACAGTACATACCTCTTTTTTCACCTTTAAGAATGCAACCAGGTATTAAAGCTTATTTGTGGAAGATGGTAGAGTGCATGCATGTTGAACCAAAGAGTCTGTGTGTGCCTACGTACTGCCTGCCATTCACTATGGGCACAATGTGGTGACCTCCCTGATGCTCCCTAATCTGTATTGCAGGGAACACCCCTGAATATGGGGTCTGGGGCCCAGGATTGTCAACAAGCTCCCCTTCTTGGCTTGTCTGAGGCTCCCACCCCCCGTAATTAATTTTTAACATTAAGCTGTTTTTAATATTTGTTTTTAGATAGTAATGGCACAGCAATGGGCAATCCTGCTATGTTCTTAAGGATTTTTAATTGTTTTATATTGGTTTTAACTTGTGTACACTGCCCAGAGTCCGTCGGATTAGGGCGGTATATAAATCTATCTATTAAATTAAATTAAGACACAATGGGTGACAAGCTGAGAGATAAGTCCTTAATCAGAACCCAGTTACTCCAAGAATGGTGAGCTGGATAAGGGAACACAGTAAACACACTAGTCCAAGGTGTATGATTGGCACTTGCTGATTGGGGTTTCTGGGAATTAAAGTCCAAGAGCATCTGGAGAGCCAAGTTTGCTAACCCCTGGCCTAGAAGACCAGAAAGGCCAACAGTTCCAAGACACTAGAAAGAGACACACCAAGAAATTAAATGCAAACTTGAGTTTGCCTCATTTTAACCACAGAATCTACAGCCAATACTTTTTAATTATTCTGTTCCATACAGCCTTATTAAAATCTCTGTAGTTTTTGTCGTTGTTGTCTCCATGATAAACAGACAAGATGTTCATGTTGGCAATTTGTGCTCAGGTACTGTATATCCAAAGTGCTCATACACTCACAAGGATCTCCACATAGGATTTGAGGATCCAACCCAATATAGCATCATCTTTCATCTTCTTGTCATCTTTATT
Source organism: Furcifer pardalis (assembly GCA_030440675.1). Classification (NCBI taxonomy): domain Eukaryota; kingdom Metazoa; phylum Chordata; class Lepidosauria; order Squamata; family Chamaeleonidae; genus Furcifer; species Furcifer pardalis. Next base: position 62,649,604 of record CP126893.1, on the reverse strand, counting down.
GTGAATCTGCAATTGACCTTATCAAAACAGGCTATATTACTACTAATTTTCCTTTTATGGCTTCACTACTTATTATTAAAGGAGTACACAGAAAGACTAATATTTTTGAACCACAATCAGGCGTATCCCAGACAACAATCATCTTGTGCCAGCTAATCTTTTTCACACTTGGTCAGGTGAAAGGAACTGCAGAATGAATCTCTGCTCAGCCATGGAAGCTCACTAGAGCTATGGAACTGGTAAAACCACACCATAAACTTCTCACTTACCTCGAAAGTCCTATTGGGGTAGCTATAAGTCAGTTCTGACTTGACAGCACATAAAAACAACAACATAGGAACTAGCAATCTAAGAATATCTAAGGCTACAAACTTATACACGCACTTCCCTGGGAATCTGTTTCTGTGAACTCAATGGACCTACTTCTGAGAAGATATGGATAAAATGGCAGATTAGTAAACAAAAGGGAGGGACTTGCTACCTTTATACACATTGAAAAGGCATGATGCATGTTTACATGTATAATCTAGTTTTGAATTGACAGAGGCCCCAACTTCACAATCATATTTAGTTCTTCAGTTCAACAGCTCTTCTATTTATTTCATCTGCTTCTTTCTTATATTCGCACCAAACAAAGCACACAGCAATTCAACTGGCATATTTTCCTTTCAGTATCTTTATCCCTTGATCTCTGATTGCTTCCATTCAGCCTCTGAAGGAAATAAGCAACAAACTGTAGCCTTGCTCATATGCTCCCCCTGTGGCATCACGCCTACAGTCAGATGCTGGCAGCACAGAAGTTTTTCTCCAGTGGGTTCTGCTACTGCACCTTAGCTTTCTGTGGTTAGCTCTTCCTCTCTCAATTCTTTGTAAAATAATGATGGCTTTCACCAACTGTTGAAAATACTACTGGGAAGCTGTAACGACCTACATCCAATTATTAGTCTCAACTAGAATTGTTGCTACAATTCTGATTAATGGTTATTCTCACATGGGTTTTGCAGCATCTAAAACAGGGACCCTCAACCTTTTTAAGCAAGGAGCAAGTTCACGCTCCCTCACACTGTTGGTGGTTTCCCCCCCTGCTGCCGCCACCTTGACCTCCCAGAGCCTCACCACACCCCAAAAAGCCCCCCCCCATGCCCCCTCTGCCCCCATGCTTACCGGCCTGGAGGAGCTGCATCGTGTTGGTGAAGAAAATGCACCTGCAACTGCCGGAAATGCAGCCTCCTCCTCAATCATTGTTTGCTTGGTTGGCTTGGCTTGGCATGTCCCTACTGGTTCTCCATAGCAGGCTAGATGTTGTAAGCCTTACAACATCCGCTCTGCTATGGAGTGCCGGCAGGGACATGCCAAATCAAACAGAGGGAACAAGGATTGAGGCAGTGATGGCAGTGGCAGAAGTAGTGGCTGCAGTGAGGGTATGGACTGGATGATTTGGTGCTGTGGGCCAGATCTGGCCCATGGGCTGTATGTTGAGGATCCCTGATCTAAAACATTCAAGGCATGGTTTTATTATTGTCACACATGCACACACACCCAAATAAGTTTCCAAGCCCAAGAAGGGACATTAGCCCAGGCCTCCTGACACTTTATCTGATATATTAATCACTGAATGGTGTGTCAACATTTGTGTAATTCCCACAGCTTTAATGGGTCAACTCTAACTGGTACTATAATTGGATTAAAGCCTCTGGCTTCACCAGTGTGGCAGATGTATCACAGTGTCAGAGTGGGCCAGTAGAAAAATAGACTGTGAATTTAGGAACCTGCTTCATAACAAGTCAAACCATTGATCTGCCGAACCTATGCTTACTGCCAATACTTTCCCCCATGTTCCCAGATAGTGTATTAATCTTAGTACTACTACTCAAGAACTGAAAAGTACCAGTTCTGAGACCATCTATATACATTACTGAAGTATTATTTGCACTATTTGAAAGCATTAGAAAGATGCCCCATGTCTGGCCAGGTTATCCTGCTATGGTAACAAAGTACAGTAATACCTCGGATAACGCTAAAACTTGGTTCCACAAGTCTTGGTGTTCTCCGATTTTTAGTGTTATCTGATGCATGTTAAAATCCTATGGGATGGATCGGATAACGTTAAAGCTCCATAGAGATACATTGTAACCGCACAGGCTTTAGCGGTTGTTATCCAATCCATCTCATAGGACCTTAACGTTATTTGATCCAATTCTCCTCCCCAGATTACTTAACGTTATGCGATTTTAGCGTTATCCGAGGTAAACATTATCCGAGGTATTACTGTAGATCAAACTGCCAGCAACTCAACGCCGACTACCAGGCAGCAGTTAACTAGCCTGACAACTATGAGGACTAACGGCCTTGGGTGGCGAAGGAAAGAAGACCTTACTCCTGTAAGCTTGGCATTTTATTTTAAAAAAATATTTCTTTACAGGTTACATTTATCTCCTGCCTTTCATCCACAACAGCTCAGAGCTTTCTTGGAGTGCAACTCAAAGAGCTGTTGTGTATGACTCTCCTCCACGCTTTACTCTCACAACAACCTTGGACGTTAGAAAAGGCTGAGATAGAACGTAAATGGCCCAAGTGGCCATCCAGGGAGGTTTCATGGCTCAGCAGGGGGTTGAAGTGCAATCTCCCAGGTACCACTTGAATACTCTAACCACTATAGCACACTGCCTTTTGCTTTTTTGGGTGAGGGATTCACACACACACAGAAGCCAAGCTGAGCAGATATCACACCTGATTAAATGCTGTTACACGCAGATAACCATCTGCTGCATTTCTTGGAAAGAGAAAAGACTGGTTTTCATGCAAAGCTGTGGTTTGAAAACTCCGTCTCAGTACCTAGCTAAAACAAATCAAGCTACATCTCTTTGCAACTCCCATCAACTCTACTTCTAACACTCTTTTTTGAAAAACAAGGAACTTTTTTCTCCTCCGCTCCTACACACACTCATCCTACCTAATGCCATGCAAGATAAATTCATTGCTGAGTTATGTTTTTGGCTGGTCTATGTGTAAAACACTGCCCTGCTCTACTGCATTCCCTTCAGTTATTCTGAATGATAATTCCCAGTTGCACGCCAAGAAATCTGGAGGGCACCCGGTTGCGGAAGGTCTGGTATTAGCAGAGACAGGAGGCTGAGTGGTCCAAACTATTAATCAGCAGTGCTAGATCAACCAGGGTTCTAGCCATTGCATGCTGCAAGCCATGCCTTACATCAGGGGTTCCCAACCTTTTTATGCCATGGGCTTGACCATGGCCCCTGGACAGCTGAGTGGGCCTGACCACGCACCCCGGAGGTGGAAGCAGGCGTGTTTACGACAGCCGTAAATGCACCCACTTCCATGTTTATGACAGCTACGGGCGTGTTTGCGCATGCACAGGTGCATTTTACAGCTGATGTAAACATGTTCACTTCCACTTCTGGGAGCAGAGTGGACCACATGAAATGGTGCTGTGGGCCGGGTCTGGCCCATGGGCCATAGGTTGGGAACCCCTGCTTTACATTCTTCTGGCAAAAAGCCAAGACTCACGAAACATTAAGTTGGGAAGACTGCCAGCTTTCATCAGTTCCATAACTAGATGTGGACTAACTGTGTTGAGCTGTTCAAACATGGAATTGTTTCCATAAGTTAATCATTAGATTGCATAGTAACATATGAATACCACTAGGGAGATGAATCCAAAAATATGCAGCTACTGGAAGTTGTCAGATGTGTCCAAGCAGTAAGAAGCTGGTCATTCTCAATCTACAAGAGTGTTGAATCTACTCTGGACTTTGATCCAGAATTTTCAGGGGCTAACCAAGGCACTAAGCCCATTTGGGGAAAAGTACCTTGGACAGCTCTTGTAAAGTTTGGAGTAAAGCTCAGAACAGATGCCCTGTCCTTGCAAAATCAGAGTCACCATCGTGCATGGGTAGATTTCCACAGCAGTCTGAAAAGGGGGGGGGGGGCTTTCCTTTGTATTAACTGCAGTTCTTACCTGTCCAAGTGGTTGCAGAGAGTGTACGGCTTCTGCTGAGGCCATGAAGGCACCGCTCCAATGCATGGTGGATCCTGTCCTCCGTGCACGTCGTGTGCTGCATTTTAACTCATCTCCTACAGAAATAAAGACATAAAAGATTGGTATGAGTTTGCTGGGGTTCTTCCATGCAGTTCCAGCATTGCCCTGCATTGTTTCATTCCCTTCTAAAATGCAGTTTCTAGTTCCTTGACACATGACCAAATACCACCAAGCAATTAAATGCATCCTAAATAAATGACACAGACAGGATCACTCTTCTGGTGTGAATTAATCTGACACATCCATTTTCCAAGTGCAGCAAAGAACAGGTGCTAATCTTTTTTCTAGGCTAATCTGCCTATGCTCACTAGTTTAGGCCTGGAACATAAACAAGATGAACTGGAGGTGGTGGGAGAGAGCAAAGAATGTGTGAGAGATTATAGCATCTTCTGCTACAACGTACCCAGAAATGACTTACCAGTCCCCCATTCTATTTTGAGGCCATGCACCTTCCCCAAGGCCATAGAGGCTTACTCTGATCTCTGGAGGCACAGTAGGAAACAAATCAACTGCCCCTTCAACCTCTGGCTCCACTGCCAAATATGCTCATCACTAAATCCCCTCAACCTCTTCACAACATTTTTGGACAAATGTCACAAGGAAAGTGGAGGCTGAGTAAGGAATATGATTCATACATTTCATGCGGCATACAAGTAGTCTCTTCTTAGGTCAGCTTCTTCCAGGACACCACAAAATGTGATCAGCGGAAAGGGGAGGTTTTCCTTCCCCAACTTGTCTGACCAAGCAGGAAGTCTGACTGTCCTTCACAGCAAATTGTATCTTCTTTGATTGCATAATCAAGAACTGACAGTGGAGTCACAATTTAAAGGAAAGGCATTCCTGTAATTATAAAACCACCGATTGCAGATTATCCTCATCCCACAGTCTCTTCACGTGATCCTGCAGACCATCAGGGACTCCTGTCATTGTAACCAAGGGTGGACAGCCGACACCTCTATATGTATTATGGGACTCCAATTCCTATGATCCTTCACTCTTGGCTATACTGGCTAAGGGCAATAATACCTACATGCCAGCAACACCCAGAGGGGCATAAATTGCCCATCCTGCTTTATACACGCTGAATAATGATTATATAAGATTGTTAACACACATATCCAGGTTCAGGGACACAGAGAGCTACCAGATCTGCACTGAACCCCTGGGCTACATCTGTGCTCCAGCTCTAAAGAGTCCTGGAACAGCAGTGGTTAAACTGCTGTGCTGCAGCCCAAACTCTGCTCATGAGCTGAGTTTGATTCTGATGGGGATCAAGATTGACTCAGCCTTCCCTTTTTCTGAGGTCAGTAAAATGAGTGTCAGGCATGTTGAGAGCCAAATGCTAATTACCTAGTGAACTGCCTGGAAAATGCACAAGCACTATGGAGTAGCATACTGTATATGTAATTGCTAATACTATTGCTAAAGGCAACCAGAATGCATTGAATGGGCAAACTGTATTGTTGACTGATTTAAAAGATTTGAATTTGGATGGAAATAAGCAGGATTTACTATCTATTTTATTAACATTAGCAAGGCAACAGGTTGTCAAAAATTGGAAAGGTGGTTTGAATCTAGATATGAGTAATTGGTATACTGATATTTTGGATATGGCACTTAATGAAAAACTCACATGGGATTTAAATATAAAAAAGTGATTTTAAAACAAAACAGATTTTGGGATATTTGGAAACCATTTTTGCAATACACATTGGAAAAAAATAAAGGAGACCAACCTGTACTAGAGGTAATGAGTTTTTGGCAGAATAATTAAGTTAATAGAAGACAACTGGTAGATTCGAGGACATAGGGTTAGTACACTAGGGTGTTTTATGTACTGTATTTGTGTTATGAGAAAATTGAAATACCATATTAATGTGAACAATTTGAACAAAGTAATGATATATGCATATATAAGTAGAATAGTTAAGAGAACTGATGTATGGAAATGATTAATTCATACTTTTTATTTTTATGTATTATTGCTATTCTTTTAACTATTATGCTTATGTAACTTTTGTTTTTTCTTTTAAAATTTAATAAAATTTATTAAAATAAATAAATAAATAAAAGCAACCAGATCCAGCCCAGAATGTCTGTGGTTAAAGTTTGGGAACCTGGGGCATAATGTATGGGTGTGTGAATTTGCACCACATCACCCTGTTCAGAAACCAATCAACATTAGGTGTACTCATCATTTACGCTGATGCAGGAGAGGAAAATATGAAAATATGACAAATTAGCAGCAGAGGACTAGAGAATTGTCCTTCAATCACCTTGTTGTGGGGGAATCAATTTGTGATCCTCCAGATGATGCAGTACAAGTTCCCCTGAGCATAAACCAGCATAGCCAATAGCAAATGTGGACTTGGAAGGACACAAGTTGCCCATCCTGATCTCATTGGTGCAGTCTCCACTTTCATTTGGCTGCATCACACGCCTCTCCACAGATAGCTGGAAATATTCCAGATAGAAAGGGACAGGAATCTGAGACATAACAACCATCTACTCCTTTCCTGGCTGGCCTCCAGTTTCAGCAATGACTGGTTAGTGTGGGATGTGCCATGCAAATATCTACAAAGATAATACCTAGGTAGTGCAATCTATGGTCTATGAAATCACTGGGCATGCAATCCTCAAGCCACATAGTACAGGCCACATCACACTTCCGTGGTGCAGCCTGCACTTTCAAGAAAGTCTTTCAGTGTCAAACACTGAAATGTTGGAGTCCACAGATTTCCTGATCCCTCCTTCAGTTCTGCTGCCAATGTTCAGCTAACACAGAATTTGGCAGCACATTATCTTCCAATTAGTTTTCTTCAGAAATATTCAGGGGTGACTAAATATTTGGCAGGGGTGACTGATAGGCACAGTTCTTTCTCCTGCTAAATGGAAAGCAACTGCCACCCTTTCTCTGGAGCAGGGGAGCAAATCTTCAGCCATCCCAGTGTTGATAACACACTGTTCCCATCTTGCCTAGCCATCAGCCATGCAGTCTAGGATGAGAATCAAAGTTCAACAACATTTGGAGAAGGGGTGCCCAAACTTTTCAGGCCACGGGCCAGTCACGTGGTTCCTCCCACTGGAAGTGGAAATAAAATGCACACACGCATAACGCTGCCGTAAATGCCCATGGCTATTGTAAATGTGTTTACAACAGCCATGGTCATTTACAGCAGTGTTATGTGCATGTACAAGAGTTTTATTTCCATTTCTGGGAGTGGTGAGGGCAGCGTGGGCCAGGTGGAATGGCACAGTGGGGCAGATTTGGCCTGTGAACCATAGTTTGAGCACCCCTGGTCATGGGTGCACAGTCATGGTAGATCTAGGCAATCACCTTCCCAGACTCGTCTGGTGAGGACACAAAAAAGGACTTTATTATCAAGTGAAGAGCTTCCTTTTCATGCAGGCTTTTAAACAAGGGGAGGTTTTCAGGAATGCTGTAATTATTGAATTTAGGAAAAAAAATTAAATATGTTTTAAGATTGTTTTAATTGTAGTTTTATCATTGTTAGATGTTTAATTTCTAAAGCAATTTATTATGAAATTTTAATGGTGATTATTGTATATTTTTAATTGATTGTGAGCTACTTTGAGTACCCTATAGGGAGAAAAACTATAAATAAAGTGAAAACAAGTAGAAACTCCCCTAGTTTAAATAAGCTGAGTGAATGAGGCACCTAAATCTCTTCTGTATTATATTATCACCTAATGCTTCAAGCTTTTGCTCGTAGTGCTGAGACAACAAGACCTAACGCTATGTTTTGCTACAGCTTGTTCAAGCTGAAGTGAGATCTGTGCTGCAAAAAGATATTAAGAATATGGAGGGGAAGCCCCACATAGGGGTTTCCCCCCATACAGAAAAACATTAACATATGAAGCAACACCAAAGGAAGCTTCACATCTTTGCATTCTCGTTATTCAGTGAATGCAGTATCATTTACTGTCTGAAGCAACCATATAGCCTAGCAGACATTTACATATCACACTTTGCTGTTCATCTTACCAAGTGAGATGTCAAGAAGAGTACCCTCATCTGTAAACCAACGTTAACATTTGTTACAGTGCCAAAGGAAAAAATAGTAGCTGCTTCAAAACAGCCACAGGATCATGTGAAGACAAGCCTATCTGCACCTCTCTCATACACGTGGCTCATGAAAAACAAAAACAGGAAGAGCAAGAAAGCACAATAAAATGGGTTGTATGGCTCTGAGTGGCACTTATCATAAAAGACTCCAAAAAAAGATGCTAGATTTGACAAACATCCTTTTGCACTCCTCAAAACAACATGAATGTTACCACAGAGTTTTGGAGATGTTTACTTATAAGACAACATTTTCCCCACTTACATTGGACAGGAAACGAGATCAGACTGAAAGCCTGTTACCAACATAATACAAAGGACTTGTAATGAGCTGCCATGATCAGAACTACAAAGAATTTCATGGGATCATGGGGAGGCAGTAGGGAAACCATAAAAAAGAAAGGTCGCAGTGTTTTGATCAAGCCAAAGGTATGTTGAGTGAGTGTTAGCATCCAAATAGTCCCAAAAATCTAAGAAAATATAATATCTGGCTCTGTGTGATTCAAGAAAGGAAAAGGTGCCTTTCATGAATCAGTAGACAACAAGTTGCATCCTTCTCTACCAACATCTATCCCTTTCAAGCCATTGATGTGCCACAAGTAAGACAGGGCAAGAGGACCATTAGTTCTTCAGATGTCTTGGACTTCCACCCTCAAAACAGCACAATCAATGGGACTGTGTGAACTGTAGCCTAGTGTAGAGCATCTGGAGTCCAGTACATCTGGAGGGCAAAAGAGTCTCCATCTCTGAAGTATGAGATGAAATTGCTTCTGTGAACTTTACTTCACAGCTGTTCAGTGCTTCTTACACTGTCATGTACCACCATAAATGTGAACTGGTAAATATGCCTAGCATAATAGGAAAAGACAGAGGTTATACTAGATCCGTGATGGTGAACCTTGGCACTCCAGTTGTTCTTGGACTTCCAATTACCAGAAGCTCAAGCCAGCACTCCTGCTGATCAGGACCTCTGGCAATTAAAGTTCAAGAACAATTTGAGTGCCAAGGTTCACCATCACTGTCCGAGATCTAATGCTTGTGGATCCTTCATTGCAGAACATCTGGATGGCAAAAATTGGAAAAAAGATTCTTGGTTGCAGTGAACAAGTTATTTTTCCTGAAAGATTTGACAAAGTCTAGATCTGTTCCAAAGCTTAAAGTAAATACATAATGGAACTACACTAGATAGACTACGGTACACTAGATAAACATAGCAATATTGAAAGATCTGTCTAAATACTTGGTATTCTTGTCAATGAAACTCACAAGTGTTAAACTGTCACATGACCCTAGGGAACAGGGAACAGTCCTTCTAAAAAATAGCACAAGCACATTAAAAACCGTGGGGTTTTTTGAGATAATAATTTCATATCATAGATTACTCTGGGTTGAAAGGATTTTTGCTAGAGAAACTCCACCCAGGGGATGCCCGAATGAGGTTCCTTTCATGTCCCCAAGTGCAGACCTCAGGTATTGGAACCTGACCTTCCAGTCTCCAAGCTTAAGGTCTTAACCACCAAGCCACCAGGGGAGCTGCTGTTTTATGAGATTTCAAGTATATCCAAAGTGTTCATACGTACATTCATAAGTATCTCCACACAGGATTTGACGATTGAACCCAATACAACACTGTCTTTTATCTTCTTATCATCTTTATTGTGAATCTGCAGTTGGCCTTAGTACAGGCTTTATTACTACTAATTCTCCTTTTATGGCTTCACTATTTATTAATATTAACATGGGGTACACAGAAAGATCCTCCTCGAAGATTACAGTATTTTTGAACCACAATCAGGTGTACCCAATGACGGCAACCTTGTGTTGCTGGCTAACCCTTCTCACGCTCGGTCAGGCGAAAGGAACTGCAGAATGAACTCACCAAAAGGTACCTTCATTTTGGCAGTTTCATGTCTGGCCTAGACAATGAAAAAGAAATATTAATACAGCCTTTTAGATTATGCATTATCTATATTCAGTTCTGTAATACAGCTACAGCTCACAGCTTCAAAGGAGCAGCACATCTGATCAGCAGAATGATGGTATCATCACCCAACTGCACACAAGACTCTTTTGTTTCCTCCAGGCTCAGCTGCAGTCCTCGTAGTACTGAGAAAAGCATTTTCCCCAGCAACAATATACTGTTGTGAGCTATCCTTCTCAATCTATATAGAGGCAGCCCCAAAAGTCAGGATACATAGGAAGAATCGCATAACGACAAATATCTTGGACCATGTTCAGCATGAGTGGTGGGACCACCAGTCCAGCTCCTCAACAGTCTGAGGGGGCATGAACTGGCCCCTGGCTTTAAAAGGTTGAGGACCCCTGCTCTATATAAACATCCTGTTTATTTTACAGTTTGATGTAAAGGTAAAGTTATTGACTTTGGCCTTTTAACTAGAAGCTGATTCAGAAAACAAAACAAACTGCTTCCTTGAACATCTTTGCACTTCAAAGACCAGCTTATGTTTACCTGTTAGACAAGCAATCACTCTATCAATGATCCAGGATGTTTATGTAATCAACACTTTCAGAGATCATTACTTGTGCTAATAATGTGATTGCCACTCTGAAAGTTCATTTTCTGCTCCTGTATCTATTCTTCACTGGGTCTTCATCTTCACAATGCACAGTTGTACATAAAGCTATAGCTGAATGGTTCACTCAAAGTAAATGTGATTCCAACATTTCTCACAGTGGCTGGTTTAACACAAGGATGGAAAACATCTGGCCTGTGACTGTGGACCAGATGTGCATCCATGGGACCCTCCAGCCCATAAGCTGTTTCTTCTACTGGCCCATAAGAGGCTGTTTAAAACACAGGCAGCCATTAGGTGGAATCAATATTTGTTCTCCATACCAGAAAACTAAACTGTGGTTTGCTGGTTGAGAAGCTGTGTTACTGGGATTTCATCTTGAGCAGAACAGGCAGAGAAACCACAGAGCTTTATATGCTGCATAGTTTTATATGCTCCATATTACCTGCAACGGTTTAATAGAACCAAGCAAACAATGGGTAAGACATCCAAACAGGAAACTTTAAATTAAAGAGGAACAAGAACCTTGAAAAGTTTCAGTATGTTTTGCCAATCACAACTGGAAGAGGAAATGGTGCTATTACCTTTTATTGCAAAAGTTTTTTTTTTAATCACCACAAAGTGAAATGAGGGAGGGATAAGCCCCAGGAAGCCAAGGGAGGAAAACAGTAGACTGCGGCAATTTGACAGTGACATCTTTTGGAGTCTCCATAAAAAGTGAGGGAACAAAGGCAGCGGTAATTACAGAAAATAATTACAAGGGTGGAAACAACCTATTCGGTTTTTTGACTGTGCCCCACAACTCTCTCCTTACCTGGAATCTGTCTTCAGTCTATGCTAAATTATTTCTACTACAGACACAGGAGTAAAGGCCTTTTCCAGGACCCCCCCCCAACCCAAACCAATTAAACTGAATATCATGACAAACAACACTTCCTTTATTGCCCCAAGAAGCAGGCTTTTGAGTGCAACCACTGTTCTATTCCTGAATACAAAGCCAGGCTTTCATTTCAGGCAACAACTCCATCCCCATCAATGGTTTATTACAAAAGCTGAATCTGCTCCTAAAGACAACATGAAAACACAACTATCTGCCTGGGTAGCTAACTAGCATATACACACTCACTAGGAAGTATCCCATGAACACAGAAGATACACAGCCTTTGGCCTCACTAGCAGCACCTCCCTTGATGTGGTTTTGCAAATTCATGGGACCTGTGTGGGGATGGTAAACAACATGCTGCTCAATGGTATGCAAATCAGCTCCACAATCCAACTTGAAAGAGGCTTTTTTGCAAGCTAGAATGAACAGTAATGGAAACAACAGCAACTTTGGCAAAGAAATGCAGCTTCAAGATACATTTTCATTCATATAGCAGCACACAGGATTGTACCAGTGGCAGCTGGTGCCTGGCAGGGGGATGATCTTCAGAGGTGGAACCTCTAGTAGTGATACACAGCCTCAGCAAAATGCAGCCTTGAAAAAAATATTCTAAGTAACAAAGCCAACAAGTCAACAAGAACCATGGATGTAAAAGATATTTGGTACAGCATTCTTGCTTCTTTGGTGGTACAGAAAAGGTATGGCGGCCATCACCTCTTAGTAAAAGTTGCCCTTTCTCCAAAGCCAGTCATATCCGACTCTAGGGTTCAGCCAGTGGTGGGCTAAAAAACAACAACAACAACCTACCACACTGTGGGCGTGATATGGTGGGCATGGCCAAGGGGAAAGCCCTGAGTTGCACCCGAATTAGGACTACTTTATTTCAAAAGTTGGATGGGCAAAGGGGCCAGCCAGAATTTCTACTACTGGTTCTGATGAACTGGTGCGAACCTGCTGATCCCCACCCCTGGGTTCAGTGCTCATTTCTGTTTATAGCCAAAGAGCCAGCTTTGTCTGTGTTTGTAGATGTTTCCATGGACATGTGGCAGGCAAAACTAGATACCAGAGTGCATAGAACACTGTTTACCTTCCCGTCAAAGTGGTAGCTATTTATCTACTTGCAAATTCTTGCTTTCGAACCGCTAGGTTGGCAGGAGCTGCGATCGAGATGGGAGCTCACTTCATTGTGGAATACTTGGGTCTCGAAATGCTGACCTGACAACCTTCCAATCATCAAGTTCAGTGTCTTAACTACTAAGCCATCACTTCTTACAACCACCCAAATCTTGCATTTCTTGCTGCTGCGCTGCCTAAAACCAGAGTGGAGTGTCTGCAGTAGTATTACTAGGCATATTTCTCTCTAAAACACACACACATGCATTGCATATTGTTTTTGTTTGATGGGAAATGCTGCCCTAGACATCTAAACATATCAGTACTTTGGGGTGTTGGATTACATCATTCAGTCCTTGTGGTAAATACACAGTTTTCACTAAACAAAGTGGGGGAAAACCTAAAGCCTGCAGCCTTTAGAAAAGTGGATTATTTTAGCAGTTTAACAATGAGTCACTTCAGCAAACAAAAAAAGTGGCAGGTAGAGTCTAAGGACACTACCATCAGGAATTTAGTGCGTGAATTTGATGTGTTGAATTATGCTCATTAGTTCATTTATTTATTTCATTTCTTTCATTAGTTAAGGGTGATGTTTCAAATGGGGGAAAAATAAAGACATTATGTTCATAAAATTAAGGTTTTCATAAAATGATCATAAAATCTAAGGTTTTCTGAGCTAAGGTTTTAAACCTTCATAAAAAATGTTTCTAGAGTCCGATCCAAATTGTGTAAGTATCAAAAGAAAGGTTATTCAGTCCTCCTTCAAGTGCACTTTAGAGAACTTTGATTGGACAATAGTTTTTTTGTTGGATCACCACCAAACACCCCCCCCCATGTCATTTCAACACGTCACATTTTTCCTTAATATCTTTTTTGTGGATTCCTGCTGTGGCGTCCTTTTTCTCCACATATTGTATGTGAACTGTATCCACCTCAGGAAGTTGTCATACTCATTTTTAAAATTGCTTTTCTCTCCTTTTTTGGGGTTTGTGTGACCTCTTTTTAGTGGTTTTTTGTAAAACATTTCATAGATTATGTTTCTGATGTCCAATTCCAAATCTGAAGTGTCCCCACAAAGGTTAATCTTTTCTCTTTCAAACGCACTTTGGATCATCTGAATTGGTTGGGTAGGTTTTTTTTTTTTGCTGGACCCCTGACTACTGACACACACACACCCAGCAAAACTGTCACTTTTCCGATGCTACTTCCAAAGGTGATGACATCATCACTTTTCATTTTTTGCTTTTGTGTTCTATCAATTCTTAAAGTTTCTGAGACAATCTTTCAAATGACATAACCCTTATTTTCATGGGTGCCTTAGTTTTGGAGTTGCAGCTTCTCAAAAGTACATGATTTTCATTACATTGCAAAAGCTGTCAGACCAGCCAACCAAAACGTAAGACGTTCATAGAATTCACGTCAAAAGCCAGCTTCTGACTTCCATATGCTAGCTTCACAGACCACCAGAATGATAGGTGGGAATCCATCACCTGTTTTGTCATCTAGGGCAGTGGTTCCCAACCTTTGGGTTTTTGACTTCAATTCCCAGAAGGCTAAGTCTGTACGCTGCCTGATCAGTGCTTTGGGGAATTCACTTCGGCTTCTGGGAATTGAAGTCCAAAACCCAAAGATTGGGAAACACTGGTCTAGGGTAAAGAGCAGTTCACCAACACAGCTTGATCTGCGACTCTTCTCCAAAACCTTCTGCCACTGTTTCTCCTCCACACTCGTCTCCAACTGCTGCTGACTAGCTAGAGATGTGCCCCTTTAGCTGGTAACCGTTATCTTATTGTTCCTTTGTTATCTTGTTGCTCTAGACTAGAGCTACTTGGTTTGATACTGATTTGCATGATATGAAACCACCCAAAGTTTCTTTTCCAGCTTCCTTTGTGTCAAATCACTTTGAACATACATTTGTACTGTATACAAAAAGTTACCTGATTAATTTTTTAAACAGGATTAAGATAATTTCTTAGAAATGAACTAAACAGAAAGCAAAAGACTTATGACTGTTTCTATCCTGGTCCTTCCTTTTCTTTTCTCTCATCTGAAGAAGAAAAGGAAGCAGCTGAATATTCAACCAGCTTGCTGCATTTCCTCCAATAAGTTATAATTGGTGCAAAGGGGGAAAGAGCAAGAAATAAATTAAGCATCAGATTGTTCAGGTTGCTAGCTGCCTCAGCTGCTGACCTTTCCTAGTATTGTCCCTCAAAGCTGACTCTACTATCCAGGTGAGATAAAGCATGGGCTGAAATTGCTGGGTAATTTTACAAAAAAGAAGCCAGCACTCAGAAATTAAGACATAAACCACCCAACTGAAGGTTTCATCTTTCTCTCTCTTTCTCTGTCCTTCTCTCAACTTCCCCTCCCTCATTCTACAGCTGACACCGCTTAGCAGCCTTCTCAGCAAGCTCGCTCAAATGCTAGAAAGTATGTTTAGGATTACAGCCCCTGAAATAACTAAGATCTGCCTGTATGAAACAATGCTTGAGTTTCACCTCAAGGAATCCTAGATCCTTCAGACCAGTGTTTCCCAAATATTAGATTTTGGACTTCAATTCCCAGAAGCCTAAATCAATTCTTCAAAGCACCATTCAGCTAATGTACTGATGTAGGCTTCTGGGAATTGAAGTCCCCCTGTGGGGCATGGGCCCCACATTGGGAACCACTGCTTTAACTGCAAAATGCTTATTCCCACAGTCTCTGGAGAGCTCACTGAGGAGAATGCTGTTCACTGGAATCCTTCTCCCCCACCCCCCATTTAAACACTTTTTATTAGGGTAGTAGAGTTTTGCTCACTAATGTGAAAGGAAATACTGTACTACCATCTTTCTCCAGAATTCATCTAGTGTCCAACACAGTAGGGGAAACAAAGATGGTTGCAGCTATCTTTCAAGACAAAGGTCTTATGACAAATAGTAACACTGCCAGAGTAGGAAGTTACAGGACATTGCCATGAAATGGCCATTCACCTTCACGTGTACAAAAATAAAAGGTGGCATGCCAACACAATATTTGGGGGGCCCTCACAAGACACCTATACACACACTTCTGCCTCTCTTCCAAAATAGATAGGACTAGATGAGTCTGTCTTCCTCATCACTCAACTAGCATGCCAGACCCACATTCACTCACATCTTTGTACAGAGGAGCAAAATACCAGACCACAGCCTGTGCCTGTTGCATTCAACAAGCGCATGTAAAATGATGTGAAGTTGCAAGTCTGTCATACAGTTTTCCAGCTATTACATACACTGATCATAAAAGCAGCATCTGGATGTTCCTTCACCACACCACATGTACATGCAAGGATGGCAAATACTGCATTCTCTGTCAAGTTGACTTCATGTCCTCCCTTCTATGCACTGCCAAGAATGAGCACAGCATGTGTATTGTGAATTCATTTCTCCCAAAAATGCAGATCACAGAGAAATCCTTACACAATGAAACAAATGAGCACAATCATTCTCAAGCAAGGAGATGGCATAGACACTGGACAGTTAATGCTAAGCAGAGCAAGAATTAAGATGAGTTGGGATAAAGATAGGAAGCACTGATTAAAGGCAGAGCTGGGGACAAACCAATTCACAGAAAGACAAATGAAGCTAAAAAGCATGTGATTTGACTAAGAGCCCAAATACAAATCTTCTGATGCCGGGAGAAGCATCCGACACAAAAATAAGAAGCACATTTTGATGTAACAAAGGATGGATACAGATGAATGAATGATACAAATCAGCCAAGCAACAACAGGGTTGGACATCAATAGCAAACGGGAAGTCTTGACTGTTTAGCCATAAAGAAACATTAGCATTCTGGGACATGTTGCTCTCCAAACAAGAAAATCTAACACTGAGCATTAAAAATGAAATGTGGGGCAATCAAAGCTGAAAGAACCCTAACATCCCAGAACATACTCAGCTGCCATGTCAAGCCAGACTTACATGTCTTGATTCGTAGTCAATGTGAAGGGACTAGGCATAGATTGGGAGTGCTACAGAGATCCAGATACTCATCCCAAGTGCCCTGTTTATCATCCTCCATCTCCTGCTCAAAGCAGCAACAGGAAGAAGAATGCTGACCTTGTCTTATTCACCACACAGGATTCATTTTTAACAAAGACATTGTACTCTAAATGTACTGTAGATAAAATACTTAAATTAATACATCCCAATAGGAAGGAGGAGAAGTACAGGACGCCTGACTTCACACTTGTCCTTTGATAGCTAAGAGTCAGGAGATTTTGTTGCTCACACAAACAAGATCTAGCTGTACTGAAAGGGGGAGGGAGAGATACCCACAAATAATTAGAAGCAAATACCACCCAAAGCTTGAGAGAGATACCCTCAAGTTCATGCTTGCTGATTCTTTGATATGAGTTGACTGGGAGATGATTTCAGCTGAAATGTGAAAGAAGAGGGGCAGAAACTAGTCATCTTCAGCAGCTCCTCTGGAAGGGCCCAGAAAGATGAAGCTTAATACAGGTATATATAAGATGGATCAGAAATTACTTTAAAGGCAAAGGTCACCCTTGCTCAAAAGCCAATAGTATCTGACTCTAGAGTTCAGTGCTCATCTCTGTTTATAGACAAAGAACCAGCACTGTCAGCATCTGCAAATCTTTCCATGGACATGTGGCAGGCATGCCTCAACATGGAATGCTGTTTACCTTCCCACCGAAGTGGTACCTATTTAAATTGTTTTTAGTTTTAACTGTGCATTGTACAGTAAAACCTCGGATAACACTAAAACCTGGTTCCACAAGTCTTGGTGTTATCCGATTTTTAGTGTTATCTGATGCATGTTAAAATCCTATGGGATTCATAGAGATACATTGTAACCACACAGGCTTTAGCGGTTGTTATCCGATGCATCCCATAGGATCTTAATGTTATCTGATGCAATTCTTCCCCCCAGATTGCTTAATGTTATGCGATTTTAGTGTTATTCGATACTAATGTTATCTGAGGTATTACTGTATGTTTGTTGATTGGTTGTAATCCACCCTGAGTTGCCTGTGCGAGTAGGGCAGAATATAAATACAAATAAATAAATAAATAAATATTTATCTACTTGCAATTTCTTGCTTTTGAACTGCTAGGTTGGCAGGAGCTGGGCAGGAGCTGGGACAATGATGGGAGCTCAGTCTGTCATGCAGTACTTGGGTCTCGAACTGCTGAGTTGCCAACCTTCCAGTCATCAAGTTCAACATCTTAACCACTAAGCCATCACAGTCCTTTACCCTTGCCTTTTCTTTATTCTTGTCAGAGGCACCACCAGCATATAATAACATACAAAGCTAAAATTAACACATCTAAAATATCAGGCCACATCAACAGCATTTGCTCTTGCCAACATAAGGTCCTCTTCAGTGCATGTTGAGGTGTATCATGTGCATTGTATCATATGGGAGATAGTTTGTACTTCTCCACATTCACACAGGCTGTCATCTACAGGGAATCCCCACTTTTTCAGATTAGTCCTTGATCTTCCGACCCCTGCATGCAGTCTATTTAAAGCATTCCACACAGGCCATGGTTGTTCTTGCCCAGGTGGTAGAGAGTCATGTGGTTCTGCCCAGTTATCTGGTAGCTCCTTGCTCGCCTTCCATAGTTCTAAGGCAGTTTGTGGGGGCTGGTGGTTCAGAGGGACAGAAGTTGTGAGGAAGCTCTGCCTTGATTTCAATCTCTGCTTGGGTGGTTGGCGATCAAATAGCAGGTGTGTTTCTGAGGACCTTGCTTTGATCCACTCTTTCTGAGCAGCACTTTCTTAATGGAATTTTGGTGGAGGGATGCCAGCTAAGTAATGCATTTTTTGTATCAAGGTTGTTTTAAACATCCTGTGACCAGTCTCGCTGTTTCATTTAAGGCCGCATCCACCTGTTTTGCATGTTTTGATCTGTACCACACTGGATTAGCATACTCTCCTGCAGAGTAACATAAAGCTAACACAGAAGTTCTTAATGTGTGTGGTTGGGCACCCAACCAACCAACCAACCAACCAATCAATCAATCAATTTTATTTACAATCCATGACCAGCATAACAAGAACACAAAAGCATAAACACACATCATAAACCAACTAGACTGGACAGAAGTAATAAAAGGAAACTATACTACTAAAAATGTACAGAGAATTGACATACCGTAGCAGGCCACCTATCTAAAACAATATTACTAAAATTCCTCAATAATTACTAAAACCTAATGTCGTGAAGATAAAATGCAAATATTTACAAAAAAAGACGAGGGATAGCCTTATTACATGGATATAATATGCTCTCTGCTAGAGTTGTAATTTACTAAAACTCAGTAAATTATAGCCAAACCAAATAATGACAAGAGTGAAGAGGGAACTTAACAAGGTAGTATTGATCAGCTGCTTAGTGCGGGAACAATCTCAATAAACTATAAAGCCACACTAGACTTCCTAGTCAGCAGCCGATGTATGCTTCGAGCCTTCACACAAAAACCTGCCACTTTGTGTGTGATGGCAATACTACTGTCCTGGAGTAGGAAGGAAACTTGTAAGACTGGCAATTTTCCTGTGCATTGATGCAGTAAAGGGATTATTAATTCTGCATGGGTGTCTCTATAGAATGAGCAAAAAAGGAGAATGTGCTCAATCAATTCAACATCCCCACTACCACATGGGCATAATCTTTCCAAATAGGGTATCCCATTATATCTGTCCTCAAGGACAGCAGAAGACATGCATCCACAGTGTGCCTGGGTGAATGCCAGCCTATAATTTGGAAGATCTAATTGCTGCAAATAGGCTGCAGGAACAACCTGGTACCTGATGGAGTCATTGCAATAAAAACCAGGAGACTTGGCCACATCTTCTTGCCGTTCCGAGTCCCTTATTCTCTGTTTCACCAACTCCCTGGCTTGTTGTGCTTCCATTGCAAGCAAGGTAGGTGGACACAAGCCCAGTGAAGCCAATTTATTAAGTATATTCCCAGGAAGAGCGGAATGAGTCTTGAAGTGTAAGAAAAACCAAGGTGCCCAAGGAATTATGTATTTTAAGCCAATATGAAATTATCAGCATCCAGCACCTAGACTCCACCTTCACTAAACCCATTTCCAGCCTTAATCTGGCATTGGAAACGCAGCCGGGGGATGAGAGAACAGCTCTGAGAAACTTTTACTGAACTCTCTCCACCTGCTGAAAACTGGTTAAAGGGCCTAGCTGAGCACCATATGTAAGCTGGGTGAGTGATTTGGCTTCAAACAATTTAATGGCTGCTGGTACACAACCCCCCCCCCCACACACACACACACACACCGCTCCAGTAGAACCTAAGAATTGCCGATGCACTCCTCTGCGCATTCTGAACCACATGATCAATATGTGTCTTCCTAGACCCTGAGACATGGAAATGGACCCCCAAATAGTTAAAGCTAGGGACCTGCTGGATAGGATGGTCCTCGATTTTCCAATTGTAAAGTTTGGGTTTCCTGCCAAAGACCATGATCTTTGTTTTGGCACAATTAATAATAAGCTGATTTTCCTTACAATAGGTGACTAATGCTCTGAGTGCCCGTCTAAGGCCCACCGGTGATTTTGCCAAAATGAGGGTATCGTCAGCATAAAACAATGAGTTAATATGCCTCTCTGCTAAATTTGGTGGATGGAAATTTGGATCTGCCAAATGATTGACCAAGTCATTGATATAGAAATTAAACAATAGTGAGGCCAATATACATCCCTGTCGCACACCTTTCTGGGTGGAAACTGCAGAGGACAAGTGACCCCAAGAGGAGCAGCATACCTTCAAAGCTGATTTCTCATGCACCACAGAAATCAAGGCCAAGAGGCAGCGATCAATGGAGGTGGCTTTTAAGTTTCTCCCACAATTTGGTCTGTGAAATAGAATCAAAGGCAAATTTTAAATCTATAAAGGCTGCATAGAGTGAACTCGGATACTTCTCAAAAAGGTGTTGTAGGATTAGGCAATTGTCCATAACCAATCTTCCTGTCCTGAACCCATCCTGTTCCTCAGCCAAAATAGCTTCCCGGTCGACCCAGTCTTTTAGCTTCCAATAAAGATATCTGGTGTAGAGTTTGCTGACTACCCTAAGGAGACTTATAGATCTGTAGTTGGATGGGTCATTTCTTTGCCCTTTCTTAAAAATGGGGACAATTACTGCCAGCCCCCAGTTCTGAGGTACATACCCTGTCCTATCCATAATAGTAAATAGTGAGGCTAGAACAGGTGTCCACCAACCAACATTATTTTTAATTAACTCGGGGGGGGGGATACAATCAATACCTGCTGCCATACCAGACTTAAGTTGGGCGATCAGCTCCTGGGTTTCTTTCTCTGATACTAGTAGCCAGGAGGGCAATTCTTCCCACTTAACCTCTGCAGGAACTGGGGGTTCAGTCTCACTGTATAAAGACTGAAAGTGATTTCCCCATGTCTCAGGTGGAATGCTGCATTCAAGATATGGTGATCTTACTGCCGAGAGGCCTGCCGTGATATGCCAAAATATTGCAGAACGGCCTTCTTTGACTGCGTGGCTAAGACACCTCCATGTCAACTTGGCGCCCTCATTTTTTTCTTGGTTATCAACTTCTTATAACTCTTCTTTGCTTCCAAAAGAGCTTGTGGCAAGGGAGGACTGGGACTTTCCTTGTAAGCTTTAAATTGGGTGACCAATCTTTGTTTGGGCGAAATGCATTCATTGCCAAACCAGGGCTTAGACCGGGGGTTATTTTGGTGTGACCTTCCATTAGATTTGAAGGTAAGACGTTTGTTCAGGTCTGCAACAAGTTCATCGTAATGAGCTAAAAGCCCTTTTGGGTCCGTCTCTGAGATAATAGCAGTGTCTCTTTGCCAGTACTATTCAAAGTCCAAAAGTGTCTTCATCCTGCTGTCCAGGGCTTGAGACCATTTCACCCCACAGCCCTGAGGCCTCTGAGTTAATTCCAGATAATGCCTCTTTCTTAAATGCAGAAAGTAGCCAAATGATCTCAGAAGTAGCCAGAGTGGAAAATGATCGCTGTCCATGCACAGGATAACCTCAAACCAATCTATCCAATTGCGCAGATTATTAGACACTATCATATAGTCAATGGTACTCCTTCCGGCTCTGGTCCAATATGTGAACTCTGCTGAGGAGTCCCCTGGGGTTGCCCCATTAAGGACCTGGAGATTTAATGCATGTGTCATCTGAGCCAGGCAGAAACCTATATGATTTGACTTCTGGTCTTTGAACATCTGGTGATACCTAGGCATGGAAAATTCAGGGGAAGGAGGGCAAGTGCGGAGACATGCATATAGTGTTGTGTCATCCGGGCCCATTCTAGCATTAAAGTCTCCTCCAATCAGGAAATATGTGGTAGGAAAGGTCAATAGGATATATAAACCTCGAAATTGGCCCAGCGCTCCTTAATTTGGCTCAATCTTGTCAGAGGTGGAAAATAAACACAGATCACAATGAAGGTAATTTTTCCAAAGGAAATCCAGACTGTCAAGGCTAGTTGACCCAGAGAAACGGTCTCAGAAGTGGCCCGGAGTGAGCTTGCCACCAGAATCACAAACCCACCTTTGTTCTGGCCCCTTGAGGACTCTTTGGTTGCTGACAGGGCATGGGCTGCAAATCTGTTAAGGACAATATCTGTAGTTGCCCATGTTTCCTGAATTAAAGCCACCTCAATGATGTTGAATTTTTCAGAGCTCTTCTCCCGCTATCCACAGGCATTCCATGTTAAGATCCTAATTTGGGGATTATGGTGGTCGGTGTTCCATCAATTGGTGGGTATCTGCACACTTGTTAGAAGAGGCTGTGTGACTGATGCCTCCGTGTTGTTAATGTCTGTATGCTGAGGAAGCAGTTGGCTATCTGTCTGTGTCTCCATTATATAAAAGTAGAGGGCCCTGGTCATTTGTCAGAGCTAAAGGTGAACTATGAGTATTTGAAGTATTTAAAGCTAGCAGCTCATTTATTTCATTAAAATGCAGATCACTGGCAAATGGAAGTATTGGCCTGGGAGTTTGGTGTAGGCTACAGGGGTGTATCTGCTGTTTCTCTTGGGATGGAACAGTCTGAACTTTTGTTTCTTCTGTACACATCATCCAAGATGGAAGCTCTTCATCATTGCCATTATTGAGAATATCTGTGGGAGAGTTGCTGCAATAAACAGGCAGGCATCTCCTTGGGCTTTTATGAGTCGCTCCCTTAGGGGTATGCCTAGCAGTGGGAGAATCTAAATATATCAAGTTTTGGGCAGCTGGGTGTTGTTGTTCCACATCAATAAAGTTTCTGCCAGGAGGGGAAGGAGATTCTGGGAAAATTTGTGATAATTCATTTTTTGCTTCTCTTAAAAATTCCCTGATCTCATCCCATTTTTATCCAATTCGGCACGGGGAGGAGAGAGGGAGTTAGACTGAGTCAAGTCATTTAATTGGGATGCTGACAGATTTTCAGTCTGTAAGATTGTTTTCCTCACTGCAATATCTTTCTTGAAGATAGACCAGAAGCTTGGAGGGAGAAGGGGAGTTTGAGTGATGTCTGAGAATACTCTTTGTAGCCCAACATTGTGGCTGTGGAGTTTTTCTCTTTGCTTGTAGAGCTCCCTTACACATGGCTGTGATGCAAATGATATTAAAATTCTTTGGGAATTCCAAACAGAAGGCAAGTTAAAAATTGACCTTCACCATATAAGCTGAGATGTTAAGGACATGTGCCAATGAATTAACAATTTGTCTTGCTGAGTTCCAGCGAGAGCTAGTCTGAGAATGTATTTGTAAAAGAATATTATTTCTCTGCAGGATCAAGGATCTGGGGGGAGCTAGGGATAGGAAAGCTGTCCTCCGAGAAGTACTATGGCCAGTGTTAGTCAGCAATTTTTCACCTTCCAGCCCTCTAACCGCAAGTGGAAGAAAAATGTCTTTAAGATCCTGAATCTTGTTGTCAATAAGGGTAAGTCTGTCTAAGATATGGTCAAGTGTTTTGCCAGTTAAAGCACAGACTCTCCTCAGATTATCTGAGTCAGAGACAGCTGGAGAACACCACCCTCCTCTAGTTGGGTTACTATTCAGAGAAGGTACAAACAGAGGGGGATAGATTTCCTCAGTTTCTCTTCTCGCAACCCCACACAAATTCTTTATCTTAGGGTCCAGGGCAGATAAGGTGGCTATATCACCTAATATCTCAGCAGGTGCCGGGGAGTTTATCTCTGTAGGCTGAAATATGTTTTCAGTAGCAATAGTTGCAGAACTCACAGTTTTCAAAGCTGTTTCTGAAGCTTCCACAGGTGACGTCTCCAGAGGGATGCAGAGAAAGTTGTCTAACTTCATCTGTTTCTGCTCTTTCTGTTTATCTATTGATTTATGGCCTGTTGGTGATCTTCTCAAGCACTTTTTCAACATGATTTAAGATGTTTGTCCTGCTTTAGGACTGTAACAGCAGGAAAATCCCCAAGAGGTCTCAACCTGAGCTGTTACTCTTTCACCCAAGCCTTTTTGTAGGAATCAAAGCAAGTGGAGCCAAGTTTCAAGGCCATTGTAAGTTCCAGTCCTCAGCTCCAAACTCCAACTTCAAGGCTTATCTAAAACTTCTCCAGCTGCAAACTCTTAAAAGGATGTGGAGAGGGACTAATTAGCACAAAATAAAAACAGCTAAAAACAGGATAAGACCATATTAAAAGCAATAAAAGATCAGCATGGGATCTGGTTGAAACGCAGCACTTGCTGCTCTGGCCAGTTGGGCACCCCAACTTGTGCCTGTTATTTTCCTCAAGAACCTTCTGTTTGATAGTAGGGCACCAAGTCCTGAAAGTGAGAGTTTGATCCAGGGTAACTCCCAGGTATTTGGGGATTAAGCAGTGTTCAAGCCTGGTGCCATTCCAAGTCACCTTCAGGCTTCTTGATGCCTCGTGGTTTTCAAATGAAAAGCAAAGAGTTGAGTTTTTAGGCAGTTTGGCTTCATTTGATTATCCCTATAATAAATACTGTATATACTCGAGTATAAGCTTAGTTTTTCAGCCCCAAAGAGGGGAAACAGCTTATACTTGCCTAGGGTCGGGTTTGCCTAATTGGGGTGGGATAATAAATCTAAACAATAAATAAATAAATAAAATAATATACTCAGGTCAATGGCTATGAGGGTCCCAAGACTGCGTCAGATTGAGACGTGCCAAAAAATTAATTAATTTTACCATATTTTCATGTATTTTGATTATTGAAACTCACTAAGAGCTACTGCATTTCCCATCCTTGGCTTATACTCAGGTCAATCTATTTTCCTATGTTTTCAGGTCAAAATTAGGTACCTCGGGTTATGTTCGGGTCGGCTTATACTCGAGTATATACAGTGGTCATTAATTTCAAAGCCTCACTCAGTTTTTTCTCAACAGCCTCAAAAGTTGCACACTGTGTGGCGATTGCCAGGTTGTCCATGTAAAAAAAGCTCCTAGTGGCTTCCGGCAGTGGTTGATAACTGGTATATATGTTAAACAGTGTGGGGGCTAACACACTGCCCTGTGGGAGGCCATTTCTTTGAATTCTCCATCGGCTGCGTTGTCCTTGAAAATTGACAAAAAAATCTACAGTTTTCCAACAAACAACCTATGATTTTTGTGAATTTAACATCCTTTATGATGTGGGAGATTTTCTTCAGCTGCAGTGAGATCTACAAACACTTCACCTGTCATTTCCTTCATTTCAAAACCATCTTCTAAGAAAATGCTATCTATGCTTAATTGCTGAGGTTGTACTTTCTGTATGTTCTGAGACTATGGGATCTTATGCAAGCTATGAGAAACCTGGGGAACATAGTGAAAAGTAGAGACATCACACTGCAAACAAAAATTTGCAGTCAAAGCAATGGTATTCCCGGCGGCAATGTATAGTTGTGAGAGCTGGACCATTAGGAAAACTGAGCGCAGAAGAATAGATGCTGTTGAGATGTGGTGTTGGGAGGAAAGTTTTGAGAGTCCCTGGACAGCGAAGAGAACAATTAGGTCAAACTTAGAAGAAATCAACCCTGACTGCTCCCTAGAAGGTCAAATAGTAAAGATGAAGATGAAGTACTTTGGACATCAAATGAGAAGAGAGGATTCACTTGAGAAGGCCTTGATGCTTGGAAAGGTGGAGGGCAAAAAAAGGTGGCGACCAAAAATGAGATGGCTAGATGGTATTGTGGATGCAGTGGGCACAGAGCTGGGTGGGCTGAGGAGGATGGTGGAGGACAGAGGTGCCTGGAGGACAATGGTCCATAGGGTTGCAAAGGGTCTGAATCGACTGTGCGACTGAACAACAACAATGCTAGAATTAGAGTAGATCAGATTAGCTTCCTTCCTTCCTTTTTTTTTGGGGGGGGGTATATGTGTTTTACATTGCTCTCACCTCAGAATTCACTGATTATTTCTTCCAGTGTGTTTTGAAATCTTTTGCTACATTCTGGAATTGCTTTTGCACTTTTCTGCTTTCTTTTGACTTTTGCCAAGTGGGCGGTATATAAATGGAAATAAATAAATAAATAAATACATTAAGATTTATTCACCCAGTTCCTTGTTTTAGAGAGTAAGAGGGTTTTTAATAATTAAATCCAAGCCATACCTTGACTAGGGAGCCTGCATGTTTTGCCTGTTTGTTAGTGTAGTGACAATCCTTCCTTGCACGGTTCGTGTGAAAGTTAAAGCATTTTGTGGATTTGCAGGGGAACTTCCTGTGAATGCTGTTTGGGTCATTCCAGAGAGTTGGGCAGATGCTAAGGAAGGAAGATTTGCCCCTTCCATCAGTACACTGGCCCTCCATTCTACACCCACTCCAAAGCAGAGAGGGTAGTGTTGACTGAATGGTTTGTGTGGGCCTCTCTGACCTCAGAGTTTTCCTGACATCCAGTTTTTCCACTTCTAAACATTCTGCAAATCCAATATGAGTTTCACACTTTTTAAATGGGCATTATATGATTCTGACCATGTTTTGAAGAAGAGTAATGAAAACTTCTTTTATAAGAATCTCAAAGCTGATACCACCACTCTACAATTGTCTGCATGGAATTTGCACATAAGTCTCTGTGTGTGTGAAGTTGAGGAGTGCCAATCAAGTCTGCTTCTGAAGGAGACAGAATGGGTAGAATATTTTGCAGAGACTACATCTAAACCCACAAGAATCACCAGCAGCAACCCAGTGATTGCAAATCTTGGCACTCTAGCTGTTCTTGAACTTCAATTCCCAGAAGCCCTGATCAGCAGGAATGCTGACTTGGGCGTCTGGTAATTGGAAGTCCAAGAACAGCTGGAGTGCCAAGGTTCACCATCACTGAAATAGACCGTCCTGCTAAGGGTATCTCAGAAAAACATACAGATAGGCATCAAACCATGAAGGTACTAAAAAATCATAAGCAAGAAAGGTAGGAAAGGGAAATCTGAAAAAATATTTAGACATCGAGGTTCATTAGACTTTTGGTGTTTTTAAAAACCCTAACCTGTACTTCTCCAGAAGAGGAATGGAAACCTACCTTGGTAGCCTGGAAGGGTCTCTGCCTTTGGCAAACATGCCACAAGAGTTCTAGCAACTTTTCCGCCTTCTGTTTGGAGACACAAAGATATGCATTCTTCTCCCACGGCTGGCAAAAAAGTGACAGAAAGAGTGGAATGGGGTTGCTGCAGCTTAGGGTTCTTATCTTCTTATTTCTTATGTAAAACTAAGAAAACTAAAACAAAAACAAAACGCTTGCATAACCTGCTAAAAAGTGGGCTAAAGCCATAGCAACAGACTTGGGCCTAGCCACTGCCTAGGTTGAATATGACTGCGGGAAGAAATTTGATGTCCAGTATCTCCCCTCTCCCTCCATTCTGGGGGTTGAAACAGAGTTTTACAGGCAGACGGATCAGGAAACCAGGTACAGTTGGTGACTCAAAACCCAATTTCCCTCCTCCAGGGCAGTAGGTGACTCCCACAGCTACTTCTCCATATCAAGCCCTGCGAATTGTATATCCAGCCTGAGTCAGCTCCTCTTATCTCCCCTCCTCCCCAGTGCCCCAATTGTCTTTTGAGAAAGAGACCTTGTTCAGCCTCCCTCCTTTTATTGCAATAAAAAGCAAAGCAATGTCCAAAAATCCAAACTTTGTATCCAAGTGCATAGCATAGCTACAGTATTTCTAAAATGCTAATCTGAATAAGCGAGTCCAAAGAAAAAGATTGCATTCCTGGGTCCTTAACTTCTAAAGACACTCTCCTAAGCTTTCTAATCTAAACACGGAAAGCTTAACAAATGTAAACTACAAAATAAGAAAATGTGTAAAGTCTAAGAGTCGACCTTAAGCCATCCTAGAATTTCCCCAAAGCCCGAAAAAGCTACAAATTCGGCAAAGTGTTGCTTTGATGGTAAAATGACTAAGTCCAAAGACCAAGCCTCCTCTTATCCCCAAAGGAATGGCCTGGTTTCGGCCACATTTTTCAGAGTCCCATCTCCGATCTTCTTCTGGTGATGGTCCAAATTCCAAACTTCCAAAAGCTCCCACTGACTCTGGTAGAAGGACTTTCTAACTGAGCAAAAGCAGGTCCTTTTATCCTAAAAAATGTCCATCTCTCCCTACTTAGAAATTTGTGGGTGTCCTTGAGGATAGATCTGAGAGATAAGATTTCTGTTATCTCTTCAAGATCTCCCAAGGCCATGATACTTGGCAAAGTGCCCAAGGTTTAACTTCGCCCCCTTTCTCATAAAGTGTGGGGACTCGAAGTTTCAAAGTGTGAACAGGTGTATTAGTTTATGGGAAATCTTTCCTTTTCTGATCAAGAAGGCCTCTAGGGGCACTAATCCCAGTGATGTAACGCTTCACAGGGAAAGCTTCGATGTTACACTGTTCCTTTAAGGCAGTGGTGCCCAAACTAAGGCCCGGGGGCCACACCCAGCCCCCAATACCAATTCATCCAGCCCATGAAGCCCTCATCGCTTCTGAAAGTGGAAGTAAAATGGGGGCATTTTACTTCCGCTTCCAGGAGCGACGAGGGCTTCGCAGGCCAGATGAATTGGCGTTGGGGGCCACAGTCGGTCCCCGGGCCTTAGTGACTGGCTCCCTGAAACACATAATTGGCCCACGGCCTAAAAAGTTTGGGCACCCCTGCTTTTAGACTTCGTTCCTCAGAAACAGAACTTGCTGTGATTAATCAAACCACGGTACTACCTTCTTATGGGTTTTGTTGCTTAATTATACCTTCAAATTCATTACATCCAGTACCAGTTACAGACAGCAAGCTGTAGCAGCAGTGGCAAACTACAGGATACAGACAGTAGTGTAGTCGAAGCAGGGCTGACTGAGTCAGAGCCCTGGTACCTTCTAAGTAGCAGGTATCCTGATGTTATTGGCTCCTCCTCTCAAGATCACCTTAACTGCAATACTTACTGTTGCTGGCAAAAAAAAAATGGATTTTCTCAGGAACAATATGAAATTGCAAACCATCCTTGTTGTAATGAAAAATATCTGAGGGCATTTTTTTTAAAACAGGTATGTGCATCTCAGCAACCTTCTTGGTTGAGAGCGAGTCAAAGAGCCCTATCATGATGAGTCCCATGTCAACTCAGCATGACATGAGAGAGCAATTCAAACAGCAACCAAGCAGCCTTTACGGCAGAACTATATACACAGGCACTCTAGCCTTGAGCGCACATCCTATGAGGGATGCCCTCAGTCCTTTTGGTTGCAGCAGGATGGTTTCCTTCATCTCCTTCCTCTTTTCCAGGTTCCTCACCTGAGGGCTCAAGATGCAGTCCTAGCTTGGTTTAGCCTTCTCTTTATTCATCCATGGCCTATGGTTTTACTTTAGGCACCACTAGCAATTGAATTTGTGCCTTCATCTCCTAGTTTTGTATCAGTGCTATCACAAAAGAGAGGATGACATTATCAGATGCTGTACTTGGCTGTAAAGGAGTAGAATCTGTTCCTCCACTTCTGGCAGCCAAAGTTCCTGGTCCAGACTTACTCATTTGTAATACTAAAGACAGCTTTGACTCGTCACCCGGAAATACACACTGGCATCTGATATGACTCACTTTCATGTGAAGTTACTGTAGTGTCTGTAGTGGAAAAAAAGCCCAGTGCTAAACAATCTAAAAAAACCCCAGGGGGAAATGCTGGCATGTACCAGTCAGGTTTCCTCAGTGACAGCAACAGTGAAGAAATCTGGAGCATCCTATATGCCGCTATCATGGCTTTGCTGGGTCCCTTCCCAAAAGTCAGCAAGAGGAAAGAAATCTTATGCAAAGCAACCATTGCAAACTGAGTTTTCAAACAATGCAATATGCTTCTGACCAACTGTCATCTAGCTCAGAGGTCATGAAAAAAAGATGTAGGTGTGAGCCTGTCTCCCATTTTAAAGATTAACTTTTCCCCCTGCATCCAATTCAAGGAGCAGTTTTGGCTTCTAAAGCTTTAAACAGGCTCCTTCGCTATTCTTTCAAAGTACTGTACCATCTTCTATAGGCTTTTACTCAATCTCTGAGCATTGCTCCAAAATTTCTTTCTCCAGGCTCCATCCAATCCAGACCCAAGGCAACCTCCTGTATAAATGCTTATTTAGTAGCAGTCCTGGAGAAATGGGACTCCCCCACCCTACCCTCTAGAAAGGCTCTCAGTAACTAGTTCCTACAGGTGTATTGCCAAAAGACTGGAAAAGCCCATTAATGTATCTCAGTCCATAGAAACATATATTTTGGAATACCTAATTGAAACGAGATGCTCATTTAGTAAATGCCTGAGATTATCACAGAGGTTCTATTACAATTATGTTAAAAAAAAAGTTATGGCACTACTGAACTTCCAGCCTCTGATTCTGCAAACAGATACCTAACCAACTGTGCCTCCCAGAACAGCCAGCCTCTGCAACCTTGGCCAAACGGCACAGGCTCAGGACATGCTAAGAGGAAGGGATTAGTAAACTACTGTACTGTACTTCTAAGCACTCTCTGTCTGGGAAACCCTGAAAAGAGTTACTGTAAATCGAAACTGACTTGACAAATCTGAGTTATTAAGAATTGGGAAGGGAAGTTGAAGAATATCCCCCCCCCCCCCACTGCAGCTACAAGGGTTTTGTGGTACTTTACTTGCATGCAAGAAAAATCACAGGAACAAATGTACACAACAGAAAAGTACAAACAGAAAGAAAGGCCTTACTGCTACTGCTACATTATCCTATCTGCTAATATTAGACTACTTGTAAGATACTGTATATATATCTCCTATAACTCTGTCTTCCTGAGTTAGGAGGGAAGCACATAGGTCTATTTTGGGTTGGAGGGAGAGAATGGAGGAGGCAGGGTAAACAGCACCAACTAAGTGGTTATATTTAACATGTTATACTCCCATTTCCTCTCTCTGCCTCCACTTCTGCTTTTCACTTCCAGTGTACTCACTCAGTATCTGTTGCAAAGTCCTCTTTCTCAATTAGTTTCCAAACTACATCATCCATTCATAACTCAGCATTGCACGAGCTTTAAGTTCTATGAACACAATGTTTGCTTTTGGCAAATCTGTTCATTTGGCCTTCTCTTCCATTCCAATTGTTCTCCCGGCATCCACTTTGCTTAATCTGATGAGATAATTTCTGCATTTACCACTCTTCCACACCGAGAAGAGGCTAGCTGAATTGGTATCATGGCAGTGGGATTTCATGTCACAGTGATACAGTGCATACCTTACAAGCATAAGATTTCAAGCTCAATTCTATCCCCCTCCCTCCAGTATCTCCAATGAATGGGAGGAAATGCACATCTGACACCTTGTAGAGCTTTTGCCAGTCAGTATCAGCAAGACAAATACAAGTAATGGAGCCTGTAAAGGCTACTTTTTGGACTACAACCCCAATAATCTGAGAGTCACTATGACAGATGGCTATCCTGAAGAGAAATTCTGAGAGTTTGCTGTGTAAACAAACCAGACAGCACTGACTTTACAAATCAGCTTTGAATGTCTGCAGATGAGAAAATTTAACAGTTTATTCCCTTCACTAGAGAAGCCTAAAGAAAGCCCTCTTTTAGTAGATCTGATTTCTCATTTTGCAAGCCAATATTTCTTCAAGACTTGTCGTTATATCCTCTTTGTTCACAACCATAAAGTCACAGGATTTTTTTTTTCATGTAGAGTATTCGGGGAGTTCCCTTCCTCCCCCCAGCAACGGGAAGAATTAAGTAATTTCCCAGAATAGTAAAAACTCTTCTCTGATCTTGCTTCACAGAGGCACACTATTAAATAGCACAAAATCCCCCCCCCCATCTCTACTTGAGTATGGACAAACCTGTTTATATTGCCATCTCTCAGGAAAAATTAGCTGTGCCAACTTCACAGTGAACATCAGTGTCACAGTTCCCTTAGTTTGGTTGGCATCACTCCACCTAAGATAAGTAGAGAAGTAGCAGCGAATGCCAAAAGAATTAAGCAAGAGAACGACCCTTGACATCCTCTGAAGAGATATGAGCCTCAAGTCCACTGGCTCAGGTCCAGGAAGAGCTTTACGGCAAGAACAAACATTCTTGAGAGTATGCAAGAGCAAAATCAAATTAAACGATGGAGGAAGGAGCTTACTGGACAAGAAATAACATTAAAAGAGGATATGGCTGAGGAACTCAACCTCTCTTTTGTCACTTGGAGAACCCTGAATAGGCTGAGGGTAAGAATCCCTAAATACAAGACCAACATGCTCAGGTGGGGCTGGTGGCAGAACACAACATGCTGCATGAATGTGGAGAAATACAGAATCTGTTTCATTTATTGGTCTGCTAGTTACTGTCAGAAACATGTACCGATGAGGATTTACGGTAGGTTTGGCCAACAAGAAAGCCAAGAAAGTGGCTTCATTTTGGTAGCCCAGAGTTTGAGCAGGACACGGAAGAAGGAAAAGAATCAGTGTCACACCCCAGCAGAGCTGATGATCTGCAGGAACACACAGTAGTCAATGCTCAGTTCCAGCAACAACTTCCAACCTCTATGGGCACATCCTGAGCAGCCTCTGTGTCAGTAAGACGATGATAGAAAGCAAGAACATCTAAAGCCATAACCAAACAGAGGGAGGAAGGGCACCCTGCTAAACTGAACTGAGAAAACATGGGTGTAACCTCATCAGTGAACTAGCTTAAAGAAAATCAACTCATATCAGAACTCAAAGTTTTGTCAGTGTTTTTCTAGACACTTATCAATAACAATCTACAGCAGAACTGTAAATTTGTAAGGTGCAGGTGCTGATCACCAATCATACTTGATGTTGTCAAGTTGGTTCCCAAATTATTATCTCCCTTTTCCAGGGTTTTCTAAGTACTGTACTCTGAAGTGACTCACCATTACTTTCTTCTGGTAGTGTCCCAGAAATGTGTAGCTAGGGTGGCACAGTGGGCCATGGAACTTCCAGCCTCCTTTCCCTCAGGAGGCCCAGTGGGGAACTGAATTTCCAACTTCTGGCTCCACAGCCAGACCAATGGAGCCCCACCCAGCAACCAAATCCCAAATGTCTAATAGAAATGAAAAGTGTTTGTAATAGCTCTTCAAAGTATTGTTTTGAATTCTTACAAATAACCCTGTATTATAAATCAGTATTAATATTTTCAAACAATATATGATGATAAGGAAGATGATGAGATATACTTAGACCACTTACTGAAGTGATGGCGGAAGCAGACTTTGAATGGGAAACTTTGCTTCATAGCTAATTTTCTTGTTTACTGTGCTGTACCAACACTTATGGGACTGCTGCTGGGGTTCAAGTGGTTAAGATGCTGAACTTGATGACAGAGTGAGCCCCTGTCTCTGTCCCAGCTCCTGCCAACTTAGCAGTTTGAAAGGAAGAAATTGCAAGTAGATAAATAGGTACCACTTTGGTGGGAAGGAAAACAGTGTTCTGTGTACTCTGGTGTCTAGTGATGCCTGCCACATGTCCACAGAAACGTCTGCAGATGCAGACAGTGTTGGCTCTTTGGCTATAAACAGAGATGAGCACTTAACCCTAGATTCAGATATGACTGGCTTTCAAGCAAGGGCAACGTTTACCTTTACCAACACTTATTCTGGAAGGGAAAATAGTACAGACAATCACAGAGACATAAAGTTCAAATAAATAAACTAGGCCACAGAGACAAGGAAATTTTCTTTTGTTTAACATAGAATACAGATCAAACTGGTATAAGCTACTATGGAGTAGAACGATACTGATAATAAGAAAGTGCCAACATAAACTTTTCTCACCTGAAGTACATTTTCATAAAGCACCACACACTCTTGCTGTTAGTGGATTCAGACCTCATCAAATTACCATAGCTAGTCAATATACAGGACTTCCTATACATCCCTCCCAATCCTAGGCTAGCTGGTACCATCTTAGCCCAGGTTAACCAAGAGCAGAAACAGATGGCCTATCGGTAGAGACAGACATAAGTAGAGGCCTGATGGCTGGACACACAATGCAAGCTTACATCAAGCTACAGAGTATCTCTGCTGCTACTCACATGCATTATAGTTCTTATATCCCAGGCATTTATGAGGTGCCAGAGTGACTCTAACAAAACTGATGAACAATGTAGGCTTTTCCAACATCCAAGATCCTTTTCCACCCCCAAGTGTCTTGCATTTGGCTTAATGCTAATGCTATACCAATGTTTCTCAACCTTTGGTTTTTGGACTTCAGTTCCCAGAAGTCTAAGTCAATTCTCCAAAGTACTGATCAGCCAATGTACTGACTGAGTCTACCAATGCCAGCCACTCTTTCACTCTCCACTTTCAGCAAACTATTTTCTGGGAAGTCAGCCCTAAAGCTCCTCTAATCTAAGGATCACACTTGCCAGTGGAAGAGAAACAGAAAGACTGGAGCTCACCTGCACTATCAGTAGTGTAGATGAGCGCCATGGTGCAGCAGAGCCAGGGCACAAAGGGTGAGACTGGCTCAAATTCTGGATTGGGCAGAGTCAGTAACGTAGTCAGTAACACAGCAAAGTCACACGGTGAAACTTCCCTGTGCCTTTTTGAGTCTAGAGCAGGAGTTTTCAGCCTTTTTAAACCCAGGGCCAGGTCATGCTCCCTCAAATAGCTTCAGGGGCCAGATGGCCATTTTGCCCTTCCTCCACCACGTGGAACTTCCTGGTGTGGTGGAGACAGTGGGAGGCCACATGAAATGGTGCCACAGGCCGCTTCCGGTCTGCGGGCCACAGGTTGAGAATCACTGGCCTAGAGGACTGTCTCTATATGAGCCTGCACTTCAAAATTTACCACTATAACAATGGATCCAATATCTCCCTGCCATGAAACTCTGCCACTGTAAATTAACCATGTTACCATTCTCCAGTGAAAGAAAAGGTTGAGGGTAGACAAAATATGCAACAATATCATTTCAGGGTCTTTGAAGGTGACAAGAAATAAGTATGCTAGCAACATTAACTGCAGGCAATAGATTTCTACTTTAAAAAGCTCAGTGCAAATATGAGCACTAGATAATTGATACTGCACATTAGTATATTAATTCAAATTGTGGGCCCTGGCTTCTATAAATTACTAGAAGACTACAGTAATACCTCGGATAACGCTAAGACTTGGTTTCACAAGTCTTGGCGTTATCTGATTTTTAGTGTTATCCGATCCATGTTAAAATCCTATGGGATGGATCGGATAACGTTAAAGCTCCATAGAGATACATTGTAACCGCACAGGCTTTAGCGGTTGTTATCCGATCCATCCCATAGGACCTTAACGTTATTTGATCCAATTCTCCACCCCAGATTGCTTAACGTTATGCAATTTTAGCGTTATCCGAGGTAAATGTTATCCGAGGTATTACTGTACTTCCCTTCACAGACTGATAGAGAAACCCCAGAAATAAAAGAAAGGTTTAAAATGCTTTTATATACACAGTCAAACCTCGCCTAAAGAGCACCTCGCTTAAAGAGTAACTCGCCTAAAGAGCAGAATTTCCTCTGAATTTGCTTAACAAATAAAACCTCCAAAAACTCACTTAACAAATAAACCGGGCTTTGCAATCCCTCTGCCAGAAGTCACAATTGGTCATTTACAATGGTGTTTCGCTTAAAGAGCAAACTCTCTTAAAGAGCAATCCTGTGGAACGCATTATGCTCTTTAAGCGAGGTACAACTGTAGATGTGTGTCTTCTGAGAAGGAAAAGAAAGTTTACTTCTCAGAAGACATACATCTATTTAAAAACATTTTTAAGAACAGCCACAACTTCATGAGAGCGGATGGCTAAAACAATGAGTGAAATAAAAGGAAATGCCACCTGGAAGGAGGATAACTTGTTCATGAAAGAAAGACCTACATCCAGGATACCATCT
The DNA here is from genome assembly GCA_030440675.1 of Furcifer pardalis. Taxonomy (NCBI): domain Eukaryota; kingdom Metazoa; phylum Chordata; class Lepidosauria; order Squamata; family Chamaeleonidae; genus Furcifer; species Furcifer pardalis. The sequence goes on along the minus strand of CP126893.1, from coordinate 62,613,654 downwards.
GAACTGGACTAGGATTTAATTTAAACCAGAAATGGGGAACCTATAGTCTTCCAGATGTTGTGGATTAGAACCTGGAACAGTTGCTAACCAGCAACCAAGCTAATTGAGAGTTCTCAGAATCTGGTGCTAAAAACAGCTTTGCAGAAGGATTGTCATGTACTGTATTTTGAAACAATTTGAACATGGCCAAACATCCCAAATTTGGCATGGAGAAAGTTGAGATTGTTTTCTAACCATATGCCAGCCTTCATCCCCATCCAAAATCAGGCTTGAGAATTATAAGATATTGTTTTGTTTTTCCTCTTTCAGCTGCCACCACTTCAATAATCATTGGGAGTGTCAAGATATGAAATGTTGAATGTGCAGAGTTTTAAAATAGTTAAAGGAAGGTATATCTGAGAGTAAATAAAACAGAACAGCAAAAAAGACAAAAAATGTTGTTGGACCTTAAAGACTAACTCCTGTGTGGCACCTTAAAGACTAGTTAAAATAGTTAAGGGAAGGTATAGTTAAAGATTAGTTAAAATAGTTAAGGGAAGATATATAAAAAGCACCCCTGAAAATGTACATTGTGCATTAAAAATGGGGTTTGATCAGCAGCTTACTAAACATTACCCAAAACAATCAGCCAGCTCTCCAGCTAAATCCAGAAGCAAGGTCGCATTGCCTTGCAAAGGAATCTCTTTCATGCTTGACAGCTAAATGTGTTTACAAATGATAGCTGTAAACAAAATAGAGAATGGAAAGGATATTGAAATAATTGCTTTGTAACAAATAGAATAGTGCACTATGTCACCATGACTAGATCCAGGATTTGCAATTCCATCATTATCTCTATCTTATTTTACTAGATTCTTTGATTTCTTCTATCGCAATTTACAATCCCTGTAATTTACACCCAATGTAAACTGCAAGCTGAGGAACTGTAAGTCAAAATAATAATGTTTACCATCATGGTGGCAGCTTGCCAGATTCTGATTTACAGGAGCTGGATTTTTGCACTCTCAGTAAAAGCAATATAAATTCCCGTTATACATTTTCTGACTGCATAATTAAGTTCTGTAATTTACAGACCCAGCAAAAACCAGTTGTTTACAGTTGAAAGAGAATTACTGAATAAAAACATAAATATAAACATAATGAGGCTGGAGAAAACACAGTTCCATACTACCCTGTGCTATATAGCAGCAACAATGACAGCAGACGACAACGACAACGACATGGATTTTCCTCCATAGATTCAAACTGGCTGACCACTTAAAATAATTCTCTGAATATGTTCTTATAATATACTTAAAAGCTAAAGACTGCACAAAGCCATAATGCTATTTACTATTTAAATGATACGGCTTAGGGGAATATTCTGTTTTTTGACTGCACCTCTTTAGGCTATAAGCGCCTGCATTTTGGGGAATGTAATTAAAACATTATTTTTAATATTTTTATTGTAAGCTTTGTGCTCCTGTGGATTGGACTGAATTCTGATTTAAATATTTTCCTACAACTTGTGTTTAGCTTTCATATTTTTAAGCATTTGTGCCAACAGTTTTTCCTAGCTGCAAGACTTTGTCTTTCGCACCTCTGAAGTAGTTTTGTTCTTATGGAATTAAAAAGCTTACAGAAGCTGTCAGGAAACGACACATTTCCTAATGCTTCCCAAGACTTGAAATCGCAATTTCTTAGATAGGCCTCAGAAATCCTTTTTCTTCTCTCTGCCTCATGGACTCATGTCACAAGACTGCCTGTTTTGTTGTATTTCTTATCTTTCTAGCTAGCTGAGATCCATGTTTTGTCTACATGCCAGAACACTGATTGCACATGTGTAAAAACAATTCATTGTTTTGAGAAAGTTATTCCCTGTTACCTGATTGGCCAAGGTTAAATCACCTGACCAGGAATTCTCCATTTTGGAGAACAGTTAGTTAGTTCGTTTCTGTTTCCCAATGGATTAAGACCTGGTCTGGCTTATGGATCTGTTATTTCTCTTCTTTTCACAATGATTACCTAAAGATACTGGACTGTAAACTGATACTGGTTTTACTGGACTTATGGTTATGACCCCCTAATCTGTGTTTTTTCTATGGACTTTGTTATCAATGAACTGGAAGAATAAAACAGCTGTTTCTCTTTGAAGATTATTGTGGTTTTTTTCCTTATCACACACACACAAGGAAACTTGGCTGCATGCTACCTGAAGAAGAAGCCTCCCTTGTTCTGCTCTACTGCTAGAGCTCAGCAAGTTCTTTTTAAAAGCGGCTCAGATCTCTCAAAGTTGAAAGGTAAGGGTTAAATATGTTCCAGAAATGAGCATATGCCCAGGAGCATGAGTGGGAGGGCCCTTACAGAGACGCCTCAAGTCCGACAGAAGCAAACTGATTTTTCCTAGAATTACTGCAACAATGAAAAGACTTTTACTCTGATGGTATTTGATATGACTAGTATTGATTGTCTAATTTCATTCTGAAATTAGCCCTTTATCAGGATTAATTGTGATGAACACATTGTGATGAACACAAGCTTCTGTTTTTCCCCACAGAGAGACAGAGAGAGAGATCTCTAGGGCTCATAGGAAGGCGTTCAGGTGTTAGGTTCTGTGACCTGATAGGTAAAATTCTGTTTAACCTCCCTGCACAGATTTATACTCAAACCATAATTATGGGAAAGAGCTGCATCAGATTCTAGAAGGAACCTGTGGCTGGACCACATAATTGTGGGCTACCTTTTCCTCCCCAAACAACTGTCTCTGAAGCCATTTCACAAAAAGCACTTAACAGCTTCCTCAGCTGTAACTGCAATTGGGTGAACTGTTGTTGTCATTGTCGTTGTCGTTGTCGTTGAGGAAAGTAGTAAAGTTAAAACTTCTGTAAAGTTCATGGAATTAGCATGATCTTTTGGAGACTGGATTATTTTTCTATATTGTCTGATTATTTATTTTAAAATGTTGTTTACTACCATGAAGCAAAGCTTCCTGGGTGTCACAGACAGACAAAACACAAACCAAAAGCAGACACTATAAACCTGTTTTCCTCTGGTATCCTCAGTCTCTTTCATAAGCACTAGGCTCTCTACTCACGCTGCATGGCAGGCATAATGTGCAGGTGTGCACACTTATACATCCCTTCACATACACAACAGATACTGAAGTTACTCCAAGGAAAGTGAGCAGTAATAGCCAAACTGCAGAGGCACAATTCTGTTAACACAGTTGCCACTGCTAAAAATGCTGCATTTAAATTGACTTTCCCTGTGCTACTGCTCACGTCTAATGACAGATGTCATATGTATGCCTAACACTCTGGCCTGGTTTTCCTGCTATGGTAACAAAATAGGCCATACTGCCAGCGACTCAACACAGTTAACACAGTTAATTAAAGTGACTCACAGAACTGGAGCAGTGATATGGGTGTCACACTGCGATGCAGAAGGCAAATGGAAGGCCACTGCATTATATTCCTTCCAAGACAATCTTCATGGCTGATCGCCATGAGGAGAGCCATTATTCAGAACAGATGCGGCACTTAAAGAAGAAGAAGATGTATGCCTCCAAAACAAAATTTCACTCCATGAAGTTGAATGAAGAGGATAGTTTCTCTGCAAAAGCTTATGCACAGTGATGGGATGTCCCCGGTTCCAGACGGATCCCTGGAACCGGTAGGACCAATTCCGGAGGGTTCTCCGTGAGGGGAGTCCACTTTTGAGGCGTCCGGTTCAGTGATGGGATGACAAAAAATCTACTACCACGCCATGACGTCACGGACGTCATGGGCGTGGCCAATGTCATGACGTCATGACGTCATGGCCGAAGCCGACGTCATGACGCCATGACGTTGTGGGCGGGGCCAAAAATAAAAATAAAAAAAATAAAAATAAACATACACACACACACCCCTCCGTCTCAGCCCACCCACCCAAACACAAATAAATAAATAAATAAATAAAATAAAAACAACCACCCACCCAAAACACAAATAAATTACCCCTCGCTTACCTTTCTTGGGACCCGGCACCCCGACTGCGTCCACAGCCACCGCCGCCAGAGCTGCCTGCACCCCTGTGGCCTCCTCCTCCTCCTTTTTAGCCCGGCTCCGGCCATGGCCAGGGGCGGCGGGCAGCAGTGGCTCCAGCCGCGGCTCCAGCCGCGGCTGCCGAGCCTCCCTGGGCCATCCCCATGCCGCACCACCGCCGCCTGCATTCCTCCTCCACCAGGCGCCGCAGCCGGGCTAAAAAGGGACCGGCCCAAGGAGGAGGCCACAGGAATGTAGCCAACGGCAGCTCCGGCGGTGGCGGGCGGCGGTTGCAGGCACCCAGCCCACAGGCCGCGCCCGGCAGAGGAGGAGGCGTCAGCGGTGCCGGGTCCCAAGAAAGGTAAGCGAGGGGTAATTTATTTGTGTTTTGGGTGGGTGGTTGTTTTTATTTTATTTATTTATTTATTTATTTGTGTCTGGGTGGGTGGGCTGAGAGGGAGGTGTGTGTGTGTGTATGTTTATTTTTATTTTTTATTTATTTTTATTTTTGGCCCCGCCCACAACGTCATGACGTCATGACGTCGGCTTCAGCCATGACGTCATGACGTCATGACATTGGCCACGCCCATGACGTCCGTGGCGTCATGGCGTGGTAGTAGATTTTTTGTCATCCCATCACTGCTTATGCAGGAATAAACCTGTTAGTCTTGAAGGTGCCAAGCTGCTCTTTGTTGCTTTGCTGCAACAGAACTATCACAGTCACTCCAAGGAAGGTCTTTTCCTAGCTATGTGCCTAGATCAGGGATCCTCCATCTATGGCCCATGGGCTGGATCCTGCCCATGGCACCAAATCATCTAGCCTGTGTCCTCACGCTAGCCGCCACTTCTGCCACCACTTCTGCCACCTCAATCCTTGTCTCCTTTGCTTGGCTTGGTGTGTCTCTAATGGTGCTCCGTAGCAGGGTGGATGTTGTAAGGTTTACAACATCTGCCCTGCTATGGAGCACCATTAGGAACACACCAAGCCAAGAAGAGGAGACAAGGATTGTGGAGGAGCTGGGTTTCTGGTGGCTGAGGGGGTGTCCCTGGTGGTGACAGCGGCATTTCTGGCAGCTGTGGGGGCATTTCCGGTGGCCATGTGTGCATTTCCTTCACCTACATGATGGAGCTCCTCCAGGCCAGTAAGCAGGGGAGGGGGGAGGGGGAGGGTTGGGTACAGTGGTGGGATGTCAAAAATTTTACAACCCCACCATGACGTCATCACAGTGTGGGCAGAGCTAACATCATGACATCATGGGCGGAGCCAACATCATGATGTCATGACATTGTGGGTGGGGCCAAAAAATAAAATAAAAATAAACATGCGCGCGCACACACACCCCTCAACCCACCCACCTACCCACCCACAACACTAACCTGTAAATAAATTAAATAAATAAGAAAATAAATAAAAATACATTAAAATACACCCAAACACCCACCCACCCACAACACAAATCAACCAGAGCTTTTAAACCAGAACTTAAAGCTTATTCTGGCCAATCTTTCTCACACTAGGTCAGATGGAAGGAACTACAGAATGAACTCACCACAAGATGGCTTCATTTTGGCACTTTTCAACAGTTAAAGAAGTTAGGTACTAAGTCTTTGCCTAACAAGTTCTCTAGGATATCTAGGGGAGCAGGCTATAGGGAGCTTCAAGCTAGCAGATTCTCTTCCTCCTCCCCGCTTGGGAGGACAGCAAGGAGGCCATGCATACGCGCCAAGCACTGTAGGCGTGCATGCACACCAAGCGCTTGGCACGCATGTGTAGTGGGGGAACCAGTGAAAAGGTAAGCCTTGAAGGTGGTTCCCCCCAAAAGCTGCAGCCGGTTCTCCGGGACGCTGGGAAAAGTTACTACCGGTTTTGGAGAACTGGTGAGAACCTGTTACATCCCACCACTGGTTGGGTATGGTGATCTTGGGGTGGTGAACCCAGTCTGGCCCCTCAACAATCTGAGGGAGCATGACACAGCCCCAGGCTTTAAAAGGTTGAGGACCCTTGGCCTATATCCTCTGATGAGTCCCTATGGGAAGGCCAGGATATAAATCCCACCAACACACAAAGCTAATACTCCTGTTAAGCACACCTACCCCAACTGTCAAATGTGGGAGGCTTCTGATCCTATAACTATCCTAAGATGGACAGTTGTAAATTTTATTCCTCTGAGAGCTAAACCTTCTTTTGACCAGAATTGTTATTCAAGGATACCAGACATTTTTTTTAAAAAAAACCCACCTCTTCCACATTTGCCTGTACCTTACTGGGAAATTATAACTGGAAAGAAAAGCTCCTTCTTTCAGCAAACAAAACCCACCATCTGAAACAATAGACCCCTTGCATTTACTTCCTGGGTACTCTGCACAGGCTGTGATTCCTGGAGAACATCAGAAATCAGGTTATCCAGCCTCGATGGAAACTGTTATAACAACCAGAAGTTTTAAAAAGTACAGAACTAATAGCTACCAAAGTGAGTTCAGTTGGCAGCTGGGCTCATCACACCTAGTGACAAGTTTAGAAACGGTTGTACTATATTATGAAAGTTGTGCTGTGAGAAATACCTTCCCGCAGAGTTTTCATTTCTTAATGAAAGCTCCACTTTTAGCTTCTATAGAAACTCACAACACCTTCTGCATACTACACTTCTCAGTACACCAGGCAGTAATTGAAACTCATGCAAAAACAGGAAAGAGCACTGTCTGAGTGTAAGCATTTAAAGAGGCAAAGAGCCAATTACAATGGCAAAATTCTAATTTAATAGGTAAAAATCCAGATTCTCTGTTCACTAAACTGCAGTTTCCTTCAGAACCACTTGAACTAGGCAGATAAAACTCAAAGCTCATTTGCATGGTTTCCATGTTTTTAAAAGTTTCTCACTGTTTGTTGTTGTTCAGTTGCACAGTCGATTCCGACCCTTTGCAACCCCATGGACCACTGCTCCCCAGGCACCTCTGTCCTCCACCATCCTCCTCAACCCACCCATCTCTGAGCCCACTGCATCTACAATACCATCTAGCCATCTCATTTTTGACCACCCCTTCTTCTTTTGTCCTCCACCTTTCCCAGCATCAAGGCTTTCTCAAGTGAATCCTCTCTTTTCATTTGAAGTCCAAAGTCTTTTAGCATCATCTTTACTATTTGACCTTCTAGGGAGCAGTTAGGGTTGATTTCTTCTAAGATTCTTCTATTTGTTCTCTTCGCTGTCCAGGGGACTTTCAAAACTCTCCTCTAATACCACATTTCAAAAGCATCTCACTGTGCCATCTAATTAAAGCTTATTTCTTAATGTCATTTCACTCTCCGTTAATATATCTGCAATAAAATCTGATCTATGTCTATCCAGAAATAAGTCCAATTCTATCCAGGGCCACTCATTTGCATAATTGCTCTGTCCAACAATGTCAGTGTTAAATCTTCCAACAGATATGTAGGATTCACAACAGAAACAACAAGATATGACCGAAAGAAAATGTTATCCACAGAAAAAAGATCCTTAGTCTTTAAAATGTAATTACATCATGGGGTTTGAAACCCCGTTAAGAAATCATTCCAAGTTAGATAACATATTAAAATATGAGAGAAAGCAGGTTGGAAATGATGACCCCCTGCCAAGATAGTTATTTGTAGGAAAATTGAGCTTAGCAGCAAAAGACAATGCATGGAAAATTTACACAAAGTACTGTACTTTGTAACCAGAAAGCAATTAAGATTCAGCACAGAATTTCACAACCTATCAAGAAAGTGGCTGCCTGGAAAAGGTTGGTTTACACAACATAATTCAATGGCATTTCTGTATTTTTACACCAGTACAATAACTTCATTCACAAACCCTACTTCTACATTAATCCTCATTAGCAATGCAGCACAAAAAGCCATTCCTTATTGGAAGAGGACAGAAACAAATCGCATTCCCACATGATAAAACAGCGCACGCACACACACATACACGCACACACACACATATTGCCCCACAGACTGAAAACTCTCAATATACAGTAAAACCCCTACTTTCGTAAAAAGTCTGTTCTGTAGGCTTTTATGTAAATCAGTTTTTTACTTAGCTCACAGCAAACCCATATGAAAATGATATTTATGTAAATCGAAGCAATCCCATAGGAAAAACAATTTGTTACGTAACCTGAAGCAAACCAATAGGAAATTGTGTTGTGTAAATTGGGACATTTATGTAAATCAGGACATGGTTTTAGTGCAAAAATCATTATGTAAGTTGAATTTTATGTAACTCGAGGCACATGTAAGTCGGGGTTTTACTGTACATTACAATTCCTGAAAAAGGAAACATTAGCACATACAACTCACTAAAAAAGAAACAATGCTGGGGTATGTGTGGATGCAACAGGAAAAGAAGAGGACCAAATAAGTGTTGGATTGACTCAATAAAAGAAGCCACAGCCTTGAGAGGAACAATTTGCACACAGAGTTTTTAACCACCATGGCAGAAAAAGATGCATTCCATCTTTAACAACAATTAGTTATAAAGAAGTTGGGGGAGTTAGGGAGATACAGTATATTGCCATGTGCCTCAACTTCCCAGTTATGTGATAGAAAAGAGGGCACTCTGAAAATCAGATGACAGGAGGCAGAATCAATCCAGGTTATCTTGCAGTCTGAAGCAAAGCACAAGACCATAACCCCTCTACCCCCTTCCACAGAGGAAAGCTGACTGGCTAGGCAGCCGAACCTTGGTTTGATCCTGATGAGGTGAGGTACCTTTAGGGAGCTCAGAGAAGGGGACCCCACAGTCATTTCCTGTCCCAGCAATTTGCTACCTAAGCAGCGCTTACTCTGCCTGATGGAAAGGTTGCAGCCCAGGCTGGCTTTCCACCACAGAAGGAGGAAGGAAACACATAGGAGAGTGATGGCTGGAGAGTCCATGACCACACATACCCCAAAATGGAGGGATGATGAGGCCCTCACCCCCACCCTCTGGGACCACAATCATCAGATGAGTGGAACTCGCCCATCGGAATCCCACCTTTCTCGGTGCTCAGTCCCCCGCCTGCAGACTTCGCTGGCAGAGTGGATTCTGGTCGGTGTAGACACTTCAGTACCGGCTCTCCTTCCTTCCCTCTCTCCGTTGGCAAGAAAAACGCCCCGCCGAGATTTTGCAACCCAGTTTTAAAAAGCACCCGAAGAGGAAGTTGGAGAAGGCTGAGCAGGGGCCTCAGGCGGCAGCTTCCTGCGAGCGGCTGTCATTCGACGGAGGGCAAGCCCAGGATCCGAACCGGTTCCCGTCCCTGGGCTCCTACTTCGGATCTCACCGTCCCTTGCGTATCATCCCAGGGACCACACCTGACTGCTCTGGGGCCCCAACATCCGTCTGGGGAGAGAAAGGCAACAGTGGGGGGGGGGGGCCTTCTTTGGCTCTGACCCAGTGGTGGGATGTCAAAAATTTTACTACCCCACCGTGATGTCATCACAGTGTGGGAGGAGCTAACATCATGATGTCATGTCATGGGTGGGGCCAAAGAAAAAATACAAAATAATAAAAATAGGAAGCTTCAGGCTATAGGGAGCTTCAGGCTAGCAGTTTCTCTTCCTCCTCCCCGTTTGGGAGGACTTCAAGGAGGCCGTGCATATGTGCCAAGCACTAGGCGTGCATGCACACCAAGTGCTTGGCATGCATGCGCAGTGGGGGAACCAGTGAAAAGGTAAGCCCCGAAGGTGGTTCCCCCCAAAAGCTACTACAGGTTCTCTGGGACACTGGGAAAAATTACTACCGGTTCTGGAGAACTGGTGAGAACCTGTTACATCCCATCACTGCCTGACCCCCTTGCCTGGCGTGGTCCTGCGCCGTCGTCACCTGACAGCAGATCCAGGCCCGGGCTTGCCTCGCCCTGAACAGCGACACCTTGGTCCCCTTGGCTGATCGCTCTCCCTCCGTCCCCCAGGGCCGCTCTCAGAGGCAGGAGGCGCGGGTTCGAATCCCTCCTCCGCCGTGTGAAGAGTGAGACTGGCAAAAGCATCCCCTACGCCCCTCTCGCACGCACTCTGAAAACCGCATCGGGATGGCCAGACGCCGTTACGGGTCCATCCCACCCACCATTGACTTGCAACTACGCCCCCTCGAGCATTCATTCATTCATTCATTTCGATTTATATGCCGCCCTACTTGGTGAAAAAAACCAACTCAGGGCGGCTCACAACATACAATAAAATACTGTACAATGTAACAGTTCAATAATACGATATCACAGTATAAAATATAGTACAAAAAATAAATATAAACACAATATAATCAGAATACCACCCATAAACAATACCCAGTACAGAATAGACAATAAACAATATAATCACAATACAATCACTAATCAATGCAAAAATTACATAGTACAGTAAAACCTCATATAACACTAAAACCTGGTTCCACAAGTCTTGGTGTTATATGATTTTTAGTGTTATCTGGTCTATGGGATCCATAGAGATACATTGTAACCACACAGGCTTTAGCGGTTGTTATCTGAAGCATCCCATAGGATCTTAATGTTATCTGATGCAATTCTTCCCCCCAGATTCCTTCATGTTATGCGATTTTAGTGTTATTCGATACTAATGTTATATGAGGTATTACTTGTAATCAATTTAACAATATCTATCTGTTTGGGCCGTGCCAGCGAGCGGCAACAAATCAGAGCCACAAACGAGGCACATTGAAAGGCAAGGCGACCCCCAAGCCCGAGGTCCCCCAAATAATAATAATAATAATAATAATAATAATAATATATTAATATTATTATTATTATTAGTTTCGTGTTAGAAATCATTCTGGGTTGAAAGGGTTGTTGCTGGAGAAACTCCGCTCTGGAGACGCCCCGAAGGAGGCTCCTTTCGTGTCCCCAAGATCTTCCCCCACCGAAGTGGTCCCAAACATCGCTGCCGCCCGAGGCCGTCGGAGCCCGGCGTCGCGCTGCCGCCCCCTTCTGAGCTGCCCCGAGGGCGACCCGGACCCATCGCGCAGCCCGGCGACCCCACCGCCCTGCCCGCCGAGCCATCCCTCCGTGGCCGGCGGCGACCACCTACCGGCTCGCCGCCTCTTCCCCGGAGAGTCCAGCCGCGCCCCCGGATCATCCACGCCGGGCGGCGGCCCCTCCACTGCGCCCCTGCCGGGCGAAAGGCGCGGCCTCGGGTGCGGCCAGCCTCCCCACCCCCAGGTTTTGCTGCTTGCTTCCTCCTCGCCGCTTCCAGACCGTCCGCGGCCCCTGCTCGGACTTCGGCGTTTCGTTGCGAGACCCGGGCCGGGAGGGGCTGAGAAATCCGCCACAGTGACAGCGAAGTCCCCGGCAGGAAGACGTTAAGTCCTCGGGAGGTGACTTTCTCCTGTGTAAGAAGTGAGCATTGCCTTAAAAGAAATCCCATGAAGTGTTTTCGTCCAGAGGTTGCTAGACTACAATTCCCATCCTCCAGTGATGGGATGTAACAGGTTCTCACCAGTTCGCCAGAACCGGCAGTAACTTTTCCCAGTGTCCCGGAGAACCGGTAGGAGCTTTTGGGGGGAACCACCTTCAAGGCTTACATTCTCACTGGTTACATTTTCACATGTGCTTGGCACGTATGCACTGCCTCCTTGCTGTCCTCCCAAGTGGGGAGGAGGAAGAGAAGCTGCTAGCCTGAAGCTCCCTATAGCCTGCTCCCCAGGGTAAGTGACTCACCTTTGGATGTGGTGTGTCTGTGTGTATTTTAATGTGTATTTAATACCTTTACCTATACAGTAATACCTCATATAACATTAGTATCGAATAACACGAAAATCGCATAACATCAAGGAATCTGGGGGGAAGAATTGCATCGGATAACATTAAGATCCTATGGGATGCTTCAGATAACAACCGCGAAAGCCTGTGTGGTTACAATGTATCTCTATGGATCCCATAGAGGATCAGATAACACGAAAAATCATATAACACGAAGACTTGTGGAACCAGGTTTTAGTGTTATATGAGGTTTTACTGTATTGACATACTACCACAGTACCATAAATACAGGTTTATGTTTGGGGTGGGTGGGTGTATTTTAATGTAATTTTTATTTTATTTATTTATGGGGTTTTGTTGTGGGTGGGTGGGATGAGGGGTGTGTGTATGTGCTTATTTTTATTTTATTATTATTTTTAAAAAAACATTATTTGGCCCCACCCACATCATGGCATCATGACATTAGCTCCGCCCACACTGTGATGATGTCACGGTGGGGTAGTAAAATTTTTGACATCCCACCACTGCCATCCTCCTGTGACATTACTTTATGGGGGCTAAGGCTGATAGGCGTTCCGTTCCAGCAACCTTCAGAGAGCCAGCCTTTGGCCGTCCTTGCTTTTTCAGTGTGATTATCACAGTCATTTTATGTATAGGTTTTAAGATCTACATTCCTAAGCAGATACCTACGCAGTGATGGGATGTAACAGGTTCTCACCAGCTCTCCAGAACTGGTAGTAACTTTTATTTATTTATCATTCTATCTTATTATCCCGCCCCAATCGGGAGAAACCCCAACTCTGGGCGGCTTACACAACAGGTTTAAAATACATATTAAAAACCACCAATCAAAATCCAATTTCCCAATAGCAGTCAAACAATATAAATTAATACAATATTAAAAAAATCAGCTAAAAAGAAATTAAACATCTTCAGTTAAAAATCACAACGATTTATGAAAGGAGACAAGGACAGGAGTAAGGGGGTAAGAGCAGAGGATGGCTGCCTCAACCGATCAGCCACCCAACATGCGATCCAGCACCCTTCGATCCCCAAATTTGTCCTGCCAGCCAGGTTTTAAGGCCTTTCCGGAAGGGCAGGAGCTCTGTCTGCTGTCGTAGTTCAATTGGCAGGAGGTTCCACAGGGCCGGGGCGGTCACGGAGAAGGCGAGCCTCTCTAGCTGATGGAATTACAAGAGAGCCTCTCCGATCCGCCCTAGTGGGACAGGCAGACGTTTTGGGGGTGACAGGGTCTCTGAGATATCCTGGCCCACTACCATATACTTTTCCCAGGGCCCCGGAGAACTGGTAGCAGTTTTTGCTGGGAACCACCTTCAGGGCTTACCTTTTCACTGGTTCCCTCACTGCGCATGCGTGCCAAGCACTTGGTATGCATGCACGCCTACAGTGCTTGGCGCGTATGCACAGCCTCCTTGCTGTCCTCCCAAGCAGGAAGGAGGAATAGAAGCTGATAGCCTGAAGCTCCCTATAGCCTGCTCCCCAGGGTAAGTGACTCACCTTTGGATGTGGTGTGTCTGTGTGCATTTTAATGTGTATTTAATACCTTTACCTATATTGACGTACTACCACAGTTCCTAAAGAGGCCTGGCAGCCGGCAGGCCTGGTGGCCTGGCTTGGGGTTTTTAATGTAATTTTTATTTATTTATTTATTTATGGGTTTGTGTTGTGGGTGGATGGGTGGGTTGAGGTGTGTGTGTGTGTGTGAGTGTGTGTGTGTATGTGTGCTTATATTTTATTTTTTATATTTTTCTTTAGCCCCGCCCATGACGTTAGCTCCACCCACACTATGATGACATCACGGTGGGGTAGTAAAATTTTTGACATCCCACCACTGTAACCTACGCTGTTCTCTTGACGCAAAACAACAACGACGACAACAACAACAGTGTCTTGTGGCATCTTTAATTCTCATGCTAGCTGAGTTTGCATGGAGCAGGTTTGCTTCTTCAAAGGCTTGGAAGTACAAAATTCAAGCCAGAGATTTACCGGTATGTGCGCACTGATAATAACAATAACAATCATGGGACAGAACAACAAGAGGAGGAGAAATAAACATCTCTATTATTCAAAAACTGAGCTACATTCAGATGAAGGAAGAGGTTGAAAGCTGGACAGTAAAGAAGGCTGATGGGCGAAAATGATTCATTTCAACTATAGGGCTCTGGAAAGGACAATAATGCTGGGAAACATTGAAGCCAGCAGGAAAAGAGGAAGACTAAATGTGAGATGGATTTACTCCCTAAAGCAGGGATTTTCAACCTGCGACCCATGGACCGGAAGCGGCCATTGGGACCATTTCATGTGGCACCACCACCACCAGGAAGTGCCATGTGGTGGAGGAATGGCAAAATGGCTGTCCGGCCCCCAAAGCTATCTGAGGGAGCATGACCCGGCCCCCAGCTTTAAAAGGTTGAGAACTCCTGCCCTACAGGAACCCATGGGCTTGAGTTTGCAACTGCTGAGCAGGGCTGCAGAGGACAGGACATTTCAAAAATCACTCATTTATAGGGTCACCATAAGATGTTTAGGACACATAACAACAATTATTCAGTTCCCCACCACCAAAGGACCAGCTAGCATATCTGTTCTTGTATGAATTGAAATTATAGAAAGGAAGGTAGATGTTTCTGCTCTTCCTGCTAGTGCTGTGTTTCCCAAGACCCAACTGAGCACCAAATCCCTAAGTCCAGACCAAAACTTCAAAGTGTTTCTTCCTCCTACACCAAATGGCCTGGTGAAAAGGTAACCCTATGAGCTAAATCACTTTTCACCCTATTCTCAAAAACAGCTGTATGCTATGTGTGAAAGCTACGTGTGAATATCACAACCTGGTGGGCATAGCAGACAACCTGGGTCATTCCCTAACCAACGAGGCAGGTATCAACTGCTTCAGAGAAAAAGATGAAGGTAAAGTTTCCAAAGCAGAGCAGGTTCAGAAAGGTATATTCAGTTTTGTTGACAAGCCTATTGTGTGAATAAGTCATCCCCAGGTAAACTATGGTGCTACCTTCCTATCTCTTGAAATCACCTCAACACAACACTTTTCTAAATGGACTTTCACACAATTACCTGAGTCATCAAGTGTTGTGTAATCAAGACTTGGAAGATTAACAGTGGACCTCTAAGCAAGTTTACACAGAAAACTAGGTTTAAGTACATTTGGTGGGATTTACTGCTTCTATGTAAATAAGCACAGGATTGTAGTTGAAACATACAGTCCTATAAATTCTTAGCTCTATAGCCAGTCCCACTGAATTCAGAACACATTATTTCTCAGTAAACATGCCTTGGATTGTTCAGGAATTGAACCATATAGAGGTGTGACCCAGATGTGCTTTGATTCAAATATGTCATAATAAATTTGTGATGGGTGTTAATGGGCAGTCGGCATTGTGAAAAATGTAGTAAAGTAAAGGTAAAGATCACCCCTTGCTCAAAAGCCAGTCGTATCTGACTCTAGGGTTCAGTGTTCATCTTTGTCTATAGCCAAAGAGCCAGTGCTGTCTGTGTCTGCAGACATTTCCGTGGACATGTGGCAAGCATGACTAACACCTACAGAACACTGATTACCATCCCATCGAAGTGGTATCTATTTATCTACTTGCAATTTCTTGCTTTCAAACTGCTAGGTTTCCAGGAGCTGGGACAGAGACAGGAGCTCACTCCATCGTGCGGTACTCCAGAATCAAACACCAAACTTCCACTCGTTGAGATCAGTGTCTTAACCACTTGAGCCACTGCAGTTCCAAAAAATGTACTGATATATAAATCAAAGGCATGACTGAAAACACATTTTGTGTGTGTTTTTCTTTCCTGCTCAGTTAACCTCCAACAATCTGCCTATATCATAGTTTGGGGCTTGGGCCACCTGGATCACATTGTGTTCCTAAACACACAGGTAGCTCCAGTGATGGGATGTAACAAGTTCCCACCAGTTCTCCAGAACCGGTAGTAACTTTTCCCAGTGTCCCGGAGAACCGGTAGCAGCTTTTGGGGTGAACCACCTTCGGGGCTTAACTTTTCACTGGTTTTCCCACTGCGCATGCATGCCAAGCACTTGGTGTGCATGCACGCCTACAGTGCTTGGCGCATATGCACGGTCTCCTTGAGGTCCTCTCAAGCGGGGAGGAGGAAGAGAAGCTGCTAGCCTGAAGCTCCCTATAGCCTGCTCCCCAGGGTAAGTGACTCACCTTTGGATGTGGTGTGTCTGTGTGTATTTTAATGTGTATTTAATACCTTTACCTATATTGACGTACTACCACAGTTCCAAAAAAGGCCTGGTGGCCTGGCTTGGAGTTTTAAGCAAAGTCTTGGAGTTACCTCATCAATAAGCTACACCTGTGCTGTTCCAATTGCTGTTCCAATTGGAGAACCCTTAAGGAGATACAGCTGTTTTACATTTACATTAAGGCATATTATCCTAGAGAACCGGTACAATAACCATATCCATCTTGCAACATGGTGCTGCCCAGGCACTTATACTAACAGGTAAGTGATGGGTTTGTGTTTGGGGTGGGTGGGTTGATTTGTGTTTGGGGTGTGTGTGTGGGTGTATTTTAATGTAATTTTTATTGTATTTATTTATTTATTTATTTTATTTACAGGTTTGTGTTGTGGTGGTTTGAGGTGTGTGTGTGTGTGCTTATTTTTATTTTATTATTTTATTTATTTTATTTGGCCCCACCCATGACATCATGATGTCATAACGTTAGCTCCGCCCACACTGTGATGACATCACGGTGGGGTAGTAAAAATTTTGACATCCCACCACTGGGTAGCTCACATTGTTTGCACTTGGGGATCCCGAGAAATGCTTGGTTCCAAAATACTCAATCGCATCTGAGTGTGTGGTTCCTGCACCGTGGAATATATGCACTGTCTCAGAGTAACCATGGTCACTCCTTCAGCTGGTGGCAGAGTTGAGACTCCTGAAAAGCACACAGTAATGTGGACTCGGATGTCAGAGAGTGAATGCACAGCATGCTTGCAGCAGCTTTGCACGCTCTGTTCCCCAGAACCCTAGAGCCTGCTCAAGATAATGTCTTCTTGGCAGACTGACAGCTCAAGGGGATTACTGCACATGGTCACTTGCACTCAGGGCTGTTGCTGGGAGGAAGGAAGTGTACGTCTAGGAGGAAGGTGGTTTTCCGGGTCTTGTGTGTTGACAAGGCCCCTGTGCTGCAATTGTAACTCACTAGAGTGATAAACAAAATGATCTCCATTCCTGCACTGCCTGCTACAAAAACGGACATCTTTTCCACCGGCCTGCGACAACTCCAGTTGCAATAGCTGGAGCAAGGGGTGCATGTGTGTGGATTCTTTGAGAAGCACTGTCGATCTGTTCTCCTCCTGCCTCTGTCAGGCTTTAGATCAGGAGTTCCCAAACTTTTCACGCCATAGGCCCATCACGTGGTTGAGTGGGCTGGTCACATGATACCTCCTGCCGTAAATGCTACCATAAAACACCGCCGCAGCTGTCGTAAACACGTTTACGACAGCCACAAGCGCATTTATGGTCAGCATTTACACATGCGCAGATGCATTTTATTTCCACTTCCTGTAGTGGCAAGGATGGCATGCGGCCACATGAAATAGTGTCATGGGCTGGGTCCATCCGTAGTTTGGTCACCCCTGCTTTAGATAAAAACAACAAAGCAGAACTTAGAGAATTCACTTTCTCGAACTAGAACTCCCAGAGTTGTGATGATATTGGCTAGGGAGGCTGTCTGGGAGTTTTATTCTGGAAGGTAACTGTTCCAAGCACTGGACACACACTTGCCTTTAATGCTAAAGTAATAATGGCTTTCCATTTACTTTTACACCTTTTTAAAAATGAATACTGAAATGGATTACCATGGAAGGTGGTGGACTCCCTGTCCTTGGAGGCTCTTCTCACATTGATGTTGGACGGCACGGCTACCAGTCAAGGAAGTGACAGCATCAAGTCAATTCTGACTTAACAGCATCCTTTTTCACATTTTCTAGTTATAAAGTACTCAGAAGTAGTTTATCAGTCCTTTCTCCAGGGGGTACTTTGAAAAATTACTTGTAAATAACTGTACCGCTGTGCAGATTAGATTAACATGTGTTAATACATGAATATTACTCTGAAGATAGTGAAGGAATGAAAAGTGTAGGCAACTATCCTGTACAGATTTTCTTTGAAATAAGTCTTTCTCCACCAGTTCAAGACAGGCTATTTTATGTAACAAATCTTATAATAATACTTGGGTTTGGTCAAGCCAATTTGGAGTTATGAGGGCCCTTTTCAGGGTATTCTATGCACAGAATACTCAGAAGTGGTTTCCCATTCCTTTCTTCTGAGGGCATCCTGGGGTTGTGCAGCTTGCTCAGGGCCACAGCCTGGTTGTACTCACAGAAGGCACAGTGGAGAATCAATCTCCTGATTTCTAGTTTCACAGCTAGTTAGCCAACTCATACTTGTGATCAAGTCTAGGACAACTTGCAGTACATTTTAATGTGATTTATTCCTTGGGAACCTCATTTCTTTTTAAAATTAGCAAGATCAGGACAGACAAACAATGCAGACTTGCAGTGTTGGTAGTGATCTTGGTGCTGGTAGTGGGGAACACTTAAGTCCCACTTGGTTCATGGGCAGCCAGGGAGCCACTAAATTCATAAAAGGTGAAAAATAGGTAGAAAATGAAATGTATAAATAATATCCATGATCTCTCCTTTGAATTTTTAGTGTGGTGAAGAGCAACTTATACAATAACCATCACCCCATCACCATTGCTGTTTGGGCTATAGCAGATGAAAGGTGCAAGCCAACTATATCTGGAAGGTTCCATGTTGCCTCTTCTTCCTCTCCACCTCCAGCTTTTGACAGGAGACTAAAACCAGGCCCAACAGCTACACAAAAAATCTTCAGTCAACTTTTACAATTTATGTTAAAAGGACAAATTTGTTGAAATCAGTACATCAAGACTAAAAGAAAAAAGGCTTTTAAGGGTTTGCCTTAAAGGTAAAGAGAACAGACATTTATTTGCTGGTATTATTGTTGTTGTTTCCATTTATATACAGCCCCATAGTGCTAAAAACTATGGTTCACAAGGTAATTATGCAAACTACAGTTTGCTGCCAACAAATTAGGTACTCATTTTACCAATTTTGAAAGGAAGAAAAGCTGAGTCGACATTGAGCCCATTGGGATAGAAATTAGATCGTGAGCAGAATTTTGATTCTGAGAGAGGGAGGGCCAGTGAGAATGGGACCAAACTCACTTGGTTCTCTGCAGGACTGAACTAAAAAAATAAATAGCCCCTTGTAAAATTAGGATAGAAGAGAGTTTGCTATATGACTGCTCACTTTTTCTTTGATAGACCGAATCAAAATGGATGAACTTTCAGTAATCATGTAGTGAAACTATTAATTGATTTATACAATTGTTTTGGTTTGGGGTTTCTTTTTGCACCACAATATCCCCTAAACCAGGGGTTTCCAACCTTTCTATGCCATGGGGCTGACCATGCCTCTGGACAGCTAAGCAGGCCAGACCATGCCCCTGGAAGTGGAAGTAAATACAACTGGTTCCACATTTACGATAGCCATGGGCGCATTTACAGCTGACATAACTGCATTTGTGCATGTGTGGGTGCATTTTACAGCTGCTGTAAATGTACCTGCTTTCACTTCTGGGACCTAAACCCATAAGATTGTTTTTCTGTTGAAGTCTGTTTGCATAAAACATCCATCTTGTCCAAGCAAATCTATCCATGGAGATATTCAAAAGAGACATCTGTGTGCCAGGCAGAACAAAGAAGTAGCACATATAATATGTTCTGTATAACCATGTTAATTCGGAAAGCACACTGTTTGCACTCCTGTGGATTTGAACATCTAAGGTGTCATGTAGTCCAGTTCACCATGTGATGATAGACAGAAGGCACAGAAGAACAGCTTATTCAAAAGTTCTCCACAACAGCTTTTTCCTCCTATGGAGCACAACTAGAAGAAAGAGAAGGCTAGGGTAGAATTTAAATTGAATGGCTTACTTTTCCTCTCAGTCATGGATTCATATGAACAGGCTGCCCATCACTGTCTGAGTTGACCTTCAGAGATTTCTCCTTTTCCAGTGTGAGCATACCATAGCCAGCCCAAGACATTTTGCTGCCTGAGGCAGAAACAGCCAATGCCAATCCAAGCACAACTTCTCCATGTTTTGGTGCAGCATTCCTCAGAAAGCCAGCCTGAATCTCTCCCAAGAGGTATGCAAAACCTCTGCCAGCATTTTGTGCTAGTAGATGAGGAAAGGATAATTTTTAACAGCAAGGTTGTATAACTTAGTTAAAATGTTATGGTCACCCTTGACTGAACTTCCTGAAATAGGGTAGTTCAAATGTAAACAAGTGAAAGAAAAACCAGTTGAATAAAAATGGATTATAAACAGAAAATGAGAATTGTATAAGTGACGGTCAAGGAGTTCAAAACAGGTTTTTAAAAAGGTTATCCTTTTGTGTTTTATAATGTGAAAAAAGTTCATATTTAACCATTTAAAATCAAACAGCCTCGAGCCCTAGAGGCTGTAATACAGGGTGTCCAAAAAGTTTTGTGTAGAAAGAGGTGGCCAAGATGTAGAGAATGTTTTGTAAAGATTTTGTAATGAATATTTTGGCAAAGATACATTTAGCTACAATTTCCCATTTCCCCTTTGCACGGTGACTTTTGGGACACTTCGTTGATAAGTATGTCTTGACCTGGTGCCAAAATGATACCAATGTCCAGTGCCAGCTGAGCCTCTGGGAGGGCATTCCATAGATGGGGTAGGATATCGCTAAAAGCCCTTCCTTGTGTCTCCACATAATAAACTTTTCACAGTACAGTAGTGGGATATGGAGGAAGGCTTCTCCCAGTGGCTTCATACAGACATTACATGGCATGGGACTATGGGAGATAGACTAGAACCCTGTGGTACTCCACAGCTCAGACTCCCTGGAGCTGAGCAGAAGTCCCCCAATATCATTCTTTGGAGCTTTTTCCAAAGATAGGAATGGAACCACTCCCATTCCATGGAGCCTGTCCGAGATGATATCATGATCAGTGGTAGCTGCTGAGAGGTCTAAGAGAATTAACAGGGCCACACTTCCCCTGGAATTACCCCAGAACAGGTCATCAGCCTGGACAACTAAATAAATTTTGTGTCAGAAATTACTCTGAGTTGAAAGGGTTTTTGCTGGAGAAACTCCACTCAGGGGGTGCCTGAATGAGGCTCCTTTCATGTCCCCAAGATCCATTGTGCAGCACTCGGGTATCAAACTCTGACCTTCCAGTCTCCAAGCTCAGCATCTTAACCACTAAACCTAAGGCTATTTCAATACTTAATCCTGGCCTGAACCCAGACTGAAATAGGTCTAGAATAATCAATTTCCTCCAAGAATGTCTGAAACTGGGGAGGGGGCTCCCCTGGGGGGGGGGAGCCTAAGCATGTAGCTTGTAGGCAGAGATCCTTCATCTCCTTTGATGGAGAGTGGACAAAAAGGGGATATTTCTAATGGAGTATCACAGGACACTGACTCCATAAAAGTCCTCTTTGGGAAAGAGAGCACCATCACCTCTTTCAAGGCATAAGGCTCTTTTCCCTGCTGTAACAAGGTATTTCCCTCTCTGGATCCACCCGGTCAATCCAAGCCACCAGATGTTACAAACCACAATGGGCATGGGTCAAATATACATGTGGTGGGGCAAACTGATTCAAGTGTCTCATCCTCATCATTAGGCCACAACAACTGAAACACACCCTCATCTCCAAACCTAACTAGATGGTTCACTGGACACCTCCCTAGATATAGTAAAAAGTTCCAAGCAAATAAGAGGACTTTCTCTTTGAAGTGTCTAGCTAACATCTCCCAGCTAGTGACTGAAGGTCACTAGAGCTTGTGAATCCCAGCAAGCTCTTACCACTCAGAATAATTCTGCAGGGCAGCAGGGTAAGGATAAAATAATACTGTATTAACAAAATGATTTTTGTCATGTTAACTACAGTTTGGTAGGCGTAACTTTGAGTCCTGTGGTACCTGCACTCCAGCTATCATTTGATTTGTTCCATTGTCTGTAGATCTTCTGTATACCAAGGGGAATTATGACCACTGCTACACTGGAGTCGGCACTTGTGGGTGATTGTATCAACTCTCCTTTCCATCTCACAATTCCACAGTGAGGTCAAGGCTTCATTCGAATCACCAGCACTGCCAGCCAGAAACTCTCCCAGAGCATTTAGGAATCCACTGGTTTCCATAAGTCTCTTAGGGCAGACCATTTTCATGGCTCCCTCACCCTTGCAGGGAAGCTCTGCTATCATCAAACCAAAGTTCACATGGAAATGATCTGACCATGACAATAGGGTTATAGGAAACCACTCTTAAAAACAGATTGCCCTTTGTTCTTCCAGGGGCAAATACCAGACCCAAAGAATGACCTGCCACGTGCATTAGGCCCAAGATGTGTTGAGATAGTTTTGTGGTTGCCATGATTGCCATGAAATTCTGAGCCAGGACTTGTCAAGACAGCCTTGATGTGGATGTTGAAGTCCTCTAGGCACCTGGATAGGACTTCAACCTCATCACTCAGGTTCCCACAGGCTGAGATATACAGTTAGGTATAATCAGCGTATTGATGATACTTCACCCCATGGGAACGGATGATCTTTCCCAGCAGCTTCATGTAGATGTTAAATAGAAGAGGCGAGAGTACCAAACCTTCGGCACCCAGTACTGGAGAGGCCTAGGATCAGTGGCAAATGTAAAATTGCTGTAGGTTATAGCACTCCCCAGCAAGTACAACAGTTTCAGGGGAAGTTACCTAAACTGTTTGGAATGCAGAAAGGTATGTCATGGGGGATTACCACCAGTTTTCTGTTTCTGTGGCAGATGGAGTAGAGGGAGGGTAGGGATGGGGTCAGGTGCCTAAGCAGCCTATTTCTCTTACTGATCTTTTGCAGTCAAAACTGAAAGGGGAAAACAGGTGATTTCATAAGGTGACATTCTGTGTATTTGCTCAAGAATTTGCTCTTCTGTGTTCAACTCTACTGTGTACTATGCCCATGTGACAATGGCATGGTGACAATGGAAGTCAAATGGAATCTACCTGAATCAGGTATGTTGTCCTTGAAAGAAAGAAAGAAAGAAAGAAAGAAAGAAAGAAAGAAAGAAAGAAAGAAAGAAAGAAAGAAAGAAAGAAAGAAAGAAAGAAAGAAAGAAAGAAAGAAAGAAAGAAAGAGGGTGTTATCCCTTGAGCTGGCTGGTGAAACCAGAGGTTGGAGTTCAAATCCCTACTGAGCCTCAAGAATAGCCAGCCTGGTCAATATACATAATCCCCAGATGCCCCCAGAAGAAGGGACTACTTCTGAGCATTCTCCACCTAGAAAATCATGGAAAGGATTGCCATAAGTCAGAACTGACTTGCCAACATGCAATTAGTATTTCTGGGCCCTAACTATTCTATTACATACCTATCCTCCTTTTCTTTTAAAAATAACACTCAAGGCAATGAACAACCTAACTAAAAAAAAACCCACACATTTTAAAAATCACCACTAAAAGCTAATTAAACCAAAAAAAGCATTAAAATCAATAATCACTTCTACATATCTGAAATCAGCTGTCCCTCATTGTTATTAAAGATACAGGAGCCCCATCTTCTTTCGCATGTGCCCACCTTAGCACTCTAAGGAAACTGAGTTGCTAATTTTCTTCCTGTGCAGGAATTATTCAGTTTCTCATCTGAAGTTGTTGAGTACCTTTGATATAAGTGAATGATCATTTTAACTATAACAATGTATCAAACATAGCTTTTGCATTTAGAAAAATAGAAGAGAACAGGATTTAACACACACACACAATGTGTGTGAGGGGGGAGGAGAGAGAGGGAGAGGGGGAGAGAGAGAGAGAGAGGAGTAAAAATGTCTGCATTAGACAGCTCCTTTGCTTTGAGCATCTGGATCATACCTGGTTCTTACCTGATGTCAGAATGTGATTTCCTTCTCCTTCTTGCAGGACAGGATGTATGTGGGAACATACACCTGTTTACCCTTGCTTTTAGTTTCATGTCTTTGAGAACCTAAGGTCCCATTTCTGAAAGGTCAATCCACAAGCCACCAACAAGGGCTTTTTACAGGTATTAGATATAAATTGGCTCTTGCTTTACATCTGTCTGCAAAATAATGATACCTTTTCTTTTTTCTTCCATTTTCTGCTTCCCATGTCATAATGGGTGAGCACCAATGCTTTGGCAGCTAAAATAGGGTATCACCAAAATAAAATAAAATAACTAGTCAATTTGTTGGTGTATTATTTATATTTCTGGAATGAAACCATTGTGCCTCACATGCTACAATGATAACAAAAATCCAAAAGTATTTTCGGCTGAATCTGAAGCACATGCACTGGCTAAGAAGGAACAAGCCCTGTGGAGAAAAGGAGGAATTACCCTGTCAGTCAAGCTATAAAGGATGATACTGTTAGTGCCTCGGGTACAGATATCACACTTCTTCTAAGACCACAGGACTCTCTTTCATTGATGCCACAGACAGATACAGAAATTCTTCCTGGTAATAGACTCTTTTGCTGACTATATCCACCAAAAAACTGAGCTACTACCTTTCATAGCTTTAAAACATGACTTTGTTCACTATAACATTGTAGGATAAATGTTGGACTGTACTGCAGAGATCTCTGTAACATGGTCCTATCAGGGAAATAAAATTTACTGTATGCTAATTTATAAATATCACTTTAAAAGGGGGGTTGTGTTTTTCCCCTCTGAATTTTCAGTTTAAACTTGGTATTTTGAACATCATGTTTTTCTTTATTAGTCTGTAATAAATTATCAGTTTAGACTTTAAAAAAAATTAAGGATTTGAAGAGAAAAAAGGCAGATAATATTTGCCAGATACTTTCTATTACTCTTTATGATTCTGTAATAAATTATCAGTTTAGACTTTTAAAAAAAGATTTAGAAGAAGGAGAAAGGCAGAGAATATTTGCGAGATACTTTTTATTATTCTTGTAACAGTAGAATAACTGACTGTGGTAGACTGAGCAATTTGTACAAAGTTCCCTTGCAGTCTTATGATTCTGTTGATTAGAATTTTAAAAATAGCTTAGAGATTCTGCAGAATCAACCAGAAACTACATTGTGAAGTCTGCCATCTGCTGACAGTGATATGAATACAATGTATTCTTGAGAAGTCCCTAAAGTACCCCAAAGAAATCTGTGCTATTCCATGACCAAAGAAAGAAAGAAAGAAAGAAAGAAAGAAAGAAAGAAAGAAAGAAAGAAAGAAAGAAAGAAAGAAAGAAAGAAAGAAAGAAAGAAAGAAAGAAAGAAAGAAAGAAAGAAAACATGCACTTTGTAATACCTTTATTAGGACTGACCAAAATGCCATTGACGTGAGAAAGTTTCTGAGTTCTTCAGCGCTCAAAGACTAGGAGGTAATAATAATTTCATGTCAGAAATTATTCTGGTTGAAAGGATTTTTGCAGGAGAAACTCCACTCAGACAATGCCCAAATGTGTCTCCTTTCATGTCCCCAAGAGCTGGGACAGAGATGGGTGCTCAATCCATCATACAGCGCCTGGGTTTTTAACTCCCAATTTGCAGGTCTTCCGGCTAACAAGGCAAGCTCCTTAACCCCTGAGGAGGTGATGAGAAACAATTGAGGTTACAATCCAACAATATTTAGGGAGCCACAAGCTGCCCACACTTGTTTTGAAGATTTTAACAAGCCAATGAAAAACTCATCAACACCCTTTCCTGAACCTTACACTTCAAACTCATTGGCCAGAAGGTGGCATAAGTTATACTTGCAGGGTCTTGATGTTTTTTCTATCAAAACCTATAGGGTTCTCCAACCAAAACCAGTGTGTGATAGGATTTGGTGGAGAGACGTACAAATGGTGGCTGAGATGGTGGAGACAATGACCTCTTGCAACCTGTTATCCTCTACTTTGGATCAACAGGCATATAGCAGTACAAAGCCACATCTGAGTTACTCCAGAACAGAGAGTTCAATTGACTAATGCTGGCAAGAAGGAGTTGATATTCTTTTCATTGCTGACATCATTTAAAAAAACTGGTAATATAAATCATTTGTTGCTCTATGGCAAATCATCCAGCAATTCTCCAGTAGACTTTTGTTCTTTGGCTACCCCAATTTGGACTGGAGTTTCTAGTGTAGACTGCAAGCAGAGTGTGGCTGAATTGGGCAGGCAAAGGGAGGTACAATGTAGACCATAATTGTTGTAGTACCTGACATTGAGTATCAAAATGACTCATAACTGTATTAAATTTAATGAGCCTTCCTCATGGAAAGTGGAGATCAGAAAATGTTGCCTGTTCTAGACTCTTTTCTCAAAACATATGCTTTTCCCCATTCATATTGCAGCTGGCCTTGCATTGTCAAGGATTCCACAGCTGCAAGTGTTCCCTCTCTTTCATTCTGCCCTCTTTTATTCTTTGCTACAAAGTGGTGGGGGCTAAGACCGCTCTTTCTTGTCACCTTTTAAAAGAAGGTTGATTTCCTCCCTTTTTGCCTCCCTGTCCCAAATGCCCCCATAGCACAGAGTGCACTACTCAGCTGCTTCATTTGCCTCTCAGCAGAGCCGGCCCTACCATTAGGGAAAGCAAGGGGGGCACTTCAGGCAGCAGCAGCTGGAGGTTGTGGAGCAACAAGATGTGTGAGTGGCCTGACATGTCCCACTAGCTCAACTCTCCCTAGCATCCCACCACCATCATGGTAGATGCTGTCCATAAACACTGGTGTGTATGAAGGATTGTTGCACTGTTGTGGGATACCCACTGTTCCCCTTCTACATGAGAAATGGGAAATGGAACACTCTCTTAGCTTCTTGCAGCAGAGGTGGAAATGCCCCTCAGCCTGTAAGCAAATAAATGCAGTTACAGGATACAGGTGAGTCCTGGAGTGTTAGGAAGGTCCTTTCTATTGGGAATAGTAACTTTTGTATTGGAAAAAGGACCACAAAGAAAGATTGAATAGTTGTGTGTTACATCCTAAATAATCTCAGCAGCCACTGAGGATGGGTAGCTTACTCCTTATCAGATACCATTCATAAGAGAGAACCATTCACAAAGGAGACAAGTTAATCACCAGTTGTAATGAATTTTACCTTTCAGTTTTAATGTTATTTTAAACTCTACTGATTTATATGGCTTGGAATTCTTATTACCCAATCTGTGCATTTGTATATTGGTATGTTTTATTCTGGTCATGTACCGTCAATAAACTTCGATCTGGACACCTGCTGGAGAGGAACTGAAGTGTCCTCAACTTCTCATATTTGTGTAGGAACAGAACTCTCCCCACTCCTGCTGATTCAAGTCTCAGTTGATCTATTGCAGTGGTGGTGAAACCTATGGCACACGGAGCCCATTCTGTGGGCACATGTGTAGTCACCCCAGCACAGAGTTTGCTCTGCCCCTCTGCCCACCAGCCCAATGGGAGTGTTTCCTTCCTCACCTGTGGCTGTGTTGGCACTTTGTGACAAAAAAGTGGGTTTTGGATTGCAGTTTGGAGTTCCCTAACCCACAGATCTGAAGTGGAAATGCCCTTCCAGTGGGTGGTGGAGGAGCTATTACTACGTTTGACCTGCAAATGGCAGCTGAGTTATACTGAAAGAAGAAGAATGAATGGCCCAGTGGTTACTCTCAAAACCCCTGCTGGAGAAGGAAAGATCTGAGATGCCACCTTCTTCCTATGAGAAATTCTTGTAAGGACAGGAGATCTGTGCATTGCATTTTCCATATATTACTTGTCTCAACGGTAGTGCTAGCCTGCCTCTGGCATTTCTGCCAGTCAAGAAACAAAACGGCTTCGGTGGTGCTGTCCAGAGTGCTAGAGAAGCAACATGCCTCTTGTCCAGGAAGCAAGAAAGTTGCGCTGGTCAGCTAGCCCTGCAAGGAAACAAATCTTGATCCTGTTACGCATGGATATCTCAAGGCAGAGAATTACAGCTGGGATTACTGCCCTAGCACTCTGTCCTTGCAACTATGGGTATATTCACACAATCACAAGCCTTGGAGTGACTGCTTGAAATTGCAGTGTGCTGAAATCTTCTCCACATATACTCTCAGATGTTCTTGGGCCTGTGCATCCAGATTTGCCACACTGATTGTATAACCTAATTGCTGGGACACTTAATCTTTTATGTATCTGTGTTTTTCACTGTTTGGCCTATACATTGGTTTTATCCTAAGGTCAATGGTATTGAAAGCATCCTATGATGTGAGCTCTCAATGCTCCTTTCTACACTTTACCAGTCCAACTCTGAAAGATGTACCCCTTGTAGTTTCTCCCAGCCTTTGGCTGAACAGGAGCTTGACTACAAACATAGCTATAGGCCTCTAAGGACTGCTTTTAATTGTATCAGTTCAAAACTAATCATAATAATCTAGTCCTATCAGGATGCAGTATTTATTTATTTATTTACTTATTTATTTATTTATTCATTTTGTATAGCCACCCCAAGTGACATGCGACTCTGGCCGGCATACAGCATTCAATTCAGATACATAATATCCCCAATGCTTAAATTATAGAAACCCCTAAAATTCCTAAAAACACTGAAAAACTACCTCCCACCCACACCAATTAAAAAACTAGTTTAAAACTTTTAAAAACTTGAGTGATCCTGCTCTAAATGAGCCAGTGGGGGTGGGGTGGTTGCTCCCTCTCCACCTCCAGTATCATGCAATGCCTCCACTGAATAAACCAAACCATTTCCAACTGGAACTTCTCTCGCTAAAACTAGACAGGACTGAATTACAGTTCAGAAAATGCTGAACTGGATAGTCCAAGTGTTTAACAAGAGCAGTTTTCTAAGCAGGTGGTTCTGTTTTCTTTTTCTACTATCTCAGAATCATTTTCACCAAGAAAGAATTGGTTTAGGCAGGAGGGGAAATATTCTAAATGTTGCAATCTTGTGCAGAAGATTGACAACATATCCACCATTTATGGTTGTAGAGCAATGATACATGATTTAACTTCACATTTAATGCTGTAACACAAGGGTTTCCAACCTTTTAAAGCTGAGGGCCAGGTCATGCTCTCTCAGTTCGCTTTGAGGGCTGGATGGCCATTTTGTACCACCTGCCTGATATAGTTGTTTTTTTTTTGGGGGGGGGGGCATTTTGTCCCAATAGCTTTAAAGGGCAGGGCCGGATTTTCCTATAGGCTAACTAGGCTTCAGCCTAGGGCCTCAAGATCAAGAGGGACCTATATATTGATATATATCACAGTAATGATGTATTTTATTATCTCTCATGTAATTTACAAACTTAACAATGAAAGGTGAAAGGGCCACATAAGTGGAATAGCCTAGGGCCTCTTTTCATGTAAATCTGGCCCTGTTAAAGGGGTACCCATTTTATTTCTGAAATGTCTTTGTAGGGGTGGGGGGCACATGAAATGGCATCATGGGCTGGATCTGGCCCAGGGGCTTTAGGTTGGGAACCCCTGCTGTAATAGTTTTAGTTCAGATCTGGACAGATACAATGACTAATAACATGCTATGTGCAAAAGAGGAGTGTTTTTGAAATATTTCTATTTGTTTTTCTTATAGCATCTGGTCTCATTCAAAAATCTGTCTACAGCCAATATCGTAATTCATAAAATCACAATCTGGAAACATCAATTGTCCATCAGTGATCAGTAAATATTTGAGCAACTAGCATCAGTACATGTAGATGCGAATAAAGACAATCATGTTTGAGCCACTGACTGATACTGTAAAGCAGAGATTCTCAACCTGTGGCCATGGGCCTGATGTAGCCCATAGCACCCTTTCATGTGGCCCATCACCACCTCCACCACACCAGGAAGTGCCATGTGTTGGAGGAAGGGCAAAACAGCCGTCTGGTCCCTGAAGCTTTATTTGGGAGCGTGACCTGGCCCCTGGCCTTAAAAAGGTTGATAACTCCTTCTGTAAAGGAAGGCAACCATAGACATCATGCCCCAATACTATACCCACAGAAAAACAGTTGCTTCCACCCTTTGAACATAATAACAACCCTGTTAGATCAAATAAAGGTCTAGCCCAGCTGCCTGTTTCGATGGTGGTCAATCCGTTGCCTCCAGGAAGTCCCAGAAGTTCCAATGCTACCTTCTATTGATGTTCCCCAGCAACTCCAGTACAAAGACCTGTTCACTGGAGGGGGTAGTAGACCATCCTTGGTCTGGTATCGATTTCTGTGAGAAACAAGTTAAAGAATGGCTGTTCAAGATGATGCTCTACCAATGGGTGAGTGCTGCAACATCAGCAAGAGGCGGGCACAAAAATATGTGAGTTTGTGTTATGTGTGTGCAGTGAAAATGTAGAGCCCTTTTAAATGGGGAAACATCAGGAATCCCAATCTCATCATACCTCGAGCTCGAAATTTGGAGTGCTGAATTTATTACTGTTTCATTAAGTTCCACAAGGTGTCAGTGTAACCTTAGGGGAAAGGAATGGTAGGCCTACTTTTGGCAGCCAAGAAGAGAATCAGACTGTGTTTTATTAATAGGGAGGGAGAAAAAGCTTACCGTAAGTAGATAAGGAAAAGTAATAGATCTTGAACAGGTATTGCTAAATATCCATAGCCTTCAAGTCATGTGAAGGTGTGAAATAAAAAAATGAGCTTTTAGAGAGACACAGTGGCTCAGCTTTCTGCTATTTTGCATTCTATTTCATGTTAATGCAGGAGTTCTCAACCTTTTAAAGCCGGGGGCTGAGTCGTGCTTCCTCAGACAGCTTGGGGGGGGGGCATTTTGCCCTTCCTCCACCACATGGCACTTCCTGGTGTGATGGGGGCAGTGGGGGGGTCACTTGAAATGGTGCCACAGACCGCATCCAGCCCATGGGCCACAAGTTGAGAATCCCTGCGTTAATGAATCTTGTTCATGTTTATATTTGCAATACAGCTGATTATTGACGTATTTACAATACTTTCACCTTTCTTTTAATCACAAAACAGAAATACACTGACAAATTCATGCACTTGTACCCTGGTACTTCCAAAAGTCCAGGTTGACCATTTCACTACCAGGCCAGCTGCCCCCGGGAAGGATTGTGACAATTTTTAAAATTTTGGTTCTGACTTTGTAACGAAGAAATACCATTCTCTGGGCTTGCTTGTTGTTTTTTTCTTCTCCCTTTTAATCTGTTTTCCCTTGTATAATGGTTTGCTAATAATCCTAACTGCTCTTCTTAATACAGTAATACTGTACTTCAAATAACGTTTACCTCAGATAACACTAAAATCGCATAACGATAAGTAATCTGGGGGGGAGAATTGCATCGAATAATGTTAAGGTCCTATGGGATGGATCGGATAGATCCATCCCATAGGATTTTAACATGCATCGGATAACACTAAAAATAGGATAACACCAAGACTTGTGGAACCAAGTTTTAGCGTTATCCGAGGTATTACTGTACTCTGCATTCTTGTTGTTCTTTCACTGTTTTTTGTTGTTCAGTCGCACAGTCGATTCCGACCCTCTGCGACCCCATGGACCACTGTCCGCCAGGCACTCCTGTCCTCCACCATCCCCCTCAACTCACTCAGCTCTGTGCCTATTGTCTTCACGATACCATCTAGCCATCTCATCCTGGGCCGTCCCCTTCTTCTTTTGCCCTCGACCCTTCCAAGCATCAAAGCTTTCTCAAGTGAATCCTCTCTTCTCATTTGATGTCCAAAGTACTTTAGCCTCATCTTTATTATTTGACCTTCTAAGGAACAGTCAGGGATGATTTCTTCTAAGATTGACCTATTTGTTCTCCTCGCTGTCCATGGGACTCTCAAAACTCTCCTCTAACACCACATCTCAAAGGCGTCTATTCTTCTGCGTTCAGCTTTCCTAATGGTCCAACTCTCGCAACCATACATTGCCACAGGGAATACCATTGCCTTGACTATGCGAATTTTTGTTTTCAATGTGATGTCTCTACTTTTCACTATGCTCCCCAGGTTTCTCATCGCTTGCCTCCCAAGAATCAGTCGCCTTTTTATTTCATGGCTGCAATCCCCATCTGCAGTGAGCTTAGATCCTAAGAAAGTAAAATCTGTCACTGCTTCTACTTCTTCCCCATCTATTTTCCAGGGACTGATAGGGCCTGTTGCCATTATCTTGGTTTTCTTGATATTGAGTCTCAAGCCAGCTTTTTCACTTTCTTCTTTCAACCTAATCAGGAGCTTCTTTGGGTCCTCCTCACTTTCTGCCATTAGGGTGGTATCATCTGCATATCTCAAATTGTTGATGTTTCTTCCAGCAATTTTGATCCCAAATTGTGATTCCTCCATTCCTGCATTGCGCATTATGTGCTCTGTGTATAAATTGAATAAGCATGGTGACAAAATGCAGCCTTGTCTTACTCCTTTTCCTATTCCAAACCACTCCGTCATTCCATTTTCTGTCCTAACTGTTGCTTCTTGATTCATGTACAGATTTCTCATGAGGCATATAAGGTGTTCTGGTATTCCCATCTCCTTAATTATTTGCCACATTTTGTTGTGGTCGACACAATCAAAAGCCTTCGTGTAATCAATGAAACAGAAGTAGACTTGTTTCTGATATTCCTTTGTTTTTTCCATGATCCATCTTATGTTGGCGATGTGATCTCTAGTCCCCCTGCCTCTTCTGAAACTTGCCTGCACTTCTGGTAATTCTCTCTCCACATACTGTTGCAGTCTATCCTGTATTATCTTGAGCATCACCTTGCTAGCGTGAGGGATGAGCGCAATTGTTAAAGGCACTAAATAAATATGGTAGAATAAAAGCCAAATTGTCCCTAACCAGACACTGCAACTATTGCTTCAGTCATTCAAGGATATGTGACTTGTCCCGAAAAGAGAAGCCAAATTGAACACTGTCTTTAAGCAACCAAATATATTGTGGAAACATAATCTCTCATTTCACTTTTTCAAATATAAAGGCTATAATTCTGAACATATTTGCTTGAGAGGAAACACAGTTGAAGTCTAAAGAGTAAATATGCCTTTAATCGTGCCACGTGACTACAATCCTGACTTGACCATGGAACAAAATATTACATACATTTTACACCGAGTCTGTAAGTCATAGCTCTACAAATGTCCAGAATTTTGTTGTGCTTCAGTCCTACTGTTGCACAGTTCCATGGATGAGGTATCAGTCTAGCTACTGCCATTGGAAAACATTGCTTTGTTCATAGACAATGGTTTTTAGTGGTAGGCCTTTTTTGAAGGGGGGGTGTTTCTTTTCACACATTCAGCTTCATTTAATCATCCCACATCTTCTTAACTCAATCAGTTGACTCTTCCATCCTTAGTTGCTTCGGGATTTCCCATATGGCCCACCTCCAATGCCACAGAAGGTGTGTGTGGTTGCCTTAGTTTTCCACAGTTCCATCCATTGATAGCATGTGGTTTCAGGCTCTCACAACATAAGACCAAATGAAACGAAATATGGCTGAACCTTGGACAAACAAGTGGCAAGTGTTGTTTATCATCTTCCATCACTGTCATGGTGGGCTATACTGGTTGAGATCTACTGGGAGTTTCAGGGGAGTATTAGGAGGGCCACTTGATTCCCAGCCCTGTTTTAAACATGGAAACAAGTCCTATGGCTGGATAGAAAGTCTGGTAGGTTTTGTGGTTAAAACAGTTATATGCTGGGTAGCTCATTGATTTAGGTATCTGTCTGTGGAAGAAAAGTTTGGGAATTCAATGTCCCACTATGCCTCCTGGGAGAGGACTCAACTTGTATAACCCTGGGCAAACTGCACAGTCCAAAGGTACCCCCAGAAGAAGGAGATGGAAAAGCACATCTGTGCATTATCTGCCAAAACAAAATACTGTACTTCTTGATGGCACACAATCAGAAAATTGAAATAAACACTTATCTGCTCTGGGGTGTTGATGCAGGCAGTGATTCCTGTTTGATTCTCCCGGCATATCTCAGCACGTTCTTGCATTAAGAAAGCCTTGCTCGAGACACTCCACAACCTCAAACCCAACACACAACCACCATATTATGGTCAACACTTGATATAGTCTTGTTTCACCATTGAGAACCAAGCTTTGCCTATGTCTATATGCAGTATACACCTCTCCTCATGGCACCACCTGAAACTGTTAATCTCCTGCTTCGACATGACAAGGCCAGTCCTCACTAGAAACTTCCAGGCAGTAAAGAGTAAGCATGGGAGGCTTGTTCCAGCTCAGAGAGACTTGACTTGGGCAATGTTCATCCCCAGAGAAAAGAGCATGAGAACTCACTTTTTTCTAGTTTGGGCATCAGTGCAACCAGTGTGGGCCTGGAGGGGGCATGAAAGGAGAACTGTCAAGCACCCCCCCCCCGGCCACCTTCTTTCCCATTCCAAAGGAATACATTATTATATGTAAAGGTTTTCCTTGACTTTTAAACTGCCAGTGATATAAAACAAATACTGTATTGTATAATGTTTCTGTTGTTGCTGTATTACCTGAATATTTTTTTACATTTGTTTTTACAATATTTTGGAGTCATGCATTATGTTGCTCAGACAGGATTCTTTCTTTCTTTCTCTCTCTCTCTCTCTCTCTCTCTCTGGGGCTGTCCTGGTTCAGTTGTTAAGAAGCTTGTCCTGTTATTCGGAAGGCCAGCAAGTCGGTACTGCATGACGGATTGAGTGCCCATATCACTGTCCCAACTCTTGGGGACATGAAAGGAGCCTCATTCAGGCTTCCCCTGAGTGGAGTTTCTCCAGCAAAAATCCTTTCAACCCAGAATAATTTCTGACACAAAATTGTTATTATACCAGCTGTGCACATCTTGGAACTTTTTTTAAGAAAAAAGAAGGCTGTTGCTAAAAACAGTTTGCCACTGATGATGATGTCATTTCCATTACAATGCAGAACTGTGCAACAGGATATTGGGCTATGGGAATGCAGGGTCAGAGCCTGAAATAGCCTGCTTTACACTGGGTTGTAAGCAGGCCAAATAAAGGGTGCAAATGCTAGAACATGAAGATAGGCACCCCGAACATATGTTCTTATCTCAAGAGGCAGAGGTGGTCCGTTTCATCAAAAGATCTGAAAGATATAAAACTTAGATAGGCTCATGGACTCAGAAGGCAAGGCTCCTTCCCATAAGATCTTGGCCATCTTGTGCATAATCTACTACTGGACTAGCAAGATCAACAAAAAAAGAAAAATCCTGATCACCCCCAAGAAGGAAATAATCCACTACAGACAGAAAAAAATATTTTAGTTCCCTAAACAGGCTGGAGACTAACTTGGGAAGGGTTGTGCAATCATGCTCCTGTGATGAAGTAAATGTAATATAAGTTAGTCTTCACTGTAATCAAATTGTTGTATTTCTCCGCAAACATTTATTTATTTAAAATATATTTACCCTGCCTTTCTTCTATAAAGGACCCAAAGTGGCTTATATCATTAAAAAAAAGACAATATCAAAGCTAAAAACAATTATTACAACATTATAAAAGATTTAAACAAATATATTAAATAGATTGCATAAGAACAATAAAAACACATTTAAAAGCAACAACGCACAAGCAATCACATTTTAAGCATCCCATCTTAGACAGTTCATCACTCAGGGGAAGCCTATCTGAAGAGAAGTATTTTTACTATAGTACGTAGTTGCACTTATACCCCGGCTCTCTAGGGAGAATGAATCCCTACACGAGGCACCTAACAGCACAAAATCTCCCATACAACAAATAGACATTTTAAAAGTACCTCCCATAAAATTATAATAAAAATGAGCTACAATAAAACTGACAGTAAACATGCCATAAAATTGGGACAAAATACAGCAGACCCATGTCCTAAGCTGCTGAACTGGGAAAGTATAAGCTGGGCCCCAGTCTGAAAGCCAGTGATAGGTGAAACATTTACAAAGGCCTCCTCAAAAAGCATAGTCTTCAATTGCTTTTTAAAAGACAGGAGCGAGGAAGCCTAGCGCAGCTCAAGTGGAATAGTATTCCACAACACTGGTGCCACCACCAAGAAGGCTCTTCTCCTCATCCCAGTCCTCCTAGCCAATCTCAGGGATGGCACCTGAAGCTGCGCCAATGAAGAGGAGCAAGTGATGCGGGCTACAGACCTGAGGGGAAGACGTTCAGTGAGGTAAGAAGGTCCCAAGCTGAGAAAGGTCTTTGCCTGATAGTGGAAGGATAGCAAATAGGGAACCAGGCTGGCCTCTCATGGGAAGGAGTTCCAGAGTCTGGGAGCAGCACCAGAGAAGGTAGCCTCCCCTGGCCCAATCCCCAGCGCACTTGAGGGAGGTGGGACCCTAAGAAAGGCCTCTCCTGATAACCCTAATACCCAGCCAGCTCAAAAGTGGGGGGGGGGGGGAGGGGGATATGTTGTTTTTCAGATACTTTGGGTACAACCTATCTTGAACTTATTGGTTAAAACCAGCATATTGAAACATTCCCTGGAAATGGATCAGTAACAAGTGGAGCTGATGTAATAGGGATTCAGTAATTCCTATAAGCAGCTGCTTATAATAGCAATCAGGCTGCAGCATCTTGGAATTTCTGCTTTCCAAAGGCAGCCTGACTTAAAGATTGGATGCATTGGGCCCTGAAAAGAGCAATTTTAATATTATCTGGTCATAGCTAGAATTCTCAGCCCACAATCCCATAATTAATGTAAGCCAACTGAACAAGACAGGACTTTTTCCTGAATAGCCATGCAGAAGATTACACTTGTTCGAAAAACAGTCAGATCCAACTCTAGGGTTTGGTGCTCATCTCCATTTATAGCCAAAGATCCAGCTCCATCAGCATCTGCAGATTTTCCATGGTCATGTGGCAGGCATGACTAGACACTGGAGTGCATGAAACACTATTTACCTTCCCACCCAAGTGGTACCTATTTATCAACTTGCAATTTCTTGCTTTCAAATTGCTAGGTTGGAAGGAGCTGGGACAGACAAGAGGTGCTCACTCTGTTGCACAGCACTCAGGTCTCAAACTGCTGACCTGTTCATCTTCCAGTTGTCAAGTTCAGCATCTTAACTACTAAGCCACCGCAGTCCCCAAGATCACACTAGTATACACTTATCTAGGAAAAATTCTCCACTAAATTCAAAGTAAATGTAGGTACACTCGAGCTGGCACAGGGTCACTTCACATGGAAGAAAATGGAACTTCTTGAGAAAAACACACAGGATTGGGCTGTATTGGTTTCAGTTCTCTTCCTATTACTATTTGGTTCTATAATTTCACCATTAAAGCTCCATGTGATTTAGATACAGTATTACTTTTGTCATTTGATAACATTGGACGATTAATGCAGAAAAAACCCTAATAATTAGCCTTCCAATGTTTTTTTTAAAATGCTTTCACTGAAGAACTGGGACTTGTGTTCCATTATTTACAAAGATAAAAGGCAGAGAGTGGTTACTTCTCAGCCACACAGAAACCTGTGACATTGGACAAAATGAACTCTGCAGATGAATCTTTTAGAATAGCAGCCATGTTAGTTTGTGTTTCAAGCATACCAGAGAAATAAAACAAAAACGCTGTAGCACTTTGAAAGCTAATTGTTCTATTTTAATGTTATCTACATGGGAGTGAGACTTCATGGCATCAATTTATACACATCAGGTACAGAGGCACACAATGGTTGGCTAGCATAACAGATAAGTAAACCAGAAAACAAATTAAAATAAAATAAACAAAATAAAATAAAAAACACTGTAGCACTTTAAAGACTAACTCTTATATTTTTATTGCTAACTTTCCTGGATCAAGTCCACTTCTTCAGACAAAGATTGAAACTTACAGTCATGGTTTTTATGCAGCAAATTCAGGGGTCAAAGGGAGAAGGGTGTGTTCAGACAAGCAAGCACAACAATACAGCTTTCCACAGCCATCCGCAACAATTGATGGCTACTATTCCAAAAGATAAGTAAACAAATCAATATGGCTTTATACAACGGGTAATGGCAGATGATCTCTGGTTGTTATTCGGATTAATTGCAACCACCACCACCCCTTTCTCTGCAGAATGTTTTCCCCTGTACAGTAATACCTTGGATAACGTTTACATCAGATAACGCTAAAATCACATAACGTTAAGCAATCTAGGGAGGAGAATTGGATCGAATAACGTTAAAGTCCTATGGGATGGATTGGATAACAACCGCTAAAGCCTGTGTGGTTACAATGTATCTCTATGGAGCTTTAACATTATCCGATCCATCCCATAGGATTTTAACATGCATCAGATAACGCTAAAAATCGGATAACACCAAGACTTGTGGAACCAAGTTTTAGCGTTATCCGAGGTATTACTGTACTTTCCATTACCTGGGTGGAAGAATCATTTTTAATTCTCCCACGGAGACAGACATCCTCAATTTCTTCAAAGAGGAAAGAAACCTTCGCCAGAGCGAGGGAGAGGAAGAGAGAGGGCAGCCAGGCCTTCACTATAATGTTGTGAAACTCTTTGGAATTTGAGTGAACAACAAGCAGGGCCTCTTTCAGGTGACTTTGGTGCCTCAAGGATGATGGATCAGGTAGGATGGTGACCGCCAAGTCATGACTGGAGCAGGAGAGTTTCTGTGTGTGGTCAAGAGGGAGGGGAGTAAGGGTTATCAAGCAGAACCAGGAATGGGGCTGGTCACTTTTGGAACCCCAAGAGCAGGTTGCCTAGACAAACACGGAGCTTTTGTTCCATCTGTCTTGTCCATGATCAATTATTCATTTGCTATTACTAGCATTACTTAGTAGTCATGATTGGCAAACCCTACAGGACAATTAATAGAAGTGTTAAAATGCCACTCCCAGATAAGGCCACCACAATGCATCAGCCATTCTCACTGAACTCTACGAACTGCTTCCACAAGTGTCACTTTTCACATTTAGGGGGGGGAGAGGAGGGCTCCTCAGACTGTAGACCGCTTCCCACCATGAACTGTGGATGAATGGTGGATTGCACCCCACTTAAACAATGTGACCGAGGGTCTTTGGGTCAGGATTTTTGTTGCAACACAACCAGAGCTTGGAAATGCTGTTGCTGCTGCTGCTGCTTGCATTGCATTTTCCTAGGACACCTCAGCTAGTGTGGCCACTGTTTGACAAAGCTGCATTTCTTGTGTTCTTATTTTTCTGGGCATCAACCAAGCAAGGCCAGGCCTTATCAGAAAGTGGAGGAAACCATTTTGCTTTTTCAGCAGACACTTGGATGCCTGACTTGGACATTTCAACCAGGAAAAAAAATCTTGTATTTGTTTATCTTCTTCCTCTCTGTTCCTGCCCTTCTCTGAGTTTTCCATCTGAATTATAGCAATAAATGTATGTGATTTTAAAATTGTCTGATTGGGTCTGCCATTCTCACATACGCTGTGAGCTGGATTTGCTCATTCATGTTCTTAGTTTTAACAATTGAAAGCATTGTTTACAGATACTCTGGTGGTTTACAATTTGCTGCTATTGTGACCATCCCTGGGCAAGTATTCTAGGAGCTACAATACAAAAAGTGGACTTTTCCCATCTCTGAGCAATACTGTTGTCTCATGAAAGGTGAAACGATATTGGCAAATAATGTAGGAAACCATCTGCAGTTTTTTCCTCAGCTGCTGGGGGCTTCTACTGTTTTGAAACTGGACACACTCATATTGTGCTGATGGGAGGAAGGGTTAAATCTATTCTAACTACAAGAAGCTGCTACAGGAGCCATGAGAGAGGCAGGGAATGGGGAATCGGCTGCTGTTTGAATCCTCTCCTCTCCACAACTGGACCCTGGGCCTGCACTGTCTTTCTTTCTTTCATCTTTCTTTCTTTTGTTTGTTTGTTCAAGGCTTGCTAATCTAGTGACAGGGAAGTTAATTGATCAAGAACAAGAAAATCATCAAGAAGAGAGGAGGAAGTTTTTGTTAGGCATGTAATGCAACACAAGTATGCAGCGAATACTAACACAATTAGTCATGTGACAGGAAAGACTTCTTTCTAAGCAAAACTAACTTGTATTTTGTATCTAATCAGCCAATTAAAGTCCCTGCCTTCCTGCCACGGAGTTATCTGACCCAAATTTACATGTCTTTTGACCTTTCTGTGTTATGATTAACTGTTTATTTGCTTTCTAAAAGGACAGACACCTATCTCCGCACCTGCACATAGCTGAGAAGAAGAAAGTTACAGTATTTTTATTTACTGTAAACTAGTTCCCCTGAATATTCTCCCTGTATTAATGTCACCTCTGTAAAGACTTTTAAGCAGATGTAGCTTGTTGGGTTGTTTTGTTTTGTTTTTACTTTAAGCTTTGGTCTGAGTAATCACTAGCCTGGCTCTTGGGTTGGGAGGAATTGTAAAAGGGGAATTTGCTTAATACTGAGCCTAATCTCTGCCCTGCTTTTTGCTCTGCTGTGCAACTACCCAAAATACCCAACAATTTAAAAGTAGTTCTACTCTAACTGTGCTGCCTGCAGATTTTGACATTCAGAGCAGAGCTATCT
Source organism: Furcifer pardalis (assembly GCA_030440675.1). Taxonomy (NCBI): domain Eukaryota; kingdom Metazoa; phylum Chordata; class Lepidosauria; order Squamata; family Chamaeleonidae; genus Furcifer; species Furcifer pardalis. Next base: position 62,573,451 of record CP126893.1, on the reverse strand, counting down.
TACCGAGCAGGAAACATGGTTGAATTGAAAACATACCGGTACTCCTGTCTTTGCCAACTCTTCATGTCTCTTCCCCCATCCCCTTGATCATCTACCTGATCTACTGCTAAAAGCCAAGAAAGGAAAGGAAAGGACAAGACCTAGACATGAAATGTAGAGAGGAGATGATTTAAATGGTTAATAAGCTGTCAATAAGGTTGGTTTTCTTCCATTTCTCTCCTGACTCCTGTCTGGTTGGCTGAAGTGAATTAACCTGTGAAAATTGACTTCCTGCTGGAACTTCAGAGCAAATCCATTCCTGTTTTTCCTGCTGTGTAGTTGTACCCTGATTCTTACCTACTCTGACTCCAGTTCTGCCACGGCTTTTACTATATTGAGTGAGCTTCTTCTTCTTCCATGTCTAGGGCAAACGTGAAACTGCCCAGATGAAGGCACTTTTTGGGAAGTTCATTCTGCAGTTCCTTTTGCCCTACCTAGTGTCAGAAAAATTAGCCAGCAACATAAGGTTGCCTACATTTCAAAGGAAAAGAACGTGCAAATATTCTCCATTTCTTTGAAATCGTAAAGTAAGCATTAGACGGGTATTTTATAGTTCTAGAACTATGAGAATGAATGTAATGTCTACATTAATAAACCTAAAGATATTGTGCCTTACAGTTTCCATCATCCCCTATCCTCAGCCATGTTGCCTGGCCCTGATGGGGTTTGTGATCCAAAACACCCAAAGGGACTCAGATTGGGGAAGGCTGCTACCTGGAGCAAGGCTGACATTTTTTAGGAGAAGAGGAGCTGATGGGGCATGAAAAACGAAAGGGCACCTGGTTTACATGGAGGACTAAGCGGTGGGGATTCGGTCAAGTCAATGAAAGAAAGTGGGAAGTCTTAGAAGAAATCTTAGGCTTGGCGATAGGGAGGCAAATGAAGGAGAAGTGAAACTGTTTTGAGATTCTGTCACACAGAAGCAGCTTCTACAGGGGGAGAGCCAAGAGAAGAGGCGTTCAGGTGGAAGAGAGGAGAACAGCGTAACTCTGGTGGCGCAGTGGTTAACCTGCTATACTGCAGCCAAAACGCTGTGAGTTCGATCCTGGTGGGACACAAGGTTGGCTTAGCCTTCCGTTCTTCCGAGGTCGATAAAATGAGTAGCCAGCATGTTGGGGTCAAAATGCTAATTACCTTGCGAGTGTGTTGTAGGCGCTTTGGGGCAATCAATATATAAGTGTGATTGCTGTTGATAACTCTGGGACTGTGGATATGTGTACGTGTGACAGAATCTCAAAGCAGTTGTCATCAATAATAGTCATAGGTTCAAATCAGTCAGCATTTGGTCTTTCCTGGTTGAGCTCTCCTTCGGTCGCGCTGACGGACCTACACGTGTCTTGTGGTCTGTGTTTGTGTGAAACGGAAAGCCAAACGGTGACTTTAGACCATGGCTGGATCTGGTGACTCTTTCCCACCCACCGCTTCTGGTTTTAGATCAAATCTGCGGAAAGAAACCCGGTTCCCACACCCGAAATTAGTTTAACCTGTCAAATGTCCCCCTCCCTCCGAAGCTCTGCAGGGTCACGACTTGCAGTTTGGGGAGAGGGACGGGAAGCAATTTGGGCATCTTCTCCCTCGAGAAGAAGGTGCCACCAGGCGGAAGGGGAGCGCTAGCCTCAGGCAGCCGATTGAAGGGGGGCGGCATGTAAAGTAGCAAAGTGTCACCTCCGTCATTTCTTTGTCCCCTCCCAATAGAGAGAGGTTTCTGTCTCCGGTGCCAGAATAAATGGACCAGGGGCGGGAGTGGCCGGGTAAGGAAGCCATTTCCCCTTCTGCTTCGGGCTGCGAACTTTCTTGGGACGACCCTCAACCCACGATGGGGGAGTGGCGCGGGGCCAGACTACCCAAGGAAGTCTGGAAACCGGACTGGAACCCGAGATCCTCAAGTCCAGGGGTCTCAGAGGCTCCTGGTCGGTCCTTCCGAAGTCATCCTTCTTATGCCACCGCCCCCCCTCGTCCCCTCCCCCGACGCCAGAGTCCGGACTTCCCTTCCCTCCCGACTCCTTTGGCTTCCTGGTGCTGCTAAGAAGCAACCAGACTTCCCCTCTCCGTGGTAAATTGGGGGTCCAGGGAACCACAAAGGAGGGGGGGATCCCTTCATTCTCTAATATTTTCCCCCCCTTCTGCGCAGGAGAGGAGGGAGGTCGCCCGGATCGTTGAAACACCCCCACCCCCCTCTCGGTACTCCCTCTTTCCCCCCTAAAGTCATTCTCGCTGCGCCCGAGAGAGAGAAGATCCAAAACGCTCGACTCCATCGGACTTGGCTTCCCATTCCAACACGCGCCCCCGTCTGCTCAGGTAGAGGCTGCTTTGCCCAGGGGTCTCTCTCCAGGAAGCGACCCTAGACTCCAAGAGGGGATTCCAGCCCAGGGGACCCTGGCGTGGTGCGTGTGGCGTTCGAGGAACAGTCGTAGCAAGGGGGCGCCCCGCCCCACCCACGGGACACCCCCCCCGCGCCCCCAGGTTCGCGACGCTGCTCGGGAAGGTAAGTGGAGCGGCGAGCTGGGAAGTTGGGGCGGGAAGCGAGCGCCCTTCCTTCGGCCTGGAGCCTGGGAATTGGCCCTTAGCCCGGGCGGGGGGGGGGAGGACACTCCGGGAGGAGAGATGGGGGGGGACAGAGGGATGAAGGGCACAAGGGAAGCCGGAAGAGATGGGAGTCCCTCTGCCCGGGCAAGAGACGAGCTGCGCCCCGCTCCCCCCCAGGTTCCTTTTCTGACTTCCCCTCCCCAGTTTCGCCTTTGGCCTCCAGAACCGTCTTCTCGCCGGTTCTGGGCTCCGTGATTGCCGCCACACATTTCCTATGCGCCAGCCAGGATTTGGTGATCGGGTTCGCTGGTCATCTGGCGCTGCGATCTCTCCCTCTCCCTCTCCCTCTCCCTCTCCCTCTCCCTCTCTCTCTCACTCACACACACACACACACACACACACACACACACACACACACACACACACACACACACACACACACACACACACACCCAGTGATGGGATGTAACAGGTTCTCACCAGTTCTCCAGAACCGGTAGTAACTTTTCTCAGTGTCCCGGAGAACCGGTAGCAGCTTTTGGGGGGAACCACCTTCGGGGCTTACCTTTTCACTGGTTCCCCCACTGTGCATGTGCTCCAAGCACTTGGTGTGCATGCACGCCTACAGTGCTTGGCGCATATGCACGGCTTCCTTGCTGTCCTCCCAAGAAGGGAGGAGGAAGAGAAGCTGCTAGCTAGCCTGAAGCACCATTGGTTTGTGTTGTGTGGGTGGGTGGGTGGGTTGAGGGGTGTGTGTGTCCTTATTTTTATTTTATTTTTTTTTATTTTTTTTATTTTTTTATTTTTGGCCCCACCCATGACATCATGATGTCATGATGTTAGCTCCACCCACACTGTGATGACATCATGGTGGGGTAGTAAAAGTTTTGACATCCCACCACTCACACACACACACACACACACACACACACACACACACACACACACACACACCTTGCCTAGCTACCTTTCCTGACGGTTAGGTTCGAAACGCAAGCGATTGTTTTTTAACACGTCCTGGGCCGAGATTAAGAGAGACACCAGGATGAGATCTCTCTCCTCCTCCTCCTCCTCCTCTTCTCCCCCGATCGCACTCCTTCTTTTCTCCGTTCCGCCGCCCCTTCCTCCTCCAGTTTCCCCCTTTGCCTTGATTCAGGCCTTGGTAATTAATTTGGCATTTCAGAAAAGCCCCTGGCCTGTATAAAGCCGCCATTCATTTCCCCCCACAGCCTAATCTGAACACAATCTGGAAGAAAAGCTCTCGGAGAGACAGAAAACGCCTTTCGCTCCCCGTTCAAAAGAGCTGTCACTCCGTCAGCATAAATCGGCCCTGATTATTTCGAACCGGGGCTTCTGGCCTCGCCGACGCGCCGCCAAATTTCGCACAACCGCCTGGGCAAGGGTCGTTTCTTGTGTGTGTCTCTCTCTCTCCACCGTCGAGAATGAGCCACTCCCCCTTTTTTTTAAAAAAAAAAGTGATCAAAATAATAATAATAATACGGCTTCTTCTTAGTCAGTCCACCAGTGCCTGCGTAGGGCTATGGTTTAGGGTGGTTTTGTTTCAAAGGCAAGGGAATTATGCCTCCTCCTCCTCCTCCTTCTTCTTCTCTTCTTCCTCCTCCTCCTTCTTTTTCTTTTTCTTCTTCTTTTTCTTCTCCTCCTCCTTCTTCTCCTTCTTCTTTTTCTTCTCCTCCTCCTCCTTCTTCTTCTTCTCCTTCTCCTCCTCCTCCTTCTCTTCCTCCTCCTCCTCCTCCTTCTTCTTCTCTTCCTCCTCCACCTCCTCCTTCTCCTCCTCCTTCTTCTTTTTCTTCTTCTTTTTCTTCTCCTTCTCCTCCTCCTTCTCCTTCTCCTTTTTCTTCTTCTCTTCCTCCTCCTCCTCCTCCTCCTCCTCCTCCTCCTCCTCCTCCTCCTCCTCCTTCTTCTCCTTCTTTTTCTTCTTCTTCTTCTCTTCTCCACCACCACCTCCTCCTCCTTCTCCTCCTTCTCCTTCTTCTCTTCCTTCTCCTTCTCCTTCGCCTTCTTTTTCTTCTCCTCCTCCTCCTCCTCCTGCTCCTTCTTCTTCTTGCTCTCTTCGCCCTGGATGGGCTAGAGGCGTCCCAAGCGACGCTCTTTGGCAGGCGGATGTAAACAGGAGAGGGCTCTTTCCCCCCAAAAGAAAGAAGGAGCCTTGGAAAAGGTGACGCAAAATGGGTGCCCAGGGGCCAAAGGCCGGACCGATCCAGTCCACGCGGAAGACCTCGCAGCCCCAGGCCCTTCTTTAAAAGAAAAGGGTTCAGATTAAAATACACAGGCGAGTGAGCGTCAAGTTATGCAACAAAAGCAAGACAAAAATGCAATCCAAAACCCCTTTTAAATTGGCCAATGGGTTCTTTGCGATCTTTTGTGTATTACGATCTACTTCTTCAGCACCTGGACATACAATATTGAGGCCATATATATATATATATGCATATACAGAGGGTGTCAAAAATGAGCACACATTCTAAGAAAGGATATTTTGATTTGTCAAGAGCAAATCCTGCCATCTCTCTCTTGTTATGATCATGTCATGGGGCACTTTGTCCAATGCTTTTCTTGAATCCAATTCAACTTCGAAAAGTAAGACGCAGAGAACGTCTCTTCAAATGTGTACAGTATACATATTTGGCACTCTCTGAATAAGCCCATAGGCTTATGCATCCATCCACACAGGGCAACTGGGAGGCCGGTGTGTTCGGCGTCCTTTCTTTTTCGTGGTCTTAAAAGAGCCGAGCCACAAAATCTAGGGACCAGGGACCAGTGAGCCCGATTCCTCCTCTCTGCTTGGCCCTGAACTATCCACCTGTCCGAGATCCAGACGGAATCTGTCCCGGCATGGTTCTTCTCCAAAACCAAAGGTGGCCAAAGAAGGGAGACGCTTTTACGGGGCCAAACTCCAGAGGCAGAGACCGGCGGAGCCTCCCATCTCCCCCGTTAAAACCGAGGGGCTTGGAAGTGGAACCACTTCTGCCTCTCATCGTACTTTTTCCGGGTCTTTCCTTCGTTCTAGCCTTCTCCAGATAGTGCGACCTGGTGTAGCGAAATGGCCTCGACGACAGCCGCGTCGAGGAAAGGGCCCCCCTGGTTGTCAGACCCCTGGCGGCTCTCTGGGGATTTCCGGAAAGAGGTGGGGGGGGGGGCTGGAGAACCCGCTGGCCCCGGCCGACACCCGAGAGACAAAAGCGATGTCGTCTAAGGGTTGGCATTTAATCGGAATTAAGATTCCCTGCCGCCACCGCCGCATCTCCAGACGCGAGAAAAAGCGACACCGCGAACGGATTCGGTTTCCTTCCACATGAGCGCCCGCCCCTCCTCAGATAAAACAGATCAGGAGAGCCCCCACCCACTCAAATAATAATCATCCGATTCCTCCTTCCCTCCCATCGCCAAAGTAGTTTTCTCGCGGAGACCGCTCGTCCAGCCAAGCTGGCGGATCTGGCCTCGCATGCTGATTTGGACGAAGGGAGCTGCGATCCGGCCTTTGCCGGCAAGGGATTTCCGCCTCGCAACCTGCAAGAGAAAGCCCGACGGGAGGGGCGGGGAGAGAGAAGCCCCTAGGCCGGCCGGGAGGAGCGAAGGAGATCCGTGGGTAAACGTCGGAACTGCAGGGACGTCGGGGCGAGCGGCTGTTACAGTTCACTCCGCGCCCTGCAAATCAGCGCGGCTATCGACGGGGCGCGCCAGGTCATGCCTGCCACATCACGACCACGGAAAGGTCTGCAGGAGCAGACAGCGCTGCTGGCTCTTCGGCTTTGAAACAGAGATGAGCACTGAACCCTAAAGTCGGATACTACTGGCATTCGAGCAAGGGAACCCTTTGCCTTTAGCTCAGTTCGGCAATAACGGCTATTAAGGCAAAAAAATGGTATCTAGACTGGCCTCACATCAAGCCACGGGCGGCCCCTTCTAAGGATCCTGCCAGTGGATCCTGGTTCACTTCGGAAAAGGCTCCCCTTTCACGTCCAGGGTCGGACGGGCAGCGGGTCTCCGCCGCGGTCAAGTTGCCTCTCCCCCGGGCTGGCTTTCAGACTTGTTCCCGGGAAGAGTTGCGCCTTCTAAAGCTCCCGAAGAGGTCGAAGGGGACCGGACGTCACTGGGCAAGCGGCCTCTCGCTAAGCCTTACCCCCAACGACTACCCCCAACGACGTTACCCCAGGGGGCTGAAGAATTTCTCGTTCCATAGAACAATCCCACCCCAACAGCTGCCAGGACAGAGCTTGGGCACATTATTTCCCTGGAAAGGATCCTGAGAATCCACCCACCCCCTTGCCCTCGGGTAAGATGCATCGTTAACATTCCCTGAGAGACTGATTCTCTCGAGCAAGAAGAGACACAACTGTGTTTAAGAGGTAACGATCGCATGATGACGGCTGTGGTGACACTAGACTTGTGGCCCACCGTTGGAGCTTGATCTGTTTGGACAGCTTTTTTGTGTGCTCAAGTCATGCTTACCGGTAGTGAGATTAGAGCTGTGATGGTGAACCTTGGCACTCCAGATGTTCTTAGACTTCAATTCCCAGAAGCCCAAGTCCCCGTGAATCCACACGAATGGGTTTACTGTGATTCATCCGGCCCACGCTGCCCACATCGCTCCCAGAAGCGAAAGTAAAATGTGCCCATACAGGTGCGTTTTACTTCCGTTTCAGGGAGTGGAGGGTAAACCCATTTGTGTGGATTCATAGGGTGCTTGGGCTTCTGGGAATTGAAGTCCAAGAACATCTGGAGTGCCAAGGTTCACCATCACGGGATTAGAGGAAACTAAGCATGCACATGTTGAACGTAGGGTAGCCTATCTGAGTGTCCTTCCCATTCCAGGTGACTGGAGAGGTTGATATGTCCGAAGCCAGTGGACTGCCATCCTGTAAGCGTTCAGCCATCCTGGGTGGATGGCAGGAACAGGGAGTGACCTTTGAGAAGAACTGGGACTTCCTTCTGAATAGACGTTGGTCTTGCTTCCCGTTGTTGCCAAGAGAAATGGAGGGCTTCAGGGTCGTAACCAGGAGCCTAGGTTTTTTTGAGGGGGAGGGGAGGTTGAAAAAATTTTCAGGAAGGGCAAAAAAATTTTCAGGAGGGGCAGCAATGTCACATTCACATACAGTATATAACATTGGCATCATGGGGTGGGGGTGGGGGCTATTAGCTCAGGAACTTCTGGGGGGTGCTCCCTCAGGCTACTTCCCTGGAGGGCTTCCTAGTAAACCGGAAGAGTCAGAGGTTCAGCACACATGCAATCCGAATGCACGGATAAACCCCACTATGTTCCATGCAGAATTCATGCAGCCAAAAAAATGAATGACTTCAGCACATCTTGAAACCTTGTCACTTCAGATTTGCAAAGTCAGGAACACTTCGAAGATGCCACACATGCTGTGCTCAGCAGAAACATGAAAACCCAAGGGAAAATCTTGCAGGATCAAACCAAGCACGTGTCTGTTCCAATCCAGGCATGAGTTGAGGGGGAACTGGGGGACCACACACCCCATAACGACATGGCCTCTGGTAAGGGCTGGTTGGAGCTGTAGGAAACATTTTCTACCACTGACCTATTCCAGTTATTCCCTTTCATAAAATGGAAAGCCAGAGACCTTCAAAAGCCTGCAGGCAGAGTATACATAATCGCCTTTTTCTGACAATTGCCCTTAGCAAGTGGTACACTAACCAAGCAACTTGGAAGCTCCATTGAAATTTATTCAGCTCAGCTTTCATAAAGTTATTCGTCAAAGTTCTCTTTTAAAGTCCTTATCTAGCCATCACTAGATCTTTTTGTTAATGGTGGTAAGTAATTTTCTTTCCCTTCAATCATCATTTCTCCAATCATTAATTTCCTCCAGTCACACACATGGAGACACACCACAGGGATGGGGAACCTTGGCATTCCAGATTGTCTTGAACTTCAATTCCCAGAAGCCCTGATCAACAGGAGTCCTGACTTGGGCTCAGGGCCGAAGCCAGAGGGGAGCCAGGGGTGGCAAAAACCCTCCTGAGCTAACAGCTCCTCTGAACCCAACCCAGAATGCCAATGTTATACAGTATATGTGAGTGTGACATTGTTGCCAATTATGAATTTTTTTGGCCCCTCCTGAAATTTTTTTCACACACCACCACCCCAAATCTAGAATCCTGGCTACGGCCCTGCTTGGGCTTCTGATATAATTGAAGTCCAAGAACACTTGGAGTACCAAGGTTTTCCCATCACTACACTAAAGGAACATGCATATGATAGTCTGCAGTTACTCAAAGCTTTTGCCATCGTAGTTGTGTTGCTCTTTTGTTGTTCTTCAGTTGCACAGTCCTACTCTTTGCGACCCCATGGACCATTGTCCTCCAGGCACCCCTGTCCTCTGTCATTTTCCACAGCCCATACAGGTCTATGCCCATCGTGTCAATGATTCCAGCCAGCTACCTCATCCTTTGTCATCCTCTTATCCTTTTACCTTCAATCTTTCCCAGCATCGAGGCCTTCTTGAGTGAGTCCTCTCTTCTCATTTGATGGTGTTGCTCTTTAAGGTACCAAAATATTCTTTTTGTTTTTGTTGCAGCAGACAGCTGTGAAATCCCTGGCAACCTATAGATCATGTTGCTCAAACAGCTTAAATAGGCATAGATCAAGAACACAAACAAATAGAAGATCAAAGGATAATTCAGGGAAATTACTTTTTCAAAGTTCTGAAATAATTAAAGATATGTTAATGGAAGACAAGAATATTCTAGGTTGATCACTCCCTTCCCCCCCCCCCCCGCATTCTTTGGCATGCTGTTTCTCTTTTACCTTTGGAAATTTAAAGCAACTCATTTTGCTGGGGGGGGGGGACCCTGGAAATATGAGACCTCATTGCTCTCCTACCGCTCCTATTAAGCACCTGGCAGAGGTACTATTTGTTTTGTCAGAGGATTAAAAACTAGAAGTCAAAGAAACTCCTTCAAGTACATCTGTGACATTTGTGTAGCACAATCCTATACATGACTACTCACATTGTTGTTCAATATCATATTGGGTTCAAATCTCCTCTTTTTTTAGAGACAACTGCAATGGTTGAAGTTTGAAGTATTTGAGAGGTTAGGAATGGTTATAGTTTGGTGGTAGTATTGAAATTTGTTGGTCTAAAAACATTTTCTTGGTTACTTTGGTTACTTTATGTTAGAGAGTAAATTTTGCAATCCTTGGTTCTCCAGTTATGTAATTTTTGGTCCAATCTGCTTCAGCTCCACGTAGTGTGGCCAATAGTAAAGGCTCATTGGATTTGTAGAAGAAATCATTTGGATTGCTAAATGTTCTTCATCTATTTTTGTAACTTTATGTTTGGAAAAATTATTCTTTTGAATAACAGCTCTCAGAAATTCTCTGTCAACATGGCCTGTTGTTGTCCAAGAGAAATACTTTCTCTGTGCTCCACTGTACAATGTTAAAAAACAAAAAGTATAAACATGCTTACCTTTTGGGAAGGAGACCTCTTAGAATCCCAAATATATTGCTCTGACATTTCACAAGAAAAGTACAAATAATACATGGGTAATAATGGCAATTGTGGGGAACTGTCATTTAGTTTAAAACAATCAGCTTTGCTAAATCCAGGACTAAAGTAGAATGGGAAGGCATGGGTTATACAATACCATGAAAATCATATCAAACAATTAGCCATTTATATCAGGATGGTGTATTAATCATTGCGGTTAAATCATCAGTGCTGGGTGTATAAACCAAGGGTTCATAGTCCCAATCTTTTAACAATGGTCCTCTAATGTCAATAGCGTGATCACTCTGTCTTAAATTACACAACTGTATAAGAACACAAGTGCCTTGTGGGATCAGACACAAGTTTACCAATGGCTGCATTCTGTCCAAGGTCACCCTTGCTCGAAAGCCAGCTGTGTCTGACTTTAGGGCTCAGTGATTATCCTTGTTTATAGCCAAAAAGCCAGTGCTGCCTGCATTTGCAGATGTTTCCATGGACATGTGGCAGGCATGCCTAGACACCGAAGTGCATAGAACGCTGTTTACATTCCCAGCAAAGTGGTACTCAGGTTTTGAACTGCTGACCTTCCGCCTCCCAGTCAGCATTTTAACCATTTGAGCCACTACAGTCCCTATTCTCTCCAAAAGAGATGAGCAAATTTTGGCCCTCCAGATATCATTGACCAACATCTCACAGTAGATGGTAAAGGCTGATGTGAATTTTAGTCCAACAACATCTGTAATCATCCAATGTTGCTATGAACCCCATCAAGAAACCAGGTTATTTCATGGCTTCTTCCTCACCACCTTTTCTTTTCTTTTTTGTACCAATCTGATAAAGAATTCAGAGAACTTGAAAACTTGTCCACATACATGGCATTTTAGTTGGTACTGATAAAATGTATTGCCCTATGACAGAGAATGGATGTTTGTGGATCAAATTAATTATTTTGACGTTGTACTTTTATTTATATGGTAAGATATTTTAGCTGGCTGGGTTGCTCAGTGGTTTAGGTATCTGGCTGTGGAGCCAGAGGTTGGCAGTCACTTCTCTGCTGTGTCTCCTTCGAGAAAAGCCCACCTATGTATCCTTGGTCAAGCTGCTCAGTCCCAGGGTGCCCCCAGAAGAGAGGGATAATAAACCATACCAGAATATGGTTTCCCTGGAAAGTGTCACCATTGGTAACAATTGACTTGAAGACATACATTTGTTATTATACGTATTAGGTATCTGGCTGTGGAGCCAGAGGCTGGGAGATTAATTCTCCACTGTGCCTTCAGGGAGAAGAACCCAACCTGTGCAGTCCTGGGCAAGCTGCATGGTCCCAGGATACACTCCAGAAGAAGGGAACATTAAACCACTTCTGAGTATACTCTATTTGGAAAACCCTGAAAAGGGTCACCATAAGTTAGAACTCATCTGACAGCACAGAATTATTATTATAAGATATTTTTATCTAAGCACACAGTTTAAATCTAGTGTAAAGAAAACAAATGTGTATATCTTAAGGATATTCACCAGACAGGATAGATTCCCAATGGCTATAAAGAGTGAGAACCAAGATAAGTAACACACTCAAAAAACAAAACCTGGTTTTATTAACTACCTGTATATTATCTTTGGAATACTGTATCTTGAAAACCTATGCATTGATGAAGTAGCCTCTATGCTCATTAATACAGTATTTTTGCCATTATACAATTGCTGCCAGTATTTGTTGGTGCTGTCATTTGTTATTTATTTTTTAAAAATTAAAATAATAGATGTTTCCAATTATATAGTATATAACACATGATATAAAATGTGCCATCAATTATTCTGTAACCAAAATTATGAAAAAGACCCCCACCCTACCCCACCCCGTTTCTCCTGATTCCCTTCACTTCACAGCACATAAACACCCTGCCAAGTTGCTGACATATTAAGTTATGGGTATTTATAGTTATGTATGTGCATTTGAGCCATTTAAAACTCTAGCTTGTACATACACTGAATTCCCTGTGTAGGAAGCATGTAAACTAAAGAAAAGAAAGAAAAGATGGAGACAGGGAAAAAGCTACAAGATTCTCACTTAAATCAATCATTTTTTATTATGTCCAAGACGAGCATAGTACAGCAAAAGGAACAGAAATTAAAATGAGGGTGCAGTACTTAAAATATATTTTAAAAGAGACTACGGTGGCTCAAGTGGTTAAGACGCTGAAATGACTATTGGAAGGTCGGAGTTCGATTTCCCAAGTACTGCATGATAGAGTGAGCTCCTGTCTCTGTCCCAGCTCCTGCCAACCTAGCAGTTCATAAGCAAGAAATTGCAAGTGGATAAATAGGTATCACTTCGGTAAGGTAAGCAGCATTCCATGCACTTCGGTGTTGAGGCATGCCTGCCACATGTCCACTGAAACGTCTGCCAGCGCTGGCTCTTTGGCTATCAACGGAGACGAGCACTGAATCCTAGAGTCAGATACAACTGGCTTTCTAGCAAAGGCAACCTTTACTAAGGAGGAGTAAAATTAGTACGTAAGATTAATAATGTTACAACTATTACTAAGCCTATGATGTTGCACGAGTAGTTTATTTAGCTGAGGAGCTGCCAAGATTGTTCTTCTGATTTTACAAGCTGCGGTGCAGTACCCGGCAGTGGATTCTCACTTGTTTTTGCTATCAATTGACATTCATGAAAACTGAGACCACGGCGACTTGCCCAAACAAGACATGCCAAGCCAGCATTGTTTTTCCTATTCTGATGGGAGGACTAGTTTGCTCTAATTTTGTTTCATTGCCAGCCTGCTAAATGGGTGAGGCTGACAGAGAGAGGGAGAGATCCGTCACCATCAGTGGTTTGGACTTGGCTATCCCTCTCTAACTACCTTTTGCTTACCACTGCATTCTCGTCCTCCTCTTTCTACTGCGTGCATACTTGCCTGCCAAGTGAAGACAATAAATTTACACACCTGGTTAAAGTTAGGCTCTGGACCATGAAATCCTGCACTGCAACAATTAGTCAATTGCTGCATGGTTTAGTGGTGAGATGGGGAAGGCTGCATGTATGTAAGAGCTGTTACTTGAGAGAACAAAGCATGCATGGCATGGCCTACATTACAGCCATGCTTTGGGTAGAACTGCTAAAGCATGATTTCCTCTCTTCTTTTCTTTCTAAAGCATAACACATGGCAAGCCAGCTGATATTATGTATCTGTTGATTGATTGCGAGGTTTTGAAGAAAGCTTGGAGAAAGACATGCTATCTAGGCAAGGAAAAACAATTTTTCATCCTTAAATAAGTAGCGGGAGTGGGGAGTTAGTTGGATTAATTTCCGAAACAAGGAAGAGCATTTAGAAGAGTGAAGTGGAGAAAAGACAAACCACCCCCTCTGTAAGCAGGTGGATGAATCCTTTTCCTCAAGCACCTTTTAACCCTAAGTTCAAACACGCATTGCAGACAGGAGGCTGACAACCTATTTAAGGAGGTGTAAGGAAAAATGAATCCCCTCCTTCCTTCACATCCTGACCAAGCTGAATAGTTCCTAAATATTTTGGCAACCTCATGGAGATACTGTTTTCCATACACATGCACACCAAGTCTCTGAAACGGATTTCTGAACAATATAAAATGGTCTCACTGGAGTCAGGTAATGAGTGTCCTGTAGTTTTAAAATTTGCTCTGAAAATCTCAACTTCTTACAAACATTTAGAGTATTACAGGGAGATTTTTTTTATCATTCTTAATAAGACAGTACTCCTTCTATAATAGCATTCATCTACAAGTAAGGCTTACCTAACATTGGACTTAGCAGGAATTACGTTTAATGAGACATGACTAGAATTGTGCCATGAGATGGAGAGGATGGACTATTCAGACTTTATTGAAATTGGTCCAAAGTCACTACAAAATTAAGTGGCTCAGCTGTTAACACTAAGTTGAACCTTAGCCCCAACCACCACAAACCCATCAACCAACAAATGAAGGAGCCAGCCTTGTGCCTCCCGCTTACTCCAATTGAGCTGAAGTGTCTGCACACTCTTTCCCCCTCAGATAAAGCAAACTTTAAGTCCAAGTGAAGACGCCAAATGACACTGATGCCATCCAATGAGGTATCTGCAGGTGAACCTCAATAGAAGTTATCTCCAACAAAGTGTTTCTCCCCTCCTTCCCTGGTGCTAAATATAGATTGGCTGGGATGGAGAGAAATTTAGGGCTCTCGCTTCCTGTAGATGCTTGAGCTGGAGCCTGGAATGAAAGAAGGGAAGGGAATGCTTCTCACTTTCCAAACAGGCTCACCTGATCATGTTCCTGGGCACAGTTGGGTGTTGCTCTGTCGAGAATCCTGCGTGAAGATCTGGGCACAAGGTTACTCGTGAGAAGTACACCTGTCTCACAGCCCTTTGTGCCTTTGGATCCAAGGGCTCCGGGGACTGGGGTGGACAAACTTTTTCCTTGCCCTCCTTTGGACATCAGGGCTTTGACCCCCAACTGCCCGGGATCATAAGCCAGCTCCGTGGGGAGCCAGAGCGTGCATGCTCCAAGCAAAGAGCGAATTAGAGGAGGAGCGATCATCTCTTTCCCCCAGAAACAAATATTTTCCAAAGTGAGCTGGACAGACAGAGCTGGACCGATGCTAAGACAAGGCCGGTTCTTTCCCAACACATTTCCCCGGAAAGAGGGTCATTGGGTTAGAGTTAGACAAGGGTGTCTCAACTGGGACAATAGTCAAGATTAGAAGTAAATGTCGACCCAAACCAGGTGTTTCTACTGGCGACCAATAAAATCTTTTCTAGATTTCCTTTGTCTTCGGCTCCAGTCACGATTTTACACGCCAGCTCTGGCTTAATTCAGAAGTAATAAATCTCACAGATTTTTTTTTTTTGCTTCAAAAGTGCGCGGGAATGCAGCTTTCAGGCTATGTAATCGGTAGTGGAAGCTTCCTCGTTAGAAGCCGGACAGGAAAGCTTTTTTGAACCATGAAAGGAAGGGAAGTAAGAAAAATGAATGGAAACCTTTGGCATAAATGCTTGAGAAAGTGGGAAGAAGTCCATATTCAGAGAAGAGGACTTTATGAAAAAGTCATCTATGCATAAACCCTGATCGATTTACTGCTTTCTGACAAAACCCACAACTTGGAACACATCGCTAGAGCTAAATTAAAATACGGTTCTAAATGACACTTTTGATGCAAGACCAGTGTACATGAAGGAAAAGTGTTTGGCCGAGTACATATAAACATTATGTCTCTTTCAGTTTGTTGCTACAAGTAGAAATGATGTGTTGGAAATTTTATTGCGAGCGAAGGGAGAAGGGGAACTTGCAAAGACTGAGCGACAAAATTGCAATTCATTTATGTAGTTCATGCTGCTTTGCCTTTTTTGAAACAATTACTTCTAAAATTATTACTTCTAAAACAATAGTTTCAGGTGGATATTAAGGCTGGACAATCTATTTATTTTTCTATCTTGATAAGCATATAAATAATTTCTTTTGATATTAATCCAAATCCAAAGTAGCTGTCAAGATGTACCTTTCACACTTGTACTGTATTCTACTCTGTCCACAGCCTACCCATCAATATCTAGATAAAGAATCAGATTTTGAAGACGTGAGAGTTAAGTTTAACTGTCACTTTCAAGACAGGATCGAAATGTGTTAAAAAGAATCCTGGAAAACCACAAGTGAAAACCGTCCGGTATTTCTAAGTGGTCATTTTACGGGCATCGAGGAGTAAACATACGTGGGGTCAAGGATATGATGAAGCAGCACAGAGGGAAAATCTTTCAGTTTCTGAGTGCAGATATCCCGCAGTTAGACACCATTATCACAGTTCTTTGTTATTACAGAAACCGTGGCATTGTTTGAATCAAAAATATGCTTCAAACTGTTACAAGACGTTTTAAAACAAGCGCAGACGGTGTAAAACTCCAAAGGACGAGACAATCAGACTTCCGCACTTTATGTTGATTTCACAGGTAGAAAGTTAAGCGGATTCTTAACACTGAGGCCTCGAACAGAGTTGTAGCCAGAGGGGGCGGCCAGGCTTGGCCCACCCTGAGTTAGGACTTTGCACACCCTGGCAAAGTGCGGTTTCCCATAGGAATGCATTGAAGAGAGGCTTTGTTGCCCATCGTGAACAAATATTCGCCCTCCCACGTCTGGAATCCTGACTACGGTCTCGAAACATTTGGAAGGAAGTGACAGATCAGACGTCAGTCTCTTTCGGGCAATGGGTCTTATCTCCCATTGAATTCAGTGGGACCTTCGTATTCTAAGATACAGTGTACTGTGCTGATATGGGGAGAAGGCAATTAGGGGCAGCAAAGAAAGAAAGAAAGAAAGAAAGAAAGAAAGAAAGAAAGAAAGAAAGAAAGAAAGAAAGAAAGAAAGAAAGAAAGAAAGAAAGAAAGAAAGAAAGAAAGAAAGAAAGAAAGAAAGAAAGAAAGAAAGAAAGAAAGAAAGAAAGAAAGAAAGAAAGAAAGAAAGAAAGAAAGAAAGAAAGAAAGAAAGGAAGAAAGGAAGGAAGGAAGGAAGGAAGGAAGGAAGGAAGGAAGGAAGTTATGCTGAGAAATACTACGGGACGGACCATGTGCTAGAGATGGTCCGTCCCGTACTCTAAAGGAGGATGATTGCCAGGGAATCCACGCTGCCACTAAGGCAAGTGGCTCAAAGTCCCTCCCCTCGCCGGTGCAAGATCCTGGACAGGTTGCGGTCGTTCCTCGAGTGCCTTTTCCATCTGCCAGATCACTCGGCGGCGTCCGAGATCCACAGGGGATTTGACAAATCAAGAATAGCTGAGCCAAGTTTCCTCCCGAGCGAGACCGACCTTTTCTCTGCCTGCCCTTTAAGCATTTATTATATAAGAATAAAACTGTGTGCAAACTCTTCTCTGCTGCCCTTGGACAGGCGGGAGGCTTATCTTGCGCATGCCTGAGCTTTGCGTAAAAATGTCACAGACTGTCTCTCTTGGGCCTCCCCACGGCTCACGGTCTCGCCCCGCGCCCGCCCGCCCCCCACGGGCACCCCTCCTGCGTTTGTTCTGAGACCACACAATGTAATACTTCTCGCCCCTGAAGAGCGCCCACGTTTAGACCACAGGCCCTGCCTGTTTAGTTATTTTGTTATTTAGTTATATTGTTATTTGTCATTTAGTTATTTTGTTCGACTTTTATCACGGCCCCTTCGCCAAGGCGACTCCGGGCGGCTTACAGCCTAGCCAATGAAAATACTAAAATATAAATGCTTCCTGTTGTCTCCCCTTTGGCAGTTACAAACTAACAATTCTTCTATTTCTGAGAATAAACAAAGCAACAACCAAAAGTTTGACACCTTAAAGACTAACTCCTGTATTTAAATGTGAGCTTTGGTGGATCAAGTGCCACGTTTTTATCTTTTTGTTGCTGTTGTTTTGTTTACTCTCTGATATGCTTGCACAGACGAACACGGCTGCCACTTCAAAAACGTCTCTCTCTGGTTTCTTACAGCTAAAGGTGCGTGTTTATTTCTACCACTGCTGACGGTGTGGTTAAAAGAAAGGAGGAGGTTGAAGCACAAATTAGAACCTGGGCAATAAGAGCCTGGAAGGACTGCGGTGGCTTATGGTTAAGACACTCAACTTGAGGACTGGACGGCCGAGAACCGAGTGAGCTCCCGTCTCTGTCCCAGCTCCTGCCAATCTAGCAGTTCGAAAGCAAGAAATTGCAAGTAGGGACCACTTCGGTGGGAAAGTAAACAGCGTTCCGTGCACTCCGGTGTCGAGGCATGCCTGACACTTGTCCACGGAAACGTCTGCAGACGCAGGCAGCGCTGGCTGTTGGGCTGCAAGCAGAGATGAGCACTGAACCCTAGAGCCGGATACGACTGGCTTCCGAGCAAGGGCGACCTTTACCTTTACCTGTCCTCTCCCAGCAGTGTCCGCACCCGTTTCTCCGCGTTGGGGGAAGCGGTGGCTGAGGGGGGGGGTGGGGGGAGGCAGGGAGATTCTGGGCTGGGAAAAGCGGGTCGCCTGCTCGCCACCCACCTGGATGGGAGCAAGTGCTGAGCCCAGGAATTCCCCGCACAGTCCCTGGGGCTTCGCAAAGGGAGAGTCCAAAGCCTCCCTCCTTGCATCACCAGCCGCGTTTCCCCCGTCCGTGCCTCCCTGTCCTCATTTAGTTCTGCCGCGCCGCAGGCTCTCCGTTTGACTTCGATGCCTGCCTGCTTTCCCCCGACCTCGAACCTTCTAGAAACGGGGGGAGCCACATTGCCAACTCTCTTCTGGGCTTGCCTGGAATGGAACTGCCAAGAGCAAGGTGGTTCGGGGGTTAAAATGCTGTCCTGCAACCAAAAAGTTGTGAGTTCGATCATGGCCAGGGCTCAAGGTTGACTCAGCTTTGGATCCTTCCGAGGTCGGTAAAATGGGTACCCAGCATGTTGGGGGCAAAATGCTAATTAACTTGTGAACCGCCCAGAGAGGGACTCTAAGGCTATGGGGCTGTAAGTGTGATTGCTTTGCTCTGCCTCTGTCTGGTGATCCGAGGAGACCCCTTTCCAGGTTAGCGGTCACCCCTGGGAGGGTGGCAAGAACGGTAGGAGTAAGCTTTCTAGGCGAAGATGCAGGAAGGTGGGTTGCCACGGTGGGACGCTTTAGAGGCACACAGGACCAGGGTAGGGACAAGGGTGCCCAAACTACAGCCCGTGCCCCCCTGCCAGTTCATCCAGCCTACAACGAGCCTCGTCGCTCCTAGAAGCAGAAGTAAAACACGCCCACATGGGTGCGATTTACTCCTGCTTCCGGGAGCTGCAAGAGCGGCGTGGGGTGGATGAATTGCATGGGGGCCGGATCTGGCCCAAAGACGGTAGTTTGGGCACCCCTGGTTTAAGCAGAGAAAATGGCAACCTAAAATCTATCTCACCTTGTTGCAAAACAGATTGCAAGGCGAGTTTGAGAAGAACTGGGCCTGCTGAACCATATGGCTGGCCCATGGCCGGAAAATTTTGGGGGCACTCCTGGGGTGGGACGGTTGTGGTTCCTCTATCAGAGCTCGTTTTTGCCGAGGCGATCGTGGCCTTGGAAGAAGGTCCCAAACGGACGTCTGTGGGTGGAAATGCATCCTAGAAGGTGCTGCCTGAGCAAAACAAAGCCCCTGCAACACATCCCCGAAGCATGTGCTCACAACCGCAGTGAGGTGTTCGCATTAGAGTAACAACAAAAACCGGGCTCTTCTTTCACCCAAAAAGCGCACTCTGGGGGCATACATTTCTCCAAAGAACCCCCAGTGGCATCAAGAATCCCACCCCACCCCCCCAAGAACTGTAGATTTACTATGTAAGTAATAAAGGAACAGCAACGATTTCAACTGACTGCTGTTGGTTAAGACTTGACAAAAATCTCCTGTCACTCCGCGCCAGGACTCTAGGTGTGGGAGGGCGAATATTTTTCAGGGTGGGCAACAAAGCCTCTTTTCAATGCATTCCTATGGGAAACCGCCCTTTGCCAAGCCCACCCTGGCCACCCCCTGGCTACGGCCCTGCTCAGTGTGGTAAGTGGCAACGAGAGTAGGCCCATTTAAAGCAATGGGACCGAAGGGAAAAGGTGACTGCCAAATCCTACTCGAAGGCAACTTCCTACCTTAAACAACAGGCCTTTGATCTGTGACTAATAAGCAAGGGGAACGGGGAGTTTAGGTGGCCCTGGACAACTCAATGCCTTGTCCAAAATAGCCCGGGTGACCCCGAAGTGACCAATAAAACACATGCGCATCGTTGGAATGTAAGGGTTCTAACCCTGACGAAGGGGTTGGGCGGTTCGGTGTTGCGTTTTTACTTCCATTCCTCCCTGGCAGACGCCTATGTGGGACGATCTGTACGTTTGCAGGGGGTCGATTGGTGCCGGGACTCTTTCTGGCCGGTGTTCCCCGACCCACTGGCTCTCGGAAGCCCATCCTCCTTTTCTCTAGCCGCAGAAGGTTCTCCCGCGCTCCCCCCCCCAAATCGGGCAACCGCAGCCCGGGGGCAGACGCAGCTCCGGGCTTTCATCGAGGGTGCTTCCCTTCCTCTACCCCTCCGGGGGCCATCCAGAGCCATAGCTAGGTCTCCCCACACCAAGCCATAGAGCACCACCCCTCTCTCAGAGGGAGGGGGAGGGAGGACTCCGCGGTGCCCTTGCGGGGAGTCACATGGCCGGCCCCAACCCTGGGCGCCTGGCTGGAGGGCATCGTTAGCCTCCCTCCTCCGGCTCCTCCCTCTCCGGCAAGAGCTGGGGACGCCCCTTTCTCTCTCCCCCCCCCCCGCCGTGACTCCCGCCGTCTCGCCAGTGGATGCGCGTTGTTTTTTCCCCCGCGAGAGCCCACGGGCTGTCACTCCCTCCGGCATGACTTCAAGCGCGGCCCGAGCCCCTGGCGTCACACGCTCCGGGCATCCGCCGAGCCTGGCCACTGGCTGGGGCCGGACGATGGGCCCCCACCGGGACCCCTGAGAAGCCCGCCCGCCCGCCTGGAACTGCAGCAGCTGCGCGCCGGGGGAACCAGCGAGCGCCTCTGCGCCTTCGGGCCCCAGCCAAGCTAAGCAAGGTAGCCCTCGAAGGAGAAGGAGAAGGAGACGTGTGTGTGTGTGTGTGTGTGTGTGTGTGTGTGTGTGTGTGGCCCCAGCCAAGCTAAGCAAGGTAGCCCGAGAAGGAGAAGGAGACGTGTGTGTGTGTGTGTGTGTGTGTGTGTGTGTGTGTGTGTGTGTGTGTGTGTGTGTGTGTGTGTGTGTGTGAGGAGGGGTCCCCAAGGGAGCTTCCAGGAGGGCAGCCGCCTTAGGATCGCCGCGGGGTACCATCGCTCGGCAAGGAAGTCCCGCTGGGGCTCCCGGGGGGGGGGGCGGGAGAAGCGGATCCCCTTTCCTGAAGGCTGCTTCTCGGAGGAAGGGTTCGGAAATCCTCTACCTAGGCTTGGCTCGCCCCCTCCCTTGGCCAGCGTTTGGCCCGACGTAAGCCTTCGCCGGCCCGCGCGACGGCCGGATTCCTCCCCCAATAGACGAGGCCATTAACCTGGCTCCCCTCTCCTCCCTCCCCTAGTGCCATGACGGGAGAGAGGGTCTTACCTGGACAGGCGGTCGGTAAGTCCCCAAAGAGTCCACCACTCGGCCCAGAGATCGGCTCCTCCCTTAACGCGTTTTGGAATCCTCTCTGCCGGTGGCGAAGTTTCCGTCCGGTTTCTCCTCCTCCCACCCGAGAGTCCCGCGCAGCCCGATCCTGTCCCGGCTTGGGGAGAAAGCAGAGCGGGCTACCTTCCATGGCGAGGCGAGAGACTCCTTGGCTGCTACCTGTCGTTTAGGATGAGATCTTTAATTCCATGGGAACTGGGCTCAGTGTAAACCAGTGATGGCCAACCTTGGCACTCCAGGTGTTCTTGGACTTCAGTTCCCAGAAGCCCAAGCCAGCACGCCTGCTGATCAGGGCTTGTGGGAATTGAAGTCCAAGAATATCTAGAGTGCCAAGGTTGGCCATAACCATGACAAGTTGGACGGACCTTGAAGGGGCTTCCATCGGCGGTTTCTCCGCTCGCTTCTTGCCCTGCGGCTCATTTGATCGAGCGGCCAAGCCAGAGAAACGAGATCCTGGTGCTTTTAAAGTTCGTGTTCGTGAAGGCGGCTAACTTTCCGATCCGAGGTGTCCTCTTTTGAGATTAAATCCAGTTCGAGTAGAATAGATCCCTGCCACAAGACAGCCAGGAGCACCGAAGACTTCATAGGGGAGAAGATTTTCCTAGGGTAGGACCTACTGGCTTGGAGGAAAAAAGCGAGTCTGATGGAACCAAACCTCCCACGTCTCTTTGGGAACCTGTCACTGAGGAGGGTAAGAAATTGGTTTTCAAGACCTCAGGAAAGGAGGCAGGGGAGAAACTTCTCCCGTCCGCCCCACTAACTGCAAATCTCTCCCTTCACGGGCTGTTTTCCCTTCATTCTTCCTCCTCCACTACTGCGCATTTCTTATTAAACACCAAACCCTCGAGGGCTGTGATTCCACCCCCAGCCCCGACGGAAGGAGCCGCTTAGCGGAACCTGTTGCGATATGGGGAACTTATTTCCCAGCCGGTGGCGCTTCGTCGGCGCTGCCTTTGCCTCTCTTTCCTCCCTCCCTTCCTTCCGCTACTCTAGGCAAGCCCACCGTCGAGGCGACTTAGCCGTCGCAGGAGGGCCGCCCGCCCGCCTAGGGAGGATCCAGGCGCTGAACTTTACGCGCAGCCGACAAAAGGGCTTCCCTCGCACCGCGTGGACTTAAGAGGGTCGTTTTCAATGGAAAGGAACCCGGGGATTCGACGGCCCTTCTCGGCGGTTGGACGGCTCTGGAGGCGGACGGTGGGGGAACCTTCTACAGCAGGGGTGCCCAAATTTTGTGGGCCGCGGGCCGGTCAGGCGGTTCCTCCCACAGGAAACAAAACGCGCCTTGCAATCTGTTTTGCAACAGGGTGAGATAGCTCTTAAGCGCCCATTTTCTCTGCTTTCTACAGAGCTAAGCACCCTTGAGTAGGAGACAAGCTTTCTGTGGCTCAGCGGGAGGAGTTTGGGACTTTCCTCTCCTCGCAGGGGCCCCCGTCCGCTTTTTAAAGCTAAACCAAAAATAACAATAAGAGATATCTGAGATGTATTAAAGGCTTCCATCCCGAATTTGGCACGGGTCCCCCAAAACTAAGGCCAAAGCCTTTAAGCCTCCCCACCTTTGCATCAAATGTTTCTGGAGAGAGTCAGGTGTGGAGTACTTCAGAGCTCCGGGGTGGATGGATGCGCTTCAGGTGCCATCAAGCTGCATCTGATTGACAGCGACCCTAATAGGGGTAAAGTTCGCCCTTCCTTGAAAGCCAGTAGTATCCGACTATAAGGGGCAGTGCTCATCTCCGATTACACTCAAAGAGCCAGTGCTGTTTGCGTCTGCAGGTTTCCGTGTTCATGTGGCAGGCAGGACTAGACAAGAGCACAAGGAACGCTGTTACCTTTCCTGCCGAAGCGGTACCTACTTATCTACTTGCATTTTCTTCCTTTGGAACTGATAGGTTGGCATGAGCTGGGAGAGACAAGGGGCGCTCACTCCATCGCTCAGCACTTTAATCTCGAACCGCTGACCTGCCGACCTTCCAGTCGTCAAGCTCAACGTCTCAACCACTATGTCAGTGAGATATTTAGAGAGTCGTTTTGCTGTTCCAAACACACACACACGCACACTCAGGGAGCTTTCATGGCCAGCGAGGAGTCGAACCCACCTCTCCTGAGTCCCTGGGCAGGCCGTGGGAAGATGTCACGTACCTTGAAAGGCCCGCGAGGGCCTCCAGAGGTGGGGAACGTCCTGGGGTCGCATAATACAAACCAGACAGCGGTGTGTCTGCATTAAGGACGTTTCGCTTAAGGGCTTCTCCCATCCCCACATCCACAACGTGTCGGTCAGGCCGAAAAGGAAGGTATCGGGTCAAGGTCCTCCAGGGACTGTAACTTTCCCAGCCAGCCTGGAAGGACACCCGCCTGAGCCTTCTCCTGCCACCCTGGGGCGCAGCCCGTCGGGGAGAGACGCTTCGCTTTTCTTTGCCGCCGCAGTAGCAGCAGCAGGAAAGCCCCGCTGGGCGCGGAAGGCCAGAGGAAGCGCCGCTTCAGACGGGGAGGCCGGCGGAACCAGGGGACGGGCGCGCGGTTTCGGAACACAACTTCCAGAACCCACCCGTCTCATCCCACGAAGAACAGCTGGGGGATTCTGGGAGTTGTGGTCCTCCAGCTGCGTTTTTCGCTTCCCCCTTCTTCCTCAGCCTTCTCAGGTTGTTTGCCACGGTCTCTCAGGGAGCCCCAATCCTGCGCCCTCAGGCGGAAGAAGCTGGGTGGTGGTGGGAGGCGCTGGTCCAGCCCAAGGGTTGCCAGTCGACGTGACTCCGGATTGACTACCGGTGGCTGTCTCGGCTCACGCTCTCTCGCTCTCTTTCCCCGCAGGCTCCCCCTTGAGTCCGGCAGGATGTCCCCCACGGCGTGGGAGGCGCTGGTGGCGCTGGCGGCCGTGGCGTGCCTGGCCGAAGGGGTGCGCGGCGGCGGCGGCGGCGGCGGCGGCTCTCCATACGGCCTGAGCATGTTCTCCTCCTCCTCCTCCTCCTCTTCCGCCGTCGCGGGTCCTCCGGCGCCTCAGCCGGACCCCTGCTACGACGAGCACGGGCAGGCGCGGCGCTGCATCCCGGACTTCGTCAACGCGGCCTTCGGGAAGGAGGTGCGGGCGTCGAGCACGTGCGGCCGCCCGCCGTCGCGCTACTGCGTGCCGTCGGAGAAGGGCGAGGAGCGGGGCCGCGCCTGCCACCTGTGCGACGCGGCCGACCCCAAGCGGGCCCACCCGGCCGCCTACCTGACCGACCTGAACAACCCGCACAACCTGACGTGCTGGCAGTCGGAGCCCTTCGTGCAGCACCCGCTGAACGTGACGCTGACGCTGGCGCTGGGCAAGAAGTTCGAGGTGACCTACGTGAGCCTCCAGTTCTGCTCGCCGCGCCCGGAGTCGATGGCCATCCTGAAGTCCATGGACGGCGGCCGCAGCTGGACGCCCTTCCAGTTCTACTCCACCCAGTGCCGCAAGATGTACAACCGGCCGCCCCGCGCCGCCCTCAGCAAGCAGAACGAGCAGGAGGCCCTCTGCACCGACTCGCACACCGAGCGGCGGCCGCTGGCCGGCGGCCTGATCGCCTTCAGCACCCTGGACGGGCGGCCCTCGGCCCACGACTTCGACAACTCGCCCGTCCTGCAGGACTGGGTCACGGCCACCGACGTCAAGGTGGTCTTCGGGCGCCTCCACACGCTGGGCGACGAGAACGAGGACGACTCGGAGCTGGCCCGCGACTCCTACTACTACGCCGTCTCCGACCTGCAGGTGGGCGGGCGCTGCAAGTGCAACGGGCACGCCGCTCGCTGCCTCCGCGACCGCGACGGCCAGCTGGTCTGCGACTGCAAGCACCACACGGCCGGGCCAGAGTGCGACCGCTGCCAGCCCTTCCACTACGACCGGCCCTGGCAGAGGGCCACCGCCCGGGAGGCCAACGAGTGCCTCGGTGAGTGGGGGGGGGGGGGGGGAGGGGCGAGGGGTGGATGACACCCCCTCGAAGAAGGAGGTCCATGCCCGGCTGGCCCCCCATATCCCTCCCCAGGGAATGGCGGTGGTGGTGGTGGGGGGCTGACACCCGTCTGAGCCTCCAGTCACTGGCAACAATCTCCCCACCCACCCTCATTATACACTGTACTTAAAGACACTCCTAAGTATTGGGGGGAAATGAAACAGGGGTCAGTTCCCTGGACAGGGCAAGAGGTATCCATGCCTGCTCAAAGTCACTACTCTGTGGTCTCTTCAATTCATATTTCTGTTCGGGTGGGGGCTGAGAAGGCGCTGCCCTCAAACTGTCCAAAGATCAGTTCAGAAAGGCCTGGTTCCCAGGTTTCCGGTTTGGTAGCAAAACTGAGCCTTCTGCCCACTCTGTGCTGTCTTCCCTCGCATCCCTGCTTTCCTTGGGGCTGCCAGGACTGAGTCAGGGGTTGGGAGGCAAGAGGCATCCAGCAAATGTTCAGAGATACTTTCCTGTTCAGAGATACTTTCCTATTTCTTTCTGTGCGATGGACCTCCCTGACGGCAGAATGGAGCCTAGTCTTAGGTCTCCGCTAGACTCTTGTGCATTATTAGTGTGTCCTTGAGGGGGATGGCAGGCAGTGAATAATCAGGGCCATTGGGGGGGGGGCAAAAAACCTCCTGAGCTAACAACCCGCCCCCACAACCCACCTCGTGATGCCAATGATATATATGTGTGTGTGTCATTGTTGTCCCTCCTGGAAATTTGTGTCCCTCCTGGAAAAAAATTCACACACACACACACAGATTCACGCCCAATCTGGAATCCTGGCTATGGCCCTGTGAGTGGTATGGAATGGATTATCTTTGAGTTCAAACCCACTGGATAGCTGTAAGTAGCAGGAGAGACTTGCAAAAAACTGATCTCTTTTGACCATTTCTCCCCCTTCGCATAACCTTTGGGGATGGTTTTTCATTTGGGCCACACTGCACACACCACTTTTTCATCTCACACTCAGCAGAGCTCTCCCTCTGCTCCTAAAACCAACCAACCAACCAACCAACCAACCAACCAACCCAGGTTAGCTTGAGAGGGACAGAGATCCTCCTCGTGGCCCTGTTTATCCTGTGTATAAGTTTTTGACTAAAATCAGCTTCAGATAGGCATCAGTCCAAGGATTTGGGCTAGCTAAAATAAGCTTGTGGGGGAAATTACACCCTTCCCCCACCCCTCCTTGCAGCTTTTAATACCTGTATTCCCAGCCCCTCTTCCCTTGGTTAGAGAAAGAGAGAGAGAGCAAAAAGCTTTAGGAGAAGTAGTAATAAAGGACCAGGCTAAGCTGGAGTCTGCTTTCCCTGTACAAAAGGCCCCATTTTTGCCTGCTGCCTATGACCAGATTTGCCCACGGTGAAGCTGTTGGAGCCAGATGGATTCCCTTGGTCGGTTTTTACTAAAGGGAGTCCAGGAAGACTTGGCAGACCTGGGGACAAGTGAGGGGTGGAAGCCCCAGGAGTGGCCCAGATTGTGCCTGCCAGTGGCCTCTGTAAGATGGCAGCATGGGCTGCTCACAGTGACTGGGCCCCTCCTTTCCTCTCAGGAGCAGGTTTGCTGGGCAACTTATGTGTCAGGAGATGCTCAGTTCTTGGACTGATCCTCTGCAGCTTCCCCCCTCCCTCCCCTAAGATGAGCAGGTTAGGGTATGGTGGAAACAAACACAGTTACTGCTACGAGCATTCTCCTCCTACTCTTGCAAAGAAGTCAACATGGGAGGGGAGGAAGTGGAGCAAGCCATGGCTCATGGTTGGCCCACAGGATACGGGGTACTCTGGGTCTTTGGAGGGGGGCTCGAGAATTGAAAGGTAACCGGAATAGATCAGCATTAATCCAGCTGCAGAACCAGATGTGTAATATGACTGGGAACATTGGAAACCATTAGAAATTGTACTTAAACACACTCAAAAGTATTGGGGGGAAATGAAACACTCTACTTGTTAGTTGTTTTTAAAACTTGACTTTATTTACTTCTTTAGCACCTGTCTGGACTAAACATGTGAATTTAAGATGGAGTTTTGACTGCAGTGTGTTAGGACTACAGTCTGTTCTTGGAAGAGTCCTTTGTTGTAAAATAATTTGTCTGGAAAATGTAAATAAATTTTCATAGATGTATGTCGGTGTATGCCTTAGTTAGTACAAATTTGCTGCTTAAACTGACTGGACAGATGTAAGCTCTAGTGGGCCATTGAAAAGCAGGGCTGGCAAACAACTTCTGAATATTATGGGTTTAGAAAATCCTGAGGAAAGTCACTGTAAGTCAGAATCAATAGTGCGTGAATGCTATTACTATGATAAAGGTTAAATTATAATTTAAATAGAGATTATTTCAAATTTTATTAGATAAACAAATGGGTATGATAAATTTGCTTCTATTTCCAATGCTTGGTGTGCCCCCCCATTCTTGTGTATTTATTTTATGCCTCAGAAAGGGAAATATGTCTTTTTTTAAATTGCTCAAATATTTGGGGGTTTTGTATTCAGGGAATTAACCAACTCAAGAGCCCTAAACGCACAAATGGAGAAGCACATTTGCTTGCCTCTAAGTCAGCCATAACCTCGGTCAAGCACCCAAACTTTTCTGTAGGTTCTCCTGCCTTTTGAAGTTTGTCATAGTTGAGTCACCTGGCCAAGCACTTTCTTGTCAGTTTTGTGGAGCCAACGAAATGGGCTTCAATACAGCTCACTTCTTATACAGTACATATATTTATCATGTCAGAAGCACACAAAGGTGCTTTCTGGTTTGAAAAGAATCTTGCTGGAGGGACTCGGTTCAGGAGACACCTGAATGAGGCTTCTTTCATGTCCTCAAGATCTTTTCCCACCGAAGTGGTCCCTATTTATCTACTTGCAATTTCTTGCTTTCAAACTGCTAGGTTGGCAGGAGTTGGGACAGAGACAGGTGCTCATTCTGTCATGCAGTATTCGGGTCTTGAACTGCCAACTTGCCCACCTTCCAGCTAACAAGGCGAGCTTCTTAACCACTGAGCCACTTCTTAGATGTAGCCAGTTTATCACACATTTCTGTGGTGGGGTTCTGTTAATTGATATATTGATATTTCCTGACTCTTAAGAGCTTTGTTGGGGCCAGAGGCGTAGCTACCGCCATATCTGCCGTATCAATTATACGGGGGCCCCGGGCCACGGGGCCCCCCAACGTGCGTAAGCAAAACAAATCTTTACCCTTCCTAAGGGCCCCCAAACAAATTTTTATACGGGGCCCCGCCAAGGCACGCTACTCTTCTGGTTGGGGCCGCAGTGGCTCAAGTGATTAAGACAGTGACTGGAAGGCGGGAGGTCATCAGTTCAATTCCGGAGTACTACAGGATGGAATGAGCTCCCGTCTTTGTCCCAGCTCCTGCCAACCTAGCAGTTCAAAAGCAAGAAATTGCAAGTAGATAAATAGGGACCACTTTGGTGGAAAGGTAAACAGTGTTCCATGCCTGCCACATGACCATGGAAGCATCTGCAGAAGCAGACAGCGCTGGCTCTTCGGCTTTGAAACAGAGATGAGCACTGAACCCTAGAGTCAGATACAACTGGCTTTCGAGCAAGGGAAACCTTTACCTTTACCTTTAAGAGCTTTGTTAAATTTCATTGTATTGTTTCTATTTTGTTTTGTTTTTTAAACAATTGCATCACACATAAGGAAGTTATTGACTTGATTTCTCAAAACTAGTGATAATTCACTGTTTGTCTTCTGCCTTATTATGTGGGTAGATCATTCTTGAAATAATCTAAGTAGACATTGCTCTATTTATTTTGAGGCTTTTCTGGTGGACTGATTTGACAGCAACTTGTGTTCCCATGTTGTATGAAGGCCAAAATGTACCATGTGATGTGAGATATCTATAATCAAATTGTCTGGCTTGGTAAACCTTTGAAGCTCCAGGAATTCAATTTATAATCAAAACAGCTGCACCAGGGAGTAGGATACTCAGCCCTTTCCACCACATACTGTTTTTGTAACCGGCATCCTTCCCACCTCTTAGAAGCTGCTTTTTGGCTCTCCTGGAGAAAATATCGGGTCCAAATCGTACTCCTTCCACCATCAAGCCAAGGCTAACAGCATAGTGTTGTGTGGGAGGGGGGGGGTGGAGTACAGGAAAGAGTGATGCAGTGAAGCCCTCCCTTAATGCTTATATTGTACCACTGACCCTCACTGGGCAACTAAAATGAGAGCTCTCCACAGCTGCTTTAAAGGTGATAGTCTTCCAGATGTTGCTGGATCTCCTCTCTCACTGTTTCAAGTGAAATGGCCATGGGGGGTCAGAGATGTTGGAACATGTAGTCCAACAACATCTGGCAGATCACAAGTTCCTCACTATTGCTTTAAAGTTCATATACATTATGAGAACCATCAGTGGTTTTGCAGTTTTGGATCTCATATTGAAAATAGTTGGAGTCGAGCCTATGCTCCCAAGGTTTATTGGTTTCAGCTGCACATTCCAGACATTGGTTTTTAAATAGGTGAACTGGTCAATTTGGTGAAAGATTTTAAAGCACCCAATAGCCAATTGTTTCTCTGTAGTTTTCCCTTTAGGGGGAAAAATAGAATTGTAAACCTTAGCAGATCCTGCAGTTTCTGGTGTGATTGGAGGTTGAAAACTAAACATGACAAATGAGATATCTGTCATTTGCTCACCTGTGGATTCAAATTGTCTTCCTCCTCCTCTTCCTTTTTAAACTGCAAAGCAGATGACAGGAAAGGGTCACTTGGATCCAGGCAACACTCCTCCATGCCATTTTCCTAATCTGAGTTGGGAGTTTCTCCTCTACTGGAAGCAAAGTTTTGTCCCATGAGCAACTAACAATGAGAGAGGTGTCAGAATCTGGTTTGGGGGAAATTGTGTAGAACAAAAGCTCTATGGGCCTGCTGTAAATCATTCTTTCCTTTAAACAAGTTTTGTCCAGCTTGATTTTATCCTTAGATTTTGTTAATTTCTTTCCAGTTTGTGTCAGGATTGATAAAGGGGGAATTAATCCCACTACGTGTATATATTTCTAATTTGTGACTTTTGAACTGTGCTGTTGAATGGACACCTGTTTGATATGGGTTGTTTGCTTTGGATTACAAGCTACTTGTATCTGAAGCTACAGAACAGTGATGGGTGAACCTTGGCACTCCAGCTGTTCTTAGACTTCAGTTACCAGAAGCTCAAGTCAATGCTCCTGATGATCAGGGCTTCTGTGAAATGAAGTTCAAGGACAGCTGGAGTGCCAAGGTTTACCATCACTGCTATAGAACAACAGTACAGCCCATGCACAACTCTATTCCAATCCTCATTGAATAAAGTTCCTGTTTTTGTTTTGTTTTTGCCTTCCTGTTGAACACAAAAATAATAACAAAACAAAATATTGGCAGCAACAGTTATTAGCATCCAAGAGTCTTTCTTTGGCAAAATGAGTCCAGCTAGGCTTTATCATAATGCAAAATCTAGGCATAATCTATGCATGGTATTTGTTAGATTCTCACATCTTGGTTTAATTCTGCTTAAATACAGTTGTTTTGCTACCCAGTTATCCTATTGTAAACATGCTATTTTGGTGTGTTAATATATGTTTAGCTGTGTGTAAATGAATCACATAAAGGAACATTTTTTTCCTCACTGTTGCAGTTTTGGACTCCTTTAGGTAATGCAGTACAGTTGTACCTCGCTTAAGGAGCATAATGTGTTCCACGGGATTACTCTTTAAGTGAGTTTGCTCTTTAAGCAAAACACCATTGTAAGTGACCAATTGTCACTTGGGGGGGACTGTGAACCCCAATTTAGTTGTTAAGCAAGTCTATCGTTGTTTTTAGTTGTTAAGCAAGGCAACCATTCAGAGAAAATTCTGCTCTTTAAGTGAGTTAGTCTCTAAGCGAGACACTCTTTATGTGAGGTGTTACTGTATATTTTATTCCTAGAAGGGTAGGTAAGTGGGTCACACAACATTATTCCAACTTGTCACCTTGCCTGGAAATAAAGAGCTGTCACACAAAAGATTGAGCTGTAGTTTATTGAATCTGCTGTGGTTAAATTTGTGTTGGTGTTAATACTAAATCTTCATGGACAAAGCAGACTTGACCCTTGACCACTCTTTGAAAAGGGGTATAATACTTCAATGGATATTGAAATTTTGTGCAAACCTCCATCCAAATCCCAAAACTCCAGGTGCACGACACAAATGGGGTGGGAGGGATATTTTAACTACCCCAGACTTTAAGACCTCAGGTAAAGGGCCTCACCAACCCTACTTTCACCAGAGGATTTATCCACATTTTGGCATTTTCTCTGATCATGCTGGGATTGTTCTGATATTTGTTGCTTTAAATTTGAATAGATTATCCCAGTATTGGTACCCACACTTAGGATGATCTTTGTTGCTGGATATACTGAAATTCAATGGGTCATCCCAGTAGTGCCTATCCAAATTTGTTAATTATGTGCCATCAAGTCAGAATTAACTTATAGAAAACTTAATAGGATTTCCAAGGTATGTGAGATTTTTAAGGAGTGGGTTTACCAGTTTTGCTTCACCAGTGAGCTTTCATAGCTGAATAGGGATTTTAGCCTTGGTTTCCACAGTCCTACTCCATCACACTCTTCATGATACCATACATACTTGGTCCTTTACTCCTTATCCAAACACATCTGGAATTTCTCTTTGATCACTCCCTCCCAGCACAGACTGTTACCTTCTTTCATCTCTCTTCTCTGCCTTGCCCTACTTACACCATCACTTTCTTCTCTTTCTTACTTGTTTTAAGAGCCCACCATTTCCAGCTATCCATGTTTTCACCACAACACATGTTTGCCTGCTTGCTTCAGTCTTCATTGTAGTGCTATGGTGTCATTTTTTAAAAGAGGAAAACTATATGAACACCTGATGTTTTCTCTATTCCCACTCCTCCAACTTCATTCTCCCTTTCCTTTCTTCCCCCTTTTTTACCCACCTCTTCTCCTTGAACATTCACTTAATTTTATGTTATTTATTTTATTTTCAATTTTTACTTTTGTGCTATGTTGCAAAAGTGATAACATTTTTAAAAAGCACGACAGAGAAGCAGCTGATATTTTCTCCACCTTTGCTGAGCTCTTTCTTTCCTTCACTCCTTCTGTTTATCCATTGATCATGGTTAAATGTTTTCACATGTTTTCAGGGTTTTTTTAGTTTTCACTCATGTACTATGGTGAAAATTTACTGCATGTTAAAATAATGTTTAAAAAAATCAGAATTGCAGGAACAGCTGCTGTCTCAAGAAAACTAAACTGTGGCAGGCATTAAGGCACTGAAAAGGCTGGAGAGTGATTAGTAGGAAAATGTCTGTAAGGAAATGTCATTAAATGACACAGACCCCAGAGAATATACAGACCAGCACACATCAATATTAAGCCAAAGTATACATTGTATAGCCCAAACAGTGTCTTATGTTACTTAAAAGAACAGTTTTAAAACTAAACAGATAATAAAAGAGTGCTGACAGTTGAAGTTATATCCGATGTACAGGTATGTTGATCTATGGTGGGTCCAGTTGCTTAATATATCACTCCTCAATATCAAAACCACAAATCTTGTAAAGATGGGATATTAAGCATCTTCTTCAAGTGCCATATCTGATTCCGAATAATGGCTATCATAATGGTGCTCAGCCATGAAGGTTGTCCTAGGTTGGGCTGCAATATAATGCAGTGGTCTTCCATTTGCAGTCTGAAGCCCAGCATGACACCAGTACTACTATCTAGGTCTGTGAGTCATTTTCTCGTCCTGAGCCCTTTTAGCACACCTCAGCCCCAGGTCAGTATTGATGAAGCTGCAGTCCTCCATCAAGATGGACTCAAGTGGGATTTAATTCACTTGGGGGACCATAACCCTTCCCTGTGAACTTTACTGCCCAAAGCCGTTAGTCCTCAGGGTGGTCAGGTTAGTTAACTGCCACCTGACAATCCACATTGTGTCACTGGCAGTAGGGTCTACTCTACTCCAGTGGTGTCCTGGCCCACAGGGATACAGGGACTCATCCCAGTGCGCCCCAGTGACTGGTGCCCCTCAGAGGCAGGCAGAGGTAACAGAAATGTATGGGATTTCTCCCCTCAACCCCCAATAGGTGCCCCCATCACTTCCTGTCCACACCCTCCTAAGGTGCCCAGCACACCCCTGCTCTACTCTATTACCATAGCAGGATAACCTGGCCAGACTTAGTTTATGCATCTACAACCACAGAAATTGTGTGACTACTCTGCCATTCTAAAAGAAAGGCAGACTTCCTTTAGTTATAAAAGAGAGAAATAGAGTTGAGAAGACAGAGCAGAAGCTAATGGCATATGCACATCCCCACCAGTGATGGGATGTAACAGGTTCTCACCAGTACGCCAGAACTGGTAGTAACTTTCCCCAGTGTCCTGGAGAACTGGTAGCAGCTTTTGGGGGGAACCACCTTCGGGGCTTACCTTTTCACTGGTTCCCCCACTGCGCATGTGCACCAAGCACTTGGTGTGCATGCATGTCTACAGTGCTTGGCACATATGCACAGCCTCCTTGCTGTCCTCCTTGCTGTCCTCCTTGCTGTCCTTGTGTTGTGGGTGGGTTGAGGGATGTGTGTGTGTATGTGTGTGCTTATTTTTTTTATTTTTTTATTTATTATTTTTGGCTCCACCCACAATGTCATGACATCATGATGTTGGCTCCTCCCACACTGATGACATCACGGTGGGGTAGTAAAAATTTTGACATCCCACCACTGATCTCCACATCCAAATGTGGATGAATGAGGCATGGTGACTCTGTAATAAATTCACTTGTGGAACGAGGCCCTGCTTTTTCTGCTTGGGCTTCCTCATTTAGGGTTTTCTGACTCTGCACATAGATCATGCTGGGTGAGTGGAAAAGATAATCTATCCTTTTTTTTTTACCCTAGCAGTACTTACAGCTGCTGTCTACACAAACAGAAGCACCTCTGCATTGTTCTTCAGAAAAGTTTTCAAGAGGAAATGGGGTAGTTCAGTCCTCAGCAAAGGGTTCCAACATTCCTTTCTGCTCCCCTATGTTTTCTCCAAATTAATTGTGCTCTTTTTATTCATAGCAAGGTTTTAGATGAAATAGTGAACAAAATTGTGGATTAGAAGTATCTGAAGATACAAATGTGTTAAGTGCTAACTGAGATCCTATCTTTCTGTCTTGAGTTTATTATCTTTAGATAGTACTGGATTTTAGCAAAACCAGAGGCATTGTCTGAAAGTCAAATTCTGCCTTTGTATAGGGGCAGGCTATTTGTATGGGTGGAGAGGAGTTATGCCCTGTAATTTCCTTAGGAAACTGAGCTATACAGCAGGGGGTCCAACCTTTTTCACCGCAGGTCCAACCACGCCCCTGGAACAACAGAGCGGGCCGGACCATGCCCCTGGAAGTGGAAATGGGCACATTTACAGCTGACATAAAAGCATCTGCTTCTACTTCAGTTGGAATGGCGCTGCAGGCCGGGGCTGGCCCACAGGCTGTAGGTTGGTATCCTCACTATACAGGCACACATTAGTAACATTTTTTTTCAGCAGTGTAGCCTCTTGGTAAGGCAGCAATACAAGAGTAACGTATAGGCAAAAGGAACTACAGAGTGATCTCCCAAAAGATTGCTTCTTTTTGGCAGTTTCACATTTGGCCTAGTCAGGGAAGAAGAAGTAGATACAGGTGTCTGAAATTCTAATACAGTATTCACAATATCTATAAGTATCAACCTAGTGCCTTTAATTTCTAGTGCATCCTTATACTCATTAAAGCAGCAGTTTCATCTATATACCCATGAACCCTTGGGAATATAGTTCCTGTTAAGGTTGACTTCCATTTTGTGCGGTGCTTATCATGTGACATCTCAAACTCCCAAGAGGCCTCTGTCCCTAGTGTTGAGAGTATCATCATCTGGGGGTTTAACAGGGGTCATGCTTCTAGTGATAGGGTCTTGGTGGGAAAGGGCATTTTAGTCTCTTGTGGGAAGTCCGTCAAGTGCCCTTCAAGTGTGTAAACAGTCTAGAGCTATGATTTATCTTCTTTGGCCTGAAGCAGCTGCAGGAGGAGCACTGCTGGGATTCTCATTAACACCTTGGGAGGGGGTCATTGCCTGGCCAGCCTGCCTTGGGAATCATGTTCGCAATGAGCCATGCGCAATTGTTTCCTGCAAAGAAGCTCCTTTCCTCATTAGCGCCACCACTTCAAAGGGAACTCTTCAGTATGCAAGACCCGGTCTTGATTTGCCATTTTCAACATCATAAAAACATTCACATGTTTCCCTTTCTTTTCAAACGCATCAACAATGTGCTTGGCACACAGCCAGAAGCAACCCTTTCTAGCTCGACCAGCTGCTGGAGATGCATGAAACCTCTGTAACCCTCTTTCCCCCTAATATATATATGGTTGAGTTTCATTTCAATATATATATATATATATATTTCTAGTTTGAATTTATCAGTTGTATTAGCAAAAGGTCTAAAGGCAATTTAATCATGTCTACACATTCCAACTTATCATTTTAAATGTCAGATGACAAATACAAACCAATCTAGTCAAGTCAAATCAGGCAACAGTCAAGGAAGACTCAAAACTAAGATCATCCATTCTGAAACAAAACATCTATGTATTTGTTTACTTATTATAAGAAGTATGTACAGTACATATAATTTTTTTTCCTGTCAAGGCCTTAAAATTAATCAAGAATCAAATAAGGCATTTGTCTATAATTGACCCATTTCTTTCTTTCTCTCAAAACCTGAGTACTGCTTGACAGAATGAACACCTGTCTTTGTCCCAGCTCCTGCCAACCTAGCAGTTCAAAAGCAAGCAATTGCAAGTACTGTAGATAAATAGATACCACTACGGTGGGAAGGTAAACAGTGTTCCGTGCACTTCAGTGTCTAGGCATGCCTGCCACACGCCCATGGAAACATCTGCAGAAGCAGACAGCACTAGCTCTTCGGCTATAAACAGTGATGAGCACTGAACCCTAGAGTTGGATATGACTGGCTTTCAAGCAAGGGTGACTTTTACCTTTACCTTTATGGCCGTGGAGCTGGAAGCTGGGAGTTTGATTCACCAGCATGCCTCCTGGGAGAAGAGGGAGCCTGCATAACCTTGGGGAAGCATAGTACCAGAGTGTCTTGATAAGAAAGGACTTCTGAGTAGTCTGTACCTTGAAAACTCTGGAAAGACTCACCATAAATCAGAATATGTCTGACAGGAAACAATTATTCTTGTAAGAGGGCTGTGGTGATTTAGTGGTTAAGACACTGAGCTTGACAAATGAAATGTCAGCAGGTCAGCAGTTCGAAACCCGAGTGCTGCATGACCAAATGTGCTCTCCCGTCATCTGTCTCAGCTCCTGACAACCTAACAGTTCAAAAGCTAGAAATTGCAAATAGATAAATAGGCACCACTTTGGCGGGAAAGGTAACAATGTTCCATGCGCTCTGATGTCTAGTCATGCCTGTCACATGACCACAGAAACGTCTGCAGATGCAGACAGCACTGTCTTTTTGGCTGTAACTAGAGAAAAGCACTGCTCCTAGAGTCAGAATGACTGGTTTTTGGGACAGGGAGACCTTTACCTTTAGTTATTATTGTAATTTAGAAAAGAACAGAATGCAAACCAGGTAAGAAAAACATACTTGCGCTTTGCTTCTCAGCATACTTTCTTAAGAATGAGTGCTGTTACTTGCTATGAACATACAAGTAATACCTCATATAACATTAGTATCGAATAACACTAAAATCGCATAACATTAAGCAATTTGGGGGGGAGAATTGCATCGGATAACATTAAGATCCTATGGGATGCATCGGATAACAACCGCTAAAGCCTGTGTGGTTACAATGTATCTCTATGGATCCCATAGGATTTTAACATGCATCGGATAACACTAAAAATCGGATAACACCAAGACTTGTGGAACCAGGTTTTAACGTTATCCGAGGTTTTACTGTACTGTACTTAGTAAGTGTATTAAAAAATTCAGTTGTTTTAGCTTGGTAGAGAGTATATTCCGACAACAGTAGGTAATATTTTGTTCCTCTCCATTACACAGCAGTTAAACCTTACCTACCCTCATACAGCAAGCCTAATTCCAAGCAGCTGGATTTGAATCAACAGCTGCTTCTAACCACCACCACCACTCATTTCCCTAAAAGCTAATAAATTGGGGTATATCTGATGTAATTAGAATGTGTGTGGCTTTTTAAAAATTTAAAAGCATTTTTCTTAGATGGCAGATTGTATAAAGTTGTACAGGCCAAACGTAGGCATCTCGAACTGTCTAGCTATGCTCAGAGGTTTGAAAGTACATAGGGTTATACCCGTACACCAGTCAAAAAGGAAATCAATCCATGGGGAAAGGCTAACATGTAACACAAGAAAGCTGCACCAGATTGTGCGTGAACGGCAGCATCTGGTTAGAAGAGAGTTGAATATGGACTTTACACATTACATCAGACTGAAGGTAGCTCTAGTCTGGCATTCACCTTCTGACAATATCCATTTAGATGCCCTTGGGAAACTTATAATTACTGTCTTGACAGCTATTGGTATTTGGTTACTGAGCAGACACATTAGTCCCAAAATGCCCTTTTATTGTGTGAGTATGTTTTGGACATTCATCTCTGCATATGCAGAAAATAATGGATAAAGTTACACATAAGGCAGTCTTCTATCACTTGCAGAAGTTGTCCAGAGATAGCTTTTTTCACAGGCAGTGCTTCTCAAGAAGCAGACCTTCAAACTACACTGGAATAAATAAAAAAAACCCATCATACAAAGTACAATGTGGCTAAAATAAAACTCAGCCTTGGCATTGCCAGCGTGGACATCTGCCTTCTCTTTAATTCAGGGATTCTCAACCTGTGGCCAGTGGGCCAGATGCAGCTCATGGCACCATTTCAGTGCCATGTGGTGGAAGAAGGGCAAAATGGTCCTCTGGCCCCCGAAGCTGTCTGAGGGAGCATGTCCCCAGCTTAAAAAGGTTGACAACTCCTGCTTTAACTAGTCCTGGCTTTCCTTTGGCCCATGCATGCTATCTTGTTCCTTCAGCTTGCTTTCTTCTGGCATGAACAAACTCACCATTGGGCACAAGAAAAGTTCATGTCATCAGTTGGCTAAGAAGAGAATGTCTAGTTTGTGACCAGTTTCTTGGATGTGCCATCACCAGAGTGCAATTGTTGATCCTACTGTATACATGGCATGGTGGTTGGTTGGTTTTTCTTAAGTGACATATGAGTTACAATAATTGAACTCATATGGTTTGCTTTTAAGACAGGAGAAAGAGAGGTAGAGAGGGGGATACAGTAAAGATTCCTGAAATTTATGAAAATTCATTGAGGTTGGTAAAGATCAAAGTGATAGGCACCTTGCTAAAGATATATGCAGTCTTGTGGTTTAAAAACAAAACAAAACAAAAGTACATCCTTGGCTTGAATGACTTTGGGCACAAGTGAAGGTGTAAAGCAGGGGTGCCCAAACTATGGCCTGTGGGCCAGATCCGGCCCCTGATCCCAAATCATCTGGCCCACACCGCCCTCATCGCTCCCGGAAGCAGATGTAAAATGTGCCCATTTCCTATGAAATTGAACCACAATAACCACAACCACAATAGTGTGCTGTCCAGACTATTGGCCACCCCTTCCAGAGTTTTCAAGGTAGATAAAAAGACAGACGTGATTTACCACTTCCTTTTTCAGGGGTGGTGGTGGTGGTGGTGGTCCTGGAACTATGCCACTGAGTTATCCAACCAGCTGTAAAATTGCATAGGGAAAACTGTACAGTTTGCCCAAGCTGCCCAGAGTCGGGTATACCCGATTGGGGTGGGATAGCAAATGTGAGTAAATAAACAATAAACACAGCCTGGCTCTTCTCCCTGGAGACACATTGGGGAATCAAACTCCCAACCTCTAACTCTGATACCTAAACCACTGAGTTATCCATCCAGCTGTAAAATTGCATAGATAACTTAAATTGTCAGATTGGTGCCATGGTGATGTAGAAAAACAACATGGAAATATATATATATGGTTTTAAAAAAGATGAAAGGAAATATTATGAACATTCAAAGCTGGTTCTTTGCAAACAGAGTAAGGTCAGGACTCTCAATTATGGGTAGTCCTGGGCAGTTTTTCTTTGCTTCTTTGCCTTGTGATTTCCATTGCCCAGTTCTGAATGTGGTATCTCACATATGTTATGCTGATAGTGTCTTTGGTGAGCTCTGGTAAAGTACTGAAGAATTAGAAATGAATGCAGAGCATTTGTACAATAGCAGGCTTTCTATTTATAGTGTGTGCACACATATGTTGCCTTGACAATATCTGGTATGAGTAGCATCATAACCTTCCTCTGCTGTTTGTCAATGAACATGAAGTGTATTTTCCCTGGTGCTTGCCAGGCTTGTGCCAGATCTTTGGTAAAAGCATTGTGGCTTCTGGCCAAACCCCAAATCCCACCATTAAAAGTTGAGAAGCCGCAGAGCTGCCTTTGGTGTTCCACTCTCATTTCTGGTCCTTTCCATCAGGAGATGTTTGCTCACTCTTTCCCACTCGAGGACAGTCGAGTCAGTTCTGGGTAGTGTTTGAGATTGCATCAGGAAATGAAAACGGTTTTGCTTCAAAGGGATCATGGAAAGAAATGTGGAAGCATTTCTGGCAGGGTGAGGATAGATGGAAGGATGTTGAAAGGAGCTTGGGAGTAAGCTTTACATGTTGCATGATTGTGCCCTGGCCGTGTGAAGACAAATACAAACAGTGGCTTGTGTTTGCACATAAGGGCTTTGTGCACCAGTATCCCAGGCCCTGTACTTTACATCACTGAGTGTGAGATCAGAAAGTTGTTGGTGTGACTTTGGCTGGAAGAGGGGCAGGGGTGGGTGCAGGGGGTGGGGTGGTGGAATCTCTACTGGGCATTTTGAAATGAATTGAACTGTGCAAACATCCCCCTGAAAAGCTCCCCAGGCAATGCTTTGGAATGGATACCCATCCAGCCCCCTTGTAACACAACTGCTGAAATTTAAATAGCCAGCTGAACAAAAGAGAACAAGTAAAATAGACCTGAATGGGGTTTTTGTTTGTTTGTTTGTTTTGGTAGCTCAGCTAATATTTCAGCAATTGTTCTCACCAGGAATGTCAGGGTTTCCCTTCAGAATTAATTCGAGTGAAACATGAGAAGACGAGTTGAGTGAAAGCTACCCCTAGTCTGGCTGTTGCTTCAACCCTCAAATCTGGATGCAAGGATAGCTTAAAAAAAAGTGCCACACAGCCCACATTTCTTCCCTTTCAGCGCAAGTCTGAACTTGTCTACTCAGCAGTAAATCCTCTTGTATTCACTGGCAGCTACCCTCACGTAAATTAATATATGATAATAATAATTTTGTGTCAGAAATTATTCTGGGTTGAAAGGATTTTTGCTGGAGAAACTCCACTCAGGGGATGCCCGAATGAGGCTCCTTTCAAGTCCCCAAGGTTTTCCCCCACCAAAGTGGTCCCTATTGATCTACAGTGGAACCTTGGTTGACAAACAGCTCGGTTAACATAAAAATCCCATAACAAAAGGAAATCC
This sequence comes from Furcifer pardalis, assembly GCA_030440675.1. NCBI lineage: Eukaryota > Metazoa > Chordata > Lepidosauria > Squamata > Chamaeleonidae > Furcifer > Furcifer pardalis. Next base: position 62,532,784 of record CP126893.1, on the reverse strand, counting down.
ATAGAAAATAGTGGCTTGCTTTACAGATTTTTTAAATGGATTAATTGGTTTTCAATGCATTCCTATGGGACACTGCATTTTAATGTACTGTATTTTGGGTTTCAGTGGATTCTTATGAGAAATTGCATTCAATGCATTCCTACAGGAAGTTCATTTAAAGTAGTTTTCACTGTAAGAAACGTCCTGGCGGATGCATTAATTATGTTAACTGAGGCTCCACTGTACTTGGAATTTCTCGAACTGCCGACTTGCCAGCCATCCAGATAACAAGACAAGCTTCTTAACCACTGAGTACCTGCAGCCCTTAGTTAATTAATATATGATTACAACCTTAGATAGTTATGGGTTTCAGAACAGTTTAACATCTTCAGATGCCAAAAAGGGCAGGTATAAGGTTTTTTTTAAAATGAACACATTTAGTTAGCCATCCGACATTAAGATAACCAAATCATCCATTCAGTAAATTTCAACACTTTTGCAAGCAGCTCCCCCGATGGCTTAGTGGTTAAGACACTGAGCTGGAGACTGAAAGGTCAGGTTTTGATACCCGAGGGCTGCACTTTCGGGACATGAAAGATGCCTCATTCAGGTGTCCCCTGAGCGGAGTTTCTCCAGCAAAAATCCTTTCAACCCAGAGTAATCTCTGACACGAAATTATTATGATAACAGTTTTGCATATTGCTAAAGACATAATTTTTTTTTGCACCTTTAGGAGTAACTGAAGGGAATAAAAGTTGCAAGTTTAAAAAAAATAGAACCCAACTTATAAAGATCCTACTAATTACTGACATGAAATACAATTTTGATCTTTGCTTTTTCTTTCAACTTTATGTTAATATATCAGATTGAGATAATATCAAACATATGAAAGAATGCCTTTATCCTCCTGCTTTGCTAACAAAAATTGGATTCAGTTAATCTGCTACTTAAAGCATACAGCCCTGGCTTTTCAAATTAAAGTTGAGTTTTTACATATGTCAGTTTGACCGGCTTTACAAAAACAGCAGAACTGAAAACACAGGATAGAATTGATGGCTGCTATACATGGACCAAGTGCAATTAATAAATTAGGGATACTGTCCTGTGTGCATTTGCTTGGCACTAAGCCTACTGAAATAAGTAGAGCTTACCTTTGAGTAATAAAGGATCATTCAGACTTTTTTGATTTGTAAAATGTGTGAGAATGTTAATGTTCAAAGTAACTAAGTTACATTTAAATAGATACAGCACTATCCATCTCCCTAAATCAGAATTCGAGCTAGAATGATTTAAATTAAGCTGTTTAAACAATTATTGAAATCTACAAGAAAAGAGAGACCAATCAAAATATGTAACGTAAACAGATTCCCAATTATAATACAGTACTGTACTTCCTAAAAATGCTGCCTATCTAACCAATAAACTGACACTTATAACTAAATTTGCCCAGTTTAATCCTTCAGTTTCTTTATGATTCTCACTTGTTTCAAATGCATGTTGGGGGGGAAATCTATAAAGGGGATTGTCTTTAAAATGTTATCCCATAGACCTAGTCTATAGCCAACAGTCATGCCATTTGGTAGAGGTATGGAAATACAGTACAGTATAAACACACCTGTGCATTAGATGAATTTGTATTCTCTTATTTCTGGTGATTCTTTCCTCTTGATCTCCAACTTGGTCCAATCCAACCTTCTCAAAAATAATTGTGGAAATGTTGAGGTTACAAGGGTATACAGGAAATACAAATTAACATGGAATGATTGAGAGTTCAGTCTGGAATGGACACACAGCCTCACCAAAGCTACAAAGAAAGAAATATCAGTAGGGGTGAGTCAGAAGCGTAGCATGCCTTAACGGGGCCCCGTATAAAAATTTGTTTGGGGGGCCCTTGTGAAATAAAAAAAATTGGGAAGTTTTTATTAATTTTTGCTGTAGGGGGCCCCCGTGGCCCGGGCCCCCCGTATAATTGATACGGCAGATACGGCGGTAGCTACGCCCCTGGGGTGAGTTAACAAGAAAGGCATGCTGGGCCAGAGTAGAAGGACAGAATAGTAATGAACGCAAGAAAAGTCTCACCACATGATGATACCCTATGGCCATGATGGCGAACCTTGGCATTCCAGATGTTCTTGGACTTCAATTCCCAGAAACCCAAGCCCCCGTGAATCCACATGAATGGGTTTACTGCAATTCATCTGGCCCGCACTGCCCTTGTCGCTCGTGGAAGTGGAAGTAAAATGCAGCATGGGCCCGAGAAATCGCAGCAAACCCATTCATGTGGATTCACAGGGGCTTGGGAATTGAAGTTCAACATCTGGAGTGCCAAGGTTCGCTATCATGGCCCTATGGCAAACATGAAAAAAAGTATATACAGTATTCCAGGTACTCAAGAGGAAGTTGGGAAAGTGAATGAGGATAGCTTTCAGACCTGTAGGCATCTTCTATAAGCCTGATCATTGTCCCATTGGCTCAGATAGGAAATGGCTCCTGTAGACCATGGGTGGGCAACTTCAGTGAGCCAAGGGACCCAGACCCACACCAGACCCAGAAAATGAAACGAAAGAAAATTCTAAGTGCTCAGACGTGCCCTTCTGGTTTTGAGGGGGAGTGGAGTTGTTGCTGGGAGTCAACTGCCGTTCCTAGAAGCCTCCAGGAATGAAGAGAAAAATTAAATTAAGCACTGGCAGCATCAGAAGTTGCTTTGGAGTCACATGTATTTTATGGATAGCCCTTCCCCTGGTTCTAATCATTAAAAAAAATGAGGCATAGATACTAAACAGGTCCCAGGCCTGAGGAGATAGGAAGTAGCAGGGGTCTCACACTTTGCAGCCATCTGCTATAGCAGTGATGGCAAACCTTGGCACTCCTGCTGACTGGGGCTTCTGGGAATTGAAGTTCAAGAACATCTGGAGTGCAAAGGTTCACCATCACTGTGCTATCAGGTTAGTAAGGAGTAGTTTTAACAGATACAAGTTTCTTCAAGTATAATGTGGTGACCCCTGCCTCCTGGCTGATTTAGTAAGAACACACTCTTCCTCTTTTAATCTCTTTTAATCTGTAGGGGTCGGAGTAATTTTTGGTGGCAGTTTTAAAGGGGTTTTTATTGGTTTTTAAAATGTGATTGGTTCTATTTTCTGTGAGCCGCCCAGAGTCTTCGGAGTTGGGCGGCAATATAAATCAGAAAAACGAACGAACGAACGAACGAACGAACGAACGAACGAACGAACGAACGAACGAACGAACGAACGAACGAACGAACGAACGAACGAACGAACGAGCGAACGAACGAGCGAGCGAGCGAGCGAGCGAGCGAGCGAGCGAGCGAGCGAGCGAGCGAGCGAGCGAGCGAGCGAACGAACGAACGAACGAACGAACGAACGAACGAACGAACGAACGAACGAACGAACGAACGAACGAACGAACGAACGAACGAACGAACGAACGAACGAACGAACGAACGAACGAACGAACGAACGAACGAACGAACGAACGAACGAACGAACGAACGAACGAACGAACGAACGAACGAACGAACGAACGAACAAACAAACAAACAAACAAACAAACAAACAAACAAACAAACAAACAAACAAACAAACAAACAAACAAACAAAAGGTGGCATCTATCTGGCAGCAGGAAACGAAAGCCTTGAATTTGAAAGACCTGAGCAGGGCTGCTAGTGGTAGGATATTTTGGAGGCCACTCTTTCATAAAGTCACATAGGTCAGAGGGGAATGGATGGCACATAAAGACAACTACACACCTGTTCTGTTGCCATGGCTTCAAAGGTGTCTGCAAAGGCAGATGGAGCTGCAAAGTGGCTGTGGAAGCATATTTTGCATACATAGCTTGTGTTGCTGCACTGCTGCAGGACACCTATGGGCTTTCTTTGTGTATTTACACATGCTTTGATCCTTAGTCTCACCTTCAAGAAAAAAAGACCTTCTGTGTCATTTAAAAGCATATAAAAAGGTGGGAGAAAACCCTTCAGAACATGAAATTTGACAGCTGCAAAACACAAAATTGTACTTGAAGCACAGGTTTCTGTGACATTAAAAGGAGAGGGAAAGAGCAGAGAGAAAAAACTAAAGTGAGTCCTGTAATTTTTTTTTGTTCAGTCGCACAGTCGATTCCGACCCTCTGCGACCCCATAGACCACTGTCTGCCAGGCACTTCTGTCCTCCACCATCCTCCTCAACTCACTAGGCTCTGTGCCCATTGCATCCACAATACCATCTAGCCATCTCATTTTTGGCCGCCCCCTTTTTCTTTTGCCCTCCACACTTCCCAGCATCAAGGCTTTCTCAAGTGAATCCTCTCTTCTCATTTGATGTCCTAAGTACTTTAGCTTCATCTTTACAATTTGACCTTCTAAGGAGCAGTCAGGGTTGATTTCTTCTAAGATTGACCTATTTGTTCTCCTTGCTGTCCAGGGGACTCTCAAAACTCTCCTCCAACACCACATCTCAAAGGCGCTCAGCTTTCCTAATGGTCCAGCTCTCACAACCACACATTGTCACAGGGAATACCATTGCTTTGACTATACAATTTTTTGTTTGCAATTTAATGTCTCTACTTTTCACCATGCTCCCCAGGTTTCTCATTGCTTGCCTCCCAAGAATCAGTACAATAATAGTGGAACGTGTGCAGTAGGGTGACCACAGTGATAATGGGAGAAAATTATTCCCCAAATTTTGTCAACGGGAACTCCACAAAATGATCAGTCTTTGCAGATTTTACGATAGCCAAAGTTTGAGCATGATTGGAGCATGTTAACCCGTGCCGCTGGGTGCTCAAAGTTTCAAAAAACTTGATTTTTTTGGCTGGCTAGCGACGTCTTTGTTCCGTATCTCTTAAACTTCTCATTATTTTCTCATGATTTATGTCTCAAATCATAGGCAATATTGTAAATAATTTCTATTCTATACATATTTCTTGCTACTTTTAGTCAAACCGAGCTATAACAGCCTTTGTCATCAAAAATGTGACTTGGAACCTCTATTAACGAACTTATGATATGAGAATTATTTTATATTTTTCAAAGTATGAAATTAATTATGATGGAATAAAATGACAGAATGTTTTGTTTTGTACATATTACAATGTATTTAAATAAGAAAAGAGAGTGACATTACATTGTTTATCATCTTTAAGAAGGATACAATAATGAATAATCTATTCTAAAGGTTTGCTCAAAGTGTTTTTTGAAACATCAGGATACAGCTTTCGGCATTTGTGTACTACTTGTAAAACATATTGTTTCTGCTCCTCATCTTTGGTGAGAAGGTTATTAAAGTCTGTAATTAATTTCACTCCTTGTTCTGCCACATCATTAACGACCTTTAGTGACTTCACAATCCCCAATCCTTCCTTAAAATGTATATTTTCAGGCCAGCTACTGGGGGGTTCTCTGAGAAAATCTGTGTTAATCTGGAAATGCTCAAAGAAATTCATGGTACCCTTGGTAATTAAACCAGATAACCCTGCATTAACCCGTTCTTCCAACTGGTGTCTTTGAAATTTGGGGGTTACAATTCTTGAATTTTCTGTCTCAGTCTTGGTCTGAGTTAGGAGGACTTTGTTCGCCATTTCCGATTTTTCTTCGTCTAAAATTGAAGGATAAAAGAACACGAGGGCTACCAATTCTGCATTGAAATACCACATATGGTCTTTTGTTTACTGCTCTCAGTAGTAGCTCCCTGTGTCTCAGTGGATAATAAGTACTGTGCTTGGAGACTGCACAACAGGCAACCCCTGAAATAATCCTTTCAACCCAGAGTAATCTCTGACACACACACACAAAAACATACTGCTCTCAGTGTAGAAATACCGAAGGGTGGGGTATTGTATTTGTTTCTAAAAGGCTATATTAACCATTCATATTATTTGGGTACTACCTTTCATCTGCAAAAACTCAGAGCAGGACTTGTGGAGCAACCTGTCAAATTTCGCTTCAGGAATTTGCCTGGTTTTAGATGTGGAACAGCCTTAGGAGCAATCAGACTGTTTTCTTGCCTAACTAGGAGCCGGGAGCACAGTGGCATAGGACGGGTTTAGGCGCCCCGCGCCCAGGTCAAGCTTGCAGTGGGGGGAGGCTCCCCCCTACCTAGGTAGGAAAGTCCTACCTTTGGGTTTTTTTTTTGCTGGGTTAGGAGGTGGGGCAGCTGCGCGCCTGAGACCCTGACAATGTGGGCGAGGCCCAGGGTCTGGGGCAGGGTGGTGCAGGCCCAGCGGGGAGCCCACCATTGGGGTCCCAGGCACGTGGCCACCCTGCCTCTGAGCCTTTGGCAGCAGCGGCACCTGAGAAGCGAGGCCGGCGGTCGCTGCAGCCCATGCTCGCAGCCAGAGGATCTTCCCCCTGCAAGGCCTGGCTGGTGCTGCTCCGGCCATGGGGCTGCAAAGACCACTGGCCTTGCCATTCTGGGTGCCGGTGCTGCCAAAGGCTGATGAGCTGCTACCACCAGGCTAGGAGGCGGGGCAGCCATGCACCTGGGACACCAATGGTGGGCTCACCGCTGGGCTCGTGCTGCATTGCCCCAGCCCCTTGCCCATGCCGTCGGGGTCCCAGGTGGTGTGGCTGCCCTGCCTCCTAGCCCTGCGGCAGCAGCGGTGCCCAGGAAGGTGGGAAGCGAGGCCTGCGGTTGTTGCAGCCCAGCAGCCGGAGCAGCACCAGCCAGGTTTTGCAGGGGGTCCTCAGCCTGGCTGGCGCTGGGCTGCGCAACCACCGGCCTCATATCCCGCTTTCATGGGTGCTGCTGCCGCTCAGGGTAGATGAGCTGCCACCACCGGGCTTGGAGGTGGGCAGCCATGTGCCTGGGCCCCCAACGGTGGGCTCCCCATTGGGGCCATACCACCCCAGCCCAGCCCAGCAGGCCATGCGGAGGGGGCGCCTGGGGAGGAGGGGGACGGAGAAGGGGGAGGGGTGCCCCCTGGTCTCCACTGGGCCGTCGGGCCTGCACCCTCCAGCCCAGCAGTGATGGAGGAGCCTGGTGTCCGCCCCAGCCACCAGGAAGTCCGGGGCAGGAGCGTTGCTGCCCCCCGCAAAGTGCCTCCCGGGGCAGGCTGCCCCCCTTGCCCCCCCTTGCTACACTTCTGAGAGAGCAACAGTTGGGTTGGGTTTGAATTAGGTATCATGTCTAATGGTTAGCAATGGGTCACAGTCACTGCAGAGGGATTCCAGGGTAGTGATGGTGAACCTTGGCATTCTAGGTGTTCTTGGAGTGCTTACTTTGCTTCTTGTAATTGAAGTCCAAGAACACCTGGAATGCCAAGGTTCACTATCACTGTTCTAGGCACTTCTCTGTTGGTTTTTTTTGAGGTACAGTACTTTGTACTTGGAAAAAAAAGTAGCCACATGATTACTGTGCCAAAACATTTTCCCCCTAGACATTACCTGTTAATACATGCTTTCACAACAACCAGTATTATGCATCCCCCACCCCCTCAAAAAGTAGCTTCCTTTGGGACCTCCGAGTTTAATCTGAGTAGCAGAACACTGACATGTTTTATTGCTGTCAAAAGACTCCTGGTTTCAAGGGCTACATGCTAGAATATGGGAACGGATATGAGATCCCCGATACAGCCCTAACGTTCACTGGATTATCACAAAGGTCACCAATCAGGCATACGTCATCCCAGCCAAGTGTGGGAAAGACTACAACCGGAGAGACCTGCAGTGTTGTCAAGTGGCTCTCAGGGTTTTGGCAATATGCCGCTTTGGAATTTTAATCTCTGTCTACAGAACACCAAGCAGTGCAGTCGGCAAAAAAAATTATATATATCACTGCATGAAAACACATTACTGTGTTTTCCTGTTGAATGTGGCAGAGTCACACAATGAATGTGATTCTCTGAGCTGTCAACTGGTGCAAATGCCTGGAAGGAAATGAGGTTTATTTCGGTGTAGCACTTTATGAACCAGGCTTGCTAAACAGAGTGACTTTATTTAGACGGATGAGCTAAAACACTTGTAATCACAACCATGCAGAAGAAATGAAATGCAGTAAAATCTGTAATGAACAAAATGGAACAATATCTGATAATGGTTTGATTTATTGAGAGTTAGATACTGCAAGAATGTACTCTTTTCTTCTTTATTCATGTGTTTGTTTACTATAACAGAAATTTGGTAAAAGGTGTTACAGTAGTAAAATTTGTGGTGCTCTGTGAGCAGCTGGTAATGGGTAGCTGTTGTGGAAAACACCAGCAAGCATTTGAAAGCTAAGGAAACAGAAAATTGGATTAAGTACCGGTAATTTAGTTTTGTTTTCAAGAGTTTCACAGTACTGTAATTAGTAAAGTTTGCTTTATTGCACACTCCATTATTTGGTAGTACCTTGATAGTAATGTTTATAACAGGATGTATTACGTGTAAAACAACAAAACAAAAACTTATCAGCTAAAGACTCTGTGGAAATTTGTGTCCAGTGAAAATGCTGTACAGAAGCAAAGAATATGAAGGAAGGAAATTTTACTTGCACTTTGCTAGGGGAGCAGATAAGGAGAGACTTTAGTTGGAATGATTTCTAATGTGACATAGCTAAAACTTTCCAGATTTATTTCAGTCCAAATAAGTGTGTAGGTCTTGGACTTACTTACTTACTTACTTACTTACTTACTTACTTACTTACTTACTTACTTACTTACTTAGGCTCACCAGATTCCCACTGATTCAATGCGCTATCTCTAACGCAACTTACTATGCTTTGCAATAAGATTTTTAGCTACAATATTACAAAATATACCGTATATGTTTGTTTTTTAAGATTATAACTCGTGGCTGTGTTGGCTCAGTGGTTAAGAAGCTTGTCTTGTTAGCTGGAAGGCCAGCAAGTTGGCAGTTTGAGACCCAGGTACTGAATGATGGATTAAGTGCCCGTCTATTTCCCCAGCTCTTGGGGACATGAATGGAGCCTCATTCAGGCATCTCCTGAGCAGAGTTTCTCCAGAAAAAATCCTTTCAACCCAGAATAATTTCTGACACAAAATTATAATATTATAACTAACTGAGTTTTAGCTATACCTGTGTTACACTCATGTGTTAAAGGTTATGATTAGCATTTCAATAATACAGAAACTAAAGGTATGTTTTGTATATGGAAGAAGTATTACAAATAAAAAATACACATTAATTCTTCACTAGAAATCTGAATGGGAGACAAAACGTACACCCATGCATTTGAGTCATTTTCAAGCTGTTGGTGTAAAAAAATCTATCTATCTATCTATCTATCTATCTATCTATCTATCTATCTATCTATCTATCTATCTATCTATCTATCTATCTATCTATCTATCATGAGTACAGTACTGCAAACAAACTTTACATTTTTCTATATATATTGATATATATATATATAACAAACAACAATAGTGATATAACAAAACTGCATACTACAACTTGTACATCCTGAGTTCTTTTCAACATCACTAGAGTGAGATTTGCTTGAAGAATTAAATAATTCAAATGTCTTTTTGAAACCAAATTAGAACAAAGCCAAGATCTATTTATCAATGGAAGCAGGACATACACAACATAGAGGAATTGGGTTCACATATAGTCTCTGAAACTGAGTCTAAACCAAGGTTGCAAAGGCCTTATTATCCTCTGTAGGAATTGCAGCTCCTGCCTCTCCAACTCTCCCATTTTTTCTAACTGAAATACTGAAGCACAACCCCTTCGTAGGATTTCCCCACCCATTGGCTTGAACCGAGATGTCTATAGGAATTATACTGGCACCACTTTGTGAATTTGGGTTATTGTATGAAACAGTCATAATGTTTACAAGAGGTGGTTGAGTATATGAAAGATTAAAATCCATAGTTCACCATCAAAGCAAAGAAAACTGTGAGACCAGCAAAATACTTGTATTTAATTCTGCAGTATGGCTTGGATATCAACAGCATTTAATAGAGCAGGTTAAGTTTGTTTTATTACGTACTCTGCTATTTATTTAAAAAATAAAATTCACAGCAAGAAATATTACTTGGTGTCTGAGGAAAGCTGAGAAAGCTAGGGGCACTACAAAATTTTGCAGACTTAACCCAAGTCCAAGACAACCAATTCCAAAGCAAACGAACAAAAGTCTTAGACAGAACAAATCTCATAGAGGAATGAATGCCAAAACCCAAGTATGTGCTCAAGTATGGTGTCAGTCTGCTCTGCTTCTGGGGGAAAAATATAGTCATTGGCTTGCCACAAGAGGAGAAAAATAGAACAGAAATTAATTAAGTAAAATTATGTTATATGTATAAAGCTGGGGAGCTATGAGAAAAATACAGTTTTATATAACATATAAAAATGCATAGATGTGCCAAATCATTCAGCTCTGGAATATGTGTGGAATACAGATCTTCTCATAAATAATCGCCAAAATATGACTGAATTTTAAAATCCATGCAGGGACATGGTGCTAAAACCTTATGAAGCCAAGGTAGTTAGAACTGTTTCTGTATTTATAAGATTAGAAACCTGCTCTGGGGGAAATGCAAGTTTATGGTAATTTGAATTTTTTGAAGCTAAGTCAGCTCAGTAAGAATTCTAGAAGATGGGTTTCATGTACAAATTGTATTAACTTAAGTTGTTTAAAAATGGCTAGTAACAGCCAAACCTCACCTTTGCAAAACAGAAAATGAATCTTCCCTCCCTAGCAGCTTCTCACACAGCAACCCTCATAGTTCAGGACGGTCAGTAGCCACTGAGAGAAAGGGGGGGGGGGGAGGGAGAACACACATTTTTCCTAATTCAATTTCTGAGTATTCAATTATATTCGGATCCAAGCAAGCCACCCTTGGTGAAATGATCCCAGTGACCATCCCCCCCCCCCACTACTAAACCCTCAACTAATGTTTGCAGACACATGTCATCTGCCTGTTGTGATGGGTCAACAAGAAGGCAATCATGCTTCCTCTTGTTGTTCAGCCTTCTACTTAGAAGCAAAGAAGGACAACAGCTAGTCACTGTCCTTTTCCTCTTCTCTGCAAACCACTTGTTAGAGAAAATGCAAACAGGAAACCAAATAGTCTACTTAAGAAAATTTAAAGAGAGATAAAAGGAGTGAGGTAAGAAATTGAAAATAATAAGTATGCACAATAAAATGTAACAAACAACCACATCATAATCTATTGTAGATCTTTTAAATCTGATTAGTAAAACTGAAGGCATTTGAAAAGGTTAGCTAAATATTGGGATTTTTTAGTCCAGCCTCCCTCCTCTCCCCAAGAGAAACTACTGAAAACTGTTCTGCAGGAATGTCTGACCTCTGAGCTGAAGATCCAAACTAGATGTTGTGTTATTCAAACTATAGCTAGGATCTAAATACTGTATCCTATGTTTGTGGTCATTTTGGAACTGAGTGAAGTAAAGGATGGGTTTTAGAAACTTTTGTCAGGAAAATCTAGAGAGTGAAGAAATTGACTGGATAGAATATAGAAAATGTAAAGGAGGCTGATTTTTATTAGACCAGGAGACTAAGGTTAAAATTAGAAATAAAATGTTGAAAGATTTATATTAGCTTTGGAAAGGTTTAAAAACTAAACTAGCCCCGGGTGAATCACCAATTCTAGAACTGTTAGACATGCCGGATTGCCCTCTAAAATTAACTGCAGAATTGAAACAAAACTTATTACAGAATAAACTTTTGTTATTAAAGCAATGGATAGTAAAATGTAATGATCAACAGAATAGAAAAGAGGTATATATGAAAATAGGGTTGAACTGGTTTCAAAGACTGCAAGTGGAAAAATGGGACAAGAAAATAGTTAAAGGACATTTGGAAAAACCATTAACCTCATTTGAGGATTTGATATATAAACTGAGGAGAGGATTGACCACAAGTAGAGGACTAGTTGGTAAAATATACCAGAGCCTAAATAAAAATGAGGAACCGCAACAAATATTAAGGAAAATATGGGAGAAGGAATTGGGTATTTCAATTGGTGAGAATGCATGAAAGCGAAAGTGGAAACAATGATTAATGAAATTACTGTCCATTAAGGAAAATGAGCATAATTGTCAAATTATGTGGAAATGGTACATGACCCCAGCACGGCTACACCACATGAACAGGGGTGTGACAAATATATATTGGAGATGTGGTAAAGAAGTTGGAACATACTTACATATGTGGTGGGGGTGTGGATATGTGAATTTTTTTTGGAAATTGATAAAATTGGGGGAAATTATGGAGATTACGGTCAGACTAAGTCGAAAAATTATAATATTAGGGAAGGTTTATGATATCAAGGTAGACAATAATAAGAAAGTGCTGATGGATACTGTATATTGTTATCAGTGGCAAGACAATTGTTGGTAAATGGAAAAATAAGTTGTAATAAATAAAGACAGATGGTATAGAAATGTTTGGGGCTTGGCTCTAAATGACAAACTAACAACAGAACTGAAGATAAAGACAGGAATGGTCACAAAAAAATACATTTTGGAAAATATGGAAACCCTTTGTTATATATGAATTGAGGTATAAGGATGGAGTTAAATTGTGTCAGGAAGCGTGTAAATTTGGGGAAAAGTAAAAGAAGAAAATTGTACAATAATATGGTAGAACAAGCAAATTTCACTTTGTACAGCACAGGGAAGGGTTTTATGAGTTGGGTGAAGTATTTGTATGTTTTTCTTCTTTTTGTCTATGTGATTTATAAAATAATAAAAAAAATTTTTATTTTTTTTTAAAAAAGAAACTTTGGTCATCAGCTGCTTTGTATACTCAAATTGGTGGCTTTCCACCACCATGAACTACTTGATGTTAAACTGCAAAGATAAAAACCAGGTAAAGGTCGCCTTTGCTCAAAAGTCAGTCATATCAAACTCTAGGGTTCAGTGCTCATCTCTGTTTATAGCCAAAGAGCCAGCGCTGTCTGCATCTGCAGACGTTTCCATGGACACATGGCAGGCATGCCTCAACAAGATGCTGTTTACCTTCCCACCAAAGTGGTACTTGTTTATCTACTTGCAATTTCTTCCTTTCAAGCTACCAGGTTGGCAGGAGCTGGGACAGAGACGGGAGCTCACTCCATCATGCAGTACCCAGAAATATAACTCTGACCTTCTAGTCATTGAGTTCAGCGTCTTAACCACTAGAGCCACCACAGCGTCCATTAAAAACCAAAGGGAGGCCTATTTTGGTTTATGTAATTTAAAAAAATCTTGGCAAATGGGGAAAATATAAATGAATGCTTCCTCTGGAGAATTATTATTCAGATTACATGGAAATATGCTTATTTGAGATACTGCAAATCAATCAATAATCAAAACAACATTTCTGTCCTAGCACAGTGGAGATATATTAGAAAAGACTTGTTGTTACAATGCTTCTTATGTTGGCTCCAGACTGCGACAGACATCACTGGAATCCACCTTCTTTTGTGTTCAGCCTATTATAGCCTTTAGAATGGTATAGGAGGGAGTTAAAAGAGTGCAGTGATTAACTGAGAGAGGGGGCAGACAGCACTGGCTCTTCAGCTTTGAAACAGAGATGAGCACTGAACCCTAGAGTCGGATACGACTGGCTTTCGAGCAAGGGAGACCTTTACCTTTTACTTGGAGGGGGGAAAGGACAAGTGCACTATGAGCTATGATCTTTAAAAATTAATGCCAAATGAACTTAATTAAGGATGCATTTCTTGTTCCTTCTGTTTTGTGTTGACAGATAGAACTATGGAAGCAATTATTATTGTTTTCCTGTCCATTTTCTAACAGCTGCTTTGTTTTCATGGAGTATATTTAGGGTGATGGATTTTGTAATTATTCTTTCCCTGTTACTCTGCCTTCCTCTCCGTCATCTTGCTTTAATTTATTATAATCTTCCCTATAACTTGGACATTATAATTGCATTAGATTTACTAATTCATCCTCTGATTTGCACTGGTAGAACTAGCGTGTAGCCCCAGGTGGCTTGTAATATCTCTTTGGACTGATGGAGGCATTGCTATAAATGGAAAGTGGGAATAAAATTCCTAATCCCCAGCAGAATGTTGGAGACTTGCTTCTGCAGTTTTGTAAATGAGTAGATGCTCTGTACAGGCTTGGCTACAAGAACGCCATGTTTCTATGTAAATGTGCAAGGCTGCTTTTCCCACCTCAGACAGATTTATTTAAACTATTATCCTCCCAGATTTCAAACTTTTAAAAACGGCAGACACCCAGCATAGATAGAATTGTTTGTTTTGTAACCTTAGTGTTCTGTATTTGTCACTAAAATTTTTTGCTCATTTATAGACAAAAGCACAGAAGAGTGGTAGGTGGAACTGTATGTTTTCCAGCAGAAGTGGACAATGCAACTTGTATGAATGAATGGGTGTTAGTGCCCCTGGAGTAGACAAGTGGTGGTAGTGGTGGGGGAGCTGCCAGCACAAAACAAGCAGTCTCCAAGTCTTCTCAGTGGCTGAGCTATTCTCCAGAGGGTTTAATTTTTGGGAAGCTTTAACATCACAAGCTTATCCAGCAGTGAAAGAAAGAAAGGTCAGCTAATCCTTCACAATATCTGAATGAATTCGGCCCCAAAAGTGAGAGTATGCAAAAAAGGAACGAGGAGGATGGCAAAGCTGCATGGACCCGCCTCGGAGCTAGATGTGCTTTCTAAAGAAACTGAGCTTTTATTTCTATTTTCTTTCCCTGGGAAGAGGAGGGGGAATGGATGGCCAGAGAGGCAGGGAAGGAGGGAAAAGCTTGAACTGTTCTCTCCCTTGTTACACCATCACTAAGACCCTACAAGACTTGGTGGAAGGAAACTGAGCAGGTCAGGTGAGCCTGGAGATCTGCCAGAAGGAGAAAGCAGACAGAAGTGCAAGTAAGACTTTCATATATGAGGGATATAGTCTTAAGGACTATATATGGTGTATAAAAACCGTGCCTGTAAGTTTCACTCTTTGTCTGAAGAAGTGGACTTGATTCACAAAAAGCTAACAATAAAAATATAGCAGTTAGTCTTTAAAGTGCTACAGTGTTTTTTATTTCATTTTTATTTCATTTTGTTTATTTTGTTTTGTTTTCTGATAGTCTTAAGGATTATATGTAGAGCAGTGACCTGTTCAGATTTCTTCTTTCTTTATTACATTTATGAATCCCATTCATCTGGCATATGTTGATCCTGAGCATCCATATTTCTTATGCTTTTTTTCAGTGGAAACACTGATTTATTAGCAGAACTTGGGGCCATATGTTGCAAGTCTTGAATGTCATGGAAGGAATAGAACTGTGACCTGAAGAAAAACCATTTATTTTGTGTTTAGAGTGCATCATCATTATCACCACCATTACCACTTCCCATTTTTGTAGCTTTTGAGATGTTTAGTTCCTATATCACTGGTGGCGAACCTCTTGCATGCGTGCCAGAGGTGTCACTCAGAGCCCTCTCTCTGGGCACCCACGCAGTTGCCCCAGGCTTGAGTTTGTACCACCCTTCTGCCCAGCAGCCCAATGGGAGTGTTTCCTCCCCACAACACAGAGTTCGCCCCGCCACTCTGCCCAGCAGCCCAATGGGAGCATTTCCTCCCTCCCTGTTGCTGTGTTGGTACTTTGTGATAAATAAGTAGATTTGGAGTTGTAGTTTGGACACTCAGTCTCTAAAAGGTTTGCCATCACTGCCCTATACTGTCCCTCCCAGACAACATCCCTCTGCAGCATGTCTTTACTTCCATTGCATAGATATGAAACCAAGGCTGAGAGATGATGATGAGCCCAAGGCCGCATAGGGAGTTGTTGCTGGAAGTGGGATTTAAACTGCAGATTTGAACCCTGGACTCTTAATGCAACATCTGTTAGTCACTCTGACTTTAACCATTAGCAGGGAATGGCAGTGTTGTGGTGCAAACTCTGAAGCATGGCTTAAGCCACAGGACAGCTTAGTGAGGATCCAGACGTCAAGACAAGACTGAACTTCCAACCAGTGAATGAAAAGTTAAACAGGGAATGTGACTGGCATAAGAGGGCAGGCAACATACATATGTTAAGAAAGGAAAAAGCCCACAGCCTGCGCAACATATGCTTTGGTCTGTATTTGGATCAGCACTGAGTACCTTTCCCTGCCTGGATTCTTCTTTTTGTAGCCTCTGTAGAGACCTTTGAGCCATGAGAACATTCCAGTGCTCTGCAGACAGAAGCAGCCAGCTCTTATTATGCGTTGCACCCACAACCCATTGTGAATCCTGGGGTGATGACATGACAGCCCCACTAAGGGCTCTCTTTTCTCCTGCAAATCAACTGTCCCTCTCAATGCTGGAAGAGCTGAGTCCCATTGAATGGGGGAGAAAGGCACCCCCCGGGGTGTGGATGCACAGTGGGTGAGTCATGGTAACCTGGCTGCCAGTATGACAACACAGACACCCAGACCTTGGCTGTTCCTGCCAGGCTCTGAGTCCTCCCCAGATTGGGTATTCAGGTTTAAGGGTTTCTCTCCATTGACCCCACCACAGTGTTCTGCATGGGAGAATGCTTTCTTATCCCCCCCCCCCGGGTTTCCCCTGTTCTGCACTTTTTTAAAAGCACCTTGGATATCAAATATTTGCAGCTCAAGAGCATTTGCATTAGCAAATCATTAATTTGATTCAGCCAGGAGTTTCCCTGTACAGAAAAGCTTTAATCAGCAAATCTGAATGCCAGGGCATTGGTGGGACAGAGGGAATTCTGGGACCTTTTGGACTAACTCAAAAGCATTGCAAATTTTCTGTCCTTATGAATTCTGAATTATCAAAAACAGTATGCAAGCACTGGTGGCGGGGAACTTCTGGCAGTAACAATTTGGGGCTGGCCTAAATAAGTGTCCAAGCTGTGTATGAGTTCCTGCCATGGTGTTTGGATTTTGAGGTTGGGGGTTCGGTGTGTTGGAAAGAGTGGTAGAAGTCCAGTCTAGGCCCTCCCTCCTCTCTATATGCAGATGAGTACTATGATGGATGGCCTAGGCAAGAACCGTTGTAAGGGAACTGTCAGGTCATCTCATCTGCCTGGATGCCCCAAAGATAATTTAAGCAGCTTGCCTCGCTCTTCAGAGTGAAAGAAAGAACTTCTTTCATTCTGCTACTGATTTTTGGGGTAGTAAGTGATGCTGGACCCATTGGTAATATGTTCCTCCCCACTTGAGTGCTAAACACAATGATATTAGCGGAAAGAACTCAGGGTTGCATTTTGGCAAACATGTAAATTAACTCAGCAGGAATCTTGCTCACTTACATGAATGCTTAAAGGGGAACTATGTAAGCATTTCTCTCCCCACCCCCTTCCACCAGACAGGCTGTCCTTTAAGTCACTGAGAAAGCACTGGTGGCAAAATCATGCAGAAATCACTAAGTAAGAAAAGGCGAACACACCAGGGTGGGGTAAATGCAAATACTGTAGAAAGTATGAAAAGGATTTTGAATTTTGGAAACTCCCAAGTTTTTAAAACCTCGGGAAACAATACTTAGGATCCTAGTATCTTTCTATACTAATGAGAACTCTCAAGCGATCTGGTCTTCTAGACAACATACTTTATGGTTTAATAACGTTTAAGAAATGTCTGTCCTGATCCATTAAAATTGATAATGATAAGGATGGTGGAGGATCGGGGAGCCTGGAGGACAATGGTCCATAGGGTTGCAAAGGGCTGGAATTGACTGTGCGACTGAACAACAACAACAACAACAATAACATTGCTATACCAAGAGATGTATGAATTGAGGACAAACAACTGGAGAAAATCACAACGTGTTGTGATTTGTAAATTGAAATTGAACATTTATTTGTGGGGGGGGGGAGATCTGTTGCACCCTCAGTAATTGGAGCCTTTGGAGCAAAACCTAAAGGACTCCCTGGATACAGTATTTGGAAATTTTGAATTTATTGGACTTAAGTATCCTAACTTTACAAATAACAACTTTACTAGAAACTGCCCTAAATACTTAGATGTTACTGTAACAGTTCTTACATCCTAAGTTAGGTCTTGAACTGTTAAGTTTACACCAGCCTTCAACTTTGAATTTACCATATTTTCTGGCATATAAGACCCACCTTTCCCCACTTATAATACATTGGAAAAATGGAGAGCTTCTTGTAATGTATATAGTGGCCTACAGCAGGCTATTTTGGTAATATAACATCTTATATTCCAATGCATCTTATACACTGGCAAATATGGTAAGTAGATCTCCTCCTCCTCTCCCTCCTCCTCCTCTAGAAAGAGCCTCCTCGAAGATTGTGGTATTTTTGAACCACAATCGGGCATCCCCTGGTAATGGCAACCTTGTGTTGCTGGCTAATCTTTCTCACACTAGGACAGGTGAAAGGAACTGCAGAATGAACTCACCAAAAGGTGCCTTCGTTTTGGCAGTTTCACATCTGGCCTTGACATGGAAGAAGAAATCATCATCATCATATTTTGTGGTCATTAACTTCCTAGTTCTCTAGTCCAAGGCATCCAACTCAGTCATCATCAAATCTACAATCCCAGCACTATATCTTATCACTGGTACAACCCTGTGTCAGATGAAAAGGCTTTGGGGGCTGGGGCCGGCCTACAAGCCATATTTTGAGCATGCCTGCTGTAAAGGATTCTGTTGGGTTAGCCTCTTGACTATGAACCCAAGATATCAAAAGGAGACCAGATTGTTGCTCACACTATGGAATTTGTTTGTGTTTATGATGTGTTCTTCTTGTCCTGTAAGTGTTTCTTGCAATTATCATTTAGCTCTCTGGCCAGCATGTCACCAACATTGTTTTTGCAGTTTCTGAAAGAAGGTGGTTACTGTTTTGTCTTGCTTTTTGCTTGCTTCCTGAGATACACAGGAAGATTTAAGAACTTCAGCATAGACAGCATTGGATGGACCTATTGTAGCTTTTCTGACAATGTAAGACTGAATTACCCACCAGACCTCCTCAACATAACAAGTGATGAGGAGTGACTAGAGATGCAGTCCAACATCTGGAGGACAACAAATTCACCACTTCTGGTTTAAGGTGAAGGGAATATATTTCATTATCATCTACTCTAGCTGTCACAACTGTTTGGGGAAAGGAAATTCATTAGCTCAAGAAGTTCCTGCATTTTCTGATGAATTAACAAGAAAAATTATCTGGGGATTTAATTAGTCCATAAAAATGTCATCAGCTCATGAAGCAAAGTCATAAAAAGGCTAGTAAACTTTATCACAATTTAATTCTAAATGGGAGTCTTTTGGCAAGGGATGAATAAATATCACTACTTCCCCTGAAACATTCTTACAATAGTTTTGGAGAAGAGGAGTGGAGCATCAAGCAGGACATCCAAGCAGGAAATAGTCACACAGTGTTAAGCATACTGCTGTACACTCCAGTGGTGGGGCTAAACTGGCAAGCACATGATGGGTGAAAATATTAAGTGGCCAATGGATGGAGCAGTATTCTCAGTGGTGGGCAGCAAAAATTTTCGCTACCACACCATGGGCGGAGCTTATGCCATGAGCAGAGCCTACATCATGGGTGGAGCCTATGTCATGGGCGGAGCCTACGTTATGGGCGATCTAGTCATGCCTGCCATATGGCCATGTATACATCTGCAAACACAGGCAGCACTGGCTCTTTGGCTGTAAATGGAGATGAGCACTGCACCCTAGAGTTGGGTATGCCTGGCTTTTGAGCAAGGGAGACCTTGAACCACTTGCAGGGACAAAACCTGACGTCAAATTTGAATACCAATCAGGGATCTTCTGTTATTTGGTACAGGTTGCCTTTGCTCGAAAGCCAGTCGTTACCAACTCTAGGTTTCAGTGATCATCTCTGTTTATAGCCAAAGAGACAGTGGACTTGATCCACAAAAGCTCACATTAAAACACAGCAGTTAGTCTTTAATGTGCCACAGCGTTTTTGTCTTTTTGTTTTGTTTACTCTCTAATATGCTTATACAGAATAAAACTTTTTAAATGGTAGCTGTGTTAGTCTGGACAGGGCAGGAAGGTGGACGTGGCCACCCAATTTCGCTCCCCCCCCCCGCCAGTAGGCCACCCAATTTTACTAAAATACTTGTTGTTCTTGTTCTTGTTCTTGTTCTTGTTCTTGTTCTTGTTCTTGTTCTTGTTCTTGTTCTTGTTCTTGTTCTTGTTCTTGTTCTTGTTCTTGTTCTTGTTCTTGTTCTTGTTCTTGTTCTTGTTCTTGTTCTTCTTGTTCTTCTTGTTCTTCTTGTTCTTGTTCTTCTTCTTCCATGACTAGGCCAGACCTGAAACTGCCAAAATGAAGCCACCTTTTGGTGAATTCATCCCACAGTTCCTTTTTCCTGACCTAGTGTGAGAAGGATTAGCTTGCACAAGGTTGCTGTTGCCCTGGGTATGCACAATTGTGGTTCAAAGATACCACAATCTTTAAGGAGGCTCTTTCTGCCTCTTGAACCTGTTGCTTCCTTGAAATAGTGAAGTCCTTTAGCCTATGCAGCTCACTTTCACTCCAAGGTAAATCTGTGGGCTCTGTCCTCTTTGTTCATAACGGAAATTACTTGCTGTCACAGCCATTTCCTTCTGTGATCTTAGGCGGCCCCTACACTCATTCCCAGCATTTTCCTGGCCCAGATGAAGCTGAGATTAGGAGGAGGAAGAGATGGGAGGGGAAAAGATAGCTCCCAGATGCAAACCCATCTGCACCTGGGAAATGTTATGCTTTGTTTTGAAATTTAAATCAGGCAAAGTGACAGCAACAAGAGTATTCGTGCTGGGGGAGAGGCACAGATTTATAGCTACAGGTCACTGTTGGACGGTACTAAGTATTTGAACTGACTTGAGCTTTATGAATTACTTTAAATGCAGCAGATTAAAAACATGTTCTTTATTATAATAAAGGAGTCAGGAGAGGCAGCGGCAAAACAAAAGCCCTAGGAATCGCTCTATCTGGCTGGAGAGACTTGTTGTGTTTGATGCGCTAACACACAGCTTGGGAGATACTGACTCATAATGGCACCTAAAAGGCTTAATATCTCTTGATTAGCATACAGCTAATCAAGCTTCCCTAATGGCTTCAGTGGTTAAGATGCTGAGCTGGAGACTGGAAGGTCAGGTTTCAACACCTGAGAGCTGCACTTGGAGACATGAAAGGAGCCTCATTCAAGCATCCCCTGAGTGGAGTTTCTCCAGCAAAAATCCTTTCAATCCAGAGCAATCTCTGACATGAAATTATTATCAGCATACAGGAATCGATACAAATATGTATGTATCAATTTATTTGTTGGGTTAATATGCCATCCTTTCATAGGATGCCTGCATGGTACAGAATGTAATCAAGATGCACCGTTCATCTATAATTTAAAGCATTCATTGTTGAATAACCCCTCAGGGCCAGGTTATACCTTATTAGCCTGCATGAATAAATATTTTTTAGTCGTCTAAAATTTGATAACATTTGATAAAAGGGCAACTAACCAAGATGATGGTAACAGGCCCTGCCACTCCCTGGCAAATTGAAGGGGGAAAAGTGGAAGCAGTGACAGACTTCACATTTTTAGGATCCAAGACAGTGGTGGGATGTCAATTTTTTTACTACCCTGCCGTGATGTCATCAGTGTGGGTGGAGCCAACATAATGACATCATGACATTGTGGGCGGAGTCAAAGAAAAACTAATAAATAATAATAAAATAAAAATAAGCACCCCTCAACCCACCCACCCACCTACAACACAAGGACAGCACGGAGGACAGTAAGGAGGCTGTGCATACGCGCCAAGCACTGTAGACATGCATGCACACCAAGTGCTTGGTGCACATGCGCAGTGGGGGAACCAGTGAAAAGGTAAGCCCCGAAGGTGGTTCCCCCCAAAAGCTGCTGCCGGTTCTCTGGGACACTGGGGAAAGTTACTACCGGTTCTGGCGAACTGGTGATAACCTGTTACATCCCATCACTGATCCAAGATCACCACAGAGAGTGACAGCAGCCACGAAATAAAAAGACAATTAATTCTTGGAAGGCAAGCTATGAGAAACCTAGGAAATGTAATAAAAAGTAGAGGCATCACCCCACCAACAAAAGTCCATGTAATCAAAGCAGTAGTACTCCCAGTAGTAATGTATGGTTGTGAGAGCTGGACCATAAGGAAAGCTGAGCACAGAAGAATAGATGCCTTTGAAATGTGGTGCTGGAGGAGAATTTTGAGAGTACTGTACCTGGACAGCAAAGAGAACAAATAAGTCGATCCTGAAGGAAATCAACCCTGACTCTTCCTTGGAAGGAAAAATATTGAAGATGAAGCTAAAGTACTTTGGACTAAACAACAGCCATACTTCCCTAACTGTACTTGAGGAGTGAAATAATTTTAGTTTTTCCACCAAAAAAAATGTTCTACATTAAGTCATTAAACTATGGGACATGACCATATGATCAGGAGCATAGCTCAACACAACCATGGGATCTGAGTATGGGAGATACCTCAACCTGAAATGTTCAGGTGAATCCCTCCTTTCTTAGACCATGTACTTCTTTTGCCTTACTGACTTGAAAACTAATTTGATATTGGGTAAGGAATCTCAGTTAAACTTATTAGAGTGAGCAACTAGAGTAATGGTTTGTTCTATAGCCCAGTTCTAGAGCTGCTCAACTTTTCCCACATATTTCTCTACAACCTTAATGAAATCTTTTTTGTTGACGTAGTTTAAGCACAAACAAGTTCCTTTCTCCATATTCTAATTTGGTTTTGCTCTTGTGTACCTTCAAGAATGTTGTTCTTGCCATAAAGCTCCTCCCAGATCTGAGTCAGTGGACTTGAGGCAGTAACATCAGGTGGATTTCAGCCACCTGGGGCTGAAGCCAAATTTGCCACTCCCTGGTGAACGCTGGTGCCCGCTCCCGCTAGGGCTTCTGGGAACTGTAGTCCAAAAACACATATAGCCCAAAAAGCGCAGCCCAGGGCCGGCCAGCCCCCAGCCCCAGTATGTGACACCACTGACTTGAGGCTCATATCCGTTCAGAGGATGTTGAGAGTCATTCTCTTAGTTCTCTCAGTGCCCACTGCTACTTCTCTCCTGATCTTAGGTGGAACAATAGAAGCAAGAGGGTATATTTTCTCAACAGGTGTAGATTTGAAGCATCCTGTCATTATACACATGGCTTCATTAACAGCAATGTCAACTTGAGCAGCATAGTCTGCTGTGGAGACACACAGGGCCAAAACTGATGTGTGCAATGTGGATGGTTGAGTTCCCCATTTATAGTTTGTGAGTTTCCTGATGATGATGTGCCTTGTACTAACTTTGACTTTGGTACTCAGGCAGTGCTGCTTAAAAGCAAGTATCCTGTCAAGTGTCACACCAAGGTATTTTGGTGCTGAAAAATGCTGTAATCGGTTCCCTTGCCATGTAACATCCAACTCAACCCTTGCCTTTCAGTTTTGAAGGTGAAAAGCAAACACTTGAGTCTTGCTTGGATTAGGCTTCGAAAGGTCGATGTTGTAATACTGTCCTAATTCTTCAAGTGCTCCAGTGAGTTTTCCAGCTACCTTATCAAAGCTTGATCTTTGTACGGCCATTGCTGTGTTTTATATACACTAGTACCCCTAGTATTCTATGTGTTATCCGATGCAATCGTTATCCGGGGTATTACTGTATATATGACATTGTTGCCCATCCTGAAAAAATATTTACCCACCCACATCTAGAATCCTAGCTATGGCCCTGTTCTTGGGGTAGTCCATTCTTCTGCAACCTCCATCTGCTGTTCTTTCCATTCATAGTCACATAGAATCTCTGGTTCTGAAGGAAGCTGCCAATGACCCTAATAAGCTTGTTATCTTTGCCATAGTTATTTATTTTACGGAGCATAATCCTATGATTAACATTATCATATGCTGCAGTTAGATCAATGAAAGCCACTCACATAATTAGCTTTCATTCTGTGCTGGAATACTAGCCAAGAAAACTTAGTGCCTGTCTTGGCCACTATGAATTAAAGTACAGTCAGGTATATTATCTTTCTTTTCTCTTGGAACTGCCATTGGATATCATCGTTCCAGGCCTGACATGATGATAGTATTATGTTTGTCTATTACAGCATTACAGACTGAGCATTAAAGTGCATGTCAGTCACAACAATTATTTTCCTGTCCTCTGGGTCACTGGCTGGATCAAGGCTGGAGGGTAGGTAGTTCTCTGAGTGTTTAGGTAGCCCACATCTCAAATCAATTTTACCCAGCTGTGAGGTAGAGCTTGGAAATGTCACTGCTTAGCCAATGCAGCCAATGGCAATGCTTGTTAGGACTTTTGGGAAGTGTGGTTCAAAAATAGATTTCCCCAAGCATGGTGGGAGTGAGGAATGGTGGGAATGGCAGATCAAGAACATCTGGAAGGGCATGCATTTCCCCGTCCCTGAGCTCAAAGAAAGATATCTAGTTGCACTGCAATTCTTGCAAATGCATCATGTCTAGTTGTGATAAGAGACAGGAGACATCGTAATATATTGACCCAATGTTTGGCAAACCTTTGTAACTTTTTTTAAAACAGAAAAAGTACTATTGTCAAGAGTAAACCAGTTTTGTTCACCACCTGGCTAGAAACAAAAGAAGATAATATGCTTGTGGTAATTTACTCCCAAGAAGAGGCCAGATCCTCCTTTAATGCTAAATACCCTAAAGCAGTGGTTCCCAACATTTTTTTGGCCATTCCCCACCTAAGCATCTCTAAAACCCTGAGCTCCCCCCCCCCACATATAATTCTTATTCTTATTCAAAAAAATGAACTCCTATTCATGTGGAGGAAGCCTAAAAGACCATTAACTGTTAGTAATTCATTCTCAAATTGCCCCCCTGTGGGGCATGTGCTCCACATTAGGAACCAACAAGGGTCTAGTAGTGTCTCCTTTGGTTTCAGTTATAGGACTGTCCCTTCACTGGAGCTACCTAAACCCATTCATCCAGAGGTACTTCATGTAGATACCCTTCAGCTCTTCTTTCTTACCTACCTCCCACCAAATATGCCACTAGAAACTGTCAGCAGCAATTCCACCCCATTCCCAACCTCCCAGCTTGTAGCTATGTTGGCCAAAATGAACAAGACCTCACATTGGAGGTAGTTATTAGCTGTCTGCTCATAGTTCTGCTTAAGTGAAAACAAGTACCCTATGCCAATTTAAATAGAATTCCCCTTACATGATGTGGAAACCATCTTTCAACAAATTCCCTTCTCCTCCCACCCTGTGCACATCCCCCTCATTGTACCCTAGACTCTCTATATTTCTTGGCTGGAATGACTCTCTATATTTCTTGGCCTCAGAGGACACATTAGACAGACTTGCAGGCTAGCCTACACTTCATCCTATGGTGGCAGGTGATGTCTACATTAAGAGTTCGCTGTCTTGCTTGCTAAACACTGAAACTGCAATCCCAAAGGCCTCTGTCCCTCCTTCCTCCTTTGTCCCACTCACTCTTCTTGGTTCACCCTCTGTTTCAGCTCAGCATGTCACTGTTCCCCACTTGGGGCTTGCTAAATAGGCTGGCTCGCTGCCAGTCCAACAGGTTGTTTAACATTCCCTTTGCTGTCTCAGTGCCAGCTACCCAGCATAGCTGGCATTTCCCCCACCATGGGGTTTTGTGTGTGTGTGTTTTGTTTTTTTGTTGTTTGCTTTTTTGAGAATCTCAGAGATGAGAGGGCTCTTACTGAAATTACAGTGTGTTCACCCACTGTACCCAATGACGATTCTCAAATTATTTGACTGACCCATGGGAAACACACATCACAAGTGTGAGATGGTGGGGTGGGAGGTGGGGGTGGAGGCAGAGTGCTTTGCCATCAGCTTCAGACAGTTAGAGACAAGAAGCTGCCTGATCTTTGAAAGAAGAGAATTAAGTAGAGATGGATCTACCATCCGTCACTGCTTTGCCACTGGAGAGCAGACTCGGGGGTTAGTTCATTACAACAGCTCCTTTGGACAGATGCCGTAGCAGCTTGTCCTTATCCAAGAAAACTAGAAGTTTGGCAGGAGCAGAAGAGTAGTTTATTAGGTTAGGGAAACAAGAGTTAAGAATTCTTTCAAAAAACCCACCTGTTTATTGAGAAAGAAGGTTGGGTCTCAAGCAAGTAGATGACCAGGAGTCCACCACCCCCTCCACATACCCCAAAACATATATTATTTAAACAACCCTCTCAAATGAAAGGTAGTGAATGCTGCGAGAGAGTGCAGAAATAATGTCTCTCTTACCCCCACCTCAGTGTCCTAGCAGCATGAGATGTTAACATGCTCCCTCCTCCTAGGCAGTGTCGGCTGCCTGAGCTCCTGCAGGCACTTGTCCACTACAAACCAGAGCCCCAGCCAAAAGCAACCTTCTGGCCATCCAAGAGCCTGTCTCCTCCCAAGGTCTTTGGGGTTCAAGCAGCTGCAAGAGAAGCCCCTGGGAACAGCCCCCCCCCGACTGGAAATATCATTAGCGCACGTGTCACCCTCTTTGGGAGGATTAATCTGCATGAGGAGGAGCTACGCTTTAAGAAGGTCTCCACGGTGTGTTAAAAAGGGGGAAAGAATTTTTAAAACAAATAATTTAAAGAAAACACAATGGAACCTGATCTCCTAATAAAATTTATGGAGCATGGAAATGGCTTCAAGCTGGTGCAGTTGGGGTCATGCGTTTTGGAGATGGCTGATCTTTCTTCTGTGTTGAGACAGCACTCCTCCTTAGAAGTTAAGATACAAGCAGGCATGTCCTACTATTATGATAACTCCAAACAAAACTCATGCATCTGTTTGATTGTTAATTACCATGGGGTTTGGTGAGGGGGGGGGAGAGAACATTTTCACTATTTTGTGCTCCTCTTGAGCACGTACTAAACATGCAGAATTAATTAGATCAGGGTTTCTCAACCTTGGGCCTCCAAGTGTTCTTGGACCTTAATTACCAGAAGCCCAAGTCAGCACACCTGGTTATCAGGGCTTCTGGGAATTGAAGTCCAAGATCATCTGGAGCCCAAGGTTGAGAAACTCTGGATGATGATGATGATGATGATGATGATGATGATGATTGTCATTGTTGTTGTTGTTATTATTATTATTATTAACTAGATTTGCAATATTATATTATTGGCCAGAATCCTACTTGTTAGGACTGCGAGCTTACCCCAATTGCTATAAAGCTCAAGGATATGGCACAAGTGGAACAAGTGGGGAAAACTTCAAAACAGGGATTTGCTGTTGTGCACTGAGTCATAACTCACCTTGCAACAGCAAATGCCTGCACTGACTTCTTCACTTCTGGCAGTTCACCATTAAGTTTTATGCAGATTGTGTCACACTAGCATTAAACATGACTGGACCCCCTCTGCTTCTATGCATTTACTGTCACCCTCTACTATTTGTTGGTACTGTACAGTGGAACCTTGGTTAACAAATGGCTCAGTTAACAAAAGGAAATCCGTAGAAAAAAGTGGCTTGGTTTAAGGATTTTTTCCTCAGAATTGATTATTTGGCTTTCAACTGCGTTTCGGTTAACATATTTTGGTTTCAGTAATTCCTATGGGAAAATGTATGCAATGCATTCTTATTGAAAATTCAGTTTAAGTAATTTTTGCTTTAAGAAACTTCCAGGAGAATGTATTAATTATGTTAACCGAAATTTTACTGTATAGCAATTACATTTATATACCACCTCATAATGCTTAGTGCACGCTTTGGGTGGTTCACAAATTAATTAGTATCCCAGAGACTTCTTGCCTTTGCTTACATCTTTCTTCTTTAATTGAATCCTTCAATTAAATCTGAAAGTGTGTATTTTCCCATGTGGGATTGCCCAGATGTTTCAGATGTTCAGAGGAGGTTCTTTGATGCCCTGTCTCCCTCAGAGGAATTTTTATGGGAATAGAAGAGAAGCCTTTCTAGAACTCCCTTTTCAGAGAGGCTAGGCTGACCATTCCCTTTTCATTGGCAGAGACTGTATTCAAGTCAGGTTTAGGCAACTGCTTGGCAGCCGAGGAAGGGGCACTATACTTTCTGTGCTAATGTATTTAAAATTGTGTTTTCAATGTAATTTATTTCACTCTTTCATTGCTATTTTAACTGTATTTTTGTATTGTGAGCCTCCTTGGCTAAAATCCTATTGCTCAGAATAGTAAATTGCATTAGAATGGACCCACTAAATCAGTGGGAATTGGGTGAGCCAGTTCCTCTGTAAATTCCATTGATTCAAATGAGCCTACTCTTGTTGCAACTAATTTTAGGAATTTATGGATGATGATGATGATGATTGGATTTGTTTGCCACCCGCTCAACAATGCGACTCCAGTGACCAGAAATTTTAACATTGGTCAGTAATAGTATGGATTTTTACTGGTACAATGTGGCTCAGTATAAAATCTATTATTCTATGCCTGATGAGTTAATTTAACTTGTTTTCTGGGCCACCATTTCTCTAATTTCATAATTTTAACCTTGAGACTTTCTCACTAAATAGCCATTATTAACTATTTAGAATAAACTATTTTTGTTCTTCAAGCTGTTTTCAGTAGGTTTTAATATGTAACCCATGCCAGGATAATGGTGAAAGTACAAATGTTCCGCTAATGCTGTAAGAGCATTACCATAGCAATTGATACAACAAATGCAAGCAATACTGCAAGGAACACCCAAATATGCCCTTGTGAATCAAATCAGGGTTCATCTTGCACTTCCTGATTCCACAAATGGCCAAACACCCAAACAGATACCTCCAAGAATCACAGTGCATATATATGTATTTTTCCATGTACAGTATGTCAATTTCCCATCAATGTGTATAGAACATTTGAGAAATTTAGAATGATTACTTAGTGAGCATCCCAAAATTTGAGAATCTCAGAATTAGTGGTTGCTTTTGTATGCACTCTCTATTCTTTTAAAACTTAAATAAAAACTTTTTGTCCATATTCATAACACAATTGGAGCATACAAATTATCTTACATGAAATATTCAGTGACATTTGTTATTAATTGCTACCTACTGTGATCCTTTGACACATCCCATGAAAGACTCCCAGGGAACTGCTGACAACTATTCTCCTATCCTGTGATATTTGCTAAAGATTTAAATGAAGATAAAGCATGAAGCAAATCTGATGCTTAGCGCAGAATGAAAAGGTCTCGGCTCCCTAGTGAGGTAGAAAAGTGTTGAACAGGGGGCACATGCTGTTAATTCCTCATTCTTCCGTTCAAACGGGGGATGGTGTACAATGGGGGTGAATAATATCATTCTCTGAGGTGGTGAGTCCATGCCTTGCCAATGATAATGGTTTAAGAAATACGAGTGAGGAAAATGGCTCAGATTAACAGTTTCTGTGTTCCACCTGTGGGCTAAGGATATTCTTCCACTTAATAGGCCTCTGCTTTCCCCAACCTAGACACTCCCTAGGAGCCACTCCTCCATAGGCCACCATTCACAGGCTATACGATTACAGGACTATAAGGAAAAATTCCTGGAGAGCCCATCCTGCAAATAAAAGGAAAGACTGTCAGCATTTCATTTCAAATGCTTGGCTTGTCAAGAAGGCAAGAGTGTGGGTTTCCTAAAGGCTTGGCATTGGAGGGGAGAATGGGCTGCACAATAGAAACCAGTTAATGTATGGATTGGCCTCCATGGACTGGTCCCAGAAAGCCTCAATGTCACAATGGTGCCCTGTGGATTCAACCTAATCAGCCCTTATATTGCTGTTCTGAAATAACTCTCCTCCATGTGTAGGTTTTCTGCTAATCCTTTCCTCCAAAAGTGAAGCAAGGATGTGAGACCAGTTCCTTCTTCTGATACACCAGTTGCCAGCTTTTAACACGGCATGCCAGTAATTGCAAGGATATTGGGAATACTCAACATGTCACTGATATGTAATATAAGTTCTTTGTGAAAGGAAAAAAGAAAACCCATACACATTTCATTTCAGCATGCGTGTCCATGATAAGAGGGGTTTAGTCCTGAAATTGTTTATTTCAGTGTACACAGGAAAACATATGTTCGTTTAGACATGTTGTTCTTAAAATATCACAGCTTTTTTCTTACATGAAATGTGGAGTTTTCAAAAGAACGCTTGTACAATTCAGAGCTCAAGAGATTTCTCTCTGTGCTACCTGATACAAATATGTGCTTTGTACAATGTGAAAAGTGAAATTTCCCCACCAATTCTGATTGCCTGATGCCAGCATAACGAAAGAAAAATCATCTGAAGAGTTAAAAGAAGCTAGGGTCCTTCACAATTTCCCCATTTCCTGAACCACATCAGTATTTTCCAAGAATGTAGGTATTAGAGAAAGATCACTAATTTGGCCTCAATAATCGTTTCGGTAGTTGTCGTGATTTCTTCAGTAGGTTTTTAACTGCTGATAATTCTTCTTGTTGTTGTTCTGCTGAATCCAAATACAGTACTGTATTTGTGATCCTTATGGCAATCAGCCATGAAGACTGTCCTGAGAATACAATGTAATGGCCTTCCATCTGCCGTCTGTATCACAGCATGACCCCCATACCAATGATCCAGTTCTGTGAGTCACTTTCTGGTCCTGAGTCCTTTTGGCACGCAAAGTCCTCATCAGCCCCAGTCCAGTAGTGATGAAACTGCTGTCCTCCATCAAGATGGATTATAGTGGGATTTAATCCACTTGGGGACCATCACCCTTCCCTGTTGACTTCAGCACCCAAGCCATTAGTCCTCATGGTTGTCAGGCTAGGTAACTGCCACCTGACACTCGGTGTTGAGTCACTAGCAGTATGGTCTACTCTATTACCATAGCAGGATAACCTGGCCAGACACCTGGTTAATTACTGATAATTACTTTTGGTTTATTTGATTTTCTCTGGACTGCTTTCCTTTCTCTTCTCTTGCCTCAGCTGCACAAGTTAACATGAGAAGGAGGTTTAAAGATGTTGGGCAAGCAATGCCATCATGAGACTGAACTCTGTTGTGTGTCTAGACATTTAACAGGATTCCCAATGGCAGAAACACCAGACCAACATACATTCATCTTCTTCAAGAATTAAGTGTCTCATCATCAGAAAAGAACTGATAGTTCTAATGATGGGAGGTGGGGGGGTAGGGCAGGGAAAGGTTGTTATCTTGTGTTTTCATTGCAAAAGTGGTGTAGTGGAGCAAGGGGTATTCAGCTTACTCACATGCTACTTATTTGGGTCATATGGATCAGTCTAGCTCCCTGCATTTTGGATCTTCCTTGTGAGGTGGGGCCCAGGGACTGTTCTAATAGGAACGTGGACTTCCAAGTTACCAGTAGACCTCTACGTAAACTCCCAGGTCATTGTAGTTGGTTTAAATTTTATGCCTAGCTTAATCTGAAGGTATTCCTTTTCTAGGGGTAGAAATCATTACAGAACAAAATCAGCAAAGCTTTCTTACCATCTCCACAATAACCAGATCTTTCTATTTCATTTCACTATTTCTATAATCCCACTTGGCCTTCCTTGTTTGTAGCAGAGGCCTGACAAACCTTCTAGGATTAGTGAGTGGTTAAATGTTATGGACTGTATCAAATGGTTTCCTGATGGTGCATGCTGCAGAAGCCTAAGGCAGGGAGAGTCCTCAGCACCAACTTTGACTATACGCTACAATCTCTTCCATGTGTGGGTATTTATCATCCTCCCCCTGAAACCTCAAAAGGGTGTTTGTGTTTTGTGTGTGTGTGTTTTGTGGTCTAGTCTGGAAATTTAACATGGAATTCACCATAGCACTTGCAGTAACCTTGCACAGAAGGAAATAAACATAATTTACTGCATGTTAAGAGAGAGCGAAGAGAAGGCAGTAAATACACCCTGTGTTTCCCAAGGGTCTTGTAAACTGCAAACACAGCTCAAATACTTTTGAGCAGAGACTGTGGCTGTGGAAGATTCAAGAGTCAGAAGCAGGAGTTCTAATGCCATTTGTAACTACACAAGAGTGCTTGTTATGTTGCACTTAAGGGGAATTTTTATCTACATTGTGAAATAGTGCTTGGGAATCATTGTGGTCTCTGGGATGAGAAACCTACTTCTGACTAGTTGCCCAACTGAAAAAGGAGATTCTTTGTAATAAAAAGTTTATTTTAACCAATTATGGAAGCAACCTTCCATAACAGGGAGGGGAAAGTACTGTGATTGCCAACCTGAATGGCACAACCATATAACAAACCATGTTTCTGAAATGTATGTGACAGAATATGAGTGCGTGTGGGTAAATTAAATTACTGTATGCGTATTTTGTACATTAATTAATTCTGTCTCTTACACAGAATCATATTTGTAAAAGAATAGTACTCCAGACAACTTGTAATTTCCCCTAATTGAGAATGAAAGATTAAGCAGAAGACAGCGTGTTAATGAGATGACATTATGTTCTGTTTATTCTCTTGCTGGGGCATAATTACATAATGACAGAGCTACTACCTATAAGGAAAAACAGAGATTATTATGTACAAGGACAGTTTGGAGGAGGCCATTTGGGAAAGAAAAGTAGTGGTAGAATGGGGGGGGGGAGAGTGTTGTTTCTGTCATGTTCACACACTCACATGTTAAACTGTTCCAAATTGCCTCATTCTGATGCTACTTTTAGATACTTATTATAGGTACTTGTGTGCAGAAGTATGTAGGGCCTTCACTGGAATCCAAAATGTACACGTTGTACCTCGCTTAAAGAGCATAATGTGTTCTACAGGATTGCTCTTTAAGTGAGTTTGCTCTTTAAGTGACTTCTGGGGGGGGGGGGGTTTGCGAACCCCAATTTATTTGTTAAGCAAGTTTTTGGTTGGTTTTATTTGTTAAGCGAAGCGAACTTTCAGAGAAAATTCTGCTCTTTAAGCAAATTACTCTTTAAGCGAGGCACTCTTTATGCGAGGTTTGACTGTATTCTTAAAAATCTTGGTAAATTGCCACTATTAACTGGTACCAGCTAGATAAAACCCTTCAACCACACCAACATTTTTATAGGCTCCCAAAACTAGATATCAGATTCTAATACAGTCTATCATGAGCAAGTGTGGGAGAGTAAAGTTAAATGGCCCAAGGTACATGTTAGAGTTGCCAGATCTTAAAGAATTGATGTGCTTCTCTGGGTCTTCAAGCATGGGGCCTATGGTAGAGGGAATTGTGCTGGTGGAAAAGAAAGTTTCCTCTTGGTGAGTGAGAATTTCTTTAAAGCCAGGGCTCTACTACCCTTTCCCAGCTTCCACCAGGGCTCATAGATGCTACATGAAAGTGCCTGCATGTCTGTCGTGCTTGCATTCCTCTTAATTCTTGCCTCCTCTGGCATGACATAGACCCATGCTAGTGTCATCACAGGGACTGCTCTCCAGGTTCAGGATTTGCTGGGGATTCTTCTGACCTGGCAACCTTACTGAAGAGTGTCATTTAAAATTAAAATAGATTTTTTTTAAAATAGAATTTATATGGAACTGAAGGATAAAAGGAAGAAAACTGATTAACATAGTTCAACGTAACAAGCATATTATTTTCATTCAGATACCCTGTGGATGATTGCACAAATCTCTTTGAGTTGCCTCCTAAGGGAGAATAGGCTTGTAGGAGCACATGACCTGTTTTGTGTCTCCTAAACTACCCCACTAACCTACAGGTGCAGCAGGGAATAAGGCCCCATTATCAGGGTTGAAGTGAGGTTCACTTGTTTATTCTTTCCTCTTCTGCACTTGATGGGGAGACATCTAGTCCCTTGCCTCAGGCAATGCAACATGTTAGCCTGGCATCGAAAATGCTGACAGGCAATCCCAGAAGAACATTTTGAAACCCCCGCTAATTAAAGTGGGAAGTGATATCATCTGACAACTTAGCCACCCATGCTTATCTGATACATGTGTGAGGCTAGAGTTCTCACTCAGGAAACTGAGCAATAGACTTAAAGCAGCTGATTTGAAATTTGACTAGGCAGGTCTCTGGCTTTGGAGAAATGATTGTTGCTGGTTGACTAAGATGACAAAATTACAACCTTAACCACTTGAAATATGTAGTTGGCTCACCCATGCTTTCCCTAGCAGGTCTAAGGCTCAAGTTAGCTTCAATTCAGCCAGCAAAAGTAGTGCTTTTGCAAGAACAGTTTAATTGTGCTGGTCTTTGGGTGTTAGGACAAGGCCTTCACTTTCCTGCCTGAGCCCATCCATCTGAGCCATCTTTGTGCTACTTACACTAGAACTCAAGTACAGTGGTATCTCAAGTTATGAATTTAATGTGTTCCCCAGGATATTGCATAACCCGAAACACGGTCTCCCATAGGAATACATTGAAAACCACTTAAACCATTCTGAAAAATTTGTAACTCGAGGCATTATTTTCACTGGCTTTTCATTCATATCACAAGAATTTCATAACATGAGGCATTCGTAACTCAAGGTACCACTGTATATCAGAAAACTAACCAGCCAGCCAATGGGAGAGCTACACTGGCAGTGCAATAAGAGGGAAGAAATTAGTAAGAAAATCATTTTAGGAGGTATACTGACACATTCTCTGTACAGAATGAAAATTTTAAGGATGGTGATGACACAGAAGCTGTAACTCATGTATTTTATAATTCAGGATGTTTGCAGAACTTATGGTGGCTAACTGTAGATGATTGATGTGCTGCTGGGTGTATCTCAGTTGTGCATCTCGGCATGTGAGCAAGCACACCACTGGGGCAAGCCCTGGTACCTCACCAGTTAGTCACATATAGCCATTGCAAGTTACGTAAACATCATACAAACATCAATGTGATTCTGGCCACCATTAGAAAGGTGTCATTCTTGTATGCATTTTAATTTTCAATGTGACCCAAAGATTATGAGAATGCAGAACTGGGTATCTAATGCTATGTTCTGTTCATGTGAGAAACATGTGTGACCCTAGTGAATATGTTCAGCTCCACTAGATAACTGGCTCTGACTGTGAAATTTCAAAACAAGCATCTGTTGACATTCTTTTGTAGGCCCCTTTATATATCCAGAAACATTTCTTTAACAAGGCATCTTTAAATAATTTATATGCCAAAGTGACACAAGTACAAATACTGCTGTCTTTCCAGATGCATCTTTCTTCACAAATGGAGAGTGATAGGAAAGCCCAAAGAAGATTAGAATCACTGAAAGATCTCTAGTGTAACACATATGTGTAAACAAGAACAAACCTAATCTAATCTTAGTAGGTTTCTATTCACACTGCTTTGTTCGCTTCCCATCTAAACGATGAGAAATGTCCTTCTTGTTGCTCATTGGTTTACTATGTGCTGTTGCTAAAAACATTTTTTGTGTTGTCTAAAGAAATTCTGGATGGGATTATGCTTGGGGAAAGTGTGCCATATTATGAGTTGTTTTGAGGTCAGAAAGCCTTTTGCAGACAATTGATGCTATTTAAAATGACTGTATGGGCAGTGTAAGAATGATCCCTTTACATCTACTGTTAAAGAAATAATTTTTCAGTGTATCCTCATAGGAAATAAAAACAAACCATCTATAAAATCTGCCTGAAATACAAACCTTTATATAATCCAAAAAAACAAGAAGAGTGTAACTCAGGAGACATAATAGTAAAGAGGACCTGTGGGATTCATGTATTAGAGCTTAGATGGTAACTGTGTGTGCTTTTTGCATCACTTGGCTGTAAATATTGCAGAGACAGAGAGATTCTGTGTGGTGGTGATTAGGCTGAAATCAAGAATCATAAGGCATGGATGTTTTTATTTTTGGCTGCCCTGGGAACTGATGCCGAAACCTTTTATATATACATGTGGGGGGGGGGGGGCTATCAGTCTGCTTGTACCTTTAGTCACTGACACAATGCAGAGTGTCTTCTTTCGTGTTCTGCTCATACATGCAAGGAGTAAACCGTGTAGGTGGTCTTCTGTCTTTTCCCCCCATCAGGGACATTCTGTCTGGCTGCTTGTGGCAAAGTTCCAACTCATACAGGCCACCAGAGAAATATAGGAGTGAGGGAGACAGGTTCTCTCTCTTTCTCCCCCTCTTCCCAGGCAGTACTTTGATCTACAGTTTTCCTATCCAGTCTTCACTTGATTGAACTTCATGAGGAGAATCACTCTTCAATCACTCTTGAATAGATTCCATGGTGTACCGTACAACCCGTTGCTGCAGAGGAAAGCAATAACTGCCTTTTTAACCAGAAAAAAAGCAGGGAGAATATTGGGTCTTACTCCTCTGTTCTCGACCTTTTAAAAGGTGGCAGTGAGATATTCCACCAACAGCATTGTCCACTCCTGCTGGTGCCACCTTGTTGCTTGGATTAGTGAATAAGCAATGTGCATGGCAACAGAGAATCAGGTCCCTTCCCCTCTTGTTCCCCTCTTCCTACACTCATGATCTTTTCCCTGACATTAAAACTTAACCAACCCTTTTTATTGCATCTTAGCAATAGCAATTACACTTATATACTGTCCCATGGCACTTAGTACATTCTCTGGGCAGTTCACAAGTTAATTAGTATTTTGCCCCAACATGCGGGGTACTCATTTTACCAACCTCAGAAGGGTGGAAGGCTGAGTTAACCTTGATCCCCTTCAAGATCACAATGTTTTGGCTGCAGTGCTGCAGTTTAACCACTGCACCACCAGGTCATCTTAAAGTTTGTTCCCTGGTGTCCATGGTACAGCTGTGGCAAAGTAGATTTTACTGTTGGTAGAAAGTCATATGAAATCTTCACATACAGAATACAAACGAAACATAGGTTAATCTTAGATTCCCACAAACATCCATTGGCTGAAATTCACTAGTAACCTGCAAGTAGAGTATGTCTGTTGAATCAGTGGCTCAGTGATTAAGAAGCTCACCTTGTTAGCTGGAAAGTCGGCAGTTCAAGACCCGAGTACTGCATGATGGAATTAGTGCCCATCTCTGTCCCGGCTCCTGCCAATCTAGCAGTTGGATAGCAAGAAATTGCAAGTAGATAAATAGAGGCCACTTTGTCTTGGGGACATGAAAAGAGCCTCATTGAGCAGAGTTGCTCCAGCAAAAATCCTTTCAACCCAGAATAATTTCTAACAGAAAATCATCATCATCATTGTCATTAACAACAACAACAATGGCCAGAGGGGAATTAGTTTGTGTTCTGCTTTGGTTGTTTTGTGAGGTTGTATTTTATGATGTTTACTGCACTATTGCTGTTTTGACTGTAAGCCGCCCTATGTCGCCTCGGTGAGTGGGCGGCAATATAGATCTGAACAAATACATAAATTTATCAAGCAACTTTACTGCTTTGTTTCAATCATTATCCCCTAAGGGTTCCTCAAACTTGAGCCTGCTTCAATTCCCAGAAGCCTTGATCAGCAGGTGTGCTAACTTGGGCTTCTGGTAATTGAAGTCCAAGAACAGCTGGAGTGCCAAGGTTGAGAAAACCTGCCCTACTTGGATGCACATCTTTAGAGAAGATGAGAGCTAGACTTCCTCTACACCCATAGGAATCTAAACTCCTAGGAGGGTCACCCTGTTGTAAATAGAGCAGAGGAAGTTCAGTGTAGATGTGTTTGGTTAGTCCCAAGGCAGACTCTCAGTAAAAGCAGCAGTTAAAATCCAATAAATGAACTTGTACTGAAGAGCTCTGTTTATATCCCTACCGTCAAAAGAAACATACTCCAGGAGATAATATGACTAAAGGAATGTAAGAATGTCTGCTTGTTACTAAAACATGAAAGGAAGTTGAATGAGGAAAACTGATAAAGGTCGCTGGGGATATCAGTCAAATGGTAGGCGTGAGAGGAAATAGAGGCCAGAGAGACGAAATGGATAGAATAGTCTTTCCTGACATCTGTCTCCAAACACCCTTCTGTAATTTAGGCAAGAGAGGATGCTTAGAGGACTTCAAGCCACCATACACCCAAGACCAAATGGTCAACGCCAACACCAGGCTAAAATGCTCTCACCAAGGCTTTTCAGGATTTAGCATTCCCATAATCAGAATAGAGCTGGTAAATGCAACTAGTCTTTCATTTACAGAAGAATTATATAACTTTAAATAATTCCAAAACTTAATGGTGACTGTCAAAACATATAAATTGTTGCAGATTTTCTATACCTTGGTTCAGTCACTGATAAAAATGAAGACTGCAGTCAAAATATCAGAAGTGCTGGAGCAGAATTACAGTTAAACACAAAGAAGTGTGTTAAGAACATGGGCGATCCAATCCCAAACACCCCACACAGCCCCATCTTGTGTCAGATCTACTCAGCCATTCAACCTCAATTCATACTAGTCCATAAGAGGTACACTTTCAAAAAAGGACAACTGGGAAAAGTTTACTACAATGTTAGCTGCAATTGTGCTTCAGACTTTGCCACTGTCGCCCCCACCCCACCCCAACCAGACAACTATGTTCATTTTGCATCTTCTGTTTTGGAATGTTCTTGTGCTTCCATTCCAAGACAGTGCCAGGCCAACTACATCTCAGGTCCCATCCAAGAAGCACATGCCTAGGATACACAGAAAGAGCCTCCTTGAAGATTCTGGTATTTTTGAACACTGGTAATGGCAACCTTGTGTAGTGGCTAATCTTTCTCTCACTGGGTCAGGTGAAAGGAACTGTAGAATGAACTCATCAAAAGGCTATCTTAATTTTGGGAGTTTCACGTCAGGCCTAGACACGGAAGAAGAAGAAGTGTGCATACAATAAAATTGTGAGAAATTGGATCTTGACTCTTGCAGAAACAAAAAGAACTTACTGGATAAATAACCATACCAGTGCCTGACATAGCAAAAAGCAGCCAGAAGGCTTGGAGATTGCTGAAAAGATTGCAAATATAAATATTAACCTATTTACTGCATGGAATCAATCCTCTAGGCAAGATCTAAAATTAAGGGAAAGCTTACTAAACACCTATCAAGCTCTAAACAGTAAACCAGAATAGGCTAGGCTAAAACTATGCAGAACAAAAACAACACACCTTGCTGAATGGATGAATGCTGAAGAGGATAAGATTCTGTCTGGACTACCTGGAAGTTACTTAACAGACTGAAGCAAAGTAGGAAGATCAAAAAAATAACAAAGTAAAATGAGGCTACTTGGATAGAGTCCATATTTTCTGTGAATGTGGAGAAATTCAATCACTGCAGAATTCATATGCATGCAGTTTATATCTCATCACGTGTACAAAAAAACCATGGCCAAGGTAACCCTTTGAAGCAGTCTACTTTTAGTAAAATTAGTCTGATTATTTTAAGATTTTAATTTGTTTTGAATTTTACCTAAATTTCATATATGCTGATATTTTAAATTGTGCAATGCTCAGATATGAAAAATGAAAGATCACTGAGAAGATCCTCTGCCTCATATGCTACCTTAATTATCTTACAAATGGCAGGAGTGAGATGACAGGAGTGAAGTAATATAACTTTTAACATATTAATATATAGGAAGCCTGATTTATTTCTGTTTTGCTATAAGTGAAAAAATGGGTCTTGAGCCAACCCCGTTAATCAAGCAGGACATCCCCCTAAATTTGGGATAGTCCACCCCCCTCAGTCTGTGAAATTCCTTCCCCCATCCTCCTTACCTAGTAAAGTTTAAAAAACGGACCATAGTGATAGAAGAAAAGAAATCATTGGATTTGTTGATGTTATTATTGTTTGAGCTGCAGTAATCACAATCCCACCCCTTTCTCCTTCAGAGAGATGGTCTGCACTTCAGAGAAGACTCAACAGACACTTAGTTTAGAGCAGGGGTGCTCAAAAAAATTAGGCCGTGGGCCAGTCATGTGGTTCAGCTGGCCGGTCACGTAGTTGCTCCCACCGGAAGAGGAACTGAAACGCACCATGCAATCTGTTTTGCAACAGGATGAGATAGATTTGAGACTGTCATTTTCTCTGCCCAAACTACAGCCCACAGGCTGGATCCAGCTCCCCCCCCCCCCAATTCATCCAGCCTGCACTGCCCTCGTCGCTCCCAGAAGTGGAAGTAAAATGGACCCACTTCCAGGAGCAACAAGGGCAGTGCAGGCCAGATGAATTAGTGTCAGGGGCTGGATCCGGCCTATGAGCTGTAGTTTGGGCACCCCTGGTTTAGAGTTTTAGCAGACTTAGAAGTGATGCCATTTTTAGGTTGTTCTGTGTGGAGGAAAGCTTAGGGGAAACAAAGCTTCCTAGTCTAAGCACACTCCACATCCTCCTGCTTTACTTAAGCTGCCCTGAGGGGAAGCCTAAGTGCTGGAGCTAATTGCCTGCAATAAACTAATTAAATGACTCTGATATAAATCTTGTTGGCACACTCCTGGGGAATCCAATGACATCACTGAGCAAAAGAGTCTCTCTCTCTCTCTCTCTCTGCTGTATGCTTCCCTCTCCTTCCCACCCAGTTTGTCAACACAATTGCAATAGCCTAGACTTGCTCTTTTCTCTGCCAGCTTTCCTCATTTGTTTTTCTTCTGGCAATTTGTGGTTGATGAGGCACCTGGCTTACAGACACATCCTATTCCAGACAATCAGAAAGGTTTCCCACAACCATGACAAAAGCACCACTATCCATAAACATTCCCTTGCTTTGAGCTAATACTTCTTCTCTGCCAAGAAGAGGAATGACAGAGAGGCATGTGAATGGAGCATCAACCCATGAAGCCACTCCTCTCGGCCAGTTAAGGGGCTGACTGGGTAGCTAGATAGCCTCTTCTCTAGGCTGATGCAGTTTTGCTGTGCTCAGGCTCGTCCCCCATCTTCATGTAAGGTTGCTTTTTGTTTCTTCCTGCTGCTCCATTTTAGCTGAACAGAGGCAGAACACCACATATGGAATCCAGTTCCAAGAGTGTCTATATCACAGTTGTGGATGTCCACACACACCCCTGCACCATCCCTAAATGTATTTCCTGGATAATAAATTTCCTTTTTATCAGTTAATACCAGTTGTAAGACAAGCATTAGTCCAACTCTACTCAGCCAGTAAATGCCAAGCAGTCTAAAATTTGCACCACCAAAGTACACACAACATTTTAAATGAGTTTCAGCAAATTATATTGGGCAAGTGCCATGTAGCTCTCTCCTACCACCCCAAAGTTCCATTACTCACACATTAAACTGCACACACCAACACATTAATGTGTTACCAGTTCACTCCTTTTACAGTAATACCTTGGATAATGTTTGCATCAGATAATGCTAAAACCGCATAACATTAAGCAATCTGGGGAAAAATTGCATCACATAAGGTTAAAATCCTATGGGATGCATCGGAAAACGTTCGCTAAAGCCTGTGCTGGTTGCAATGTATCTCTATGGAGTTTAACGTTATCCAATGTATGCATCAGATAACATTAAAAATCGGATAACACTAAGACTTGTGGAACTAAGGTTTTACTGTATTTTGATTTAGAATGCCACAGGTGGAAAGCAGAAGCAAACAAAGAGCTGTATTGTCAGAGGGGCTTGTGTGACTGATGTGAGCAAAACAGCTCCAGATGGCTTAAACAAATGAGCAAATTTGAAGACCATACAGGAATTTAGAAATTGCAGCAGCAACAACAAAACCCCTCGATCCCTATTCAGCTTGGATCTGGGAGTAAAATTATCCTGTTTGATTCTTTTAAACTTGCTGGATAGTCTTTTGCTTTAGAAAACTCTTGCCATTTAAAAGAACATTTCCTGGTTGTTCTCCTTAGTGTATAACTTCTCGTCTATCTAGCCAAAGGAGAGCATGACCCATTTTTCTAGAAACTGGGAGACGGGACTTAAATCCAACAGTTTCAGTACTGATATAATAGCATATAATAGCTATTATAATAGCAAAAGAGTGACTCTGCATCATGATCTCTATATTATTTTTATCGTCCCATTTCTGGGACAGTCTGGGGGAGGGGGAAAGGGGGGGACTACATTTTCAGCATGGTGCCAAAATGTTCAGTTTTTTAGATGCATACTAAAGATCATTTTTAAAATACAAAAAAAGGTGAAAAGGTGAAAGTGACCAAGAGAATGTATCATGTAGATACTCCAGTCAGATCAAATAGAGAGGTCAAGGAATTCCTTTCCCTCAATAATGGAAATCCTGCAGCAAACTCAGACTTTCTTCTTCTTTAAAAAGCTCCTCATGTCACATTAAACAAGCAAAGAAAATATTGTTTGGTTCTTGTTTTTAATTTTTGTTTAGCATTCTCAAGATCAATATCAGACAATGTCACTAGAGGGAACCCAAGAGTATTTCTCCTTTATCTAATGTGCTTTCACCTGTAATGTACACACAACAAAACAAGTTACTCTCCAGTAACAGACATAACTATAATGATGAAGCTGAGTTGGTACTTCACACACACACCCCAAGCTGTCACAGCTAAATGGAGCATCCAGATTCAGAGACAATATGCCACCAAAGGCCAGTTGCTGGTGAGTAAAGAGTGCAACCACAGGAAAGGGCTGTTACCTGCAACCCCTGGTTGTTGGTTTCCCTGACACATCAGATTGATCATTATGGGATGAGGGATGCTGAATTCCCTGGAACATATTTTAACCAACATATTTTACTTACATTTCCACAAAGGTTAGAAAGAAAGAGAACATTTGAGTTTAAAAGTGTTTAATTTATTAACATCACTGGTCTAGATCTTTAGATTTCAGTGTGGTTTTGTTGTTGAGGTTTTCAAACTGAAGATAATCTGATCAAATATGACATTAGATAAGCAGTATAAAGAATTCCATAAGAGTGGGACAAAAGCTATTTATGTTCCATTTTGCATGTTCAAAGCAATAAGAAAGCTAGCAGTACAGTAACATGTCAGAAAGAGAAAGTTGCTTCCCAGGAATTCCCAGTGGTGCCACTTGATCCATGCCTGAGAATGTGTGAACACTTTTACCTTTGGGAGCTTTAGTTACAGAGTTAGAGTTATAGGGTAAGCACAAATGCTTTATCTGTTATAGACAGGTTATTGCTAGAGAAGAAAATGTGGCTGGCTTTGGCTGGACAACAGAGACTTTAGTTCCTCTCTCTCTCTCACACACACACACACACTCACACTCACACACACACACACACACACACACACACACACACACACACACACACTGCACCATCTCTCTTCTTCCATGGCCCATCTTTCTTTTACACTGTCCTTTTTTGTTCTCTCGACACCCTCAGGACTTGCTCATCTTACTGTTCTCTCCAGTACTTCTTCCTCCCTCCCTCCCTGTCCATGCCAGATGTGAAACTGCCAAAATGAAAGCACCTTTTGTTGAGTTCATTCTGCAGTTCCTTTTGCCTGACCTAGTGTGAGAAAGATTAGCCAGTAACACAAGGTTTCCATCACCAGGGTACACCTGATTGTGGTTCAAAATACCACAATCTTCAAGGAGGCTCTTTCTGTGTAGCCCATTACTGATTTCTCCTCAGGTGGAAACAGCTTCCTCTTTTGAAGAGAGTGATTTCACAATTCCATTTATGCTGCAAGCTAATCAGTAGTGGGCCCACCAGTTTAAGGGCTTTGGGAAACAAGTGTC
The DNA here is from genome assembly GCA_030440675.1 of Furcifer pardalis. Taxonomy (NCBI): domain Eukaryota; kingdom Metazoa; phylum Chordata; class Lepidosauria; order Squamata; family Chamaeleonidae; genus Furcifer; species Furcifer pardalis. The sequence goes on along the minus strand of CP126893.1, from coordinate 62,489,484 downwards.
AATATATAATTTACCTAGGTGTTTAAACTGGCGGAATCAGTAATATCCATATGAAAATATGTGCTTTAGTTCTTATTATTTCATAAATCTCAGAGCTACACCCATTGCATTGACAATGCCATCTATCCACCTCTCGCCTCCTTTTCCTTTTTGCTTCTATCTCCCCCAGCATCAAGGCTTTCTCTAGTGAGTCCTCTCTTCTCATTTGATAGCCAAAATACTTGAGCTTCATCTTCAGTATTTGTCCCTCCAATGAGCAGTCAGGGTTGATTTCCTTCAGGAATGACAGATTTGTTCTCCTCAAAGTCCAGGGGACTCTCGTCTCCTCCAGCGCCACAGTTGAAAAGAGTGTGGTCCAAATAAAACCTGGATAATCCTATGTAACAGGATGCCTGGTTTTGAAGTGGCAGGAACAGAACATAGAGATTGTGACAGATTAGCTTCCCAAAATCAAACTAGAATCTAGATGATACAGTTGAGAAATAATGAGAAGGCAAGCACTCTGAGAATGTAAAAAGCTATCTGTGTATCTCATACAAGCTTGGCTTAAATCTGCAAATTAGTTTTCTTTTGTTTTCTAACTAGTCATCAATGCCTTGCTTGTTTGATTTTTCAGACACAACTTTTGAAAGATTTTGTATACTTGGAGGGGAAGTGTTGTAAAAGGAGGAAGTGCTTATCCCAGCATCAATGTGTGATCTATCCCTCAGAGATCAACCCTCTCAGACAAGTAAAATATCAAATGCTGAAGCCCAGTTTATTCTTTCCTTCCTTGATCCTGCTTTGCCTGTGCCTTTTTCTCATTCTTTTGAAATAAAATTAAGATTAATGATGCCAAAGCATCCTAAATGTTCAGAATCTGGCAGGGCAGGGGCAAGTCAAAAGAAGCTATCTAGTTTTGGAACTATCACAGCGTCAAGTGAGATTTCTAAAACCTTGCACATTTATATTTTATTGCAGTTGGGGTTCAGCAGTTCATAAATCAGAGTATAATGAAATAATTGCAATAGGAATGCTGATTGCTGAGCTGCAATTTTATGTGAGTTGTCACAACATAGATGTCATGGAGATCTTAGGTCTGTCACTTTTCACAGAAGGAGAGAAATGGTCATTGGTTATTAGGATCCAAGAGTTCCTTTCAATCCACTAACTTGAAGGCAATACCCAAGCATTGAGGTCAACACTTATAACAACAACAGACAGAATAAAATCTCAACAGCCAGAGACAATCTAGCACAGGCCAGGTGGTGGCTGTCCACACTGCTCACCATGTTGCCTGTGGCTGGCTGAAAGAGCATGAAGGGGAAACATCTCCACAGCTGCAAGGTGTTTGCCCTTACCAAAGGCTTGCCCTGACACCTCCCTGCAATGCTTTTCATGTCCTAGGCTAGTTGGTGATAACTCTGACTAAGGTGTCAGGCAAACAAGCCCATGACTCTCCTTCAGATCTTGTGTGATAAATCCCCAGGCATGAAAGCTGGCTGTGTTTGTAGAAGGGTCAGCATGGCCCCCTGCTCACAAAGGAGTGCTCTGTCAACAATCCTCAAGGGGCACTAGTGGCTGTATCAGAGCAAATAAGGACCCTAACAAGATCTTCACACCTGTTCGATGTTTTGAAAGCAAAGCCTAGGCCAAGCTGACAAGTTGGATCCATGACTGATTCCTTTTTTAAGACAGCAGAACAAAAGGAGGGGAAGGGAAGCTGGCTGGTTCTTTCAGAGGTGACTCTGGCAAAAATGCAGTAACTTTCCCCTTGCAAGCATCCATCCATCCATGTTGACTTTTCTGGGGCGCTTCTCCAGGGTGGGGCCTTAGCCTATGTCTCATGGATCATTAGCTGGCTGATACTTGTTTGTATGAGTATGTCACTGATTGACTTGGGGGAAGTGCAGAACCATACAGTATGACAAAGCTTCCCCCAACATTTCTCTGCCTGTCTCACATTTATGTTTTATTTATTTCTTATTTATAGTCCACCTTTTCTCCTGTGAGCTCAAGGCAGCTCACTTCCTGCTCTATCCCCATACCAACCCTGCTGAAGGTTTCAGATGAGAGAGGGCCAAGGTCTCTTGGTTGAATTTCATGGCCCTGTGAGGACTAGTTGCTGACCCCTTTGATCCTCAGTCCAGCACCCTCACCACTCCTCCAGACATACTTGGCATTCATATGAAAACAGGGAGAACAGTAAGTCTGGGTAAGGTTAAGGTCACCCTTGCTCGAAAGCAGTGATGGGATGTAACAGGTTCGCACCAGTTTGCCAGAACCGGTAGTAACTTTTCCCAGTGTCCCGGAGAACCGGTAGCAGCTTTTGGGGGGAACCACCTTCAGGGCTTACCTTTTCACTGGTTCCCCCACTGCACATGCACGCCAAGCACTTGGTGTGCATGCATGCCTACAGTGCTTGGTGCGTATGCACGGCCTCCTTGCTGTCCTCCCAAGTGGGGAGGAGGAAGAGAAGCTGCTAGCCTGAAGTTCCCTATAGCCTGGTCCCCAGGGTTAGTGACTCACCTTTGAATGTGGTGTGTCTATGTGTATTTAATACCTTTACCTATATTGACGTACTACCACAGTTCCTAAAAAGGCCTGGCAGCCTGGCTTGGGGTTTTTAAGCAAAGTCTTGGAGTTACCTCATCAATAAGCTACACCTGTGCTGTTCCAATTGCTGTTCCAATTGGAAAACCCTTAAGGAGGTACAGCTGTTTTACATTTACATTAAGGCATATTATCCTAGAGAAGTGGTTAGGCAAAGACTTAGTACCTAACTTCTTTAACTGTTGAAAAGTTGAAAAGTGCCAAAATGAAGCCATGTTGTGGTGAGTTCATTCTGTAGTTCCTTCCATCTGACCTAGTGTGAGAAAGATTAGCCAGAATAAACTTTAAGCTCTGGTTTAAAAGCTCTGGCTGATTTGTGTTGGGGTGGGTATGTAGGTGTTTGGGTGTGGGTGTGCATTTTAATGTATTTTTTATTTTATTTTATTTATTTATGGGTTTGTGTGTGTGTGAATTGGTGGGTGGGTGGGTTGAGGTGTGTGTGTGTGTGTGTTTATTTTTATTTTTAAATTTTTTTTATTTGGCCCCGCTCACAATGTCATGATGTTGGCTCCGCCCATGATGTCATGACATCATGACGTAGGCTCCCCCCATACTGTGATGACGTCTTGGTGGGGTAGTAAAAATTTTGACATCCCACCACTGCTCGAAAGCCCATCGTATCCAACTCTAGGGTTCAGTGCTCATCTCTGTTTATAGCCAAAGAGCCAGCACTGTCTGTGTCTGCAGACATTTCCGTGGCCATGTGGCAGGCATCCCTCAACACTGGTACATGGAATACTGCACTGGGTATCCTTCCTACTCCTAATATTGGGTTAGCCTGGGAAACAGCCCATATAGCTGTTGTTCTGTGAAATTTATACACATATACCACATACATAAAGATATTAAATCTTCTAGTGACTTGTACTGTCAAGACTCACTTGTGAAAGTTAGTCAATGAAGCTTTTCCTAATAGATTTTCAGAGAGGCAGATATAATTAGTCTGTTTCAGCAAAAACGAAAGTCTTCTGGCACATTAACAGATGCATCTGAAGAAGTGGACTGTAATCCATGGCTCATTTCTAGTAGGCCAGCCTGAATCATTATATCACATTATATCAGTACAGCAGAGGCAAATTCAGAAACGTGGGGTGTGAACAGGGCTGAAGGTGTTTTTTTTATTTTCTTAACATTTACCAGTAGATTCATTTTAGGTAAAGGTAAAAGTCGCTCTTGCTTGAAAGCCAGTCATACATGACTCTAGGGTTCGGTGCTCATCTCTGTTTATAACCAAAGAGCCAGCACTCTCTGCGTCTGCAGACATTTCTGTGGACATGTGGCAGGCATGACTTGACACCAGAGTGCACAGAATGCTGTTTACTATTGATCTACTTGCAATTTCTTGCTTTCAAATTGCTAGGTTGGCAGGAGCTGGGACAGAGATGGGAGCTCACTCTGCCATGCAGCACTCGGGTCTCGAACTGCTGACCTGCCAACCTTCCAGTTGTCAAGTTCAGCGTCGTAACCACTGAGTTGCCACAGTCCCTCCAGATTCATTTTGGTATCATCTAAATTGTGTTAGCCTGGACAGAGAAGGAGAGTGGTGCCACTTAAAACACTTGTTTGCTGCCTCCATGCGTGTTTCTATGGTGCACATATTAAAAGCAGGCACTCCATTGCTTTCCTTTAATAAAAAGCAATAGAATTGGAGCTCAACCAAATGAAGAAAACAACATGCTTCTCTGCAAGACAGCACTGATGGTAGTCAAAGGTTTTCTGAGTCGTTGCGTAACACCATTTGTCTGGTAGGGACTCATCTGAGGGGAAAAAAAGACAGAGACAGTGTTTCAAATGAACAATTAAAAAATTGAGGCTAACGTGTTTTGGAATTGAATTGGCAACATCTGGAAATATATCTGGCAAATTCTGCTGATGCTAAGGAAGATAATAGCTTGCAGACTTAAGTTTACTATTGTCATTTCAAAGATCATATATTCTAGTGGTTGTGACCCCATTCATGAGCTGTCGCTGATCACAGAGTGACCGATATTATCACTAAATGTAGAATCTGATGTTGTTTTTGCATAAATCTTCAATATAATAATGAGAAATAGAACAGCTAGTTCCATTGCGGATTTTTCCTTCTCATGGCCTTATTCCTGTACCTGAGTCCACTGCCAAGTACATTTACAAAATGAGAGTGGATATAGTGGAAGCAGGATCTCCAAGAGCCTGACAGAGCAGAAAGTGCACTCTGCACCTCAAAAAGTGGAGCAGAACAGCTCCTCCCCCCCCCCCCATGCAGGGCCATAGCCAGGATTCTAGATGTGGGTGGGCGAATATTTTTTCAGGATGGGCAACAATATCATTCTTGTGGCATTGTTTGAGGGTGGGCAAACTGCTAACTCAGGGTGGGCAGAGCCCAGCCTGGTTGGTCCCCCCTGGTTATGGCCCTGCCCACATGTCAAGCTATACCTCAAAAGTGAAGGGAGACTGGCCACCTGCCCTTTTGTGCACACATAGGTGTCTGACTCTAGCCAGGAACTCTCAAAGGAACTGGACTCTGGCTTCTTCCAGGAACCTGATCACTTCTAACCCTGCCTGCTCTGGTTTGGAGAAAAGGAGAGGAGTTGCCCCCTCAACCCCCCCCCCAAAAAAAAAACCTTGTCTGAGCTTCTAAAATCCTCACTTATTTCTCTTTGCCAGCATCAAAGCAGAGACGCAAGGCATAACTAGCTCACTCCTCTTCCCCCACATAACATGCACACATACACACAGTCTCTTGGACTTTAGGGAAGCAATCAGGATGCTGTGGCCCACAGTGGTTATGAAGGGATTTAACAGCAAAGGGAGTGAGTAGTTGGATAATGTGACCCCACTGATGGCATGAAAACAGTAAAACCTCCCCAGTGATAGATTTGGCTGCAGGCAGTTTCTACGCTGGCCTTTTAAGGCAGTGCAAAGAAAAGATTTTTTAAAAGTGATGCAGCGCATCAGTGATGGTCCAATAATATAATATAGTCCAAAAAATTCAGGAGCAGAGGAAGTGTTCAGTTATGAAGCCACTTCACGATACCAGAAATTCCAAATGGAAGGAGACTTGCCAGCCAGAAGCTTTGGCATACCTTTGGTAGGTTTCCAACTATCACACACACAGTGGAAACAGACCAAACCAGAGCTAAACTACCTACATTAAAAAGTAGCAGCCCTTGACAGGTAGAAATACTCTGGGATGATTTGGGCAATTTGTTCCATTTGAACTTAAATTGTAATTAATTTGCGTGCGCACTAGCCATTCATCTTGTCACCTGTTTCTCCTGTTACTTAACACTCAATGTATAGACAATTTATAATAGCTCACCAGATGACTTAAGCCAATGGGGTGTGCATTTTGAAGTTTTCATATTTGAATAAAAAATTTTTTAAAATGCAACCCCTCTAGAATTCATTCAAGACAAAATCAAAAGGGTCTGGATCCCTTTACTAGATCTGTTTTTCCTGTGGGGTCCAGAGTGACCCCAGAATTGGCAAGAAGTATTGTCTTTCCTTGTTGGATAGATAACTCTTATCTATGGCTGACAGCATCCTGTGGCAAGAGGCATAGGAAACCTGTAAAAAGGTGGTGTGGGAAAACCACAGAAGCTATGCACAGAGGAGCTACCCCATCACAGTGAGCGGATGGCCCTTTATTCTCCTGATAGTCAGCTACACTGGATGACTGTAGAAAAGCATGAAAATCCCATAAGGGTTGTCATTGTTGTATATTCCCCAGTGCGTGGAATTCCTGCCCCGTAAGCACACTTTCACAGCAGGAGAATCAGCTGCTGAATGATCCTTATCCGAGGCAAACAAATCGTCTCCCACCCCCTACTCTTGCACTCCACCTTGGAAACTCAAGGCTGAACCTCTTTGGCCAGACTATACTATGGTGGCACAAATACTGGGTTTTGCTCTTTTGGGCAAAGACAAGCAGCTTGGCCTGCCAACTCTTCCCTGGAGCCAGCTTGGCCTTTGAGGAGAAACCGGTGCTTCCCAAGAGTGGCAATCTGTCAAGCCTCTGTTAGATTGCCTGGCACTTCAAGCCTTGGAACTGGAGGTCCTGATTTTCCTAAAAAGAGAGTATTTTGAATATAGCAATAAAAATTCTAAATTATTGGCTAAAGCAGCAAGAGATAAGAAAAATAAAGGTCAGGTAGGAGTATTGGTAGATAAAAACGGAAAAAGATATAATAAAAGGAAAGAAAAAGCGGAATTAATAGAAAATTTTTACAAAAAATTGTATTCGAAAAAAGAGGTAAATATTGAAAAAATGAGAGATTTTTTCGAGAAGCAACAAATTAGATCGATAACAGAAGAACATAGGATTAAAATGGAGGCAGAAATCTCAGTAAAGGAAATTGAGGAAGTGATAGGGAGATTAAAAAAAGATAAAGCACCGGGGGAAGATGGGTTGACAGCGGAATTCTATAAGGACTTTAAACTCTGGATTGTTCCGAGATTATACAAGTTATTTAATGGAATATTGGAAGGAGAAACAATCCCAGATTCTTGGAACAGAACCATAATAGCTTTAATCCCAAAGCCTGAAAAAGACCTAGAGAAAATAGAATCATACAGACCGATATCCTTAATCAACCAAGATGCAAAAATTTTCTCAACAATATTAGCAAATAGATTAAATAGTTTCATAGCCAATTATATAAAAGAGGATCAGGCCGGGTTTGTAAAAAACAGGCATATGTCAGATTTAATAAGAAGGGTAGTGGATCTATTGGATTTAGCCGAAAGGAGGAAAGAAAAGGTGGGTTTTTTGTCGTTAGACATTTTCAAAGCCTTCGACTCATTACAATGGGCAACAATTCATGAAATGATTAGATTATATGGATTTGGAGTTAAATTTCAAAGAATAATTGGGAACTTATACAAACAAGGGATAGCTAGGGTTAAATTCAACGGTAATTATACAGGAGATATTAAACTGGAAGCAGGTACAAGGCAGGGCTGTCCATTGTCACCATCTTTATTTATATTGGCTATGGAATTTTTGGCAAACATAATACGTCAGGATGAGGAAATAATTGGAATTGAAGGGAATAAAATAAGTTTATATGCAGACGATACATTAATAATGGTAAAACATCCAACAAAAGTTATATCGAGGATAAATATGCATTTGAAAAGATTTGAGGAGATAACAGGACTAAGAGTGAACTGGGACAAAACAGAAATGATATTAGTTAATGGGAATAAAAGTGATGAGGATTTGATAAAACGGGATTATAATATACAGATTGCACAAAAGATGAGATATTTAGGTGTAATATTGGCAAGTAAAATTAAGGAGTTAAAGGGATTGAATTACGGTAAACAAAAGAAGGAGATTGAAAAAAAGATAATACAATATAGCAAATTAAATTTGTCCTGGTTCGGTAGAATAGCAATGTGTAAAATGATGTTATTACCTAAATTGAATTTTTTGTTCGATGTTTTGCCATTAAAACATACAGATAAAGAATTAAAAGAGTATCAAAACATTATGAATAAATTTTGTAATGGGACCCGAGGAGCTAGAATAGTTAAATCGCTGTGGTATTTATCACAAAAGGAAGGTGGACTGGGTATTCCAAATATTAGTAAATATTATAGGGCTTTTCAAATAAGAAACGGTATTAAGTTATTAAGTAGAGAAAAAATGGTGTGGGAGAGAATTGAAAGAAAGGAATTTTTAGGGGTTGGAAATGTTCTGTTTATGGGTTTAGAAAAAGATAAAAGAAGAGAGAAAATTCAGGGAATATTGTTAAAGTCCACTATAGAGGAATGGAATAAAATGAGGAAAGACTTTATGTTAGGAATTTCTCCAGTTCTAGAACTAGAGGACTTTAATAACTTCCCATTAAAAATAGATAGCAGGATTAGGGATATCTTATTAGAGAATGGGGTTTTAATGCTGAAAGATTGGGTAAAAACCTGGAGAGACCAGGAAAAAAGAAATGAGTTATATTTGCAACTGGAGTTGAGTTGGTTTAAGATCCTTCAGATGAATAACTGGAGTAAAAGATTTCTACTAGAAGGGGATTTAGATAGGGAATATACTGAAATTGAGACACTTCTGGTCAAAATAAGAAAAGGGGATATAGGAATAAAGGGAATAGTAAGTAAAATTTATAAAATTTTGAATAAAGGAGGCAAAATACAAGAGACACTAAGACAAAAGTGGGAACAAGAACTTAATGTTACAATTACAGAAAAAAAGTGGCAGAAAATGTGGAGGAGAAGAATTATGAAAACTATATCAGTGAAGGTTAAAGAGCATAATTATAAGTTGATTTGGAGGTGGTATAGAACTCCAATGGGGTTGCATCAAATGTATGATAATCTGAGTGAAATTTGTTGGAGATGTAAAAAAGAAAAAGGTTCCTATGAGCACATGTGGTGGAGTTGTGACTGTGTAAAAGGATTCTGGGGGAATATAGAAAATGAGATTAAGAAAATACTGGATACGCAACTTGAATTGGAGTCGGAGACAATTCTGTTAATGGAAGTAGATAAATATAGAATTACTAATGATAATAAGGAATTGGTGTCTATTATGTTAACAGTGGCCAGACAGTGTCTAGCAAAAAACTGGAAGAGCAATGAAAATGTAAAAATGCAAGAATGGTATGAACGAATGTGGGATTTGGCCCTAAACGAGAAACTTACATGGGAATTAAAACTTAGAAAAGGTAAACAGCAAGGAAATAGCTTCTGGAGGATCTGGAAACCATTTATTGATTATACATTAGTGAAGAAAAAAGGCTTGGCCCCCGCCCCAGAACAAAATGCTTTTTGGAAAATATGACGATACAGATTGCCCCGGACATTGTATATAGCACATGGGTGATATTAATGATGTATAATGTAATAGTGTAAGAGAATATAATGTAGTAGGGAAAATAAGGTTGGATTTGGTATTGTTAGATTTGAAATTGCGGATGTTTTACGCGGCATCAGAAAATATGCGATCTTACCTTACATTAATTTTATGAGGTATTTTTTATAAAATATTGTTATTTTATTTGTTTCATTTAATGTTTCTATGTTTATGTATTAGTTTGTTGCTGTCTTTTTTCTTTGTATACCTAATAAAAATTTAATAAACAGGAACTGGAGGTCCATAATGCATTGGCACTCAGGAGGAGGACACAGTGAGCGCTCCAAAATAACTCACACTTTGTTCTGTTCTCCTTCTCCTTCGGGTTAGAATCTTTATTTAACTATACTACACGAATTGGCTGACACTGGGAATAATCTTTCCAGCTGTGCTGTTATCAAAAGATGATGGAAATCATTAAGAGTTAAGTAATTAGGACAGTGAGTATAAGATATACATGTTGCAGCCACGAGGAGCTTGCATCTGAGGATGTTTTTAGACTGAAGTTCTCTCCAGTCCTGCAACTCATAGACACCAGTGAAGAATTAAAGGAGCTGAAGATCAGCAATGAGTGGAGAGCCATATATTTCTGTTGCAGAGGTTTATTGCCATATAGTAACTTGGTGTGAATGGACTGCTAAGTGCTGCAGTGGCTGAGAGGTTAAAAAGCTCGTCGTGTTAGTTGGGAGGCCGGCAAGTCGGCAGTTTGAGAGCCGGGTATTGCATGATGGATTGAGCACCTGTCTCTGTCCCAGCTCTTGCCAACCTAGCAGTTTGAAAGTAAGAAATTGCAAGTAGATAAATAGGGACCACTCCCGCGATAAAAGATCTTGGGGACATAAGAGGAGCCAAATTCGGGCATTCCCTGAGTGGAGTTTATCATGCAAAAAGCCTTTCAACCAATAATAATAATAATAATAATAATAATAATAATAATAATAATAATAATAATAATAATAATAATAATAATAATAATAATAATAATAATAATAATAATAAGTCGGTCCTACCAAGTCGGTCCTACCGAGTAGGGCGGTATAGAAATTGAATAATAATAATAATAATAATAATAATAATAATAATAATAATAATAATAATAATAATAATAATAATAATAATAATAATAATAATAATAATAATAATAATAATAATAATAATAAATCCCTCCTGGAGCAGATGTGCCCAAATCCACTGTTTCTGCTATTGATGCAGCTAACACGTTGAAATCTTTTTGGTCATGGGAACCCATGAACATTGCCACTAATGTTCCTCTTCTCTGCATTTGAAATGGTGCTGCTCTAGAAATAGAGGGAGAACTGTTCATTGGACTTCCCTGCCTCAGCTGTGTTTTCTGACCTCCTAAGAGTTGTGTCAACTAGAAATGCAGCCTATGAGAAGAATTAGCAAAATTACGAGACTTATTTCAGGGAAATAAAGTGAAGACACAATAGAGCACATACTGTATTTTAAAAGTGAATGACTAATATGTGCAGAATTGAAAAAGATACATACAAACATGCTTTAGTCAAGAGGGAAAGTGGCATGAATGGGATCAAAGAAGTACCTAAGCTAATATCCTGTCTTCCATAATAGTCAATAAGATGTTTCCAGGAAGCCCAAAAGTGGGTCATGAAGGCAACTCTTCCATTAGTTCTTGGGAAATGGTTTCCCAGAGCTGTGGCAACTAATGGCCAATGACAGACCTCTCCTCTGTGAAATTGCATGTTCCCCTTCCAACATTATCATTTCTCCTCCAGGCACAAACAGTGGCTGGCAGATATCTTGTGGCTGTGAATTCTGTATGCATGAAGTGCTTTCATTTTATTTATTTTGAACTTCCTGTCTTTCAATTTTGTTAGGTGATACCAAGTTCTAATACAAGGAAGGGATTTGGGATTCACAGGGTCAAAGTTCAGAGTCTTTTGTGAAAGCTGTTGAGATGAAAGGTTTTGTCAGGGCAGGACTGACCATTAGTAATATATGGACATTTTCTCCAGTATATGTAAACAGCTTCTGTTCAAGAGTTTTGAGTGACACCTGTGAGGTGGCTGCCCTTTGACATTGACATGGGAATCTTGACACCAAGGCAGTGTCATTTTTTTATACCCATTCATGTGAACACAGGAGGGAATGTGTTGGTTAACTTTTACTTACCAATAGGAGTCAAAACTGCCCTTGTATTTTACCTCAGTGTCTATAACTAAAGGAGCTACAGACTTATGGTATGATCCAAAATTGTATCCATGGGGCAAAATCTCCTTAAGAATCTCGCTGTCTCTAACCAGCATAGAGAAAATTGCAAATTACAGTACTTCAGACACATTTGGAAGTTTCTTTGGCCATTACTATGAACAGAAACATGTGGCTTCCTTCCAGCATTGCCATTCATGCAGAAAGTAGTGGTGTGATCCATTTACAGAAGCAAAGTTCAAAGTTAGGCAATACTATTAATGGATCCCAAAAATATTACAAGAAAGATGAGCTTTTTTAGTGCTCCAGAGCAGTTCATTAAGCAAAAGCAGTACATACACCTTAGGATGGTCACCCTTGCTCGAAAGCTAGTCATATGCAGCTCTAGGGTTTGGTGCTCATCTCCATTTATCACCAAATAGCCAGTGCTGTCTTCATCTGCAGATGTTTTCATGGACATGTGGCAGACATGACTAGACACCAGGGTGCACGGAACACTGTTTACCTTCCCACCAAAGTGGTAGTTATTTATCTATTTGCAATTTCTTGCTTTTGAGCTGCTATGTTGGTAGGAGCTGGACAGAGACAGGAGCTCATGCAGCATTCGGGTCTCAAACTACTGACCTGCCAACCTTCCAGTCATCAAGTTCACCATCTTAACCACTAAGCTGTTACATTTCCACCTCAGGGTCAAGACAGATAATTCACAAACATCTTTAGTTATGTTGGAGCAGAAAAATACAAAGCAAATTATCAGTCATCATTAAGAAAGGAGAATGAAATCTGGAATCCCATTACACTAAAATGTTGATTACAGTAAAATTGGTAGTCATACCTAATGGTTTGGAGGAGATAGGATCATCACTTGAATGTGATCAGTCACTGTGCCCCCCACTGTAGAATAGGGAACCAGAGAAAATCCCCCCCAAGTGGAACAAAACACATAATGCAAAATCTGTGTCACGATTCTTGTAGAATGCTTACTTAGAACTAGGATGGAAATACAAAGCATACTGTATTTTGTAGGTAGGAAGGGAGGTAGTGAGAGGGAGAGTTGGGTAGGTACAAATAATTCAGAAATAAGTTTAAGGCTTTATAAAATGCCCAGTCAAGCCTCACTATGGTAACTGAGAAAAAGAGAAAATCTGTTGCTCATTAGGAACTAAATGGTTTGGAAATTAAAGACATCCCATTTGAAAGCATCAACTTACGTAAAGAACAACCAGGAAGGGCTTTTGGATACTAATACCTCTAGAATAGTTAGAAGATGAGAATGTTCTTTCCAGAGAAGAATCTGCTTTGGGTAACAAAGATCTGAAGCAGATAAGACCAGGGTTGCACAGCCAGAGACCTAAGTCAACAAATTATTCCCTAAAGGATCTCTTGTGAATTCTAAATAAACATTTTAAAGAGCCCTTAGGCATTTGTAATCATCACCATAATAGCAGTTTCTTGCCCTAAATCTGCATTGGATTTGGTTCCTCTATTAGCCACAGAATAGGAAAAGTCAGTGCCAAACCTAGTTCACAGCCAAGTCCCTGCAGCAATATTGTTAGAAATTGGTAGGGAAACCATTAAATAATCCCTACTTGTTTTATTTGCTTTCCAATATTGCCTTCCTTCCTAAACCTGGTTTTCTTACATTCATCACAAGCATGAAAACGTATTTGCATGCAACATACAAATAGCCCTGCTGGAATAGAAATGTCTTGAACAAAGCAGTCCCTTAGCTACATTGTTTCTGTTGTATTTGTGAATTAATGTCTATGCCTAGAATCGTTTAGGGGAGTGGGTTGACTATGCTGGAGCGGAAACAAAAATAGGAGGCAGTCATTCTTCTTCTGCCATGTCCAAATCTGAATATTGGCAATCCTCATGATGATCAGCCCTGAAGACTGTCCTGAGAATATAATGCAGCGGCCTTTCATCTGCCTTCTGCATCACAGCATGATCCCTGTATCACTGATCCAGTTCCGTGAGTCACTTTCTGGTCCTGAGCCCTTTTGGCACGCAAAGTCCTCCTCAGCCACAGGCCAGTATTGATGAAGCTGTTGACCTCCATCAAGATGGATTCAAGTGGAATTCACCCTTCGCTGTGGACTTCGACACCCTAGGCTGTTAGTCCTTAGGGTTGTCAGGTTAGTTAACCTCTCTAGATCCCTGGTTCCCAACATGAGGCGCACACACCACGCCGGGGGGGGGGAGGATTTGATTTTAAGGAGGCAAATTGAGGATGAGTTATTAACAGTAAATGACCTTTTAGGCTTCCTACAGGTGAATAGGAGTTCACTTTTTGAATAATAAGTATTATATGTCACAAAGGGGGGCATCAGGAATTTAGAGATGCATAGGTGGCACATGGCTCTTGTGTCTAAGAGTGCTTGTGTGAGCAAGAGCATGATCAAAAAGGACAAATATCCCATTTGTTTGAGCTCTCAGGCATCCCTCCTACACTGTGGATGCTAGAGCATCCCAGTTTATCCTGCCCCCCACCACACACAGAGCTCCTTGTTGAATCAGTGGGCTCAGTTTTTTGGGTGCACTTCCATATAAGTTGTTTGCAGTGCCTGTGGATGATGGGAACAGTGTATATGGGAGTCTTGTAGCTATCAAAGTCTGCTTCCAAAATAAACATCTGATATGTTGAAGGGGCTAACAAATACCACATTGTTGTAGCACTGCATTGGTTAGGAAATGAAAAATAAATCTTTATTTTTCTCTGTACCTCTGACTGAAACTGTGGATGTGAGTAGTTCCTTGATTGGCACTACAAGGACAAAGATTTTTTTTAAATCCTCTGATGCAGCTGACAGCAATTGGATCAGTGGCATCGCTAGGTGGGGCTAGGGGGGCGGGCAGCCCCGGGCGGTGCTTTTTTGGCTATGTGTGTTCTTGGGCTACAATTCCCAGAAGCCCTAGCGGGAGCAGGCACCAGCATCCACCAGGGGGGCGGTAAATTTGGCTTCAGCCAGGGCGGCTGAATTCCACACGACGTTACTGAATTAGATAGGAGGAAAAATAATTACACTTTCCCTGTCTCCATGCAGAGGATTAGGGAAAGTGTTCAATTTCCCTGTACAGTATAATGAAGTAGTTCTTCAGACATTTTAGCATAAGGACAAAGGTAGCTTGTTCTGTTTGGATGTAGGGGAGTGGTCTAAACATGATTTAGCTCCTCCTCACCTTCAAGTGACTTCAGAAATACTGTCTCCAGTGATCCCAGACCACCCCACAGGGACAGTGTGGAAATACTCTAAATTATATATTTTATTCCTATTAAGCAAGCTGCTCCTAACCTTCTGAAATGGCTGTTCTTGAAGGTTCTCAAGTAAATCTTGATCAAATTGGAACACATTCGTTGCACAAGCAGCAGTAGCAGAATGTTTACCAAAGTCATCCAAACCCAGCTGCTAAAGGGCAAAGCCTCAACTCACCCCATCCACTCTGTCACAGTGAATAAGATGGTCTGTGTTTTACTGGAGCAATAGAGTATATGGCTCCTCCTGAGCTTCCCTCAGCCTTTACTCTTTAGTCCTTATTCTCATTATGCTTGCTGACATTATTCATTCATTCCTGGATGTTACTGTAAGGGGGAAATGGTAAGAGTATTTCTTAGAAGGCCAGTTCTTCCATTTGAGCATCATAAAGCACAGCAGGCTAGCAAGAATAATTGCCCATGAGGGCTGGCTAAGGGCCAGGCCAACCCAGCAGCAAGATATTTAGAAGCTGGGCATTCAGGGTCAGAGGGAAGACAATGGTTCCTAATCCACCTCCTTTCTAATGAAATTAGAGCCTGTATGAACTTCAATTCCAACAGGGAGCATAATTTGGAGGGCCTGGTTTTAGCCAACAGGTGCCTGGTGAGGGCAGGGAATCAATAGCTGCATTTGCATCTGCTCTGGATCTAAAATGCTTAGGATGTGTTGTAATGTGTGGTAGGACAATGGTGGCAGAGCTCTAGACACAACAAAACCCCAGAGAGTTGGCACCAGGAGGAATCACTTCCCAGTGATTACTTGGGTGATAAAGAAGCAGAAGCCTTCTCTGTTATGTTGCTGCATTCCAAACATAGCCCAGGAGAAGAAATGGGGTAAAGGGGGGGAGATGCTGGTAAACTTCATTTTCCTGACAGGCTGGATAACTGGCATTGGGTTTGAAAAAGAGAGACACTCTCAACTTGGATCTGGAATTGTCAGGATATAGTAATAGACTAGGTAATGTCTGCATAAATTCTCAGGGGGAGAATACTATATACAGCGGAACCTCGGTTAACAAATGGCTCGGTTAACATAAAAATCACATAACAAAAGGAAATCCATAGAAAATAGTGGCTCAGTTTACGGATTTTTTTCCAGAACGGATTAATTAGTTTTCAATGCATTCTGATGGAAAATTGTATGCAATGCATTCCTATGGGAAACTCATTTAAAGTAATTTTCGCTGTAAGAAACGTCCAGGAGAATGCATTAATTACGTTAACAGAGGTTCCACTGTACTGTTGTTTCTTGTTAGTAGCACCTGGCACTAAATCTGGTGGTTGGTCTCTCTCATAGATAAAGGGGGGGGGGGACACAAAAGAGGCCACAGATTTGTGTAAGCTAATGCATATGTACGAATACAAATTTGAAAAAAAAAATGCTATCATTTTGGGTGTAATGATAGGAAAAAAGACTTCTAATCAGCTATCTATATGTGTTTGCTCTGTCTTCCATCCAAGGACTATTGATGCACAATTCAAAGGCCTCTTTCCTCACTTCTCATGGGTCTTTATACTAAAGCAGGCTTGAACAGATCCATCCATAAAAAGAGGAAGCATTTAAGCAGATAATAGTCTTCTGAGAATCTTAATTCTTCAAATGGAGAGTTGTCCTGTATAAAGTAAATCCCATGGTCATCCTTTCAAGGCGTAGAGTTTGGCATTAGTGCTACACTGTACCCAAACTTCGGTGGACAGGGGGTGGAGGTAAGAGAGGGAAACTGACTCACATTTGAGTCAGATCTGGAATCCATAAATCCTCACTACAGTCTGTGTTGTAGGAAAAATCAACATTTTTATTGGCCCAAGTCCTAATATATTCCTCCCAATCTCCCCACCCACCACCCACCCCTGATTCTGTGCCTAGAACAGTTTTTGAGCTTTTTAAATCGAGTTGAGTTGTGCTTCCTTTTCTTAAACCAAATAAATGACTCCCTTCTCCACCACCACCCACCACTCCTTTTTTTTTAAATTCCAATGACTGCTTTCTAGCTTTAAGGTTGATAGACACCTGTATCAATCGCAGTTTCGCTTTACAGGCTAGGGAAAATACAACAAAATGGCACACAAGCACCAAGGGAATCTCTTTTTGCTCTGCTGATCTCCTCTCAACATACAGATTGAGGTTATCCTGTTGTTGTAATAGAGAAGACCATCCTGCCAGTGACTCAATGCTGAGTGTCAGCAGCAGTTAACTAACCTGACAACTTTGAGGGCTATTGGCCTTGGGTGCCCAAGTCCCCAAGTGGATTAAATCCCACTTGAATCCATTTTGATGGAGGGCAACAGCCGGGGCTGAGGAGGACTTTGCATACCAAAAGGGCTCAGGACCAGAAAGTGACTCACAGAACTGGATCAGTGGTATGAGGGACATGCTGCAGATGAAGGGCCACTGTGTTATATTCTCAGGACTGTCTTCATGGCATGGGTACACAGAAACAGCTCCTGAAAGATTGTGTTATTTTTGAACCACAATCGGGTGTACCCTGATAACAGTAACCTTGTGTTGCCGGCTAATGTTTGTCACATTAGGTCAGGCCAAAGGAACTGCAGAATGGACTCACCAAAAGGTGACTACATTTTGGCAGTTTCATGTCTTGCCTAGACACAGAAGCATGGGGACATCCATTAAAGGACAAAATGGCAACACATGTTAATGCTGAGAAAAACATTATAGGAAAGCAAATGGGGGGGGGGGGGAAGCTATACGGTAATTCTCAGCACTGAAATTTGATCATCAGGTACCAGTAAATACCACACCTCTGTCTCCAGCTAGGAGCATGAGGTAAACACAGGAAACTGCAAGGGATTAAGATTTTCTGTTCCAAGGTAAGGTGACAAACCATGAAATGTGGCACCTTTATGATGAGCCAAGAATCCCAGATGTGTATTTATACTGAGATTACGCATTGTTCAAGGGCACAATGCTAACAAAAGCAAAAAGAGAAAAAGAAAACCTGCTCTGGATTGTTTTGCAAAAGGCACACCTCTAGGAAAACTTCCTTCCTGCCATCTCCTTGACAAGTCTAGATAGAAGAGCTGAACAGGTTTCTGCTTAAAAAAAACAAGCAAACAAACATCTTACGGGTGGTGGAGGTTAGATGCTGACATGGGGTATCATGAAATATCAAGGAACAGCACAATTCGACTCATGGAAAATGTTTTTCAGGATCATGTAACATGGGGGAAATGCCTCTCGCCCTCTCTCTACTTTACTATCCATTTGCTCACCATCAGGTTGGTTTAAATTATTAGGTGGCTTTTACCAGTGTTCCTAAAACCTTTCATAGCATGAATTGGTAAAACTAGTCTTGATGAGATATTGTGAGAACATTCTGTTATATAAGAGTTAAAATTATAGATTAACATAGGGAGGGGATTAATAAACTTGTATTGGATGAATGGGAAACTAGCATTTCACAGGAGATGAATCACTCTCAAAGGGGTATGTAACATATACAGTACAGTACTAAGATCTAGTAAACCTTTCAAATCTCTAGAGGTAAAAGCTCGTTCTCCTTGGGTTCTCCTACTCCTGTACTGTTGGGCTGATGAATATATCAAGAAAGAAAAGTTGTGGGGTAGAGACAGGAGCAAAATGGTCACCTCACTATTGTTCCCTATTCCTAGCTTGTACCTAAAGCGTAGAAGATTTGTGATATTTTTTATTCTAAACATGAGTTTAAAATTTTTTAAAGGATGAGATGTTTCTGTTGCCAGGGCAACTGTGGGGTTTATCTGTATGGTTCATCTGCAAACACAGGGTACACAGAAAGAGCCTCCTCGAAGATTGTGGTATTTTTGAACCACAATCGGGTATACCCTGATAACGGCAATGTTGTGTTGCCAGCTAATCTTTCTCACACTAGATCAGATGAAAGGTAGTGCAGAATGAACTCACCAAAAGGTGGCTTCATTTTGGCAGTTTCATGTCTGGCCTAGACACAGAAGAAGAATCATCTGCAAACAAAAGATGAAAGATTTGAGCTTCAGAACAGGTTGGACCTCAATAAGCAATTCTCATTGCTTTGCCACAGACTGAATAAGGTTAGTCTCACATTCCATGCCATGCCTACTTTGAATTCCTACACTAGGCAAGAGGAAGGCACGCTGGCATTAGTGACGCTGATGGTGTGGAAATGTTTAAGAGTACATTTCCTTCCATGAGATTCTCTAGTTACATCCAAGCTGTATCTGCAGAGAGGTAGATAAGATTACGTTCCCATTAACAGGCTGCTCTTTAACACTGCTGACTTTCTCAAGCTCTGAATGAGAACAGGCTTAGTGGTATACTCAGGTCTGTTAAGAAAGACCCAGGGAACATGTCATGAATGCCTTGAGTAAACCTGATTCTGTGAATAAAGGCAGCAGTCACTGGTAGCAACATTTCTGATATTGCCTCCTTTCCTTCCAGCTTGTAACTGCAACCTGCATGCCAGAAGATGTCGTTTCAATATGGAACTCTACAAATTGTCTGGTCGCAAGAGTGGAGGTGTTTGCCTGAATTGTCGACACAACACTGCTGGTCGTCACTGCCACTACTGTAAGGAAGGCTTCTACCGGGACATGACAAAAGCAATCACCCACAGGAAAGCATGCAAAGGTATGTGTCTTTAGGAGAGAAACAGCCAGGAAAGACATTGCAAATCTATTCAATTTTTACGTATTTCTTCCACCACTGCATGTAAAGAATTTTATTTTTTTCGCATTTATATGCTGCCCTACTCGCAGAGTGACTCAGGGCGGCTTAACATGATGTAATAGAATAACATTAAAAGCACAACAATCCCACAAAGTTAAAAAAAATGGTTAAAATATTAAAATAATTCAACAAGTTAAAAGATTGAAAATTAAAATATTAAGAGTGCGGGGGGGGGGGGGAATCAAATCAACCAACAGGCTTGGGTCATTGTGTGACCAGTACCCAATACCTGCCCTGCCAGCCATGTTTTTACACCCTTCCTGAAGGGCAGCAGCTCTGTCTGGAGGTGTAACTCAGTTGGCATGAGGTTCCATTGGGCCAGAGTGGACACAGAGAAGGCCCTCCTTCTGGTGCTAGAGAGATACGCACAACAAGTTTTCATTCTTATACAGTAGTTTGATCCTATGCTTCTTTATACAGAAGTCAATTCCTCTGAGTTAAGTGCAGCATACTTTTGAGTAAATGTGCATAGGACAGGAGATTTACTGTCTGACTTTGTCTATTTATATTCAAAATTGCAAGCATTGGTATGTCTTTACATTTAATCTTTTGTCCCTCTACCTGTCCTCACCTTTCCTGTTTGCTCTAATGTCATGCTAATGGGAGTGGTGATTATTAAAAAAGCAAGACAGCCAGAGAAAGGCAAATGCAAACATGCCAGTCACACCTTTTTAAAGCCCAGTTTGTCTCCTCATATGTGTTTGTTGTATTGGCAGAAGAGCAAGACCTAGCAAGTTGGTGATACTTACTAACGTTTGCTGGAATACTGTTAGGAACAGAAGGTTAAAAAGTTTTTAGCTCATCTTGCATGCAGATGGGCAATAAATGTGCATTTTAGCCTTATAGTATTTGAAGGGAAAGGGACTGCAGTGGCTCAAGTGGTTAAGACACTGAACTTGCTGACTAGAAGGTCAGAGTTCAATTCTCGGGTACTGCATTACAGAGTGAACTCTAGTCTCTATCCCAGCTCCTGCCAACCTAGCAGTTCAAAAGCAAGAAATTACAAGTAGATAAATAGGGACCGCTTCGGTGGGATGGTAAACAGCATTCCGCAGTGGCGTTGGGAGGATTTAGGTACCCTGTGGCCCAAGCTAAAATTGCCATCCCCCCCCCCCGGTAGGAAAGTCCTACCTTCGGGGGGGGTTTGCCAGGTTAGGAGGCAGGGTGGCCGCATGCCTGGGATCCCGACAGCGCAGGTGAGGCCCAGGGTCTAGGGCGGAGTGGAGTGGGCCCAGCGGGGAGCCCACCATAGGGTTCCCAGGTGGCGTGGCTGCCCTGCCTCCTAGCCCGGTGGCGGCAGCAGCACCCAGGAAGGCAGGAAGCAAGGCTGCTGGTCGTTGCGGCCCAGCAGCCAGAGCAGCATCAGCCAGGTGTTGGGGGGTCCTTGGCCTGGCCAGCGCTGGGTTGCGGCAACTGCCAGCCTCGCTTCCCGCCTTCCTGGGTGCCGCTGCCACCAAAGGTGGATGAGCTGCCACCGCCAGGCTCAGAGGGCCCACGCCCTCCAGCCCGGTGGTGACAGAGGGTCCCGGCGCCCGCCCCGGCCACCAGGAAGTCCGGGACAGTGGCAGAGGCACCCCCCACAAAGTGGCACCTGGGGTGGGCCACCCCCTTGCCCCCTTGCAACGCTTCTGGCATTCCGATGCATGCCTGCTACATGTTCATGGAAATGTCTACAGATGCAAACAGCACTGGCTCTTTGGCTATAAACAGATATGAGCACTGAACCCTAGAGTCAGATATGACTGGCTTTTGAGCAAGGCAGACCTATTTGAAGGAAAGGGAATGCAGTGGCTTAGTAGAAGGTCAGCAGGTCAGCAGTTCAAGACCCAAATGCTGCATGACAGAGTGAGCCCCTGTCACCTGACCCAGCTCCTGCTAACCTAGCATTTCGAATGGAAGAAATTGCAAGTAGATAAATAGAGACCACTTTGGTGGGAAGGTAAACAACATTTTGTGCACTAGTCATGCCTGCCACATGTCCACGGAGAGGTCTGAAGATGCAGACAGCGCTTGCTCTTTGGCTATAAACAGAGATGAGCACTGAACCCTAGAAAGCCATATGAATGGCTTTCAAGCAAGGGAGACCTTTACCTTTATTTGAAGCAAATGTCTTAAGTAGAAACCATGAGACTTAACCTTGGACTCTACACATGTGCAGTACTCCAGCTCACAAGCTGTGTTATCAGCCGCCAAGAGGAAGAAACATTTTACATCAAGGAAGGGAGAGACTGGAGGAAGGGTGCATTTCAAACTTCATTTCAAGTAGACCTTCGCCTATCTGCCTTTCCACATCTGCCAGCAGCAAAAAGGCCTGGCTGTCCACTGAGAAATACAAAACATCTGGGACTTGTAGTCTCATCTGTTTCTTGGGGCTTTTTGCAGATGTACAGATGCTAAAAGTCTATAAGCACTGTTTATTTTGTTTTTAGATAAGAGTACTGTACTTATAAAGCTGAGGTATTGATCATTTTTGAAATTAGTATTTTGCATTCCTTTGTATATCTACATGTTGGGGGCAAAATGCTAATTAACTTGTGAATCACCCAGAGAGCACATTAAGCATTATACTGTGGTATAGAAGTGTGATTACTTTTTGCTTTGTTTACTTCTGTAGCTGTTCTCTGGGTATTAATTAGTTGTAACGAGGTAGATCCTGAGACAAAATGCACTTTCCATCTCTCCACTAGCTGTCTATTGATACAGTTTCACAGAGAATCCCACTCTTTAGCTCTTGATGGTTGTCCATGACCAAAGGCCACTAGGATCCTTCTGCCACTTCTCTACTCCCATGGTTTATTCCAGTTTCGTCTTTGTTCAGAAACCTGGAAGCTTTCCAAAAGACAGGGAATAAATTGGAGACAAAATGCACTTTCCATCTCTCCACTAGCTGTCTATTGATACAGTTTCACAGAGAATCCCACTCTTTAGCTCTTGATGGTTGTCCATGACCAAAGGCCACTAGGATCCTTCTGCCACTTCTCTACTCCCATGGTTTATTCCAGTTTCGTCTTTGTTCAGAAACCTGGAAGCTTTCCAAAAGACAGGGAATAAATTGGAGCAGGTTGCAGCTGAAGTGGGTAAAGGTTTCTATCCTCAGAGGCTTATGTACTGACCAAGAAAAATAAGTGGTCCTTTCAGCCTCAAATTTTATCCTCTCAGGAAGTGAGAGAAGTTACACAGTACAGTAATACCTTGTATAACACTAAGACTTGGTTCCACAAGTCTTGGTGTTATCCGATTTTTAGTGTTATCTGATGCATGTTAAAATCCTATGGGATGTATCAGATAACGTTAAAGCTCCATAGAGATACATTGTAACCACACAGGCTTTAGCGGTTGTTATCCGATCCATCCCATAGGACCTTAACGTTATTCGATCCAATTCTCCTCCCCAGATTACCTAACGTTATGCGATTTTAGCGTTATCCGAGGTAAACGTTATCCGAGGTATTACTGTACATAGAGTTCTGTCCTCACTTGGAGATGTATGCATCTCAACAAACTTTTCCAAACCTCTATCTTTTTATTTATTTATTTATTTAAATTTATATTTTGGCCATCTGGAATATTTTCCCACTCTGTGCGGCTTACAAGATATTTAAAAACTCCTTATGATAGAATTAGATAACTAATAAATGCACTAAATACATTATATAAATTCCATTTTATTAAACCTGCTTTTGAAAGGGACATAATTTAGTTGTATAATACACAGGAAATTAACCCCCTGAAACAGTTATTAGTGGGAAGTGATCTGGGCAGTTCTGAACACCTCACTTGTCTGGACAATGCACTACGTCCAGAAAAGCATCGGGGACTTTTAAAAGAAGAGAAAGAGAGATCAGAAGGTTGTTTTGTTCAACTAGTCACAGCTTATCAGCCTTATTTCCTTTTTTCTCTCCTTCAAACATATAGGGATAGAAACACATACAGAAACGCTGGATCGCTTAGAATAGCTATTCAGAACACATGTGACCAGATGAATAAAAACAAAGACAGGGAGAAAGAAACTCAGACTGAAGAGAAGAAAGACAGAGGTGTGAATGAATTGTTGAGGTTATTCAGATCAGCCTCTCACCTCAAAACAAGGGCTTGCCTTCCTCCCCTTCCCCTTCCCACAGGTGTCCATTCACTAAGCTTAGTGTCTGAGAGGACAAAGGCAATTTCTTTTGCAAATACAGTACAAGTAAACAAGATCTGCTATTCAGATAGACATAAATTCTATCCCATATCCAGCATATCTATTTAAATCCAGCATGTGTTCATTTATAAATTTGTTTTACTTACTGTATTTGCTGGTGTATAAGACCCCCCCCCCCTTAAAATACACTGGACAAATGGAGTGTGTCTTGTACTTTATATAGTGGACTATAGTGGGCTATTTTGGTAATAACGGGGTCGTCTTCAGTGGTGGGATGTCAAAAATTTTACTACCCCACCGTGATGTCATCACAGTGTGGGCGGAGCTAACATCATGATGTCATGTCATGGGCGAGGCCAAAGAAAAAAATACAAAATAATAAAAATAGGGTGCTTCAGGCTATAGGGAGCGTCAGGCTAGCAGCTTCTCTTCCTCCTCCCAGTTTGGGAGGACAGCAAGGAGGCCGTGCATATGTGCCAAGCACTAGCCGTGCATGCACACCATGAAAAGGTAAGCCCCGAAGGTGGTTCCTCCCAAAAGCTGCTACAGGTTCTCTGGCACACTGGGAAAAGTTACTACCAGTTCTGGAGAACTGGTGAGAACCTGTTACATTCCATCACTGGTCGTCTTGTACTCCAATGCATCTTACACGCTGGCAAATATGGTAATATTCATCGCTTCTGTTATTTTTTTCCTTTGGGTTTTGTCTTTTTATTCTTTTATCTTTTCTTATTTCCTGTTGGATTTGGTTACTTTGTTATCTTGTTGCTGTCCAGAGTGGCTGCATAGTCAGATGGGCAGGATATAAATATAAATAAATAAATTCCAGACCTAATTAAAAATAAAATTCTCTGGAAAGATCTTAGGAAAGCCAAATAAACTTGTTTACAATGCCATAATGCAAAAATGTATAACCACGTTAGATTAAAAAAGAAAACTGTAGCCCGAATTAAATTGCAAACTGGGGCAGACCAGCTGAATCAGTTGCTGAATGGTAAATTGATAAGTAAGGAAATCCTCTTGTTTCCTTGGATTAATTGGACTAGCAATTGGATTGCTAATTTGGAGTTCAGAGGCAAAGGATCAGAATCTTAAAAAATAATACTAATCAAACCAACTTCTTAGTGTCTGTCATGAAGATATTGTTATACAGTAGAACCTCGGATAACGCTAAGACTTGGTTCCACAAGTCTTGGTGTTATCCGATTTTAGTGTTATCTGATGCATGTTAAAATCCTGTGGGATGCATCGGATAACGTTAAAGCTCCATAGAGATACATTGTAACCCCACAGGCTTTAGCGGTTGTTATCCGATCCATCCCATAGGACCATAACGTTATTCGATCCAATTCTCCTCCCCAGATTACTTAACGTTATGCGATTTTAGCGTTATCGGAGGTAAACGTTATCCGAGGTATTACTGTACAGTATCCTGTTTTTCTGCTACTGGTGTCCTGAACGAGATAACACTGCAGCACAATAGTAAAAACATGGACTGGAATCAATATGATGTTCTAATATAATATAATATAATATAATATAATATAATATAATATAATATAATATAATATAATATAATATAATATAATATAATATAATATAATATTTGTTTGTTTGTTTGTTTAACTTGTATCCCTCCCAATTAGTGCAAACAAAATAACCAGTTAATAAAGTTTTAAAAATGCAAAATTTCTGATAATTAAAAGCAAGACACAAAGAATAATTTTAAAAGAACAAAAAATCTGAATAACAGCACAGATAAAAGAAGTTACACTTTAAAACTGGTGGCAATAAAAATTAAGTGTTACACATTAGAAACTTTCCAAAAGCAACTCTTGGTTTTGTGTGTGTGCATGTGTGTGTGTGTGTGTTTGGTAAAAGGAAGCCAAAACAGGCACCTTGAGCTATTTTATTTAAGAGCATTCCATTTATTTAAGGGCATGCCAGAACGATGGCATCATCATACAGTAAATGCCTTTTCTCTGTGTTATGTGCCCTCAAATCACTTCTGGCCGATGGCAAAACCCTGATGTGGTTTTCAATGTATCTGAGTCGTTCAAGAGTTGGTTTACCTTTGCTGTCTTTCAGAGTGGCTCCATGGCAGACCAGGGGGTTGCAATCCAACACTTTCTCCCATACATTACATTGGCTCTCTTTTCACTGGTGATCACGTACCAAATTTATTTTGATGGCACTCTTTAGAACAAACAAATATGCACCTACAAAGAAATAAATGGCCAGAATGACTGGTCTTCAAAATGAGCATAAGGCCATCATCACAGATGTAGAGGGGACAGGCATACTATCACAGTGGTTGAACTTGAGTGGCCAGTGATGCCCTTTCACACACAACACATGTGTACACAATCAGAATCACAACTAAACAAAGCAAGCAGACATGTTACACATTGGTCATGGAATCTTGTTTTCATGCTTTTGCCTTTACATTTGTGTCTCCCAGCTCCCTGTCACATGCAAAGCCTTTAAAGGCAGCATGTTTCACAGGGAGCTTCCATCGTTTTACAAGAATTTCTTAGCGTGATGGGATGGATGTTCTTCATTGTGTCTTTTCCTTAGATTCTCTTCAATCATATCTCAAATCTAGTGCCTCTGAGAATGTTCTCTGTCATTCTTGAACATACCTGCTTTACATTTGTCTGCAGTCCTTACATTCTCATATCCCAGTCCAATATTAGTAAAGGTAAAGGTTGCCCGTGCTCAAAAGCCAGTCATGTCTGACTCTAGGGTTCAGTGCTCATCTCTGTTTATAGCCAAAGAGCCAGCACTGTCTGTGTCTGCAGACATTTCCATGGATATGTGGCAGGCATGCCTCAACACTGGCGTGTACGGAACGCTGTTTACCTTTCCACTGAAGGGGAACCTATTTATCTACTTGCAATTTCTTGCTTTCAAACTGCGCAGGAGCTGGGACAGAGACAGGAGTTCACTCCATCATGCAGTACCCAGGAGCTGAACTTCAACCTTCCAGTCTTTGAGTTCAGTGTCTTAACCACTTGAACCACCGCAGTCCCATAATCTGTCCTCCACCATCCTCCTCAACCCACCCAGCTCTGTGCCCATTGTGTCTACAATACCATGTAGCCATCTCATTTTTGGCCACCCCTTCTTCTTTTGCCCTCCACCCTTCCCAGCATCAAGGCCTTCTCAAGTGAAACCTCTCTTCTCATTTGATGTCCAAAGTACTTTAGCCTCATCTTTACTGTTTAGCTTCATCTTTCACTTTTTTTACAAACATTTTTTCTGCATTTAACTTCTTCTTACACTCAGCAGAATGCGTTGTATAAAAGAAGGGTGTTATAGGTTTCAATCTTTTAAAATGTCAAATGTTGAATCCCTTTAGATCAGGCATGCCCAAACTACGGCCCGCGGGCCGGATCCGGCCCGCCAGGCCATTTCATCCGGCCCCCGACATGGTATAAGAACTCTTATAATTTTATTTTATTTTATTTTTATTTTTTTGGGTGAACTTTTTTTTTGGGCGGAGGGATCACAAGTCAGTGAAAGAGTGATTTACCTAGTTCCTTCCTCCTCCTGCTTAGTACTAGGAGTTCTGCCGAATCTACTTTAGAATGGCTGAATCAATACGCCAGAGGTGATTCGGTTATTGTTAAGAGTGGAGAGAGGGACTTCAGTCGGAGCTAAAAGTAGTTTGGGCATGCCTGATTTAAAGCAATTAAAAAAGAAAGCCAGGAGCAGGGGGGAGGGGGAGGGAAGTGAGGTTTAGAGTTCTTCACATCTCTTTGTCAGGCTGCGTATATTGCAAACTTAAGATATCAGAAGAGAAGCAAAAAAAGTTCACAACTTCTCAGGTGCCACAATGCATAATGCATCCACCCATCCATTGGCTGGGCAAAAGAAGTTTGTTTTGCAGCCGTTTGTAGGAGGTTTGAATAAGACCCCCGGGATGTTCCCTTACTGTCAGAAGCAACAAATGTTGCTTTTCAGCTCGCTTGTGGCCAATCCTTGTGCAAAGAAGTTTGCTCTGCAACCTTTTGCAATTGCAAAGGTTTAAATAACCCGGGATTTTTCGTCAGTTGCAAAAAGAGACGTTACTTTACCTTTAGGCTTGCCCCGTCATTGTGTGCCTGTGGAGTTGATGTGCTCTTACAAATTCAACCCACAAAGCTTTGCTCTTCTGCCTGATGTGGTGGATTTGATTTCAAATCCACCTCAAATTTAAATACAGCTCAAATTTAAATACAGGAGTTAGTCTACAAAAGGCCCTGGAGAATGCATTAAATTTGGTAAAGGTTTCTCTTGCTCAAAAGCCAGTCGTATCTGACTCTAGGGGTCAGTGCTCATCTCTGTTTCTAAGCCGAAGAGCTAGTGCTGTCTGCTTCTGCAGGCATTTCTGTGGTCTTATGGCAGGCATGACTAGACACTGCTGCCCACAGAACACTTGTTACCTTCTCACCAAAATGGTCCCTATTTATCTACTTGCAATTTCTTGGTTTTGAACTGCTAGGTTGGCAGGAGCTGGGACAGAGACGGGAGCTCATTCCGTCCTGCAGTACTCGGGAATCGAACTGCTGACCTTCCGCCTCCCAGTCAGCGTCTTAGTGACTTGAGCCACTGCAGTCCCATATGTATATATGCAGTACTGTAAAGCTATTTAGATACACTGTATGTCTATAGTGGCTGCACTCTACTCTGGCAGCAGAGGTAGCTCCAGTTGATGGGGCAAACTGTCCCTAGCTAATCAGTGGCATCTCCGCTGCCGCCACGAGATTTCCCATTGATCAGCTGACTGGCGGTATAGAGATGTCCCAGGTAAGCCAATTGGCAGTCACGATGGCATCAGAGATGCTGTGGACCAAATGGTTATGTTCTCCTTCATCAGCTGGAAATCTGTCTGCACTACCAGGGCAGATCAAAGCCACTGATCAGTGAAAACAGACTCCAGCTGATCAAGGGAAACCATTCCTAGCTATCTCAGAAAACAAATAAAATAAAATAAAATACACAGTAGCACTTTAAAGACTAACTGCTATTCCTAGCTAATCACCCACCAGTAATTCTTTTTTAAAAAATGTTTATTTGAAGAGTCTTAGTGCTATGACACTTTGAATAAATATTTTTTTAAAAAACAATGCACTATAGCAGCAGAGGGGCTCCCACTGATTGGTAGTAACTGGTGTCAGCTGATCTGCAGCTGCAGAGAGATGCAGCAGATCTGTTAATGCTGCCTCTGCCAATCAGCTGTAATCTATGTCACCTCCTGCTGCAAGTTTATCTGGGCTTTCCCAGGTAAACATTAACAGGAGTGGGCACAAAGTCTAAACTAGTGATGGCAAACCTTGGTAGTTCAGGTGTTATGGAACTTCAATTCTCAGATGTCCTGATAACCAGAAGTGCTGATTTAGGCTTCTGGTAATTGAAGTCCAAGAACACCTGGAGTGCCAAGGTTCACCATCACTGGTCTGAAGTGATTTATTTTACACTGATTCAAGTATTGGAATAAGTTGGAAGTCAAAATTGATTTACAGTATTATGGCTGTGCATTGTGTAATTCCTGATTTTAAATTGATTGGGAGACCCAATGCGTGCTAATTTTGAAGTTCCCCCACCCTCTGAGGCTGCAGCAAGCCAGGCAGGACATGATGTCAGGAAGCAGATCTTTTCTAAGGCTAATGACTTTTCATTGCTAATTAAATTCCAAAGTTTCAGGTAGGTGGAGTTTTAATTGGCAATGAAAAGTCATTAGCCTTATAAAAGATCTGCTTCCTGACATGATGTCAGGAAGCGGGTCTTTTCTAAGGCTAATGACTTTTCATTGCTAATTAAAATCCAAAGTTTCAGGTAGGTGGGGTTTTAATTGGCAATGAAAAGTCATTAGCCTTAGAAAAGATCTGCTTCCTGACATGATGTCAGGAAGCAGGTCTTTTCTAAGGCTAATGACTTTTCATTGCTAATTAAAATCCAAAGTTCCAGGTACATGGGGTTTTAATTGGCAATGAAAAGTCACTAGCCTTACAAAAGATCTGCTTCCTGACATCATGTCAGGAAGCGGATCTTTTCTAAGGCTAATGACTTTTCATTGCTAATTAAAATCCAAAGTTCCAGGTAGGTGGGGTTTTAATTAGCAATGAAAAATTACTAGCCTTATAAAAGATCTGCTTCCTGACATGATGTCAGGAAGCAGATCTTTTCTAAGGCTAACGACTTTTCATTGCTAATTAAAATCCCACCTACCTGAAGCTTTGGAACAGAACAACAGCTCCTTGGATGCCACAATGACCAAGCTGGATGTGAGTTTCTAGGATCTGTCATATTTTTTTAAAAGGACACTTTTAAAGGACACCGCGAAGGCGGCGAAGGAGGAGCCGGCGGCAAAGGCGTTAGTGGTGGCGGCGGTGGCGGCAAGGCTGGGTGGATATATGTACCATGGAGAGATAGTTCAGCCCTCGGAGCATCTGATAAAATGTTATCCGGCCCCCGGGCCGAAACGTTTGGGCACCCTTGCTTTAGATGTATCAGATACAAACCTTGTTTAGCATTGGGAGAAGTGGTTAATAGCTTATATAAAGCAGCAGCACCCATGCTAAAGTTGAGAATGCCCTTTTAAATCCTAATTCTTAACTAATACAGAAGGGAAGGAAAAAAGGAGGATTGGTAAAACTTCCAGGATGGGTTGGTGGGAGGGTCTGGGGGTAAGTGCTTGGCAGGTTTGAAACTCACAAGAACAGGCAATTTATAAAAAGGCCAAAGAAATCCAAGCCTGCAAAATTAATAGATACTTAAAGGGAAATTTGCATTTCTCCTATTTGCTTGTCTCTATGAAGGAAAGGTGATTTAAGAGTCTTTTGTAAGTTCCCCAGTGTTTCCAACATGACTTGAGGCGCAAACTAGTGAGATTACAGCTGATATATTTCTTCCCTTGTGCTTGGGTTCAAAGAAGTCTTTGCCTGCTTCTGTGACAGAAAAAGCAAAGGACGCAGCAGTACTTTGGCCAAAATATGCCTTCTTGAATATGAACACTAGCCCTCGTGGTATTGACTGCAGCAAGGAAGCTTAGAGGAAAAACAACAGCATTCAGTTCAAAAGAAAGCAGCAAAGAAAACTTGAGCAAGGAAGCAGGTAGTTCCTTGTTCAGAAAGCCCTTGGTTTACTTCCCTTTTCATTTTTTACGAGTGCTCCATATTTAGAAAGAATGGATCCAGTCGATTGAAAGCATAAGGAACCATGATTCATTGGGCTGCTCCACATATCCAAAAGATTATTACCCAACTGTGGAGTCTATTATCTGGTGTAACATTAACTGTGCCAGTATGAGCTTTCTGTGCCTTGCACACTGGCCCGCGATTGCCAGCATTTTCCTGACACTTTGCTTCTACAACACAAATCACCTGCTCTGCGCTCATTTTCTACATTCTTGCAACATTTCCAGATTATAATCCGCAGATTATTTGGAAAAGTACAAAATAGTTTTGCCACACCCTCTCTTTCCACATGCCTGTCATAATGTTGTGCAGCCTGGAAGCAGGCTTAGTACCTGATGCATGTTTCTGAGCATCAGGTCTTATTCTCTACTTATATCATGCTAGTCATTTTCTGCAGCTCCTTCACACAGTTTCTCAAAATAGATATTTTGACTTCTAGAGGAAAAGGCTGTGGTTAATTCCAAATAACTGTTTGTTCATGTGAAAATGGCCAGCTCAAAACCAAAACAGCTGACTGTTTGTTTTAAAAAACAACAACAACCCAAAATCAAGATATACTGTGTTTCCCTGAAAATAAGACACTGTCTTATATTTTTAAAAATGCCAAAATATGCACAAGGTCTTATTTTCAGGGGATGTCTTATTTTTCCATGACGAAGAATACAGTACACATTTATTGCTGATACAGTGGATTGCCAGGGCAAGATTTAGGTGAGTGCCTTATTTTCAGGGGGGGGGGGCTTATATTTCTGAGGTGGGGAAAATGGGGGGGTGTCTTACTATATGAGGAGGTCCTATTTTTGGGGAAACAGGGTAGGTACAAAAACACTTTTTATAGTGGTTTAAGACCATTAAGAAAGGAAGGCTCCAATACCTTAGCCATAGAGTGAGAAACAACATAAAGAATAGAATACTCTAACTCGCTCTGCAAGGAAAGAACCCTGGGAAGAGAGACCCCCTGGACATTGGGACTTCATGGCTGAAGGACCTGAGAGACTGGTGTGGCATGTGCTGTTCTGAGGAGTTAAGAACAGGAAGACTATCACCATGATGATAGCCAATATCTGGAACAGATACAGCAGCTAAAGAAGAAGAAGAAAGGATGTCAGGAGATCTGATCATAGATCTCATATAATCTTTGTAATGTGGGGTCTTAAATCCCAACACAATGAAATTAACAAATGTTACTCCAAGAAACCCATATGGCTCCAGGAAACACATGTTTTATTCAAATTTGATATAGTCCCAGAGCAGCAAAATTAACTGTGTGTTTTCATAGTTTACTTTGAAAGCTAGATATTGGCCTCTGAAAAACAGTGACATGGCTTTCCACAGAGCTTGGGAAGTGACATTCAAAGAGTAATCAATTACAATTATTCTGATGCTGACTCCAATTTAGTTAGCTACAGATACAGCTGCAGATTTAAGAAAGGAACTCTTCTTCGCCACTTCTCAATACTAACTAGAATAGTTATTTTTATTTAATTTTTAGAAACTGTTGGTCTGTAAAGGAAAACACCCACTCCTTCCATCTTCACCAATGCTGTACAGTATCCGGAACGGATACGGAACGGCACCTCAAGAAGAAGTTAGCAGAGCAGAGTTCATGAAAAACTTATTTTGCTGTTCTAGTCTTTGCTCTTTCAAGGTCACTCCCAATACATTCAACTGACATTTTAGAAAACAATAATTATGTAGGTTCAGTTAAATAATAGCTTTGTGATAATTATTTAATCACATAATGTATATAAAATGTCTAGAAAACACTTATTTCAATTAAAAGCAAATTATTTAGCATATGAAGCTTTCCTGCTTCCAGAATTTGAGAGTAATATTGGTGGATTTTGCTTTCCATTGAAACATGTGAGCCATAATGTAAAGAGAGTAAAATAATAGGCTTGGTTTTGATGCTGCTCTCTCCAGAGTAGCTTAGTTCTGTGAAAATTGTATCATGCAATACTTTGCTGGGAGTAGTGTCCTTTGAGACATAACTTTGTCTGGGAAATCCTTGTCCATCAGACATACTTGTTTCATTTAGACCAGTGTTTCCCAATGTGGGGCCCATGCCCCACAGAGGGACTTCAATTCCCAGAAACCTAAGTCAGTACATTGGCTGATCAGTGCTTTGGGGAATTGACTTAGGTTTCTGGGAATTGAAGTCCAAAAACCAAGTTTGGGAAACACTGATTTAGAAGGATCATTTTAAAGATACAGTGGCTAAGATACTGACTGGAAGGCGGGAAGTCAGCAGTTCCCAAGTACTGCAGGATGGAATGAGCTCCTGTCTTTGTCCCAGCTTCTGCCAACCTAGCAGTTCGAAAGCAAGAAATTGCAAGTAGATAAATAGGGACCACTTCCGTTGAAAGGTAAACAGTGTTCCATGCGTTCCGGTGTCTAGTCATGCCACATGACCACGGAAATATCTGCAAAAGCAGACAACGCTGGCTTTTTGGCTTTGAAACAGAGATGAGCACTGAACCCTAGAGGCAGATATGACTGGCTTTCGAGCAAAGGAAACTTTTATCTTTACTTTTAATTGTAATGGAATTGATTTGTTAAAAGTGACCATCTAACAAGTTTTGCTGTTTCTCCATCGATAACAATATTTCTTTCCATTTGAACATTTAATGTGCTATCAGGGCAGATTTATCATAAGATATCATGTGGTTGGAATGCAATTTACACTAAGAAATTAACACACATTACATTTGGCATCAACTTTCCAGCAACTCACCTTCCATCCTACTCAACAGAGACTTGATTCTTTCAACCATTATACTGTGCTTCATTTGCTCTTGCATTTAATAAGCTTAAACAAATACATCTAAAGCCCATGCCTTGTGAGTTTAAAAGTGATATAACTGCCTATCAACTAAGCATGCAGCAAACTTCATCACTCTTATGAGTGTCTGTTGGCTGTTGAAAAGCTGTAGCTCCGCACACGACTACAGAATCCATGTGGTGAGTTTGTGTATAACAAAACAGTTTCATCTGTTCACTCTAACAGTCATTCTGTGATGATCTGCTTTCTTTCACCCCTGTGCTTCCTATCTATCACATTTTCATACTGTCCGGTATTTCTGAATACGTAACAGTTATTCTTGAGAAAATGGATCATGAAAATGGATCATGGTTGACATTGACTAAGCCCCACTGAGTTGGCTGGATAGTTCAGTGGTTTAAAGATCTGGCTACAGAGCCAAAGATCAGGAGGTCAATTCCCTTTTGTGCCTCCTAGCAGAAAAGCCAGCCTGTGTAGCTTTGAGCAAGCTCCACAATCTCAGGATGCCTGCAGAAGAAGGGAATGGTCAACAACCTCTGGGTATTCACTTCTGGAAAGTGTTGCTATAAGTAAGAACTGACTTGATGGCACATAATTATTATGAATTTAGGTATCTGGCTGTGGAGTCAAGGGTTTGGAGGAGGAGGGACGGGGCAGATGTGGAGCATGCCAAGAGACAGGGTAGAGGTGTGGTGGAGGAGAAAGGAGATGGGGAGGGGGAGGGGGAGGAAGTCCTCAGCCCAGTTAGCTGCTGATGGAGTACCAGAGGTGTCACCTCTTAACTCAACAAGGATAGTGTTCTAGGAGAGCTTTATGTGGATTTCCAACTGGCTGCACGGGGGTGGGGGTAGTGCCCCTATCCTCATTGCTCAAGGCTAGACTTGTACACAATGGATATGCATAGTGGGTGCTGTGAAATTTCAAAAACCTTCTTTGGACATGTTAATATTATCAAAAAGTCACAAGAGAAACATGAATATTAATTTTAGATTTGTTCTGGAAAAAATACTATGATTTTTGTAGCTACAGAAATAAAATGGAGAAACTGTTTGGCTTGAGAACTCCTTGAGGGAAAGAAAAATGAATACAGTATACTGTAGGTATAGCTAGCTTTAAAATAAAATGAAAAAAATAAAATAAAATTCAGATCAGCAGGTTGTCAGAAGAGAATTGCACAATGCGGAACTTGAGGAGTTTTAATTAAAAATCTGCAAGGAAAATTTCACAAAAGCAAAATAAATTAGCAGAATGAGTGATAATTTGAATATAACAATTGGAGCAAAAAAAGAGACAAATGCAGTGGTTAGGATTTTTCTTTGGAATCTTCATGGAGCAGGAAGGAAATTAAAAATATGACTTCCAGCCACAGGGAATTGTGTCACTTCTTTGGAAATTTATTCAGTCCTGCAAGGCTTTTCATAAAGGACATTTTATCTAGTTTCCCCCAGTTCTCTGCCATATAGTATACCCAACACTAGTCAAAGAGGAAGTTTTAGTAGGCCAGCAAGTCTGATGAGCCCTTTACTGCACTCTTGGAAATGAGCCATACAACAGGAAAAGAGATGACAGGTTGAGTAGGGATATCCCATCAAGTGGCAGGATTGGAAAGCTGCCAAGGCCTATTTGGGCACAGCCGGGAAGAAAGTGAAAAAAAGGAACCAAATTGTCGTATGCTACTGGGTGGTCAAATGCAGAATTGAAATGCCAGTTATTCAAGAAGGCCTCTTGGCGAAAGAGAGGGATAGAAATCAGGTGCCACAAATGAAGGCAAGAAATTTTGTATTGCCATTGGAGTGGACAGCATTTCTTCTCTACCCTATCCATCCCAGTTGCTATCCTTCCTCTATGTCCAGAGAGAGTTTAATTTCTAACAAGCTTCCATGTGAAAAGATAAACTAAGTGCCTCTTTTCAAATTACTGTATGTATGTTATATTCTAAACAGTCCTTGTAATCAAGTCCTTGTTTTCAATATTTCTGTGTTATTTTTCTTTGATCCTTGGCCTGTGTGTGTATCCTGGAATCAGTCCAAAGTATTTTATTATTTGAGACAGGGTCACACAGTTCTTCAGTCCCTATACAGAAGTTGACTGATGGTTGAGTGTTACATTGTGAGGTAGTGCCCTCCACTCCACCTTAGGAGAACACGCAAGTTTAGAGAATGTAAGACTGGTTTTGAGCCATGCATAGCTGTGCCCCACAAGAAAGAGGAATGCCCTGTGGGGGATCAGGAGGAAATGTTCATGGTATGCCACTTATGCCACTTGAGCATTCACAATTACACTTACATAGCGCTTAGTGCACTCTCTGGATGGTTCACAAGGTAATTAGTATTTTGCTCCCAACATGCTGTGTACTTATTTTACCAACCTCAGAAGGATGGAAGGCTGAGTCAACCTTGATCCCTGTCAGGATCAAATTTACAATGTAAGCAGCAGTTTGGGCTGCAGTAGAGCAGTTTGACTACTGTGCTACCAGGGCTCATCTCATCTTGAGACAGTTGCCTCACTTTGCCTCGTGACGGGAAGAGTTTTGAGAGTCCCCTGGACAGCGAGGAGAACAAATACCGGTAGGTCAATCTTAGAAGAAATCAACCCTGACTGCTCCCTTGAGGGTCAAATAGTAAAGATGAAGCTAAAGTACTTTGGACATCAAATGAGAAGAGAGGATTCACTTGAGAAAGCCTTGATGCTGGGAAAGGTGGAGGGCAAAAGAAGAAGGGGGTGGCCAAAAAGGAGATGGCTAGATGGTATTGTAGAGCAAAGGGCACAGAGCTGGACAGGTTGAGGAGGATGGTGGAGGACAAGGGTGCC
This sequence comes from Furcifer pardalis, assembly GCA_030440675.1. Taxonomy (NCBI): domain Eukaryota; kingdom Metazoa; phylum Chordata; class Lepidosauria; order Squamata; family Chamaeleonidae; genus Furcifer; species Furcifer pardalis. The sequence goes on along the minus strand of CP126893.1, from coordinate 62,452,976 downwards.
TGGAGGGCAACGGTCCATGGGGTCACAAAGGGTCGGAATCGACTGTGCGACTGAACAACAACAAAACCCAGTAAAAGTACTGTGTAGATAGAGTAAACCTCCTTATTCTCTCACATTGTCTCTGCTGTATTGAAGCAGCCATCCATGCAGGTACCCATATATTCATTGTCTGGATTGAGGAATGGTTACATCATCAGATAAACCAGGGGCTGCAGTGGTTTAATGGTTAAGAAGCTCACCTTGTTAACTGGAAGGCTGGCAAGTCGGCAGTTCAAGACCTGGGTACTGCATAACAAATTGAGTGCCTGTCTCTGTCCCAGCTCCTGCCAGCCTAGCAGTTCAAAAGCAAGACATTGCAAGTAGATCAATAGGGACCACTTCGGTGGGAAAAGATTTTGGGGACCGAAAGGAGCCTCATTCGGGCATCCCTGAGCAGCGTTCTTCCGGAAAAAATCCTTTCAACCCAGAATAATTTCTGATACAAAATTATTACAGTAAAACCTCGCATAAAGGGCACCTTGCTTAAAGAGTAACCCTTAAAGAGCAGAATTTTCTCTGAATGATCGCCCTCGCTTAACAACTAAAACCAACCAAAAACTTGCTTAACAACTAAATCGGGGTTCACAATCCCCCCCACACACCAGAAATCACAACTGGTCACTTACAATGGTGTTTTGCTTAAAGAGCAGTCCTGTGGAACGCATTATGCTCTTTAAGTGAGGTACCACTGTATTATTATTAGCAGCTAACAGCCTATTTTGTTGAAAGGCTTGACATAACTGTTGGGTGATCAGAAGATATGCAATATGCCTGAAAAGACAAAACCATATGGCAGTGATGGCAAACCTTTTAGAGACCAAGTGCCCAAACTGCACCACAAAAAAACCATTTATTTATCACAAAGTGCCAGCACAGCAACAGGGGAGGAAGTAAACTCTCCCATTGGGCTTCTAGGCAGAGGGGCGTGGCAAACTCTGTGCTGGTGGAGGGAGAAAACACTCCAATTGGGCTGCTGAGCAGAGGGGCGGGGTGAACTCTGTGCTGGGGGACAGAAGAAGTGCTCCCATTGGGCTGCTGGCCAGAGGGGCAGGACAAACTCTGTGCTGGGATGACTGCATGGGTGCCCACAGAGATTGCTCCAAGTACCACCTCTGGTCTGGTATGCTTGTCATAGGTTCGCCACCACTGCCATATGGAATAGTGTGAGAGACATGTTGTAAATGTGGGAAGAAAGTGCTTCAATAAGCTGCAACTACTCTTGCATTACCTGGATATTTATCAATAAGTGATTCACATCCTGTTATACAGAACATATGAAAAAAAGCAGACTGTCTTTTGCTGAAGTTGAGAAGATTGGTGTTAGAAATCTGAGACAAATGTGATTTGTTCTTTTCTCATGTTTGTTACTGAGCTTCCTCACAGCTGGATATGGAGTTTGCTTTTGTTTCTGTTATTTGGAATTCCCCATGTCCCTCTCCCAACTCCTCCTGAAAAAGTGTGGCTCATAGGGAAGCTCCAAAATCATGCTCCCACTGAGAATTTGTCCTGTTGTGCACTGTGTGCAGAGTTCATTCTGTAAGCCCCCTTTGATTAATTTCAACTCTGATATTTGCCAGGCTACTGATCCTAATGTAATTCCACTGAAACAGAGCCCCCCTCGGGTTTTATAGCATTGCTGTAAAACTGTTCTGCACACAGGGGAAAGGATTTCCATGCTTTTGATGAAAAAATGATGAATGATATGAACCATGAATGCACTCATGTTCCATTTGCCAATGTAAACCTAGCGAGGAGCTGTGGAATTTAACATATGGGAAAGCAACAAGTTGGCTTGATGCAGCCTAAACTTTTAATTAAGAATGCCAATCTTCCTCCTTAATTTTTGCTACAAAGATTCTCAGCCAAAATGTAAAGCTTCAGCAAAAGAGGTTTCGCATCTTGGGGTTCCTTTGTTATAGGAAAGTAGATGAACCCTTCAGCAAATTTCAGCTAAGCACCCCAGAATTCAGCTCGTATTGCTCAGTAAGTTGGAGCGCTAAGTCAAGGGCCTGGATTTGAATCCCCACTGTGTCATCCAGCAGTAAAGACAACCAAGATCAGAGTTGGTGTGGCTGGGGGAGTTATGTGCCCTGGTGCCTATACAGCCTTGGGCAAGCTTCCGAGTCTCAGACCTCCTCCATAAAAAGGAATCGATAAGCCATTTCTAAGTACAGTAATACCTCGGATAACACTAAGACTTGGTTCCACAAGTCTTGGTGTTATCCAATTTTTAGTGTCATCCGATGCATGTTAATATCCTATGGGATGCATCGGATAACGTTAAAGTTCCATAGAGATACATTGTAACCGCACAGGCTTCAGCGGTTGTTATCCGATCCATCCCATAGGACCTTAACATTATTCAATCCAATTCTCCTCCCCAGATTACTTAACGTTATGCGATTTTAGCGTTATCTGAGGTAAACGTTATCCGAGGTATTACTGTACAGTACTTTACACCTGGGACGGTTGCACGAATCAGAAATGACTTGACAGCACCTAATTATAAGTTATTTTCATCTATAGCCTGTTGCAGCAGAAAGAACAAGTCTTTGTAGCACCTTAAAGATGAAGATTTATTTAGCATAAGATTTTTGAACAAATTATTTAAGACATCTCATTCCTTTTGCTGCCAAGTTAATGCAGTTGATAATAACAATTCATAATACAGTAAAGACATACTGTACTAGGCATACTTGCTGGTGTAGTTGCACAGAATAAACTGTATCTAGGTACTGGAGTTACATTAAGTGAAATCTTCCTATACACTGTTTCAGGTTCTCCCTAGCACTCACTTTTTTCCTGGGGGAATTTTTGTGTACCTTGAAATTGGGATAGGGAGCTTTTTAATAGTGAACAATTGCTGCTGGGTCACTGTTACAGAGATAATAATAATTTCGTGTCAGAGATTATTCTGGGTTGAAAGATTTTTGCTGGAGAAACTCTGCTCAGGGGTCATCCAGATGAGGCTCCTTTTATATCCCCAAGTACAGCTCTCAGGTATCGAAACCCGACCTTTCAGTCTCCAAGCTCAGCGTCTTAACAAGCTGCATTACAAAAATATATGTAATTTATGTTTTAGCATTAGTTTCCTGTGTACCTGAAAACAGAGGAAGGAAGACAAAAAGGAGAAGGAGATGCGGAGGAGTTCTTCTTATTTTGTGTCCTGATCAAACTTTGGACTGCCAAAATGAAGCCATTTTCTTGGCTTTGTTGTTGGCTGAAGTTAAGTCCTCATCGGTGCATGTTTCTGGCAGTAATTGGCAGACAAGTAAATGCACCGGTTCCTGTCTCTCTCCACATTCACACAGTGTGTTGTTGTCTGCCAGCGCCCCCCATTTGAACATGTTAGTCTTGCATTTTGGGACTTCAACCCTCAGCCTATTCAGAGTCCTCCAAGTGAAGTAGGGGAGGTTGAGTTCCTCAGCTATATCCTCCTTTAATGTTGTTCCTTGTCCAATGAGCTCCTTCCTCCATCTTCTAATTTGTTTTTGCTCTTGCGTATCCTCAAGATTGTTTGTTCTTGCCATAAAGCTCTTCCTCGATCTGAGCCAGCAGACTTGAGGCTCATATCCAATCAGAGACTGCTGAGGGTCATTCTCTTGCTTACTTCTCTCAGCATCCACTGCTGCTTCTCTCATTATCTTAGATAGAGCAATACTAACAAGGGTATATTTTCTCAATATTTTCTATTCTTCCTCATTGAGGAGGAATTAGAAATATGGAACAGATGAAAACAGTTCTTGCTCTAAAAATTAAAAATGTAAAATTTGTACAGTTTTATCATTCACATTGTCATCTGTGGGCTGCCACAGCAGAGGCCTCAGCTCTAGCTCTTTGAATATTATTTCAGTAATCCAAATGCCTTTCTGCATACAGTGATAACAGTACACTGAAATCACAATGATGCCAAAAATCCACTCATGCTGCAGATGTCTCAAAGCTCTAGAGAAGACAGCGGTTTCCCACACTTCCACCCAGACTCCATCATGCTAATTTTTGTGTCCAAGAAAGGATCAAGTGGTCTCTTTCCCTTTAGGCCTTTTACACTGCTGATAGTGATGTTCTGGAACTTCTGGCAGATGGTTCCCCCCACCCCAACTCCCACTCTTGTCTCCTTCAACCGAATATTCTGGCTCCCTGTTTCTGTAAAGGGAAGAAAGGCCACAAGGCAGAGTGGATTTGCTCCTTAGGAATACTGCTGCTTGACAAGACTTAGTTATACTTAAAGCTGCTTTTCCCCACCACTCCAGATCTAAAAATCTAAGCCATCATCTTTGGGATATTTAGGAATTTATGAAAGCTTGTTATGTTTCCCCTTGTACGTCAAATGTAAGACAGAAAAGTCTTTGGAGGGGAAAAAGGAAGAGGAAGCTTTCGGAGGCACTTCATAAAGGCCAGAAAGTCATCTGGATATAAACAGGACAAATATTTCTTGGAATTTAGTCTAACCTCTGGTGTAATTCCCAGAACATGGCATTGGCATGTTCGCTAGACATCCCCCAGTGACCCACCCAGTCAAAAAATGGGGAGAAACGTCCAGGGGTTCCCTGTTCTGTGATTGTATCTTAGGGCATGTGATTGCTGGATGGGAGCTCTGCACTTAGACAGATGCTCTCCTTTGTCATTGGTTTGATCATTAAAAGCAGGAAACCGGTAATTGTAGAAGACAAAATATTAGCAGGGAATAAATCATCCACCACTTGAGATGAGTGAGGTGGAGAGAGGCAGCAAAGCTTTGACTGTCTCATAGCTCTGAGGTCCTGTTTATTCAGCATTTCTGGATGGGGAAGGCCACTTTCACAGCAATGTACTTACCCATTATTTTCTAGCTGATTAATATGAACACATCTCAGTTCAAGTGTTTTCTCATTTCAAAGGCTCTATTCAGATAGTTCACCTAGTGAATAATATGTACACCGTGAATCAAATAACTGTGCACAACAAATAACTTTTGCACAACTTCGTGTTGTGCACCAGTTATACCCACTCCTAGATCAGGACTCCTTGCTCATGATCACACACACTTTGGTCACCTCCAGACTCGATTATTGTAATGCGCTCTACATGGGGCTGCCCTTGATGACCATTTAGAGGCTTCAGCTGGTCCAGAATGTGGAGGCTCAGGTTGTGATGGCGTGCGGGCATTATGCTCGTGCCTCACCACTTCTCTGAGAGCTGCACTGGCTCCCAGTATGCCTCTGAGTGCAATTCAAGGTGCTGGTTATCACATTTAAAGCCCTCCATGGTAGTGGGCCAGGATACTTAAGAGACCGCATCACCCCAAGAACATCTGTCCATCCCACCAGAGCAGACTGGAGAGGCTCTCTGGTTGTACCATCAGCTAGAGAGGCTCATCTCTCTAGCACAAGAAGGAGGGCCTTCTCTGTGTCTGCTCCAGCCCTATGGAACCTCCTGCCAACTGAATTGTGTCTCCAGACATAGCTGCTGTCCTTCAGAAAGGAGGTGAAGACCTGGCTAGCGGGGCATGTGTGGGGTGTGGGCCAGGCGGTGAGTTCGGTTGGCTGGCTCCTGTGAATAACCCCACCTCTCTCTCCCCTTTGTGGTTTTTAACTTAATTTTTAACTTTTTAGTCTTTTAATCCTTGATTTTAAATTTTGAATTGTAAGTGATGTGTTTTAACTCTTTTAGATTGTAAACCGCCATGAGACCTCGGAAAAGGGTGGGGTATAAATATTATAAATAAATAAATAAATAAATAAATAAATACATACATACATACATACATACATACATAATAAAACATAATAAATAAATAAATAAATAAAATTGATAGACTATTTAGGAATAATAATAATAATAATAATAATAATAATAATAATAATAATAATAATAATAATAATAATAATAATAATAATAATAATAATAATAATAATACAGTAATACCTCATATAACATTAGTATCGAATAACACTAAAATCGCATAACATTAAGGAATCTGGGGGGAAGAATTGCATCAAATAACATTAAGATCCTATGGGATGCTTCAGATAACAACCGCTAAAGCCTGTGTGGTTACAATGTATCTCTATGGATCCCATAGGATTTTAACATGCATCAGATAACACTAAAAATCATATAACACCAAGACTTGTGGAACCAGGTTTTAGTGTTATATGAGGTTTTACTGTAATAATAATAATAATAATAATAATAATAATAATAATAATAATAATAATAATAATAATAATAATAATAATAATAATAATAGTAATAATAATAATAATAATAATAATAATAACAACAACAATAATAATAATAATAATAATAATAATAATAATAATAATAATAATAATAATAATAATAATAATAATAATAATAATAATAATAATAATAATAATAATACATCTGCAGTACAGCACAAGGTTGTGGGTTATGGTTATATTCATACATAAAAGCATCCACCACCATCTCTTTTGCAGGATTGAGGGTTAAGAGAATAGAGGATTTAGTTGCAAATTTGCTTGTAATATTCCCATTTGTTATTTTCGTCTTTGAACCTTGCCGCCTCTCCCCCTGTGTCTACACCAACTGCCAGGGGAAGGAGAAGCCAGGGTGGGTTGAGGACTTTGCCGCCCCTCCCCCTGCGCCCACACCAAGATATTGGAATGTAATGTATTGTTTCTAAGCCGCCCTGAGTCGCCATGGTGAGTGGGCGGCAATATAAATTTGAACTAATGATAATAATAAATAATAAATAATAAAATAAATAGGGTTCAACAGTACTTATATTTTCTATCCCATTAATGAATGCTATTCTTTATAGTGTTGTATCCTTCAGAATGCCTTGTAACTGCTGCAGCTAAAATCTTAAAATCAGGTCATAGCTAAATAAAATATAAAATAAAATATAGAGATTAGTGATAGATATTTGTTGTGTTTATGGAATAAAAGCCCACATTTGGTGGATGAGCTTGACTGGTCTTGTTTTATACAGTTGTGTACCAACATGTTCTAGTAATGCTTAATGGTTGATCTGGGGGCTTCCAGTGACCGGAAGGTAGAGATAAACCCTAGTTAATAAATTATAAATAAAATTATATGGAGTCATAGCATTCTGAGTTTGCGTAGAATCTGTATATTTATGACACTGAGAATCTGTACTGAATATTTTAACTGGGAAGCAACAAAAAATGGTTCACTACCTCCATCTTATAAGGCCTGCTTAAAAGAAAGAAAGAAAGAAATCCCAAAGAGGAAAACATAGTTCTAATAAGGGAGTTGACTTGGCTGCTTATTCTTAAAAGTTAAAGGTGTATGAAAAGAAGTGACGGCTGTCTATCTGGATTCTCCAGGTTTCAGATGCAGTGTCCCTGGGGAACATTTACATGAGAGAGAGCTGGTGCTTTCATGCTCTCCTAGGTAAAGATAAAGGTTTCCCTGGCTTGAAAGCCAGTCGTATCCGACTCTAGGGTTCATTGCTAATCTCTGTTTCAAAACCAAAGAGCCAGCACTTTCCACTTCTGCAGACATTTCCATGGTCATGTGGCAGGCATGACTAGACACCGGAGTGCATGGAATGCTGTTTACCTTCCCACCGAAGTAGACCCTATTTATCTACTTGCAATTTCTTGCTTTCTAACTGCTAGGTTGAGGTCTTCCCAAAAGCAAAATATTGGGAAAAGTTACTTTCTTGAACTAACACTCCCAGAACCCTCCAGCCAGCAGATCCTTTGGGGGATTCTAAGAGTTGTTTCAAAGTTATGCCAAGGACTCCCCTAGTCAGGCCCTATGGGAAGCTTATCTGTGGGTTAGGCCAGTGTTTCCCAACCTTTGGTTTTTGGATTTCATTTTTCAGAAGCCTAAGTCAATTCCCCAAAGCACTGATCAGCCAATGTACTGAGGTAGGAGGCTGGGAATTGAAGCCCCCCTGTGGGGTGTAGGCCACACATTAGGAACCCCCAGGTTAGACTATCTATGTTTCAGTTTCCTCAAGTGGGGTTCTCTCAATGTACTTAAATATGCAGGTTTCTGGTGTCCAATGACCCACAGAGATTTCTTGGAAGGACTGAGGAAATGGAAAAATCAAACAGTAGGGGAACTTATCATGAGTCAAAAGTAGGTGTGTTAGTATCATCCACTAGGCAAGTCCACTTAGGGGTTGTAAAAACTGTGACTGATCAGCTATCATTTTTCTTCCAGACTTTTATTTGTGGTGTGAGGCCAGGGGGAGCGGGGGGAGGTTGCTGTGCTTCTTAAGGACCTCTATGAGGTGTGTGTGATGCCAGTTGCAATCAAGGGGGTCGGACCTACTGTTTTAGTTTCTCTCACCCCGCCTATGCCGCTTGCTCATGAAAAGTGCCTATACTTCCTTGGAATATTCTTCTCCTACCCTCATCCCCTCACCTCTGACCCTGTTGTTGTGTGTTCCCCCCACAGCATGCGATTGCCATCCCGTGGGTGCAGCCGGAAAAACCTGTAACCAAACTACAGGGCAGTGCCCCTGCAAAGATGGCGTGACAGGCATCACTTGCAACCGATGTGCTAAAGGTTACCAGCAAAGCAGATCTCCCATTGCCCCCTGCATAAGTAGGTGGACGCTCTTTCTGACATTGGTATCCTCACTGAATTAACCCTGAGTCTGGACTGTTTACTAATACTGTACTGGGTTAGATAGACTCACTCCCTGGATTTTTAACTAGAGGGACTGCTGTTGGCTGCTGACACATTACAGTTTTTATGGATGCATGTCACAGAAGGTAGAGAAGTCGCAGGTTTGGTTCCACCCACTTTCCTTTGGCTCCACCCACCACCACTGCTGTATATATCTCTCTCTGTCTCTGTCTCTGTCTTTGTCTCTCTCTCACACACACACACTTTTTTGCCACCAGAACATTTCTGAAGCTGAACCTGGATGAAAGTGGGTCCCCTTCCCTTCTCCTGTTATGACTGAATGTTGTGAATCTACTAAACGTACAATTTTGTTTTCAAAAAGATATTTAATTACTGAACACCAACAAAAATATTAATCCATATATAAAAATGAATACTTTCTTCCGATTTTATGTACAAAGAAGAAAGGCATACTAGGGAGCTGGGGTCAGTAAGAAGGAAAGATATGTATTATCTTCAAATTTCAAATAGTTCTTGAGTACATAGTGTGACTCTGTAAGATGTCCTGAATGAAACTGTAATGTGAGCAGTGGTCCTGTGTGGGTGTTTGTGTGGATTATGCTGTGTATTATTGCATGTGTTTATGTTTACTAATATATAGATATTCTATACTAACATATAGATATTCTATACATATCACACTAGTTAGTTAATATGATATAAATGAAACAGAAGTGTATAAGGTTCAAAATGTGATACACTATGCAGCAGACAGCTCTTGCAATGCTGTTGCTTTTTACCCTTTCCTTTCCTTCTTTTTCTGCTTCTTTTCCTTTCTTTTCCTTTCCTTTAATGTCAACAGCATACTATTACAACTTCTAATTATCTTCAGGTAGGTTGCTGGATGTAGTAGAATATTTTACTCTAAATCCATTAGCTCCAGGATTCCATCATTGTTAGGAGGTATTATCAAACCAAAAAGTTGTAGTCAACTATGTAAATGTGCTCATTCAGATAATCACATCCTGGGAAGGAGGTGGATGTTCACGTCGGTGTCTTTAAAATGTGGCAAGTCTAAGAGTTAGGATATTTTTCTCTTTAGCTAATTTATTTCATGCAAATCTCTTGGCTCAGAATATATTTTGCGAAATACCCAAAACAACAAGTTGCTAGTCTCATTTCCCCCCAAAGGTTATTGTCACATAGCTAATTTATAAGTAATATGTCCAAATGTTTTGCACAGCTAATGCTCATCATAGTCACAGCTTTAGTTTTATGTCCTGGACAATTCAGAATTCAATGGGATTCTGGAGATTATAAAAAAAGAAACTGGTCACTAACACCTTAAAATTATATAATGTAATTGATTCCCCCTCCCCCAAATGGCTATTTGTGAGTTGTGTGACCGAATGGTATATAAAAACAAAATAATCCTACACCCACCAGAAGCCTGTTGCTTGATAAATATGTTGGGTGTCTTCCTTTACAGCAAGGATTCTCAACCTGTGCCCCATGGGCTGGATATGGTCCACGGCACCATTTCATGTGACCTCCCATCACCTCCACCACACCAGGAAGTTACATGCGGTGGAGGAAGGGCAAATGGCCATCCAGCCCCCAAAGCTGTCTGAGGGAGCGTGACCCAGGTTGAGAACTCCTGCTTTGCAGCAAATAATAAAAGTGTAACACACATTCTCTCTCCACTTCTCCTATTCCAAGTGTAGCTGCCTGTCAGTACTCCTATTGCTTGTTCAGCTGATGACGACATAGATCTTAACACTGTCTATTTTTCCTTTCAGAAACAGTGTCACAAAGACAACAGAGTGTGATAGGTTTTTTTTAGAAAGGAAGCAGGGAGGAGACAAAACAGAACCACTGTCTTTTTTCCCCTTAGCACTAACATAGCAGAAGGTCATGGTTGAAAGAATCAAGTTGTTGCAGCAGACCTTAGACCAGAGGTGCCCAAACTACTGCCTGGGGGCTGGATCCAGCCCCTGGCACCAATTCATCTGGCCCCCAAAGTTCTCATCGCTCCTGGAAGTGGAAGTAAAAATTGCCCGTACGGGTGCGTTTTACTTCCGCTTCTGGAAGCGACGAGGGCTTTGGGGGCCAGATGAATTGGCACTGGGGGCCGGATCTGGGCCCCAGGCTATAGTGACCAGTCCCCTGAACCACGTGACCGGCCCACAGCCCAAAAAGTTTCCCTTAGACAAATTGTCCAAATATATTGCTGGAAGTAATCAGGAAGAGATACCCAAAGATCATACTTTGCTACTGCTCTTTCAGAAATTATATATGCTCTGTAGGCATATGATGTAGCTACTTTGCTGAAGCTAAGCAGGTGTGACCACTGCCTGCATTGATCACCCTGTGTATGCTGCCTTGATCTTAATGGACATCCCAGGTTAGAATGAGCATCACTACTGACATTTTATTTATTTATTACTCACACTACTACAGCCACCCCCTCATCGAAACGACTCCGGGTAGCTCACAACAAACAAAAACTCACAAAAACAACAAAACAGCATTAAAATTGAACTATTACAATTTTAATTTAAAAAAAAAAGCCCATATTATGGTGATGCATCTTCTTCTGATGAAAAACAGTGTGCAAGATTATCTTGTTGTCATGTGTTGTTTGTGAACTAGAGATTGACAACACCTTGAAAGGCTCTGTTGGCATTACCCTCCGATCCCTCCACCCCCCCCCGCACACCTGAAACAACAAACAAATAAAAATCTACCCATGTTGAAAAATTAATTACTCTGGTTGTGTGAGCAGCGCAACACTGTTGAGACATTCTAAGCATGAGTGTGGTTCACATTTGTGAAGGTGGGCTTCAGGATCTCTGTGTTGGGCTCCAACCTTGCCCTTAACCCATATATTGTACACGTGTACATAGGCCCACAGCCAGGTTGCATAGAGAATTTGTACAATCCAAATTCTGATTCTGAAAATTGTATGAGAGGAAAGTGCCCCCTACGTATGCTTGCTTTCACTTCAATAATCAACTGCTTTAAGATTTATTTATTTATTTATTTATTTTTCATACTTCTATACCGCCCTCCTCGCCAGGGCAACTCAGGGAGGTCTACAATACCATAAAAAAAGACACAATACAATACAATCCCGTCATCCCAAGATCCCAACTATAAAAATTTAAATTTTCAAGATTTAATTTTTTTTAAAAAAAATCAGTTAATTATCATAATTAAAAGATTAATAACTAAGTCCCAAAGATAAGATTAAAAAATTTAATTAAAATAACAGGGGAGAGAGGGAGCTCAAACTAACCAGTGAGCTGGGGTCATTGTACCGCCAGGACCTCATACTTGTCCCTCCAGCCATGTTTTTAAGTTCTTCCTAAAAGACAACAAGTCCATCTGTAAATGTAGCTCAGTTGGTAGGAGGTTCCATAGGGCCGGAGCGGACACAGAGAAGGCCTTCCTTCTAGTGCCAGCGAGATGTGCCTCTCTGGCCGATGGAACAACTAGAGCAGTGTTTCCCAAATGCTGGTGTTTGGACTTCAATTCCCTGAAGCCTAAGTCATTTCCCCAAAACACTGATCAGCCAATGTACTGACTTAGGCATCTGGGAATTGAAGTCCACCTGTGGGCTGTGTACCCCTTGTTGGGAACCACTGAACTAGAGAGCCTCTCCGGTCCGCTCTGGTGGGACTGACAGATGTTCTTGGGGTGAGCCAGTCTCTTAAGTATCCTGGCCCACTACCATATAGGGCTTTAAAGATGGTAACCAGCACCTTAAATTGCATTCAGAAGCAAACCAGCAACCAGTGCAGCTCCCGAAGCAGAGGCGAGGCATGTGCATACCGCCCACAGCCCACCACCACCCGGGCAGCCGCATTCCGGACCAGTTGAAGCCTCTGAATGGTCATCAAGGGCAGCCCCATGTATAGCACATTACAATAATCAAGTCTGGAGGTGATCAGAGCATGTGTAATCATGAGCAAGGAGTCCCGATCTAGGAGCGGACATAACTGGCGCAGAACACGAAGTTGTGCAAAAGCCCTCCTGGCCACAACTGCCACCTGCTCTTTTCGAGCAGTAGTCGCGAGTCCAGGAAGACCCCCAAGTTACGCACTGGGTCTGTTTGGGGCAGAACTGCCCCATCCAGAACTAAAGATGGTAGCTCCTGAGATAACGCAGGACCTCCTACCCACAGCCACTCAGTCTTGCCAGGATTCAGTTGAAGCCTGTTGTCCCACATCCAGACCCTAACAGCCTCCAGGCACCTGGAAAGGACTTCCACTACATCGCTAGGGTTCCTACAGGCTGAGATATATAACTGAGTATCATCTGCATATTGATGATACCTCACCCCATGGGAGCAAATGATCTCACCCAGTTATTTCATGTAGATGTTGAATAGGAGAGGCGAGAGTACCGAGCCCTGTGGCACCCGATAACAAAGGGGCCTCAGGCTGGACACCTTGTCCTCCAGCCACACTGACTGGGTCCAGCCCTCAGAAATGAGGAAAACCAGGACAGCACAGTGCCCTGGATCCCCAATCCTCGGAGCCTTTCCAGAAGGATACCATGGTCAACGGTATTGAACGCTGCTGAGAGGTCAAGAAGAGCCAGGATGGATTATTATTATTTATTTATTTAGATTTATTATCCCGCCCCAATCAGGCGAACCTGACTCTAGGCGGCTTACAGAAATTCATAAATTAAAACCTTAAGGTTCATAAATTACTTAAAAGTCAATTAAAAAAGAATTAAACGCTGAATTTCCAAAAATCTAAAAGATTTAAAAAGGTTAAAAGGTTTAAAAAGATTTTAAAAGTTTAAAAGAGTGAGGGAGGGGTGGCTGTCCCATCATATCAGCCACCCAACATGGGACCCCAAATTCCTGGAGCCCCACACCTGCCCTGCCAGCCAGGTTTTTAGGCCCTTCCGAAAGGACAGGAGCTCTGTCTGTAGACGTAACTCAGTTGGCAGGAGGTTCCAAAGGGCCGGGGCGGCCACGGAGAAGGCCCTCTTTCTGGTGCTAGAGAGATGCGCCTCTCTAGCCGATGGAATGATAAGAGAGCCTCTCCGATCCGCCCTGGTGGGACGGACAGATGTCCTTGGGACGATGCGGTCTCTTAAGTATCCTGGCCCACTACCATGTAGGGCTTTAAAGGTAATAACCAGCACCTTGAATTGCACCCGGAGACATACTGGCAACCAGTGCAGCTCCCGAAGCAGTGGTGAGGCACGAGCATAACGCCCGCACCCCATCACTACCCGAGCAGCCGCATTCTGGACCAGCTGCAGCCTCCGAATGGTCACCAAGGGCAGCCCCATGTAGAGCGCATTACAGTAATCAAGTCTGGAGGTGACCAAAGCATGTGTGATCATGAGCAAGGAATCCCGTTCTCGCCAGAAATCATCCACCAATGTAGTTTCCATACCATATCTGGGCCTGAATCCTGACTGAAAAGGTCCAGATAATCCGCTTCATCCAAAATAAAGTAAATCTGGCTCTGCAAGGAAAGATCCCTGGGAAGAGAGGCCCTTGACACAGACGGATCTCATGGCTGAAGAACCTGAGAGACTGGTGTGGTATGTCCTGGGAAGTACTGTTCCAAGGAGTTAAGAACAGGAAGACTATCACCATGATGATAGCCAATATCCGGAACGGATATCGCAGCTAAAGAAGAAGAAGAAAGGATGTCAGGAGATCTGATCATGGATCTCATATAATCTTTGTAATGTGTGGTCTTAAATCCCAACACAATGAAATTAACAAATGTTACTCCAAGAAACCCATATGGCTCCAGGAAACACATGTTTTATTCAAATTTGATATAGTCCCAGAGCAGCAAAATTAACTGTGTGTTTTCATAGTTTACTTTCAAAGCTAGATATCGGCCTCTGAAAAACAGTGACATGGCTTTCCACAGAGCTTGGGAAGTGACATTCAAAGAGTAATCAATTACAATTATTCTGATGCTGACTCCAACTTAGCTACAGATACAGCTGCAGTTTTAAGAAAGGAACTCTTCTTCGCCACTTCTCAATACTAACTAGAATACGGTAGTTATTTTTATTTAATTTTTAGAAACTGTTGATCTGTAAAGGAAAACACCCACTCCTTCCATCTTCACCACAACAGAGCATTGAGGAGGGGTCAAAAACTTCTCATGTGCCCCTCCCACAAACTACATGGTGTTTCTTCTCCACCATTTAGTAGGGCTGCAAAAGAAATGAAACAATCATCATGTAATGTTGTTATGCCTTTGTTCCAGGAAAGAATGAAAGGATTACAAACAACTGATCTGAAAAAAAGACTCCGATGGAGAGTTTTTGTATGCCAACCCCATTTAACTACCTCCTTTCTTGTTCCTTGTCAGGAAATGAACCTATTTCCTAAGGCTTGAAATTGCCAATTTTCAAATAGGCCTCAGAAAAATCCATTTTTCTCTCTCTGAGCCTCAAGGCTGGGTAACAGCATGTTTTTCAATCATGTTTTTAGTGTCAGTGTACCCGTCTTATCTCTTTAGCAGAGCAATGTTATGACTAGTCCCAGAAAACTCTGCGTGCACGTGTGTAAACAACTATTGTTTTGAGAAAGTTTTCTCAAATTGCTTGCTGTTACCTGATTGGGTAAGCAGTCCCATCTGACTGCAAATTCTCCATTTTGGAGAGAAGAAAGAGTTCGTCTCTGATTCTTCATGGATTAAGACCTGTTTTGATTAGAGAGCTTTTGTTTCTGCATCTCAATGGGCTAGAAATCTTTAGCCTAGGAGCTATGCATTTTTGCTCCTTAAAAATGGTTACCTAGCTTTGCCTGTGGACTTTATTGGACTGACTTATGCTACTGACTTTTATGCTTTATGAACCTGATCAATAAATCTTCATCATTTTTCTGAACAACGTGTCTTCATTGGACTAAAAAGGGTAAGAGCTGCCTTTCACACACACAAATCTTTGAACACGCTACCAAATAAAAACCCCTTAAGAGCTGATAAGCAGCTGAGAGTTGGATCTCTGTTCTAATTAGCCGTCCAGCTCGCCCTGTGTAGGTTTGTTTTGGTTTCCAGGGGTTTTCCAGACGTGTGGGGGCCGGCTGGATCGTGACATGGTGGCAGCGGTGGGATATACGAGCCCTGAAGAAGTTTTTTTTTTGTGTGTGTGCATGCTCTAAGTTTCTGCCCGGCAAGAAGCAGCAGCCTTTGTTTGTTTTTGGCTGAAAGCCTGCAGCAGAAGCTGAGAAACTGCATCCTTGGAATGTATTTTCCTGAGATAAGGGTGCTGAAAGGAAAGCAGGATCGCAGCTGTTTGCTTCTTCGTTTTGAGTTTTGAGTCGGATTCTCAAACTCCCAAATCTGAGGGCCGTGGGCCGAGGGCCGATCCATTGCTGGCAGTTCCAGAGGGACTGAGACGTCTTCCAAGCCTACAAGATGGAAGGTAAGCCAGTGGCTGATGAATGTACCCCCTCACCACAGTTAGCACCCCAAGACAGACTCCATTCCAGATGGGATCTTGGAGAAGGTGCCCAGATGATGTTTAGCCAAAAGGAAGGGCCCAGGGTGGGTGAAGCTTGTCCAGATGACTTCTGAGACTTCCCCAGACGCCCAGCAAGCCCCAAGCCCTAAATAAGACTCTTTTGTGTTGAATTGGAGTCAAAAACTCCACAGAGTGCCTATTTCACTCAGAAGCAGTTCCCTGAAGTAATTTTCCCCCAAAGCCAGGAAGGAGTGGAACCCTTCAGATAAGATTTATTTTCCTGCATTGAAGTTCCTAGTTGCTGATTACATGTGCTGTTTGGTCTTTGAAGACCTGGAGAAGTTGCAAATTGCCTCATTGTGTTTGAGATACCAGCGTAAAGGTGGAAGAGCTCCAACGGACTCCTCCACGTGTCCAAGGAAGAAAGTTTGCTAGAGTGGGTGGGCCAGAGCCACCACTCTGAAACGTGTTATCTACAGGCTGTTACACTACGCTGTTTTGGTCAGCTAGTGGGAAGTGGGAAATAATTGCCGGATGCAGTGTTTCCCTGAGTTTTACTACCCTTCGAGAAAGCCAAGAGCTGAAGAAGGGAGTAGTCCGTAAAGATGGCTGTGGGAAGCCCAACTAGCGGTTTCAGCAATAGCAGAGGCCAGATCCAGATCCAGATTCCCGACGTACTGAGGAGAGTGAATGGAATTCTGCGCGCTCTTGAGTTGAGAAGCTAGTCAAGCCATCAATTCTGTTGCCTGTTTAGTTCCCAAACCTCACAGGGATGAGGGTGATGGGTTGTTTGATTGATTCCTTTGGACTGTGTTCTGATAAATACCTTAAAGGTTGTTTCTTGAGTTTGTTTCCTAGGAGATGCACATGTTCCTGTCTGAAAGAAGTGCTGATAACGGAACTCTGAGTGGACTTTGTTCAACTGGTTGTTTAATTGTTTGCAGGTGCAACATCGAAGAAGAAGAAGAAGGGGGGAAATGTTATTGTTTCTTGCTAATCATCTGTTTATTTTTCCAGAGGCTCGTACAAGCGGCCTCTGTGACATGTGTGGTGTTACTGACCTGTTTTCTGATTTAAAGGTTGTTCTGTTTGGGCAAAATGTGTTTTGGAAAGGGAAAACCTTTGGTACCTGAAAATGCCCAAGTCTTTTGTTCCAGCAAGGTTTTATACCTGAGTTTGCTTGCAATGCAGAATGTAACTTATGTAACGTGTACCTCCAGTACCTTCCACTGTTTCTGTCCACCTTTTTCTTCTTCCCCACAGAGATTCCTGTTGTTCCTCCCACCACGATGGCCAGCAGCACAGGTGAACCTGCAGGTAAGTTATACCTCTGGTTTTAGCCCGGTTCAGGTGCTTGCAAAGTTTCTGCTTCCCCAATAGGACAGATTTCCTACTAAGACGATACCCACAATAAAGCTGGCCAGATGGGAACCTGTTTAGAGTAGACCCATTTAAGTGAGTGAGTCTTGTCATAAAATAAATATCCACTGGCCAGAATCCTTATGGTGTTTTACTCCAGAGTAGGTGAAATCATGTTAAGTCATCTTTTTTACATCCCAGTGACTGGAAAAGTATTTTTTTTAAAAGCAATATTAGAAAAATCATTTTTGTGAGACTTAGTCATTATTTTAAGCATCTGCAACTTTGAGTTTGAACTCAAAGCTGCAAGCATGTATTTTTTTTTGTACTTGGTAAAGAATTAGTAACAGAGTGGAGGGGAAGCAGCAAACTTGATTCTGCAGCTAGTGAATACTATACTGATACTATCTCCTGGCTTCCTAAATTTAAATATTTTAATTTAATTTAATTTAAATTAATTTAAATAAAAAATTTAAATATTATTATTTGTCTGTCCCCCTGCACGTATCCTTTACAATGAAACAATCCATCTTTTCAGAAGTAGGTTGTAACACAAGGCCCCTTCTCTTTAGAAGCAAAAGTAAATTTCAGCCAAACGTAGCAATCTGATTGGCGCCGAGTCCTAAACTGCATGATATCATTTTAGTCGCAATTTTACTGGCATTCTTAAGTACTATTTAATTGGGGAGGTGGGCTTTCCTGTATTATTTTTATTTGATTGCTTAACTACATGTAGGATTGTTAAGGTGCCCATAGAAGGGAGTACTTTCCCTAGTCCCTTGCCTCACACCTCCCCTGAAACACTGCTGGGAAATCCTAGAAACACCACCTGTTTTGGGCCACAACACTCATCTTCAATTGGCCATGTTGACTGGGGCTTCTGGGAGTTGGTAGGCTAAATTTCCCAAGCCTTGCCCTGAAGTTTACAGCACTGTTTTCATGCAATATAATCATAACCAGCTAGTGTTGAAGACTCTCTGAACAGTACAATTCAGGAAAAAGAAAGCTAGATGGACAAAGTCAGATCTCTATTCTCATTCAGAATGTTGATTAGAGTACCAGGTTCGAGCCTCCACCGAGCTGTGAATCTCAAAAGGTAGCCTCTTACTGTTCTTAATTGGTCATGGTTGGAATGGGGATGGAAGTGGGGGAAACCACAGATGTGGGCTCGAGTTTCTTGCAGATGGGAGGGGGGATCCATCTTTTTTTCTGGTGTCAGGCAAGGCTGAAATAGAGCATAAGCCAAGTTCAGTTTGGCATGTATCTCGGTATCTACACAATGTGGGGTTGAAATTAGCATCAACAGTTAAGGACTAAAACAACAATAACTAAAACAGTAACAGTAACAGCAAACAAACAAACAACAACAAGAAACTTTTCTGGGTATTTCTGATACCACTGTTAGTTGGAGAACAAGGAGGGAAGAGAGAGTGAAGTAAGCAGAAAGAGAGCAGAGAAGAAAGATGACATCTCTGTTGGAAGTGAGATGTCAGGAAGCAATTTCAAGTGCAGGTGAACAAGTAGCACTGGGAAAACTCAGCACATCCTCATATGTGGCTACAAGTGAGCAATTCAAATATTCAACAAAAAAATACTACTGCAACCAGAGACATCCCTATGCCCTAAATTCTATATCTGGTAGGAAAATCGATTTGGCATTTATTTGCTTTGATCAAATTGTTTTTTTGCCAGCCATTTTGTGTTAGAAAACCTTACAAGCTGAACAAGCTGAATGTTTTATATTTATCCTTCATTACACACGCCTACTGATGCCTTTACAATTTGTTGCCTGGACCCTGAGTTGTTGCTGGAGAACACTTGCCTTTCAGGCTGGTGAGTTACCTATGATTGTTTGCCACACACAAGGATTTGGCTGTTGCACTGTATGTTACATAGAACTTTTTGCGAAGACAATTTGAGCCTTTAAACAAGATGCTGTAATTTGTATCTTGACCCGAATGGGTTTCAGTTAGTATTTATTTATTTAGTTGCATTTGCTATCCCGCCCCAATCGAGTGAACCCGACTCTGGGCAGCTTACATCATAGTTAAAACATAGGATAAGCCTATAATAAAAAACTTAATATTTAAATTTAAAATTGCAAAAAGTTAAAAAACAGAGCACACAATGCACACAGATGATAAGTTAAAACTGAGAATTAAAACTGAGAAGGTGGCTGTCCTTTAAATCAGCCACCCAACATGAGAACCCACATTCGTGGGTCCCCATGCTTGTCCTGCCAGCCAGGTTTTTAAGCCCTTCTGGAAGGGCAGGAGCTCTGCCTGAAGACGGAGTTCAGTGGGCAGGAGGTTCCACAGGATTGGGGCGGCCACGGAGAAGGCTCTCCTCCTAGTGCAAGAGAGGCGCGCCTCCCTCGCCGATGGAATAACAAGGGAGCCTCTCCGATCCGCCCTGGTGGGCCGGGCAGATGTTCTTGGGGTGACGTGGTCTCTTAGGTATCCTGGCCCACTACCATATAGGACTTTAAAGGTCAAAAACAGCACCTTGAATTGCACCCGGAGATTACAATTACCCCGTATAGCAACGGAATCAAATAACAATTAGATGGGGGGGGGAATGGTGTTATGCATAACAATTTTCCCTATGGAAAAAATCGTACACACTGTGACACTGCCGTCACTCTCCTGATTTTATTCCTTAATTAGGTTTGAGGTCTGGTTCAAACTCTTGGTGGTGCTAATTTTGTTGTTCAGTCGCACAGTTGATTCCAACCCTTTGCGACCCTATGGACCATTGCCCACCAGGCACCTCTGTCCTCTACCATCTTTCTCTGGATCTTGCCAGATATTTTGGACTACAGTCCATGCTACGAATGATGGAGTTTGTATTTGGAAAATACATGGTTGAGGAGAATTGATGCTCACAGCTTAGGGATTTTGATAACTTTGGGAGCACTTCTTCCATCCATGATGCTTTCAGATCAGCAGGCTGTGATGCTGGGACATGAGAACAGGACATGTTCCACGCTGCACCTTCTCCTTCATGGAGGCTGCTCAGTTGAATGCTGTGTCAACTGTAGCATGCTTGGCTGCTTCTTAACAAGCTGTTTCTCTGGCAGCTTGTCAGATACAATATTTTCTTGAGTGAGTTGGTTCTTGCTGTTTTTCATCTCACAATGTTTTGTTTGAGTTTTCACTTGCTATTGTGATTATGTATGCTTTTATCAGTACTAGTAGAATAAGTGCACTGCATCATTTGGCTCTTTGGTGACAGAAAATGCAGTATATGGTGGCAGAGGATACAGTATATCCACTGTAAGCTAATAAATAAATAAATAAATAAATAAATAAATAAATAAATAAATAAATACATACATACATACATACATACATACATACATACATACATACATACATACATACATACATGAGTTTAGGAAGAAATGTTCCAACTGACTCTGGCCATTGTGCAGTTCTTGCTGCCTGAGCCACCTCACTCTCTTTGCTCTGTAAGTGCCTTCCCTTCATCTGGCTCTGTTCTCTACCCATGGCACAGTTTGTCCTCAGCTGTTCAGATATATCTGTGAAGGGCCGATTGTCCTGTGGTACGAGATGATTATTTGCTGCTTTTCAACTGCAATTCTGGAAGTGGTTTGTGAGAGTAATTCTGGAGAATATTATTTACTGGGTGAGCCATGTTATGACATTGCCGCATCTTATTCAGTGTCAACTGCTTCTGATCACCAGTTCTCTGCTGGAGTACAGAATTGGCCTTTGGGATTACAACAGTCCATGCATTCTAGGCAGGCAGTGGAAATGATACTAATGAGGTGGGGGTGGGGTGGGGATATGTTGGCAGGTTTTCCTGTCCATGTTATCCTGTTCCTAGCAGTTCCCACAAAAGTCGAGGAGCAGAATGTTGTAAGATATGACCTATTCTGTTTTGGCCATCACAGTGCTTTATTCGCAACAGCTGTGTTACAATGCCATTACGCAAATGCCTGGGCTGATCAGAGCTGGACAGGACAATAGCCCAGAGGACAGACTGTTGGCAACATTTATGCACTATGTTGGGCCTTCCTAGTTCCTTCTCTTGTCATTTCATATGAACTTAAGCTGAGGAAGAGAGGCAGGCAAGTGAGGAAAGAAATTGCATAATTTGTTTTGATAATTAGGAAGGCAAACTACTTCTCTTCCTTCTTCTTTCGTGTCTAGGCCAGATGTGAAACTGCCAAAATGAAGCCACCTTTTGGTGAACTCATTTCCTTTTGCCTGACCTAGTGTGAGAAAGATTAGCCAGCACAAGGTGGTTGTTGCCTGGGATATGCCCAATTGTGGTTCAAAAATACCACAATTTTCAAAGAGGCTCTTTCTGTGTTCCCCATGCAAAACTACTGAAACTCTTAGATGGTTGTGTTGCTAATTTTACATTGCTAATTTTACATCGTTATAATTTTTGAAATGCAAAATTATGACACAGATTATGTGCAACTTTTTATATTTGATAATAATGTGCACTTGGTATAGTTTCGAAGCATAAGGAAGCTCAATTATATGCTTGTTTTCTTTGCACTGCAAGCCTTCCTTACTTTGCCTGAACAGATCTGAGTAAATATGAGAAAGACTGTTACTTAGGGGATATTTTCTTCAGAAAGACTGACATCCCTGGAGGGAGACAAAGAACCCCAAGACACTTTTTAGAATCACATCCCAACTCACTTCAAGCAGAACTGGGCAACTATGGTCCTACAGATAGTTCTGAGCTATAGTTCTGATCAGCCTTAATCAAAACATGTGGAGAGCCACAGTGGTCCAACTTTGGCCTGGAGAATGCAACCTTTTGAAGCAGCATTTTTTAGGACTGTGATGGTGAACCTTGGCACTCCAGATGACCTTGGACTTCAATTGCCAGAAGCCCAAGCCCCCATGAATCCGCACGAAGGGGTTTACTGCGATTCATCCAGCCTGCGCCACCCTCGTCGCTCCTGTCCTGGTGCGTTTTACTTTCACTTCCAGGAGTGATGAGGGTGGCGTGGGCCGGATGAATCACAGTAAACCCATTTGTATAGATTCATGGGGGCTTGGGCTTCTAGGAATTGAAGTCCAAGAACATCTGGAGTGCCAAGGTTCACCATCACAAGTTTAGGAAAGAAGGCGCTTTCAATATTGTTTATAATGGTACATTTTATGGTCCATGATCAGTCCACCTCTCTATGATGTGCAGTTTTGAGATGCGATTTAAACAAAGGAGCCAACCAGGAAAAGAGAATGTTTCCTAGTGTGATCACATGGCCGGACTCTTCAAGCAGGTCCTTCCATGGTGGCTCAGTAGTTAAACTGCTGTACTGCAACCAAAAGGTTGTGAGTTCAATCCTGGCCAGGGCTCAAGGGTGACTCAGCTTTCCATTGTCCCAAGGCTGGTAAAATGAGTACCAAGCATGTTGGGGCAAAAAGCTAATTAACTTGTGATCCACCCAGAGAGTGGACTAAGAGCTACGGGGTGGTATATAAATGTGATTGCTTTGCTTTTGCTTTGTTTACATGATGGGTCTTGCGATCTTTCCTTTTTAAATGCTCATATGGTAAGATGGTAAAATGGGATATAGCTGCTTCCACTGTGTAAGAGCAACGAGTGTAAGTTGTACGAGCAACTCTGATGCCTGCCAATGCACAACCAAACATCATTCTAGCACTCTCTTTTCTGACTGCCCCATGACTACTAATGGGAGGTGATCCAAGGCTGCCACTAGCAAGTGAATGCTGCCCTCTGCTTGCAACCAGGACATTTTAGCATGGAGCCCCTTTACAATGCAAGAAGCCAAAGGTCATGCCAAAGGTTAGAAGACACCCACCAGGAGCTGTGACTTGCTGTCATGCACAAAGTAAAGTTCTTCACTCTCCCAGTCTTTGGGGGTCAGCTTTTTATTCTGGTTTCATTTTATGGGTGGACATGGCTGCTTGGCCAACAATGGGACATCTTGGTAACAGCTTGACAGCAGGTGTCCCTGACAAACACATTCCATTCTTCCCCCAAAACTGCCATATAAGAAAATCTGGCATTCTTTGTTTTAATTTCAAATAGATATTCACTTTCATAGGCTATTTGCCCACATTTTTCAATAGTATCGTAAGGTCTAATGGGAGATGATTTGGGAGGCAAGAGATCCACATTTTATGCCAGAATAAAATATTGTTTCCAAAATTAGAAGTCTCACATGTAAATTTGTTCTCTCTCTCTCTCTCTAAAGTAAAAATGAGGGTCAAAATGGTAAAACAGTGTCACTTGCTGTGAGACAATGTCTGGGGGGGGGGATTTGTGGGGAGAAACCCAAAGATAAAGCTATGTTCATGTTCTATATAGTAAGTCAAGGTGATAGGAGTGATGTGCATAATGAGTGAAACACGGTGAAAATCTGTTGGACAGATTCATATTGAGCAATTACTCAAGTGAAATAATTTGTGTTGGCTTGTATATTGGAAGATTTTCCTTGGAGTGCAGTGCCTTCTGGTCCCTAGAGATTGTATAGCACCATTAAAGGATTTTAATGGCTTACACATATATTGGGTGAAATTCAAATAAAAACATTGAGTAGATCAATGCTGACCACAGTAGTTGCTTTGTAGCTGTAGAGGAAATTTCTTTTAAAATAGTGTTCACATTTTGCCAACCCTTTTATGGGCTGAAAAGTCCTGTTGTTTTGAGTCTATGATTTGACAGAGAGAGAGAAAGACTTTCAGTGATGGAAAAAAAGTCAGTGAAAGGATAGGATGTTTTTGCTGTAGGAATGTTCACTGCACCATCTTTGCTTTAATATACTAGGAACATATTAATTTCATGAAGTTAAAGCCTTAATTAAACTTGGGGGGAAAACAATCTCATCCCCATCTTGGTCAGAATGGATGGTTATTCTATAACAGTGGTGGCAAACCTATGGCACATATGCCAGAGGTGGCACTTGGAGCCCTCTCTGTGGGCACCCATGCAGTTGCCCCAGCACAGAGTTTGCCCTGCCCCTCCGCCCACCAGCCCAGTGAGAGAGCTTCCTCCCTCCCCTGTTGCCATGTTGGCACTTTGCGATAAATAAGTGGGTTTGGGGTTGCAATTTGGGCACTCAGTCTCTAAGAGGTTCACCATCACTGTTCTATAATAAAGTAACGTGAAGGTGTATCTTGACAATTAATAGAACTGGGGTTCCAATTGGGCTTTTTTGAAATTGGGTGAAGGTCATATGGTGCTTGTCCTGGTTTCCAAGTCCTTGGAAGTAACCTTGCTAGAATGAGGGTTTTAAAAAAAAAATCAGGGGTTCCCAACTTTCTCAAGACATTGGCTGGGTCACACTGTCTCAGTCAGCTTCGAGGGCTGGATGGCCATTTTGTCCTGCCTGCATGATGGGAACAGCCATTTTGTCCCAATAGTTTCAAAGGGGTGGCCTTTGTTTATTGAATGCCCTTGGAGGGGGGTGTCACATGAAATGGTGCTGTGGGCAGGATCTAGCCAACGGGCCTTAAGTTGAGAACCCCTATTTTAAATCCTACAGCTGCCCCTACAAAGCACTCTCCCAATTCCCCTCTGGTTTTTCTTTTTAAAACATTTATTCATCCTTACTGCCGCTGGCCTCCATTCCAAAGGAAGGGATCTGTGGCCGCCACAGTCATTGCCTCCACTTCCACCTCTGGTTTGGAGCCATTCAGCAGCGGCCCCCTGTTGCTGCTGCTTCATGCCCAACACACGGTACCAATTCATTTTTAAATCAATGTTTTACTGTTATAGCATTGGGGAGACATTTCAGGCTAAGAGGAATCCCGTAAACTTTACAAGGCAAGAGCACAGTATACTATATGCGCTGACACACCATGTGCACACAGACAAATATAGCGGTTTAGTGATTGGTACAAAACAAATGACCCCTGTCAGGTGTTTTAAAATAAACTGCATTTTGACAACACCCCCCCCCCACCTATGTGTCATGTATTCCTTATTATTTGAATCACCTCTCAACCTGGCAAAGATAAATGTATTACTTTTTGCTAATCAAGCTGTACCCTAAGTTGACTTCCAGAGAAGTCTTTGGCTTTAAAAATGTAGTTGTCATAATCACAGAATGATTTAGTGAACTGGAATGACTTATATGTGACATAGAGAAGAGGGATAAGATAGGGAACTGGAGGAAAACATGAGATACAATACTTTAGCTCTTTGAAAGGATCCATCTTGAAACCTTAAATTGCAAGAAAGGTAGCATAGAAATGAATGAATGAATGGAGATCACCCCAGGAGAGTATTTGAGGCAGAAGATAGAAGTGAGGTGCCTAGAACTTGTTCATTCTCTGCCTGAGTTTATAGAGGAAATGGGTGTTGCATCAGTTTATGAAGCGTCTTCATTTCACCAACCGCACATTCACAGCAAATTGTATTCCATTCCACACAGTCACCTGCCACCGCATGTACGTCTTGGTTTGTGGCAACAAGAAGCCTCTGTAAATATGTCAAAGACTATTTAAAAGAATAACTCAGAAAGTTTTCCTCTACATACAACCAAATGTCTTCCTAGTTTCTACAGGCTTACTTTTTGGACATTTACACCTGCTTCCCCAAAATACAAGTACTGTACTATTTCCCCAGCTGCCTGCTCCAAAGAAACTATTCCATTACAGTGTCCCAGAACATGTCATTTTCTATCTATCTCAAGCCCACCAAGACAATTGCTAGATATTTTCATGTGCTGAAGTCTTTGACAATAGCAGTGAAAAGGGGGTATATCAAACAGACAAGAGCAGGCTTCTTCCATCCATTGGTAGTCATTGTTTTGGGGTGGTGCAAACTCAAGAGCCTATGCCATGGGGCAAGTGGTGACATTTAACCATCAGGTATTTCTTGCAGTTTGGCAGTATTTCAGTTTTGTTTCGCTCGCCATCCACTAAGTGGGTGGATGTATCGGGCAGAAATTTGTAGAGATAATCATCAGGAAGAAACATTCCATCTAGCTGAGTTTTCTGTTTATGTTTTTAATTGGGCAGATTGGAGGTTCAGGGGAATGGTAACCCAGAACTCTGGAATGTGTGAGCTGTGAAGTGAGCTCTCTTGAGTTATCCTCTTCAACACCGTGTCTGGGGTGTGTGTGTGTTTGTTTATAATGATGTTGTGTCATAGCCTGGAGTACATTTTCTTGGGCTATAAACCTGCAGGGAGGTTTATTAAGAATGCCTCAGCTCCCATAAACGTCTGCCCAAGTCTTGATTTCCATCCTGGCAGCCCTAGGCGAGAGGCTTTAATCTAATTTCATGCTTTATTTGCACCAATTTGTTTTTCAATCAATCTTGCTCAGCCAGAAGAAAGGATATTGCTGAGGGCTCATTTGTTCAGTCTTGTTCCAAGGGTGAGGTTAATAGCAGTTAGGTCTTTCTGAGATTGCTGCTAAATTTGTGGAGCTTTACTTGTTTACTTCAGCTCTGTGCAAGCTGAGGCTCATCCTTCTGTACCAGGGGTTCTCAACTTATGGCCTGTGGGCTAGATATGGCCTGCAGTAGCATTCTATCCAGCCCGCATCCTCGCTCCCACTGCCATCCTTTCCCCCTCTGCCTGGCTTGGTGTGTCCCTAATGCCATTCCATAGTAGGGCGGATATTGTAAGAAGGCTTACAACATCCACCCTGCTATGGATCAGCCTTAGGGACACACCAAGCCAGGCAGAGGGGGAAAGGATGGCAGCGGAAGCTAAAGCGGCAGATGCACATGGCCACATGCATCCTGCCCGGGTGCTGCTCTGGCTGAGCATGGGCAAAGACAGGCAGGACCCCTCTGTCACCCACAGCAGGCCAGTAAGCAGGGAAGCGGCAGTGGTGTGTGTGTGTGTGTTCGCGGTGGCAGTGGCGGTGTGGGGGGAATGTTGGTGGTGGCATTGTGGGAAGAGTGTTGGCATTGGCGTGGGGGAAAATGTTGGTGGGCTGGACTGGTGGCATGTGGGGGAATGTTGGTGGTGGCGGGGGCATCAGTCCGGCCTGCCAACAGTATGAGGGGATGTGATATAGCCCCTAGCTTTAAAAGGTTGAAAACCCCAGCATTTTTGTCATGAGACATATTCTCCCACTATAGGAAGTACTGTGAGAGTCCTTCAGATGGCATAGATTAGGTCTAGAAAGAGCCACTCCAGAAGTGTAAGAGTTTATAGAAGTAAAGGGAGAGGAAGGACTGCTTCACTTGTCTATATTCCTAAAACTTGTACAGTGGGCTGAGAATCCACATTCCTTCAAGAAGAAGGGGCATGTCATTAGCCAGGTGGAGGGCTTGTGAGGGGCCTGCCTGCAGATCTTCCCTACATCTTGTAAGACTTTGGAAGTACAGTAAAACCTCATATAACACTAAAACCTGGTTCCACAAGTCTTCGTGTCATATGATTTTTAGTGTTATCTGATCCTCTATGGGATCCATAGAGATACATTGTAACCACACAGGCTTTTGCGGTTGTTATCTGAAGCATCCCATAGGATCTTAATGTTATCTGATGCAATTCTTCCCCCCAGATTCCTTGATGTTATGCGATTTTAGTGTTATTCGATACTAATGTTATATGAGGTATTACTGTATCAGCAAAGAAAATTGAAGTTCAAGGGGAAGCATGAGACATTTTGCTTCCCAAAGCTGTCTGGCAAACATTGCCCAAATCAAGGTGTGTCAGACCCAATGCCAGAACCTACACCAGAAGATCCCATAAATACATTTTGCATGGAGCAGTATAAATACATCATTATCTCAAATAGCTTACAATCTTTTCCCTAAGGTTGCTTCATCACTTTGTCTAATAGTATGGCCACCCCTGGGAAATCTCGCTTCTTTGGGCCAAACTGGAGAATCCAAAGAAGTGAGATTTCTCAGGGGTGGCTATGTCTCTAATGCTGCTCCATCACAGGGTGGATGGCTTACAACATCCACCCTGTTATGGATCGGCATTAGGGATACACCAAGCCAGGCAGAGGAAGAAAGTGAATTAGAACATGTAGCACTTTAAGTATAACTCTGCCTTACTGAAACAGAGTATTTGTGATGAAAATTATTTGACCAACTTTTTCCAATTCATGCTAGATATGTCACTTGAATCTGTGAAGTATAATTTAATGTTATAGGTACAGTACTGTATAAGACTTGTAGATATCCTGGCTCTGGAAGGCTGTATCTGCTCTTGTAATTCCATTCCTCTAAGGTGTTCATACAAAGCTGGGGTTTTTTTTTTTAATTGAAAAAGCCCCTTATTGCCCTCTACGAGACCAAATAAAGATTCTATTTAAAACGTGGGTATGGAGAGCTTCAAATGATGGCAAAATGGCTCCCGTGCTCACTAGAATGCATAAGAAGACGCTACTTTATCTACAGTGTTTTGGGGACAGGGTACACTTGTTACCCATCCATGATATCAGATTTACTTTCCATTGTATTTCTTTGCTTCAGCAGTGACTGAGCAATTTTGGTGGGCCATTTATCATTTGGCACCTTCTGGAAATAATAATCTGTCTGTAAATGGCTGTTCCCTTGGTACTTCTTTAGGATCAGGCATGGAGAATGGAGAAATGCTAGTTTTCTCTCTGCTTCTTTGTTGTGTTCCTGGAAGGAGAAGTTCTTTGACTTTCTGCTTCATCAGTGATGTAGCCTCCTCCTCCTCCTTCACTTTCTCTTACATTCCATACTTGACACTGATGTTGTGATCTACAACAGCGTTTGGGTTCAAGATGCTTCTTGTAAAAACGGCCAAAGACCTGGCTTTGCAGCTGGAGAACAAAACAGATGGAGCATGCAGGTCCATAGAGATGGGATTAACATGAAGCTCCATTGATTCTGTTGCCAGTGCTTTCACTATGTGCGTTATATGGAGCAGTGCAACTACCCAGGCGAAAATACTGATCCCCATGTAATGAAGTGTGTCCACTGGTACACACAGCTTCCTCCTCTTCCCCTCCCTTTCAACTTTTGAAACTTCCCTGGAGGTACGTAACTCCTACACACAGGGTGTGATGTACTGCAAGAGAACTGTGGATTTGGCAGGAATGGGTTATGTTGCTGCAGTCTTTCAGAGACCACAGCCATCTTCTGAATCAGGGGATTGTTTCATCAAGCAGCAACTCCACAAGATCATCTCTGGAGGCTGTGTTATTGTTCATGGGTAAAGTAACATGTGACATAGAGATCATCTGTGGTCTCTGCATGGCCTGAAAAGCTCTTTGAGCAAAATTAGTGTTAACTTCCCATGCAAGTTTAAATACAGCAAGCTTTCTTTCGCTCACTGCTTGAAACATACATATGTGGTACTATAGTTGTCACAGAAGATGGTCTTGTGTCTGGGACCTCCTTTTGCCAACTTCCTTTTGCATGTGATTGTTCCCAAATCATAAAGATTGTGCAGGAAAAGTGGCAGGTAAATAAACCCAGCTTATGTACCCCAAAGGATAGTCCAGTTTGCCTGGCATTCTCTAGGGTGCATACTTAAAACTGATGGAATATAAAATAGATGTACTGTGAACACTAGCCAAACTCCCATAGATTGCAAGTAGAAGACCATGTACTGCAAACATGGCTGCCACACGTCTCAGGCTTCTTGCATTTGATGGAGAATGATGCAAGCAGTCCATTTTATTGCATGCTCCAAATGTTTCCAACACCATTATTTTAGAAGTATTTAGAGCTGTGCGGTTTCAATGACAGACATTTTCACTATCCACGACTTCCTTCTACATCAGGGGTTCTTGACCTACAGCTTGTGGGCTAGATCCAGCCCACAGTGCCATTCCACCCAGCCGTCACCGCCACTACCACTGTCCTTTCCCCCTCTGCCTGGCTTGGCGTGTCCCAAACACTGCTCCAAGCAGGGCAGATGCTGTTAGAAGGCTTACAACATCTGCCCTGCTACAGATCGGTGTTAGGGACATGCCAAGCCAGGTGGAGGGGAAAAGGACAGCAGTGGAAGCGGCAAACAGACACGGCTGCCCATGTCCGTCCTGGGTGCCATGTTGGTCAAGTGTGGGCAAGGACAGGCAGGGCCCCTCCTTCATCCACAGCAGGCCAATATGCAAGGAAGCATCAGCATCGGGCGGTGGGAGTGTTTGTGGTGGCTGCACAGTGTGGTGGCAGTGTTTGCAGGTCAGACTGGTGGCATGGGGGGGGGGGAGTGTTTGTGGCGGTGGTGGCAGTGTGTGTGATTGTTGGCAGCAGCAATGTGGAGGGAAGTGTTGGCAGGCCAGACTGATGGCATGTGGGTGAATGTTGGCAGCACCAGGGGTGGGGGCACCAGTCTGGCCTACCAACAGTCTGAGGGGGCGTGATCTGGCCCCTGGCTTTAAAAGATTGAGAACCCCTGATCTACATGAACACAGAGAGCAGCATGCTGGGCTTTCTTTATTCCAGGCTTAGCAAATGAGAAGGTCCAGAGCCAAGAATTGTACAGGCAGAGCTGCATGTCGCTTGTTGCTCAATGTGCGCAGAGTACCCATGCGCAGCTACAAGGAGCATTAAAAGTGGGTGTGGGTGCGCACACGCGCACACATGCGTGTGCGTACTAATTCACAACAAGACATTAAGAAAATAAATTTACTAAACAAATATACTGGCAAGGTGTTTAACTGTGAAAATGCTTCTGGCCATGTCCCTTAGCTGCAAATGAGACAAAACAGCTGCCCTACATTTGAGGCATTTGAAATGCTTCCCAAATCCCTTTTGTTTTGACTGGGAGTAAGCCAGGGGAGGAGGGGCACTGGTGCAGGGTTGTTTTTTAAACTACTATTTGAAAGACACACAAAATTGCCTTCATGTTGGGAGGATACAGTTGCTGTGTCATTCTGTCACCCCATATTCAGGTCAGTTCTTCTGATCCTCTGCTGGTACATATAAGTTTCAACTTACTGGACAGGGATCCTTTGACTTCATCCTCTCAGGAGTGCAGGGAAGCTCTTTGGCTTTCTCCAGCCTGCCTTTTCTTTCCCAGAAAAACAGGAAAAAAAAACACGTGTAACCTGAATACAGGGACCATCAAAGTTCCAGGGAGTCCAGACACACTTGAATATCCTGAAGTTGTGCTGTGAAGGAAGAAAACAGGAAACAAACACACCTTTGTAACGCAACATATGTCCAGTCATTTTCCAGCTCTTGTGTGTAACTGCTGGGTCTGCCCTGATCATCAAAAGTTCAAATCTCCTTCATAATTTTCTTGCATCAATTTTCATACATATTTCAAACTAATACTAGTTACTGTAAAGAAAACACCATAGCTCTGGTAGAGAATCTCCTACAACAGCCAGGGTTTTTAAAAACCCATTTAAAGATCTTTTTTAAAGAGGAGTAGCTCCAGTGATGGGATGTAACAGGTTCGCACCAGTTCGCTAGAACTGGTAGTAACTTTTCCCAGTGTCCCGGAGAACTGGTAGCAGCTTTTTTTTTTTGGGGGGGAACACCTTTGGGGCTTACCTTTTCACTAGTTCCCCCACTGCACATGTGCGCCAAACACTTGGTGTGTATGCACGGCCTCCTTGCTGTCCTCCCAAGCGGGGAGGAGGAAGAGAAGCTGCTAGTCTGAAGCTCCCTATAGCCTGCTCCCCAGGGTAAGTGACTCACCTTTGGATGTGGTGTGTCTGTGTGTATTTTAATGTGTATTTAATACCTTTACCTATATTGACGTACTACCACAGTTCCTAAAAAGGCCTAGCGGCCTAGGTTGGGGTTTCTAATCAAAGTCTTGGAGTTACCTCATCAATAAGCTACACCTGTGCTGTTCCAATTGCTGTTCCAATTGGAGAATCCTTAAGGAGGTACAGCTGTTTTACATTTACATTAAGGCATATTATCCTAGAGAACTGGTTAGGCAAAGACTTAGTACCTAACTTCTTTAACTGATCAAAAGTTGAAAAGTGCCAAAATGAAGCCATCTTGTGGTGAGTTCATTCTGTAGTTCCTTCCGTCTGACCTAGTGTGAGAAAGATTAGCCAGAATAAGCTTTAAGCTCTGGTTTAAAAGCTCTGGTTGATTTGTGTTTGAGGTGGGTGGGTGGGTGTATTGTAATGTATTATTTATTTATTTATTTGTTTAATTTATTTACGGATTTGTGTTGTGGGTGGGTGGGTGGGTTGAGGGGTGTGTGTGTGTGTGTGTGTGTGTGCATATTTTTTCTTTGGCCCCACCCACAATGTCATGATGTCATGACATTGGCTCCGCCCATGATGTCATGATGTCATGACGTTAGGTCCGTCCACACTGTGATGACATCACGGTGGGGTAGTAAATTTTTTGACATCCCACCACTGAGTAGCTCTGTTTGGAAGTGCGTTCAGGTAAAGTTTGTGCTCTTCTGGCACTGAGCACCAAAAAGGAGAAGGGGAAAATATTTTGTCTAGAAGAGCCCTAAGGCTGTGTATAGCAGAGAATTGAAATCTAATGAGAGAAAGGAAGAGTGTTTGAAATGGTACACTCCCACTTTGTTCAAGAGCTACATCTGGATGGTGACTTTCCACAATGATGATGATGGAGCGGGTTCTACACCAGCAAAGAAAGCAACCATCATGACATTTCAGTACCTCTGTTGTGGATTTTGGATGGATTGTGGATTTTAGACCAGCAAATCTTAGCGTTGGCATTGCAACAGTTTTATATGTAGCTTGTGGATCTCAGTTACCAGCCTTGACCCTTGATCTACCAGTAGTATAGACATGGTCCATGCTACTGGGACAGCCAGGGTCTTACACGGTAATAGTAAAGGTGGATTAAGGTAGAAAATTAGTTTTGCACTGGAAATAAACCTCTTTGTGTCTTGTGGCAGATTTTCAAAGTCTGCTAAACTTCCAAATTTGGAATTTGATTTTACAGCTTGTCATCAGACTCTTGGGGCTGCAGTGGCTCAGTGTTTAAGAAGCTTACCTTGTTAGCTGGAAGGCTGGCAAGTCATCCATTCAATACCTGGGTACTGCATGGGTACTGCATGATGGATTGAGCACCCATCTCTGTCCCAGCTCTTGGGTTCATCTATCTATCTATCTATCTATCTATCTATCTATCTATCTATCTATCTATCTATCTATCTATCTATCTATCTATCTATCTATCTATCTATCTATCTATCTATCTTCACATTTATATACCGCCCTACTCACAGTGCGACTCAGGGTGGATTAACAAAAATGACAACACGTTAAAAGAATAGTCCCATGAAAAGACATGAAAGGAGCCTCTTTTGGACATTCCCTGAGTGGATTTTCTTCTGCAAAAATCCTTTCAACCCAGAATAATTTCTTTTTTTTTTAATAACCCAGAATAATTTCTGACACAAAATTATTATTATCATCATCATCAGAATTTTGGGATTTAAAATTACTCCTTAGAATTTGATTCCTCCCTTCATCCCCCCCTCCCCACAACCCCTGTTGCTTTGCTGAAGGAAGTTAAAAATTAAATTGGGTAACGTCAGTTGCAAATCTTCTGCCCAATACTGTATGCCTGCTGTTATTGTCCACTGTGGCACAATTTTTGTATGTTGAGTGCAGATTGAGTTGGCAGCCTTTTATATTCAGATTAGGAAATTAATCCTAAAGAAATTAGTTGGATTTCTGTGAAGGGATTTGTGATAATTGGATATCAAGAAGTAAAAGAATATTTATGTCTCAAGAGAATATCTTCATTAACATTTCCAAAAGAGAAGATGACTTGTGGGATGGGAGAAGTTGGGTACATTGTCTTCTGTCCTTTGAACAAATAAAACACCCGGCCAAAGGGAACTGCAAAACGGGATTCTCCCATTGGTCATGCTAAATTTAAAGAGTTGTCCCCACTAACAGCCTTCTCACATTTTATCACTCTGAGCTTGAAAGTTTGGGAAAGCTTTGGCAGTGCATCAGCTGATTTGCTGAAGAGTTATTAAGAACCTTTTTTAATACTCACAGCAAAGGCAGCAAACTGTAGAGGGCAAATGGAGCAATAATAATAATAATAAAGGTTTACTAAGGAAGGTACAAGGTGCTATTACATATATCTGAAAGGTAGAAGTAATCAAGGACGGTAGCAAAGAACACTAAAGCTAAATCCAAATTTCTCTTTTGAAGTTAAAGGTACTGCGGTGGCTTAGTGGTTGAGATGTGAACTTGGCAACTGGAAGGCCAGCAGTTTGAGACCCAAGTGCTGGATGACGGAGTGAGCTCCTGTTGTCTGTCTCAGCTCCTGCCAACCTAGCAGTTTGAAAAGCATGATATTGCAAATAAATAGGTACCACTTCAGTGGGAAGGTAACAGCATTCTCTGTGCTCCAGCGTCTAGTCATGCCTACTACATGGCCATTGAAAAGTCTGCAGACTCTGGCTGTTAACGGAGATGAGCACTGAGCCCTAGAGGTGGATATGACAGGCTTTCAAGCAAAAGCAAGCTTTGCACTCCTTTTTCAATCCCAGCACAGACTTTTGTTCCCTTTCCCTGTTTTCTTCACCCCCTATAATAATAATTTCGTGTCAAAAATTATTCTGAGTGGAAAGGATTTTTGCTGGAGAAACTCTGCTCAGGGGACGCCCGAATGAGGCTCCTTTCATGTCCCCAAGATCTTTTCCTACCCAAGTGATTCCTATTTATTTACTTACAATTTCTTGCTTTCGAACTGCTAGGTTGGCAGGAGCTGGGACAGAGACTGGAGCTCAGTCCATCGTGCAGCACTCACAGTGATGGGATGTAACAGGTTCTCACCAGTCCGCCAGAACCGGTAGTAACTTTTCCCAGTGCCCAAGAGAACCGGTAGCAGCTTTTGGGGGGAACCACCTTCGGTTTAAAAGCTCTGGTTGATTTGTGTTTGGGGTGGGTGGGTGTATTTTAATGTATTTTTATTTTATTAATTTAATTTAATTTATTTACGGGTTTGTGTTGTGGGTGGGGGTTGAGGTGTGTGTGTGTGTGTGTGTGTGTGTGTGTGTGTGTGTGTGTGTGTGTGTGTGTGTGTGTGTGTGTGCTTATTTTTATTTATTTATATTTTTCTTTGGCCCCGCCCATGTCATGATGTTGGCTCCACCCACATAATGATGTCATTACATTAGCTCCACCCACACCATGATGACATCACGGTGGGGTAGAAATTTTTTTGACATCCCACCACTGAGCACTCAGGTCTCAAACTGCCGACTTGCCAGCCTTCCAGCTAACAAGGTGAGCTTCTTAACCACTGAGCCACCACAGCCCCTTTTTCACCCCCTGCCCATCTCCCCTCTCCTTCCCCTTTCCTCCTTATTTTACCCATCCAGAATTCTCAAACTCTCATGTCTTTGCAACAATGCTCTCTAAAATGAATTCTTTATTTTCATTTTCCACTTTTGTGTTGTTGTGCAGAATTGATATACTTTTAAAAAGAAGACGACCGCTGCAACACCAGGTATCTTCTTTGTCCTTTGTCCACCTACTGCAGTCTTATTTCCCTTCAGATCCTTTGTGTTATGGTGGAAAGGACATAAAATTATCTTAAATTATAAAGCAGAAGGCAAGAATAGTTGATATCTTCTTCACTCTCTTTTGATTTCACCCATTCCTCCCTCCACTCCATTTTTTTAATGCAACCACCATTCTCAAATCTTCACATCTTGCTTACATTTCTTTATTTTTATTTTTCACTTTTCCAATATGGTGTAGAAGTGATAGCATTCAGGTGGTGGGGTGGTGGTGGGGAATGGAAAGGCAGAACACAGAAACGGCTGGTATCTGGAGACCACTGAACTGGAGCAGTAATAAGGCATTGACCGGTACATACTGAGCAACAGAAAAATGCCTATAAGGAAATGTCATCCAATGAGACATTTGAATGGTATGGATCAGCATGCACCAGTGCAGTACTAGGGTTTACATGAGCAGATCCTGCACTACAGAAGAACAAAAATACAGCAACAACAAAACCCTCACAAAGCAAGAGTTGTTTTTTAGTAGTTTCAGCCCTCCAATGTGTGGACACTGGAATGCAGAAATGGTATCATTGGTGGAAGAAAAGTTGAACAAATGCTCTATGTGGACAAAGCCTGAAGGGGCTTTTCTTTGAATCCCAGATGTAAGTAAGTTTTTCTTCTCTTGAGCAACAGTGCATGTGTTGCTATTGTGTATTGATATTGACAAATACTGCTTGTAAACATGGCCTCTGCTTCATCTGGTGGGTCACTGGATAGGAATTGCTAGACCTACAGGGATAACAGGACTGCAACTAGCTTTGTGACATACATTCAGGTTTTTCTTAGTTGCATTTGGAAAGAGTGTCCATTTTCCTCCTCATAACTAATCTAATCATGGACTCCAGTTCATGTGACAGTGTTTAACTGAGCAGAGTTGTGACTTCTGGTGTTAGTAGATACATCAATCAGAGCAACTAAGATAAGCTCCATTTTTAAAAAATTAAATTTTCAAATGAAAATACAAACATTACACTACAAAAAAAAACCAACAATATTTTCTCACATAAAAAAAAACACAGTAATAAACTCAATACACAAAAAATACATACAATATATAATAAAAAGAAAAAACTAACTTAAAACACACACCTCTGTGATATAAACATTGCCGGGAGGATCGCGGTATACCATATCAATCTTCTTTATTTCCAAAAACTCATTTGATTTGGTACTGGCATTGTTCCACCACTCCTACCTAATGTAGCTTCCACAAATGGTTGCCAGATTTTCCAAAATCTATTTTCTTGCACTATACCTTTTTTAACATTTAATTCCCACGTTAGCTTACCATTTAGTGCAAGTTCCCACATTTCCTTATACCTATCCTCAGTCTTTAAAACCACATCATTTTTCCAATTTGTTGCAATACATTGCTGGCTGACGTTAACATTACCGACATTAACTCTTTTTTATCTTCTTCCACTTTTATACTGTCAACGTCAGTCAGTAAAAGTATACTTGACCCCAGCTTAAGCTGCATCTTCATAATTCTTGCAATTTCTTCTTCTATTCCCCCCCCAAAAGACTTTTACCACGTTGCAACTCCACCACATATGCTCATATGTTCCCCTTATTTGTTTACATTTCCAACATGTATCACTTGTATTTTTATCTATTTGATGAAGCCACTTTTTGACATGGTTCAGCACTGGGAGCCTTCTGCAGGAAATTGATTCCTTCACTTTAGAACAGGGGTTACCAACCTTTTTACATCACAGACAGCTGAGTGGGCCAGTCACGTGGTTTCCCCCCACTGTAAAAACTGCCATAAAATTCACCCACAGCTGTCATAAACGCGTTTGCGATGGCCGAGGGCACATTTATGACAGCATTTACAGCATGCGTGAGCGCATTTATGCATGCATCAGTATGTTTACGGCTGTATTAGGTGTGACCACTTCCACTTCTGGTAGCAGCAAGGGCAGTGGTGGGCCACATGAAATGGTGCCATGTGCCATAGGTTGGCCACCCCGGCTTTAGAACATGATTTACTCTACAGCAGAGTGGAGAGTTGGGGCCATCAAGATATCTTCAGACTGTAACTCCCAAAAAGCCTCACTGTTGGCTGTGGTGGCTAGGGCTGATGGGAGTTGTAGTAGACCCAAAATATCCAGAATGCTATGTGGGTTTTTCATACTGAAGAAAATGCTAAGGATACAAGCACAGTGAAAATTTCAAGCATATAACATTTTCATGCTCTATAGAAGGGAGACTCAGCAAGGAAGAACTACTATACTTGAGGTGAGAACGCAATCCCGGAATAGGCACACAGATAATATGAACAAAGGGGTACTACTAGGCAATTTTACTAGTAGAGCAGAAGATAAAGCATGCCTCATTACTATCATCAGTATCCAATACAAAGATTTGCAGCAGTAACCATCTTTAAAGTCAGAGATATCTGATTTTGGGTGAGCTGGTTCAGTCCATTCCCATGAGACACTGCCATTGCAAACCATCCCGCTCCTGACCAATGCCTTCCCCCTGTATTTCTAGTGCTGCCTCACTCCTCCCCCGTCTCTTTTGACATTTAGCTATCCTAGCAGCAGGACACGGATTGCAGTGGCTTAGTGGTTAAGACAATCAGCAGGTCAAGACCCAGGTGCTGCATGACAGAGTGAGCTCCCATCTCTGTCCCCGGTCCTGCCAACCTAACAGTTTGAACGCAAGAAATCTCAAGTAGATAAATAGGTGCCACTTTGGTGGGAAGGTAACAGCGTTCCATGCACTTCAGCATCTAGTCATGCCTGCCACATGACTACAGAGATGTCTGCTGACACAGCACTGGCTCTTTGGCTGTAAACAGAGATGAGTACTGAACCCTAGAGTCAGAAACGACTGGCTTTCAAGCAAGGGTGACCTTTACCTTTAGTGGTAGGACAATAAGCCTTTAAAAGAACAAAATAGAAAAGAAACAGAATAGAAATGAAAGAGGGAAGAAAGCAGACTCAGGCACTTGGTGTGGGAGGGAAAGGAATCAAATGTTTAACAATATGCAAACAAGGCTAGTTTCCTCCCCTCTCTGCTGACTCCTGTCTGGTTGGCTACAGTAATTAATGCGGAGAAACCCAACCTGAGTACAACTTCCCTGTAGATCCATTTACATTTTTGCCCCTGTGTAGTTGCACCCAGACTATTTATCCACATTCTGTTAAGTTGATATTCTAAAAGGCTTCAGTTGCTATATAAAGCGCAGCACTGAACTAAGAGGTCACACTATTTTTGTCACCCAACTGGAGTAGAATTCAAGCTATTTTCAAGGGGAGGAGGTTTCGATGCACAATCGTACCAGTGTTTACAATCTAGTATTATTGACCAAAGGAAAGAAACTTAGATAGCATACTTAAATAGTTTTAAAACAAGAATGTGATGTCCACAATCTTGGAAGCCATGTCTATATTCCACTATTATTCTCCACCATTCTGCTATTGTGTAGCATACATTCCCAAGAATGGGTGAAGCAGATTAGGGCTGTTGGACCCCATCAGGTCTGTGTACTGGGGTAGGGAAGGGAAGTGAGGAAGATGAGGTCTGGAAAACGTAGGTTTAGCCCCTTCCCTTCAAGAGAGGTGGGAAGAATGATGGAAAAGTTGACTCAGAGTTTATATGTGTGGTTGAATTTTCAATTATTTCTTACTACCCAAGAAAACTCAAGTATATATAAGTAGTATAATTTATAGAAACAGTACTTTATGGTTTGTAAACTGTATGGCCTTTCCATGACTGAGTGAGGTAGGTCAGGGTATATGTGCAATTTTGATTTATTTATCTATTATGAAGTGTGAAATCTTTTTCCCATTTTGCGTACTGTACTGTACAGTCCTCTGGGTACTTTCAGTTGTAGAGCAGTATAGAAATCTATTTCCCCTCCTTCCAGCTTTATGGTCCTCATCATTATTTTAGAGCAGCAGTGTTCCCTGGATAAGAAGTTATTGTGTACACCATGTAAGCTGCACTCGGTTTTCTAAAGAACAGTATATGTGCATAATGAATCCAAATGCTTATTAATGAATGTGGGAACAAAAGTCAAAAAGAGTCTGGCTTGCTTGTCCTTCCTTCCTTCCAATGTGGGTTGACATGAGTGTTGTAGCAGAAGCAGTGGATTTGGGCACATCTGCTCCAGAAGGGATTTATTATTATTATTATTATTATTATTATTATTATTATTATTATTATTATTATTATTATTATTATTATTATTATTATTATTATTATTATTATTGTTGTTGTTGTTGTTGTTGTTGTTGTTGTTGTTGTTGTTGTTGTTGTTGTTGTTGGTGATGGTGATGGTGATGGTGATGGTGATGGTGATGGTGATAATAATAATAATAATAATAATAGTAATAGTAATAATAATAATAATAATAATAATAATAATAATAATAATAATAATAATGATAATGATAATGATAATGATAATGATAATAATAATAATAATAATATTTATATTCTGCTCTACTTGCACAGGCAACTCAGGGCGGAGCACAACCAGCATATAATACACCACTAAAAACACTAAAAGAACAAAATTAAAATTAAAACCAATTAAAAAACAACCTCTCATTCACTAGACTGAAAAAAACGAATAAAAGGAATGGGGGTAGGAATAGGAGGGTAGGTGGAGGAAGTTAAATAAGCCAGCGTGGGGTGTGTGTGTGTCAATAAACCATCACTACCGCACACCATTCCTGCCAGCCCGGTTTTCAGGCCCTTTCTAAAAGCCAGTAACCCCGTCTGGAGGCGCAACTCCAGGGGCATGCGATTCCACAAGGCCGGGGCGAACAGGGAGAATCCCCTCTTTCTCGTGACAGAGAGTCGATCCTCTCTGGCAGATGGTACAACTAAGGCACCTCTCCGGTCCGCTCTGGTGGGACGGACAGATACCCTTGGGGAGATGCGGTCTCTCAAGTAACCTGGCCCACTACCATATAGTGCTTTAAAGGTAATGACCAGCACCTTGAATTGTACCCGGAGGCAAACTGGTAACCAGTGCAGCTCCCGAAGCAGCGGGGATGCATGAGAGTAATGCCCACATTCCAACACCACCCAGGCTGCCACATTCTGGACCAGCTGCAGCCTCTGGATGGTCATCAAGAGCAGCCCCATGTAGAGCTGGCCTAGTATGAATGACGGTGCAAGTCAGTCCAGCCCAGCTGGGCAGGGAAGAAGTAAAATGTGGCAGCAAAGAACAGCCTTTCATGCACCCATGACCCTAACTGTATTTCCCGCCTTCCAAGTGGTGTGAAACGGCAAACAGGATGCAGCCAGTGACAAAAGTGTCAGTGCGACATCACATTAGAAACACTGGGACACGGGATGGTGTTCAGAAGGAATAAAACGATAGCATCACAGCAGTAGGGCCCATTAGAAACGAAGCAGTCCCACTGGGGCATTTTATTTGCACACTCCAGTAGAGTGGACGCCAAAGGCTTCGCTAATGCTTCATGGGCTGCTAATTTCCTCTCTGACCCCCTTTTGTTGAGGGGTGACCCCAGCCAGAATCCCTATGCAATGAATGCCAAAGCCTGACACAGGTCTGGGTTAGGGGGTGACAAAGAGGCCTCTGTGGGGCTTTAATCAGGCTCCAGTTTGCAGTTGGAGGAGGAGGGAAGGGGGAGGGAAGGAGGGGGAGGTGGCTCTCTAAAGATCTGGGTGGCACAATAAGGGAGGCCCCAGGGACTCCCCATGGAGGCAGCCGAGTTGTGGCAGCCTGCAGAAGACAGCTTAAAGAATTTGTCAGGCGGAGAAGGGAGGGGAGGAGAAAGGAGAGGAGGAGGAGGAGGGCTTCTTTTGTGAGACCCTTTAGAAAGGAAGGTTTTTCAGTGAGTGCCCCTATTAGATGACCCAATTGGGTCCTGGCAGATGAGTATCACAGGCATGCAGCTTCTTCATACCAGCCTGCAGCTTCTACTGCATTGGCCTCCTCCTCCTCCTCCTGTCCTTATTCTGCCCATCCCTTCTTTCACAAAGCCTTACATTTGTTTTAAGACCAATGTGTTTTACCAATGCCTTTAACTTTTGATTCTTCCTCATCTCCCCTCCAGACTGTGATTCCTACTGCAAGGCGTCAAAAGGAAAGCTGAAGATCAATATGAAGAAATATTGCAAAAAAGACTATGGTGAGCAACCTGGTCCCTTCCCCAAGGTGTGCCTGGGAGTCATGTATGCCTGTCTGTATACATGTGACAAATGGTTTTGAAGTTGGGTTTCTTTTCTAAAACACAGACAACAGCATCTCTGTTGCATTTATTAGGCAAGAGTTGGTCCCAGATGATACAAGATGCTTAAGCTAGTGGCATGAGAAGCAAGTACAGTAATACCTCGGATAACGCTAAGACTTGGTTCCACAAGTCTTGATGTTATCCGATTTTTAGTGTTATCCGATGCATGTTAAAATCCTATGGGATGGATCGGATAACGTTAAAGCTCCATAGAGATACATTGTAACTGCACAGGCTTTAGCGATTGTTATCTGATCCATCCCATAGGACCTTAACGTTATTTGATCCAATTCGCCTCCCCAGATTACTTAACGTTATGTGATTTTAGCATTATCTGAGGTAAACGTTATCCGAGGTATTACTGTAATTGGGTTTTGTCTGGAAACAAGCCACTTCAAATCCCCACCTAGTTATGCAGATCACTGAAGGCCTACTAGACATTTTGCTCTCTCCCCATTTAGTGTACTTGCAATGTGGGGAAAAGTCACGACCTGCAGCTTCAAATTTTAGCTGTTGCGTTTTATATGGGAAGATGTGTGTTCTGGAAGGTGAAGCAAGTAAGCAACATTGCTTTGGTAAAAGAGCTCCTTGTTGGCAAGGACATGAAAGGCTCATCTATTCCTGGTCAAGAGGACTGGCTTCACAAGAGCAGGAATTTTAGGCAACGTGACAAGCACCACTGAAATTGATTTCAGGTATTCATCATCAGTAACTTTGCCAGCCAGGTAAGCATAATTCATTGGCTCTGTGGTGCTGCTGGCTTCACTACCTGAATTCTGATGGCTTTAGTCACTCAAGAGGGGGTGGGGTGGGAAGTAGGATGATGCCACTGATTCTGTGAAACAGTTGCAAGCCATTACAAAAAAAAAAAAAAAGATTAAGAATTGTTTAGCAAGTCAACACTTGTATCCCAGAAATGTTGACATGTACATTGGATCCTTAACTAATTATTATATCTCATCAGTTTTGGGGAAAGGTAAAAATGTTTTAGAGACATACTGTATAGAACTCTTGGAATAGTGTAGTAGAAACAACATGCTATTTTTATCTCCATGCTACTTCAGTCATTAGCATGCTCTTTGCTTCCTTTAGGCTGCCACAGTATGAAATTAGATGACACGTCAGCTCTTATTTGGACAATGATAACTGGTTATTCCTCCACACTGTGCTTTCCTCAGATGCAGAAGTCTGGGCAATACAACTTGCAGATTAGGCCCATGTTTATTTACCAATAACCACTCATTAAAGAGAGCTTGCTGTAATGCAAGATACAGGGCTAAGTAACTTGAGCTGTGTCAGACATCTGACCACTTGGGTAAGCCACACTTTAAAAATGCTAATACACTAGTACGTTATGACTTGGTTCCACAAGTCTCGTCGTTATCCGGTTTTTAACGTTGTGGGATACATTGATCACACAATGTTAAAAAAAGCATTACTTGATGATTAATGGGGACCTCACTTCCTGCAGATTGAATGGCTGCTCAACGTTTTCATTCAGAGCCCCAAGGAAGGACACTCTGCAGATTTCTAAGGCCACTAATCTAACATTGATTTACTTCTTTCCTACTTACTTCTTTTCTACTTAAAAGCCCTACTGAAGTGCCTTTCCA
The DNA here is from genome assembly GCA_030440675.1 of Furcifer pardalis. Classification (NCBI taxonomy): domain Eukaryota; kingdom Metazoa; phylum Chordata; class Lepidosauria; order Squamata; family Chamaeleonidae; genus Furcifer; species Furcifer pardalis. The sequence continues at coordinate 62,409,322 of CP126893.1, read as the reverse complement.
TGTTATATGTGATAAACATACATTTGTTATTTCTATGTTTTTCATCATGGGTTCTTTGAGTCACTCCTAATCAGGGGTCATTATTACCCAAGACATAGTTTTTAACATGGCAAAATATATTACAGTCAAACCTCGCATAAAGAGCACCTCACTTAAAGAGTAACTTGCTTAAAGAGCATAATTTTCTCTGAATGTTCGCTTCACTTAACAAATAAAACCAACCAAAAACTCGCTTAACAAATAAATTGGGGTTCACAATCCCTCCCAACAGAAGTCACAATTGGTCACTTACAATGGTGTTTCGCTTAAAGAGCAAACTCGCTTAAAGAGCAATCCCATGGAACGCATTATGCTCTTTAAACGAGGTACAACTGTACTTCTTCTAAAAGATACAACCATTTCTATTTAGCTTTCCATATGGAATATTATTCTGCTGTTGTCAAAAGCATCTATTGGCAATCATTTCTCTTTCAGCACTTGCAATGTTTTATTTTAGTTTTAAGTGGTGCATTCAAAAGAATAGTCAATGGGCTGTATACTTGTCCTGCTGTGTGTGCAATCATAATTTTGAAACATTACCAATAAAATGTGTACAGAAAGAAAGTTGGGAGATGGGGAGGGAGGGACAGGAAGAGTTGAAAGAATTGAGTTTTACTGGTTAAAATGCTTTCAAACTTTGCTGGAGGCCTTCTTTGGTGACACTTACTTCTGGATTCTCAATGCTGAGAAAAAAATACAGTTGATTAAATTGTAGTGAAAATACTTAAGTCAAATACTGTGGTTGAAAAATCCCTTCTACCACAACAAAAAGCAGAAGAGAAATTTTAAAATGGACAGGTGTAATATATGGGGTGATTGATGGCCTCTCCTAGAATTGTGTCCTAATTCCCTAGATTTGGGAGAGTGCAAGTAAATAAACTAGACATTTTCTATGTAAATTGGATAAGCTTTCCCTTGGGAGCAGGGCTTGAACTATGTCAAATGCAGAGAGGCATTGATGGCAGATGAAATCATCTTCTATTCCAGGGGTGCCCAAACTATGGCCTGTGGGCCAAATCCAGATTTTACTTCTGCTTCCGGGAGTGATGAGGGCTTCGCAGGCTGGACGAATTTGTGTCAGGGGCCGGATCCAGTCTGCAAGCCATAGTGACTGGCCCCCTGAACCACATGATTAGCCTGCAGCCCAAAAGTTTGGGCACCCTGTTCTATCCCATTGGAAGATGATCAGACAGATGAACCTTTGATGTTGACACTGACATTGTTAATAGTATTGCCTGAGTTGGTACGGGGACAACATAGGCATCTGTGGTTGTTGTTGATGATGTTGTTTTGGGGGGTAGGGTTTGGTTCCTGTGTTTCTGTCTCAGTTATGTAGGTTATGTAGATTAGGTTTCCCCCCAAATGGCTGTATTAGAGTCAGACCTAAAGAAGTACAGGCCAACTTTTCAAGCCCATGGGAGAAGATTCTTAGATGGACTGTTTTTTGATGTTACATCACAATTATTTTTACCTGGAAACTATAGATGACTAGGTACAGTTTGGTCATCTTTTTGTTCTAATCCTCAGTAGATTGCTCCAATCTAGCCGACAGGCTTGTAGATCTTTTTAGCAGTTGGATGTTTTCATCTAAGAAATGTTCTATGAAAATCCTTAAGTTGTGAGCCTGATGAATCACAACAAATATGGCTCTTAGCTACAGACAATGGGTCTTGTAACATATTTTCCGTAGACATTGTATGTTTATCAGTGGGGGTTTTTGGGTACACAGAAAGAGCCTCCTTGAAGACTGTGGTATTTTTGAACCACAATAGGGCATACCCTAGGCAAGGGCCAACTTGTGCCAGCTAATCTTTCTCACACTAGGTTAGGCAACAGGATCTGCAGAATTAACTCGCTAAAAGGTGGCTTCATTTTGGCAGTTTCACATCTGGCCTAGATACGGAAGAAGTGGGGTTCAATCTAAGCTGTTCATTATGTATTTACAGAGGAGTGTCTGTAAGGTGTGGTAAGAATGTGCAGTAGTCATGTTCACATGAGGGCAAAAAGGAGGTTTTAGTTCATGCCTAGGGATCAGAATACTTAAAGTCAGTTATTTCTTGAATCTAATGCTGCAACTAGTTTGTAAATTCCATTGAGCTAGTTGCTTCTTTCTCTAAAGAGCAGACATACCTTCACAATCAAGTGTATACTTACTCACTGGCTGCAGCTTCTGTTCCTCAATTTCCTGGATTGACCAGACTATCAAGGGATGAGTTCTTGCTGGGCGCAACTCGCTTCCCATTCCTTTCACTGCCGCACTCTTCTTCTTCAAGTTCAACCAAAACTTTTCATGATTGAGTCTTCCCATCTATTTTTTTGGGTGGCCGGGGGGGGGGGTGCTTCTTATTTAATGAAAACACATTTAATGCAGCTTCTTATTTAATGAAACCACAAGAGTCCCTACCACTTGAGGGAGCATGTTTATGTGTATCTGTGAATTCTTATTTTCACAGTATTTATTATCATTAATCCAATTTATACATCTGCCATTGCTTGGAATCAAGTATGAGAAATCTTTGCCATTAAAACAAACTTTGCCAATATTGTGCTTCCCTGCATTGGGAACACGTCATTTGGACTGCATGGAGCTTTTTGTTCTTCACTGTTGATCCAGTGTGGCAAAGATAATAATTTGCTCAGTATCTCTAAAACAAGCATAAACAGAATGAGCAGCCCATTGAATTTGTACCTAAGCAGAATTCACTTGGATGTACCAGTCCTGTACATAGCAAAATGCCTAGAGCAAGCCAAGGTCAATTAAAACTGATGGCTGGAGGTATCTTTATCTCCCTACCTCTAATTTTCTCTCTGAATCAGAGTTTCCAGGAGCCACAGCAGCTTCTACTCATTTGGAACTAAAGCACATCCTGACAGTATATGCAAACGGCAGATTTCCAAATTACTCCCTTAGCAACTTTATCTTCATAGAAGGGAATTCCTGACAGTAATTGAAACCATTCCGAGGCTGTGTTGATTTTGTTCTGTATTCAGACAGCTTATTGCAAATTCATGGGAGTAAAACTCCATCAAAGAACAGGCAAGCAACAAAAAGACCCCCATCTGGCATACATGGACACACCTTCCCCCCCACTTTACCACACCATGGCCACTGGCCCACATCCAGCAAAACAAAATCCCAACTTCCCTTTGCAGATATAAACCCTGAATAATTTATCACTCCCCCCCCCTCCATGGAAGGACTATGCCTGAGTGTGTGACCCTGGGTGGAAAAGCAGTGCTGTTAGATTCTTTGCCAGGTCCCCATTGTGAAGGTCAAACTAAAAACCTTGTTGTTTAGGCTCTCTTTTAACATACAAATGTGTCCCGAAGCTTAAATGAGAAAACCCGTCCTCTTTTAATTCCACAGTAAATATTCATTCGCTAGGGCTCTAAAGAAGAGTCACATGTCCATCAGCAGACACAAGCTGGGAAGTCATCTCCGCCTCTCCTACTTGGAACGTACAGTTCTGCCTATGGCTTCCATTGTTGTTTGGCCTCCCTTTTCTCTGCTTGTCTTTTGCTGCAGTGAGAGGAGCTGACACTTCTGCTTTCTGAACATCTGTTCTGTGTAAAAAGCATGTCAGCTAATGTGTCACAAAAGCAGAAATGTAATCTCAGATTATTTAGGCACGTGGTTAGAGGACAAAGAAGAAGCTCCAGAAGAATCAGTGCCCTCCTATAACTGTAGCGGAGAATGTCTGGAAAATTGGGAGGGTGTGTTCCACATGTGCTTGTTCTTCACTCATCAATGCACAGTCTAAACTAAGTTAAAGTTATACCTGTCATCACTCCCCCACTGCCAACTGCACCCCAAACTGGGCTCCATTCACTCCCTTTATTCAGGACAGCAGCAGGGCGATCAGGTGAAGAGGCTGAAGAACCAAGATCCACCCTATTTTGTATTGTTGGGATGGTTGGGCGGTGTATCAAGGTCCTTCCTTCAGACTGCCAGGCAACAGAATTTTCTCCCATGGTAGGCCTGTGAAAATATCTGCTGTCTGAGCCACTTTCCGTTGATCTCCCCTTTGCCTGGGCGACTTTCAAAGTGGGAGTCCTGCAAGATCTCGCACTTACAGTAGCGAAATTATCTTGACGTTTGAACCAATAATCCAGTTCATAAAACAAATGTCCTTTTTGTCTTTTGTAGGAAATGAAACCAATCCTGGCTTCGTCTTCCTTTTTATTATTGAAACAATGAGAAGCAAAGCATAATCCAATAAAATATCCAAACGAAAAGCATAGCTAAACATAAGCTAATAAACTCATAACACACTCTAGAAATAAAATCCCCCATTTCTGGGTTCCTAATCTAAATCTAACCTAGCATCCAATTTAAACCTTAAAATAAGAAAATGCACAGATTCTAAGTATCGTCCTGGACTCATCTCTCCCCAGAGTTAAAGTCCAGCCTTGCTGTAAATACGGCTAAGTGTCAGCCTGGTGAGATTTCTTCTATCTTCCAGCCAGTGACATGGCTTGGCCCCATGGATCAAAGTTACATCTTCTTGATGTTCTCCCGATCTTATCTCCAGAAGCACAGGGCTTCACCCTCTTTGAAGAAGCTCTCTTTACTTAACAAAATCTGGGGTTTTTATACACAATTTCCCCCTCTTACTCCCTCCTTAGGAATTTTCAGGTAGCCTTGGACTCAGATCTTGAGATAACACTCATCTCCTCAAAATCGTTCAAGTTCAAGGCATGTTGGCAAAGTGCCAACCTCTGATTTTGTTCTCCCCCCCCCCCATCTCTTTGGCAGGGTTTGAAAGTGCAATGAACTTGAGTTGGAAAGTTCACTCCTGTTCATTGAATTTCGAGAACCCCTCAGGAGTTTCTCTGACCACTAGAGGCACTAATCCTTATGACATAAATGCTTCCAGGAATCTCTTTGAATTGCTGTACTTTTAAAGCTCTGTTTCTCAACCTTGACACACGGTGACAAGTAACTTAAAACAAAGTAACTTTTCCAAGTTCATGGCAATACCCACCCACCCCAAATTGCTCTTAACAGATTGATTTGGAAGGGGGGGCTTACTAGTGAGTTTCAAGTTTCCATTTTTATATACAGTATTGCATACTCCATGGGAATTAGAACAGTGTTTCAAAAGTCAGAAAAAGTAACTTTTTTTGCCCAGCCATACTAATGCTGCAAGGCAGTGGTGCCAAATGCCGCCCACTACTCTCACTTACTGGTAAAACAGGGAACTGCCATTCCTGAAAGCCTCTGGGAGTAGCATTTCACCTTTTAAACAGATCAGATTCTCTTCCACATTGCTTAATGCCCCCAGATACTAATTTTTTTAAAACAGAAAGGAAACCCCTGGCCACTTTCAGATCATTTTTTTTTTTTGTCTTTTGGAAGGGAGGGGACTTGCGGACTTTACCTTTGGTGAAGATGGGAGGATCATTGTGAGAGGACGGTCCTTCCGACATTCTTTGGCCTCACCATCCTCTTTGCCTAGGGGGAGTTGGGAATGGCCCCTCCTACCACCTATGGACACCTCCCTCCAACTGGGCAATTCCAACAGTGAGTGGGGTCCCGGAGTGTCGGGCCCTGCTGGTTGGGATCGGAGTAGGTGGGGCAGGTAAGCCACAATGCTGGGGGCCAGTGGCAGGGCCCCTGGACACTGCAGCCTTGGGCATACCATGACCCCCAAGAAACGATGGGTCAGCCAAGGGAGAAGATTGGGGGGCAGCAGGGGTAGCAGGGTTGTTTACTATCTGTCCCTCGTTCCAGCCCTGCAGCTACATCTCTGGGTCCTGGACAGCTGATCTCTGAGTCCTGGACCCCTTCCTTAGGCTGTTGCTGGCGAATGCTAGCTCGGTCTGCAATAAGCCCCCCCCCCCCTGCTTTCAGATAAAATCTTGGGGTAACGGTACGACATGGCATGCATCACCGAAACCTGGCTGACACCAGAGGATGGTGTTCCTCTGGATGATGTGTGTCCAGCTGGTTTCGGTATTTGGCACCAGCCAAGGGATAAGGGTAGGGGCAGTGGGGTTGCCATCATAGCCAGAGAGTCATTGGGAGTTGCCAGAAGTACAGCTCCACAGGTTCCGGGTTGTGAGACTCTGCTTCTTTGTGTGGGCCTTAAGGGTCAGTTGGGAATCTTACTCCTGTACCTGCCCCCTTGCAGTGTAGCAGATTTGCTGCCTGAGCTCCTTGAGGCCATCACAATGTTGGCACTGGAGTGCCCCACGCTTATGGTGTTGGGGGATTTAAATTTGCTGTCATTGGGGGTGGGCTCTGAGGTAGCTTGGGAGATCATGGCTACTATGGCAGCTGTGGGTCTGACTCAAGTAACCCAGGGCCTGACCAGGAGCAGTGGTCACACACCGGATTTAGTTTTCCTGTCAAGAGCAGTGGCTGAGTGATCTGAAATTACAGCAATTACCGTATATATAACACTGGTGCCATAGTCAGATTACTATCTGGTGACTCTGGACTTTCTGGGGGAGCTGACTCACCACAGGGAGGCTGGACCTATTAAAGTGGTCTACTCCTGGCGACTGAGGGATCCTGAGGGATTCCAGAGGGAACTGGAGTTTTTTCCTATGGATCACCTGCATGATTCAGCCGAGGCTTTGGTTGCCCTCTGGAATGAGGGGGTGGCAGCTGCCTTGGATGTAATCGTGCCGCTATGGCCTCTCCGCACATGTAAGCCCCGCTCTTCTCTGTGGTTTACCGAGGAGCTTAAATGTGCAAAGAGATGTCTAGAGCACCGCTGGGTGAAGACCAAGAGCAACTCAGACTGAACACTGGCTAGAGCCGCTGTTAGAGCATACCTTGTGGCGATAGAGGCAGTGAAACATCAATATTTCACCACTCTTATTGCCTCCGTGGATAACCACTCAGTGACCCTGTTCTGGCTGACTAGGTCCCTTCGGGGGAGGGGGGGCTGGTCCTGGGTTGCAGGGGTCAGCTGATGATTTTGCTGATTATCTGATGAAAAAAATTGCTCGGATCCACTCAAAGTTTAATACCTGCATGGATACAGTGGGTCTGAAGCTGACTGAACCACGGTCTTGCCATGTTATCTGGGATCGGTTCGATCCAGTTGTCCCTGAGGAAGATCCTTGGATCTGTCCGGGCTACTGCCTGCTTATTAGATCCATGCCATGCCTGGTTGCTTAAAATGGCCAAGGCGGTAACAGGCGGTTGGTCCGCTGTGATAATTAATGCTTCTTTGCGGGAGGGGGTGTTTCCTGCACTATTGAAACATGCATTGGTGTGCTCCCTCCTGAAGTATCCATCACTTGACCCAACAGTATTAGCTGACTTTTGGCCTGTATCCAATCTTCCCTTTGTAGGGAAGGTATTGGAGAAGGCAGTGGTGTGACAGCTACAGGGGGTTCTGGATGAAGTGTATTATCTAGACCCTTTTCAGTCAGGATTTAGACCCAGATATGGTACTGAGACTGCATTGGTCACACTGTTGGATAATCTCTAGCATGACCTCTCAGCAGCTTTTGATACCGTTGATCACGGTATCCTTCTGGAACGGCTCAGAGGATTGGGGATCCAGGGCACTGTGTGGTCCTGATTTTCCTCATTTCTGATGGGCTGGACCCAGTCGGTGTTGTTGGAGGATGAGAGGTCCAGCCTTAGACTCCTCCAATATGGGGTGCCGCAGGGCTCGGTGCTCTCACCTCTCCTGTTTAATATTTACATGAAACAGCTGGGGGAGATAATCCGTTCCCACGGGGTGAAGTATCATCAATATGCAGAGGATACTCAGTTGTACATCTCAGCCTGTGGTGACCCAGGTGATGCAGTGGAAGTCCTATCCAGGTCTCTGAAGACTGTAGGGGTCTGGATGGAGGACAATGGGCTACAACTGAATCCTGGCATGGCCGAGTGGCTGTGAATTAGGGACCCCGTGTTATTATAGGAGCTACCATCTTTGGCTCTGGATGGAGCTTTTCTGCCTCAGACAGACCCGATGCATAATCTGAGGGTCCTCCTGGGCTCACAACTCCTGCTCAATGATCAGGTGGCAGTCATGGCCAGGAGGACTTTCACACAACTTTGCATCATTTACCAGTTATGCCTGCTCCTGGACCGGGACTCCTTACTTATTGTCACCTCCAGACTGGTCACCTCCAGACTGGATTATTGTAATGCACTCTTCATGGGGCCACCCCTGATGACCATTTGGAGGCTGCAACTGGTTCAAAATGCAGCTGCCTGCATGGTGATGAGGTGTAGGTGTTATGCCCATGCCTTACCCCTACTGCAGGAGCTGCATTGGCTACTGGTGTGCCTCTGGGTGCAATTCAAGGTGCTGGTGATTACCTTTAAAGCCCTACATGATAGTGGACCAGGGTACTTAAGAGACCATGTCACCCTGAGGACATCTGCCCATCCCACTAGAGCAGACCAGAGGAGCTCCCTGATAGTTCCATCTCCTAGAGAGGCTCGTCTCTCTAGCACGAGGAGGGCCTTCACTGTGTCTGCTCCGCCCCTGTGGAACCTCCTGCCAACTGAGTTTCGTCTCCAGGCAGAGTTTTTATCCTTTCACAAAAACCTTAAAACTTGGCTGGTGCAACAAGTGTGGGGGTGGCTGGGGATAGCCACTCTGGCTCGTATAAGTATCACCCGGACTGTCAGATTTAGTGTTAGTTTTAGAAATCTGAAGATGCAGCATTGGGGAGGGCATTTTAAACATTTTAAACAAGTTAATATTTTAATGTTTTTATTTTAATGTTTTCGTAGAGTTTTTATTTGTTGTGTTTTATGTGTAAGCTGCCCTGGAGTTGCCTCAGGGGGATAATCAGGAATCTGGATAGTGTGGTGTTCTTAGTACACATAGAGGACTTAGCCCATGTTCACATAAATGGAGTTAGTATTCTTCTTCCAGGTTTTTTTGGTTCAACGTGAGACGATTATGGTCTGGGGCAAGAGGAGGAGGCAGCATGTGTGTTTCCATGGTCTCCCAATGCTTAAGACAGGGGTGCCCAAACCTTTCGGGCCATGGGCTGGTCACATGGTTCCTCCCACGCAGAACGCTGGTGTAAATGCATCCATGGCTGTCGTATTGTGTTTACATGGGTGCATTTATGGTAGCATTATGTGCATGCACAGGCACGTTTTACTTCTGCTTCTGGGAGTGGCACAGGCCAGATGAATTGGCATTGGGGCCCAGATCCTGCCCACTGGCCATAGTTTGGGCACCCCTAGCTTAAGAGGTTACACCAGTTAGATATTGTTTGGAGGAATAAGTGATCCCAACATATTCAGGGCACTCTTGCTGCAGTTCCGCCAAAAAGTTACATGCATACGTAGTGTAAGCGAGAGTTCAAAGTATACAGCAGACAAAATTGAGGAGTCATTGGCCAATGTTGCTCTTACCATAATAGTTGTCAAATGGATGTGTGTACCAATATCAGACCAACTGTTTTACAGACCCCGGGGCCCTCAAATGGCACAAGCTTTGCGATATGCTTCTGTGAAAACCTATTGAACTGGCAATTTTCATGTGCTTGTACCATGGTAGTTTCCTATCACTAGGCCTTTAGAGGAAGGCCACACAGTGTTCAAAACAGTCCAGCTGCAAAGAAAGTGCAGAGTAGGTTACAGAGAAGGACAATAAAGACTTTTTAAAATGAACTCCCCAGCAGGAGGCCAATTAGGGGACTGTTTGCCTCAACTTTACGGAATGATAGCAGCACTGAATATCCTAAAAGGCCTTAATTAGTTACTTCATCCATGCATTAAACTGAGGTGCTATCATCTAGACAGCCAGTCTCTGCAGAGCTTCTATCATCCTTTCAACTTGGTGACACAAAAGGGTATTTAAAAGAGGGAGCTGACTTATTTATACTAAAAAAAAAGGCACACAAGCAAATTAAATTCTGTTCAAATATTTAGAGCTGAATAATGTCAGAATGAATTTAATTTTCATCTGCCTTTATATTGGGTTACATCAAAATGGCTTTATTTTTGGTTGTGTTCTGAATTGAATAGACTCTTGCTTAAGTCCAACAGCCAGGGTGGGGGTGGGGGAGAAACAAATGAGCTGGTGAATACGGGGCTCTTTGAGATATTGTGCATTCAGGGATATTTAAATAGCACATTGCATTAGCCACAAGAGACTAAGCTGCAGTGTTTGAAGTGAGACACTTGTGAGGAAGTCACAGCTTCCTGGGCTATGGAAGAGCAGGGCTTACTTCTCTCCAGCTTCACTATCTTCTGCCTCCGTAGACATGATATCCCAGTGCTGCAGTTCAAGGTTCTTGCAGAATCCCGCTGTAAAGAGTGGGGAGTCCAGACTGCAAATGTGTACAGATTTATGTTTGTCACATAAATGGGGAACATGTGGGCCTCCAGATGTTTTTGCATTGCAGTGCTCAGAATTCTTCACCATTTGCTGCTGCCTAAGGCTGTTGAGAGTTGCAATCTAGCATTTAAAGCAAGGGTGGCCAACCTTTTTTTGCCAAAGACCTGACCATGCCCCCCAGACAACTGAGCAGGCTGGACCACGTCCCTGGAACCAGAAGCAGGTGCACTTAGGCTGACATAAATGCACCCTCTTCCGCATTTACAACAGCCGTGGTCGTGTTTGTGCATGCACATTTTATGGATGATGTAAATGTGTCCGCTTCCACTTCTGGGTGTGGCGAAGGCAGCGATGAGCCAGATGAGATGGTGTCATGGGCCACAGGTTGGGAACCTCTGATCTAAAGGACCTAATTTTCATTAATGTTCCTCATTCCTGATTTATAGTATTGGCAGAGGTACTCAAGAACAATAGAGAACTGCTAGCATTGTGCATTTCTTTGTGGTGGTTGTGTAAAGGTCTGTGGCAAATTTATGGTTTTATTTAAAGACAGTGAGTCAAGTCATACATCAATGACCACTTCTCCATAAAACAGCCTTTTTTGCTTGTTTGTATCCCACCCATCTGACTCTGTCAGTCTCTTTTATAATCCACCCAGACTTTCTTCTGAATGGCAAATATATTGCACAAGAATCAGATGGTATCTCATTACATGGGAGGATTACCTTTCAGTTTTCACCTTTTATTTTATTCCTAGATTCTGTACAGACAGCTGACCATTGGGGATTTGTCTTTTTTTATTTTTATTTTATTTTATTTTTTACTCCAACATCCAGAATTCTCCACACCTACATTTTGATCACGTGGACTAGTGTTCTGCTGTAAGACTGCAAATCCTAGCTCTGCCCTTGCTTCCTGTTGGTAATATACAAAAAGGGAGGAAGCTGCAGCATTGGTTCCTGGGAGTCATAGTTCTTCAGAAGGCCCCTGCATAGAGCCCATGGTCAGCAAGACTACAGATCTCGAGAAGTACAATGATAATTTCCCTTTTGGCACATTACTGTAAGCAAAGCTGGAGGTAGGTCATGCAGCCTCAAAGCTAGGTCCTGGTCCAGGTGAGCAATATATACATTTAGGTGTAGTTCTGTAGGCCGGAACTCCCAGAATTCTGCTTGGGGAATTCTTTGGAGATGGAATCTAAAACATTGGAACGGCATGTCTCTACTGTCTGCACCAGGAGTTCTCAACATTTTTAAGTCGGGGGCCGGGTCACACTCCCTCAGACAGTTTTGGGAGCCGGACGGACATTCTGCCCTTCCTCCACCACATGGCACTTCTGGATGTGGTGAAGGCAGTGGGGAGCCACATGAAATGGTGCCAGGAGTCACATCCGACCCGCAGGCCATAGGTTGAGAATCTCTGGTCTATACATATACCGGTAGATTGTTGTTGTCAGTTTATATCCACTTTTCCTTACAGGGGTTGATGGGCATAAAAACTGACTATCACACAATGTGAAAAGTACTCAGTGTGCAATTGCACTACTGTATCTGCAGCATCATCCAACTCATCATTGTTACTTTCAGGACTCAGCTCTGTAAAGGTGTGCACTCTTCAAAATTTAGATTTTGCACAGTACTGTCAGTCACTGTACATGTGCAGTCATGCATGATGGTAACTTGTAGTAAAAAAACCAACAATGTCAGCTCAGAACTTCAGTGCAATAACGTAGATCACACCACCTTAATTTCAAGACTATTAAAAGTTAAGTTATTCAGCCCGAAAGAGAAAGCAAAGCCAAACCACAGTGCAATAATGAAATGGAATGGGGGTGGGGAGAGGATGGAGAATTTGCTCATCTCTGGTTGTACTTGTTTCTCATACTGGGCACGTCTAATGTCTGGGCTTGAGGGGGATGTGGGTGAATTCATAAGTAGGAATGTGAAGAAGCTAATGCAGCAGCAGTAGTATGATTGGACTTAATTTACGGTGATGGGGGGATACATCTTTGCTTCTAGGTAATTCATGTCTCCTGGTCAGATCAGATATCTTTGCGTACCTAAAGGTTAAAAAAGTGCATGATTTAATAGGTCTGGCACTGCACCTGCACTGTAAAAGGCAAAAGAAAGTGTCTTTGTCCCAGGCCACTTAACCTTTTAATTCTGATGCACTGTGCACTCTATTCCTTTCCCTGGTTCCCCACCCCAGGAAACCTTTCTCTCAAAATCCCCAAGTGAAATGCCAGTATTCTAGGCAAGAACACAATTTGATCTGTTTCTTTGTGCCTTCCCTTTCTAAATGTTTGTTGAGCAGCAGTGGCATCTCATTTGCACCTGTGGATTTAAAGCTATGGGTGCAAATGAGATGCCTCTGTTGCTCTTCGTTGATTTAGAAAGGGTTGCAAAAAGACAAATAAGATGGATCAGTTTTTTCAGAGATAGCTCAGTGCAATTTGCCATTAACCCACTGTGAGTACTCATATCTATTAAGGACCTGGGATGTGTATATGGGGGGGGGGGGGTTAGGATGGGGGAGCTGGCAGATTGGGGTCTCGTCCTAGAAAGTGAGCTCATGATGCATGGTAGAGCCACTTCCTTTGGAAAGTCCGGAGACTCTGGTTAGTCATCCTCTTTGTTGAAAGACACCTTGGCCGCAGCCCTCGGAAAAATTAATATGTTTTCATAAAAACTCTAAATAAAAGTATTTCACATAAAAACTCCAGACTCCTGAAGACAGAACTGAGGAGAGAGAGAGAAAGCACGTGCTGTTCTTGTAGGGATTGCTTCCAACATATCGAAATGGTTCAACTGTATTTCTAATCTTTGGGAGGAGATTCCCACTATGGTTGGTAATTACTGCAGGTTCCATATGTAGTGTGCAGATATCTATGCAACAAAGGGGGAAATCCTGTGCTACATGACCATAAAACTGCTTGTGGGACAGATGGGTGAATTAAACCATGCACAGAAAGAATGCTTGGATGCGTCACATCTTCTGCCAAAAAATACAAGATTAAATCTCAAATAAAGCAGGTAACCTCCCCTGAACCCTTCTAGCTTATTTACCTTTTTAAAAGATAATAATGATCAACTTTACTTCAGGGAGGGTTGAAACCAGAATGATCTGACCTAAGCTTAGATAGATCATAAAAATTAGAAACTGTATAATATGCTTTTGTTTTGCACACATTTTGGAGAGGATGAGAAAAATTCCCAAATTAAATACAGTATCTTTCTATTCACCAGGCTTAACTTTAGATTAATAAAGCAGAGCTCCTCTAATTTAATACAGAGGGCTAATCTTGCAGTTGAAATGGAAACAAGGTAATTGGACTCATTTTTTTAACCCAAATAATATTCTGCCCCACTACTATTGTGAAAAAACTAACTGTATGTCTGAAATACAAAAGTTATTTATTTTGTTTCATTTAAATACCATCCTTTTGCCCAGAAGGGGCAATTTTCACAGTGATTGCAGTTTCTGTAGAGTTTGGCCTCTCCCAGGTTCCATCATTGGAAATGGCTGAGGACCTTCCCACGACTTATATTTAAATATTTGCAGATTGTGCAGCATTGTGGTGAAGATGCAAGAGATTTACAGTGCACTCCTGGATTATCTGCCAGTAGGGTCCATTGAATTCACTGAATCTTGTTCCTAAGCAGCTAATTACATATAATATTGCATCTTTAATTCTTTGCATTTTGACTCAGACTGTGATTTATAGTGCTGACGTTTCTTAGCTGCCTAAAGAGCTATATTGCCATCTGGCGGATGGTTAGTAGCACTCTGAAAAACAAAGTTTTGCCCCAAAAAGCCATTTTGCCTCAAAGGATATGCTCTTATCTTCTGTCAGTTCTTCTTCTTTCGTGTCCTGATCAAACCCTGGATTACCAAAATGAAGCCACTTTCTTGGCTTTGTCGTTGGCCAAACTTAAGTCCTCATCTGTCAGTCAAAAGTCTCATAAGGAGACTAGGTTTTGTGGAGGCAACATCAGTGCAGGAGCCCCAGGATGATAGCCAAGGACTTGGTGGGAACATTTGTGCCCTCTATTCTTTTAGCAATTCAAAACTTTCTCTGGAGACTGCTGTCCTGCAACATAACATAGGTAAAGGTAAAGGTCACCCTTGCTCAAAAGCCAGTCATATCCGACTCAAGGGTTCAGTGCTCATCTGTTTCATAGCTGAAGAGCTTCTGCAGACGTTTCCGTGGTCATGTGGCAGGCATGACTAGACACCGGAGTGCATGGAAGACTGTTTACCTTCCCACTGAAGTGGTCCCTGTTTATCTACTTGTAATTTCTTGCTTTCGAACTGCTAGGTTGGCAGGAGCTGGGACGAAGACAGGAGTCATTCCATCCTGCAGTATTTGGGTATCGAACTGCTGGCCTTTTGCCTTCCAGTCAGCATCTTAGCTACTTGAGGCACTGCAGTCTCTGGAACATGACATGCTCCTGTGTAAAATAGTTCTGTGGGGTCTGCTCATTCCGCATCAGGCAACCAACTCCAAGAAATCAGTGGGCCTTTGGCCTCCATAAATTAGTGAGGACTCCCCCGATTGCTACACAACAGTTGCTTCTAGAAGTTAGTTCTCAAGAATGATAACTTTTGCCCTTTGTTGGCTTGGCCTTCTCTTCCCTTACTAGTACTGTATAAAAGTTTTGGGGCTGGCGGTGGTTTTAAATTGTACAGTAAGGACGATGTGTCTCTTGGGGCCTCTGCCCTCTCCTGCTCCCAGGCTCTGGAGTTGCGCATGCCGAAGATATTTTTAGCCAAGAGCTGGACACATGCCACACCATGTCGGAAACTAATGTCATCAGGGGCCCAGGCCGCCACAAGCTCAGTGTGAAAGCTGTGATTCATTTGATTTAGTTCTCCCCCTCAGGGGGTGTATTGCTAGAACACGGCAGGCTTGCAGAGCTGCTTACAGGGCACCTGCTGCTTGCCTTGTCGGCTTGCTTCCGATTACCAGTCCCAATCATTTTGCCCTCCTGTTTTCCCTGATGCCAGGGCTCAGACTAATCCACTTTGCTTGTGATCATTTGACTAGGAGGGGGGCTTTGTGGCTCACAACACAAGCTCCACAATGAATGAAGCAGAGATGTTGCCTCTGGGGGAATCCCCCCCCCCTTCTTCCCTGCTGTGAAAGGTTACCAACCCTGTTCAGCAGCCAGCTCATCTGTGCTTTCCTTTCGGCAAACACTGGTCCGATCTCTTTTTCACTCTGGCAGCTGGCAGTGGGATGATATGCCAGGAGTTACAGGAATGTCTGTGTTGCACTCCGAAGTAGCGTAACGGGAAGAGAAATCTAATATAACCACATAATTTTAACTGGAGTCAGAGTTTCCTTACTCCTTCTATTGCAAGAGAAGACACATGAACAGGCGGCTTATTCATCCTGCAAACTTTGGCCAATAGTTTGCTGCCATAGGACTGGCAACCTAAGGCACAATCAAAACATAACTAGAAATAAAATTTTCATTGTCTGAGGCACTCTCTCACTGAAGGAACTTGTTAGTGTCCCAAGTTTCTTAAGCTGATTGGCCAAGCAACTGGGAGGCACTTGCACCAGTTGTTGACAAGTCAGATCCAGACAGTATTTTCTGGAGGGAATAGAACAAGGGAACTAAAGAGAAAGGAACCTTCAAAGTCTTTTTTCCTCATTTAAAATTGTTGTCACTTCTCCCAAGTGCCATATACAGTCAAACCTCATATAACACTAAAACCTGGTTCCACAAGTCTTGATGTTATATGATTTTTAGTGTTATCCGATGCATGTTAAAATCCTATGGGAGCCATAGAGATACATTGTAACCACACAGGCTTTAGCGGTTGTTATCTGAAGCATCCCATAGGATCTTAATGTTATCCGATGCAATTCTTCCCCCCAGATTCCTTAATGTTATGCGATTTTCGTGTTATTCGATACTAATGTTATATGAGGTATTACTTAGTTCTCTTCTGTATTAAAATAAAATTCAGTGGTTTTCAAGGCTAGGCAACTTCCCTCCTGAAGGAAACTTTATTCCCTTCAAATGGGGAGTATTAGAACCTACCAATAGGTGCTACTTGTTTAAAAATCATTCATCCAAAATGTGATTCCACTAGAATTAGATACCAAATAACACAGTCAAGTTAATAAACAGTGCATCTAAAATTTCTCAAACTGAATTTCCTTCATTATCTAGGAATCCTAAGTAGCTTTGGTGCATCTAGGATTGGGTAATAGAGCCATGATGGCGAACCTTGGCACTCCAGGTGTTCTTGAACTTCAATTCCCAGAAACCCTGAAGTCCAAGAACACCTGGAGTGCCAAGGTTCACCATCACTTTAGGGCATTAATTCCCTCTACCACAAATATTTAATTCCTCATTAAGGGAGACTGTGTGAACAGCATTCTAAAGGAAGACTCTCAAAGCAGCAGAAAGACGACTTGGGCCCCAGAAGGACCAGCATAGCAAACTTAAGCAGCTTTCAAGGTAGTTCTGGGCCCCGTCACCTTTACTACAGTAATACCTCGGTTAACGTTTACCTTGGATAACGCTAAAATCGCATAACGTTAAGTAATCTGGGGAGGAGAATTGGATCAAATAACGTTAAATGTCCTATGGGATGGATCGGATAACAACCGCGAAAGCCTGTGCGGTTACAATGTATCTCTATGGAGCTTTAACGTTATCCGATCAATCCCATAGGATTTTAACATGCATCGGATAACACTAAAAATCGGATAACCCCAAGACTTGAGGAACCAAGTCTTAGCATTATCCGAGGTATTACTGTATTTAGAAGTTGGTCCTTGTTTCTCACATCCACAGCTGCCATTTCAGGGACTCAATGGAAATAGCAAAAAGTTTTCAGTGTGCAGCTTTCTCAGTTTGTTGCTTCTGGACATTTCTTCCATTTCTCCAAGAATATCGCTTCAGCTTCCTAAGTTTGAATCACCTCTCTCAACTTGCTACTACTTTTAATAAACAAAGCCATATTTTATGAAGAACTGAGGCAAGATAAACTGCTGCCATATATTGAGTCAGACACAAGAGTTCATCTTGTTAATGACAGAAGCAGGCAGGAGTTCTCTAAAGTTTTGGGCTATGTTTCTCATTCCTCCTTGGGTGCCTGAACTTGTGACCTTCTGCATAGCAAAGCATGCCTTTCACCACTGAACTACTGCCACTGTCCAAAAATAGAAAGCTGAAGAGAAAATTTGAACTTCTACTTCTAGATTAATAACTAAAGGCTTTCTCTGTCTACTCTGTTTTATACAGAACTGTGAACAACTTCTACTCACCAGAGTTTTTGCTGGGATTCTAGACTGTGTTATTTTTCTTACTATGAACATCTTGCTAATGACAGCAAGTTGAGAGAGATGACTCAAAGATTCTAGAATTTATAATGGGCTCACAGAAAGACAATTCTTAATTTTTTTTAAAAAATGTCTAGCTTACAATTCCTTGGGATGCACTAGTGATAGGTTTATGCGTCTCAACTAGTATGAAAAGTCTTGACTTCTTTAAATACATGATTAAAAGGTAAAGCATGTGCTTTGTGCAAATGAAGTGCATCAAGATTATTTTCACAAGCCAGCCACACTACAGGCCAGAAAACCAAACAGTGGGACAAAGTTCTGAATGGGTCTTGCTTCTTTCCTCTACCTCTCCGTTCAATGTGAAAGGGGTGCCTTTTGTTACCATGGCCACCTTTCATGACCTCAGCCAAACAAGACCCTGATTTCCTGAATCTTTTTTTAAGTGCACATAGAGTTCAAATCCCTAGGTAAGGGAAACATGGAAACCGTTACCATCATAGTTAGGCTTGGAATGTGGGACACAAGCACAGCCCCACAGAACTCACAGTGCCCAACAAGAGAGACGGGAAAGTTGGGCAGATCCCTGTCATCACAGTAGGAAGGCACAAAGAAATTGCTCCTATTTTCTATTTGCCTGGAGTAGCCAGGTTGCAGGCAAAGAACTTCGTAATCACAGAAGACAGGCTTTTAGAGGTTAAGCAAAGGTTAGAACATAGAAAGAATGAAATATTGTGGTCAAACCATAGATGTCTTAGAACAGTCAGAAAAACAGCAAAAGCTCTCTTTCCTGTTTTCAAAACAGAAGCAAATGAATGACAAATACTTTTTTTCATATATGAGCATTAGATCCCACAAAACAACCATTCTGTATGATCCCATGATTAAAGTCAGCAAAATAATTTTCATTCTATCATCCTTTTAAAGTCTTAAAAAAAATTGTTAACTCTTTAAGAATTCTTTTCTTAGACTGACGCCTTAAGGTTTGTATTGCTTTTGGTCTTTAGTGTGTATGTATGGTTTTAAACTATCTTTGGAGTCCTAAAAGATGGCATGTCTAGCAACAAACCAGTGAATAAATAGGCCTCTCATATGCCAATCCTAGAATTGCGATGTGGTGTTCCTCTTCCAAATGGGAGATGGCTTCTGCTCCATTTCTCTGTTGAACCAGAAGGACACAGGAACTTTTTTTAAATACAGAACATCTGGTCAATGGGTCAGTAATAATAAACTGGTGATTTTAGTCACAATCCTATCCATAGGCCTTTGTTGTGACTTGAAAGTTTGATATCCCAAATACCTTAACGGTGCTAGGAGCTAGGTGCATATTTCTAGATAACAATGGCAAAATCTTGGTACAGATAGAATCACTGCAAATTGTACTCCATTATCTGGATCAGAAATTAAGTAAAAAGATGGCTCTTCTTTTTGGCCTTCTCTCCCCAGCTGTCCAGATCCACATCCTGAAAGCTGATAAGGCTGGAGAATGGTGGAAGTTCACAGTCAATATAATCTCTGTGTACAAGCAAGGGACAAACCGGATACGGCGGGGCGATCAGATCCTCTGGATACGCTCCAAGGATATTGCCTGCAAGTGCCCGAAAATCAAACCCATGAAGAAGTACTTGCTACTGGGCCATGATGAAGACTCTCCCGACCAGAATGGCGTCGTTGCGGACAAAAGCAGCCTTGTGATCCAGTGGAGGGACACATGGGCGAGGCGACTGAGAAAGTTCCAACAAAGGGAAAAGAAGGGGAAATGCAAGAAAGCCTAGGAGAAGGCCTGGGAATGGGACAGGAGACAATGCACACTCTGTGTAGAACTTGGAGCCAGTAGGGTGGGAGAAGAGACACTGGCAAGCAACTGACATGCAACAGACTGGGGAGGGCAAAGGAGGGACTAGTATCTTCTCTGAAACTTGCCAATTTTGCACCTCATAATACTCATCATTTTAGTGAGAAAACAGTTTTAGAGAAGTGGGCCATGGGAGACCCTACTCACTATAGTAACAAATGTTAAATCAGTTACTAGTTTGCATCAACCTCTTTGACTCCCTTTGTCTCTCCCTGAACCCAACTGCCTTAAGTCCAGTAACAACTAGTTCCAAAACATAAAATACAAACACGTGTCATCACAACAAGGACAAGAACTTTGTTCCCTGAATAATACATCCCTGGCCCCAAGAGACTGAATCAAGTTTTTATTGGTAGGAATGATGGCAGGTAGGGATGTTGGCTTGAAATACATTCCTAGAGGAGTAACAACATTTTCAGCAAACAGCCAGAGTAACTTGATCTCCCATGCATCATCTAATTAATTGGGTCAAGTTTTCTAAAGGAGCCCACGAGAGACAGCTTAATTTTAAGCTATGGCAGTGCCACTTACCATAAGTACTAGAACTGTGAGAAGGGGATGAACACACTATGTTGTAGCATTCTGGAAGCCTAGTCCCAAACTAAAATCTAATTTCCCCAATTTGAGAAAAGGAAGCTGAACATTGTGAAGGAGAAGGAAGTATTTATAGAGCTGTTGAAATAATATTTACTCACCAGCCTGTATGAAAATATGGACACCATTACTTAATTATGGGTAACTTAAAGAATCAAATATAAACTAATAGTCATGGCTCCCTAAAACACCTTGCAATTATTCATTTGTTTATATGGCTCTTCTCCGAGGCCATTGGACTTTCCCCCTTTCTTACATTCAAGAAGGATATAAAAGTATTACAATGTTAAGTGATAGTAGTTCCTGTTTAAACACCAAGCCAAATCTTTTGTAGCTCACCTGCAGAATGCAAACATTATATTGGACAGAGCCTACACTAACTTCTCCATGGTATAAAGCTATATAACAACTTTACCACCTGTACCTTGGAGGAATTCAGTCCGAAGAAAGCAGTGAAATTGCACCCCTCTGAACTTGTGTGTCTCCATTACAGTGGTGAGGAATACCTCAGTGAAAGACCCAGTGTTGCATTCGTGAATAGCTTTGGAGTTGAAGATTGGATCATAATCTTGCTCTTCTAGCAGTGACCAAATTGATCAAGATTTGTATGTTAATTACTGTGTGGAAGTAGCAAAGCATTATCACTGAATGAAAGTCTTGCTAATGCATATATATAATTTGACAAGAAACCCCCTTTGGTTATTACAGAATACTGAATGTTAATGTCACACTAGCATGGCCTAGGACTGATAAACATTCTTGGAATGATGGAGAGGTGTTCCTAAAACAGCTTTCCAGTTTCCTTTAAAGCTGGAAGATGAGATCTTTGCTTCCATTTCAGATCACAAGGGATGAGGAAGGCGTTTATTTCTGCTCACGCAAATCACCCACTGCTTCAAGTAGAAAACACAAATATCAATCTGAGCAAACAGCTTCACCCGTGAACGCCGGGCTGCCAACCGTGTAAAATAAAAACTTCCCCAAGATGTTTCCTATTAGGAAACTTGGAAACATCCTTTTAATGACATTTTCCAGTGGTTTTGCCTCATTTTTACAGCAATTGACACTATTTATATAATGACATAAACTACCATAAAACAAACTGCAGCACAAATAGGTGTAAAGTGGCCAGATGGTGGGGAAGTGGAGCGCAGAGAAGGACATAACTCCAGAGCCTTGGCTGAAGGGGGAGAAAAAAGCACCCTGGCTGGGTCAATGGCTGTGCTCACTGTCGCGAGTTTCAGGGTTATCTTAAATGCACTTAGTTGATGAAACGGATGCATAATGTTTTCTCAACAGAGATGTATTTATCCATGCAAGTAGTATCAGTTTCTATTTTAAGCCCAGAGCAAATAAGTTCAGAAGTAGGAAATAAATGCTAAACTTGCAAGGAAAATGAAATACATTTCGGGACTGAATGAAAAGTACTTTTCTGCTGTCCTGATTGGTTTTGGTTTTACTTGCACGAATTTCTTCAGGCTGGCCAATATATTTTTTAAGTTATCTCCCGCCTGCCCACCCGC
Source organism: Furcifer pardalis (assembly GCA_030440675.1). Lineage (NCBI taxonomy): Eukaryota > Metazoa > Chordata > Lepidosauria > Squamata > Chamaeleonidae > Furcifer > Furcifer pardalis. The sequence goes on along the minus strand of CP126893.1, from coordinate 62,387,731 downwards.
ACACCCACGCACGTGTACACACACACGGAGGCAGTCGAAACTAACAAGCTCTATTGTACCATCTCACGACACTACCACCTTTGTGACCTGCTGTACAATGTAGAAGAGGACAAACTGTGTATCACTGAAGGTTTGTATTTTACCAGGTACAGCGACAGACTTCAAGCTTCAAATCACAGTGACAATTTCTAAACAGGTTTACAGTGCAGTGAAAGCTGTGATGCAGATGGGTGCTCTAAATTTTGTGTCTTGTCAAGTGCTCTCCCCTCCTCCCTTCAATACCACTTATTCACATTGCATTTTCAGAATCTATGAGAGATACCATCTGATCAGCAGGAAGACCACTAGAATTAGCTAAAAGAAAAGAAGGCAAGAAAGTCACCTTGTAGCTGTTGTGCACTTTATACTCCTCTGATCAAGCCACATTCATTAGTCTGATCCTAAACTGTTATGCACTTGTTATGCAGTAGAGATCTAACTCTCGCTACAAAGATCCAAACAGTGATATGTTACGTATTCCCAGTGTTGCTGGTGTTGATGCATGGACATTGACTAAACATCTGAAAAGAGAATTGAAGCTTTTGAAATGTGGATCTACAGACAGCTGCTAAGGATATCATGGGTTGACCATGTGACTAATGTAGAAGTATTGCACCGGATGGATAAAGAAAAAGAACTCCTTAAAACCATTAGGCAAAGAAAGCTCCAATACCTCGGCCATATCATGAGGAACAACATAAAGTATAGAATACTCCAACTCTGCAAGGAAAGATACCTGGGAAGGGAGGCCCTGGACATAGATGGACTTCATGGGTGAAGAACCTGAGAGACTGGTGTGGCGTATCCTCGGAAGAACTGTTCTGAGGAGTTAAGAACAGGAAGACTGTTGCCATGATGATAGCCTATATGGCACCTGAAGAAGAAGAAACTGCGTTTAGCATCCAAGCCAGAAAATTCCAGGAGAGTGGTTGGCCCCAGAGACCAGGAATCCATTGTGTGAATTGCCAAAACAGTGAATGAGAAAAAGACAAGTGAAGACCTGTCTCCCGCCAACATTTTACAGGGGAGCATCCATTTCTGCTTTGTTAGCATTCCTATTTTGGCATGGGGGTTTGTCAAAGTTAGTGAAGCAATTCTCAACATGATTTGCCAGGACTTTTCAACAGTCATTTGCAAAAAAGTTAATGATTATTTAGAGTTTGTATCTGGTTATGTATATAGAAGAGACTACTTCCTATTAAATCAGTTCACCTGTGTAAATGTTGAATACAGACTGACCTGTCGTGAACAACTGTGATGCGAATAGTTGATAAACCATAGTAAAGAGGTTAGCTGCCCTCCATGGAAGATTGTTTCCCCTAAGGGCATTTGGATCTGAAACCATCTATTTTGTTTCCCTTTTGCTTTTGTGCCTTTAACTGACTTTGAAATAATGGCTGAAATCTTGTTGCTTACTGTGATACTCCTAACTACATTAGGCCAACTGAATCAACGGAATTTACAGAGGAACTGACTCACCAAATTTCCATTGACTCAGTGAACCTACTCTAGTTTGCATCTTGCTATATAAACAACAGGACTTCTGCTATCCTGTTTTTCATATAGAACATGGGCATTAAAGAGAGAACAAAGTTCTGAGAAAGCCACTGAAGTCTGTTTCTTAAAGATTCTGTTGTTGTGAAGTAGTCTCTGGGAGTGGCTGGGTGCTGCTACATCTAGGGCAGTGGTTCCCAACAAGGGGTACACAGCCCAGTAGTGGACTTCAATTCCCAGAAGCCTAAGTCAGTACATTGGCTGATCAGTGCTTTGGGGAAATGACTTAGGCTTCTGGGAATTGAAGTCCAAAAACCAGCATTTGGGAAACAATGATCTAGGGCAGTGTTTCCCAAATGCTGGTGTTTGGACTTCAATTCCCAGAAGCTTAAGTCAATTCCCCAAAGCACTAATCAGTCAATATACTGGCTTAGGCTTCTGGGAACTGAAGTCCAAACACCAGCATTTGGGAAACACTGTTCTAGGGGAACAAGCCTTACAAAGGGTAATAAACATGTTTTGCCTATTCAGTTGATTAGAACAGCATAGAATTGTTGAGACTCCTTAGTTCCAAAATTCAGAAGTTCCGATTTCTATCTTCATGTAATGTACTTAGCAGCCTTACAAAAGGTTTTCCTTTGAACATTTAGAATGCAATAAAGGTAAATATAAAGAAATCAAAAGTATTCCCAGTGGTAATGTATGGTTGTGAGAGCTGGACCATAAAGGAAAGCTGAGCACAGAAGAATAGATGCCTTTGAAATGTGGTGTTGGAAGAGAGTTTTGAGAGTACCCTGGACAGCGAGGAGAACAAATAGGTCAATCCTAGAAGAAATCAACTCTGACTGCTCCTTAGAAGGATAAATAGTAAATATGAAGCTAAAGTACTTTGAACATCAAATGAGAAGAGAGAATTCACTTGAGAAAGCCTTGATGCTGGGAAAGGTGGAGGGCAAAAGAAGAAGGGGTGGCCAAAAATGAGATGGCTAGATGGTATTGTAGATGCAATGGGCACAAAGCTGGGCGGGCTGAGGAGGATGGTGGAGGACAGAGATGCCTAGTGGGGCATGGTTCATATGGTCGCAAAGGGTCAGAATCAACTGTGCGACTGAACAACAACAAAAAAGAATGCAATACAAATAGCAAAATTCATGAAAATTCTGCTCAGGCCTAACAGACTTCCTTGCTCTAATTTTCTAACATAATATGTGGCTATTTTTAGTTTTAAAAAAATCAGACCCCCAACTCCAGCATCCTAAATGTACACAACAGTAGAGTCATGTGTGAACATCCCAGGGGTAACTCTGTTTGGAATAAGTACGGATAACCACTATATAATCCTGAAAACCACTGTTTACACAACATATACTATCAAAGTGAACTCGGATGTGAAATGGCCTCAATCTCCATAATGGATACTGATAATCTGGGAAACAGTGAAGAGGGATGACAATGCCTGACAGCAAATACAAGAGGAAAGAGAAAGAAAACCAAGAATGATGGTAGGGTTATTACAGCATTTAAATAGTCTAGGATGGGATGGTCAACCTTGGTGTCCCAGGTGTTCTTGGACTTCAATTCCCAGAAGCCCTGATCAGCAGGTGTGCTTACTTGGGCCACCCCTGGTCTAGGACTTGGAAATGTTATTGTTACTCAAAATACAATAATATAGACTTTTTAAAAAACAATCCTCATACTTCCCATATAAGTGAGTAACTCCTTTTCTTCATAAAATGGCATATATCTTGACAGATTTAAGGACAAATTTTGCAAGTCTCACATTTCAAAACCATGCATTGCAAATCACTAAGAAAAGATGAAATTACATGTTTGGATGGCTGATTCACCAAAGTCTTCCTAGTGTATAAGGAAAATATCCTAAAACAACATTTACATACTTTGGAGTATTTATTGGTAGAGCTCTTGCTCTTGCAGCATGATCAAATGTGCTTTGTAGGTACTAGATGACCAAGACCAATTTAGTATTGGCATTTTTATTTGGAGGCCAACTATAGTTACCCAATCTTGTACTGCAGAAGATCAATAGGTCTTTCCTGCTAATCTTGCAATAAAACTTTATGAGCCTAGACCAAGGCAAGAGTATTAGAATGGGGCAAGGTGACCAGATTGAAGTACAGTACTGGCAAAGATCGTCTAGAAAGCAAGATGGCATATGGTAGTGTCCATTAAGAAAATAAGCGCAGAACACAACTGAAATCTAAGGAAATTGAACTGAGCTCCCCTCACCCTCAGAGTACAAGCAATGTCAACAAGCAAATCTAAAGCAACACAAATTGGTGCCTTGCACATGATCCAGAAATATCACACAGTAGTAAGTTATCAACTCTGTATATGTAATGTAAAGTGTTTAGGTCCTCTGGAGAAGTATTCTGAGCTCTGTATTAAGAGTTAAAAGGTGGCGGAAAACATTGAGATGCAAGTAAAATGCCAATACTATTATTACTTACAAGGAGCACTAAAGACTTCCTTCCCAACATTTCTTTGTTTTGCCTGATCCATTGTATGTTAATTTCTTGCTTTCTATCACCTTTTCTCCATTATGCTGGCAGGGAGTGGGCCCTGTATGCTGGTGATTATTGTTAATATCATGACTTGTACATGTTGTTTACTTACATTGTGTATCATTTTTGGGCAATGTTTCTTTACAATGCATACTAATATATTATGGTTATATATATGAATATATTTAATGACATGGGGGGGGGGGAGTTGTGGATTTCCTTACCCTTCTCTTTTATTTGTTAGATGGGCTGAATTGAACCAGAAAGAGCATGTAAGTGTGCAGAATTCACCTGATAGGACTAAATCCAGACATCTGTCAAATAAACTCTTGTAATCGTCTACTTATTTAAAGCCAGCCTCTTCTGTTGCATTGGGCATTACAAATGATCCTTTCAAGCTCCAAGGAAAACTAAGCTCCTCCACTGACAATAGCTACACAACTGTTTCTTTGTATCTATTTCCTCGAAGTTTGAGAAATGTGGAAAAAAGCACTGATTAGATTGGAAGTCGGGAAACAGCAGATCCTCAACCTAAACCAGTGGAGGTGAACCTATGGCACGTGTGCCAGAGGGAGTACTCACAGCCTTCTCTGTGGGGACGTGCGCCGTCGCTCCAGCACAGAGTTTGTCCTGCCCCTTTGCCCAGCAGTCCAATGGGAGCACTTCCTCCCTCCCCCCCAGCACAGATAACCCGATCCTTCTGCCCAGCAGCCCAATGGGAGTACTTCCTCCCTCCCCCCCAGCACAGAGTTCACCCCACCCTTCTGTTTGGGCACTTGGTCTCTAAAAGGTTTGCCATCACTGACCTAAGCTGTACCAAACTGTGCTCCCATGGTAACTGTAGCATTCACATACTTCTGAAGGATCTGCACGCACAGTTCTCTTTTGCTTTACTGCTGAAAAACTAGTTACTTCACCAATCTTAAACCTGAGGAAAATAGTGCATAGTATATGCAACTATTTCTATTGAGAAAGACTAACAATTGCAGGATAATAATAGATTAATTATACACATCTATATGTTAATGGATGCTTAAAAGTTCCACTGAGCTTTCTAGTGGTAATATCAAACTATGACTGTTAAAATGCAAGATAGAAAATAGAAGAGTCTTTTTAGCAGCAGTTCTAGTACTTATTCTAACTCCATTCTTCAATTCTGAGTAATCTTTCCACTCCCTCAAATCTGAGGTTAAAGTGTGTCTTAGTGAAAGGATAAAACTACTGTATAAACAGACCTGAACTCCTGTACAATTTTAGAAAGGAAGCACCACATTATCATGTAAGCTTTGCTCAAACCAATGAGATAGTTACATCTAAAGCTGTTTAACAATGGAAGGAAAGGTCTAAAAAGAGCAATTTCCCACACTGCCCATTCAGTCAGTACAGCCGTTTGGCCATCTTGGGCTGCAAAAGACACGTGGTTTAATATATTACATTGGGGTGGGGTGGCTGCAGTACTTATTTCTTATCTTTCCATTCTCCCATACAGCAGTACAGCTTAGGGAAAGGAAAAAACCCATCAACACTCATTGGCATTAACACCTCTTACTGTTCACTTTTGTGAGTCATTCAGTGTTACTAGGAACTACTGTAGCATAGTGTTTAACAATGCAAGTTCAAACTCCACCTCAATGAAATAACATTACCATTTACTATTTTCTCAATGCCAATCTGCAATTTAAATACAGCAATAATGCATTTTACAATTATGTACAATTTTAGTTGAAATTTTACAGAAGTTGGGAATAATTTAAGCAAACTTCTGTTGAACACTTGGGTAATTTTTATACACTACTTCAATAACCCCCATAATTAATAATTCAATGCCATCAAGTCAATTCTGACTTATGGTAATCCTTTCCACGGTTTTCTAGTTAGAAAGTAGTCAAAAGTAAATGCCCACTTTCTTCTTCTGAGAGTGGCCTGGCACTGTGCAGCTTCCCCATTGCTACACAGGCTGGCTCTTCTCCAACAAGACACAGTGGGGATTAAAATTTATAACCTCTTGACTCCATAGCCAGATATCCAAACTACTGAGGTATCCAGCCAGTTTATAATTCCTATACAAATTCTAAATTGTATATGTTAATAGGTAATCTAACCATGCCACTGTAAAACAATCAAGCTTTAGATTCTTTAATACTTTTCAATGTTGGGGCAAGGGATAGCAATGAAGTGGTTAAACACACTCAAAGAAGCAAATTTTACTGAAAGGCACAACCAAATGAACCACAGAACAGAAAATGAGTGCCCCAGATTGTTCCTTCCAATTCGGTTAGACCAAGACCTTAATTTTTATATAGAATCTTAACCCAGCGTTCTCCAGAAATTTATTAATTTGATAGAAGCACACTGGAGTCGTCAAGAAATACCCGAGCTGAAATATCATTAATCACCAGGGTCAAAATAATCAAAAGGAAATCTTTATCCAAAGGAAACATTTAAAATCACTTATGGCAGTGGTGAAGAACCTATGGCACACGTGCCAGATGTGGCACTCATAAACCTCTCTGTTGGCACGTGGACCATCTCCCCAGCACAGAATTCACCCTGCCCCTCTGCCCAGCAGCCCAATGGGAGAGATTCCTCCCTCCCCCAGCACAGAATTCACCCCGCCTCTCTGCCCAATGGGAGCGATTCCTCCCTCCCCCAGCACAGAGTTTGCCCCATCCCTCTGCCCAGCAGCCCAATGGGAGCATTTGCTCTTCCCCCCCCCCCCAAGCACAGTTTGGTCTCCCCCTCTGTTTGGGCACTCGGTCTCTAAAAGGTTCACCATCACTGGCTTATGGCATCAAAAGTTCCTGATCTGTAGGAAATAAAAGAAAAGGTACTGGTGGACAAGAAATAATACAGAAATTAGGTAGTTTTTATTCAATCTTGTTACTGTGGTATCAAACAAGTTGGCAAGTATGTTACAAAATAATGAATTCTGGAGGTAAATGTCACTATATTGTTATGTTTTTATAATCTCTTTCATCTATTCTCAGAACATATAGAAAAGTCAGATTCTGAAACTTTATGTATGTACAGTACTTATACTTATTCCCTGCCATTAGTGTGTTTAAGCGAAAGACTGGACATCACATAGCATAATACAACATTTTGGGACAGAAACTCATCCACCTTTTCCTACCCAAATATCTGCTAGTGGCTACATAGACCAACATGAAGTAATTGACCGCTGGCTCAAATAAAATATTATTTTGGTTTTCTTTGCATTTGAAGAGTGCTAACAAACACTGTAAACCACTCTGTCCATGTATTAAATATGTTGATGAATCATGCCTCAAACCCATGCCATGATATCTGGACTGAAGACAGATAGATTTTAGCTCCAAGGAACCATATTTTCATCAGATTCTATAGAGCAGAGGTTCCCAACATGGGGCACATGCCTCACAGGGTGACTTTAATTCCCAGATGTCTAAGTCAGTAGATTGACTGATCAGTGCTTTGGGGAATTGACTTAGGCTTCTGGGAATTGAAGTCCAAAATCCAAAGGTTGGGAAAGACTGTTCTAGAGATTAACTTTGCGCTTTTGAAAGCAGGGTCCACTAGTCAGACACCAATTCACTAGAATTAAATGCATGGATGGTCATTAGGTGATGGGTCCTCTTCTACGTAACGTTCTTCAAAATGTGAAGTCTTACTGGACAGAGAATTGTGAAAATGAAACCTGGCACCTGCTCTGGATCTGCCAGTGCACTGAAAGATGGATGCAGCTAGTTCTGTAGAATGTGCTGATCAGGAGGAGAGAGCTGTCCTTGCTTCAGCCTACACCTGGCGTTTTGCTGCAAGATAGTATTTTTGACCGTTACTTAGTAGGCCAAACAGCAACGACGACAATTGCAATCAGCAGCAACACGATCACCACCATCATCCCTGTAAGGAACCAAGGCAAAATATAATTATTTTAAAGCACAGAGATTAAGTAGGATAAACAAAATAGTTTCCAGAAACTTTTAAACAGCAATTCTACCAGGGAAGAATGGTATCATTCTGGAATGAGAATCTTTTATTTCTCACTGACACCAACTTAGTGTCAGCATTCGATGTGGCATCTCAGAGACATTTCAACAAGCACACCTTGTTCTGACAGGGGTGGGGGAACAGATGGCACACCTTTGATTCACTGAAATAGGAGGCTAAGATGTCTCCTGCAACTTCTGTTAACAAATAGCCGAAGACTCACTTCATCGGTTTTGCTGGTGATGTGGCAATTGTTGTAATGGAGTTTTTTCCTGTGCTGCTGATGTAAATGCAAAAAGTGGCCTGCGCGATCCATTTTCTTCAAGCCAAAAACTTTAGAAAAACAACACTCACTCACGATGGTGGCTCCAGCCTTTTAATTTCATTTGTCAAAGAAAATGTTTGCCTTATATTTTATTTATACATGCCAAGTGAAAACTCAAGGGTGTTCTGAGGCTATGTATAAATCAAAGCAGCAAGGGATAGGGGTTTGAGTTGAATGCTTCTACAAACAATCTTGCATCTATGCACAAATACTTGTCTCAGCTCAGTTCTACTGGACAGAGTAACACTTGGACAAATTTAAGAGTTCAGTTCTTCAAAAAGCGAACTGCTATTCTACTTATCAAATTTACATCGCCAGAAAATTTAACTTCAGTTTCCTACAACAAAAGTCATCTGTAGCCTTCACCTGAAACTTACAGATACAATCTTCACTAATGATTTAAGGCAGATTTTTTAACATTGTGCACATGGAAGTGTCACAAATAAATTCTCAATAATTAATGAAGACAGAATAACTCAAAGTCCACTGACTCGTCCCATTCATCTCGATTTACAGACACCACATATTAGGACTGCAGTGGCTCAGTGGTTAAGAAGCTCACCTTATTAGTTGGAAGGTAGGCAAGTCGGCAGTTCAAGACATGAGTACTGCATGATGGAATGCGTGCCCATCTCTGTCCCAACTCCTGCCAACCTAGCATTTCGAAAGCAAGAAATTGCAAGTAGATAAATAGGGAACACTTCGATGGGAGATCCTGGGGACATGAAAGGAGCCTCATTCGGGAATCCTCTTCCATAGGTTCCACTAATTCTAATTGGCCCTCCTCTAGCTTCAATTTACTATGCTAAAGTATCAGTGAGAGCAGGAGTTCTCAACCTTTTTAGGCCAGGGGTCGGGTCATGTTCCCTCATACAGCTTTGGGGGCCAGACGGCCATTTTGCCCTTCCTCCATCACATGGCACTTCCTGGTGTGGTGGAGGCGGTGCCCCCCCCCACATGAAATGGTGCTGTGGGTCACATCCAGCCCACGGGCGTCAGGTTGAGAATACATGAGTTAGAGTAAACCCATTTGAATCAAGGACATTTACAAAAGAGCTGAATTATCAAATCTGAATTGATTCAATGGGCCTAATCTAGTGCAGTTTAATATGCTAAGCAAGGATTTTGGCCAAGGCAAATCTTCTATTTAGATTGTTTCTTTAAAAACATGTTTCTTATCTTTATCCAAGTGCTCCTTTAGAAATGCTTCCCAAGACCTTGAGTCAATTTTTCTTTGAACATTTTCAAAGTAAAATGAAGAAACTGAAGTAAAATTGGCAAAGATACCTAGAATAGTCCTTGAGCAAGAGACTTTTCATGTAACATGATTGTATATATCCATTAATTCGTTCAGACGGAAGTAGGGAGCTTTTTGTTATATTTGCATGTCCACACAGTCATGAGAAAGGCATTTGCAAGGTTGTGAATATTATTTATGTATTACATTACTATGTAAAACAGGAGTTCTCAACCTTTTAAAGCCGGGGGTCGGGTCACGCTCTCTCAGACAGCTTCGGGGGCAGGATGGCCATTTTGCCCTTCCTTCACCACATGGCACTTCCTAGTGTGGTGGAGGCGGAGGAGGGCCATATGAAATGGTGGCACGGGACGCATCTGTCCCACAGGCCACAGGGTGAGAATCCCTGATGTAAAACATGCCTCTAAAATAAATTTGTGCCTATTCTTTGTGTGTCCATATATATGCTCTGTCTCTCTGTGCCATACCCAACAACATAGAGAAACCTGGTGGGTGGCGGAGGCTGGAATCTGCAGATCTAGGAAACTGATTGTAATTGAAGGTAACAATGCAGTATGCAAGAGACATTATGGTTTTTTAAAAAAGTTCATGTGGAGCTGTAAGAAGAGGAAAATCAAAGGAACATATCATTTAGGAATATGCTAGGGACTTTCTGACATCAACATCCTTACCATAATACTAACAGCATTTTAAGATTTGTTAGGGAAAATATCCTATGTTCGAGAATAGTTTTCTTCCCACCTTGGAAATTTTGATGAGCATTTTGCAGAAAGCATGTTCAGGATTCCTAAGCGAGTATGGCTATGCTTGAAACCTGGGGTTTTCTAAAGGAGTCTGGACTTTTATTTTACTGGTCTGCAATTTCTGGTAGTCTGAGGAACAGATCCACCAAGAGGCTGAAAAATCTAAACCACATTTTCATCTTGTTAGCTGCATAGTGAACCAATCTGGTTCACTCTTTTAAGCCTCTTGCTGGCCAGCTGGATGTGATTTGTCTGCATACAGTAAAATAAATAAATTTAGGATTATTGGGAAAGGTGTATCCTCATTGCCTCCACCATGCACACATACATGAATCAGGAGAAGGGAAACCAGCAAAATTAGTCTGACAAAATAATCAAACTTAATGGCTGAAATCCTGCTCCATAAATTAAGCCACATAGGCTGATGATGTCATTAGCTGTGGCATTTTTTATTTTTGGAAATAAAACATTTCTAATCCCTTTATAGGTCCCAAAGCTCTGTAGAATCCAGTTCATTTTTTGGGGAACCCACTGGAAGCTGCTTCTTTATTGAAAATCACTGGCAGTGGCAGTGATTTTTATTAATTAAAGACCTCCCTCCATCCCATGGCTCCCAATAGCTTCCCAATCAGAAAAGGACCTGGGCGGATGATAAAAGAAAGTTTTATTTCTCAAACCAAACAGCAGCTGATGATATCATCAGCCTTACACAGTGTAAATTTCAGAACAAGATATCAGCCAATAAATGTAAAGTACTTCCAAATGGATAAAACATTTTGGGTCTAGTTCTCATTGAGGTAGCAAACCTGAGTCTGAGCTCTAGAATTTCAGATATTAGGTGAATAATTATACAGTTGAATGATCTGCTCTCAAAAATAGCTAATAGCACTAACATTATTTAAGAAGGAACAAAAGCATGCCAGAAATAACAGCTCCAATTTAATCTGCTCCCGTGTGCTCTTTTCTTTCAGTCTTCTGTATTTTTAACACATGGAAGGGCAGCCAGAACAGAGTCCAAAAATAGATGATTTTTAAAAATCACCTGTCTTAATGTATTTTTAAAATGCTTTTGGTATTTAAAATGTGTTATTTTATCTCCTAGTTCTGTAATTTTAATTTGTACACTAGCCATATTTAATTTTGGAGTGGCTAGGGTTATTTTTGGTGTTTTTTATTTTAACTGACTTTCTTATAATTTAGACTTATTATCAATTATGATAATTATAAATTACTTTTAAAAAGAGATCAACCTTAGCTAATCAGTTTTCAGTGTAACTAACACAGTAGTGTCAAGTGAACCAGCCTCTTAACGCAGCAGTTCCCAAACTTTTTTGGGCAAGCCCCAAAAGGGCTTATGGCAAACCACACAAGATTTAGAAGATCATTTATTAGATCTTTTGAAGCAGTCTCATGGTGTATTAAATAAATCCCTCTGCACCCAAAATATCTTATATATCTGGGACAAACTGAAGGCATTCATGTGTATAATGAAAATGTATAAAGCATATGAAGAATAAATAAAGATATTTTTTCATGAGCTGTCTGATTTTTTTTTACATCAAAATTCTTAGGAGGGCTCATACCCCTTCCAAAAACATATTACATCACTTCTATGCTTTTGCCCTTCCCCTTCTCCAAAACAAACTCAACAAAAGCGTTCCATATATCATTAAATAAATTCTTCTTAGATTCTCCCTTTTTTATTTTAATTTTGCATGTGAGTTTATTATTAATTGCTATGTCCCAGGCTTCTACCCAACAGTTCATCCAACTGAATTTCATGTTTAACTTTCCTGTTTCTTGCAATAACCAGTCTTGTTTCTGTAATTAAATTAGCAATAGTTCCTTCTTTGCCAATTCCTATTGATTATCTTCATAAATTAGCAAAAGTTGAATCTGGGGGCTTTCTGCTATCCTAAATTTACAATATTACTGATTTCTCTAAAACTCAATCCCCCCTTATTTTAACTAATTCACACTCCCATCACATATATAAGTACATGTCTGTCTTCTTACTACATCTCCAACACATCCTTGAGTGATTAGTATTCAATTTGCATAATTTAATAGGTGGCAAATACCATCTCAATGTTAATTTATACAAAATTTCTTTTATTCTTACAGACAGGGTCTTTAAAGTGCTTTTATTCATATTTTCCCCATTTTTTCAACAATCTATTTCTTCATCCAGCTCTATTTCTCATATCAATTTTAGTGCTTCCTGGATATCTCCTACTTCTATTTGGATTGGATATATTTTGCTTACTTTTCCTTTCATTGTTTTATTCTCTATTTGTACTTCTACTTGAATCATTATTTCTTCAAATTTGATTAACTTTCTACAACCACCTTCTCTTTTTTCCATTCTCTAGTCTAGTCCCCTGTTCGACTTGTAGGATGTTAATCCAATTTAACTCCTCTCCTTCTAGGTTTGTTTTAATATCTTCCTTTAAGCCAATCGCTTAATTTTAAAATTTTCTTTCATTCCAGCACTTTCGGTATGTTTATTTTTAGATTTTCTAGGCATTTGCCTATTATAGTTATTGGAATTAAAGGGGAATATACAATTCTAAAGTAAAATAACAGGACACAGCATGCAAGAGTCTCTACTCTTACATCATAGGACATTTGCTGTTTGTGATGCTTAAGTTAAAAGATAAAATAAGTATCATTATTGCTACATATCAGATGGCATAATCTTGCACAAGGGGAGACTCCTTTGGCATGTTGAACATCTGCCTAATATGCTTATTTTGGTGTTTTCCCTATGCTGATTTCCTATGCTGGCTTTTATGCTAGACAGTCATCAGTTGACAGAAAAAGTATTTTTGGGGAGTAAATTCACAGTCCAAACATTATCCCCCCCCCCCCCCTGAAATGGGGATGAGTGAGGATGCCATACAAAAACAGATGGCTGGAAAAGAACAAAATTGAGAACTAGGCCTTGAAAGGAGAGATAGTATAAAAATAAGAAGCAGCTACTTTCATGGTGACTGGAACTAGGTTTCCAAAGAAAACAAGTAAAATCGTGCATGGCAAATGAAAACATAAATGTTCCCCTGAAATGAGTCAGTCACTGGAGTCTTCTTTTCTTCACTCATACTGCAAAAGGGTAGTACAATGATGGGCACTGTCTCCAGCATCAGAAGGCTTCCAAGGACCTCAGCTCAGCCAAGCTGTGGGGTGGCTCTCTTGTTGCTCTTTAGCCTCTGTGGAATGACTACCAGAGATGCCCAGACAAGCGTTTCTCATGCAAAAATGCCAGCAATTGTTGCAGCTTGTGCAGTGCAGGATATAGAACATGGGACGTTACTGGGTACTGAGTCTAGGCCACTGGTACATCTAGCTCAGCATTGTCTAAATTGGCTGGCAGTGGCCATCCAGCATTCCAAATGGGAGTCTTTGCTGCCTGTACCTTTAATAGACAAAGAATATGTTCTACCACATAACTTCCCTCTAGTTCTGAACAATGTTTAGAAATTGCCACTGATCCACAGCATCTTTTCATCTGAGGATGAAACAACAACACAAAGACAATTTATTTAGTGATGAGGAACCTGCGTCACCTTACAACTTTCACTGCACATTTCAATGCACTCCTTTTGTCCTTTAAAACAAAAACGTAAAGGGCCTTGGTGCAGTATTCTTAGAATATGACAAGCATCATTTCAAGGAGCAGCAAGGCATTCCTCTCTGAAAAGTAGGTGAGAACTCCATAGAACAAGGAAGATGGTCCCACTGGTGGGAATATGAGTAGCACCATTCTGGAACATATGGAGTGCGAACTCAGTGAAGGCACTCTTGTTTCAAGACTTCTGCTTTTTTTTTTTAGGAGGTGATCGTGTGGAGAGTGAACAGGAGATGACAGAGAAGTAGAAGGGTGCCAGCAAGTTGACCTCGAAAGAATACTCCTGTGGTGGAGAAAATGTATGAGACAAAACTGGAGACGCCCTAAATTAAAACCAAAACCAAACATCCAAGTTGCAGGAAAAGTAGTGGGGATGGAGGCTGGATTGGAGGCTTCTGAGATAGGGTCAGCTGGTTTCTGAGTCGGTTTCAAAATCGTATGAGTTGGTTTCAGGGCAAAGGTTGGGCTGTCTTTGATATTTCTGAAGTTGACTGAGCCAAAACTGAGACCTTATACTTTTACCACTTTTTTTGAAGATGTGTTGGATTTGGGGAGCATGAGCATCCTGTGACAGAATAAAAAATCCTATAATGGTCAGAGGAATGTTAAGGTACAAGCAGGCTCTGACAGAGAAGGCTCTTGGGAATTTCAATTGACCTTAAATTGTTTCTCTCTCTCTCTCTCTCTCTCTTTGTGGTGTGGAGGCCAGCAAGATGGGAGCAAAGACATAACTGTCTATTTTTTAAAGCTATTGTTGTGAATTTTTTGCAATGTCTACAGGATTGAGTGTGATGTCCTTCCACCAGTCAAAAAAAGGCACTTTTTCCTTTCAATTTTATTCAAATGTAAATTACATTAAAATAAACAGATAAAATAGCTACAGCATGCAACTTAGGATGCATTATAAGAAATGTTGGAAAATCAAACCTGATTAAATTGCATATAAATGAAATGAGTGACATAGGTTCTGCCTTAGCGATCATAACTGTCACCTCTGATATAAAACAATGGCTGAAATCCTGTTGCTTAGCATAGTAAATCACAAATATAGTATGCCCACTGAATCAGTGGGGATTTGGTGAATCAACTCCTTCATAAATTTTACTGATTCAATGGATCTACTCCAGTTGGAATTTACTACCCTAAGCAACAGAATTTCAACTACAATCATTCTAAGGACCAGATAAGAAGTTTTGCCTCTCTACACACTGGATCATTGCTTTGTTTAGTAAATTTATTTATGTTCTCATTATTCTATGGATAATGAAACTATAATTACGATACAGACATGCAAAAGTAAATGTGTGCAGATACAATATAATTTCCAAAAGTATGATGTGACAGTTGGCAAGCAAATATTTTTGTTTCTTCTTTTTATCCACTGAGAGCAGCTGGCAAAGCATAAAGAATGAGAGAAAATAAGAAGAATTCCAGCGTGTCAGACTCTGTCAGTAGAAGTATACATTGAACTTTCAGTCCAAAATGTTTATTGTCTCTATGATGAAATAATCCCTTGAGTTTATGGTCCCAAACCACATGCACAATCTGCCTGAATGAGAGGAAATGAGATAAGTGTTTCCCCTCATCTATCATTGTAAAACCTCAATTTCTAGTTATATATATATTTAAACTCTGTTGCTACTTTTTAAAAAGAGAAATCAATGACAGATAATATATTTTCTATTCCCAATTGGAATTTCAAAGACGTTCCAATCTCTTTCTAGAAAGTAGAGCTGTTAAAGATTCCATTTTCGGCATGACTTAACAGCGAAGAGTGCTTGTTCTAAGAATATTTTGAAAACGTATAGTATATACAATCTGACCTAGTAAAAATATCAGCAATAGCAATTACACTTATATAACGTCCCATAGCTATTAGTGCACTCTCTGGGCAGTCCACATTTCTGAGCACAATTCAAAGTGTTGGTTTTAACTGATAAGTTCCTAAATGGCTTGTGTCTAAGCTATCTTACAGACCAAATCACCCTTTCTGAAGCTGCGCTGATGTTCTTAGCTTTCCATATTCTCTTTCTCAGTTACTCTTTCTCAGTATTACTGGACCCAATGGCCCCACACACAACATTAAAGGCAGTTTCACTTGTGCTTCTGCCAATGTGATTTATGCCATCTCTTGCCAAAAATGTCCATCTGTGCTTTATGTAGGACAAACAGGACAATATTTACGCAAAAGAATTAATGGACACAAATCTGATATCCAGAATGGCAACACGGAGAAACCTGTCTCAAACCACTTCAGTCTAACTGGACACTCTATCCAAGACCTGAAAGTTGCAATTCTGGAACAGAGAAATTACAAAACTAGGATTGAAATGGAGACAGCATAAATCAAATACATCCATCTGTTAGATACTCATCACAGGGGGCTAAATATTAGTGAAGGGTTTCTGGGACATTATCAGATTTGATACACAGATTGCTATATGATTTTATATTACAACTTTCCTGTCAATTCTCTTTAGTAAAACAGAAAGAAACCAGGTACAGGTGTTTGTCCCCCCCCCCCCCCTGACATGTAGGTCACAAGTTGATCAGAGACCATAATGGGCTTTCTCAGCAACCTTGAGATTGAAAGGGCGTCATTTAGAGTTTATCTGAATAATCTATTGTTGCTAATGGCTGTGTGAAGCTGTATTCTTGTGCTTGCTTGTCTGTCATCTTGCTTGACCACACCCCTTCTCCCTTTGAGCCCCTGAATTTAGTATATAAAGAACATGCCTGTAAGTTTCACTCTTTGTCTGATGAAGTGGACTTGATCCACGAAAGCTAACAATAAAAATATAGCAGTTAGTCTTTAAAGTGCTACAGTGTTTTTTATTTTATTTTATTTTGTTTATTTTGTTTTGTGATATGTCAGTTATGTAAGCCACCTTGGGTTCTCTCTTTTTTTTATGAGAAAGGCAGGATAAAAATATTTAATTAATAAATAATAAGCAAATCATGACCTAATCTTGAATATATTTTGTCCAGAAGTTTTAATAGAACAACTCAAGCACAATTTATTCCCTTCCTACTTCTGTAACTGTTGATGAACTCTCCTGTCCGTCAAGTCTTTGTATTCAAAATCAGAGTCCAAGGCCATTTACACTAACACAAGGGTAAAGGAAGAAAGATCATTCTGTCACCTTTGGTTGCTTGCCAAATATTAATTTCCCTTTCAATAAAAAGCAAACAGGCTGGGATGCAACTTAACCCCCAAGAGATATCCAAACTGATTCCTTCAATTTTCATTCCAACAGAGCTGAAAGAATGTGAACATCATGTCAACTTAGCATTAAAAGTCATGGAATTGGATCTAACCAATATCTCCCTACTTATTTCTATTAAATTATAATAGCATTCAAAGTTGTTGCCATTCTGTTTTAAACCATAAAACAAGTAGAGGGGACCTATGTCCTTCTCTCACTTCCCAACCTACCACACCACCACCATCTCACATCTCTTGTAACTTAGTTTACCAGTACAGTACTGTAGTTTATTTCCATTCATCCATGGCAATATCTATGCTATTTCATTTCACATCTACTAAAGAGAAATCATCAAGTCAAACAAACCTCCACTAGTACCATATCTTCAACACTCACTGTTGAAGGTTTGGCACAAGCCTCTTGTACCTGTTATTGGCAATCAATCTACTCTTAAGCTGACACTCTGAATCATAGACCCACAATGTCTACAAACTGTATAACAATGCATTTAAGAGACATCTAGGACTGAAAGAAGCACTGTAATTTTACTAAAATAAATGTGATACAAATTATAAATCCAAGACCAATTTGTTTCCTTCATTCATATAAGCTTGTAATATTATTTTAATTGCCTAACAACTTATAACAGCTGTTACATGTTTATTGATAGATTTTCTTCATATTCATGTTTTATACCTAAACAGAATGTCTTGAAATAATTTATCTTAAATTTATTTTCAGGAAACGTTAAGAAACTAAAACAAGTGCTAGCCATGTGTAGTACAATGTAGCCCAAGATATACCTGTCAGCAGTGTTCCTGGAAATTGTCAGCCTTGAATGCTGTGTGATGTTTTTTAAGACCTTAAGTACGGTATCTGCATGGATTTTGGCAGTCTGCTAATTGCACCGAAGATACGTTAAGATTTCTTCAGTGTTCTTTTTCATAAAAAAGCAGCCATTATTTTACTATCCAAACCACTGAAGAACAAATTTTTAAACACCATTTTAAACTTAAACACAAGGTTGCTATAAATACACAGTATACAGCTGTACCTCACTTAAAGAGCATAATGTGCTCCACAGGATTGCTCTTTAAGCGAGTTTGGTCTTTAAGCGAAACACCACTGTAAGTGACCAATTGTTGGGGGGATTGCGGACCCCGATTTATTTGTTAAGCGAGTTTTTGGTTGGTTTTATTTGTTAAGTGAAGCGAACATTCAGAGAAAATTCTGGTCTTTAAGCGAGGCATTCTTTATGCGAGGTTTGACTGTACTATAGCAACTACTATTACCCTGATTTTTCTTCCTTGAAATCCTATTCAAAATTCATTTATTTCTCCTTGGAGGCTATGTTTAAAAATAAAAGGGCATTCATAATATTCCAAGTTTACAACAGTCTATTATAGCTACCTGCCACTCTTTTTCTGTTCTAGTTCTATGTACTGATATACAGTCCTCCTAGGTTAAGTCCTCCTAGTTCTATGTACTGATATAGAGTCCTCCTCCAGCTAACAAGGATTCCACACTTTGCACTAGGAACTCACAATATTAGAAGAGAAGAAAGTATATCCTGATAAGAGTTAAATACAGGAGTTAGTCTTTAAGGTGCCACAACACTTTTTATCTTTTTTTTTTTTTTGCTTTGCTGTTCTGTTTTGTTTACTCTGAAACATTACAGTGTTAGTGAGGTGTTTAAATTGTGCTTTTACCACTGCCACTCCTGAACAAGTTTGAACACCTTTGTTAAATCCTAATCTGTGTCTGTTTATGTAAAGATGTACAGGGCTCCAACTGTTAATTGGCTCCACCTATAAATCAAGGGTAAACCCTAATGTGCCATGATCATCCCGCAAATTCACTGGCCTCAGGACATGGAGGACACCTTTCCATGCAGACTACAGAATAATTATTCACATTATGGTTCTCCCAAAGTGAGTCCCATTACTACACTTAAATGAAAGGTGCTTTTCAAACTCTCCTCCTCATTTAACCTACCAGTGGACATGGGAAACCACTAGCTCAAACTGCCACAATTAACTTTCATCTTTCCCTTCAAAGGCTTGCAGAGTCTGGAGCTACTTATCATGCAAACAGGCTGCAAGCCTCATTCTCCTGGCAAGGCAAGGGGAGGGGAAAACTACTGAGTTAAGTAGATTATTGGGGAAAGAGTCACACTCAGCTGCCCTATGAGATTATAGGACCCTGGGAAAGACATACTCCAAATCCCCTGCTCCTGATAGTGAACATTAATCAAGTGCATTTGGATAATCTGCAACCAAGAACCCTTACAGAAGGCTCCCATATCCCCCTACCAGTGGAGTGGCAAGCAGAAAGGACTATCAGTTTCAATGCAGAAAAAAGAAAGATTCTTAATATTCAATGTGAAACTGCAAAGACAGGTTGCCCTATAATGTGGCTGCTGCAGCCTGTCTTAATCAAAATACATAATTCACTACTGTAAAATGGAACATATTTCCAACATCAAAAAACAGAGGGAAACTTTG
Organism: Furcifer pardalis; assembly: GCA_030440675.1. Classification (NCBI taxonomy): domain Eukaryota; kingdom Metazoa; phylum Chordata; class Lepidosauria; order Squamata; family Chamaeleonidae; genus Furcifer; species Furcifer pardalis. The sequence goes on along the minus strand of CP126893.1, from coordinate 62,368,043 downwards.
TATATACAGTACAGTAAAACACCGGATAACGATTGGATTGGATAACGCTAAAATCGCATAACGTTAAGTAATCTGGGGAGGAGAATTGGATCGAATAACGTTAAGGTCCTATGGGATGGATCGGATAACAACCGCTAAAGCCTGTGCGGTTACAATGTATCTCTATGGAGCTTTAACTTTATCCGATGCATCCCATAGGATTTTAACATGCATCGGATAACACTAAAAATCGGGTAACACCAAGATTTGTGGAACCAAGTTTTAGCGTTATCCGGTGTTTTACTGTAATACATGCTGAAGTTGCAAGGAAATCAATTAAGACTCTTTTGTTTTTCACCAAGAATTCGAGTGCTACAAGCCAACTAAATGTGTTTTATAAACTTTGTGATGTCTTTGTTCTTAAATTATTCTCATCGTAGTCCTCACTGCAGAATTTGTTTTCAATACTGCTTCAGCTCGGGTCTACCAAAGGTTTTCCAAATTGTACCACATGATATCTCCATCTGCCAAAACTTTTTGCCACAAACAGAAACTGAAAGTGCTCCCCATTTTTGGTACTCTCAGGCAAACAGTTGCCTTTATATCTTTGGCTGCTGAATTGTTAACAGAACAAATGCACAAAAAGAAGAAAACATATTCACGCACACCCATGCATGTATCCATGAGTGCAATTATTTGCATACAACTTTCCTCTCTAATGTGTTTGCACCAAATTTCAGTAAAAGATTATTCTTCATACAAGATCATATCCAAAAAAGAAAAGAAAAACTGAAACATGTTAATTTATTACATATCAACCCTGTATTTCCTTAGTTTATACAGTAGTGCCCAAGTGGCTTACAATACCTGTAAAGCAATAAAAACCAAGTAAAACAGATTTAATTATTAACATAAAATAAAACCACCCTATCCTAAAAGACATTGAAACACTTTTAAGCTCTTGTAGTGAGAAAGGAAACAGATCACAATTCTGTACCATTCCCTAGTAGGGGAGTTATGGAGCAGAAAGTCAGCTGTGTGCCTTTTAGATGGGCCTCTGCAACTGCTAGTATTTTTAAGAAGGCCTCCCTCTGTTGTAGACCTTAACCAGAATTTAACAACCTTAACATCCCTTAGGAGACAGACAGCACCTCCTAGCAAGACCTCAAGGCATTTAGGCTTTAAAAGTTAAAATCAACGCCTTTAATTGGGCTTGGTAAGCAAACGGTAACTAGTGCAGATGTTTCATCAAGGCCATACGATTCCAACACTATGCACCTTATGAGAACACAATCTGCTACTTAGGTACAGTGTTATTCATCAGAAACTATATTATAGGGAAAATAATTAAACAAAAGTGGTAAATGAGCTATAAAGGTAGTGGCTAAACACTAAGCAATTAACTGTGGCAACTTCTTCATTGCATCTTTACAAAGAAGTGCATCACCTCAAGGACAAGTAGTGAAGGGAGTTCAGGCAGGCATATTTATAACATCACTGCCGCTTTGTTCCTTCCTGGACAGCCTTCTCGTCTAATCGGAAAGTATTTTGGAGCCACAGAATGGACTGGGTAACAGGCAACACAATCTGTGGTTTTCAAGGGCTTTCAGAAGCCCCTCCTTATCTGGGGAGGCTTTGCCCAGCTGTTTCTTTTCAGAAGGAGGAGCTTTATAGTTCCCTCCCTTGGATTTCATTGTAGAAACCAATTTATATTCAACTAGTTTGGAACTCCACCTGTACTAAACTATTATTTAAGGAATGCTGTGGATTTGCATTCTGCATGTAAAACTCTTTGGATATCTGAATAATTCCATCTGTTATTCCTACAGAGTACACAGAGAATCCACTCTGCATTGAACAAGAATCCTAGGCTGCAATTCAAACCAATCTTGCCTGGGAACTGTAACATAATAACAGTGTAAGAACAAGAACTGATCATTCAATTTTCTATTAAGAAATGTGCATTCTGAGAATTGCTTGAAAATCAAGAGAAAAGTGAGTTACCTCCCTCTGCTAGAAAGCAAGCAGGTGTTAAAGCAATCTGTTCAGTTACTTAGGCAGGGTACACAGAAAGAGTCTCCTCAAAGATTCTGGTATTTTTGAATCACAATTGGGTGTACCTTGAGCAATGGCCACCTTATGTCGGCTAATTTTACTCACACTACGTAAAGTGAAAGAAACTGCAAAACAAACTCACCAAAAGGTGCCTTCATTTTGGCAATTTCACATCTGGTCTAGACACAGAGGAAGTTACTTGGGCAGTAGTCATGTGTTGTTCAAACCTTGGTTGCCTTATATCAGGGTTTCTCAACCTTGGAGCTCCAGATGTTCTTGCTCTTCAATCCCCCAAAGGCCTCATCAGCAGGTGTGTTGGCATGGGCTTCTGGAGGCCCAAGGTGAGAAACCTTGCCTTAGATCATCAGTTGTCCCTTGAACAGTCACTGAATATATAGAATAACTGAGTTGGAACGGGCCTTCCAACATTGAGTCCAATCCTTTGCACAATGCAGGAATCTAAATCAAAACAGATCTGCATATGGTTGTCCAATTTGCTCTTGAATTCCTCCAGCACTGGCTTCACCACATCCCAAGGTAATTGGTTTCACTGTCATACAACTCTAATCCATTTATTAATTAATGAACATACAAATGTGCATTAATTAATATCTTCATCTAATTCATTTGTTTTCTACTAACCCTACAGATGGAAACCAATTCTTAACATGTTGTTTTTGTTATTGAGTGTGTGTAGATGATTTTGTCATTGAGTGTGTGGATAGTTGTACATTCAAGTCTCAGCCATACTTCAATCTGCTGCCCTTCCTTCTGCTTCTTTCATTCTCTCAACAACTACTCCAAGATTATGTTCACCCACTCAACCAAGCTGTGACCTATTACTGTTGGCAGTTTCCACACACCACAAACTATCTGCTGCTAGAGTCGGCACTCTTTTTGTTTGGCAAAATCATTGGGAAGGTGTCAGAGAAAATAGGCAAACAAAGAGAAAATAGGGATATCCATTCAAAGTGTTTTGCCTGTTTGTGTTTCTTTTAAGGGAAAAATAATGACTCTATTTTATTTATTTATTTATTTAATTGTATTTATATGCTGCCCACCTCACGAGTGACTCAGGGCGGCTAACAACAATTAAAACATAATCATCAATAAAAACCTAACAATAAGATAACAACCAATCTCAAGATAAAAGTTAAAATGTAAATATTAAAAGATTAAAGATTTTAAAAGATTTTAAAAACAAAAAATTCACAAGAGAGAGGGGAGGAATCAAATAAGCCAACAGGCCGGAGTAACCGACTGGCCCGTACCCCACACTTGCCCTGCCAGACAGGTCTTCACAACCTTACTAAAGAGCAGCAACTCTTTCTGGAGACACAACTAGGTTGACAGAAGGTTCATAGGGCTGGAGCGGACACAGAAAAGTCCCTCCTTCTGGTGCTAGAGAGATGTGCCTCTTTAGCCGATAGCACGACCAGAGAGCCTCTCCAGGCCGCTCTGGTGGGACAGATGTTCTTGGGGTGAAACTGTCTCTTAAGTATCCTGGCCCACTACCATGTAGGGCTTTAAAGATAATAACCAGCACCTTGAATTGCACTAGGAGGCACACTGGCAACCAGTGCAGCTCCCAGTGCAATGGTGAGGCACGAGCATAATGCCCGCACCTCATCACAACCCAAGCAGCCGCATTCTGGACCAGTTTCAGCCTCCGAATGGCCACTAAGGGCAGCCCCATGTAGAGCGCATTACAATAATCAAGACTATATTGTTAAAATTGACTATAACAAATTTCTAGATACCTACAAATTCTGAATTATTAAAATTGCAAATCCCCAATCTGAAGGGCTGCAATTCTGAAATATGATCCCAAATTCTGGTGCTAGTGCACATCCCTATGCAGTGCATTAATTCAGGGGTTCCCAAACTATGGCCTACAGGCCTAATCTGACCCTTGGAGCTCATTAATATGGCCCATGGTGGCCACCTGGGCCCTTCCAGAAGCTCCCATCACCACGGGAAGACGCGATATGACACTTACAGTGGCACCAATTGTGGCATTTTTGCAGCATCTTGCACAGCCTCCGCCTCTTTCCAGGGTGGCAGGAGGCTTTTCAGAGCATTTTTGCTCCCTTTTGGGATTTTTTTTTTGCCACTTCTCCACTGCCTTTCAGCAGCCAAACTGTGGCATTTGGGCACTTCTGGTGCCAGGCAAAGCTTACGCCAGTGTCTGGGTTCCCAGCGCAGAACCAGGAAGTTCCCAACTGCTGCGGTTTGGCTGCCGAAACACAGCGGAGAAAAAATACCAAAACCAGGGTGAAAATGCTCTAAAAAGCCTCCCACCACCCTGGGAAGTGACGGCAGCTGTGCAAGAAGTGGCCAAAATGGCATGACTACCACAAACATAAGCAGTGGTATAGCCACGACTCTGGCCTGCACAGCTGAGTGTCGGTGGCGGGAACTGGCCCCTGAAGGGAAAACATTGGGAACCCCTCCATTAACTGAAAAGCTTTTGGTAATAAACATCCTCTTAGCAGCACAGTTCCTTGTCTGAAAACAGCAAACAGTGGCAAGTAATTTAATTAGGAAAGGTTATATAAAATGATAACAAAAGATAAAATTGACTGTTTCCTGTACAAAGCAATGTCTCAATACCATGTCTGCTATGAAAATATTCATGCCATTCCTCCACTCACAGAAACAGACACAGAGGCATTGACTCAATGAGAAGAAATGTTTGCCCTTTGTGGTTTAGCCTCTGACCCTCAACTAAGGCTAAATAATCAGCCTTTGGAAAGTGTTACAAAACCTCTTCTACCTCCCACTGTTTTTTTGTTTACAGATATACGCACATGGACATAAAGGTTGGTTATTCCCTGGCTCCTAAGAAAGCCTTCCTCTGCCTACTCTCGCTTTCTGCTGAGGATGTGGACTCACTTCGCTCGACAAGAGGATGACCTCCACCAGCACAGGGCCTGCACTTGCTACTGTCTTCAGTTTGGCAACCCAATACAAAGACAGCAGGCTTGTATATACAATTTCAGGGCCAGGGCCCCTATTCATAAAACAGGCTCCCCAAGAGACAAAGCCAGCAAGATGCTTAATTAAGTCTAAATGAAAGAAACCCTAACTGCACCCTGCTCACATCATCAGGGTACCTTCATTCTGGACTTCAAACACTGCCATAACAGTGCCCATCAAGTAGGCCATGGCATTCACAGCCAGCAACAAACACATTTTCCCTTCTCTCTTTTAAAAATACAGAAAGCTTGGTCTTCAGCAGTGCCTCTTCAGCCTGCTCTCATTCGGTTGCCGGTTTTAGACATGTCTCTGGTTTGTAAAACAGGAAACAAAGGGACGTCTTGTGTGCTAGAATCTCTCCAGAGGGTCTGCATTTCATTCCTTCCTTTCCAAGGCACTGTCTGGAGGGCACTTTAGCCCATTTTGTCTCATTAACATTTCCATAAGTGATCGAAGAATATATTAAAAAAATACCTAAGTATTAAGTACAATTCCTCTTCGACGAGCAGAATATAGAGATACGTTCAAGAAACCTGCTCAGACTCCTTTCTCTGAACCGTTTTTATTCAATGATTGTGTCTTCATTAAAGAAAAATCTTTTCTTTGCATTGAATTCTCTTTCTACAGATCTTGTGGAAAATCTTAGTTAGTACATTCCATTGAGCCCCCTCCCCCTAAAGAAAACCCTCTGCAAACAATTGCTGTTTTCCAAGCTTTTGTGTGATAATGTCCCTTGAAAATAGAAACCAAATTATTATCTGGCAGTAAGTCACGAGCAATATGAACTGCTGTATTTTTGCCCCTTTCTAGCAGCTGTTCAGGGTGGGCTGAGAGGTGGCCCTAGTAATGAAGCAAAGATAAATACAGTACTAAAGCAGCACCGAGGCATGGCATCCTGTGGAGCAGCAGTGTTTAATTTCTTTTAAAGTACTTTCTTGTTCCAGAAGACAAATCAAGGATATTTACCTGTTGGGGGAAAAGATTTCTATTGTATATTTGCATTCAGAATCCCAAGCAGAATATGAATTTCTATGCACCTGATTAGCTTGTAAAAATGTTCACCTTATGTTTTAAGAGTGCTAACACAGCCCTCCCCTTTCCTCAGTAATTCTTTGCTTTCTCATCAGAAATGCCCAGCAACATCTACCAGACAAAGACAGTGCAAACAAAGTATATGGAGAGGAAAGGAGAGAGGGAAAAATTAGAGAAAACAAAACAAAGAGACGTGCAGAGGAATTCCTCTTTCACTGATCTGTGGAATACATTAATATCTTAAACTGCTGGCACAGACTCCAGTGCTCAGACAGTCACAATACAAGCAATGGTTCTGAGTCTGGGATCTTCAAATAAACCTCCCCTGCTGTCATGGCCACTGGGAAAAAAGATCGAGGGCAATATTAGCTGACCTTCATCTCGTTGTTCCACCAGACCCAACTGCTGGACCTTTGTTTGCCTGTTACTAGGAGTTCCTCTTTCAAAAATGTCAGCATTTCCTCCACAACACAGGAGCCAGTTTATTAGGTAAATAAACCCATCCTACACCAGACCCTCCTCCTTTATGATGAGAATCCGTGAATAGCAAAGAAGCAAATTTCACACCTCGAAAAGAAGAAAGAAAACTGAGAAAGAGAGCAATCTGAACAGGGGGATGGTGTATTAGGCCATTAAAGAGTGAAATCAGGCACAATGAGAAGCATAAAAGGGAATTTATTAATAGTAAAAATTATAGACCCAGTCATTTCTGGGTGGCTTATTTTCATTTAACTTATTATTATTCTTTACTTCCTCTTTTCATTTAATTAATGGTTTAAACATGGACCTATAAAATGGATTTCTCAATATTTTGTACTAGTATGTAATAAACTCCAAGATCCTGTAAATAGATGCTATTTATCTTCAAACATCCCTATCAGTACACAGTACCTTTCAGTACACAGTACCTTTCCAAGTTGGGGGCCGGGTCACGCTCCCTCAAACAGCTGAGTGGGCTGGATGGCCTTTCTGTCCTATCTGCACAATAGGGGTGGCCATTTTGAGGTGGCCATTTTGTCCCAACAGTTTCAAGGGGGTGGACATTTTGTTTCTCCCTGGAAGGAGGGAGGGAGATGCCAATCATCAATGGAGGCTTCAGAACCCCTCCTCTCCCCTCCCACCACTAAAAAGGAAAGGGTGAGTGGGGCTTTTTAACGAGGCTAGTCCTTCCTGGTAGGGCTGGGATCCCAGAGGGGGGAGTTGGGTGAGACAAGGCCAGGAGCCCAACAGTACCCCCCCCCCAATGCAGCGCCATTTCATGTGGACTACTGCCCTTGCGCCCGCTGTTGAAATGCTGTTTACATTAAAAAAAGGAACCACACATGGCACAGCTTCCACTGCCAGCAGTGGAAGGTGCGAGGGCAGCAGGCTCTGAGCTCCCTGGGCAGCGCTACAGCCAAAAACACGTGCCTGGGGGAGGTGCACATTTTCGGCTACGGAGCTGGAGGAAGGTGGGAACCAAGCAGATAAAGTCCTCAGACTCTCGTAGTGCTGGCAGGGGCAGTGGACAGTCCAGAAATAACAGCAGAAATGCTACTGCCAATGTTGTAAAAAACATCAGTGGCAGTGTTTTCCGCTGCTATTTCTGGGCAGTCCGCCATCCCTGTCAACACTGGGACAGTCTGGGGACCTTATCCGCTCAGTTCCCACCTTCCTCTGAGTTCCCTGACCAGCGCTACAGCCAAAAATGTGCACCTCCCCCAGGCTGTAGCACTGCCCAGGGAGTTCGGAGGAAGGTGGGAAGCAAGTGGATAAGGTCCCAAGACTCTCCCGGTGCCGCCAGGGCCGGAAAATGGGCTCAATGCATACCTTCCCAGGTCAGCACTGAGCGGACAAGGTCCCCAAACAGTGTGGAAAAGGTAGGGAGATCGCTTCATCATTTTTGTGGGGGTGGGAGACAATTGTGTCTGGCGGTTTTGGGCAATTTTTGTAAAAAAAAAAAATCATCTGGTCAGGACTGTTTCCCTTTTGGGGAGGGTTTGGGACTATTGTGTCTTGCATTTTTTTGGATGTTTAGGGGGGAGTTGTATTTTGGTCTGGTCGGAACTTTTTAAATGTTCAATGCATTCCTATGGGAAAACATGATTTAGATTATGAGTTTTCCACGTTACGGCAGAGGCTGTTGGAACGTACCTCCCTCGTAACCCACGGTTTTACTGTACTTGCACTATGGGTTGGCATATAAATTGAAATAACAAAACAAACAAATAATTTTTAAGGCACTACAATTCTTTTAGTGTTCTTTTTCACCTTTACCCTATAGCAGTGATGGTGAACCTTTTAGAGACCGAGTGCCCAAGGAGGAGGAAAAGTGGCAGGCAGGCAGACACCATGTGTGCCGATGCACTCATGTGACATCGCCAGTGTGGCTCCGGTGATGTCACATGGATGCGTTTGCATGCTCCCCCCATGGGCATGCACTTCCCCCATGGGTGTGCACACACACCACGGGTACATACACCTTCCTCACAGGTGCATCACTGCCGCTGCCGCCGCCTCCTAGGAGGGATGGGTGGGTGGTGTTTGGTCGCCTCACCTCATCCCCACCACCACTTCCCAGGTGGGATTTCAGTCTCCCCTCCTGCCCCCTCATTGGTGGAGGGAGAGGAGTGGGTGGGGAAGCAGCGCTGCCATTGGCGCCAGCAGTGTGGGGTGGGGCTTGCCTGTGACTACACACATGCCCACAGATAGGGCTGTGCATGCCACATCGGGTATGCATGCCATAGATTCGCCTACACTGCCCTATAGGTTACAAGATATAAGCTTATGCCTTAGTTACTGCAGAAGAACTACAATCACTAATCATTTGTAACTAACTGCTTGTATATTCTGTCCACGAGCCAAGCCTCTGAGCAACTACAGACTCATAAAGCTGCATTTCTGTTTAGATGCAATCTCTGTGGTGACAAAAAGTTCGCACTGTCCCTCCACCACACTATCTGATATCACTTCCACCTAAATATTTTCCATTAGAGCTAAGTCAACTGAGCCTCTTAACTTCATTTCCAACAGAAGGCAAAGAGCAGATCAGAGAGACAAAAAGGGAAATGAGAGAACTATGGATGGCTGCAAGCAAGATACTGGTGTTGTGGTGGAGTTCTTACTGCATTTATGCTTTGGAAAAATCCCTATTTACTGGCTTTAGTAACATTGCACACAAAAGAGAGGGAAGCAGGGTTTGGAAATAATACAAGGATGCAAGGATGAGATATAATATAAGATGACATCTGAGAAACAGTCTCCCATACCTTCTCCAGTATTTGAATGTTCCATATTCATGTTAAGTGAGACGAGATGAAGCATATGAATAATGTTTGTTTTGAGAATGTAAGTATAACTTCTTGCTGACTATGAGCCAGATTCAAACAATTTTTTTCTGAGACTTTGAGCAATGAAATTATCATTGCCATTTCAACACAGAGACTAATAAGTTCAATATGCTGCATTTTCCAAGCAAAATGTTGAGTATTTGATGTTTCATACTTACAAACCCATAAAGTCCCAAAAAGAGTCAGCACAGGTATCTTCAGTTTTTAAAATGAGATGCTATGGAGTCTTTGAAGTCCGTTGTGGACAGCCTTGGTCCTTTCCAGCTCTACATTTCTAAGATTATTACATAGCTGAAGACTGCTACTATGGTGGGATGTTTCTAATGGATATGCATCTTTTCCCTCCATCTTCCAGTTCAGCTCACAATCTTTTGTACTGTTTAGTTCCTTTTCTTGAAACACATATCCTTCTGCCAAAGTAAATTAACCATACTTTTTCTTTTCAGAAGAACATGTGCATAGTCAGGCAGAAAGGGTAGCATATAAATTCCCACCCAGTTCTCATAAATTCACGCAAAGTAAGCTATGATCTCAATAAAAGTTCAACACAATAGCTAACTCTCTCTGTTTGCATTTTTAAAGGTAAAGTTTTTTGGGGGAAATAACCCAAACCCCCCACTGACCTATAGGCCATGCTAGAAAGAAAGGGCAGGCATCAAATTCTGATTATTGGATTTCAGCACTGTTTCCAGAAATATCAAACAGTGATTTAACTCCTTGACATGTAGCCTTGGAAACCAAACTATAAGCAGCTGCCCCTGGATATTTCACACAATGTCAGGTTTTTCTTCTTTGTATTCAAATATATGTAATTACTTGGCCTTTGAAATGATAGATGGTTAAGGAGGCTTTGTAGGGTCTCATTGTAGCCCTCCAATGGCAGAGCCAGATGGTAGAGGCCAACAACAGTTGTGCCAAATCCCCCCACGAGGTCAGGCCCTGGCAAGGCTCTATTTGAACAGCTGCATATGCAAATGTAATTAACTAGGTGTCGCTGGCTTTTTCTGCTCATAGAAACAGTAGGCTCCCTACTTCACCATTTCCTTAAAAAGAAAAGGGGGAGGGAAATCACCCCACCTTTTAAAAAAACTAAATACAGTATGTTAAGTCTATAAATAACGGATAAATTAAAGGGTATTATTTGGGTGTCAATATTCATGACTGGCAGATACAAAATCCCACTAAAGCATCCCAACTCTAGAGATAGCACTCTGGTTTTCAGATTTCTGCTCTTGAAAGCAAGATGAACAAAAATATTAACTGGGCTGGGTTTTGTTTTGTTTTGTTTGGAGGAGTCCTTAGAGCAGGGGTCAGCAACCTATGGTCCGCGGGTTGAACAATAGCACCAAATAACCCACACACACTTGCTCCAACCACCACCGCTGCTGCTGCGGCCACGTTTACAACAGGAGCAGATGCATTTACGGCAATGTTTATGGCAGGGGAGCCCACCAGCCTGGCCCCTCGACTGTCTGACAGAGCGTGACCCGGCCCCCGATTTTAAAAGGTTGCCGACCCCGCCTTTAGAGGTTGAGAAAATTCACCACCAAGACTATTCCCCCCCCCCCGAAGATCTTCACCATAAACTCTTGCCAAATGACTAAAAGGCTGTTATGTAATCAGAGCCCAAGGTTTTAATTATTACTATGCCATAGCCCAGTGATGTTGTACCTTCATTTGGATTTCAATTCCCAGAAGCCCTGATCAGCAGGTGCACCAACGTACGCCACCGGGGGCATAGGCTGCTTGGGTGACCTTGGCAAGTCAACTTTATCCTACTAGTGGGAGAGAATGGCATAGGAAGAGAGGGGGTTGATAGCAGTCAGGTGGAGATAAGCTCATCAGTATCAACAACTGTGTGGAAGAAGATGTAGCATTGTCCTGTAAGTATCTGCTGCTGCTTTCATCTTGAAGTACGTGAATCCTAAAACATTGGACAAAATTATCTGAACCATCTGAACCACGAAAGTTATTAGCATGCCACAGGAGTTATAGCCCTCCAAATGCATCTGACAAGCCTGTGGGGGTGATATACTAATGCAACAGTAAAATGGTTTTGTTATACAGTAAAACCTTGCATAAAGAGTGCCTTGCTTAGAGACTAACTCGCTTAAAGAGCATAGTCAAACCTCGCATAAAGAGCATCTCGCTTAAAGAGTAACTCGCTTAAAGAGCAGAATTTTCTCTAAATGTTTGCTTCGCTTAACAAATAAAACCAACCAAAAACTTGCTTAACAAATAAATCGGGGTCCGCAATCCCCCCCACAATTGGTCACTTACAATGGTGTTTCGCTTAAAGAGCAAACTTGCTTAAAGAGCAATCCTGTGGAACGCATTATGCTCTTTAAGCGAGGTACCACTGTAATTTTATCTGAATGTCGCCTCACTTAACAACTAAAACCAACCAAAAACTTGGTTAACAACTAAATCGGGGTTCGCAATCCCCCCAGCCAGAAGTCACCATTGGTCACTTACAATGGTGTTTTGCTTAAAGAGCAAACTCACTTAAGAGCAATCCCATGGAACACATTATGCTCGTTAAGCGAGGTACCACTGTATAACTAGGCAGATGTGTAGGAGAAGAAATATAACTCTCTTTGCCCTGTCAAAGTCCTGGCAAAAATTGTTTCTTTGGAGCTATTTACATGTCAAGTAGTTTAAGTATCTAGCTGCAGAGCTAAAGGTTTGGAGTTTGTCTCCCACTGTGCCTCCTTTACAAGGGCTGGACTCTAATGATCCATAGAGTCCCTTCCAAGGTGAGTTCCATGGTGAGGAGAAGGAGGACGAAGATCGAATACTTCCGGAGACAACTAGGGATTAATTTTTTGTAATTCAAGGATTCCCATTCCCATAACTTGGCAGGGACCCGCCCAGACCAAATGATGGGAACAGGAACCCTCAAATTCACAGAAAATAGAGCAGCTCCCTCACCTCTGTGTTTCTCCAATGCCAGTTCTTTGAACCACTGAAAGATCATCTCAACCCCCATTGGAAACCATTCCTTCATGTGCCCTTGTGAGTCCTCACAACTTTTCTAAGAATTCAAAGCAGCAGCATGGGGATGGCACTCAGGTGAGAGGGCTGCTCTACTTCTTGCTGGTTTGTGGGCTTCTGGTCCCATAATTTAGCCTATGGTAGTAAGCTTCCAACAAATTATGGGACTGGGAGTCTTTGAATTCCAAAAATCCCTCCCCACATTACAACCTGGCTACATGTTAATTATAGTCATGCAGTTAAGATCACATCCGGTTTGGCCCTCAGTTCTACCAATGCATATGTAATCAAAATAACCCTACTCCTCTCACTTTTCAAGAGAAAACCACTATGTCTATTCACCCTTATCTAAACCAAGTCTCACAATTTAAAAGCAGAGTAACATCGAGACATAAAGAGCCAAAAGACCTTTTCAAGGATAACACAATGGAAAAAATGTGTATCTGTCACAAACAGAATAGCAGCAACGCCATGGAAAGTGAATGAGAATACCCAGACAGTCAGACAGAGAATATGAAAAAAGGTTTAAAAAATGGAAAAATTCAACCACCAGGAAAAAGTTGTTTGGGGAAAATCATCTTTTGGTTTATATCCAAAGCAATTGTCCATGCAGTTTTGTGAAGGAACACTGGCATAACCTTCTGGCAAACAGGCCAGAGGAAATATTTATTTCATGCCACATTAAACCAAGGTCTCCACTATGCTAAAAATAAAGTGTGTGTATGTGTGTGTGTGTGAGAGAGAGAGAGAGAGCCTACTTTAGATGAATAAACCCCAAATTTGTAATCCTGTATTTATCAAGGCAATTCTTTATTTCAAAAAGTTCTGGAAGATGGGAAGTACACCAGTATAATGAGTAAGAAATTACACCATCTTCTGTAGAAAACAGCTTTAGGAAAAAGAAAAAACCCTTTAAAGTGTCATCTGGATTAAATAAGTTAGTTGCAAACTTGTAAAAAACAGGCATTTTTTGGAAACTACCTTAACCTGAGCATTCATCTGACAGATTAAATACAGTGAAGCACATTCTTATTAAAGCAGACAAAAATTAAAGCCATGATTTTTGTTTCCCTCAAAAAGACTCAAAACTAAAAATAAAAAAGACATCTTGTCATTTCCTAAGGGTAATGAACTGCAATGCCATCTTGTGGAATAAAAGAAATGGAGGGTTTCTGAAACAACCACATCTATCTCTTTGATGCATGTGCATTATATTTCCTCTGTTACATATTAATTTTCATATACAATTAGCTGCTTTAGATTCTTAGGATGCAATCCTAACTTCCAAGATTGCTGAGTGTTGGCTGAGCTGATGCTAAACTAACTGAGGCTTTGCCAAATCCAAACCGCTTCCAGCTAATGGATGTTGGAAATTATATATTGGCTTAACTTTGCTCTTGTGCAGTGCATGCAAGACTAGGCTGAGAAGGTCTTGGATCTGGAGTTATTCAGCCACTCAGCAGTTGTGCTTCAGATTCAACTGTACCAGCTGATCTGAGATCAACAAGCAAAAGACCAACAGTGCTGGCAAAAGAAGCTTCTGCCATTCCAAACCCTCTACATCTACAGTATATTTGAATTTGGATTGCACTTCCTTTCATATTAAACATAAAACAAATACATTTATTAAAAACTATAGCTCTTTCTAGAAATAAACGAGTCACTTTAACATATTTTCACCACCCTTTTCAAGTTTACAAATCTTTCCCCCCAATTTGCTTCTCCAGTAGTGGGTTGAAGATTATGTGGTAAAATGCCTTGTGAACAAAAAAAAAAAAGCAAAATAATGAAGATTGAGAACTCTTATCTGAATAACTGTTTTTTGAATACAAGGCTAGTAAAATCTGACATGCACAATTTACACACACAGCTTGGAACATGACATAGCTATAGATGAACATTCAATACTATTTCAACACTCAGATTGTAATTCTATGCTTTGCAGGTAACCAGTGTATTGAATGGAAGTGAAAGGGCGTTTAACACTCTGTGCCTTGTTTTTGTTGTTGTTCAGTTGCACAGTCGATTCCGACCCTTTGCAACCCCATGGACCACAGTCCGCCAGAAAAACAAATACATTTATGAGCGGTAACATTTTACTTGCCATATTTGCCATTTTGGAAAACATAATATACAGTGGAACCCTGGATTATGGACACTTCGGGTAATGGAAAACTCGACTTACGGAAAGAAATCCATTGAAAATAATGTCTCGGCTTACAGATTTTTTTCAGAATCCCCCCATGCATTCCTATGGGAAACCGTGCTTCGTTTTATGGATTTTTTTGTTTTCAATGCATTCTTATGGAAAACTGTACAATGCATTCCTATGGGCACCTCACGATAAGGAATTTTCGCTATAAGGAAAACCCTGCAGAACTGATTAATTCCATAACCCAAGGTATTACTGTACAAGCAAATGGCAGCATTGGTACTCTTGATGTCAGTAAACACTCTCCTTTTAATTTACTTCTTTCAAGACTACCTCAGCTAAATAAAGGAGTGGAGTGGGTGGGGGGAGGTGATAAATCAAATGAAACAACTTCTAAAAATAATACTCTTTCTCTCCTCTCCTCACCCTCTCTCTCGGAAAGAGTATTTATTTGTTTATTTATTTAATTTGCCTTGTTTAGCCGCCCCCTCACCAAGGTGACTCCGGGCGGCTTACAATACAAAAAGCAGCCATTAACATAAAACACACCAACACACAATACACATGAATAAAACATCATAAAACTCTAAAATCTAAAAAGTTAAAATCCAGATGGCAGAATTGTCCGATAATCATATGAGCCGGGGGGGGGGGGAGTAGGCCCACACCCGCTGGGCCAACCATGTCTTTAAATCTCTTCTAAAGGCCAGCAGTTGTGGTTGGAGGTGGAGGTCAGTTGGCAGGAGGTTCAAAAAGGCTTGAGCGGATACCAAAAAGGCCCTCCATTGGTACCCGTAGGGATCCTCTCCGGTCCACTCTAGTGGGACAGGCAGATGTTCTTGGGGTGACGCAGTCTCTTAAGTAACCTGGGCCACTACCATGTAGGGCTTTAAAGTTCATCACCAGCACCTTGAATTGCACCTGGAGGCACACTAGTAACCAATGCAGTAGCTTCTTCTTTCTCATCCAGATCAAATGTTAAGCTGCCAAAATGAAGCCACCTTCATGGTTTTGCCATTAGCCAAAAGTAAATCCTTGTCATTAGCCAAAATTAAATCCTCGTTTCCAGTAGTAATCAGCAGACCAGTAAATGAGCCGGATTCTGTGTCTCGCCACATTCACACCGTGTGTTGTTGTCTGCCAGCAGCCCCCATTTGAGCACGTTGGTCTTGCATTTAGGCACTCTGACCCTCAGCCTATTCTGGGTTCTCCAAGTGACACAGGGAGGTCAAGTTCCTCAGCCATTTCCTCCTTTAATGTTACTTCTTGTTCAGTGAGCTGCTTCCATCATCTTCTAATTTGATTTGAGGCACATATCCATTCAGAGCATGTCAAGGGTCATTCTCTTGCTTAGTTCTCTCAGCGTCCACTGCTACTTCTCTCTTTATCTTAGGTTGAGTGATACCAACAACAAGATATGTTTTCTCAACTGGTGTAGGTTTGAGGCATCCTGTCACTATGCGTACTGTTTCATTAACAGTGACGCCAACTTCTTTTGTCTGTGTAAATGTGCTTCATACAAGAGCTGCATACTCTGCTACAGAGACACTCAGGACCAAAGCTGATGTACACAACGTGGATGGCTGGGCTCCCATGCACAGGTTGCCAATTTCCTGATGATATTGTTCCTCCAACTAACTTTAGCTTTAGTATTCTGGCAGTTCTGCTTAAAAGTACATCCTGTTCAAGCATCACACTGAGGTATTTCAGTGCTGAACAATGCTGTAATCGATTCTCTTCCCATGTAGCATCCAACTCAATCCCTACCTCTCAGTTTCGAAGCTAGAAAATGCATATTTGAGTCTTGCTTGGGTTAGGTTTCAAATGATTGATGCTGTAATACTGTCCTACTTCTTCAAGCGTTCCAGCAATTTTTCCAGCTAACTTGTCAAAAGTTGATCCTTGTATGGCTCTTCCTGTTTTGTCCACATAGATGAACAATTTTGTATTGTCAAGAACTGGTTGATCATTATGCATACATTATACAGTGTTGGAGACAATA
Source organism: Furcifer pardalis (assembly GCA_030440675.1). NCBI lineage: Eukaryota > Metazoa > Chordata > Lepidosauria > Squamata > Chamaeleonidae > Furcifer > Furcifer pardalis. The sequence goes on along the minus strand of CP126893.1, from coordinate 62,351,521 downwards.
CACTTCCTTGTGGCAGTCCATTCTTCTGCAATCTCCATCTACTGTTCTTGCCATTCATCATCACAAAGAATCTCCATCTGGAGGAAGCTGCCAATAACCCTAGTAAACTTCTTGTCTTTTTTGAGATTATTTATTTTACAAAGCATTATCCTATGATTTGCAGTATCATATGCTGTAGTAAGTCAATGAAAGTCACTCCTGTAATTAGCTTTCTTCCGAAGCCATCCTCAATGTGTTTTGTATGGTTAAGAATCTGACCACAACATGACCTACCTGGTTTGAAGCCTGCTTGTTCCTTCATGATCTTTCCATCAGTAAATTCAGAAATGCAATTGTAAATCATCAGTTACAGTGCCTTATAAATATGGAGTAACAACTTTTGGAAGTTTTTCAGGACATCTGGGTCTTTGCCAGGTTTCAATAAAACAATGACTCTAGCCTGTCTCCACAAATTAGGAATCTTAAGCTTATCTATGCAGTTGTTATTAATTGCAGGTAGCATTGCAAAGTGTAAGGACCAAACTGCTTTATCTGCTCTGTTCTTAAGTCATCAACAGGTCAAGGTCAAGGTCTCCCTTGCTTAAAAGCCAGTCATATCTGACTCTAGGGTGTGGTGTTCATCTGTTTACAGCTAATGAGCCAGCATTGTTTCCATGATCATGTGGTAGGCATGACTAGATGCCGGAGCACATAGAATGTCATTGATAGCTACTGCTTCATTTGCACCAATTCAGATGTCACAAAAGGGGTATTAAGTAATCCTTCTTCTTGTTCCTCTGGTTCCTCAATTTTTTGCCTTGCACTTTTTTCATTCTTCAGCAACTGACTAGCTACTTCGTCAGCTGTTAAAAGAAGTAGCTGTTTCAAAATGTTATCAATCTAACTGCTACACCTTGAAACTATTGTCAAGAGGCAGTGATAATTTATACCATAATCTTTATGATTGTCAAAATCTGTGCCTCTGGCCATTCATTTTAGAATTTTCAGCTTCAAGTCAGATATTAGGATTTAAAAAACTTAGCCATTTTAAAACAAAACAGAATTTTAAATCAAACCAAGGCTTACCACAAGAAGTTGACTTTTTATCCACCATCATCACACGTCTAGTTTGGTTGCGCATTTTGCCGTCGGTGTTATCAATCAAATTGGCTAGATCATCAATGATTTCTAAGAGGAAGATAACAGAATATCAATATTTTAATCCTTCCATCACTGTCTACAAACAAATAACATTATAGCATCTAAGGCATAGCAGCACTGCAGTGGCTTAGTGGGTTAAGACGCTGAGCTTGAAGATTGGAAAGTTGGGGTTTGATACCTGAGTGCTGCACGGTGGATCTTGGGGACATGAAAGGAGTCTCATTCAGATGTCCCCTGAGTGGAGTTTCTCCAGCAAAAATCCTTTCAACCCAGACTAATTTCTGACACAGAATCTATCTATCTATCTATCTATCTATCTATCTATCTATCTATCTATCTATCTATCTATCTATCTATCTATCTATCTATCTATCTATCTGTCTATCTATCTAAGGCATATTTTCAGTGCAGGATAAACAGGTGGAGGTCCATTTTAGTTGTGGTAGTAACCATATGGAAGTCATGCCAAAGCATCATGTAGCCATTGCCTAACAAAAACCTAAAATAAATTAATAGCATCACCTGCATGTAGCTAGGATACAATTGTTTCAGGGAATGGTGAAAGTGGCACAGCAGTTAAGACAAAACTCAGTTCATGATCTAAGCTTGATTCTGATGGGCTCAAGGATGACTCAGCCCTCCATCCTTCTGAAATTTGAAAAATAGGTATTCCACTCGTTGAAGGCAAAATGCTAATTACCCTGTGAATCACCCAGAGAGTACTGTTCTAAGCACTATGTGGCAATATATAAATGCAATTGTTATTACATTGTTGGTCTTGGCCCCTACATAGAGATGTTCTTCCCAGCAGCCTCTGCATTGGCAATGAAGGACAATGATTTGTCAAGCATGACCCTTCAAGTGGTCTGAGCTCAGAAACTGGCTTTCTAAATTCAGTCCTAAAAGTACATTCCCTATATGACATTGTATTATAGACTTCATCCAGGTTTTTGAACAAATAATATTGGCACCTTTGCATATTCTGATGACAAAATGTCTAAACATTTAAGAGTTGGTGGAGCTATATACAGCCTAAAAATTGCCTATTGCCTGAGAACATGAAATGACCTTTTACGGATAGTGATAAACATATTTTAAAATAATAGCTCTCAAATTGGAGACTGTTAAATTAAGAAATTCAACTATGTATGTTACATTGATTCAAATGCATGCACTTTAACTGCAACGTGCCACAATAAAGTAAGCTTTAGTTAGAGTAGACACATTGGAAGCAATAGAACATATTGCCCTTAGATTCAACTGGCTTCTTCTAGTGCAATTTACTATGCAAAGCAATAGAATTTCTACCACGATCTTAAGCACAACTAAATTTTATATTATATCCACAATAAGCCTAAAAAAGTTGAAGAATACATGTAGAACTAGGTTGAAATTCCACCTTCTGCAGAAATCACTCCTCCATCTAATTATGAATGATGGTATTACCCAACCAATTATTTTTGTTTCTACTTCGTGAGTTACATGACTTCTTCACTTTTTGTTTTTGTTGTCTCATGAAGCACAAAGTGATTTGGTACAAGACTACTCCTTATAGACAGACAGATTTTCATCATAGAGCTTCCAGTGCAATCAGGAATGAAACCAATGAAAGATATTATTTAGTAGAAATTAGGAAAGGGCAAAGCTGGTTAAAATCACAGTAATATTTCAATATATTTTCTCCTGGTTTACAAGCCTTTTGCTCCCAACTATTGATCAGTGTCTCAGTAAATTCAAATCCCTGTCTCCAACTGGCAGGTGATGGGTTATGAAGTCTTTTATATATATTTTTAAAAAGGTTACTTCACCAAGTTCTCCCAGCAAAAAGGATGATAAAATGATGACTTCCAGAAGTTATAGCATCACATTAAATTTCTATGTTTATTACATTACAGCTTTTGTTACTGTGTTAATCTGGTTTCTTGAGCACAACACTGATTCCAGAAACAACAGCTGCCAAATTTTAAAAAGTCTGTTCTTCGTTTGATTGTTTGCATTACGTAAGTGGATTAAAAGGTTACTCAAAAAGGAGGTACAGTATTTATTTGGATATCTGTGGTACCTTCAAAGCTTCAGATCTTACTGCAGCCCCACTATTAGCTTATGATTATTTTCAATTTTGTGTGCAGTTCTAAGTCTCAAAATACACCAGATAAATATATCTCACACAGTAACATACAGGTGCTCAACAATATGCGAAATCATCACCACCAAAAACCATACTACAGATGTCATAGAAAATATAAAGCCACCTATCAAGGCAAAGAAATGTACAAGCTCAAGTATTCTAAAGTTGGGCGATGGGTGAAAAATTCCAGGGCAGCTGCTAAAAGAAGATGTTGGTGGGCAGTTTTTACTTTGGACTGCTTAACTTAAAAGCTCCCATTGATGGCAAGAGTCCAGAGCTTTCCAAGTATAGGTCAAGTCTGGAAGTCCCTAATCTTTATGAGACCCTAACATGCAGTCTGTGTGAGGAACCAATCAGGGGACCAGGACATTATAAAATGTTAAGAAATAAGCAAGCTTCCCTTTCATCACTCTTTTAAAGAAATGAATTCACCAGAAAAGAATTTGGAGAAAGGGGGAGATGGGTAGAAAGGGGAAAGAGAACTCTGTGAAATTCAGGGCAGATGGGCAAAGCGCAAGAAGGGGAACAGAAAAACAGTTTGGTTTAAGAAATGCTTCAATGCTGCATAAAGTCCTACAATCCTCCCTCACACTGAGAAGGGTAATTTGCTTGGTTTACGTTTGTTTTTAATCCTATCGTGAACGGAGAGTTTTTGCCTGTTCATCACTCAGGTGTGTCCCGGGCACAGAACTAGGAGGGTTCTTTTACCACACACACAGTTCCAAAAGCTGCAAAGTTCCTACAGCGCTTTAAAGGAAAGCAGACTGTTTATCATACAACTCCATCCTACAGCTTTATACAAACTGATTTCCTGACTCAGTTAAAAGATGTAAGGCCATTTTTTTTAGATCTGGCAAATGTTTTGAAGACTAGGACTTCCCATTTCCACCTTGAAATTAAGCCAAATATGAGTTACATTTATAAAATATAATACACACACAAAAAGATGAATTATTGTCAGCACCAGCTCTAAGTCTGAGCATGCATGTGAATTGGATCCATGCCCTGCCTGGCTAGTCAAGGCATCTAAGGCTGTGTCAGGCGGCTGGGTCGAGGCAATTATAAATTCATCTCTGCAGGAGGGTTTTTTCCAGCACCTTTAAAACATGCTTTGGTGCGTCCCCTCCTGAAAAAGCCATCCCTCGACCCTACATTACTTACCAACTACCAACCAGTATCCAACCTACCCTTTTTGGGTAAGGTCTTGGAGAAGGCAGTAGCATGGCAGCTACAGGAAGTCCTGGATGAAGCAGATTATCTGGACCCTTTTTAGTCATGATTCAGGCCCGGATATGGTACAGAAACTGCATTGGTCGCATTGGTGGATGATCTCTGGCAAGAACGGGATGGAGGTCATCCGTCCATCCTGGCTCTTCTTGACCTCTCAGCGGCTTTCGATACCGTCGACCACGGTATCCTTCTGGGAAGGCTCCAGGGATTGGGGATCCAGAGCACTGTGTTGGCCTGATTTTCCTCATTTCTGAGGGGCCGGACCCAGTCAGTGTGGCTGGAGAGTGAGAAGTCCAACCTAGGTCCCTTCAATATGGGGTGCCTCAGGGCTCGGTGCTCTCACCTCTCCTATTTAACATCTACATGAAACCACTGGGTGAAATCATCCGTTCCCACGGGGTGAGGTATCACCAATACTCAGATGACACCCAGCTGTATATCTCAGCCCGTGGAGATTCAATTGATGCAGTAGAAGTCCTATCTAGGTGCCTGGAGGCTGTCAAGGTCTGGGTGGGGGACAACGGGCTACAACTGAATCCCGGCAAGACTGAGTGGCTATGGGTAAGGGGTCCTGCGCTATCTTGGGAGTTGTCATCTTTGGTTCTGGATGGGGCAGCTTTGCCCCAAACAGACCCGGTGCGTAATCTGGGGGTCCTCTTGGACTCGCGACTACTGCTCGAAGAGCAGGTGGCAGTCGTGGCCAAGAGGGCCTTTGCACACGCCCGCTCCTAGATTGGGACTCCTTGCTCATGATCACACATGCTTTGGTCACCTCCAGACTTGATTACTGTAATGCGCTCTACATGGGACTGCCCTTGGCGACCATTCAGAGGCTGCAGCTGGTCCAGAATGCAGCTGCTCGGGTAGTGATGGGATGCGGGGGTTATGCTCATGCCTCACCACTGCTTCGGAAGCTGCACTGGTTGCCAGTATGTCTCTGGGTGCAATTCAAGGTGCTAGTCATTACCTTTAAAGCCCTACATGGTAGTGGGCCAGGATAATTAAGAGACCGCATCACCCCAAGAACATCTGTCCGTCCCACCAGAGCGGATCGGAGAGGCTCTCTTATCATCCCATCAGCTAGAGAGGCACATCTCTCTAGCACCAGAAGGAGGGCCTTTTCCATGTCTGCCTCGGTCCTTTGGAACCTCCTGCCAACTGAGTTACGTCTACAGACAGAGCTCCTGCCCTTTCGGAAGGGCCTAAAAACCTGGCTGGCAGGTCAGGTGTGGGGCTCAAGTAATACCGGGTCCCATGTTGGGTGGCTGATCTGATGGGACAGCCACCCCTCTCTCTCTCTTTTAAACTTTTTTAAAAAATTTTAAACTTTTTAAACCTTTTTAACCTTTTAAATCTTTGAGGGGTTTTTTTGTAAACATATAGTTTAATTTTTTTTTTAAAGTTGATTTGGTTTCTGGGTTTGTGGGGTACTGGTTTAAGTGGGATTTTTTTAAAAGTTCTGAAATGTTTTGTGTATTATGCTAGTTTGATTGTAGCTGTATGTTTTGTGTTCTTTTTGTATTGTTGTTAGCCGCCCAGAGTTGCTTAGGCAAGTGGGGTGGCATAAAAATCGAACAATTAAATTAAATTAAATTAAATCCCCTCCCCTCAAAACATCCTAACACGCTCTTGCAACAGTAGATAAGTCAATTGCCCAGGTCTTTTTTAATTCTAGGCAATCTAGTATTTCAAAGATAGGGCGATTTTATGTTTTCTGTATGTTTAATACATTGACATACAGGGTGAAGTGAAACATGATCATAGCAGGTGGTCTTTCTTTCTTCTGCTCTTCCTTCCTTATTGATTAAATGAAAGGTAAACTGCTGAATGAATTGCTGCCACTAGCTTGCTGCTACTGTGTCATCTACTAAATCCCAACTTGCTCTGAGAAATGACCATGATTGTAAGTACAGTTGTACCTCGCTTAAAAAGCATAATGTGTTCCACAGGATTGCTCTTTAAGCCAATTTGCTCTTTAAGTGAAACACCATTGTAAGTGACCAATTGTGACTTCTGGGGGGAGGGGATTGTGAACCTCGATTTATTTGTTAAGTGAGTTTTTGGTTGGTTTTAGTTGTTAAGCGTAGCGAACATTCAGAGAAAATTCTGCTCTTTAAACGAGTTACTCTTTAAGTGAGGCACTCTTTACGTGAGGTTTGTACCTAATTGAAAGGAAATGAATTCTAGAGCAGAATCTGGATCATCTAGGTGGGAAACGAGTTGAAGTGATTTAATTTGATCTGATGAGATACAAATTATCTGAAGAATCTTATTTGGGATGATTTTTGAAACGTTTACCAGTTTGTAACTTTTTCTCTTTTTTAAGGATGTAAATGTGGCCATACTAAACCTGATTATAAAGCACCATCTTAATACTATAGAGAATGCCCTGGTGAGATACACTATGGGAAATTTATGACAGAAAATCAAAACAATACTAGGTGCTGGGAAAACCCAGCTACCTGAAAATGCCATTTGTTGATGCCAATTCTTGTCAGTATCATTGGTTTCAATGAAGCTATTGTACAACATACCTCCATCCAAGCTATTTTTCATTTCACTTTGCTATGAAATGTTTGACACTGATTTTCTTTATTCAAGTGAAAGTTGCTTACTTACATGAGCTTAATTTTCTACAAATTCCACATATGCAAAGTTGTGCATTAAAATCCTTAAGGCTTTAAAGTTAAAAAAGCAACTTACTAGTTCATATGATTTCAGAAAACGATTTAGTTTTGAGGAGGGAATTAATGGACGGGTGTTTCATCTCTCCACTTTCTCCCACTCTTTGTTCAAATTCAGCTGGGCTAAATTATTTTGGTATTGGCACCTATAAAGTGGGATACACAACCAGAACATTCTTCTTTTTCCCCCATTTTTGGTTTGAAATGGCCTTAAAAGTCCCATGGTGACCTAGACTCTTTAAAACTGCATTAATGGGGTAGTTTGAGTTTACTGCCTAAGAATTACTTAATGGCATCTGTTAGAAAGAGGAGAAGGAAAGGTTTTGAGGGACTTCTATAAGACTGAAAGTAGCTCCCAATTTCTTCCTTTTGTTTTAGTGATACTTATTATTGTACTTCATTGCCTCAAAGTTTTACAGTGTTTTACGAAGTTTTACATTTATACAGAATGTTAGGATAAAACATACAATAATAAATCAATCCATGTGTAACACTTGGGGGCTGACATGCAACAAACAATAGTTTGTTTATTTATTTTATTATTATTTTATTTTTCTGGTTTATATTGCTGCCCAACTCAGAAGACTCTGGGCGCTCACAGAAAATAAAACCATTCACATTTTAAAAACCAATTAAAAACCCCATTAAAACTGCCACCAAAATTTTTCTCTTGTTAACTACTTTCCACCCTAAAAGATTTTACTCATATGAGAGCCAATGTTTGCCTTGCAAATATATTGAATCTTTCATCCAAAGGTTAATCTATCTCAGTCAAGGAATATAAATTGATTATACAGTAAAACCTCGAATAACGTTAAAACCTGGTTCCACAAGTCTTGATGTTATCCAATTTTTAGTGTTATCCGATGCATGTTAAAATCCTATGGGATCCATAGAGATACATTGTAACCACACAGGCTTTAGCAGTTGTTATCCGATGCATCCCATAGGCTCTTAATGTTATCCGATGCAATTCTTCCCCCCAGATTGCTTAATGTTATGCGATTTTAGTGTTATTCGATACTAATGTTATATGAGGTATTACTGTACATGATGCTGACCCATAATACTGCACAACAACGATTTTGCTACTGGGAATAATACAAGCGATTTACATGATATCGAGTGTGCTGATTCCAAATCTGAACTCAGAATTTGCTATCACGTACAGATTTTAAGGCGTGCTACAGCTGTTCAAATGGTCAGTAATTACGTAATATATTTTTACATGGGAACATTATAACAGTTGCAGCTACCACTGTGCCCACTGCCACCTCAGTTGAATCACGTCCCTTGGTGCCATGCATGTTCCAGCAGCATCTGGGCAAGTCAGTGAACTGATGTCAGAAATAGGTATATAAGGAGAGCTGAAGCAAGGGCTTGCCTCTAGTGCAAAACCATCTTATTGGATAGTACAGCTTGGCCATAGTGAGTCTGTTTTACTCTAAAGATGGGCACCCCACGTGATCAACACAAGAACCAAGATTTGATAACTTAAGATCCTGACATCCCAGGCAAAATTGGACTTCAGATTTAGATTCAGCGCACTGAATTTAGTATAGGACACATGGATTAGACCAAGTAGCAGACAGTGAGAGCAAACACTGTGCTTGTAGTGACAAAAATTATTACAGGTGGTGCAGAGGTTAAAAACTGCTGTACTGCAATCAAAAGGTTGGGAGTTCGATCCTAATCAGGACACAAGTTTGACTCAGCATTCCATTTTTTTAATGACTCATGTAACAAATCTGAAAATTAAATTATTTGTATATGTATACTTTTTAGTAATGAAAAATAACAGCTTTGTAACACTTGCTAGGAATATTAAAGTTTTAGAGTTAGTACTTGTTAGAGGAGGAGGAAAGTAAAGAGAACACTGAGTTCAGAATCCAAGAATATTTACTGGAGCTTTTGCTCTCTAATATGCACTGGGGATTTTCTTTTCCAGCTGCTTATTTTGTTTTAGTCAAACAAAACAGACAAGCATTAAATTTAGTTGTATTTAATTGAATAATTTCCCAGGGGGAATAGTTCAGGAGAGTTTTAGAACAGCTTGTTTCCAAAGCCCATTACTGACTGGCATATACCACAGCATCTGCGTGCCAACCAAAATAGGATGCCTTACTGTTACTGGAACTGCTTTCATTCCAGATGTGTTGAGAACTCCTGGTGATATAATGCAGGCAGACGTTATATTTACACAAGGTAGTATTTTGAGTATCCTTTTCCAGTTATCTTGGGTAAGACAACAGTCTCCTTAATTGGAAGCACTTGAATATAAAGTAAGGTCACTTGTTTCGCCTCCTCATTTTTAATGTTTTAGTTGTTTTGCTTTTGATTAAAATTGCATTTGATGGAGACCTACAGTTAGTAAAGAAGCAGATTTTAAAAGTACGAATAGTTGCAAAGTGTTCACTAAGAAGCATCCCATGAAGCACCCAGAACTCTGGGTACAAAATGTTGTGGTAACTTCCTGATTCACATAAATCCACAACAGAGGCAGAACTAGAGATGGGACATTAGAGATTTTTGTATTGCATGTGCACATGTTATAAACAACGGAATCCTGGCGGTGGGGTGCGATTGATAATCTACACTGGTATTAAGAGGAAATGGCCTAAAACAAGCAAGGGAGATTTCCTCCCATTGCAAATAGCAACTCTGGAGGGAAAACTTTCTCCTCGCTAACATGTTACGAACCCAATACAGTAATACCTCGGATAACGCTAAGACTTGGTTCCACAAGTTTTGGTGTTATCCGATTTTTTAGTGTTATCCGATGCATGTTAAAATCCTATGGGATGGATCGGATAACGTTAAAGCTCCATAGAGATACATTGTAACCGCACAGGCTTTAGCGGTTGTTATCTGATACATCCCATAGGACCTTAACGTTATTCGATCCAATTCTCCTCCCCAGATTACTTAACGTTATGCGATTTTAGCGTTATCCGAGGTAAACGTTATCTGAGGTATTACTGTACTGATCATGCATTCACCAATCAGGAGACCATATTTCCATTTTAGGTACAAATTAAATGTATAAAAGAATTTGATATAAAATCTGTGCTGGTCCTTCAGTATATAGCAGGACTGACATTCCAACCACAAGACTAAGGTTTAAATACAACAGAATTGGGGTGGGGGGGAATAAATGGGTCATGGCTTAACCTAGGATTCTTTTCAACACAATTTGGAAGATTCATATTTTAGGCTTGTGTGAAGAAAGAGAAAAGGATGATTACTCAAGCAAGAGATTACACCCTTGTTTGGAAAAGATATGTGTTAAGATGAAATGAAAATACAGTACTGTTATCTTGTTGGTCCTGGTGATTAGCGCACTATCAAATATGCTTTTTAAAACATATTTTCATACTTTGTTTTTGTTTGTTTGTTTAATATTGTTATTATTTTCTGTTTTATTTTTGGTCTTTCTATTTTACTTTATTCTAATTAATTTAATTTAAAATGTAATGTAAAAATTTAATTTTGATATAATCTTTGATGTATTTACTTGATTTCATTATATCTTCTGAGTTTTGAAGATAAATATATATGTACTGTCCATTTACTTTATTATTCCATTGGTTTTTAACACAATTACTGAGCTATTTATTTACAGTTTCAACATATACCGTATTTGCCAGTTTATAAGACATAATCCCCCCCCCTTAAAATATGCGGGGGAAACAGAGTACACCCTCCCCATCACACTGGTGCAGTTTGGTGCGACAGACACTGGGCTGAGATCAGAGCTTCTGAGAGAGCTTCTCTCAAAGCCCAAGCTCTGCCCTAGCCGTGCGTGTGGCTAGGATCGGGGCCTCTCCTCAGTCTCTGATGGCCATCAGGAGGTGGAGAGGGAAAGTGGGTGAGCTCACTCCCGGAAGAGATTGCCTTTGTGAGCAAACTTGCCCAGGTGAGGCCTCCCCCACTCACCTCCTGATGGGTGTTTCACCACCACCACCTCTGGCTGCCATAAGCCAAAGGGAGTGGGATGGGGTGGGAAAGAAGGACCCTATAAGGTCTGTTTCCACCTACCCCATCCCCGCTGGCTGTCATAAGCTGAAAGGAGTGGGGTGGGATGAGCAAAATTGCTCCAAAGGTGGCCCACTGCCGCTGCCTGTCAGGGGGTAATGGGAGAAGGATTTTGCTTCCCCGCGGATCCTGCCAGGGAGGTCAGGATCCACATGGAAAGGGCTTTTTCAAGCCCCCTGGCAGGATCCACAGGGAAGAGCAATCCTTTACCCATCACCAGGCTGGGTGAGACAGCAACTATGTCCATAGAAAGGGGTGGAAGGGGCCCGATCCCGGCTGTCTTCCTCTGTGGTGAAACCGTTCATCTCAGTCTCCCACCAGCCCCAGAGAGGAAGGCAAGCAAGCAAGGGAGGCCTCACCTGAGCAACTTTACTGGCCAACGAGCAAACTTGCTCACTTTTTATCCCCGCCTCTTGACAGCCTGCAGCGGTGGGATCAGCTGGGCAAGAGGGCTTCCAAAGGAGCTCTCTTACCCGGTCAATCCCTCCCTTCCCACCTCCTATAGTTAAAATGTAGAAAATTATTTTTCCCCTTAAAATCTGTCTAAAAATGGGGTGCTTCTTATAACCCGATGTGTCTTATAAACCAGCAAATACTGTAAATTTGAAATAAAAGCAACCATATTAGTTATAATTTTTTTGTAATTTGAGGGATACAATGTATGAAAATGAGCTGAAAAGGGGTGCACAACTAAAAAAAGATTGAGAACCACTTGGATATAACTGTCTCCACACACTTATATTTGTTTCTGCCCTCTTTATTTTAACATGTCATTTTAAAAACTTGGAAATCTTGCAAAGAACAGCCACACTTATGAGAAATTACATTAATATAATTTTGTTCTTAAACTGAATATAACTATTGTGCTTTTTGAAGAAGCCTAATGGTCATTCATACTGACTGGGAAGCAGGAGAAAGACACTTGAGTACAGAGCCGAATGTAATAGGGTGGTCCAGGATAGGAGGGGTTAATTTCGATCCTCCCCAAAAAGAATATTTTGAGATAGGTGAGGCCAGCTGTCATCTCAGTTTGGAGTGTACATAACTCTGCTACATTATTGCTTCCACTGCTGAAATCTGTATATGTCATGAAAAGTGACAGGATAAGCAGGATACGCTTGGTGCTCTAAAGTAGACTGGATTACAGTAATACCTCAGATAACGTTTACCTCGGATAATGCTAAAATGGCATAACGTTAAGTAATCGGGGGGAGGGGGGGAAGAGAATTGGATCGAATAACGTTAAGGTCCTATAGGATGGATCGGATAACAACCGCTAAAGCTTGTGCAGTTACAATGTATCTCTATGGAGCTTTAACGTTATCCGATCCATCCCATAGGATTTTAACATGCATCGGACAACACTAAAAATTGGATAACACCAAGACTTGTGGAACCAAGTCTTAGCGTTATCCGAGTATTACTGTACTTTCAGCACACAGTCTCACAAAGAATATAAAGTCACAGCCCTTTCAGCTACCTCAGACTTCTGTATGTTTAATTAAACTGTACCATGTATATCTCATTATCATATATAGCCTCATCATCCCACTGTGCTACTACTACGCAAACAAATTAAAACATGGAGTCATATACACAGCAGCTGTAACAAAAACAGTTTAAGTTAGCTTAATTGAAAGAATCAAAAGGAATTAGATGCTTAAAGTCTAAATGAGACGTGGATGTTTTTACTATGCGCTGTACTCTAAGATCATGTCCCCCAAACTAGAACATAAAATCCATGTTGATTAAAAAGAAATCAGAATTAAAATGCAATTAATTCTAGGGCTTATCCATCTGTATAAAGGACACATCTGCAGAAAGGCAGTAGGTTAAGAAATAAGACAACTAAAAAGGATCTTCAAAACCAAGAATTGTGTGTTATTGTATTTCCTTTTCTTAAACATAAAAAAACCCCTAATATCACAGTTCCAAGAGAAATCTGGGAAATAATAATTTTAGAATTGTGGAGTTGGAAAGGACCCTATGGATCATCTAATCCAGTCCCCATCACGATGACACATATGAGTAGCGTCTACCAGTGGATCAGAAAATAGACTATATTTGATTTGGTCTTCTAGTAATTGCTGCCTCTGAAGAACTTTCTGCTTTCTGTTTTATTAGTACCATAAAGGGGCTGCGGTGGCTCAGTGGTTAAGAAGCTCGGCAGTTTGAGACCCAAGTCAGCAGTTTGAGACCCAGGTACTGCATGACAGTTTGAGCTCCCGTCTCTGTCCCAGCTCCTGCCAACCTAGCTGTTGAAAAGCAAGAAGTTGCATGTAGATAAACAGGGACCACTTTGGTGGGGAAAAAATCTTGGGGACATGAAAAGAGCCTCATTTGGGTGTCCCGAGTGGAGTTTCTCCATCAAAAATCCTTTCAGCCCAGAATAATTTCTGACACGAAATTATTATTAGTACCATAAAGCCCCTCCTAATGTTATGAATTTAGACCTGCACTTTATCTGTGTGTGCACAGATTAGTCTTTATAAAACACATTTGTATCCTGCCTTTTGTCAAACGAACTTGAGTCATTGTACGTGGGTTATTCCTCTGTACTTTATCCTCCCAATAGTCCCATAGAGTAGGTTAGTTTAAAATAGAATATCTCAGTGGCATCCAGCTGGAACTTGAACTTGGATGGTGCAAGTCTCAATACAAAATATTAATCATGTCAGCACATCAGCATTATCCTGTGACCTATTATGTAAAATTCATTTTTGCATTTGGATTAGAATTAGCATCTAATACATTACTAAATTTGTACTGCTCCTCATTGCAGAACTGTAGTTCCGGGTTAGAAAGGTAACAGAGATATATGTTATTCCTTTAGACTCCAGGCTATTTCATCAATTTCAAAATCATTTTGGTTGTCTGCTTGCGAGTCTTTCACAAACTTGAAAGGAGTTGGCCCCCAAGCCAACATGTGTGTAAACTTCACTGGGCAACCAAGGATCTAACACCATAAATCCCTCCTGCAGTTCTGAGATGCTGGCAATATATCATCAGCAGAAGCACCATTACAAAACACTCCTTGGTCAGAAAGACACAGATGTGAACTCCTCTGTTTGACCTGCCTTGGCCCTTGAGTAATGACAGCTGCATACTGAAGCCTCACAAAGGCAGGAATCCGACTCTAATACAAATACCAAGCTGCAAGGGAATACCGAAGTAACATCTCAAACACCCTGCTAACAACACAAATTGCAGGAGTAAGACAATACCTTTCTTGTATCACTTTAAAAAGTCAAATATGATGTGTTTTTCAGGCATGCATCAATTTATTGTGCATAATGCAGGACAATTATCAATGAGAGTTCAAAACATTATCTGGTAAGATGTGCCAAGCTTTGTTTTTTAGAAGTGAGTTGGGGGGGGGGGGAAGCAGGCCGGATCTGTTATGATCTCCCATTCAACAAACATAACTATGCTTGAAGACAAAGTACTGTACAGTATATCATAAACACCTTTGCTTCCAAAACAAATAAAAGCAAGTTTCCCACATGATGGGAAGACCTGAGTCAACTAGGTAGAAGACAAACAAGAACAAAAACAGTTGAAAATTAATTTTATTTTTCTTTTAAGGTCCAGCGTAAGTAAGCATTGGCCTTCAATTCCAAATTCTCTCTTTTGGTATGTATGTGAGATAGTAAGGACACTCTTTCTCTGTCTTTAATTTTTATTTATTTTATTTATATTTCGCATTTGCTATCCCGCCCCAATCGGGTGTACCCGACTCTGGGCGGCTTACAAAACAAATACAATCGCAAACCCACACAATAAAATACTAATAATTAAAAAGTTTTAAAACTGTAAAAGTTCATAAAAACAGGGAACAAGCAGCCCCACGGAATAAAACCAAACAGGAAGGGAGGCTGTCACTTATATTAACCACCCTGTGTGGGACCCCACATTCCTTGGTCCCCACACTTGTAGGCAACACACTAGCATAGCACAGAGTAAGGCAAATGTAGGAATGAAATCTTCCTCAACCTTGTGGGGCGGGGTTTACAATGATGAGAAGGATATAAAATCTGTCAGTGAGGCAAACTGGATATCTGGGGAATTTCCATTTACATGTGGTTTAACAATTCTCAGATAGGGTGTTAAGGATTTGGTTCAAGTAAGAGGTAGCCTTCCTTTATTGGCCAGGATCCTAGTGGTGTTAGTGAAATGTTTGTGTAATTTGCTATGCCTAACTGAAGCTATATGATAAAATGTCAGCGCATGTCTTCCTCCTCGCATGTCTGGTCATGAATTTGATTGAGTAATTAGCTTTGTTTACACTTGTTTACAATCTGAATCCTTTCTTGCCCACATCTGGTGCCTGGGTCTAAGTGTTTCCCTCTTCAGTTCCCATTCCATGTCTTTACTTTTTTCTTCTTCTTTGAAGGCTAGCAGTCCTAGAGCTAGGCTAGCTGAGTTACCAAAGGAGGGGGGGGGGATGAGAAATTGGAAGAGACACAGAGAGAAGCTTGCCTTTCAGCCTTGCTCCAGCTTCTTAACTCTGGCTATCCAGATTTGCAGCAGGCACAGTGAAAGCACAGCTGCCTTAAAACTTTCTCCCCTGTTTTTTCCTTCCCTTTTGGTTGCCCAGTTGCCTCAGTGCTAGCTTTAAAAGGAAGGAAGGTAGAGGAGGAGGAAGTGATGGGGAAAACAGATCCAAGGACCACGTGAGGGAGGAGAAGATTCAAATGACAGCCAGTTTTCTAGCTAACTCACCTCTTGCAGTGCCACTGGAGCTGTCTCAAATGGCTTGAAAGAGAACAGCCACAAACTCTTCCACACCAGCTCAAACAATCACATCACCTGAAGTGGCCTGAAAGCATTCCGATTCAGAAGAAAGAAGCCCTCAAGCAGCGGTGCCCAAACTACGGCCCACAGGCCCAATTAGACCCGTGCATATAATTAATCCAGCCCAGGCTGAGTACCCGGGCTGTCCTAGGATCGTCCCCACCGCCTGACGTCACTTACAATGTCAGCCATGGCGGCGGTGATGATACTTTGTCCCTATTACACTAAGCATCCTCTGGCTCGATCCCCTCGCTTCAGCAGCCTTTGGGGACGTGGATCGCTGCGTTGGGGAAATTTTCGGAGCCCTTCCCCTTTCAAAATCCATGGGGCTAGGAAAACCCCATGGTTCAGCCAGGATGACGTCATCTCCAGCGCCGTGGATTCTGAAAGGGGGGAGGCTCTGAAAATTTCCCAAAATGCAGCGATCCAGGCTGCTGAAGCAAGGGGACCGAGCCAGAGGCTGCTCAGAGCAGTGGGGACAAAGTACGATTGCTGCCGCCACCGCCGTCACCATGGCTGACGCTGGAACCATCAGGGAAAGGAGCAGCCCACCTCCGGCCCCTGCACCTGTGTATCAGGGGCGGGACCAGCTTGGAGGAAAAAAGTTTGGGCACCACTGTCCTAGAGGCAGAGGAAAAACAACAGATGTTGCAAGGGAAATTCTGGACTGATTTGCATTGAGTTTTACATCATATAGTTATAGTACACAGAAATTAATGCAAATCAGACCAACCAATTTCAGAGTACAGTATCTCTAACATTATTTGTCAGTGTAGGTTTCCATGGCCAAGCAGGGATTTTAGTCCAAGTCTCTTAAATTATGGTCCATTGTCTGTCTACCCACCATACCAGCCCTCATCTTTCTTATATTTTAAGCCTCATGTGTTAATAACAGAAGTAAACTCCACTCTTGGATTCCCTAAAAATTAAAAAAAAAACCTGCTTATGTAGGACTAAGTCCATTAAACGGAATGGGTCATTGTTCACTCAAATACAGATCAAGGGGACCAGACTAGTGATGTTTATAACTTTGGGCTAAGAAAGTCCACTTTTGAGTGAGAATAACACGCTAATCTATGGTCCGTATTCTGAATTTCCTTAGTTAGAAAAGTATAATACAGTACAGTAATATTTTATTTTTTGCATTTATATGCTGTCCTACTTGCAAGAACGGCTTAACATGATGTGATAGAACAACATTAAAAACATAACAATCCCACAAAGTTAAACAATTTGGTTAAAATGTTAAAAGAATTCAACAAGTTAAAAATTAAAAGATAGAAAATTAAAAGATTAAAAGGGGGGGGGTCAAATCAACCAACAGGCTTGGGTCTTCATGTGGCCAGTATCTCATACCTGTCCCACCAGGCATGTTTTTACACCCTTCCTGAAGGGCAGCAACTCTATCTGGGTGCGTAACTCAGTTGGCAGGAGGCTCCATAGGGCTGGAGTGGACACAGAGAAGGCCCTCCTTCTGGTGCTAGAGAGATGCACCTCTCTAGCCAATGGCACAACAAGAGAGCCTCTCCGGTCTGCTCTGGTGGGACAGACAGATGTTCATGGGTTGACACGGTATCTTAAGTATCCTGGCCCACTACCATGTAGGGCTTTAAAGGTAATTACCAGCACCTTTGAACATCCGAGTGCCGGTTTCCTTGGGGTGAGGGTGCAAGCGCGTGGTCTCCCCCAAGGAAACTGGTGCTCTGAGCATCCGATTGCTGGTTTCCTTGGTGTGAGAGTGCGCGTGTGTGCACTCTCACCCAGAGGAAACCAGTGATCCAATGCTTGGGCCTACGGAGGCCCCCTCCTCCCAGCAAAGGGTCCTCTGGAGATCTCTGCCCCAAAGCCCGCAGGGCTGGTCTCCAGCCCTGCATGCTTTGGGGGCAGAGATCAACATTGGGGAATTTGAGGAAAATTTTTGCACCACACATTATCTTAACATTGTGCAGTGCAAAAGTTTCCCTCAAATTCCCTAACGTTATCCGGTTTTAACGCTGTGCGGTGCTCATGTTAACTGGGGTATTACTGTACAGTATAATGAAATAAGCCCTGGTGGCACACTGGTTAATAAGAACCCAGAATGTTGGGGGCAAAATGCTAATTAACTTGTGAACTGTCCAGAGTGTGCCCTAAGCACCATGATATATAAGTGTAATTGCTATTACTATAATATTGAACATAAGTTTTTGCTTTAAATTAAAGTTTGTTTCATTTCAGTTTTTTGCTTATGAGGGAAATTATTTAGAGTCTGAAATAGCTGCTTACTATACTACTGATCAACTATCATTCATTACATGGCTAATGACCTCTCTAAAACAGTGGTTCCCAACAAGGGGTACACAACCCACAGGGGGACTTCAATTCCCAGAAACCTAAGTCAGTACATTGGCTGATCAGTGCTTTGGGGAAATGACTTAGGCTTCTGGGAATTGAAGTCCAAAAACCAGCATTTGGGAAACACTGCTCTAAAATAAGCCTATCAGAAAAATTCCCAGCAGCTTTAAGTAATCTTGGGAGGAACGGGGAAGCAATTTTTTTAAAAAATACAAAAGAGGAATCAAGATAAAAAGATTTAATTTTGGTCTGCCACCCGGGATCTTGGAAGACTAACGATCAGTGTGAATTTTGTATCAATAACTGAGCTTCTGGACACCTAAGAACCTGCTCCTAGATATACATTATCTTCCCCACCCCAAAAATGTAAATACAGTAATACCTCGGATAACGCTAAGACTTGGTTCCACAAGTCTCGGTGTTATCCGATTTTTAGTGTTATCCGATCCATGTTAAAATCCTATGGGATGGATCGGATAACGTTAAAGCTCCATAGAGATACATTGTAACCGCACAGGCTTTAGCAGTTGTTATCCGATCCATCCCATAGGACCTTAACGTTATTTGATCCAATTCTCCTCCCCAGATTACTTAACGTTATGCGATTTTAGCGTTATCCGAAGTAAACATCCGAGGTATTACTGTAAATGTAATACTATGTATCCTTTCTTTGTCAGCCAGCAAATCAGAATTCTTTTTACAATAGGCCAGTCCAAAACATTTATTTTCATCAGAAAAGATCACTGTTTACCACGTGTCTCTTGGCACCAATCAAATAAATACAAATGATGAAAGTATCCTACTATATTTAAGTATTTACTTTAGCCATGAAGCACCAGCCTCTTTCAATTTTATAGTTCACCACTTAGTACTGAGCAAGAGGTTTTCCTGTTTGAAAGTCATCTGACACATCTGATAGGTAACTGAAAGTCATAAGTCATGAGGGGTCCAAGTACCATGTGTAGCCTTCTAAGAAGAGAAAAATTCGCACATACCCAGCCTAATCCCTCATCTTTCTTAAGGGAAGTCTAACATCTGGACTCACAATCTGTACTCCAGAGCTTCAGTCCATCACAAATTGAAGCAGCTGAGCTATAAATCTTTAGGAAGAGGATGACTGGCCATGGAAAACAAAGATATGCACTTAAAACAAACACAGTTTGAGAAGAAGATAAAACTCACAGAACACAGAATGTTTTGGACACCTTTTCTAAAGGATTTGGGCAGATGTATCTTTCTTTTGAAAATACATTACTGAAAATCCTGGATCAGAGCTTATGGTTGCTAATGCCTTCCTTGTTTCTACTTCACAACATTTTTAGCACAACAAAAGGGCCAGGGCTCTCTCCACATCCCAACACAAGTCTTCTTCCCCACGACTACATTTTTTATCCTACCATGCTGACAAAAATATAGGTTCCAAAAAGGTCCTACAAGTGGCATGGGCGCAGCAACTTTCCCCCTCAAGTTACTTTTTAAATTATTGTTTTATTTAAAAACTTAACAAACATAACAGAAAAATATTTTTATAACAAAATGTTTGCCTCTTTACACTTTATGGGAGGTAGTTTTTCAGTGATTTTAGGAATTTTAAGGGGTTCTATAGTTTAAACATTGGGGATTTTATGTACGCTACCCAAAGTTGCATGTCGATTGGGGTCGCTATACAAATTAATTAAATAAATAAATACCCATGCTCAAATAAACAAATGATATAAACAAACAGTGCTCTCCTCTACCAGGACTATTAGAGATACCATCCCCCCCCCTTTCCTCCTCTTCTTTCAGAGCCCCATATACCCTTCAGAAATTGCATCCCATGAGATTATGTGAACTACAAAATCACACTTTTCTCTATAAATGTGTATGCTAATATATATAATTTAATGTATAGTTAACATACCATTCTGTTTTGTTTTGTTACTGTATTGGTATGTTGCTAACTGCTCATGCATGCACTATGGGGTGGCATATAAGAAGGAAGGAAGGATGGATGGATTTAAATGCCTGATGAAGTTGAGAATTCATCTCTCATGACAAGTGGCCATTCAGGTTTCCCTGCCTGGTGACACAGAAGTTAATCTGGTGTCCTATAACGAAAAGGTTGTGAGTTAGCTACTGAACAGGACTCAAGGTTGACTCAGCCTTCCAACCTTCCAAGATTGGTATAATAAATACCCAGGATGTTGGGGGCAAAATGCTAATTAACTTGTGAACTGCCCAGAGAGTGCACTAAATACTAAAGGACGGTATATAGCAAGCAATATTGCTTGCTTTGGTTTATGTCACCTGTAAGACTATTCTTATGAAGAATGTCATGAGCTTGTACATGCCTTGTACATACTCTTCTCCCCCATTTAGGCACCAATGGTTTTGGGAAATAAACCATGATAGACAATCTACTCCTGTTCCAAAACACAGTGAAGTCTTTCAACAGTTCAGGGTTTATATAACAATAAACTTGCTAACTGAAAAGTAGTGGAACTTTTCTGATGCATTCACAAAGGAAGCAAGAGGGAAGGGAATGAATCCAAAGCACTTAACACTAAAACACAAGAAGCCAAACCAGATCTCCTGTGTTGAGCAGAGCAGACATACTATTGATGAAAATTAAAATCTGAAGAGGCATTAAGTTATGGTACTGTATATATATGAAATAAATATATCTTCATGGGAAAATACTAGGTGCAATAGAGGCATAAATTGAACACCCATAATGAAAATACTTTGCTTGTAACATACCAATACTGTACCTTTTATTACATCATTTTGGCCCACTTATTCAAAGGTTGGACATCACTTGGATAAAGTGAGACCACCCTCTTAGTTCATTCTGCAGACATAAACTTGCCAATCTCTTACCCATTTATCTACAGATAAGGAATGTAAGACAAACTTTCCTTTCTTGCTACAAACTAAATATAAATACCAGTTAAGCTAAATACAGAAGCAGTAGAAAGAATCTTACTGGTCTTTTTAACAGTGGAGGAAACAGTCTTAAGCTAAGGAAGCTTGCATTCAGAAGCTACAATATACTCTTTAGAATGCAATCCTTTGAAGACCAATAGAAAAAAATTAAATGGATAGGTTTTTGTGTGTTGCATTGTACAATCTGTTTTGAAGAACAAAAGGTGATACACATCAGACTGATACATGAAGAGATGATCTCACCCGGCTGTTAACCTAACTAAAAAGCAAGATCATTTCGTGCAAGATGTGCTGGTTAAATACAGTTGTTTGGTCTCTGAGCTGCATTAGCATTAACAGAATATAAATGCAGGCTTCATTACACAGGCAGAGCATTGCAAATAGATTTCAATCATCCACAAACTGTTCAACCACATTGAAAAGTGGAATTTTAGAGTAGTAGCTCACGTTTTTCCCACATTTGTGTTCAGACTATGGTGAGTCTCAGTGCTGTACTGTTAGAAACACTGTCTATTGTATGAATTCATACAACAAAACATGCCTTGTGAGAAGTGGCAGCCAGTGAAAGAGAAGAAAGAATGGCACTTACAGATTCAGTGAGAATACAGAAGTGTGTGCCACACTTTGGGGACTCCAAAACACATCTACATTTTTATAGCTGTGAAATGAATGGTGTGATTTAAAGAATAATAAACTTAAGGCTTTTCAGTCCGGATTCAAAATTAGAAAAATATATAGTGGCATGATTTAATAATTTAACTTTTGAAAATAAAAAAAATACACTAGTCTTGTTCTTCCTCTTTTCCATTTATTTGTAATATGATAACACTTTTATTTTATATATTATATAGCTTTACAGATTATTTTATGCATCTAATAAAATAAAATAAAATATTGCTGTGTTGTCCACAAGAACAAAACCAATTTAAAATCCAGTTACTTTTCATCCATGGGGAGCCACAGGTCGCACAGATGTCAAAGTGATGAGGAAATGTAATCATCTGGGGCTAGGAATGTGTACACAGAAAACAGGAAAGATTAAACGTTGTTATTTTTTTAAAGTTCTCTCCCATTAAGTTCTCTCCCAGGATACTTGAGAGACCACATCTCCCCAAGATTATATCTGTCTGTCCCACCAAAGTGGACCGGAGGGGCTCCTTAGTTGTGCCATCAGCCAGAGAGGCTTGGCTCTCTGGCACTAGAAAGAGGGCCTTCTCTGTGTCCGCTCCGGCTATGTGGAACCACTTGCCTTTGGAGTTGTGCCTCCAGATGGAGCTGTTGGCTTTTAGGGTGTGAAAACTTGGCTGGCAGGAATGGTGTGGGGTTGTGATGGCTCACTGACCCCTCCCCGCTGGTTTATTTAACATCCTATACTCACCTTCCCTCTCCTTTAATTAAAGGAACGAGACATTTTAAATTGTTTTAAAATTATTTTTAGAGTTTTTAACTATGTTTTGTATGTTTGTTGACTGGTTGTAATCCGCCCTGAGTCACTTATGTGAGTAGGGCGGAATATAAATTTAAATAAATAAATAAATAAGACAATACTGTAAGAATTGTATACTTCAGCACTTTTTGTAAAATGTGTTAATAAAAAACACTTTTATGTTGTGAAAAAATCTTATACTGTATTTTGCACAAGATACATGGTTTCACATAACAAATATATATTACATGCAAAAATACATTTCTTACACAAAACATCTTTTTTCTGGATCCCATACCTTTTAAAATGCTGGTACTGATGAAAAGGGCCCTGGTCTTTTTCTTATCATGTTAGGAGTAAAATATTCTGTAGCAAGGAACAGCTTTTTAATGGAGTATATCAGTGCATCAAATCATCCTTTCTTGTTGATGATGAAAGAAATTGCATTTCTTATCGCTTTAGGATGCACCGTCTTGTTGAGGTAAAATGATATTTAATTCAATGTGGTACATCTTGATACCATAACTACAAATAATTATTCTTTCCAGCAACAAGTTGGATATTTTATACACCTCCTTTGGCTAGCTTTGCCTATTTGGATTTTTTTCTTATCTGTGCCAAATATTTTTAAAAATACAGTTTAGCAGAATGTTAATTTAGGTCTGCAGTCTGCTTATGTTTCAAAATTTTATTTGGACTTAATTTTGCATGACAAATAATTCAAAGGATAGCCAATTATTCAATAGAAGTTTGCATCTCAGATTCTATAGTTCAGCACAGTCAACAAACATGTTTTTTTAATGCTGGAATTTACTATTTAATATAGTGACTGGAATCCTGTTGCCTAAAACTGTAAGTCATAACTAGAGTAGACCTATTGAATCAATGGAATGGACAGAGAAGTTGACTCATCAAATCCCAATTGATTTAATAGGCTTGCTCTAAATGTGACTTACTATGCTAAGTAACCAGATTTCAACCACTGTACTTTATGGTTCCAAAAAAATAATCATGTTAGGGAGCAACTGCATTGACAAATAGTATAGGAATCACGTTGAGATTTGCACAATTAGATTTGTAGTATTTTCCGTTAACTACACAATGTACAGCTCAATGCAAATCAGACCAGTATTTGTTCCCCCTACACCAGCAATTCTCAAAGTTTTCAGGCCATGGACTTGAGCACACCTCCTGGGCAGCTGATCACGTGGTTCCTCCCACCCAGAAGCAGAAGTAAAATATGTGCCATGCATGTGCAGAATGTTCTGCGCATGTGCAGAATGTGTTTTACCTCAGCTTCCAGGAACAGTGAGTGTCAGGGGCTGGATGAATTGGCATCGGGGGAGGGAGTGTCTGGCCTGCAGGTTGTTGGTTGCGAATGCCTGCCCTAATCAATGCATTTTACTTCTGTTGTTAGGGCTTTTACTTCTTTGCAAGCAAATCTAGTCACATCAGTCCAGGTGGATGTGCTTGCTTGTGCCCATGCAGAAAAAGCAATGAAGTCATGTGCAAAGATCAATTAAAAGAAGTACACGGCTGGTGTTGAAGGTAACATCTTAAGTTGTTTGCTTGACAATTATATGTAAACTGACATTTTTAAAATATGCAATAATTTGACAATTTCTATTTTAAGTATTTATTCCCTCACTGCTTTAATAAAGCAGCAGGCACAGTCGATTTTCTAGTGCAGGGGTTCCCAAGCTTTTCAGGTTGCAGGCCAGTCATGTCGTTCAGCAGGCCAGTCACGTGGTTCAGCGGGCCGGTCACATGGTTCCTCCTACCAGAAGTGGAAGTAAAACACGCCTTGCAATCTGTTTTGCAACAGGATGAGATAGATTTTAAGCTGCCATTTTCTCTGCATAAACCAAGGGTGCCCAAACTACGGCCTGTGGGTCAGATCCGGCCCCGATGATGCCAATTCATCTAGCCCGCACGGCCCTTATCGCTCCCAGAAGAGGAAGTAAAATGCACTCCATACTCCCTCTTCTGGGAGAGACAAGGGCAGCATGGGCCAGATGAATTGATGTTGGGGGTCAGATCGGGCCCATGGGCTGCAGTTTGGGCACCCCTGCTCAAGTGGTTAACATTTTCCAATACTTAAACCACTTAATTATACTTAAGCTCTTAAATAGCAAGAGTTTATTTCTCTACAATCAAGGTTTAAGATAGAGAAATGATGGGAAACACCTGAGGAGAATGTTCTATTTCAAAGTTTTCTGTATACTGTACATTTACACTAGCCTAAAGGCTTTGTTTACTGCTTTATTAAGATTCGTCTACAAATTTAATTATTTGAAATCAAACAGCCATGACTTTCACCATCTCTCTGGGAAAAACTGAAGATGCAACAAAGGGCACAAGGGCCATATATGTCCCACAGCCTGCATTAGGTCCACTGTTGTACAACCATAGGAATAGGAAGTTACATTAATCATAAACCAGTTAGGCAAAGTTCTTTCCCTCAAACCCTTTCAATGAAGCATATCAGAAGAGCACAACTACAAGTGGAATTACAGACATACTGAAATTATAAAATTCCTCTCTTTGTACAGACTTGTAGGAATGAATAGGTCTGCTATGTATCTTGTGTTAAACTGCTACTCTGTTTAGTGGCAACAAGACATTTTCCCTGCTCTAAACTCTAAACTGCTGTTTATCTTAGTACATACCACAAACAAGAACAAGCCAAGATGATAAACAACTTACATATTTTTAGCCAATGATGAGCAAAACTGGAACACAGGCTATGGGTGTATATTTCTAGAGCTAGTGGCTGAATGTTTGCAGTTATCTCTCCAAATGTTTCTGTGTATTCCTGTTGACTCTTCATTTTCCCTTGCAATGCCCTTTCCTAGGCTTACACCAGTCCTCACACAAATATTCCAAATTCTCAAGATGAAAAAGAATTTTGCAGACTACAGCCTTCTGCAAGATTCTGATCATGACCTTACTCATTCACTTTGAGCAAAAAGAAAGAAAGAAAGAAAGAAAGAAAGAACTTGATATATTTGGGACACTACTTCGAAAACTTAGGAACAATTGTTCTACTTTGAGCTGGTGGCAAGATTAAAGAGTCCATACCCTGGATTCTGGAAAGTATATAAAGAACTCCTCCAAATGTAGAGGAGTAGAGGCTCTCATAAGCATGTTTGTATATTGTATTTCATCAACAGTCTTTCTAGGTAACCTGGAGATATGAACAAATTCCTCAATACAATCCGCTGAGCTGATGGCAACAGAAAGCTGCCAAAATTCTTTTCCAAAGTGGTACATGATATGATTACCTTTTCCTTCAATACAAACAGACCTAATCCAGTAGCTATGGAAGCTTTTATGGGCTACTGTTTCCTTAATTGTCCAATTTTCACAGCACAAGTCACCAAAAGTCCCAACTTGGGATAATTTGAAACAAACATTGGTTTGTGCAATCCATGGCAAGCCTCCCGAAACCCTTTGTGTAAATGTAAGTATAAAGAATATATTTAGCAGTTTTATCACACAAGAGATATTAGGGTCAAGCATTCTGCTCCAATACCCTGAATGTAATTCTTGCTTGATAAAGAATGTAAAATATTATATTCCTAAGAATCTGCCACATACATACTGGAGGTGAAAAGAGTGCAGTAGTCTTAATTCACTTAGACAGCTTAATGCATGCTCAACCCTCAACCCTAAATGCATAAATGCAATTATGACTTTCCTTGATTGGCTGCCAATGTGATATAAGTCTAAGAGAAATTAACCTTTTCTATTCAGACAAAACAATAAATGGGTTTCCTTGAATACAGTGGTTGAGGAATCCAAGTTCTTGACCCCAAATGTTTTACTAGTAGTGCTCTATGCAGTAGGGAACAATCAGAATGACATCTGCTGAAACACAAGTGATTTACGATATAATTTGTTCTGCATATGTGCCAAGAGGAAAACTCCTAAACCCAACAAAAATCAAGATTAATGACTGATTAACACACAAAAAGAGAACAGTTCAATACAGGTGGTACAAAAAGCTCTCACCACCCCATCCCACTCTCTGCAAACTTATGATTGAGAAAGTTAGTCCTGAGGTCATGTTAAGCTCTTTTCCATCCTATCTTCCTTGGGAAAAGGGACAAGTACTGCTACTTAGTTTTTTCACTGCATTCTTTGGGTTGTGTTGAAGGGAGTCACAATAAGGAATATGCTGTAGATCTAAGCCTTAACTGAAGAGAATATGGTCAAAATCCTCTTGTCACCATAGAGCACAGAAAGGCAACTGAACAAACAGTGTGCATTATCTTGTGCACTGTTTGTCAACCAGTTGCTGTGTCTTTATTGCATAACCAATCATACAACAAACAGTCCAAAAATTAGAAAACTGTTTATGCAAATGCCCTTATGTAAATGCTAACTTCAACAGAATTTGGGCCAATGTATTTACTATAGATAATACATTATTGAACAGTCATCCCACAAAGGTAAAGAGGAAGAGAAACCAGATTTTATTTGCACAGTTACAATTGCATCACACAATCTTGAATATATGAACATCAGAACATCAGTATTTGGTGGTACTGGAAAGAAAACTTCATCCATATCCAAATTTTCCAATAGATTTTTTATTTGTACAGGCATGACAAGCAATGCACTTCAAATGTTCAGAAAACTGGTCTTTGGATTTTGTAAGGATTGCTATGCCTTTCTGTAACTTCTGCTCTTGCTCAGTTCATTCCATGCACTCCCTTTCCAGGGGCCTTATTTAGTTCTCCTAATTGTCACAAACCCTAAACAGTTTAGCAACTAGCATCTCATAGATTTTTCAACAGGAACAATTAAGAACCCATAACCAAATTTACTCTTAAGATATCAAATCCTGATGCTCCAATGCAAAAGTCAATAACTGCACTATCATTTAAGACCACCAGTGTCCCTAATGTGATTTGAGAGATGCTGTATATAAGAGAGGACATGGACATCTATGGAAAAGAAAATGAGGCACCAATCTCCTGAATTTTATGTCATTATTTTATTGTATTAAAAAAGATGGTACATGTATGGAATATACTTACAGACCACCATGTAACCTCCTTGCCCCCATTAATATTGCTACAAATATCCCTGGAAGAGACTGTGTTTCCATAAAAACTGTCGTAAATGGAATCAGATCATTGGTCCACCTAGTATGGTACAGTCAACACTGCATTGGCTTTAAAGGCCAGTGATGTTTTTCTAAATGATTATGGGGGCGGAAGTAAAGCACAAATCATACCACATCAAGCTACTAAATGTCTTCAGTCACTTCTTTTCTTAAACAAAAAAAGGAAGGGAAAGTCAAATCCTCTGCACTGCATTTAGACAAAGACACTTATGTCAAAGTACGGTATTTATCAGGCTGGGCTATGAAAGCAGCCACATGTCTGTAGGCCATTTTGTGAGATGGAGTCTGGTGAGGACCACACAATGGTCTGTAGGCCTTTGCTTCCAACCCTTGAGGTCCAGGAGTATGGCAGCCAGAGTCCCCAACAGATCAAGGAGCAGAGAAAATGGCTGAAGAAACCAGACACTGGGGAGGTTTGAGAGCAAGCTCCAAGGTGTGAAGGCAAATGGAAGAGGAGGAAGGAGGTATAAAAAGGAGCCCTAAGGGAGATAGTGGTGGGAAGACTGGCGTAGTCTGAGGCACAGATGGAGGTACACCATTTCCCCCTGGTATGAGAGGAAGAAGACAGAGAACCTGAGTTGAGGGAATCCACAGAAGAGTCAAGTAAGACTCCCCCTGAGGGTGGATGAGCTCAGAGGTTCAGTTGAGGTATCTGCTGCACATGCCCACAAGCAACTAGGCCTAAAGAAACCATACAAGGCATGTTATTGAGGGGGAACGGCCCATCTGGAGATTCTGCAGAAATAGCATGTGGGGGAACTTCCAAGTGATCCAGAGGCTGAGCAGGCTAGGCAGTGGAGAAGATAGCAACAGTGGTATCTAAGAGAGCAAGCTCAGACCAGTTGGGAAGCCCCATGAGCCATGATGTCTAGGTGTTGTCTGCTTGTCTCCATAGGTTTCAGGTGAAACACAGTCTTGAATGAGCCTTGGGCTTCTGCAATTTGAATAGGAACCCCTAAGAAGAAGGACTGAGGCTTTTGGAAACAATGAGAAAGCTAGTTTCCAGGTTTGGCTGTAAATCATTGATGTTCCAGAGCAAGTTTGTAACTACCAGGCTGAATGAGTCAAGCAGTTCAATAGCACAAGAGAGACGGCACTAGCCAGATCCATAAGGGAAGAGCAGCTCCACACATTTAGCTTTGCCCTTTAATGGCCAACTCTTCCACCACATTGTTACATTAAGAATATGAAAATAAGGTTTATGTCCTTGCAGACTGCTAAGTTATCCTTCCTATTAGTCTAGTCCAATTTTTTCTCATTGTAATCACACTAATATATAAATAGGAGTCAAGCAGAGGTTTCACATCTGGCCTAGACATGGAAGAAATATTATTATATGCATATAGTGGATTTGGTAACCAATTACCTGATTTGGTCACCACAGAAGAGTGATTTAAATCATACAGCAAAATGTACCAACAGAAAGAATAGCAGCTGTCTTTTTTTAAAAAAATGACAAAATTGACTTGGGAAAGAGGTTACATTACTACAGTCAAACCCCGCATAACAAAATTAATTCATTCTGCGAGGTTGCTTGCTATGTGAGTTTTTCGCTATGTGAGGTTTTTTTGCACAGCGAAAATTCCTATGAAAAACTCACATAACAAAAATTTCTATGGAAAAACTCGCATAGCGAAAATTTTTTGTTATGCGTGTTTTCCCCATAGAAATGCTTGTTATGCGAGTTTTTCCATACGAAAAGTCCGACTCGCTTAGTGAAAATTTTCGTTATGCGAGTCAGATCGCTTTTTGAAAAACCCACTCGTTATGCGAGTTTTTCGCTAAGCGAGTAGCTCGTTATGTGAAGTTTGACTTTATTTCCAAAATCCATTCTTTACTAAGACAGTCTTTATCCATAGGCAAATAGTGTGGGTGCATCAGACAACTATTAGGAAAGGTAGCCAGGTACTAATTATTACATCAATTATTATTATATTTTACTAGCAGATAGTAGAGATTCATCATTTAAACCTCAAACTTTGACTATCTCCAACCAGCCAACTTCTGCCTGCCTTCCAGAGGGAGGGAGAGAGTAAGCCACCTTGCCTGTCTCTTGCTGCATGCATGAATGCATATTTACCCATGCAAACATATGGAACATATGCCATGGCTTCGTGCATTCACTCCAACTTTGTCCTGACTTTTAACCCATCAACCAAAATGGGCACCTGCTGCCAGGCCAAGAAGAGGTTCTTATGGAATCTCCTGCCTCACGGGGCAAAACAACTTGGCTGGCTTGGGGTATTTGGGCTGGGTGGGTATTTAATATTCTAATTTAGGTACCAAAACGTCATCACCTGCCACAGAGCTGGGGAACTAAGCTACATTACTTGTATGACTATGCTACCTCATTTTATGAATCACTTCAGCAGGCTAAGACTATAGCAGAAACACGGGAAGGATCAAAATTCTTAAGCTTATATTATTTCAACTTTCACCAAATCAATTATTTCATAAATGATAGACATTAATTGGAAGCAGCTGCAAAATGATTCATTCTCTTATAGATAATTGCATCCACGTATGTGAAACATTAATTTTGATAATTTCAAAGCTTAAAAAATAACAGCTTCAGGAATGAAGCCTATCCAGCCAGGAAACAGGTATTTACTAAGGAAGCTGTGTGAAAAATAAATAAAACTTAGTTGTGAATGGCAACCAATCTCCATTTTAATATAACACCGATAATGGCAGAAGGACACAATAGAAAATACTCTGAGAAGACAGCCAGCAGCAGAACTTCCATTCTTGGAAGCATGTAGGATTTTAACTTCTTTCTCATACTTAAGAGCAGAAAAATGAATTCTTTGAAGAAATATATATATATATATATTATATTTATATTATATATATAAATATATATATATATATATTAAATTCTTTCCTTTATCTTCTCTGCCTCCACTCTACCCAAATTATTTTTTTAGACCCAGTGCCATCAGTTGTTTATGTAACTGGAAAAGAGACAGACATTTTTCTTCCCAAATGATTTAAAAAGCTCTGGTGTTAAAAGTAAAACAGAGAACACAAAGACATTAAAAAATTAATCATTCTGTGCAAAATCCACTGGGAATAACTGAAAAATGTAGTTCTTTGTAACCTACTGCCTCACTTCCTCACTGTGCACAAAGAGACTCCCTTTCCTGTACATATGGAGAAAAACAGGGAAAGAATTGACCCAGGGACCACTTTCCACCACAGTTTACTCCTCCATGTGAAATGCCAATAGCATCCATAATGGAAAGTTGGTTCTTATTTTAGAGTGCCTTAAATAAGCTTGACAAAACAAATCTTCCACAGCTACAACATTCTCCTATGCACAAAAATGTATGTTGCAAACATAAAAGGAAACACAAGTAAATAAACTCATGGGTTATGAGCCATGCTTTGAAGACAATGGTCAAAGAAGCTACGGACTTGGGTAGTCTACAAATGGGAACAGCAGCCTCATCCCCCAGGCATCATGAGAATGGCACAATCATTTTCCAGAACCACCTACCCAAGGACTAGCTGCATTTTTGTCCAATTATCAACCCATATGTTTGCAACCATTTCTATTTCCAATAAAAACATTCTTGACTGTATACAGCAGGCATTCACAACCTACAGCCCGTGGGCCCAATCCTGCCCATGGAGCTCATTAATATGGCCCATGGTGACCACACCAGCATCTTCAGAAGCTACCACCACCACCGGAAGTCCGAAAATGTCACTTACCATAGCAACGGGAATCATGCCATTTTTCTGGCTTCTTCCACATGCTCCGCCACTCCCCACAAGGGGAGGGGGCTTTTTGGAGCATTTTCACTCCATTTTGGGAATTTTCCACTGCATTTCAGCAGCTACACGCAAGGTTTGGCCACTTCTGGTGCCAGGCGGAGCTTACATCAGTGTCTGGGCTCCCAGCACGAAACCAGGAAGTCTCTATGCACCTGTTCCTACACTTGGAAACGGTTTCTTAATCTCATTTCATACTACATCTTTTGCCAACTAAATAAAGTCACAAAGGACTCATCCAAGTTAATTAATTATGTTCCATGCTGATCAAATGTTGCCTCAGGTCAAATGAACAAGAACATCCAGAGTGATGGACAATACAGACAACCATTTTGGGTTTGATAATCTATGCTTTAAAAAGCCAGTAAAACTGTTGAGGCTGAACACTGCTTTATCATCTTCCACCCCACCTATCCTCCTGTTGCTTGGAAGATATGGTACCTACATCTTGGTTTATATCAATCCAGATTTCTCATTTATATCAGAACTGGAGAACTGTGTCTTACTTTTGATGGCTAATAAAAATACACCAGGATCACAGAAGCTTTATCAACAACATCTACTGCTTGTATCCATTTGTTTATCTAGCTGCAATTTTGCTGGTATCGAAGCACTATTACATATTTACACACAACAATTCTTGAGAAAACAATAGGGATGGTATTTTTGTTAATTCTCAGACTATTAATCCCATAATTCTTCATTCAGAAAAATCTCAGGAGAAGGTGGTCTCAAAGATATAAGAGGGGAAATGATTGGAAGGGGGGAATTGTGGTAATAGACTGATGAATAAGGGGAAATCTAGATGAAGACTCCTGAGTAGCCCCATCCTGAGGCACCCAAAGAGATTCTGCAAGCCTCTTGCTTCAGCAGGCCAAGAAATATTATAGCTCAATGAAGACACAACTGCCCTCCCACCCCTACTCCAACAACTCCCACTCCAAGATAATCTCAGCTTGAATGCCTGGAAGATGAAATGTGAGTTATTTAAGGTCTGTCAGCTCCCCCTTGTTGTTGGGGATAGTGGCAAGAAAGAATTAGGACTTTTCCTCCTGTTTATGTGATCAGGGAGGATGAATCAACAACCCTCCAACTCAGGACAAAAAGTGGAACTGAACTTGGCTCAACATGGGGAATCAGGGCAGGACAAGCACAGTGGGATAGTGCAGCACAGGGGTCGGCAACCTTTTTAAGTCGGGGGCTGGGTCACGCTCCCTCAGACAGTTACCACCACCACCCCGCTGGTGTCCCCCCCAACACCGTAAACACATCCACTTCCAGCAGCAGCAACAGCTGGAGCGAGGGTGTGGGTCAGATGATTTGGTACCACGGGCTGGATCCCACCCATGGGCCGTAGGTTGCCTACCCCTGGTGTAGCATTATGTCCTTGGATTTGCTTAATAAAGCTGAGTAGAACAATAGCTTCAATGTCTGCCTTAAGGTCTGGGTCTGTACAACTTTTTGATACCTCCCTCCCCATAGAAGAATTGGGGATTGCACGAATATTTTTTAAATAAATATATTACTATGGATATCGTACGTTTGTCATATCATTTCAGTCTCAAAGTTATTTACAAATCTCCCGAAAACAATTTTTCAGAAAATTAATGCCATATTCTGAAAATTGTTGGGAGATTCGCCTCCTTATTTTTTTTCTTAAGACGATGCAACAACCATTTTCAGAATATGGATTCAATTTTGTGCACTTGAATGGGTATCATAAAGGATTTATTTTGACACATTCAAACAAATGAAAAATTAATTCTGATTCAACTAGCTTTTTATATGCAATCATGAAACCAAGCTACTTGGTCAGGGACTGAGGGCTTTAAAAATATTTCTGTCTAGCCATATCTAGCTACATAATGTGGCTTTCTATTGCCTTCCACAATCCAATGCTCCAGCTGACAGCATTTCTCCATACTAAAGCTCGACCGGTACCTTTTTGGGTTCTAGTTAGTACTGATGTAGCTGCTACTCAAAATCTGGTGAAATGTAGAAGCAAATTAATTCCTCAAGACCTCACAATTTCCTGGCCCAACTCATTCTCTCAAGACACTACCATTGCATAGGGTGAGGTTTATTAAACTGTAACTTTCTACTTGGCATGGGTAACTGAAATAAAATATTAGCAATAGATCATTTGCAAGGACTGCAAATAAAGAATTTACCCTGTTATAAAGCTCTCTGTACAGCTATTTGTTTGGCTACCATAAACAACAACTAATTTTGCCCAGATGAATAAGCAAACTGTGGAGGATAATGTTTCAATTCCTTCTCTGCCAAGGAAGAGATATGTGTTCCTCTGTAGCTAGTGAAGCAATACAAAAGCCTGAAGAATGACAGTCCTTCCATCCCTTGCCAGCCATCATGTGGCACTTTGCACCGCCGCCGCTCTCGCTGGAACATCTGCGGCGGGGCGGAGAAGCCGACATGGCGTCCAGCTCGGGGATTCGCGCCACCTGGCCCCGGAGCCCTGCCCTGCCGTGGGCTTTAAAAGAGAGACGCCGATGCCGGGACCCTCGCACCGCCGCCGCTCTCGTTGGAACATCTGCGGCGGGGCGGAGAAGCCGACACGGCGTCCAGCCCGGGGATTCGCGCCACCTGCCCCGGAGCCCTGCCCTGCCGTGGGCTTTAAAAGAGAGACACCGATGCCTATAAGACCTGCCCCCCCCCAACAAACTTTGGCTCCTCATCCGGTCCGACCCGGAGAGAGAGAGACGCCAGTCCCGCTATTACCGCCACAGCTGAACCACGGCCAGCCACTCTCCAGTTAAATGTATATTTATTAATTGAAATATTTATAAGGGTTGAGGACTTTCCCTATTGCTTTGTACTGTATATCCATGATTGTTTTTGTATTTCTTTGGCTGTACTGTATTTATATATATATATATATATATATTTTATGAAGGTCTTGTCGACCACATTGATTGTATTATACTTGTTATATTGTATGTATATTATGTTTTCTATTGTAACATTGTTAGCCGCTCTGGGTTGCTTCGGCAAGGAGAGCAGCATATAAATTTGAATTTAATAATAATTAATAATAATAACTTACCTACTGAAAAAAATACACTATCCAGCACATACACTAGTACCCCGAATAACGTTATGACTTGGTTCCACAAGTCCTGTCGTTATTCGGTTTTTAACGTTGTGCGATACATTGAACACACAATGTTAAAAAAAGCCCTGTTTCCCTGGAGGCTGCAGGAAGCGAGAACATCGGGATTTGAATCCTGACATTTTGGCTTGCTGCTGCCTCCAGGGAGGTGGGAGAACTTTGGAAACAGCTTGGAGCGGATTTCCCCACCTCCCTGGACCCGGCGGGGGGGTCAGAGACCCCAAAATTGGTAAAAAAAAGTCCGTTTTTTTTACCAATTTTGGGGTTTCTGACCCCCCCCCCCCCCCGCCGGGTCCAGGGAGGTGGGCAGACCCGATCCAAGGTGTTTCTGGGCTTCCCCGACGTCCTGAGCCAGTGCAGCAAGCCAGAATGTCAGAGTTCGAATCCCGATGTTCTGGCTTCCTGCACTGGCTCAGGACGTCGGGGAAGCCCAGAAACACCTTGGATCGGGTCCCCACACCTCCCAGGACCCAGCGGGGGGGTCAGAAACCCCAAAATTGGTAAAAAAAAACGGACGTTTTTTTTTTACCAATTTTGGGGTCTCTGACCCCCCCGCCAGGTCCAGGGAGGTGGGCAGACACGATCCAAGCGTTTTCTGGGCTTCCCCGATGTCCTGAGCCAGTGCAGCGACCCAGAATGTCAGGATTCGAATCCCGACATTCTGGCTTCCTGCAGCATAAAAGAGGGTGGGGGAAGTTCAAAATTAGCGCGCATCGGGTCTCCCGACCTCCCTAGAGCTGATGTGCGCTAATTTTGAACTTCCCCCACCCTCTTTTATGCTGCAGGAAGCGAGAACGTCGGGATTCGAATCCTGACATTCTGGCTTGCTGCACTGGCTCAGGACGTCGGGGAAGCTCAGAAAAAGCTTGGATCGTGTCTGCCCACCTCCCTGGACCCGGCGGGGGGGTCAGAAACCCCCAAATTGGTAAAAAAAACGTCCTTTTTTTACGTCCGTTTTTTTTTACCAATTTTGGGGTTTCTGACCCCCCCGCTGGGTCCAGGGAGGTGTGGGGACCCGATCCAAGGTGTTTCTGGGCTTCCCCGACGTCCTGAGCCAGTGCAGGAAGCCAGAACGTCGGGATTCGAACTCTGACATTCTGGCTTGCTGCACCGGCTCTCGACGTCGGGGAAGCCCAGAAACACCTCCAGAGAGATCAGAGGACCCGATCTACAGCTGCAGGGTGGCTGGGGAAGCTGACGGGGACTCCCTGTCGGCTTCCCTAGCCACCCGCCCATGCCTCCGCAGCTGTGGGGTGGCTGGGTAAGCCGATGGGGGAGCCCCCCGTCAGCTTTCCAGCCTCCCCACCCCTGCCTCCGTAGCTGCAGGGTGGCTGGGAAGCTGAACGGAGAACCCCGTTCAGCTTTCCACCCACCCTGCTGCTAAGAACGACTGTATCGTGTAACGTTAAAATCGCGTTACTCGATACAAGATGTTTCCGAAAATCTTGTAACGTTATGCGGTTTTAACGATAGACGGTACTCGCGTTATACGGGGTATTACTGTACCTTCTTTCTCGTTGCAATGGAAACCAATGTTCTCTATCTTACATGTGAAACCAAAAGTGCTGAGGAAGAGAATTGGAGAGAACTGCTCCTCCTGCACCTCTTCTAGTAAAGGTAAAGGTCATCCTTGCTTGAAAGCCAGTCATATCTGACTCTAGGGTTCAGT
Source organism: Furcifer pardalis (assembly GCA_030440675.1). Taxonomy (NCBI): domain Eukaryota; kingdom Metazoa; phylum Chordata; class Lepidosauria; order Squamata; family Chamaeleonidae; genus Furcifer; species Furcifer pardalis. The sequence continues at coordinate 62,315,112 of CP126893.1, read as the reverse complement.
GCTCATCTGTGTTTCAAAGCCGAAGACCCAGCGCTGTCTGCTTCTGCACACATTTCCGTGGTCATGTGGCAGACATGACTAGACACAGGAGCGCACAGAACACTGTTTACCTTCCCACCAAAGTGGTCCTTATTTATCAACTTGCAATTTCTTGCTTTCGAACTGCTAGGTTGTCAGGAGCTGGGACAAAGACTGGAACTCATTCCGTCCTGTAGTATTTGGGTATTGAGCTGCTGACCTGCCACCTTCCAGTCAACATCTTAACCACTGTAATCAGTCTGCAAATGGCTTGACCTGTGCATCACAGGGACACAGCAGACAAAACAGGCTGGTGACTGTAGCACTATGGAAAGTTGCTTCAAACTTATTCTGTTTCAGACTTGCTCTGAAGAAACCTAATAGTACAGTTGAGGCCTTATGAATCCCTTCCCCCATGTTACACCTCCTGGACTCCATTGCTGCTGCCTCAAAAAGGATAAAATCTTAAGGAATCCTGCCTGAAGCCTTGGAGAACTGCTGCAGATCAGAGTTGGCTACAGGAACCAGTGGTCAGTCTCAGTAGAAAGCAGCTTGCTAAGTTCCTAACAGGATTGAGGGATCCCATAAACTTGTTACTTAAAAAAAATTCCAAACTAAAAGTATTGCTAGCCAGTTTCAAGGAAAGAACTGAAGGAGTGCTCATGAGCTGGCCAAAGACTAGTCCCAGACAACTGGTGGGATGGATATAACATACTGGAGTTCTTGACAACTGTTATTTCTAATTACTCCCCTTTCCCAATAATAAAAATATGAATGCAGTGCATTACAATTGTAACTTACCAAGAGATACCTTGCTTCTTTCTGCAACATATCTATAACTTTTAAATTTACTTTAAAAGTGAAAGGGAACAGGCCCTCTAGAAGTATCGCACAGTTCAAGGCTCACGATGTGCCTCATGCTCTGTTGTGGAAACTAAGGAGATGATGTAATAGATGGGAAGACAGTATGTGTTTTATCACGCACTAGCTGCTTGGAACATTTAGATTCTCTCCAAAAGTAGTTGGTTTTGAAAAATAGTAAAGTGTTGCTTATAAAAAATATAACAACTCCCAATATTAGGATAGGGGAGAATGTTTTTGAAACTATTTACTTTAATTACTGGAAAGAAGACAAAAAATAGTATTAGAAGCTCCTTCCTCGGTAGAAGAAGGGGGGAAACCACAGAGCACCTCCATCTCTGAAAGATGTTTAACCAGCTGAGAGGATAGCAAAGGAACCAAAAGAAAAGCTAAGGAAATGTCTTTCATTGTCCGCTGCTGTCACCTAGTGGCCTGCAAAGCAATGATCAACCACCTACTGCTTAGCTTTCCTGAGAAGAACAAGCATATACGCCTCAATCTGTCTTCATATTCATACACTAGTACCATGGATAACGTTATGACTTGGTTTTTAATGTTGTGCGATGCATTGATCACACAATGTTAAGAAAACAAACCCTGTTCTCTTTCCAAAGAGGAAAGGGAATCGGGGTGAGATGGGGATCCAGTCTGCTTAGCAAGCTGGGGGGGGGGGGGGTGTTTCTGAAAAGAAGCTAGGAACACTTTTTCCTAACCTCTTTTCAGAAACCTCCATCTGGATTGCTATGGGGCTTAGCAAGCCAGGGGGGGCTTCTTAAGAGAGGCTTGAGACCTTTTTCGCAGCCTCTTAAGACCCCCCCCCCCCCGGCCTGGATAGCTAAGCACCTTAGCAAGCCAGGCCTGGGTGGGTGGGGGTGTTCTGAAAATAAGTTAGGAACACTTTTTCCTAACATCTTTTCAGAAACCTGTCTGGCTTGCTAAGGGGCTTAGTGAGCCAGGCCGGGGGGGGGGCTTTTTAAGAGAGGCTTGGGACCCTTTTCCCAGCCTCTCTTAAGAAGCCCCTGCCCCGCCTGGATAGCTAAGCCCCTTAGCAAGCGGGGGTGTTGGTGTTTCTGAAAAGAAGCTAGGAACACTTTTTCCTAGCTTCTTTTCAGAAACCTCCATCTGGATCGCTAAGGGGCTTAGCGATCCATGTTGGTGTGTGTGTGCACATGCACAATATCTCCCCCAAAACCCCAGCAGTCCCAGTGATCACCTAGGGCAGCTGGGGTGTTGAGGGAGAGATCATGTACATGCACAGTCTCTCCCCCCAACACCCTGGCAGCCCCAGCGTGCAACTGGATCTAAGGTTTGGTTGAGGGGAGAACGGGGACGTGTGCCCTCCCCCTCCAACCAAACCGCCGATGTGAGCAAAGATCTCTGCCCCAAAGCCTGCAGAGCTGATCTTCAGCCCTGTAGGCTTTGGGGCAGAGATCAACATCGAGGAATTTGAGGCAAACATTTGCATCACACAAACGTTATGTTAATGCCTCAAATTCCCCAACGTTATCCGATTTTAACCAAGGTATTACTGTACATACATAAGTGCAAACACCCAAATAACTCCTTAAATAAAGTATACCATATAAATATGACACTTTTTGCTCTAGAATCAAAAGATAGGTCTCTAATGAAGGTGCATCTATCACAGGGGTTCCCAAACTTTTCGAGCCATGGGCTGGTCACATGGTTCAGGGGGCCAGTCACTATGCCCCATGGGCCAGATCTTACTTCCGACACCAATTCATCCAGCCCACGAAGCCCTCGTCACTCCTGGAAGTGGAAGTAAAATACACCCATGTGGGCACATTTTACTTTCACTTCCGGGAGCAACTGATTGGCATCAGTGGCCAGATTAGGCCCAGTTGCCGTAATTTGCGCACCCCTGATCTATCACTTGCAGAAAGGAAATTTCATCTTCAAAATTTTGCCTAAAGGTTGACAGAGTAGAGCTATCATTGCAGAGCAGTATCCAGGCCATATCATGCTATACCTAAAATTATTTATCAGTTACTTGCTATTTTTGTACTGTTTCTTCCTTCCAAGAAGTGCAAGATGACATACAAGGGTCTTCTTCCCATTTTTAACCTTCACGACAATCAGGCTGAGAGCATGGCCGACCAAGGTCACTCAGTGAGTTTCATAGATGAGCGGGAATTTGAACTTCAACCTTTCCAAATTTAGTTGAAAATCCTAACTACACACACACTGCTGATCCAAACATACATGATGAAAATAGTAAGGGGACTGAAATAAATTCCTAGTTTTTCCAAACTTTTTTTTTAATTGAATCTCATCCCTTGGTGTCTTGAAAGCATATTTCTCATGCTTACCCAATGCTAGAACTGTACATTTGTCAGTGCATTAATTTCAATACCATCTGAGTAAAAACTGAATAATCACAATGATGAGAACATTGAGCTTGAGCCAGACATCCTAGAGAGTGAAGTCAGAAAGGCCCTAAAAAGCACTGCAAACAACAAAGCTAGTGGAGATGATGGTATCCTAGTTGAATTTTTCAAAGCCCTAAAAGATGATGGAAACAAATTATTGCATTCTATAGGCCAGCAGATTTGGAAAACAAAACAGTGGACACAGGATTAGAAAAGATCAGTATACATTCCAATCCCTAAAAATGGTAATGCCAAAGAATGTTCAAATTATCAAACAATTGCACCCATCCCACATGCTACCAAGGTTATGCTCAATACAATACAAGATAGACTGCAGCAGCATGTGGAGAGAGAATTATCAGAAGTGCAGGCGGAGTTCCGAAGAGACAGGGGAACTAGAGACCACATTGCCAACATACATTGGATCATGGAGAAAACAAAAGGAATATAAGAAACAAGTCTACTTCTGTTTCATTGACTACACAAGGCCTTTGACTGCGTGGACCACAACAAAATGTGGCAAGTAATTAAAGAGATGGGAATACCAGAACACCTTATATGCCTCAAGAGAAATCTCTACATGAGTCAAGAGGCAACAGTTAGGACAGAATACGGAATGACGGAGTGGCTTGGAATAGGAAAAGAGTAAGACAAAACTGCATTTTGTCACCCTGGTTATTCAACTTATACACAGAGCATATAATGCACAATATAGGGATGGAAGAATCACAATTTGGGATCAAAATTGCTGGGAGAAACATCAACAACTTGAGATACGCAGATGACACTACCCTAATGGCAAAAAGTGAGGAAGACCTAAAGAAGCTCCTAATTAGGTTGATCGAAGAGAGTGCAAAAGCTGGCCTGAGATTCAATATGAAGAAAACCAAGAAAATGGCAACAGGCCCTGTCAGTCCCTGGAAAATAGATGGGGAAGAAATAGAAGCAGTGACAGATTTTACTTTCTTAGGATCCAAAATCACTGCAGATGGTCATTGCCGCCATGAAATAAAAAAGCGACTGATTCTTGGAAGACAAGCTATGAGGAACCTGGGGAACATAGTTAAAAATAGAGACATCACCTTGAAAACAAAAGTTCACATAGTCAAAGCAATGGGATTCCCGGTGGTAATATATGGTTGTGAGAGCTGGACCATCAGGAAATCTGAGTGCAGAAGAATAGATGCCTTTGAGATGTGGTGTTGGAGGAGAGTTTTGAGAGACCCCTGGACAGCAAGGAGAACAAATAGGTCAATCTTGGAAGAAATCAACCCTAACTGCTCCTTAGAAGGTCAAATAGTAAAGATGAAGCTAAAGTACTTTGGACATCAAATGAGAAGAGAGGATTCAATTGAGAAGCCGTGATGCTGGGAAAGGTGGTGGAAAAAAGGAGGAGGGGCAGAAAATGAGATGGCTAGATGGTATTGTAGACAGAATGGGCACAGAGCTGGGCGGGTTGAGGAGGATGGTGAAGGACAGGTGGGCCTGGAGGGCAATGGTCCATGGGGTCGCAGAGGGTCGGAATTGACTGTGCGACTGAACAAGAAAAAAACTGAAGATCTTAACTACAGCTTTTTATCATCATCATCAATCTAATAAATGTAAAAAGTTCTTTGTAACATTTTTTATATTGAAGTAAAAACTTATTGGAGTATCTTGGTTATTTGTCTTAGTTTGCAAAGTTATGAGTTAGGAAAACAGCAGCAGGAGAGAAAATGGGATCAGCCTAATCTCAGCCCCTGCCCTCTCAATGTTAGTTCTTTTCTATGCAAACTAGCATTTTGTATAAAATCACTAGAAGCATTTAAAATTGAAAGGGGTATTTTTACTTACAGTTACCATCTGTAGCAGGTGTTCTCAACCTTTTAAAGCCAGGGGCCAGGTCATGCTCCCTCAGACAGCTTTGGGGGCCGGCTGGCCATTTTGCCCTTCCCCCAAAACATGGCACTTCCAGGTGTGGTGGAGGTGGTGGTAGTGGGCCACATGAAATGGCTCTGGGGGCTACATCCAGCCCACTGGCCACAGGTTGAGAATCCCTGATCTATAGTTACAGTTAGAAGATTTTTTAAAAAGGAAATGGAAAATGGAATCACCACACATGGAAAACTTCAATGCTTGCTGCTTAATTGGAGGTTAAGAGGAAGAAGAGGAACTATCAAAAACAATGGAAACCAGAAAACAAACAGGAGGAAGGGACAAGGGCTTATCTCAAATGCCAGAGGTCAGAAAAGAACTATACCAATTAAGTTAATGGCAAAGGACAATCATATTAGGCTGTAAATCTGCTTCCCATTGATACCAAATGTCAATATAGGCAAGATCACTATTTTCTCAACAATGATATTTACAAAGATGCACAAGAGATAAAAGCAGTAAAGATTTTTTTAGTAAAACACATCTTCTTATATTTCTCACATGACATTTCACAAGTTGGGTCTCCATTTTTTACAATCTAACAATTAATTCAACAGATCCAACTATGTTTTGAACAGTGTTTCGCCTCTTCTTACCATTCTGTTCCTCTAACTCATTTCCAATTTCCTGTCCCATCTGCTTCTGACGGGATAAAATTGAAGAGAGGGCATCAAGGCCAGCATCTTGTTCTGCACAGAAACAGACACATGAAATCAGTCAATAAAAATCCTAGCCTACTAATATTAAATCCCAAGCTTATAAACCACAAGGGCAAAAATAAGAAAACTGACGTTGAACATGTTAAAATACAGACTTCTTATGAATGGCACTGAAATGAATCCCAGCTAGACTGAATTCAAGAACCTTGGATAAATGCTGACTGTGCTGGATCATTTCTAAGAAATAAAGTTTAGCCAAGATTCCCAGACTTTTAAGAAACTGGAAGTGCAGTTGCTCTTCAATCATAAGAACAGAGGATTCTCCAGCACATTCAATTTAGTCTCCTGATTAAGCCTTTTTGATTTTCCAAGAAAGGTTTAACATGACTGAGAAACAAATCTGTGATGCAAGCACTAAGGAATCTGGAGAGTTTTTCAAGTTGTGTGCAAATGTAACGTTCCTTCGAGAAATAATCCTTCTCTTGGCAGAAGAAGCAATAGCAACCATAGCCAGAAAAAAGTCTCTCTCTAGCCTCACAAAATAGTCTCTATTTTAGAATACATGGACATTAGCTTGGTCCCTTAAATAGCATTGAATTGAGCTTTAGTTGTATAAAGATCTTTTTAGTATAAGACCTTTCTTGCCAACAAATAGTCAGTTGTCAGGTTTCTCCCCCAAATCTATTACTACAGTTACTGCAGATGGCATTCCCTAAAAGAAAAAAAACTTCATGGATGCAAGAGGAAAGAATCATGTGCCACTCACTGTTGAAACAAAGAAGGCAAGAGATTAAAGGCTTACTGACAGATCCATATATCTTCTTGAAGAAGTCTTTTACTTCCTCCCCCAATTTACCCCCACCTGAAGCACAAAAATGGCTTTGAAATAGGAAGTGTGGATTCTTAATGTTCCAAAACAAACACTAAAGCAGCTTAATATATTTATGGCTTTCTGATAATTCAGGTTGCATGCATTATTTTACATACGAATAACATGTCAAACACAAGATAGGAATTGCAGGTGGTGTGTGGGATTTCCAGATCATTTTAAAAAACCTATTATGTTGCAAAGGATCCTACAAACCCCAACATGAAATTACAGTTTAATGAAAAAGAAAATACTAGTAAATTGCAACAGCAGGACAGTGGAAAAGCACTAACTGAAAAGGAAACCCCAAATAATAAGAAGGCCAATGATCTGAGAGACGGAGAGGTATTCTGGCTCACCATACCCGAATAACTTATACTCCCTAATACTTCTCATCAATCATATATTTCTGTCTGCCAGCAGATTGACAGCTCTTGTCAGGGCAGAATTTATGCTCTGGTTTTAGACTCGTCCAAGATGGAGATTTCAATGTGGGAGAGAAACTTTTAGAGCATACCAGAGGGATTGGAGTGTGTAAACATGTTGGCCTTGTGGACTGAAAGAGATGGAGCCTAATATGTGATGGGAATGTCATGCTGTATGATCATTGGCTGGATTCCTCTAGGGGAATGACAAGGAGGTACACCCTGAGGGAGGAGATATAACCCAAAGGAGGGGGCAAGACACTCTCCTGATCCAATGCTTTTGAGTTAATGGTGATCTGCAAACATGTAGTTGCTTTACCCAGAAAAAGGTCCTGGGCTTTCCCCACAGAGTAGCTTTCTTTATTTTGATATGCTTTCTCAACTTTTGATGAACTTTCTTCTGAAACTTACTCTGATTACAATATATTTTTAAAATACCCGAAGATGACTGGAGTGTTTAATTTCCTATGTGCTACCTTGCTTACAACCTAGATTTAGATCAGGAGAAGGCAAGCTTAAAACGCCTGGACTGTTTAGCCAAGAGAGCTGGCAGTATCAGGTGGGATCCCATTATGAGGAGGCTGAGGTGCTACTTGTGAGTAAGAGATCCTGACAGCTCTATTTTGAAGTCCCAGGTTAACAGTAAGCCCAAAATGGTCCATGAGCCTTAATTTTGCTTAATAGCTCTCACACTTTGCAGGCCTATTCTAACCTTCTAACGATTTAACAGTCCAAGTTTAGACCCCTGGGTAAATGCAAATTATTATTATTATTATTAAATTAGATTTATATGCCCCTCTACTCACCTCACTGAGGCGATTCAGAGGGGCTCACATAACATAAACAACATATACAGTATCACAATCTCAAATATAAATGCAGCATAATGTAAAAATATAACAACAGATGCAGCACAGATAATACAATCAATAAATTTTACATAAAAAGAAAAAACAATACAATAAAATACAGTGTAAAAATACAATACAGTCAAGAGAGACAGCAAATTATCTTTGTTTCAACTAACAATAAACAAGATCTTGACTAAAAGTAAGAATTTTTATCATACTCACACAGCACTGGATAAGGATGAGATTTTCTAAGCTGAAAATTGACACTGGTTCACCCATTTACTTTAAATACATTATGCCAACAATGACAGGGATATAGAAGAGCCAGGCACTGGTGCCAATTTAATGAGGCTTTTCAAGAACCAGCTGAAAAGCATGTTCTTAGCTACCTACAGAGGTAATTTGCAAACCATGCATGAACAACAGGAGAAAATTCCCTTTGGTCAACATAAACATTCACTGAAAGACTAAAACATCTTGGTTAATCAGGAACAAATTCCATCTGAGCACAGGAAAGTGGTATCTATTTAAATAAAAACAAGCATCCTGTGCCACCATAAACTACAGTAGGTTACCATAACTGTGGGATATGTATCTGTGGTTTCAGTTAACCACATCTTGAAAGGAGAACATGAAAAATATTCCCCAGATGTAATTACTATATCCCCTATATACAATGCAGTATACAGGGCATAGGGACTGCGGTGGCTTAGTGGTTAAGACACTGAGCTTGACGACTGGAAAGTCAGCAGGTCAGCAGTTCAAGACCCAAGTGCTGCACGATGGAGAGAGGCCCTGTCTCTGTCTCAGCTCCTGCCAACCTAGTAGTTTGTAAATAAGAAATTGCAAGTAAATAAATAGGTACCACTTTGATAGGAAGGTAAACAATGTTCTGTGTCTAGTCATGGCTGCCAAATGTCCACGGAAATGTCTCTTTGGTTATAAATGGAGATGAGCACCAAACCCTAGAGTTCCATACAACTGACTTTCAAGCATGGGTGACCTTTACCTATACAGAACTTGCTACTTTCTGTGGTTTCAGGCACACACAGCAGTCTTTGAAATGCATCCTCCATGGATACGGCAGCGGTCGTATACTGTATATGTATAAGCATGTATGTATGCATATACAATGAGAAGGCATATGTGGAGGAACTGGTCAACGTCAGTAGTATCTGCCATGAGGCCACAGACTGTGAATTAAGACTAAGACGTAAAAACAAGGAGGATTTACCTTCTATAATCCTCCTTTGCTGTTGCTGGATCTCATGAAAGCCAAGTCCTCTTGTTTCCTCAGGCTCTTCTACAAGCCATGGGTTTGTCACACCTTGTCTGCCCCCTCCTGCCATTAGGCTAGACCTAAAAAAGTGCCAAAAAAATCCAAAGCAAAAATCTTTTACTGCAACTCTCATTGACTTTATATGACAGGTTTGCTCCTGCTGGTGACACATTTGGACTAGGTGAAACTAAATTCAAAGGTATGCAATTGATATCTGCCCTTGACAGTCCTGTATATCAGAACACCAGTAGTCTTCCCGTCACTGGGAAATGCATACATCAGACAGTCCCAAGGAAGAGCAGTGGAGTTCTTACTGTCAGCACTGCTACTTTTGAAAGTTACAGTTTCTGCATTTTTAACACAGGTAATAATAATTTTGCGAAGGGAGAATGGGCCCTTTGTTCACATTTTTAGAATGTTAGAGGCAGTTGTCAAAAACAACCTCATCAGATTATAGATTTTCTTATACTTTTGCTGAAATGCATAAAATACAAATAAGACGCTGCTCTCTCATAAATAATACGTCAACCCCAAAATAATATCAAACAAAGAAGGGCGAAGGGTACATCTAGATCTACTGCTGGATTTCCGAGTGATGTGTAGCAATCTTCTTAGATTTGTGACTGCCACTGTTTTCATGAGAGTAACACTATGACTGTTCCCAGGTGATCTACTTCAACTTGGCCTAAAAATCGATTATAGCCCTGAGACGGCCACTCTTCTGAAATGCTAACTATTTCAGGACCTTTTATAAATCCAAATAAAATTGATGCCTTTGATATATAATTATAGTCTTGCAAGGATAAACGGTACCTGAATACCATAAAGTTTCTTTTTTTATCCTTAGCTAAAATTCTCTTCTCTTAACAAGCTCCCAAAAGAATAGTCTACATCATTCAGTTACTATATTTCACCTTAGGAAACAAATATAAGCAAACTTTAAGGACCATGTCACACAAGAATGCAAAAAAAGAGAAAGGGATGAAATCCATATACTAGATGACTCAATGGCAATAAATAGTCTTTATTTACTGTGTTTTGTTTTTGCCTTAACATAGGTCACCAAGCAAGAGTTCCTAAAGACTATTTCCCATTTCCAAAAATACCAAACTTTCAAAAACAAAAAATAACGATCCCAGCACAGTTTTTCTGGGAGAAGTTTTTCTAGTGTGCCAAAATCTACGGTTGTTGCTCTGCTATCTCAGCTGAGAAACATTTACAATTTCAAAACAACTGTTCAGTTATAATGGCACAAACCCAACTCCATTGATGGCTTCTAGTCTTGCCTGTGATGAATGACTTGCTAATATAAAAAAAATCTTTCTGACATGTTTGCTAGCTCTCTTCCCACCCAACCACCACAACTTCCTCCTTCAACTGATTTTCCTCTTTCACTTTGGCAGTGTGAAGATTAAAGCTTATCCAATTAGCCACCCATAGCTTTTGCCAAGTTAATCACTTAAATCTTTGAAATTGTGACAGCACAATGGAGTGCGCAGATACGTTTTGATTATTAGGAGCAGATTTAACTAATTAAAAGGCTTAACAATGTGCCCAAATATAAAAGATGCTGGGTGGCTATAACCAAGGGTTGTGCCTCAACTTAACAGACAGCAGCTTATCTTCCTAAATGTATTGTTTCACAAGTTCAGTCTTGTACCATTTCTCAAATAACACAGATTAATCAGGCAGACCTTTCCCTACACCGTGGCCCACACATTAAGCTTTCAAACCTTAGAACAATCAGCAAGAATGAATTTCACTGCAGATCAAGTGACACAGGACTGTGAGATTAACCACAGTTTGTCTTGCAGATATGACAATACAGTAATAATTTTTGAAGTGTTTTGAGTGCCTCAACTTGAATCCACAAATTGTGACTAAACAGCATTTATGCATTTTGAAAACTACTATAAAGTAGTGAAGCACTCTGTGTGCCAGCAACATAGCAAAACATTTTCATTTTTCTCTCCAGGTGCTATTATCATTTTATCTGCTTATGCTGATCCAAGAGAAGATATTAACTGTACTCTAACTGACTACTACTGTACTTCTGAAAAGCTTGGAGTAACATTTTCTAACATTTAACATACATATACAAAAATGTAAATCAAAATCCATGATAGCTGTCAAATGCCCTATCTGTAGACATTGTGCCACTGAAACAAGACACAAATAAAACTTGTTGTTGTTGTTCAGTCGCACAGTTGATTCCAATCCCCTGCGACCCAATGGACCATTGGATGCCAGGCACCTCTGTTCTCCACCATTCTTCTCAACCCACCCAGCTCTGTGCCCATTATGTCTACAATACCATCTAGCCACCTCATTTTCTGCCGCTCCCTTCTTCTTTCGCCCTCAACCTTTCCCATCATCAAAGCTTTCTCAAGTGAATCCTCTCTTATCATTTGATGTCCAAATTACTTTAGCTTCATCTTCACTATTTGTCCTTCTAAGGAGCAGTCAGGGTTGATTTTTTTCCCTAAGATCAACCTATTTGTTCTTCTTGCTGTCCAGGGTACTCTCAAGACTCTCCTCCAACCCCACATTTTAAAGGCATCTATTCTTCTATGCTCAGCTTTCCTTATGGTCCAGCTCTCGCAACTATACATAACCACCAGGAATTCCATTGCTTTGACTATGCAAACTTTTGTTTGGAAGGTGATGTCCCTGCTTTTAACTATGTTCCCCAGATTTCTCATAGCCTGTCTCCCAAGCATCAGTCACCTTTTTATTTCATGGCTGCAATCACCATCTGCAGTGATCTTAGATCCTAAGAAGGTAAAGTCTGTCACCACTTCTACTTCTTCCCCATCTATTTTCCAGGGACTAATAGGGCCTGTTGCCATTTTCTTGGTTTTCTTGATGTTGAGCCTCAAGCCAGCTTTTGCACTCTCTTCTTTCAACCTAAGCAGGAGTTTATTTAGGTCTTCCTCACTTTCTGCTGTTAGGGTAGTATCACCTGCATATCTCAAACTTTTTAGCAGTGTTAATAATAATTTCACATCAGAAATTATTCTGGGTTGAAAGGATTTTTGCTGGAGAAACTCCGCTCAGGGGACGCCTGAATGAGGCTTCTTTCATGTCCCCAAGATCTTTTCCCACCAAAGTGGTCCCTATTTATCTACGTGCAATTTCTTGCTTTTGAATTGCTAAGTTGGCAGGAGCTGGGACAGAGATGGGAGCTCAATCCATTATGCAGTACTCATGTCTCGAACTGCTGACTTGCTAGCCTTCCAGCCAACAAGGCGAGCTTCTTAAACACTAAGCCACCATACACCCTTCAGCAGTGCTGAAATGTTCTGTCTGGGCCTTGGTTGGCCTTCACTAAAAAATAGTTTCACAATTCTCTACAGGCTCTGTAAATAAGGGAGATTTTTAGAAGACAACATTAATCCTTACTGTGGTTAGCATTAGTTGTGCATTCTGTTTAAGCAGCTGCTAGAGTCTTACATTGTACTTATATCTGATTTTAACTTCAGTTCTTAATTTCACTACAGCAGCAATAGACTCTAAATCACAAAGCAGCAAATCAAATGCCTATCTCATTGCATGGGCAGTGCCACTAATCTCACTACTATTGCCCATACTAATATTGTAATACTCTTCTACCATTCCACCTCTAACTTTTCTTTTTCAACTTAAACTATGGTAATAAAGGGTGGAGAAGTCCAACCTTTCACAAACATCATCCTCGCCAGATAGGGATGCCAGTGGAAAGTTGAAGAAACCGAAGTGATAGACTGAAAACATTTCCATATTTCCTGCAATATCTGCAAAAAAGCTGCCCCAACAACTGTTACAGAAAACTAGAGATGGGGCCTCAGAACAACAGAGATTTTAAACTTGCACTATGAGAACTTGCTTTCAGCAAGGTATAGATTGTTAGATTTGCAGAAAGGTTGCATAGGAGTCTTGCTCTGTTACACAATCAGAACCAGGACTCATACAGTTGCAGCACTTTGCTGTTTTGATTAACAGAGGTAATAACATCATCTGTCAGCCTCATTCAAGACTTCTGTCTCCTTTAGGTTCAAATGCAAGCCTCATATTGTCTTCAAGCGGAAAAGAATTTTTATTGGCAACTCTGTATTGTCCTGAACTCAATCAAAATGGAAATGGCAGTCAAGAAATCAGAAGAAGACTGAGACTCAGGAGGGCAGCAATGAAGCAATAAGAAAAGATAATCAAACATAACGATGTGTCATTGGAGATCAAGACAAAGATCATCCACACTATTATATTCCAACCACCAGGTACGATTGAAAGTTTGACAATAAAGAAAGCTGTCAGGAAAAAAAGTGACTTGTTTGAAATATGGTGCTAGGGCAGAGCTTTGTAGATACCCTGGGTTGACAGAAATACAAACAAGTGAGTCCTAAAGCAAACTAAGCCTGGGCTAACCACATAGACAAAAATGACAAAACTGAGGTTATCCAACACTGAGCATATCATGAGAAGGCAGGATTCTCTATAAAATACAACAATATTGGGAAAGGATGAAGAAAGCTGGAAAAGAGGAAGTGCCAATACAAAATGGATTGACTCCCTAAAAGAAGTCACCACCTTAAGTTTACAAGAGCTGAGCAGGGCGGTTGAAGACAAGAGATTCTGGAGAGCTCTCATTCATAGGGTCACCATAAGTCAGACGCAACATGATGGCATGCAGCAACAACACCACTATAATGAACAAAACATCTCAGAAGAGCTTGGTCTTGACTACTATCTGATTACAAAGATCAGCTTCTGGTGGGGATAAATCACTAGGACTTGTTTGCTGATATGAGTTAACACAGTAAACTGTTGTGTTGAGCACCAAATTATAATACTGCCAGAAAGTCATTCTCTTTTTTATTTCATTTATTTATAGATTGACTGTTTTAAACTTACAGAGAAGAGTTCATCTCCTCTCGTACCATAAATGAAAGGAACTCCATTCTATCATTCAGTTCAATTAACATACAGTATTACACAGTATAAGGATACATAATCTTTGGCTCTCAAAATTCTGGATGGCTTACACAATCAGCACTCAACAGTATGGACACAAGATCCATCCACAGAAAAAGAACTACAGTAATACCTCGGATAATGTTTACCTCGGATAACGCTAAAATCACATAGCGTTAAGTAATCTGGGGAGGAGAATTGGATCGAATAACGTTAAGGTTCTATAGGATGGATCGGATAACAACCACTAAAGCCTGCGCGGTTACAATGTATCTCTATGGAGCTTTAACGTTATCTGATCCATCCCATAGGTTTTTAACATGCATCGGATAACACTAAAAATCGGATAACACCAAGACTTGTGGAATCAAGTCTTAGCGTTATCCGAGGTATTACTGTATTGTTGAAGACCCTTGGATATTACACAGTTAACTGGAAATCAATTGAAGAAAATATTATACATTGAAAGAAGTTATTCAGGCAACTATGCAAATGCCACTACTCTTCTAGTTACTGAGAACTGCTTCCTAATTAAGGCTGACAATGCTAGAAGGTACACTACTTTGGTGCCACCTAAAGTAATGTTCTGATCTGCATCATGGCCCAAGTTGTCACTTAAAATAAGAATTAGAAGCACTAAAGCCACTGTACCACACCAAGAGAACTCACATTAAAGCAGATTTCAAAAGATGTAAACTCACTGAATGGTGACCAAACATAAACAAAGATTAATTTTGAGAATGTCTTCACAATGGCGCTCCATGAGGACAAGAAGATATGTGATCACTGATGCAAGAAGGTTAATGAAGGTGATGACTGGGGTTGCGGAAGGGGAGTCTAAAGCAGGTTTCTTTAAAAGAGAGAGAGAGAGATTTTGAGGATGGATCAGATTTTTTTTTAAAGGTGATCTGCAAGGGAGAAACAAAAGCTTTTAAAGAATCAAATTGAACTACCAGGGCTCCACTAAAAAACATACACATCCACATATTTCTAAACTCCAAAAACGAAATATGATGAACCAGAACATATTTTTTTTTAAAAAAAACTGGAACTAAAAGAGAGGGCCCATAGTGCAATAATCAGAGGGGAAAGAGTAAGACTGTAGAACAATGCAAGAAAAAGATTAAACAGCTTTTGTGGTCATCAGCTTCACAGCTATATCCACTGATCCATATAATTTCAATATCCGCCATTCTCTATCCTCTTTTTTGACCTAAGAATATGATCAATTTTTAAAATATTTAGTTCAGAAAAAGCAAAGATAGGAGAGGGAAATATTGCACTCCCCCTGCTGGTATTTAATAGTATTGATTCACAATATTCAAAAAAATATTTTGGGATTTCATTTATTGCTATAGCATGCAATTCAGCACAGACAATCCATCAAAATGGAAGCCAATGCCTGGCAAATTTTCCATGACAGGTTAAACTACCTAATGTAAAATTCAGCAAGCAGGAGAGATGCAGGGATTTGTACTGCTTACTGGGGCTTAGATAAAGGTCACCCTTGCTCAAAAGCCAGTTGTATCCGACTTTTGGGTTCAGTGCTCATCTCTGTTTACTGGGGCTTACAAGACCATAAAACAATTAACATATGAGATATTCTTAGTTTACTCTCAGCAACACAGAGAATTCAAATCTCATTTACTCCATGCAAAATGTCTTAATGTTATGCAGACATGCTACAACCATCCTCAATTTTTAAGGAGGGGCCAGCTTGTCAAATCCAACCTATCCTCAACATAATTTGCAAACATTTCCATCAATTCTTATTTCTTTAGCTCAGGACTAATACAATTTTAAAATATAAACATTAAGAATTACTACAAGAGCCAATGGGCTAACAAAAATATAAAAAGAAAACCTCACACTGATTTGCATGAATGATATTACTTCACTATCTTTCTGCTTATGAAATTCTGCTACAATTGGGTTTTTTTTTTTTTTAGACAAAGACCACCACACCCTCCATATTTAGGCAGCTGAGAGCAACAACGGAGCAGAAGGAAGGGATGGTTTGCTGGAGAAGTCCAAATGGGAGGCAGTCTGTAATTCTGGACCAAATAAGTCTTTCTGATCCAGTTTCAATTCTCTCTTATCTGTATCCTTCCAGAATGCCAAAAGAATGCAAAGGCATCCTGCCCAGGCCAACGATGCCTAGCTACTTATTTACTTTTTGTTTACCAACTCTCCTAGCCTGAGATGCTCATTAGTTCTGATCCACTTTCTGCTTTGACATGATTTTGGTTCAGAGCCATTTGGACCAAGAATGGGTAAACCTCCAGAGGTCGCTGGATGCCAATTCTTATCAGTCTCATGCAGCATGGCTGATGATAAGTGATGTTAAGAACTGTAATTTAACATCTGGGAGGCCAGAGAGCCCCCGTGTTTGGCCCAGAGACAAAATGACTCAGTCCTTTTATCAGAAGAGCTTTGATGAGGCCTCTTTTGCTAATATTTGATTCTCAAAGCAACAGTGGCCACCTGGCTCTGACAAATTTGTGATCCAAGAATCAGCAACAACAGCTATAACAGAGAACCAATGAGCTACACATAGCTACCAGAATCCTCAGCTGTGTCTGACATGAAAACTGGCAAAACTGGCTACAGAAGATCTGGAAAAGATAATCCTGAACTAGACCAAAATTGACTACACCATAAAGTTAGCGTAAATTGAGTAGGAGGAGTTTGTTCATAGATAGCACATTGGAATATGGGTGCTCGAGAAGTGCATTCAGAATAAAAATAACTGCTTTTTCATGGGACAATGCTTTACCTTATTATATCTGGCTCTGTGCCTTCATTTTTGAAAGTTGCCTCAAGTTGTCTGTGGCGTGTGAGAAGCTCATCCACCAAGTTCTGCCGCCTGTCTCCTTCAAGTTGGGTGCTGCAGGAACTGGGTTAAGGCTGGTTGTCAGAAATAAATGGGCACAATTGCTAGTGCTTTAAATATTAAAAAGAAGCAACAAACCAATTCGAGTAGGACTCTTTTGTTCATCAAGACAAGAAGAATCGTACACTGTGATCCCTGTCAGCAAAGAAAAAATTATGCTGGATGACTAAATAAGAAAACATAGGCATCTGCTAAGAGACAGTGAGTACTTATGATTTCTACCACCATGCTGTATTTTTTAAAAAGGTGTTAGTTTTCTAGATCTGTGAAATATTCTGAACAGCAGCCCCACTTTGGCCCAATGGAGGAGCAAAATGCTGTTGGGATGTGGAAATTACATTGTTTGTCATCACAGCTCAAACAGATTTTTAAAGAAATCTACTCTACACTGGTCTGGGAGGCCAGTACAATAATCCCTCATTTACCTAAATGGGTGCTCATTTAATTAGAAGGGCTATAATGAAGTTTTTGATACTACAGAACATGCACTGGGAGAGGGGGAGTGCATAAATTCTGTACAGTACTTTGGCTTTCCTAAAGTGCTAGAAAAGCACTTGCCTGACATGCAATTAGTCAACTGGTTCCTCTTTCAAAAACAGAATGACACACCTGTTCTTATCTCGCTGCCATTCCTGGTATCACTGCTCTTCTACAAGGATACATCTGGCGTGTAGATACTGAATGAAACAACAAGTCCTTGAGATGATCAGTTTTTTCTTTCAGATTCTGTAGCAGCAACCTGATGGCAACGTTGAGCTGAAAGAAGATAGGGGGGAAGTGAATATACCTACAGTGAAATAGTAGATCAGACCATCCAGCACCATTTAAACATGCTTTAGTGCTCCCCCTCTTGAAAAAACCTTCCCTCGACCCTATGGTAATTTCCAACTACCGTCCAGTGTCTAACCTACCTTTTTTAGGTAAGGTCCTGGAAAAAGCTGTGGTGCAGCAGTTACAGGATGTCCTGGATGAAGCGGATTATCTGGACCCGTTTCAGTCAGGATTCAGGCCCGGATATGGTACTGAAACTGCACTCGTCGCTTTGGTGGATGATCTCTGGAGAGAGCGGGATGGAGGGGAGCCGTCTGTCCTTGCTCTCCTCGATCTCTCAGCGGCTTTTGACACTGTCGATCATGGCATCCTTCTGGGAAGGCTCCGGGGTTTGGGGATCCAGGGCACAGTGTTGTCCTGGTTTTCCTCATTCTTGAGGGACAGGACCCAGTCGGTGTGCCTGGAGAAGGAGGAGTCCAGCCCTAGGCCCCTGCAGTATGGGGTGCCTCAGGGCTCGGTACTCTCTCCTCTCCTATTTAACATCTACATGAAGCCGCTGGGTGAGATCATCCGTTCCCACGGGGTACGGTATCATCAGTATGCTGATGATACCCAGTTGTACATCTCAGCCCGTGGGGACCCAAGCGGTGCAGTGGAAGTCCTTTCCAGGTGCCTGGAGGCTGTTGAGGTCTGGATGGGGGAAAACGGGCTACAGCTGAATCCCGGTAAGACTGAGTGGCTATGGGTAAGGGGCCCCGCGTTGACACGGGAGTTACCAGCTTTGGTTCTGGATGAGGCAGTTTTGCCCCAAACAGACCCGGTGCGTAATCTGGGGGTCCTCCTGGACTCACGGCTACTGTTCAATGAGCAGGTGGCAGCCGTGGCCAGGAGGGCTTTTGCACAACTTCGTGTAATACGCCAGTTACGCCCGCTCCTCGACCGGGACGCCTTGCTTATGGTCACGCACGCTTTGGTCACCTCCAGACTTGACTACTGTAATGCGCTCTACATGGGGCTGCCCTTGGTGACCATTCGGAAACTCCAGCTGGTCCAAAATGCGGCAGCCCGGGTAGTGATGGGGCGCGGGCGTTATGCTCGGGCCTCTCCACTGCTTAGGGAGCTGCATTGGTTGCCAGTTTGTCTCCGGGTGCAATTCAAGGTGCTGGTCATTACCTTTAAAGCCCTATATGGTAGTGGGCCAGGATACCTAAGAGACCGCGTCACCCTAAGAACATCTGTCCGTCCCACCAGGGCGGATCGGAGGGGCTCTCTTGTTGTACCATCGGCTAGGGAGGCTCACCTCGCTAGCACCAGGAAGAGGGCCTTCTCCGTGTTCGCCCCGGCCCTCTGGAACCTCCTCCCAACTGAGCTGCGCATGCAGACAGAGCTCCTGTCCTTCCGGAAGAGCTTAAAGACCTGGCTGGCAGGACATGTGTGGGGTTCCAGGGATGTGGGATCCCATGTGGGGTGGTTAGTCTAAGGATTTTACCCTTCTGACGACACCCCCAGATACTGTTTTAGTCTATGAATTTTTAAATTTTTTATTGATGTGTTTTAACTTGGGTTGTAAGCCGCCCAGAGTCGGGCTTGCCCGATTGGGGCGGGTTAGCAAGTGTGAAATATAAATAAATAAATAAATAAATAAATAAATAAATCCAAAAATAGTAGCCAAGCAGTAAATAAAACTGAGTATATCTTATGTATTCAATGCTTACTAATCTTTTCGCAAGCAACCTAAACTGTATTCTTTTATCAGGACTTTGAGTTTTTAAAAGGATTTACCAGTAGTCTGCCAGTAAAAAACATTTTGACTCATATTCATACTTACACTGTGAGTTTATTGCACACTGTTTTAAGGAAACCACATGGACAGAAAAGTGATTATCAGTACAATATGTGGCTAAGATGCTGACTGGAAGGCGGGAGGTCAGCAGGTCAATTCCCGGGTATTGCAGGACGGCATGAGGTCCCGTTTTTGTCCCAGCTCCTGACAACCTAGCAGTTCAAAAGCAAGACATTGCAAGTAGATAAACAGAGACTACTTTGGTGGGTAGGTAAATAGTGGTCACATGACCACAGAAACATCTGCAGAAGCAGACAGTGCTGGCCCTTCCGCTTTGAAACAGAGATGAGCACTGAACCCTAGAGTCGGATATGACTGGCTTTCAAGCAAGGGAAACCTTTACCTTTACTATGTAAATAAATGAGTACATCAATCTATTTCATATCAAAGAAAGAAACCTTCTATTGGATTTTTTAAGCATCAACTCCAAGTTACAAAACATGGAATATACACATCTAGATAATTTTCCTATGTTACTACCAGTATGTCAATTTTGAACTCAAATGTAGCTCTTTTCTTTGTGTGATGGTGTTTCCAAGATTTCTTTCAAAATCTAGGCATGATGAAAACAGGAAAGCAATTGCATTCCACTGAGATTGAAAAAGCCATTCAAAATTAAATAGACTTTCCCATTTAGGTTGCAACAACAGATCTTTCTATTCTCATCAAAGAGCAGCAGTCAGGCTCCATAACATCACCATCACTGCGTCAGCTACTGGTCTTCGGAGCCTCAGCTGGCCCTGGTTAGTCAGACTACATGACCCAGCAAGGAGAGCCAACAAGCAAAACATAGAGTAGAGGAGGCTGCTCCTCACCTTTGCAGCACACTGTAAATTTTGTGGGGAATCTGGTGTTAAACCCTTCATCAGCCATCTCACTGTGCGTCAGCGTTTCAGATATAGCACAACAGCTCTCTTGCTGCGATCTATTGAAAGTCAAAGACCAGTAAATTGTAAAAAGGTGGCATAAATTGACAGTTAACTCAGTTCATGGCCAGGAACTCCTAAAATCTCATGTCACTATAATCTAAGATAATGAAGCAACACCATCCACTTACAAGACCTTTCCCAGGCTACAGCCTATTGTGAACTGAAAGCTCCTACGGCCACCCAGTGTCTGATACCATAACAATATAATAACAGACCTGAGTTATGTACACATTTGTTTAAAAGCACAATAAGGATGGAAGATAAATTCACAAACACTTCATCAAAACATATT
The DNA here is from genome assembly GCA_030440675.1 of Furcifer pardalis. Classification (NCBI taxonomy): domain Eukaryota; kingdom Metazoa; phylum Chordata; class Lepidosauria; order Squamata; family Chamaeleonidae; genus Furcifer; species Furcifer pardalis. The sequence continues at coordinate 62,294,169 of CP126893.1, read as the reverse complement.
TACTTAGAATGAATTCCATTTGTTATTACAAGAGCTAATATTTAATGCAATCTCCAGTAAGTATGCATAAGATAAGATGGTGGGAGAGTTTAGGAAAATAGAACCTAACATTCTGTGAGGTCCACCATCCATGGAGGGTGCCGATGCAAGACAAGAAGCAAGTTTTGTAGCAAGAAGAGGGCTAAAATCCAGAAAGCCTGTCTTAAATTAAACTTATTGGTCTCTGAAATGCCCTAGGACTCAGTGTTGTTTTCACTACAACATGGCCAACCCCTTGGAAATTTCTACATTGACTTGAAATGTACCAATAATTGCTCTTATGCAATTAAAGACTAGCATAATTCACGCGAAACATTCCAGACATGACAATTATGTGTGGACTACCTTACCTGCTTTTTAAAAACATTCTTTCTTTTCTTAATAAATCTTAGGGAGGGTAGTTTTTAAATGTATGTACAGTATATAGTAAGAATGGCATATCCAACCAAAGAAGAGAGAAGAGGGGGGAAATGATCTAACCACATTTTCAGATACAGTACAAGAAAATATTTGCTAAGTTTTACCTCCTCCTTATCTTTATCTCCAGCTTCCAGCGGAAGTAGATTTGTTGACTATTCTCAATACAAATTTTTTTAATGTGCAATTGTACAAAAGTGGCAAAATCTCAAGAAACAATCAAGTAATTGTTGGCTTTTTTCCTAGATGGAAGGTAGACTAGAAGGACATTTTTGTTCATTAAAAATCCTTCCCTGACCACAGAGAGCTTGACAGATGTGCTGAGTATTTTTCAATAGCAGTTCATAACATCAGTTGTTATGGCAATAAATATTGCCATTGTTACAGTAATTGCCTGCTTACTCTGGGCTCAAATGCGGGCTTTCTACTAGCTCCCCAAACTATTGACACACAAAACCATGCGAATTCTTCTTCGGACAACTACTTGCTAACTAACTGATGTATTTCACAAGGTGAGCCATGCATCCTAAACCATGGGAAGAGTGCCAAGAAGCACTAAGTGTTCTTAAAGCAAAACATGTCCTAAAATTCAAAGGCCATATGGTTGAAGACTCCTATGGAAACACGCCTATGAATATTGAAAGACTGTTATCCAACAGGATAACAAGGAAGCTGAGAAATAATTAACCTATTTTAAAATAGAAGAGACTACCCCTGAAAGAAGACTGTCGGAGATACTATTGAGTAACAACAAAACAGTGGCTGATTTCTTTATTTCAAGAGCCTTGGTCTAAAGGCTACTTTGGCAAGTGTACTTGATGCAGGTTAAGAAATACCAATGATAAACTGACTTTTCTTGAACATACATTGTGGAAATACAGCAACAATGGTGGTGTGAGTATGCAACAGAACCTCCAACACACCTAACAACTGCACACAATCGTGATAAAATTGAGATGCATGATACCGCGTGTGATGTGCCCCACCACACTTCCACCAAGATGTGAGAGCTTGTCTCAATGAGAATTTGTCAGGACAATGGATAGGACAAAGAGGTGCGGTTGAGTTTCCCCTACAGTCTCCTTACTTAATACCCCTTGAGAGGTATTAAAGGATTTGTACCACATTTTTTCACACCCTCTGTAGACCTCTTAAGGCAGCGGCCCTCAACCTTTCCTTCACAATGGACCCCCTTTAGATACTTTTTTTGGCTGCAGACTACGAGGGCTGAATTCAAAATTTAAAGCACTAGACTGCATCAAATATTTATTTCAATTTTCTCATGAAGAGTCTTTAAATTTGGAGAGAAGGGGAAATAAACTAATATGTTTAATGCACACTTTCCTATTATAATATCTTTATTGCAAAGATTCAATATGAATTCAAAATAATAGCTTCAACGTTCTTGCTCAAATGGCCCATTTTATAGTATTTTAATGTGCCTATTCCATATTTGATGCCAATTTTTACATTAAGATTTGATGAAAGTTTTTTACAGTTCTTCTTACCTCCCCCCTTGTGTTCAGTCACCATATATTTTTGTTTACAGGTTCAGGGCCACCACTTGGAGGAATAGACTTCAGCCCTATTATGGCCCTAAAAAGGGCTGTTGGATTAAGAAAATGTCTTTAAAAGAAAAACCGCTAGTTAAAATGGGTTCCACCAGCCATGTTAGCACCAAAACTACAACCACATTGAACCAATAATACTATATATGCATACAAAAATCACAAGAAAACGAAAGCTAAAAACCAATATGAATATAATTTTACAAATTGTACTTTACTTAACTCAAGCTGTTGGGTGAAAGGGAACATACAGTAATACCTCACATAACAAATTTAATTCGTTCTGCAAGGCTGCTCGCTATGCGAGTTTTTTGCTATGTGAGTCTGACTCGCATAGCGAAAATTCCTATGGAAAAACTCGCATAACAAGCTTTTTTAGGGGAAAAACTCACATAGTGAATTTTTTTCGTTATGCGAGTTTTCCCCATAGAAACGCTCATTATGCAAGTTTTCTATAGGGAAAGTTCGACTCGCATAGCAAATTTTTTTCATTATGCGAGTTTCCCCCCATAGAAATGCTCACTATGGAAGCGTTTCCATAGGTGAAGTCTGACTCGCATAGCGAAAATTTTCGTTATGCGAGTCGGATCGCTTTTTGAAAAACCCGCTCATTATGCGAGTTTTTTGCAAAGCGAAATGCTCGGTAAACGAGGTTTGACTGTATGTTCGGATAATTACAACTAATTCTTCTTCTGTGTCTAGGCTAGTCATGAAACTGCCAAAATGAAGGCACCTTTTGGTGAGTTCATTCTGCAGTGCTGCATTTCACTCACAAGCAAGCAAAAGCAAGCAGTTGCAGAGCAATGTGTGTAAACAGATATTCCTTAAAAAACAATACCTTCGTTGCTCAATAAAAAAGCTGCAACCAACATAATCAAAAGGATAACACTATTTACTAATCAACTGCACGCCTCTAATGCAAGCCATTAGCACCTGCCCTTGTGTCATCTCCCAAAGTGTGAATAAAAATGTATTGAACCTGATTTGGTTTATAGTACCTGGCATTAGTTCCTAAACAATTTATCAGGCCTTGAGGGGCACCGCCAGGACTGGGAGAGCACTTCACGCTTGTTACCAAAGGGCAGCCCTGAAAAACCCAGTGATGAATGGACTTGTTGGTGAATTTGAGGGCCAAGCAGAGGGTCACCTGGCAAAGGTGAGGATGCAGCTACCTCTCATGCGCATCAGGGAAGGTGTGGGAGGGGGTCTTGAGTAGGAGAATAGCATTGAGGGGAAGGGCTATGGCAAAAGGAGGCACAGTGCTTGCTGTGGGCCAGACCAAATGTTTCCGGGCAGCAGGTTCCCCACCCCTGCTTTTTAAGCCTTTGAGAACCACCTGTGGACAACAGGTTGAGAACCACTGCCTTAAGGGATAAAATCTTTGCGCCTCCTATTATTTGAAGTGAAAATATTTATCTTAATGAACAAATAAAGGGTGCCACAGGAAAAGGTTAAGGGAAAAAATAAGGGAACTATTCAAAAATGATTTTGATTTAGAAAATTTAAGAGGAATTAAGGGAATACCTCATACCTCACTATTGTGTAAATTTCCAGTGCTGAACTCAAACCAGGGTTCTACTTGAGAATTATTTATCAACATTCTTAACTGTTAAGCGATGTGGTGTAATTGCAGGTTTGGCATTCCTAACCCTTACATTGTAATATGTTCATGGCATAAAGATGGGAAGACTCTGGTAATTTATCGTTGTGAATAAAATAGGAGATAAACGTTTGCCATTTGGAGAAACACAATGTTTGAATAGCAACCAGAATATGGGAAGGAGGGAGGGAAAGAAGGAAGGAAGGAAGGAAGGAAGGAAGGAAGGAAGGAAGGAACGAACGAACGAACGAACGAACGAACGAACTGGCATATCAACTGCAACTACTGTATATAGCTGAGGAGTGGCTAGCCTACAGCATGCAGGCCAGACTCGACCCATGACACCATTTCATGTGGCCCGCAACACCAACACACCGGAAGCTGTAAACGCACCTGAAACTGTTGTAAATGCATTTACGACAGCCATGGATGCGTTTTACAGCAGCAATTACAGCGGGGGAACCAGGTGACCAGCCCGCTCAGCTGTCCAGGTGGTGGTGGTCAGGCCCATGGTGTAAAAAGGTTGGGAACCCCTGATATAGTTTATTAATTTATTCCACCTCTGTAATGGATGCTTAACCATACTGATGAGAAGATTAACATGTGAAGGTATATGTTGTGAGGGGCAATTTTCTAGATTAATTCCAAGATATTTTAAAGAACTGAGCAGAATATTAATAATTGTGATTTACTCGGAGAGTGTTAAGGGCCAGCTTTTTTTACTTCTTGTTGACTTAATACTCTTTCAAGGGGTTAGAAACCATTACTGCAATGGCACCAATGCAAAAAATTAAGAGTTTTTTCTTAAGACTGATATTAAACCCTGAGAACTTCAGATCATTGTATAGAATGTTACCTAACAGCTCTGCAGCAAAAAAATTCGGGGGGGGGGGGGACCAAAGTAATTAGTTTTCTAAAATGCTTTTTGTTCGGAATAGAAAAGGCAACATACTGAACTAAGACCCTTTTCCATCTCCATCACCTAATGTGCCTTTAAAATGCAGAGCTTTTCAGCTTGTTGAAAGTTTGCAAGTATCAAATGAGGCAAAAATGTGGGACAGAAAAGAATTTCTGATATAATGAGATATGACACTTAATTCGGTCCAAAGTTTGCCTCAATCTTATGTAACCAAATTAATCCTCTTTCATACAGTTTGCAGCAAGGAGGTTAAGATCGTCTGCCAGAATACTTGTAAACAGCTTCACATTTTGATTGAGAACTGTACTAGGACAGTATGAATCAGCAAATCCAGCCACATTTCAGGATTAAAACAATTCTGGCATGTTGTTACTAATCTGGAATGCAATTCCTACAAAGTTTTGAATTACAAAGGTATAAGAGAACTGAGAAAAAATCATCTATAATTTTTATAAAATGCATAATTGGACACGTCAAGACTAGGACTTTTCTAAGGTTTGAAATTTAAATTGTTTATTCTAGTTCATTTCTAGTGATTTTTTGAGATGGCAAAGCACTGTGGTCTGGAGTGAATAGAGATTACCTTGCTTTGTTCAGAAAAAAAGAAATAACAGTTCAAGGAAAATTTAGAGGAGCAATAGGGTTTTTAAATGTCAGTAAACGGATGGTTATGTTCACTGGAACTGAAAAAGATTTGCCCTCTGAAATATTTAATTAAAAGAAATGTGTTTTTCTTTTTCTTTTAATATGATAAAATAAAAGTATTGAACATGTGTTATTAAACTCATAATATGTTTGATTAGTAAATTGCAAATCTTTTTGTATTTTGTTCACATGCAACAATTTCAATTAATTTTTTTTAAATTCAGTTTTTGTAACAGTTTATATGTATTCTTCTATTTTTATCTTCCAAATCCTTAATTTCTGTCATGAGTCAGATTCTAATTGGAACCATGTTTTTAATGGAGACATTTTATATATATATATTAACATTTTACAGTTGTTTTGAGAGTCCTAAGACATGCATATTATTTTCCGTTAGCAACTGTGAAGTCAGGTTTTTATTTCATTTCATTTCCATTTAGTTGCTGTTGTTGGATTCTGTCAGTTAAGAAAAAGTGTGTCATCAGCAAGATAAAAGGTTCTAGGAAGCCTGATTTATAAAGATTTTGAAATGGTAGCAGTGTTAGTCTGCTGTTTCAAGCATATCAGAAACAAAACAAAGACAAAAAACATTGTGGCACTTTAAAGACTAACTGCGACTTGATCCATGAAGGTTAACATTAAAATACAGTAGTTAGTCTTTAAAGTGCCACATTTTTGTCTTTTTGTTTTGTTTACTCTCTGATCTCACAGAGATGAGGCAAAAAGAAAAAACAATCAACCCTGCCTTCAAGCACTGACGATCCAGCTATTTAATGAATGGCCAAAAGAGACTACTCAATCCTGGCACCCTGTATATATAGCCCATAGGATCAATGAGGACCAGGTTACTAGAGATTATTCTAGGGAATGGAACTGTGCAGTTGCAGGAAACAATATTTTTCAATGCATTTAGCTTGCTTATTCAATCTGTTTTTCTTGTAACGGAATATAAAGTAAATAAAGAGGATTCTACCAGAAAAATACTATACCTTAGTTGTATTCTCACCATTCCTCTGGCATCTGTTACGTCCTTGAATCTTTTCGGCAACCTCTTGGGCAGTATGGCAAGTAGAATCATACATCGACAACCTGGGCGTGGGGGAGGCATATATTATTAAGGCATACTTCTCATCTTTTCTTCTTCAGTGCTCATCATAATAAATTTATTAAATGTCTGTGTTTACCACTCCCTCCATCACTCTTCTCTAAATGACCTGTTCTAAAGTTTAATACAGCTTATAGACCAAAAAAGAAAATTCCTCCAAATATACCTCACACATCAAGAAGCTATTGAAACTAATGACTTCCAAGTCATCGAATGCTACAATATTTGGATAATTACAAGAAGGGAGTTGTTGAAAAACACCTATTTGTTTGAGATCTTCTAGCACACCACCATAATTTCTAAGCAACAAACAGCAACTGGGGTTATATGCAGCTATAAATATTCAGGAACACTGATATTAAACCTGTTCAGTGTTATGACTACTACGAACACATAGAATATTGTTTAGCTCATTTATGTGCAGTATGTATTGCTGGAAGGATGCAAACGCCTTAGGCCATAAAACATAAAGGCAGGTACATTTAAGGATCCGATCCTCTCTGTAGGCGCATATATCTCCTCTGGAAGAGCATACTTCCTTAATGCTTCAAATATCACTTAGAACACTGTACAGAAGGCAAACATGCTCACTATGTACAGTGTACAAGCCTTCCTCGTCCCATATAATACACTGAAAATAATCAGCAAACAGAAACTGAAGGTGTAGGAAAGACAAACACAGTGATGTATGTTTCCTTCCACTTACTGTGATAAATAGTTTGAAAACAAAACACAAACTGCAACTATATACTGTAGTAAGAAAAATGACCCTCTGTGAAGTTGCGCATAAGCTGAATTGCTTCAGATGAATTGATGTTAACTGGTCAGAGAAGGAGGAGGGAAAGTAACAAACAGCCTTGTTTGGAGCTTGTTAATACAGCTCTCCTGCAGCCCTATTGAACTACCTTAATAAGCTGTAAACAAGGCTGTTTGGTCAATTTTCTCTCTCCTGCCACACACACACACACACCACAGCCGGTGTTTAGTGTCCTAATGCAACAGCACTGGCCCTCAGCTTTATTTCCCAAAGATCCAATCCACCCAGTGTTTTAATACCATCCACCATCACACCAACCACCATTAACCCGACATTCACATTTCAGCATTGTTTCAAGCAATCACACTACCTGAATGGATCTGATGACAAAAGAGCCACAGTGACAGAGGGGAAAACTATGGGTGGGGGTAATTTGGGGTGATTTGCATGGACTTTTATGTCATACAAATCTGACTGTCTCATTTTCCGTATTATATGCCAATATACAGTAGTTGCAACCTGAGATACATAATGCTTTGATTGCATAAATCTATAAAAATATCACACTTGGGATACCTGTTTGAAAAAAATGTCCTAACAATAATTCCAGTAGTAGAACATGACAGTTTATACATAATCCTAACACTTTCCAAGTTGGGGGAGTACCTATATGAGAGATACCCAAAACAAAATGCCTTTTAAATGTATACAGTTTTCTTTTTTCTCTCTGTTTTATCTTTACCAGTTTCAGTATTAATACTATCAGAAAGTACAAGGTACATCTACTCATATAATCCAAAATCTTTGAAATTACACTTCCATTGTTCCACAGAATACACAATCAAACTCAGTTAAAGACTGATGTGCATAAATGACACCATCATCTCACACAGCCATATTCTACAAGCACAGAATTTTCCTTTAAAAATATATTAAATATAAAACTCCACATTAGTGATACATCTGTCCTATCACAAATACATAAGACAGGTCAGTAGACCTGGGACTTGGCTATTTGGAAAACCATATTATTCTGTCTTACTCTTCTCAAACATGCTAAGAGTAATATTTCTTTTAACTCATTTGCTTAAATGTGTTTTAAAGGCATTTGCTTTCATTCAAATTTTATTTTTGTCAGCTGTATAAATTTAATAAATAAACAGAACAAAGATTCTGTAAAGCTTACCAAGTGTAAAAAACCACACTGACTTACATGATTTGCAACTGAATCTAATGTATTAACCAACCACTGCATTCTTTTGCATCCCTACCTAGTCATGAGACCATGTTTAAATTACTGCCAAGAATTGTCACTCTTTGGTCTGAAGAAGTGGATTTGATCCACAAAAGCTAACATTAAAAGATAGCAATTAGTCTTTAAGGTGATGCAATATTTTGCTTATTATTATTGTTTTGTTTCCTATTAGATATATAAAAATCAGCTTGCCAAACATCTATTACAGGAGTTCTCAATGTTTAATCACAGTGAACCGGACCATGCCCCCTCTGAGTGGGCCAGATATGTGGTTCCCCCCACTGTAAATGCTGCCATAAAACACATCTGCGGCTGTCAAAATGCATTTACAACAGTCGCAGGTGCATTTACAGCCCATTTTTTGCTGTTTTTGCTGCTTCTGGCGGTGGTAGGAACTAGAGTGGTGGTCCACATGAAATGGTGCCACAGGCCAGATCTGGCCCATGGGCCATAGGTTGCAAACCCCTGATCTTTTCCATAGCACAAGATTTGCACAGCTGACACCATCATCTCATATAGAACCAATAGGAACCTGGACACTCAGCAGGCAGAACTTGAAACAGAAGTTTTATTTTATTTCATTTGCTTTTAGAAACAAAAGACGTTAGAACAGCACAGTTTCCCACTACACACTATACACGCTGAGTTATAAAAAATGCATACTTCAAACCAATAAAAGGAACTTGTTAAACTGGGAGGAGAAAATGTGAGCGTCCATAATTGGTCATGAGAGGATGTGGAAGTTTGTACTCACTGGGTCAAGTCAAGCAGAGGCATTATAATAAACACATTTCCTAATCAATGAGTCTAAACAGCCTGTTAGAGAAAGCTCCACTGTCCTTGCTGTTTTTCAGCAGTTATTTTGATTTTATGCATTCTTACATATACCCAATTATTTATTTTGTGATTTTCCAATTAATTTTATTTTAAAAAAAAATATTGTCTGGTCATTTCAGGAAACCCACTTCACACATATAACGTATTGTGTGCTGATGACTCTCCACTTTCAAAAGTAATAAAGTTTCATTGTTTTATTACTGAGATTCACTCTGTATTGTTTTGTGACCCTCCTCAAAAACAAGCTAGGTCAAAGGGTACTCATTTCCTCAACAGTTTTCTTCTTTTTTTAAATATTATTTGCTAAACACCCAAATGTTAAACACCCAAATGTTACACATGATTTAATACAAACATTTATTTGCCTGAACTAAGCTGTATTACTGAATGAAATTCTGCACCACAATTTATGCCTGCAGATGGATGATGATGCCATGGGTGACAGCAATTTTCAGTAATCTAAAACTCTGTACTTCTGTCTTATGGCTTTTCTGACTCTGAATCCCTTCAATCGGGAATCATGGGTCAGAAGGATCAAACCTTCAATTACCAAAATTGCTTCCTACTGGTAATTAATGATGGATGGATGGATGGATGGACGGACAGACTAAGGAGTGATGCTCATCTCCATTTACAACTAAAGAGCCAGTGCTGTCTGCATCTCCAGACATTTCCATGGTAATGTGGCAGGCATGACTAGATGCAGAGCACCTTTCACACCAAAGCAGTACCTATTTATCTACTTGCAATTTCTTGCTTTTGAACTGCTAGACTGACAGAAGCTGGGACACAACATCACTCCATGATGCAGTACTCGAGTCTCAAACTGCTGACTTCTGGTCATGAAGTTCAGTGCCTTAACTACAAAGCCACCGTGGCTCAAGATTGAAGTACTGTAATAAGTTTTAAATTACCAAATATTGCCCCTGCCTGTGATCACTCTTCAGCCGGCACAGTTATACCAACAGGATTTCAGCCACATTTCAATAGGAATAGCACTTTGAAAAATTTAACCATTTTTATCCAGTTTTCCATTGAAAATGTTCAAGATGGCCACAAAAGAATAAAATCAATTACAGTCAAACCTCGCATAAAGAGTGCTTCGCTTAAAGAGTAACTCGCTTAAAGAGCAGAAATTTCTCTGAATGTTTGCTTCGCTTAACAAATAAAACCAACCAAAAATTTGCTTAACATATAGAGTTCGCAATTCTCCCCCCCCCCCATTGCTCACTTCCAATGGTGTTTCGCTTAAAGAGCAAACTCGCTTAAAGAGCAATCCTGTGGAACGCATTATGCTCTTTAAGCGAGGTACAACTGTAGTTTTTTCAGGATAAGGTTTATCCTGACTTGACTCAATATTTAATAAACATGGTTAAAATCTAATGTAAAGTCCTCCGCAGACATGACCAGGCTTCTCATCATGTGATTGTTCACACAACTGATTGTGCAATTTGCAGAGGCAAAGCAAATAATACCCAGCCCAGGAAATAGCTGCCTTAGTTTAAGTGACTACACAAGACAATATGATACCAGTTTCTCTTATTAATTATATAATTGCTAAAAATAATCAATGTCCATGTCACACACCAGTCACTTTTTCTTTTTTAAAAAAATGAATCCCAGTGATTTGAGCAGAACGCAGCTATAAGACTACTGACAAGAATGCTGAAGTGCTCATTACTCAAGCTGTGCAATCTACTAGTGTTTCTCTGAGGACTTTCATTAAAATCAAAACAGTATATGAATGCTTAATAAATACAATACAGTAATACCCCAGATAACGATTGCATCAGATAACGCTAGAATCAGATAACGATGCAAGTTTTTTGGAAAAAACTTGCATCGGATAACAATTCTGGATAATGATTCTTAGCGTTATCCGATGCAATGGTCTGCGGGTGTGGGGTGGTTTGGGTAGAACTACCCAATCCACCCCCTACCCGCAGCGGTCTCTGCGACTACAGTAGGGTCGGGGGAAAGCACCCGCCTTTTCCCCGACCCTACTGCAGTCCCAGAGACTGCTTGTGTCTCTTTCCCTCCCTGTATTTAAACTATTTAAACTGTAGTTTAAATACAGGGAGGGAAAGAAAGACACAAGCAGTTCTCTCTCTCCCTGTAGTTTAAATACAGGGAGGAAAAAAGACGTGATGGTGTCTTTTTTCCTCCCTGTATTTAAAGTACAGGGAGAGAGGCTTGTGTTTTTGTCTTTCCCTCCCTGTATTTAAACTACAGGGAGGGGGAAAGGGAGAGATGTGATTGGTTCTCTAGAGAATTGTATTTTATGCATTCCAACTTATATTTTAACTGATATGGTCAGCAGGCTAATCAACTAATAAAGAATTGTAATTCTCCAAGACACTGACAATGGGTGGTTCCTCCATCACAACTCCCACAAGCCCTGGCAATCGGCAGAGGCCACCAACAGCTCAGTTGTACAAAAAGAGGCACCTGGAGAAAGGGTACAGGGGAAACTAAAGGTAAAGGTTTCCCTTGCTCGAAAGCCAGTCGTATCCAACTCTAGGATTCAGTGCTCATCTGTTTCAAAGCCAAAGAGCCAGTGCTATCTGCTTCTGCAGACATTTTACGTGGGCATGTGGCAGGCATGACTAGACACAGGAGTGCACGGAACGCTGTTTACCTTCCCACCGCAGTGGTCCCTATTTATTTACTGTACTTGCAATTTCTTGCTTTCAAACTGCTAGGTTGGCAGGAGCTGGGACAGAGATGGGTGCTCATTCCATCCTGCAGTACTTGGGAATCGACCCTCCCACCTTCCAGTCAACATCTTAACCACTTGAGCCACTGCTGGGAAACTACTGGCCAGGAACAAGCAGAATGGCAAAACCCCAAACTCAAAAAGGATGAAGAAGGGGAATTGGGGGGGGGGGCAGACTGTGGCAGGGAAATACAGTGTGTGTGCTTAACAGTTGACTTGTCGTCGTCGCTGTGGTGAAAAAGGCATCTTGACTGTTTGTAGGTTTTTTTAAAAAATCGTATCAGAAGCACACAAAGGTGTTTTCTGGGTTGAAAGGATTTTTGCTGGAGGAACTCTGCTCAAGGAACACCTGAATTAGGCACCTTTCATGTCCCCAAGATCTTTTTCCCACAGAAGTGATCCCAGTATATCTACTTGCAATGTCTTGCTTCCAAACTACTAGGTTGGCAGGAGCTGGGTCAGACTACAGGCGCTCATTCCGTCATGCAGGACTCAGGTCTCAAACTGCGACTTGCCGACCTTCCATCTAACAAGGCAAATCTTGCTCTCATGAGCACTGGTAGAATCATAGCTGCACCCTATTGTGCTGGAAAATAGAAAAATACAAAAGCAAAGAGACCCCATCTTTGCCCTCTCAGTAACCTACAAAGTGGCGTGACATGATTCAGTTAAAACTTGCCTGCCTGCTGTTCAGGCTGAGGCAGTAAACCCTTTTCTCATTAGAATAGAGGGCTTACCCAATGGTAGAGGATAGATAAGTGTGAAGTTTTGGCCATTAGCCAATGTTAGTGTGTAGTTTGAATTACTTTGTCCCTGCAACCAATACCAAGGTGTCAAGATTGTAAAACCACCGCATGGTCGAGGTGCCATGCATTTCCTGTTTACTACTGGGTATATAAACTCTTGTCTTTGAATCCTCAGGGTTCTCATATTCTGAGTAGCTATACTATCTGTGAACCATTGCGCAATAAAAGACCTTTGAATCTGTATGATCTGGAATTGCTGTCCTGTCTCATCTCTGATGAGAAGTGGTGTTGGAGGAGAGTTTTGAGAGTCCCCTGGACAGCGAGGAGAACAAATAGGTCAATCTTAGAATAAATCATCCCTGACTGCTCATTAGAAGGTCAAATAATAAAGATGAAGCTAAAGTACTTTGGACATCAAATGAGAAGAGAGGATTCACTTGAGAAAGCTTTGATGCTTGGAAGGGTCGAGGGCAAAAGAGGAAGGGGAAGGCCCAGGATGAGATGGCTAGATGGTATTGTGGAGACAATGGGCACAGAGCTGAGTGAGTTGAGGGGGATAGTGGAGGACAGGAGTGCCTGGCGGGCGGTGGTCCATGGGGTCGCAGAGGGTCGGAAGCGACTGTGCGACTGAACAACAACAACAACAAACAACTCATCTCTGATACGACACTTGAGAAAGCTTTGATGCTTGGAAGGTTCGAGGGCAAAAGAAGAAGGGGACGGCCCAAGATGAGATGGCTAGATGGTATTGTGGAGGCAATGGGCACAGAGCTAGGCGAGTTGAGGGGGATGGTGGAGGACAGGAGTGCCTGGCGGGCGGTGGTCCATGGGGTCGCAGAGGGTCGGAATCGACTGTGCGACTGAACAACAACAAAAAATCTTTTTTTTAAACCCATATTCTAAGCCAGGGGTGCCCAAACTAGGGCCTGAGGGCCAGATCCGGCCCCCAATGCCAATTCACCTGGCCCACGAAGCCCTCTTTGCTCCCAGAAGTGGAAGTAAAACACTTCCAGGAGCAATGAGGGCTTCGCAGGCTGGATGAATTGGTGTCGGGGGGCCGGATCTGGCCCTCAGACCGTAGTGACTGCCCCCCCCCTCGAACCACGTGCCCAGAAAGTTTGAGCACCCCTGATTCTAAGCAGGATGTATCCTGAAATACGTTTCATTTCGCCATGCAGTACTCGGGTCTTGAACTGCTGGCTTGCTGAACCTTCCAGCTAACAAGGCGGGCTTCTTGACCACTGGGGCCACCACAGTCTCCCCCTGCCAGGTAAGCCAGGAAGATAACTTGGCCATTCTGCTTGTTCCTGGCCAGTAGTGTCCCAGCAGTGGCTCAAGTGGCTAAGATGTTGACTGGAAGGTGGGAGGTCAGTGGGTCGATTCCGGGGCGGTTTCCTGCCTCAGTAGGCCCAGGCTCGCTTTCTTCCTGCCCACACACACACACACACACCCCTTCCCGGGGGGCCAAAGCTTGCCCTTGGGTGGGAAGTTCTCTTCTCCTCCCCCGCTACAGACTCACCAAGGGTCCGGAGCCATGGCGGCGACAGTGGGACCTTTTTTAAAAAAAATAAAATCAAAAAGCTCTACTCTGGCAACCCCGAGATCACTTGACTACGGCGAGCGGGAAGGCTCAAGCGCGAACCAACGAGGAAACCAAGGCGGGAGGGGGAGAGCGCAGACCCACGCGCTCTCGCAAAAACCACACACACACACACACCAGCCGAGGGTTCGGAAGGGAGGGGGGGCGGGTCGTCGAAAGCGAAAGAGAACACCGGGAGAAGCAGACCGAGGGACAGCAGAGACTGCTTGGCGTTTGGACTTCAATTCCCAGAAGCCTAAGTCATTTCCCCAAAGCACTGATCAGCCAATGTACTGACGGAGGCTTCTGGGAATTGAAGTCCACTAGTGGGCCCTATCAGTCCCTGGAAAATAGATGGGGAAGAAGTAGAAGCCGTGACAGATTTTACTTTCTTGGGATCAAAGCTCACTGCAGATGGGGATTGCAGCCATGAAATAAAAAGGCGACTGATTCTTGGGAGGCAAGCGATGAGAAACCTGGGGAGCATTTATTTATTTTTATTTATTTATACCTCACACTTGCTAACCCGCCCCAATCGGTGAAAAGTAGAGACATCACATTGAAAACAAAAATTCGCATGGTCAAGGCAATGGTATTCCCTCTTGCAATATATGGTTGCGAGAGTTGGACCATTAGGAAAGCTGAACGGAGAAGAATAGATGCCTTTGAGATGTGGTGTTGGAGGAGAGTTTTGAGAGTCCCATGGACAGCGAGGAGAACAAATAGGTCAATCTTAGAGGAAATCAAACCTGACTGCTCATTGGAGGGTCAAATAGTAAAGATGAAGCTAAGGTACTTTGGACATCAAATGAGAAGAGAGGATTCACTTGAGAAAGCTTTGATGCTTGGAAGGGTCGAGGGCAAAAGAAGAAGGGGACGGCCCAAGATGAGATGGCTAGATGGTATCGTGGAGACAATGGGCACAGAGCTGAGCGAGTTGAGGGGGATGGTGGAGGACAGGAGTGCCTGGCGGTCAGTGGTCCATGGGGTCGCAGAGGGTCGGAATCGACTGTGCGACTGAACAACAAAAAAAAAAGTGGGCTGTGTACCCCTTGTTGGGAACCTCTTTGACGGCATTTGGGAACTCCTTTTGTTGTTGTTCAGTCGCACAGTCGATTCTGACCCTCTGCGACCCCATGGACCACTGTCCGCCAGGCACTCCTGTCCTCCACTATCCCCCTCAACTCCCTCAGCTCCGCGCCCATTGCCTCTACAACACCATCTAGCCATCTCATCTTGGGCCGCCCCCTTCTTCTTCTGCCCTCGACCCTTCCAAGCATCAATGCTTTCTCAAGTGAATCCTCTCTTCTCATTTGATGTCCAAAGTACCTTAGCTTCATCTTTATTATTTGACCTTCTAAGGAACAGTCAGGGGTGATTTCTTCTAAGATTGACCTATTTGTTCTCCTCGCTGTCCAGGGGACTCTCAAAACCCTTCTCCAACACCACATCTCAAAGGCGTCTATTCTTCTGCGTTCAGCTTTCCTAATGGTCCAACTCTCACAACCATACATTGTCACAGGGAATACCACTGCCTTGACTATGCGAATTTTTGTTTTCAATGTGATGTCTCTACTTTTCACTATGCTCCCCAGGTTTCTCATCGCTTGCCTCCCAAGAATCAGTCGCCTTTTTATTTCATGGCTGCAATCTCCATCTGCAGTGAGCTTAGATCCTAAGAAAGTAAAATCTGTCACTGCTTCTACTTCTTCCCCATCTATTTTCCACGGACTGATAGGGCTGATAAGGGAACTGATAAGGGAACTCCTTATGGCTTCAGAAAAGGCACTTTTATTTCAAGCATAGCGACCCTCTCCTCTTCATCCACCGGAGGGCAGTGCTCTCTTAGTTAAAGAGCCTCCACGAAGAGGGTGGCGTTTTTGAACATACAAGCTATGAGAAACCTGGCGAACATAGTTAAAAGTAGAGACATCGCCTTGCAAACCAAAAAATCGCATAGTCAGAGCAATGGTATTCCCGGTCGTAATGCATGTTTGTGAGAGCTGGACCATTGGGAAAGATGAGCGCAGAAGAATAGATGCCTTTGAGATGGGGTGTTGGAGGAGAGTTTTGAGAGTCCCCTCTGGACAGCGAGGAGAACAAATAGGTCCATCTTAGAAGAAATCAACCCTGACTGCTCCTTAGAAGGTCAAATAGTAAAGATGTAGCTAAAGCACTTTGGGCATCAAATAAGAAAAGAGGATTCACTTGAGAAAGCCTTGATGCTGGGAAAGGTCGAGGGCAAAAGAAGAAGGGGACGGCCCAAGATGAGATGGCTAGATGGTATTGTACACGCAATGGGCACAGAGCTGGGCAGGCTGAGGAAGATGGTGGAGGACAGAGGTGCCTGGAGGGAGGTGGTCCATGGGTTCACAAAGGGTCGGAATCGACTGTGCGACTGAACAACAACAAATCTTATTCATTCATTCATTCATTCATTCATTTGCATTTATACCCTGCCCTTTTGGTGCAAGCACCACTCAATCGGTCGTACCTTGGCAAATGCAACCTTGTGTTGCTGGCTTATCTTTCTCACCCTAGGTAAGGCAAAAAGAACTGCAAAATGAACTACCCAAAACGTGCCTTCATTTTGGCAGTTCCACATCTCGCCAAGACATGGAAGAAGAAAAAATTAAAGGCTTTCTGACGAAGAATCTTGCCCGACCTGGAAAACTACATATAGTGTAGTAAAACCCCAGGTTACCACCACCTCGGTTTAAGTTTGCTGAGGTTTACAACAGCAAATCCTATGGAAATGTCATCCCGGCTTACAAATTTTTAATGTATTCCCCCCCCCCCCCGGTTTGCAATCAATTTAGGACCATTTGTTTATTTTTCATAGCATCCCTATGGATGTTTTGGTTTACAATTTTTTCAGGTTATAACGGAGGCTGTTGGAACGGACCTCCGTCGTAACCCAGGGTTTTACTGTATATGTTGCAGTGTTTGTTTGCTTGTTGTTGTGGTGGTGGTGGTGGTAGTGGTGTTTTGTTTGCTCCCTGATATACTGTACATTGAAGTTGATGAACTTAGTAAAGCCAGTTCATTCCTTTCAAGTGGGAAAACTCATGACACAGTCTTCAAAGCATCTCCTGATGTCAGCACTAGCTGATGAAAATAAATGCCATAAATCAATGTGTTCATTTTCTAAAGAGTCCCAAGGCCAGTTGGTGATTTTGTTGCAACCACTTGATTATTTGGCTCCCAATTAAATAACCATGCCAGCAGGATCCTTTCAGCACCTTTGTTTATTTATTATTTAATCAAATTTTATGCTGCCCTCCTCAGGGGCTAACAAACTTTTAAAACACAGTAAAAACATGGTATAAAAACAGTATTAAACAGGAATAAAAAGTTACAAAAATTAAAAGAGATTAAACAAGTCACACACAGAGAGGGAGGGGTTTGATGAGCCAACAAAATGAGACAAGGAAAGGAGCGGGACTTCTCTCACCCAACCGTGTGAGGGAAAGAAGCCCTGAACAAAACAGTCAACCATTATTTATACATTCTAAAGGTTCATTAAGAAAGTCTGGCCAGGTTGTCCTGCTATGGTAATAGAGTAGATTGGCAGCGACTCAGTGCCAATCATCAGGCAGCGGTTAACTAACCTGACCATCCTTAGGACTAATGGCATTGGGTGGCAAAGTCCACAGGGAACGATGATGGTCCCCAAGTGAATTAAATCCCACTTGAACCCATCTTGATGGAGGGCAGCAGCTTCATCAATACTGGCCTGGGGCTGAAGAGAACTTTGTGTGCCAAAGGGCTCAGACCCAGAAAGTGACTCGTGGAACTGGATCAGTGGTACGGGTGTCATGATGCGGCGTAGAAGGCAAATGGAAAACCACTGGATTATATTGTCCCCAGGATAATCTTCATGGCTGATCACCCTGAGGATAGCCAATATTCAGAATTGGATATGGGAGTTGAAGAAGATAGGTACATTACATAACTTGCCTCTCCTATGCCCATACAGTATTTGTATTCTGGCAGGTAATCGCTTAACGTGTATTATAATAATAATTTTGTGTCAGAAGTTATTCTGGGTTGAAAGGATTTTTGCTGGAGGAACTTCGCTCGGTACACCTGAATGAGGCTTCTTTCATGTCCCCAATATCTTTTCCCACTGAAGTGGTTCCTATTTATCTACTTGCAATTTCTTGCTTTCAATCTTCTAGGTTGGCAGGAGCTGGGACAAAGATAAGCCCTCAGTACCCGGGTCTCAAACTGCTGACATGCTAGCCTTCCAGCAAACAAGGTGAGCTTCTTAACCACTGAGCAACTTTACTTCTTCCTCTTCTGCTATATTTGAATCCAAATATAGGTGATCGTCATGGTGATCAGCCATGAAAACTGTCGTGAAAATATAATGCAGTGGCCTTTCATCTGCCTTCCACATTGCAGTATGACCTCCATACCACTGATCCAGTTCAATGAGTCACTTTCTGGTCCTGACTTCTTTTGACATGCAAAGTCAATAGTCCCAGGCCAGTATTGACAGTGGTGTTGCTTAGGGGGGCCTGGGGGCCCGCCCCGGGCAGCGCTTTTGGAGCTATGGGTTTTCTTGGACTACAATTCCCAGAAGCCCTAGCAGGAGTGGGCGCCGGCGTCCACTAGGGGGCAGCAAATTTGGCTTAAGTTCCTGGCGGCTAAAATCCACGCCACATTACTGAGTATTGATGAAGCTATTGCCCTCCATCAAGATGGATTCAAGTGGGATTTAATCCACCTGGGGACCATCACCCTTCCTTGTGGACTTCAGTACCCACGGCCATTAGACCTCAGGGTTGTCGAGTTAGTTAACCACCACCTAAAACTTGGCATTGAGTCACTGGCAGTATGGTCTACTCTATTACCATAGCAGGATAACCTGACCAGACGACACATGTGACTTTACAGAAATACAAAATGGAGTCAGTTTGGTCCCATTATTTTATTTTATTCCCCCCCCCCCCGTTCAAGGTACTCATGGGGTTTACCACAAACTGCTGGGATTTATAGCTGTTTTGTATCACACTCTGTGACTGCTAGTAGTTCATGCCTGAGCTGAATTCCAGTGAAATAGAATTCTTGCCTTTGTCTGATAACCCTTGCCTTTAAAAATACTATATTGTATGAAGATCACTCTAGCCAGCAGAAAGAGAGTGAATGTTACATTTCCCCCCAGGGGTTTTTAAATAGTTTCCTTCCAGGAAAGTGAACCACATTTCACAGAAAGGAGACCAAAATCTTCCATGTACCTCTTTGCATTAGGATGACATAGGGAAACTGAAGAGTTTGATCTTTAACCCAGAAGGTGTTTCAAAAGTACTATTTTATTTTTAAGACCTATGGGGGAAAGGGAATGGATCATGTGTTTGGGGGTTGTTGCAACTGGAGGGAAACTAGCGCCTGAAGATATATTCTGTTATTTCCTTAAGTTTCCCCAGGAAAGATAATGTGTTTATCTATTTGTTGCTCTCCAGGGTATTTTTAAGAAAGACAGTCCTGTGGTTTATGATCCAATTTTCAAAAAAACAAAAACCAGAGTTTCATAATATCTTTGCTGGACCACTAAAATATGCAAAGAAGGTGAACTCTTGAGTCCTTGAAACTAGGAAGTGTTGCCAAGCTTGAGATGAGTGGGAAAACAGAAAAATCCCCAAATCATCCTGGTAAAAGTTGAAGCTGTAGGATCTCAAATGTAAGTAAAATTCCAAGATGGAGACTGCAAACTTGAAAAATCAGCTTAAATCAGCTCCTGATTAGGTTGAAAGAAGAAAGTGAAAAAGCTGGCTTGAGACTCAATATCAAAAAAACCAAGATAATGGCAACAGGCCCTATCAGTCCCTGGAAAATAGATGGGGAAGAAGTAGAAGCCGTGACAGACTTTACTTTCTTAGGATCAAAGCTCACTGCAGATGGTGATTGCAGCCATGAAATAAAAAGGCGACTGATTCTTGGGAGGCAAGTGATGAGAAACCTGGGGAACATAGTGAAAAGTAGAGACATCACATTGAAAACAAAAATTCGCATAGTCAAAGCAATGGTATTCCCTGTGGCAATGTATGGTTGTGAGAGCTGGACCATTAGGAAAGCTGAACGCAGAAGAATAGATGCCTTTGAGATGTGGTGTTGGAGGAGAGTTTTGAGAGTCCCCTGGACAGCGAGGAGAACAAATAGGTCAATCCTAGAAGAAATCAACCCTGACTGCTACTTAGAAGGTCAAATAATAAAGATGAAGCTAAAATACTTTGGACATCAAATGAGAAGAGAGGATTCACTTGAGAAAGCTTTGATGCTTGGAAGGGTCGAGGGCAAAAGAGGAAGGGGAAGGCCCAGGATGAGATGGCTAGATGGTATTGTGGAGACAATGGGCACAGAGCTGAGTGAGTTGAGGGGGATTGTGGAGGACAGGAGTGCCTGGCGGACAGCGGTCCATGGGGTCACAGAGGGTCGGAATCGACTGTGCGGCTGAACAACAAAAAATGCTGCTACTAGTCAGTCCTTAACCAATCCAGCCTCCATACCGAAGGGGAAAGAGATGTGCTGCTGCCTCTATTGCCACTTCCACCTACCTCTCTGGTATTCCTGTTCTGTGCCTGCCTGATGATACCCATTTATTTATTTATTTATTACGACATTTGACTCTTATCATGCTGCAACAGTTCTTTCATATGACAGCAAGCAATCTTCTGTACAATCATCATGTTACAACTGTGACGATTGGTGAGGGAACCATTTTTAAGCTGTAAGGAATCCTGAAAACGTTATACAGCAAACTATATGTACTGATATACCCATGCGCACAAAGGATTACCTGTACAGTGGTTCAGGAATCAATGCAGAATAAATGTTTGTATTGTTTATATGTTCTTAAATGAGTAAACTGCTCAGGATAGTTCTTATGCTAGGTGGATGGTATAGAAATAAATTGATCATCCTGACTGTAGGTAGAATAAGCAGCCGAATACATTGTCTGCCATGTTATTTGACTGATTTTGATTGATTTCTATGCCACACACCTAGCATAAGTAAGAGCTATCCTGAGCAGTTTATACAATTAAATTCTTTGGTCTTATGAGGGCGGTTATTTCATACTGAGGGTGTGCTCCAAACATTCATGACTATGTCCCATTTCACCTGGTCCCTTTCTGTAGAACAGGCAACAAAGATCCATCAGTCCACACCTCTTTTTTTTAACGTTTCTACTGCCAGCCTGGAATGTGGCCTTTGAGAAGAGTGCAGACGGCATTCATGCATGAGGTTCTTTCATAACCAGTGTTTGGGTTCCAAACACTCAAGGGAATGATCAGTTAAATTATCATCACAGGTTTGTGTTGAATTTCATTAATCCATTGCTTGTTGACAACCACACCAGTTCTTTAACTAATTGCTTTTCTAGTGCCATATTCACAGGCATGGCTAAATTTTATCCTTGTTTTGATTACAAGTTGTTATTGTTATTTTAAAATTGTGATCTGCTAATTTTAGACTTAGGTCCAGTATAGCTATCAATGGATTTATTTATCCACTTCTTTTAATGGTAGCCTGGCAGTGGTGGGATTTAGCATGTATGCACCAGTTCACCAGAACCAGTAGCAGAAATAAAGTAGTCCTAATTCAAGTGCAGCACAGGGCTTTCCCCCTGGCCATGCCCACCATACACGCCCACAGAGTAGGTAGTAAAAATTTTTTGAATCCCACCACTGTAAGTCTAGCATGCAGAAATATAGCTGGCTAAGTTTTCTCAGCATGGAAATCAAACCCTAATGGAGAAAGGTGATAACTCTGCAAAGATTGCACTCCAAAACATAAATACAGTAATACCTCGGATAACGTTTACCCCTGATAACGCTAAAATCACATAATGTTAAGTAATCTGGGGAGGAGAATTGGATCGAATAACGTTAAGGTCCTATGGGATGTATCAGATAACAACCGCTAAAGCCTGTGTGGTTACAATGTATCTCTATGGAGCTTTAACGTTATCCAATCCATCCCATAGGATTTTAACATGCATCGGATAACACTAAAAATCGGATAACACCAAGACTTGTGGAACCAAGTCTTAGCATTATCCGAGGTATTACTGTACTTTGAATTATGATTCTAAGATGTCAAAAGTGCTGCAGAAAAGAAAAACTATGTTAATTAATAATGAGGAGAAAGGAGGCTAAAAACCCTAAGAAAAAGTGTTAGTGATAATTGCTGTTTGATAGCAAACAGTGCTGTGTGAAGATACAACTACTGTGACAAAATACAGTAGATTGTGATTGCTTATTTTTTTGTACATATGTCTTGTCAATAGACAAAAGGGACGACAAAAGGAAATTATTATTGTTATTATTTATTACATTTATATCCCACCTATCTGGGATATTTTCCCACTCTGGGCAGCTTACAAGATATTAAAAAATCTTTACAATAGAAAATTTGACATAAATAGTAAACGAATGAAATAAATTATAAATAGCAACAAAAATAGAAAGTGAGCAGGGATTGCGGAAGTTGTGGGTTGTTGTTTTATTAGAGACTACAACTGCCACATTCCCCCTTCAGCATATTGATGTGAATTTTAGTCCAGAAAAGAAACTTTCCCCAAGTTCTTTAAAGAAAAAGCAGGGATTCGAGCTAGTATCAAGCAAACTAACCTGAAATGACTACAAAAATATTTTGTGAAAGTAAAAAAAAGATAAGAATGGCTGAATTGAGAACTGCAGAAAGAGAAAGAATGGGGGGCACATGAAATGGTGCCGTGGGCCAGGCCGAGGATGGTTAGCAAGTAGATTATGTAGCAAAAAGTACACTGGCAACAGTTGTACAATTGTAGGGCACATTCTTCATTCAGCAAATGAATGTTATTACTTTTGGCAATTAGTGAGCACCAGACTTTGTCTGTTGGGAGAATAGATGATCAATCACTGAGCAGGAAACAACATCCCATTAATGGATATCTGTTCATCAGGCCCTCCAAATCCTCCTTGCACCCAGGAACTCCTTTCACCTACCTTCTGTCAACCTGCTTCCTCTTGATTGTATCAGGTCACTCATGATTGCCTGTTTAAAATACAAGCAATCTCTCAAACTGGTAATCAAGATATTAATATTCAATGATTAATAGGATGTTTTCTCCAGTGCCTGGAAGCAACATGTCAAGCGTTTACGACACTGTTTGCAGAAGGACAGGCTATGTTCAGTAGTAACCTCCGCCCCCTTTCTCTCTCTCTCTCTCGCTACATTCCCATCCCTTTAATCATTTCCTGTGCAAAGACACTGGTGCCTCAAAGAGGTAATTTTCTTCATTATTCTTCAGGAAGGCACCTGGATTTATTTATTTTTTTGAGCTGAAAAGAGATAATCAAATAATTAAGAGAGAAGACCGTTTATTATTGCAGAAATCATCTTGCCAATACCAGTTCAGAGTGTATAGAAAGCCATGAGAGCTTCCATCCTAATACCAATAGCAGACTAGTACAAATAGTCCAACAGTATTCATATATACAGTATGTTCATAACTAATGTCCCCATCATTCCAGACTACTGAGTATACTGGTAACTCTGGTGACAACTCTAGGCCAACATCATTTGTGGGGATCCAACTTCTTCTGCCAGGGTACACAAAAGAGCCTCCTCGAAGACTGCAGTACAGTATTTTTGAACCACAATGAGGCATACCCTGGTAATGGCAACTGGCTAATCTTTTTCACACTAGGTCAGATGAAAGGTGTTTTCATTTTGGCAGTTTCACATCTGGCCTAGACATGGAAGAAGAAGAAGCTGCAGCTGCTGCTGCAGCTGCCCTGATCTATAACATAGGGCAAAATGAACATAATGTCTTGGGGTCAAGACAGCTCTCCAAATGCTGCTCCCATCATGCTCTATCAATGGAAAAGAAGTGGGAAGTTCAGTAATCTATGGATGGAGTGCTTTAGCCCTGCATTGTAGGCAAAAGCTGTCCTGTTTTGAGAAGCAAAGGCAACCCACTGTTCCTGTCTGCTCCATATGCTTCCACCAGCTTGTCTGCCAGATGCATTGCTCTCATGACAGATATATAGTTATTCCTCTGTGTATTCATAAGCTGCAATTATCCACAGAGACATTCAAGATGTTGTTACAGAGGCTGATATCAAAATTGTCTTGTTTTCCTAACATGGAAGATGATCATAGTCCTTTTGCCAACTTTGGCAAGAAGCTGTTTCTGAACTGCCTGGGTTTTCGCATTATAATTCTTCAGTTAATGTCTTTCATTGGGGCTCACCTCCTGAGATCAGAAAACAGTTCATCTTCTCCCCCTTTGCATCTCACTCCATGATAATTTTTAGATAGCAGAATCATTGAGGGTTTTTTGTTGTTGTTTTTTGCAAGCAAAGGGAAGGCCATTTATTATACTTCGTGGGATGAGAGAAACAGATGACTGCACAGCAAGGGTTTGATCATTCGGCAGCAAAAACTGAAATATCAGTCCTCATGGTGACTTCTCATTTGTCATTGATATCTCTTTTTGTTGTTGTTGTTCAGTTGCACAGTCGAGTCCAACCCTTCGTGATCCCATGGACAACCACACTCCAGGCTCCTCTGTCATCTGCCATCCCCCATAGCCCACCCAGATTTACACCCACTGCATCAATGATGCCATCTAGCCATCTCATCCACTGCTGCCCCTTTCCTTTTGCCTTCAGTCTTTCCTAGCATCAGGACCTTCTCAAGTGAGTCCTCTCTTCTTATTTGGTGGCCAAAGTACTTGAGCTTCAGCTTCAGTATTTGTCCTTCCAAGGAGCACTCAGGTTTGATTTCCTTCAGGATCGACTGATTTGAACTTCTTGTAGTCCAGGGGACTCTCAAGAGTCTCCTCCAGCACCACAGTTCAAAGGCATCTTTTCTTCTGTGCTCAGCCTTCCTTATAGTCCAGCTCTCACAGCCATACATGGAAGACCATTGCTTTGACTATGCAGACTTTTGCTGGCAGGGTGATATCTACTTTTTATTATGCTGCCTAGATTTGTCATAGCTTGCCTCCCAAGAAGTAAGTGTCATTTTATGTCTTGGCTGCAGTCACCATCTGCAGTGATCTTAGGTCCCAAGAAGGTAAAGTCTGTCGCTGCTTCCATTTCTTCCCCTTCTATTTGCCAGGGAGTGATGGGGCCAGATGCCATGATCTTGGTTTTTTTGATGTTGAGTTTCAGGCCAGCTTTTGCACTCTCCTCTTTCACCCTCATCAAGAGGCACTTTAGGTCTTCTTCACTTTCTGCCATTAGGGTTGCATCTTCTTTTAGAGCTTTAAATAGCTCAACTGGAACACCATCATCTCCAGTAGCTTTGTTGTTAGGAATACTTTCTAGGGTCCACTGGATTTCACACTCCAGGATGTCAGGTTCAAGATCAATAATCACACTATTGTGGTTGTCAGGGACATTAAGGTCCTTTTTGTAGAGTTCTGTGTTTTCTGTGTATCTCATCTTAAGATATATTAATCTTCTTATCCATATTTTTGCAAAAACTGAATCTGAGATTCACCCAGTTACTCCACTTCTTCCTAGCATTTTTCTGCAGATGTGAGGTCTGCCTCTTTGTCTGATCATTTGCATCTTTAGAGTGCAGACCAACTATTTGCATGTCCTTATTAAGAGTTTCCTGTCACCTCTGTTTTGATTGTAAGCAATTTTGGGAACAGTGGAAGGTGCTCTGTCAGTCTGGCCAGTTTATCCTGCTTTGGTGATAAAGTAGACCCTACTGACAGCAACTCAAAGCTGATCATCAGGCAGTGGTTAACTAACCTGACCACGCTGAGTACTTGGGTACTGAAGCCCACAGGGAAGGGTGACAGTCCCCAAGTGGATTAAATACTACTTGAATCCATCTTGGTGGAGGGCAGAAGCATCATCAATCCTTGCCTGGGCTGATGAGGACTTTGTGTGCCAAAAGGGCTCAGGACACCAGTCAAGCTGGTGTCACACTGCAATGTGGAAGGCAGATGAAAGGCCACTACATTATATTCTCAGGACAGTCTTCCTCACTGTGAGGATTGCCAATGTTTGGATTCAGATATGGCAGAAGAAGAAGAAGAATGCCACTGATAAGGACATAGAATCATAGAAAAATGGAGTTGGAAGGGGCCTATGAGGTTATCATGTCCAACCCTCTGCTAAATGTTAGAAACCAAATTACTGCAGATCTGACAGATGGTTGTCTAACTTTCTTTCGAATGCCTCCAGTGAAGGTTCACCATCTCCCAACATAATTGGTTCCACTGTTATACTGTTCTAATAGTTAGGAGGTTTTTCCTGATATTCAGCCTATATCTGGCTTTCTATAACTTGACTCCATTTTTACATGCCCTACACTCTTTGATGGTTGAGAAAAGAACATGTCCTTCCTCTGTATGGCAACCTTTCAAGCACTGTATTTAAAAAGTCCTATCATATCTCAACTCAGTCCTATTTTCTCAAGGATAAAATCCTTGACTGAGTTTCAGCCTCACTCATATCCTTCTGCAGGGTCTCCTGGATGTCTTCCTCTGTCTGCTATCGGCAAGATTCCTCTTCAAAAATCTGAAAGTGGTTTTGCAGTTCTACTGGTGATGAATGTCTTCTTCTTCTTCTGCTTCTAACCGAGACTCTTTTCCATGGCTCCACTGTGTTTTTCAATCTCTCTGCATTATCCTGTTCTGTTTTGTCTTAGAGTTTTTCCACCCCACAATGCCTCCCTTGGCTGCAGCTGCAGCTGAAGAGTTCTGTCTAGGTACGCTTCATCCTCACTAATAGCCTTAAGACGCTGACTGGAAGGTGGCAGGTCAGCAGTTCAATACCTGGGTACTCCTCAATGAAATTAGCTCCCATCTCTGTCCCAGCTCCTGCCAACCTAGCAGTTTGAAAGCAAGAAACTGCAAGTAGATAAAAAGGGACCACTTCAGTGGGAAAGGTAACAGTGTTCCATGCACTTCAGTGTCTAGGCATGCCTGCCGCATGTCCACAGAAACATCTGCAAACGCAGACAGCGCTGGCTCTTCGACTATGAAACAGAAATGAGCACTGAACCCTAGAGTCAGATACAACTGGCTTTTGAGCAAGGGCAACCTTTACCTATTACTGTCTACTCCAGTTCTCTCACTTTTTCTTCCAAGAGTGCTATCAGTTCCCTCGACAACTGAAGGGGTAAAAGAGGAAATAATAAGAAGTGCTATCAGTTTGCACTTGCTGCATGTGTACATTGTGTTGTTCTCAGGCACGAAGATAAACATTGTACACACTTTACAGGTCGCCACCACAGAAGTGTCTCTTCCCTCCATAATCCTTGTTAAATTTTACTTTCTTCTTTTTGTCTATGAGTGCCCTTTCCTTTCTCTTGTCTGCCTTTAAAGGATGCCAGAAAGCCCACTAATATACACTAGTACCTTGGATAACGATGAGACTTGGTTCCACAAGTCTCGTTGTTATCCGGTTTTTAACGTTGTGCGATGCATTGATCGCACAATGTTAAAAAAAAAAGCCCTGTTTCCCTGGAGGCTTCAGCAACCCAGAACGTCGGGATTTGAATCCTGACATTTTGGCTTGCTGCAGCCTCCAGGGAGGAGGGGAAATGTTGGAAACAGCTTGGATCGAGTCTTCCGACCTCTCTGGAGCCAGCAGGGGGGGGCATGGAGCCCGAAATGGGTAAAAAAAAGTCTGTTTCTGGGCTTCCCCGACGTCCCCGGCCAGTGGAGCAAGCCAAAACGTCAGGGTTCAAACTCTGACGTTTTGGCTTGTTGCACTGGCTGGGGAGGTGGGAAAAGCCCAGAAACAGCTTGGATCGGGTCCTCTGATCTCCCTGGAGCAGGCAGGTGGGTCAGAGAGCCTGAAATGGGTAAAAAAAAATGGACTTTTTTACCCATTTTGAGGTCTCTGATCTCCCTGCTTGTTCCAGGGAGATTAGAAAACCCAATCTACAGCTGCAGGATGGCTAGGGAAGCCAACAGGGACTCCCCGTCGGCTTTCCTAGCCACCCGCCCATGCCTCTTCAGCTGTGGGGTGGCTGGGAAAGCCGACGGGGGAGCCCCCCGTCAGCTTTCCAGCCACCCCACCCCTGCCTCCGCAGCTGCACCCTGCTGCTACGAAACGACTGCATCGGATAATGCTAACAGATCGTTATCCGATGCAAAAATTCTTTGGAAATTTTGCATCGTTATCCGATTTTAGCGTTATCCGATGCAGTCATTATCCGAGGTATTACTGTATAACAATATTCAGCAACCAAGTTTTTGTTAAGGATCTCTCCCTTGGCCTCCCCCACTGAATTCCTCTTAGCTTTCCATGTTTGCTTACTCTGGTTGCTCACAGTTTTATTCCTCTGCTGTGCTCTGTTAAGAATCAGCAAACAGAAAGGAAATGTGTAAACCACAGATCACTCTTTAACTGATTGCTTTGCGGTGGGAAACATCGTTCATTATGGCAAGGATGGCTCATTGCTTGGAAAATTACTATTGAGAATAAAGACAATAATAACATGCTGAAACCATCCAGATTTGACCAGAGTAGGAGGATGGCATGTATCTGGCCAGTTTATCCTGCTATGGTAATAGAGTAGACCATACTGCCAGCTACTCAATGCCAATCATCAGGCGGAGGTTAACTAACCTGACAACCCTGAGGACTAATGGCTTGGGTGCCAAAATCCACAGGAAAGAGTGATAGTCCCCAAGTAGATTAAATCCCACTTGAGTCCATCTTGATGGAGGGCAGCAGCTTCATCAGTACTGGCCTGGGGCTAAAGTGGACTGTGTGTGACCAAAGGGCTCAGGACCAAAAATTGACTCCCAGAACTGGATCAGTGGTACGGGTGTCATGCTGCAAGCCGGAAGGCAGATGAAAGCCCACTGCATTATATTCTCAGGACAGTCTTCATGGCTGATCACCATGAGGATCGCCAATATTCGGTTTCAGATATGACAGAACAACAAGAAGAAGGATGCCCTGGTATTCAGAGAACTTTCAGATACTACTGCCCAGTTCTGGATTACTTCAGCATGTCAGGATATGCTTTCATCCTAGAAGTGGCTTTCCAAATGGAGCACCAGGTCCTGTTGATTGCAATTCTTGTCATTCTTCAGCATTAGCTATCCCGGGAAGGGCTGAATTTTAAAGTAAGCAGCTTCTTTAAAGCCACATGTTCTCCAACCCCTGTATTACAGCCTTCCCAAATCTCCTGCCTACCAGATGCGTGAGAATACAACTCAGAAATGAATTATTCTGTTCCCATCAGCCACCAGCTATTCTGGATAGAGATAGTGGGAGTTGTAATCCAACACATGCCAGCTACAGTCGATGGGAGCTGAACTGGTCATTCCACAGTACAGTATTAAGACTGGTCTCAACTGGCTGTCCCTCACAGTTTAGTGTTCACTGGTTCTGAACCCTCCAACAAATGGAAGTAAGAGGATCGTGGGCACCTTTTCTCTTTGCACATTTGACATGAAGTAATCATGAAACATTCATTATGTTCAGCTGCATTCCTCATCTGGAGGGAATGGGGCCTCTGCATATTTCATTTCCTTCCCATTAAAATCTTATGAAAGAGCGATCCTTTGCTTGCAGTTCCTTAATTAGTGCCTTTTATCCACCTCCATTTGGCTTCCTCTGATTCATCCAGAAGAGTTCAAAGAAACAATCTCATATATTGATGCATGTTGGGAAAATAGAGAAAATAGACCTGTTGCATCTGAACTGTTTACATTTTATTAGCAGTACTCAAGACTAAGTAATTGTGCACATCAAGTTGCACATGTCCTCATGATGCAAAATTAGGGAGAGGCTGAACTGACAGGCAAGCAAAACTGAGAAGAAAGTAATTTTTACTTTGTCAGGCCACCGCTTCAAAAGAGGTACCAACTTTTTTAGAAGCCTCTGCTCCTGTGCTTTTGACCAGTTGATCTATACTTGTTGGTGATTAATAATATTTATATCTAGCTCATGAAAAGCATCACCTGCTGATTTTTCTGCACAGCAAGCTGCTGTTAAAGGACAAGGATCAGGGAGCAACCCTGGAACAATCCTCTAGGAACAGGGATCAATGTGTGAGAATGTCCTTCAGTGCCATACCGCATGCTGGTAGCAGTGTGAGCATTGGGCTGACAATCCACACGCACATGGAAGCACTTTCCTTGTTCAATTTTCCACCAGTCCATTCCAGTTGGTGAGTCCCTCATGCTACTGCCCAGCAATGTTCCTGTTGTTCCTGTTCCTCACAGCTTGTGCCTGGCATTCAGCCTCTAAGGAGCACTTCCATCCACACAAGCTCACCCATCCAGGGATCTTCTTTAACGATGAAGGTCCAGCCCAGTGGCAGGTGTGAATGCTCCTTGTCCATCTGTCAATGCCCTGTCTTTCTCCCCTCTCCTTATTCCTCTTCCATTTTTATCACTCCTTCTGCCAGTCCCAAGCAAGCTATCTGTTCCTCTCTACCTCTGCAAACAGTACTCTTACTTCTCACTCCTCCTCCTCCTATCACCACTAAGCCCTTGGCCCTTTCTAAATCCTCATGACCTCAGTCCATGGTAGAGTTTGGAGTCTCAAAGGAGTCTCAAAGTCCAAACCCTCGTTAGGCCACCTGTCTCTCTGAAGTCGCCTCCGCAATACTCCCTTTTGACTGGCACCTAAAGGGGTCTAGCAAAAACGACTTGAACAAAATGCACAATGCCTTTGTCTTGAAAAACTATTTGAATCCAAAGAAGGTTGGAACCAAAAATATTTCTCGCTCAGGAATGATGCCCATCCTAGGAAGTACACTTATACAGTGTGGACCCTCATCGTGTCGAGGGTCCAAACGATCTAGTTTTACATTTTTCAGTTGAATCTGGGTTTTTTTCTTCTTCTGTTTTTAAGCCAGACATTAAAGTGCAAAAATGAAGGCACCTTTTGGTGAATTCCTTCCATAGTTCCTTTCACTGACCTAGTGTGAAAAAGATTATCTGGCATGACAAGGTAAATAAAATAAAATAAAAACCACACTCTTTGAGGAGGCTCTTTCTGTGTACCCTGAAGCTGGGGTCATTCAAACAGAATATAAACTTCCAGACCTCACAAGGCATCTCTGCTCATGGACATGGAAAGCACCAACTGAAGTAGTATAAAAACTTAGACTGTACTCTGTATTCAATCCTAACAGAAATGTTTGCAGCCTCTTTAGTGATTGGTTTCCTGCTTTAGACAAAGCTCCACTGAGAGCCATAAGCAAATCAGTGAAACAACTGCTGACAAACAACTGGCTGAAAATTACTCATTACACCATGTGCCCTGATAAGTGAATGCTCTCCCCAGTTGAGCTTTGTAGTACGTTTCAACAGCACACCTCTTTGTTTTGAAACACTCTGAAATACGCAGCCCCGTCATTTAAAGATTTGGCATTCGCTGTTCACATGATTCTATTTTTGCCTTCAAGCAAAAACAAAAGAACCGGTGGGAAGCCGTTTGAAAGTCAAGCTCTGTGTTTATATTCCATTGGTTCAAGGACATTTAAAATATCAAAAGGACAGAAATCCCAGACAGACACAAACACACATTCTCATGCATACACATATAGATGCTGTTCCCCATAAACTCATTGGTGCTGTTTCTCATGCGCATGGTCTCTTGTCACATTGCAAGGAGTGTGCTGGAAAAATAAATTTTACCCTTGGAAAAACAAACAAACCTTTTTAATGGCCCTGTTGATGTTTTGATCATTATCTTGCTTATGGACATTCTGCTTCTCCGAAAAGCATAAGGCCAGGCATGAATGATCTGTGAAGTGGTCAAAAACGTGGGGTTTTTTTTACTACTGCTTACACCAAACAAGCATCTCCCACAGGGAGGCGGGAACTAGAGAGGAGGCCTTTTCAAGCCCAATAAATCAGAGCTTGAGCCGGGTTATTCAAGCAGGAACAAGAGATGCTACAGGTTGGGATGAGTTATACCAGCCTGGCTGAGGCTAACACAGCAGGCTTCCCTTCGGAGCAAACAGAGACAAAAGAACCTGCAAACTCCACCATGGGTGATCTCAAAGAGGGCAAGCAGGAAACCTTGCAAGGTAAGAGGCACACCTGGAGCTATCCTACCCAGAGTGATAAAGGGCTGAATTGGCAGATAAGGGTGTACCAAATCACCCCAGGTTCATTGGCTTCTGCCCATTTGCCAGAGGGTGGTGGGAACAACAAAGACAGCTGAATTCTTACTCACTTTTTGGCAAATAGTTATTCCGTGTCTAGGCCAGGCATCAAACTGCCAAAATGAAGGGACCTTTTGTTGAGTTCATTCTGCAGTTCCTTTGGCTTGTCTTAGTGTGAGAAAGATTAGCCGGCAACACAAGGTTGCCGTTACCAGGGTATGCCTGATTGTGGTTCAAAAATAACACAATACAGTACAGTACTTAATAGAACTGGAGTTTTGCGGCATCTTATGATTGGCTGGAGGCAGCTCTCAGGTTCTCCTCTCTTTTCTGGCTTAATATTTCAATCGATGCACATCTTCTATGCTGCGTACATATGTTGGGAGTAGCCACTACAAACATGGATTTCTTCTGAAACTGACTGTGCCCCACACATCCTCTTTAAAGGCACACCCTGGGATTCTCTGCAACCCCAGAGAGGCAGAGACGGGAAAAGGTATTGTTTCAGGATACAACTCTCGAAACACTGTCCGGGCAGACTAGGGAATTGTGGGAGTTGTTGTCTCAACTATTGTCTTCTTCTGTCTGCCCTCAAAGGACAATGCTCTCTTCCTGACAAATTGAATACTCGTGTTTCCAAACATATTTACTGCATCAGTGCATGTCTTCACATATCTGTGTCCCTGCAATCCATGTTTGTCCCATATACACATTACGTTTTACACACACAATTAAAAGATATGGAACTTCCCCAGTCAGGTAGCAAGAGACTCAGCCTAACATCAACTAAATTGCACTAAGGATAAATGTAGATTTTTAGGGATGGGGGGAAAGATTGTCTAGAAATGCTGCACAATAACTGAAATAAAAGTGCTGACCAAAGTGTGGTTAGGCTGCATATTTTCCTGTTGGAAGATAGGAACAATTTCAGTAATGAACGTAGAGCCATATGACAGGCATAATATACTAGGCTACAGCACAGTGTCTATTCAACTATTTATCACTGAATTCCAAAGAGGCACCATGCATTTTGTGCCCAACATCACTCTTACATGTGAGAAACAAATTGTTAGACTATTTCATATTTCTCCATCATTATTGGAGACTTTTACCATAAATCTAGACGTGATTATGATATCAAAGTTCTCTCCTTATAGCCAGGTTACCTCTTAGCATTATTATTTAGCCTTTTTGGTTGTTCTTTCTTTGGGTCAGAATCATGCTTGTGATTGAACAGTAACATCCCACTAAAATTACTCGACTGCAGCCCTTCCAAACCTACTGGCTTTCTCCCAGTGTGCTGGACTACAGCCCCATTCAGCCCCCACTCTCTTCTTCAGGGCACCAGGTTTCAGAAGGCTGGCATATGGTGCAAGGGCAAGACCCTGGATAAAGTGTTTACTATGAATAAGGTTTTTCTTTCTGTCTCTCTTCCCTGTGTTCTGTTTCCCTTTGACATCACTGGTCTATCGCAGCGATGGCGAAACTTGGCACTCCAGGTGTTCTTGGACTTCAATTACCAGAAGCCTAAGTCAGCACTCCTGCTCATCAGGGCTTCTGGGAACTGAAGATCAAGAACACATGGAGTGCTAAGGTTCACCATCACTGATCTATGATCTTAAACCAGGCAGAGAAGTGATGGGGTGAGAAAAATGCACCACTCCCCCTCTGCCCACCACCAATTCACAAGGGTCTGTCTGCACATCCATTTTCTCCATAAGCCTCTCACCCCACCCCACCTCACCCAGTCATATCTAGGCTTCAAGTACTGTACTCCTTAGGATTAAAGTAAAGGTTGCCCATACTCAACAGCCAATCATGTCCAACTCTAGGGGGCAGTGATCATCTCCCTTTACAGCCAAAGAGGGAGTGCTGTCTGCCTCTGCAGACTTTTCCATGGTCACGTGGCTGACATGAGTAGATGCCAGAGCACACAGTATACTGTTGCCTTTCCTGCTGAAGTGGTACCTATTTATCTACTTGTAATTTCTTGCTTTTGAACTGCTAGGTTGGAATTAGGCATGCATAAAACAGCCTGTCCTAAACAGAGGGCACAGTATTTCTGCACTAGGACTTTTGCCTCTTCCCTCAGTGGGATACAGAGTAAGGAGGTACACTAGCATTGCCACTGGTCTTCATTACACACAACCCCTCCTGGGGAGGTGATTGGGTGCCTCCTTCTCTGTATGGCACTAGCTGCACAGTTGCAAATGCTTGCAATGTTGGGGTTCAGTGTGGGCTGATGATGGGACAGGTGAGGTTTTTTTTTCCTGCCTCAAGGGGCAGGAAAGCTGAGGCTGTCCTCAAACAAAACACAGGATCATGTGCACTTTTACACAATATTTACAATTTAGTTCATTTTGGAGAGGTATAGGTTTGTGTCCATAGTCCAGGAGTCACAAAGGATCAGAACTGACTGTGTGACTGAACAGCAACAATAGGATTGTGTTAGTCCCACAGGATTACTCTCTACTTAGCAAAGGAAGACCACCAAAAGGAGCAATTCAAACTCACCTTGCTCCTCTTTATGAATATAAGAAAACGGTGTAAATAAGAAGCAAACAGGGAGCTTTTTGCTCTCACATGTCTCTGTCCAAACATGGTCTGAATAAATTCTGAACTAAGGAACTGAACAGCCTGCAGGACATAGCTGGAGGCATCCATCCGTGTCGGATTTTAAATGAAAAACGTCTTCAAGCAGCTCTCATTCAAAAGAAATGCTCTTTTGAACCAGGGGGACCCAACTTCCAGTAGCTGGTTACTCCAGTGGACAGCACAGGTGGAGACTATCCTTTAAAGTGCAGGAATCCTTGAGGGGATGTCGTCCAACACTGACATCTGAGTTGTGGGTAACATGGAAGCCATATGTGGCCCATTACTATGTTGCCTGCTGTAGGTCAGTAGGAGAGAGCAGAAGTCACAGGTCAGGAGGTTCGAAGCCAGACTGTGCCTTCTGGGAATGGGATCCACTGGAGCACATGGAGCTGATGGGGTAACAAGCCCTGCCACCTGTGGGAAAACTGCATGATCTCTTGAGTACCACCAAAAGGAGGCTGCAGAGCCACCTCTGAGTATGTCACACCTAGAAGACTATGGGACTGTTGCCATACATTGCAGTCAACTTGATGATACAGTGTATGATATTTCGTTTCAGAAATATCAATTTGGTCTGTTGATGACAGACCAGGGCCATAGCAGGGATTCAAGATAGGGGGTTGGGGGGGGGGATTACAGGAGGGCAATGTCACACTCACATACAGGTATATAACATTGGCATCACGGGGTGGGGTGGGGGTCGGGCTGTAAGCTCAGGAGGGTGCACCACTGGATTTTAGGGGTATCAATGACAAGAGTGTGTGTGTGGCCATACCGGAAACTAAGGGAAGTGAAATTAGTCTCTGGACCCTAATAAATTGTTCATTCCTAGCTAATGGGGAGCTTGAGCTTCCTTGTGTACGTAACTGCGACTAGGGTGGCCCTGTCATTGGGAATAGCAAGCCACGCTGAGAAGGAGACAGTAGCCACCCGGATAGTCTTTCTGTACCTCTTTGCCATTACCTTTTCCTGAAGGACAAAATTTGTCACAGGGCCTGTTCTTCACCTGTTAAACTAAATTGCTATCCTTAGCTGTTGCAGAGAACATTTTCCTGCTTATTTCCCATCTTGAAATAAGTGCAACTACTAATCCAATTCACTTCTGTGTGTACATCAAATACCCCCTCACTTCTCTTATGTCCCAGATCCTTCTTCCAGTGTATTAAACCCATTGTGCTCAGAATTCACATCCTCCCAAATTTGAATATAGATTATCCTTCTGGCATGGAAGAGTCTTCAGTATCTTTACAAACACAGCCACCAGCTCCATCCTTACTTTTCAAGATAGTTGCCTTGGCCAGCTCACCCAACAATTTATAGCATTGTGATATTATTCATTTGTACTGCAGAGATGCTTCCGAAATAGACATTCTATCACACATCCACAGGTGTCACCACAAATGACTGAGTGCTAAAGGAGAAAGAAGAGTGAGTCACATTCAGAACCAAAAACCATCTGGAAAAGTCATGCTGCTTTGTGCTGGTTTATGTACAAAAATATTATTATTATTATTATTAGTTCATATTTATATTGGCGCCCACTCGCCATGTCGACTCAGGGCGGCTTACACACATTACATTACATTACGTTACATTACAATATGTTGGGGTGGGCACAGGGGGAGGGGCGGCAAGGTCCTCATCCTGCCCTGGCTAATCTTTCTCACACTAGGTCAGGTTAAAGGAACTATGGAATGAATTCACGAAAAGGTAACTTTGTTTTGGCAGTTTAAAGTCTGACCTAGACATGAAAAAAGAAGAAGCACCCTGAACCAAACTATCCCCCACAGAGCAAGCAGGAGACCAGCAATCCCTGCCTTAGATTCCTAGAAGAAGCTTCTGTACCACAAAGAGCTTGGCCTTTAGCTAACTTGCCAATCTGTGTGTGTCTGTATGTTATTCTACCAGCTAAATTATGTTGCCTTCCAAAATTCTGATAGACATTCTATTTGAAAGCCTGAAATAAATCATGGGATATGAATATCAGATGGTACTTCAGCTGTAGTCTAGCCAGACATCCCGCTATGGTAATGGAGTAGAACACTGATGGCAAATCTTGGCACTCCAGCTGTTCTTGGACTTCAATTACCAGAAGCCCAACTCAGCACTCCTGCTGTTCAGGGCTTATTGGAATTGAAGTTCCAGAACACCTGGAGTGCCATGGTTTGCCATCACTGGAATAGACTGTACAGCCAGCTACTCAACACTGAGTGGTAAATAACCTGACTCCCTAAAGGGGAAGATGAGCTCCTTTAGGTGGGGTGGAGGTAATGCCACTGGAAACTATCACATTGGGCCCAACAGCAAAATGACCAGAGGAGGAACCACTTCACTATTCTGATTCCCAATGGTCATGGAGGCAGAGGAGGCCATTCCAGATGGATTGGCTGTGAAGGCACACCTTGCCAATGTCCTCAAGGCTGCAGCAGTCCATTGCAGTCCCGGTATCAAATCTTGCATGTCTCATTTCATACGTACCTTGGGACATGGCTCCGTGATCATAGTGTGTCGGGCACTTCATGGCAAACTGGGATCCACCTTAAACAAATTCACGCCAATTGAATTTTTCTTGGGTTTTCAGGAAAAAATGTATACTCAGACATGAGCAGCAGCAGGCAGCGGTCGTGGTGGTAGTACTTCAGCCCAAACCTTAGCAATAAAAGTTGTTAGCAGTAATCAAGATATCTGAGCTCACCGCTCCAAACTTCTTCAACCCTGACCAAGGCAGACACTTCCAGTTGATTTTTGTCTTTGATTGTCATGCACTGCTCTTTAGTTTCAGTGCCAATCCATTGCAGCTGACACCTGTGAATGTGTTTTGGTACTTCTGTCTTTGCATCATGTCTTCCCTGCAGTGGAATTCAATAATACAACAGTGTTATAAATTGCTGGGTGATGAGCATTGGCTGAATGCTAAGTCTTGGTACAATATCACTTGCAACTACTGTATTACGCAGGATGCTTTCTTTCTTTATTCGTGTCAGAGGCACCACCAGCATATAATAACATACAATGTTAAAATTAACATATCTAAAACAAAAAGGAATTAAAAGGACTAGGTGACATCCGCCCAATATCGGGACACATCAACAGCATTTCCTTTTGCCAACATAAGGTCTTCCTCAGTGCACATTGATGGGCACTAGAAGCACCAGAAGTAGAAACAAAGGATGCTAAGAAAATAGCATTCCACCCTAATCCTATAGCTGTGAGCATGCTATAGCATTGATATAGCAGCTACAGCAGCAATCCTATAGCAGTAAGCAGTAATTTGCAGTGAGCAGTAATTTGCAGTGAGCAGTAATTTGCAAGATTGAAAATTACACCCCTTCGGTTTCAGCCTCAACCTTAACTATTCAGCCTCTGTAGTAGTGCTGGAGCTGCAGCACTCTAAATACAGTACTTCAATCTTCTGTGGGGGGAGGGGGGGTTAAGGTAAGAAGAATCTGTCCTGGTTAGTACTTGAATGGGAGGCCACCAGGGAACAGAAAGGATCGATATAGGCAATCCAGAGTACATGCACATTTAGTTCTCCATAGAACACACAGGAAAAGAATAGAAAATACATTTGAATCTGTACAAAGGTAATTGAGGTAAAACGCTATGACCACACCATTTGATCACATTTGGGAAATATATGGACTATATATCCATAAGCTCGTACTGTACAAAAGCTGATAAGCTCAGGGGTTGGGGTGGGGCCAGTGGTGGGATGTCAATTTTTTCCTATCCCACCATGATGTCATCACAGTGTGGGCGGAGCTAACATCATGATGTCATAGGTGGGGCCAAATAAAAAATAAATAAATACAAAATAATTTTAAAAAGAATAAAAATAAGCACGCACACACACACACACCCCTCACACACACACGTACCCCTTGGCGTGAATGTGCAGTGAAAAGGTAAGCCCCGAAGGTGGTTCCCCCCAAAAGCTGCTACCGGTTCTCCAGGACACTGGGAAAAGTTACTACCGTTTCTGGTGAACTGGTGGGAACCTGTTACATCCCATCACTGGGTGGGGCTCCTAACATCCAAAGGCTCTGGGAACAGTGTATATCTGAGTGGCATTTTAAAAAAGTAAAAAACCCTATGATGGGGGCTTGAAAAGATATACTTTGGGGGTGGGAGGTTGCGACACTCCAGCATCTGTCAATTCTGGATACATTGTGCCACAGAGCGATCCTGAGAGTTCAAGAGAGCCGGGTAAGCACCTGTCTGGACATACTCTTACTCTGCTAAGGAGCAGCCTTTCACCCAGTATGTGCTGGTGGATTTAAACTCTCTAAGGCTACTCGTGCTTAAATGTGCTTCATTTTCAACAGCAAAAAGGTCATTTGTATATATATGAGGGATAGAGATGGAGGCATTCCTAAATATCAAGATGGCTATACAAAAATAAATCTTGTTGTGAGATGCAAGTGATTATTTCTGAATTTTAAGTAGGAATTGTCTGAGGGTGAAGGCTCTGGGAGATTGATAGGAAGAACCTCACAGCTGTGTGTGTATCCAAAGTAATAATGCAGAACCAAGCAATATGTCAGATGGTGACCTAAATCATATTGATCGGAATGTCTTTGTTCACAGAAGCAGCCAGTCCATCCAAAGTCCTCTTGCAAATTCCCCCCAAGGTTGAGATGCAGGATGATGACATAGCCTCCAACCAAGGCTGCAGTGAATTTGTGGACCAAAACAAGATTCCCAAGTTGAATGGGCAGCTGAACACACATGAAGAGCTCCTTGGTAAGTCGACTAAAGAGCTGAAGAAATTGGCAAGGGAAGGCTTTTGGGCTAGAAGTCACATTCTAAGGGCACAGGCTTACCAGCACGTAATCCAGGATATACCTTGCCGCCTCATGGCTCCCGATACTCAAGTCTACAGGGATGTTGCCAGCAAATTGTTTGGAAACCAGAGTGAGACACTGGATCCTTTGCCTGAATTCCTGACAGGAAGCATCATGCCAGATTACTGCCTCACCAAAGAAGGGGTGACTGTCGTGAAAAAGATACTCATCTGCATTGCTAACCTGTACCCTGATGTTACCTATTGTCCCCTGCTTCCAGCTGTGACTGCCCTGATACTCCATTATAGCCAAGATGAAGCCCAGTGCTTTGAGAACACTTGCCGGCTCCTCTACTGCAATGCCCCTCACACTTCCTACATAGACTACTCCTTCCTCAGTCATGAGGCCTCCTGCATGACCTTTGGGGACCTTGCCAACAAACATTGCCCAGCTGCCCACAGACTGATAGCAAGTTCATCCGACAACATCTTTGAGGTGTATTCAGACTGGCTGATATGGCTTTTTGAAGACCTGCCATTTGACTATGTCATCCGTATCTTTGATGTCTACCTTCTTGAGGGGCAGAAGGTCCTGTACCGAATTGCTCTAGCTCTGTTGAGGCAATATCAGGTCTCAGTGGCTTCCAAAGGATATGAGGTGACTGACATCAAGGAAAGCCTGCTAGTTTTCCTGGGTGATATTCACTATCACATGACTGCTGAAAAGCTCCTGGAGAAGGCCTTTGGCATCCGTCTTTTCTCTCGCAAAGAAATCTGGCTTCTTCAGATGGCAAACAAGAAGGCACTCATGGAGAAAGGGGTTACCATAGTAAAACACAGGTACCTTCTATTTATTTGGATTTTAGACTTGCCTTACTCTATCTTTTGGAGCCTGAAAAAGCTTCCTTTTTAAAAATACATTTCCCAGAATCAACCAGTCATCATAGCCACTCACACACTTGGCTGGGTTCGGGGGAGATACCTTCCAAAAGAGAGTCACCCGAACTGCTATCAAACAGCCAAGCAAACATACAGGCCTCTTCAGTGGTGGGCTCTTTAAAAATGTACTACCACACTGTGAGCATGGTATGGTGGGCATGGCCAGGGGGAAAGCCCTGCATTGCACACGAATTAGGACTACTTTGTTTCAAAACTTGAATGGGCGGGGCCAGCCAGAATTTCTGCTACCGGTTCTGGCGAACTGGTGCGACCCTGCTGATGCCCACCACTGGGCCTCTTTCTTTCAAATCTCTTCTTTAACTTTATCCTCTGTTGTCTCAAACTGGAGCAAGGAATCTTGTTAGTGATGGGATTGGGCCTGCTCAA
Source organism: Furcifer pardalis (assembly GCA_030440675.1). Classification (NCBI taxonomy): domain Eukaryota; kingdom Metazoa; phylum Chordata; class Lepidosauria; order Squamata; family Chamaeleonidae; genus Furcifer; species Furcifer pardalis. The sequence continues at coordinate 62,253,183 of CP126893.1, read as the reverse complement.
ATGCTGATTCAGAGATAAATGTACAGCCAGTCTAGGTCAATGAAGCTTTCTTTTACTAAACATACGCTGAAGTTTAGAAGTCTGGGTAGGTATTCCTGTCTTGATAATAGAGTAGACCAAACTGCCATTCCTGGTTTGCCATTACTGGATATAACCTATCAAAAGCTGCCCTTTTGTTGTGCTAGTTGCATTCTGCTCAGTCAGGTGTGTGCATGCAAAGAGGATCTTGATCTATTCCTAAATGTTTGTTGCTGTTACGTGCAGTCAAATGGTGTTCTCGAGGTCTGTGTGATGTTCAGGGAGTGAATTACCAGTGTAAACACTGCATTTGAGGTTCAATGGCCAAGTGGAAGATTGAATCCAGATCTTTGGAATCCTAGCTGACGTTAACTACATCATATTGGCTGTCCTAAAGGTTAAGTTCCCTAAAGCTTCTTACAATAGTGGACTCATGATTCTTCCCCACCTTTTCTCTGTTGCACAGGCAGCCACTCCATCTTATAGTGAATGCACAAGATTTTGCATCCACCATTGTTGGTACTTACGAAATGCGTATTGTGTGGTCCTGGATCCCTGAGAGATTTTCTTTGTTCTCACCTGTGCTTTTATTCTCAACTTCTGAAAATGGGTACAGCTTGCAAAGGTAAGGCACCTGTGGAACTGTCTTGTTTTCAGAATCTTGTCAAGGAAGAAAACAAGCCAAAGAGCGCTATGCAAGTTTCCACCAACTCACAAAGCAGGCTGATATGTTCAAGAGAAACAATGGGATCGTTTTTATTAATGCTGGCCTTTTGGAGCCAGCTCCTGGTGGGATGTAATTGGCACATGGAAGTTCTTCACACGGCATACAGATGTGCATAAAAGCACATTACCTTTAGACCTGAGAGCATGTCCATTTACTCTGAACGCTGGAGACATTTTCCTGTGGTGTATCAGATCCTAACAGGTTCCTTATGTGGCAATAAATCTATGTTTGATCACCAAACAAATGCAGACTAATGGGAAGGGTGTAGGCCAGAACTCAGAGAAGTAACTCTTTCAAGTTACAGAGGCTATCACTCAGTGTGACCAACCAGAGTATTCAAGCAAGTGCTTTTCAAAAAAGGAACTTCTCCAAGCTCTGGTGGAGGTGATGCAGATTCTCTCCAACCAGGTTCCTTTGTTTCCAGCAGTATGCCTGGTGTCCAAAAAAGCAGCAAAGAAAAGTGCTGTGGAAACCCTCTTGCTCTCTAGTTTTCTAAATATTCATTTTGACACATGCAGAGAATAGAGTGATATTATAGTAGACTTTATTTTTTCCTTCTGAATGATGCAAAATCAGCAGTTGCACAGCCAAAGATGTGCAAGGCAGTAAGATGCATGGACAGACTGTTTAGTACAGTGATGGCGAACCTTGGCACTCCAGGTGTTCTTAGAGTTCAATTACCAGAAGCCCAAGTCAGTACTCCTGCTGATCAGGGCTTCACTGGTTTAGTAGTTTCCATCCATTTGACAACCCCAGATTTTCAAAAGGAGGCAGGAGTCAAAGAGAAATGTTGTTTCAGCAGAGTTCATGGATGCTACTCTTTCCCCTCTCTTTCTCTGCTGTAGCCTGATGTAATGGCATTGTTTCTGAGCTTCTTGACAATGAGATTTATACTACCACTCAGGGAATAACTTTCTAAGAATTGGATGGAAGGTAAAATGGCAAGTCAACCATTTGACACAAGCACAACAAAGAAGAAGGGGAAAGATACTGCTTTTTTTTAGCTGTATAATAATAATATTTCATGCCATTGTATACTAGAAAACAGGGACTGCAGTGACTTAGTGGTTAAGACGCTGAACTTGACAACTGGAAGGTTGGCAGATCAGCAGTTCAAGCACCAAGCACGATGTATTGAGCTCCTGTCTTTGTCCCAGCTCCTGCCAACCTCGCTGTTCAAAAGCAAGAAAATACAAGTAGGTAAATAGGTGGGAAGGTAAACAGTGTACTGTACACTTCGGTGTCTAGTCATGCCTGCCACATGTCCATAGAAACATCTGCAGACACAGACAGCACTGGCTCTTTGGCCATAAACAGAGATAAGCACTAAACCCTAGGGTCGGATATGACTGGCTTTCAAGCAAGGACAACCTTTCCCTTTATACTGTAAAACAAATGTTGCCTTTTCCTGTCTGTTTCTTAGCTGTATATTATAAAACCAACAAAACACATTACCAAGAGCCCTGAAGGTGGGAGATGTACAAAACCACCCCTTACCTTTTCAAAAGATGAACAGCCACAGTTCCCTCATGATACAAACAGCCAGGGGCGTCCAGTAGTTAAGACAAATCTCTCTCACACACACACACGCACGCACGCACGCACGCACGCACGCACGCACACACACATGCAGAGAGAGAGAAAAGAGTGCATTACATATTCAGAATAATGTTGCTCTGCAAGTTGTGAAAGGGTCATTGTAGCAGTATAAAAGAGGTAAAATCCACTCTTCAGTCCATGCTTTCGTGACCATGTCCACCCCAACTGCACCCCAAATCTGGGCTCCCTTCACTCCTTTATTCAGGATTGCAGCAGGGTACACAGGTGAAGAAGTCGAAGAACCAAGTGCTGCCTTTATGGGACAAATAGGCTGTGAATCAAGGTCCTCCTCTCAGACTGCCAGGCAACAGAATTTTACTCCCACAGTAGGCCTGTGAAGATATCAACAGTCTGAGCCGCTCCTTTGATCACCACTTCTCCTGGGCAAGTTTCCCAAGGTCTTGCATTGGGAGTCCTCCAAGATCTCTCTCTCTCTTGTAACACAGTTTATTACGATGCTTGAACCAATAATCTAGTTCTCAAAACAAAATGTCTGTTTGTCTTTTGTGGAAGGAAAGCCAATCCTGGTTCCATCTCCCTTTTTACTGTTGAAGCGATGAGAAGCAAAGCATAATCCCACGAAATATCCAAACGAAAAGCATAACTAAACTTAAGCTAATAAACTCATAACACACTCTAGAAATAAAATTCCCCATTCCTGGGTTCCTAATCTAAATCTACTCTAACATGCAATTTATACTGAAAAATAAGAAAACACACAGTTTCTAAGTATCGTCCTGGACTCACCTCTCCCAGAGTTAAAGTCCAGCCTTGCTGTAATTTCGGCTAAGTGTCAGCCTGGCAAGATTTTGTCTATCTCCCAAATAGTGGCCTAGCTCGGCCCCATAGAATCAGAGTGCCATCTTCCGATGTTTTCCCAATATTATCTCACTCCAATGAGGGCTTCGCCTCCTTTGAAGAAGCACTTCTTAACTGAACAAAATCAAGGGGTTTTATACCCAATTTCTCCCTTTTCCTCTCTCCTTAGGAATTTTTAGGTGGCCTTGGACTCAGATCTTGAGATAACACTTATCTTCTCAAAATCTTTCAAGGTCAAGGCATGTTGGCAAAGTGCCCAGCTCTCATTTTGTCCCCCCTTCCATCTCTTTGGCAGGGTCATTGACTGATAGTTTAAAAGGACAATGAACTTCAGTTGCAAAGTTCACTCCCGTTCATTGAACTTGAGATTCCCTCAGGTGTTTCTCTGTCCACTACAGGCACTAATCCCAAGGATGTATTGCACCCAGGAATCACTTTGAATTGTTGCGCTTTTAAAGCTCCATTTCTCAACCTTGAGACACAGTGACAAGTAACTTAAAACAAAGTAACTTTTCCAAGTTCATGACACATGCCTATGTTAAGGATAAGCCTTTACTACCAGCATCATTAACAGCATAATTGTTGTGCCCTGTCAAACCAAAAAACAGTACAGTAGTACCTCGGATAATGATGAGACTTGGTTCCACAAGTCTCGTCGTTATCCGGTTTTTAACGTTGTGTGATGCATTGATCGCACAACATTTAAAAAAGCCCTGTTTCCCTGGAGGCTGCAGCAAGCCAGAACGTCGGGATTTGAATCCTGACGTTTTGGCTTGCTGCAGCCTCCAGGGAGGTGGAGGAACTTTGGAAACAGCTTGGATCGTGTCTTCCCATCTCCCTGGACCCGGCAGGGGGGTCAGGGAGCCCAAAATTGGAAAAAAAGGTCCTGTTTTTTACCCATTTTGGGCTCCCTGACCCCCCTGCCGGGTCCAGGGAGGTGGGAAGACCCGATCCAAGCTGTTTCTGGGCTTCCCCAATGTCCTCAGCAAGTGCAGCAAGCCAAAATGTCTGGGTTCGAACCCTGACATTTTGGCTTGCTCCACTGGCTGGGGACGTCAGGGAAGCCCAGTAACAGCTGTAGAACGGGTCCTCTGTTCTCCCTGGAGCAGGCAGGGAAGTCAGATAGCCCAAAATTGGTTTTTAAAAACGGACTTTTTAAACCCCATTTCAGGCTCTCAGATCCCCCTACCTGCTCCAGAGAGATCAGAGGACCTGATCTACAGCTGCAGGGTGGCTGGGGAAGCTGACGGGGACTCCCTGTCGGCTTCCCTAGCCACCCGCCCTTGCCTCCACAGCTGTGGGGTGGCTGGGGAAGCCGACAGGGGAGCCCCCCCCATCAGCTTTCCAGCCACCCCACCCCTGCCTCCATAGTTGCAGGGTGGCTGGGAAGCTAAATGAAGAACCCTGTTCAGCTTTCCAGCCACCCTGCTGCTAAGAACAACTGTATCGGATAACGCTAACAGATCGTTATCCGATTTTAGCGTTATCCGATGCAGTCATTATCCGAGGTATTACTGTATTCCAAAGATACAGCTCTCCTTATCCCTCACTATACTCATTCCTATACTGGCTAGGGTTTGATAGGAGTTATAGCATATCAGGGATGGGGGGAAATTGAGGGCCAGGGGACAAATTCAAGCTCCTAGCCCCAACATGGCCATTACTAGATCTAGAAATAGCTGGAAATAAAATAAGCCTGTTTATTTTGAGGGGATTGGGTGAGGCAGGATAGGAACTCCAGCCCCCAAGGCCAAAAAACAGAAAACCATTGCTCCTAGAGATCCTTCTTTGGCCATTTTGTGACCAATTTGTGCTTGTGTGTGTTCTGATCTTAATGGGCTCTGGGGTGTCTCTGGTGCCTGCAGATATGCCCCCACACCCCAGTGGCCACAGTCTTTCAACAAAGGACCCAAATACCACCCACTTCTGCTTAAGATGAGTGGAAACATCTCTGCTATGTGCTTGTCATGACCTCAGGCCGGGAAGATTGTGAAAAACATGCAATAACTCTAGATAATCTGTGTCTCAAAGAATAAGTGGTGCCTCTTGTTTCTATCCTGCTGCTTTCCTTGCCCCAGGTTTATTAGAAGTGCACAAAAAGCAGAATATGGTGCCGGTCTCCGTCAGTTCGGCGCTCTCCCCATCTCAAGTCTATTTCAGGATTGCTTTTCTTGTCATTTGCTCCAGATTCAGCTCACCTCCTTTCCTCTTTTATTTCTTTCAGGTTTTATTCCTACTGTGAAGGCCATGAACCAACAGTATTGTTAATAAAAACCACCCTTGGGGAAGTAAGTGCCTTCTGAACCTCCTCAAGGACTATTGAGGGAGGTTTTTCCTCTATGGGGCTGCAATGGAATGGAAAAGATGGGAAACATGGATTGGGCACACCCTGGTTTAAAAATTAATTTCAACCTTCTTTGCTAAAGGAGATGCACCAGAGAGTTCACCAAACACACATGAATTTACACCTACACTTTAAAAAACAAATGTATTTATGCATGCTTTTAATTCTAATTTCTACATTCCAGGGCTTGCCAAGATAAAGAGTATTTTTGAAAGAACGGGATTTCTGGTGGGAAATGGAGGCTTCAGTGAGAATGATTGATGTTAAAAAAGACTGTGATAATAGTGTATTTTGTTACATCGCACCAGCATACCTTTGGATGCATAATCCTACTGCATTATGATTAAGCTGTTTGAATCAGTTTAAAAGCAGGCTTCTGTGAGAATAGATTTTCTTGGCTCCGTTTGCTTTTCCTGCTACCTTGAAACCATATATTATGAAATTTCACTCTGCTTGCCTTCTCCCCCACCCCTCACCCCTTACAGGTGTGCGGAGCATTTCTGTCCTCTGATTGGAATGAAAGGAAAAAAAGTGGAGGAGCATCAAGTTTCTTTGGCACAGGAGAATGCTTTGTTTTCACAGTGAGTCTCAAATCTGTTCCCATGGTGGAAGATTAGCTGACTTCAAATGCATCTATCTGCAGATGTTTAGCTATTAGTTTTCCATTGTGTGTGTGACACACAGCAATAATACCATACAAAAGGAGGGTAAAAAAATCAACAAGTGGGTCCCAGAATACATTTAAGGGGTAAAGGTGCTTCCTAGTTCTGTGTATATTCCGTAATGTGTCTATATTCCTGGAAGAGGGCTGCATTCCAGACTTTTATATACCATATATACTCGAATATAAGTCATGTTTTTTAGCCCCAAAAATGAGGTCCAAAAATGGGACTCAACTTATACTCCGGTCAATGTAAATACTCAAAATATACCCACACAAATGTCTAAATTAATTAATTTTACCATATTTTCATGTATTTTAATTACTGAAACTCACTAGCAGCTGTTGCATTTTCCACCCCCGACTTATACTAGGGTCAATCTATTTTCCTAGTTTTGGAAGTCCAAATTAGGTACCTCGACTAATATTCGGGACAACTTATAGTCGAGTATATACGGTAGTCATAGGACCATAGACTCATGGAAGTATAAGGAACCTCATCAAACCCAATCCACTGGCAAAGCAGAAAATTCATAGGTAAAGCATTCCCCACAGGTGGAGTCTTACCTTCTGTTCACAATCTATCACCCTGTGAGGCAGTCCATTCCAATTGTCACATGGTGTTTATTTCCAAGGACTTCCTAATGTTAAAATCTGTTTTCTCTTAATTTGAATCCTTCATTATGGGTGCTACTCTCTGGAGCCAATCATTTCTTGTTAACTGATATTAGTATCAGACCAGCCAATTATCACAAAGTAGTTCCAGCCAACTGCAACCACTTAATACAATTCAGTATGCTGTGTGTTCATATTAAGGTCTGCAGGAGCTCAGCCAAACACAGTACCAGTAAGAGGCTCCTCACATGCTATTTTAAGAGAACAAACAGGAATGTCCTAAACTAGCATAAATCTGACATGTATGTCATCTCTGTTTGAAAGGTGCGCCCTGAATTAGAGCGATATGAGTGGGTGTTCATCAAGAAACCTGAACAAGCTAAAGCGATGCCTCGTTCCCCACGCCAGCGTTCTCCATCTCCGTTTTCTTCAGAGGGTCGGTCAAGAAGCAGCCCGAACCATCTCACAGTGCCAAAGTTAGACATGATTAAAAGTCGCCTCTCTCCATTTCTCGCAGTTAGGCACTTCAAGCTCCCCTCCAAAACAGCTTCAATGTTCATGTCTGGAACTCAAGAAGGCATTATCATAGGTAATTATGTTACTATGATCTTATTACTGCCACGTGGCTCCTAATGTTCCTCTCATGACAGTTCTAGTAAGCCAAGTCCAAGTATCTGTTCAGTATTTTTCATGGGGATGACATAAGGGAGCTTTCATTTTTGACACATCCTGATGTTTGAAAAATATCCCCTAATGAATCTTGCAGTTGAGAAACAGGAACAGCCTCAAGTCATTTTACACATATCTTTCCAAGCTGTGAGAATGCACTTTACTATTTTGAAGCAGCTGATTGGTCATGAACTAATACCTCACCTTAACAATAAGGCTCCTACTGAAGTACCCATATTCTAATGTATGTAGATATAAACTTGGTGCCCTTCCCAGCACTACAGCGAATTCTGATGACTTCCTTAGAACGTCTTCTAGTCTTCTGCCACACAAGAGCATGAGAGTATAGGAAAAGGCAACCATAAATACAACATTAACAATGAACACAAAAAGGTTGAAGTACTGTGGTACCTTTAAGAGTAGATTGCTTCTTTCAGTGTGAGTTTTCATACTTACAGCATCCAAGCAAGGTTTGAAGAATCCAATAACATTCACACTAAAATAAGTCTGCTCGTCTTAAAGATGCCACAATACTTTTGTTCTAGTTCTTGATTTTTTTTCTACTAATGTTTGCTGAAACAAAACTAATGGAGCTACTTCTGTAAGATATGGTCCAATAAAGGTGGGTCCAAGGGGGACACAAGACACTGCAAAACTTTTGAAAGCCTCAGATGGCTACTACAGCCCTTTGATGGGACAACAACTGTTTTTACAGGAATGGAGTTTTAGTGTGCTATCAAAGGCTCTGTGCCAGGCTTCTGCTGCAGCTAAGAAGGCCTCATGAGTGCCTTGTGCTAGAATCTGTTGTTTTCCCTGAGCCTCAAGTCATTTCCTTTCTGTCCTTGATTGCCTCCCATGCCCAACTCATACTTTTCTTCTGCCTTCCCTCCATCTCCTATTTTTTAAAACTCCTTTCTCTTCTCTGCAGGTATAGCCTGAGCAAGCCCAGTTAATATGAGGTCCAAATGTATCTTATGCTCTGTGGGTCAGGGGAGAACTTTGCTGGCTGCCTCTCTTCCTGCTCCATTCCCTTGCTCCAGGGGTTCTCAGCCTTTTTTAGCCATGGGCCAGACCACGCCGCCTCAGACAGCTGAGTGGGCCAGGCTGGTGGTTCCCCCCGCCATAAACACTGCTGTAAAATGCATCCGCGGCTGTCATAAATGCCGTACAATGGCCGTAAATGAGTCCGCAGCCGATTCCAATGGCAGTGGTGGGGGCCGCTGGAGCGAGGCCGGGGGCCATATTATTTGGCATCACAGGCTGTAGGGTGCTGACCCCTGCCTTACCCCCTTGTACAAGGGCAGGCATGCACAGTACATTTTTCCAGGATGGTGGGTGGGAGGGTGAGGGCTTGTGTGCATATTTCTAAAAGTTACAAAGGAGGAATGGCTTTTTGAGCTTCTAAGAGGTTTTAGTAATGCAAGGAAGACATGATCTAGCTGGAACCTATAAGAGGAAAACTCCTGTTAGACAATAAGTACTGCAACGTTTTCTTACAGGTCCCACTTGTAGAAACACCATCTGCATTCTGTTTTTGTGAGGATACTAGTGATGACAAGCTACCCACTGAACTCCAGGCACAGCTCTCTGTAATGTAGAATGAAGAAAATCAATCAGACATCCTAGCAGTGTTCTTATAATGAGCCCTGACTCCTTGCATTCAACAGTACACCTACTGATTACGCTGTGTGCATGCAGAATAAGGCACTGGATCTTTGTGCTCATATCTAATGCAGCAGAGTTGTGCTACACACGATCAACATAGCACAACTAGCTGACACAGACAGCAACTATGCTGCTCTGGATAGCTACAAGGAAGAAATAGTACATGACAATATTAGCACAGAAAATATGATATGAACTGTAGCATACACACTTAAAAATGCATTTCACATTTTTAAAAGCAAACAAAGCTATAAAAATAATATACATTATTTTTGCTGTCTTTTGCCATTCCAGTTGCTTAGATAAAACCATCTTGGTGGCTATTATTATGTATATACTGTATATGCAGTAAAACTCTACTCACAATCCAAGTTCAATCCAAACAGGCTCAAGTCTGACTCAATCTTCCATCTTTCTGCAGCTGGCAGAATGAGTACCCAGGCTGTTGGGGTCAAAATGCTAATTACCAGAGAGTGCTCTGAGTATTGTATTTTCAACTTATATGCCGCCCCCCTCACATAGTGACTCTGGGCGGCTTACAGAAGAAACAGATACATTACATAGCACATTACATAGCAAAAAAACAATTACAGATATCACATAGTATTACAATTATCACATATACAGTATATATATCTCCAATAACAATTACAATTAGTGCTGAGTGCTGTGAGGTGGTAATCTTAATGTAATTGCTATTGCTATTATCTCAATAAGCAACAGTTTTGAAGCTTCATTATGTACATGAGAAAAGTCAACCCAAAATCCTTAGACATTTATCTTTTGTAGCTCTATTCATATATTCCAAGGTTAAATTTTAATGTCTGAGCAAAGAACGTTTGGTATAGCTTCCCATCTGTCACTATCTTTATGTAAAGGATGGTCTGAAGAGGAATCAAAGATATGATCAGACAAGCATTTATTCCACTTTTTGATTCAGGTTGAGGACTGGACTAGTTTGATTCTATTTCCAGTGATCACATATGTGTCGTCGAGAACCAACTTGTTTCTGATCAATGCCTACACACACCTTTTTTAGGTCCAAAGCTTCCTTTCTGCTCATCTTTGGAAGAACAGGAGAGGAAGTTTTCCATTTCTTTTTAACTGTTGCTAATGTATCAGCAATATTTTGAAAGGGTACTTTTAAAGCTCTATCAGTGGATTGCTCCCCTCATTGGCTCGTTAACACTTAGCTGGATACTGGAAGGTCGGGTTTCGATACCAGAGAGCTGCAATTGGGGACATGAAAGGAACCTCATTCGGGCATCCTCTGAGTGGAGTTCCTCCTGCAAAAATCCTTTCAACCCAGAGTAATCTCTGACACAAAATTATTATTAATGGATCACTGATGTTCAGTGTCCATTTGCAACAATTAAAAAGAAGTGAAAAGTTTCATCTCTCTTCTCTTCTGCAGACAAGCAGAAAGGAAGCTTTCCATTTCTCAGGATTGTTAAATGGCTTCACCCAAATCCAGCCAGCCACTTAAATGATTTTAAGAAATGGAAAGTTTCCTTTTCCAAAGAACAGCTTAAATCAGGAGTTCTCAACCTTTTAAAGCTGGGAGCCGAGTCACACTCCCTCAGACAGCTTCGGGAACTGGATGGCCATGGTACTTCCTGGTGTGGTGGAGACAGTGGGGGGCACATGAAATGGCACTGTGGGCCACATCCTGCCCACAGGCCACAGGTTGAGAATCCCTGGTTTAAATCATACTAAATAGAGTCACTTGAGATCCCATGTGGTCTATCCATGCATGTGAGTGTAGGGCTTAAATGACATCTTACAATTCCAAGCAACCCTATTTAGAGCCCTCTAAACTGGTCCAGGTTGGGATAATTCACCCATCACTCTTCTACATATGCAACAGGAAGTGCCATGTGATGTAGGAAGGGCAAAATGGCCATCCGGCCCCCAAAGCTATCTGAGGGAGTGTGACCCAGACCCCGGCTTTAAAAGGTTGAGAACTCCTGATTTAAGCTGATCTTTGGAAAAGGAAACTTTCCATTTCTGATGCTTCTGTAGAGAATGAGGAACCCTGGTTTTTCAGGCTGTCCAGTTGGGTAGTTAGACTCGCATAGGACAGAAGCTCAGACCGGCCCTCTCCCTAAAAATCAGGGGGCAAGGCTAGAATTTTTGACATGCCTTTTCAAGTCTTGGACTGCTTTAGACATGATTGCTAGGATAAAAGAGACCATACAAGACTAGTCCTTATCCATAACTGGGCCCTATAATACAGTGAGCGAAACCCCTCAAAAACCTCCATTCCTTTTCCTTTTCTTTTCTTTTCAGGTGGTGGTGGAGGCCAGGCTCTCTTTATTGATGCTAATCTGCATCATGGGAGAACAGAACACTGTGAAACATTTGACAACCCTTCTCTCTGCCAAGAAGATTTTCAGGTGCAGTTTCTGGAAGTCTGGGGTTTTCAAAACTCATGATGGCTTACTTTTCTTCAAAAGTCGAAAATATGTTAGACCAAGATTGTTCCTTACAGCTGCTCTTGACAGCTGCTGGTGGAGTAAAAGACTCCAGATGACAAAAGACAGCTGGAGATGTCAAAGATCAGAAGAGATATTTTTACATCTTTGAGGATAGAGTCAAATTATGTCATACTTTTGGTAAGAGTTTCTGGGGAGATAATAAAAGTTATTAAATGATCTGATTTCTCATTTAGCCACCAAACTATTCTTCCTGGATATCTAAAAGGTTTAATTCTGGAAAAAAGATACCAGATTGCTATCCATCACCTGCTTGTGCATTTCCATTAAACAAACCATATCATGCCTGACATTAACAAGAATTCTTTCTTTTCTCTGATTGATACTATCCTCACTAGTTTTTTTTCAAAACAGGAGACCCAAAGTAAAATTAAATGTACTGTATTTATAACTCAGTAGAACAACCAATTTCAAGATAAAGCATATCCATATACTGTACTTGATATTTAATCCATTATCTCTTAGCTTTTTGAGATGCATACTATTCAACGTTATAAGAAATATCAAACAGAAAGACATGAGGTGCAAGATATGTTTTCACAGAAGGAAACTTGTGGATGTCATTTGATGCCAGATACTTCGCAGAGTTTCAAATATTTTTGTTATCATATATAGCAAAAGAAATTGGGAGAAGATGCCCTCTCAAATAAGGATTGGTGGATCTGTATGTTTGCTTTCAGGCATTTCAATGCACTTCCACAGCTGAATTCATTATTTTATTTCCTTATCAATTTGCAGTTTAGATAAATTTGCATGAACTCTCATACTACAGTATTTTGACATGCGTTTTTCCTACTTAGAGGAGACTTGTTGAAATCTATGGGACTTATACTGTAACAGCTAAATTAACTCTTACTTATTATGATGCATCTATCTTGAGTAGGATCAATATTGTCTTTAACTAATTCATTTTTGTATGCAATCTTTTAATCAAAAAAGTATATTTCTATCTCATGCAATATTTATTTATTAGAATGGTTATGTCTGTACCTATCCTTGGTAGACTTGGAGTTGTGGTGGCTTAGTGGTTAAGATGCTGAGCTTGTCAAGGTCGGCAGTTTGAGACCCGAGTACTGCTAACGGAGCGAGCCCCAGTCATCTGCCCCAGCTCCTGCCACCCTAGCAGTTCAAAAGCAAGACATTGCAAGTCAATAAATAGGTACCGCTTTGGCGGGAAAGGTAACAGCATTCTGTGCGCTTCGGTATCTAATCATGCCTGCCACGTGACCATGGAAATGTCTTCAGACCCAGACAGCGGTGGTGGCTTTTTGGCTGTAAATGGAGGCGAGCACCAACCCCTAGAGTCAGATACAACTGGCTTTCGAACAAAGGAGACTTTTACCTTAACCCATCCTTAGTAGACATTTTTGTGTTTACCTTCTCTTAATAGATTCACTTCTGTATATATTTTCAAACTGAGTGAGGGTCCATTTTGATCATTAAAAGAATTGGAGTTCCAATCGCATTTTTAAAAAAACCAGGAGAAGTTCACATGGTGCTTGTCCTGGTTTCCCTCGCCTTGGAAGTAACCTTGCCCAAACTAGGCTTTTAAGTCTGCAGACCCTGCTGCAAAGTGCCTTTCCTGATTTCCCCTTCACCTCTGTGCCCCCATAGGAGTTTTTTTAGCTTGGTGGTGGCCTCCACTCCCTACACCATCACAGTCTCCACTTCTACCTCTGCCTTTGCTGAGAGCCATTTGGGCACAGCCCTCACTTTCTTTTCAGTCCCACAAAGGGGCAATATTTTAGAGCAGGGGTTCTCAACATTTTTAATCCATGGGCCGGAACACACCCCCACAGACAACTGGGCGGGCTGGACTGGTGGTTCCCCCTGCCATAAACACTGCCGTAAAACACACCCGCAGCTGTCATAAATGTGTATACAATGGTCACATTTACGGCTGTCGTAAACACATTGCTGAGGCATCACGTGAAATGGAGTCCCAGGATCCCCTGAAGAGATCCTCTGCTGCTGGCTTGGCGGGAATTGGTGGATCCAAGACATTCCATGATGGTTGCCCCCCAGGCTCCTCACCGCACATGCACAGGCATCTCTCTCACATACGCATGTGAAGGGGAGGAGCATGGGAAGCCAAGTGGGCCTAAGCAAAACAAAGCTGTGCCAGCAGCCATTGGGATGAGGCACATGCATGTGCGGAGGTGAGAGGGGAGGGGCCTCAGTCAGCATGGAAAGAGGTGACACCAACCATTCATGGGGCAAAATGCCTGGCAGGGAAGCGGCACCATGGGCAATTGGGAGGATTCTATGACACCCCCTTCTCACAAACACACACATGTTTATGACAGCTGTGTGCAAATTTTAGCTATCATAAATGCATCCACTTCCACTTCTGGTGGCGGCGATGTGGGCCACATGAAATGGTGCTGCAGGCCAGGGCCGGACCACAGGCTGTAGGTTGAAAACTCTTGTTTTAGAAGATAACAACCAGCTTCAAAATACCACATAGTAGGAGAAATGACATCTTTTGATTTAAAATATAATTGGGCAGAGGCAGTGGTGGGATTCAAAAAATTTATTACCTACTCTATGGGTGTGGTATGGGTGTGGCCAGGGGGAAAGCCTTGTGTTCAAAACTTGGATGGGTGGGGCCAGCCAGAATTTCTGCTACCAGTTCTGGCAAACTGGGGCAAACCTGCTGAATCCCACCACTGTGCAGATGGCTGCTTTTGTCAGGAGAAAAAGTTATGACAGCTACAAATTTCCCCTTGGTCATTCAGTTTTGCACATCTTTTAAAACTGGACACTAGACACTACTAAACTCCAGCATTTTTACAGCTTCTATTCGATTCACCAGGGTTTGTTCAGCACACCTGCATAGTTTTCTATATGGGCTACGAGCCAATGTGGACTAACAGGCAGCTTGTCTCTATGGTCAAAATGAGATTTCAGAATGCCCCTAAGCCACCACAGACCTTCTCAAGAAAAAGGCAAGAGACATCTGGTGACTGAGTTGCTCTCCACTACATGCTGCTTATCAGTTCTGCAGACCCTCTGGGCATTTTGCTGGGGATCTAAAGAAATGTCAGTTGAAGAATTGAATGGGCCTTTTCTCTTAAAGAGAAACTGTGTAGCATCTTGGATATGATGAAAACCGTAAGTATCTGGGAATTTTACAAACAAATGACATAAACCAAACCATCCTCCTCAACCCGGCCAGCTCTGTGCCCAATACGAACCAACATAAATAAAGCAAAAATTGAAAAACTGGAATTGACAGTAAGTGTAGACTTTGTAAAGAAATGGATGAAACTGTGAATGTAGTATGATTGCAACACAGACTGACTAAAAAGTAATGTCATAACTGAATTGCTGCAACGTCACATTGGAATCGATGTGAGAATTATGGAATACCATCTTCAAAGTACTGGTGGGAACACAAACCTGAAAAGGTGCTTGAGAATGAGGATAAGATGGTTAAGATCTTGTGGGACTTTTAAGATCCAAACTGATAAGAAGCTCAGACACTCCAGACATTACTGTGGTTAGTGTGTGTGCGTGTGCGTGTCTCTATATATACAGTACTGTATATCTCTATACAATATCTATATCTATATCTATATCTATATCTATATCTATATCTATATCTATATCTATATCTATATCTATATCTATATCTATATCTATATCTATATCTATATCTATATCTATATATCTATAAAACTGATTGCTATGGTGACCCCAGGTGACGGTCAGGTAGAATAAATTGAAGAGATCATGAGTCACCCCGGTGAGGAGGGTGGTATATAAATATGAACAAACAAACAAACAAACAAACAAATAAATAATACCAGGATTTGAGAACTGAAGTACAACATATCTGGGGGGAAAGGACACCAGTTATATGAGTAGTGATAGAAGCATTGGGAGCAATCCCAGATGGGTTAAAGAAACATCTGAGTGTGATTGGCATTAATAAGATCACGATAGAGTAGTTGCAGAGTAACACTACTAGCTATCAGCTATATCAGGGGTTCTCAACCTACAGCCTGCGGGCCAGCCCTGGCCTGCAGCACCATTTCATGAGGCCCGCTCCTGCTGCATCCCAAAGTGGAGGCAGGTGCGTTTATATTAGCCGTAAAACGTGCTACACATGTGTAAACATTCCTGCACCAATAATAAACACAGAAGTGGGTGTATTTACAGCTGTCATGAATGCACCCACTTCTGCTTCTGGGGTGTGTGGTCAGTCCCATTCAGCTGTCCAGGAGCATGGTCAGGCCCATGGCATAAAATGTTTGGGAACCCCTGAGCTACATGATCAGTCGATACCTCACTGACTCTTAGGCCCAGGGCTAAGACCTAAGCAGTGGGGTTCTATGACTCCAGTTTGAACATCTGATGGACCGTGTACACCTTTGATAATAAATAATAATATATTATTGCATCTGATGTGAATTGCAATCAACAGAGAGACATGAACTTTGATATATTTACTGTATTCTAATTGAGTTTTAAGCTATTCTAAAAGATTGCTGTATTTTAAATAGAACTTTCATTTTCTAGAAATCTTTACAAACCTATACTTTATATACCTTGAGCTGTAGCAGAGAAAAAGGGGGCACAGAAAGAGTCTTTCCAAAGAACATTGGGACGGTAAACACATCCAGATATATCCTGGGCAATAACAGCTATCTATTCTATCCACTAATGCTTCCACTCTGGAAACAGCTCTAATTGTAGCCTATTATATCTTTTTTGATCTCAGTAGTCTACACAGATCTTTCCAAGTGGCTAGTTCTGAGCATACTCACAGACGGATGTGTGACTTGAGTTGTTTCTAAATAATAAAACATACTGTGTCTCCTATTTGTGCCCAAAATACTTTAAAGAAAATCAGCCTGGTGCCTTAGAAATAAGCCAAGATAGTTCAGAGGAAATGAACAGGCATTAAACTCTAAAGATATTTAGTCAGTGCATAGGAACTGATGGGCTATACTACCTGCTTTGGGGGACAAGTGAACTACATCAAGATGTTGACTAGCAGCAGAACTGGCATTACCTGACCCTTTTACTGTATGCCCCAAGTGCAAGATAGGAAAGGCCACAAGAGACTCACCAGGAGATAACAATGTGCTTTACAATATTCTTTCCAAATGGAGGTAAATAAGGTAAATAAGTTAGTGTATTAAGGTAAATAAATTAGTGTATTTCCATCTCCTTATCCCATTTGGTAGAACTATACAAAGAAATTCTTCCTATTTACCCTTTGTAAAATGAAGGGTACTGCCACTTCTCTGATGCCCCCTCCTCTGGGCCCACAACAACGGCCTGAAGAGAAGATTCCATGGCCTAGCAGTGGCTGACAACATCGCCCCCTCCTCTGGGCCCACAACAACAGTCTGAGGGAACAGACTCCATGGCCTGGCAGGCGGCTGAGGACCTTGCCCACTCCTCTAGAGTAGACCAACAACAACGACCTGAGGGGAGTTAGTCTGTGTTCTGGTTTGGTTGTACAGTATTTTGTTTTGTTTTTTTGTTTTTTTTTTTAAATATCACCCTGTGCTATATACA
Source organism: Furcifer pardalis (assembly GCA_030440675.1). Lineage (NCBI taxonomy): Eukaryota > Metazoa > Chordata > Lepidosauria > Squamata > Chamaeleonidae > Furcifer > Furcifer pardalis. Next base: position 62,236,039 of record CP126893.1, on the reverse strand, counting down.
TTGTCTGTGGAATTATGTATCCTCATAGTTTCCAAAAATCATTTTGTTCCGGTACAGGGGCCATGTCTTTCTTCTTAACCAGCGTATAATCAATAAATGGTTTCCAGATCCTCCAGAATATATTACCCTTCATTTTACCCTTACTAAGATTTAATTCCCAAGTAAGCTTTTCATTAAGAGCTAAGTCCCACATTTCCTTATACCAGTCCTGCATTCTTAACTTTTCATTATTCTTCCAGTTTTTTGCTATACACTGTCTGACCGCTGATAACATCACAGCCATCAATTCTTTATTGTCATTACTCATTTTATAATTATCTACCTCCGTTAGAAGAATTGTCTCCAACCCCAATTCGAGCTGCATACCCAGTATTTTCCTGATTTCGTTTTCTATTCCCCCCAAAAAAAGCTTTTTAAGCACTCACAACTCCACCACATATGTTCATATGTTCCTCTTACTTTTTTACATCTCCAGCAAATATCAGTCAAACTATTATACATTTGATGCAACCCCATTGGAGTCCTGTACCATCTCCAGATTAACTTGTAGTTATGCTCTTTTACTCTAACTGACATAGTTCTCATAATCCTTCTCCTCCACATTTTCTGCCATTTTTTCTGTAATTATCATATTCAGTTCTTGCTCCCAGCTTTCTCTCAACAACTCTTTTATTTTTCCACATTTGTTCAAAATTTTGTAAATTTTGCTTACTATCCCCTTGATTCCTATGTCTCCGTTTCTTAATTTGGCCAGAAGTGTCTCAAATTCCATACACTCCCTATCTAAACCACCTTCTACTAAAAATCTCTTATTCCAATTGTTCATCTGGAGAATCTTAAACCATCCTAATTCCAATTGCGAATAAAGCTCATTTCTTTTTTCATGATCTCTGCAAGTTTTAACCCAATCTTTCAATAATCGGACCCCGTTTTCTGACAGAATATCCTTAATCCTCCTATCTATTTTTATTGGGAAATTGTTAAAATCTTCTAATTCTAGAACCGGAGAGATTCCTGGGGTAAGATCTTTCCTTACTCTATTCCATTCCTCTATAGTTGATTTTATCATCTTTCCCTGTATTTTTCTCCTCTTTTTATCCTTTTCGTCACATAAAAACAGTGCCTTTCCAGGCTTCAAAAATTCCTTTCTTTCAATTTTCCCCCAAATTGGCTCCTCTCTAATTAATAGTTTAATAACATTTCTTATTTGAAAAGCTCCATAATAATTATTAATATTTGGAATACCCAATCCACCTTCTTTTTGCAATAAATACCACAGCTTCTTAACTATTCTAGCTCCTTGTATTCCATTACAAAATCTATTTATAATACTTTGATACTCTTTTAATTCTTTATCTGTATGTTTTAATGGCAGGACATCAAATAAAAAATTCAATTTGGGTAACAACATCATTTTACACATTGCTACCCTACGAAACCATGACAAATTTAATTTGTTATATTGTGTTATTTTCTTTTCAATCTCTTTCTTTTGTTTACCATAGTTTAGTCCTTTAAGCTCCCCAATTTTTCTAGTTAATATTACCCCTAGGTATCTTATCTTCTGTGTAATCTGTATATTATATTTCTGTTTTATCAATTCCTCATCGTCTTTATTCCTGTTGGCTAATATCATTTCTGTTTTATCCCAGTTCACTCTTAACCCTGTTACCTCCTCAAATCTTTTCAAATGCATATTTATCTTTGGAATTGCTTTTATTGGTTGTTTTACCGTTATTAGTGTATCATCTGCATATAAACTTACTTTATTCCCTTCAATTCCAATTAATTCCTCATCCTGACGAATTGAATTTGCCAAGAATTCCATAGCCAATATAAATAATGTTGGTGACAGTGGGCAACCCTGCCTTGTACCAGCCTCTAACTTTATATCTCCTGTATAATTGTCATTAAATTTAACCCTTGCTATCCCTTGCTTGTATAAATTTTTAATTATTCTTTGAAATTTGTCTCCAAATCCATATAGTCTAATCATCTCATGGATTGTTGGCCATTGTAATGAATCAAAGACTTTAAAAATATCTAATGCTAGAAAACCCACCCTTTCTTTTTTCTTTTCAGATAGGTCCAATAGGTCCACTACCCTTCTTATTAGATCTGACATGTATCTATTTTTAACAAACCCTGCTTGATCCACTTTTATGTAATTGGCTATGAAACTGTTTAGTCTATTTACCAATATTGTTGAAAAAATTTTTGCATCTTGGTTGATTAAGGATATCGGCCTATATGATTCTACTTTCTCTGGATTCTTTCCAGGCTTAGGGATCAAAACAATTGTTGATCTATTCCAAGAGTCTGGAATTGCTTCTCCTTCTAATATCCCATTAAACAGTTTATATAATCTCGGAACTATCCAGGGTTTAAAGTCCTTATAAAACTCTCCTGGTAACCCATCCTCACCCGGTGCTTTATCTTTTTTTAAGTTCCTAATCACCTCCTCAATTTCCTTTACTGATATTTCTTCCTCCATTTTATTTCTATGCTCTTCTGAAATTAATATAATTTGCTATCTTTCAAAATAATCCCCCAATTTCCCCAAATTTACCTTCCTCTTTGAATACAGATCTTTATAAAAATTTTCTATTATTTCTATTTTTCCTTCCTTTTGTTACATCTTTTTCCATTTTTATCAATCAATATCCCAACCTGACTTTTATTTTTCTTGTCTCTTGCTGCTTTAGCTAATAGCTTAGAATTATTATTACTGTATTCAAAATACTCTCTTTTTAAGAATATCAAATCTTTTTTGACTTTTTCTATATCCTTACCCTCCAATTCCTTCGTAATTTTTTGTATCTCTTGTAAAATCCTCTGATCTTTATTCCTCGCATGTTCCGAGTGAAGATGTTTTAACTGTTTTTCCAGCTCCTGATACCTATTATTATTCTGGCGCTTTCTCAAACTGTTTAATTTTATGGATTTGCCCCTGAAGATTGCCTTCATCGTATCCCATACAACACCACAGCTGACCACATTGTTGTCATTCCATGTCCAATTTTCCTCCCATTTCTCCATTATTTGTTTTTTCATAACCTCCTCCTTATACATCTTTGCATTGTATCTCCAAATATATCTTTTTCCTTCTGTTTCATCCAATTTTATATCTATGATTATTTTCGCATGATCAGAATCCTTAAATATCCCTATTTAATATCTTCTATTGTTTTAACTAATCCTTGTGTAACAAATATATAATCGATTCTTGAGTACATATTATGGACTTGGGAGTAATATGTATATTCTCTTTCTACGCCCTTAAGCTCTCTCCACACATCCTTTAAACCCATTAATTTACTCCATTCATCTAATATATACCTTTTGCCTTTCTTTTTGCTGCCTGTACTATCGATGTCTGATCTTAATAAATTGAAATCACCCCCTATGATCATATTCTTTGTTCCTTCCTTAATTAAAATTCTTCCCATCTTGTCTAAAAATTCTTCTTGATTATTATTTGGAGCATAAATATTAACCAAAGTTATCTCCTCCTCCTCTATATTCCCCAGTCCCCCTCTCCCCTCTTTGGATGCCAGAGGTGACATCTTGAAGAAAGGTGTGGGGAGGGTAGTAGAAGATGGTAAGATAGGTAAGTTTTCTTTTTTTACTTTCTTCTTTAACATTATTCTTTTTTTTAAAGTCTTGTTTTGGTAAGTACTTACAATATTATTTGTTGTTTCTATTTTATTCTTTCTTAATTAATTTTTTTCTTTTTCTTGGGGTTTCAGTATGGGGTAGAGAGAACACGTCCGGGGAGGAATGTAGAGAATGGGAAGATATATTAATAACAGATGGTTAAGAATTTAAGATTATTGGGGGGAGGAGCCAAGATGGAGACCTGAGAGTTTGTTTTTTCTTCAGCTGCAAAAACGGAGCCACATTTTGTGGAATAAAAGTAGTTACAGTCTCTTTAAGAATGTAATAAAAGGATCATAAGGATTATAGAGTCAAGGGGAACTTTTTAAAAGCTGTTTTCAACCAAAAGTTTGTTGTGGCTGCTTCACCGGAGATAACGGAGATAAGGGATTCGAGCTGGCCGGCTGAACTGTAAGCATTTTAACGAAGTGGGGGTGGGGTGAAGACAATTTCAAGCCAATTTTAAGTCAAGGGAAAGTTTGGACATACTTTTTTCCTTAAAATTGTTGCCTTGAGTGTGTGGGAATGCGAATGCCGAGACGGAAGATAAGATATTTATTTTATTTCTTCCCGGCTGCTGCCTGGCAATTAACTTTAAAAAAAAGTCCTCACCCCTTTACTTACCAACCATAAAACTTCGATAGCAGCCAATTAAACTGTTTAGATTCTGTATTGCCCTGAATATTTAAAAGTTGTTTTTAACTAAAAGATTGCTGTGACTGTTTCACCGGAGATAATGGACTCAAGCTGGCTGGCTGAATTGTAAGCATTTTAATGAAGTGGGGGTGGGGTGAAGACAATTCCAAGCCAATTTTAAGTCAAGGGAAAGTTTGGATATACTTTTTTTCCTTAAGATTGTTGGCTTGAGAAGCAAAAAGTCCTCACCCCTTCACTTACTAACTACAAAACTTCGATAGCAACCAATTAAACTGTTTAGACTTTGTATTGCTTTGAATAATTGCTGGCAGAAGAATTGTTTTTTTTTCCCCTCTTGTGGATACGGCATACTGGAATAACAAAGTGAAATTGAGGATTGCTGTTGTTATCTTTGTTTGGTCTTCCCCTTCGGCTAAGTGATTTTTGGACTCCTGTTGCTGGATATTCATGGAACTTTAATAATTGTTTTCTGCTCTGGTGAATGTTATCTGGATGAGTAAAAGAAGGGATAAATCTTTGGAAGATAGACAAGATAACCCTGCTTGGGTAAGAATTGGACGTTTGACAAGAAGAGAGCAAGGAAGGGTGAAATCATTGAAGGAAGAAATTGATGAGGCGGAGGAATTGCAAAGATTAAGGGAGAAGGCTTATCATCAACAACAACGACGAGACCAGTTTCAACAACACAGAGACAAATCAATACAACGAAATCAAAAATCACATCAAGAGCAAGAAATGGAGTCAAAGGCTGAACAGGGGGCCATAAAAAAGAAAATAAGTGAAAAAGACAAACCTCAATCTGATTTAAGTGAAGTCTTGTCAACATGGATGAAACAACATGAAGAAAATGTTGAGAAAAATTATGACAAATTAAAACAACAATTGTTTGATAGACTACAGGCTGCAGAAACTCAACGAGTTAAGGAGCAACAAGAACTTATCGAGATCCTTCAAAAAGAAATAAAAGACTCGTCAACAAACTTGTTAAAAGGCACATCTGAAATAATGAATAAATTACAGAAGCAGATGGGGGAAATGAAAGAATCAATGGATACAGTAAAAAAGGAGGTGGTGGAACTAAAACAAGAAGTTGTGGAGGTGAGAGAAAGAGAGAAAGAAAAAGCAAATAAATTGATTGACCATGAAAAAAGAATGGCATATCTGGAAGATCAGATAAGAAGGAAAAATGTGATAATTAGAAAAATCCCTGAGAATAAACCGGACAATTTGAAATTAAGACTGTTGACATGGCTGAATGAATTGAAAATGGGGAGGGATTTTGCACCTGAGGACATTGAGAGTGTGTATAGACTGGGTCCAAAGAAATATAAAACAGGTTCTAGAAATGTGCTTTTAAAATTTGCAGATTTGAGTGCAAAATTAAGATTGATGTCTTATATTAAAAATGCTGGTCCGGATATTCTCAAAATGGAAGGAGTGGATATTGAAATTTTCAATGATATAGCATTTGAGGAAAGAATTTGGAGAAATCAAATTAAGCCTGTTACAAAAAAATTGAGAGATAAAGGAATTTTATATAATTGGAAATTTTCAAAACAGATGAGGTTTGTGCACCTGGGGAAAACCTTTTATATAAAGGAAGATTCATACGTGTTGGATGTGTTAGTAGAAGCAAAGATTCTGGAAAACGGAACACAAGAGTGGAAGGAGCTCAAAGAAGCATTATCACTGGCAGGAGCAAACACAGCAAAAAAATCAGAATCCACAACTGAAGAGGCTCAAGGAGCAACTGGAGGCGACTAAGATAGTGTAACATCTGCAGCTGAAGTACTACTGAAGAATGATCAAGTTTTGTAACCACATGACTCCCCTCCCCCCCTTCTCTTATTAGTAGAGGTGCTTTTTTTTTTGAAAAAAGAAGGGGGTTATCAATTTTTTGTTTTTTATATGTATTTTTGTGTAATATATGTTAAATTGTGGGTAGTGGGTAACACGTCCTTTGAAGTCTGCCAGCTATTTCTTAAAAGGTTAAATAACGTTAAAACATGAAAAATATTAAGATATTGTCATGGAATGTGAAAGGGGCGGGGTGTCCTACTAAACGTAAACGATTGGAAATGGCCCTAAGAAAAGATAGAGCGGATATCATTTTTTTACAGGAAACGCATCAAAAAGCGGCGGATAAAAATAATTTGTATCTTGGTTGGACTCAGTACTATGAAAAGGCCTTTGGTTCTTCCAAGGCAAGGGGGGTGGCGATTATGATTTCGAAAAGATTGGGATTTACGAAAACAAAAATGATAGGGGACCCAGAAGGCAGATATTTGATTATAGCTGGAAGTATAGAAGAAGAAGAAATATTGTTGGTCAATGTTTATGCACCAAATGAGAATCAAGACCAATTCTTGACTAAATTGAGTCATATTTTGATAAAAGAAAACTGTGATAGAATGATAGTTGCCGGAGATTTTAACCTAACAAGGTCAAATATTGATTGCACTAATATAACTAATTATAGAAAAGGATGGAAAGCTAAATTGTTGGATGAGTGGATAAAAAAGTTTGGACTGAAAGATTCCTGGCGAGAATTGAAAGGGGAAGAACGAATTTATACATATTATTCCCAGGTGTATAATTCATATTCTAGGATTGACTATGTATTTGTAACACAAAATATATTGAAGGATTTAAATGATGTAGAAGTAGGAATTTTTAAGGAATCGGATCATGCCAAAGTAATGGTGGAATTACAATTTAAAATAAATAAAAGTAATATAAGAACTTGGAGGTATGATCCGAAATTATTTAAAGACAAGGGGATAAAAGATCAGATAATGAAAAATTGGGAAGAAATTTGGAAAATTAACGATAACAATGAAACAAATTTTAATGTAATTTGGGATGCAATGAAAGGAGTATTCAGGGGTGAGTGTATTAAATTTAAGAGTTTAAAAAATAAACAATATAAAGATAGACAACTGGAGTTGGAAAAAGAGATTAAATTATTGCAAATTAAACATGCCAAAACAAAGGAGAAGAAGACCTTAGAAAGGATACAACTATTACAGAAGGAGATAGCAGGAAGGGATATTGAAAAAATTAAAAGAGATTTAATTTATCTGAAAAGGGAATATTTTGAGTATAGTGATAAAAGTTCAAAAATGTTAGCAAAAGCAGTGAAAGAGAAGAAGGAAAAAGGGGAGATTGGAACTTTAATAAGGGAGGATATGAAAAGGTGTAATAAAATAGTAGAGAAACTTAACATAGTTAAATTTTTTTATCAAAATTTGTACACAGATAAGAAAATAAATTTAAGCAAGTTAGAAAAATATCTACAAGAACACAAGGGGGAGAGTATAAAAGCAGAACATAGGGCTAAAATGGAAGAACAAATTACAGAGAAAGAGATATTAGATGTTATAAATAAATTGAAAATAGGGAAAACTCCAGGAGAAGATGGATTACCAGCTGAATTTTATAAAGAATTTAAACAAATTATTATTCCTAAATTAACCAGGCTATATAATTATATTTTGGAGGGGGGAGAATCTCCAAATTCATGGCTTAGATCTATCATAGTATTAATACCAAAACCAGGAAAAAAATTAGAACTGGTTGACTCATATCGTCCAATTTCTTTAATTAATCAAGATGCAAAGATTTTCACAGCAATTATGGCTAATAGGTTAAATAGTTTTCTGGGGGAATATATACATACAGATCAGGCAGGTTTTTTAAAGGAAAGATATATGTCTGATTTAATAAGAAGGGTGTTAAATTTGTTACAAATAAACAAGAGAAAAGAAGGTAAAATAGGATTATTATCTTTAGACATTTTTAAAGCTTTTGACTCTTTACAATGGGTCACTATTAGGGAAATAATTAAAAAAGTAGAATTTGGGGAAAAATTTAAAAATGTAGTCAATCAACTTTATAAAAGTAGTTATGCCAAGGTAAGAGTAAATGACTCATTTACAGAAGATATTGAAATTAAAGCAGGAATGAGACAAGGATGTCCTCTTTCCCCCATTTTGTTTATAATGGCTATGGAATTATTGGCTAGAGCTATAAGGAGTGATACGAACATAGAAGGGATAAATGGAACAAAAATAAGTTTGTATGCAGATGATACTTTAATTATAATGAAAGATCCTATAAAAAATATGGAAAAGATACAAGATCATTTGCAAAAATTTGAAGAGATAACAGGCCTGAGAATAAATTGGGGGAAATCAGAAGCAATCTTTAGTAAATTAAATAAGGAAGAGATAGGGAGAATTAAGGAAAAATTTAAAATTCAAATTAGGAAAAGTATAAAGTATTTAGGAGTTAACATAGCTGACAATGTAGAGGAATTGAAGAAACTAAACTATGATAAAGTGAAAGAGGAAATTAAGAAGAAAATTGTTCGATATAGGGTATTGAAGACCTCCTGGTTTGGTAGAATAGCAATTTGTAAAATGAGTTTATTACCCAAGATTAACTTTTTATTTGAAGTCCTTCCAATTAAACAATCTGAAAAAGAACTAGGAGTTTTTCAAAATCTATTGAATGATTATTGTAATGGAGGGAAAAGAGCAAGAATACCTAAAAGCCTATGGTATAAATCGCAGAAAGAGGGTGGTTTGGGATTACCTAATATTAAATCGTATTACAGGGCGTTCCAAATTAAAGGCTTGGTAAAACTTTTAACGATAGAGGACCTCATATGGAGGGAGATAGAAATGAAAGATAGTAATGTGTGTGCAAAGGGAGAATTTCTGGAAAATACAGTTTTTGATTTAAAACCAAGAAATAATGTCCTAAAATCTATGATAAATGTTTGGATAAAGTTGAAAGATAAATTGGCACCAAACACCTCTCCAATATTAGAGTTGCAAGATCTTAAAACATTTCCAGTTAAAAATTTAGAATTAATAAAAAATATTATGTATAAATATGATATAATCTTATTAAAAGATTGGCTGGATCGAATTGAGAATGAAAAAACAAAAAAAGAAATTTATAAGGAATTAAAACTGAACTGGCTTCAGATACTAACGTTGGATAAGTGGAATAAACAATATAAAATGAAATTACAGCCAATAAGGCAGTTGACAGACTTCGAGGAGATGGTATATAAAATAAGAAGAGGTTCAATGGGGATAAAAGGAATAGTAAGTAAATTATATAAAATGATAAACAACATGGATGAATCCCAGGATACCCTTAAAAGAATGTGGGAATCGGACTTGAGTATTACTATTACAGATAAGAACTGGAAGAAAAAATGGAAAAGTAGGATGATGCGAAATCTGTCTACAAAAGTTAAAGAACACAACTACAAGATGTTGTGGCGATGGTATATGACGCCAGTTCGATTAAATCAAATAAATAGTAGCAATTCGAAAAAATGTTGGAGGTGTCATCAGGAAATTGGGACATACAAACATATGTGGTGGGATTGCAAAATTATTTCCAATTTCTGGCATAAAATGGAACAAGAAGTAGAAAAAATTTTAAATATCCGTTTAAAGTTGAATGAAAAAAATAGTATTATTAACGGATTTAGAGGATTTGAATTTAGAGGAAAATATAAAAGAGTTATTGTCTATTTTTTTGACATTGGCGAGACAACAAGTAGCCAGAAATTGGAAAGGTGATATGAATTTAGAAATTGGTAAATGGTATGTTGATGTTTGGGATATGGCATTAAATGAAAAACTTACATGGGAACTAAATATAAAAAGGGGGTTAATAAAACAAAATAGATTTTGGGACATTTGGAAGCCTTTTTTGCAACACACATTGATGGATAATAAAGGAGAAAAACCTGCTCCGAATACAATGTATTTTTGGCAGAATGAATGAGTTGTAAAAGGAGTGGCTGGTAGACTCAAGGACTGTAGTGCACTGGGTGGTAGGAACCATGTACAAAATATTAAAGTTGTAATATGGTGGTTAAAGAGGAGAATGGATATAAGGATGAAAATATATAGTATAGCAAATGTATAAAAAATAACGTTTGATTACATTATATTATATTGACATGTATTTTTTTTTCTTCTCTCTTCCTCTTCTCATTTTTTTTTAACGTTGTAGGATGTACGTGGGAACTACTTTTTTTGTGTGTGTGTAATTGTTTCTTTTATGTTTTGTAGACTGTTTTGTTGGTTTATTTTTAATATTGCAAAAAAAATAAAAAAAATAAAAAAAAAGAATTTAAGATTATTATCATGGAATGTGAAGGGTACAGGGAATGCTTTGAAGAGAAAGAAATCGCAAATAACGCTCAATAAAACTAGAGCTGATATTATTTTTCTACAAGAGACTCATCAAAAATCGGCAGAGACTAATAAATTAGTTGTGAGAGGAATGGTAATACAGTAAAACCTCATATAACACTAAAACCTGGTTCCACAAGTCTTGGTGTTATATGATTTTTAGTGTTATCTGATCCTCTATGGGATCCATAGAGATACATTGTAACCACACAGGCTTTAGCGGTTGTTATCTGAAGCATCCCATAGGATCTTAATGTTATCTGATGCAATTCTTCCCCCCAGATTCCTTAATGTTATGCGATTTTCGTGTTATTCGATACTAATGTTATATGAGGTATTACTGTATATGAAAAGGCTTATGGATCTTCTAAAGCGAGAGGAGTTGCAACTTTGATTTCGGAAAGACTGGGTTTCAACGTGAAAAAAACTATAGCTGACCCAGAGTGGAGGTATTTGATTATTTTGTATTTTGTGAGGTTATATTTTATAATTTTTATTGTACTGTTGCTGTTTTAACTGTAAGCTGCCCTGAGTTGCCTCAGCGAGTGGGCGGCAACATAAATCTGAATGGATAAATAAATAAATAAATAAATAAATAAATAAATGCCAAAATGCACATAAGAAGAACTCTGATAAATTAAACCAAAACCCCTGTCTGTCCCAGAATTATATAGTAATTACAAAAGCTTCTAGGAAGCCCAGAAGCAGAACATGAAGGGGACTTGCACAGTCTTGCTTATGCTGTCCAACTTGGTTTTGACAGCCATATTGCTTCTGATACTGAGGTAAATTCACATGTTGTTATCCAGCAGTCCACAAGTCTTTCTGCTTTTATCTGCTAGAGTTGCTGGACTTAGGGAATTGCTGTGCTTCTCCAGATCTCAAGGCAAAGAGATAAACCTCAGGGCAAGCTGTGCCTAGGACAGTGGTGGCGAACCTATGGCACGCATGCCAAAGGTGGCACCAGGGCCATAGGCAGGGGGTGCCCAGGGTGGGTGAGTTAGCAGTATGCCCACCCTCAAACTCCCAGCTGCTTGTATTGTTGCCCATCCTGAAAAAATATTTGTCCACCCACATCTAGAGTCCTGGCTATGGCCCTGTGGGCAACCAAGCAGTCACCCCATCACAAAGTTCACCCTGCCCCTCTGCCCCACAGCCCAATGGGAGAACTTCCTCCCACCCCCATCACAAAGTTCACCCCACCCCTCTACCAGGCAGCCCAATGGGAGCGTTTCCTTCCTCCTCTGATGCTGTGTTGGCACTTTGTGATAAATAAGTGGGTTTTGGGTTGCAGTTTGAGCACTGAGTCTCTAAAAGGTTTGCCATCACTGGCCCAGGAAGATAAAGTCTGATTCGCGAGTCTTCTTATTTCACAAGCCTCACCAGCAACTGCAACAGCATTGGGCCTGGGGGGAAAGGCTTTTGTGGGAGGATAGTAAGACTTTCACAAGTCTCAGCAGTGGCAGCATGCGGAAAAACCAGCATGTGTGCTTTATATAAGGCCTAGTGAAGAGACAACATTAATTAATTCAGAATTATAAATGTAATATAAATATATGTTAGCAAGGTAACAAAATGTCTCAGTAAGCCAAACCAGGGCAGGGGTGATGTATTTCCTGATGCACGTTATCTATAGAAGCAGATTCAATGAGATCATGAGTAGAGGGGAGAAATAGGAAAGCTCTATAAACCGTGTAACAATGGACTTTTGTCTTTTCAGAGGAAATGGGATTTGTGGTTGTATATGTTTTCTGTGTGAGAAACATCAGCTGGAAAGTTACTGAACCTTAGTGGATGTCTACATAATGTGTTTGAATTCTGATTGCTGTATGAAATAGCCAGATACCATGCATTGGGTTAAACAAGCTGTATTAAAAGCCAACCCTCTGTTCTAGATCTTATTGGTAAAATGCTGGTCTAGAATAGCTTCTACACTAGTGGGATGCAAGACCGAGGAAGAAAGGCACAACTGCTTCTAAGTGCATTTGCTACCTGCCCAGTCCACCAATAATAATAATAATAATAATAATAATAATAATAATAATAATAATAATAATAATAATAATAATAATAATAATAATAATAATAATAATAATGCCATCCTCTACTGTGTTGCTGCATGTCTTAGTTTCCCAAGTTTTACCCAGATTCTGTGTCTATTTAATCCTATTTTCTTCTTGTCATTTCTACACTGTAGCAATTCCAGCTCCAGCTCAAATTTTGTCGGCCCTGCTCTAATGATGTTAAGAGCACCCACAACTTGGTCTCGGGATTTGAATCTGAAGTCCCAGGGAATGAGGTGCTGCTGATCTGGAAATCTTTATGCCAACCATCGTCCCATAGTTGTGGACCAATGCTTTCTGCAGGATTAGAAATAAAGTACAGTACAGTATCTCTACTACATTGTGCCGCCTGATGTGATGGAGCAAAATGATACCCCTTTCCACTCCATGTCAACAAGGTGACTGGATGGGCTGTTGAGTCTTTCCTTAGTACTTGTCATAGGATGATGTTATTCATCATTCAGCAGCAGGCTAGTGAGGGGCAAGGTGGGCTACACTGATGGGATCAGACGATGAAGGTTGGGTGGACAAGATAAGCTTGGTCGAGGGAAAGCTCTCCTAAAGTTGTCTTGTTTTATCCTCCATAATTGTCGGCCCTGATTATCCTCTGAGAACCAGTACAAGCTAGTTTCATACAAGAGCCATTGTACTGCTTATCGTAGTTACTAGCTAATATAGCTACAATGTTTGAATGCCTGTGGGAATGCTTTCTAGTTCAGCTTACTGATCACACATGTTACATGAGGCAAAGATAATTTTATTAACCAATGATTTATGAGACTGATTATGAAACTACCAATCACATAGCTGTAATATTCTATATGATAATGAGCTATCCTATTCTGTATGAAATAAATATGGGCATTAAAATAATGGCAATAAGAAAAGGCATCTGCAGATCAAGAATTAAGCTAGCATACATATGATCATTCAATAAAGAAAGTTCTGCCGGCTCAGAAACTTTGCTTGGTGTATTTTCTTCAGGATTATTTCAACACTACACGACACATAGTTCTGTTGTACATAATGTTGTTGCTATCTCTCACCCATGTAACTGCCTCACTGTGTCTAATGGCAGAACCAGCTGGAACGGACAGCTATCTTTTCTCCCATCTCCCCTGTGAAGTTGATTCTCTGTGTCATTGTTGTCCCCATCACTATTACCCAAAATACCAGCCTGAAAAACTAGCACATGTTGATTCCTGGTGTTGTGAATAAAGAGAACAATTCACCCGTGCTGGTGACAGTCACCTTCTCTAGTTTGAGAAGCAGAACTGCATGGGTTGAGCTCAAGATTTCTTGGCAAACAGAGTTTTCCAAGAACAACTGAGAGGAGGAGGACAACTTCCAAAAAGGAGAGCCAGTTTGGAATGGGAAGCAGCCCACAAGGAGTTCTAAAAATACACTGTTCTTTGGAGAATGTCAGTGTGGGAGATCAACTTCAGTTATACCTAAGCTGGATATAGCATACAGTACACGTTTTTGCTCTGCAATTGAACAGACGGTCAAACCTCTCCACCACTCAAGCTAATTCACTCCACTGAATTATTTACCTCACTAACTTGCAATCCTATTCTTTTTAAAGCATGATCTAAATCTTAGCATAATTTTTGGCAAACTGCAGCACTGCCATATGGTTTAACTTGGACAGGTTGAAAGCAGCATCTGGACAGTTAACAAACCACGTGCCCGTTCCAGATTTTAGCCCTTGAGAAAGAGGCCTTCCCTGCAAATCCCTGCAGAGTGGTCCTTCTCCCTCATCACTGGTATCATGGCCAGTTTGCTTGCTCTTTTTCCTCTTGACTCTAATCTACACTATGGGTTAAAAAAAATCATCAAGACAACTGGAGAGTTGTGCTTCTTCTTCTTGCTCTTGCTATGGATTTGTTCAGTGGTATGGAATCCTTTGGTGTAGCACAGAGGCTCCCAACATTTTCAAGCTGGGGGCCAGGCCATGCTCTCTCAGCTTTGAGGGCCAAACAGCCACTTTGCCCTGTCTGCACAATGGGGGTGGCCATTTTGTCCCAATAGCTTCAAAGGGGGGGATTTTGTTTCTCGGATGCCCTTGGAGGGGTATAGGTCACATGAAATGGCACCACAGGCCGGATCCGGCCCTAGGATCCTAGGTTGGGAACCCTTGGTGTAGCAAATTAATAGGCAACAGTAGAGAAGAAGGACCAGGATTAAGTGGGATCAGGAGTGCTACCCCTGTGATGATGAAGGCCACAGTAAATGCCCAGTCATACTACCCCCTGATAGTGGCCCTGGCCCAGCCCCCTAATAAAAATAATTTTGAGTCAGAAATTATTCCGGGTTGAAAGGATTTTTGCTGGAGATACTCTGCTCAGGGGATGCCCGAATGAGGCTCCTTTCATGTCCTTAAGATCTTTTCCCACCGGAGTGGTCCCTATTTATCTACTTGCAATTTCTTGCTTTTGAACTGCTAGGTTGGCAGGATCTGGGGCACTCACTCCATCATGCAGTACCTGGGTCTTGAACAGCAGACTTGCTGGGCTTCCAGCTAACAAGGTGAACTTCTTAACCAGTGGTGGGATGTCAAAAATTTTACTACCCCACCGTGATGTCATCAATGTCGGCGGAGCTAACATCATGATGTCATGATGTTGTGGGTGGGACCAAATAAAAAAAATAAAAAAATACAAAATAATAAAAAATAAAAATAAGCACGTACACACACACACACACACCCCTCAGGCCTTTTTAGGAACTGTGGTAGTACGTCAATATAGTTAAAGGTATTAAATACACATTAAAATACACACAGACACACCACATCCAAAGGTGAGTCACTTACCCTGGGGAGCAGGCTATGGGGAGCTTCAGGCTACCAGCTTCTCTTCCTCCTCCCTGCTTGGGAGGACAGCAAGGAGGCTGTGTATACGCGCCAAGCACTGTAGGCGTGCATGCACACCAAGTGCTTGGCATGCATGCACACTGGGGGAACCAGTGAAAAGGTAAGCCCTGAAGGTGGTTCCCCCCAAAAGCTGCTACCGGTTCTCCGGGACACTGGGAAAAGTTACTGCCGGTTCTGGCGAACTGATGAGAACCTGTTACATCCCATCACTGTTCTTAACCACTGAGGCGCTGGAGCCCCCTGCTCAGCCCCCTGCCCGCAGGTTAGATCTGACACCCAAAATAAAGTATGGTGGTCTATGAGGCATTCTTATTTTTGAAAAACATCTAAATGATAATATTTAATGCAAACAATCATATCTACAGAAACATGCATTAATATTCAGTATGATTAGACTCGGAGCTTTGATTCATAATTTTCAACATGAACTGTAAACTGTCAGACTATACATTCCTGTCACATTTAAAATTAACAATACATAACAAAAACTACTACAAGATACTTTCTGCCAAGAGAGGAAAAGTTAACATTGCCTTTGCTCTTCCCAAGTTTCTGTGCATGTAAAATAATACCACTGCATTGATGTGAAGATATTTCTAGTTGTTCTAAAAGAAAAGACCTAAACCTCGCATGAAACAGAAAGCAGACATGATCCTACAGAATATACAATACTTATACATTAATGTCTCATTAGAGCCTACATTTTATCAGCAGTTATGGCTACTATCTCAATCTTGTTTTGTTTTTTAAACTGTGAGTACCCATTCTGACAAGCAAACCACAGACAAAAAAAAATCCCAATAACAAATACCTCAGCCTAGCGCTGCTTTTCCCTAGGTAACAGTCTCCCTTGCTTGGAAACCAGTTTTATCCAACTCCAGGATGCAGTGCTCAGCTCCATTTACAGCCAAAGAGCCAGCGCTGTCTGTGTCTGCAGAGGTTTCCATGGTCATGTGGTAGGCATAACTAGATACCAGAGTGCACAGTTACCTTTCCCACCAAAGTGGTACCTATTTATATTCTTGCAATTTCTTGCTTTCAAACTACTAGGATGGCAGGAGCTGGGACAGAGACTGGAGCTCATTCTCTTGTGCAACATTCAGGTCTCATGCTGCTGATCTGCCAATCTTCCAGTTGTCAAGATCAGGATCTTAATCACTAGGCCACCGCAGTCCCTCTGCTTTTCCCTACTATGCTTCAAAACTATTTGCTGGACTTAAATGGATGAGATTCCTACTACTTGAACAGAGGGAAGCAAAAAATAAAGAAATAAGACTCTCTGGTTTGGAAAGTTATGGTTACCCATGCTCCGTGAACTGAGTGGCACATCAACTCATTAAGCGAGGCTCTCAAGGCACTCTCAGGGGGGAATATGGGCTGCTCAGTTTGCAGTTCACTCACAGACTTCCTCATGAGAAACTGTTATTTTTGCTGGAACAGGTACAAATGCCTTAAAAAGTAGGGCATACACGTCGACACTTGCCAAAGATAGCATAATTTGCTGCCTGTCCTACCTCAGAAGAAAAAAAGGGAGAAGTGGCAGCTTGCCTGAAAGTAGGACAGCCCCAATCAGACATAAGCTTTTCTTCCCTACCGTAGCTGGAAGGGAGGCAGGTCAAGTGGAAGAAATAGAGAAAGAAAGGGATGGAGAGACAGTTATTGGAGGCATTTTAGTTTATTAAAATGATTGCTTTGCTCAACATGAAGGGAAAAGTGTTTAGGATGTACTCTTGACAATGAATCACTGAGTCCAGCTAAAAGCCTTGTCACGTTCCTGGTTCCCCATACAGTCATTTGGGGTGAATTTGTTAGCAGGGTTTATAAATATTTGATCCTGGCATTACTCTTTCAACAGGATCCTCAAAATATGGAGAAAGCAGCACCATTAACAATTTTGTCCATTTACAGTTTGGTTTGTACAGAATGCAAAACTGCAGCAGCTTCAAGGCCCCCGAACTACAAGCATAGGGCCTGGGTTCTCACCAAAGGGTTGCATGACACCAGTTCTTGCCCTCTTTGCCTTCCAATTTTTATTCCTCCAGACTAAATGGGTCTAATCCTTGGCTATTTTATACTGAACACAGGGAAGAGCAAGCCTCCAAATCTCGTTGTGTATTCTGTTCATTACATTGAACTTTATCTGCTGGTGCTGCTTTACACTGTCTTGAGTGAGGTAGCAAAGGAGGAGGAAAGCCTGGCCTTCCTCCTTTCAGGAAAAGGGATGGAGAACCAGCAGGCCTCCACAAGTCCAGTTCCCAACAATTCCAACCAGCATGGCCAGAAGCGACAGGCACAGAAGCTTCGGCAAACTCAACTATGCCCTCCACCATCTATTCAGTGTAATGTGTGTGGACGCATGTTTCATCTGCCAACTGGCAAAATGACTTCCAGGAAAATGTACAATGTACAGCCGACGATGATGATGATGGGAATTGGCTAACATCTAGAACAGTGTTTCCCAACCTTTGGTTTTTGGACTTCAGTTCCCAGAAGCCTAAGTCAATTTCCCAAGGCACTGATCAGCTAACGTACAGATTCAGGCTCCTGGGAATTGAAGTCCCCCTGAGGGACGTGGGGGACCCGCATTGTGAACACTGATCTGAAACAAGACACCAAGCTCTTTATTCTGCCTTTCAGCAAAGCCTCCGCAACAGTTGCAGTGGTTTAGGTATCTGGCTGCAAAACCAGAGGTTGGGAGTTCGATTCCCCACTATGTCTTCAGGAGCCAATCCAGCCAGTGTAGCATTGGCCAAGCTGCCCAAGTAACAGAATGCCCACACAGAATGCCCACCAGTGATGGGATGTAACAGGTTCGCACCAGTTCGCCAGAACCGGTAGTAACTTTTCAGAGTGTCCCGGAGAACCAGTAGCAGCTTTGGGGGGGAACCACCTCTGGGGCTTACCTTTTCAATGGTTCCCCCACTGCGCATGCGCGTCAAGCACTTGGTGTGCATGCACGCCTATAGTGCTTGGCACATATGCATGGCCTCCTTGCTGTCCTCCCAAGCGGGGAGGTGGAAAAGGAGCTGCTAGCCTGAAGCTCTCTATAGCCTGCTCCCCACGATAAGTGACTCACCTTTGGATGTGGTGTGTCTGTGTGTATTTTAATGTGTATTTAATACCTTTACCTATATTGACGTACTACCACAGTTCCTAAAAAGCCCTGGAGAACTGGCTAGGCAAAGACTTAGTACCTAACTTCTTTAACTGTTGAAAAGTTGAAAAGTGCCAAAATAAAGCCATCTTGTGGTGAGTTCATTCTGTAGTTCCTTCCATCTAACCTAGTGTGAGAAAGATTAGCCAGAATAAGCTTTAAGCTCTGGCTTAAAAGATCTGGTTGATTTGTGTTTGGGGTGGGTGGGTGTATTTTAATGTATTAATTAATTAATTAATTAATTAATTAATTAATTAACGGGTTTGTGTTCTGGTTGGGTGGGTTGAGGTGTGTGTGTGTGCTTATTTTTATTTTATTTATTATTATTATTTTTAAAAAATTATTTGGCCCTGCCCATGACATCATGACATCATGACATTGCCTCTGCCCATGAGGTCATGAGGTCAGCTCTACCCACACTGTGATGACGTCACGGTGGGGTAGTAAAAATTTTGACATCCCACCACTGATGCCCACACAGCACAGTGGACAGGCTTCAAGCGGGGAGAGGGGGAGGAGCTAAGGCTGTCGCTCCAAGCCTAAGGCCACGCCCACTCTTCTCCCCTCAGACGCCAAGGTGGAGCACGCGCAACTTGCCAGGGGGGGCGGAGCCGGGGCTGTGGACTGCTGTTGCGCCTGCGCCGTTTCCTGGGCAACCGGCGTACACAACCGTTGGGCCGACCGAGGCGCTCGGCGCAAAAAAGGGAGGCATGGCGAGCGAACCGGCGGGCGACGATCTGGCTGGTCTTCAGCTTCAGGCCATCATCGGTTTCAACGGTACTGGCGGAGAGGAGGGGAAAGGAAGGACGGGGGCT
This sequence comes from Furcifer pardalis, assembly GCA_030440675.1. Classification (NCBI taxonomy): domain Eukaryota; kingdom Metazoa; phylum Chordata; class Lepidosauria; order Squamata; family Chamaeleonidae; genus Furcifer; species Furcifer pardalis. Next base: position 62,216,594 of record CP126893.1, on the reverse strand, counting down.
GTCGAGTGACCGGGACATACACACACGCACGCACGCACGCACGCACGCACACACACACACACTGACAGATGGGGGTACCTCTGCACATGCTCAGGAACACTCATCGTTGATCACGTAGTAGGCAGAGGCATATCCTCTCCCACTGTGCTGCTCCCAACACACACACACACACACACACACACACACACACAGATGGGGGTACCTCTGCACATGCTCAGGAACACTCATCGTTGATCACGTAGTAGGCAGAGGCATATCCTCTCCCACTGTGCTGCTCCCAATACACACACACACACACACACACACACACACACACACACACACACACAGATGGGGGTACCTCTGCACATGCTCAGGAACACTCATCGTTGATCACGTAGTAGGCAGAGGCATATCCTCTCCCACTGTGCTGCTCCCAACACACACACACACACACACACACACACACACACAGATGGGGGTACCTCTGCACATGCTCAGGAACACTCATCGTTGATCACGTAGTAGGCAGAGGCATATCCTCTCCCACTGTGCTGCTCCCAATACACACACACACACACACACACACACACACACACACACACACACACACACACACACACACACACACACACACACACACACAGATGGGGGTACCTCTGCACATGCTCAGGAACACTCATCGTTGATCACGTAGTAGGCAGAGGCATATCCTCTCCCACTGTGCTGCTCCCAACACACACACACACACACACACACACACAGATGGGGGTACCTCTGCACATGCTCAGGAACACTCATCGTTGATCACGTAGTAGGCAGAGGCATATCCTCTCCCACTGTGCTGCTCCCAACACACACACACACACACACACACACACACACACACACACACACACACACACACACACACACACACAGATGGGGGTACCTCTGCACATGCTCAGGAACACTCATCGTTGATCATGTAGTAGGCAGAGGCATATCCTCTCCCACTGTGCTGCTCCCAACACACACACACACACACACACACACACACACACACACACACACACACACACACACACACACACACACACACACACACACACACTGACAGATGGGGGTACCTCTGCACATGCTCAGGAACACTCATCGTTGATCACGTAGTAGGCAGAGGCATATCCTCTCCCACTGTGCTGCTCCCAACACACACACACACACACACACACACACTGACAGATGGGGGTACCTCTGCACATGCTCAGGAACACTCATCGTTGATCACGTAGTAGGCAGAAGCATATCCTCTCCCACTGTGCTGCTCCCAACACACACACACACACACACACACACACACACACACACACACACACACACACACACACACACACACACTGACAGATGGGGGTACCTCTGCACATGCTCAGGAACACTCATTGTTGATCACGTAGTAGGCAGAGGCATATCCTCTCCCACTGTGCTGCTCCCAACACACACACACACACACACACTCTGACAGATGGCGGTACCTCTGCACATGCTCAGGAACACTCATCGTTGATCACGTAGTAGGCAGAGGCATATCCTCTCCCACTGTGCTGCTCCCCCGGCCCCCCGCTTCCAAAAACCCACTTTCTCAAAAGACGACGCTGTAAAAACAGGCGAGATCAGGATAAAATTTATTTATTTATTTATTTACATTTTTATACCGCCCTTATGACACCGGGCGACCCAGGGCGGTTTACAACATCATAAAAGCATAACACAACACAACACAATCCCATTATTAAAAACTGAATTGAAAGTCTCACAGGTTTAAATTTAAATTTGCCCCCCTTGGATGCAAGCCAGCTCTTCTGTTTCTTTACTTCCAATTTCAAGACTTCAACAGCTAAAATCTCAGCAGTTAGGGACCTAGGACTCAGTTAAACCTAGGTCTCAGTTTCCATCAAGAAGGTTCTCTGTGATTATTTTTTCTGCTGGTTGTGACTTTGTACTCAAGTGCTATGACAATGATGGACAATAAAAGTCTGCACAAATAATGGCCATTTGCCTTGAGTACAGAAAGCCAGCTAGCCTTACCACCACATCCAGCCACTTTCTGTGCACCCTTGGTGTAAAAGGAGGACGTTCAAGTATCTTGTGCTGGATTATTCAGAAATTCTATTGCAGTTCAGGTTGTGGAACAGGAATGCTTTCAACATTTTTGCAAAAGCTCCAGCAGGCTTAAAGTTGTTGTGTTTGTCTTTTTTATAAATAAATAAAAACACCCATGTTGTGGTTAAATATTTAAAGCAGCTGAGATCCTCTTGGATCTTTGCTCATAGGTAGAATGGATTGGGAGCCAATCCATATGAATCAAAAAGGTCTGAGTTCTGCCTTGATCAAATTCAATATATTCAGTTCAGTATATTCCCTGATGTCTTTGGAGAAAAGAATGGGATGAGAGACCGAGGGAAAATCTAAGTTATAAGAAGCATTAACTTGTGGAAAACATCTAAAAAACACAGCACAGTGCTCACAAAGAAGCCTTCTATGCTCTGAGAGTTTGGTCACTCGTAATTTACTGCATATGGGGAATATCATCAAGTATCAAAACAATCCTTTCTTGCAGCTAGAGAATGCTCATGTGTTCTTTTCTCCTTCACATTTCTTTTCCTGTCCTCCTTTTGCATGCAGGACATGTTCCTTGGGGTCTCATCTGTCATCCAGATGGGGAGCACCTCATCTTTCCTCTGGGCTGTACGGTTATTGTCCAGGGGATAAACATTCAAACTCAGGATTTTTTACATGGGCACACCAACAACGTCTCCTGTGTCACTGTTTCTCCAAGTGGATCCTACGTGGCTTCTGGTCAGATCACATTCATGGGCTTCAAGGTAGATGATGGTCCCTGTTTAAAATTGTTTTTCATTTCCGGTGCATTTTGTAGTAACTACGGGGATGCATAACCCTGGCAACTGGTTTTTTTCAGCCCTGTTCTGATTGCTTGGCTGTTATGTTGTGTCATTTCCACAGTGTTAAATACTTAAATATGACATCAGTGAGAAATCATGTTGTTTTTGTCCCCATGTAGATAGATTGATTGATAGAGCCAGGCCCATGCGGAGCTTCCAATGGAGTACAGTAAAACCTCAGATTATGCTGGAGGTCCGTTCAATAGTCTGCATTGAAACCCAAACAAATGTAACCCAAAGCACGTTTTCCCATAGGAATGCACTGAAAATTTTAAAAAAAGTCATGACCAGAATAATTGTAAAAATAATAATAATACAAAAGCACCAACAAAATGCCATATGCTATCATCCCCCACCTCCACAAAAGCAAAGGAGCATTCTCTCTACCTTTTCCATGCCGTTTGGTGACCTTATCTGACAACAACAACAGCACCTCCAGAGCAGTAAAAATGCATTCTAAATTTGGGTAGAGGGTGGCCATTTTGATTTCTGAAATGGTTGCCTCAGCCATTTTGAACTACCAAGATTTCTGGGAGATGTAGTTCTGAACCACAAAATGGTTCTGAACCACAAAATGACACAACCATTTTAGAAATCAAAATGGCCACCCCCTTCACCCGAATTCAGAATGCATTGTTTGCTGCTCTGGAGGTGCTGTTGTTGTCATTGTTGGATAAGGTCCCCAAATGGTGTGGGAAAGGTAGGGAGAGTGCTCCCTTGATTTTGTGGGGGTGGGGGACAATCGTAACCTGAAAATCAGTCGTAAGCCGGGATTTTTTTAAAATTAAATGTCAGTTCATAACCTGTGGCAAACATAATTGTTGAAGTAAGTAAGTAAGTAAGTATATTTAAATATTCACTTCAAAGGCTGTGATGGATAGAAAGCATCTGTTTTGAAGAGATGTACTCAATAGCCGATCCAAAATAGCAAGGGACTTGAAGGAATTAATACTATACAGTAGTCTCGAATAGCTCAGTAGCATAGTGACAGTTTTGACAGGGGCAGCCATCTTATACTCTTGCACTACATATATTAGTGGGTCACGAGGGAGGCTTATTTGTGGCTTTTAAAATGAGAACATTTTGCTCCAAGTACCTTTTGAGTCACAAATGTTGGAGCTGACCTAAGGGCTATTGTCATACTGATCTTAATTTTTATGTTCCAGGCTGATATCATCCTATGGGACTACCACAAAAGAGAGATGTTAGCTAGGCTGTCACTTCATAAGGGTAAAATTGAAAATCTTGCCTTCTCGCCAAATGACCTTTACTTAGTGTCCCTGGGAGGTCAAGATGATGGAAGGTAATATTCATTAAGAAGTAACTTTCTTCTTCCTTTAGAAACTAAAGATCAGATAGAGAGAAGACCACATTGATGTCTTGAATTAAGAAAAAAGACTGCCCAGACCTGTTTACATTTAGTTATGACAGTTTTCACTCTACCTTTCTCTACTTTTGTGTTCTTCTGAAGATGCATGGAAAATGGAAAAGATAATTGAAAATGTATTCTTAATGTCTAGTTGGTTTTATGCATGTCTCTTATGTATGACATAAGTCTTTAAGTTGGCCCACAACTTAAATGTGTCAAGATGATATTTGTTCCAGGTAGGAATGAGACTTCCATTTCTTTTGGACTGCAGCTCTCAAATTTGCCAGGAATCTCCCCTCCCCCCGGCAGAATCTTAGGAGCTGCAGCCCATAACAGTAGTTTAAAGAAGGGTTTTGCTCTGCTCGATTTTGATCCCTCTCTCCATTGTATTTGCTCTTCAAGAAGAAGCAAACTGCTCCTGGTGTTGCCCAAGAGTGGTACAAAATGAGAGTCTCAGAGGAGCATAGAAATGGGTAGTTCTTTAAGTCAGGGGTCCCTAACCACTGGGCCGCAGACCAGTACCAGGCCACAGGCTGTTTCAAACCTGGCTGCGGGGGTGGGTGGCACTGGAAGCCCCGATGACAGCCTTCTGTCCTCCATGTGCTCTGCAGGGTCTGCCTGGTGAACGGAGTGAAAGCACGGTCTTCACACACAGCAGATAGGCAGGTGGCCGGGGCCCTCCTCCACATTGCTTAACTATGGCAGGGCTCCGCCCCCTGCCTGTGTGCAGTGTGATACCTCACTGCTCGAGTCAATCTAGGTTGAAAAATAATTATATATGTAATAAATTATATATTATGCACCTTATCATATTTTATTATGCGCTTACACCATCCAGTCCCACTGCCGCTTACACCATCCAGTCCCACTGCCCACACTTACTGGTCTGTGGAAAAATTGTTTAGCATGAAACTGGGTTATGGTGCAAAAAAGGTTGGGGACCCTTGCTTTAAGTGATTCCCTTTCTAGAGCCTAATAGGCAGTGGAACTACCTGCCCCAGGCTCTTCTGTGATTCCAGCAAAGCCTTACACCACTCCCAATTGCAACACTGGGGGCGGTTTTCTTCTTCTTGAAAGGCCAATATAATGGCGACACATTGAGGTAAGAAAAGCTCCTCTTTAAGCTGTTGTTTTTGGTCTGCAGCTCTCAAGGAAATTCCAGTTGAATTCTGTGAACTACAGTCCAAAATAAATGAAAGTTCCATCAGTAGTTCCATGTTTTCCACTTCACACTTTTGTCCCTACTCCCCCACATGTATCTGAAAAGAAAGGCAGATCTTAAAAGCCTCCCTTCATCACCTCCCTTGGGGCTGTGGTGGCTCAGTGGTTAAGAAGCTCACCTTGTTAGCTGGAAGTCTGGCAAGTGGGCAGTTTGAAACCCAGGTATTGCTTGACAGATTGAGTGCCTGTCCCTGTCCCAGCTATTGGGGACATAAAAGGAGCCTCATTTGGGCGTTCCCTAAGTGGAGTTTCTTCCCCAAAAATCCTTTCAACCCAGAATAATTTCTGACACAAAATTATTATTATTATCACCTCTCTTAATCTATGATCAGGAAAAGAAACAAATCAAAACAAATGTTTATGTCTCTTAGTTCTAAAAATCTCTTCAGATTTATGGAGAATATTTAAAATAAGAGTTCCTGGTGTGGAGACTAAAAATCCTGCATCCTTCTTTGAAGATTCGCTATTCAGTAATACATCACCTGCATTCTCACCCCAAATTCTTGTCTGGTTTGTCATCAGAGATTTATTTGTTATTTATTTGTTTTTGCCTACTTCCCACTCCTCAAACTCGCATTTTATTTTAAAGCACATAGAAGATGTTAGAATGGTACAGATGCTACTCTTCTCATAATTGCCCAATTCAGACCTATCAAGCTGAAAATAGTCCCGCAGCAGTAGCACTATATGGCTTGACAGGTGGTGTTTTTGCTGCCTGCCCAGGAATAATAGAAGGGCAGCTTGTCAGAAACCTGACTGAGAGCTTGAGCTTATTGGATCAAAAGTTAAATGGCCATAGTTGAAGCATTTAATTTGAACGTCATGGTTTTTTCCAAGAGGGCACACATCCATATAAAAAGATCATGTCTCCAAGATGCCACACAGTATTCTCATGTAGGAAGGCACAGTTAAGAGCTGAGCATGGTTCGTTCCAGTGTCTTTGATTGAACTATTCTTGTGCTCAGAATAGTTCTGTCAAAGACATTCATAGCGATGCCAGGGAGCCAAACCATGAGTGTGTCTTGGCTTGGCTTTTTTACTGGCAGCATATTCCCAAATATTTGTAACAGTTTGTAGTCACAATAGGCAACTATACAGGCATCAATAAGGTTTCTGGCAGTACTCAGTTGGTATTCTTCATCTTACTGGCTGGTACGGTGAAGCTTTGAACTGAGCTGTTACATTCAAGAAAAAGATTGTATTGCTGCCTGCCAAGAAACGGTGTAGATAAGATTTACTTACACTCTGACAGTTTTGTTGAAATGAGATTTAACTTGGGAAGAAAGTAGCACACTCTTTCCATGCCAGGTCAGTTGTTTCAAGCAGTCTAAATGTTGAACACTAAATGAGGGTTTGGCGTGAAGTGAATGAGCAGTCAAGCTGCCACAGCTTCCTTTACTCACTTATTACTAGATCCCCTGCTTTCAGTCCTGGTCTGGGGCCTGGCTTTGTAAACCAGTGACTTATAGGCCGAAATCCAGTAATAAGTTGCAACTAGTAAAGGCCACCCTTGCTCAAAAGCCAGTCGGATCCGACTCTAGGGTTCGGTGCTCATCTCAGTTTATAGCCAAAGAGCCAGTGCTGTCTGAGTTTGCAGACATTTCCATGGACATGTGGCAGGCATGACTAGACCCTGGAGTGCACGCTTACCTTCCCACCAAAGTGTTACCTATTTATCTGCTTGCAATTTCTTGCTTTTGAACTGCTAGCCTGGCAAGAGCTGGGACAGAGATGGGAGCTCACTCCATCATGCAGTACTCAAGTTTCAGCTGCTGACCTGCTGGCCTTCCAGTCAGCATCTTAACCACTTGAGCCACTGCAGTCCTAAATTGTAACTAGAGCAAGTTAATTATATTGGTGGGTATTTTGTGAATCTAATTTTCTGTAAGTTCCACTGAATAAACAGGCTTACTCTAATTGTGACTTATTACTAGACTTCAGCTTCAGTTTGCACTTGGAGTCTAGGGTTTGGAGACAGGGAAAGGGACTCCTGAGTCTTCTTCCCTGTTAGACGCCATGCCATGGTTTGCTGTTCCTTCACAAACAACTCATAAGTTGTGCTTCTTTTGGGAAGCAATTCAGTGGAACACAAATAAATAACAATTCTCTTTCTTCTCTGGCAGTGTGGTAGTGTGGAGTGTTCTGAAGAAAGAGGCCATCTGTGGCAGTCCTGCCGCTCCTCGTAGTGCTGGGAACCCAACCACGCTGGCGTTTTCCAAATGCAGGGACGAGATGTTCGTTAGTGCTGGAACGTATGACTTTGCTTCGGTGGAAAAGCCACCCATTACCTTCTCTCCCTACCAACCCTTTCAATGTATTACATTTTCCAAAACCCATTTTCCTATACAGCAGGAAGGGACCGCAGTTTTAACTTCTTGGTGGTGATGATGATAGGATGGTGCATGAGTGTGCATCAATGTCTTTAACTTGCATTTTCACACATTGTAAACATACCTGTATGACTAGGAAGAGTACAATTCACACAATTCAAAAGAGTACAATTCACAATACCCTATGGAGCTTGCGTGGAGCAGAAAGTCTTACTTGCATGGTTGTTTCAGATTGCACTGTTTGTGCAAGCATTGCTGTTATAGAAGCAGAAAGTGAGTTTTCTTTTCACAGATCACCATTGGTGCCATGGCAGTGTTTGAGGAAATTGTGCAGTCTTATGTGACTACTGTGGTAAAGCCCTTCTGCTCAGCTGAAGCTCAGTGGGATACTAGCCTCTGTAATAACCAACATCCTCATCCTCCTACACCATTGAGAGCATTCACATCACATGGTCTGCAGAAGGCAAGGCATTGTAAAAAGGGTATATGTTAGGGACATTTAATACTGAAAGATGGGTATTTTTGAAATTGCTAGGCTTTTTCTTTCTTTCCTTCATCACCCATAGTGTGCAATCATCTACCTTAATAGAGAGTAAGGCAGTGGATTCGGTCACCTACATTTTCTTTTGAACTTAGGTCTTGAATGATTGCTTCTTATAAATAGACAATTGAAGACAGCATCCGTAAAAAGTAGGTGGTTTCTGGGTAGTTGGTGATAAGGTCAGAACACAGCTTATTCTTCTCTAAAATGATCTAATCAGCCAAACCAGTTTCCCCATCTCCACTCCTGGATAACAGGAGGATTAAATGTGCAAGTTACCATTTACAGTGCTTTCCTTAGTGTGGTATGCCTGATGTTGGCAGGCTTTAAGAAAAAGAATGAATGTACCTTTGACTACAGCGTTGAACAGATTGATGTGAGATTGCTGTACCAGGAATTGAGTTTGAAATACATTTTTTGATTGCAGCGGAACCATCCGAGTATGGGAATTGGACTTACCAAATAGAAAAATCCGACCAACTGAGTGTCAGACGGGGCAGCTGAAAAGAATAGTTACATGTTCTACGGTAAGAGGTTTGCTAAGCTCACATTTATAGTATAAAGGGAATTTGAGTGCATAAGCCTAAAATCAAAAAAGAAGGTTTCTCTCAACCACTTTTCCATCAGGGACACCAAGATCAATAGGAGGACAATGTCTCTTCTTAGTGAAATAATTCATCATTGGTCTCTGGGACCTGAGGGAGGCAGCAGGTCTGGAGAAACAGCCCAGGAAGAGTGCTCTGGAAGAGACGCGTCTGTGAAGGCAGCCTAATATACTGAAGTAGCAAGCGGTTCACTCTGCACGGTCATCCCTGGATTAGTGTGGCCAGAGCCCAGTCCAGAAGGCACAGTGCATGGTTGGGCACTCAGTTTGTCATGCTAGGAGGCCTTCCTCTGTGTGCCCCTGATTTCTGACATTATGCAGGCAGCAACTCTGGAGGGGCTCTTTTGGACTGTCATATCTCACTCTTGAGCATTCCTTCCTCAAGAAAGACTTGCCTGTCACAAAAGTTTGTGACAGGAAAGATCGTTTAATTTTTTTCTCTCCATGGCCTTTAATAACAGCTGTTCCTTTAGAGATCTCTGCTATTGTTACATTTTATTCTGCTGCTGCTTTTATTGTTGGATTTTATTTTCACTGAATTATATTACTCGTCATTAAATTGTTCTTAACATGTTTTGTAGTCATGCTCCCCCAGTCATGCTCCCTCAGACAGGTTCCGGGGCCAAATGGCCATTTCCCCCTTCCTCCATCACATGGCACTTCCGGGTGTGGTGGAGGTAGTGGTGGGCCACATGAAATGGCACCACGGGCCGTATCCAGGCCACAGGTTGAGAATCCCTGGTATAATACATCAACATACCTTCGTCTTTGTTTTCCTCCCCTTTCTCTAGATGACAGATGATGATAATTTCTATGTTGGCACGTCTACTGGTGATGTGCTGAAAATCAGTACAAAGGCCACAAAGATGAGTGATTATGGTCCAGTAAAAGATAAATTCAGCCTGGTAAGTGGCTATTGTGTTTCACCTTTCTCTAGCGGAGACATTATAATCAAACAGTTGTATCTGAGGTGCTTGCCACTGTAGTAGTGTTGTAACAGAATTCTGTTAGGCATCAGAGGTTGATGGAGGTCCATTTAGTCCTAGGGATCCTCTGGCCTAGCTGTTCCCTGTAAGCAGCTTGTGATGCAGGCTGCTTTCTAACCTGACTGCCCAGCCGAGTGTGTCCCTGCACATAGGCTTCACCCCAGCCTACCTTCTCTCCTTTTTCTAGGTTGCCAGTCCTAATATTCCTAAGGGACTGCAGTGGCTCAAGTCACTAAGACACTGACTGGGAGGCAGAAGGTCAGCAGTTTGATTCCCAAGTACTGCAGGACAGAATGAGCTCCCGTCTCTGTCCCAGCTGCTGCCAACCTAGCAGTTCGAAAGCAAGAAATTGCAAGTAGATAAATAGGGACCACTTCAGTGGGAAGGTAACAACGTTCCATGCACTCCGGTGTCTAGTCATGCCTGCCACATGACCATGGAAACGTCTGCAGAAGCAGACAGCGCTGGCTCTTCGGCTTAGAAACAGAGATGAGCACTGACCCTTAGAGTCGGATACGACTGGCTTTTGAGCAAGGGAAACCTTTACCTTTATACATATTCCTAATCACCTGGGATACATCTGGGTTTCTTTGGGCAAGTGTTTGCAACCTCAGTTTACCAATTTAAAATGGGATGGGAACACAATCAAGAAGAACTAGGAATATAACAGGCTGCTTCAAGTGGGGTCAGTCGAGTTAGCCAGTGAGCACAGCTTTGCCACCTCTAACCGGCAGCAGCTTTCCAAGGTCTCAAGCAAGGATTATTAACATCAGCTGTTGCTTGGCTTCTTTAAAGGAGATACCTTGGACTGATCAAAACTAATACATTACAGAACGATTGTGAAGATTTACAGCATTACCACTGGAAAGCATTTTATGTATTAATATATAGGAATGTATGATAAGAAGATACCTCTAGCTCCCTTGGCATCTTGTGTGACATGGATATTTTTTGTTGTTGTTAAAAGCTTTTTAGTGTTCTGATTCAAATTCGATTGCCAATCTTTTGTCCTTGGCTTTTAATGAATCTTCACTGAGTTTACTGAACTCAGAAAGCACATTTGTCTGTTCCCTTTGACTTTGAATCTTACAAGCCTGTGTGAATGCACTGGCTGTTCTCTTACTCTCCTTGTCATTCATAAAATATGAAGCTATCACAGTAGCCTGACCAACCTAATTAAAATGCAGACATTCCTAGATATGGTATTATTGACTGAAAGTGCAAAGAGACTTTTCTGCTTGTGAGCAGGAAAGCTGAACAGAGTTGGATTAATCTGTGATTTAAAGGCAAGTCTGATCTGTCTGTAAAATTTACTGAAGGGTCTGTGTTTTTCTTAAAATTTAGAAAAGAGCTTCAGGGGCTAGCTACCAACTTGGATAGGGGCTATGGTACTATCATCTATTCATGCTGCATTCCCATTGTCATTTGGATTGATCTTGGGATCTTCTCTATGAGAAATGTGTGTTCAAAGCTAATACATTGCAGAACTATTGTAGCTGCGGTGGCTCAGGAGTTAAGAAGCTCACCTTGTTAGCCGGAGGGCTGGCAAGTCGGCAGTTCGAGGCCCAGGTACTGAGGCACCCATCTCTGTCCCAGCTCCTGCCAACCTAGCAAATCGAAAGCAAGAAATTGAAAGAAGATAAATAGGCACCACTTCCAAGGGAAAAGATCTTGGGGACATGAAAGGAGACTCATTTGGGTATCCCCTGCATGGAGTGTTTCCAGCAAAAATCCACTCATCCCAGAATAATTTCTGACACAAAAGTATTATTATTATTATAGTGTCATTTGTGTCTGAAATGCTACTTGACCTTTGAGGCCATATTTATTTATTTATTTATTTAGATTTATATTGCCGCCCACTCGTATATTTCCTCACCTTCTAGGTCTGCACTTTTTGCAGGCAGAAGTATGAAGAATTCAGACTGGGAAAATGGCAGTGAAGAAAATAGGTATCTCTCACCACTTCGCTCTGGTCTGTTGCTCAAATCCAATTTATAGCCAACCATAGCTCCTTTTACCTTCAGAAATGTAGGGATTTGTGATAATTACGTTAGCAGAGTGCCAGAGGCCAGTAAGGTGAAAAACAGGTTTTGCTTTTAGGAGCAATCAATCTGGTTGCTCAGGATAAAGTAGAAAGAAAACAGTTACATTTATTGCCCCAAAAATTCAATTTAGGATAAGGATAAAACCTAGACTTGAGTCCCAAGGCCCATAGAACTGACTTCTGTGTGTTCAAATGTGCTGATGACTAAGGCGGAGGCACTCCATTCATTGGGGAATAAAGAGAACAAAGAACAAAAGAAGGGTAGGGGAACTGATCTAAGAAGGAAGAGATCACCAACAAAGGTCAAAACAGGCAAGATACACAACCCACTTGCTTATCTACCAGCTTGTTCCCTAGCTTCCTGTTAATTTAAATCCAGTGTTGGTGCACTTTTTCTAACAAAGCACACCAGCACTGTGGAACATCCAGTTATAGATTTACTGTAATCATGAGTTCCTGACAACTCATCAGTAGTGCCCAAGACTGTTTGTAGTTAATTTGATGCTTGTACTCCTATGTTAGCAAGCTCCAGTTTGCTTAAAATTCTTCTACGTCAATTCAACCCATCACATTGGGTTTTCTGGGTCTGCTGGGATCTAGAGCACTTACTTTGATTAAGAAAGTTCACTCCCTATTTTCATAGAGATGACCTAGATACTACACATGGAGCTTGAGGCAACTTATTGTAAAGATTCTGTCAAGATGAACTATGAAAATATGCAACTACAGGCTAGGTTGGGTTGAGAGTTGTCACTACTTTGTTATGTTTGCCTCTATCTTTATTATGCACATATAAATCATAAAAACAAAGATGAACAGGAACTGGATTACAAAATATTTGATAGTTGGAGCTGAGACTGTACATGGGATCAACTAGATCTTGTAGGCATTTAGAATATGTAAGGAACATATCTCAGTCTGGCCTGGTTATCCTGCTATGGTAATATAGTAGACCATACTGGCAGCAACTCAATGTCGAGTGTCAGGTGGCAGTTAACTGACCAGACAACCCTGAGGACTAATGAGTACCGAAGTCAATAGAGATGGATGATTGTCCCCAAGTGGATTAAATCCCACTTGATGGAGGGCAGCAGCTTCATCAATACTGGCCTGGGACTGATGAGGACTTTGCATGCCAAAAGGGCTCAGGACCAGAAATTGACTTGTGGAACTGGATCAGTAGTATGGGTATCATGCTGCAACGATGTGGCATACAAATGGAAGGCCACTGCATTATATAGCTCCCAGGACAATCTTCATGGCTGATCACCATGAGGATCGCCAATATTCAGATTCGGATATGGCAGAAGAAGCAAAAGAAGGAACATCTGGCTTTGTTTCTTTGTTCTTAGTTCACACCAAACATCTTGTTTTGGAACTCTACAGATGAATCAGAAGAGTACAGTTGATTCTTTAACAACAACACAGGTCCACTTGTTCATCATTTCCCTGCTGAAATTCCTGCAGTGATCATCCAGGAACTTTAGGGGGAAAATTACAGACTTCCCCTGATCTTTGCTGTGGTTTCCAGTGGGTGACTCCAAGAGCCCCAGCTGGCTACTGCAGCTGCTGTTATTGGGGCACCTGTGGTGCGGCAGTGGCAGGAGGCTGAAGGGGAATAGCAAGAGCGCCAACAGGAGCCAGATATGGCACTGGATGTCCAGCTGTGGGGGAGAAAGAGCACATAGTGTGTGGAAGGGGGAAATATGGATTCCCCCAGTTCTGGCTAGAGTTGCCCCCAAACAATGCAGACTTTCAGCTGTGCATGGATCATCACCACTAAGCTCTCTGTTGTTCAAACGTTGACCTGTATAAAGTTTTTCTGAGCGCCATATAACAAATATTGTACTGAAGTTGAATGTTCATTGACAAGTTTTTTTTTTAAAAAAAGCTATTCCTAGAATACCTCAAGGTCAGTGACAATTAGCAATAGTAATTACATCTGTGTACCATCTCATAGCGCTTGGTGCTCTCTCTGGGTGGTTTGCAAGTTAATTAACATTTTTGTCCCCAACATGTTGGGTGCTCATTTTACCAACCTTGGAAGGCTGTCAGGCTGAGTCAACCTTGGTACCCATCAGGGTTTAACTTAAATGTTTTGGCTGCAGTACAGCAGTTTAACCACTGTGCCATCAGGGCTCTTAGCACAAATACGTACTGTACCTCTTTCTACTGCAGCTTGTAATACAGTACAGTACTAGCAATATCTTTCAATTTACTGTTTAATTATAACTGTTTTTTAAACACTCTTGCCAGGTTTATATTACAATGAATGCCGTTTCTAGACTCAAGGTTGAGCTATGCTAGTCTGTTATAGGCAGCAGAAGTGACTGAGTCTCGCGATGGCTTAAGACTAATAAGGTTTTTAAAGCATGCGGTGCTATGATCAAACATTTGCTTAATCAAATGCAGAAAGATGACAATATTCCATTAGAATCATCTTCAGTTTATCTAGGTCCTTTTCCCCTTAAACAGCTTAGTGGTCATTAGTCTCACTCTGTAGATGTACTCTATTTGCGGTGATTTTGATTAGCTTACTGATTGTTTCCTTATTGTATTGTTAGAGGCCAATAGGAGACAAATAAGTGATAGTGCCCCCTCCACCCGGACTATGTGTGTCTATGTGTATGTGGTGTGGGATTTGAGACTTGTGACACTGTGGCACGAAAATATTATTTATTTATTTATTTATTAGTTCAAATTTATATTGACTCAGGGCGGCTTACAAAAAATACATTACATTACATTACAATATACTGTACTATGTTGGTGTGCGCTCAGGGGGATGGGCGGCAAGGTCCTCATCCTGCCCTGGCTTCTTCCTCCCCTGGCAGTTGGTTTAGGCACAGGGGGAGGTGCAGCAAAGTCCTCAACCTGCCCTGGCTTCTTTCTGACATCCTTCTTTGTGACATCAGCCTCTGTGGCTGTCTTACATTAAGCAGTTTCTTATAAAGGCTGCTGTTTTTTCTGTGCTGTACTCACACCATATACAGTATATACCTTCCCAGCTGGTTGGTCATTTATCTGATGAGTACATTCTTGACCCAAAAGCTGTATGCCACAATACATTTTTGCTATAAGATAGCAGAAGGCTCTTAATCTTTTTCTATTGATGTATTGTTAGAATGTATTCATTTTTCTTTTTAATCTCATAAATAATTTACTTTTGACTTACTGCTGTTGTGTGCATTACTATTAGATATGTTTGTATCCTATGTCTTTGTTCAGCATTTTGAGTCATCTTCCAATCATGAAATAAGAGAAAATAACCAGAATGATAAAATACAGTACAGTAAAAGAGCTGCAACAAAGTTGGATGGAATTTATTCCAGAGCAAATGCAACACATAATTTGAGAAAATGAAATCAACAGGAGGAGAACACTAGAAATCAAAGATGCTCAAAGGCATATAAATTGAGACCTAGACATTTAAAAAAATGAAAATTAAGAGTGGGAGGGAACCCATACTAGTCTCCTGTGTCAAAAAACAAAACAAGAAAAATGTTGCGAGAGCTTAATAAATATCACCTTTTATTTGTCATCACGTTTCATTAGATAAAGTGACCTGCAGTCCGTGAAAGCATATGCCAAATAAGTTATTAGTGTTTGTTGCTGGGGGCTGTGTGTATGTTTGATTTTTTGCAGCTTCACATTCTGTTTGGTTTCTCAAAGTCTTGTGTTAAAATGACATTGATGATAGATGCAGAACTTGGATCATATTTGCAATTAAATGTATGCATGTTACTCTTTACTGTGGCTTATCCGTACAGAAAAAGTTCACATTTTTTGAGATGGAAATGTTCTTCATTTAAAAAAAATAAATGTATTTCTCAAAACAGGTAGTGGTTTTCAATTTGGGAGATAATCACTAAGGGAAGAAAATATATTCTATGATGTTGCAAGTCATTGGCGTAATATTTGAATGGCCCAAGATATGTAGTCTTATTAATATACAGAGGGCATCTTCCAATAATGCCTGTCTGTACTTGATTTAATATAATAGCATTTACTGGCAGCAGGTACCTGCCGAGTCTGCAGTAGGCATGGCAGCCACCAGTAGCCAGAGCCAAGGGGTCAATGTAATTGCAAACAGGATTTAGTTTTCCCCCCATCCTAAGGACACTAAAATGGTACATTACAGTTACACTGTATCTGACTAATCTGACATTATTGAAAGGTAAGAATAGTCTTATCCTTGTTCAAAAGGTTTATGTGTTGTCACAGTTGGCTTCATACTGGGAATGAGATGGTGGCCTTCATTATTCCTTAGAGCCATCTCTGTCTTGCTAAATATAAATATAAATTTGAACTAATAAATAATAAATATAACACTGCTTAAATAAGAAGTTTTCCGCAGTGCTTTCAGATGTAGCTGTTTTTTTGTTCTGTCCTTGAAACAAAGTTTGTCAGCAAAATCCATCCTTGCAATGGTGTTTTGAACAAAACAATGGGGTGTGGAAATAGAGAGAGAGAGGGAGAGCACAACACCAAAGCAATCTTTTATATCCTCATTTATCTGCTGTATGGGAAGAACCAAAAGCCCCATTCACCCTTTCCCCGAGCAGATAAGTTAGTTTCCAGGGTGGTGGTGTCCAAAGCCTCCATTAAAGGTTGGCATCTCCCTCCAGGGAAAAACAAAATGGCTGTCCCTTTGAAGCTGTTGTGACAAAATGGCCACCTCAAAATAGCTGCCCCCATCATGCAGATAGGACAAAATGGCCATCCAGCCCTTTTAGCTGTTTGAGGGAGCGTGACTTGCCCCCTGGCTTGAAAAGGTTAAGAACTCCTGGTTAAAGGGTGAGATCAACACAACTGGACACAAAAGTAGTTCTTCAGCACCCTGTGGTTGTCTCTCGCATCGCAATAGGAAGGACAAGCAAGTCTTACACCTGAAATGCAAAGCACATCTAGAAGCCCCAGTTCAGTTTTACAGCAATAAAATAAGGAGATGTAGAGGCCAAAGGTCAATGTGTTGTTACTCTGTTTCTTGAATGATATACACACAGCCCATTGCAATGGCGTAGGAATGACAAAAAGAGTAGACTTTAGGATCTTGAGAACCAGTTCATTACATGAGAAAGGAAAACAGAAGTAGAAAAGATAGGAAATGGAGGAGGGATTGAAAAACAAATGATTGTTTAAGAAAGCGAAAGGAGACTTTTAGAACAAATGACATGGTGCTCGAAATCAGTCCCAACCTGATGGTTATAAAGATTTTAAAATGAAGAAACAAATAGGGAAAGGATGATAAAAATAGGGAAAACCAGATGAAGAGTTGGAAGCTTATGTTGCATTATATACCCTTAATCAGTCTTAGATGCTGTTTTGGCCACCTGCCACGGCTGCAATTTGTTTGTTGTTCAGTCGCACAGTCGATTCCGACCCTCTGCGACCCCATGGAGCACTGTCCGCCAGGCACTTCTGTCCTCCACCATCCTCCTCAACTCGCTCAGCTCTGTGCCCATTGCATCTGCAATACCATCTAGCCATCTCATTTTTGGCCGCCCCCTTTTTCTTTTGCCCTCCACCTTTCCCAGCATCAAGGCTTTCTCAAGTGAATCTTCTCTTCTCATTTGATGTCCAAAGTACTTTAGCTTCATCTTTACAATTTGACCTTCTAAGGAGCAATCAGGGTTGATTTCTTCTAAGATTGATCTATTTGTTCTCCTCGTTGTCCAGGGGGCTCTCAAAATTCTCCTCCAACAACACATCTCAAAGGCGCTCAGCTTTCCTAATGGTCCAGCTCTCACAACCATACATTGCCACAGGGAATACTGCTGCAATACAAGGGCTGAAATCCTATTGCTTAATATAGTGAGTTGCAGCTAGAATAGGGTCATTAAATCAATGGGATTTTGGTGAGTTAGCTCCTCTGTAGGTTCCATTGATTCAAATGGACCTACTCTCATTGTGACGTTCCACACTAAGCAACAGGGTCAGTGCTTAATTTAGGAATAATGGAATAAAGAGATACTGAACTCAGGGATGAGCATTTGCTGAGCATGCATCCTTTGCAGAGTGTGCAAACTTTCTGTACAGTGTGAGGCACAGCTTATTATCGTGTTCTGCATAGGTATGGAATGCATTTAAAATAAGAAGGAGAACATGATGATGGCTTCAGGCTACTACTATCTATTAACATTCATCCATTAAAATGCATTGCTGCGACTATATATGGCACTCAAGGAGCTGGAGAACACATCTGATGAAGTGAACTGTAGTCTGTGAAACCTTATGTCACAATTCACTTTTAGTCTTTTGCCATAGGACTTCTAGATGGATGGTTCTTAGTGCTGATAATTGAAAGTCACTGTAAAGCTCTTTTTCCTTAACAGATTTTCTCTAAGAAAAAAAGCAGGAGAAACATAGAAGGACTACAGATTGAAGATAACTCCATCTAAATCCCTGAAAACTTTAGTGAATTGGGCTTTTCAGTCCATGATAAAAGTGAGATATAGATGTGTTGCTTGTTTGGGGGAAGATGTGTGTGTGGCAAGAGACTAAAATAGCTACCTCTTTGAAAACGCTAGCTTTTAAAGTAGTTTCTTAGTGGCGTGCTTACTGATTAAAGCTGGTTGGAAATCAACATGAGAAAAACAACATTCCTTTATATATACTTTACTGTCTTAGTTGCTGAAGCAAAAAGGAGATTGTCTGTCTTGGGAAAGAGTTATATTGGGATGTTTACATTCGGAGAGGTCTGTAAACCACTTGAATGGAAGCAATTAGAATGAGATGCAGAGCTTCATTTCCCTGCAGGGAAATAAGTAAGCTCCATTTTGGCTTGTGAGTTCTATTTTGACTTGGAGTTATCTTTTGTAATCAGGATCCGTCAAGGCTGTGATTTCTTTGTGTGACTAGTAAATAATAAAAGAAATGTTAAGCCTTCCAGCAGCCTTTGTGTTTCCCTCACAAGGGACATGGCAGGATGTAAAGCAGAGCTTTGTACCATTAATATGAACCACTGAGCATCATGAATAACAAGTGTGGATTATAAAGCTGTCGGTTTGCTCCCAGGGATTCATAGGGACAGCATTGATAAGGAGGGAATAAGGCTGAAATTAATCTGTTGCATTGCTGAGAATGCAATGTCGGTATTAGTGATATCTAACTCTACTGACTCCATTTTAACTGAAAGGTGTTCTTTAGAAGTAACTGGGTTTAATGTTTGTGTATGCTTATAGCCTAACTAAGAAAATTAAAACTCAGCAGGAGTGCATTCATGTTACACAATTCCTGTCAAGGTAATTCAAACTTGCTGGTGTGTACATCTCAGTTGTAAAAGAAATTACAGTATTTGTAATCATGCCACCTGTTTTCAAACTGGGTATTCCTTTAGGAAGCAGTATTTTTCTGGTAGATCAAAGACAGAGCTGATGGGTTTTTGGTAGCTTGGGATTTGTAAAGTGCTGTTTGTATCCTTGGAAGGCTCTGTGTAGAAAAGCAATTCTGCTTCTGGATAAAAATTCCTCAAGAGGAGGAGCACCTGTCATTTGGCTGATTATATTGCACAGAAAGAGGCTTCTTCCCAAATGTTTACTCCACACACAAAGACATAAATATCTTTCTATTATTTAAGGACTTTTTTTTGTATCTAGTAATCTTTTAAATGAAAGTTACTGCTGTCCACTGCCTAGTTCGGGCAGCAGGCCAGTCACATGGTTCAGGGGTGCCCAAACTATGCCCCAAGGGCCAGATCTGGCCTCTGACACAAATTCATCCACCCTGCACCACCCTCGTCGCTCCCAGAAGCAGAAGTAAAACATGCCCATATGGGTGTGTTTTACTTCTGCTTCTGGGAGCGATGAGGGTGGCTGGGCTGGATGAATTGGCATCACGGGCTGGATCCGGCCCCTGGGCCATAGTTTGGGCACCCCTGGCCTAATTCATACCTGCAGACACTGCTGGAGGGATGGCCACTTGCAATGCAAATGGGTAGACCGAGCTCCATAGGTAGTTAGTGTGAGCAATTCCAATGCATTTTATAAGTAATGAAGCCATAACACATTTGTCTGGTTTAGTTATAATCTACTTAAGAAGAAGATGCACAGAATCATGGACTAATTGAGTTGGTAAAGGCCTGTGAGTCCATCAAGTCCAGCCAATGCAAGAATCCATATCAAAGCAGATCTGACAGATTGTTGTCCAATTTTTCTTGAATGCTTCTGGCATTACTTTGGTTTTTCCTTGTTATATTTCCCTGTGTGTGTGTGTGTGTGTGTGTGTGTGTCTGTCTGTCTGTCTGTCTAACTCAGATAAAACAAGAAGACTGCCCCTACCATTAGGCAAACTTAGACAGTTAAGCCAAATTGTGATTTATTTGGAGGGGGGGGGATATTGTTGAGTGGAGGTTACTGTCAGGAAGAGGCACTTGGAGGGATTTTCTGTGCCATATACCAAACCAATTTAGCTGACCTTGGGTATTATATACTTTAACTTAGGGGAAAAGGTGTATTTTCCTACCTTGCTTCAGATATGAACAAGTGAGTCCTAGGTCAAATCAAACCTGAACAGTCTTTGGAAGCGAAAACAACAAAACTGAGTCTGTCCTATTTTGGACACATCAAGAGATAGCAAGACATCACTGAAAAGAACAATAGTGCTAGGAGAAGTTAAAGGTAATGGGAAAAGAAAAAGCCAATTATGAGATGACTTGATGCCATAAAATAAGTCATCACCTTATTGCAAGTCGATAAATGGGGACCACTTTGGTGTGAAGGTAAACAGCGTTCTGTGCACTCTAGACATGGCTGCCACATGTCCACGGAAATATCTGCAGACGCAGACAGCGCTGGCTTTTCAGTTATAAACAGAGATGAGCACTGAATCCTAGAGTTGGATACAACTAGCTTTCGAACAAGGGTGACCTGACCTGAGTTTACAAGAGGTGGGGAGAGCAACTCAATGGCAGATGACCACAGCATATCCTTCAGAGCAGTGGAGGTACAGTAAGAGTGCTTGAAATAAAAGGGCTGAAAGAGGAACAATTAACTAAATGTCAAACCTGGTCGGATACATGTATTTCTGGTGATCGTTTCACAATCACCATTTCCCTTATGTGAATCTCTCTTTGTGTTCTGTTGAGGTCCTATTTTTCAAATTCTTGCTGAGGCTGTATCCCTTTGCAAGTGAAACCTCAGGTCCAGGGTGTGTGTAGAAGGCAGAAGGTTAAGACTGTGCATGGTGCCTCTGTGAAGAGGAGAGTCTGACTTTTCTGATTTTCCATGGTTTGAAAACAAGGAAGAGCGTCAGCAGGTAGAGAACAGTTTCCTCTTGAAAAACTCACTCTTTACATATAGAAGGTGGCAGAAACACATGAGGAGAAGGAGGACAACTTCCCATCCTCCTGGTGTGTCTATTTTACACAAGCTTAATATACTCTGAAGAAGGCTTGGATGGCTGTATTAAGCTGTTGTCATGTGTTACACGTGAGACTGCCTTTTGAAATTGCTAGGGAACGGCAAAGGTACAAACTAGGATCATAGGCACCTAACAGTACCTAAATATTGAACAGCGGGAATGGTGTTTTCCTTTAAAACAAAGCTTTGTGCCATAAATGTCAGCTATTCAGTAACTATATAGCTCTTAATATCTTTCATGTCTAATTCTTTAAACACATGCAGAGATTGCTTTACTGCTGCCTCTGATCTGTTTATTAATTCTTATTTTTTTATTATTCATTTGGTTTGGAATGTACTGCTGTGCAGCACCCAAGACATGGGTATTTTTTGCCGTGAATGATGCCATAAAAAGACACACAAACATATTTTTCTCCCTCCCATTCTCTTCATATAGATGTATCCATACACATGCCACATAACAAATGTTCCACATCATTAACTTTACTTATCATGTGCCTCAGTGATGGGGATGAGGAGGTGGGCTAGCGGCCTTCCCCAGGCTCTTCCTCTTCTAGGCTCCAGGTTGGACACGCCCAAAATGCGGGAAGAAGAGGAGGAGGGGCGGGATGGGATGGAGAGGTAGGTGTGGCCAGCTAGTTTTGCTACCGGGTACGGGCAATCGGGTGTGAACTGGTTCATGCTCAACACTAATGTGCCTTCATTTGAAAGGTAATACAATACTAGATTAAATTCATCTTTAAGGTCAAATTGCCCTACAGGAGGCCAATATATCTGAATCCGGTCAGTACACCCAGCTGGACTAGACCCATTGAATTACTTGCTGAATAACGAGTCAACATTGATGTAAAATGCACCAATTTAATGTTAGTTGGAACTAACAACTGAATTCATACTCTGCAATTAGTCCTATTCCCATTGACAGAACATCTGGAGAAGGCTGTGTGGTGGAGTAACATGAGAATATTTTTTAAACTTTCATTGCATTCCTTTTAATATTTTCTAAATTTTATGTTTTGGGGGTAAAAACTGTGCTCTAGCTGCGTAAAAGGTATTTCACTTCCTATTATTTTTTCAAACTGAAGGAGGAGAACTTTGTCCTATTCTGTGTACAGTATTTGATAAAAGACTGATAAAACAGTAATCTTGCAAACAAGTGTTCTTAGACGTAATCTCCACTAAATTCAGTGGAACCCGCTTACTAAAACTGCTAATTATGTATATACTACCTCTGTGAGCAAGATAAGCACACAGTTGAGCTATCCATCCGAGGTGCACAAATGCAAAGATGTGGTTGTCAGGGCAGAATTTATGCCCTGGTTTTAGACTCATCCAAGATGGAGATTTCAATCCATGGGAGTGCCTTTTAGAGCATACAGAGGGGTTGAAATGTGTAAATATGCTAGCTTTGTGGATTGGAATTGATGGAGCCTAATGTGTGATAGACATGTCATGCTGTATGATCATTGGCAACTGTTAGGACAGGATATGGAATGACGGAGTGGTTTGGAATACGAAAAGGAGTAAGACACGGCTGCATTTTGTCACCTTGCTTATTTAACTTATATACAGAGCACATAATGCACAACGCAGGGTTGGATGAATCACAAGTTGGAATTAAAATTGCTGGGAGAAACATCAACAATTTGAGATACACAGATTAAACTACCCTAATGGCAGAAAGTGAGGCAGACCTATAGAAACTCCTGCTTAGGTTAAAAGAAGAGAGTACAAAAGCTGGCTTGAGACTCAACATCAAGAAAACCAAGCTAAGAGAGAACTGCAATCACATAGATGCTTAAGCCAGAAGGGGCCCCCGCTGGGCTTTTCCCAAAAAGCAGCTTTATTTTGATATGCTCTCTGAGCTTTTGATGAACTTTCTTTTGTAACTTACTTTGATTACAATATACTTTTGAATTACCTGAAGATGATTGGAGTGTTTACTTGGCTCAGTGCTACCTTATCTACACTAATTGATTTCCTATGACCTACCTTGTTTACCACCTAGCCATTGCGAGCAGACAGCGATATAAGTCTAAAAAATAAATACTGTAAATAAATAAATAAATCCAGATCATGAGTGAGAAGGCAAGTTTTTAAAAGCCTGGATTGTCCAGCCAGGAGAGCAAGCAGTATCAGGTGGGATTTCATTACAAGTAGGCCAAGGTGCTACTTGTGAGTAAGAGGATCCCGACAGTGGTTAGCTGCTAAAAATCTAAATCCTGGTTTCTTCCAGGGAGTGACCGCTTTGCTTTTGCTGAAGTCAGGTGACCTGATCGTTGGCACTGGCACTGGAATCATAGCTCATTGTTCAGGATCCAACTACAAAATCATCAGGTGAGTTGCTGAACATTCTTAGGCAAAGATATGAGATGCACCCATTCCCCAAAATAGGACAGTGTTAGTGAAGTGTGGTAGACTGGTGGTTGTGTTTTGACATTGCTGTGTTGAATTTGAATTTACTGTGATATTCTTTAGTAGAATATATTGTAGCTTAATTATTGTATTTAAGGGGCAGTGAAATATGGTTAAGTGTGTGTGTTTTCCTGTCAGAAATTACTCTGGGTTCCATATTGGTTCCACTGGAAAAGTTGAGTCTCGTGCAAAAGGAGACTGTTTTTCTCAATACTGTACCTGCTTCTAGACTTTTAGTAGATTTTTAGGTAGGCTATCAAAATTTTTTTTTGTTGTTTTACAAGTAGAATAGCTATAGAATAGACATCTCTCCTAGATCTCTAGAAGTGGAGGGGAAGCTTTCAGTTTATCCTTTTAGTCAAGCAAACCACAACAGTGTTACTGAACAGGAATGTCCACATGCAAATTTTATTGCTTTACTTTGACAGCATCTATTTTAAAAAATTAACTCTAAAAGTATAAATTTGTTAAAATCTATTGTTTTAGCAAATGGGGTGGTAGGGAAAATCCATTTGTTTGCCTTAGCTGAGGTAAAGTCACTGAGACAAAGGGACTTTGTGAAATCAGAGTTACATAAATCCCATTGATTACATAGGTTTATTTTAGTTGATTTTAATGTACAGTAATACCTCGGATAACGTTTGCATCAGATAACGCTAAAATCACATGACGTTAAGCAATCGGGGGGGAATTGCATCGAATAACGTTAAGATCCTATGGGATGGATCAGATAACAACCGCTAAAGCCTGTGGGGTTATAATGTATCTATGGAGCTTTAACGTTATCCGATGCATCCCATAGGATATTAACATGCATCGGATAACACTAAAAATCGGATAACACCAAGACTTGTGGAACCAAGTTTTAGCGTTATCCGAGGTTTTACTGTATTCTGAAATAATGCCAATTTCAGTTACGGTAAGTTTAATATTCTCAACACTTATTTTCTGGCTTTGACTGGTGTTTTATACATCATGAAGTTGCATAAATACAATGCCTTTCTGTGCTCTCTAATCTCTAAACATAAAACATTTTTCTAATTGGTCCAAGGTCCTGCTGTGAACAGTTAGTGAAAGAGAATAAAGTGCAAAAAATATGAAAAGCAAGTCTGGGAGGCATTTGTGGCCAGAATTTCAGTTCCTGTCACTACAAAACTTTGCTTTGGCTTTATAGGAAAGCTCAGTTGCAAGGTGCTGTTACATCCATCACATCACGAGGGCTGGGCCACCAGTTTTTTGTGGGCACTGACGAATCGCAGATTTACCGATTCTCATTTTCAGACTTCAAGGACGAACTCATAGCTACTTGCCACAGTGAGGCCATCCATGACATCATTTTCCCCTTGTAAGTGAAATCCAGATATTTTCTCCTGTGCTGTATAAATGGTAAACCACTGTCTGTGTGTGTCTACAAGCATGCTTGCATGCCGCGTATGTAGGTGCACAAAATCATGTCATATATATCATCACCTGACAGAGTCTCCCCTTTTAAAGATGTACTAAGAGCAGCATCCAGTGTCAAACATTTTCAATTGATTTACAAATCAAGCATTTTAATACAGTATTGTTAATACAATTAGCTAATGATGTGTAGTCATTCTGGATATTCTAAGAACTAGAGTAACCAAGAAAACTGGGTTTTCTTTTGTTGTCCAATACTTTTAGATTCTCTGTCTTCCCTATATAACCTCTCCTTTGGAGTTTGGGGTAAGAAACCCAGTGCAGAAACTGTGCAGAGATTTACCTTAGTTCATCTAACATTAATTTAAAGTCACTTTCATGTATACCAGTATTTTAAGATGCTTGCGAAAATGGAAGAAATACTTGACACATTTCTTCTCAAAAAGGAGGTGAACACACCTTTTAAAAGCTCAATCATAGGTGCAGTAGTAATTGTACCATTATTAATCTTAAGTACTAATTTTATTACTCCTTAACTCTGAGCAGAAATGCTCCTTTTAAATACAGTATATATATTTAAGTACTGTATCTTCTTCTCAACTCCTGTTTCTTGATTCACTCTGCTGTTCTTGGACCATAATAAAGGTTGATTTGATTTGATCTGTTAAAAGGTCGATGCTACAAAGACCCTTTCAGTGTTTGACTGGTGGTGGTTCTTTCTCATATGCTTGGAACTAAATTGAGTTAAACTAAACTGATTCCACTGTTTATTGTTGGGCTAATCCTTTGAAAAAGAAGGGTATTGAAAGGACATGTCACAGAAGGGTGTTGAGCACACAGTGAGGTAAATAGGAAGAAGCACCCAGGGGCAGGGGGGAAAACGTATACTCAGATCGAGTTGCGGCTGCCGATGAATTGGGGTGTATTAATAATATAAGCTGGGCGAGGGCCAAACATTTGCATTCTCTGTTGCCACTTTTGCTCACCAGAGCTCTGTTCCAAAATCTGCTTTGCCTTGAGACTGCTTTACCTTGAGACCTCATTCTGAATGAGCATTTAGGTAAAGGTCTCCTTCCTTGAAAGCCAGTTGTGTCCAACTATACAGGGTGGTGCTCATCTCCATTTACAGCCAAAGAGCCAGCACTGTCTGCAGCTGCAGAAGTTTCCGTGGTCATGTGGCAGGCATGACTAGACATTGAAGTGTTTGGAACACTGTTAGCTTTCCTGCTAAACTTTGCAATTTCTTGGTATCTTGCATCCCAGTAAGTTAAGTGAGATAATGTACCTGTAAAAAAAAATCTAACTACCTAGCTACTTCCACATATGAATTGTCTCATGTTTGGGTATTTCTGATGTGCAACACTCGGATCTCAAACCACTAAGCCACTGTAGTCCTGAATGAACATTTAGACCGGGATGATTTCATTTCTAAGGCTTCCTTCAGATTTAGCCTCAGCTTCATGGGAACTGTTTTTCTCTTAATAGATCCCATGCATTTAATGACAGCAAAAGAAAAAAGTGCATAATCCTCTTGATTCTGTGGGAAACACCCCTAATTAGCCTTGTTGTGTGCTTAAATCATCTTCAGCCATCCACTTATGGAAGAGCAGCTCATATGATTGGAACTATACTCATTGGAACAGCATTTCTACCTATAGATATGACTGTACCTCACAACCTGTGAACATCTATTGTAGACCATAGCAATTACACTTATATACTGCCCCATAGCACTTGATGCACCCTCTGGATGGTTCACAAGGTAATTAACATTTTGTTCCCAACATGCTGGGCTCTCATTTTACCAACATCAGAAGGATGGAAGGCTGTGTCAATCTTGATTCCTGGTCAGGATTCTCACAATGTTCTGGCTGCAGTACAGCAGTTTAACCACTGTACCACCTGGGCTCCTGGTTTTTTTGTTGTTGTTCAGTCGCACAGTCGATTCCGACCCTCTGTGACCCCATGGACCACTGCCCGCCAGGCACTCCTGTCATCCACCATCCCCCTCAACTCGCTCAGCTCTGTGCCCATTGTCTCTACAATACCATCTAGCCATCTCATCTTGGGCCGTCCCCTTCTTCTTTTGCCCTCGACCCTTCCAAGCATCAAGACTTTCTCAAGTGAATCCTCTCTTCTCATTTGATGTCCAAAGTACTTTAGCTTCATCTTTACTATTTGACCTTCTAAGGAGCAGTCAGGTTTGATTTCTTCTAAGATCGACCTATTTGTTCTCCTCGCTGTCCAGGGGACTCTCAAAACCCTTCTCCAACACCACATCTCAAAGGCGTCTATTCTTCTGCGCTCAGCTTTCCTAATGGTCCAGCTCTCACAACCATACATTATCTTGAGCATCACCTTGCTAGCGTGAGGGATGAGCGCGATTGTTCGATAATTTGAACATTCTTTGGCATTACCCTTTTTGGGGAGTGGAACGTATACAGATCTTTTCTAATCCTGTCATTGATGTGTTTTCCAAATCTGCTGGCATATAGAATGCAATAATTTGATTCCATCATCTTGCAGGGCTTTGAAAAGTTCAACTTGGATACCATCAACTCCACTGGCTTTGTTGTTTGCAGTGTTTTTTAGGGCCTTTCTGACTTCACTCTCTAGAATGTCTGGCTCTTAAAATAGCAGAGGACAGAAGGAATGCAAAATGCATTGGAGAAAGGAAAAAATAGTCACTTGAATACAGAATTTCAAAGAAAAGCAAGGAGAGATAAGGAAACCTACCTGAACGAACAGTGCAAAGAAATAGAGGAAAACAATATCAGGGGTAGGACTAGAGATCTTTTCAAAAAAATTGGGGAACTCAAGGGAACATTTAAAGCAAAAATGTCCATGATAAAGGACAAAGATGGCAAGGAGTTAGCAGATGCAGAAGAGAGTAAGAAAAGATGGAAAGAATACACAGAGAACTCTACAAAAAAGACCTCAACACCCCTGATAATTACAATGATGAGAACATTGAACATGGGCTCCTGGTTAGACCATTGATAACATGTGCTAAAATTTTGTTGCTTAGAAGTAACTAGAGTACACCCAGTGGAAACTGCAGAGAACCTGACTCTCCATTATTCAGTGGTCTTGCTTTAGTTGTACCTTGCTACACTAAGCAATAGGATTTCAGCCATTGTCTTCAAAAACATTTACTGTGTCTACATTAATGCCAATACTGTGTTTAAATATGGTGGCTTCTTCCATTACATTCTGGCCATGCCACATGCTGTTTGTCTGCTCTGGTTCCTTATTTGTTTGAATTCTCCACATCAATAGGCAAGCAAATTCTTACCTGCTGACAGTAACAAATCTATGGCATTTCTTAAGAATAATAGTTCAGTTGCTTTTTCTGCAGTTATAAACTGACAGCTTGAGACATTTTCTGCTCCACATCTAGCAGTTCCCCAAAGCAGCCCAACATCAGGATGTTTTAGATATGGGTAGAGGCGTTCCATGCACCAGAGTGTCTAGTGATGCCTTCCACATGCCCATAGAAACGTCTGCAGATGGAGACAACGTTGGATCTTTGGCTATAAACAGAGATGAGCACTGAACCCTAGAGTCAGATATGACTGGCTTTCAAGCAAGGGAGACCCTTTGCCTTTAGTAGAGGCAAGAATGGGTTAACCACCATGTTTGGAAAAGAACCTCTCTCACCATCCTGACTTACTAGTACCAGAGAGCATTTGCTGTAGTCTACATTGTAGTTGTCTGGTTCTCTGATGATGTCAGCATTTTAGTAGTGTTAGCAGAACAAACAATCCTCATAGTTAAAATTCTTGAAATGCAAGCCATGTTAGTCTGTGCAAGCATATTAGAGAGTAAACAAAACAAAAAAGTTGTGGCACCTTAAAGACTAACTGGTTTATGTAAATGTGAGTTTCCGTGGATCAAGTTCACTTCATCAAACATTGAGAGTAAAACCTCATGGCATCAACTGATGTGCCTCTGTACCTGTGTATAAATTGATGCCATGAGGTTTTACTCTTTATGTCTGATGAAGTGGACTTGCTCCACGAAAGCTCACATTTAAATATAGCAGTTAGTCTTTAAGATGCCACAACTTTTGTTTTGCTTTGTAAACCCTCATAGTGTTTCCCACAAGTTTCATATTCATTCTCTTTTCTCCCACATCAGAACTCCACCTGTGATATTTGAACTCTCATCTACTTCTCAGTAATCAGGAGTAGAAGTTTTGGTTTAGTATACCACTAAACTTGGCTAGGTTTCATTCTCCAGTCTTGGCCACTGGATTGTAATTCTTTTGCAACTTGATTATCATTTCATTTAGCAGTTGCTCGTCCAGTTATCCCCCAGAACAAGAACAAATGAAGAAGTTCTGAGAGAGGAATGGGATTCAGAGTCATATGGCCCAGTAGCTCAGTTCTGGCATCTAATCAGGTCATTGAGATAGAGCACACGTTTGTAGGACTGACCTTCCTAAACTGAATTCTCTTCCTCCCACAGTTGTACATCAGACCTGTTTGCCACCTGCTCCAAGAATGGCATCCGTGTTTGGTATACACCTGAAAATAGAGAGCTGCTACGAATAACCGTCCCCAACATGACCTGCCATGCCATAGACTTCATGATGGATGGCAAGAGCATCATTTCAGGTGAACATCTTTTTGCAATGTCCTATTTACTAAGAAATGATATCTACTATCACATGCTCTCTGCTTGTGATTGTGCCCCTAGTTGGATTGGTAAGCTTTGCCCATCATTTGCTAAGAGTTTTGAGCACTTTAGCACTGTTGCACTATAGAAAAGTGAGGAATCAGGATGTGGTTGAATGAGCAAAGTGGGTTCTGGCTCTCTGAAGCATAAGTTGATGCTATAGTAAAGGCAAGTTGTGTTGATGAATGGATTAACTCTTGCAGCTGTTCCTTCTTCCCAAAAAAATGTCTTGGGTTCTACCTACCCCCACCCCCCAACCATTAGCATTTTCCTGAGATGGAATTAGAAATCAAACCCATGTACTTTGGACAATAGTGAGTTGTACAGTAAGATTATAGACATGTTGCATCAACCTGCTACCCTGTCTATGATACAGTTTAAAATAAAAAAACCCGAGTGGCCCGGGGGGGGGGGGATGGAGAAAGAAATTAAAGAGCTACTTCAGCCTTAGAAACTATTCTCTATTTTCTATTAGCTTGGAATGATGGGAAAATCCGTGCCTTTACCCCAGAAACTGGACGGCTAATGTATGTGGTAGAACATGCCCATAGCATGGGTGTGACGGCTGTGGCTACCACAAGTGACTGCAGAAGAATCATCAGTGGAGGAGGTGAAGGGCAGGTAATGTGCCCTGAGATTTCATGGATTTGTTTTGTTGATATCACTGCTTCATTTCATACAAAGAAAAGTACTATTTGAGTACTGCAGATAGAGAGTGCTTCTGTACCGCTTGGTGCTGACTGTCACACTGTTCTATTTCATGAATAGTAGGCCATGCATTTAGTCGCAAACCATTTACTGAATTATTCATATGACACACATCTATATGTTGATATGGGAAGCAGATCCCAAAGTTTATGAACTGCAAGTCCCTGATTGAAATGTCCTTTCAGTTTTAAAGGTTGCCTGATGGCCCTAACCAAATTATCATTTCCTGGACATATTCTCCATTATATGATGAAGATGATATGGGTTCTACCGTATCATATTGGCTTGTCAATATTTGGGAGCACTTTGAACTCCAGCAGGGGGAGCACAAAATAAATGCTATTTCTGTTGGTTCTGTTGTTGGTTGCAGGTGAGAGTGTGGGAAGTTGACAAAGATACACGGAAACTAGAAGAAGTAATGAAGGAGCACATCTCTGCTATCTCATGCATCAAGATCAAAAAGAACAACCAAGAGTGTGTCACAGCTAGCATTGATGGAACATGCATAATCTGGGATCTTGTGTAAGGTTGCTTTTGCTTGGAAGCGTATTTGTCCTAGCTGTTGCATTGTGCTCCTTTCTTCTTTACTTTGAAGGTGATATTACAAGCATGGCAAAAACAACAAGGCAGGAAGACTACTGGCATTTCTGGGATATGAGTATGTTTCCACTTACCTCAGCAACCCAAAAGGTGTTGATGGTTTCCCAAATCTTAGCTCGATAACAAAAAATCAGGAATCATTGATGGAAGGCTTGGAATGTTTGATAGTAGGTAATTTAAGAAACTTGGGATTTTTCCCCCTCTTAGTCGCTTCATGAGGCGTCAGATGATCTTGGCCAACACCTTGTTCAAATGTGTATGCTATCATCCTGATGAACACCAACTTATCACAAGTGGCACAGACCGGAAGGTGAGTAGTTGTGTGGGGTAAAGGATGGGCACCTGGAGATGAGTCTTAACAAGTCTGCCTAAAAGCCCAGCAGCAAGTCTGAATGCCTCTTCTAGTAAATACAGTAATACCTCGGATAACGTTTACCTCGGATAACACTAAAATCGCATAACGTTAAGTAATCTGGGGAGGAGAATTGGATCGAATAACGTTAAGGTCCTATGGGATAGATCGGATAACAACCGCTAAAGCCTGTGCAGTTACAATGTATCTCTATGGAGCTTTAACGTTATCCGATCCATCCCATAGGATTTTAACATGCATCGGATAACACTAAAAATCGGATAACACCAAGACTTGTGG
The DNA here is from genome assembly GCA_030440675.1 of Furcifer pardalis. Lineage (NCBI taxonomy): Eukaryota > Metazoa > Chordata > Lepidosauria > Squamata > Chamaeleonidae > Furcifer > Furcifer pardalis. The sequence continues at coordinate 62,184,763 of CP126893.1, read as the reverse complement.
AACCAAGTCTTAGCGTTATCCGAGGTATTACTGTATAGGAAATAGGATTTCTGTTGTTTTACAAGGAGAGCTTAAAACAGTTTTTTTACATCTGAATTTTTTTTTGACTTAGATAGGCTACTGGGAAGTGTTTGATGGATCCCCAATCAGAGATCTTGAGGGCTCCCTGACTGGTTCCATCAATGGGATGGATATCACATCAGATGGAACTTATTTTGTCACAGGTATGTTGAGCAAATTTTAAAATTGGTTTAAATCAGAGAGATTCTACTTTCAGAGATTTTTCCATCCTCATTTCTCTGTAACTCTAGCATGTGGGCAAGTTTTAGAACTGGAAATTGAGAGGCAGTTGTCCCCTCTGGAGGTTCAAGACAGATGTAGCAAAATGGAGAAGAAAATAAAATTCAGCTTGAGAGAAGTGGAATCATACTAACCTTTGAAAACCAAAGCTTTAAAGATGATTTTGGGTGTTCACGCCTCAAAGTGCCTGTTAAAATCCACAATTAGACTGAAGAGACAGAGCATTTTTCGATGTATTTCTGTGATTGGGTGGCAAATGTGGTATAATGGATAGAATGAGAGATTAGGACTCAGGAGTCCAGGGTTTGAATCCCCACATAGCCACAGAAACTCATTAGGGAGTGGAAAGTGATAACGCTACTTAAATATCTCACTTTCCTTAAAAGCTCTGTTTGAGTCACTATAAATTGGTTATGACTTGACAGCACGTAACTAATCTCTGTCATGGCTCCTAGATGTGTTCCCTTCACCCTATCATTTTTCCATAAAACTAAACCTAGTTTCTTAAGGTTCACCATCACTGCCTTATGTACTAGCAGGGGATTCCTTTAAAAATGTAGATCTGTATATAGCCATAGCACCATCCACACTCGAAGGGAAGTCTCAGCAGTGCTGGGGCAAAACCCACAATTTGTAATTGTGCATGGAATGCCTCAGAAAGAAAGAAAGAAAGGCTGGAGGAAACCACCAAAACAGATGGGTAAGGGGCATATTCAATAGGCGCAGTATCCTTACTGGAAGAGGAAAAGTTGAGGGCACTGTGAAATGAACTAAGCATGTTGTGGAAGAAGGCCTGGATGGTTGACGGACCTGCACAAGAGCACTCCGCGTGGCTGCCTTATTATGGTGGTGATCCTCCTCTCTGTTTACTCCTGAAAGGCAGCAGTAACAGCAGCAGCCTTACTCAGAGCCGTGACATCCTTCTCTTCTCTCCACTCCAGGAGGTGATGATCACCTTGTGAAAATATGGGATTATAACAAGGGCGAAGTGACTTTTGTTGGGGTCGGCCACAGCGGCAGCATCACCCGCCTGAAGATTTGCCCTAACAACAAATACATTGTCAGTGTGAGTGCCGACGGCGCCATTCTTCGCTGGAAATACCCTCATGTCCACTAATGGCTCCAACCAGTGACGATGTACTTTTTCCTGAAAAGAAAATCCCATATTTTAACGCTTAGGAACCCTTGTTGCTCCTAAGGGAAAATTACTACTTGTTTTTCTCTTAAAAAAAAACTAATGAGAAATAGACCTACCTACTACATTTGACCGTATAGGCTGGTGACCGCTGTTTCCATTGGCTTCAGTTGGTGCTCAGTCCCGGGATGTCATCAACCCCATTCCTGGCATCTTTGTACTTATGTTTTTGATGTTTTCCATATGAACTATCAGTTAAAATAATATGTCCCGTCTCCTTTCTTCGCAATGAATTTCCGTGTTGCTTAAATCTGTTGTACTGTGTGCATCTTTCACTCTTTCCTGTTGAAAAAGGCTAGAGGTTTAGAATCTCATTGGTAATCCTATGTCTGAAAGTGTCCTGAAAAAGGATCCTCATTGGAGATTCAGTGCTCCAGTGGACACACGGCATAGGCAGCTCTCTGGCAAGAGAGGATGTTTGGAGGATTTTTGGTTTCTTATCCAACCTCCTCCTCAAGTCTCCAAAGAAAGCAAAGCTTTTTTCCCTTTGAAACTGTTATCCATTACCCAGATTTATTTAATGTGTATTAAAGTGTAACTACATTTAAATTGCATTGAAAATGCAATATATGCATTATATCAAAAAGTTAGACATATAGACACCATACTGACTCCAAGAGGGAGACAGGCTAAAGACTGTAAGGATGCCCGTCCATGATCCAGCTGTTAGATATTGTGTTTGGTTCAGTATTGCCATGGGGCCTGCAATTTCCCTTCCAGCTAATTGATGCTCTCTTTAGACCAAAATGGGGTGCCTTGGTGGTTAAGACGCTGAACATGATGACTGGAAATTTGGCAGGTCAGCAGTTTGAGACCCAAGCACTGCACTGAGCTCCCATCATCTGTCCCAGCTCATGCCAATCTAGCAGTTTGAAAGCAAGAAATTGCAAGTAGATCATTAGGTATCACTTCGGTGTGAAGGTAAACAGCGTTCCTTGTTTAGCCATCCCTGCTACATGTCCATGGAAATGCCTGCAGATGCAGACAGCCCTGGTGCTTTGGCTGTAAACGGAGATGAACGCTGAACCCTAGAGTCGGATACAACTGGCTTTCAAGCAAGGGCGACCTTTACCTTAGACTGGAAATTGCTGTTCCTGAGCCATTTTCTTCTGACTGCGATGGTCCCCATGAATAGCAGACAATCCTGTTTCAGAACCAGAGAAAACAGGTAACAGGTAAGGCCACCCGAGAAATGGAGGGGAACAGTTTTCATGGCAAATGAGCTAGATTTTGAATGTGGTGCAGCCTGTCCGAGACAGATATCCCAATGCCTGGAACTGGAAGCGGTCGAAGTAATATTGCCCAAGTTTTGCCTCCCCACTCCCTTCCTGTAGCACATTTCAGTGCTGGCATAAGAGGCATCGAATAGATTCTTTTGGTATTTGCTAGAGCTAGAGAGTTTTGAGAGTCCCCTGGACAGTGAGGAGAACAAATAGGTTGATCTTAGAAGAAATCAACCCTGACTGCTCATTAAAAGGTCAAATAATAAAGATGAAGCTAAAGTACTTTGGACATCAAATGAGAAGAGAGGATTCACTTGAGAAAGCCTTGATGCTTGGAAGGGTCGAGGGCAAAAGAAGGGGACGGCCCAAGATGAGATGGCTAGATGGTATTGTAGAGACAATGGGCACAGAGCTGAGCGAGTTGAGGGGGATGGTGGAGGGCAGAAGTGCCTGGCGGACAGTGGTCCATGGGGTCGCAGAGGGTCGGAATTGACTGTGCGACTCAACAACAAGAGCCAGGCATGACAGGAATCCACAGCAAATTACTTTCATCTAACTTGGTAGGCTACGCTCCAACCATCATTAAAAAACTAAGAACAAAGCTCATCATTCATCCAGCATTCCAGGAAGTCCAGCTGTGAGCAGCTCCTGAGTACAGCAAAATAAATAAATTAATATATCCCTAGGTTCATAAACTACCAATATCTGGCCTGTACAATGTCTTTATGCTCTGCCCCGGAATAGTGAACTGCTTTATATTGGTTGCCACTGTTGTTCAATGCATGAGAAAGGTTAGCTGTGGGGATGGATTGGGTTCCAAGGACACAGTCTGAACAGGCAAACAAATCTCCATGGTCTACTTCAGGGATTCTCAGCCTGGAACCCGTGGGCCGGATGCAGTCTGCAGCACCATTTCATGTGGCCGGCCACCGCCGTCACCACACCTAGAAGTGCCATGTGGTGGAGAAAGGACAAAATGGCCATCTGGCCCCCGAAGCTGTCTGAGGGAGCGTGACCCGGCCCCCAGCTTAAACAGGTTGAGAACTCCTGGTCTACTTGCTGATCCTGTCATCTTTTAGATCATTACTATTGCAATGTGTGTCCGTATGTATGCCTGCAGCCGCTGTTTCATTTGGCCATAATAATAATAATAATTTCATGTCAGAAATTATTCTAGGTTGAAAGGATTTTTGCAGAAAAAACTCTGCTCAGGGAATGCCCAAATGAGGCTCCTATCATGTCCCTAAGAGCTGGGACGGAGATGGGCGCTCAATCCGTCATGCAGTACCCGGGTCATAACAGATACACAAAGATTTTTTTTAATTTAAATGAAGCAAAGCATCACAACTGCAATGATGTAATCAGGGGAACTGTTCAATATCCAATATGCTGAAGGGTTCATTAACACACCAAATGTTTACACCAGAAGCAGTCCAGTTTCCATAGGCCCTGGGAATGTCACGTGTGAGAGCACACACATACACAAAATCCTGATTAGGGCTCAAAAAGTGTGTGTTGAGGGGGATTGGGAACACAAAGGGTGTAAACAAAGCAGGCCTGTCCACTCCTAGAACAGCCCAGGGAAGCCTTTCTGCCTGTCTGGACATCTCCATTTCTCATTTTTGCTCATGTGGCTGCCTGGGAGCAGTTGAACATATTGCTCAGAGCCAAGTTTAGAAAAGGCACCTTCCACCTAGTTGTAGGTTTAATGGAACAGAGACCTGAGAAATCTTGTTTCAGATGTAGTCATGCCGTAGGCAAAATTCACTGTTTTCCTGCTTGCTGAGCAATTCCCACTTTTAAAGATGCTGCCATCTGAATGGTTCTTAGGTGAAACCTGCCTTCCTCTACACTGCAGCATGTACATTAAACAGAGTGGAGGCAGGCCCCATCATTTGGTTCCAAACAACCAGTTAATGGCTTCCCCTCAGTAGGTACAGTTACAGGCAATAGCTCCCACCCTGCCATAACAGTGGAGAATTCCTGATAGTGTAAGATGTTTCCTGCTTCTGGCCACAAAGGGATAGAAGTCATATCTGAGTTGCTCTAGTCCATTTTTCCCTTCCACATGTCCAGGAACATCTAAATGATGATGAAGAAACAACCAGTATCCTCCGTTTCTGCACAAGTCTGGGAATGAGTGAAGTGCAGCCTTCCCAGTGGAGGACGCTGGGAGCTGCAGTTTGACAACATCTGGAAAGCCACATTTTGTCCATCGTCAAGCATGAAAACAGCTAGTGTCTCATGTAAAGTACAGGAGGAGATAAAACCATGTCTGGGCTATAATACTTATGACTATGGATGGGAGGAAAGGATTCTAGCCTGATCTATCAGTTGACAGGATAGTTGTCATTTTGTAAAATATGTCTGAATACAACTAGAATATGAAAAGTCGTCGTCTCGCTGAAGCTGCAGTGGAGTTTTGTACAGTATCTACAGTTTGAACCATCAAATGTCTTTCCCCCGCAACACACATCCACGCTTACATACATCAAGCAGACAGACATGGATGTCATGTGACATCACCTTGAAGAAGACATTGGAGGACCTTCAGTTGGATGTGTGAATAGACCCCAATGTGCTTGTTTTTAGCTCTCAGACTGCCTCCTCCCAAGGTGTTCTTGTCCTCATCCATTACCCCGCCCCCTCTACCAGAACAGTCTCACCTTCCTAGCAAATGGGGTTAACTTGATCAGCAGAGCTGACACTCAGGAGAGGGAGGTGTGTAAAAGGAGAGAACTGAAAATGTGGTTAGCGAAGAGGATCTGGGGGGGTGGGATTGTCAACAAGCACCCCTTTTTGGCTCATCTAAGGTTCCCCCCCTCTCATAATTAGTTTTTAATGATTTTTAACAATTTAATGATTATATCATTTTTTAAAATGTCATTCTGTTTTTATACCTGTTTTAAGAGGTTAATAAAGGCACAGGGGGGCACCATTATTATGTTGGAAGGGCTTTTAATTGATTTTTAATTGTTGCTGAGTGGCCAGTGAGTTGCTTGCTGGACTGTGTACACCGCCCAGAGTCTACTGATTGGGGCAGTATATAAATCTATTGTAAATAAATAAATAAATCTCCCAATAGATCTCTTGGTAGAACGAAGCCGATTTTCAATGCCAAGATTTTTGACTATCCATTATGCATAGAAATGGGGTGAGGGGGGATGAAGCTTGGCCTATTTGAGGATATGGCCTAACTTGACAGACAGTTGCTTTGCACTTCTATCCTGTATGTGTTGCTTGCTCAGAATCTTGGCTAGGGAATCACACTTTGTGGTGAGTTCTTCTGTAAGGGCAGAATCTCTCCCAGTTAAAGAAGGTGGCTGTAGAGCAGGGGTGCCCAAACTTTTTGGGGCCTGGGCCAGTCACATGGTTCAGGGAGCACGTCACTGTGGCCTGGGGGCCAGATTTGGCCCCCAACACCAATTCACCCAGCCCCGCAAAACCCTCATCACTCCTGGAAGTGGAAGTAAAATGTGGCGTGTTTTACTTCCGCTTTCAGGAGTGACGAGTGCTTCGTGGGTTGGATGAATTGGCATTGGGGGCCAAATCTGGCCCCTAGGCCGAAGTTTGGGCACCCCTGCTGTAGAGGTATATTGCAATTAATGGTACTGGCCAGTGTATCCACTAGAGGGCAGCCAAATACTTTCCCACTCCTCTTGAAAATAAGTTCAGGTTTGGATTTTTACATAATAAATTTCCTCTGCTTTAAACGAGCTGCTTTGTAAAATCAATTTCCTATGGGAGATCACGGGAAGAAATTATTGTGGTGTAAATCAAGCTGGCACTTGGCAGCTTCAAAGAGATTCAAAACCTCTCTGTATGAAGATTCAAATGGCTTCATTAATTGGACTCTTAGTATTTGTGGCGTCAAAAATGCTTTACAACTGAGCCATCTGCACCCCTCCTGCAAAAGAATAGTGATTATTAGCATTCCCATTTTACAAATGAGAAGCTGAGGCTGAGAGTTAGTGGGCTGTTCAAATCTACACAGAGACAGATTTGCTGTCTCTTTAAGGATTTCTCATTCTGCAAAGGCCACAACGTCCGTCCCTTGTCCCAGGCATCTGCCCCAATGCAATATGTTGTGTCTAACTGGAATAGAGTAGCATTCCCTTTTTTATACCCCCTTTCTCTGTGTTGAAAACTGGTTAATACCAGGTGCATATAGAAGATGTTAGACTTGGCAAGACATCAGGTCAAATCTTATTGAAGGATTATTTATTTATTTATTTGATTTATATCCTGACTTTTCTAAAAGAGCCAGGGCCATGAATAATCCACATTTTAAAAAGTACTATTTAAAACCACAAGTACAGTACTGAAAATGATAACTATTTAGACCCACAAGTTTACAAATACCTGCTGTGGTTCTGTATAAACAATGCAAATCCCCATCAGTCCAAGAAGAATTAAACACTACTTCTCCATCTGCCAGGAGAGGTCAAGATCTCCTGCTGTCCAGTTCTGTGGAGATTAAATAAATTAGTCTTCCCTATGATTTGGCCATCCATAGGCAGGAGGTCGGGAGGATTCTTGTTGTCATTCAAAAAGGTAAAGTTTCTCAGTGCTACAGATGAAAAGTAAAGGGTCACCTTTTAGAAACAGGTACTATAGTTTTGCTTGGTTTGTAGAACAATGGTTGTTCTTAGCTTGCCGCACAATTTTTATCTTGCTGTACAGTATTTCTGTTATGCAGAATGCACGGCTTAGCCTACTTTTCCTGCTGTTGTGTGTTTTTCTAATAGTCTGATGGGGGCAACCAGGGGACCAGCACAAGGTGAAGTGTCTAGGAAATATATCTATAGGATTTGGATTTATAGTGTAGGCCATACCCCTTGGTTTTTAAAGATATGTAGGAAAGAGAGGCATTTAGTCATAGCTTGCAGGAGAGGGGGGCTAAAAAACATCAAGGACAGCTCACTGTGACAAAGGCACTTTGCTTTAAATTTGTGTTGATCATAACCTGTCATCTCAACCATGAAAACAAGACCGTAATACCTAGCAGCCAACATGAATTTGTCAAGAACAAACCTTGCCAAACTAATCTTGCCTCATTTTTTTAAAATCAAGAAACCTCCATGGTAAATTCTAGGAATGCTGTAGATTATATCTTAAAACCTCTGACAAAAATACATCATGATATTTTGAATAGCAACGTAACTAGGTGTGAGCTCGATAGACCAACTATCAGGTCAACTATCAGATACCCAGTTGGTTACAGAATTGTACTCAGAAAGTTTTTATTAATGGTTCCTTCTCAAACCCATTGCTTTTCAACATTTTAATTAAAACTGAGCCGTATGAGGAAAGACTAAAAGGACTAGCCTTAAGAAAAGGAAACTATGGGGAGATAGGATAGAATTTTCAAATAAAGATTGTCACAAAGAAGAGTGACAGGATCAGTTCTTAATCATACCAGAATGGAGGACACTTAATTGAATAATAATAATAATAATAATAATAATAATAATAATAATAATAATAATAATAATAATAATAATAATAATAATAATAATAATAATAATAATAATAATAATAATAATAATAATAATAATAATAATAATAATAATGGGCTCCTGTTACAGGGGACACAGAAAAAGCCGCCTTGAAGATTGAGGTATTTTTAAACCACAATTGGACGTACCCCAGTAACAGCAACCTTGTGTTACCAGCTAATCTTTCTCATAGTAGTTCAGGTGAAAGGAACCACAGAATGAACTCCACAAAAGGTGCCTTCATTTTTCGAAGTTTCACCTCTGGCCCAGACATGGAAGAAGAACAACAGGAAGCCTAATTTCAGTTGAATGTGAAGGGAAAACCTCCTAACTTTTAAATTAATAATTAATGACCTTAGGAAGTGGTGATTGGTCCAACATTGTTCAAAAGAACATTAGACAACCCTCTGTCAGATCTACTTTGGTTTGGATTCCTGCACTGAATAGGGGGTTGGACTCATTGGCCTTACAGGCCCTTTCCAACTCCTTTGTTCTGTGGTTCTATGGATTTGAACTGTGTAGTCTAAAGAGATGAACATAAACTTGTGCTAGGAAATGCTTGACTCTCTGGAGCTGAGTAACGGGTCCCCATACATATGAATCACAGCCAAGGTAAAATTGCTGCAGACGTAGTGCATAAGTTACCACAGCAGAGGGGGAATTGAGCTAGCAACTGACCTTTCATGTTGAAAAGCAACGGAGCGTATCTGTAGCTGTTCCTTAGTTGATGAGAACTTCCCAACCATGCAAACCTTACCTCTCTCCTGCTCCCTCTCCCAATGGTCTCTCAACCTGCCTTTCATATTTACATCACATCCACTTTCGATTGGAAGATTTACTAAACCTTTGTCATGTATAATTTAACTGTGTCAGAAAAGCTTCAGAAGAAATAAAACGACTGTTGAAGGCATTGCTTCAATTTCAGATGTTTCTTCCCTGTTCAGAGTTGAGTTATTAGCACATGGGAGCAAGCTACGCAACTGCCTGTGGGCTGAGACGTCTCTGAAGAATGCAGAGATATATAGAAAGTCTTAACATTCCATTTAGACTTATGACTACCAGAATGTGATGCTGCTAACATAGCTAGACCAGACAGTAACTAATCTACTCCGTTTATTTCCTCCCCCATTCCTCTCCTGGAGAAATGCAGAGAGGCTAATCCTTTCAAGATGGCTGCTTTCAGAGATAAAATTCTTGCTCATCCGCAATGTGAAGTGGGAGGTTTGATTGAGCTGGAGGACATTTTAAAAAGCACTGGGACATTTTCAATTGCAACTGAATGGCCACGGGCTGGTGTGCCCTTTGTAAAAGCCATGCCAGTGAAATGCGTACGGCACAGCATCTCGTTACTACAAAGCCAAATTCTCTGCGTGCTAAAGAGTTATTTGAATGGTCAACGTTGAACGAGAAGTCATTGGTGTAGCAGAAGCAAGCAAGGAAGCTTGCATGAAAATTACCCATTGAAATGGCTATTTTTAACATCTCTAACTCTTGATCTAAGTCTGTTCTCTAATCTAGGTCAGTGTGTTTGTTTGCATTTTGATAGTCAAAGATAAAGTATTACAGTTCACAAGTGGATACAATAAACGGAAAGCATTGATGATTCTTTCCCTTCAGCCAAGACAGGGTGGGTTCAGCCATATATTGAAAGGAATAGCAATAGCAATTAAACTTCTATACCACCCCATAGCACTTAGTGCAACCTCTGGGCATTTCACAAGTTAATTAACATTTTGTCCCCCAACATGCTGAGCACTCATTTTACCAAGCTCTGAAGAATGGTCAGTATTGAACTCACAACGTTCTGGCTTCAGTACACCAGTTTAACCACTATGCCATCAGGGCTCTGGGAGTCAGGCATATCTTGGCAACAAAGGTTTGGCAAACTACAATCAGTGGAATGATCGATGTAGTGCCAACCTGTATAGAACTGCACTTGTATCACAGGCAGACGGTGAAGGACAAATGGAAAGCCAGAAACAGCAATCTGTAAGTGGGATTCAGTAAACTCTAAGAAAGTAAGCATAGAATAGCATTGGACTGCAAATTTGCTGTCTGCGGACCTACCTTACTAAATGTTAACCTTGTGCAAAGGTAAGATGGATACAGCTTTGAATTCTCGGTAGCTTGACTTGTCTAAAATGATCAGTCATTTCTAAGGTCTCATTGACATACGGTATTCTATTTGCTTCTGTTTCAAAGGTGGTTTGGACGCCCAAAACGCCACCGCCGCTGCTGCTGCTGCCGCGCCCTCCCGGCCCTCGTCACCGGCCGGGGAGGAAGATAAAAGGGGCTTCCCTAGGCGAGGGAAGCCCGAAAACGCCACCACCGCTGCTGCTGCTGCCGCGCCCTCCCGGCCCTCGTCACCGGCCGGGGAGGAAGATAAAAGGGGCTTCCCTAGGCGAGGGAAGCCCGAAAACGCCGCCGCTGCTGCTGCTGCTGCCGCGCCCTCCCGGCCCTCGTCACCGGCCGGGGAGGAAGATAAAAGGGGCTTCCCTAGGCGAGGGAAGCCCGAAAACGCCGCCGCTGCTGCTGCTGCTGCCGCGCCCTCCCGGCCCTCGTCACCGGCCGGGAGGAAGGAAGGAAAAAGGAGCCTCCCTGGCCGCAGTAGTGGCAGGACTTCCCCCGGCAGAGCATTTCTCGCCCCGCCGCCACGGAACACACCTGCGGCCGGGGGAAGAGACTACCGCCGTGCCCAGCCGGGACTCCCTCCACCTCTTCCGGAGGCTATGTTCAAGGGCTGCGGCGGTGCCAGGACTTTCGACAATTGTTAAAAATTTTTGTGCATATTTGATGAATTTTGTAGTTTTATTGTTGTTGAGATTGATGCTTACTGAACTTTTGTGATGGAACGATGTTGAGTTATATATTGTATATTTATGTGATGTGTCTATGAATTTACTGTTTACTCTTTGCTTGTGAACCGCCCTGAGTCGGCCCTGCCGAGTAGGGCGGTATAGAAATTGGAGTAAATAAATAAATAAAATAAATTTGGCCTTCTTTTATGAACAATGAGATCCAGGTGAATCCTTTCTACTTTAGGATTGTTTTGTCTCATTTGAGAACTTTGTTTGCTTCTTACCATATATACTCGACTATATGTCGTCCCAAGTATAAGTCGAGGTACCTAATTAGGACCTCTAAAACTAGGAAAATAGATTGACCCAAGTATAAGTCGGGGGTGGAAAAAGCAGCAGCAGCTGCTAGTGAGTTTCAGTAATTAAAATACATGAAAATACGGTAAAATTAATTAATTTAGACATTTGTGTGTATATGTTTTTGAGTTTTTACAGTAGTGTTACTGCTTTTTCCCCCTGTATGTTTAAATTTGCACCACTGCAGATTTGGGACCCTTGGGATTCTTGACCCGAGTAGAAGTCGAGTCCTCTTTTTGGATCTCATTTGGGGGTCTAAAAAACTAGACTTATACTCAAGTATATACAGTATCTTTGCCACCTGGTTGAGTCTAAGATGTCCCAAAGGTAGAGGAGCCACCTAGCGGTAGATCTGTGCAAAGACTGTGGAGGAAAGAAGGAGAGATGGAGGAGAAGAAAGATGGTGTGGAAATTAAAACTTGAAAAATCTGAGTTATATTGAAGAAGAAACAAATAACTGGTGTGGAAGCTGGCAGGGAATGCTTCTACAGTATATCCATGGGGGGAAAGGATCATATTTTCAACCCATATCAGTCAAAGCTACACACCTTAGGTGGGTGAATCCTCAATGAATTTGTAGGCTATCTCAGGTGAAGTCTAACACTGTACCACCTGAGGAGACCCATTTCTTTGCCTGCAGCATCCCTCCTCCATTACATTACTATGCCCATAATGTGGTCATAATTTTTTTTGGAGCACACCACTGATCATCTCTATATAGAAGCTTGTGTGTGTGAGAGAGAGAGTTATGGCAAGATTTGATTCTAGTTGCATTTAGAAAATATTTAATCAAAATGGCCACATAATGTGAAGAGAGTTCAGGGCATTATCATTTGGATAGTTAGGGGGTTGCAATAACAACCCCTTTATATAAATCACCCCCAGCATCATACATGGCTTGAAATCTCAATTTGCAGGTGCAAGGTAAATGATGTGACTAGTACCATAGTTTGGTACTAATTAAGGCGTCCATGCTTTGATTTCAGGTTGCACACAATCTGAAACAAAAGGAGGAACTCTTTAATTGGTGGCTATCGGTCATGCCTGCCACATGACCATGGAAACGTCTGCAGAAGCAGACAGTGCTGGCTCTTCTGCTTTGAAACAAAGATGAGCACTGAACCCTAGAGTCAGATATGACTGGCTTTCGAGCAAGGGAAACATTTACCTTTACCTGTTACTACCGGTGACATCATTCTTGCTATGCCAGCACAGCTGCAAACACGGTGACAGCCAATGTTGGTTTTAAAATGACTTGAAACTCTGACACAGATCTCTCAGTATATTAGTACTTATTTCTTGTATGTTTTCCAGTTGCATCAATGGATATGATGGGGCAGCTTTTTATGAACTTTAATGGTGGCTAGGAAAAAGCAGACCTAGATATTAGTATGCAACTGATCATAATCTCCAGTGGAGATGAAAATAACTCTGTGTTATCTATGAAATGTGTATGACCTCCATGCTAACTAATGAAGTCCAAGCTTTAAATAACATTTCAACCAGCTTTTTCTTTTTGCCTGTAGGCATTGTGTGAGGCATTGTCAAAAAAGATAAGGTGCTGCTTTAAGTAGTTGATTGGCTTATAAGACTATCCTGAAGATTAAAAAAATACACATCTCAGACCCAATCATTTTGACAGGATTCACAAAGTCCCATTTCATTTCTACATACTGTTGCACTGGAAAAGGTACATTTGACCAGAAAAGGCTATTGTCTAGCTAGCATTATTAGCATTTCCCCAAAATATTCTAGATTTATTTTCCTTTGTTAACCTTTCATTCCTTGCTGCTGTTCTCTCCCCATATGTTAACTTGCGGCTTTCTTCAAATGGCAACTATTATTTATACACTTTAATTAGTAAGCTTCTTCTTCTTTCATGTCCCATTCAAACCCTGGACTGCCAAAATGAAGCCATTTTCTTCACTTTGTGGTTGCCCAAACCCAAGTCCTCATCGGTGCATGTCTCTGGCAGCAAATCAGCAGAGCAGTAAATGAGCCGGACTCTGTGTCTCTCCACATTCACACCGTGTGTTGTTGTCTGCCAGCAGCCCCCACTTGAGCATGTTGGTCTTGCATTTAGGGACTCCAACCCTCAGCCTATTCTGCGTCCTCCAAATGATGTAGGGGAGGTTGAGATCTTCAGCTACTGTATATCATCCTTTAATGTTCCTTGACCAGAGAGCTCCTTCCTCCATCTTCTAATTTGGTTTTGCTCTTGTGTGTCCTCGAGAATGTTTATTCTTGCCATAAAGAAGATTAATAAGCACAACACTTCTTTAGAATATGCCAAACACCCAGCTGAATCAGACTAAGGTACCATCTGATTAATCACATCTTTTCCCAACTGCTCAGAAACCTCTGGAAAGCCAGCAAGCAGGGCATGAGAGGCAGTAGCCTTTCCCTGCTGTTTGACCCTGGTATTGCCATCCACAGATATCCTGCCTCTGAACATGAAGAGTCCATTAACTGATGTGTCCCATAACAATTGAGAGACCTGATCCCCCTTGGGCCTTTAAAACATATCAAAGAGAGCGGTCACCTTTGCAATCTGTGGCTGTGCAGTTCACAAGTCAGGGGGGAAGGACTAAGACCAGGTGTTGAGATCAGGTTGAACCTCCCCTCTTATGCCACTGAGTCCTTGGCTGGAACTTGGGAGTGGCAGTGGCAGTTCACCCAGCTAGTCCACATATGGAAAAAAGAAGCTTACATGACTGGAGGGTTAATGTCCTCATCTTCCAAAAGGAGGAACCTGGGAACTGCAGACCAGTTGGCCTAGCATCAATCCCAGGGGAAATGCTGGAGCAGTTTATAAAGTTGTCACTCTGCAAACACCAGGCAAACCAAAACCTTAATGTACCTATTTGCCAAAATCTTATCAAACAAACTGAATATATATACCTAACTTGTGCAGATGTGTGAGTGCATTTGAGAGCAAACATGCTATACAACTTGTTTTAAAACCAAAACCAAGTTCACCTTTGCACCACCTGCCTTCGTCTGTAATTGCATTTCCGAGAAGTAAGGGTTTTACTTTAACTCAGCCTTAACAAAGGGCCTTTTTAGTCATCAAATTCCAGTCATGTTTGTCTCTGCCTAGCTATTAGGGGGATTCACCTATTCAGCTTCCTTCTCTGGTTTCTTGCTGATAGCGCATGTGTTTGGATTTTCAGTATCTAGAAATCCAAACACAGACCCAAAATGAAAAGGGGAAGAGAAATGAAGCTGTTTTCAATATCCTCCCAATTTTTTTTGTAGACTTCTCCTCTTCACTCCCTTCTGTTTAATATGCATTCCAAAAGCTTTTGAAAAAGGTCTTAACATCCAGTGATCCCAATAATTTTGGATAGTAATTAACTACTAATTGTAAGAAGCATAACAGGTTTGCTTTCTTTAGAATGATCCCGAAGCCACATTTTTCTCTGCCTGGAAAAGAATAGACTTGAGAAGACTTTATGGGTGTAGAATGTTGATCTTTGAATCAAATTTGCACACTTATTTTAAAAACACATTGACTTCTGTAATTTCTAATTTTTAATTAAGAGTACTGTATTGGGATATTGACCAGAGAAATCCAGTTCAAATGTTAATTTCTGGTATCTTCAGTTATTATTATTAATGCACTGGGGTACACAGAAAGAGCCTCCTTGAAAATTGTGGTGTTTTTAAACCACAATTGGGCGTACCCTGGTAATGGCAACCTTGTGTTGCCAGCTACCCTTTCTCACACTAGATCAGACAAAAGGAACTGCAGAATCAACTCACCAAAAGGTGCCTTTATTTTGACAGTTTTACCTCTGGCCCAGACACAGAAAAAGAAGAATCACTAATGTACTTCCAATGCAGCCTGCTATCTTTTCTAACTCACCACTAGGAAACTCGTATGGCTCTGCCATGACCATTTGGGACTTTCATTCATAATTTTCCTGCACTAGCCACCAGAAATTAATACATGCCCGAAGAAGTGATCTTGAAGCATGAGCGCTTGTATGGTGAAATGGTTACATTATTGCAGCCAAAACTCTGTTCACAATCTGAGTAAGATTCTGACAGACTCAAGGTTGACTCAGCTTTCCATCCCTAAGGTCAGTAAAATGAGCACTCAGCTTGTTGGAGGCAAACTATTAATTACTTTGCGAATTGCTCAGAGAGTGCTCTAAGCACTATGGGATGGCATATAAGTGTAACTGTTATTGCTATCGCCTTCCTTCTGCATTCTATTATGTAAGGATCACGTCTCTTTCAAGTTTTTAAATGCTTTTAATTATTATAATATAATTAATTGATGGATTTTTTAGTTATGATAGAATGCTCAATTGTTTTTTTAATCTTGCAATTTATTGTAGTAATGGGAGAACAACAGTAATGGGCGATTTCAATTATCTTATTCTTGGTTGAGAAGCCAATTCTGCCAAGCATGCCCTGGCCCTTCCAAGAAATTCCTGGCTAGTGTTGCTGGTAATTTTCTCCTTCAAAAAGGTAGAGAAAGAAACCAACAGAGATGACTTGGTGGAAGAAGTGGGAACAAGAAGACCTCTGGGGGAAAGGGACCATGTTCTCCTTGAGTTCTTGATTTCAGAAGAAACAAAAGCAGAGTGTAGCCACACGTATACACTGAATCTTTGGGAAGTCAATTTTAATAAATTCAGAACAATGATAAGTAAGGTAGCAGCAGAGCCTAACAGGAAAAGGAGTCTGGAGTTTCATAAAATTGAAATTCTAAAGGAACAACTAGAAACTAGTCCAACAAGAAAAAAAGGTGGAACATAGCCAAAAAAAGTGGCTTCAGAAAAAGATCAGAGAAGACCTGAAAATAGTATAGATAGAAGCAGAAGATCAGTTCCCAGGTCTCAGGTGTGGTTTCCTTATTTAGCTATGCCAAACAACATTATAATGCTTCACTTAGAAATATAAATCAGTTTGTAACATTTCACAAAAGCAATCCAAACATGTCAGTATCAAAATCTCACTTTGAAGCCAGCTTAATTTGGAATAATTCACAAAGTTCAGAGCACAGCATGTGTACAAAGGAACTTTTTTAAAGGAAAAAACCTTCAGTGCTGTCATCTCTTCTCTGCCTTGACCTGAATCCCCAAGGTAGGATGAATATGCCATAAAAACCAATTTGAGATGAGTGCAGAATAGCTCTCTCCCCACAAAGAACACATGAAGAGAAGATTTCTAGAAATCATTTGTATACATTTTGATATCTTAATTCAGTTTGATTTGCATGTTAAGAAAGTTCCAAATGGGGAACATATATGTAATGGCCAGAAAACAGTAGTAACAACATGATCTTGAAATCTATTTTCAACAGATACTGGGCTATTAGTCCAAAATAAGAGGAAATTCTTCTGTTTCTTTACATGCTTAATTCACAGTATACCTATTGTTTCCTGCACTAGGTGTCTGACACTGTGTTCTGCCTGTCTTACTCTCAGGGAAGTAGAGCCTTCCTTTTCCTTTCCATACAAGACAAATATGTGACTTGACTCGTGTTCTCTATGGCCTGATCCACTTCCACAAGCTGTGATTGAAAGCCAACTTTCCCTGACCAGGTGCCCTCCAGATTTATGGGATTCCAACTCCCATAATCCTCTAGCCAGAGCCTAATAGAGGGGTGATGTGAGGCGTAGCACACACTCCCACACCAAATTTAGAAAGTGCCAGCTCAGGGGTGGATGACATTGGTTAGTTTCTGCTTTCTCTTCAGACTATAGATTTCATGTGGATGTTTGTGTTGTGATCATTTGCAATGGTCTGATACCACATGAGCATGGTGCTCAGGGCCTTGTAATTTGATGTAACTGTGTAGAGTGTGTTTTGTGTCCCTTTCTTTACTTTAAACCACACACCAGCATTTTTGCATTTCAAAAAGTAGCCAATTTAGTACTGCATGATGGAGTGAGTTCCTGTCTCTGTCCCAGCTCCTGCCAACCTAGCAGCTCGAAAGAAAGAAACTGCAAGTAGATAAATAGGGACCACTTCAGTGAGAAGTGCATGCCTGCCACATGTCCACAGAAACGTCTGCAGACACAGACAGCTCTGGTTCTTTGGCTATAAACAGAGATGAGCACTGAACTCTAGAGTCAGATACGACTGGCTTTCGAGCAAGGGTGACCTTTGCCTTTACTAGCATGTCAGGTAGGTAAGGACAAGATACTTTCCTCCTATTTTCCCATCCATTTCTTGCAACTAGAATCCTTCAGTCATGGCCAAAATAAAAAACAAAACACCCTACCTTTCAAAGACTAAGCAGAAAGTGCAGGGTGTTAAATATGCCTTGCTTTAAAGATTAGTCTCCTGGCAACAGGAGGTAGGAATCTCTCCCGCACCCATTTTCCTTAAAAAAAAATCAGGTGTCCTCTCCCTAAAAGGAGATGGAGATGAAGTTTTATGACAGTTTTGCCTGGTTCCTATGGATTGTCTCAGGGGATCTTTGATGTGACATAGACAGCTTCTTTCCCACATCATGATGGAAGATAATGTTTTTACACTAGAATGTTCTTTTGTGCAATTCCTAATTGAATTCAATTCTTCTTCAGAATTCAGTGTGAGAAAGATCAAAGGCGTAGAGTTAATTACCTGAGAAGAAATACTTTTTAAAGATAATAGAATTTGGATTTTAAAAAGAAAAAGAGAATAAATGCTAGAGAGAGTGGCTTCAGTGAGCAGACTTTTACAACATAATCCTGCAAACCCTTCTCAAAGTGTCCCCTGCTATGGGGTATTCAAACTCATTTATTTACCATTTGAGTCTGTCAAATACATGAGACAATAGAATTTAGGATGGGCTTTTTTTGGTGGCAAAGAGGCATCCACCAAGAATTTTTCACTTCTGTGTCTATAATATTATATTGATGCATCCCATACTGAATGAACTTCCTTTAGAACAGGGGTTCTCAACCTATGGCCGGATCCAGCCTGTGGCACCAAATAATCTGCCCCCTGACCTTGCTCCAGCCACCACTGCAACTAGAATTGGCCGTGGAGTCATTTATGGCCATTGTAAATGCATTTACGACAGCCACGGACATGTTTTATGGCAGCTGTCTCAGCAAGCGTGGTCCTGTTAAGAACCCCTGCTTTAGGAAGTCGTGTGAATACAAATGACCTACTTTACTGGCCTAACCTCTGCCTGAGACTTCCCTCTGTCAATAACCATTTCTTTCCCAGCCTCCAGAGTTGTGAATAGGAAAATAAATGTTGTGAACAAGAAATGGAGCCTTAAAAGATGATTAACTAACAGCAATAATAGTCAATACAATGGTCAGAATCCTTTAACTTATGAATGTCAGCACTAAGTCAAATGCAGGGAAATCATAGCAGTGAAACGTCCATGCTTGCAGTCATCACTGAATGTGCTGTGGTTAAGAAGCTCACCTTGTTAGCTGGAAGGTCAGCAAGTCGGCAGTTCGAGACCTGAGTATGACATGACAGAATAAGCACCCGTTGTCTGTCCTAGCTCCTGCCAACCAAGCAGTTTTAAAGTAAGAAATTGCAAGTAGATAAATAGGGGCCACTTCGGTAGGAAAAAGATCTTGGTGACACGAAAGGAGCCTTAGTCAGGCATCCCCTGAGTGGAGTTCCTCCAGCAAAGGTCCTTTCAACCCAGAAAACAACTTTGTGTGCTTCTGACACGATTAACACCTGAATGTTGAGTCATTTGACTGGTGCATGATGAGAAATACAAAGTTCCACTTCTCAATTAGTAGTAATTTGCTGCTCTGATTGCACCTTTTAAAATATTATACATGCAAGTAATAGGATTATCGGCACTGCTGGTTAGCAATAGCAGCAATAAAAATAATACAGCACTGAGATCATACATATTATTCGAGGATGTTGGAAGCTCTTTTCTTCTTCATTCTTAAGCTAAAGTTAACTGGGAGACTAATTGCCATTTACATTTCAGATGCAGGAAATTCTGTTGAAGAAGTTCAACCAAAGTGCCCAATAAAACAAGACAGTTCAAGGCTCGCTTGTTTGTTTAGGCTTACCCCCCCCCCTAATTACCAGATCCACCTGGTACCCTTGTGAGAAAGGGTGAATGAAATATTGTATGTGGTCCCCCACCCCACCCCATTACTCTTTCACAGTTGTTTTACTACTTGCTTTTATTGCACATCACAAGTTTTGAAGCTGCAAAAATCTAAAGTGCATTGTGAAAGTGTAAAGTATAGAAAAGAATTAAATAAATTGAACAAACAAAATATATACACTGTTGCTGTTGGACTGCCTGCTACCTTCTCATCTGCTCATGACAGGGTCCAAGGTGTGTTCATACAGAGATCTGCTGGTAGTTCTTTCCTGTTTCAAACTGTAAGCTTTTAGAGTGCAGGGATTTGCCTGTATTTCTTACCCAAACACCAAGTACACTGGTAGGTTGGCCGGTGTCATCAATACGTGCACATAGGAAAGTTGGCCCTATTTTCACTAGAAGATAAATGCTTAATCTTGTTATCATGAAAATCTGCAAGTACAAGCTCATAAGCAACCATTTCTTGTTATTGTTATATGCCAGTGATGGCAAGCCTTGGCACTCCAGGTGTTCTTGGACTTCAATTACCAGAAGCCCAAGTCAGCACTCCTGCTGATCAGGGCTTCGGGGAATTGATGTTCAAGAACACCTGGAGTGCCAAGGCTTGCCATCACTATTATATGTCATCAATTCAGAACCAACTTCTAGCAACCCTAATTGGGCTTTCAGGATAAGTGAGATGTTTAAGGAGTGGTTTCATCAGTTTCACTCCCCCAGTGGGTTTCCATTGTTGAATAGAAATGTGGAACCCAGGTTCCTTGGGGCCCATTGCTCTATCTACCACATCAATTCTGAGTGACTCTTTCATATGGCAAAGGATCTCTCCTCAGAAAATAATTTCCGTAAGAAGAGATGATAGTCTCTGACAGCTTTCTAGTCTGTATGTATGACCTGACTCAAACCAACATGGGCTACATAGACACCTGCACTTCCCTGGACAACTGGACCCTGACTGTTCTTCTCTGGTTCTGGTTTTCTCTCACCTGCCAGTCATTATGCACTTGAGCTGATGACAAACAATCCTGAAGGATCTGCCAGCAGACACCAGGTAGCAAACTCTCTGCTGGGGCCTAATCTTGTGCCCCAGTCATCAATGTGCCTGCCTGGCTCTTAAGCATAGCAGGCACCAGGTTTTGCCGACCACAGTTGAAATCTGCAATAAATGTTGTATCCCTGTAGCTAGCTCCCCAGGAACTCAAGTTTTAAAAGACAAAAGTGAGGAGAAATCTTGCTTTTACTGGTAACACATATAAAGCCTAACAAGTGTGCCCCTGTTAGAGTGCTTGAAATTCTCTGCTGTCCCTCCTCTGTTCCCCCACCTCATTCCCAGAAAAAAGGGGGTATATCTTATTTGTCCTGTCTCACTTTTTAAACAATTAGCTTAAAAATATTTAGAGTTGTTAGCTTAAAATTCTGCTTGCTCGTTTCAAAACAACTATTGTTATCTTTTGTTATTGATTATACAGTAAAAACCACTTCACTGCTCTTTTAAAAAGCCACAAAGTAACACAAGACTGCAAACCTAGCATTTTCTCTTGTTCTTCCCCTTGAACCTGTTATAGATCCATCTTCCTCCTTACCAGCTGTAGTAGAAAATTAGTCCTCCATGGGACAAAGGACCTCTGGAAAAACCCAGTAGGGCAGGAAATGCAGCATTTATTCAGCTTGTTACTAATGGATCATGTGCAGTGTCAAAACCCCCCCCCCCCCGGTTTATCTGTGCCAATGTCAAACTTTGTTTCAATGCTCCACTACGAAATCTGCTATACCAGAAGATGTAAAAAATCAACTCCCTGTACAGGTATTCAGTAATGCCCTGCCTTCACCAGGGAAATCCATGTGGAGTGAGTGTGCCTTGTCTTCAACCTTAATATTTAGGGGTACATTTTCTTTCTTTCTTCTGCTGGCAATTAAAGAAAAATAGGAGTCATAAACTTAAATTGTATGGAAATGGGATGTAACAAAGCAGAGAGCAGACAGGATGGGAAGATCAGGTAAGTTTTCTATCCCTCAAAATACAATACTGTACCTGTACAAATAATAAACCCATACAAACCATAAAGTAACAAACAAACAAAAGCAATAGAGTATTAAAAAAGTTACAACGATGGCAACAAAAATTAGTTTAGCTGGAGAAAGAGAAAAAAAACTTAGGGGCAGCAAGTTCTTAAACATTTCCTTAAATAATTCAGCTTTGGCCAGCTTTTGGAAGGTGGACCAAGGTAGAGCCCAACAAACACTGGGCAGAAGAGTATTCCATAGTGTTGGAACCACAACAAAAAAGGAGTGGTTTCTAGTGCTGATTATATGCACTCCCCTTGGGGGAGACACTCTAAGTCTCCACCCCACCCTTGACTCTGAAAATCATGTCAGAGCATGATTTATTGAAAAGTGCTTCATTGCATATTGAGGTCCTAAGACAACTTGGGACTAAAACATTGATTTGTGCATGGAAGCCTATAGGTAACCAATGCAGGTATTACAAGTGTTGGGAATAAATGATCAAATCTATATAACCTGGCCCATCTCACAGCCATATTTTGCACCTGCTGAAATTTCTGTGCCATATTCAGAAGTAGCCCCACACAGAATGCATTAAGCCTCAATATTACCAATATGCAACAGCTCCCCCGGTGGCTTACTGGTTAAGACGGTGAGCTGGAGACTGGAAGGTCAGGTTTGGATACCGAAGAGCTGCACTTGGGGACATGAAAGGAGCCTTATCGTGAGTGGAGTTTCTCCAGCAAAAATCCTTTCAACCCAGAGTAATCTCTGACACGAAATTATTACCACCAGTGTGCAAACCAGTATCAAGAAGGATTTCACTTGTTCTCTTAGAATCATCACTGTCTATACACTTTGATATCTTCTCTGCTTTCATGAAGGTTATACCAGCCATCTTTCCTTAACAGGACAATATTGGCCTTCAAGAACCTCTGTCAAAATGACTAGGGATCATTTCCTTCAAAGGAAACCTTTAAATGTCTAATCACAGCACAGAATTCCTGTTCTTCTGGGGTAGGGAACACCCTCATATTGCTGTCCTCCATTTCTAACTCTATTGTGTTTTCTCACTCCATGTTCTCCAATTTCCAGATTTTAAAAAAATGTTAAGGAAGGCAAGTGGAAGTAACTGGACCTTACCTTTTGACAGATAGTGCCAGGAGCTGTTCACCTTGAAAAAGTCTAGATGCCCCATATTTTGTAATGTAATGGGGGCATTGCAACATTTTTTGAGGCCATAATCTGCCCAGGTAATACATAAAATTTAAATCCAACATTCCTCGTCTCTTAGATCTAAGGCAAGTACCATGCTTTTAATAGGCTTTGCTATCAAGAGGGGAATATACAGAAAATGAAGTCGCCATAGATCAGACTTATGCTACCTTTTGCTCTTCACCATGTGTTCATTGACAAAACAGTTCTCTGCAAAGTTAAAAGAAACAGGTTGCAGAAAGAAAAGTGAGAACTTGATACACTTTGGGAACAGTGTACCAAAAGGTAACAAATCAGCAAAGGTTTCTGAGTCCTAATAGTTTAACAATAAGTATCCCAAACTAAGCTACTGAAATGAAGAATGGGATGGGGTAAGGTAGGTGGGAGCCTAGGAGGGATTTGTGAGTGAAAGAGCTTCTCCTGAAAATAAATGCCTTGGCTGAACACAGCTAAGGAAGTGTTCCCTGTCCCTGACTTTTATATCTTCCCCTCATACTACAATGTTTTTATTTAAGCTCAGTTGAGGCAAGGGTTGGAAAAAATGGATCATAGAAGTTTGAGTTCTGCCTCAATCATAGAAGCATGATTTAAGACATGATTACTCTGCTCCCGTCTCTGTCCCAGCTCCTGCCAAACTAGCAGTTCGAAAGCAAGAAATTGCAACTAGATAAATAGGGACCACTTTGGTGGGAAGGTAACAGCATTCCATGTGCTCCGGTGTCTAGTCATGCCTGCCACATGACCATGGAAACATCTGCAGAAGCAGACAGCACTGGCTCTTCGGCTTAGAAACAGAGATTAGCACTGACCCCTAGAGTTGGATACGACTGGCTTTCGAGCAAGGGAAACCTTTACCTTTACTACTCTGTCCATACTCTGACATGATTCCAGCCCTTTGTCAGGTGTTGTTCTTGGACACAACGTAGTTTGCATCTATCTAGCCTAGGACTTGGGTGTGCCAACACACGCTGACAAACAGAAGCCGAAGCCGCAGGTGGGAAGGCAGAATTCTCTCCCATTGCTGCCATCTGATTTGTTGCTGTTGTAAAGGTTCCAGGACTGCAGTGACAAACAATTTCTAAATGAAAATGAAAGGACAGTGGGTGGGTTAAGCTGTGACCATCACCAGCGCCTGCTTCCTGAATCTTGAAAAACACGACTCTTTCTCTTTTTTAAATAGTAAGAGAACTCAACTCAGTTCGTTTTTAGCATTTGCTTTCACATGCAAGTGCCATGCCAAAGAGGGGGGAAATTCCCATCTTCCAGGCATACCTTCCTAATAGGCTTGATGTGAAGATAAACCTGGGGAGGAAGACCATGTATACCCACCTGAGTTCATGGGAAGAAAGGTGAATGTGAACATAACCATAAATGGGTAACAACCTGAAAAATCTAAGCACAACATACAGTTCATAGAGCCGACACAGAACCAGTGGGATCTGTGGATGAGGACTGAATGCAAGTATTAGGCACTATTGCATGCCATTTCACTCTCATACTAGACAATTTATGGGACGAGAGGTGTGCGGCAATTAGCAGAATAGTCTCATATTACTACATGCCTATTTTACAAGCCACATTTATTGTGCTATTAACACGGATGAAGTAGCAGAAGTAGGCGTATAGCTGTGTTTGGACATGTGTGACAATCATAGGGGCTTTACAATGTGTCCAACTAAGATATTTAGTTTGTGTTTACTATTCTGGTGATGAAAGCACCTTTAATACATTAACTCAACAGTCCTTACATACTATATTTATCTTCTCTTAATATAAATCAATAAATTTTGTGTCAGAAATTACTCTGGGTTAAAAGGATTTTTGCTGGAGAAACTCCACTCAGGGGACGCCCAAATGAGGCTCCTTTCACCACCACCCCCAGATCCATTGTGCAGCACTCAGGTATCAAACCCTGACCTTCCAGTCTCCAAGCTCAGCATCTTAACCACTAAGCCACCACAGTGCTGCTTCTCTTAATGTAAAGGACTAATGCTGATGGCAGCTCACTGTGAAACAGGCATGAGGCTTTTTCCAGTCCAACAAGCCACATGCAGCTTGTAGGTTTCTTCCATTGCTATCTCTGCTCAGGTGCTTTTTAAAGTCAGGAAGGGTGGAATGGAACTCTACTTTCTAGCCCAAGGAACTACTGCATGGAACTGAGCTTTGGAGAGTTATTACATTAAGGGTTACTCTGGAGAAGGCACACATAGAAAGATATGAGCTGTGCTTTCAGCAGTTGGTGGAAAGGTCTCCAATAATTACAGCTGGGCTCACCCTGTGCTTCCAACCCTGTTTGGATACAGCTCCTGAAACCCATCTATGCAAATCTTCCCACTAATGCTATAAACATACCCTACAGTTCACGGTATTTAAATTGGAAATGAACTCTGCCTGGATTCACAGAAATTACAATCCCAAAAGGCCTATTTGATGGTTTTGCATACCATCTAAGAACCAAATCTTCCGTTACAGAAGCAATATATTTAACTCTGAGAGATGAGGTGGAAGCTGACAGAATTACTTTCCCCATCAGATTAATTCCTTTTGTGTCCTGGAACCAACACTGCTGTTGGTCTTGCCCAGTCTTGGGGTCAATTCAGTGGTAGCTGGTCAAACTGGGGAAGGGAGCACTGCTCCACCTTAGGCTTTGCTTAGTCACCAGCTCCTGATTCCTTTGATACCAGAGGAAAGTGAGAAGTTGTGATAGGAAACAGCAGGCTGGCAGCTTTGTCTGTACCCACCTACCTCACTGACCACAATGGATCTAATAGAAAGGGGCAAATGTGCACCTCTCATGCAATCCTGGACTGCAATCCTCAGTTCACCTGCCCAGGACTAACATGCACTGGCGCTGGAGGGGTAAATTGGTGACTGTTTCTTCTCTTTTGCAAAACTGACTCAAGAGGCTGACTTTTCTTCTTCAAGTACTTTATCCAATTCTGAATATTGGAGAACATCATGGACAGAATTCTAGATGTGGGCGGGCAAATATTTTTCAGGGTGGGCAACAAAACCTCTTTTCAATGCATTCCTATGGGAAACCGCCCTTTGCCAGGGTGGGCAAACTGCTAACTCAGGGTGGACCAAGCTCACCCTGGCCACCCCTTGGCTACGGCCCTGATCAGCCATGAAGATTGTCCTGGGAATAATATAATGCAGTGGTCTTCCATTTGCCTTCTGCATCACAGCGCGACACCTATACCAGGGATTCAGTTGGGCAAGTCATTTTCTGATCCTGAGTCCTTTTGGCATGCAAAGTGTGTGCCTCAGCTCCAGCAGGGCAGTATTGATGAAGCTGCTGCCTTCCATCAAGATGGATTCAAGTGGGATTTAATCCACTTGGGGACCATCACCTTTGCCTGTAAATTTCACCACCCAAGTTTGTGAGTCCTCAGGGTTGTCAGGTTAGTTAACCGTCTCCTGACAATCGGCGCTGAGTCGTTGGTAGTAGGGTCTACTCTATCACCACACAGCAGGATAACCTGGCTAGAGAGACTTTTAGGAAGGGCAAATCTGGGGCAGTGGCAGGACACGCTGAAATGTAGTGGCATTAACATCTTTGCTTCCTGATCTTGAAACAGGTACAGTAAAACCTCATATAACACTAAAACCTGGTTCCACAAGTCTTGGTGTTATATGATTTTTAGTGTTATCTGATGCATGTTAAAATCCTATGGGATCCATAGAGATACATTGTAACCACACAGGCTTTAGCGGTTGTTATCTGAAGCATCCCATAGGATCTTAATGTTATCTGATGCAATTCTTCCCCCCAGATTCCTTAATGTTATGTGATTTTAGTGTTATTCGATACTAATGTTATATGAGGTATTACTTGTACTTCCCTCCAGCAGACACGCTGGACATTCCTGGGGATCCCCAGCCACACGAAAAGAAACAGAAGCCTTTGCTCTCGCTCGCCACATGATTTGGCAGGGAGGGAGGGACCGATCGGAGGTAAGAAGGGGCGCCGCCGAGAAGGGGAAAGCAGGTGGCCGGAGGTGGGGGGAACCTTGCCACCACCGTCCGCCCCTTCCTCGCCGGATCCGTCCCATCGGATCCGCTTCTCCCTCCACCTGCCAGTCTTCCGAGGATGCCACAGAGCAGCGACGCCTCGCCTGCAACATCGCAGCCTCTCCCCCCACCCCTTTCCCACTCCGCCCTGCTGTTGAGCCAGGCGAGCGAGCTCCCAACCCAGGGAGGTGGCGCTTGGCTCCGCCAAACTAAGCCCCCCTGCCTAGTTTTACTTCCTCAGCCTCCCTCCCGAGCCGGCGGGGGAACCTCAGGAGGAGGGTGGAGAGAGAGAGCCACAGCCCAGGGAGATGCCCGCCTGCCCCCTGCCATGAGCCCGGCGGGCGCGCTCCTCTCCTCCTCCCTGCCCAGCCCAGCCCTGCCCAGCCGGCAGCCGCGGGGGGCGGGCGGAGAGGCGCGGGGACGCAGGATGGTAGCCAAGCGGCGGTGATGGCTGAGCTCGAGGCGGAGGGGCAGCAGCGCGGCCCGGGCGGGACTCGCGGCTTCCAGGAGCGCCACGCCGGGCCCGGGCGGCGGCCCAGAGCCGTGCGCGCCCTGAGCCGGCTGGCCCGCCGCCTCCTGCAAACTTTGCGGGGCGCGCGGCGGCGGCGGCGGCGCCCGGAGGAGGAGGCGGCAGGCGCCGAAGAGGAGGAGGAGGACGACGAGGGCGGCTTCAGGCGCCCAACCGGGCCTGGAGGACCCGAGCGCGGCCAAGCCGGGGGGGTGGGCCCCGGCGGCGGGAGCCTCGCACTGGGGGCGCCGCTCAGCCCGGCGCCCAGTAGTCCCGAGGAGCCTCGGCCGCGGCCGCCCGGCGCCCAGGGGCTGAAGAACCACGGCAACACGTGCTTCCTGAACGCCGTGGTGCAGTGCCTGAGCCACACCGAGCTGCTGGCCGCCTTCCTCCTGCTCGCCCCCTTGCCCGACCCGCCCGCTGAGCCCAAGCCCGCCGGCGCCGGCGGCGAGGTCACCCGCCACTTGGCGGCCCTGGTGCGCGCGCTCTGGACCCTCGAGTACACGCCGCAGCTCTCCTCAGACTTCAAGGTAGGCGCCTCAGCTTGGCGGGGGGGGGGGGAAGACCCCCGAAAAAGGGCGGGAAGCGCTGAGGGGCAGCCGGGGAGGGACTTCGGCGCCGGCTCTCGCCCGCCCGCCGACCACTAAGGCGCCCACCCACCCCCCACACACACCGGTCGCCTCACGCCCGAACCTTTGGCTCCCCGGGCTCCGGGGCGAGGGTGCCCCTCATAATTATTTCCTGTCAGAAATCATTCAGGGTTGAAAGGATTTTTGGCGAGAGAAGTTCCCCTCAGGGGGGGTTGCCAAATGAGACTCCTTTCATGTCCCCAAGAGCTGGGACAGAGACGGGCGCTCAGTCGCGTCATGCAGCGCCCGGGTCTCGAACGGGGGACTTTATTATTATTATTATTATTATACTCAAATTTATATGCCGCTCTCCTTGCCGACCTTTCAGCGAACAAGGCGAGGCTCTTAACCGCCGCAAGCCTCAAATCGGACATTTTTCCCCCCTCACGCGCCAACGGCAGTGCGTTTTCGTGACCCTCTGCCCAGCGCCAAACTCTGCCAGGCTCTCTGTTTTTTATTTCAGTTTCTCAACTCGTGACGCTCCGCGTTCACACGTGAATAAGGCGGAGGTAGCTGGCGTCCTCCCCAGTGGGCCAAAAGGGCCCCATTGGGCAGAGGAGGGAGAAGAGGACGGGCGGCGGAACTAGCGCTACCCACCCCCGCCCCCCCCTCGCTCGTCCGCCACCTGTGTAGCCACCCCAGAGGGCAAGGTTTCCCGCCTAAATAGTGATGGGGTGTAACAGGTTCTCACCAGTTCGCCAGAACCGGTAGTAACTTTTCCCAGTGTCCTGGAGAACCGGTGGCAGCTTTTGGGGGGAAACACCTTCGGGACTTACCTTTTCACTGGTTCCCCCACTGCGCATACACGCCAAGCACTTGGTGTGCATGCATACCTACAGTGCTTGACACGTATGTACTGCCTCCTTGCTGTCCTCCCAAGCGGGGAGGAGGAAGAGAAGCTGCTAGCCTGGAGCTCCCTATAGCCTGCTCCCCAGGATAAGTGACTCCCCTTTGGATGTGGTGTGTCTCTGTGTATTTTAATGTGTATTTAATACCTTTACCGATATTGACATACTACCACAGTTCCTAAAAAGGCCTGGCGGCCAGCAGGTCTGGCTGCCTGGCTTGGGGTTTTTAAGCAAAGTCTTGGAGTTACCTCATCAATAAGCTACACCTGTGCTGTTTCAATTGCTGTTCCAATTGGCCACCCTTAAGGAGGTACAGCTGTTTTACATTTACATTAAGGGATATTATCCTAGAGAACTGGTTAGGCAAATACTTAGTACCTAAGTTCTTTAACTGTTGAAAAGTTGAAAAGTGCTAAAATGAAGCCATCTTGTGGTGAGTTCATTCTGTAGTTCTTTCCATCTGACCTAGTGTGAGAAAGATTAGCCAGGGTGTGTGTGTGTGTTTATTTTTATTTTATTATTATTATTTATTTATTTTTCCCGCCTAAAGCAAGGGAATTATTGCTCTGAGCGAAGGAAAGGAAGCCTGGCTTACAGCCGGCTCCCGAGGAGTACTCAATAGGGTAGATAGCCAGAAAAGTTCAGCAAAGAGAGTTACATGAGAAGCGGTTTCTCTTCTCTGGGTGGGTGGGGAAATCTATTTTATTATGAGTGAATGAGCTCAAGAGGGCAGATCAGCCAGTTAAATAAAATAAAATAAAATAAATAAATATATCCTGTGCTAGTACAGTAGTTGGGGTGTTGTTAGCTGGGTAAGCTAATTGAGAAATTGAGGTGTACACGGAAAGAGCCCCTTCGAAGATTGTGGTACTTTTGACCTACAATTGGGCATACTCTGGGCAAGGGTACCTAAGGAACTATGGAAAGAATTCACCAAAAGATGGCTTCAGTTTTGGCAGTCTCAGGTCTGGCCTAGAAACAGAAGAAGCAGAAGCTGGGAAAGCTAATAGAGGAACAGAGAAGGGCATGTTCCAATGAAGGGTGTCTGGTTTTTGCTAGAGCTGGGGTGTTTTTCCCAAATGTGCCTTTACCCATTCTGGGCAAAGCTACCTAGGGTGATGCGGGAGTGGAGTAGCTCACAGGTGTTGTCTGACACTCTGCCGTGCTTTGGAGTCACTGTTTATTAAATGAAATTGTTTATAATCTAGTTATTGTATAAGTTGTGCAAGTGAGCATGGCAGCAGGTGGGGAGCAAGGATCAGGGGCCAAAGCTAGGTGACCTGGCTTGTCCTGTGATACAGCATTGGGTCACTCTTAAGTGCCTACTTCTTATCCTTGGGCAGCCTAAATGTCATGAGTTAGGAAGGGCTGGATTTTCTTGCAACCCAGCCAGCCTACTAAGATCCTTATAGAGGAGGTACTGTTATAGAACAAGCCAGGCAAGATGTGTTGCACATGTGTGTGTGTGTATGCATAGATGTACGTGTGTCATTTTGGGGTCCAGAAGAGTAAATAACCATGTAGAGAGAAAGCAAGAAATTGCAAGTAAATAAATAGGAACCACTTCGGTGGGAAGGTAACAGCGTTCCATGCACTCCAGTGTCTAGTCATGCCTGCGACATGACCATGGAAACGTCTGCAGAAGCAGACAGCGCTGGCTCTTTGGCTTAGAAACAGAGATGAGCACTGGCCCCTAGAGTTGGATACGACTGGCTTTTGAGCAAGGGAAACCTTTACCTTTACTAGAGAGAAAGTATGGGAATTCAGCTGAACCCAGAGCTGGTGGTAGTGGTGGTTGTGGGCTTCCTTAAAGCTAGGCTGAAAGAAAATGAGCTTGTCAGATGCACACATTCCTCCATGCCACAGGGTATGAGCACCTGAACAGCAGTCACAGTTTGAAATTGTTTCCTAAGGGGCAGGTGAAGTTTTGATTGACACTTGCAAGAGGGCCTCCATCCAGCTCTTACTTAAGCTAAGGATAGTTAGTAAGGATGACCAGCCTATACGGGTCCCTGGTTTCGTGGATCAGGTTGGTGGGGAGAGGCTTGTGCCCCAGGTTACTAGCTGTTCCTGGTGCAACACACCTCAGTAGAAGGTGGAACTTGAATATGTAGGTTGCATCAGTGGTACACCAGGGGAGTCTATGGCTTATTGAAGAACAAGATGAGTGTGTTTTGTAGAGAGCTGGATGGCCTCTTCTCTGAGAAGGGGAAAGGGGGAGGAGGAAGACGTCTGAACACAGTGCTGGAATTTCCAGGTTTGCCTGTTTGAGGATTTGGTGGGTGTGGAGTAGTGAGGAATGCTCTCTGTAGAGATGCGGACCTCTTATTATTAGACTACCTGGGTTGAAAGGGCCTCCCAATTTCTCTTGGTTGTTTGAAGCTATTATCTGGTCACTTTTGTTTTCAGATTGGATTCTTCCAGAGGTGAACCTTTCCCTATCTCTATTTCTCACATGTCTGTCTGAATTACTTTGATGCACATGCCTGAACCAGAACAAATGATAGACACATTTGAAATGTGTATTTATTACACATTGGTAAAAAGTAAGTCTTGCATCAAGAGGGTGACCAATGAAGAAATAATATGTTAGTCATGTGATGGAAAACAGAAAGAACACATTGTTACTGTTAATCATTTAGTGTAAAGCAAATTGTGGGGAAAGCATAAAGAATGTGTTGGCTGAAAAACTGTAGAGCTTGGTTGGATGTAGCACAATGTCATTGTCTTAAATTGTCTCATTCAAAGTTGGAACAACTGTGATGATGTCCAAACCCCAGTAGGAAAGGAACAAGAAATAGAAGGAAACATTTGGCAAAGTGAAAGGCAATAGAAGGTGGATTTGAAGAACTGTGTTTATATAAATGGAGATGGAGAAAAAACTAAAACCAAAAGATTAGGACCCAGAATATTTCACTAGATAACTATAACATTGAGGGGTGGCTTCCATGGCCAAGTGAGCCATCACAGATCAAACCCTACAGAAACAAACACTTCCTTGTTACTCAGTGCCATCTCAAATGTAAGCTTTCAGTGGTGTGTGCTCACACACACTCATCTGCTGGTCCTCAGGGAATTGAATAGTATTAGTAGATGAAGCACAGAATGGTGGAATTGTAGAATGGGAAGAGACCTAAAGATGAGCTAGTCAGCATCCCTACAGATATACGAATGCACAGTTAACGCAAAACCGACACAGGACCGGCAACCAATATCTACTTAAAACCTATAATAAGAGTCCATCCTCTTCTGATATGACCTGTTCTACTGTCCAATGGTGTGATCATTAGAAATGTCTTCCTATTGTTTAGTTTGAGTCCATTGGTTTAGATCTCACCCCCTGAAGCAGTAGAAAGCAAGTCTATCCCACCTTCTACATTATGGCCCTTCAGATAATTCAAGAGGCTATTAAATCACCTTTCATTGTTCTTTTTTTAAAAATAGTAAACTTGCCTCACAACCTTTAGCATGTGATTCAGGGGTGTTGTTTTTTGTCAAACCATAAGAATGTCAAAGTGCCATACAGGATGCCTGTACAGTATTCCATATTGCCTAGTCTAATAATGGATTTGAAAATTTGTAGAGCTGCTTGTACTATCCTATAGTATCTATATTTTGCTCTGAATTGGTGGGATGGTGCTGTGCTGTCTGCAAAGAAAAGTGTGAATTTTCTTTGAAAAGCTGTGAGATTAATGTTTGTGTACATGATCCATGATTATCTCTCAAGTGCAATAATTGCTGTGATTTTGATGACCAGGTATTTGTTGTTTATACATACCTAGCAGTTGGCTGTCTCTCAGTCAGGTAGCTATATGGTGCTATAAAGATTGAAGTAAGGCTCCTCACCTGCAGCCAAAGATGAGGCATTAGATTTCCCCCCCCCCTTTGCTATGTGTTTCTTGGCACTCTTAACAATAGTTCTCACATGGACAGGATTTTTATGTGTCTGCAAATAGTGCAATTATGCAAAAGTACAATGGCTGCTTTTTTTTTCATGGATGTTTGGGGATTAGAAACATCAGATGGTTTTTTTCCTGTTTCTTTTTCAACAATCAGCCAGTTATTTTGTGCTTTCCCTCTCTCTGTGTGTGGGAAGAATGCACTTTGCTTCTCAATAGGGAAGGGTGCTAGATTTGTGCATGGTCATTCCATGCAAGTTGCACGCTACTTGAAACAAATACATCTTATCTCATTCTGGAGGTAAGATTTCTCATGGGTGCTAGGGAACCCTCATTGAGATGTTTCCTAATGTTCAGATAACCTGAATCAATGAGAATGAAGACTTTCTTAGGAATTCCTCACATCCCTAGTGTGAAGTAGTCAAAATGATATATTGTTGGCATAATAAGGCGGTTCAGTGGTTAAGAAGTTTGCCTTGTTAGATGGAAGGCTGGCAAGTTGGTAGTTTTAGACCCAGGTACTGCATGATGAACTGAGTGCCCGTCTCTGTTCCAGCTCTTGGGGATATGAAAGGAGTTTCATTTGGGTGTTCCCTGAGTGCAGTTTCTTCTGCAAAAATCCTTTCAACCCAGAATAATTTTGACACAAAATTATTATTATCCCCATATTGGGTTTGCTCTCCACCTGGTCATTCTTGTCTTCTCCTAAGCTTTTTCTTACAGCAATGGAAATAAGTTTCTTACATGAGATGTGGGAATTGGATAGTGTAAAATGTGAATACAGTCAGACCTCACATAAAGAGCACCTTGTGTAATATATAACTTAGGATAAGCAAAGGACAGCGGGTTTTTACTGTTGCTATAATCTTGACGCAGGCTGACTGAATAATTGCCATTAATATCAAAATACACGTTTGGAGTTGTGGATTTATGAGGATTAAAATCTTCCTTAAATCTGTATCCCTAAAAACTGAGAGACAGTAATGTGTAGAGTTCTGTTTCAGCAACCCTCGTCCACGGTTCAAGTTTTAGCTGCCTGGTGGGAGGATCCTTTAGTTTTTTTAGCCCTCTGTTTGTTTATTGTGACGTGGAACAGTGATGTATGTGCAGCAGACTGTGTTCCTAGGAAACAGTGTGACAGCAAAAGACTCTAGGAAGGAGACAGACAGAATACAGAGTCCTGTTGAGAGATTTTCACTTGCGTAGATTCTGTTGTCTCAAGACAGTTTCACATTCCTGTGGAACAAAATCTGCCCTTTTCCAGTTCTGTCTGAATCTCTCTCACACATATCTGAGTTACAAAGAGTTTGGGAATGAAACAATTAGGTTGAGTCCCATACACAAATCGCTTGTTGTGTGGTCACATGGGAAATGAATGCCATGGGGAGCCTGGCTGGTAACTTTACCCTGGGAGCTGGCCTGGGAACACAGAGAAGGGCTTTTTCCATTTTATTCTCTCTTTTTGTTCCTAATAGGGCAGGTGGAGGAGAGAGAAGAGAGACCTAAGGGAAAGGGAGACAGGTGGGGGAACAGCCCCTCCTCTTGATTTAATGGGTTGTTTGGGTTGCTCCCACAATGGGTTTTTTAAAATCCTGGAGTGCAGAAATGTCTCTCAAGCAAAAATGTGGAGATAAAAAGCCTCCCCCGCCCCAACTACAACTCTCAGACTATTCCAGTTGCCCTACCTACTGGCCATCTTGACTACAGAATCCTGGGAATTGTATGCCAGACAAATGCTGCTTTCTGTCCCTAATCTGGAGGCTTTAAAAATATATCTCCAGTGTTTCAGCTCTGCAGGATTGTTTTAAAAGGCAAGGCATGCTAGAAAACCAGTGTGCTGTATTTGTTGTTAAAGTGTTGGGTTAGGTCTTGAGGTACCCAAGTTTAAATCCCAGTTTGGCTACAGAACTCACTGGATGACCAGGCCAATCATCGTCTTTCCCGACCTCTTCCTTCCAAGGTTGTTGAGAGAATAAAAACAATCAGGACCAAGGCCGTGTACAGCATCTTTAACTCTTAAGAAAGCAAAATACAGTACAGTGGTACCTCGCTTAAAGAGCATAATGCGTTCCACAGGATTGCTCTTTAAGTGAGTTTGCTCTTTAAGCGAAACACCATTGTAAGTGACCAATTGTGGGGTGGATTGCGAACCCCAATTTATTTGTTAAGCGAGTTTTGGGTTGGTTTTATTTGTTAAGCGAAGCGAACATTCAGAGAAAATTCTGCTCTTTAAGTGAGTTACTCTTTAAGCGAAACGCTCTTTATGCGAGGTTTGATTGTACTGTATAAATATAACAAACAAAACATTTCAACTCCTGGAAAGATCATACTATTCTTTGTCTTTATTCCTTTTGAGCTATCATAAGTCGCCAGTCCCCTGTGCTTTTTTGCAATGTCACAATTAATGCTTTCAAATTCAATTTCTTCTTTTTAGTGTGCAATGTTCCCGTGACCCCCCAGTCCACTTGTACACCTGACTGTGCCTTTCTCAGTGCTGGGCTCTCTAGCTATGCATTTTGTCTGGGATTTACAAGCAACAAGGTTATCTATCTTTACTCAAGGCATCCAATGTCATTTTAGAAATTACAGAAAAGAAATCTTTTCTGGCAGAGCTCTCTCTTGTTATGAACAATTTTCTACTGAAGTGGGTAAATAGCTCTTCAGTCTCATCAGAGTATAGGTTCAGGTTCAATCATTTGCAAGCCTACACAGACTATCCCCAAATGTTTGTTGATTCTCATAGTGGTCAACTCTTTAGAAGAACTGAGGACCACACTTGGGTGCTAGAAGTAAGCAGATGTAACAAAACCCTAAAAGAAAATATTCTTACATAGACATTTGAAGAGAGGTTGGTGGGTGGGTGGGAATTCTTAATTCATACTCTATGACCTTTTGGGCCCTTTTGGCACACTTTTATAAATGCACAATGATAATCCTATAAAGGGAGGGAGTTGAGGGGCAGATGTTTCAAGAAGAACTTTATGAAAGCCTGTGGAAGGCATCATCATCATCATCATACCTTCCTGCCTGGTCTTTGTGCAGTGTTCCTCCCATGGAATCATAGGGTTAGAAGCAATCTTGGAGGTCATGTGGTCAAGTGCCTTTTCATTAAAGGAAGTACTAGGCACAATTAAGCTATGTTCTTCCTAGCAGATAGCCATCCAGTCCCTCATGGAACCCATCACCTCCCCAGTGTAGTTCTTCCAGTATTGGAGATTGTCCTAGTGTTTAATCAAAATCTGTGCGCAATCCCTGCAGTTGCCATAAATTCTTTATATCTCTGTCCTCTGAAGGAACAGAGGGCAAATTTGCTCTGTCTTCTGCATGATAGCCTTTCAAATACTGTACAGTATTTGAAGATCACTATCTTCTGTCCCCTTGTTCTTTTTTAAAAGACAAAAATATCTGGACTTTCCTTACCTTGTTTACAAGAGTTGGTTTCTACTACCTCCTTCTTTTTAAGTGCACTCTTTTGGCAACATCCTTCTTAAAAAGTGATGTCCATGTTGACATAAACACAGTTACCTGAGATATGTTGCTGACATTGACTAGAGTAGAACTATTGTGTTATACAAAGAGTTCTCTCCATGTAATCTCGGTAGAGTGGAGAGTGGCAGAAGGGTGAGTACTTAGTCCATCATCACATCTTGCACCGTCTGTCCATTTGGTGGGCCTAGGCTGTGCTGTGAACTGAAGTTGGCCCCAATGTGAATGCAGATTTCTTGATGATTATGAGGTCGACATGCTTTCTGTATGTGTTCCTGCTTCAGACTTTCCCCACAGTACTTGGCTTGTATTTAGGCAGGACCAATACAGATGGTCCTGCACAAAATTGCAAGTAGATAAATAGGGACCACTTCAGTGGGAAGGTTAACAGGATTCTGTGCACTCTGGTGTTCAGGAATGCCTGCCACATATCCATGGAAATGTCAGCAGATGCAGACAGCGCTGGCTCTGGCTATAAACAGAGATGATCAATGAACCCTAGAGTCGAATACGACTGGCTTTTGAGCAAGGGTGACCTAATGCAGATGCAGTAGTAATGGTATAGTGCAGTGATGGTGACCCTTGGCACTTGAGGTGTTCTTGAACTTCAATTCCCAGAAGCCCTGATCAGCAGAAGTGCTGACTTGGGCTTCTGCTAATTGAAGTCCAAGAACACCTCGAGTGCCAAGGTTCGACATCACTCATACTATAAAATGATTCTGCACAGCATGGCTATTTCCCCCCCATAAAATTGAGAATACTGAAATTCCGTGAAGTAAAATATCTCAGGAAAAATTATTTTCCTTGTAATTAAGACATAATTACAATAATAATTAATTACATAATTACATAATTCGGACTATTTTGCCTCAAACAGACCCGGTGCATAATCTGGGGGTCTTCCTGGACTCGCAATTCCTTCTTGATGAACAGGTGGCAGTTGTAGCCAGGAGGGCTTTTGCACAACTTTGTGTTATACACTAGTTACACCCACTCCTAGATCGGGACGTCTTGCTCATGGTCACACATGCTCTGGTCACCTCCAGACTTGACTATTTCAATGCGCTCTACATGGGGGCTGCCCTTGATTATGGAGTCTGCAACTGGTCCAGAATGTGGCTGCCCAGGTGGTGATGGGATGTGGGCGGTATGCCTGTTCCTCACCACTGCTTCAGGAGCTTCATTGGTTACCAATGTGCTTCCAGGTGTAATTAAAGGTGCTGATAATGACCTTTAAAGCCCTACATGGTAGTGGGCCAAGATACTTAAGAGACCATGTCACCCTGAGAACATCTGTATGTCCCACCAGAGCAGTCTGGAGAGGCTCTCTTATTGTGCCATCTGCTAGAGAGACGTGACTCTCTGGCATTAGAAGGAGGGCCTTCTCTGTGTCTGCTCCAGCCCTATGAAACCTCCTGCCAATTGAGCTGCATCTCCAGATGGAGTTGCTGTCCTTCAGGAAAGGGCTAAAAACCTGGCTGGCAGGGCAGGTGTGGGGCACCAGCGATGTGGTGACCCCTGCCTGCTGGCTGATTTAGCAAGAACACTCTCTCCCTCTTTTAATCTTTTTTAATCTGTAGGGGTCGGAGTAATTTTTAGTGGCAGTTTTAATTGGGTTTTTATTGGGTTTTAAAATGTGATTGGTTTTATTTTCTGTGAGCCACCCAGAGTCTTCGGCGACAATATAAATAAATAAATAAATAAATAAATAAATAAATAAATAATGGTATGAATAATAAAGTTGCATGTCTAACTTATCTTCTACCTGTGATCCCATAAGGTAAAATGAAGCTATCACAGGTTGTCACAAACATTTGCTTGGTTGTTTAAATTTGTTTTTTTTTTAAAATCATGTCTTTTTTTATTTGCCATCCAGTTTTGGACTGCAGTTTACTTTATCAAATCTTTTAATCAACCTGAAAGTAACCTACAAAAGTGTAACAGAAATTAAACATATTAGCATTAAAGATACTGTATCATAGGACCCTATTGTTTTTGATGTTACAAATAACTCAGAGAGACTATCTCTCTGATACATGGTTTCTTTATTTAACAAATGTGTATCCTGCCTTTCCAAGATGTCTAATGCAGCATATGTAAAAGTATGAAGTCTATAGACCCATCAATAAAGTAAAAAAAAAAAAAACAGTAATAGATAATGTGATGCGATAAAACCAAACAATGCAAACATTAAATCTTAGCAGCAGAACACAGCAAAGAAAGACATTGGCAAACAACAATTTGAAACGTTGATTTGAAAAAGAAAACAGAGTATGCACCAGGGAGGGTGTTCCCCAAGTTGTACAGCAAGAATAAACCATTTCCCACCCCCAAACAGCAACCTTCTTAAGCACCATGTGGGCGTAAGGGTTATAAGTAGACACAAAGACCTTTAAGAAATGAAGTACTGTATGCCTAAAGGTAATATGCTAGAATAACCAGAGACACAATTTGGGATCAAAATTGCTGGGAGAAACATCAACAATTTGAGATATGCAGATGATACCACCCTAATGGCTGAAAGTGAGGAGGACCTAAAGAAGCTCCTGATTAGGTTGAAAGATGAACGTGAAAAAGCTGGCTTGAGACTCAATATCAAGAAAACCAAGATCATGGCAACAGGCCCTATCAATCCCTGGAAAATAGATGGGGAAGAAGTAGAAGCAGTGACAGATTTTACTTTCTTGGGATCAAAACTCACTGTAGATGGGGATTGCAGCCATGAAATAAAAAGGCGATTGATTCTTGGGAGGCAATCAATGAGAAACCTGGGGAGCATAATGAAAAGTAGAGACATCATCTTGAAAACAAAAATTCGTATTGTCAAAGCAATGGTATTCCCTGTGGCAATGTATGGTTGTGAGAGCTGGACACCAAATGAGAAGAGAGGATTCGCTTGAGAAAGCCTTGATGCTGGGAAAGGTGGAGGGCAAAAGAAAAAGGAGGCGGCCAAAAATGAGATGGTTGGATGGTATTGTGGAGACAATGGGCACAGAACTGAGCGAGTTGAGGAGGATGGTGGAGGACAGAAGTGCCTGGCGGGCAATGGTCCATGGGGTCGCAGAGGGTCGGAATCGACTGTGCGACTGAACAACAACAACAAAAACCAGAGACAAAAAGATTAAACTGAAGAACTTGATAAGCTGGTCAGAATCTTAAAATGGAGCCCAGCACCACTGGATTCTTCTTCCAGAGGTCTTAAATGTTAAGTTACCACCATTCCATACTAGGCTGGTCTTGAGCATTAGAGAAGCTGAGCCAGTTGCCACCTGGCGGAGAGGGTGGGTGGTGTGGAGGGAAAACCATCTGGTTGTTCCTCTGGGTTGGGTGAAAAGAACCAGATAGGCTGCCCTGAAAGTGCACACCTCATGCCCTTAGATGTGACAGGCCATGTTGACCTACAGGGGAAGCCCTGTCATGAGCCTCAGAAAGGCATCTGGTTCAGATTGTGTGGTGGTGGGAGAGGCAAAATTCATTCCTGGCATGGTTTCTGCCTCTGGAGAGCTGCTCCAGCACTGCTCCACTCTCTATGCTGGTGCAGACCACAAATAACCCTTTCTTCAGCTCTTTACCTTTCCCACTTCCTTTTTAGTGGGCAGATAGTGTGGTGTGATGTGGGGATACTATCTCTTCCTTGTTTGCAATGATGCCACCTCTGAGTGGGTAACTGGTGGGCACAGGTGCCACTGTCTTCCTCTTTTTGGGTGTTGGTGGTAATGCAGCAGTAGGCTCAGTTGTAGTGGTGGGTGGAAGGTGGTGGCAGATGCTGTTCCCTCATTTACTGGTGTTTTTTTGGGGGCTAACTAAATATGTGGCACCTTCCTTTGTTGTGTATGCACATCTTTACGGCTACAGCTGAAGCAAAAGAAGATACTTTACTTTCCACATCAGGTAGCAAATGAGCTTGTACTATCTTTTACTCGTGGCCCATTTTTTGAAACCAGATTTTATTGCTATTCCACTCAGCATCTACAGAGAGCATGAGAGAGTGGCAGGATGTCCATTTGTTTTTTGCCTTAGGCAGCAAAATGTCTTATGTGTCACCAGTCAAACCATTGTCAAATCAAATTAAGGAGTGGCTTTACCAGTGCCACCTCAGTGAGTTTCCTTGGCTGAGTGGGGATTTGAACCTAGGTCCCTTGAGTGCTAGACCATCACTCTATCCACTATACCACACTGGGTACCTCAAGATGTCTTGAGCTGGGTCTTATTCTATATTCCCTTTAGAGCTGTGGTTTCCCAGGGGTAAATCACAGGTAATGGCCAGTTTATGCCTACCCAGAGTCATTGTCCTTCATTCAGTAGCTGTTATAAATGGCTGGCAGTCTTACCTTGCCTCTTTAGCCTGTCCCATGCCAAAAATAGTTCATGTTGTTTGGCATTATAGCAGAACCAATCAGACAGGTTTGGGTGAATAGACAGCTCTTTCTTGCTCTGTCCTGGTGCCTGTTGATTTTGTCTGCTCTGAGATTGTTCAGCTCATGTTTATTTATCGCTCATGTTTCTGCTGTGTCCGTGCCAGTAATAATGTATTTTCTGTCATGCTGCTGCTACTGCCACCACCATTGACCTTCCTTTTTACTCTTCTGACAGATCCTTGATCAGCAATAAATTAAGTTGGAAGGAAATTTTTTTAAAAAAGCCCCACAGCATGCATTCAGATTCCTGTATGGAAAAGAGGAAGGAAACAGACCTTCTTTACTCAGTTCATTAATCAAAAATAGCCAAACTTGAGGCAATTTACTTCCATGTGTGGCAATGACTAGATTGGTTTACAGGTACAGTCATACCTCACAGAACGAATTTAATTCGTTCTGCGATGCTGCTTGCTATGAGAGTTTTTCGCTATGCGAATCAAACTCGCATAGTGAAAATTCCTATGGAAAAACTCACATAATGAGCTATTTCAGGGGAAAAACTCGCATAGTGATTTTTTTCATTATGCGAGTTTCCCCCATAGAAACGCTCATTATGCGAGCGTTTCCATAGGGAAAGTCTGACTTGCATAGCGAAAATTTTCGCTATGTGAGTTGGACTTGCATAGCGGAAATTTTTGTTATGCGAGTCAGACCAGTTAGCGAAAAGCTCGCTCATTATGCGAGTTTTTTGCTAAGCAAGTCACTCGTTAAGCGAGGTTTGATTGTACATTATCTGACTTAACGTACAGATGCAAGAATAGTAGAAGTGACTTAACTAACCTTAGTAACTAGCTCAAACAACTCACAATTCATTACTGCTGTTCAGGGATGTTCAGATGTTCATTATACAGTGAAT
Organism: Furcifer pardalis; assembly: GCA_030440675.1. Lineage (NCBI taxonomy): Eukaryota > Metazoa > Chordata > Lepidosauria > Squamata > Chamaeleonidae > Furcifer > Furcifer pardalis. The sequence goes on along the minus strand of CP126893.1, from coordinate 62,143,477 downwards.
TCCATTCTATACATTTCACTGTAATGTTCTCTTGATCAAAGCAGAGCTATTTCTTTTCTTTGCTGTGTACCTGAACTTTGTTGTGCTGACCCCATTTTCTGAATTTCATTTTGAGTCTGTATAGATCAAAACATGCCTTACATAGAAATATATAGTAAAACATCATGAAATGGGTCTCCACATGCATGTTTGAGCTAAAGGTGTGTCTAAGGATTACTGTATCAACATGGTTCATTAAGCTGGCAAGCAGTTTAAGCTAGTTATCTACATATTTTGGTACAAATCCCACATTTATTTCAATTCTCCTTTTAAACAGATATTATTTTCCTATTTTGGCTTCCTACAAGGCAATTAACCATCTTTTCTTTTGCACAGAGACTCATGTGCAAGCTTTTGGCCATTCTGAAATACAGTATAGCCAAAATGCTTCTAACATGACTCAAAACATTTCTGTACCAAAACCTCAAAAGCTTTTCTTTTTGACTAGAATAATGAGCCAAATGGAACATTCCTTCTTGTTTATCAGTGTCCTCCTTTTCAGTTCCCAAATTCTTATATAAAGAAGAAAGATAAGATAATGTTACAAGGTATCTGTGGAGGGGAACACCATGGTGATTCTTTACACCTGCTAGCAGCAAATTGCTAAGAGTATTCACAGAATCAGTGATTTGGAGGGGGTGGGGGGAGAGTTAGAGAGAAACAAACATGGTGCCAGTTCTAAGTGTTATACCAGAATGTAAGCATATTGTAAAATGATGCATATAGAAGCCCCCCCCCCCGTCACATTTTCTGTTTAGAGAAAAATATCACTTCTTTTTAACTTCAGATTTAAATATCACCATCTCTTGGTAATATCCACACTAAATCAACATTTGGCTTTCATCAAATGCATTTTGAAGACACCTCCCCATTAACCTGGAAATTAACATCTCTCTCTCTCTCTCTCACACACACACACAGAGAGAGAGAGACCAGAGAGAAAGTTGGTAAGTGAAGTTTTCCCCATGAAATACTTCTGGTATCAGGGATAAAACCACCAGAATCATTCCTTGTTTAATTATCTGTGAAAGTGACAGGCATAGAGACAATAAGAGAGGGCATTGGCAACCCTATATTTGTTAAACCATCTAAACAAGGGATTCCAAACCTAAGGCCCATGGGCTGGATCTGGCCCCCTCCAACGGCATTTGAGAAACAAAATGGCCACCCCTTTGAAGCTGTTGGGACAAAATGGTTATCTCTATCATGCAGGCAGGGCAGAATGGCTATCTGGCCCGTGAAGCTGACTGAGAGAGCATGGCATGGCTTGAAAAGGTTGGGAACCTTTGATCTAAACATATGGAAATTTTGTTGAACCCTCCCCCTGCAGAAAATGCTATTTTACAAATGATGAAAGTTTTTGGTAAAACTCCTCCTGTTCATATATTTCCTTTGTATGTATTCAGTATAACCCCTCCTTAAGCATTCAGTTGCACAGACACATTCATTTGTGCAGAGGGCATGAAGCAGAGTAATGAGCCCATCTTCTACTGTAACAATTTGTGGCAATTGCTGCCCATTCTTTTTTTATAACATGGAGCTGCCCAGGGAGATGGCTGGGAATGATGTTTTATTATAGTAATATTTCCAAGCAAGTCTGTATTTAATTTCTGTTTAATAGGATGGTTATTATGTAGCCATAAGCTACAAGGTTTCAGTGATGAGCTACCTGCTGTGGTTTCACTACCAGTTAGAGATAAGTATCTGGAGGGCAGATCCATTAACATCAGCATGCTACCTAGATCTGTTAATAATGAAGAGCTTGTTAGCATTCAATTGCTCTTTGGTATCAGAAGAACTTGGGCAAGAAGCGTTGCTTGAGGAAGAAGTAGATTTGAATGGCTTCCTCTGTCCTCTCAAGCAACATTTTGCGGCCCAAGCCTTATGTCTGGACAATAAAGCTATGTCAAATGACTGCTCATCATTTTGGTTTCTTGGAAGGTAAAGCCAGGATCCAGATCAAGGGACAGGCTGAACCACACCACAGCCAGGAAGAACATGGTTGCCTATGAAATATTGAACCAAAACAAAGGGTTTTTAATAGCTCTTTCTTTCTAGAAAAGCCTAGTGGCCAATTTAGGTGCACTACGTTGATCAAGAACCTGGAGACAATTTATTGCCTGGAAGCAGAGGTTGGAACAGTTAGTTTTGTAGGCTACAGTTCCCTGACTCCTTGAGCTGGCATACTCACTAGCCATGCCAACAGGAGGTTCTAGAGCTTCTAGTTCCCAGAAAGTAACTGTTTTAAACTGGTGGGGAAATGCACCAATGGCTAGTTCTGATGTCTCACTACCGGTACAGCTGAGCACAGAGTGGAGGATCAAGCCTTGATGGCTTGAGTAAACCAGATCCTTTTATTTGATGCTAAGGGAGTGGCATGTTTGTGAATACCTCTACTGAGGAGTACACTGGCCTCCTCTCCTTGATTCCTTGGTAAGTACCTGCCCCTTGCTGATCCTGGCAAACTCAGAAAGTTTGGTAGTAGCAGGTGGTCTTTTTGAGTGAAGTATGTGGTAGTCCTGTAAGCTGTGACACCTTGTACACCTGCTTCCCAGCATTGTTCTGTTGTGGTGCCTCCTGATTTGGCATAGGTTTCTTTTCATGCATACTTTTGCTGCATTTTTCTAGGTTCTTAGCATTCCCATCTCACCATCCTAAATGTCTCATTTAGGTAAGCAGTGTGGTATTTAGGGAAGAGCTTGCTCTTGAAATAGAACATGTGGGAGAGATTACCATGGAGGGGTGGATAGCAGCCTGTGTATACATTTGAAGTGTTGAGATGAATTGTGAAGGAATGGAAGTGGCTTGGATTAAATGGAAAAGATGAAGGGGAAGACATTTTAATACGGATTAGTAGATACTGTTAATAGGAATGAAAAATTAGTTTCCATCACCTTTGTACCTTTTGCTTGCATGTGGCCAAAAGCACCTGGAGGAATGCTGTTGCAGATGGAATGTGGGAGGTATGATATGAAGCCCTCAAGTGGAGGTTTAGAACAGCCTGTGCCTCCCGTGTAGTGAACCACAACTCCTATCATCCCCAGCCAGGATGGCCATGGTTGAAGGTCGTTGTCTTCCCAGGACTTCTGGACAACACAAGATTGGGGGAAAGGCTGGACTATGGTATTGCTATCTTTAAAAAGCAAAGCAAAACTGGCAGGGCCATTAGTAATTACAACAGAGGTAACTACTAAAAAAAGTTTGACTTCCCCCTACATACAAGCAGCAGTGGAGTTCTTGAAAACAGAGGTGTGTCTTACGGGGTGGGTGAGTAAGTAGGCATTTTCAGAATGGCTTTATCTCTGCCTGGGCTGTGCTCCTGGATACGTTCTAGTTTTGGCCCCATGGGCATCTTGGGTCTGACCATAAAATACCCTTGGATTTCTCAAAACTTTCCTCATGTCAGTAGAACACAGACAGATGTATCTGGGTTTGCTTTATGATCTAGAAGAGATTGTTTTCTGGCATGGGGAGAGTTGGGGTGATGCAGGTGGAATGGCCTTTGGGAGGGAAGAGCAAAGTGGCTCTGACAGACATAGGGGAGAAAGAGACTGAACTCCGCTTTCCCTCCCTGAGTTCTTCATAGTGTAGCTTCAGTTGTCATGGCAACAGTTTGGCAACTTGGTGGCAGGCAGAGTCCCTGTTTTGTTTCCTGTAGAGCAGTAAAGGGGGGGGGGGGCTGGGTTTGTCAATTTACCATCTTTGCGTGTTGCAGGGAGGGCAATAAACTACAGTCTGTCATTCTGTCTCTTCTCACACTCTTCCTCTCTCCTACCCTGTATAAGTAAGGAGCAATAAGCAGATTTATTAATTTATTTCCATTTACTTACTATTCATCTGTGTGGTCTACTCACTCTGGGTGGTGTACACCATTAAATAAAGCCATGCCAGTTAAAACTTGTAGGCAAAAACATTGCAGCAGAAAAATAATAGTTTACATTTTTTTTAAAAAATGTAGATCTTGTATTGATTTTTATAATTCCCCGTTTTATAATTCAAGATTGGTACAAGCAAATATGGGATCTGGCCTTAAATGAAAAACTTACTTGGGAACTAAATTGTAGGAAAGGAAAAGTGCAAAGTAATAATTTCTGGAGGATCTGGGAACCTTTTATAAGCTATACTTTGGAAGAAAAAGGGCATGCCCCCTGTACAAGATCAGAATGACTTTTGGAAACTGTGAAGATACAGATCTCCCTGGACATTGTATATAGCACAAGGGTGATGTTAATGATGTAATCGAAAATAATGTGGAGAAGATTATGTTCCAAGAATGTGGTAAATGCAATATAGTTGCTTGGAGAAATATGCTACATGATCTTCACAATTTTATATATTTTTGTAATTGTCTTGTTTTGTATTTTTGTACTTTTTAAAATACCTAATAAAAATTTAAAATTTAAAAAAATATAATTCCCCGTCCTGTGGCTCAAAATCTGGATATTCTTGACACAAGACATGGACAGTTCAGATTATACTCCAATGGGAGGAAGGGTTTTTTGAGATCAATGAATACCTGCTCCCCCATCCTTTACTGAACAAGGGTTTACTTTTCTGTACACAAGTATTAACTCTACCACTGACTTTAACTGCAGAGTGTCGTCTCAAAGTATGGTGCACAGTTCCGAGGAAATTCCCAGCATGATGCCCTGGAGTTCCTGCTGTGGCTGTTGGACCGTGTGCATGAAGACCTGTGTTCCGTTCCTCTGAACCAAAAAGTGAAGGTGCCTGGAAAGGTCAGTGTTGCAGCAAAGAGGGCTCTGGTTCTTTAACTTCATATTGTCAATATAAAGGCTAAAATCCTGTTGCCCAGTTATACCTGCAGGAAACAGACGGTGAAATTTGCAGTAACTTCTCACTGTCAGTGAATGAGTGCTTGTTCAGATTTTGGAGCAAGAACCCAAAAAATCCGAGCAGAGTTTGTTTATTAACTGCAAGAAGCTGCCCTTGATTATGTAATTTGCATTCTACAGGTGTGACTAGGCAAGCATCATAAGGAAGATGCACACCAAAGTGTTAGTATATTCATGGAACAGCTTTCAAGTCTGCCTTCATTCATTCTTAGGGTGGCCTAATGGAACAGAAGAGGAAAATTCAGCAAGTGTAGCTTGTAAGGTTGCTGAAATTCCTTCTTTCTTACTTGGCCATCACATTCATTTTTGATCTTTGGGTTTGCTGAGCATAGTGGTAGTGTTTGCCCCTTTCCTCCCTTTGAGGTATGTTTGCTCAACATGCAAATAGTTCTCAGGTGAGAATGGGACAGTCTGTTGCTGTCATATCAATATTGGTAGCATCTCCTAAAGGAACTACTTTCCGCTAAGTTTCTTAGAGGATTTGGGTTGCTCACTGTCTGTCACCCAATACACTCCCAGAACATGAGTGGGTAGGAGCTCTCTCCTTCGTGTCCTGCTTGTGGGTTTCCTAAGGGTATCTGGATGTCCAGTACCAGGTGAAGTGAATGCTGGACTAAGGAGCCCGTTGGTCTGGTTCTTGTAATAAAAGGTACACCTTTTAACTTTTGGAACCTGTGTCTATTCTTTTGATAATAAGGTACTTTATAATGTCTAAACACCCAGCTGTGATATACTGTTGGATTATGATCTTAACTTTTTTGGGGGGATGTTTTGGTTCTGCTTTAAAGCTTGCTCACTTTTATAATATTATAACTGTTTTTTTCCTATAGAGCAAGATTGTGTTTGGTTCTGCTGCCTTAAGGCAAAGAGAGATGAGACACAATGCTGTCAGCTTTTTCTTTTCCTAGTTATAAAAGCATTAAACACAGGTGCCTTTTTAAAAAAACTGTGATCTAGTTATATAGCCTGCACAGCCAAACTCTCTCTCATTTGCCTTTTCTACTTGAAATATTGCATGAGCTTTCTTGTGCCAACAAATCAGTCACTATTTCCCTTCTTTAGTGCTCCTATTGTATTATGTTTCTATTTCATTCTGCCTGAATTAGCTACTGTATTTCAAAAATTATCCATGCCAAGTTAGTGATGGTGGGGTGGAATAAAAATAAAGGGTTTGATGTTGAAGGATCTGTGCCCCTTCAGATGTGTTTGAAATACACTTGTAATCTTTTCATCATTGGGACGCTGGCTGTGGCTAATGGAAGTTGCAGTCAGTCACAATTCCTCTTTTTGCCCAGTGCTAGGTGTATGACTCAATCTCTTCTCCTCTCCTAGTGTGGATAACTTTGAACATGAAAAAGCAAGGTACAATATGTGTGTCTGTCTTTTACCCCTCTGAAACTAATAATGCCCTTGGGTATGGAAACTAGGGACATGGACATGAAAATGTCCATGTTTCTTTCATTTCAGGTTCTTTTGGAGGGTATCACTTTCATATTTTTCCTGTATCAATTTTTTAATTTTATGGTGTTTTGAACCATTCATTTTATTATTTATTAAAAGTTACACATTTATACTGCTCATCTGGCACATTGCTACTCTAGGTGTTGTACAGCAATTTAAAACCACACAGATGAGACATTGGGCTTTGAGATGTTGAAAATCAAGACTCGGTTTTAAGTCCTTCCTAAAGATGTTAAGAGAAGAAGCCTCAGACATTTCATGTGGGGAGTACATTCCATAGTATAGATGGTGTTAGCTGAGAAGGCCTGGACCCTTGTCACTGGATTTTTGGCCTGCCTCAGCATTTTATGTTTCCCCTTGTTGTGTTTTCTGGCACAGAAGCCCCAAAAAACCCTTAAAAAGTACTAAAAAAAGCAAAGGTAAGGCAGCAGAGACTCAATCTACCTCAAAAGCAGGCACATGAGGAAATATATTCATAATCAGACCTATGCAAGCACTAATTTACATTATTGCATTTAAAACAACAGCCCAAGTTCAGTGCCATCTACTCACTGCCTGGGTAAGGGCAGGACAAAAGCAGTAGCAATTACACTTAAAGAAAAGGCAAGGAGACAGTCAGTCAGACATGCAGGAAGGAGGATACAGGGACAATGACTTACCAGAGCAACACAATACCAAGCACAATAGTCACCATCCAGAAAAGGCCATCAGCACACTAGCAGAGTCACAATGTCTGGCTCCTAGCCTACATGTCACTACAGAAGCAGACAAAGTAGTCATCTAAAAAAAATCACCATGGTGTTTAAATGCAGAGTAAATTAACCAACTAATATTTTTTTGAAAATCAAACAAACAGGGAACATATCCCCCTCCAGGGAGAATTTTAAAAAAATCACTGGGACTCCTCAGGCATTCTGAGATAGACCTGACCCACAGTGTTTCGGATGTGCCATAGAATTAGATCTAGCAGACTTAGCATAGGCTACGCAGTCTCAGTCTCTACTTGACTCTCACTGTGTGTGGACACCCTTTGGAGTACTACCACAGTACTAATCTTTCACTAATTATGCCACCAGGCAGCTTTCCAGTATAGAGTGGCAGCTGCTCTACTGTTTGCAAAAATAGTACTAAAAAAGAAAGAAAGAAAAAGAAATAGGAAAAGGCACCCAAAGCTATAAAAGACCTCTCCCTTTCTCTCTGGTTTGAGGCGATTATTTAAAACCATGTCTGAGATGGAGTCTCTGAGTTAAAGGCTGTTGTGTGGCATGTTTTGACATGAGTGTAATTGTCTCCCCCTATGCTCAAGTACTGTACACCAAGGATAGAGACTGTGTAGCCCTCCAGATGTTGTTGCTTCCAGTGACCATACTCTTTAACCAGGTTAACTAATAGTGAGGGGTGTGGGAGGTAATCATCAGTTCCTGATCTGTATGCAAATGGAATCCTGTTGCGATAAAGACTAAACCAGTGGTTACCAACATTGGGCTCACACTCCACAGGGGGAAAATTCAATTCCTAGAAGCCTAAGTCAGTACACTGGCTGATCAGTACTATACTTTGGGGAAATGACTTAAGCTTCTGGGAATTGAAGTCCAAAACCAAAGGTTGTGAAGCACTGGACTAAATAGAAGGTTACTATGACCAAACAGGCAATATGTTGTTCTGTTGTTGTATGAGTCTTTCTTAGAACAGAAGGATGTTTAGTCCACTCTTTTGAGCTGTCAGGAGTTGCTCTGGACTCCAATGAATCCAGTTTTTCACAGATTTTTGAATACTGCAACCTCACTCCAAACACTTCTTTTTGAAATCTCATCATGGGATTCTACTTTTCACAGTGATCCCCTACACTGAACCTGTGGACACTGAGGATGGTGCATAAGAGAGGATTGCAACCATCAATGACTGCTTCTAAGTTAAACATCTAACAAGACCCTTCAGCACATCTGAGGTTTGAATTAAACACTTGCACTGCTACTCTGCAGAGCTATAGAGAAAGTGTAATTCTTTCCCCCTCCTAGTCTATTATTGTAGCGCTGGATTGGTTAGGAGATGAAAACTTTTTTCTTCATTTTTTCATATATTGCCAATCAAAATCATGGCTGTGAGCAGTTCTTGATTGGCAATAAAAGGGGAAAATAGAGGGAAAATATATTTTTTTTACCTTCCTACAACTATCAGCCGAGAAGGAAAATGTACACTTTTCCTGCCCCTCTGTAGAGGTGCGAAGAAAGTGTTTCATTTCCCTGCCCCTTTGCACAGGTACAGAGAAAGTGTTCAATTGCCAGTCACTTTACCATGTAAGCAAGGGTCACTTGAGGTGTTTGCATTTATTCCTTCATCCTAAAGTGACCCAAAAATCAGGAAACCCAAACTGCTCCAGAAAGGGCAGTCTGGTCATGATCTTAGTAGAATATGGAACCTCTGATACTGTCAGAATTGGAATAGACTCCATGGGTTAACAGATGAGTTGATGTAAGAGTTACTGAGTTTATGTGAAGTACTTTAAACTATATAAATTCCAAGTATTATTATTAAGTGCTGCTATTACTATTAGAATGTTTTGCCTAAGGGAAGTTTATAAAGCTAGGCAGTACATCTGTGAGTCTGGAAGCAAGGGAATGCCTGGGTGGGCCAGTTTCAGAGGGGAGCAGAGGAGAAAAGAAACATGCCTGAGTGAAGCTTTCTTCCACTGCTGGAACTTGTTGGGAGCAGACATCTGGGAGCCCTAGTCCCAAGCTGTCCGTGCATTCACAGATGTCCCTAAAAAGCAATATTGAAACTTCTCATGCTTGTAAACTGAATGGAAGAGACACATTGTCCAGATTGCATATTTATAATTTAAAATAATAATCTTCTCTTCCTTTTAAAAAACCCACTTTAACAGTGCTCATAAGTGGCACACACATCCTGGCTGAAAAGCATTAAAGCAAAAAAGCAAAAGCAATCACACTTATATACCACCCCATATCTCTTCATGCACTCTCAGGGAGGTTCACAAATTAATTAGCATTTTCCCCCAACATGCTGGGTACTCATTTTACTGACCTCAGAAGGATGGAAGGCTGAGTCAACCTTGAGCTTAACTTGTGAGAATAATCATTGTATTTCCTATCAGTTTCGAACGCTCTGGTTCTCAGTATTCTGCACTGAGCAAGGAACAGGACTAGATAAACTGACTATAAGCCCTCTCCAACTATTATCTGAAGGCAAGTGTGTGTGTGTTACATTCATGTGTGTGTTACATTTATTAGACCAGTGTGTGTGAGGGGAATCAAAAATGTCAACTAGCCTTTGACTTAGTGCAGGTCTTCATCAAGCCAAGCACCAAAGAGCTCTAGATAGTGCTGGGAAAAAATATTCAATGTTCCAAAATTCATGGCCAAATCTATGTGTCAGGCTCATTCCTTTAAAAGTATAACCCACCCTTGTCCTTGGATTGTATACAGGAACCACTTTGCTCCCCCCTCCCTTCCAACCCTTACATTTCTCTCGAGACTTTGCAGACTGCCTAGTTATCTCTGATTAAATCCCTCTGTGGCATTTCACCATAAATCTTGTCCCAGTATTACAGTTGCTGTCCATAGTGCTACAGGGTAAAGGGAAGGAAGCTTCACATCAACCTTCTAACATAACACCCCTCATAAATATATTTATCTATTTTATTTCTGTAATAATCAGATGCTTTTATCTAGACAGCTTGTCTGTGTTCGTGGCAGCTGTCAAAATGTGATTGGCAAATACCTCTAGGCAAGGATGAGAAAGTCTCCAAAAGCAGATTCTTGTTCTTGCTTCTTCCCTAGGCAGGTGCTTTGGAATCTGCATCTCATCTAAGCAAGCTGGAGCCCACAAAATATGTTAAACAGGTTTCACAGCCTGCAGCATCTGTATGGCTGTAGTTATGTTTTTGAAGAGCAGCACAAGTTCATGTAAACTGAAGCAGACAAAATCATAAGGATAAACACCAAATGTACAAAGCTTGACTTGGGAAGATACAGCCAGAACTCAAGCATTGCAGCGGATGTGTATTGGCTGTACTATTCTGAGTGCAACGTGTGTGATGCTGCTGTCTTTGCTTAGCAATGGACATGTGTTTCCAGCATGATAGACTGGTAGCCCTTTGGCCTCAGAATGCTGTCTCTGAATGCCAGAGCAGTATACTGTGGGTGACAGTGTGTTTAAATTTCTTTAAAGGTAACATAATTATTATTTCATTCAAGAGACAAATGTTCCATGTTGTTCTGCTTTAGTAGTTAGCATAGAAGGCTTGAGAAAGAAGAGGTGGCTTCAGTCTGTCATAGAGGGACAAGTTCAAGAGATGTTGCTAGGGAATTTCTTTGGATTCCTTCTTGATGATCCTAGGAGCAGTGGTGGTGAACCTTGGCACTTCAGGTGTTCTTGGACGTCAGTTACCAGAAGCCAATGTCAGTACACCTGCTGATCAGGGATTCTGGGAATTGAAGTCCAAGAACACCTGGAGTGCCAAGGTTGGCCATCACTGTGAGGGGATCCTTCTTGAGTCCTTTACCTGCAGATTCCTCAGGGTTCTGAACTGTCCTCCACATTGATATATATTGATTCCCAGGTACTGCATGACAGAGTGAGCTCCCGTCTCTGTCCTAGTTCCTGCCAACCTAGCAGTTCAAAAGAAAGAAATAGCAATTACTGTATATAAATAGGGACCACTTCAGTGGGAAGGTAAACAGTGTTCCATGCACTCCAGTGTTGAGGCATGCCTGACATGTTCACAGAAATGTCTGCAGATGCCTATAAACAGAGATGAGTGCTAAACCATAGAGACAGATATAACTGGCTATCGAGCAAGGGTGACCTTTACCTTTACTAAAGATTATGTGAAACTGCTGGAAGATGTTTTGGGCTTCATTTTCACCAATATATATGCTGCCCAACTCCATGCCACTTTAATCTGAGGAAGAACTTTTACCGATAGTTTTAAAACTGTGTTTAATCTTTGCAATGGACTAGCTAGAATAAAGTGGTGGAGACTTGATCCCAGCAAGGCGGATCAAGAAATAAGGATTCAACCTGTACATGAATGAGCTGTTGAAACAATCTGTACTTTCATTTCTCTTTGTGCATTAGAATGCTCTCCCATATATTTCCCCTTAGGTTCTAATATCTTTAGGGAAGGCCTTTTTCTCAGTCCCGCTACCTTCTCAGGCATGTTTGGTGAGAGCATAAATAGATCCTTCTTGATGGTTGCTCTGTGCCAAGTTCCATCCCTGGATATCTTTTAAAAACAATTTAAAACTTTCCTATTCAAGGAAGCCTTTAAGAATGTTGTGCCCTTAACTAGCTTGTCTGTTGACCCTGTGTGCATGCACACAGACAACAGTTATTTTATTTTTTGATGTACTTATTTTGTTGTTTTATTTTATTTTGTTGTTTGTTTTATTATTTATTTTGTTATTTATATGGGCACTGCCCAGAGTGGGAAATATCCCAGATGGGCGGTATAAAATGCAATAAATAAAATAAAATTAAAATTAACAATATATTGCTCTGAGACTAGAATTCTCTTCCATGGGAGGCTGAGCTGGCTTTCTCCTTACTATCCTTTTGCTGGTAGGCAAAGATTGTTTACTCAGGAAGACCTGACAGAGGTCTGCATCTGCTAATGAGAGAGGTCTATAGTCACTTTGTAGTCCCAAGTACAATATAGACCCATCAAATAAATTGCCTAATGATGAGTCATACGTGATGAATGCCCTAATGATGAGTCCCCACATTATCTCGGGAACTACCATCTTTGGTTCTGGATGGGACTATTTTGCCCCAAGCAGACCCGGTGAGTCCTGGGGGTCCTCCTGGACTCACGACTCCTGCTCAATGAGCAGGTAGCAGTCGTGGCTAGGAGGACTTTTGCACAACTTCATGTGATTTGCCAGTTACGCCCATTCCTGTACCGGGACTCCTTGCTTATGGTCATACATGCTCTGGTCACCTCCAGACTGGTCTACTGCAATGTTCTCTACATGGGGCTGCCCTTGATGACCATTGGGAGGCTGCAACTGGTTCAGAATGGAGCTGTTTGGGTGGTGATGGGGTGTGGGCGGAATGCCCATGCCTCACCACTGCTTCAGGAGCTGCACTGGTTGCCAGTGTGCCTCCAGATGCAATTCAAGGTGCTGGTAATGACCTTTAAAGCCCTACATGGTAGTGGGCCAGGATACTTAAGAGACCACGTCACCCTGAGAACATCTGTCTGTCCCATAAGAGCAGACTGGAGAGGCTCTCTTATTGTGCCATCTGCTAGGGAGGCTAATCTCTCTAGCACCAGAAGGAAGGCCTTCTCTGTGTCTGCTCTGGCTCTATGGAATCTCCTGCCAATTGAGCTGCATCTCCAGATTGAGTTGCTGTCCTTTAGGAAAGAACTGAAAACCTGGCTGGTAGGGCAGGTGTGGGGCACCGATGGAGGGGTGACCCCTACTGGGTGGCTTATATAATTAAGATTTCTCTCTTTTAATGGATGGGGTCAGTGGTGGGCAGCAAAAAAAAGGCTAACACACTGTGGGTGGAGTCTATGTCATGGGCTGAGCCAAAGTCATGAGCGATCAAGTCATGCTTGCCATATGGCCATGTATACATCTGCAAACAAAGGCAGCACTGGCTCTTTGGCTGTAAATATAGATGAGCACTGCACCCTAGAGTCAGATATGACTTGCTTTTGAGCAAGGGAGACCTTGAACCACTTGCAAGGACAACACCTGATGGGGCAGGGCAGGGAGGTGGGTGTGGTCACCCAATTTCGCTATGCTCCCTGCCTGAAGGCCATCCAATTTTGCCACCCCTCTGCCCAGAGGCCACCCAATTTTGCTTTTTCCCCTCCTGGGGGGATGTGAACCTGTTACTGCCCACCACTGGATGGGGTGTGTGTGGTAAATTATTTTAAATTATTTTGACTTTTAATGGGGTTTTTAAGGGTTTTTAGTTAGTTTTAATATTGTTTTTAAATGTTGTTAGCCACCCAGAGTCATTGCCGAGTTGGGCAGCAATAGAAATCTGATTAAATAAATAAATAAATAAATAAATAAATAAACGGCATAAATCCAGTTGATTCAGAAAGACTTTTTTTGTTAGGACTACTTTTTGTGCCATATCTGGTTCCAAATATTAGCTGTCATCATGGTGGTCAGCCATGAAGATTGTCCTGAGAATATAATGCAGTGGCTTTGTATTTGCCTTCCGCATTACAGTGTGACCTCCGTACCACTGATCCAGTTCCACTAGTCATTTTCTGGTCCTGAGCCCTTTTGGGAATTTGGCATTCCCCCCCCCCCAAAAAAAAAAAAAAAAGAGGACCTCAAAACTAATGCTTTTGATTAACTCTTAGTAACAATACATGACACAAATGCAATATGGATGAATAGATCAAACTATATTGTCAAAAGAATATAGAAATTTATCAAGCATAGAGAGGGATTGATCATGCCATGTACCTTCTCACTCTTAGCTGTACTCTTTCTCCCCTGCTCGTATTTGTTTTTCACAACATGCTTCCACATTGTGCTCATTCCACTTTCTATCTCCTTATCATTGATGAAGGCTGCTTTGGCTCTCAAACACTTATAAATGCAAGAACACAATGCCCTACCAAGAGGAGCTCACCTGCCTTTTGTGGAAGATGTACAAGGCTGCAGAGTGGTTGAAGTGAAAATTAATTGGCACTTATCTCAGTTTGAAAATGTGCCTTTTGTGAAGGCACACAGCAAGTACTGAACTCATCCTGCACAAAGCTCTGTGGTTCTCTAATTGCCACTGGAGACAGCTGCCTTGGGAAGAAAAACATCTTACAACCAGATTTCGCCACCTGAAATGGAAGAAGCTTGGGATGAGAGACTGGAGGGCAAGGAGTCGTGTAAGAAAAGACTGCAAAAGGCAAACTGTGACAGCAGGATGAGCATCTTGTAGCATATATTCTAGAAGAGTAATTATTTGGAATGAAATTAATTGGATCAGCTAGAATGCCAGTTTTCAGAACTTATGCTCATATGCATCCTAAATCAACACTAAGATTCAGGCCAATTGGGAACAACAATGTGAGTTGTTTCACCTGGAATTTCACTGTTGGGTTTGCTGGCCCGCTGGTTCAGGAAGAGAAGATTGTGGCAGGACCTCAGCAGTCAAAAATTAGTAAACTTCTAATAATATAGCTGCATGAGAGTGCAGCTCTGCTGTTGTGCAGCACAGGAAAACAATGCTCTACAAGATAATTCTAAGAATGGGAGTATCCCAAACCAACCAACAAACAAAAACAAACCCATAACTTTGAAACTGGACTTCAGATCAGCACCAGACATGGCACAGATGAAGCAGACAGTTTACTCTTTGATCTGTGCCAAATTTGGGGACTTTGAGCAAAGGTTTTTGTATTATGACTTTGTTAAACAGTAAAATTGTTTGGGGGTTACAGTGGCTTAGTGGTTAAGACCACTAGACTTGACAACCAGAAAGTTGGCAAGTCAGCAGTTTGAGACCAGAGTGCTGTGTGATGGAGTGAGTTTCCATCATCTGTCCCATCTTCTGCCAACCTAGCAGTTCAAAAGCAAGACATTTTAGGTTGATAAATAATCACTTTGGTGGGAAAGGTAACAGCATTCCATGCAATCTGGTGTCTCATTATGCCTGCCACATGTCCAATGAAATGTCTGCAAATACTGTCTGCAGACAGTGCTGTCTGTTTGGCTGTAAACAGATGAGCACCGCCCCCTACAGTTAGACACCACTGACATTCAAGCAAGGAAGACCTTAAAATTGTTTTATCTCCCTGTGAAGAACAAATATTCAAAAGCTTACTTGTTTAATCTGTGAAATTACAGGTTTTTGCTTTGTGGCTGGTCTTAACAGAGCTTTGATGCTTGTTCCATCTATCTTGTCACTATACGATTGTAAAAAAGTACAATATGGTCTACATTCACATAGAGAATAGTACCATTCACATAGTTCCAGTCACATAGAGATACCAAGCAGAGAAAAATCCCAGGAGAGGACTCCTTTTTTCCTGAGTTAACTATTCCTCATTCAAGCATAAAGCAATTGTCATGGCTGTTTTTCAAGAAGCGTGAATGATAGTGAGCACAAGAGAGTAACCTATAGATCAGTGGTGGCAAACATATGGTACCCGTGCCAGAGGTGGCACGCAGAGGCCTCTCTGTTGGCACGTGTGCTGTCAATGGTAAGCCCTGCCCAGCCTGCCTGGCGCCAATGGTAGTGCTGCTTCCCCACTACCCCTCTCCATCCACCAATGGGGGAGGAGAGGGGAGACTAAAATCCCGCCTGAGAGGCAGCCATGAAGTGAGGTGACCAGACACTGCACCCACCCCTCCTACGATTTGGGTGCACCCACGGTAGTGTTCGATGCACCCTTGGGGGTGGGGAGCACCCATGAGGTGGGTGGGGAGTGCCCATAGGGGCCCACATGACTTTGCTGGAGGTGCGCCAGTGAGATCACATGGGTGTGTGGGCATGTGGTGCCTGCCCCATGCACATCCTTCTCTACCTTGGGTACTCGGTCTCTAAAAAGTTCACCATCACTGCTGTAGACCATCTTGACTGTTACCATTGATGTTGTCAACAATCAGACTAGCCTTTCCTATATAAGGCTTGGTATACTTTTCCCCACTGGCAACACAGGCCTCATATTGTGCAGCGATATTAGGCCATTTCTTGGCATTTGTGAATCATGGACACAAAAGCACAATATCCTACATTCATAAACCAGAGTTTTTTTTGAAGAACTAAATTGATAACAACTGTGATGAAGGAAGACATTGACAGTGTGTGGGGAAGATACAATGTGTTTGTGGCACTCTGCTCACTTGGCACACAATGGGGAGGGCAAGAGACACCAGGAAGAAGCTTGTACCTACCTTGGAAACTTTGCTTCTCTATAGAAGTACAGTAATACCTCGGATAACGTTTACCTCGGATAACGCTAAAATCGCATAACGTTAAGTAATCTGGGGAGGAGAATTGGATCGAATAATGTTAAGGTCCTATGGGATGGATCGGATAACAACCGCTAAAGCCTGTGCGGTTACAATGTATCTCTATGGAGCTTTAACGTTATCCGATACATCCCATTGGATTTTAACATGCATCGGATAACACTAAAAATCGGATAACACCAAGACTTGTGGAACCAAGTCTTAGCGTTATCCGAGGTATTACTGTACTATCATCACATACTGAGAATCCTGAAAGTTTGCAAGCCACATGAGGAATAGTTTCAACTAATGGTTCATGATCTGAATGGAGGAGACTCACACTATGATTTCAGGGAGAGGGAACCCTCCCCTGCTTGGACCACATACAATCCTTGTGCTTAACTCTACACTCTCCTTTATAGTCACTGCAGTCTTCCTTCTCCTATCCAGACTGGGCTTTTAGCACTTCAGAAAGCACAGCTGTTTTAGTTGTATCCCCAAAAGACTCCATCAGTCCTACATATACTTTTAATAGCCATATCTGTACAAGGCAGATGGTGTGATTCTTGCCTCAGCCTGATTGCATCGCCATTCTTGCCATGACACAGGTTGCGCGGGGTTTCCTGCCTGAGCTGCTAATTCAGTCCTGAAGGATAGCAGCTAGTTTCTCAATAACTTGAATGCCACTGTGGGATAGTTTTGATTATTTGTTCACTTATTCAGCAATAATGTTGATGTTGGAAAAGCCTTGAGTAAAACTGTGGTCGGTGAGAGTGTATGATTCCAAAGTAGAAATGTGCAACCTTTGACAATAATGGTTTTTATCTTGTGTATGTTTATGTATGTAATTGTGCTTGTATGAGCATGCCCTTAAAAGCTGAAATCCATGAGTGTTTCAGAGTCATGATTCTGACAGACCTTCCAGCAAACGAAGCCCATGCTTACATCTCAGTGACCAATCACAAAATAAAGGGAACTAATTTACAAACTACAGAAGATGTGAAAAACTCCTGTTTTGACAGTCAGATATTCTTAGCACTTACAGAATTTCCTCTTCAAGTGATGTCCTCTCTGTAAGTTAGAAAGCAACTTAAGTGGCAAGTCTGTGATGATTTCATTTCATTCTTTCAAATAGTCCTCCTGAGAGTAATCCAACAGGCCACCACTTGGTGGAATGCTAATTCATCTTTTGTCATTTTAGCTATTTTATCTGGGTCCATTTTAAAGTCCAATCTTTGCATGATTATGACTATACTTCTCCCTTTTAACCGTACTGGGGTTAAGGACCCTAGACTCTTGTGTAGTTAAAAATACAGGTATTTTTTATTTATTGGATTTCTATACCGCCCATCTGGGTATTATCCCCCTCTGGGCAGTGAACAAACAGAAAATAAATAACAACAATACCCGCAACAAATCAAAACCCACCACCACCAAATACATCATAGATTAAACTAAACTAAAAATAATTGGCATCAGAGGACATTGGGACTAAACCTAACTGGCTAATGTATCAATAGGGGAACAATACCTTGAAAAAGGAGAAGTCACATGGATATAACTCGTATGTCCCACAAAAGTAACTACAATCATAGTTGATTAACACACTCATACAAAACAGATGCACATATTGTATTAATGTTTATAATACACTACTGTGCTGTATTTACAATTCATATTTTTCAAAAATCTTCATCCTTGCCATCACATTGAGTTTGGTTGGGCAGAAGGAAACATAATGAGGGAAATGGAGGAGGCATTAGTACATTCTTATATTTTAAATTCCATCTTGGTGTGCTGCTGTGACAAACCTGCATCAGCTTCCCTGGTCACCATATGGAGGTGCCATGCCAGGAGAGGAGGCTGGCCAGACCTCTGTCATCAGACTAGAAGCTGCCACATATCCAACACTAGGGGACTTGATAGGTCCAAGACCAATATTTCTCACACCATCTCCTGGACATGAACAGCGGTACACTATCTATTGAATATGTATTTTGGAAATATTTATTTATTGAAAAAAATCCATATACAAGTAATACCTCATATAACATTAGTATCGAATAACACTAAAATCCCATAACATTAAGCAATCTGGGGGGAAGAATTGCATCGGATAACATTAAGATCCTATGGGATGCATCAGATAACAACCGCTAAAGCCTGTCTGGTTACAATGTATCTCTATGGATCCCATAGGATTTTAACATGCATCAGATAACACTAAAAATCGTATAACACCAAGACTTGTGGAACCAGGTTTTAGTGTTATCTGAGGTTTTACTGTACTGTATAACCAAACCCCATGCAATTCAGGGAGGAGTGTATACATTTTAAAAGGTCTTCTATATAGTATTTAGCTTTGCTACAAGATACAGTGCTGTTTTCCATATCACTTTTCCTTCAGGCCAATAAAGTTTCCAAAAGCATCAGATGCTGCCAAGAATGAACTATTCAGGTGTGAATTTTCCCATGTCAGGTGAAATATATGTATGAGACATTCTATAGAAGCTGTTAAAGGGTTAAGAATACAGTATAAACCAGACCTTGGTGTATGTATGTATATATTGTGGCAGCAGAGGGTACATTACACAGCAAACTGGACTCACCTACTCACCCCTAATAAACATAGGCCTGAAAAATCATAACTTGCAGTAGAAAGAACGAACTCAAGAGCCCTTTCTGGTTTGGTTTATTATTTTTCTCTAAGAAGAAGATTTGTTTATATGAAGTGGTGCAAAATATTTGACAGGGCTTGGATTGTTTTGTTTGGAGATGGTTTAACAGTATTGTCTGCCATCACCTTGAACCATTTCTAGGAATGAAGTTTTTCTTTACCTGTTTATCAAGTGTTGTGTCACAGCCACAGGACTTTAAATATATCCTTGATGTACACATTCATGATGTATAGTAAAGGTAAAGGTCACCCTTGCTCGAAAGCCAGTTGTATCCAACTCTAGGGTTCCGTGTTCATCTCTGTTTATAGCCAAAGAGCCAGCACTGTCTGCATCTGCAGACCTCTCTGTGGACACATTGCAGGCTTGCCTCAGCACCAGAGTGCATGGAATACTGTTTACCTTCCAACCAAAGTGGTCCCTATTTATCTACTTGCAATGTCTTGCTTTCGAACTGCTAGGTTGACAGGAGCTGGGACAGAGATGGGAGCTCACTCCATCGTGCAGTACTCGGGAATCGAAGTCCAGCCTTCCAGTCATTGAGTTCAGCGTCTTAACCACTTGAGACACCACAGTCCTTTGATGTATAGGAGGCAGCAATTAGAACTATCCTAAAGAAAAAGAAACGCAAGAAAGCAAAGTAGCTGTCTGATGAGGCTTTACATATAGCTGAGGAAAGAAGGAAAGTGAAAGGCAAAGGTGAGGGAGAAAGATTCACTCAACTGAATGCAGATTTCCAGAGAACAGCAAAGGGAGATAAGGAGTCCTTGTTAAATGAGCAATGCAAAGTAGAAGAGGAAAACAACAGAATGGGAAGGACTAGAGATCTCTTCAAGAAAACAGGAAACTAAGGGAATGTTTTGAGCAAAGACGGCCATGTTAAAGGACAAAAATAGTAGGGACCTAACAGAAGCAGAAGAGATTAGGAAAAGTTGTCAAGAATACACACATGAACTATATAAGAAGGACTTTAATGTCACTGACAACCACAATAGTGTGACTGTTGACCTCAAGCCAGACATCCTGTGAAGTCAAATGGGACCTAAAAAGCATTACTAACAACAAAGCTAGTGGGAATGAGAGTATTCCAATTGAGTTATTGAGCCCTAAAAGATGGTGCCATTAAGGTGTTGTACTCAATATGCCAGTAAATTTGGAAAATGCAACAGTGGCCACTCAGTTTAGAGTCCAGTTCCAAAGAAGAGCAATGCAAAATAACGTTCAAGCTATCGCATAATTGCGCTCATCTCACATGCTAACAAGATCCTGCTCAAGATCCTACAAGCTAGGCTTCAGCAGCATGTGGATCAAGAACAACCAGGAGTAAAGGCTGGGTTCTGAAGAGGCAGGGAAACTAGAGACCAAATTGCCAACATGCGCTTGATCATGGAGAAAGCAATGGAATGCCAGAAAAATACCTACTTCTGCTTCATTGACTGCAGTAAACAAATTGTGGCAAGTCCTTAAAGAGAGTACCAGACCATCTCACTTGTATTCTGAGAAATCTGTATGCTGGTCAAAAAGTGATGGTTAGGACAGGATATGGAATAACTGATTGTTTTAGAATAGGAAAAAGGGTACGACAAGGCAGTATATTGTCACCCTGCTAATTTATCTGCAGAGTACATAATGCATAATGTGGGGCTGGATGAAGCACAATCCAGAATTAAGATTGCTGGGGAAAATATCAACAAACTCAAATTAGGGTGCAAATGACAGCACCCTAATTGCAGAAAGTGAAGAAGATCTAAAGAGCCTCTTGATGAGGGTGAAAGAGGAGAGTGCAAAAGCTGACTTGAAACCAACATCAAAAACAACAAGATAATGGCATCCAGCCCCATCACTCCCTGGCAAATGGAAGAAGAAATGGAAGTAGTGATACATTTTACTTTCTTGGGATCTAAGATCGCTGCAGACAGTGACTGGAGCCATGAAATAAAAAGATGCTTTCTCCTAGTGAGGCAAGCTATGGCAAACCTATGCCATTAAAAGTAGAGACATCACTCTGCTAACAAAAGTCTTCTCATTTGTAATGTATGGCTGCAATAACTGGACCATAAGCAAGGCTGAGCACAGAAGAATAGACACCTTTGAACTGTGATGCTAGAGAAGAGAGTCCCCTGGACTGCAAGGAGACCAAACCAGCCAACCCTAAAGGAAATCAACTCTAACTGCTCCTTGGAAGGACAAATACTGAAGCTGAAGCTCAAGTACTTTGGCCACCAAATGAGAAGAGAAGACTCACTGGAGTCTTGGTCAGGATTGAACTCACAACCTTTTGGTTTCAGTACAGTAGTTTAACCACTGTGCTACCAGGACTCCAGAAAGACTGGTATTTCTGCAGCAGAATGGATTCATAATTGTTTTGTCTGCTATGAGTTTCTATTCATTGCTTGCACTAAAAGGAATATATTTTTCCCCGTTTGAGAAACCCATTTTGACACAAGTCACCCTACAGCCATTAATGCTGGAGTGTGTGTATAAAATCAGTAGAAAATCAGCAGAAAGAGTTAGGAGGTGGGGAAGGGATGACAACTCACAATTTCCTACCCTCCAATTAATATCACTTAAGAGGTTATATGTACATATGAATACATAGTTTTGTGTATTAATAAAACCATGTGGCAGACTTGCTTGCAGACCTCAGACCCCCTTACCTTACTCACACATAGTTTTGTGTGCAAACACACACAGATATATACAACAAGCAAACAGGTGGGAGTGCTTTCTATGTGTTTGCTCTGTGCTCAAATTATATCCTACTGTATAGTAATAAGCTATTACACTGGTGCTATCAGTGCCAGTGTTAGAATGGGGGTGGATTGTAATTTGGAAAGCTGAGTAATGCATCTTGCTATAGAATCCACATATTTTTTCTTGCAAACTTTGCATTTTTTACATATAAAAATGTCTCTAAAGTGATATTTTGCTATCCTCCCAGCAGCACAGCTGTTATATAGGATATAATCAGTAAGTATGATGAAACTGGGCAACATTAAGTAGAAAGACAAAGAGTAGGGACAATGGATAAAAACGAGGATAGGTTACCATCCCATGTTGAAGGTTTGTTGGATTGTCATGCTTTTCATCTAACAAACACTGTCCTGACAAAATAGACTGGAAAGACTACATGAGCATCCTAGGAAATGGCATCAGAGACTAGATACTACAACAGAGCAGGCTCTGTTTTAAATTGCACACACACTACAAAGGTTGGATGTGGATCTGAATTTTTTGTGAGGTTCTCCATGGAAGAGCATTATCATATAAAAACAGATAGCCCTTTGCTTCCTTGAACTCAAACTGTTTAGACTTTCCTCATGATAACCAATATTTTGGAAGAGCTTAGAAATGAGTTGGCAGCCATGACACATCAAATAACACCAGAAAACATGTTTCAACATGGCATCTTGGAAATGAATGAATGTTATCTCGAAGGCAAGGCATAAATAATGCACTGTTGCATGGAGTTGTAAGCCCCTGGGAAAATGAGCTGCTTGCTGGGTGCAAGGCAAAGATGTCAGTATTCCTGTGATTTTATGCCTCATCTTGCTGAGTCAGCTCCAAAAAAGAGTGGAAAGCTAATGTTTTCGTCCTAAATAGGTTGTGTTTTAAGGGTCCTGGATTGTGGTACTTTCTGCCTATTGTAATGTATGGTGACGATTTTATTGGGAGTTTTATTATGTGTAATTTTTAACTTTTGATTGTTATATGACTGGTTTTATGATGTTAGCCGCCCCGAGTAGGGATGATTTTTCCCCTAGAGGGGTGGAATACAAGTGTGTGTAAATAAATGAATGAATGAATGAATGAATGAATGTAGCTGGGGAAGGCCAAGGTGAAAGGGAAATTCAGTCCCCCAGTGGTCAGTGTTATTCCAGAAGCATAGCCAAAAAAGAAGTACTGTATCAGAGAGTGCAGTAGATGTGATGTCCATTTGCCTCAGATAAAGGTGTAGGTTGAAAAGATCAGAACAGACAGGTAACATTTCTAGGCTGCCTGATGGCTAGTTGGAAACAGGTGGACACCAGGGAAAGCCTGGCTGGAAGCTATGAATTCTGTGTGTGCTCCCAGCAGAACTTTTTTTTTTTTTTTTGGGGGGGGGGAGACAGTTTTGAACTTTACTTTTTGCCTGCTATTTTGTGCTGCCAGTCCAGTTTTTGAGAACCTTTAATGAACAATGACCTTTCCTTGGCCTCCTCTCTCTTGTGAAAGTTACTGATATATTTGGACTGAGTTAATGACTTGACCCATTGACAGTACTGATCTCCAGTTTATGAATAAGGACTGTCTTGAAATGAGACCGCCCCAGTGATTGCTGTTGGCCATTTTGCACTGAGCCTCGCTGGCAGCTCATTGCCTGGGGTTGGGGTTCAATCTGTTGTTTTTGGTGGTCAAGCAACTTGCATTTAGATGACATGTCATCCCTACTGAGAGTGCACAAATAGAATATAGAGTAAGTGTGAAGGAGCACAGCTTCCTTTCCCGGAAGTCTGTCCCCAATTCAAGAGGGCATTATAAGCTGCTGTAATAGACAGGTGCATATATCTCCACTAAGCTTCATGATTCTGACCAGAGCTTTAATTTCTTTTTTAATGGATTACATCTCCCAAACGCCTCCAGTTACCTTGCCCACAAGACCAGTTCCATCTTTCAAGCCTTTAAAATATGTCTATTGGCAATCCCTAAAAATAACAAAAACAATAATAGGGATTAAAATATAAGGCCTAAAACCCAATTATCCATATAGTCATATATACAACAATACATTTATTTTTATGAATAAGGTCCATTCCTATAGTCCATTACCACATGGATTCTGTCAAGTATAAAATACATCCGACTTCTCAAAATGTCATCCACTCTATTTAATTCCATACCAAAAACCAGCAAAGGGTGCAAACTTTTAATGAAACCATCTTCTTTTATTTCTCCTCTAAGCAGTGTAACACAATTACTGTATATACTCGAGTATAACCCTAGTTTTTTTAGTCCCAAAAATGAGCCCCCAAAAGGGGAAACGGCTTATACTCAGGTTAATTACTATGAGGATCCCAAGACCACGTTGGATTGAGACATGCCAACAATTTAATTAATTTTGCCATATTTTCATGTATTTTGATTTGAAACTCACTAGTAGTTGCTGCATTTCCCACCCTTCGCTTATACTTGGGTCAATTTATTTTCCTGGGGTTTCAGGTCAAAATTAGGTACCTCAGCTTATATTCGAGTCTGCTTATACTCAAGTATATGCGGGGTAGTCATTTTTCCCTTCAGTGTTATTGCCCATATCCTAGCCAGATGTCTTCAGAACGAAAGTCCTTGGGCAGCTTCCCAAGCTCACACAACTTAAGTTTTCATTGCCTTTAATAGGATTACTGCCAACTCTTTATCAAATAAATTCTCATTACTCCAGTGAATGATGTGAACAATAGAAACGTTTCATTAAGAACTACCTAAACAATCTAGTACCTCGTGTCAGAACAGGAGCTCCACATATGTTCCGATGATCCTTTTAAACTATAATTTCTCCAACATATGTCTGGCATGCAGTTGTGAATCAGATTGGTGCTCAAACAAAAATTCATAGAGAAATATTCTGATGCTGCTTTTGAAAGGGAGTAAACTGAAATGGGACATAGATAGATTGCTACTCTCACATAATTACATCATCTTTGGTCCATTCTAACATAGTGTAGGTTTCCTAGATCAAGAGTAACTCCGGGGCACTTCTGATCCTCTACATGTGAAAATTGCTTGATGTCTACATTTGTTTCTGCTATTTGGAAATGCTAAAACTGAAATATTTTACAAAACTGGGAAGGAGCAGTTTTATTTTTCCCTATTATAGTCCACGGAAGCCTTGAGAGGCGAATGCTGCTGCTGCTGCTTCAGTCAATCCCATAATTGGGAGTAATGATAGATTACTAAGAATGTTTGGTTACTTGATAAAACACTGAGAGTAGAGAACTCGGAAGGATTTTGCACAGGTAGGTGGAAAACATCTGAATATATACACATCATTTTGTTCCTGATTTTTTTTCTGTTTTGTTATATGTCATCAAGTTGCTTCTGCTTTATGGTGATCCTATTGTTTAGTGGCCTTCATAGTCTTGTTGTCAGCAGCCCAGCTTTCTTTCTTTCTTTCTTTTTGTCCTGATCAGATCCTGGACTGCCAAAATGAAGCCACTTTCTTCGCCTTGTCGTTGCCCAAATGCAAGTTCTCATCGGTGCATGTCTCTGGCAGCAATCAGCAGACCAGCAAATGGGCCATACTCTGTGTCTCTCTACATTCACACCATATGTTGTTGTCCACGAGTAGTCCCCACTTGAATATCTTGGTCTTGCATTTAGGGACTCTGACCCTTAGCCTATTCAGGGTCCTCCAGGTGACATAAGGGAGATTGAGATCCTCGGCTGTATCCACCTTTAATGATGTTCCTTTCCCAGTGAGCTCCTTCCTCCATCTTCTAATTTGGTTTTGCTCTTGTGTAGCCTGGCTCAGGACTTGCAAATGCAAAGCCATGGCTTCTTCTACTCAGTCAATCAATCTTCTATTTGGTCTTCCTGTTCTTCTGTTACCTTCAACTTTTTTCAATGTTACTGGTTTTTATCAGTGAATCTTGGTGTTTTATGGTATGCCCAAAGTATGATAGCCTCAATTTAGTCTTTTTTTGCTTCTAACGAAGGTTCCTGCTGGATTTGTTCTATAACCCTCTTACTGGTCTTTTTGACAGTCCATGTTATCTGTATAGAGTATTTCAAATCAATTATTTTTCAATCAGGCCTCACAGGTCTCTTCCAACTCAATTATTCTATGATTTTATCCAAGCACCATTTTTCTTCTTTGAGTTGTGTGTGTGCGTGTGTGCGTGTGTGCGTGCGTGCGAACATGTATACAGTGCAATGCATACCTCTTTCCTTGTGGGCCATCATCCTGATTAACATTGTCTTACTGGAGGTGGGACTGATGGACATGTTGACATCACCCCCCCTCCTCCTCCTTTAGAATGAAAAAAATCTGAATGAAAGTATCTCAAACAGAAAAATAGCCAATGAGGAAAAGTTAAAAACATTCCTCATACACTTTCTCTCTTTATGCTCTGGAAGGTAGCTTCATTGGACTGTTAATGTTATTTTAAAAGTGTGATAAGATACATGCATACATAACAGCTAGGAGGGATTCGGATTTTTAATCTTAACGAGAGTGGAACCACTGAATGACTGGGACTTGTTAAAGTCAGTAATTATGTAAACACTGTTAATTCAGTTTGAATCAGCTGCACGGTGTCACTGTGGTGTTTCTTGTCTGTCTGTGTATTGCAGGGGTGCCCAAACTTTTCAGGCTGTGGACCAGTCGTGTGGTTCCTCCCACCGGAAGCAGAAGTAAAATGTGCCTTGCAATCTGTTTTGCAACAGGATGAGATAGATTTTTAGGCTGCCATTTTCTCTGCTTAAACCAGGGGTGCCCAAACTGTGGCCCGTGGGCTGGATCTAGCCCACTGGCCATCATTTGGGCACCCCTGGTGTACTGTCACAGGTTGTTTTGCATTTCCCACATCTTAATCAGGATCTTTTCTCCTCTAGCAGGGCCTGCAGATTTTCTTTACATTCTCTGTCTATCTCTCTTTTTTGTCAATAACCTGTTGTCCATTTTTGTGATAGGACATGCTTGTTTTTAGAGGGACAGATTGTTCTCTGGCTGAGGTCAGTTACAACAGGAGCTTGGATCAGTCTCATTAATTGTACTGAGGCATGACAGAACTGGAGCTCCTACTAATTAAACCCTGTCCTACCCCCTGCCCCCCATCTCTCTCTCTCTCCCACTTAATAGTGCCACTCCTTTCCCCCAGTGTCAGCTCTGTTTGTGTGGAAGCACAAAGCATGACACATTAGCAGCGACCTGCATTTGTTTTTATCTTACTTCCTCCTATGATGCAGCAGCTTGGTGTGTAACTATAGTACTTCCACAATCTCAAGTGCAGATCCAATGCAGGGGGACCTAGTAAGTGTATAAATGTGTGTATGTTTGTGTAAACAACCATTATGATTTTCCTTACCATTGGGGATAGTTATGATTTGAGTCAGAATCAAGGCTGGAGTTCAGTTGACCAATCCTTAATTTAAACTTCCATTCCATTGTGGCTGCTTTTATCTTACAATAGTCAAGCAAACAAAGAGACACGAAAAGAGAGACACATGCAAATGTGTGTCATGTAGTTTCACTCTGAACAGATAAGCCAGTGTCAGAAACTCTGTGTCAGCTGCTGTAACACTGGATGGCATCTGCCTTTTTAGGGCTTATGTGGTATCAAGCTATTGTCACAAAGAGTTGGAAGATGGTGTAGTAAAGCACATGTATACAGTGAAACCTCGCATAAAGAGTGCCTCGCTTAGAGAGTAACTCGTTTAAAGAGCAGAATTTTCTCTGAATGGCCACCTCACTTAACAACTAAAACCAACCAAAAACTCTCTTAACAACTAAATCAGGGTTCTCAATCCCCTCCACCAGAAGTCACAATTGGTCACTTACAATGGTGTTTCGCTTAAAGAGCAAACTCACTTAAAGAGCAATCCAGTGGAATGCATTATGCTCTTTAAGCAAGGTACCACTGTACTTCCAACACCATGTGTGTTTGAGAGAGAGATTCTCCCTCCTGGTGCTTCAGATCACCACCACCACCACCACCACCACCACCATCACCACCCCATTGCTAACAGTCTCATTGTAAGAGTAGAGTTATTTAAACTCAGCTTTTACTTTGGTTGATCCTGTGGCTCTTTGAACTTGTGAGCATGTACCAAATCTAGAAGATCAGTTCATAGCTGCCTAATTGTTTTATAGCTGGCTGGATAACTGAGTGAGTTAGGTACTTGGCTGTGGAGCCAGAGGTTGGGGGTTCAGGTCTCCATTGTTTCCTCTTATGAGTAGAGCTGGGTTATGTAGCCTTGGGCAAGCTACACAGGCCCAGGATGCCCCAAGAAGAAGGGAATGGTAAACCACTTCCAAGTACTTCTACTTATAGCAACCCTTTTTGGAGTTTTCTAAGTCAGAACAGACTTGATGCCACACAGTTATTACTATTAATTGTTAAATAAGAAGATCCAGATTCACACATCAAGAATCTCATGTGCTTTTCTTTCTCTATATGTTTACATAGATGCAGGATGGAAACTTATTTACCTCCAGGACAGGAATAGATTTATGATTTTGTTTAATACAGTATTTTGAGTTCTCTGTTGCCCATATTAGTATGTAAGTGGAACCTCGGTTAACGTAATGAATGCATTCTCCAGGACGTTTCTTACAGTGAAAATTATTTTAACTAAATTTCCCATCGGAATGCATTGAATGCAGTTTCCCATAGGAATGCACTGAAAAAACAAAATACATTAACCAAAACAGTTTCCCATAGGAATGCATTGAAAACCAATTAATCAATTCCAAAAAAATTTCCATAAATCAAGCCACTATTTTCTACGGATTTCCTTTTGTTATGCAATTTTTATTTTAACTGAGCTGTTTGTTAACCGAGGTTCCACTGTAATGCCATTTTAGACTATAAAAACCCTGTTTGCTACAGTCAGTGAGCTGTTGCCTTCCTGTTCTGTTATTATTCCTTGGATAATAGAAGACATCTACTTCTTTGCTTTTCATGGAGGAAATGCCACTTTTTCAACTCATGTAACCAATGGAAAGAGTAGTCCGTGCGGTTCATTCATAAAAACATGTAGCCATCGACTTATGCTTTCTCCTCCTTGCTTAGTTTTATACCATCTGTCCCTGATGGAGAGTTCCGCTGAAACTAGAAAGCTAGTCTTATTTTTTACTTTTTAGTGATCCGGCAAAAGCATAACCTAACCTTAAACTTTGATTAATGATTCCTGAATGACTTTCCCCCCTATTTCATTACATTTGAGAATTCCATGAAAACAGTGGTTTCTTTTATTTTGAACCAGAGTGAGTTGACAGGTCTATTATTGCTCTTCGCTTCATTAGGTTGCTAAGCCTTGACTGAAAGGTAAGAGTAGGAATATTCTCACAATTTTTTGCATGGACGTGTTCAGTGTGAAGCACAAAGGTTCCATCACTGCAGATTTCCAGTATGTGAGCATTATATGTGATAACTGCATGAGTGTGCAGTTCAATAACCTCTGCAAACATGGGTTAAATGTAACATGTAAACACACCCTTTTTCAGTGCAGTGTAGCAGTTGCTGCTGTAAAAGTGCTTTTTTGCAGGTTGCTTGAGAGGTGTGTGTTAGACCTGTGATAGGTGCCTGCACTTTGATGGGCAAAGGACATATGACAGGAGAAAATCCAGACAGAGATTTCTCTTGCATATGTCAGAGAGGTTAGGAATGAATGCCCCTTTCCCTGGTGTCTTTCTGCTGACAGGCAAAGCCTTTTATTCCAGGCATACTTCTAGCAACTGTCAAACTGCTGAGGACAGCGTTCTAGTTGGATGTACCAATTTTCTTTCTTTTGTTTTGAAGGTAAAATATTTTTAGAATTTTAACTGAAATGATTTAAACTCTTTTCATTTTAATTGCATTTTAATATTTTTTTCTAACTTAGTGGCAGCCAAATACCTAAACCATTGAGCTATCTAGCATTTGTCATGCTATGAGAAAACAAAAAGTCTTGTGATGGAGCCACACTGTAATTGTTTTCTGAAAGTACATTACCTGTGCTGTCTGGATCGCTCCATGGTTAAGATATCTGGTTGTGGAGCCAGAAGCTGTGTGTTCAATTCCTGACTGTGCTTCCTGGGAGAAGAGCCAATCTGTGTAGCTGTGGGCAAAGCTGCATTAGTTCAAGGGCATCTTCAGAGGAAGGGAAGGGTAAATCACTTCTGTGTATTATCTATCTGGAAAATCCTGGAAAGAGTCTCCGTAAGTCAGAATTGGCTTGATGGTACCTAACAGCCCGTTTCTCTTTGATTCATAGGTTTCTGCCACCCTTCCTTTCCATTTTCCACCAGCTGTGCCAGAAAGGAGTTTCACAGCTCCACTAAAGTTATCTGCACTGCAGAGGTAGCAGCCATCTAGATCGGGGTTCTCAACCTATGGTCTGTGGGCCAAATCTGGCCCATGATGCCATTCCATGTGGCCCACCACCCTTGCTCTCGCTGCCACTGCCACAAGCTGTGCCATGTGTGGTTCCTTTTTAATGTAAACAGCATTTCAAAGCTGTTTACATTTAAAAGGAACCACACGTGGCACTGCTTCCAGCGGCAGTGGCAGTGGTGGTGGGAGCAAGGGCGGTGGTCCATATGAGATGGTGCCACAGGGGGAGGAGGAGAATCGTTGGGCTCCTGTCCTTGTTTCACCCAAACCTCCCCCCGCCTGGACCCCAGTCCCAAGGATAACCTCCAACCCAAGGAAGGACTAGCCTCATTAAAAAGCCCCACTCATCCTTTCCCCGAGCAGGCAATTAATTTCTTTAGTGTCAGTCAGGGAGGGGAGGGGGGTCCGAAGCCTCCATTGATGGTTGGCATCTCCCTCCCTCCTTCCAGGGAGAAACAAAATGGCCACCCTTCTGAAGCTGTTTGGACAAAATGGCTGTCTCAAAATGGCCACCCCCATCATGCAGGTAGGAGAAAATGGTCATCCGATTTGCTCAGCTGTCTGAGGGAGCGTAACCCGGCCCTTGGCTTGAAAAGGTTGAGAATCCCTCATCTAGATCATTCCCAACAGTGTGGGCAAAGGTATTTTCTCATCCCCACCCCCTCCGGGTAGGCAGTCTTAGGTGGAGTAACTTTAAGCAGCTTAGGCTCAGTTCTTTTTTCCCCTTGGGTTTTGCCAGAAATCATTCTCTCACACCTGAAGTCCAAACTAAAAAGAAAGTTCATTAGAGAAGTTTGATAAAGAAAGCAGAAAATAGGGGGTGGAAAGATTTCCACCATGCATAGAGGGAACTATCTCCAGTTGTGCAAGACAATAAAGAAGGTAACAGGGGAATGCTTGGATCTTAATATATTTTTGGTGGAGATTTGCCAGAAATGCCCCCATACTATATAAACTAGGTTTGACCAATCTGGCTCTGGTGAGTAGTCATGAAAGCATTCTTCTCATTTGTTGGGCCCTTTTAAGCTAGTGTGGTGTCTTGGATACAGTGATGAACAAGGACTTATGAGACATGAGTTTTAAGTTCCTGCTCGGCCATAGATGGTAGTGGTAGTGATAAAACCATTCCTTTAATATCTCATATACACAGTACCTCAAAAGCCTTAATTAGGTTCGCTGTAAGTCAGATGTGATTTGATAGCACATGACACACACACACCCATCTTCAGATTGGATAAAGAAAGAATTCTGCCTCAAAGTAGTTAAGCAACGTCCAGCCAGTGCAGAGAATATTGGACTAGAAAGAGTAAGGCTCTGACTCAGTTCAAGTCAGCATCCTAAAAGTTTTCCATTTGGTGGGTCTGCAAATCATAGGAAAGACGTCCTTGGATTACTGATAGATACTGTATGTATGTTAAGTACCTTGGCTTGGCCATGTTTCTTTCAAATCAAGGACAAGATATTTCCACAGATTCAGGTGCCAAATAGGCCATCTCTGAATGTTAAGGAGTATGTACATGTTCACAACCTGCACCCCACAAATATTTTGATTGGTGGTGGGTTTTTTTCCTTCAAAGCCCTCTGGTGCCATCTACTGGCAATAGGGAGCCATTTTGCCACATGTCTGGGTCTTCTTGAGCTGTTCTAGGTAATTTCCAGTTTTGAAAAAAGCCCATTCCAGACCATAATCACTCAGTAGGGAATGCAATGGAAATGCTTTCACAAGTTCACAGGAATACATGAGGGAACTGTTTGAGCAACTACTTATTCATGTTTAATTTTTTTAATGGAGAGAAATGTGCTGGGAGTAGTGGTATGGAACAGCATGGGCTACGCTTTGCCTTCCCTATTTTAAAGAGGCAGAAATGGGCAATGTTTCTAGGTGTGGCTGCTACCAATCAAAAAGTACTGTACAGATTATTTTACCCCTCTCCCTGGTTTCCCCCCCCCCCCCCGGAATTAAAAAGATAGAAATATATTGTGAGAAAACGGGGGGGGGGGGGGGCAATTACAAGTGGAAGAAAGTGGCTGAAATCCTGTTTGTCTTCTTGTAATGTAAAGTATACCTATGTGAGAGAGCTGTGCATTAGCAAGTAATAAGGGTTGTACAGCTGATCACATAGTTTCTGCTGTGGCTATTGCATGACATGCATGTGGAAGTGCTTTGCCAATAGCACTTTGCCATGCTGCAGTTTTATGAATTGTTATGCAGCTTTGCATTGCAGACAGGAAGTTGTGCAACAGGATCTCTGCCAGTGTTGCTTGACAAAACTCTGAAACTGGGGGAGTATGGTTGCACAAACATACACAACCACTTGTCTGGAAGGACAGTCAAATGGCAGCGACACTGAGTGGGTCTCTTCAGCTGCTGGAAGATAAATGTCCCAGGCTGCTTTATTGCTAACTTGATTGCCCCCCCCGGGGGGGGGGAGGTTCTTAACATTTTGAAAAGGTAGCCTTGCAGTCTTTGCCAATGAAGCAGTTCAACAGAACAGAGGAAAATAAATGTATTTGTGAAAATGTTTTAAAAAGGCATCTGGTTTTTCATTTTTAAAGTGTCAGTTTGCAAATAGGCCAGCTAAATAAATAACTCTCTACCATGACTTTAGACATTGTCTTTTGACTGAAAGGGAGTAGGAGGTGAGAGAAATAGTGTGAGTGCTAGGTGGAAAGTGGGAACATTGAGATGGAAAAGCCTACATAATAAAGCTGTGTTAAGAAGACAGAATGATGACTGGTGGGTTGAATCCCTAGGGCCATGATGGCGAACCTTGGCAATCCAGATGTTTTTGGACTTCAATTCCCAGAAGCCCAAGCCCCTGTGAATCCACACGAATGGGTTTGCTCCCATTCATCCAGCCCACACCACCCTGACCTCATCGCTCCTGGAAGCGGAAGTAAAATGTGCCCGCAGTGCGTGCTGGATGAATCGCAGCAAACCCATTCGTGTGGATTCACGGGGGCTTGGGCTTCTGGGATCTGAAGTTCAAGAACATTTGGAGTTCCAAGGTTCACCATCACAGCCCTAGGGAAAGGGCCATGTAATTCAAACTCTGACTATATTTTCTCCACAGCCTCAGTCTGGTCCAGAAGAGAGCTCCAGTACTGGTAGTACAAAGGGACAAAGTTTTGTACAGAACCACTTCCAAGCACAGTACAGGTAAGGACAAAGTGAAACAGGACTTTTAAAGTAATCTAAGGGGTTCCTCAATCAAATGTTTGCTCCCTCTAGTTCAGCAGTGGCTGAGAACGGCCATCTAGGGTGCTTACCCTGATTGGAGATACTGGAATTGAACCCGAGACCTTCCACTTGCAGAGAATGTGTGCTGTTGCTGAGCATTTGGACCAATCTTTAAAATATATTCTTGCTACCTTGCAGAAACCATCTTCATCATCTGGGGGGGGGGGGAGGAATGTTCACAGCATGTAATGAATTATGCTCATTTTGGTAATAATGTTGTTGCCTCATCTCATTCTGAAAATTACAAAATGAGCAGTGAGGTAGAACAAGCAGCACTTTCTAATTACTTACAAAAAACATTTAAAATTAGCAATTATACTTATATACCACGTCATAGTGCTTAGTGCACTCTCTGGGCGGTTTACAGGTAATTAGCATTTTGCTCTCAACATGCTGGGCATTCATTTTACCGACCTTGGAACGATGGAAGGCTGAGTCAACCTTGTCATAAAGTTTACCAAAAGTTCATTTTTTTCTGGTCTAAAGTTCTAAACTTCTTAACTTTTAGAGCAGTACTGTGCAACAATGGAACCAGTTATCTGAGGAGGTCCTGAGTACTCCATCTTTGGAGGCATTCAAGAAAAATTGGACATCCATCTGTCACATCTGCTTTGACTTGGGTTCCTGCACTGAGCAGGGGTTTGGACCTGATGGTCTTATATGCCCCTTTCCAACTCAGTTTATTCTATGATCCTGTGAGTCCATAAATAGTAAAAACACATTTTAATTACACTGCTGCTGAAATCCTACAGCTCTGTGTGTGCAATAGTGAAGACATAATCATCAGTAGTGAATTGCTACTGATTAAAGTTGATTTCAGGATGCATGTGACTCATACACAATGCCATGAAATCATGTCAAACAGAATTTCAGCCTACGTGTGTTAATCAGCTTAGCTGTGCAAGGATGAATATGTTGCTGTTTTGTTAATGGTCATGACTACTTTCT
This sequence comes from Furcifer pardalis, assembly GCA_030440675.1. NCBI lineage: Eukaryota > Metazoa > Chordata > Lepidosauria > Squamata > Chamaeleonidae > Furcifer > Furcifer pardalis. The sequence continues at coordinate 62,109,247 of CP126893.1, read as the reverse complement.
ACTTTTTATATTTAACTTCCTCTTAATCCCACACTTTACATTCCTCTCACCTACCCAAGCATGTGTATACGACTCTGTAGTTGAGTAGCATGGATCTGCACACACCTGATGAAGTGGGCAATGCCTATTAAACTTTATGTGATAATAAAACAGGCTAGTTTTAATAAGGGTGTAAACAATTCTCACAAATTTTCTTATACTTGATTGAAAAGGATTTCTTAACACACTGAAACATCTCATTGAAAATTGCCAACTTCAGCAAGATTTGTTGTTTCTGTGTGAGAATAAAAAGGCACAAGCAGCCGTAGCATCAGGGGAGAAGAATTTCTGCAGAAGCCTGTCTATTTAGTACAAAAGTATTTGGAGATAACAATTTTGGATTTTACACAACACACAAATTCTTATACAAAACACAAGTATGCAGATTTTTCTTGCACAAAATTGTTTCAGTGAATTTTGGGAAGAAGTTCTGAAATGTCAAAAATAAACATGTTAAAAACTTTTTAAAAATTTTCCAAGTTGATGGGGGAGGGGATATTTGAAGTTTTTTGCTTTCACTTACAAGAACGAAATATGTGAAATTATACATATTTAGTCTTTAAACTACTTTAAGATTTTATTATTATTTTTTAATAAGTATACATTGCAGGATGAAATCTTAGGTGTCTTTAGGTGTCTGAAAGCCATAATTTGGCTTGTCCAAAGCCTGGAGGGCAATGGTCCATGCAAAGGGTCTGAATTGACTGTGTGACTGAACAACAACAACAAAAGCAAGGCTCACTCCCATATTGGCTCACAGTGCTGCATTAGTAGTGTACCCCTCACAATCGCTGTAGCAATATGCCAGTTTTGGAGACAGGTTGGCAATCAGATATCTGATACTGTACTGTTTTTCCATGTTAAAAGTTCCCCTCTCTTATTTTGTTCTATTATTTTCCTCTCTGAGCTGTTAAACTTAAATGGACATCAGGACTGTAAACATATCTTTATATTCATGCAACTAAATGTGCCATTGATGTTTTTTATTGGGGGACAACAAATAGTATTTGTGTCTTCCTTTAAAATGCACATTTCTATTTAAGAGATGGGGAGGAAGGAGGGGGATGTCTCTCAGGGTAATTGACCCCTAACTGTGCCTACCCCATAAAGCTTCCTCAATTAACCAATTAAAAGAATTGTAATGTCAACATGTTTACTTTAGAAACTTAACTCCTCAAACTGACTTCCACCAGAGATTTCCTGTTGTAAAACTTTTTATTGTTGTAAATAACTAATTGATTTCCACATCCAATGAACCTCACCCAGCCACTGTGGGTCTTCATACCAGAAATGTATAAATGTATATCATGATATCTGTTCTTATGTCTGATGAAGTGGACTTAGTCCACGAAAGGTAACATTAAAATACAGGAGTTAGTCTTTAAGGTGGCACAGCTTTTTTTATTTTTTGTTTTGCTTACTCTCTGGCATACTTGCACAGACTAACACGGCTACCACTTCAAAAATCTCCCCCCTCCTTTCTTCTTCTTCTTTCATGTCCCAATCAAACCCTAGACTGTGAAAATGAAGCCACTTCTTTGTTTTGCCATTGGCCAAACCCAAGTCCTCATTGGTGCATGCCTCTGGCAACAATCAGCAGACCAGTAAATGAGCCGGATTCTGTATCTCTCCACATTCACACCCTGTGTTGTTGTCCTCCAACAGCCCCCACTTGAGCATGTTGGTCTTGCATTTAGGGACTCCAACTCCCAGCCTATTTAGGCTCCTCCAAATGATGTAGGGGGAGGTTCAGATCCTCAGCTATATCCTCCATTAATGTTGTTCCTTGTCCATTGAGTTCTTTCCCCCTTTCTTTAAACCACTTAATAAAACAAAGAGGGACACTAGTTGACAGTGTGCAAAATGGAACAGAATGCATGGGATTCAGTCCTGCCCCCATTTTGTGGATCTAGGTGTGCCTCACATTAGCACAGTGTTGCAGATGTAGCTGCTCTGGTATGCACTGCCAAGCTGTGGTACCTTTGGTTTGGGCAAGGCAGCACAAGCGAGCACTTGCTTTCCTTAGCAAGCTCACACAACACATGGGGCTCCTGCAGCTGAAGCTGCTGCTTTGTGTCTCTGGCTTCAGGATGAATTAGGAGTGAGGTTTGAAGCTTCCATTATGATTCTGGCTCTTGGTGATAAGGCTTGGAATGGCTTGAGTTTACCAGAGGTTTCTGTTCATTTGCCTCATTCCCATATGGCCTTGGTGTGTGTTCTAGACTAGGTGTGCCCTTGCTCCAGGCCACAGCTGAACCATGGGGTAGTAGCTAGGGAGCACATTTGTGTTTCAGTCATTAGAATGCAGTGAAAGGAAAAGCTGATTTCACCCACCTTTCCCTGTATATCAAGAGCAACCAGAATATGATAGAAAGAGAAGGGGGAAGATGGTACATGGGTCTTGCCCAAGTTGTCTACAATGACTTGTGTTCTTGTGTTTTGATGCTTTTGAAATGACAGGTTTATTATATAGGAATGGGGGAATTTGTCAGTTTCATTTCCCTCCTTTTGATTTTTTTTAAACAAACCCTCAAGTTTTCATTCTAGACATTTGTGAATTTGTTTACGTTCTCTCCCTTCAAAAGAAACGTGAAACTGAAATATGATTCTATCCCTTGTCCCCCATCTGCAGGACTCAAATTCAGTCAGTACAACTATTCTAAGAGCCAAGAAGAACACTTTGTGCCTGCCTGGTGTATAACATGTATGAAGAGTCTTTAATGAAAAACAGAAGTAGCAACCCAAATTAAATGCTAATGTGGTCAGATAAACAGGGATTTAGGAAGCCCTGTGTCCAGGCGAATGTCTCTTTCTCACGTTTTCCCTCATCAATCTGTCAATCAACCAAAAGTTCTTTTCTTTCTTTATAGGGAAAAGAATATGCAAATTTTGGTAAATTCTTAATGAAATGAAAATCTTACCCACAACAGATATTTAGAAAGAGTTTCCCTTTAATAGTGAAAAATATCTGTTCTTCCTAGCACAAGCATTTCTTACCTGCATATCTTGCATTCCAGACTGCTTTGTTTATGATTGGTTTCTGGAAGGTAAATGTGGCTTTAACTTAAAAATCTGATTGCTGAAACAATCAAGTAATTAAGTCATATAGTATAGATAATCTGAGGGAATGAACATTGATGTCTTTTTTTACCCCAAAGCATTCAGCAGGTTTCTTCTAGAGATTCAATTGCCTTCTGCATTCCTCATATGTCTTGCCTTTAGCATTCTGAGCAGCAAATGATCTAGCCACCTAAAAGCAAAGATAATGGTTTAACGACACACTACTTCCTCTTACATTATAGTAATATTTTTTGAGACACCTCATAGTTCAGATCATTCCTGAAAGATGAAACATGTTATAGGCGACAAACTTGAATTATTATTATTTTTTTAAAAAATCAATGTTGGATGTTGAAAGAAGAATAAGGAAGAGAACGTAGAAGGTTCATACTGTGTGATTGACACCAGCTTTAAATCTATAAATTCTGGAAAGGAACAGAACCCTTAATGCTGGCACAATGCAAATTAAGATAATGGTTGAGATGGAAATGACAGGAAGATTCTAGGAGAGATTACCTGGTCTTTAATTTGGGTGAAGAGGAGGCTTGAAACAACTGAGCTGAGTTGTGCTCTAATGGTGCCCAGTAAGACAATTTCAGATGTTAGTTAGCAGAAGCCTTGTACAGTCAAAAAGGATGAGATGGTAGTGTTGCCAACGACACTTGTGGTGTCAGAATGAAACAGGCAGCTATTAACCAAAAAGGTACCTGCCTTAAGGGCCAGAGCGTGTCAGACACGCTTTAGTAGAGTAAGTGGTTTAGAGATTGTGTGGTTAAATTTATTCCTTTGCATGTAGACCTTTGCAGTTTGTGCTTAGAAGACTGAACTCTGAAGATAGTAAAGGAGTGCATCAAATCAGGTTTGTGAGGTGCATGCTCAAAGATGGCCTCAGGTAAATTCTACTACCTGTGTCAGAAACCTCAGAACATCTTGTGAACAGATACAGGTTTTATTTCTAATCTCCCTTTGCCAGTGGGGCTGGAGCAAAACCAGACCCTCCATTTGTCTGAGGTTTCTGTTTATCATTGTTGCTCCCCCCCCCCAACCTCCATTTAGTATGCATATTACCCATTCCTGAATATGCAAAAGGTCTGTCTTAGTGGAGAGCACAGGTACAGATTTCCAGGATGGTTTCTATTACTTTTTAAATCCAAGCCTACATAGGAACTATTAATAGATAAAATGTGTCACAACATAAATATGTAATATTTAAATATGTAATGTGCTGATAATAAAATGTTAGTGCTTCAGCTTTGTTCCCTTCTAGAACAAAGGGAGTGAATCCTGCAGCTACCCATGTATTGTCTCCTCAGCACATCCAGACTACTGTTCTTCATGTAAAATGGTGAATGAAAGAGCTTACTTACTTCTGCACAAACTAAACAAAGTACTGAGGCATGGACAAAGTGATATTCAGCCACCTGAAATGTGTATTCTATGCTGGAGCTGTATTGTAATCAAGCTAATGAGTAATTTGGTCAAAACTAGATGCTATCTCCTGAAGCTTGCTCTCATGTAGGTGCTTACAGAGGAAATAGACTATATCATTTCAATTGTTATGTGAGAACTCACGTGGCAGAATGCTCCACTACTCAAATAAAAAGATAAAATTTTGCATGTAGAAAAGCAGTATGTCAAGGGGATAAATTTCAGCCTGACCCTGAAATGATAATTTTCTGTGTGCAGAGTGTTTTTTTTTATTATTTCTTCCTATAGGAGGAGTCTCATTCATCTGGACTGAAGTAGCAGAATGAAGATGCCATTTTACTGTCTCACTGACACTCAGTTCTTATTTGTTAAAAAAAGAAATAATTGCTATACTGTCTGAAAGATATAAAGAAAAGCAAGGTAAAGATTGTCAAAGATCCATGAAGACTGTTATTTGACAATATAATTGTTAGCTTTAAATATACAATTTCCAGTGACCTAGGAATGGACCTAGGGAAGGGTCTTTATAAAGAGGAACTGACTTCATTCAGTGACTGAATCACAAGTTCTCCTAGTTAGGAACCCTTTGATGTCTCAAAGGGCATTGTTAGTTTCGAATCTGCTGATAGGTATTAAAGTGCCATGGTCGGATCACTATCTGGTGACTCTGGACTTTCTGGGGCGGAAATTCATCACAGGGAGGTCAGGCCCATTAGATTGGTCCGCCCCCAGCAACTGATAGATCCGGATGGATTCCAAAGGGAACTGGGGGATGTTCCTCTGGATCAGCGACATGATTCACCTGAGGCGCTTGTCAACCTTTGGAACAGGAGGGTGACGACAGCCTTGGATGTGATCGCGCCACTATGGCCTCTCTGTACCCATAGCCAATGACCCTCCCATGGTTTACAGAAGAATTGAGGGAGCTCAAACGGGTAAAGAGACGCCGAGAGCGCCGCTGGGTGAAGACCCAGAGTGAGTCTGATTGAACATGGGTTAGAGCTGCTATTAAAGCCTACCTTGTGGCGATAGAGGTGGTGAAACATCAATATTTCACCACCCTTATTGCCTCTGCAGCGACCTTGTTTCGGGTGACCAGATTCCTCCTTGGTAGAGGGGGGTCGGGCCCCGGTTGGCAGGGATCTGCTGAGGCTTTTGCTGATTATCTGACAGAGAAAATTGCTCAAATTTGCTCGAAGTTTAATCCTGGCGTGGATAATGTAGAGCTGGGGTTGCCTGGAGCGCAGTCTGGCCAGGTTATCTGGGATCGGTTTGATCCAGTTGTCCCTGAGGAAGTGGACAGGCTCCTTGGATTTGTTCGTGCTACTGCCTGTGCATTAGATCCATGCCCCGCCTGGTTGGTTAAAACTTCCAAGGCGTTGACAGGCGGTTGGGTCGAAGCTATTATAAATTCATCATTACGGGAGGGGGTCTTTCCAGCAAATTTATAGAGCTGTATCATCAAAAGCTTGGGAAAGAGCCTTCGAAGACTTGGGTGTGTGACGCTCTTGACGTCTCCAAGTGGGATTACTCAGGAAATACGAGGTGCGAATGGCATGAAGAAAATGATGTTCTATACTGTGCTCTGGCTACTTGCAAGAAGATTGGGTACTCCATCAGTAATTCTCTAGCCAGTATGTATAACATCCAGTTAACTACATCTCATTTACCTTTGCATGAGGAAGGCTCCAAGAACGCAGTGAATCCTAAGATGATAGTACTAGATGCCAGACGTTTCCAGGTTAATGTTTCAATTCATCAAATCATTTTTTAAAGTGTGCTGCTCTTTTTCCAACTTTGTCTCCACCAGATTTTTTGGACTAAAATTCCTATCATTCTTAGCCATTGGCCATACCGGCTGAGGCTGATAGAAATGCAAATCCAAAACTTCTGGAGGGCATAAATGGAGGAAGACTATTCTATACCAACTGCTGAGTTTTCTGAAATGCAGTTGGAAATGTGTTATAGCAGCAGTAAGATTGATTTTGTTTATGTTTATCATCAAAGTCAAGTGTGTGCTAAACAAATGATACTATGATGTTTCAGAGTGCTTGTGTACGCTATAATATAACAGGCTTATGCAAAGGCTTTGATTTGACCAAGAGCTTGAAGTAGAGTTGTAAAAATGTGGAATACTGTTTAATGTTCCTGTTTTCTTGAAGGTTTTGGAGTACTGGTTACTAGATGTGTTTTGATACTGATTGTAGGTGCCAGGGGAAACATTTTTTGAAAGGGGCATATAGATTTCAATATAAAGGCATTCTGCTGTTTACATACAAACATATGTTTTTCAAATTTTGATAGTACTGTAATGTGTATTGATGTGTAATGTGTACTGACCTACTATATGATATTTATTGTACTTTACTGTTCTGTTATATTGTATGCTATTGTGTTTTTGTTTGCACTTTAATAGTGATGTTAGGGGACTCTGTGAGCTGCTCTGAGTCGGTTGAAACCGAGGAGAGCGGGATACAAATCTAAAAATAAATAAATAAATTAATAAATAAATTTAAAACATGCTCTGGTGCACCCCCTCCTGAAAAAACCATTGCTCGACCCCGCAGTGCTTACCAACTACCGGCGTGTGTCCAACCTGCCTTTTTTGGGCAAGGTTTTGGAAAAGGTAGTGGTGCGACAATTACAGGGTGTCTTAGATGAAGCGGATTATCTAGACCCTTTCCAGTCAGGATTCAGGCCCATATATGGTACCGAAACTGCAATGGTTGCGCTGGTGGATGATCTCTGGTGAGAGCGGGATGGTGGTCATCCATCTGTCCTGGCTCTTCTTGACCTCTCAGTGGCATTCGATACCATCGACCATGGTATCCTTCTGGAAAGCCTCCAAGGATTGGGAATCCAGGGCACTGTGTTGTCCTGGTTTTCCTAATTTCTGAGGGGCCGGACCCAGTCGGTGTGGTTGGAGGGCGAGGTGTCCAGCCCAAGGCCCCTTTGTTATGGGGTGCCTCAGGGCTCGGTACTCTCACCTCTCCTATTTAACATCTACATGAAACCACTGGGTGAGATCATCCGGTCCCACGGGGTGAGGTATCATCAATATGCAGATGATACCCAGTTATATATCTTGGCCCGTGGGGACCCTAGTGATGCAGTGGAAATCCTTTCCAGGTACCTGGAGGCTGTGAGGGTCTGGATGGGGGACAGTGGGCTTCAGCTGAATCCCGGCAAGACTGAGTGGCTGTGGGTCGGAGGTCCTGCGTTATCTCGGGAGTTACCATCTTTGGTTCTGGATGGGGCGGCTTTGCCCCAAACAGACCCGGTGCGTAACTTGGGGGTCCTCCTGGACTCGCGACTACTGCTCAAAGAGCAGGTGGCAGTCATGGCTAGGAGGGCTTTTGCACAACTTCGTGTGATCCACCAGTTACGCCCACTCCTTGATTGGGACTCCTTGCTCATGATCACACACGCTCTGGTCATGTCCAGATTTGATTACTGTAATGCGCTCTACATGGGGCTGCCCTTGATGACCATTCGGAGGCTTCAACTGGTCCAGAATGCCACTGCCCAGGTTGTGATGGGGTGTGGGCAGTATGCACATGCCTCACCGCTGCTTCGGGAGTTGCACTGGTTGCCAGTATGTCTCCGGGTGCAATTCAAGGTGCTGGTTATTACCTTTAAAGCCCTACATGATAGTGGGCCAGGATATTTAAGAGACCGCCTCACCCCAAGAACATCTACCCGTCCCATCAGAGTGGACCGGAGAGGCTCTCTAGTTGTTCCATCGGCCAGGGAGGCGCACCTCTCTGGCACTAGAAGGAGGGCCTTCTCTGTGTCTGCTCGGGCCCTATGGAACCTCCTGCCAATGGAGCTACGTCTCCAGACAGAACTGCTGCCCTTTAGGAAGACTCTAAAAACATGGCTGGCAGGACAGATATGGGGTGTGGAAGGTACAATGACCCCAGCACACTGGATGATCTGAGCCCCTCTCTTTTTCTACTTTTTAAATTAGTAGTTGTAGCATCTGGTGTGTTTTAAATCTGTTTTTAATCTTTCTCAGTTTTTAATTTTTAATATTTAAAAAGTTTTAGGTTTTTTAGATGGAAGCTCCCACTTCCTAATCCTGGGCTCCACCTGCCCAGGGAAGGATAAGACTAACATCCTCTGGCCGGGAGGAGGAATGGATTTTAGCTGTTTGTGCTGTGTTGTTTTTTGTTTTTGTTTTTTGTTTTTCTGAATGTAAGCCGCCCATGGTGAGTGGGCAGTGATATAAATCTAAATAAATAAATAAATAAATAAATAAATAAATAGTTTTTCTGCAAATCAGCAAATGTGCTTTACTTTCAGTGTTTTAACAAGAAAAAAGGACAAGAAAAAGTAATTTTCTTCTTCTTAGATGAAGATATAAAAATAAAAACTCATCCAAAAAAGTGATAAATTAGGTTTTAATTCATCAACTGCTCTCTTGCCCCCAATAATAATAATAATAATAATAATAATAATAATAATAATAATAATAATAATAATAATAATAATAATAATAATAATAATAATAATAATAATAATAATAATATGCTGGTCAGAGTAGTGTATGGTGCGTTTGTCTCTAGTTGGTAGGCCTTGGAGTTGTAATAAAAATCAAAGGAGATTATGTAAGTATGAAGTCTGTCCTCCCTGAGATAAATAAATGGTTGATCTTCACTTCTGTGAAGGAAGTAAATCACTGGAAATTGGAACCACTCTTACAAAGAGGAGAGAGGATTTTTCTCCCTTATAGTGGCAGGCCAAGCGCTTATGGATAAGGGCACTGCAGAGGGTTGCATTCCCCAGAGGTCCAGAAAGTAATCAGTTTCCTTCATTCCGCCAGTCTTTCTCTCTCTTCACAGACATGCTTGAACATCATCTGTCATAATGATGGACATCTTGCTGCTTATTATTAATAAATTGAGCGTTTTTCATGCAGTCAACCCCACAGATGTGTTTCAGGGACCATTGTAACATCTTTCTAATGGCTTGGACTGGTTGTTTGCCGGAGAAAGACAACATATATATTTCTCCCCTCTCACCTCCTTTGTGGGGAAACAGTTGAGCCCCCCATCTCTAGCACTCATTTAATTTGTGCTGCTTTACTCTGCTGTGACATAGCAGCCATCTCCATGACAACCCATTGTGCTGTTTGAAAGGGTGGCTGGCGTGGTGGTTACTAGGCACAGGCTGTAGGAGTACCTCCTTCATGAACATTTGCTTGGGTAGACTTCGGGAATTTATTTTTTCAGCTCTTTACTTTTCTAGCTAATATCCATGCAAAACACCTTGCCAAGAGCAGGCAGAGATCGTGCAAGAAAATTACCTGCAGCACTAATTTGCACACCATATGAGGACTTCCTTCCTCCTTGTATTTCTCTTTTTTAAAATAAATAAATAAATGAAAATCTCATTTTGGACAGGAAATTGAAATGACCCTCTGAAATAAATGTGCTGTGAAAGGACTTTGCCCATCTCTGAGTTTTTGAATCAGAGTCATGGGATGTGTGTGAAATATTCATAATTTAAAAGTTAGAGTACACAGAGTCCGATAGGAGAGGGCATTCAATATTCTAGCTGAGCAATGACTATACATGAGATCATACTAATGTTGTGTATACAATATGTTTGGTGGTAGACAGGTGTAGCATAGAGAATGTAATTTAGTATTTAAATAATTGTAATTGTTTTTAAAGAAAAAAGTAAGTTAGTAGTCTTTAAGGAAATAAATTACATTTTTAAAATGTTTGAGAGAAAAAAGGAAGCCAAGCATTTTAGAATTAAGCATCAGATGATACCTCGTAGTTCATCCAACTCCTTAATAGTACAGGAAAATCCACTATGACAACATACCTGGAAGTTGACCATCTAGAGACCCTTGTTTAATGCCCCCAATGAAGGTGAATTGTCACTTTCCAGGGTAAATGGATTCATTACCAAAGAGGCCAAGATAGTTTTTTCTAATATTCATTGTGACTCTCTATTCTTGCAAACTGTATTGATCCATTTGGGTTGTGCTCTCTGGAAGAAAAGAAGACATGTTTGCCTCATAGAAGAGCATGTCTGGATCAGGTCATAGCCCTGTCTAGCCTAGCATCCTGTTGTCACTGTAGACTATGGGAAGCTGAGGGTTGGAGTCCCTAAATGCAAGTCTAACATGCTCAAGTGGGGGCTGCTGGCAGACAACAACATACTGTGTGAATGTGGAGAGATACAGAATCTGGTTCATTTACTGGTTTGCTGATTGTTGCCAGGGACATACACTGATGAGGACTTGGGTTTGGGCAACGACAAAGCAAAGAAAGTGGTTTCATTTTAGCAGTCCAGGGTTTGATCGGGCCATGAAAGAAGAAGAAAAATGGGAAGCCCACAAGGAAGACTAATGTACCCTTCCACGTGTGCTCTTCAATTAAAAAAAATCTCAAATAAGAGTTAATAATCAGCCAAAAACATAAATAAAATAACTAGGATACAATAAATGAAAATGTGCTCTCCCTACCTCTACTTTGTAACCTTTTGGAGATATGAGTCAAGTTTCCATCCATTTACAAAGTTCCATTCCCCTTCCAAAATAGCAATTTTCACTTGCAAAGGTACCCAACCCCTCCCCTCTATTAATTAAAGAAAAACCAAAACAAAACAATAAATTCTCCCCAAATGTCTATAAAACATTTTTACTTCCTAAACCCTTCTTAAGTTTACATGTTAACTAGTCATTGATAGCTATATTCCACAGGTCATTACACCTTGCTGGGACTGAAAAGTACAGTACAGTAGTACCTCTGATAACGCTAAGACTTGGTTCCACAAGACTTGGTGTTATCCGATTTTTAGTGTTATCCGATGCATGTTAAAATCCTATGGGATGGATCGGATAACATTAAAGCTCCATAGAGATACATTGTAACTGCACAGGCTTTACCGGTTGTTATCCGATCCATCCCATAGGACCTTAACGTTATTCGATCCAATTCTCCTCCCCAGATTACTTAACGTTATGCGATTTTAGCATTATCCGAGGTAAACATCTGAGGTATTACTGTACTGTATTTTCCAGTTTTTTGCTACTAGTCATCTTGCTGCTGTGAATAAATTCAGAATTAATTCTTTCATTGTCCAACTTCATTGTTCCTTTTCAATGTTGACAAAAGTACAGTTTTTAGACTGAGCCTTTGCACTTACTTACCTTAATTAAATAATTTATCTTCCTAAATCCAACTGCCAAAATTTCTGCATATTTTCAAATTCATCCCACTAGGAAAATAAGTGAGAGAGCTGAAGATATATGGAGTTGAAGCTTGGACATTGACTAAAGCATCTGAAAAGAGAATCGAAGCTTTTAGAATGTGGATCTACAAACAGCTGCTGTCTGAGTTGATCATGTGACTAATGTAGAAGTATTGTACTGGGTGGATAAAGAAAAATAACTGTTTAAGACCAGTAAACAAAAAAGCTCCAATGCCTTGGCCATAGCATGAGGAACAACATAAATTTTATAAAATATTAGAAGAAGATCAACAAGATTTTCATAAATCATTATGAGGAAGGAAATATTATGGGAAAAGAAATAGGTACCAAAGTTTGGAATAATATATTTTAGATCCATTTATAATAGTTATTTATAATAATCATTACTATAATTCATTATATAGCTCATTAATATTACAAGAACCCCTAATAATGCCAGTGGAGGCCTCTAAAAGTGCCAGAGCAAGAATCTTGCATCTCCCTCAACACCCAAAGGGGTAAAAGATGAAGAAAAGAAGAGGAGATAGCTTGTGAATATATAGAATATAAAGATATTAAAACCCCTCTCTGTAGGGATGAAAGATACATTAATATTTGAGGCTACAACTTTTATTGAGGATTCAACAGTTGCTCCCACAGCCTCTTTCCACACAGTCTCAAGGGGCTGAGCTTTCACTAGACCCATGGACACCTTTCTCCCATTGAGGGCCCAGTTAATTCTCCTGGGATGCTCCACAAATCTGTGTTCTAGGAGGCAAGGGTGGGAGACAAGATTCTAGCAGGGAGAGGTGAGCCATGTCCTTTGCAGCAAGGCCCTGTATAAATGGGTGAAAGGAAGCAGGTTCCATAGCTTGTCCCAGAGGAGTCCCTCCACATCTAGGCTTCTTCCTATGTGCATTTCTTATTCCATCCTTGGAGTAGATGGGAGATGTCTCGGGGAAGGAAGGGTGAACATCTCTGTTTCTACGTGCTGACAGGGCAACTGGACACAAAGAGGGAACACTGAACATTTTGTATTCAACAGCACAGTCCAATCCCTAGCCATCACACACACCTTGACCTCCCAGTTCAGGTTCCTCCATCCTCCCTGTCTACCTTTGCCTGTTCTTTTAGACCTGTCTCCCTAGCCTTGCTCAACTGCCTTTCATTAAGTGGCTCCAGCTGAGTCAGCCTGTTCTAGAAGGTTTGTTCCCTGAAGGTCTTTCCTCCCCTGTGAATACAGCTCAAGCAGTCCTTTGTCACAGTGAGTTTGAAATTGATATTTAAGTTGATTCAAATTGTTACAAGATGTGTTGTAGTCATAGTCAGAAGAAAGGTACTTACTGCATTCTCCTTCTTCAGCTGCTGTATCTGTTCTGGATACAGTATTGGCTATCATCATGGCGATAGTCTTCTTGTTCTTAACTCCTTGGAACAGTTCTTCCGAGGATGTGCCACACCAGTCTCTCAGGTTCTTCAACCACGAAGTCCATCTATGTCCAGGTCCTGTCTTCCCAGGGATCTTTCCTTGCAGAGCAAGTTGGAATAAAGTATTCTGTATTTTACTTGCCACCCCTTTTACTTCAATATTATTGTCATTGTTTTCTTTCTATAGTATAATTTCTTCAAATCTAGTCAAATCCTATTTCTTTTAAACCAGTCTTTTGTCCACTGCTCTAACTGGTGAGATTAAACCAAGATACTCTCTCTGCTCCTAATACTTCTTATTTGTTCTTTATTTACCATATTTTTGTAATCAGTCTTTTAACCTTTCACAGTTACAGTTAAATTTCTGTTATTGTTTAATGCTATTATTAAATATTATGTTTTGTTCTGATTATGGTGTTGATTATCTTGTTCTTTTATTATGTAGTTTGTCATTTTATTATGTTTTGTATATTATTATGTGGTGCATTGCCCAGAGTAATTTTATGCTAGATAGACAGTATATAAATCAAATGAGCAAATGAATTTCCCCCCTCTAAACCCATTCTCCAATTTTGTTTTCAAACATTCTAGAGATTTCTACCACTAAATGTAGTGGGGAAATTGAAGAAATAAAATGTTTTTCTATAGTGGTTCCAACTAACAGTCAATTTTTTGGCTGACAACTCCAACAGTTCTTTAATTAGCATTGACAAAGCTGGACTGAAGAATGTTACAAACTGGTTGTATATAAAGGGTATCTTCCATAGCCCAGGAGTGACTCACTTGGTCAGCAGAAACTAATCTTGGGGGTGGGGGTGACGGCATGGCCACAGAATACTAAACTGGTGCCTGCCTGTTCTGCCTAAAATCTGTTCCCTGATAAGAGCCTCCATGTAGAAATTGTAATTTGGATGGTATTTTACAGTATTAAGATTCTGTCAATCTTTGCTGTGAAGCAGAGGATGAGTTTTATATCTTCCCTTGCTAAATTAGCCTCCTACACACCATCCAAACTCATACGACCCCTTAAGGCCCCTTTCCTCATCATGCTGCTAGGAGAGACTGGCTTGGCATGCCACATCTCTCTATTCTCCCAATTAATCCCTTTTCTATTAAATGCTGTTATTGAAAAGGCTGCTTTCATTTTCAGTCTGCCAGCTTCAGATCTGGGCGTCAAAACCAGTTTGTATGGAAACGATCGGTACTGCTTTGTTTTCTGTGAATTAGCTCTGATAAATGACAAAGGAAAACTAAGGCTTAGAATCTAGTTTGATTTTAATTTAGGATATGAGAAGAAAAAGATGTCATGAGTCAAATTGACTAATTCTAGTTAATATTATTAATATAATTGCCATGGAGATGTGATAGAGAATTTCTTAAGTATTTCAAGTTCTTTAGATGGTCTTAGATGAGGACAGCTTTCATGATGTCATTGGTAGCCAATCTGACATTCTTGTGCTGTAACCCATGTATTTCAGAGCCCTGTTGAATCAGTCCTGATCCAACATCATTAGCCCAGCATCATCTTTTTCAGATTAGTCATTTAGATCCTGAGTGTATTCTGCCAAATCCAGTCTGGCCAGGTAATAGAGTAGACCATACTGCCAGTGACTCAGTGCCAATCGCCAGGTGGTGGTTAACTAACCTGACAACCCGGAGGACTGACAGCCTTGGGTAGCAAAGTCCACAGGGATGGGTGATGGGCCCCAAGTGGATTAAATCCCACTTGAATCCATCTTGATGGAGGGCAGCAGCTTAATTGTATAATGCCCTGGGGCTGATGTGGACTTTGTGTGCCAAAAGGGCTCAGGACCAGAAAGTGAATAATGGAACTGGAACAGAGGTAAGGGTGTCACACTGTGATGAAGAAGGCAAATGGAAGGTCACTGCATTATATTATTTCCAGGACAATCTTCTATGGCTGATCACCATGAGGATAACCAATATTTGGATCAGATACGACCAGTGGTGGGAGGTCAAAATTTTTACTACCCCACCGTGATGTCATCACAGTGTGGACGGAGCTAATGTCATGATGTCATGATGTGGGCGTGGCAAAAGAATTTTTTTAAAAAATAATAAAATAAAAATAAGCACACACACACACACACACATACCCCTCAACCCACCCACCCACCCACAACACAAACCCGTGAATAAATTAAATAAATAAATAAAAGAAAAATTACATTAAAATACACCCACCCACCCCAAACATAAATCTGTATTTATGGTACTGTGGTAGTATGTCAATATAGGTAAATGTATTAAATACACATTAAAATACACACAGACACACTAAATCCAAAGGTGAGTCACTTACCCTGGGGAGCAGGCTATAGGGAGCTTCAGGCTAGCAGCTTCTCTTCCTCCTCCCTGCTTGGGAGGACAGCAAGGAGGCTGTGCATACACGCCAAGCACTGTAGGCGTGCATGCACAGTGGGGGAACCAGTGAAAAGGTAAGCCCCAAAGGTGGTTCCCTCCAAAAGCTGCTACCGGTTCTCTGGGACACTGTGAAAAGTTACTACCACTTCTGGCGAACTGGTGAGAATCTGTTACATCCCACCACTGGATACAACACTTGAAGAAGTAGAATTGGTGTTTAGCAGCTTCCTACTGCTCAACATGGATTTGTTTGTCATGATTGATAGCCACAAATCAACTGAACCTTCTCTGTTAATGTGTCTGCATCTTCATTTGAAGCCATCAGAATTAATAGCCATCACATTTTGTGTTAGTCAGTATCCTATATTGGCTACATAAAGTGTGGCTTATTAATTACACAAAGTAATTAATAGTTGGAAGCATAGACAGTCCATCTGACACAGCAAAAATAAGTCCCCCATTCCCTCTTGGGGGAAACGTGAAATACACTCTTGTCTCCCAACCTATTTTAGACTTCAGTGATTTTTTTTTTTTAATAAGAATTGATTTCTGGTTTTGAAAATACCTCTTTACACCTAAAATAGAACCTGAGGGCTTTAAACATGGTGAGAGCAACCTTTCAACCTGTGGAATATGTGAGGAATTTTTTGAGTAAAGGAAATAGTTACAGAGGCAGTAGGATAAGTTAGCAGTGGATGCTGAAAGAACTAAGCAAAAGAATGACCTGAATGGATATGAGCCTCCAGTCTGCCAACTCAGATCCAGGAAGAGCTTTATGGCAAGAACAAACACTTTTGAGGATATGCAAGTGCAAAATCAAATTAGAAGTTGGAGGAAGGTGCTCACAGAACAAAGAATAACATTAAAGTAGGATACAGTTGAGGAACTCAACTTCCCCATGTCACTTAGAGGACCCTGAATAGGCTGAGGGTTAGAATCCCTAAATGTAAGACCAACATGCTCAAGTGGAGGCTGCTGGAAGACTACAACCCACTGTGTGAAAGCAGAGAGATACTCATTTACTGGTCTGCCAATTACTACCGGAAACCTGTACCGATGAGTATTTAAGTGTGGCCAACAACAAAGCCAAGAAGACAGCTTAATTTTGGCAGTTTAAAGTTTGACCTCCAGAAGAAGTAGGATAAGTGTGATTTGCTGAGGTTCACAAGGGGCAAATGCGGATCCCAGACACCTAGATATTGTACTCCTGCTCCGAAAAGTCTTTACTTAGACTAGTGATGGGCAAATTCTATGAGACATCTCACCCCAACCTACTTCAAGCAAACACTGCCACTCCTGGAACACGCTAGGAATAGAAAATTCTTACTTCCATTTATTACATTGGAAGTTTGTTCCCCCAACATTTTGGCATCGAGGCATGGGAGGAGCTCTGTTAAGTATAATAACAAAGGTGTGGGGAAAGCTTTCAGGTCACATGGGGCTGTGAGCCAGGAACTGTGGCCAAGGATTGCCACCCAACCTCCAGCAATGCCTTGCTTTTAGGGCCTCTCAAAGCTAGATCCTTGGTCCTGGCCAGTTCTGCATAAATAGTGTCTGATGCTTTCTCAGAGTGAGGCAAAGAATGCAACAGCAATGAGAAGAAAGGAAAGTTAGAAGTAATTCTTGTCTTTGTATCTCAGGCAGTAGGAATGTTTAGGCTGCCATTGGCATGTCTGGATAATGTCCTGGAGTATCCCCCCCCCCTTTTCCTTTCGTGCCCTACAGATAAACTTTCAATTAAGTAATTTCAGGTAATACCTGGGGGAGGAGGAAACCATTTGGAAACAAACCTGTGTCTTGATACAGAGCAGCATCAATTAAAAAAAAATCCATCTTGAATTATTACCTGACTATGATTAGCATTATTTCTACATGGTTGAGAGCGGACAGTATTCTTGAATTGCAAGGTCTATCAGCCCTCACAAAAACACACAACAGTGCAGGATGCTAGAAACTGAAATACAAAAATCTTCATGGGTTTATTGTTTGTCCCCACTCTATCTCACTAGAATGAATTTATCTGTGTGTGTGGTTTTTTTCCCTACTGTATTCTCCCAGGTAATCTTGTTAGAGCCAATCTCATTAACCAGTTAGTACTTCCAAGGAGTCAATCTCATTTAAGAAATCCTCTTGCCTCTGTTGATCAGATCTCACCTCTGTTGTGGGGATTTAACTCTGGTGTGAAAGGGAATTCTCACCTTTTACTCCCCTGACTTTTCTCCTCACCATTAAAACACTTAAGTCCACAGATTTAGCTACTAACTTCCATAACACAATGGCAGTAGCTGCTGTTGCTCTTCTATGAGCAAGGATAGCTCAGTTTTGCATCTGTTTCTCCAAGAAGACAATGTAAAGGCGGTAAGGATAGCTTCTAGCAGGAATTATAATCTCATGAAATTGTTTGGTTTGTCTTAAAAGCCACAAAACAAAGTGAAAGAAACCCTGTACTCTTTATAGTTTATGACATTTGTTGTTAACCATGTACACAAAATATATGCCAACTCAGTATTGTGCAGTGTAACTTTAACCTAGGCAGCATAGCTAAGGCCCTTAAGTATCCAGCAAGTGTTAAGCATAATACCCAACAATAATTGCCAGTATAATAATACAAGTGGTTATTGTTGGGAAATTGATGTGTGAATGACAGAGTATGCCAAGTGTTGGGGAGAGCTTCTTTACATTTCTCTATGTATGTATCTGTACCATCCTTTGACAAAGAGAGGATGGCTGGCTCACTGTCACCCTGTGAACCACATGACCAAGGGGGCAGGATTTGAAACCAGGTCTCCCAAGCTCTAGCCAGACATTCCAACCACTGCACCAGAATCATTCTCTTGCAGTCTATACGCATGTGGCTGGGTAAAGCAAATTTCAGTTTTACATTCTCTTATCACTGAAGAGAAGCAGCCTGTGAGACAAAGTCCCTCTATTTCCTCAAGTTTAGATGGGTTTTGGTCAATATTACTCCTCTGTCAGTGGCAGTGGAGGATTGTAGAAGAAAATGGTAGTAATGAGTTTGAATAAAACCGAGAGAGGGAAACCGAGTACAGTAATACCCCGGATAACGATTGCATTGGATAACGCTAGAATCGGATAACAATGCAAGTTTTTTGGGAAAAACTTGCATTGGATAACGATTCTTTAGCGTTATCCGAGGCAATGGTCTGCAGGGGTGGTGGTTTGGGTAGAACTTCTACCCAAACTACCCCCCGCTACTGCAACTGCAGTAGGGTTGGGGGAAAGGCGCGCACCTTTCGACCGACCCTACTGCAGTCGCTGTGAATGAAGAAAGGGTGAGGAAATCCCCAGCTTGCGCTTCACGCCTTCTTCATTCACAGCGCTTGTAGCTTGGAATGCAGGAACGGGGGAGAGGTGCGATCTCGCACCTCTTCCCCCCCCCCACTTCCTGCATTCCAAGTTAGCACTGTGCTGGGTGGTTAGGAATACCCACCCCATCCCACAAGGGCAGTGATCCATTACTGCCCTTGTGGGGTGGGGTGGGTATTTCCCCACCCCACCCAGCGCTAGCTTTAAAAGCAAAATGATCCACAGGAAAAGAGACATTGTCTATTTTCCGCTGGATCTTTTTGCTTTTAAAGCTACGCTGGGTGGGGTGGGGTGGGGGAATACCCACCTCACCCCGCAAGGGCAGTGATCCATTACTGCCCTTGCAGAGTGGGGTGGATATCCCCCCCAGCACTAGCTTTAAAAGCAAAAAGATCCAGAGGATCCAGTGGATCACTGTCCTTGCATGGGGGGTATTATCTCCCCCACCCAGCACCAGCTTTAAAAGCAAAATGATCCATAGGAAAAGAGACATCGTCTTTTTTCCTCTGGATCTTTTTGCTTTTAAATCTAGTGCTTGGGGGTGGGGTGGGGAATACCCCCCCCCCCGCAATGGCAGTGATCACTGCCCTTGGGTGTGTGTGGGGGTATTCCCCCCACCCCCCAGCACTAGATTTAAAAGCATTGTCTCTTTTCCTCTGGATCATTTTGCCACGCTATTTTTGAAGTTCCCCCACCCTCCTGGAGGCTGCAACAAACCAAAACATCAGGATTTGAATCCTGACATTTTGGCTTGTTGCAGCCTCCAGGGAGGTGGGGGAACTTTGGAAATAGCGAAGATCGGGTCCCCCGACCTCCCTGGAGCTGGCAGGGGGGTCAGGGAGCCCGAAATGGGTAAAAAATGGACTTTTTTTTACCCATTTCAGGCTCTCTGACCCCCCTGCCAGCTGCAGGGAGGTCGGGGGACCCGATCCAAACTGTTTTCAAAATTCCCCCACCTCCCTGGAGGCTGCAGCAAGCCAAAACGTCAGGATTCAAATCCCGACGTTCTGGCTTGTTGCAGCCTCCAGGGAAACAGAGCTTTTTTTTAACGTTGTGCGATCAATGCATCTCACAACGTTAAAAACCGGATAATGACGAGACTTGTGGAACCAAGTCTCATCGTTATCCGAGGTACTAGTGTATTATAATAAATTAGGCTAGAAGTCAGTTGCAAGATAGGCTGAAGTAGGAGGCCATGTTGGAGCCCTTGTCCACTGGAATGATTGTTATTGTCAGAGTCTGAAGCATGGGCAGCTGACAAATAACACATGCACAGGACCCAGGGCAACCAGGCAACAGGCCTGATAGTAACTGTATCACAGTTCAGGGTCCATGTTCAAAATCAAACCAGAGGGAGAGAGGAATATCGGGTTAGTTGGGACAACATGGCATAGTCCAAGAAAGCCAGAAGTAAGGTGACCAAGAGTGCTGACCAGTCAGAGTACTTTCAGGGTCAAGTCCTGTAACAATTGTTCCTAGGGCCACTTTTGAGGGCAGGAGGAAGAGCTGCTTCTTATAAAGTGTGGCCTCCATGTAGAGGCCATCGTGATCCAGGACTTTCCCCAGAGATCTCAGGTGGGACCTAGTAGCTACATCAGGCTGGGGGTTGGTCTTGTGAGCATCAGAGCTACCTCTGGGGAACTCATCCTGCAATTACCAGAGCTATCTCAGATCCACGAGAGTTACTGGTGGTGGTAGTATTAATTTTGAAATTCAGGTTTGATGGTTACAAATCAATGAAATGAAAATTTTACCACTGTCTTTATTGGAAACTAAGCAGGCCAATGATTTACAGTGTTGTGAGATCAGTCTTTTAAATTATTTCTTCAGTCCAAAACTATGTAAGGAAAGGCATTTGCAGGATTGCTTTAGCCCAGGCATTCGCAACCTACGGCCCATGGGCTGGCCCCGGCCCCTGATGCCAATTCATCTGGCCCATGTCACCCTTACCGCTCCTGGAAACAGAAGTAAAACACTCCCACTCATGTGCAGAACACTGATGTAAATGTGTTCTGTGCATGCATGGGCATGTTTTACTTCTGTTTCCTGTGGGAAGAGCCATGTGACCAGCCCGATCAGCTGTCCAGGGGGCATGGTCAGGCCTGCAACCTGAAAACATTGAGAAACCCTGCTTTAGCCAGACCCAGAGCACCTTTGAGAAGGATAGGGTACCTCCATCACACAGAGAAGCATATTTCTCCTCAGAGGTATGCTAACACTAAATAAACTTTCCCTGAGAAGCTTTTAGCAGCTTGATCGACAGTCAAGATGACCTGTTCCCACTCACTTTAATTAACTTAATTACTCCTAATCTGCTTTGTGTTTCTACCAGAACAAAAGACTGTTTCCACTATTGTCATAATCTTTTTCCCATACCCAATTTGCATATGCCTTGAAAGCAGAAAACAGTTTTGTTTCTTATTATTAATGTAACCCGAAAACATGTTTGAAATGCACCATACATGAAATAGTCCTTTTTGAAATGTAACATCCAATATAAGACGAAAGAGTCCTTTTAAAATGTCCTTATCCAAACTCTTATAAGTCCTTTTAGTTATTTTCAAATACAGTACTGGGATACAGCAGGAGGATGTGACAAAGTCACTTTGCATTCTTGACTTTTGTTTCATGACATTAACTTCCCTTGGGCACTGGAATACTGAAAAGTCTAACTATCAGAATCCATATTTTGATAATTCATTCCTTGAATTTCCTGACATCCTTCTCTGTTTACTTGGTTACCAGGTTTTTCAGGATGCTGACCACTTTGGTCATTGTGCTGTTGCTCCTGCATCCTGAAGCTGTTTTGTATATTGAAGGTTTAAGTTTCTTCAGGTTTAGAGACCAGGGCTTTGGTTCCCAGGGTGGTGACTGTAGAGGGAGGATAGAGGTCAGTCGGAAGGGGAGGTAAGCTTTATCAGGATGCAACACAGAATTGAGTGTTAACGTATGTGACTATTCTGGGTCAGGGTAAGACTCTCTTCATAATATTTCAGTGCCAAACACTTGTAATACATTATATGTATTATATGCTTGTGTCATATTGCACTGAAGATGAATGTTGGCCTGGGCTCCAGTGACTACCTGGCTGGTACTGCCTTCTATCCTATTAGCTTTCCAGGATATCAGCTAACACTGGTTCGGTTTTACAGAGTACATTTTGGTATGCTAATTTCTCTAGTGAAATATGATACCTCTGCCTTACAGTCATGTCTCCTTATTCTCCATCACAAGAATAAAATGTCCAGGACAGAATAATTATGTTAAAGCCAGGACTATTTTGTGGCAGAATATCTAAAAAAGCCCTCTTTTCTATGTTAGCTCTGTTAGCTGTCTCTTGCAATTAGGTATTCTTACAGTTAGGTGCAAGGCACAGCATAATTCTGGACAAGCACATGTGGAGTGATTGGTTTTTAATGCTGAGTATGAAGTAAATTTTGGCATTTCTCTCCCTCTCCTCAAGAGTGAATAATGAAGTAATTTAAGAAAAAGTACTATTTGTTTTAGAGTAAGCATCAGTTTGCAAATTTGACGGGATTTCCTCTCAAGACTATGTCATTCTGCATTCCACAGGTTCTCTTTGTAAGCCTTGGGGTCAAAAATGAGCTTCATATTTCAAATGTAAGGCCAGTCCTAATTTTTCACGTGGGTATTCATCTCCCTTGATGTGTGGTTTGACATTGGGGTTGTCTTCATTCTTTTCCAGGTCTTCACTGACTTGTCCTCATTGCCTAAAGCAGAGCAATACCTTTGATCCCTTTCTATGCATCTCGCTGCCCATTCCTTTACGTCAGACCAGGTATGTGAGCCATATATCATATTTATTCAACTAGTTTCTAACTGGGGAGCTATAAAAACAGTCAATATCTAGTCTAGGCACATTTTTACATCTGTTCATCCACGAATCTGTTCTCTCACCTGTATAGATTCATCTGTCAGTGTTTTGAATTCACATGAAATACACAAGCAAATATGAAATATATATTTTAATCATGCTTGCTCTCTAAAATGTGCTTTTTTAAAAAGTAAATTCTGCTTTCAATTTTTCTGTTTCTTTTGTTTTAAAGCATTTAAAACAACAACAACAACATTTTGGTGCATTTTTTCATTTTAAAATTCTGCCAGAACATTCAGAAAATGTGAGCTGCTAGCCCTCCGACACCATTAGGGTTTTATTTTGCTGTTTATTTTATTTTGCTGTTTGTTTTCTTATGTTGATGTTATTTGTCTGTACACTGCCTAGAATGGGAAATATCCCAGGTGAGTGGTATAAAAATATAATAAATAAATAAATAAATAAATAAATAAATAATTGTGAAATTCATTGAATGACTACATTTAGATCCATATCATGGCCCAGAAAGATAAGTTTATTTTAAAATTTGCAGTAAAAGAATTCCAGAACCATCTTAGTTCCCTCTGTCTGGACATTCTGCTTCCTAGACAAGAGTAAGCATTTCACTTCCATGGTTTAACTTTGTCTATTTTGCACCGCCAGGGGTTGGGAAACCATTTTATTTTCCTTTCTTGAGCAATGCTTAAAATGACATCTGGGAGGGAATGAGTCAGGGTAGCCTGGAAAGATGGTGAAGACTTCTTCAGTGCCAGGTTGACAATCCCCAGGAGATTCAGAGAACTACAGAACAAATGGAGAAAGTTGGGAAATGATAGTAAAAACCTTCCTGAGGGTTGCACAAGTCTTGAGACAAGGCTATTAAATGCTTCACCCAGTGCCTTTCAGGTTCTTTTTAGGAAACTGGGAGAAGAAAATATTGCACACATCTCTCTCCCTGCCTTTATGTCAGATCTGTTGTTGTTCAGTCGCATAGTTGAGTCCGACCCTTTGCGACCCCATGGACCACTGCACATCAGATCTATTTACAGGCATTTGCTGGTCACCCTTTGAGTACTTACAAGCAAAGCGTTTGCTTCTACACCATCCTGGTTTCCCAGATATTACTATGCTTTTAGACTTTTTGTAAAACTCTAAATAGCTTCAGTTGTTTCATCTAAATTAAAGTAGCATGCTAATTATTCTGTCATTGCAACTTGGCATATTGGAAAGCCCAGAGGGTTGAGAAGAAAAGCAAGACCCGTGAAAGTGTCGTGTGCCCCTGTCCTAGTAAACAAGATATAGAACGGCTTTTCCCAGATAGGTAATGTTGCCTGTTTTTGATTAGTTGATCTTGTTAGAGGGAAAGTAGAATATAAAAGTCACTAATAAATAATGATAAATAAATAATTTGGCAGCAGGCTGGAGGTGGCAGCTGCTCACACTGCCTAAAGCATCATGCATTGGCTGCAAGCCTGCTAGAGGGTTTTTGACTCAAATGTGGGCTTATGAGAGGTGTTTGTAGCAGAGGGAGTCAGGACTGTTTCTCAAGGTGTGGAGAAAGAAGAAGATGACCCTCTCCTCTAGCTCTCTCCTCCCATCATTTTTAGTGGCCCCAGTTACCTATGCTGTTGCGTTAAACAAAAGTTGTGACTGTGTTTGGAAGGGATGTCGCATTCTTTATTATTGCCACAGGCATTCTCCCTTCTTTGAATGAGATCAGACAGTCTGTTGGCACACAGGACTGTGGTTGACAGAGACAACTCTCTTGTGCTTCAAGCCGTTTCTGAGAGAACTTCCCTTGTTCAGGCCAGAAGAAGGTTGTCCTTGCACCAGGTTAATGCAGGGAAGAACTACAAACAAGTGGGTGGGAAGGGAATGGGGAACAGAATAGTACCCTCCAAGTTGGTTCCAAAATGGTGGCAAAGCAAGTCTGTGAGCTTGGATAGCATTTCCTTTCTTTTGGAAGTAAGGGGCTGTTTATATCAGCCAGTGCAGGCGAGCAGAATCTCTCCTACAGAGACCGCAGATGAGTAAATGACAATTTCCCCTCCAGATAAAAACCTGCAGTTACAGTCATTTGCTACCTTGCATCAAGGATATTTCTAATTCTGTACGCTGTGATTGATGGCAGGTGCTATTCACTGTGGCCAAAGAGTTTTGGAAAGTTTCTCAAAGCTCCCATTTGTTAAATGTTACTACAGCCAAAAGGTATGCAGGTTCTTCTCAGAAGCCTTTCAGTCATAGAGTATATACCTTGTTCTCCAGTAGCCCTGAGCTCTCAGTATCATGCTGGGACTGAGGCTGTGCTGAGAAACAAGATGAGTAATGCCCATGTTTCACATTTCTTGTGAAGTGGCAGCTGCTTTGTCAGGAGTGGTCATGAGAGGCTGCCTTCCCTCACAGTCTGTGGTCCATCTGTCCTTATCTGTTGTTACTGAGGCAGCAGTGATGCAGGTTTTTCCAACTTAACACAGGTGCCACTTTAATTCAACATAGCCCAACATAGGTGTGGTTAATTATACAGTACAGTATAACTATTTATAAGCAGAGGAGGTCGGTTGACAGTTACCTCGCTGCTTAGACTCCCCTTAAGCCCTTCAGAGTATTTCAGCACCTTCTTCATCCAGTCCACACTGTTGCCTGGCATCTTTCCCACCCTCCCCCCAGTAAGAGGGCTTGCAGGGTATATTGGCACATGCCTGGCATTCAGTCTCCTTCAAAGGGCACCCACATCTACACAAGGCCACCCATCCAAGGAACTTCTTTAAAGAAGAAGTTCCACCCCAGATGGAGGTGCAAGTCTGTGCTGACCTGTCCGGTCTTTGCCCAAGAGTTGCTTATAAGCCTCCCAGCTAATCGGTATCAGCTGGGAGCCTTCTTTGGTGCCTCACCCTGGCCTGCCTGCATCTCAGGTGTATCTGTTTCCTAGCCTTCTCCCAGACTGAGGGCTGATCCCTTTCAGAGCCGGACGCCTGATCTGACAGGTCAGCTGCCGGGGATAACAGACTCGGGACAGGCACAGGCTGAGACTCCTGGCTCAGGGCATCCTCAGGCTTGGGTGCAGGCAGAACCAGACTGGGCATAGGGAGTACCCCCTGATCCAGCTCATCTTTGGAGTCAGAAGAGGACTGAATCACAACACAGTCCATCTGTCCATGCCCTGTCATTCTCACCTCTCCTCCTTTTATATCTTGATCTCCTTCCCACTTCCTTCTTTCCGCCTATCTCAGCTGCTGTATTCCTTCTTGGATATCGTTTAACCCATTCCACTCTGCCTCCACAACTGTTACTCTTTGCTCCTCCTCCTATTCCTCTTCTATTGTCAAGAAACCTGTGGCTTTCTCCAAATTGTCATGACCTCAGTCCACAGGGGAGCTAGAGGTCTGGAAGTGCAGACCTTCATCTGCAGGGAATGATGTGCCACCTCCCATTCTAGAGTTGCCAGCAACAGGCTTTTAAAAAGAGCATATAAGGGCTCTATCTGAAAAGTTGCCCATCTCTGCACTAGAATGATAATCAGGTGGCTAATCTGGGGTAGATATGAGTCAGGCCTAACCTATTAGAGTTCCTTATTTTACTTTGGTTTAAACTCAAGAATGTAAATGATAGTTGGGTCTGTAGTGGTGGCAGGAGAGATGGGTGGTGCTTTGTATTCATTGCTAATATAAAGTAATGCATGTGTGATTCACACACCCCAGTTATCACACACTGATGCTTGATTAAAATTAGAAAATCAGTATTAATCAAGTACTCATCCTACTGATGAACAATCATCATAAGTATTGGGCCAAATTTGTTTTGTTACATTCATATCCTACCTTTCACCCTGGAGCTCAGGGCCTTTCTCCCCATGTTAATTCTCAGAAGTGTGTGTAGAGCAGTATAGATTGAGAGATGGTGACTGGCCAAAGATCCTCTCTAGTTCAACACTCTCTCCTGCCCTGCCCCACTTGATGTTCCTCACCCCTCTTCATGAGGTTCCTGCTTTCAATGTCCTATGCATTTATGTTGTGCAGACATTGAGGTCTTCTTCCACAAGATGATGACCATAGACTTGCATCTGTTGGTGTGCTCCTTACCAAAGGAGTAGGCAGTAGGTTAAGCAGCCTTGAGCTAGGTTAGGTTGGGGCTCTCCTGTGGCTGAGTAGCTGGAAGTGGCCAGGTACAGCACTGTGCCATCCCTTCCAGAGCCTGGAGTTGGGGCAATGCAGCTGTCTGGAAGAGGTTTGACAGCTGGAATGCTGACTGCCATCCATGTTTATTTATTTGACTTTCATCCTGTCTTTGTTCTAGAACTAGGATTCAGTGCTTCAGGCTTATGGCAGGACCCCTTAGCTCTGCAGCCGTCGCCTTGGTTTCTTCATTAGGCAGTGAGTTTCCCTTCTAGATTAAGAGGCTCATCCACGTTTTTCAATATCTTCATACATGAGGAAATAGCATGGATAATCTCTAGCCCCTCTGAATTAGCTTTCTCAAAAATGTTACCTAGGATGGTCCTGCCTGTAACATTTCAGTGCATGTCTTACCAACTGCTGGGCTTAAATTTGCCTCCATTTGGTTTAACTGACAAGTACAACAGAAATTCCCTACGAAAGTGCAGTACTGTATTTCAAATTAATACTTTCTTGTCTTTCTGACCTTACGTTAGAATCTTTCTTTCTCTCTGTCTATTCATGTAATCATAAACATCACAGGGTTTCCCCCTGGAAACTGCCTAACATTAAACTTTTTAAATTTATATTTTATTCATCTGCAAACTTGATTAACTGGTTAGAATTTCTCTCATTGAATGACAGCCATAGTTAAAATATCCTGGATTTTTATTATTATTAATTGCCCTTGTGAGTAAAGGTCATTGGCATATGGCCACAGATTTTATTTTACAGCCTCATATGCAAATTCATGGTATACCCAGGGATTTCCAAATGGCAAATCTCAGGGCCATTAGGTGCTGCCATGTCACAGACCCCACCAATGGGTAAGAGTGCAGATGTACTGAGGATTCTGCCTGACCATTGGCTTTCGTTATTGATTTTTGTAGTTCCTTCAAAGAGCACCGTTTGTTCCAAGAGGTACAGAGAAAGGAGTTTCTGGGGTACTTCTCTCCTGTCCTTTCTTTAGGAGGTATGCCTTAGATCTGTGAACCAGACAGCAAGGGAACTAGAACAGTCTTTCTGGTTTTAGCACTGTGGGATGAATAAGAAATAGTGTCAAGGGAAGAGCCTGCAGGTTGGAAATTGCTACTTTGGCAGGTGTTTACGCACAGCAGGGAGCCAGGAGCCTGAAACTGGCAATCTCTTAGGCTCCCCACTCCCAGCAGAAGGTCTACAGTGGATGCCCCCTGGGAAAATCAGAGAGCTGGGAAATGAGAAACTGACAGCATTTCCTGGCTTTGCTTAAGGAATACAGAATAAGAAGAGCTGTGCCAGTCAGCTTTTCCTAGGATGGTTTCTCTTATTACAGGATTATATTAAATCTTTCTGAGTTCACATAGAATTGTTAGGCAGAATTAACCATTAAGATTCTGAATGGCAAGGCTGCAAATCCATGTTCACTAATTAAGACGGAATCCTCCTGAATTCAGCAGTCATAATCCTACTCACATAAAGCTTGCATAATCTGCCTTGGCAACATGTCATTAACTGATGAAGGACTGGGGTGTGTTTCTCTCACATGTTTAGTTGTATTTCCAGTTGCACAACCAAGATACTCCCTGGCATCTCATCAATTAGCTGTGTGGCTAGTTAACTGAACTTTACATGGACTCCAGTAGGATTTTAACCAGTGAAACTTCCTCTCCAGTAAAAAAAAAGAATAGGACTCCACTGTGTAGCTAACAGCTTTGTTCTATATATATTTATTTGTATGGATATTTATTCAAAATAGCATTTAATTTATGTAGCTTACTCCACAGAATTATACTGTACTCCAAAACGGGCCCAATTATTAGGGAAATAGAATTTTATCTACAGGCCACATTTGTATTCATGTGTTTTCCATTTCTTCAATGTTACCTCATCCCAAATTATCTCTTTATTCAAGGATTCCAAGTTTTTCAATGTAATCAATCTGTATTCTGGAAGAAATGGAGGAAGGGAAATAGGAATATATATATATATATATATATATATATATATATATATATATATATATATATATATATATATATATATATATATATATATATATATATATATATATATATATATATATATATATATATATATATATATATATATCCTTTTCTCTTTATCCAGCTCTCTATTTTCAGTTTAAATCCTTACAACTCCCTACAGACTCTTGGCTTTATCCATGCCTTTGTTTGGACAATAGTCAGGATTAACAATGAGACTTCCTCCATCAGAAGGACTCTACCACCTGAGCCCTTGATTAGGAAGGGATGGAAGCAAGTATTTCCACCTATCTTTTAATTTCTCTTAATGCATTTTCTGTGGCCTGCCCTTTTCTGGGTAAGAACATTGTGGATAAAAACTCCTTTGTGATGCAATTTGAGTAGAAAAATAGGCAGCCAGTTTTGTAACTTTGATTTCCAAGACAGCATTCATCAGCTCTTTGTAAGGAAACTCCCATCAATGTTTGTGGATCCTAATATTCAAAATAACATAGACACACATCCAATTACTTAATTGTAGAATATTTATTCGTTATTTATAATGTCTTGTTATAGCAGACCTATAACAGTCTCATCTGACTTACAAGGGCTTCTTTTTTTAAAAAAATACAAATCTCATTTGGCACCCTTTAATTTTATCTGACTTAAAAGAGACATGCTGATTGGTGTCAGTGCATAGCAACTGATAACAAATCACTGTACCTACTACCCTGAGGATCTAATCATGTTAGCTAAATTCTAATAGATGCACATTGTAGCTTAATTGGGCCCCTCCATCATGATTACTATAGTGGCTATTGATTGCTCAATGCTGCTATTGCTTAGAGCCAAACTATATATTACTTTAAATTTGTCAGTTAAAGTGACATCAGAGGGTTTTTTAAAAAACCCTCTCTCTCTTTCTCTGCATGTGTGTATGTGTGCCATACATGACCAGATCAGAACCATGACATACAAGATGGTTTTACATTCACATTCTTCACTGTGATTTTGGGGGGTGGGGAATGGTATCAAATGTTGCAAGCAGAGATGTTTGGTTTAAAAAGAACACACCATTGGCTGTAGAGAGTTGTTTCAGTTTTTGAATATTGTTGTTTGGGAAGGTGCTTTTTCTTCAGGATTAAGGAGGGAAAGGTTAAATCTTCTCTTCTTGCATACATGGTATTGATTATGATGAGAACTCCTGATATTTTGCTGCTGCTGCTATTAAAATTTGCTCATGTTGCTCCAAATAGCATACTTAAACAAGGGTGGACAAAGAAGTACACTATAATCTTCAAATTCCATGATATACTACCGTATATGCCGAGGTACAAGACGACTGGGCATATAAAACAACCTCCCAACATTTCCATTCAAAATATAGAGTTTGTTATATACTCACTGAATAAGACTACCCCCTCTTCCGCACACCTTCCACACACCAAATAAAACGTAAAAGAACATCAGATTTGATTTCAACATGTTAATTTATATTCAATTGCTTATGACATGCAGAAAAACTGTCACAAGGCTGTATGTTATCAAACATGTACAGTAAACATAAAACAGTGCAAGTTTATTAAACGTAATTCACCAAAGACAATTCACTAAAGCTGAATGGAACAATAAACCTATGGGAGCTGCCATGCTGTTTGTTTTCTAATCTGTTAACCAAACTGGAACTGACAATGATAGAAGGGAGATAACAAATAGAGGGAGAGAGCAAGTGCCAGGCAAGTCCCTAGCAAGTTTGATGGCGTGACAGTTTCCCTTTAAAAGCCTTCAAACTCCTGTTCGTCATCTGATATTAAAAGTTTTTAGCCGATCCATCCCATAGGACCTTAAAGTTATTCGATGCAATTCTCCTCCCCAGATTGCTTAACGTTATGTGAGGTAAATGTTATGTGAGGTAAACGTAATGGGAGGTAAATGTTATCCAAGGTAAACGTTATCTGAGGTATTACTGTATTTTATTTAACTGAAGTGCACCCGATGTACAAGATGGCCCCCCCGCTTGGAGGCATGTTTTTCAGGGGTAAAAAGTCATCTTATACCCCAGCATATACAGTAGTTCCCTTCTATTCAGTATTGTTAGATCTCATCTTGAGTACTGTGTCCAATTGTGTATGCCATGTTTTTAAAAGGATGCCACCAAACCAGAATAAGTTCAAAGGAGAACAACAAGGATATCAGGGGACTGGAAATCAAACCCTGTGAGGAAAGACTGAAGGGTTTACTCTTGAGAAGATTGAAGGGCGATGATGGAACTTTTCAAATACAGTGGTACCTCACTTAAAGAGCATAATGTGTTCCACAGGACTGCTCTTTAAGTGAGTTTGCTCTTTAAGCAAATTGGGTGGCCTTCGGGCGGTGTGTGTGTGTGTGTGTGTGTGTGTGTGTGTGTGTGTGTGTGTGTGTGTGTGTGTGTGTAGCGAAATTGGGTGGCCACGCCCACCTCCCTGTCCTGCCCCATCAGGTTTTGTCCCTGCAAGTGGTTCAAAGTCTCCCTTGTATACCCCAGCATATACAGTAGTTCCCTTCTATTCAGTATTGTTAGATCTCATCTTGAGTACTGTGTCCAATTGTGTATGCCATGTTTTTAAAAGGATGCCACCAAACCAGAATAAGTTCAAAGGAGAACAACAAGGATATCATTGCCATATGGCAGGCATGTCTAGATCGCCCATGACGTAGGTTCCACTCATGACTTTGGCACCGCCCACAACATAGTCTTCGCCCACAGTGTAGTAGTGAAAATTTTTGCTGCCTACCACTGGGCGGAGGGGGGGGGGATTGTGAACCCCGATTTAGTTCTTAAGTAAGTTTTTGGTTGGTTTTAGTTGTTAAGCAAGGCAACTATTCAAAGAAAATTCTGCTCTTTAAGCCAGTTACTCTCTAAGTTAGGTGCTCTTTATGCGAGGTTTTACTGTATTTGAAAGGTTGTCATACAGAAGAGAGGCCGGATCTATTCTTGATCATCCTAAAGTGCAGGTTGTGTAATAATGGGCTCATGTAACTGGAAACCAGATATAGGCTGAATGTCAGAAAATACATCTAAATGGTTAGAGCAGTACAGCACTGGAACCAATTACTTTGGGAGGTGCTCCAACACTGGAGTCTTTCAAGAGAAAATTGGAGAACCATCAGTCAGATGTGCTTTGAGTTGGATTCCTGCATTGAACAGGGGGTTGGACTCAATGGCCTCCTAGAACCTTTCCAACTCTATGATTTTATGATACTACTGTATGATGAAATACTCTGGCCAATATTGTTTTGCAAGTCTCAACTTGAAAAGACCCATTGTCTCAAAAGGATTTTTAGAAGTATTGACTGATCATTTAGCAATTCATTTAGTGCATCTATTCTCTAAGACTAGAAGTATAATGCTAGCCAGTGTCACTATTCTGGTCTTTATGTAAAGGTCGCCCTTGCTCAAACCATTAAAATTCAGCTTCCTGTGCATTTCTTTTTCATGCTGTAAGATTATGTTTGTGGTTCCAAATCAAAAGGTCTCCCAATCATCTCTCCAATGGATATGGGGATCTACAATAATTCTAGATACAGTACTACGTATCATATATACTCGAGTATAAGCTGAGGTTTTTAGCCCCAAAAATGAGCCCCAAAAAGGGGACATGGCTTATACTCGGGTCAATGACCACAAGGGTCCCAAGACCATGCTGGATTGAGATGTGCCAACAATTTAATTAATTCTACCATATTTTCATGAATTTTGATTATTGAAACTCACTAGCAGCTGTTGCATTTCCCGCCCTCAGCTTATACTTGGGTCAATCTATTTTCCTGGGTTTTCACGTGAAAATTAGATACCTCAGCTTATATTCAGGTTGACTTATACTCAAGTATATACAGTAAGTTAGTGATGAGTGGGAATTCATATTATTCCTGCAAAATTCAAAGAACATGCACTGTTTTTAATTTTTTACTACCCATAATTACCGATGAAATTTTAAAGCTATATCGAATGTTATTTCTCTATGCTTTGAAACTGTAGGGCTTGAGCAACTGGGAATTGGCAGTTTGGGCTTCTTCACAAATCACACATTCTGATTTGCTTGACTCTGGTCTCCAATAACACTGCACAACAACGATTTTGCTACTGGGAATAAACACATGTGATTTACGTGATATTGAGTGTGCTGATTCCAAATCTGAACTCAGAATTTGCCGATCACATGCAGATTTTAAGTTAGAGGTATGCTATAGTTGTTCAAATAGTCAGTTACTGGGGAATGTAACAAGCTGAGCATACACACAAAATTCCAGGCAAATTCTGTGAACAAGATAAAAGAAAGCCAGTTAAATAAGGATATGATTTGATGGAGAAATAGCTTGCTTTTTGGACTCGTTGTGGCATGGTCTCATGTCAGCTTTTTTCCAGGGATCACATGATATACAAGAAATCTCAAATCTGTCCAGTCCTGCTCTGTGCCCAAGCTGGACCTTTTTTGGTCCAAAGGCAGGGTTGATCTTTTTGGGCGCTGTCTTTCTCGACTGAAGGGTCGCTCTAAGGGAGCTTGTTCCCAGTGAAGGGCTCCTTTCCAATTCAGTCCAATCAGGCATGATCCTTTCTGGCTGTATGATCTCACCCTAAGTGAATGCAACCATGGCAGGGCATGGATTGTCTATGGAATTCAGAGCATTTTAAGTCCATGGTTATAAGCTTTATCCTCTCCATTTTCCCTCCTAGGCCTTTGAACGTCACTCTCGTCTTCCAGGCCAAGAGCCAGCGGTTCGTGCGTGTAGGTCTGGCTGTGCCTCTTTTCAGCACTGTGGCAACGTTGAGGGAAATGGTGGCAGCAGAAGGCAAGATTTCTCCTGACCAGGTAAGCTAGTTGGCCTTCCCTTCTCTTCCCCCTGTAACAGCCTTTGCCATTAAGCAAGTGATAAAGGTTTTCCTGTCTCACCTGGCTTCTCCCCACTTGAGTCTGATAAAGAGATTTAAAGGCCCAGCGACGGCGGCAGCAGACCAGAAAAAAAAATGGAAAAATTAGGGAGGGTGGCTTTCTGTTTTTTCCCCCTAAAGCCTTTTTTATGTCGTTCCCCCCCCCACCGCAAAAAAAGAAAGAAAAGAAAATGGAAGAAAATAGATTATAGAATATTTTACTTTAGCATGATGAATAAAATATTTAATATGTTTATATATTTTCCAAATCATTTCTAAAAACTATATACAGTATAGCCCCAGAAAATAAGTCTTGATTAAATTTTGTGCTTAGTCCCTCCCACATACTTTCCCACTCCCTTAATTCTTTTTGTGGGAATGGATGGGTTATATCTATTTGATACTGTGGAGTGGAAATATAAATAATTTTCTTTGTTACTAATGTTTTTTTCTGTTTTTTTAATGGTTTGTTTGTTTTTGCCTGCTCTACTTAAACTAGGAAAACTAAAGAGGTTCCATCCATACAGTTCAGGAGATTGTTGCTCCTTTGGTTACAGTTACAGATTTTTTTAAAAAGAAAAGACAATTCTGTTTTTGTAATAATTGTTTGAATACACTATATTTTTAATATACCAATTATGATAATGTTATGCCAGATCAAATTGTAAGGTAAGGTAAAGGTTGCCCTTGCTCAAAAACCAGTCATATCCAACACTAGGGTTTGGTGCTCATCTCTGTTTATAGCCAAAGAGCCAGTGCTGTCTGCATTTGCAGACATCTCCATGGACATGTGGAAGGCATGCCTCAACACCGGAGTGCATGGAACACTGTTTACCTTCCCACCAAAGTGGTACCTATTTATCTACTTGCAATTTCTTGCTTTTGAACTGCTAGATTTGTAGGAACTGGGACAGAGACAGGAGCTCACTCTGTCATGCAGTACTCAGGTATTGAACCCTGACATTCCAGTCTTAATGCTCAGCATCTTAAACACTAAGCTACCACAGTCCTTAATCAAATTGTACATAGTCATATTTTATGTTCCTGAAGTAACATTGACTTTCAATCTGTTTTTAAAAATGGTAATGTTGTATTTTTACATTCTTTTCAGAAAATTTCTGGTGGTTTTTCAGGACACACAATCCCCCCCCCCCAAAAAAAAAAGAAAGAAAGAAAGAAAGAAAACAGGATTTCCCCCCATGGCTTCAAAATTTCCTTAAATGTTACATCTCTAGTCTGATCTGTTTCATTGCAGGTGATCCTGGCTGAACTGGCACCATCAGGCTTCCAGTACTCCCTCTCAGATGATAAGGATCTGAACACCATTGCAGAGGGCGACAGCATCTATGCTTTCCAAGCTTCACAGCCCTTTAAAAGAAACAGCTCTTCCCGCCTCTCAGGTATGTCTTGCCTTGGGGTGGGGTGGGGGGGTGGAATAATAGTACCTTGCATACTTAAGAAGTTATTCCCCCTCATTCATTCATTCATTCATTCATTTATTTATTTTGTGCCTGTAATGGCCAGCCATTAGGGGTAATGTGCTCCATGTATTTATTTGTTTGTTTGTTTGTTTGTTTTCTATACAGCCCATCTGGCTATTGACCCACTCTGGGCAGTAAACAAGCAGAGAAACCAATAACAGAAATATCTGCAACAAATTAAAACCCACTACCAACAAATACCTCACAAACTAAAATAATTGGCGTATCTGGACTGAACCTAACTGGCTAATATTGATAAGGGGACAATGCCAGGAAATGCTTCCTTAAAAAAGAGTGTTTTAGTTGTTGTTTTTTAAAATAGCCAGTGATAGGGCCTGGTGCAGCTCCACCGGTAGTGTATTCCAGAGCATTGGTGCCACCACCAAGAAGGCTATTTCTAGTTCAAGACTTTCGAGCCATCCTCGGTGTCGTCACCTGGAGCTGCGCCGACAGAGATGCAGGAGGTTATTCTGAAGGAGAGACACTCTGACAGATAACAAGGTCCCAAACCGTATAGGGCCTTGTATGATAACATTAACACCTTGTATCTGACATGGTAGGCAACAGGTAATCAGTGCAGGCCTGCCAAGGCTGGGGAAATAAGATCAAATTTCTTTAAACCTGCCACAAGCCTGGCTGCTGCATTTTGGATCCGATGTACCTGTCAAGTCCAAAATGTGAGATAGTGCTATTCTGCTGGATACACTCTACAGTAAACTTTGCCCCACTGCCTAGTCCTTTATGTGGCATTGCTCTAGTCTGCTGAACTAGCAGATGGGCAGCAGCAGCACTTAGGAAAGGCAAGTTAAATTACATCCTGTAACCTAGCCTATAATCCCTTCTGTCCAAAGTAGCCCTCCATTGTATATTAAATTGAGGTGCTTGGGGCTCACGTGCTTAAGTCCTTTTGTATCAGGTGGTGGAAGAAAATCAAGTGGAAAGTTTTATGTATATATCAAGAGTGAGAAGGGGTTGGAAAAGGGAGAGGGAGGAGAAAGATGCATTGGTATAGATCAGTATCTATGTTCCTCATGCTAATGGGTTTAAAAGGGTTCATTCTCACTTTTCACACTTTATACCAACTGAGGGCAAAGACAGAAGAGAGGTGCTAGTTGCAACAGTCTGATTTAAAGAACCATATGTGACTCCACCCCCATCTTATTTTCCTTTCCCCCCAATGGTGGTCACTTCTACTACAAGAGACTCAAAGGAGAGAAAAGGAACAGGGCAACAACACTGAGGGAAGGAGTCTGTGTCCCCACACCACCACCACCTGCCATCCACACTTTATTTTTGCTTCAGCCATTGGCTGTTGTCTCATCTACCCATCCACATTCTGGGCACCAGCATGTAAATATGAATGAATGAATTGCAGTTGAACCAGACTTCAACATATACACCCACAGAGAGATGGAGGAGATTGTCCATTGCCCCCATCTGGTTTGACTGTGAAGAAACTGGATCACTCTTTGAGAGCCATCTACAATGGCAGCCATTAGAAGACCTATTCAGAGAACAAGCAAAGGTGCTGTACCAAACATAACAGCCACAAGGCTTAACAATTAGCTTAGTATTTTATCCAGTGGCCTCCAGACTAATGATAGTTAAAAGACATCATGTAAGTTGCTGTCGTAAAAGAGGACCTTTTTGCACAGTAGCATTTGGAAGCTTATGGGAAGGGCAGGATGAGGCCTGCTGCTGTTTGAGGGGGACTGAAGACGTTTGTCTGCCATGATGAGATAACAGTGAGCCCAGTAAGTTGAAGTGAAGGCTGGGTCTATCCATCACTCTGCTCTTGTCTTTTCCTGCTTGTGCAGATTAATAGCAGTCGCAGCAGATATCCTCAGGATGAGTGGGCTTTGGGGACTCTGTAGCTCTGTCACTTTAAAGGCTTATTACTAAGATCTATTGTCCAGCAATTGCATCATGAGGCCTCTGGGAAATACTCTTTCCCCACAGTGTCTTTTCCTCTCCTCTTTACAGCTTTATTACTGAGCATGAAAAGGTATTTATTTCTCTCCATTCTGTCTGTTGGCTGAGCGAGTGAGCCCTGCAGAAATGTCATATTTTCTAGGTTCCTCACTGGAGGCTAGGCTGCTGTATTAAAGGGGGAGGGGAAAAAATCTGATATTATAAACTGGAGTGCCCAAACTGTTCGGGCTGCAAGCCGGTCACATGGTTCAGGGAGCTGGTCACTACGGGCACCTTTTACTTCCACTTCCAGGAGCAATGAGGGCTTTACGGGCTGAATAAATAGGCATTGGGGGCCAGATTTGGCCCCCAGGCTGTAGTTTAGGCAACCCTGTTATAAACTGAATTGTTCTTTCGGGGGGGGGGGGGAATTATATAAATGATATAAATGAGGAACCCATATACAGTATGTAATTTGTCAGCATCCTGGCCTGCTTTGCTTCCAAGGGGTTTTACCCGGTTTGGTAAGTACAAATGACTGTTTCTTTTCACCTGTCACTTGGCAATGTGTTATTTAGTCCCTTCCACCATTTTTGTTTGCTTCTGTTGACTCATACTGAAGCCTCTAATCTGCTCAGGAAGACTGAAAGATAGTAGGGGTTACAGATAATTCATGTTATATGAGTAAATGATGCAGTTCTAATTGGGCAGGACCAGACTCCTTAGAATACATATTATCTGAAATCCTGGTTCTTTGTTATGCATGTGGAAGACAAACAGTGTAAATGTAACAGCCCCTTCTAGCTGGCAATTGACAAGTTACCACTAGAATTCTTGGTTGCAGGCACCAGCTTGCTGGTTGACATACTTTCGAGAATCCCAGTAGGGATTCATTAATTGTCAGCTAGAAAGGATTGAGTATTTTGGCATTTGCCTTCTGCATGTATAACAAATGAGCAAGATTTCAACCATTGTTTCAAAGCACCTCAACCGTAGAAAGTTGTCTTCATCAGGATAAAAGTTGGAAACCTCCATTCTGGTGCATGAAATTTCTGAGAACATAGAAAACTTGACATGGAGTTGCTTCAAACAGGGTCTTGGAAGCAATGGGTTATTACTGCTCACTTGTAAAGAGTTGTCTTTCAAGGGAAAAGCAGGACAATGGGCATTGCAATAAAGGGCTTGACTATAGTATAATTTATCCCACAGTTTTTGCAGCTATTACCATACATAAGATACAAGATAAAGCTAAACGCAAGTAAGCCCAATCCTTTTTCATGGCCATTTATTGTGTTTTGCTCAGTGGACAGGGGCAACTACTTTTTATGCCATTGCATTCTTGCTCTTTTTGGCATATGTGACTGAATGTCTTGGTCTGAAGGAGCAGCAGTGGGTGTGTCATAGGTGCTGTTGATGGCCAAGTCCTCATTGGGATGGGAAGTGCCAGGAAAGCCTGGTCATTCCTTTCCAGTGAGAACCTCTCCACTTTTCATGAAATAATTTTTAAAAACCTCACAATGGTCATGTCAAATACAGTGCTGCTTCGGATCAGTGCACTGTCATATGTCAACTTTTTTTAAGGAAAGAAGTTGAAGGTAAAAGAACATTGTGAAGAAGGGGGCAGGCTTTCATTCTGTCAGGCAGCTGATTGAACCAGGCTGCACGACAGCCTTGACTACAGGGTTTTGAATCATTAGGGTGGACTTGACAGGCAGGGAGGTTGAAGAAATCCTCCCCATGAGGTTCTCTATTGCATTAGAAATTCAGTGGTGAACTTTGCAGCTCCCGCCACAATGCCTCTCCTTTCTTTGTTTTACCAGGATGTGTCCCTGGTGTGCCACCTTCTATTATCCTCTATCCATGGACATGAAGCCAAGAGGGGAGGGCATGAGTCTTCATCAAGCTTTATGGGCTATATCTGCCTTCACTAACACTCTCTCAGCCACTGCTAGGCCTTGGCATCTTCTTTCTCAGGCCGTTGTTGTGGGCCCAGAGGAGTGGGCGATGTTCTCAGTCACTGCTGGGCCTTGGCATCTTCTTCCTTGGGCCGTTGTTGTGGGCCCAGAGGAGGGGGCGATATTTTCAGCCACTGCTAAGCCTTGGCATCTTCTTTCTCGGGCCTCTCAATCAGCCTAACCCCATTCACAACGTGATAAATATATCTCAGAAGAAATGTTTACTTTTGTAATGGTGATATCAAACATAGCACTGGTTCAGATCAGTGCTGTATCATTAGTCAAAATTTTAAATTTTGCTGGCGTAATAGTCTGAAAGGAATGGATGAAAGGAAAGGTTAGAGGAGATGGTGGTGTTACTACAATGGGAAGCTGTCAACATGGTAAAAAGTTTTGTGTAGTGTGGACTCTTGCAGTGGGATAATTATTTCAGTGTGAACATCCACAACAATTTCAGCATCAGAAAATGTCTGGGGTGTAAGGTAGAATACTCCCAATTAAACTGAAATAAACTCCATGTGCGCAAAATTACAATTGAAAAGTAGTACAACAGCAGCAAGAACATTATTTTACCAGTATAACAAGTAACATTTTTCTCATTGCTTTCAGTGAAAAATTACCTTTATAAGTAATTTGAGATAGTTTTAGAGGCATTTTCAGTGGTGGGATCAGCAGGTTTGCACCACTTCACCAGAACCGGTAGCAGAAATTCTGGCTGGCCCTGCCCATCCAAGTTTTGAAATAAATTAGTCTTAATTCAAGTGCAATGCAGGGCTTTCCCTCTGGCCATGCCCACCATACCACGCCCACAGTATGGTAGTAAAAAATTTTTGGAGCCTACCACTGGGCATTTTGCTAGGAAATTTTTAGGTTTTATGCCCATCTACTCTCAAGTGTAGAGGGAGTGAGAGAGAGAGAGAGAGAGAGGAAGATAGTGAATAAAGAAACAAGTGAAGCTGTAGTTTGGTTTTTTAACATTTAATGAGTAGCAGCAACAAACTATTTTTTGAACACTACAACTAGTAATGGAAAGTAATTACTTTTTAGAAGTAACTTTTCAGTAGCTGCTTCAAACAAGCAGTCTCTCATGCATTTGGACCTGGCCTTGGACAATGGGCAAAATTCTTTCTATTTAATTTTAGTACATTTATCCAACCACATCCTCAGTTTTTCAGGTTGTTCAGCATTAGGGCAGTAGATTTCACTATAACATATTTTTGTGTTTTTTAAAATTATTTCTTATTGGTGCTAAAGATACATAAAACATAATAAATTGGCATTTTGCAATGAGCAGCTACGTTGTTCTGCATGTCGATACATAGGCAGTATGAGTATAGAAGGACATGTTGTATTTAAAAAAGAATTTCATTTGGTATGTTTCATTCTCTTCATTCCAACTTGTTACCAACACAGATTACACATTGTTTTGACCTTTAATTATAGTGTAAATTGTAATCAAGAATAAGATAGCAATAGATCAGAAACTTTTTAATAGGGTAAGTATAGAGCCTAAGCCAGTTTGGCTGAATTGTTTTGAATCCTGTCCCTGGCATTATTGGGAGCTCAGGTTCTGTGATGGGACTTATATTTACAGCAGAGGAGAGAAACATATGGCCGCTCCTCAAGTGACTGTGTTTCTATGGGCTGGGATCCTTTGAGGAAACAAGGTGTGGAAAAGCAACCACACAAGTAGGCTGTCCTTTGTACAGCCAGCAAA
The DNA here is from genome assembly GCA_030440675.1 of Furcifer pardalis. Classification (NCBI taxonomy): domain Eukaryota; kingdom Metazoa; phylum Chordata; class Lepidosauria; order Squamata; family Chamaeleonidae; genus Furcifer; species Furcifer pardalis. Next base: position 62,068,451 of record CP126893.1, on the reverse strand, counting down.
GTACTGGTTGCAAAATCCTGGGTATGGCGAGTCACGTGACTGATTGCTCTGTGGGCTGACCACTGGATGAGGGGCTGAGTCTGTGATTGTTCTCACATCCATGGTTTTCAGTTATCACCCTGGTTGTGGCTCAGTTCTGTTAACTAGATGCAACTATAGTGAGCCACTAAAAGAAAAGGTTGTTTGAGTTTCCCCTGGGGTTGCAAGGGGATACAGCTATACAGTTGTGCCTATTGCTGCTTCTTTCCTGCCAGGTAGGAGCAGTTAGTTCCAAGAAGGAGAAAGCCAGTAGGTCTATGCAATGCTTTAAAAATCCCTTAGGCAAGACCCCAAAGGAAATGAAAAACCCATATACAGTAGTTGCTGTGACTGTATGAACACAAATGTATCTGGTAATAATCTCAAAAGATTTAACTTGAAATAGCACAGGTGAGCAGATCTTTCCATCACCATCTTGACTTGCCCTATAGATACTTTTATATGGCTGTTTGCTGCAGGGGGGCTGGGAGGAAACATTTGATGAAATTGGTCTAGAGATGGCCTTATTACCCGTGATCAATAGCATTTTTACAATTAGCATGTTAGCAAATGGGGATATATTTCTGTTTGGGGACTGATACAAGAGGTTATTTTTAGCTCCCCTGGACTTGGCAGCCAGCCAAGTCATTCCAGCTTCAAAGGGTCAGGTCTGAATCAAGTTAAATTGGCTTTTCTGTCTGTAAATGCCGCTAGAGATTCAAGGAGCTCAGGCCAAGAGCTGCTGTGAATTCTGGATCGGCAGAGGGATGGTGTTAGTTCAGAACCTTGCAAGGGACAGAGACGCAAGCCGGGGCAAAAGGAGAGATCTGTGCCTCTTAAAATGGGAATCTGGAAGCCTGGGCAAGAGAAATCTACAGGATTTCATCCAACCTGGGACTGTGAGGAGGATTTGGCTATAAGAGGCAAGAAGCTTTAAGCATGAAGGGTTGTTTTGCTCTTCAGCTTATGTTCTGCACTAGAGCTTTTAGGGAGAAAATACATCCCTTAGTAAATCTTGGTGGGTCTGCCTTTGTTAGGTGATCCAGAATCACTGAACAGGATGATGGCCAGCCATATTAAAGCCCATAAAGTTATGGCTGCCTTTAAAAGCAACTCTCCCCTCATCTATCCAGTGACACGAGAGTAGAATAATGCTGAACAAGTTGCTAACTCCGGCTGATGCTCCAACAAAAGCTACTGTATTTGGTTTTTACAGGCTTCCTGGGTCTTTCTATCACTACAATAAACATATCCCAGCAGTCATCCATGTGTTTATTCATAGCATTTATGTGTCAACCCACTAGCTGGGTTCCCTGAACAGCAAACATCAAACTTCCGATTTAACAGATGTCTGTTTGTTACTTCTTATTTATTTCCTGCTTTTAAAAACATGCCAAGATAGTGCACATCAAAGATTAAAACACACAAATAGTTGTTTTTAAAACCCAAGTAAATAGCATTAAAAACAGCAGAGTGTGGGTTTTTCATTAAAACAACAATAACAATGCAATCCAAAATAAAAATAGTTTCAGCATTCATCTGAAACTGAAAAGTTGTGCAGTATGCTGGATATCTGTAACATTTGTCTACCTGGTGAATTCACCCTTTCACCTGCTGTTGGTCTCACCTATGGCCTCTGTCCAGGTTCCATTCCTAACCATTCAGAATCTCCCTTCCTGTAGGCCAGGGTTTCTTACCAAAGTTTGGGATATTTAATTTAGCTGTGGACTGTCTGTTGGCCTCAACTCACAAACTCCCTGGATACTGGTCACGTTGGATTAGATTTATAGGAATTGTAGTCCAGAATATCTGGAGGACACAAGATTGCCTACTCCATTGGTATATGTGGTAAGCATTTAGACATGCAATCCTCAACTCCAGCCAGCAGCACTAAAGCCTAGAAAAGGCTTTTCCTTCTTCTTTCTGCTCATTTTGTAAGTTTGCCAGAAATGTTCTTCAAGATCATCCACTCTAAAGAAAATCTTAAGCTGCAAACTTAGTTTTGGGCTTCAGCAGGTCAGCTTGGAGAAGAAGTCAGCTGTCAAAAGGAGATGGGGGTGGGTTGAACTGAGCCTTGGGCTGGCAGAGAGTCTGTCTTCATGGCTGTATTTTTGGAAGAATTCGCATTCCATATGAAAAACAAAGAGCAAGGTTTGAAATGAAGTGCAGTGGCAGTGATTTATTGCCTCTCCAAGCTAAACAAGTGGCCTTAATTGAAAAACATTCGTGTGGGCAGATCTGGGAGAAGGAGCTTATGACAACCTTGTATTTCGGGACATCTCTGTTGCCATGTGGTTTTGATTAATTATGTACCCCAAATCTGGGCAGATGGAGAGATCAAGCTTTAAAGTGGGGTGCAGATTGTACTGCTTTATGCCTGACAGTTTATGGCCACACACTTTGCTCATCTAGTTTTTTTGGGGGGATTCTGATATCTGTCTTACTTAGTCATCAAGTTATAAAGCTATTCCAAAAAGTTATAAAGGATCATTTTGGATAATCTAGCCACATCTGTCTTCTGAGGCATGATAGTGTGTATTTTGTGAATTTCCATTTGATATGTAATAATTTCTAGAGATAATGACTCTGTCTGATGAAGTGAGCTGTAGTCCATTACAGTAAAACCTCGGATAAAGAGTGCCTCGCTTAGAGAGCGCCTTGCTTAAAGAGCAGAATTTTATCTGAATGTTCACTTCGCTTAATAACTAAAACCAACCAAAAACTCCCTTAACAAATAAATTGGGGTTCGCAATCCCCCCCCAGCCAGAAGTCACAATTGGTCACTTACAATGGTGTTTCGCTTAAAGAGCAAACTTGCTTAAAGAGAAATCCTTTGGAATGCATTATGCTCTTTAAGCGAGGTACAACTGTATTCTAATTAAACCATATTCTATTCAGGAGCATGATTTCTGTGAGATGCACCTTATCAGTCAGACTTGCAACTTGAATCTGTGTTAACCTTCCAATGTCCATTAGTATAAAAAACCACTCTAAATTCAAGAAAGTAAAAGTGAAGAAAGGACATGCTGTGACATATCTTTCATCTTTGAATAGGCACCTCTTCCAAATACATGTTAAAAGCATATCTAATTTGACCCTCACACTGTTCTTTTTTTATATGTCTAATCAGTATATTCCTCTGTGGCTTATTGCTATTAATATAACCCTTTCTGATAAGGCACAAATTCCACTTCTTTATTCTAGTTGATCTTAAAGGATTGCAGGCTTACCTTACTAGATCTTCTCATATTCCAGTGTTGAAATCTAATTGACAGCTCTGTGGAAACAAACTTCCACTGTGAGACATCATAATTTGAAATTCCACCCCAGAAAAAAAAATAAGATAAAAAAGTCAACCATGTCTCACAATAGATTGAAGAGGTCATAATTAGCTTTTACAAAAAAGTATTAATTTACATCCACGGCATTGCGTACTTTGAGTAGGACAAATATTGCTTGAATGTTATCATTCTATTGTATACCATATGACAATGGTGGTGAACCTATGGCACGTGTGCCAGAGGGGGCATTCAGAGCCCCAGCATAGAGTTTGCCCCATCCCTTTGCCCAGCAGCCCAGTGGGAGCATTTACTCCCTCCTCCTAGCACAGAGTTCACCCCGCCCTTCTGTTTCACCACTCTTGGTCTCTAAAAGGTTCACCCTCACTGCCATATGACTACCCTTTTTGTATGACTTGGTGGATACTGAATTCACCTGTTCATATTGGGGCCTTACACTGGATGAGAACAGTTTAGTACTACCAGGAGACAGGGTTTTATTTATGGAGAGTTCATCCATTCTAGCTGATAGGTAAAGCTTCTGTTCATTTTCTTTACTTACTCCACTATAAAAAATAATCTGCACCTTCATCAGTATAAATACTGCCTAAGGACTCTCTGCTCTTTACTGACAAAGGAGTTCCTTGTAGGAGATGTCCATTAGAGGAGATCTTGCTAGGAAATGTATTCACCCTGTATCTTCTTTTTCTCCAGGTTGCCCCCAGAGCCTCCCATCCTCTCCCAACTCATCTGATCCAGAAGCACAACGTTTGGTCCACAGTGGGGCCGTTTCATCAGAGTTTCTGCACCATGGTGGTGGCGGCAGAATCCTACTCCTTGTCTGTAATGTTGCAGGGGTAGGGCAACAGGCAGTGAGGTGAGTCCTGGAAGAATGGAGAGCGTATGCTAGACTGTAGAAATTTCCTTAGGGGTAGCCATGTTAGTTTATGGTCTTCTCCGTGAGAAACAGTGGGTTACAATAAACAGAAGCTTATGCCAAATGAAACTTGTTTAGCCGGTCAAGTGCTGCACGACTCTGTTGTTTTGGCTGAAATTTGCTCAGCCAGTGCCTTTTCAGGAAGCCCTTAACCTCCTTCTATGGAACAGAGAGCTTGGAAGAAAACATTGGGCTAGACTTTATACACAGCTCCTGAGTCAAAAGCTGTGCTGCGTTTCTCTGTCGGAAACTGATCTGATCCAGGAGTTCCCAAGTAAGCTTTGAAGGCAGAGTTTCCTTTTAGACTTTCCATGCTGTGTGACATTTCATGAGGATATTTCAAGGTCAAGTGCTTAGAAAAGACAAGGAAGAACTTAGTTGAATTATATAGCTGGGCTTCTGCTAAGGCATTTACTGCTAAGAGAAAGGTACCTTTCATTCTGCGTTTCATGTTCAGAAGCTAATTAACTGGCAAATGAATCTGAACATTGGAAGTGGCATTGCATTCTCCTTAGCACAGTAAGCTACTGAAAAAGACAAAGAGCAGGCCCTGTGACTCATAGCATTCTCTTTTCAGCACCTCACACACTTCGTCATTTCCTCCCATCTTCTACATCCTTCCTCTGCCCGACAGTAGGGCTAGCCCTGTTGTATGGAGGAAACAAGGCTTTACAAATACACCAAGTCCAAGGAAAACCAAATGTGAGATAGATTGACTCAATAAATGAAGCCACACTATTGAGTTTGCAACACTTGAGCAGGCCATTGAGGACAGGATTTTTGGAGGTAACTCAGTCTTAGGGTCCCTGTGGGTTGGATGCAACTTGATGACACATGAAAACAGCAGAATCAGTGTTTTTGCCAATATTATGGAATTGGGCATATTTCTCTCCTAATGTCAGCATTACTTATACAGTATGTGAAAAGCATTGCTGTGGGGTTTTTTTTAGGTTTCAAGCCTTGCCTGAGAAATCTTGAACTACCAGCATTGAACTTCATGGGGTATGGAAGGCAATATATAATGGCCGTCCATAAAATCATTGTCTGTATGCATCATGTGATAAGGCTTCTTTTAAGTACACTAAGGAGCAATAAAAGTTGCTACTCTATAGCAGGGATAATCAACAAGATGCCCTCTAGTGTTTTGGAATACAAATCCTAGGACCCTTACTGTTTATTGCAGTGCCTGTGGCGGCTGCCGCCATTGCTGCTTCTGTGTCTAGGCCAGATGTGAAACTGCCAAAATGAAGGCATTTTTGATGAGCTCATTCTGCAGTTCCTTTTGCCTGACCTAGTGTTGAGAAAGATTAGCTAGCAACACAAGATTGCCATTATCAGTGTATGGTTGAAAAATACCACAATCTTTGAGGATGCTCTTTCTGTGGAAAACCTCACCCACCCCCCCACCCTGTGGCTGGTGAAAGTTGTAGTTCCATACAACCAATGAGCTTCTTGTAGCTTTGTTCCTAAGGATACAATCCGAACTCTCACTCTGGGACTGACGGAGAATGGCAGAGGTTGGATGAAGGCTTCAGCCCCTCAAGGGGGTGGGGGGGAGGCACTTCTTACTGGAAGCCTCTACTTAATCTATGTCAGCTTGTCAGCAGTGCTGAAAAGCTGGAAACAATCAGAGAAGCAGCAGCTGGGCTTGTTAAGAGATGTTTCCTTCCTGTCATTTGGCACAACATCTGGGCCCTATAGTATTAATGTGAAGGTGTGATAAAGCAAGTGAGGTCTTCACTTGACAGCCGAGGGCTCCGAGCAGTGCTGCTGCTGAAGTTGCCAGATCTAGGCTGTACAGCTGCTTTGGAGGAACAGCCACAGAGCCCTCCTTGCTCTCCTTCGGACCTGTGGCAAGTGTCTTTCCCTGGTGAGTCTGTTTTTCCTTGTGCCAGAGATAGGGGAGTTGTGCTTCATTTTCTAGCAGCTGATGAATATGAGAAGCTCACAGGAGGGCTATTGGATGCAAAGACCCTGTAGGTGGGTAATGAATTCACATTGCACGTCCCAAATGTCATTAAGTAAGACTCTGCATGCTTGCAACAGCTAATAAACCATAATCAGTTGGGAAACAGCTTGTGATGTGCTGAGCTTTATGGAAGAAATGTATCTAGCTATATTTCTATATTGCCAGTCTGGCCAGTTTATCTTGCAATGGCAATAAGAGTAGACCATACTGCCAGCGACTCAATGCTGAGTGTCAGGCTGTGGTTAACTAACCTGAAAACCCTGATGACTAATGGCCTTTGGTGCCAAAGTCCACAGGGATGGGCAATGGTCCCCAAGTGGATTAAATCGCACTTGAATCCATTGTGATGAAGGGTAGCAGCTTCATCAATACTGGCTTGGGGCCAATGAGGACTTTGTGTGCCAAGAGGGCTCAGGACCAGAAAGTGACTCATGGAACTGGATCAGTGCAGTGGTGGGCTCCAAAAAAAATTACTAACACACTGTGGGTGTGGTATGATGGGCATGGCCAGGAGAAAGCCCTGTGTTGCACCTGAATTAGGGCTACTTTATTTCAAAACTTGGCTGGGTAGGGCCAGTCAGAACCTGCTGATACCCACCACTGGATCAGTGGTACGGGTGTCATGCTGAGAAGTAGAAGGCAGATGGGAGGCTACTGCATTATATTCTCAGGACAGTCTTCATGGCTGATTGCCATGATGATCGACAATATTCAGATTTGGATACGGCAGAACAACAAGTGGAAGGACTGACTGGGCAGGAGCCGGGAGCGCGCCCGTGCCCACCCACACCCAGGCAGAGCCTCACAGCTGCTCCCCTGTGGGGAGGCGCAGGCAGGCAAGGCTGCCTCTGAGCCTGTGCAAAAGGCTGATCGCTCCTGGGGCCAGGACTGGACCAGGCTCCCGTCGGGAGGAAGGACAGCGCGGAAGGACTGGCTGGGCAGGAGCCTTTTCGGCTGTAGTCCAAAAAAGTGTCTATCCCAGGTTTGATTCTGTTAGCTGGCTGAATCAGAGAATAAGTTATATAACCTATTAGAGGGAAAAGAGATTGCAGACTCTCTAACCTTCTTTCCTCGTCTTTGTTTCTTGCATTTCTCAATAATTCTCTTTGTAACTCTTTTGAGACCCACTCTGGTGAGTTACCCAGCCAGGCCAGAGAAGCCCGCAGTGCTAATCTGTCAGTCTGGCTGAGAGTTATACGACCACCTTTGGAGTTTTTCTTGCTTGGAGCTTCTTTTAAAGTCTGAAATCAAGCAACTCGAATAAATATATGCAAGTGTAGACTTTCAAACCCTAAAGCAACATGTTTTTATATTCTCTGTTTTTGGTGAAGAAAATATTTTCAAAAGAAGCATAATATTTTAATCATACAAAGCATAAAAACAAATAGTGCACATTGATTTCTAGTGTAAACATATGAGACAGATTACATTTACTGATTTCAGTTTGTCTCAGTATTATTATTTTGCCAAAGGAAAATATCTTTCATAGGGAACATCTTGCTTCTCCCAAATTTTTCCTGAAGACTGTTGAACTAGGCTAGGCTTTCCATCAAATCATTATCTTGGCTTTGAAGTGGAAATAAGATTTAGCATTCCATTTAGCCAATTTGCATAGTCTCCAAGCATGCTTGATCTTAACCTAAATTTACTAAATATCTTCCACCATGCCCACCCAATTTATGCTAGGCTGGTTAGGAAAGGATCGGACAACGCATAATCAGAATGACTAATTATGAGGAAATACTGAGTGAGTGTTACCTAGAACATGAGATTTACAGACAGCTAATTTTGATTAGCAAATAATGCATGGAAATATTCAGTTACCCAAGTTACTCCTGGAATACCCTTTTGTGTATCAAGGAGACAATTGGTATTCCATTCACTTGAAAAATAAACAGGATTTTCTAGAGAACTGGAAAATGGATTTAGTGTTATCAAGGGCATTATGAAAGAAACATCCTTCAGATAATTTGAAGTGTGTGCACTGCATCATTAGATAGTAGTACCCTAAAATTCTCTTGAGTTACTTAACGGCACAGAGACTTCATAGGTTATCCATTCTTGTCTCTCTGCTATGATATTGGAGGTTTCCTCAAGACTATTTCTTCCATTTGTACCAAGAGACATCCAGTAAAACTGGCTGATACAAAGACCGACTGGGCAATGTGTATCCAAGCCAATGAAAGAGAATGAGAGTGCCTCCAGAGGCCACTTGCTCACTCCTTTGCCTGCACTGCCTCCTGCTGGCTTTGGATTGTCTGTTTTGGTGAATTTTCCAATAAGCCCTTTCTGGACATACAGAGAGGAACTTAAAAACAACAAGGTTAGGTTTTACATGGCATAAGCATTTGTGGCCTACAGCCCAATTTGAGGAACTGAAACGGGAATAGGTAGTCAGGAGAGCAGAAACTATAGCTACCATGCTGTTGACTCCTGTCAAGGAAACAGAGGGGCACAGTCTTCACCACAGAAGCATCACCATCCACTTCTCAGGTTGTATAGCAATAGCAATTACACTTATATAATGCCACATAGTGTTTAGTGCACTCTCTGGGAAATTCACAAGTTAAATAGCAATTTTGCTCCCAACATGCTGGGTAATCTAATTCCACCGACCTCAGAAGGATGGAAGGCTGAATCAGCCTTGAGGACCAAACTCACAATGTTTTGGCTGCAGTACAACAGTTTAACCACTGTGCCACCAAGGCTCTTTATATCAGTTGTGGGGTTACGGGAGTGGGATGGACCAGCCAGTTAAGTTCTGAGCAGAGCTGGCTGGACATGCTGCATGGGAGGTTCTTCCACTGCAAACCCAGCTTTACTAATACAGTAATACCTCGGATAACGCTAAGACTTGGTTCCACAAGTCTTGGTGTTATCCGATTTTTAGTGTTATCCGATGCAGGTTAAAATCCTATGGGATGTATTGGATAACGTTAAAGCTCCATAGAGATACATTATAACTGCACAAGCTTTAGCGGTTGTTATCCGATCCATCCTATAGGACCTTAACGTTATTCGATCCAATTCTCCTCCCCAGATTACTTAACGTTATGCGATTTTAGCATTATCTGAGGTAAACTTTATCCGAGGTATTACTGTATTAGACTTCCATCCAATGCAAGAGAAACACTGAGACTTAAGTCTAGGATCAACAGTTGGAAGTGAAATCCTAATAAGGTAGGAGCCTTGAAAGGGAGGGGTATACCACCCCAATTACAGACTTGCCAGTTAATTAGGTTGTGACCTCTCTTTTTCTCCCCTACCCCTTTGAAATGAAGCCACATTGTTGAGAGAGCATGGGATCTATGCAAATAATGGTGGTGCACCATTGAGAATGTTAAAGCATAAATCTTCTGTCTTTGGAGGGTGACTGCCGACCTCATTTATATAACAAAAATAAGGTTCCTTCCTCCCTTCCTTCAATAGTGATGTATTCCTTGCAAAGGGATGATTCATCTGGAATTACTATCGGTTTGACATTTGACAAGCAAGAAATATTTAATTTTGTTCTCTCAGGTCATTAGGATAGTTTAGTAAAGACTAAGGAAGAGATGGCTGTTAATAAGGAAGGAAGTAACATATCCCTTGTGCTACCTCTTAACAACCCAACCTCAATAGGCCAATGTATCTTACCATACTGCTTTAGCCTCACCACTCCAAGAGAAAGCTCCTGGCTAAAGGTCACTCTACTGATAAATGTTTGGCCACAAGAACAGCTGTTTGTTACAGATGAATGGGAGAATGTGCAGTGAGGAGAAGATCTTGTGGGGAGAATAAAGAACAATTGGAAAAATATAGGGTAAAAACCAGCAAGACTTCCACAGATTTTTGACATCTACGAGAGATTGAGGAAAAACCCCACATGTTTTAAAATGTTGGTATGAATTAGTCCTGGCAAATAAAAGCTGTGGGAATCCTAGATTTATATAAGTACAGGTTTGAAGAGAAGGTACAGGAACCCCACAGTCCATCTTCTGTGACAGCTGGTTTGCTTTAGGTGAGAAGCAGGTCTGAACTTGGGAGGAAATATTCTTATCTCTCATTTCATCCTTTGGGTTGAACAGTGGTTTCTCTTTTGTGGGCCAAAATCCTGTTGCTAGTTTAAGGTGCCTGATGTAAATGTTGGAGAAGAATTGTTGTAATGCCAATGTATAGTAATCATTATTGTTAATGTGCTAATGTGGGATTTGGTATGCAACAGATAACTTTCTCAGACAATCAGTTTAATCATTTAAGGTGCCACAAAAATTTTGTCTTTATTTTATTACGTTTCTTTGCCTGTTCTACCTGCACAAACTAACATGGCTGCTACTCCAAAATCTACAATGATTACACTGGCTTTGTAACTTGTAACAATTCTCCATCAAACGTTACATCATTTATGTTATTTTTGGGCAAGTGTTTTTTTGCCATAGATAAGTAAGGTAGATCTATGCCCCTATCTAGGAACTGGTTTGTCATTAGCAGTGTATATGCCAAATGTTAAAGATGTTGCTGGGTGGCCTGCAAACACTTTAAGTGTTTTATGATGTGTATGTTGAAAATCCTATTTTAAAACACAGAGGTGTGCATGTATCAGCTTCCTAGAATGCACTTACCTTACACTCGAGTATATACTTTGAATCTTCTTGAGGGAGGGAGGTCAACAGATGTAATATTTCCAGATTTTACTTGGATTTGTAATCTCTTGTAATGCATGTGGGACAGCCAGTGTGGTGTGGTGGACAGAGCATCCAAATCTAATTACAATTTGGCTGTCAAAACACACCAGTGGGTCAGCAGTTTTTGAATATCACTCACATCTCAAAAACCCTATTAGACTCACTCTGAGTTAGAAGTAACAATGGCATGTAAGAACCATGTTATAATATGTATATAACAAAGTTCAGGTCTCCAGTTCATGCTAAAGGATCCAAATTGAATTGATACTATTGACAGCAAGTGAGTGATTAAGACACAAGATCTTTTTCTGTCCCTAAGAGATGAAAACCAGCTGAAGAACTATCCTTACCTTCATTTCCGTGCAATAAGAATGATAGAGTGTTGCTACTCTAAGTAAGGTTTGGGGGTCTGTCGTCCTTTTAGATTTGGCCCTCCATTGCTGATGTGGGAGGACAGAGCCATGTCGTGGGATCAACTGCAGCAATGCATCCTGGGCAAAATGCGCTACCTGATGAGAAGGGAGGCTCAACTACAGGTGAGTCCACCTTGGTATTGGCCTAATGTCATACAGCACCCTACTTGTCTTCCACCTGACACTAAGAGGGGTGCCAAAAGGACAATTGTTTCTTGTAAGAGATATTGTGCTAAAAGGTGTATTTAAGAAACAACATGGTAGCAAATGTTTGCGTGGGAAAGGGTGGACAGACAAAGGAACTTTCAATAGCTCCTTAATGAATTTTATACAATTTATTTTTTATAACAAATTATGTATGCATTTCATTATTGATGTACCATCATCAGTGTGCATGATGCTTTACCTAATGTGAACAAGCAAGTTCCTATCCCATCATTCTTACAGTCTGAAATCAGTCAAAAGTAACGCGACAGAGGAAGGCAGATAAAGAGGGGGCAACTGAGGAAGCAACACAGGCTATTTTCATTATGTCCACCCCGTTTTATTATTTCCACTCAGTTACTGTAAAGAATAGGACTAAGACGATAAACATTTGGCCCAGTTCTGAAGATGCTAAATTTCTCAAAGAAGCAGATGATTTATTTGAAATATTGCATTAAATTTTTGTGTGCATGTTTCCAGCTTTCCAGTATGGTTCTAAGTGAGTAGCATTTTAATTAAGTTATAGATTATTAAATCATAATTGGATGTCATGGGGGAAGCTAAAGTTAAAACCTTGTGTGGAAAATGAAGATTGATTATCACATCTAGATCTAGGATAGTCCCTTGGTAGTGTTGGCAGATTTCCCCCTCTTCCCAGTATGATTGACACAGGGCGGGACTCTCAAAGCAAGAAAGAGTCCTGTTTCTGACCTGCCTCTTTAAGGGCTGAAGCAGTAATTGCTGCTGATACATAGCTGACTCCCCACAACCTTCAGTGTTTTAAGAATCTCTCTCCCCCCCCCCCTTTTCAGGTTTATACTAAACCTTTGTGCAAAGCTGATAAGCTGTCTGGCCAGGTTATCCTGCTATGGTAATAGAGTAGACCATGCTGAGCAGTGACTCAATGCCAAGTGTTATTCACCACCGCCACATAGTCAAGAACCCCTGTGAGCAGCCAGCTAGATTTCCCCTTCCCAGACGGCAGTGGAGGATGCTGAAAAGAATGAGGGCTGGCTGTTGTAGATTCAGAGCCATTCTGTTCACATGGGGATGGATGTCCTCTTCCCAGTCTGACTGTGGAGAAGAAGACCAAACCATGGACCACATTATATTTAAGTGTCCCATACACATGTTTAGTGGCACATTGGAGGATTTGCATAGTGCCACATATGAAGCCTTTCAATGGCTTTCAAATCTAGACATGGAACTCTAGTTAGAAACTTGAGATGGTCAATTTGTGCTCACTGTATATATCAGCATTAATGTAGACAATTGAGGACTAATGGCCTTGGATGTTACGATTCTGTTATTGTTTTTCCTCCCTTGCTCAACACTCTATTCACTTCCATGCTTAGGATATCTGGTCACATCTGAGGAGCACTGTGGAAGGAATATGTGTTTGTACATAAGGGAACATGATGTACCCTTGAGAATGCAGTTCAAGGGGCTATGTTTTCCTTTGTAGGTTGAGAAGATGGAGGTTGTGGTAGATACTTGGTTCAGTTTAAACTGATTAGAGCCAGGGCAACTTTGGATGATTAGGCTGACTCCAAGGTTGCTGGACGCTCGAAACTTGGGCATCCAGCAATCTTGGAGTGAGCTCAGGCAGGCACTGAATCCAAGAGGGCCAGATGCTCGAAACTCGCGCGCCTAGGCAAGGATCGGCTTGTCTGAAATTCTCCCCCCCCCCGGGGGGGGGATTTGGACAAGCCAATCCTTGCACGGGTTTGCCCCTGAAGTCAAGCTGACCCTAGACTAGCAGTCGCTAGCCTAGGGTCAGTTTGACTTCGGGGACAAACCGCGCGGTTTGTCCCTGACATCAGGGCTTTTTTTAGCATTGTTTGATGCATGCATCGGACAACGCTAAAAATTAGATGTCATGACTTGTGGAACCAAGTCATAAAGTTATCCGATGTTGTAGTGTATATGACACAGGGAGGGATCAAAGATCTAGTCCAGTGATGGTGAACCTTTTAGAGACCGAGTGCTGGGGGCCTCTGGCGAAGTCATGTGGGTGTGTGCTCATGCATGCCGCTTGAGGCACACTGGTGATGTCATGTGTGCACCTCCTGTGGGTGCACCCTCCCCAAGGGTACACTCAACTTCTAGGAGAGGTGGGCGGTGACTGGTCACTGCACCTCACCCAGCTGCCGCCTCCCGAGCAGGATTTCAGCCTCCCTTCTCGCCTCCCCTTTGGTGGAGGGAGAGAGGTGGTGGGGAAGTGGTGCTGGTCAAGCTGGGTGGGGCAGGGCTACCCCTTGATTTATTTTATTTAATAGATTTATATACCACCCTAATCCAGTGGATTCTGGGCAGTGTACATAGGCCAGCGAGCACCTTACTGACCATACAATGAAACACGTTAAAAACAATATAAAAACAATTTAAAAACCCTTGATGGCGCACTTGGCAGCGCACATGTCAGCAGAAGTGGCATACACTTCTGGCATGTGTGCCATAGGTTCACCACCACAGATCTAGTCCATTAGCCCTGTGTAGTAATCTGAGATGTGCTTGACTTGTCTCTGGATACTCAGTGGCAGGTGAACCGTACTCTAGATGCTCAAAGGAATTTAAATATTGCTTCATGTATGCTGAGATGAAGGGCTCATTCTGAGTATGTATTTGAAAGACTAGGCTTGGTGCACTGTGCTTCAAAGTAAGCAGATGGGTAACTGAGGAAGAACCCACGATGTGGAGAGATGATTGGGGAGCATTCTTGTTTTTCCTCTAGTCATTCAAGAAGCACAGTCTGTGGTATCTTTTGTTTATTCTTTGTCAAATACTTTGGAGAAACAGAAAGAAATACACCGATATTTCAGATTCCAGGCTTTCCATTGTCTGGTGGCCCATAATAATGAATTGTTTAACTTCAGAAGAAACTAATGCCTCTTCTAAATGAGCTTAGTTGGTCCATCAGTACTTAGGAATCAATACATCTTTCCTTATCCCAGCAACCATCTTAAAGCATGTCATTTATGCCTTTGCACTTCATGCCCTTTTTCTTCTCACTTGTGCTCAATCTGTCAGCCTGACTGGCAACAAAACTTGACTGAGTCTTCCTGTTTTCCACTGAGAGCTCTGCTGATTTGGTGTTTGCTTCCCGGGTGTGTGTGTAGGGGAGGGGAGTCTGATGTGTGCAGCATTGAGCACTGCTGCTTTAGGACTGTAGGGTCTGCAATGGAATGGGTAGGGTTGTTATTTCTGGTGCAACAAACATCACCCTAAAAGCAGCTTCTACACGGAGCAGCTCTGTGTGCAGTCAAATAAAGCATGCATTCTGTATATTGAATATAGAATGAAATAATTTGAAGTAACTTTTGTTTGTTGTTGTTGTTCAGTTGCACAGTTGATTCTGACCCTCTGCGACCCCATGGACCACTGTCCGCCAGGCACTTCTGTCCTCCACCATCCTCCTCAACTCGCTCAGCTCTGTGCCCATTGTGTCTACAATACCATCTAGCCATCTCATTTTTGGCCTCCCCCTTTTTCTTTTGCCCTCCACCCTTCCCAGCATCAAGGCCTTCTCAAGTGAATCTTCTCTTCTCATTTGATGTCCAAAGTACTTTAGCTTCATCTTTACAATTTGACCTTCTAAGGAGCAGTCTTTGCAGGACGTACCTGCAATGTGGCTGAGAGATGACCCATCCAGTTTTTACTATGAAGAGGTTAATGCTAATATTTAACTGAAATGTCTTTCCCTGCAATTTCCAACCATTGGTTCTCATTCTAGCATATGGAAAAACAGAACAATTCTGTGACATCTTCTCCATGGCAGTCTTTAAGAAGACCAATGCTGGATTTTTTAAATCTTATCTTTTTCAGGCTAAAGACAAGCTCTTTCAACCATCCATTTCTCGCAGGATCTTATTTCCAGATCTTAATCAAATTGATCACTCTTCTTCAGGTAGCCTCTTAATTTGTTGGTGTTTTTCTCAAATTGTGCCTCCCACTACTGAATACACTACTCTGGAGTGGCCTGACCAACACAAAGTAGACTAGAATTATTATGTCATGTGAGCTACGTAGATGTTGGCTCTTAACATTAATGCTGTCCGAGGTTATATTAGTCTTTTTAGCAGTTATGTTACTCTGATGGCTTCTAATTGCTAAGGTCCTTTTCACACAGGCTTTTAATAGACAAGAAGTTTGTTATTAGGATTCAGTTCAGAAGTTAGCCTAATGGTAGAACCCCTGCTTTTCATGCAGAAGCCTCCTGTTCAGGCTCTGGCATCTCTGGTGAAGGCTGGGAAAGACCTTTGCCTGAAACAACAGAGAGGCACTGCTTGTCATTGTAACACACCTAGATGGCCAGTGTCTAACTCAGGATGTGGCAGCTTTCTAAGTTTCTTTGCATAACTCTAATAAGCCCAGTAGGAACAACTGGATGCTGTTCTTTGTTTTCCCCTTCTGCTATAAAGATGACAGCAACAACAGGAACAGCTCCTGCAGCTCTTCATCATCATTGCCCGCTACTCGTATCTGAGTACAGTTTTTCCAAGGGAAAAGGCCACTGACGTGAATTTATTTAAGGTGGATCCCAGCTTGCCATGAAGTGACCTACACACAGTGATCATGGAGCCATCTTCTGTGGCACATATGAAATGAGACATGCAGGATTTAACTCCGGAACTACAATGGACTGCCGCAGCCTTGAGGATATTGACAAGGATATTGGCCGTTGGGCCAATTTGATGGTTTCCAGTGGCATTTCCTTCAGGGGGGGGGGAGAGACACCATCACCCCACCTAAAGGGGCTCATCCACCCATAGCCATTGAGTTGTTGGCTGTATGGTCTACTCTATTACCATAGTGGGATGTCTGGCCAGCTCCTACTCATTTTGTAAAAGGATCACGGAGGGACAGTTGCAAGGTAGATCATTTGCAAGGGAGCTGTCTCATAGCTGCTTGACATAAAATATTAAGATGGAACAACCTAATAAGATTCCCTCTCTCACAGAAGAGGTTGAGAGCCAAGCCATTTCCCCTGCTGTGGGCCAGGCAATGAGAGGAGGTTTGTGGTCCATGAAGTCTTAACAAATCACCTTCATGATCCTCACTCTGAAATGAGCTACTGAACTGTAGCATTTGGGTAAAAAAAAATACAAGGAATAGAACAGGAAATCTCCCAACTGACTTGGTTGCCATGTCTATCAAATGTCACCTTGAAATATGAAGGATAATGGTGCTCATGCAGGCAGAAAATATTGGACTCAAGGGCAGGCCATTCACTTACCATCATATCATTGTTTATCCTGTTAAGTGATAAAGTGGGGGACCATTTGCACTTGATTTGGCGGAGGGCATGTACATGCTTCCAATAGTCATGGCACGCATATACGCTCACAGACAATATGTGGAGTTCCTTATTGTCACTGTGAGTATGGTTCTGATTAGTTGTATGACCAAGACTCTCTTTCCCTACTGAATTACCATTGTTGGATTTTAGTCCAAAGGTCCCACCACCTCACCCCACATACTGTGTGTGTGTGTGTGTGTGTGTGTGTGTTTCTTTGTTTGTTTGTTTGTTTTTCTGATTTATATTGCCGCCCAACCCCCAAAAGTAAAACCAATCACATTTTAAAAACAAATAAAAAACCCATTAAAACTGCCACCAAAAATTACTCTGACCCCTACAGATTAAAAGAGATTAAAAGAGGGAGAGAGTGTTTTTACTAAATCAGCCAGCAGGCAGGGGTCACCATATCACTGGTGTCCCACACCTGCTTTGCCAGTGATGGACATTAGTCCATCACTATTTCTGATGTTAAGTGACAGCTATTTGTATGTTTCTTGATTTGGGGCTGTCTGCACATAGACTTTGCTGCCTGTCCATCTGTACTACTACAGGGTCTTGTTCCACTCCAGATCTAAAGGACTGCATTCTGTAATTGAGGAGTGTCAGCCAGGCTGCCCTCCCATCCTGTCTAAGCTTTGCCAGTTGACTCTTAAAGCCAGTTCCTCTCTCTCAGTCTGTATAAAGCCATTACATCGGAGTGAACTCTTCAGTCTCTTGCTCTTTTTCTAACTATTACAACCTCCCAAGTTGACTTCTTTTTAGCTTTTACTATAAACTGCTTCTGCTCCTTGATTCTCAACCAGGGATTCTCAACCTGTGACCTGTGGTCCGGAGGCAGACTACGACACCATTTCATGCCCCCCCCCTGCCTCCACCACACCTTGAAGTGTTTTGAAGTGGAGGAAGGGCAAAATGGCCGTCCGGCCCCTGAAACTGTCTGAGGAACCATGACCTGGCCCCCAGCTTTAAAAGTTTGAGAACTCCTGATCTATGGCGTAGGAATGGAGAACATATGACTACAATTCCATTAGTCCATCAACATTTAAGGACCACACATTCTGCGACCTGATGTGTTGATTCTTTGGCTCTTGGTCTCTGCTCAGTTTTGACTGTAGAAAGCCTGTATCCTTTCTATCCATAGCCCTGTCTTGTCTGAATGTACTGGTAGGTAATGCTAGGGAAGAGTCAGAGGCTCCTCAGAAACTGAGGTAAAGAGTGACAATAAAAGATAGTTCTAAGCTGTACTGATGTCACGATCCAGCCGGCCCCCACTCCTCTGGAAAACCCCTGGAAACCAAAACAAACCTACACAGGGCGAGCTGGACGGCTAATTAGAACAGAGATCCAACTCTCAGCTGCTTATCAGCTCTTAAGGGGTTTTTATTTGGTAGCGTGTTCAAAGATTTGTGTGTGTGAAAGGCAGCTCTTACCCTTTTTAGTCCAATGAAGACACGTTGTTCAGAAAAATGATGAAGATTTATTGATCAAGTTCATAAAACATAAAAGTCAGAAGCACAGGTCAGTCCTATAAAGTCCACAGGCAAATCTAGGTAACCATTTTTAAGGAGCAAAAATGCATAGCTCCTAGGCTAAAGATTTCTAGCCCATTGAGATGCAGAAACAAAAGCTCTCTAATCAAAAACAGGTCTTAATCCATGAAGAATCAGAGACGAACTCTTTCTTCTCTCCAAAATGGAGAATTTGCAGTCAGGTGGGACTGCTTCAGCCAATGACGTATCAGCAAACAGAACAGAGAAAACTTTCTCACAACAATGGTTGTTTACCTTTATGCAAAGACACAACACGGCTAGGCTCTCAGCTAGCTTACAAAAGATAAGAAATACTGAAAAACATGGTTGAAAAACATGCTCTTACACAACCTTGAGGCTCAGAGAGAGAAAAATGGATTTTTCTGAGGCCTATTTGAAAATTGGCAATTTCAAGCCTTAGGAAATAGGTTCATTTCCTGACACGCCCTCCTTTCTGGAAAGGCAAACCGGGGGTTTGACTTTACCAAAAGGCATTATTTACTAATGTGAGCAAAGCAATTGAGCAAACAAGCTATCCCTTATATATGTAGGATATCAAGCGTTAAAGCTTCTTCCAGTTTTAGTTACTGGAGGTACACGTTACATAAGTTACATTCTGCATTGCAAGCAAACTCAGGTATAAAACCTTGCTGGAACAAAAGACTTGGGCATTTTCAGGTACCAAAGGTTTTCCCTTTCCAAAACACATTTTGCCCAAACAGAACAACCTTTAAATCAGAAAACAGGTCAGTAACACCACACATGTCACAGAGGCCGCTTGTACGAGCCTCTGGAAAAATAAACAGATGATTAGCAAGAAACAATAACATTTCCCCCCTTCTTCGTCTTCTTCGATGTTGCACCTGCAAACAATTAAACAACCAGTTGAACAAAGTCCATTTAGAGTTCCGTTATCAGCTCTTCTTTCAGATGACAGGACATGTGCATCTCCTAGTAAAACAAACTCAAGAAACAACCTTTAAGGTATTTATCAGAACACAGTCCAAAGGAATCAATCAAACAACCCCGCATCCTCATCCCAGTGAGGTTTGGGAACTAAACAGGCAACAGAATTGATGGCTTGACTAACGTCTCAACTCAAGAGCACGCAGAATTCCATTCACTCTCCTCAGTACGTCGGGAATCTGGATCTGGATCTGGCCTCTGCTATTGCTGAAAACGCTAGGTGGGCTTCCCACAGCCATCTTTACGTACTCCCCCCTCTTCAGCTCTTGGCTTTCTCGAAGGGTAGTAAAACTCAGGGAAACACTGCATCCGGCAATTATTTCCCACTTCCCACTAGCTGACCAAAACAGCGTAGTGTAACAGCCTGTAGATAACACTTTTCAGAGTGGTGGATCTGGCACACACACTCTAGCAAAACATTTCTTCCTTGGACACGTGGAGGAGTCCGTTGGAACTCTTCCACCTTTAAGCTGGTATCTCAAACACAATGAGGCAATTTGCAACTTCTCCAGGTCTTCAAAGACCAAACAGCACATGTAATCAGCAACTAGGAACTTCAATGCAGGAAAATAAACCTTATCTGAAGGGTTCCACTCCTCTTCTTGGCTTTGGGGGAAATCTAACTTCAAGGAACTGCTTCTGAGTGAAAATAGGCACTCTGTGGAGTTTTGACTCCAATTCAACACAAAAGAGTCTTACTTAGGGCTTGGGGCTTGCTGGGCGTCTGGGGAAGTCTCAGAAGTCATCTGGACAAGCTTCACCCACCCTGGGCCCTTCCTTCTGGCTAAACATCATCTGGGCACCTTCTCCAAGATCCCATCTGGAATGGAGTCTGTCTTGGGTTGCTAACTGTGGTGAGGGGGTACATTCATCAGCCACTGGCTTACCTTCCATCTTGTAGGCTTAGAAGACGTCTCAGTCCCTCTGGAACTGCCAGCACTGGAAACGGCCCTCGGCCCACGGCCCTCAGATCTGGGAGTTTGAGAATCCGACTCAAAACTCAAAACGAAGAAGCAAACAGCTGCGATCCTGCTTTCCTTTCAGCACCCTTATCTCAGGAAAATACATTCCAAGGATGCAGTTTCAGGCTGGAGACACACACAGAGGCGTTCAGCCAAAATAAACGAAGGCCGCTGCTTCTTGCTGGGCAGAGATGAGCATGCACACACACACACAAAAAAACTTCTTCAAGAGGCGCGACATCCCACCGCTGCCACCATGTCACGATCCAGCCGGCCCCCACTCCTCTGGAAAACCCCTGGAAACCAAAACAAACCTACACAGGGCGAGCTGGACGGCTAATTAGAACAGAGATCCAACTCTCAGCTGCTTATCAGCTCTTAAGGGGTTTTTATTTGGTAGCGTGTTCAAAGATTTGTGTGTGTGAAAGGCAGCTCTTACCCTTTTTAGTCCAATGAAGACACGTTGTTCAGAAAAATGATGAAGATTTATTGATCAAGTTCATAAAACATAAAAGTCAGAAGCACAGGTCAGTCCTATAAAGTCCACAGGCAAATCTAGGTAACCATTTTTAAGGAGCAAAAATGCATAGCTCCTAGGCTAAAGATTTCTAGCCCATTGAGATGCAGAAACAAAAGCTCTCTAATCAAAAACAGGTCTTAATCCATGAAGAATCAGAGACGAACTCTTTCTTCTCTCCAAAATGGAGAATTTGCAGTCAGGTGGGACTGCTTCAGCCAATGACGTATCAGCAAACAGAACAGAGAAAACTTTCTCACAACAATGGTTGTTTACCTTTATGCAAAGACACAACACGGCTAGGCTCTCAGCTAGCTTACAAAAGATAAGAAATACTGAAAAACATGGTTGAAAAACATGCTCTTACACAACCTTGAGGCTCAGAGAGAGAAAAATGGATTTTTCTGAGGCCTATTTGAAAATTGGCAATTTCAAGCCTTAGGAAATAGGTTCATTTCCTGACAACTGACAAAGCCAGATGGGACTCGTTATTCTTCTAACAAGTCCTTAAAATTTAACTCTAGAAATTGGGACAATATAATGCAAGTTTATAAAACAGACTCTGAGATGAATGCTTTCTCACTTGATTTTATATGCTGCTTTATTCCCTGTAAAGAGAATGACTCGCAATCAAGTCAAAGTAATAACACAATTAAAATCACAGTATGATACATTTTAAAAAATGAATTGCAATATCAAAACATGCAATTTACAAGTACTTCAAAAGATTATCTTACTGTGAATCTCTGTTCTGGAAAAACAAATGGAACGTTATTAAAGGAGAAATTACCTAGCATATTGAAGAAAAAGCCCTGCTGCAGGAAGAATATACACAGCTTTTGAAATGCAAGTTGTTTATCACATAAGGGTGATTTGACAGAAACTACACATTGGGATTTCAAAAAGCATTTGGTATGGCACCGTACCAAAGTCTCTTGAACTAATTTAGCAGTCATGGGATAAGAAACGTCTTGTATGTTTGGTATTTTTATGTCAGTAGGTAGTAGTCATAAACCTAAAGACTTAATCCAGCCCACTGATAGATGAGAGATAAGTAGGGAGTTCTCCAGGAAGATCAAAACCACACATGCTCAATCATCCTTGAAAGTGCTAGGTGAGGTCTGATCAGGGCTCAGATATTGCTTGTAGACCTTTGAATGCACAGAGCAAATATTTTGACTGTCTGGCTAGATCTCCGGACCATTGTGTATTCCCCCTGTCTTATTGCACTACTGCAGCCAGAGTTGTTTGGTTTAGAAAGAGGGGAAATAAGGCAAGAGGGGTGGGATAGACAAATGAGATTTGAACAAGATGTTTAAAAGATCGATAGGGCTATTTCCTTTATGTCCTACCTGTTGGCTTTCCATATGCATCTCCTTGCCCTCTCTGAAACATAAGATTAAATAAATTCCCAGTTTGATTCAGAGGGACTTTTCTTAAATTCTCCTAGGCAAGCATATTTTGAATAACACTGTCAAGATACTGACATCCATGTATTTCCCTGTTCCTGTTGTTAGAAGTGTCTACCAGGAGGGAAAAGGTGCTTCCATACATCTTACTAGTGATGTCTTTTCTTTTCCCACTGAAAGAGAAAACATCTACTTTATGAGCTAAACAAACCCCTCTTCTAACTTAATGTAGCTTGTTCTGGTCTTGTGATTCTTTAGAGCTATTTTCATTAAATTGGGTTTAATTAAAACATGTGTGTATTTAATTAACTCTGTGGCTCTCTGCTGTTTTCCTGGCTGCCCAGGGATATTTATAGATGCCTAGCTAATAGTACCACCTGGCCATTGGGAGGCAAAAATGTGCATGTTTAGTTCTCTGGAGCTCTTGATACTTGGAAGGTGGGTGCAAATGTAGAGAAGAGCCCCAGAGAGCAAGTTCCAGCAAAGCTAGGCAGTCTTCTCTGATGTCCCAATTGAGAGGTAGACATTCAATGGGAAGAAACCAAAGGCAAACCAAAGTGATTTCTACCATTTCAATATAAGGATGGAAAAGGAAACACAAGATTTGTCCCTCAGGGCAGGATCTGCCTCCTCAAAATGTCATGACGAAGTTTCTGGTCTGTATGGTTGCAACAGAAAACATGTGTAAAACAAGGTTTCATATAATGTCTTAGACACAGGACACTAAAAAGCCACTGATGGGCAAGAGAAGGAATCCACTCAGGTAAACATATCTGTTTGCTTCTTCTCATTAAAAGGAGTTAAATGACATACAACATAACTGATCATAAGCAAATGTGCATAATAGATTTAGATTCTGGAATTTTTGTTTTATTGGAAGAAAAGCTTCAACCATTCTGGGTAAAATGCAGTCTTTCCTAAGATTTAATACACCATAGCCCAGGGGTTCTCACGTCCTTCCCGGGTGCCACTCTGGCCATGTGTGGGCAAGGACAGGCAGGACCCTTCCTACACCCGTGGCAGGCTGGTAAGCAAGGAAGTGTCGGTGGTGGGGTGAGTATTTGCAGTGGTGGTGTGTATGGGAGTGGTGGCGGCGGCGGCGACACACCAGTCTGGCCCACCAACAATCTTAGGGGGTGTGATCCAACCCCTGGCTTAAAAAGGTTGAGAACCCCTGTCCTAGCCCATTTGTAAATGTGATTCAGTTCCATCAGTGCCAGAGAGGCCAGCT
Organism: Furcifer pardalis; assembly: GCA_030440675.1. Lineage (NCBI taxonomy): Eukaryota > Metazoa > Chordata > Lepidosauria > Squamata > Chamaeleonidae > Furcifer > Furcifer pardalis. The sequence goes on along the minus strand of CP126893.1, from coordinate 62,045,055 downwards.
AAATACAGTGGTACCTCGCTTAAAGAGCATAATGCGTTCCACGGGATTTGCTCTTTTAGCGAGTTTGCTCTTTAAGCGAAACACCATTGTAAGTGACCAGTTGTGACTTCGGGGGGGGGGGGGATTGCCAACCCCGATTTAGTTGTTAAGCAAGTTTATGGTTGGTTTTAGTTGTTAAGTGAGGCAACCATTCAGATAAAATTCTGGTCTTTAAGCAAGTTAGTCACTAAGTAAGCCACTCTTTATGCAAGGTTTTACTGTACAGTGTATCTTGATATTTATTGTTACTGTAAGCTTATAGGAAGGATATCCCCAAAGCCTAGTTATGCCAAGATCTTGATACACCATAGGAGTGGACGTGTGGATGAGGGTATAGTCCACAGGTCCTCCATTGAGGCTCTGGAGGGCTCTAGACACTCAGCCCGTATTTCCTGATCTTGAGGGATGCAACAATCATCACTTGTTTCCTGTGCAGGTTATTGGATGGCAGGAGTAACCAAAACTTTCATAATACTATCCCTCTGGAACCCTCAAGTTAATGAGGAACCAGAGAAGATAGCCCTAGCAGGGGCCCATTGCCAGAAGGAGGAAATTTGGCTGCATATTCCTCTTTAGAAGAGATCTACACAGAGTCCCACGTTGCTGAAGTGCCTGACTGCAAGGAGTCATTGGAGTGAAACTATGATGAAAGGGTGTGACTAAAAAAATTGGCTTTGCCCACAGCACACATGATTTTCCTTGTCAGCCATCCTGTTGTACCCAAGGCAATAGGGAATCCTTCAGATCCATATGTTCGAGGTGCCTCTCGGTAGCAGCACAGGATCCATAAGCAGTATGTTGGCAGCTCCCTGCTTTCTGCCATCTCCAGTGCCCACCTCACCATGCCCTCATGGAAGGCAGTCACCTATAGCTGTTTCCATCTGTCAGATCAGAAATACTTGACCTGTCTCTTTCATGCTTAGAAAACTGGACTGATGATAAGGGGAATACTTTCTGGTACCCTCCTGTTCTCTGATGTGGCTGCCTGTGCTACCTCAGTACCCCAAACTGCCGCAAAATCTGTTGACTTACAAAAATGGAGATTGTTCTTGTCTCCACAGCTCTGTGTAGGTTTTGAATTTAATTAGTCTCTGAAATGACATGAGCTGCTTTATGCCAAAACCACGTGAGGCAAGCAAACGGAGGAGAAGGGGAAAGTAGCTGGTTATTTTCTCTTCATGTCTGGAATACGTGTGACACTGTGAGGGTGGGATGATACCACTCCTTCCGAAATCTGAGTGAGAACTGACGATTGTAACCTGAACGATGTCAGGATAATGGATTCATATTTGTCCCCTTGTCAGGTCTCATTACAGCCTCTGTCAAAAAGATGAAGGAGCTGGACACAAAACATAATGAAATCTGGAATGTGTTGGCTAATCATACACTCAATTTAATGGCAAAACAGTGTTACAGAAGGGGAGTGAAGGGTAAATTAGCCTGTTTGTATGACAATTGGGAAACTGCAGCTGGCATCAGGAAAAGTGTTGCAAAATGTGAAACAATTTTCCAACAGAACCAGAGCCAAGTGAATTTGTGGTGGTAATAAGAGGTCCATCTGCCAGCATGAACATGTCATTTACTCTGAGTACATTTTCCGGCTTACACCCTTTGTTTTAGATTAATTAAGCCACAATAATTGCAAAGTTTTCATTCTGTATGGAAACGAAAACCATGTGTCTGCTTAATAAATATGTAATTTAGGAGTGAGTGAATTTCTAATCTGTTGCTAGCCTTACACCTTAATTATATGAATACTCAGGTGACATTAAGGGATGGCCAAGATCATTAGGTGTGTGTTCAAGAGGTGCTCTAGTTTCGACCTCTCATAGAGAGTATTAAGTAAATGTTAGGCTCTTTGATAGGTGAGGCTGTGGAGAAGCTGTTAGAAAGCTCCATCACATATTGTTATAAAACTAATGCATAATTTTCTTGGTGAGTGTCTGCCTTGTTCTCAAACACATACAGTGGGGAAATCAGGGGAGGAGCTATTCTGAGATAAATTAATATTTTATTGTATAAATATGCTTTTTCTTTCTAGAGGAACTGTGTTATAACCATGTGCAGACCTTCCTAACCCAGTATCCTCCAAATGCTTTGACTACAACTTTCATCATCCCTGAATATTGGCCATGTTGGCTGCAGTTGATGGAAAGAATCATTTGGAGAGAGTCAGGTTGGGAGAGGCCACCACAGGAAGGTACCCATTAGATATCTGTTGGAGAAAGATGAAAGTATGGCATAAAGAATCAGAAACATGAAAGTGTTGTTGCAATGATCTCATTGAATGGTCATCCAAACCTAAGTCTGTCCTTTTCCTGAATAAACTTTTTGTGGGGAGAGGAGGGCTCAGCATCCATTGGTTCACACCTCCTTCCTTCATTTATCTTTCTAGGCTTCTGGGATTTTCTTCGAGGTGCGAGTGGTTGGAGGCTCTGCCAAGTGCAGCTACCTCTCTCCTCAGGATAGTTGGCCCCTTTACCACCCAGTGGTAGACAGGTAAGGTATTTTACACACACAGGCAAAACTAGACACTAATCAGGAGGGGAAGTTGAAGCTAAAAAGAAGAATAGAAGGTCATTTCCTTTGGTTTTTGAACTTCAATTCCCAGAAGCCTAAGTCAGTTCCCCAAAGCACTGATCAGCCAATGTACTAACTTAGGCTCCTGGGAATTGAAGTCTCCCTGTGGGGCCTGGGGCCTATGTTGGAAACCATTACCCTAAAGTCTCCTCTTCTCTTCTGGGTCTGGTCTTCATAGCTACTTGTTCCCTAACTGGCTACACATGAGTGGCCAGGTGCTGTGGGACTGTCATCATATAGCTCTGTTTATTAACTGAGTGACTGGACTTGTGATGCCTCTTGTTAGGCTTACCCACCCTGTTCAGAAATCACAGAAGAAGTTGCTGTAAAAAGGTCCCTGCAGAATTTGTGAATATGGCCGTTCTTTCTTGGTTACAACTTGGCCTGACAGATCAGATTGGTAGACAGTGTATCTAGAATTTGTCACCTTATACTGAGCCAGCAGGACTCCTGAGATACAGATCCTTTCCTAGGCACTCTCTCCTTCCTTCCTGATGCCATAGCAGTCCTGTGCGCCTTGGCAATCCTCGAGCAGCAGGTTGTTCTCCCATTGCAGTGTGTGCAGCAGGATGTGTTTTGCTGTCAAACATTCATGAAAGGACAATGTATTATTAATGCTCTCCTGCTGCTAGCTAGAGTCAAAGATCATGTAAGCTCATATAATGTTTCCAAGAGCAAGGAGTGAATCAGGGGCAGTCCCTGCATTATCACATTTGCTCATTGAGTTGCTCTCTAGCCCAGGAGCTTTATGCTGGATCCCCAAAAGGCAGTTTGGTGCAGGGCTGGAGCAGACCTAGCCAAAGCCATGCAGTTAGGGAGCTTAGGAGGAAAGAAGCAGCGAGTCAGGCAAAATGACTTGCCAGGCACAGGGTTTCACACTCACTTTGTTTGTGGAGCTACTTGTAGCTTGTGCTAGGATCCCATCATAGAGAAAGGTTGGGAAGATGGGCAAGAAGAAAGGTTCAGAAAGTAGATCTGTTTCCAGGTTTGATTATCAATGTTGACATTAGTACCCACTGTCCTAACAGTACTGCGTATTATATATATCCTGGGAGCCATAGTGCTTGAACACTAATGTTGGCCTTGCAAGCAAGCCTCCTGCATCAGAATGTTTGTAGGTGAATGCCTGCATTCACTTTGCACAAATGGGCCTATGCGGTGTGGCAACAGCAGGAGGAGGCAACAGAGGAACAGGAAAGATAACGAAGTATGAATGAAATATTGAGAATATTGGATAGAGATTACTGAGAGTAAGGTTAGCGGGGAAGTTTGCAATGAGTACTGTTAGCTGTTACTTAGGCTTCCTTTCAGTGAAGAAAGAAGAGGTTCATTGCATCTTTATACTCAGGCTTGGAAACATTAGCAACTTCGGGTATTTATTTGATTCCCACCATCCTGATTTCCCCCACTAATTATGTATGTAATCTGAGTTTTTCTTGATAATTTCCCCCACAAATTAAAAACAGGATAGATCAAATTTAGCTTCTGTGGGAAAAGCCTGTCCCCTGCTAACCACTTGTAACTTAAGAGGCCAATTATATAGGCTGTTTGATCCTCTGTAGGAATGGGCTGGTTTGCTCATAAAGACGGAAATCGGACAACATACTTGGAGTGAATTAGCTCACCCCTCACACAAGCCTTACCCACACCTTTCTGGTTGTTGCCAGACAGTTTCTACTTTTTTGACATGGGATCACTATGGTTTGGATTGGTTCTAGTGCAGATATTCACGGGAACTGACACAAGACAAAAAAAAACTCCACCCTTCCAGTACAAATTTGCCAATATTGCGAAGTGACTTAATAAATTATCTACTTCGTGATATTGGCAAACTAAACACTTAATTGCCTCAGTGGAAGTGTTTAATTTCCAAAGGCAGCACAGGGAGGCTGCCTTTGGAAAGCTGAAGCCTTCTCTCTCTCTCTCTCTCTCTCTCTCTCTGTGTGTGTGTGTGAAGCTTGGCTTGGCTTTTTTAAAAGAGCAGATGGAGCAGCAGTGGTAGTATGGTGTGTGTATGTGTGTTTGCTAGCGCTTTTAGGGAAAAGCAAATGAAAATCTTCTTCATTGTTCCCTCTTTGTCTTCTCACATTTCTGACAGCAGGCTGGTGGGGACCAAATAAGGGAACCTGCGGTCTTCAGATGTGAAGATGCACCAAATGGCATATGGACTGCAATTATTTAGCTAGATACAGTTCACTCTAAAACAAGCAATCAGACAAGCCCTTTACACTGTCTTTGCCTCAGTTGGCAACTCTTGGTTAACCTTTGATTAGAACTAATGAGCAGGGGTATGAAAGCTGCCCTTTTTGGCTTGCTGGCTATCTTTTTAATTACCATAGTCTTGGATAGGTATCTGCACATATAATGCCTTGCTCCAGATGTATTAAAAAGGAGACTAAAATTATCTCACTGAATTGCAAATGTAAAAGTGCCATGGCTTTAAATACAGTGATACCTCGCATAATGTGTTCCATGGGATTGCTCTTTAAGCAAGTTTGCTCTTTAAGTGAAACACCATTGTAAGCGACCAATTGTGACATCTAGCGGGGGGGGGGGTTGGTTGGTTTTAGTTGTTAAGCAAGGCAACCATTCAGAGAAAATTCTGCTCTTTAAGCGAGTTACTCTCTAAGCAAGGCACTCTATGCGAGGTTTTACTGTAGTTTATTTTTTGAAACTAGGGGCGGGGGAATAGGCAGTGAAGCAAACCATTGTCATATTTTCTAGCATGCTGACACTCCATATTGTATTAGTACCCTTTTTTGCTTGTTTTTTTAAAAAATTGTGATTGATTTCATATCAAAGAACATTGGTCTTTAAACAATTAGAAATTCAGGAGCAAGTTGTAGCAGGCAGAGTTTAGAGTAACCAAGGGAGAAAGTCCACTGTTGTGCTGTCATGGATCAGCAGCAGAGAGAGGGGGATTTTATCTAAAGTAAGTGGCCTTTTAAAATAATTGACATAGAAAGAGGTGGGGGGGGGATGTTGTTCCTTTGCTTGTACAGTTCTTGGGATGCCTAGTAATAATAACCTGTCAAGTCACACATATGCATTGATTGGGAGTATTTGTTGTGTGGGGATCTATCAGGTGATCTGCCTCCTTAACTAAGGCAAGTAATCTCCAGAGGTCCAGGGGTCACACATGCCCATCCCTGGACCTCAAAAGGTTGCACAGGAGGTTTTTGTGACCCACCACACCACCTCCTCATAAACGTTTTCATACAAAAATGAAGGTGCAGGATAAACTGAAGAAGCCTTCTAGCATCCTCAAGGAGACAACAGTTTTATTTTTTAAAAATGGATTTGTAGGGCAGAACATAGAAAAACCATGATACACACCTGGAGAAGGCACAATGGGGCTTTTAGAAATATTAACGTTTGTAAGGAAGGGTATTTGGGCCTAAAGGGAGCTGCATATGGACCCTTTGATTGAGGCGAGTGTGCTTCAGGTGCAGCTTCCGGATCCAGGGTTTTTCCATTGTCCCGGAAACCTCTACGTTCTTTATGTCTATCGTCAGCACTCATTAAATAGCACGATAACCTTCTACTACCCAGAGTCTGTGCCCTCTACCCCACCATCCTACAAAGATCTTTATTATCAACTCCTCCTTCCAGAGCACTACAGCTTGGTGGTCCTGGAGGTCCTCCTCATGTGAAACTAGTAATTGAATGGGATTTGAACACTAAAGAGCGGTGAGTGTCTGTTTCAAATATATTGTATGATATTGAGAAGGTCAATCACTAGAGAGCTGCCTGAATATTCATTGTATGCATTCTTTTCAGTTATTATTTTTGAATGATACAGAGCTACATAGAATCCTATGCAGTTTAAAGTGGTACAGCGGTGGAATGGTCTTAATGTGATATCGGTCCTCTGTGTGAACTGGTTTAGTTATCCTCCCTCCCAGTTGAGCTAGTTAGGATTTCAGGCCTAAAGTGTCTGAGTTGATTTTTTTTTGAACTATCTAGTCCCATGATGGCAAGCCTTGGCACTCCAGATGTTCTTGGAGTTCAATTCCCAGAAGCCCAAGCCCCCGTGAATCCACACGAATAGATTTACTGTGATTCATCTGGCCTGCACCGCCCTTGTCGCTCCTGCGTTGTACTTCCGCTTCCGGGAGCGACGAGGGTGGTGTGGGCCAGATGAATAACAGTAAACCCTTTCATTCATTTCATTTCATTTCATTTCATTTATTCGATTTGTATACTGCCCTACTCGGTACAACCGACTCAGGGCAGTTTACAGGAACTGTACATATAAGACAATCAAAAGTAATATAACATAATCAGAGGTCATACAGTATAATACAATAAATATAACAATGCGGATTCATGTGGATTCATGGGGGCTTGGGCGTCTGGGACTTGAAGTCCAAGAACATCTGGAGTGCCAAGGTTCGCCATCACAGATCTAGCTTCTAATTCTTGCATATCTGTCACAGCAGCACCACATCTGTTTGGCAATCAGGTAATGGAAGAAGAGTTTGAATTTGCCATTCATGATGAGATGATTTCATGCAGAATTGAAATCCTAACTTCCAAAGGAAAGTGACAAAAGTGCATCCGTTTGGAGCTTGCCAAATTGCTTCCTGTTTGTGGAAACTCAGCCAGATATTCCAAAGACTCTCATCTTCGACAAAATTGTGTGCATCCCCTTGGTTACTATATTTACTTGACTATAAGTCGTCCCAAATATAAGTTGAAGTATCTAATTTGTACCTCTAGTAAAGTAAAGGTTTCCCTTGCTTGAAAGCCAGTCATATCCGACTCTAGGGGTCAGTGCTCATCTCTGTTTCTAAGCCGAAGAGCCTGCGCTGTCTGCTTCTGCAGACGTTTCCATGGTCATGTGGCAGGCATGACTGGACACCGGAGCGCATGGAACGCTACCTTCCCACTGAAGTGGTCCCTATTTATATACTTGCAATTTATTGCTTTCGAACTGCTAGGTTGGCAGGAGCTGGGACAGAGACGGGAGCTCATTCCGTCCTGCAGTACTCGGGAATCGAACTGCTGACCTTCTGCCTCCCAGTCAGGGTCTTAGTGACTTGAGCCACTGCAGTCCCTCTAAACTAGGAAAATAGATTGACCCGAGTATAAGTGGGGGGTGGAAAATGCAGCAGGTGCTAGTGAGTTTCAGTAATTACAATACATGAAAACACAGTAAAATTAATTAATTTAAACATTTGTGTGGGCATGTTTTTGAGTGTTTACATTGACCCGAGTATAAGTCGAGTCCCATTTTTGGACCTCATTTGGGGGGCTAAAAAAACCGACTTATACTCGAGATTATACTGTAATTATTTATCTCTCAGCATCAGGGTTTAGAGTCCCACGATACACTATTTGGGAGGAATTGTCTATAGATACTGGGGAGTTACTGCAGCTGTTACTAAAAACTGGGAGTAGCAACAAGTGACTACCCTGAGTGTGTCTGCTTTACATGAAGGCAAGTGGCTCTTCATAAAGGAATTGTCGCCAACCCAGGAGTGCTTCTGAGCCACTTGTCTGTGGTTTTTGCAGCTTATTTGGGAGCATCCAGGAAGAAGTGGTTGAAGATGCTGAAAGTGTGAGGCTGAAGCAGCAGCTCCATCAGCAGCAACACAGCTGCACCCTGGATGCGTGCTTCCAGCTCTACACCAAGGAGGAGCAGGTATATCTAGGAGTTAGGCTCTTGTGATAGAGATCGCTAGAGCAAGCCTGTCTGCTTGTCCCAGCCACTCTGCTCCTGGTCAGCCGTTCCTGTGTTTTGCACCACCAGCAAAAGCTCTGGAAGAAGAGGTGGGCATTTGGTGCAGCTGGACTGTTGCTGTCAAGCAGTGCCCCTCCTTCCCCATTCCAGTGGCTACTAAGTCTGCCTTCTTACAAAATCGCTGAAGGCAACATGTGGCCCTCAGGTTTCCCTCTTCCCAGAGGATCCTGGCATTCCTACAACCCAAGACCCAACAATGGATTTGTGTGGTTGTGGACCTCTGGAGATTGACTACCAGCTGATCTCTTGTCTCTTTCTTTGTAGCTGGCACCTGATGATGCTTGGCGTTGTCCACACTGCCAGGTGCTTCAGCAAGGCATGGTCAAGCTGAGCCTTTGGACGCTCCCAGACATTCTCATTATCCACCTGAAACGCTTCCGGCAGGTGGGCGAGCAGCGCCACAAGCTCACCACGCTGGTGCACTTCCCCCTGCATGGGCTGGACATGGCTCCTCATGTGGCCAAGCGAAGCCGTGGCAGCAAGTGGGGCCCCTGGAAACACCCCACAGCAGAAGGCAGCCAGGCTCACTTTCTCTATGATCTGTATGCTGTCTGCAACCATCACGGCAGCATGCAGGGTGGACATTATACGGGTGAGTGTCCCAGGGAATGGGCAATGTATGAGCATCCTTCAGCAAGTGAGGAGAAGGAAATCTGACATCTGCAATCACTGCGCATACATAGGATCTTTCCCTTAATCTATCCTCCAATTAGAAGATACAGTAATACTTCGGATAACGTTTACGTCGGATAACGCTAAAATCACATAACGTTAAGTAATCTGGGGAGGAGAATTGGATCGAATAATGTTAAGGTCCTATGGGATGGATCAGATAACAACCGCTAAAGCCTGTGTGGTTACAATGTATCTCTATGGAGCTTTAACGTTATCCGATCCATCCCATAGGATTTTAACATGGATCGGATAACACTAAAAATCGGATAACACCAAGACTTGTGGAACCAAGTCTTAGCGTTATCTGAGGTATTACTGTATTCTATTACCCTATGAATAGTCTTATGTGTGTTCTGGGTAAAAGTTCATCAGTAAACAATTTCTAATTCTGCAAAAGGAGTATCTTTGAAAATACTTGCTTCTTTTGCATAGTTTAATGTGCTTCTACTAATGGTGGGACAGATGTACAGAATGACTGTATACAACAGGATGACTATCTATAAATATAGCATACAAATGAAAAGTTTGGAGAGCTAATGTGCCACCTACTGGAAGCCTTTTGCAGCTCTTTTTTTAAATACCGTACTTGAGATTTCACTGAGCATTGTTAATGCATTTTCAAGCCTATTGTCAGAGCTGAACGAGCTAAAACCTACTTTAAAAAGGAGATAAAAAAAACAACCAATTGGAATATACAGTAACGCAGATCTGGTGGTGCAGGGGTGGAGATAGTATTCTTTCTCAGAGTCTTGGTCAATGGAGGAGAGAATATCTGTTCTTTAATGTCTAGTAATCTTACAGGTGGACATTCTGCCTAAATTATCTGGGCACTTAAGCTCCCACCAAATATATCTCTGAAATGTGAAACCCAAGTTCTAAAAGCAGTGGGAACTGGAGAAGAAAGATTCTTACCCCTTTACTTAATGAAGTCTGTCATGCCCATCAGTGAGGGTTTGGCCAAAGGACTTTGAGTTTTCATTATAAAGGATAATTTTCTTTCCTCTAAATAAGTTCTTTTATTCTCTGAAAATAACCAGGGGTTTACATCACAAATTAATTTCTTTCTTCTCCGGGTTCTGGTAGGCCAATCAAGCAGGAAGCAAGAAAGAGTGAAGGACTCATTCTGGTGATGGTCACAGAACTAATTTCATGCTCCCTGCTCAGCCTGACCATCTGTTACAAAAGTACTTGCTTTCCCCCTGTGAATTTTCTTCTGTAAGAGAGATGTAATATGAACTAGATACAGTGGGCCTCTTCCCTCTTGGAGAGGCAAAAAAGACTGCTGAGGATCTAAATGGGTACACATACAGTACATGGAAAAAGGAAAGCTCAGTTGCCAGTGTAGCCTTCAATGCAGGATGGGGGAGAGGTAGATAAACTACAGTTTCCATCATCCCTAGCTGATGTGTCCATTGTTGAAGTTTCACAGCAGTGGAAATTTATCAACATCTGGAAGATGAAATTTCCCCTGCCATTTCTAATACGCTACCTGCTTTGTCTCTAGCTTACTGTCGCAACGCTTTGGATGGTCATTGGTACAGCTATGACGACAGCACTGTAGAGCCAGTCTCGGAAGATGACATCAGCACCCGTAATGCCTATATCCTCTTCTATCAGAGACGGAGTGTGGTCCCAGGCTCTTCTGGAGGAAGTTCTGTGAGAGGTTCGCTGGAGTTGCTTACTCTTACAGCTGCCTGCCTTTTGCTTTGGGGCCATTGATCCATCTCTTGGCCTTTGTTTGAAATTGTAGGAACAGGTGCCGACATGAATTTTAGAGAGCAGGCCTTTGACACTCAAGCTCATGTGAGCCATGGAGGGTAGGGACCTTAAAGCAAAGAAATTATTCACAAACCCATCTTATCCGGCTGTCAATTTATCTCATAGCTTAAGCATCCCATTTCCAAGGATGATCAGCGTCATGTAGGATTAGTGTTTCTTCATATGATTTTGAGGTTCAATATGTGTTCAGTGCAAGCATGGACAGTTTAGACGGCAGGAGCAACATGTCAGCAACGCTTTTCAGTGAAATGATTGTAGTGTAATGTTTGTTGTAGTTTCTTCTTACATTTGCCTAAGGAAGAGAAAGATGATCACAAATGTGGCTGGCGGCTACCTCTTCTCCTTTCTTAACTGAGTGATCCTGGTAGGTTTTTTCCTTCTGGCAGCACAACTCTGTAGGATCTTGCAATTTGCTCTTGATGCAAGAGAGTAAAGATGCAAATGACACATGCAGTTAACCCCAGACACAAGCTGTGACCCAGAGGCTTTTAATACTTGCCAACTTCCTTGATTTATACCTCTTCCACCAATCTACACCTAGATCCCCAAAGGGCAGTTTTAGGCAGCATCAGGAAGCTCTGTTTTGCTTCTTTCCAGCTGTGTAAAAGCAGCTAAAGTTCAAGAAGGTTTGCTGTCTTTCCACAATTCCTGGCTAATGTGGAAGGTTGCAGTTGTGGAAACCCTTAATATCTTCTTTCTGGGCGGGATTCTCTCTCTACTTGACTTTTATTAGAGATTTGACTGCCTCAAACTGGATAGAGGAAGATTAAAAGAGGCTGCCCTGAGAAACTGCTAAGGGGAGGGAAGCATTCCAGCCCTGCAGAGAAGCCATTTGCCTCCAGAACCTTTAGAAGTCCCAGGCACCAATGTTTTTGTATGGGCGCCTTGTGCTCACGGAAATGGCTGTGTCTCTACTTCCAAACCACAGATGGTGTGACCGGCCCAGGACCCAAAAAGTTTGGGTACCCCTACTTTAAAAGATGTGAATCTTGACGATGCCCTTCTGCATCAGAGAAGGGTGTGTTTGGTATTCTCTGGATTGAGCCAGGCATTTCCTAGGTCACTTTGACTCTGTGTGGGTTTTCCTTGCAGGTTCCGTCAGCTCCTCCATTTCCGAACACTGGCTAGCGCGGCTCAGTGGAAGCAATAAGCGGGAGAGCATGGTATCCCGCAGTACTGCAACATGTCTATCCCTGCCAAAAATGCCCGACTCACCCACCCTCACCAGTTCCAGCATCAGCCGGGAGAAAGGTGCCTGACCTCTGCTATTTTGCTTGCTTGCTACATACATAGACAACCTTTGCTCCCTGTGAGATGGCAGAGCAGGTCACAGCCCCTGCCATTGTTAAGAGCACTGCCAATGTTAAGAGCACTGCATTGAGCTGTTTTCTTTGCTGAGTTCTCTGTAACACCTTACAGAATCAGGTATCCAATAAGTGGCTGTGTTTCCAATCAGAAGGCTTAGAATCATGCCGTAAAGCTGTAATTGCCAGGAACCAGTAACACCAGTTCGCCTAGCTTTCTTCAGCTGCTTCTTTCTTAGACTCTCAAAGAACAAGAATATTCCCCAGACACCATCTCCAGCTTTGGTTCCTCCATTAGCCCAACTCAACATATTAAAATGGTCAGTAGGTTCCTCCGCTTCCCACACCACCTAGAATTAATGAATCAGAAAATAAAGCTGGCTGGGCTTGGGAAATAACACCAGTCCTCTCCAAAACTCCCCTGCCTGCTTCTCCATCACTTACTTTCTGGTTGCTGATGTTTTGACTATGAAGTGACCTACACACTATGATCACGGAGCCGTTTCCTGCACCACATATGCTGGGACTGAAATGGACTGTCACAGCCTTGAGGATATGGACAAGGTGGACCTTCACAGTCAGTCCATCTGGTATGGCCTCTTCTGCCTCCATGACCATTGGGAATCAGACTTCCTCCTCCTCTCATTTTGACAATGGGCCCAATATGATGGTTTCCAGTGGCATTTCCTCCACTGAAGGGGACCATCACCCCACCATAGCTGGTGGCCCCTTTAGGGAGTCAGGTTATTTACTTCATGGCAAGATGGGATCCACCTTAAACAAATTCACGCCACCGGCATTTTTCCTGCTTTGGGGGGGATGCATTCTCAGATAGGAGTTGCATCATCATTGATGACAGCTATGAAGGCAAATGAGAGAAGTGTATCTTCTGCCTCCCAGTGCTTGGTATGCCATTACCTAGTGTGCTAGGCACAAGCTACATCTAAGCAATGTAATTGTCCAGGAGCTGCAACATGAGTTGCTAAGTAAGTAAGAAAGGAAGAGGGTTTGATATTGGAGGATTAATGGATGAGAGAAGAGTAAATATTTGACTCTTGCAGTTTAGGTAAAATCCAAGTGGATGAATTTAAGGATTGATCATGCTCATTCAAAACTTAGAAATATAACCTCAGGGGACATTCCTACTGTTCATTTTATTAACTGAGCTCTCAAATTCCTGTGTTGGTACCTACTCAACTCTGATGTCTTTCAGAGACTCACTGCCATTCGTCTTCCTTTTGTTTTCTAGGTGGCTTTGAGTCACGCCCTCTTGTAAGAGGCGTCCAGGGCAGAAGTGTCAGCCTGAAAGCTTCTCCCAGTAAAGCCAAGTTGGAAGTCCCCAAGACCATGCCCTTGCGCTGGTCCTTCAACTCCAGGGAGTGGTCGGCGGAGCCTTCAGGAGAACTTGTAGAATACCTGGAGTCTGGTCGTAGACCACGGTTCACCAATGAGTCTATTGTCCCTCTCATGACTAAAGAAGGGGAGGGCAATGGGTCTTCACTCACCAAAGCCCAACTGAATCCTGTGTTAACAAGCCTGGGGACCATTGAAAACATTGGGAAAGCATCCATTGTAATGGAAAATGCCAGCACCCTGAAGAGATCAGTCAAGCCAAAGGAAGATGTAAGCGAGCAGCCATGGACACCCAAGAAACTGGCACTTTCACTCAGTACAGTACCTCCAATAAAAGATAGTGAACCCAAGAGCAAAGCAAACATCAATGGGACCTTACGTGCCGGGATAGGCCTGGCCCCCTCTGGCTCCCAGCCTAAGAGTAGGGGGACTCAGGATCAAAAAGTCATACCCTGTGTTGGAGAGAGAGATCCCGAGAGCGAGAGGCAGCCAGAAGGAAAGTTGGCCATCTTCAGAGCGGGCTTCCTACGAAGGGAGCCCAAGCGGCACAGTGAGTCTTACAGGCCTGGGGCCATGCCGCCAGCCATGGCCGCCTCCAGGGCATCTCTTGCCAATGGAACTTTGAGCTCACTCAGCGGCATCAAGGCAAGCAGTACGCTGGGTCGCCGCTCGGCAGAGGGACTCCCTAACGGGCGGATCTGCTGTTCTGAGCTGGACATCAAGCGTGCTCAGAGCTCCTGCAGCAGCAAGGGCAGGAGTGACTGGTTGCTGAGCAGGTCCACATCCCTCTGCAAGGCAAACAACAGCGATTCTTTGCGGCGTTACACCCCACTGCTGGCTCCGGAGGGAGTCTCTTATAGCACCTTCCAGCGGGCAAGGTATCATACGGCATCTCTGGGCAGGAGAATCCTTGTACCAGAGTCCAGCTTTTGAATTGGTCTGATGTTCCACCTAGAAACGTCAAAAGAATGCAGAACCCTGGTGCTTGTAAGATCTTGGGGCCTTTGAGAGACGCCTGTGGATTGCCAGAAAGCTTGGCCGGTGCTTGCCTCACAAAGGGTTTTAGGGCTCAGTCAGGCATTATCCAAAACATGACGTACTGAGTGACAACACTGACTTGTCTAGAAATGAAGATACAACAGGGATCTGATGGGTTATGGAATTAGAATGGGAGAGAGTAAAAGAGAGAGAGAGAGAAATGTTGGGAGAGTGTTAGAATTAAAGTATTTATTCTAGAGTGTGATATAGTTTAACTGATACTGATAAGAGGAAGCGCTGTTTTGTTATATGGCTGTTTTGTACTAGGTTGTGGCATTGCAAATAATAGGGGAGAATCACATTGCTCTATGCAATAATCCCAGCCTTTTATATTTTCAGCAGACATTTGGGTTTTACAGATCTATTTGTTATTAAAAATATCTCAAATAAATGCTGTGCCTTGACAGTTTGTAGAATTAAGGGCAAAATGGGTGGGAATGAAGGTGGAATCAAGAGTTAATCTCCAGTTAATTCAAAGATTGTACATTGAGGTGCTCAAGTGGGTAAGAGATATGACTCCCCCCCCCCCCAGTATTAATTAGCATTACTACAACATTGCCCTGGACCTTTTTAGTATATAAATATATATAGATGTGAATGAGAGGGTGTGTGGTAAATCTTTCAATTTCTTTGGGTTAATTCCTATGCACCAAAGATGTCAAAACTGGTTTCCCTTTAGAGCATAATACTTTTCAGGATACTGTACGTGTCTTTGATGGTACCTATATGTAATGAAAACTGGCTGGATAGCTCAGTGAGTTAGTTCGATATCTGGCTGTGGAGCTAGAGGCTGGGAGGTCACTTCCCCACTGCATCCAAAGAGAAGAACCAGCCTGTGTATCTCTGGGCATCCTGCACAGACCCCAAAACACCTCCAGAAGAAGTGACCTAGAAAACTCTGGAAAGGGCCACCACAAGTCAAAATTGACTTGATGGCATGCAAGTGTTCTGATGAGGATGGCTGATGGGAGAACAGATATTGCCCTCATGTTATCTTTCCTATGGCTCCAATTCAATCTGGCTAGTGTCTTGTGCATTCTTTCCTTACAAATGACAGCATTTAAATAGTAAAATTTTAAAAAGTAAAATTAAATGGTAAACCGTTTGTTACTATTTGCTGCTGCCCTATTGCCTCTTCCTTCCTTTTTCTTTCTTTCTTATAGCCATTCTATTGACGCACCTCGTACCAGCAATAGCTTAAGACCCTTTCTCATGAAAACCTAGCCCAGTTTCTTTGTGAGTCTTCTCTCTGTCCAGGAGAGGCAGTATCACATTGTCATTCTAAGAGGCAGTTCTGCAGTAACAAGGGGCAACAAGGGAGAATGATTTGAACAAACAGGAACTGTTTGAATGACTGGGAAAATGAAGGTCAGTGGAAGGGGATGGGATAGGAAAGTGAAGAAATGGAGAAAAAGGAAGAACAATGAATCTGAACTGGTCCCAACTCATGTGGTCTATGTAACAAGAGGGGCAAACCGAAATTGGTGGAAAAGTTTTGGTTAGATATGAAGAGGCAAAATAGAAAAGAAGCCAACAAAGAAAGCTTGCAGTAATTGAGACACACTTATTAGAACATTAAACATCATTTACAAATGCTTTTGTTTTCAACATCAAGGGGGAGCAGTGTTAAATGTTCACATTGTTGTACATGAAAGTGTATTTGTGATTGATTAAATATAAGAAGCAAAAGGGGAAAAACAAGACCAAGATATTTTTCAATAACTGGATGTGTGTGATGACAACAAATACAATGTGGAAAACAAAGCCCGGGAGGAAATATGATTGGTTTAAGCCTTCAGTGTGTGAGACAAACAGGACATATATGAGGGAAAATGTTAGACAAGTAGTTGAAGATGTAGGAGAAAATTCTGAGACAGAGAGGTAGAAATGGGCATGATCAGGTTATGGGTGGCCTACAAAGCCAAATCAGGGTAAGCAAAGAACAACAACATTGTGGGACTTTAAAACAACTGCTGGTATAAATTTATGCCATGGAGACTCACTCCCATGTCCAATGAAGTGGATCTGATCCACAAGAGCTAACATTAGAATACAGCAGTTAGTATTTAAAGTGCCACACGTTTTTTGGTTTTGGTTTGTTTACTTTCTGACATGCCTGAAACACAGGCTAACACAGCTACTATTCCAAAAACACAAAGCCAAGGCAGCTTATAATGAGGTCTCTTGAAGACATTGTGAGCACAAGCGCAGAGGTCCAAGACTGATCCTCCAGGAATTAATTTGAAGTTGGTTTGGAGGAAGCAGAGGAAGAACTATGCAGGGAAAGAATGAATGAAAGGTTAGGTAGGAAAATAGCAAGCTAATGTCACTGAAAGCTTGAACACGGCACGAGTCAAGTCAATTAAAGAGGAATGAGAATGAAGAGCTTTCAATTTAGCAGAGTGAAGATTGTTGGCGATTTGAGTATAGTTTCAGTGAAGTGCAAAGGAAGGAAGGAGTCAAGAGAATGTTTGTAAGAGACAACCTAGCACAAGTTAAGTGGCACACTCCAGATGCGTGGTATCGTTTAATACTGTTGTGCAAGATTTTCCCAAAAACTGTGAGAGACACTAACCATGCAGTTTAACAGATGTAAAACTACACAGCTAACTGAATGTTCATTTAGTGTTTCCATTCCTCCTTATGCTCACATTTCCCCTCCTCCCCAAGATCTGAAGAAAAGGCTCCTCTATGTAAACAAGAGTTTGCTTTTGATTTGTGCACTTAGCTGGCATGAAGTGGCCAACCATGCAATGACCTTGGTCTTAGTGCTGCAGGTTGAGCTTGGTTAAGGGGGAGGAGGATGAAGTTGGCCATCTCCCACTCCCTGGGGGCTCTTTTTGTTAACCCATCACCTAGCAACAGCAGCAGAGCAAGCTATGGCATCCTCCCAAGCAGCCAGCAGTTTTTTATATCAGACAGAGGATTTCACCTTTGAAGAGCGGTGTTCAGTGTATGAGCTGCAGCTGGAGAGACAGAGGAAGGATGGGAAGGTTTGTGCTGTTTTGTGCTTGGGTGGGTAGGATGTCAGAGAGGCATTTCCAAGGGGCAGATACTTCCAAAGGCTGGTGATGTGTCTGAATTATCATGAACGAAAATGGGGGGAACATGTGCAAAATTGGGTGTGGTTTATGTGTATGTATCGAAGCCTAAAAGTGGGGAATGGGCTAGCTAGGAGTTATACTGGGATGTTTGGATGGGATAGTAACATTCTTGTACAATACACCAAGCATCAAATGATGCTCAGTGTAGGGAAAACTGCTGTCAGGAAACATGAGCGGGGGGGGGGGGGCAAAGGGATACTTACGTACATGCGTGAAAGCATCCTTAGCAGTAGGGTGTAGTCCTAGTCTTCTATATTAAAACATGACTTTGTCACTGGGCAGGCATGACTTCTGAATAACCAGAAATCGGAATGGCTTGTGTAGATGTTTTGTGCTGCTATTCATTTACCACTCACAGACGTTACTGACAGGCCTTGCCATAGCCTACAATTCTGTGCCAAACAGACAGGCAAACAAACAAACAAACAAACAAACAGAAGGGCAGGGAAACATAATGTGGTTCTCTGCCAGCTTCCCAACTGAACGTGTATGTACCGAGTGCTTTTATGAAATGCCACAGGAAGGCCAAGACTGGGATGCTATCATTAGATGTTAAGTGTTGGCTGGGCAACAGCGACACCGTCCAGCTAACCTGCCAGCAGCAAATGCCAAAGAGCAATGCAGCCCTGAAAGCCAAGCAACCAACCACGCCTGGCACAGCTTCTAAGACACCAAGAAACAGTCTGTCAACAAACAGATTTCTATACCTGGAACAGTTCTGCTGCAGTCAGTTGAATGCTGTAACCTTACCCAGATGGCTCATTTATTCATGGTGCCACCACCTCAATCTCCATCAGTCAGAGGTTTAGAAGTCTGACCATAATGTCAGAATTCAGTGTAGGCACCTCAGTGGTGGATCATTTTGGGAAGGCAACAGAGGTATGGGAGGGGCAGGAATCAACACCATCTGAGGAAGAGAGGGCAAACCTTCTTGATCAGCTTCTCCATGAGAGACAAAGAGGCAGTGGCAAAGAGGAGGCAGTAAGTATTTCAAACTAGGGGGCAAGATACTCCTGTTTGCTCTTTGTTGTAGCTAAAAATGCAGAGAGGGGAGGGTTTGGATGAGTCGTGGGTCAGCAATGATGATGAGCCGAGGATGGGGACACTGGGGAATAATAGTAGCCAAAAATAAAATGCAGTTGTGGTTCATTATCTATGATGGCAGGGACAGCTCTCCCATACTTTATGAGGTTAGGTACAATGCTTGGTTTACAGTGTGTACATGCACGCACATACACCAGTAAAGGGGGTTCCGATCCATTTGAATGTGAGTTCCTTCACTGTGGGCAAACAATTGAATTTGCATCCAATTATGTAACTTCACAGGACCAGTGGAAAAAACTAGTTATAGGTAAGTAACCTGTCTCTCAGCCATGGCCACTATGGAGTGTGTGGCTGCACAATTTTTGCACCCTGTGGATATGGACAATGTCTGCTTGCATAGAACTGCTTAGCTGCTGTTGAGAGCATATTTCAGGTATGGATCTCAGGGATAAAGAGCCATCTTTTGAATGGAAGTTATGCACAGTACAATTCTTTCCCTGGTGAAAATAGAACCTGCACACTAGAAGCTGATATTGTGCTTTCCTTTGTGTATGTTGTTTTAAACCAATCTATCCCTGCTTCCTAATGGCTTCTTATTCTCTCCCCCTGTATAAAGGGTTTCTTTCCCTCCTCCCAGAGGTAGTTGAAAAGTTATGAGTCTGCAAGAGCACAAATAAAATTCTCATTTCCAGTACTATCTTCTTGTTGTTCAGTCGCAGTCGATTCCAACCCTTTGCAACCCCATGGACCACTGCACGCCAGTCACCCCTATCCTCCACCATCCTCCTCAACCCACCCAACTCTGTGCCCATTGCATCAACAGTACCATCTAGCCATCTCACTTTCTGTCACCCGCTTCTTTCTTCTGCACAGGCAGAACTCAGCATTTATCCTCGGTATGTATTCAGCCATTCAACCCTGATTGTCACAAACGGGAAAAAGAAGTAGCAGAAATTTATTCTTGATGGCCATACATGAACCGGGACCCATATTCCCATTGCTGTAAGACTTAAAAAGTCTGAAATAACTTGCCTTGAATAAAATTGGGCTTTTCTTTTTTGCTTACAAGGATACATACATGCATTTGCATTGTAACGCAAACTATTTAACTATGCCTTTTATTGATAAATGAAGTCCCTGTTTTCTCTGCAGTTATCTCAGCTGTTAGTAAGGACCCAAATAGTTAAGCATCCCACCCTACTGAATTGTACCTATAGATCTAGCACACCAGCCACTAAGGATGTTGACATGAAGTGTAATTTTTCAGTTTTTCTAGTAAATATTTCTGAATGTCAATGATGAGGTGAATCATGTAGATGCAGATTCACTGACGCCTCTGATTTGTGCAGATATTTTTCTCAAGGCAAGCATCAAGGGTTTTTCTCTGGCAAATGAAGGGGATGTTGTTTCATGGGCCAAGTTCTTCTGTATCTTCGCCTCATCAGAAACAAAAACAACTGTTAAACTGCTTTTATTGATTAATTACATGCAAGAAGGACTGATTTTGGAAACCAAAATGAGAATCGGCAGGAAAAGTGGGGGAGATATTGCTATCACATTTAAGTGGGGAGGGCAGGCAGAGAGAGATTGTTTTTTTTCCTGACAATTGCCTCAACGGCACAAAAATGTGTTTTGTGTAAGTAATAACCCATGATGGTTCCCTCCCACCAAAAAGGACTTCACCTCTAGTGCTGACTTGGGAGGAGGGTATAATATGGAGATACAATATAATGTATATACGCAAGCTAGTAGTTAAGGCAATGTAGGCAAAGTCCAGTGCTCATTTACAATGAGTGAAAACAAGGAGAAAGGCAGGAGACTAATTTTTAATTTCAGAACATACCTGCATGTTTGAAAGCAGGCGGGTAAGTGAAACTGGGCAAGACTGACCTCGATCTAAGGCACCAATCTACATCAATCATGACTGATATTAAAGTTTTGAAGCAAGGATATCCAGCATTTCAGATGTGAAAACATTTATTCATTCATTCGTTCGTTCTTTCATTCATCCATTCCTGTTACTCATATACTTTCCTACTGGCCAAAGCCACTCAGATGGTTAACATACATTGTTAAAAATAACATAACACAAGCCTAAAACAAAGGGTAGAATATTTTGGGGTTCAGTTGATTTGCGCTAAAAGCAAAGACAAATCGATATTGGATTCAGATAATAACGAAAACAAGTAACCACCTCAGTCATACTCAAAGAGAAGCTGGATGTTGTTGAATGCCTTCCTGTACAGCTCAGCCTTCACTAATTTCTGGGACATTTGAAGGGAGGGCACCTGGCGTATTCAAAATGGAAGGGTGTTCCATATCAATGGGACCAGTGGCAAGAAGCTTCAACTGCTTGCGACACTCTTTTGAGCCTCTCTCAGGGTGGGATCCCAAAGCCCTGGGGAGAGGGCAAGGTGACCCAAGCCAAATTTAGTCAAAGGAGGTGCTCTGTCAGGTACTGAGGTCCCAAGCTGTGAAGGGCTTTATATGTTAATACTAAAAAAGTCATGCAGGCAGAGCAGATAGTTTAATTAAAAAGTGTTCAAAAGAAGTCAAGCCAATGTTAGAAATACATAACATGATGAAGATGTGTGAAGAGGTAATACTTGTTGGTTATTCTAACTTCTCTAAAACTACTGGTTTAAGACATGAGATACAAAAGCATAGGAAAAAATTCCAGGAGATGTATAATATGGTCCTATTTGGGGAGAAAATAAGCAATCAGGTACACTCTATCTCACTGAAACCACTGAGTGTAGGGTACTACTCAATTTTGCACTGAGTCCCACTCTGTTGGATGAAGTCCTCTGCACTTTCTTATTAGTAAGCTCTTTTACATTCAGATCAATCCCTTCTTGAGCAAACATTCTCATGTGTAAATCAAAGGCCTAAGACTAAGAGAAGAGAGGCTCAGTCAAGAAGCAGGAAGCCACCCTCCCTCCCAAAAAAACAACAAAAGTGAATTTCTGCAAAGGAAGAAAGTTGTGGATTATTTTTATGGGCAGAAGACAAATAATATGTTAGCAAAGGGCTGGAGAAAATGAGTCACATCACTCTTGAACAAGCCATGGCATGGTGTAATGAGTTGGTAGGTTGAATTTCAATCTCTTCAGAAGTATGATATGTACAAGTAATAAAGACTTACGCATGAACTATAGTACAATATTACCTCGTAAGAGGCATCCAGCAGGGAATGAGATTCTTTCCCTTAAGTAGGGTGATCAGAATTAAATGACGACACACTTCCTGTATAACTTGCTAGCATGGCAAAGGAAATTTCAACACATGCATCTTCCTTTAAAAACTGTACCTGCTGAAATCTCTTCTTCTAAGCCACTAATAACTGTGCAGAAAACCTGTCTTCTTTTTAAGTTGGGTCACTTTCCCTCAGGAGGAGAATTAGCCTAATGATTATCACCAATTATTCAAAAATTACAGATGTACCATCTGGTTTGTCAGAACAGTTCAGTTGGTTCAGACCCGGGATTATTCTGAAGGTGAAGCAATCTGCTATTTTCATCTGTTCAAAAGCATGGCTGGGTGAACAAAAAACTGTTATTGACCACAGTTAGAAAACAGTTGTTAAGGACACTGAAGAGATAATAAAAGAAGAAAAAATCAATTTTCCTGCTCCAGACCCTTATCAGAGATATAGTGTTTTCTCAAAACATGACAAGTTTATCTCTTCTCTGAATGGAAACTACTTAGCTGATAATGTTCTTTGTCCAATAGTTACCACTTCTACTGCAAACTGGATGGTTTTTTCTTTTTCTTTCTTTCTTTAGAAATCTCTCCTGCACAGGTTGATTTTCCTGGCCAAGATTTCTCCGGACCTGGCCGACAAAAGGGATTTAGCACGTAAGACAAAAGTGTACTGCTGGCTTTTTCCAAATCTATCTATCTATCTATCTATCTATCTATCTATCTATCTATCTATCTATCTATCTATCTATCTATCTATCTATCTATCTATCTATCTATCTATCTATCTATCTATATAGTAGATTAATGGATAGAAGATTTTTGAGCAGGATGGGATTGATTAGTAAAAGGATTTGCTGTCTTTGTTGAACTTACGCTGTACAAAACTGCTGCCTGGGCACAAGGTTTTGGGTGACAGACTGGACACAAAAGCACAGAACGGTAGGGGGAAAAGTCAGTCCTCGTACCACTATCCTGTTGCTTGTTAACTGCATGCAGAACCTATGCTGTTCCTTTTTCCCTGCTGATGCACAAGTGGGAATATACTTGTACAAGTAGAAATCCCATTGCTTCCACTGGTTTGTGTAACTGCAAGCTGGAAATTGCCACGGCGGAGGGGGAACATGACAGCTTTGGGCACAGAGCACTTATATTGGCCAGCAGGATTGTGGCATCTTTAAAAAAAACATAAAGGAAGCTTGGAGCAAACATTAGATGGTGGTTGAATGAGTTGTCTCAGCAGCAGATGCCAGGCAGGGCATCACATAATTGAAGGAAGCGATCAAGTGTCTCCTGCACTATCTCCCTCCCTCCCTCCCATTACCTGGTCCAAGAAAGTTTCAACTGTCGCTACAACTGGCTTTTGTTCATGGCAGGAGAGAAGCAGCACTATGGATTTTGCTTCACACAGTGATATCTTTTCATTCTTCAGCAGCTCACAGAAGCATAGCATTAGTAGATCATCATATAGAAACCAGCAACGTTGCAGACACTGGCACAATTTTGCTGAGATGAGTCTCATCCAGGCAATCCCTTGGGTGTGCAAAAGCCATGCTAGTATGTTCAAGTGACATAATGATTTTGAGTCAGAAATTATTCTGGGTTGAAAGGATTTTTCCTGGAAAAACTCAATTCAGGAAATGCCCAGATGAGGCTCCTTTCATGTCCCCATGAGCTGGGATAGAGATGGGCACTCAATCCGTCATTCAGTACCCGGGTCTCAAACTGCCAACTTGCCAGGCTTCCAGCTAACAAGGTGAGCTTCTTAACCACTGAGCCGCTGACATGTATCATGCTGGCACACACTTTTGAAACCTTCCTGCTCAATATGTATAAGTCAAAGTGACTTCCAGGTGGTGAAGACATTTGGTCAGATGGAGCTTACATGTAGCCATGGCAGGTTAGAGACCCCAATGTTTAGCCTATCCTCAGCTCTCACATGCATAACTCTAAGAGATCAGAAAAGTCTATACTTTTCCCCACATAAGATTTCCCTCTTCACATGGAGAGTTTTGTTGTTTCCATGGAACTCAGATGTTTCTTATCATTCTAAGTAAAACTTCACCTAGATATTCTTGTATAAATGCTCCAGCCCTCTTCTGGGCAGAAGAATAAATTACTTTATATGTCACTCATCGAGCTGCAATTGTCTCTGTTTGTTTTATTCTACTATTTCTGCAGGGGGGGAGGAGGAGCTGAATTAGGCAATCTGAGACTATACAATATACTTTTATGTAACCTATATTTCATTTACAAGAAAAATATCACTCCAAAAATGTAAAATCTTGTGATCATAAAAAAATACTGTCCTTAGAAGATATTTTAGCCATAATGCTAAAATGAAAACAATATAACCGATTGCCTTAAGCAATTGTAATTTTGATACACATCAAAGATTATAAAATGAAGGTCTGTTACCCAAAAGAATTAAACCAGCCAACATAAATATGTTCAGTTACTGCCCATTTTGCTTTCTCCTTTCCCAACTCTTTATTAAAAGAGCTTTATCTATACCAGGAATTCTCAACCTGTCGGCTGTGAGCCAGATGTGGCCCACGGCACCATTTCATGTCCCCCCCTCTTCACCACACCAGGAAGTGCCATGTGGTGTAAGAAGGGCAAAATGGCCATCCAGTCCCTGAAACTGTCTGAGGGAGCACAACCCGGCCCCTGGCTTTAAAAGGTTGAGAACTCCTGATCTATAAATTTGTCCTCCAACAATAGAAGGCTTATCTACTTGAAATCCTCATTGCCATCTGCTAATACTGTTGCTGAGAATAAGCTGATTCCATAACAGTAACTTACTTGCAATTAATCAAAATGCTATATCCTTCCTGAAAAGTCCATAATTTTATTCTTGGAATGTATTACTAACACAGGTTCAGCTTAAACAAGCAGTTTGTCTTTGTATATACTTGCTATCCAAGGTTTAAGAAACCATAAACTTAAGAGTATACATTTCCACTCAAGCATACTGACAACTCTTGCAACCTTAAGTATAAACATGAGAAAAGTCAAGAGAAATACAAGTATTAGGAATCATTTACTTTCCCAAAAAAAAAAGAGTCAAGACTGACAGCCTTGTATCCTCTCCTTGAATGAAGTATTTTGTGTGTTCAGGTGCGTAGATGAAAAGAGATATTGTGCTCTCGGTTTGGCTGTGGCTTTGGCTGTTTTACCCACAATTTCATCTCTCCTTTTTCTTTAACAAGACAGACAAGGCGAGATGAGACAATGTAGGCAAACAGAGCAGTCCAGAGGTGGCTGAGTGTCACTACCAAGGTGTGCCCATTGTGTTTGTGAGCTATAAGCAGGACCCCTTCATGTATGTCTTATTTCATCTCAGAATACTGGGAAGAGCTGTTTGTGCGCTTGCAACGCTATTATTACCAAGCTGAGATCACAGGCTTGCTGCTGCTTTACCCTACATATGTGGTGCACATTTTGGAGGTGAGTGAGCTCCATCTTTTTGTGTCTATGAAAGGGAGACATTATTTCTGTGTGTGAGAGAGAAATGAGACGTCAAACAAGTTCATGGGTAACTCCGTTGTTAATTTAAACTATTTGCTATAAGACAAAGGAAGGGCAAACCATCCATAGATGTTTGGAATCGATATGAAGCCCACTGATCTAGGATTTGTGGGTGAAAATTTTAAGCTGTAGGAGGAGTCTGGCCAGGTTATCCTGCTATGATAATAGAGTAGACCATACTGCCAGTGACTCAACACAGAGTGTCAGGTGGAAGTTAACTAACATGACAATCCTGAGGAACTACAGCCTTGGGTGCCAACTACAGCCTTGGGTGATGGTCCCCAAGTGGATTAAATCCCACCTGAATCCATCTTGATGGAGAGCAGCAGCCTCATCAATACTGGCCTGGGGCTGAGGAGGATTTTGTGTGCCAAAAGGGCTCAGGACCAGAAAATGACTTGCAGAACTGGATCAGTGGTACAGAAGTAACGCTGTGATTTGGAAGGCAAATGGAAGGCCACTGCATCAGTGATGGGCAGCAACAGGTTCGCACCGGTTCACTAGAACCGGTAGTAACTTTTCCCAGTGGCTTTTGGGGAAAACCACCTTGGGGACTTACCTTTTCACCAGTTCCCCCATTGTGCATGCACACCAAGAGCTTGGTGTGTATGCGTGCCTACAGCGCTTGGTGCGCATGTGTGGCCTCCTTGCTGTCCTCACAAGCGGTGAGGAGGAAGAGAAGCTGCTAGCCTGAAGCTCCCTATAGCCTGCTCCCCAGGGTAAGTGACTCACCTTTGGGTGTGGGTGTGTATTTTAATGTGTATTTAATGTGCATTTATTTTTAATGTGTATTTTTATGTGTATTATTTGTATTTTACATCTATTTAATCTGTATTTATTTTTAATGTGTATTTAATTTGTATTTTTATGTGTTTTATGTACATTTAATGTGTATTTATTTTAATGTGTATTTTATGTGGATTTTTATGTCTATTTAATTTGTATTTTTATGTGTATTTATTTTTATGTTTTTACATTGGCTCTGCCCACATCATTTGCTCCGCCCATGACATCATGACACTGGCTCCGCCCATGATGTTGGCTCTGCCCAGTGTGGTAGTAAAAATCTTGGCTGCCCGCCCCTACCCTGCATTATATTCTCAGGACAGTCTTCATGTCTGTTCACTATGAGGATAGCCAATATTCAGATAAGGCAGAAGAAAGTAGTAGTTCTGGAATGTTCCAACAGTCAAGGTCCTGACCTTTTTTTGGTAACCCTTCCTTCTGCTGCTTCCACTACATGCAGTGGTGGGCTCCAAAAAAAATTATGACCACACTGTGGGCGTGGCCAGGGGGAAAGGCCTCTGTTGCACCCAAATTAGGACTACTTTATTTCAAAACTTGGATGGGCGAGGCCAGCCAGAATTTCTGCTACCGGTTCTGGTGAACTGGTGCGAACCTGCTGATGCCCACCACTGACTACATGCTAACTTTCCATCCTCAACCAAAGGGTCTCCTTGGACTGTCCTGGGTCCCATGGAAATTGAGGGTTGGAGTTGAGGACTAAGTCTTGAGGAATCTCCATTGGGTTCTGCCCTGACTCTACCTGCCTATCAGACAAAGTACAGAGTGCACATAATGCTGTAAGAATGAAAACCAGTGTATTTGGGAAACAGCTGCTTGATACTGACATCTTGGGAATGGGAAGGAACCCAGGGTCCTTTAATCTGATCCTCTGCTTTTGTTTTAAAGATTGTTTAAAAACTGTGCCAAAAGCACACAAAGGTCTTCCTGGTTTGAAAAGATTTTGCTGGAGGAACATCGCTCAAAGGATGCTCTTTTGGCAAAGATGGACTTTCCAGAATGATATTGTATTTGGTTCAGGGTGTGGTTTCCGTTTGTGTTGAAAACTGGCCATCTTGATTTCCTTTCAGTCCTCCAGTGAGGTGCTTTACTCTGTTCTGCGTGACCTGAGAGACACAGAGCAACAGCAGAGGTAACCTGGGCAGTAATGGGATGATAAAAATTTTAGTACCCCACCCTGACATCATCACAGTGGGGGCGGAGCTAACGTCATGACGTCATGGGTGGAGCCAACGTCATGACGTCATGACGTTGTAGGCGGGGCCAAAAATAAAATAAATAAAATAAAAATAAAACACACACACCCCTCAACCCACACACACAAAACCGTTAATAAAATAAATAAATAAAATAATAATTAAATAAAAATACACCCAAACACCCACCCACCCCAAACACAAACCCCACTTACAATGGGGACCGTTGGGGCTGGCCCCGAGCCTCGGCGCCCAGTGGCGGTGCGCCTAGCCAGGTGGCCGAGGGCCTCCCGGCCGCAACCCTCCATGGGCAGCCCTGAGCCTTGGCACCCATCGGCGGCACGCCTAGCCGGGCGGCCCAGGGCTCCCGGCCGCAACTCTCCACGGGCGCCCAAAGCCTTGCTGCCCGGCGGCACGCCTAGCCCGGTGGCCCAGGGCTCCCGGCCGCAACTCTCCACGGGCTGCCCCGAGCCTCGGCACCCGGCGGCGCTCCTAGCCGGGCGGCCCAGGGTTCCTGGCCGCAACTCTCCACGGGCTGCCCGTGGAGAGTTGCGGCCAGGAGCCCTGGGCCGCCCGGCTAGGAGCGCCACCGGGCGCTGTGGCTCAGGGCTGCCCGTGGAGAGTTGCAGCCAGGAGCCCTGGGCCGCCCGGCTAGGCGCGCCACCGGGCGCTGTGGCTCAGGGCTGTCCGTGGAGAGTTGCGGCCAGGAGCCCTGGGCCGCCCGGCTAGGCGCGCCACCGGGTGCTGTAGCTCAGGGCTGCCCGTGGAGAGTTGCGGCTGGGAGCCCTGGGCCGCCCGGCTAGGCGCGCCGCCAGGCAGCGAGGCTTAGGGCGCCCGTGGAGAGTTGCAGCCGCCAAAGTCATCCCCGCTGCAATCTCCGCCGCCGCCATTATCGTTGCTGCCGCTGCTGGTGCCGTCATCGCCGCTCCCATCATCGCCGCCACTGCCTGTGTTGCCGCCGCCGCCGCCGCCACTATCTCGTTCTTGAGGACTGCCGGTGTTGCCAATTTTTTTTAAAATTGGAGCTAAAATGGCTCCGATTTATTGCGCATGCGCAGAAACTCAATCTGCCGCATTGCGCATGTGTCAGATTGAGTTTCTAAGCATGCGCAGTAAAATTGGAGTAAAAATTGCTCCAATTTTATTGCGCATGTGCAGAAACTCAATCTGACGCATGCGCAATGCGGCAGATTGAGTTTCTGCACATGCGCAGTAAATCGGAGCCATTTTAGCTCCGATTTTTTTTAAAAAAATTCTTTCGGTGAGGCGTCCGGAACTGGACGCCTCAAAAGTGGACCACCCTCACGGAGAATCCTCCAGGATTGTTCTTACCGGTTCCAGGGAACCGTATAGAACTGGGGACATCCCATCACTGAACCTGGGGCAGAGAGGACGGGACAACTGGCACAGGGCTGGGTGTCAATTACAGCAGACTTTTCCAATCTGCTGCTTTCCTCCTTTGGAGTACAACTCTCAGAATCTGCATCTGGCATGGAGAGTATAGGGCTGTAGGAAGCCAGATGGGGGATGGCAGGGCCAATCTAATCCAAAAGGTATAGCCAACACACCAAAGCTTATTGAACTTGCAGAGAGCCTCATCCCTTCTGTGCTTACCAATGCTGAAGAGACCCATTCCATTCGGTTACACCCATTTTTTGCTCAATTTATCATTCATCCCCCTTACAGTACTAGGTTATTGTGTAGGTAAAGAGATCGTGGGACAGGACCATAGAACCTCTCTGGATTTATTACTTACCTAGGCGGTTTCAGCAATGTGGAGGTTTACACATCCATTAACTCACCTAATATTTTGTGTGAATGAGCTATCGTAGAATCACACAATCTTCAGATCAGCCAAATCAACCTGCTGCTTATGGTCTGAGTAGGGTGGGGTATGTCTCACTATGCCATTTTGCAGGGTGTGGGGTGGGGGTAAGGCTCTTTTGTCTTGGGCCCTGGCCTACCTTGGCCTGTGAAACCCATCATTTATAGCAGAGTTGGTGGGTTTTGCAGTCTTCCACAGAATTGTGAGTGCTACTTCCACCACCTACCACCCTTGTCCAGAGTAGCTGAGATTGATGGCATCTGGAATCCAGCAACATCCAGAGGACCACTTGTGATCCCCACCCACCAACCCGCCCTGATTTACTGAATGAATCAGTGATGGGGGTTAATGTGATATTATTATTATTATTATTTATTGCATTTACTACCCCGCCCCAATCGGGAGAACCCGACTCTGAGAGGCTTACATCAAGGTTAAAACATAGAATAATCTATATTAATCTATATATATTTGCATGGGTGAATCTGTCATTAGAAAGCACAAAGTTCTGGATGATAGTAGTTTATTGGACTGCTCTGAGAAGGCTGCAATACTTAAAGCTGAATTACTGCCAGATTTTCAAAGCTGAGAGGGATGAACTGGTTTTGTTACTTGTGGGTTACTAGTTCTCTTCCACGTTCATAGAGGCTGTGGCTCTATCACAGGCCTATTGTGAATATTTGAAGTGTTTCTCATTCAGGTCACCATCCAACTGTTGTGTAGGAAAAGGGCATTTCTCTCCTTACATTCAGTTATAGAGATACTCACACTGCCATACCCTCAATCCTAACCACTGCCTTCCTGATCTATTGCAGGGTGTTAGTCCTGGATGCCAAGATCCTCGTAATGTCCCATAATCTCCCCTCCCGACTCTTCCCACAATGGAACTACATAGTGCTGAGTGTGCCAGAGAGACACATGGGCTATGATGAACCTCACAGACCTCGCGAGGAGTCAGTGGAGGCTCTTATCTCTGAGTGCCTCACAATACTCCTGAAATTAGGCAAGCATCTCTTAAAGGTAAAGCTCCTCAATTGGTTTTCAGAATGTTGATGCCCATCTTACCCTAGGATCATAATTTCCATTTTAAGACTTTTAGAAAGATCAGTGCTACCCTCAACAATAATCCACAAAAGCAGGCTTTCCCCACTTGGTGACCACGATCTGGGAGCAGCTCACAAGAAAGCACACACACACACACAAAAGGTCTTTGTGGGCAAAAGTATTTTCTAATGGGTCTTTTTTTGAGGACCATAAGATCCAGATAGGCTGATAAAGAAAAAGGAAGTATTTGGGGGGGGGGGCTGGCTAAAATCCACAAGGTAACTTATTCAAGCTCTACCTCCTGTTCCACGAGAGTTCAGCCTTGTCATAGAATGGCTCCCTAGACCCATTTGCTTGCACCCATTGCCTAATCATATTCATTTAGAAAAGTGGGACAAGAAGGTATCTGGACTTATATTTCTTGGATTTTTCACTCCATTATCTGGTAAGGAGTCCAAGAGCTATGAAACCTGGCAGATATTTAAATTGTGCAGGTGACAACATCCAGATCTTCCTATATTGTTAGATCATTGAATTTACTGTACCTGAATACTTTCTTCTTTACTTATATTCAGAGTCCCAAGAACCTCCCAGATGCTATCCTAGAGGAGGTACCAGATCTCATTGTACCTCCGGATATCATTCATCAGCTGTTGGCATGTGAGGAGCTGCTGAGTCCAGCTCAGCACCTGGATCTTTTTGATGCTCCTCTAAACATCCTTATGGACTCAGGTATGGGCTACCTTCAGGAGGTTTTCGGAAGGCAGGGAGTTCAGAGGCTGACTCATTGTTGGACATCTTGGTGGTGAAGTATCTTAAAGAAGATCAGGGAATCATGGCAGGAAAGTCACAAGAGAAATGCAGTCACCTTAATCTGGTGAGAAAGAAGAGCAGCAATACCATAGCAGTTTTTGCATTTACCATAAAGACAAGTACACAGTTGGATTCTCCCTGCAGCCTATTCTATCTGATGGAAGATGGTCTTATTAAGTAAAGTGAATCAACACCCTGCTCAAACACCTAGGATAGGCAACGCTCAAACCCCTAGGACAGGCAACAATAACACCCATCCTAGAGAAAGGTAAACAGTAAAATAAGGACTTATCCCACCCCTCCCTTCCATATAGCAATAGGCTGTTGTTTTACTACAGTTTTACAACAGAAACATACTCTTTAATTCCTGTAGTACTGTATTTTGGAAACAAACTTCTGCTATATGTTGAGCATCAAAATTAACAATAACCTGTAAAGCAGGTACATTTTATCTTTAAAGCTATTTAGTCCCTTGAAAGGACAGTGCTTTTGGACCACCCAAATGATTATGTCTGGGGAATAAATGTTGAGATTCTGACATGGCGATATATGCTGGATATAGCAGAATGTGTCAAGAACTTTTATTGCATTCCAGCGGCCATCCTTCCAGAATATTTTTCAAAAGACTGTAGCACTCAAGGGACCCTACACATCCCACCCTGGTGAAATGTCAGAGCAATTTGAAGATCTAAGAGATACTTTTTTAATTTGCTCCCAGGGCCCTGTTGGAAAAATGGCAATCCCCGTGTCTCTTTCCTTATGGCACCGGCCATGACTAGTTGAATGCTTTGTGCATTATATCTCAACTGATCAATGTTGTGCCAGTTCTGATTCTTAAAATGGTTTCCTAGGCTTGAGGCACACTCAGAAATATCCCATACCTTAATGTAATATCCCCATCCCACTCTTTCTGAGCCACTGCTTTGCTTCGGGCTCCATTTGGTGGACCTCAGGAAAAATCAAATTACCTCTGTAGTCTGCCTGCCCTTGCATCAAGGAAACATGAAAAAAACACATTTGTGTGACTATTTATTTCACTCTAATAGTGCACTGCAGAGGAGTAGGACATTTTGCCCCAGGAAGTGATTTTTGCAAACATGCACACACATATCCATCTTGCAAAGAGAAACCACATATGTATTTTACTGTTACTAGAATTGAGGTTGAAGTAGGTCTATGCTGCAATTCATACAGCACTTGTTTTGGTTGAAGGGCTTGCGTTTCGAAGTGAAGATCCAATGTCAGTCTAAATTGTTCTTCATACCCTGCAAAAAGGTACAGTACCACAGACTATATAGGCTGCTTCCAGACAAAGGGCATTTACTGTTCCCAGTTGAAAAGGACTGTGTGGCTATTTTGCTTTCCCCCCACTTAACAATTTCCTCTGATAAGAAAAAGTGGAAGAGAGGAGCAAATCATGACAGTTGCTAATTGATGACAATGAGATCTGGTTCTTCCAAAAGCCTTCACAAAAGCAACACCACAATTGCAGAGTAAAACGCCACATCTGGAAGCATCCATGTATAAGTTGGCACTTGCACAGCACATTCCAGTGCATGAATAGTGTCACAGATCCCTGGCTGCTTGAGTAGACTAACATGACAGCTTTTTACCTGCCTGCTATTTTAACAGCTTTACTTGCCACTCCAGGAGCAGTTGCTTTTGAATCTTATGTCTCTGCATAAATATCCATGGCTCTGCAATAGGCATAGATTTATGCAGACATGCAACCTCACGCAAAACAGAGACTAATGGCATGCTAGTTCATTTTGTGTCACCAGAAGTGTCATAAATGTCTTGTTGTTTTCATGAAGATTTAGGCAGGAGCAAGAAAGCAACGGAGCTATTCAATTATAATAGTGATTCACCGCAGATATAACACATTTGCTTCTAATCAGAGCTGCAGGACCCATCTGATAGGGGTTCTAAAACCCAACAATGCTTGCATGACCCCTTGACTAACCCTTATTCCAGAGGCAACTAGCACCCCCTCACTTCTCTATGTTAAGGCCACTCTATTAGTAATCTTTCCATGATGGGTACCAAAAGCTGTACACAGTGTACAGGCACACAAATTAGGCTGTTATCCCATCTCCTGACAAGTGATGTGACACATTTCTGATGTCTAAAAGCTATAGAAGTTGTTCTTGGTGATCACTATTTGGAATTAGTAGCAGCCGATTCTCAAGATGAGATGGGAGCTGCAGACACACAAGGGGATCCTTCATAATAGCTTCAGCACTTTGTCTATCTTACCAAGAAGAACCCCCTGACAATTTGTGCATGTGTGAGCAAGCAATCTGCTCTTGCAACCTATCTAGGGGAGTAACACACCCCACTTCTTCTCCTTTTGTGTCCAGATCAAACCCTGGACTGTTAAAATGAAGCCACTTTCTTCGTGTTGTAATTGCCCAAGCCCAAATGCCCAAACATGTCTCTGGCACCAATTGACAGAGACAGTGGTTCTCAATGTGAGGCCCATGCCACACAGGGGTACCTCAATTCCCAGAAGCCTAAGTCAGAACATTGGCTAATCAGTACTTTGGGGAATTGACTTAGGCTTCTGAGAATTGAAGTCCAAAAACCAGAATGGGAAATACTGATCTAATGTCTTCTTTCTTTTGTTGTCAAAACAGATACCATGTGGCCTTTGCATGAGCGCTTAAAGTCACACCTTGAATGGGCTGTTTTAAAGAGATCCTGAAGCATATGGTGAACGAGGCTACAGAAGACACATATTTGTACCACCTGGAAGATGGTCAAGGTAGCAACCCGATACCACGTCTCTAAAATTCTGGCAGAGAAGCTGATGGCGAAAGTGCGGCTTTTCCTTGACCATTGAGAAATACAAAAGAAATGCAAGCTAGGTTGTATTATTGGTCACCGGTTTGTAAGAAATAATGAAACTCTCTAATCAGGGCCAAAGATATACAGTAGATTGCTCACTCTGGGCTAGGCTAGGACTTTTTGTTGTTGTTCAGTCGCAGTCGATTCCGACCCTTTGCGACCCCATGGACCACTGTCCACCAGGCACTTCTGTCCTCCACCATCCTCCTCAACTCACTCAGCTCTGTGCCCATTGTCTCTACAATACCATCTAGCCATCTCATTTTGGGCCGCCCCCTTCTTCTTTTGCCCTCCACCCTTCCCAGCATCAAGGCTTTCTCAAACGAATCTTCTCTTCTCATTTGATGTCCAAAGTACTTTAGCTTCATCTTCACTATTTGACCTTCTAAGGAGCAGTCAGGTTTGATTTCTTCTAAGATTGACCTATTTGTTCTCCTTGCTGCCCAGGGGACTCTCAAAACTCTCCTCCAACAAGATCTAAATTCACATTTTCACTTAACCATTAGACAATTTCTCTCTTTCCTACCTACCTACCTACAGAAGGTAAAACTCTGTACCCAGAGCACCTTGGAGGAATTGATCGAAAAGAAATGAAATAAATATGTGCTTCCTTTGGCAGCCAGGAAACAAGATAATGAAGAGACTTATGCCTCTGCTTCTTCTGATCATATTGTGGCCAGGAGGGCCTTTCCACAACTTCGTGTGATTCGCCAGTTCCTAGACCAGGACTACTTGCTCATGGTCACACATGCCTTAGTCACCTCCAGACTTGATTATTGCAATGCACTCTACATGAGGGTGCCCTTGGTGACCATTCGGAGGCTATAACTGGTTCAGAACATGGCTGCACGAGTAGTGTTGGGGTGCGGGCATTATGCCCGTGCCTCAACGCTGCTGAGGGAGCTGCACTAGCTTCCAGTTTGCTTCCGGGTGCAATTCAAGGTGCTGGTTATTACCTTTAAAGCCCTACATGGTAGCGGACCAGGATACTTAAGAGACCGCATCGTCCCAAGGACATCTGTCCGTCCCACCAGAGCATACCGGAGAGGCTCTCTGGTTGTGCCATCGGCCAGAGAGGCGCACCTCTCTGGCACTGGAAGGAGGGCCTTCTTTGTGTCTTCTTCGGCCCTATGGAACCTCCTCCCAATAGAACTACGCCTGCAAACGGAGCTGCTGTCCTTCAGGAAAGGATTGAAAACCTGGCTGGCAGGTCAGGTCTGGGGAATGGATGGATCAATTTCCCCAGCTGGCTGGGGAATGTTAAGTTTTTAAGCTTCTTTAAAAACTTTTAATTTCTGAACTGGTTTTAAATTGTTGTCAATATGCTGTTGTGTTGGGAATCGCCCTGGGTCCCTTTGGGGAGGAGGGTGATAAACAAATTTAAATAAATAAATAAATAAATAAATAAATAAATAAATAAATAAATAAATAAATAAAAATATTGTGTCCACTTTTTCTTTAGTAATCATGTGTGCCAAACCATACACTTTGTAACCTAGCTTAGCTTCCATTAGCATGGTGGCCTTCTCCCACACACACACTGTTGGACTGTACCAGTGATGGTGAACCTTTTAGAGACCGAGTACCCAAACTACAACCCAAAACCCACTTATTTATTGCAAAGTGCCAACATGGCAACAGGGGAGAGAGGAAAAGATCCCATTGGGTTGCTAGGCAGAGGGGCGAAGTGAACTCTGTGCTGGGGCAACTGCACTGGTGCCCACAGAGAGGACTCCAAGTGCCACCTCTGGCACACATGTCATAGGTTTGCCACCACTGGAGTATACCATCCATTAGTAGCCAATGTCCATGCTGATTCCAGATGGTGAAAACTGTGACCCAATACATCTGGAGAGTACTAAATTAGGCAAGAGATGATTGGATTTTTGCATTGCTATACTTACCATTTGTTGGATCAAACTAACACTTGTTTGCTTGGCTTGTGGCTCATCTTCCTTCTGGAGAATTTAAAGCTGAAAAGGAACTAAGGTCCTGTAGAGACTGACCAATGTCCTCAGTATAAGTTTTGCCATTCTACACCTCTCGTGATGGCTTAACTCCTTGATCTGTTTTGCTTCAAACTCTGTTCTTGCAGTTAATGTTGTCTTTTAAGAGGCAACCTGCAGACTTAAACAAGGAAAGGAAACAATGTTTTTTGGAGGGGAATGGGGATAAAGTACTTGGATGTACAAAGGGCATCTATATATTTCTGTGACTTAGTATAATTCTTATAATGAAATGGAGAGAACTGTTCCTTGTAAATGGGAATATATTAAACCTGCATTATTAAAGACCCAAGTCCTTA
Source organism: Furcifer pardalis (assembly GCA_030440675.1). Classification (NCBI taxonomy): domain Eukaryota; kingdom Metazoa; phylum Chordata; class Lepidosauria; order Squamata; family Chamaeleonidae; genus Furcifer; species Furcifer pardalis. The sequence continues at coordinate 62,008,827 of CP126893.1, read as the reverse complement.
AAAATGTTCTCCCATGCAGAAGCTCAGAGCAGATGATCAGTGGAAAATACAGAGACATTTTTGCATAAGACCTCTTAGGCAACTGTGAAAGAACACCTGGTGTGGCTTATTTGTCTTCCGTTTCGTCAAAAGGAGGCAATTTTATTTCTAAAAACTGCTGCATTCATTCTCTCACAGAAAGTGCTTAGGTTTACTTCCATTAGCAGGAACTCTAGAAAATCACTGGAGACGGACGTGAAAGCTTCTTTCAGTTCTGGGTAAGGAACAGCACTTCTACTGAGCTGCTCTCTCCCATCATTTCTCAGAAAGCTCTGGGTAGGTAAGGTTAGCAGTAGACAGTCTTGTTATCTGGAAGGTCAGCAAGTCGACAGTTTGAGACCGATGTACTGCATGACGGATTGAGCGCTCGTCTTTGTCCCAGCTCTTGGGGAGATGAAAGGAGCCTCTTTTGGACATTCCCTGAGCAGTGTCTTCCACAAAAATCCTTTCAACCCAGGATAATTTCTAACATGAAGTTATTATTTTGAAACTCCCTCGGCGGCTTAGTAGTTAAAACACTGAGCTTGGAGACTGGAAGGTCAGGTTTCAATACCCAAGGGCTGCATGAGGGAACATGAAAGGAGTCTCATTTAGGCTGGAGTTTCTCCAGCAAAAATCCTTTCAACCCAGAGTAATCCCCAACATGAAATTATTATTACAGTATTAGCGACACAATGCAGGCTCACTGTTTACGGTACAACTGATCTACTGAAATAGAAAATGTTGCTTTAGTATAATTCCTAGACTCTTCAAGTCATTATGGCTTTTCTTCCTGGGGGATTCTTATAATTCTAGTCCAAAAACAACTTTTCTAAGCCCAAAAGAAGGCAGACTTCCTTCTCCTTGCGCAGCATTAGTTTAAATATCCACCTTTCTGAAAGTGATAGATGGCCATTATGAAAGGTGACCTTTATTTACATTCAATGAACTTTAAAAAATTGTCTTCCTTTCAGAACATGAGATAATCGTTACCAGACATAACTCCTTCATTCCTCCTTTTTCCCAAACTCCTTATCAGTTGGGTTCATGTCTTTAACCATAGAAAAGGAGTTTGGGTATGCTCAGCCCCATGCCTTCTACTCCCAACCCCAAATCTTGCCAGGTGGATCTGAAAAAAAAAAAAAGGTCCACTTTCGTTCAACTGGATGTGCTTACCTTCTGTGGGGGAAGAAGCACACGTAAGTCAAGTTTTCTGTTTATGTGAAGCAACATTTTTCACTTTCCCAATAACACAGAAAGGCCAAAAGTATAGACCCATGATGGCGAACCTTGGCACTCCAGATGTTCTTGGACTTCAATTCCCAGAAGCCCAAGCCCCCGTGAAGCTACATGATTGGGTTTGCTGTGATTCATCCAGCCCATACCACGCCACCCTAGTCGCTCCTGGAAGCGGAAGTAAGATGTGCCTGTACGGAGGAAGGGTTAACCCAGAAGAGTCTTAACTGTATGGGCGTGTTTTACTTCTGCTTCCAGGAGCGATGAGGGCAGTGCGGCATGGGCCAGATGAATAGCAGCAAACCCATTTGTGTGGATTCACAGGGGCTTGGGCTTCTGGGAATTGAAGTCCAAGAACATCTGAAGTGTCAAGGATCGCCATCACTGGTATAGACAGTAGAACTGGAATTCTCCTCACACACCCCTGCCCCACTATTCCTACAGAAATCTATAGTCAAGTAAAACTTGTGGAACAACTATTTTCTTCAATGTTCTGCTTAACGTTCTCTCTGTGAAGTGATGTTATAAGGAAACCTTGTCAACATCCCCTTCTCATTCTCTGTAACAGAACTAGCATGTAACGGATACAATCTCATTGTGCATTAACATCTGAAGAAGCGTAATTACATAAACATAAGTGGCAAACTGCCTTTTAATTGACCAGTTGATGCTTATATTCTTAACTGTGAGCCCATTGTGTGACTTGACTCACAACTAGAAATATGAACAGTAACTCATTAATTTATGGCAATTTTCCATTGTGATTTGCACAATTTCACTTATATACGAGTGCAAGTCTACAACAAGACTGTGCCCAATACTTTGCTTTTCAGTTAAAATACTTTCTGGCAAGCAGTGAACAGGCAGCTGATACAGAAAAAGGGGGCTAGTGAAATATTATAAACCATATAACTGGATTACATTCAAGTGCATAACAAATAAGCAGTAGCTTAATACATAGTAAACAAACGTGGAGAAGTGCCTGAAGATGTACATGTCACTTCAGCCAAATTCCTCACAATCTGTACAACATATTGGGTGAAAATAGCTGCTAAAGCATAAAGTGTACCTACCTCTCAGAGAAACATCATTTCCTACCAGATGATGGAAGTGTGCAGCTCAAATGCATATCCCATTATCCCTCACTTCTGGCTGTGTTGATAAGGCCTGATGGGAGTTGCAATGCAGTTTTCATCATTCTGAAAGGGTACATGTTCCTCAAGCCTTGAGGCGAAGTCCCCTTTCCTCTCTGCTAGTCCATCTCTCTCAGCTAGGGTCCTCTAATGACAACTCCAGCTCCACAGCAGATTCCAGTGGGACAAAGCAGGCCTTGAGGTCCCCAATTCAGGGTTTTCTAGGTCAATGCCAGCACAGCGAGTTGGGCCCATAAATAGACCTCAAAACAGTACAGCTAAGTGCTCAGACACCCCCCCCCCCCAGGATTCTTCTTCTTCTGTATGCTTACTGGTTTAAATTGCTTTCTCAAGCTTTCTTGCTTTGAATAAATAAAGAGACCAAGTAAAACACAAACAAGAGAAACAGAGATACCACAAAAGTAATTAACTGTACTTTAATGACACCGTAAGTCAGAAGGAGTGGGAAGGTGGCCCAGAAATGGAGAAAGCAGGAGACTTCCCCGAGAACGGAGCTGTTCAATGCCTAGGTCAGAGCCACGGCCCCTGCCTGAGCAGCAAGAAACATCATGTAAGCAAAACTGGAGAGACCAGTTTGATCATTTCCCCCACTTGTGAGAAGAATTTGCACTTGTTTTCCTGCCTCTTCCATTCCGAGTGATGAACTACACGTTATTACTGCCTGTGGCAAAGCGAGAGCATCCAGATTTGCCAAAAAATGCTGCTGAATGAGAGGAGTTTGAAGATATTTACCCATCAACCAGAGGATGTGAGCGAGTGTGTAGGTAGGTGGAGGATAATAACAATAATTATTATAAGCATTTAAATTTACATTGTACATTTGTACATCCATTCAGATGGAATGGCCCCAAACAAACCAAATATATATATTTATAGATTTTATATATACAAATATATATCTATCCTGACAGATATATCAATCTATCTCATCTCTTTTAAAAGGATAAAAGGTTACATCTTTCTTTGCATGCACAGCTGAGAGCTCTGCCCTTGGCTTGTGGCTATAGGAACTTCAATCCAGCCACTACAAGCAGGTCCTTTGGGTTGAATTCATCTCCCTTTCCCCTGTCCATCAAGACATGAACACACAGAAAGGGAGGAAGAAACCTATACTGCTGCTAAAGGTGGACTCCATAGGGCCAGGTCCCGATACCACTTCTGCAGGGGTGGCGGGTGGTATGCTTAGGAGCACTTTTATTATTGCTAATCAAACAACCACTTCCCGATATATGAGAGGCATGACACGCTTATCACTCTCTTCCTCTTCTGATTACAGCTCAATGTTGTTTCCCCAGTAATGGTCCTTTTTCATTCCCTTCCACAAGCTTCTCCCTGCCAAACACAGGGAGTCAAGCAAATGAAGGGAAGGAATAAGGGTCACCATTGATGGCGGAGGGAATGGGATGATAAAAGAGCACAACAGACCAAATAACCTTTCCTTTTGGAGGCTTACAGGTACAAAGAACTCTGGCCAGCCCTATTATGCTGACCATGTATTTCAGAACATGCTCACCCTCCGCTCCAGAATAGGAGGAGAAAGAGAGAAAACGAAACAGAGGCATCAACCATTCCATAACTAATGGAAAGAGGAAGGACAGCTGGAGCATCAGCAGGAGGCAGAAGTAAATACAAGACCACTGCCAAGGCCAGTAAGCCAAAGCCAGTGGGCAACTTCTAAAAAGAAATCATTTCTGCCACTCTCTAGAGTCATGTCCTTCCATCACTGGATAGGACCAAGGGGCCGATTTCATTTGTCGATGAGGGTCCAAATCCTTGTAAAGGGGATAAATAGGCACCACGTCAAAAAGGCAAAATTTGGATAAGGCTAAACAAACAGGAGAAAAATAAATTAAACAGAAATTGCACTGGCAACGTCCTTTTGCCACAGAGGCAGGCTTAGCACCAGGCCCACGGGGCTGTCAAGTCTTCCACAAGTGGCTGGCAAGTGGAACTCCAGAAGAGACAACCCTCCTGCCCTCGGTGGTCAGGTCCCTGGAACTATCTCCTTCAGCAGTGGTTGTAGGGCACCGATATGTACAAGAGAAGACATGAGAAGAAGCAGGATGGGACTTCATGTCATAGAGCGGTGCTTTCCGAATCCTCCTCTGAACGGATTTTTCCGGGTCCTGGATGTCTCTGGACTGGTCCCACCTGGTCCAGGTGGAGTGTGGTGGCATCAACCTCTACATGGATGGAAGGGATATCAAGACGGGCAAGATCTGCAACCAGGCACAGACATACAAGGAGATACATGATTACCCACACTGTTCCAGACAAACTGAGCCCCTCGCCCCCCCCCCCCGAAACTGGCAAAACAGTTGAAGCTTTGACTTCAACTGAGTGGTGTTATATCAGTTTGCAGATCCTAAGACCAAAGAAAAGGGATGTCATAATATAGCTTTGGTTTGAATCTCTGGCTTCAAATGTCTCCCTCCCTGAAAGTATCCACCGCTCACTTGCATTTCAGATTGGCTGCAAATTTCTGTCCCATGTGATTCTGCCATGAGTTCAGAATCTGTTGCTAACCTAGCCTTATATCCTGTAGTTTCATATTAAATGCCCTGTAATCTCTTTTTAAATGAAGGCTTGCTAATATATCTGCTTGTCAGAACACCTGTTATGAGTGAGAGTTTCAAAGGCAATTGGGCAGGGAACAAAAAGAGTTGGGAAACTATTTTTTCCTCTTTCTTCTCATTTATCACTCATATAGGTATGTGGGCAAGCAGGTGAGTAAAACATGGTTGTCAGCTGATAGTGGTGCATCCCTCTGTAATAGCTGAAAAGGGATCTTTTTCGGGAAGGAGTCTAGGTGGCCGTTGCAAATACTACAGTAACAACCACAGGACATAAGAATTTCATTTCCTGTCAACATCGTTTGTATCCATTCAACTTCTCATACACCCTCTCTTCTATTTCATCTGCTTTTTGGTGTCATGGTATTCATAGACATATTATCAGAAATTTTCAAAGGAGTTAATTTTACTTATCTAGTTGAATGAAGTGAAGATCAAAAAAATGTTTTTGGGCCAAAGAAAATGTATACATCTACTAAAGAGTTATTGTTCTGTTATTCTCTTGACTGAACTGTTTTATTTGTATAATTATGGAGTATGGCTTTTCTAGCAATCTCTGATGTTGGGACCAAGATAACCACAACTGAGCTGTTCTGTTTTTTGCTTAATACACACACACACACACACACACACACACACACACACACACACACACACACACACACACACACACACACACACACACACACACACACACACACACACACAGGGCTGGAGGTGGTACTCTGGAAAAAGAGAATCCTAGAATCACAGATCTAGGTCACTGAATCCAACCTCTCGATGAAGCAGGGTAGAGTATAACGCTAAGACTTGGTTCCACAAGTATTGGTGTTATCTGATTTTTAGTGTTATCCGATGCATGTTAAAATCCTATGGGATGGATCGGATAACGTTAAAGCTCCATAGAGATACATTGTAACCACACAGGCTTTAGCGGTTGTTATCCGATCCATCCCATAGGACCTTAACGTTATTTGATCCAATTCTCCTCCCCAGATTACTTAACGTTATGCGATTTTAGCGTTATCCGATCCAATCGTTATCCGGTGTTTTACTGTATTTACATAAAACATCCCTAACACAAACCTATCTTAACTCTGTTTAAAATAGTGTACTTCCAATAAAGAAAAGTCCACTATCCTTCAAAGAGTCATTTTCATTGTTAAACAACTCATACTGTCAAGGAGATGCTGTATTTCCAATACTTAGACAAAATCTCATTCCTTGGAATCTACATCCATTATTTCAGGTCCTACCTTGTGGAAGTACAGAGAGCAAGCTTGCTCCATCTTCCACATGACAGTCTTTCAAACATTTGAAGACAGTTATCATATTGCCTCTCAGTTTTATCTTCTCCAGGATAAACATACACAGTTCTTTTACCTGTAATACATATACTGTAGTTTGGTTCCCAGATTTTATCATTCAGGTTATCCTTCTTCTGGACACTTTCTGACCTGTCAACATTCTTAAAATGTAGTGCCAACCACTGGCCAAAGGATCCCAAGTGAAATCTGACCAAAGCAGAATAGAATGGCGCTGTATATCTCTTGGTGTGGACACCGTATTTCTGTTGATGGAGCCTAGTATTGCATTTACTTGTTGCTTTGTTGATCCATGTTTATCTTGATCCCTAAAACTTCTAAATCATCTACACATTTTTACATTTAAACCCATTAAAATAGTAGGGAGGAATATATAGGATGGAGTGAGAACCAGTGCAAAAGGTTCAGCCATTCTCTATTTATGACATGAAGTTCTTAAAGATCAGTCCTTAGGTGACCACTCTGTGTATGTGTGGCGAGAATGCTCATGCATACACACACGTGTGTGTTTTAGTTGGGCAGATAAAAATACAGGTTCCCCCCCCCCCCATCTGTGGGTTCAGTATGCAGTTTCAGTTATCTGTGGGTAACAATCCTGAAATACACAATGTCTTTCCATGGTACATTACTAGAGCTAGCCACTAGTAGGCACAGTCTGCAATGTAAAATGTAGTGTTTGCTTTCATCCAAGGCTTCAGGTCTTGGAATGTATCCCCTGCAGATAATGGGGGCAACCTGTATTTCCTATTTTTCATGGCAGAAGTTCTTTAAAGTGTTGATGAGAATGGGGCTATAACATGGCCCTTCCACTTTTTTTCATTTGTAGTCCATACTGGACATCCCAAAGAAGAAATCCAATCAGAATCATTCGGTTGGATAATGTGGCATTACCTTTGGTGCCGGGGTACACAGAAAAAGCCTCCTTGAAGATTGTGGTATTTCTGAACCACAATTGGGTGTACCCTGGTAACGGCAACCTTGTGTTGCCAGCTAATCTTCCTCACACAAGGTCAGACGAAAGGAACTGCAGAACAAACTCACTAAACGGTGCCTTCATTTTGGCAGTTTCATGTCTGGCCTAGAAACAGAAGAACCCTTGGTGCCCAGTTCCCATTGTCAGCTCTGCACCAGTGATTCTGTCCTAGCCTGTCCTGTGTTCTACACATATTGATAAAAGAAGATCAGCAGCCTATGACACTGAGATTAGGGAAACTCAAACAGATCAAAACATGGCCTCAAATTGATTATGGAACTCTTTTTATTTTCATTTGCTCTGTCTTATTCCCTTAAATACCCCAGACTTTTTGATCAGAACACTCCTTCATGAGGGACCCTTCCTATTGCATAATCTCTTGTCTTACATCAGTTCTCTCCTTGAAAGATAACCTGATAAGGGTTTGTGCAATGGCTATTTGCAAGATATGGAACTTTCATGTGCCAAGAGGCACCTCCCAGTTGTACATGACACTGGCAATATAAGCAAACCATCTCTCACTCACAATCTCATTTCACACTTAATTGTGGAAATCCCATAATCTAGAAATGAGAAAGTGAAACTTTTTTATTTGGGATGAGGAGTAATTAATGATTCTTTTTGCCTTAGCTGTGCTGAAAAACTGTCTTCTCCCAGACACGTCCATTCTTACTCACCGATACAACAGCCCAATGGCTCTGTACCCCATATGTGGTGGTGCACAGCCTATCTATGACCTTCTCCCACCCATGTGGAGCAACATATGTGAAACATTTGGCCTCACCCATAAGAAAGTGTGCCATTAATACCCATTATTAATGGCAATATCATGACATCCCTTTGGAAAGAACATATGGAATGGTAGAAGGAGAGTGAGTCAACACTGGTAGAAAGGGCTAGCAAGGGTTAGGAGCAGGTGAATCCTGTGGCCCAAAGAATTTGTTGAATGGGTTCACTTTCCTGCCATAAAGAAAGGGTGTCTAGGCATAAAGAGAGCAGTGGTTTGGAGGACCACCCTTTCCCGCCCCAGGTTTACTGATAGCACTGTTATCAGTAAGGTGGGGCCAAGACCCGGCTGAAGGAGCCATGCAGTTCTGGGTCAGCGTGCCCCATGCAAGGCCAGCAAGATGGTGAGGGATAGTCCAAGGGCAAGGGTGGTGGTGGCGGTGGCGGCAGTGGCAAAAAGGGCAAAGATTCAGGGGGGAGAGCAGGGACTCTGGCTTACCCTGAGCCTTCCCCTCACACCTATCCAATATTGCATCACGTGCCTCAAACAGCTGCAAGGACACAACAACAGGTTGGGGAGAAAGGAAGAGAAGAGAAAAACAACAGCAACAAAACAAATGCTGTACACAGTAGAATAGAAACGCTGGTCGGAGCAGGACCGCCAGTCTGCTTGTAACCTCCAGCACCAAAGCTGGTGGCACAAGACTTTCTCCTTGTTCATGGGTCAGACCATAGGGATAAACCACCTTCCTCTGGAGTCACAAACATATACACTAGTACCCCGGATTAACGTTATGACTTGGTTCCACAAGTCTCGTCGTTATCCGGTTTTTAACGTTGTGCGATACATTGATCACACAATGTTAAAAAAGTCCTGTTTCCATGGAGGCTGCAGCAAGCCAGAACATCGGGATTTGAATCCTGACATTTTGGCTTGCTGCAGCCTCCAGGGAGGTGGGGGAACTTTGGAAACAGCTTGGATCGGGTCTCCCCACCTCCCTGGACCCAGCCGTGTGGGGGTGTGTGTGTCAGAGACCCCAAAATTGGTATTAAAAAAATGGACTTTTTTTTTACCAATTTTGGGGTCTCTGACCCCCCTGCCGGGTCCAGGGAGGTGGGGAGACCCGATCCAAGCTGTTTCTGGGCTTCCCCGACGTCCTGAGCCAGTGCAGCAAGCCAAAACGTCAGGGTTCGAATCCCGACATTCTGGCTTGCTGCAGCCTCAAAGACGGTGGGGGAACTTCATAAATAGCGCGCATCGGCTCTAGGGAGGTCGGAAGACCCGATGCATGCTAATTTTGAAGTTCCCCCACCCTCTTTGAGGCTGCAGCAAGCCAGAATGTCGGGATTCGAACCCTGACGTTTTGGTTTGCTGCACTGGCTCAGGACGTCGGGGAAGCCCAGAAACAGCTTGGATCGTGTCCCCTGCCTGCTCCAGAGAGATCAGAGGACCCGATCTACAGCTTCAGGGTGGCTGGGGAAGCTGACGGGGACTCCCTGTCGGCTTCCCTAGCCACCCGCCCTTGCCTCCGCAGCTGTGGGGTGGCTGGGGAAGCCGACGGGGGAGCCCCCCATCAGCTTTCCAGCCTTCCCACCCCTGCCTCTGTAGCTGCAGGGTGGCTGGGAAGCTGAACGGAGAACCCCGTTCAGCTTTCCAGCCACCCTGCTGCTAAGAACGACTGTATCGGATAACGTTAAAAATCGCGTTGTTCGATACAAGATTTTTCCGAAAATCTTGTAACGTTATGCGGTTTTAGCGCTATCCAGTACTTGCGTTACCCGGGGTATTACTGTATTTACTTATATCACCCAGACTGTAGCAATGGGAGCAACCACCAGCCCATGGTCTAGACCTCTGCAACGTCCAGAATCCTGACATTAAGGAGGCCACTAGACGTGGCCTTCAGCTAGCCAGGGATCAGTCAGAAGGAAGTAGACTTGCTCCTCTTGAACACGACCAAAGACTTGAAGACTGGAGAAAAACAAGCCCTGTGTGTATCCACACCTTCTAGCCTTCTGCCAAGCGTGCTTCAGCTTTAGGAGAAACTGATGAATAACAAGACCTTGCCACTGAGCCCTAAAAGCAGATATGGAGAGGTAAGGAATGATTCCCTACCTAAAGAAAGGCAAAGGGATCAAATACTTTCCAGTTCCCAGCTTGAGGCAGAAATGCCAATTCCCAAAAACCTTACAAATACGCAAGAGGCCTTCCCAGTGCAGATATCAAAAGGCAATTTCATTCCTCCCACGTGTCAATTTGGTACTGCTAAAATGATGATTTCTCAAAACACAAAGGTAATCAATGCAGGCTGCAAGGTGAGGCTGAGAAACCAAAGGCTCTCCAGGTAATTTTGAATTGCATCTCTCTTGAGCCCCAGCCATCACAGCCAATGGTGACGAATCTCAAGAGCTGCCATTCAATAATGTCCAGAAGGCCTGGCGTTCCACAGCCAACCACCGTATAAAATCTTGTTGCAATGTACAGCTGGGTAAGTGGTTGTTCATCATACTAAAGATGTGCACTCTAGCCTTTTGAAGTGATATGTATATGTTCCGGGAGGGGGAAAAACCCCAGGAATATATTGTGGCTGGACATTCAAAAAAGAACTATGGAAAGATTTCCATGAAGACTGAAATGCAAAGCCAGGTAGCCATTATCACACTTATGGTGAAGTAAAGAGGGGTTGTTGCCCTTGAAAGAGAAGACCCTCAGGGACATATTATTTCCCCCAAGGATTAGTGTTGCTTTTGTCTGGAAAGGAGTCCTAAAAATTCCTCAATTAAAAATATCTTATTATCTCTCAGCTTTCACATTCAATCTGTTTTCCCTCAAGGGGATCCTTTTAAGCAGCAAGCAGAGTTCTAGACCAGTTTACCTGTTCCTTTCACACCAAAAAGGAGGCCAAAATCAGGAGGCTCCCTATTAATCCCTCACTCCCAATTTGGTGCTGTGTGTAACCAAACCCTCCCCACCCCACCCAGTTGCTATTTTGTTTGATATGTGACATTTTCTTGTACACAATGAATTGGGGGATTCCACTGTCTTGCTTTCTAGCAGCAGCCTGAAAGATCACGTGTATTTGCTAAACTCCAGATTTTATACCAAGATATCATTTAAAAAAAAGAAAAGCACAGTTCAGGCATATCAGAAAACAAAACAAAATAAAATAAACAAAATAAAATGTTTTCTGATATGCCTGAACCACAGACTAACACGGCTACTATTCCAAAAAATTCAAGCACAGTTCAGTTGCTCTTTGCCATCAAGTGGGGAGAAAAAGAGACAAATTAAAGACAGTACCAGTCAGAAACTATACTTTACTTAGACCTCACCTAGGTTATGGTGGCCCATGCAGACCCTTGGCTTTTCAGCATCTCCCCCCTCTGGTTTTGCTCTGTTTCGGGATGCCTGCCAACCGCTGCATCTTAACTAATCAAAAGGACTATCAAGGATATGGGGCTCTCAGATAGTCCCTGCCAATCATCTCTGCCCCCTCTGTCCCCATAAGGCGTTGCCCCTTTCCCCATTCCATTACCTGTGGACATGCTCTCCCCAGGGGACAGGCCGTCTAGAATGGTGTGCTCCGTGGACTGCGGACTAGAGCCAGATGCATTTGATGTGGGAGGCTGTGGAGGTGGCAGCGTGGGCCTCTGCCGTGGTTTGGGGGTGGGCCGAGATTTGGTTAAAGTGCTTGTCAATGAAGGAGGAGAAGACAGGGAAGGAGCAGCGGCTGGGGAGAGAGGGCCTGAGACCAAGGAGTAGCCCAGAGGATAACTTAGTCCATAGGGTGATGGAGTGCTTGGTGGGGTAGGAGAAAGGCTGGCAGGGGATGGCTGCCCCGTGGACTGATCGGACATACCGCCTGGCTGGCCGTAAGGAACCTTGGCAGGGATCGGGGCCAGCTTCTTCGAAACTGTGGAAGGTAAAAGAGGAAAGGGGGGGAGAGAGAGAAAAATAGAGAGAGAAAACTATTGGTACTGAAGGTGTTATGAACCCTTGTACTGTTGGCTGTCTGAATGATACCAGCCGGACTCATCCCTTATTAACGGAGGTTCAAGTCAAGGAGCAACCAATGCACATAACAAACTATGGGTAGGAGGTAATCCTGAAACAATGGCTGCATGTTGGAAAGTACAGTTACAACAGGATAAGGGAAACTGGATCTCCAGATGTGGCCTTCATTACCTTTTGATATGCTGACCAGGACTGACATGAGATGGAGGTCAATCATAGAACCACTGAGTTGGAAGGGATCTTTTAGGCCATCAACAGGTTCAACCCCCTGCTCTATGCAGGAATCCAAATCAAAGCACATCTGACAGACGTTGTCCAACTCTCTCTTGAATGATTCCAGTGTTGGGGCGCTCACCACCTCTCGAGGCGGTTCCATTGTCGTACTGCTCTACCATTAAGAAGAAGTTATCCCTAATATTCAGCTTTTTTATATCCAGCTTCCTATAGTTTCAGCCTGTTTATTATTGATCTATTGCATTTATATCCTGCCCATCTGGGATATTTTCCCACTCTGGATGGCTTACAGCATGTTAAAACATCTTTACAATAAAAATTAAACAAATTGAATAAATTATAAATATCCACAAGAACAAAAAATGATAGCCCTCAATTAAAAAACAACACACATCCTGCACTCTAGGGTGATGGAGAACAGGTCCTTCCGTTCTTCTTTATGATTATCTTTCAGGTATTTGAAGAGGGCTATCATATCCCTAACATGGAGGCCCATGAGGTCCCAATCCCAGTCTAGCCCCACAGACTTCAAAACAGAATAGACATAGGATTTTACATGTGTCGCCCAATGTTCTGCAGGTTTGCTTCAATAATTCTTCCATTTTTCTATTGCAGCGAACAATGGACTGTTTCCTCAACAACAGCCTCCCAACATAGCTCCATATTTGTTGTAAGACATAGTAATCTGATTTCTGACCACACAATTTTTGTAATTCTGTTGATTTTCATTGAGCATCTCTTCCTTTTCAGTTTTCACTGCTTCCAGAGAAAACAAGAGCCTTGAACAAAACTGATAGTTGCTTATTCATAGCTGAAGTGAATGTGACAAAATATTTATTCTCCCTCCCTCTTTCCTTCCCTCCCCCTCTGTCTGTCTATCGAAGGGGACTGTTTCCTGTCCAAAGGTTCTGCCTACCTTTCCTCAAAGTGTGTGGGCTCTGTTCTGTGGACAGCTGCTGTGTGGGTGCAGGTGGCTGTGGTATACTTCCACCACATGGTGACAACTGTCCACCAGCTGGGCTGCCCTTCTGCCCAGACACCGGAGAAGGCTCCTTAGTTTTTAATGTGCTAAAAAGAAACAGAACGCGAACAAGAAAAAGCAGCCATTAACCCCTTTGCATGAAAGGCATCCTTTCCAAATCCCTCCACACACACACACCCCAAGCTCTGTCCCTACAATACATCCCCCACAACCTTATGCTAAGAAAAGCCAGTGACATTTGCAAAGCAAAGCATATCTATTCCCTGTTAATGAACACACACCTGAAGTCCAGACAAGCTTCCATTTCCACCTTCAAAGCAGACTGAGCATGACTAGAGCATGAATGGAGCTGCAGCCTGCGCTCTAGACACAGCAATGAGACACAGCAAACATGGAGGGGAGCCCACCTGGCGGCAGGAGCGGGGGGTGGTTGGTGAGCATATAAACTGGTCCTCATGGGGGGGGGGGAGGAAAGTGTCTTAGAGATTAGCAGATGCTGTGCTGAACCTAGAGTCGCCACTGTCATCCAACTTTATTCCTTAGTTATCAGCTATCACACTTAATTTACAAATTACCACCAGATGGCTGCCTGGAAGGGTCGGATAATCTTGGCCAAGGACCAGAAAGATGAAGCCACATAGTCAGTAAACACAGGCAGACACGGTCTCTGGTGAGATAGATGTGCTGCAAGGTAGCTACCCAAACCAGGCAACTAAATGTGGCAATTCAGGTACTATATTATGGTGGAAGGGGTTAAAGTCTTCAAGCCCATCCTGTGTTCTTCCTCTTTCACTACAATGCAGTGGGCAGGTTGGCCTCAAAGATCTTACTGGACTGGCCCAGTTGCTAAAGTCTTATGAGAAAAACAAGATAAGTTGGGTATTATAGGCAGTAAAGGTAAAGATCTCCCTTGCTTGAAAACCGGTCATATCTGACTCTTGGGTTCAGTGCTCGTCTCCATTTACAGCCAATGAGCCAGTGCTGTCTGTATCTTCAGATGGTTTCCATGGTCATGTGGCAGGCATAACTAGACACTAAAGTACACAGAATGCTGTTACCTTTCCTGCCAAAGCAGTACCTATTTATCTATTTGCAATTTCTTGCTTTAGGAACTATAGGCCTAGCTAAACTACAAACACCTTTCCCAGTCTTCCTGAAGAGGTTCAAGAGCCATAGTTTGAGAATTCTCATACCAAGCATTCTTACTACAGACCCCTGAACGCCCCCCAGATCTTCAAATGCCTAGGGTTCCCTAGGGAGAAGGGATGCCCAGCCAAGGCTGTAGTTTGGATTGGGCACCCCAGAAACATTTCCTCGGGTCTACTGGCTGAGACAACTGAACTTTTTTTGCCAGCAGACTTGCCGCAATGTGTATGCTAAGAGGAAAACACTGTTCCTCTGGCAAATGGTGAGCCAAGCGGCCCTCGTCCTTTTCACCACGCACAGTGATCTAGCGTTGCAAAGCAAGTGGTTATTTACCTAGTCAGCCCGGCTCCTCTGTCTCTGGCACAGGTGCAGCTGACCCAGGGGGGAGAGACTGACACGTGGGAGCTTTGGGAAGTGCCAAGAGGATCAGGTTTGGATAAGGTGAGGAAGGGTTTCATGTAGAGAGAGGACAGGTTAGTCTCAGGAGGACCATGCAACTCCGTGAAGGAGCTCTGCTTAGGGAGATGCAGGAAATACGGCTTAGGGTTAGAGTTAATGTCCAGCTGCTGAGGGGAGGGAGAGGAAGAAGAGGAGGAGGAGGGATGAGGGGGCGGCAGGGTTTGGCTGTACCCTGACCACCGGTAGGAAGGCTCCAGCCGAGTGCATGGGCTAGTAGTCTTGGGGTGGTAGGGGTGGAAAGATGAGTAGCAAGGGTAGGGGGGAGGCTTGTCGTCCTCAGGGGATGGGTAGATGTAACAGGAATCCGACCAAATAGACGACACACCATCCGTGCTGCAAATGTCCAAAACAAAACAAACAGGAACAAAAAAAGAAAAGAAAGCAGAGAGTGTTTGAACAGGGAAGAACTGAACAGGAGTTCTGAAAACAGCCCAAAAGCTAAGGGACCGGGGGGGGGGGTGTTTGGAAAAAAACAAAAGTCAGGGGAGGGAGAAATGGGGGCTCTCCTTGGAAACTGGAGCCATTCACTTGGAAATTTGCGGCATAGACTACAGAAAGAAGAACACTGGCCCTTGTAGAGCCGCCTGGTGAGCAAGTTGGCTCAAGAGACTGGTGTCCTTCTGAGCAACTGGTCTGGGGAAGCTGTAACATCCCCTAAACCTTCATCCATCATCATGTGTAATTCTGTTTATGGAGGAGAAGTCTTAGGCATTAGCTATCTTTTTACTACTTATTCAGAACATCCCTGGGCTCTTCTACACTTTTATTTTAGCTTCCATAACCTTCTGGCTTTCCATCACACCCTTACTATGTTAGCCCTGTAGACATCTTTCATACACAGAATATTTACTTATCCGTTACAGAAAGTTATTCCAAATCACTGCCAGTTTGACTTTTGCTGTATCAGTCACATCTGCAATGTCCTGTTTTTCCTAATGTAAGGAATAAAACAAATACATCACAGAAATTAATATGCAAACACATTTCCCTGTACTTGGTAAATTGTGAAGAAACTTAAGCTCACAGCCATTGAGATTCGAGCCAGTGTACCTATGTCACTGAGATATTTGTACCTGGAAAATCATAATCCTTGACTTGGGACTTGAGCAGCCTTAAGATACGGAAGCAGACGAACCCAACAGGAAAGAGAAGAGTGGCTCCTAGGGCATGGACACTAGGATATGCTGCCCCAATATATGGAATCTAAGTGCTACCTAAGCGCCTGCTTGGCGTAGTGGTAAAGCTGCAATACTGCAGCCAAATCTCTGCTCACAATCTGAATTCAATCCCAACATGTTCAAGGTTGAGTCGGTCTGTCATCTTTCCAAGAACATCCAGCTTGTTGGAGGGCAAAATGCTAATTCTGCTGTGAACTGCCCAGAAAGTGTTCTAAGTACTAGGAAGCGGTATATGTGTATAACTGGTTCATTGCTATCACTACAGATAGAATAAGGGGCAAAGCGCTACTGAATAAAAGACAGGACAGGAAGGAAGGAAGGAAGGAGAGAGAAAATAGCAGGAAAGTGTGCTGAAATGCAAGGCCAGACAAGTATGAAGGGTGGCCAAATTACTTTTGGATGCCTTCCAAAGCGTCTGGCATGCATTTGCAATAGGAGGATACCCAGGCACCAGGGAAGGAACAAAGCATGGAATGAGTTCTAATGAAGATGCATGTCCTCACTTCAAGGGCTGAATTTAGGCTGCTTACTGTTCCTCCCATATTTCCTAGTGAATATGAACTATCAGTAGAATTGTCTATTTGCAGGTATCAAAAATCCTCAGTCTAGTCAGTGTCCTAACCATATACATTCCACAGACTTGAGTTCTCAACACAACCAAAAATTGTGAAGGCTTGCAAACCTTAGCACTCCAGGTGTACTAGAAGCCCAAGTCAGCACTCCTGCTGATCAGGACTTCTGGGAATAGAAGTTCAAGAACAGCTGGAGTGCCAATGTTCACCATCACTGTCCTAGGGCAGTGTTTCCCAAATGCTGGATTGTGGACTTCAATTCCCAGAAGCCTAAGTCATTTCCCCAAAGCACTGATCAGCCAATGTACTGACTTAGGCTTCTGGGAATTGGAGTCCACTTGTGGGGTGTGTACCCCCTGTTGGGAACCACTCTCCTAGGGCTACACCAGTAGTTCCCAGCCCATGGTGGGGAGAGAATCTACCAGGACATATGGGTGTGCATCACTCCTCAAAGCCCAAACTTTAAAGTGAAACTCCACCTTGGGATTTCCCGCTTCTATTCTTCTCCCCAGGCTTCGTTCTGCTCCGTGGGGAAAAGTCTGAAGCACTTCGGTCACTTTGGCAGCTCCTCCTGACATGCTTTGGACTTTCTCCCAGGGGAGAAGAACAGAAGTGGGAAATGGCAAGGTGGTGTTTCCCTTTAAAGTTTGGGCTTTGAGCAATGGCGCACTCCCATCTGTCCCAGTAGATTCTCTCCCCACCACAGGCCTGAGTAGTTCCCAATCTTTTTTGGCCATGCCCCACCTAAGCATCTCTAAAATCCTTATGCCTCCCCCAATGACATATCATTCTTATTCATTGTTATCTGATGCAAAAAAATAATAATTAAAAATTGCATCATTATCCGATTTTAGCGTTATTCAGTGTACTCGTTATCCGAGGTATTACTGTACTTTTGTATTTATTTATTAGTTGTTTCACTATGTGTCTGATTCTCAGAAATGGAAATGAAGGCAAACCATCTTCTAATATTGTTACAACTTCTAGATAGGAAATTACATACGTATTTCATTTTAATCCAAATATCTACTGACAACATTTCTCTTAAAATAGTCTTAAAAGCATTTCTTAATTCTTCATCCACAATTCTGTTATTAATAATATAATTATTAATAATATATTCCGAGTTGAAAGGATTTTTGCTGGGAGAATTTGCTCAGGAGTTGCCCAAATGAGACTCCTTTCATGTCCCCAAGATATTTTCCCACCAGAGTGGTCCCTATTGATCTACTTGCAATTTCTTGCTTTCAAAGTGCTAGGTTGGCAGGAGCTGGGACAGAGACGGGTGCTCAAATCGTCATGCTATATCCAGGTCTCGAACTGTCAACTTGCTGGCCTTCCAGCTAACAACGTGAGCATCTTAACCACTGAGCTACTCCTTCTATTATTAATGAGATATGTTAAAATGGTGCAAACCCCAGAGCTAAGGCTGCTGCCATCTTATTAAAAACAAAGCAAAAAGATTAATAGGCTTTATTTGCCATGAACTTTTGAAATCAAAAATAGTAGCTACAAAGAACAAGGCTTGCAAGCTAAGGTAAATGCTATATTTTTAAAAAGCAAAAATAGAAATACTATTCAAAACCCAGAAGTCTTGATTCAGATTTTGCCCACATCTTCTCTTCTGTTTTGAGGCAATGTGCTGTATAAAGACAAAGAGAAAGAGACTCCCTCTGAAAGTCTGTCTTCTCCTACAACGATCTCTCCCATGTGGTTTGCCCCCAGATTTATTGAGCGTGTCGACATGCATTACATTAAAGAACTAATTCCATGCTTGGCTTTAATCAGGGAGCACATCTATGGCAGAAGCACAGATCAGAAACAAAGTCATGATATCTGGTGGAAAACCTCAATTCTTTGCACACATAATTACAGCAAGTCTTTCTTGGTAGAATGACTTGCCACAAAGCTGACTCTATGAATAAATCCAGAGCACAAAATAACTTCCATTTTAAATGCCAGGTTGAGAAATCTAGGACTAAAAGAAGATAGTTAATAACTGCAGCTGGCCCTCAATTTGTGTTTCCACCACATCCATTTGTTGCTCAACTGCCCAGAAATGAAATGTGGTGGCTCGAAGGATTGGAAAAAATCAGCAATTTTAATGGGGTTTGGAAAAAATCAAAAAATTGAGTGTCAAAATCTAGTGTGTGAAAATAACTATCTTCAATAGTTTACTAGCAGGTATTGAGTGCAAATCAGGAAAAATGCCCTACCAAACAGTTCTTAGTTAACAGTTTTCCTTGCTGTCTATTTTCTTTGTGCTAGGAAGATTTTTCTTTGGCTTACACTGGCAGGAAGAACCATTATTTTGTGCCTGAATTATCTCACTTGCTCACGTAAGACACACAGAAAAAGTGAAAGCTGAAGCCCAGGTAATGGTGGCCCGTGCAGATGTGGGAGAGGCAGATGTATTCACAGAGTTACTTCAGGAGTACAGAACACAGTGGCAGCCATTGGCTGGGTCTCCAGCACTTACCTTGCTCGCTCCGTCCCTGATGGGAGACTGAAGCTAGTTGGAGTAGGGGAGGGAGTAGTGGAAATGTCAAGAGACTGCTCAGGAATTGGTGAATGAGGAGTAGCAGGAAGATCGGAAGGTGGAGCAGGGGGCTGCATGGCAGGAGGGGTGGAGGACGCCTTACGAACTATCGAGGTGCCTCTGCGAGCCACCCAAGAGGTGTCCATCACCCGGACGCCCATGCTATGGGAGGGAACACAGAAATATTCCCTTAGCACCATAGAAGTAATATTCAGAGCATTCAACACATGTATTTGACTTGTAAGGGAAAAAAAGGGAGACCATCTCAATCCACTCAGGTCTGTACAAATTGCGGGGTGACAGATATAGTCTAGGTTATAATAGGGAGAGAGCCAAGCATTTACAACACAGACTTCACCTGGATAGACAGGAAGCAAGTGCTTTTCCATTGTGTTCAGAACCTTGTTGATGCCATATAAGAAATAATGCAGGGATTCACCCTCTTCAGAGGCACCTTTCAAAGATTGCCTCCCCTTTCTGATTTTGGCCACATTCCCATTGCAAGGTTAGGGACCCAACGTTTCAACACCAACTGCCCAGGCAATTTTATGTAGCAAGATTATTTGCTCAAGTGTTAAGCTTTGCTTGGTGGGTGAAAAACTGCTGAGCTATCCAACAGGTATTCTAGTGTCACACAGTAATGACAAAGGCAGTGCCCTTTGAAGTGTGCCAAAATTCAAAGTGAGAAACCTGTAACCTACCTACCAGATAGCATTGGACTGCAAGTTCCATCAGCCCTAGCAAGTATACCCCAGTTCTGAGGGAGGGTTGGACTCACAGTTCAGCAACATCTGGAAGCTCCTAAGTGGCCCACCCGTTTTGAGAACTTACGGATGTTTTCATTAGAGCATGGGGAAAGTTACTTTTGGGGATTGAAGTTCCCAGAATATCTTGGCACAGCCAATGGTCATGCTGGGTGTGGTGTTCTGGCAGTTGTATTCTGTAATAAGTAACTTTCCCAGGATCTGCCTTTCCTGGGCTACAGCAAGGATGAGGATACTTTAGCTGATGAGGACTTTCCAAAAAGCCACAACCTGAGAAAATAAGTAGCAGATGAAAAGCAACTAACAAGTCTGGTGACAATACTTCTTCTTGAAAGCATGTAATAGGGGCAAATTCCCCTGCAAGGAAATAGAAAGGGACAACAGGCATGCACAGGGTACCAGTTTCCGGTCCACCATCTCCTTTGTAAGGAGACCAGGTAGCAGTTAGGGAAAACCTCTCAAACTCTGGAGAGTCAATGACTGTCAAAACAGTCTCTTCAGAAGGCTGCTTGAAACAGGGAAAAGCTGGCTTGAGCTCTACCTTGACCATAGTAAATCCTACATGTGGGGAGGAAGGAGGGCTTCAGGTGGCAAGGTCATGGGTGCTCTGTCCTGAGTTGGTCTTGACACTGAAAACAGGAGTGGTCCAAGAGCTACCCAGAGGATACTGTACCTTTGAATTTTCCTAAGGCTGCATGGACAGAAACATACAGATATTAGTGTAACACAAAGTAAGGCTAAATGCCTCTCTTCTTCTCAGTGTGGCTGCTTTTAGGAACGGGGGGGCCCAGGAGATCCAAAGCTACAGTCTGGGAACAGCATGGAATCTGACCATTCCATTGCAGATAAGCAGATCACTATGCACAGATATGGGGTAATCCTTGACACGGAGAACCAGATAAAATCAAAGGGTTATCTGAGAGCTAGAATGTTTGCTCTCTCTCTCTCTCTCTCTCTCTCTCTCTCTCTCTCTGTGTGTGTGTGTGTGTGTGTGTGTGTGTGTGTGTGTGTGAGAGAGAGAGAGAGAGAGAGAGAGAGAGAGAGAGAGAGAGAGAGAGAGAGAGAGAGAGCTGAGGAAATGTAGGTGGAAAAAGGTAACACAAATAGGAAGTGAGCCTGATGTAGATCTATGGTCATCTGTGTGTAGCTCTTCTTGTGGGATCAATGCTTTCTATATTAGAACAACTGTTTTATGCCTGAGGAAAGAACAGTTGTGGGCATCATAAGCTAATAGCAGATGCGGAGAATTTGAAGAGTATGCTTACAACATTCAAGCAAATATTCCACCATGACCCCACCGTTCTCTCAGTCTTATAGATTTTTCTCCAAGTCCTCCCTGCTCTAAACACCCAATTATATCTCCTTGATGAGTTTGGAGGGAAGGGATTGCCAGAGCGCATTACTTTTCATTCCCATGTCACATAACGAGCGTTTCGCTTAGCTAAAAACTCGCATAACGAGCAAGTTTTTTGCTAAGCAATCCGACTCGCATAATGAATTTTTCGCATAGTGAGAGGCCTCCCAGAAAGCATTAAATTCGTTATGCAAGGTATAACTGTACAGGTATTTCAATTTCTCACTCCTTCCTAGAGCATGGGCTCAATACATTGAAAAATCAGACTATTAGAAATTCAGTGCAGGTAAAAGACACAAGTAGCTCAGGAAGTTAGGCATCTGACTGCAGAGCCAGAAATCGGGAAATCAATTCCACACTGTGCATCCCAGAGAGACAGCCTGTGTGGCCTTGGGTAAACTGCGCAATCCCAGGGTATTCCCAGAAGAAGGGATTGGTGAGAACTCTCCACCTAGGAAGCCCTGAAAAGGGTCACTAAGTCAGAATTAATGTGACTGCCAATGATGATTTAAAAGACACTATTATTTAAACAATTTAACTCCTACCCTTCAAAGGTCTCCTGGAATACTAAAGGTGTACAGTGCTCCAATATTGAGGAGAGGAACATGTGGAATAGGGAACACATATGGCCTCTAGTCTACTTTAATGGGTCTTCAGTTTTATTTCAGCTAATATGGCAGACAGAAAAAGAGCTACATAGTTTTACAAATGTTTATGCAACAGATTCTCAATCTGTGCCCAATGGGCCGGATGCAGCCCACGGCACCATTTCATGTGGCCCACCACCACCTTCACCATACTAGGAGGTGCCATGTGGTGGAGGAAGGGCAAAATGGACATCCAGCCCCTGAAGTTGTCTGAGGGAGCGTGACCCAGACCCCAGATTTAAAAGGCTGAGAATTTCTGGTTTATACCACATGTTGTCTCCCTCTGCCTTAATCTGTGGCCCTGACTGATATCTCTCTCAGGCTAGTGCCATGGGGCAAACACCCCACAGGGGGGCAATTTGATTTTAGAAGGGGGGGATTTGAGAATGAAAATAGAAGGTTAGGAACCACTGGACTAGAGGCTGTAACTCAAAAAGGCTCCTCAACCCTACTGTTCTCCAGAGAGAAGAGCTGCTTGATATATAAAAATAGACACAGTGATGGTAAACTCAAGACAATATTCATGAACATAATCAGAAACTGCTACTGATCATGGGAAAGAACTTTACTTCTTAATGAAGAGTTGACAGATCCTCAGAATTTAAGGTGTTTCAAAATATGAGAAAAGCAAGGGGGAAAGGTGCACTAAAGTAAAAATGGAAAGTGATGTTCATTTAATTTATTCATGCTTTAGATCAATTAGGTTGTAATCCTATATATATTTACCTAGAGGGAAATCCCTATCCAAGCAGGGTTTAGTTCTGAGTAAACATGCATAGGACCATACCCACAACATCACTATGATTACTCTGTTGGAAGTCTAATCATGTACAGATTTGCTCCACAATTAGATTTTGGAGATATGAGCAATGATTGCAGACCTTCAACTTTTGAAACTGGTGCAACAACCGAGGCTTTGCTCTTCTTTCCCAGTTAAATCTGCCCAAAAGATACTTAAGGAAGGCAGTGAATGATCAACATGAAATGATGATGGTATTTTATTTTATTTCTTTTCAGTTCTACAAGTGATCAGGAATTATAACTTGTTCACAATGACCAGAATCCTAGTGGTGTTTGTGTAAAGGATGCATAATTTGCCAAGGCTATTTGCAGCTAATTCATAGGGTGCCTTGGTGCAAGCCTGGCCACATACCCAACTACACAACTGAGATGTTCCTCAGCACTTTGACAGTTAGCTGCAATTAGCCATGACTAGATATGTAAAAATATGTGACAACCAATAGAATTCTAGCATATCTATCACTCTCTTTTTATGTGTAGTGGTCAGAGTCTCAGATTGGAACTTGGTGGGGTTGATGCCTTAGCAGAGTAATGGCAAACCTTGACACTCCAGGTGTTCTTAAACTTCAATTCACAGAAGCCCTGATCAACAGGTGTATTGACTTGGGCTTCTGGGAATTGAGGTCCAAGAACATCTGGAGTGCCAAGGTTTGCCATCACTGCCCTAGGACCTTCAGAGCCATGAAACTCATGGGGCGACCCTGGACCAACCACGCTTTCTCAGCCTGACCTGCTTCATAATGCTGTCAGGCAGTTAAAACAGAGAGAAGGAGAGTGATCTATGTTGCCTTGAACTCACAGGGAGAAAGCTGGGACAGAAACAAACAAACATA
This sequence comes from Furcifer pardalis, assembly GCA_030440675.1. Classification (NCBI taxonomy): domain Eukaryota; kingdom Metazoa; phylum Chordata; class Lepidosauria; order Squamata; family Chamaeleonidae; genus Furcifer; species Furcifer pardalis. The sequence continues at coordinate 61,985,298 of CP126893.1, read as the reverse complement.
TACATTTAAATTAAAAATTGTGGAGAGACCACTACCCTTGGAGGACGGAGGAGATGCTGGCATCTTGAGGTACAGTGAAAGAGTTGTTATTAAACAGTATTAAACCAAGACCCATAAACTAAGCGGGGCAGACTTCTAGTGCAGGAAAGTCAAGGAAGTCTCTCTACTTCCCATGGCAACTCCTAACGATCACAAGCTGGCTCTGCTCTTGATGTTGTAACCATGATTCTTCCACACTATGAATGTGGGAAAGAGCTGGAACAGCATGAAGTACCAAGGGAGCATGAAGGGGACTCTTCTCATGAGGCTAGCCTGCAGAAGGGAAGCATATGACAAGAGGTACTACTCTTTCTTGACTGAACTGCTGCAGCCAGAGGACATGGTGTCAAAAGAGTAATGTAGGTACAGGTGGCTAGATTCAACTTATTTAGCCCAGGACTCCCCTTTTGGGCTGCCTTTGATGGGCAATGGAAGCCAGAGGTTCGATGTTGGTGCAGAATCACTGTGGAAAAGAGTGCCTTGGGAATCTGCTTACCCAGCTGGCTATATTTCCTTTGTTCTGTATCTTCATAGAAACATTGCAAATGATCAGGAAGACAATTATTCTAACAATTTACTTAGTTGTTCTTACAAATTGGCTGCAAACATCATTTTTCAAAAATGGCTATTTAGCAATATAGTATGATAGGATCACAAGTGACCATATACAGTAAAATTTTGCATAAGGAGCACCTCACTTAGAGACTAACTCGCTTAAAGAGCAGACATTTCTCTGAATGGTCTCCTCGCTTAACAACGAAAACCAACCAAAAACTTGTTTAACAACTAAATTGGGGTTTGCAATCCACCACCACCACCAGAAGTCACAATTGGTCACTTACAATGGTGTTTCGCTTAAAGAGCAAACTCGATTAAAGAGCAATCCTGTGGAACACATTATGCTCTTTAAGCGAGGTACCACTGTATAGTACACATGTTTCAAAATTCCTTTTGGAAAAAGTCTCACAAGAGGGCCTACCCAAACCAGCTTCAGGCAAGTGAGAGTAAGCAAAGTTAGCAGACTCTCTCTAGGCACCCCTTGGCTACTTTAGGACCACAGTAGCAATCTTTCTGCTTTACCGCAAGGGTTCCTGGTAACTCAGCATAAAAACCATACAGTCTACAGGGAAGGCACACAAGACAGAAGTCAAGCACAATGGCCAGCTTTTTCTAAAAGGCCACAAACTGGTCACTTGCCGGTGGCAAAGATTTCAGCATGGTGAATATGAGTGACAAGGCAGCGAGGTGTGGCACTCATCAAAAACACAGACTGAGCAGAAGCACCCTAAGCAGGCACAGCCCCTTTCTCAGCTAGCATCATGTGGTCTGTTCTTCTATGCATCCCACAGCAAAGCAAAAGTGCCCCCTACCCATCCTTCTTGTAGAACTCCAGCATCATGTTGTCAGTAGCCACACTGAGTGGTCGCCGGGTCTGGTCTAGGTGCTTGCGGTCGGTGTGGTCCATATCTGGCGATGGCATGGAATTGTAATTTGCGTTGTGGTTCACATGTACAGGACTGCCATAGTTGCCGGTCAAATTGAATTCAATTTCTACATTGGAGAGAAGAAAGTGTCCAATTACTCAACCATGCGTGTTGGGTGGAACAAGGGAGAAAGAGGAAGCGCCCATCCCAGAACATTCTCCGCTGCTAAGAGACACGCCTCCTCATATATGTTTCAAAGGTTCCAATGTGGGTTTTTCAGATAATACCTGTTCTCAGAAGTGCTGCATAATGATAGGTCAGGGGTATAAACCAGGGGTGTCCAGACTACAGTCTGGGGGCCAGATCTGGGCCCCAGGCCATAGTGACCAGCTCCCTGAACCACGTGACTGGCCCACTGCCTAAAAAGTTTGGGCACCCATGGTATAAACCCTAAGATAATAGAATGGTGCTCTCCTGGAATCCCCAAAAAGCTCCTTGCTTAGTTAACATATGGAACAGCTCATAATTTAGGGATATGCAGATTTGTGTTTTAGATTACAATTCACAAAATTCTCTGCTGTCTGGGGAAACCTGGGAGTTTTAGTTCAAAAACACAGATCTGCATACCTCTCTTAACCACTTGTGGAACTTGAGCAAATGGCAAAAGGGAGCACAAGAACACAGGATTTGGATGGGGACAGGGCTGCCTCCTACCTCCTGGAAAGAACCAATCGGCATGCTGGATGAGGGGCTCAATAATTGCGACTATCTGCAGAGAGACAGTTGCCATCATCTCTGTGATGTTTCTGGAACAAAAAAGATTGGAAGGAGAAACAAAGAGGAATGATGAATGAAGGCAGATAATCAAGATGAAGAGATAGATTCACTTGAAGGTTCTGAAGGACACAACAAGTGTCAGAACCACAGGGCTTGAAAAAACTAGAACGGGTTTGCCTAAGTTGATGTCCTCTAGACATCATGGGCTATGTTCCCATAATATGATACCCATAATCTATCAGTCAGCTATGTTCCCATTATCCTTTACCAAAATCTTGATGAAGGATTATGGGAACTGCAGTCCAATCTAGCTAGACAGTGTTAAGTATTTTCCCCCCTAGGGGATCAGAGGGCTGGAGCAGGAGACCTTCAAATTCAATTCCTGCCTCCAAAGCAGGATTGTCCCCCTTTCTGGCAGCATCCTTGTTTCCTGCCCCAGGTTATTCTATTCTCTCCCAAATCTAACTCCTAAAGAGCTGATCCCAAGATCCTGTCAGACTTGGCCATCTGGGGGGGAAACCCCATGCTGCTACTCTGGATGATTTTCTAGCCCTTTCCAGTTCATATCATGAGGTGATTGGGAGAATCTAGTCATTATGATTGCTAGTCACACACTAGCACTGGGCGTGATTATTTGCAGTATGATGGGGAGTTCATTAAGCAATGTTTAGAACTGTGGTTTCAAATCAGATCCTCAGAACTACAAAAGTATGCTGATAAGATTATCAAAAGGCAAGCAACCTCCACGTACTTCAACAGTCTGTATTTTCACAAAGGAAGCTCAAAGAAATACACAGAAGAGGTCCAAAGTTACAGGCCCAGGCAAGCTCACCTAGTAGTAAGATCCATTGCATCCCATAGGTCTTGCTATTAAATGAACATGCACAGGATTGTGAGATAGGAGATGTTTCCATCCATCACAGTTACATCTCCCCTTCCACAGCACTCGCCCATAGCATTAGTATTGAAAATCAATGTTCATAGGCACATTTGTGCAGCCACAGGCATATCTGCACAGGTGCATTTATGGTGTTGTAAACACATCCCTTTCGTTTCCAGGGGTCATCGGCATGGGCCAGATGATTTAATTTAATTTAATTTAATTTTTTGACTTTTATGCCGCACCCTCTCACAAAAGCGACTCTGGGCGGCTTACAGGGATACAAGATACAGTTACAAATTACACATGATCAAATAACATACTACGGATTAAAAATCATCACAATTTAGATAACCCCAGAACAATAAATACACACACAAAATCCAATACAATATATATAATTCAATTACAAAACAGAATACAATAATACAGTATTACAACACATGTTCTCCCAGTTTCAGGCCTCTCACCCTGGAACATTTCCCGCTACGTCAAGCCCTTGGGTCGAAGGTTGTGAACCCCTGACTTACATGATCCAAGTCAGGGATGAGTGACCTACCAAATGTTTTTATCTGATAACCCCCATGAACCTAACCAAGATTATAGGCAGGCAGGGAATATCAAACGTTGTAGTCCAAAACCTCAAAAGGTTCCATGACTAAGGTAGGTAATACAAACCAGTCCCAGAGCTTTCACCATCCAGTCATTTTCGTCAAGCATGCTAAATATGTTAGATTGGTAGCCATCTTCTCCTTACCCTTCTGTCTGAGGCCAGAGGAGGTTGGGACCCAGCACAATAGCTATGTTGCTTGGTGTCATTTTGTTTGCATCCTGGTACTCTGTTAAGTTTGCAAGGAATTTGATCAGGTACCTAGAAAGGAGTAAAAAAATGGGATGGTTATAACTACTGCCCACGCCATAAGCACCAGTTTAGTCACATCTCCCATGCATACTTTGCATCCCCTCAAAGTGATTATTAAGAAATAGATACATTTACTTGCAATTTGCTGTCACCAATCTCTAAGCAACAGATGGGCAATGTGCCAACCTTAGGATGAATATGCCCAATTGCAACCCCCCCCCCCCCAGACTCCCCACACACACCTCGGTTGGCATTTAATGTTTTCTAAAAACTGCTCAACAAGCCTCCTTGTGGCCTCCTGGGTGTGGGAGGCAATTTTAATTTTCTTAGCACCTTTAGGGCCCTGTATAACCTTGCCAATTTTAAAATCAATTTTTTAAGCTATGAAGGAGAGAACAGCTCTTTTCAGTTAGAAAGAACAGAGGAAGAAAAGTTGTTTTAAACGACCTCTGGGTTAGTGGTTCCCAACATGGGGCCCAGGCCCCACAGGGGCACTTCAATTCCCAGAAGCCTGACCACATTCATTCTTCAGGCTCCTTAAATTTCAGTAGAAATGAAGAAGCATGTGGACTTTGGGACGGTGTTAAACGGTAAGTTTCATCATCTCTCACCAATTGACTGTGTTGTCTAAGGCAGTGGTTCCCAACAAGGGGTACACAGCCCACTAGTGGACTTCAATTCCCAGAAGCCTCAGTCAGTACATTGGCTGATCAGTGCTTTGGGGAAATGACTTAGGCTTCTGAAAATTGAAATCCAAAAACCAGCATTTGGGAAACACTGGTCTAAGGCCAAAAGGAACTGTAGCCCAACAACATTTGGAGGAGGGGGTGGGTGGGTGGGAGATGTTCTTCAGTCCTCCTTTCTGGCTTGCCCCTCCCAGTTCTCATTCATATGCAGAGTTATACTCTTCAGATTCATCACCCTCCAGAAGAAAGAGTGACAGAAATTCTGGCAGAAGGTAGTTTGCTCAACACAGTAGCAAATGTCTGAATAGTGCTAGTACCTCTCTGAAACCATCTTGTTGTGAATGGGAACACTCAATCCTTGTTAGTATGTGGGGGAAGTGTAACACAGATCTTTAGTTCACTAGGGTTGTCAAACCCTCACGCGCTGTACCGTTCCATCTCACTTCAGTTCCTGCTATCACCCAGCATCTTGAAGTGAACAATTTTTAGATTTTGGGTCTCCAAAATCATTACCCCATCCTATTCCCAGGCTGCAAAGCCACAGTTCAACTAGAGCTGGAACCAAAAGCATACCCTTCAGCTTGTCTACACCTGCCTTAGATTGTTGTAGTTGGCCTTGGGCAGTTTCTCAAGGGCATTCCACAGGGCTTGCAACCTCTTGTCTTGGTCCTGGATGCTACAGAAGGAGAATAAGGTGACTGGGATTAATTCGGCAACGAGTGGTAAAGTGTCGCAGATGATGAGTAAAGACACACTGGGCTCCACATCTCTAAAACTGAATCACCCACTCTTTCTCTTTCCCTTTCTTGCACTCATCGGAGCAGCAGTATAGATACAGCCGTAGACACAGAAACAAAGGGAAGTAGCTCTTGGGCTTGCCATTATTTCTGCACTGAAATCGGTCACAGTACAGATGGGACTGTCAAGGGCGATGAAAGTATGTTGTATTCTTTTGCTTCCTGAAACACAGACGTTGCTACTCCACCACTAGTAATGAAGCAACAGTCGCAATAGTGCTTGGTCACACATCCTCTCCCCCTGCAACTGCAAGCCCAAAACTGCACTCTAATGCCAGGATTATGGCTATGGTTGAGTGGAGATCTGAAGAGCAAAGGTGGATTTATTTATGAGCCAACACCATTTGGTGAGACCAAGAAACCTTGTCTCACCTTTCGTTTCATAAAGCAGCAATAGAGGAGTGGAACAAAGTTCCCACTTCCAGTCTTTTGGAGAAGCTTCAAGGCACACCAAAGCTATACAGCTGCTATTTGCAGATGCCATGATGGATAGCAAGGAAGCCACTCAAAACCCTTTAAAAACTCACTTGGACGCTTGTATCCATTCTTCATAGAGTTCAAAAGTCATGAGTGGTTCTGGCAGCTCCCGCAGATAAGACTTCAGTGCCCCTGTGCAAGAGACACAACACAGACCCAGCCAAGTAGGAAGCCTTTTCCTCATTCTAGCTGACTATGTTTCTTGCTGTCCTCCTTTTGTTTTTACCCAGTAGCAAGTGGCAAGAATACTACATGCAGAGCACAGGTCCTCCGATCTGGAGGTAACACAACAGCATACAAAGAACCAAAACCAAATGCTGGAGTTTTCTACCCCCCAGTTACTTGGGCAAAGAGTGTGACACTTTTCTTCATAGATTTTAGTACTGGGGAAAAACTGAAGTTTTGATTAAGGAATCTGACTTTTTCCTACACCCTATACGAGTGATGGTGGAAGTTTTCAAGACCGAGTGCCCAAACAGAGGAGTGGGGGTTGGGCTGCTGGGCAGAGGAGCAGGATAAACTCTGTGCTGGGAGAGGAAGGAAGCACTTCCACTGGGCTGCTGGGCAGGGTGGCGGCGGCGATGATGTGCATGCAAACAGAGGGCTGGGAATGCCTCGTCTGGCACGTGTGCCATAGGTTCACCACCACAGCCCTATATGGTTGGATGGCCATCTGCATTACAGTGCAGAAAGGTATCTCATGGACCTAAATGCAAAATGCAGCTGTAACAACTGCCATTAGAGCTAGAACTTTTGGTGAGTTTACTACAGCTAGAAGGACTAACTTGATTTAGCCCATAGAATTTCATATTCAGAGTTGTACTTTACAGAGCAACTCATGTTATTCCAAAGTGTGGCTTTTGCGTTTTGAAAGATAAAACTTTGCAATTATGATGGTGCTGTTTTTTTAAAATGTCATTGCAATATTTTTTTTGTGTACAATTCTGTAGATTTGTGCTTTAAGGGTATATTCTGTGTGTCACTGGAGAAATAAGAGGATACTGCGTGTTCATGATTAACCTTGATTCTAAGAAGAGTATTTTGTACAATAGGCAGCTTTTGAACACATCTACAGAAGAGTCTCAATTCAAAAGCTAGAGAGGAGCCTGCAGGCTTAACAGCAACATAATCTTCTTAAACATTCAGATACTCTTCCTAAGAGACAAAGAATGACTCCAAAGACAAGGAAAGCATTCTAGTGACATTATTAGCAGGAAGAGAGTTGTAGGACAATGCAACCAGGTCAGCCATCTGTTTCTCTTAACAAAGTATCAGGAAGAAAAGATAAAGCAACACAATGGGAATATTGCAATAGGAAGGTCTTCAGTATCTGCTGTGGTCAGCTCTACTGCTGTGAGGTCAGCACACATTTAATGAGCCAAACCAGTTCCCTACAATCTGTATTCATGCAGTGTCACATATACTCCTGCTCCTGGCAGTACTTTCTGTCTGCACACCCTATTCAGCAAGAAACCAGTCTGGTATCCCAAGCAGCAAACCTCCTTACCTGCAATGGCGTGGGGATCTGCTGAGTACTCCTGAACATCCACAACACAGCAGTCGAGAGCGGCCTTTAGCTTCTTTAGTTTCGAGGCTGAGGGAGCCACTCGGAAAAGACCCTGCCAACATATACAAGAGAGGCAGAAGGAAGGAAAAATCATTCATGTGTGATAACTCTGCTTGCAACCTTCAAGCAACACAGCACTGGGACCAGGCTTCAGTGCAGGGCAGGGCAGTGTTTCCAAACCTTTGGTTTTTAGACTTCAATTCCCCAAAGCACTAATCAATCAATTTACTGACTTAGGATTCTGGGAATTGAAGTCCCCCCGGTGGGGTACACCATCTGCTTGAGATGATACATGTTGATGAGGATAAGACAAAAAACAACAACTGGGGTAATGACAAAGGCGAACAAGAGCTTACAAGGCATTAGCAGAAGGTGCTGAACAAAAGGAGATGGAGCAGTGGCTTCTTACTGACCTCCTCTTGCATTCCGCATTCTAGAAGCATAGTGACACATGCCTCGATGGGGAAGGCAATCTCCCGGCCGCTGACCGCTAGGTGGTCCTCCAGGGGCTTCCCAAAGGAAGGTTTTTCGACCCAAGCCTCTGTGGAAGGCAGATCAGGTTAGAGGCCTCAGAGACCATTGGGATCCAAACTGCAAAAGCTCTGCACTACTTGAGAACACGTCACACAACTCCTCATCCATTCCTGGCTGTGGGCCGTGGCAGTCAGGCCAGTGGGAATTCCCAACCTGTTTTCAGAATTATTCTAGCACAGTTATGGTGAACCTTTTAGAGATGGAGTGCCCAAACAGAGGGATGGGGCAAACTCTGTGCTGGGGCAGGGAGAAAGTGATCCCATTGGGCTGCTGGGCAGAGGGGAGGTACAAACTCTGTGCTGGGGAGACAGCTCACATGCCACTAGAGAGGGCTGGGAGTGCTATATCTGGCATGTGTGCCATAGGTTCGCCACCACTGATCTAGCACAATGAAATGCATGCACAGAGAGTGGAATGTTCCTTCCATTGTGTATATATCTGTGCCCATATCTAAAGGCAGAGTGCAACCATCTTCAACCTTTAGGTCTAGGTTGCAATTCTGAGGTAATAGACATCATGAATATGTTTTAACAAATGTCATTTCATAACATCTACAGAATAAAAAAATGACAAATAAACACTGCATGGAATAATTTAAAAACAAAAAGAGAAATTTTACTTCAAAAACTGGTGAACTGCTTTCCCAAATAGTATGTGGGAACATACTTAAATGCAAGTCAAAATCAATCTACAAAACAGCTTAAATGCCAGCAATTATTCATCTCAGATGGATAATTAACCATCTGTTTGATAATGTGCCTCCACAAACCAAGTGGAGAGGCAAACTCTAATGAGGCAGCCTTCCTGAGTGGTGCCAATAGCAGACTAAGAGCCAGAAAAGAGAAAAATGATTGGATGTCACAATTAACATTCTCATACCTTGAAAAACATACAATAGATAGAAATTAGGATGTTTTTGTCTGAGAACCGTTACAAAAGGACAGAAGAAGCTAAGGATAGCCTGATGGATCAGATCAAGTCCGATGTAGTCCAGAACTGCCACTCCCATACTGGACAATTATATGCTTAAAGAAAACAGGATACGAGATCAAGAGCATCTGTCTGCTCAATGCTTCCCAGGAACTCCGATTCAGAGCAATGCTGCTCCTGATAACTGGATGTAACAAACAGCCATCCAACCGTGGAGAAGATTTAGTCTCCTGACACCTGCACAATCCTTCTAAGACCATTTACATTCTCAGCTATTACCACATCTTGTGGTAGCAAATTGCAGCCTTTGATGATGACCCATGGCGGGAAAACCTCTTCCGTTTTCTCCCTTGGCTTTCCAACCATTCCGGCTCAGCGGATGACCCTAGGTTTCAGTTCAGAGGGCTAAGCAAACAGAAATGTTTCCCTAAGGCAAAGGATAGCCTTACACAGGACAAACCTACTGGTGGCCATATCAGTAATAACCATGGTTGGTTCCTTAATAGATTTCTAACCAACAGAGGTGCCTCCACCAAATTTCACAGATTCAGCATTTTGACGATATTACCAACGAGGAGGTGCTTCGAAGGAGTGGCTCATGCAAATTGCATAACATCATTGCATGACGAAGACGCCAAATGGCAGGCCATATTTTCTGTATGGAGAAAAACAGGATCCCTAAGGTGGCAATAAGTTGGAACCCTCTTAATGCCAAATGACAACAAGGACACCCTTGAAATATATGGCAAAGAACTTTCATGACAGATTTAAGACCCTGAAAATAATATGGCAGGATGCCAAAGTACTTGCCCGAGACCAAAACCATTGGAGAGCCCTTGCTGCCTGATATGCTACATAGCATGGGAGGGTCTAAGTCAGGGGTTCTCAACCTTTTCACGCCATGGGCTGGACCAGGCTTCCTCAGACAGATGAGTGGGCTGGACACATGGTTCACCCCACCATAAACACTGCCATAAACTGCGATGGGCACGTTTGTGCAGGCGCAGGATTGTTTACGGCTGTTGTAAACATGTCTGTTTCCATGGCTGTCGTCGCAGGCAAGGTCCAGCCCACAGGCCATAGGTTGCAAACCCCTGGTCTAAGTACTTCAGCTTTGGGGAACTTAAGAGTTCTCCTAGGTGAACTTCAGCATTTTATAATAAGGAGAGGGCAACAGTCCTGGCAGTGACCCTAGAAGGTGGGTTCATTTTAAGTAGCTTGGTCATATTCTGCCATGTTCCTGCCCACTGGCTCCTTTATTTGATAACTACTAGCTGCTCATTATTCAACTTGCTGGACAGGCCAGCATCAGTAGGCTTGAGAGCACAGGTTAGTGAGTAGAAACCTTTCACCTCTTTGACACCTGCTAGCAAACAGGTTCACAACTAGGGTGAGAAGGGTCGAGGCAGTCCTATTGCCTCAGCAAATGGCATTTCATGTTTCCCACACAATATGTAGCAAATGTAACTATATGCTCCACCACACTTACCCTGCTGTGCTTTGATCTGAGGCAACACACTCTGTAAAAGTGCCAATGACTTCCTGTGGTACTCTGCCTGCACTCCTATTAACTGGGAGAAAGAGAGAGAGACACACACAAAGCCAGCTAGTCAGCATTTATGTCCTGGAAGACACTAAAGGTTTTACAAGAAAGTGAGCTCACCACTAGCTAGCATTTCTGGTACTTACAGTCTGAAAATAGTTTGCATAGTCTATCTCTTTGGCCACAAAACTGTACATGTCAGCTGAGAGCTGATCCTGCAGGAAAAAGGAAGAGGTACATGATGTAAAACTGTACGAATAAAACTCAATGTAAGAATCAAATGCCCACTACATCATATAAAACACAGTCAAACATGGACTGATATTATATAATAGATACAAGTTTTAACAAAATGCCTAAATATCTGTTAAATAGCAGTGTAATATATATACAGTGGTACCTCATACAACAATTTTAATCCATTCCACGGGGCTCGTTGTTGTACGAAACAATTGCTATACGATGGATGCATCGTGTAGCAATTTTCCCTATGGGGTGCATCGTACAATGATTTCTAAGTGGTTTTTCCCATTGAAAATGTGTTGTACAATTTTTTTCCATGGGGAAAATTGTTATGTGGGACACCATTTCCCCCCAAAATCTAATTGTTATACGGGGTGATTGTTGTATGAGGTTCCACTGTATACTGTTCCCGATACAGTAATACCCCGGATAACGTTATGACTTGGTTCCACAAGTCATGACGTTATCCGGTTTTTAGCGTTGTCCAATATATGCACTGAACGCTAAAAAAAAAGCCCTGACTTCAGGGACAAACCGCTTTAAAGGCAGGCAGGGAAAGAAAGATAAGCAGAGGGAAGTCTGCAGTAGCGTCGGGGGGGGGGGAGGCAGGCGGGTGCTGGGGAGGGGGTTGGATTGGGTAGATGTTCTACCCAATCCAACCCCCTCCCCACACACACACAATTGTACCAGATAAAGCTAAAAATCGCGTTATCCGATGAAAGATTTTTCCGAAAATCTTGTAACGTTATGCGATTTTAGCACTATCTGGTACAATCGTTATCTGGAGTATTACTGTATCTGAGTCTTTTGCAACTCTAATTTTGTTTTTTACAGAGACTGTATCTGTTTATAATATTTTCTGAAGTTCCTCTGTGTTGTTCACAGTGCCATGATGACTATAGGGGTCACTGAAGTGCATTTCATTCATTAGTTCTATTGTCAGGTTTTTGTGTTGTCTTAATTTTTCTAATGCTTTATCTTTAACTCTGGCATCCCCAAGAACTTCAATGTCAATTGTTCTATTACTGTTTTATCTAACATCTTCCATATTCGATGTTTCCATGAATTATTGGATGCTGGCAGATTATATTTTTAATACAATGTCTAGTATATTAATTTTACAATTCTATCATGTCTTGCTTTGTAGTTTCTCTGTACAACTTTGAACATTCACAAATGAAGTACGACACAATTTCATCTTTTTCTTGACAGTCAACATTTGCTATTTGCACTAATTCCTTGAATTTTAGCCTTTATAACATAAGTTTTGGGTGCCTATTCTTGTGCAGCAAAAATCAAATCTTCAGCTTCTTTCCAGACGATCCCCAATTTTAGCCATGCTCAAATTAAGTTGTTGTCAAGTTTTCCATCAATATTTCTTATATGTTCTTCATGCGATGGCTTGTTTATCCTCAAATTAACTTATCTTCAAATTGTTGTCTTATATTCCGTATTTGTTCATGTTGTTCTCAAAATATTTTCCATTTTCACAATCTTAAGTAATTTTTCTTTTTTTCCTTCCTCTACAACCTGTTGCATTTGTCTTCAATTTTGTACTTTAAGTATAACCTGTAAAAATGACTTTTTGAATGTAGTGCATGATTATTAATTTTCGTTTTTGATCCAATTCTTTTTATTCACTTTGGGTCCAATCTACTATTCCAGCTGTGTGCCAGATCATTATGTATCAGAATTGCCAATGTGTTTATGCATTGATTATATTTCCATCATTTAATTTTGTTTTTAAAAATTTCCACAGTTTTTTATACATTCCCCGTTTGTGTCAAATGTTCAACTTTTGCATGCAGAATGTTGTTTTTGCTATTGTTGTTATTACTAAAAGAAAAGAAATTGGTGTATTATTAGGACCACAATTTACACAATGATACTCCTCTGGCCTGAAATTATATTCACTAGGCTAAGATAAAAGCAGTAAAACAATACAGAGAGGTTCAGATTTCAAACTTCCCCTCTCCAGGGAATAACATTTCCTACTGTCCAGCAATACCAGTATTCCACATGCCAACCAACCAAAGGTGGCTTTGAGGTCAATTCCTGGAAGGTGGAAAACTTCGATCACATATAGAAGGAAGAAGAAGAAGTGGGTAGACAGGTGAAGAAGGGAGGAAGATACCCTGCAAATCTCCACTCTGTTTGCTGCTTCTTCCATCTCTTCCCTGAGAGCATCTGCTTTGGCACCTGTAGGCTGCAAGTTGCTCGGCAAACCCGAGGACTTGACCGACTGCTGCCACCTGCCAGAGAAAGGATTTTAAGTCTCATTAGCAAAAACGTGCTCCTGACAGTTCTATGTAAGGCACACCACTTTGGCGGGAGGGCAGTCCTAACACTAGCACATGGCAACCTGGGGCAAACTGACTCCTGTCTGTTGCAAGACAGATGCTAACTAAGAGGTGGGCAGCCAGGTTATTCTGCCACACGAGGTGGAAAATCCCACCCAAAAATTCTACCTCTCTTTGGCGGTAAAGTAATAAATTAAATCACTAACAATTGGCTCCTCACCCAGGGTCTAGTGCCTGAGATGTCTACTCTGCTGGACATCTCTGCTCTTTCCTCAAGAAGAGTGTGAACTGTTCCAGAGCTACTCTTTCACGTCTTTCCAGTAAGGTAAGAATCCCACATCACATGGGGGAACAAACGCAATAGCAATTACACATACAGTCAAACCTCGCATAAAGAGCAACTCGCTTAAAGAGCAGGATTTTCTCTGAATGTTCGCTTCGCTTAACAAATAAAACCAACCAAAAACTCGCTTAACAAATAAATCGGGGTTTGCAATTCCCCCCACAATTGGTCACTTTCAATGGTGTTTCGCTTAAAGAGCAAACTCGCATTATGCTCTTTAAGCGAGGTACAACTGTATACCACTTCATCACACTTAGTGCACTCTCTAACTGGTTCACATTAATTAGCATTTTGCCCCCAACATGCTGGGGATTCATTTTACTCATCTTGGAAGGAAGCCTGGAAGGCTGAGTCAAGTTTGATCCCCATCAGGATTGAACTCGCAATATTATGGCTGAAGTACAACAGTTTAACTAATGCGTTACCAGGGCTGCAGTTTCTCTCCACAGCAGCCTGAGTCCTGGTTCTGGTTAACCTAGCTTTCTCATCTTACTTTAACTATTGATAGGCCAGGGTTGTTGTTTTTTTTTTTGCACTAAAGCATATCTCCTATCATAAAAACTTGGCTTAAGGATTCTTTATTTTTATTTTTATTTATTTTTCAATTTGTATCACCGTCCCACTCTGGAGACTCCGGGCGGCTCACAAGAAAAACAAAGTTCTTGCAATCATTTCCAAACACCAACTGGCCTAACATTCAGGACAGTAGTCCACTGACTCCATTCATGAAGGTTATGCAAGATTTCCCCAAGTCAACAGAAAAACACAACTTGATTCCACAAGACAGAGGAGAGGCCCATGGGTAGCACACACTTTCACTTCAGAACTGACAAATAGATCTTTGGCAAGTGGTGGGATGTTGTCTCCTCTATGTCCTTGGAGGAGGAGGAGAGGAGTCAGAAAAGCAGTTAGCCTTTTCTCAAATCGGTTTCAAGAGGCTAGGTACTATCAGCCCTTATAACCCTGAAACTCTAACAAAGAAATGGATCTTGGAGTGAAAACAAGGAGCATATATAGTATATATGACATCTGGAGGAGCCAATTCTTGGAAGATTTTCTCTTCAGTGATGTCTCAGTGATGGGGAACCTTAGGTGTTCTTGAACTTCAACTCCCAGAAGCCTTGATCAGCAGGAGTGCTGATTTGGGCTTCTGGTAATTGAAGTCCAAGAACACCAGGAGTGCCAAGGTTCCCCATCACTGCTCTAGGTTCTTCAATCAACTCAGGTTCTTCTTTTGGCCTTGAAGATGTCAAACTCCCATCCTTTCACTGCACTCCTTCCAGTGTTTCCCAAACTATGTTCCACTGAACACTGGTGGACTTCAATTCTCAGAAGCCTAAGTCAGTACATTGGCTGATCAGTGCTTTGGGGATTTGGCATTCGGAGCCCTCTCTGTGGGCACCCATGCAGTCACCCCAGCACAAAGTTTGCCCCACCCCTCTGCCCAGCAGCCCAATGGGAGCTTTTCGATAAATGGGAGCTTTGCGATAAATAAGTGAGTTTTGGGTTGCAGTTTGGGCACTCAAGTCTCTAAAAGGTTCGCCATTACTGCCCTACACTGTAATTCAACACACCTCTCCTTAGGAGTAAGGTCTCATTCTAATTTCTTGGCATATTCCCAGATAAATGTACACAGCATGGCAGCATCAATTTGTGATTCCTGTTGAGTCTGATGTGATTTTTTTCTTATTTTGTGTCCAGGTGAGACTTTAAACTGCCAAAATGCAGCCACCTTCTTGGCTTTGTTGTTGGCCAAACTTAAATCCTCATTTGTACATGTTTCTGGTAGTAACCAGCAGACCAGCAAATGACCTGGATTTTGTATCTCTCCACATATGAGCTTCAAGTCCACAGGTTCTGGGAAGAGCATTGTGGAAAGAACAATTATTCTTGAGGGTACAAAAGAGCAAAACCAAATTAGAAGATGAAGGAGCTCACTGGGAAAGGAACATCATTAAAGGAGGATATAGCTGAGGATCTCAACCGCTCCTACATCACTTGGAGGACTCTAAATAGGTTGAAATAGAGAAAGGGCAAATTCTTTTACCTTGTCCTTGATGAATCCATGTCCAGAACTAATTTTGCTAAATGCTTCCTCTGTTTTTGGATATTTGGGATTTCCACCTGAAATATTTTAAAAGAAAGAACAGTAATATGGGCATGCTCTCCATACCATTGCATTACATTTTCCATTTATTTAATCCAAATAAAGTTAGTGAATTTTCAGTATTTTATCTGAGCCAAAAGTAGGGCTAACGAAAGAAGTTGCAACACCATGTGGCAGCTGATAGAAAGACTTTCCCCTGGTGATAGTTTGCTGCCACTGTCCTCTCATAACTGGCTGTTGCAAGAGGCAAGGAATGAAAAAGAAGAAACCTGAATACAGCTATGCTTTGCAGCTGTTGTCCTTTAGAGGCAATGTGAACAGTCTTAGTGCTCTCCCCGTTATCTGTTAATATCAATCAACAAGAGCAACAATATCAAAATTTTGAACTCTGGCCACATGAAACTTGGCATAATGGCAAGTGGAACTCAAATGCTGTGCTATCTGGTGGTTGCTGTTGTTGTTTTAAAGGATATTAATGTTTTAATGTTTTATTATGACATGTCAAGCCGCCCAGAGTCACCTCAGTGAGTGGGGCAGCATAAAAATATGAATAAATAAATAAATAAACAAACAAAAAATGATTGTTATTAACAGTAATGTGCATTTGAGTTGTGCAGTACCATATTCTGCCAACAGGTGGCAAGCATCCCTAACCAATGCATAGGTTAGTAGTAGGTTTCCAAAACAGCCTGTAACCAGACTTGCAGCCCACATTCCAGAGACAGCTCCCTTCATGAGCATGGAGTGGGCATACCTCTATGTCAGGGAGAAATATGGATGCTCTATGGTAGCAAACATGCAACTTTGAATTCACTAATATACAAATACTGGTTTTCTCTCAACAAACCTGGATTATCAGGCAGAATGATCACTATATCATGGAATGTCAAAGGTCACACAACAAGAAGAAAGTAAACTTTTTTGTTAAGGAAATTCTTTTATTTATTTGGCAGTAGAGATGTAAAATTCCCCAGTATTCTGAAAGGAGGGAAAAAACCTGGGAATATTTGGGGAGGGGAGAGGCAGAAAATTGGGGAAAAATTGGGAAAATACTATTTCTTTGTATTTTCTGCAAGTTACATTCAGATTTTTTTATTTTATATGCGTATAAAGTACAAGAAATGCATATTTAGTAAAGATTAATATGTAATAAAATGAGTTTATCATATATAAGAAAATAAAAAATACTTTTAGCAGCCATGAAACGTGCATGGAACATCATTCATGAAAAATTTCTGCAAGTGAAAACATTTTGTTGTGCAGCTCGTGGTTTAAATTTGCTACTACATGACACAATGAAGTTAAAGGCAATGGAAGATCTTCAGTCAGAAGCCAAGAAAATTATCAAATTTGTTAAGTAACATCACATCATTCAACAAACATTCATGAGCATTCAAAAGTTGAAAAGTAAAGGGTCTTGGAAGAATTCTGCAGGAACACTGAAACTGCCATGGGGAGGAATAATGATAATGCTGAAAGTCTCCTGGACAGAAAAGAAGCTCTACAAGCAACTTTTATTCAAGATGGTTTACCACTTGATAAACAAATAAGGAAGATTGTTTTGGAAAATGATGTATTCTGAGCTTGTGTAGAATCTACAGCTGCTCTTTTGAAACCCATAACTACTGCTATAGCAAGAAGAGAATCTGATAACATATGTTTGTCTCAGGTACCTGAAATGTTTTCTGAAATAATGAAAATAACAGAACCTGAAGGACTATTAGTAAAAACACCCAGACTAAATAATGAGGAGCACAGATTTTTGCAAATAATAAAGGAGAAAAAGAATTTCTGTTGCAGAGATACACATTTTGCAGCAAATCCAGTTGATCCATGTTTCCAAGGAAAACGCTTATCAGATGATGAGGTCACCAGGGCAATGGCTTTCGTAACAAATAATTCAGAAGAAATGGGACATGGTCGGGGAAAAGTCATTGCAAACATAGCAAAATACAAGGCAAAGATGGGTTTTTGGAGCAAGCAGTTTTTGTGGGAAAGTGTAGAGCGCACTTCACCACTTGCATGGTGGAAGGGGCTCTGCAAAAGTCAAATCCTTAGTGGTGTGGCCATAAAATTGTTATCCATTCCCTTGACATCAGCATCTTCTGAACACATCTGGTCTGCCTATGGGAAAACACATGCTACGGCTCAAAATTGTTTGACGAATACAAGAGTCAATAAATTAGTGGCTTTCCATTCCTACCTGCTTCTAGAGGAAAAGAAAAGTGGTGGGTGTTCTAAAGAATACAGTAGTGCCATTACAACTGAAGCTGAAGAAAGTGCAAGTTTCAGTGGCGTCGCGTGGGCTTCTGCCGCTCGGGACGAAGACCAAACTCGCCGCCCCCTCCAGCTAGGCTCGCCGCGGCCGCCCCCACCCAGTTAACCCTTCGCTACCTTTTCCAAGGTCCCTGGGGCTGGACCTCTCGTAGAGCCCCACCTACCCGCCATTCCCCTGGGCGGCGACTGAGAAGGAGGGTGTTTTGGGGTCTCGCCAAGGCCGGCAGATGAATCCGGAGTGACTCCGGAGCCAAAGTGATGGGCCGGAGGGACGAGAGGGAGGGAAGCCAAGGGGGCGGGATGGAGGAAGCGGGCAGGCAGCTAGCCCCCGGCAGGGAGAGCCCCTGATGGCTAGCTGGGTGGGTGGGTGGGTGGAGGTGAGCAGCGTGCGTGTGCAGGGCGCCGTCAGGGAGGCGGAGGAGGAGGCAGAGCAAGGGCAGCCACGGCCGGCAGGAGGTAAAGAGGGGGCACCCTGGCCGCCGGCGCAACAAAAGGGCCGCCTTCTGCCTGGGAAGCCCTGCTCACTAAGCCCAGGCCGAGGGAGGCCAAAGTGGTGGGGACATTTTGCCATCCCTTGAAAGCCGCTGCCCAGGGCATCCGCCCCCCCTGCCCCCCACGCTACACTACTGGCAAGTTTTGACTCATCTGAAGAGAGTGGAAGTAATTAAAAATGTAGACGTTTTTGGGAATGTAAAGTAAATGTAAAAAACCCCTCATTACTTTGTTATCCTCTAATTATTCACTGAATTTTGTTAGTCTAACATTTCCAATTATAATTATTCCATTAGTTCAGCTAAATGGATTATTGTATTTTTTGTTAGTAAAAGAAATATTTGTACTTCATTAGCAGTATATGTAAACCTCATTTTGTAACTAAGACGTGGAATGATTTTGGGAACTACTATCTGAAATAAAAAGGATGACATTTTTAGAAAAATCTATTGTTTTTTTAAATGCATTTATTTTTTCCTGTACACTCGACATTCTTTATTTGTGCAAACTTCCCTCCTTTCATAATTCCTGAAAGGTTTACATCTCTAGTGCATGACTTATGTGAGTTCATGGTGCTCTGCGCCATGTGGAATTGTATGCTCCCAGCAGTGATGGGATGATAAAAATTTTAGTACCCCACCCTGACGTCATCACAGTGGGGGTGGAACTAACGTCATGACGTCATGGGTGGAGCCAACGTCATGACGTCATGACGTTGTAGGCGGGGCCAAAAATAAAATAAATAAAATAAAAATAAAACACACACACCCCTCAACCCCCACACACAAAACCGTTAATAAAATAAATAAATAAAATAATAATTAAATAAAAATACACCCAAACACCCACCCACCCCAAACACAAACCCCACTTACAATGGGGACCGTTGGGGCTGGCCCCGAGCCTTGGCGCCCAGCGGCGGCGCGCCTAGCCGGGTGGCCGAGGGCCTCCCGGCCGCAACCCTCCATGGGCAGCCCTGAGCCTCGGCACCCATCGGCGGCACGCCTAGCCCGGTGGCCCAGGGCTTCCGGCCGCAACTCTCCACGGGCTGCCCCGAGCCTTGGCGCCCGGCGGCGCTCCTAGCCGGGTGGCCCAGTGCTTCCAGCCACAACTCTCCACGGGCTGCTAGGCGCGCCACCGGGCGCTGTGGCTCAGGGCTGCCCGTGGAGAGTTGTGGCTGGGAGCCCTGGGCCGCCCGGCTAGGAGCGCCGCTGGGCGCCAAGGCTTAGGGCAGCCCGTGGAGAGTTGCGGCCGCCAAAGTCATCCCCGCTGCAATCTCCGCCGCCGCCATTATCGTTGCTGCCGCTGCTGGCGCCGTCATCGCCGCTCCCGTCATCGCCGCCACTGCCTGTGTTGCCGCCGCCGTCAGCGCCGCCACCACCACTATCTCGTTCTTGAGGACTGCCGGTGTTGCCGATTTCTTTTAAAAAATTGGAGCTAAAATGGCTCCGATTTACTGCGCATGCGCAGAAACTCAATCTGCCGCATTGCGCATGTGTCAGATTGAGTTTCTAAGCATGCGCAGTAAAATTGGAGTAAAAATTGCTCCAATTTTATTGCGCATGTGCAGAAACTCAATCTGATGCATGCACAATGCGGCAGATTGAGTTTCTGCACATGCGCAGTAAATCGGAGCCATTTTAGCTCCGATTTTTTTTTAAAAAAAATCTTTCGGTAAGGCGTCCGGAACCGGACGCCTCAAAAGTGGACTCCCCTCACGGAGAACCCTCCGGGATTGTTCTTACCGGTTCCAGGGAACCGTATAGAACCGGGGACATCCCATCACTGGCTCCCAGCCTGCTAAAGGCTTTTATTTCAAAATAACTTACACCCATGAAATGTAGAAGCATCGATTGCCTCCCCCCCCCCCCAATTTTCCTGTTTTTCCCCCAGTCAATTTTCCCTTCCCAATTTTCCCAGGGGGGGAAAAACAAATTTCCTGGGTTTTCCCCCCACCTTTAGATCTCTATTTGGAAGTTAACTGGCAAAGACTGCCAAGAGAAGAAAATGCGTGAAATATGGTGTGATCCAAAAACAGTTCTATTTAACTTTTTGTTGATGAGCTTTCTAATGGAAAGGTGGAGGATACTGATGGTTCACATAAATATTAGAAGAAAAGAAATCTTCTCATGGTGGGGTTGTTGTTGTTGTTTGACCCATGTGATTTCTTCCTTCTTCTTCCACCAGTCTGGGTACTTGTCATCAGTGTTATCCCTAACTTAGATGTCTCTTACAGCTTTTTCTTAATTGACTGTGAATCTGTGAAGCCCCATACTAAAAAAGATTGATTATCTCATAAGGATCTTATGCAAGCAGAACTCCTAAAACCTGCCACCTACCCACTCAGCATCTAAACCCCACAAGGAGAAACATCACATGTACCTAATTGCAAAGGTGACTCTTTTTCTTCCTGAAGTACACCTCAAAATGCCCTAAACCAGTGATGGTGAACCTTGGCACTCCAGGTGTTCTTGGACTTCAATTACCAGAAGCCCAAGTCAGCATTCCTGCTGATCAGGGCTTCTGGGAATTGAAGTTCCAGAACACCTGGAGTCCCAAGGTTCACCATCACTGCCCTAAAACCTCTTCAGAGATCATTTTCTTCTAACAGATATTACCATTTCTATCACCACCTAGAAGTGTTCTAGTACAGCACTTAATGTAGCAACTCTCTGCTCCAGCTGAGGAAATCCTCACCTCAGCCAATACGAAGAGAGGCTCAATCACATCCCTTTCAATTTGCAGCTCAAAATGGATGAGCTCTTGAGCTAGTTTGTCCTCCGCTTCCCCACACAGCTTCAGCATCTTCCTGTAACGGAGAAAACAAACAATTTGCTAAAGGGAAAGGTAAGTAACAGAGAAAGATTAGAAGAAATCTGAGTAGGATTCCAAAAGGCAGCAGGACTTCAATACTGTATCACTGGTTCCATGTTCTTCAAGTTTCACAGCATTATGTTGGCCACTTGTAAAAACTTGGACATATAAAACTATGACTTTTGGTTGCATCTTAGAAAGCAACAGACACAAGCATCTGGAGACCCACGGTTTGTAGGAAAAGGGTACCAGTCGAAAAGAAAAGCCCAATATTTTAACAGGCATGTTATGAGAGAAAATGGGAACGAGAGAGAAAGGAGAAAGAGAAGGGAGGAGGGGAATGCTTTTTACATATGAGTATTTGAACAGGGTCTCACCCCAGCAAGGAGTCATCTCCTAGAATGGCAGAACCTTCCACCAAACATTGGGCAAGTGACGTCAAAGGCAATTTCTTCTGCAACAAAAGCAGACATTCTATGAACTTAGGGAATTCAAAAATCCATTATATCATGTCTCCCACTCAGTAAAATGACACTATTTCCATACAACCTACATTAGAAAACCCTTTCTAAAAAATTCACATTCATGCTAGCATACTGTTTTTCAGACAGAATAGCCAAATGAAACGTCTTCTCAACCCATCCTATCCCATCCCACTTATTTTCCCCAGGGAAGTAAAGAGAGAAATAAATTCAGCCTTATTGCCTTGTGGACGCCGGCATCTCTCACCGAGCGCTTATCAGAATCTGATCCCTGCTGACCCTGAAGACATGCAGTCAGCTTCTTGTGTGTGCTGTGGGAGACCTGCTTCACCAGCTCCAAACGCTTCTCCACCTGGGGAAGAGCACACCAGTTGGTATCACATAAAAAGTGTTCAAAATGAGCTCCTATTAATCTAGAGGCATTCACTTCTCTCTCTCAACCACTGTGGCTCCAATCCACACATCCCCTGAACCCTGTCTCCCTTATGAATTCTATCCCCCAGCCCACTTTCAATAGCAGTCATTTTCAGCAGGCAGAACTGAATGAGCAAATGGCATAATAGTTGAGTATTTAATCAGATTTCACAAGCAAGTTATTGATCTACCAGAAAGTGCATCTATATCTCCCAGTTCCATTAAGGATGTAAATCATGTGATCAGTACAGGTTAGGTACTAGAAAGGAGGCAAGGGCTTCAGCATGAATTTTCGTTGAATGCCTTGAAATAAGCTGAATACCATTAAAGAAAATAAAACCAAGGAAACATGAAAATAACAACATAAAAATGTGACTGTGTTTTGTATACACATGCCCATATATTTGAGATGATTAATATTTTGGGAATTTTATATCAATGAGTGGAGAAAACCATAACACATTTAATAACAAGTAAATACTTGAGTAAGAGTCCTTGGGGAACTGTGAAGAGAAGTCAGATGCCAGAATGGAGACTTTTTTACAAACTGCACAAGCAAAAGTAGCTCTTTGCTCCCGAATTGATCAAACTACAGACACTGCACAGAGCTCAGCAGAATAAGATCCAAACACAAAAGAAGTTGACCTCTGAAATGTGAAGCTGAGGGATTTGGGGAAAACATGCTGTTAAACAGGGAGATCAAAATCATAGGGGGAGAACAGACTGAACAAGTATTACACCATTACTTTTCTGGTTATCAAGGGAAGCACTAAAATAGCAACACAAGCACAAAATGTTCTGGAATTTAATGAGGAGTCAAATTCAGAAGTCACTCTGAGCCATTCTTACCACACATACAAAAATCCACAGTGATAATTTGCGTTGTAGAAACTCCAGGTTTAAAAAATAAACTTTTATGTGGACACAGAAATGGTATAGAATTCAGCAATAAAATTTCAGTCCATATCAACAGAACCAGTGGTCAGAATCCTATTAAAGGGGTATGCCAATGTTAAGTGAAATTGTATAAACCAGTGGTTCCCAAGCTTTTTATGGCCATTCCCCACCTATAATTCTAATGCCTCCCCCTCCCGTGACTATAATTCTTATTATTCAAAAAATGAACTCCTATTCACGTGGAGGAAGCCTAAAATGCCATTAACTGCTAATAACTCAGTCTTGAATTGCCCCCCCCAATCAAAGGGGGGGGCTACAAGGCATGTGCCCCATGTTGGGAACCACAGGTCAAAACTGAAGCAGAAAATACCTGCAAATTAACAAGCTGTTTCTTGCATTCTTTGTCACATGACGGTCATGTAACTTGGCACCTGAACTGAAGTGCCAGCAACATCTTGTTAATTCAAAATTACATCTATACGGATAGAAGTAAGATGCCAGTTTTCTGTCATGAAGAAGGAATCCAAAAGACTTTGACAATCCTGCTAACTGAATAGCAGGCTAGACAAAAACTAGTCTGGCACTACAAAAAGGAGAAGGCCAGGCAGAAGAGAAAAACACACTGGGTTTTAAACTTCAGCACACCAACAACATCCCTTGTAACCCAATTACCAGAGCACTAATTGCACAACTGATTGTCTTCACTGCTAACGCTAATGGTACATTCTACTTTGTGAACTCTCACATGTGCATTTCTGAAGCAGTACAATCCATGGGAGGCTGTATTTCCACTTTTCCCAAACACAAATATTAGAGATCAAAGAATTTATTTATTTATTTAGTCACATTTATGCTGCTGCCCTCACGCCTAGGCCACTCCGGGAGGCTTACATGTATAAAAATCACAACACAACTGTACAAAACAATGAAATAAACGTTAAAAATATAAAATTGTTTCAAATTTAGTGTACCCTCCCCCAGCAACCACATTATAAGTTTTTTTTAAAAAAGAACTGAAGCTGAAGGTCGAGTAGCACTCATATGAGCCAAACTGGAGTGGCCATCGTCCCAGCTGCCCCCCATACTTGCTGCGCTACCCAGGTCTTAAGGTGTTTTCTAAAGGATAAAAGCTCCACCTGGAGACATAGCTCAATCAGCAGGAGGTTCATAGGGCAGGAGCAGACACAGAAAAAGCCCTCCTTCACATGAGCCTCTCTAGCCAATGGAACCATCAGTGACCCCCCCCCCCACCGTCTGCCCTAGTGGGACAGGCAGATGTCCTTGGGGTGACACAGTCTCTTAAGTACCTAGAATAACTGAATTGAAAGTGGCCTGTGAGGCCATTGACTCCAACCTGCTGCTCAATACAGGAATTCAACACCCTTTTCATTTGATGAATAGAAAGTTTTGAAAAAGAGAAACACTGTACCTGTAAGAGATCTTCACTCAGGACTTCTGTTTTTTCAGCCCTAAAGACAAAGAAGAAAAATAAGTCATTTGGGAGAGAAATCCAAACTTGCCACGTCATGAGTGAAAAATGACACATGGGCATTGTCTTATTCTTGCTACAGCCATCAATTGTGAAAATGAGTTCCAGGAAAAATTATACTTGGCAGCTGACGACATAAAGGAATAGCAGGAGAAGGCAGGGAATATGAACGTGGGGTGGTAGTTAAGAGAACTAGTCATTGGGAGAACTGATAGATTTCAACCTGTCACTCAGCCATGAGGTACAATGGCTGTGACCCTCAGCTGCTCTCCTTCTTAGCTGATCCCATATCTCACAAGATTGTCAGATGAAATAAAGTGGGATAAAGACACTTGTAGGCCACCTTGAGTTCTTTAGAGGAAAGCAGCTTGGATCAAAATGTATCAAACAATTTTAAAATGCCCCATGAATCATTATAAGTACAATTTATATATATAATAAACAGACAAAAAAAAGAGGGCAGTTTGTTGTGCTGGAAACACAAACTATCCACGCTGGTGGAATGTGTTATACATATATAAAATCTGGCATTTAAAAAAATGCTTGCAAGCTCTTTCAATTAATCTGACCTCAGAGAGCTGAACTCATTTTAACTAGCAAGTTGTTTTCTAATTGCACATAGCTATACCAGGGGTGCTCAAACGATGGCCCGCAGTGGCAATTAATCCAGCCTGCACTGCCCATGCCACTCCCAGAAGCAGAAGTAAAATGCACATGAGTGTGTGAATAATGCACCTACGCATGCAGATAACACTGCCATAAATGATCCATGGCTGTCGTAAATACATGCATATTTTACTTCCTGTTCTGGTGGGAGGAACCATGTGACCAGCACACTCAACCATGAGATCAGTCCACGGCTCGAAAAGTTTGGGCACCCCTGATCTATACTGTACTAATTTGCAAGCTTCTCTTTATATAGTTTACCCTACTTCTCCCAAACTCAGCATTACAAATCTCTCTAGGAAAAATACTGAGACAAAACAGGAACCAATTCTGCCTCCTGCCATCTTTTTTACACTTTACAAGCTTCCTAAAGCAGCAGACGTACTCTTTGTGCCTGGATCTGAATGCAGGGTGGAGAAGGCAGCATATTTTTGATAGGGCAATCACTACCAGTTGTTATCTTCGATGCAATAACTCCAAATGTGGCTCCATTTTAATGCCTTTTATTAGCTGTGATAGCTTAGAGCTCTTAGCCTCTACTTCTTCTTTGAGTGCCGTATCTGATTCCAAATACTGTATTGGTTATCCTTGTGGAGCTCAGCCATGAAGATTGTCCTGGGAACAATATAATGTAGTGACCTTCCATTTGCCTTCTGCATCGCAGCATGACACCCATACCACTGATTCAGTTCTGTGAGTCACTTTCTGGTCCTGAGCCCCTTTGGTACACAAAGTTTTGATGAAGCTGCTGCCCTCCAGCAAGAGGGATTCAAGTGGGATTTAATCATCCACTTGGGAATCATCACCCTTCCCTGTAGACTTCAGAACCCAAGGCCATTACTCTTTAGGGTTGTCAGGTTAGTTAACCACCACCTGACGATCGTCGCTGGCAATATGATCTTCCCTATTACAATAGCAGGGTAACCTGGCCAGACACTAGGGCTCTACCGTCCATTGCTTATTTATTTTATTTTAATTATTTATATAGTTCCCCCATCATGCTACCATTTTCAGTACTGCACGAAAACAAGTTTTTAAAATTCCTAATCCAATATTACAATACTGTATACAAATTTTAAAAACAAAATTTTCCAACATACAACACCTTCGTTCTTTGTTTGATCCTACCAGAGCATTGCACAGTTAGATTATTTTTTTAACCAGAAGTGACCTACTTCAATAAAGTTGCCTCAACCATTTATTAGACCTTCTTTTATATACATGGTAGGGGCATACATTACATGTATATAATTGTTGCTCTGATTGGATATCTCTACATTCACAGAAAATTTGTCCTGTGTCCAATGGCCCCGTTTTACCTGAACTTCCTACTTAACTTTGAGATTAAGTGACTTCCAGATGGACCAGCCAGATTCTTTGACAGTCATCCATTTGGCAAGATGTATCTTCAAAGATTTAGCCTAGCCTCTTCGGGCCAAAAGCACCAAATAATCCAGCCTTTTCGGCATGGGTAGGTTTCAAGCAACTAGTAATAATCCTAGATGGTTCATTAAGAACTACATTCATCTGATGTGTGCTGAGTCACATCATACAGCTCTAACACATTCTTTTGTTGAGTAGCACAGGGAGCAAGCTATTGTTCTTACTGTTTGGGAGTGCTAACCCACCTAGTTTCCGAAGAATGTAAGTTTTTCTAGCTCAGGATTCAATCCAGAGTGACATCCAGATACTTTGAGGAAGGAAAATGTCCCCAAATATTCCCTTTCTAACTAACTTCCTATGAGTTTCTTTGCTCTTTAAAGTAGAAGGCAATCAGAAGTTAGCTGGTGTTCAAAGAAACAAGAGATTTCTCCTTGGATTGTCAAGGCAAAGATTATCAGCATAGATTTTGCCTGACATATGGAAACACCAAGTGATCATTTTTTTAACTATCAAAAAGTAATGATGACTGAATGCTACCCTTTGGTAGACCATTTCTTTGATTTCTACAGTGGCCTTGCCATCCTTGAAATTCAAAAAAGATTATTTAATTTTGAAGCTGAACGGCAATAATTTCTGTTAGTCCCTGATCTTTAGTAAGGAGGTAAACCATTTTGGGCAGCAATTGAAAGTGGGCAGTATCATATGCTTTTGTAAGGTCAACTAATGCTGCTCCAGTTATTTTATATGTTTTAAATGGGTTTCTGTATGTTGGGTTAGATTTAAGATATGAGCAGTACAGCTACCAGGACAAAAGCTTTCCTGTTCTGGAATTGGAAGTGTTTTGATTTAAGGAGCTAGGTGATTTAATATCATTTGTTCAAACACTTTGTATAAATTGGCATAGCAGAGAGATTAATCTGTATTGTTTGGAATTTAATGGTTATTTGCCTGGTTTCAATATAGCAACTGCATTTGTTTTTTCCATCTTTTTGGATATGTTTGCTTGTCTCGCAGTTATTAAAGAGCTGAAGGATCTGTTTCTTTGTGGTTTTGCCCAAAATGTTAAATTTGCTTGATACAGATATCCTTTAGTCCCACTGCTTTGATATTCCTACATCTTTTTATGGTCTATTGTAGTTCCACCAATATGAAAGCAATAGAAAATTTCATCAGATTTGCTCAAAATATCCCTTTGATGTTTTATTTTTATTATGTGTTGCATGGTCTTTCCTGTCTGGTGCAGTTGAAATGATATTTGTTTGGGGGTTAAATTAGCATACAATGTCCTTTTCTCTGAATCACTGTTCAGTTTTTCAGTAGTCTTTCAAGCTTTTGGGGTGCTTCTTGGCATGTTAAGCAGGGTTATAGCACCCATGCAGTAAGTTCTTTTTGTTTCTGCAAGTGATGAGATCAAGTTTCATCTAGCTGTTACTGTACGTTCATGGAAACAATCTTCTTTAATGTGTGAGATATAGTTGGTCCAGCATCATCTTGGAATGGAGGCACAAGAACAATCCAAAACAGAAGTTACAAATTTATCTTATTTCTCTAGTTGAGTGGCAATCTGAAGCATAGCTGTGTGTAACATTGTACTGAACTTTTCCCAGTTGGCCTTTTTGAAATTATAAATCCTACAGAATGGTGTGTGGTTCCCAATGTGGAGCAAATGCACCATGGGGGCGTGTGTTGATTTTTTTTCTTGGGGGGGGGGAATTGAGAATGAGTTATTAACAGTTAATGGCCTTTTAGGCTTCTTCCACATGAATAATAAGAATTATATGTCACTGGGGTGGGGGTCAGGACATTAGAGATGCTTAGGTGGGGCATGGCCAAAAAAAGGTTGAGAACCACTGGTGTAGATTGATGTCGGATAGCTGTGTGAATTTGACAGAGAATGGGATTGAATAACCCATACTTTTAACACTGTTGAGTTATATGTTCAATGAAAAAAAATAGATCTGGATTGTAACCTCTCTGCCACCCCCACCCCCCACTGTTAAATGAGCTGGATAGTTTAGGATCATCGAACAGAATTATGTCCATTTTATAAGAGCTTTGCTGTTTTCCACATCTTGTTCACAACTCCAAATGTTGCTGAAATCCCCAATGAGAAAGTGAGTGCTTTGGTTTTCCATATCAGACAGCTTCATGAAGCAGAATGGTATATTTAGGTGATTTATAAATTGATGTTACTATGCACACAGCCAGTTCAACCGTGAAGATTTCTATGTTGTCTACTTGAGTATAGTCTATTGAGAGTACTATGTTATTTGGTCTTATAAAAATAGCACTTCTGTATTTTTGTGTGGCCTCTTAGCAACTAGACACATCCCAGGAACTTTTGATTAATGCTGATTTGATGTTCTGTGATTTCTTGGACACAAAGTACATTACATTTCTGTTTGCGCCAAAGTGAAGCTTAGAATTTCTTTTTAGACTAAGAGATATTAATAGACGTTATTGTCATTTCAGCTCAAAACCATCATCTTTTTGAATGGCACTGAAAGGTGGCAAATGCACACATACACAGAAAAACCAGATCTTTACCATGAACCATAACTATAATACTTGTCAAATGTGCACTTGCTAGATGTATGGTACAACTAAAAGGTCTCTCATCAGGACTGCAGTGTTTGAACAGGTCTACACATGAATTGGTGACATCTCCTATACCAACAGTGGCGAACCTATGGCACATGTGCCAGAGGTAGCACTCGGAGCCTTCTCTGTGGGCACCCGTGCAGTCACCCCAGCACAAAGTTTGCCCCGCCCTTCTGCCCAGCAGCCCAATGGGAATGCTTCCTCCCCCCGCACAGAGTTCTCCCCATCCCTCTGCCCAGCAGCCCAATGGGAACACTTCCTCCCGTTGCCCAGCAGTACAATGGGACCATTTCCTTCCTCCCCTGTTGCTGTGTTGGCACTTTATGATAAATAAGTGGCCCCGGGACTCGTCCATCTGTGTATGAACTGTTGTTTTTTATGGTTAAGGTGAGAGCCCTGACATTGTCGGATCATGTACTTAATTTTTATATTGTATCCTATCATTGAAACTATGTTATGTATATGTAACTGGAACTGTACCCTGTAACCTTATTTTGCAGTGTCGTTTTGTTTTGTTGCACTGCTTACTGTATTGCTATATTTATTGCATTGTACTGTATGATTTTTGATTATGTTTATTACCTCTGATTGTCTGATATGTATGGTTTCTGTAAACCGCCCTGAGTCGGTTGCACCGAGTAGGGCGGTATACAAATCGAATAAATGAATGAAATGAATGAAATTTTCGGTTGCAGTTTGGGCACTTGGGTCTTTAAAAGGTTCGCCATCACTGTCCTATACCCTGGGGTTTAGACCTTTAGATACATTTATAAATCCATAATAAATGCTTAAACTCAATCTAGTGATGAAATGGCAACCAGTACAAAATACCATATGCTGAATGGACCCAAGCATGCAACTCAGAAACCTGTGAGCAGTTGTGGGATTCAATTTTTTTTTTACTACCTACTCTGTGGGCATGGCATTGTGGGGATGGCATGGTTGCCATGTGACTTGCTCCTCCTTCTCTCTCAGAGTGATTTTTCAAATGTGGACCTCTTGGAGGGAGGTGGGGAAGACCACCAGGAGGGTTAAAAGATATTCTACCAGGCACAGAAGGGGTAAAAGGCACCGAGTTGGCAATTCCTAGAAGGGAAGGAGAGCAGATGAGGGTGTGGAACAAGAAATTGTCCCTTTTCAAAAAGTGTCCCTTCCGGTCAGTCATTTTCTTCCTGTCCCGGAAGACAATGCCGAAGGTTGGTGTGTGTTGGTGGTGGGGTAATAGAGGAGGCAGGTGCAGGCCTACAACCCGAGGCTCCAGCAACTGGATGGGTGGGGCCAGCTGGAATTTCTACTACCAGTACGGGCGTACCAGAGCATACCGGCTGTATCCCACCACTGCCTGTGAGTCTTTGTGAGTCAAAGAGCACAAGAGAAAGGCTAACCAAATGATGTTAGCATCTAAGAAGTAAAACCACACAAAATCTTATTTCTGCTGGCACTGGAAATATGGAATTAATAGGAAAAGTAATCAACAGTTTACTGTTCAAATCAACTGTCTGTCTCATCGTATCCATGGCTTTGCCTGTGCTTTATAGTAACTGAAATATGCAATTACTAGGGACATGGATCACTGCAGCCAGGTTATCCCTGACAAAACTAGCACACACAAAAAGCTGCTTTGGTCTCCAGCGACAATGATGAGTCTCGGAAAATGCCAAATGCAACAGAACTGTTCCATCAGGAATATGAAGATCCAGAACTGGTAATCTACTTAATTCCCAGACATGGGAATAATTCACTCCTCCACAGGGCCTCCACCTTGCCAAGTTTCCATTCAAAAAATAGTCTGGCCCTCAACAGCCTGAGGGACTATGAACTGGCCCCCACCTTAAAAGGTTTGAGGACCCCTATTCTATAGGATTCTATAGGATCCAAGAATCCATCACAAGGGGAATGACATCAAAAAGACAGAAACTGTCCAGGGGTATAAAATGTCCAGTTATTTATTTAAAGGCTACAAAAACACCATCAATGGCCATTATCATTTCTCAATACAGCTTTAATTCTTAATATCTTCTGAAGTTGTGTTCTTCATCTCTCAAGTATAAAATCTAAAGCTTCAAGCTCCGATTGAATAAAATCCTATAACTAGTCTGAAAGCTTTCTAAGAACCTCATGTCACTTGTCTCTAACAGCTGGAATATATATGCTTTTGTTGATCTTTGCCAAAGTGGTATTAAATAAGCTCCCTGCCCCCTTACTCCTACGATGGCTTCAACTGGTTATTAGTCAGTATTAACTTTTATCCCAGGAAAATATTTAATTAAAGTATTTCACAGGAAACTAAGCACAACATAATCACTTTCAAGTTTAAAATATGTGTGACTCAGAAACATGAAGTACTGTATCAAAAGACTAATCTATATATGGGGGTTAATAAAAATTACCTGATCTGAATTGCATCAACACAACATGTTCAGAAGTCAAGCTGAAGAGATTCACTGGGCCATTGGATAAATCAGGTTCAAGATCTTATTAGTCTGTGTCTGCTAACTTTAAAAGCCTTAGCTGTACTATAAAGGTTTGCTGTGCTTTATTTATATATCTGTTCACTGAAAGCACTTATGCCCTGGTTTTCAGGTGAAAGAGGCTCAGAACAATAAAAAGACAATCTCTGTCCTTAGGGTTAAAAAAGAGCTTTCAGAGGGTCAGGTTACAGGTTAAAACAAATGTTTCCTTTAATCTTCTTAAAACACTATCCTTCCAAGCATACAGATGTCCCAGAGCTAAACATCAGATGTACAAACAAGGTTATGCTATTTCCCAGCCAATCAATTCCACAACAAAGAAGATTATTCATCAAACATAGCAGATGTTGGCAAAATCAGATTACAATAAAGACACTGTTTCTCTTCCCAGGTTGCTCTGCATCTTGATGTGGATGCCAAAGACTACAGTTTACATTGTCTATGACATGATCACACAACTCCAAGCCCCAGCATAAGGTGTTACACAGACTTTGTGTGTAACTTTGGAATTGATTCATATAGTCAATTTTTATTAGTATGCAGGCATTCTAGGTAGATTTTGGGTCTATTATTTATCAGAAAACCTATAACTTTGTTAACTCAGAATCCTTAACAAAGGAGATGCCAGCAAAGGTGAATAAACTGGCCACGAAATCCTACTGAAAGTCTTCTTAGTTGCTGAACTTCTCTGCTTCACATTTAATTGCTGTTATCACCTATATACACCTGTTCTGTATAATACAGCAAAAATTGCAAGGCCACATATATCCTATACCTGAAAGCTTGACAAATGAAAGACAGATTAATATATTTATTTTAAAATAAACGTGTCAGTACACGTGCTGTTGTTTTTTAAATTGGTATAATGTTTTCTGATGATTTAGGATAGCTAGGGGAAGCCTGTGGTTGAAAGTTCTGGACAGCATTGGATAAGAGATGGCTATCTAAGGATATATTGAGTGAAAACTTAACACTTCTGGCCCAGTGTATAGCTTCTCCTGCTTAATGGCTACAGAACTTGCCAGCAGATATGGAGCAAGCCATGCATCTCTAACAAGAACACTTACATAAAAGAGAAACTTGATCATGTTAAATGCTGAATGCCTATAGGTTCCCAACAAATAAAGCAACTGCATGAACAACCACTGAACTGTTTATGCTTTGCTTCCTTGTGATTTTATGCCTAACAAGCCAATTAGGACTTTAAGGGATGCCCCTGCAGATGGAGGCCATGTTTGCTGAAATACAATATTGCTATACCTAAACAGATTTTTTTAAAAGCATCATCAGTATTGGCTAGCCACAAATGAAATCAAGAGCAAATCTTACTAGGAAATTATTTGATTAAGATACTAAAGCTCTTCTGAAGATTTCCCCACTTTTTAATCATGATCAACCTGTCTCACCAATTCACCATATAACCTCCCAAACTAAAATTGCCTTTTGGTTCCTTGGAGATCAAGAAGCCGTAAACCTGCTCCTATTTATATTTGATTATGATCAGCATAAAAAGATTATCTTGAGTCTGTGAAGGACAAGAAGAAGGGATAGTGTTCTGCTGTCTGTCTCCACTTTCTCAGTTAGTCAGTCAAATTCCTCCTGTCATGAAAGCAGTTGTATTGACCATGGTGAGCAGCAGTTTAATAAAATAAAAGATGCACTGGCAAGCAGAATATACACAGCTTCCATGCTCTCACTAATGTATGATGTACATCCATACATGATGAAAAGCAGGTCTCCTCCTTCCACAATTTTTATTTTTCTAATCACTAATTGCATGTATGTAATTCAGAAACTCGACTGGACCTCTCACATGTACCACACATTTTACACTAAGACCCGGAGGTTTGCTAAAGCTGTTTATCAAAGAATTGAACAAGAGTCAAGAGTATTTTATCTTCTAGCTCTAACACAAGGAATACCCAGGGGTTTAAATACGGATTATAAAAAGGCATACAGTCCAGCAGTGGTTGACAGAACACAAAGCAAACACTGGTGGCCAATCAAGAAAAGTTAATTTATCAGTTGAAGGTAAAGCATCTCCAAAAAGTGGTAAGATTAATAGTGAATGTGAGTAAGAGTATGTGAAAAGATGCAGTTATTTATTACATAGATCTGTATAAAATGTTGGCCAGAATCCTGCTGGTGTTTGTCTAAGAGGGTTGCATAATTTGTCATGGCTAATTGGCAAGATACCAAGCCATGCTTCAGTCATGTGCCCAATCATGCAGCTGCGATGTACCCAAGCACCTTGTCAATTCATGGCAGCTACCCACCCATAGCAGGTTACGCAAATCTCATCTGAACACCAATAGGATCCCTGTCATTGTTTACTGAGTATAGAAAGTAAGCAAGTATTTGTGTACTTGTGCCTAGTAAGGAGTTAGATATATCTAATGTAACTTATATTGCAACTGTAATCATACAAAACTATTTGCTTCCTCTGACAAATCATGCCTACCTATTAGGTTAATACTATACCAAATATAAAATAAGTGTGAAATATATTTGAAACACGTGCTCACTGTGATTAGTCATGTTGATCAATGAGACAATGCAGAAATGGTTACAATAACTGACAGCTACTAGCATGCAGTACTGAGAACTGCCGCTCCTACCACAGGAAAGACAAGAATTTCCTGGCTTGGGACAAAGAAAGCCACTCCCTTATTCTCTTTTCCTGTGTATGACAGAAGGACAGGTTTC
Source organism: Furcifer pardalis (assembly GCA_030440675.1). Classification (NCBI taxonomy): domain Eukaryota; kingdom Metazoa; phylum Chordata; class Lepidosauria; order Squamata; family Chamaeleonidae; genus Furcifer; species Furcifer pardalis. The sequence continues at coordinate 61,951,097 of CP126893.1, read as the reverse complement.
ACTTACCAGTAACTGTCGTTCTCCGAGTATGTTGTTTGGGGATTCACACTGATGGGTTCTGCGCCTGCGCTGAATCCGGAGCGGAGCTGGAAAGCTGATTGGATAAAGAGTTTTGAATGTGGGACCGCCCACCATGCCCAACCCCTTTAGGCGCCATTTCGCGCTCTCCCCTCAGTTTGATATTAAAGCTGCCCGCTAAGCAGAAGGCCATCTCAGGCCGGCAGCCCTGAGGGGAGGCAGGGTTGGGTTGTGTGAATCCCCAAACAACATACTCGGAGAACGACAGTTACTGGTAAGTGAAACCTGTCCTTCTCCTTCGTGTTGTTTGGGGATGCACACTGATGGGTGACTAACAAGCTCACTTACTTGGATGGTGGGCAGCCGGCGTCCTGAGATGCAGGAGAGCGCGATGTCATCATGGATGGGCGGTCATCAATGAAGAAGATCGGAGACCAGCCGTCAGGATGGACCTGCCCCGTCTGACATCAGGGGCGGACCTTGTGTCAACCCGGTAGTGGGTGATGAAGGTGGAGGACCTGGACCAAGTAGCAGCCTTGCAGATATCCTCCATCGGGATGCCCTCTAGGAATGCAGTGGAGGAAGCCAGTGTCCTGGTGGAGTGAGCCCGGACATGAGGCGGAGGTGGCAGGGATGACATCTGATAGGCCAGGTAAATGGTACCTGAGATCCATTTAGATAGTCTCTGGGCAGACAGAGGCTGTCCCTTAGTCTTGCCACCATAAGCCACAAACAGTTGTTTTGCTCTCCTGAAGGACGCAGTCCTCTGGGTGTAAAACAGCAAGGCCCTCCTGACATCCAACGAGTGCCACACTCTCTCTTGTGGAGACGAGGGATTCAGGAAGAATGCTGGAAGCGTGATGGCTTGGGCCAGGTGAAATTCAGTCAGGACCTTGGGCAGGAATGTCAGATCTGGGTGCAATACTGCCCTGTCGGGGTAGAACTTGAGAAAAGGAGGGTCAGACCGAAGGGCTGCCGGCTCCCCTGCCCGTCGGGCAGAAGTGATAGCTACAAGGAAGGCAGTCTTGTAAGAGACAAACTTAATGTCCACCGAAGCCATGGGTTCAAAAGGTGCCTTCGTGAGTGCGGTGAGCACTGTAGTGAGGGACCACTGAGGGGGTGGTATCTTCACTGGAGGATAGGCGTTGCGTAGCCCTTGAAGGAACCTTTTAACAGTTTTGTCTCTGAAGGCGGAGGACAATACTGAAGAAGGTGGGGCCTTGGCGACCACAGCAGCTAGGTGGACCTTCAATGATGAATGTGCGGATCCCAACTCGGCTAGGTGCAGGAGGTAAGACATGACATCCTGCAGGGATGCGGAGTCCACGGTGCGGTCGCTGGATGCTAGGAAGTCAGTGAAGCGACGGTACTTGGCATCGTAGGACTTCCGTGTGGAAGGTTTCCTGGACAGATCAAGGATCCGTGTTATGTTGGGCGGATAAGCCAGGCCGTCAGGTGTAGGCTCGGCAGATCCGAGTGAAGGATCCGACCGTCTTCCATGTGGAGGAGATTCGGGTCGGTGGATAGGCGGAGACGATCGCAAGCCAGGGTTTGGAGTAGTGGGAACCACGGCTGGCGCGGCCAGGACGGGGCAATCAGGATCGTCCAGGCGTTCTCCGCACGGATCCGTATCAGGACCCGTTGGATGAGAGGGATCGGTGGAAACATGTACAGCAGTTCCTGGTGCCACGGCACCATGAAGGCATCGCCCTCCGATCCGTGGCCGATCCCCGCTCGGGAGCAGTAACGGCGGCACTTGGAGTTGGCCTGTGACGCGAAGACGTCTAGGGTCGGTGTGCCCCACCGTCGGCACAGGCGGTCGAACACCGATTCGTCCAGTTCCCACTCGTGCATCGCCGTCCCTTTGCGGCTCAGGGAGTCTGCATCGGAGTTTAGGGTGCCCTGGATGTGGACACCTATGGGGAACACGTGTACCTTCAGGCACCACTCCCACATCTGGACGGTCAGGTAGAGGAGGGAGAGAGACTTGGTCCCTCCTTGCCGGTTGAGATAGGCTAGTGTCGTGGTGTTGTCCGAGGCGATCTGCACCACACTGCCCGCGATCGACGGTCTGAAGGACCTCATCGCCTTCCACACCGCTAGCAGCTCGAGGAAGTTGATGTGGTGGTCGGCTTCCTCGGGCGTCCATATGCCGTGAATCCGTAGTCCGCGGCAGCACGCACCCCATCCGTGGGTGCTCGCGTCGGTGGTGACTTGGATGGACGGTGTGGGAAGGGTGAAGAGTCTCCCCGCGGCCACATTCTGGTCCATTGTCCACCAGTTTAACTGGTCTCGGAGTTCGGGAGTCGGTGTGAGCCACTTCCCGAGGTTGTCGTGGGTGCTGTCGAAGGAGGAGAGGAACCACGACTGGAGCGAGCGCATCTTGAGTTTGGCGTGCGAGACCACCGCCGTGGTCGACGCCATGAGTCCTAGCAAACGGAGGGCGTCCCTCGCACGGACCCGACGTCTGCCCTGGATCCGTGCCACCACTGTGCGGATGTCGAGCAGACGTTTGGTTGGAGCGTAGGCTCTTAGAGCCAAAGAGTCTAGAACGGCTCCGATGTAGTCTATTCTTTGAGTGGGGGTCAACTGGGATTTCTTGAAGTTGACCCGTAGACCGAGGCTCTGCATAAGGGCGAGGCAATGTGCAACGTCGTCCTTGGCTTTTTGTTGGGTTGGGGAGCAGACCAACCAGTCGTCTATGTACGGGAACACTTGGACGCCTTGCAGTCGCAGAAGCAGCCACCGGTGCCATGCACTTCGTGAATACCCTCGGAGCGGTGGAGAGGCCGAAGGGTAGGCATGTGTACTGGTAGATGTTGCTGCCCACCTGGAATCGGAGGAAACGACGATGTTCCCTCCTGATGGACACGTGAAAGTAGGCGTCCTTCAGGTCGATGACGGTGAACCAGTCCCCGTGGTTGATCAGCGGGAGGATGGAGTGAAGAGTTACCATCCGGAACTTCCTCGCGTCGATGTGCTTGTTGAGAAGACGAAGGTCCAGGATGGGACGTGCCCCCCCGTCTTTTTTGTCCACAAGGAAGTATCGGGAGAAGAACCCTTCGTGAGACTCCGACGCTGCGACCGGCTCTATGGCGCCCTTTTCTAGGAGAGCTGTTAGTTCTTCCTGGAGCGGTGGGGATGGATCGGTGATGCGGATCCGTCCGACAGTAGGGCATCTCTCGAACTCGATCGCGTAGCCAGAGTCTAAGATGGTTAAAACCCATCGGTCTGTGGTGATGGCAGACCACGCCGATAGGTAGTCGGATAGGGGGCGGTAGGGTAGAGTCTCGGTCACGGAAGAGTCAAACACGTTGTTTGCCCTTCCGTTCCGTCCGCTTGCCAGTCGGAGGCCGCTGCTGGTAGCGTGGACGGCTGGGTTGTTGGCGCTGCCGGTAGGGCTGGTACCGGGAGTAGTCCCCTTGCCTCTGTGGCGGGCGAGGTTGATAGGATGGGCCCGCCTGAGACGTCGACGGCTGGTCCTGATGGTAACGGCCGGACCCACGGTGTGGAGGGCGGAGCTGTTTTATTGTGGCGTAGTCCCCTTTCAGCTCTCCCAAGGAGGTGTCGGTCTCCTTGGCGAAGAGGCCCTCGCCATCGAAGGGAAGCTCCTCCACGAGCCGCTTGACATCGTCCTGCAGGTTAGCCGAACGGAGCCAGGCGTGGCGACGGAGCTGGATGGCGGAGGCCAAGTTCTTCGCCTCCGACTCGGTGACGTGGCGGCCGGTGCGGATTTGCTGGAGGGCGAGGTGGTTGCCCTCCATGCAGAGTTTTTCAAAGTCCGCTTGTCGGTCAGGTGGCAGCAGTGACTTGAACGACTCCGCTTGCTCCCAGAGTCGACACTGGTAGCCTCCCATGGCCGTCGCGTAGTTGGACGCACGGAAGGACAAGGAGGCATTGGCGTAGAACCTCCTGCCCAGTGCGTCCAGCTTCTTCCCTTCCTGGGTCGACGGGATGGGAGTGCTGCTGATCGGCGTCCGGTGTTGGGAGCCTTTGACCACTCGGGAGTTCGGTGCCGGGTGGATGTGCAGAAAGTTGGAGTCGTCCAGCAGTCTGTACATAGAGTCCACTCTGTTGGACACCGAGTGAGAAGAAACCGGCTTCTTCCACACCTCCTTGGCCGCTTTAGCAATCTTAGGGAGCAGTCCGAGGCGGACGGGGACCAACTCCTTGCGGTCGGCCAAGCCGCAGACGACATCCTCACAGTCGTCCAGGGGAGCCTCCGCCCGGATCCCAAGGGTGGATCCGAGACGGGTGATCAGTCCGGTGTAGGTCTTCAGATCCTCCGGCTGGGACCCGTGGACGGCGCCGATGTTGTCGTCCGGGGACTTGTCGACCACAACCGGCGGTGGCTGATGCTGCTCCTCCTCCTGGTCCGACGAATCGGAGTCTCCTGACCGCTCCGAGACGCTGGGCGGTGGCAGGTAGACCTCGGGGTCCGAGTCCGACCAGTACGGCCTGGCGGATCTCGGATCGCTCCCCGGCAAAGGCAGCTGGTACGGAGGGAGAGAGGCCTCCGACCGCGCCTGTTCCACCCTCTGCCGCTTCGGTGCGGGGCCCTCCTCACGGAGCGGTGGTGCCTCCGTGGCTGGTGGTGAGGGCAGAGGGCGCTCCCACGGTGTCGTCTGGGGGCCCTGGAGCTCGGCGTGCAGTTTCCGCACCATCGCCTCGATGTACGGGGCGATGAGGCTCAACTGGGGCGGCGGTTCGGTAGCCGGACCAGGAGCCACGGAAGGGCTGCGGAGGGAGGAAGACCTGTGCGGTGGTACAGGCCCTCTCCGGCGTGGTGTCCCGGGCCTCGGTCGACATCCTACCCGGCGTAGGTGGAGCTGCGACCGGGGCGGATGCTAGGGAGCGTGGCGGCGAAGGGTGAGCCGGTGCCGGGGTCGGAGGAAGAGAAGACGAAGAGCTACGACGCTTCTTTTTTTCTTTTTTGTCCTTCTTCCTCTTCTCCTGCTCCTTCTTCCGCCTGAACAGTTCAGAGGCCGAGGGCCTGGAAGAAGGAGCGGAGGTTGAAGGAGCAGACGTGGAAGCGGCCTGCTCTGGAGCTGGGGGAGCCGGTGGTGCCAGTGCGGCCTCCATGAGGTAGGCTTGAAGGCGGTACTGGCGGTTCTTGATGGCGGCCTTCGAGAAGCCTCGACAGACTTCGCAGGTCTGGACCTGGTGACTCTCCCCGAGGCAGCGAAGACAACGCACGTGCCCGTCCGAGCTAGGGAACTTTCTCTTGCAGGACGGACACTGCTTGAATGCTGCCGCTGAGGCCATCCACCGAAGTAGATGGCCGAAGAGAAAAAATTATCCCGGCCGGGAGGCCCCGACACGAGATGTTGGTTTTTTTTTTTTTTTTTTTTGTCGGCGGCCGAGGATAAGCCCCGGCCACACGAAGACCAAGGGACTGAGTCCCCTGGTCCGAGAAAAATTGTTGGTAGTGAAAAAATTGAAGATTCTGAGACAATCTCAGGGAATAACACACAGCTTTTTTTCCAAGCTCCTGCTTGCGCAGCGGAAAAAAGCAAACTGAGGGGAGAGCGCGAAATGGCGCCTAAAGGGGTTGGGCATGGTGGGCGGTCCCACATTCAAAACTCTTTATCCAATCAGCTTTCCAGCTCCGCTCCGGATTCAGCGCAGGCGCAGAACCCATCAGTGTGCATCCCCAAACAACACGAAGGAGAAGGTATTAATTACTTTTTCAGGGCCTCACAAGACCAGCTTTGTCTCCTTCCAAACAAATTTAACAAAACTTTGAGATCCTCTTCAGAGTCCCTCACTATAGTGCTACCACAAAGTGAAAAGAGAGAGGGCTTATTAAAAGGCAGCATCATGCTTGTTGTGTGTTTTCGCCAAATACCCATATGATGTTTTCTTTGCAGTTAATTGTGCACCAGTGAAATGCTCTTCTATTCCTCTAGATCTCCTGGCCAGGATAAAAGCTGTGCTGGCATGCAGATTTAGGGAGTTTGATGGATTCAAGTTCAGACTGGACAGCAAACTTACATTCCCAAACTAATTTTATCAAGCTCTGCGTGTGCACACACATATGCCCATGTTAAAAGTGAGAACTGTGCGGGTGGTTGTTTCTGCCGCCCTGTCCATGCCGGCTGCTGAGGACGTCTCTACCCCCTCCCCTCAGATTCTTTCCACCTGCGGGGAGGGGGGGCGTCAGCAGGAGCCACGGACAAAGGAGCTGCCCCAGCTGTCCAGACGGCTGTTTCTGCCGCCCTGGCTGTGCGGTCCGCTGAGGACATCTCCGTCCCTCCCCCTGGACTCTTTCCACCTGCTTGGGGGGGGGAGGATAAAAGGGCCACCGGCAGGAGCCACTGCCGAAGGAGCTGCCACGGCTGTGCAGGTGGTGGTTTCCGCTGCCCTGGCCATGCAGGCCACTAAGTATGTCTCTGCCCCCCCCCCGGGACTGTTTCCACCTGGGGGGGTGATAAAAGTGCTGCCGGCAGGAGCCACTGCTGAAGGAGCTGCCCCGGCTGTGCGGGCGGTTGTTTCTGCAGCCCCGGCAGTGCAGGCCACTGAGGACGTCTCCGCCTCTCCCCCCTGGACTCTTTCCACCTGCTGGGGTGTGTGTGTGACTGCTTACCCAAATATTTGTACTCTCTGTGAGCTTTTCTTCTCATGTTGTGTCTGTCTTGCTGTTTTGTGGTACGGTATTAATTCTGTAAGCCGCCCTGAGTCGGCACGAAGTAGCGAGTGGGCGGCTATCTAAATATGAACTATAAATAAATAGATAAATCAATAAATCAATTTACAAGCCAGAATGAAAAGCAAGGCTTCCTCCACCTGCACTTCCATTTCAAGCACTTTCCTTTTTGAAAATTAAGCAGGTCGAATTAAGTTTACTCTATACAATTAAAAGCAGTTATTTAATTACGTACAGTGAACTTTCTTTAAAAAGATTCCACCTCAAGAATTCTTCTCTTCACACCAAATAAAATAAGGGGAAAAAATAAAGATTCACTCCTCAATACAAATTTCCTCGTTTCAACTCAGGAACTCCAAAAGTAAAATAAAGCAAACTTGTCTTCTCCCCTTCTTATCAGCAGCAACAACTTTGCTTCTTTATGGGCTGAGAAATTTTAACATTGGAAATTCTCATTCACTTTTAAGGGGGGGAGGGGGAATCTTTATTAGTGTCTTAACCATTGAGTTCCAGAAAGAGAAGGCTGAGATACTGACTAAGAAGGAAGCTAGTTGCAAGGACTGCCAATAAGTAACATGGCAAACAAAAGTACACTGATTGAAGGTAGCCTAAGCCTCGTAGAACAGTGATCCCATGTCCTGAAGGACCAGCTTCCACTGCTCACATTGCTCCTCTACCCATATTTGTCACCGACCAGGAACCAAATTTAAGCCCTCCTAGGGACTGTGGTGGCTTAGTGGTTAAGGTGCTGCACTTCATGACCGGAAGGTTGGCAGGTCAGCAGTTCAAAATGGTATGGTTTCTGTAAACCGCCCTGAGTCGGTTGCACCGAGTAGGGCGGTATACAAATTGAATAAATGAAATGAAATGAATGAATGAAAACCCAAGTGCTGTACAAAAGAGTGTGCTCCTGTCGTCTGTCCCAACTCCTGCCAACCTAGCAAGTAAATAAGTAAGTACCACTTTGGTGGGAAGGTAAACAGCATTCCATGCACTCATTTGTCTAAGCATGCCTGCCACATGTTCACGGAAACATCTGCAGGTGCAGACAGCGCTGACTCTTTGACTATAAACAGAGATGAGCACTGAACTCTAGAGTCTGATATGACTGGCTTTTGAGCAAGGACAACCTTTACCTTTACTAGCATTTGAAGTCCACTAGTCCTGTTCTGTATTTACATAGAATATCCATGTATTTAGTATTTTTATCAAATCCCAAACTCATCAAATGCATGACCCAACCATTTACTTTTTATTTTTCCAAATTTAATGTAAAAAAAAAAAAGCCCAAAGAAATGATTGAACTAAGGAAAAAAAGACAGAATAGAAACAAAAGACAGGACAGTATATACAATAATGTTAGTATTTACTTTAAACCACCATTATAGTTTGTAACATGAATATAGTTGTAACCATCACTAAATACATCTCTAATTAAACATATAAATCAATTTAGATCTTCCAAGCATCCAAATAAATGTCAACATAAATTGGTGTTTGTACAGTATTTGTTTGAATGAAGCAAGTCCTAACAGATCCTCTGACCACTGTGTAGCAAATGGTGGATGTTTATCCTCTAAGGCTAGGAATACGTCTCTTACCTTCATTCTGTTCAAAATATTCTCATATTTTTAAACTTCTCATCACTCAAAAGCTCAACATTTAGCTACCATAAGCCAGTGTTTTTAGCCACCTCAGTTAGCTGTATAGTGAGGGATATGGGAGCATGGTTTGAAATTTCTATCATTTGTACCTGGCATGTTACTGCACACTGAAACAAAGGAGACAATAATCTAACTGAGAACAATTTTGATGCACCAACGAGAGAAATGTACAGTGGTACCTTGAGTTACGAAATTAATGCATTCCTCGGGACATTTTGTATTACAAAAAATTCGTAACGTGAAATACGGTTTCTGATAGGAATGCATTAAAAATCTTTTTTCTCTGGAATGGATTAAATGGCTTTCAATGCATTCCTATGGGAAACCATGCTTCGAGTTATGAATTTTTCATGATTTAATTTTTTATCACGAGGCATTATCTTCAATGGGTTTCCTTTTTTAACTCAAAAATTTCATTACTCAAAGGTACCACTGTATAATTGTATTCTGCAGGATGTAGTACAGTACCTGACAAACATAAAATCCAGCTCAGACATACATCCTTTTAGTGCTGATCTTACTAATGACTGAGTTCTACTCCTATGTACTTCTATTTAGGATTGGACCAAAAATGTAATTAGAAACTCAACTAATTATCAAGTGATCACATGTTATATACATAAATACTGTATTCACAAATACTTATTCCCATATTTTAACCTTTTTGCCAGTAAAAATACAGTAAATACATTTGGAGGAGAGCTGATATTGTCTCTATCTTCAATTGTGGCAAAAAGTAAAACCATAATACAGTAATACCTCGGATAACGTTTACCTAGGATAATGCTAAAATCGCATAACGTTAAGTAATCTGGGGAGGAGAATTGGATCGAATAACGTTAAGGTCCTATGGGATGTATCGGATAACAACCGCTAAAGCCTGTGCAGTTACAATGTATCTCTATGGAGCTTTAACGTTATCGGATACAGCCCATAGGATTTTAACATGCATCAGATAACACTACAAATCGGATAACACCAAGACTTGTGGAACCAAGTCTTAGCGTTATCCGAGGTATTACTGTACAGTACTGTAATTGTGTGCCCTCAAGTCCATCCTGAGTTATGACAACCCTTCCTAGAGTTTCTTAGGTAGAGAACAAACAGAAGTGGTTTATCATTCCCTTCTTCTTAAGAGTGCCCTGAGACCGTGAAGCTTTCCAAAACCACACAAGCTGCCTCTTCTCCCTGGTGGCACAGTGGGGAATTGAACTCCCAACATCTGGCTCTGATACCTAAACCACTGAGCTATTTGGCCAGCTCATAAGAAAGAAAGAAAAATAAGGTAGCAAAGCACTGCTGCCAAACATTGTGGGGGAGTTCCTAAGAGTCAGTGAAATGGTGATTGAATTCTGAAGCACTTAAGGAGATAGCCAGCACACATGTGCTTGTATTCAAGTTGGCTTGTTTTAACAGCACATTCTAAATGCCAGCTGGAAGGGAAAGCAAGAAATAGTCTTAGCAAAATGCAACCAGACAACCTAGGAAAAAACCGAACTGTTCTGCATGCTGCATGGGGAACACAAGGAAAGTGGGAATGAAAGGGGGTTGGCACACATTAAAGAAACAGAAAACAGCCTCTTTTAGCTATGACAGGGTCAAGAGCTGAAAGGTTAAGAAAACAAAATCTCTTTTTGCAGTTCTGCACATTTCTAATGGAGTTACTGAATATATCTTTATCCCGTAAATATTAAAGAGCTGATCTGTTTTTTCCTGTCATCAGCTTGTGAGCTTATTTCTGGAGGTCTATTTTTTAATATTCATATTTTCATGAACAGAGTAAAGCATTGGCTGACTCTGTCTGCCAGTTAGCAGGGAAGTTTGGCTTTGCTCTCCTATCAAGGAACTTAATTTAATTTCAATACAAACACAGTACAGTACTCTACAATGCTGAGCGTGGGCCAGGTTGGGATGTAGATTCTCCCTAGGCTTTTCTTAGGATGTTTATTTCTGCCTCAGAGGAGGGGCTGCCTGTCAGGGACTTCAGGTTGAAGCTTTTAGTGTTAGATTCATGGCCTATGCAATTGGGTTTTCTTCATTGTGTACATGCTGTTTTGAGCATCTTACTCCTCATGGGAGGAGAGGGCATGTCCACCAATAATTTGCCATGTGACCCTTCTTGAGCCAATCTGAGGGTTGCCTGGACTTCTGGTTGCATACTCTATAAAAGGAGATATTCTTCAAATCTGGGGGGATGCTAATTTTGGCTAGGAACAGCCAGCAGCCCTGGGCCTTGACTCCTGCCACACAATGTAGGCCCCCATGTGTGGTTCTGACCCAAGACCCAGAATATTTTCATAATGTTATTATATCATGTTATGTTGTTCATTCATGTTTCTCTGTATTGCTGATAATAATAGATTTCTCTCTGTCTTGTATCTCAATGTCTGTACTCTTTGAAACTGTTTGCATTTCTCATTTATTCTTCATAAGGTTCCATCCAGTCCTGTGCCAGCTAGATCCTGCTTTTAAATAAATGCAATTTTTATTGGAATGTTCTATTCTGATGTATTTTATAGATATGCCAGAGTAGATGCTCCCTCATTCATGGGTGTTATCTTTGCTCTGGTTTGAAGACCATGTGCTCTCCTCGGAGGGTGTTGCGACCTTTAAGTTTACCCATATCACAGGGGATGAGGTGCCCCCACCCCAGGGGACATCCTAGAGGTCCAAATCTCAGGATTTCAGGTTACAAGCTATCCCAAAGTGAAAACAGCATCTTAAGAGTAGCAGACCAAAGGACAATGGCAGTGGCAAAGGATGAAATGATACTGGATGTAATAGAACTGATGTGAAAGTACATCTAGAATTAGGGAATGGTACCTCTAACACATTTGTCATCACACAGAAGCCAGAAAGATGTTGATATTGTAGGGGCCTGAATACTGGAGTGAAGGGTTGCAGCAGTTTATTATATAAATTCCTATCATGCTAGAACAAGTGTTTCTCAATATCTTCACCAGCAGTCCCTGAATGCTCCTCTATAGTTTGGCATAACAAATGCCAAGGAGTTTATCATCAGGCTTGGAGGGGGTTCCTCTTTGTCTTAGGATCCAGATCCACAACATGGGAGTTTCACTATACAGTAAAACCCCGGGCTACAACCACCTCGGTTTAAGTTTGCTGCAGTTTACAACAGCAAATCCTTTTGAAATACTGTCCTGGTTTACAAATTTTTAATGTTTTTTTTGTTTTGTTTACAACAATCAATTCAGGACCGTGTTGTTATTTTTTTTATTTTTCAATGCATCCCTATGGATGTTTCAGTTTACAATTTTTTCGGGTTACAACAGAGGCTGTTGGAACGGACATGCATTATAACCCGGGGTTTTACTGTACAGGTACTTGGTATTATCTTTGGAGTTGCAAATATCTGTTATGGCCAGCTAAGCCTTTTACTAGCTGCAATAGACTGTCCAGCTCTGACCCTACTTGGACAGCATTTCCCTAATGACTTTGATTCATGCACTGGTGTGATCTGGCACCAGAGGAGAAGGGTGGGGCTGTTTGCCCCCTGGAAGCCCCTATCCAGAGTTCACGACTTAACACTCCTCGGTAAACTGGGGGAGTGAGGATGTCAAAGTCACTGGGATTTTTGAAGCCTCAGCAGAGAAGCCCGTAGAAGAGTGGGAGGAGGCTGGAAGATGCTGCGAAGAACAAGCGAGAAAGAAGAATAGCTGTGCTGAAAGTGGAGTATGAAGGACACAAAAGAAAGGAGGCAGCATGGGAGTTGAAGCTGAGAGTAAGTAAGCCCAGGACCCTGGAAAAGGATGAGTTTCGAGCAAGGTGGGCCTGGGACACCAAAAAGGACCCCTGGATGGGGGAATTGGTGTACTTTTGTATGTTCCATAAAAAAGGCCAACTGAGAAGCCCATTAACCCTGTCCTACTTGGGGGGGGGGCAGGGATGTTGTGAGAGAAAGTGAAAAGAGACTACTCAGGACATTCAGTGGGCTCCTAGGGATACCAGATGTGCCTCTGAGTGTTCCAGCTGTCTAAGGCACATCTGCTGGTTTTGACAGACCAAGGGGAAAGGACGGAAAGGGACTAACTAATTGGTGGGTGGCTGTGAGGACATTAGCTACCCATGGTGGACAATAACCAGCATGTTTAAGAGATGTTTGGAGGCAAAGGTTTATTTCCCTCAGTAAAGTCTGGTTGTTTGAAATTTCTGTTGTCCTCAGTATGTTGTGACCATGGAAGAACCTGGGCAAGTAAAAATCAAAACCTGATTACTGTAATGTTCTCTACATGAGGCTGCCCTTGAAATTAGGATGGAAACTGCAGAAGATTCAGAATGTGGTAGCCAGACTGATTACGGGTGTAAGGAAGTTTGATCATATCTCTCAGTTCTGGCTAGTCTGCATTGCCTGCCTGTTGTTTAAGATTTTGGCACTGACATATAAAGTCCTTAATGGTTAGGGACCTCATTACCTATCTCACCTTATCCTCTCCCGTGGTAATGCTATGGATACCCACTCCAAGAGAGGTGTGAAGAGCTTCCACTAGGAATCACACTTTTTCAGTGGTGTCACAATTGCCCCTTCCCTCCAGGCTTTCAAGAAGTACTGAAAACACTGGGCTTTTTTTATTATTATTAAAAAAGAGGCCTTTAAGAATATTCTCTTCTTTAACAGGACCATCCATCTAAGTCTGGTTTTGTATATTTGTGTTTATTGTTGCCTATCAGTACAGTTTTTGTTTAAAAAAAAGTTGGATAATGGGTCTTGGAGTGGAGTGGAGGGACATGGTTATGGTTTTGTTACACAACTTCCAGAGCAGTTGATCTCTACTAAATGAGGCAATATAAAATGCATTACAAAATAAACAGACAAACTGACAGAACTTTCCCAAGCTTATAGGGCAAATAGGGGCCTAAAGCTGACTGTCAATCCCAACCAGAACAGAACTACTGTACTGAACCAATTGATGAATGCTAATTCAAGTCTTAGGCAGATCTAAAGTGGCTACTTTAATGGGAAGTGCTAAGAACTGGATTTAGGTCTCAATCCTCAAAGCAGGGCTCCAAGAGTACTAGATGTTCCTAAAAATTGGCACAATTGCCCTGCATCCTCCTAGAGGACATCAAATGATGTTGAGTCAAAACAATGAAAAAAAGACATTAAAAAACACACTTCACTGCTTGTTCAAAGGGGAATCTTTGTTTTGCCATCAAAGTGTGACACATGGAAAGCTGGGGGGGGGGGGGGTCCTGCAGGAACAACCCATCCATTTTCTATGAGCAAAGTGTAAACACTGCTGCATTAAAAAAAGTACATTTCTTTCTTATTCTTCTCACCAGAGACACTGCATTTCAGAAAAACACAAATAGCCAGACAAATTATAAATTATCAATTCCGAAGGTGTTAGTACTTTGATATTATGGAGTGATGAACACCTACCACAAAATGTAAATGACCATAATAATCCAAACAAACTCCTCCAAATTTGACACAGTCTTACCTCAATTGAAGTAGAACAGTAGAGTCCAACTGTGTTCTAGGAAAAATGAAGGGGAGGGGGTTTGTTGGCTTACAATGCACCCAAAGGAATAATCACTTGTAGATCTTTTACTCTTAACCTGGAAAACTGAATCAAGAAAGGCAATTTTCCTGTTACAAGGCAGCCAGATTCCATAGCAGATATACATGCCAATGAAAAGAGGACTGCCTAAAACCCTCAGAAACCCATGTATGCCAGTCTTGCATGTTGGCAAATACAAAGGGTCTGTTGTATCAGCTCCACAGTGTTCTTTCTCATGGATTCACTGCTTAGCTTTTAAAAGGGAAAGGAGAATACACTGATTATACATCTTTATGGCTCTGGGTGTGTGTCAGCAATCTGTTATCCCCATCACATGCCAGACTGTGTGGGCAAAAACATCTGCTGAAGAACAGAGAGTGACAGACATGGAGAGTTCAGGGATTTCTCAGAGGAGAAGCCAGGAGTGGTGGAATGTTTGTGAAGCAAGGACTGACAATGAAGTGAGCAGTCCTGTCACTCATGTCAACAAACTCAAGAAGCTGAACAGGGACCACTTAAGTCTCAAAACGGTTTATCTTAGTTTAACGCAGAAAGGTGTGGTTGAATAAGAAGGGAGAAATTCAGATCACATATCAGTTCCTCAAAATACACAGATATTGATGTACTGTTTTCAGATTTAATTTCCACCTCATGTAAACACAGTAACATAACTCCACAAGATACCTGGCTCCCTATGTAGTGCAATACTTGTGGTGTAGAAGAGCTCAAGTGAAACACAGGCCTTGGTAATGTCAATTACAGGTACAGTAATACCCTGGATAATGTTATGACTTGGTTCCACAAGTCATAATGTTATTACTGCTTGGTTCCACAAGTCATAACGTTATTATTTCTTTATTACTGCAACCAACTTGTGATCAAGAGTAATTTTGGAAGTCAAGATAATTTTACTCGTACGACCAAAATTATTAGTAATGTCATTAAAAACATCTGCTCACACCACAACCTGAAAGTCTTGCAATTGTTTAACTCAAAGCTGGGCAACCACCAGGGATTGCAAATGCCGCCACCACTCAAACTGGAGGGCTGCAAATCCCCTTAATGCCCCTGTACAATTCCTTCAGCACCATTAACGGAAATAAACTCAATACATCCCCAGCTATAGAAAAAAAAGAAAGAACATGCTGTATCCCTGCCTAATGCACAGAGAACAAGTTTTTTCCCCTTAGTGTATGTACAACACACAGAAACAAAGTAGGTACTGCTGCTGAAATGTAAGTCTCTCTTTCTGGTAGAGCACTTGACCATATCCAGGACCAACATGTATGCTCAGAAGGGCAGTGGAGATCTTGAGAAGGTGTGGCCCTAGTTGACAAAACATCATCTTTTATCTCGATGCTACACAAGGTACTGTTTCCAGGAGGCACGTCCATTAGATCTACAGTTTCAATCAAATATCTGAAGTCAAAAGGATTGACCTGACAAAACTGGGGGAGAAAGGAAGAGCTGCCAAATTCATAGGACAATAAAGTCAAGAACATTAAAGGCTAATTGATTGTTCCTTTATGGACTGAAGTGCTTCTAAATGAAATAGTTCTCAGTTTCTTTGTCCGCACATTCAGTTGGCAGAGTGTTTGTCTTTAGATCCATTGAAGACCTTTCACTGTCTGGAGAGTCAGATGCTTGTTCTGTACTTTGCAAAGACAGGATGTCTGCACTGCTCAGGCTCTCTAGCAGCAGTAAGAAACACCATCTCTCTCTGTCTCTCTCTCACACACCTTCTACAGCAAAATGATCAGTATCCTAAACTAGCACCCCAAGAAGTCATCACAGGAAAATGCTTACACGGTATGGGGAAAGGATTATTTGGGAGCTAGCAAGGAAGAAGAAATACAGGAAAATAACAGGTTGTTTAAACACTTGCACAACATCAGGACAAACAATACATGATAAAGAACCAGGTGTATAGTTTTTTTTAGAAACAAGGATGTCTTGGGGAAACAGAAGCTTCAGATTTTAGCAAGCTGTAGAAATATCACCCAGAATTGATAATTTTACCATAT
The DNA here is from genome assembly GCA_030440675.1 of Furcifer pardalis. Lineage (NCBI taxonomy): Eukaryota > Metazoa > Chordata > Lepidosauria > Squamata > Chamaeleonidae > Furcifer > Furcifer pardalis. The sequence goes on along the minus strand of CP126893.1, from coordinate 61,935,223 downwards.
TTTTCCATTTGTCAACTAACCTATCTGCTTTGATCATTTGCTTTTCCCTTGAACTTTGCAACAAACTTGTTTAATATATTTTATTACAATTTGGCTTGAGTGCTATGACATACCTAAGAGTTAGGGTAAAGCATCATCAGGGTTAGTTTCAACAAATTATCAGCAATGCTCCTTGCACCAGAAGTTAACTTTTTGCCATACCTCAGAGAGAAGACCCTGGTCCCAGGGGTGGATCTTCTCTCTAGGGCAGTGGTTCCCAATTTGAGGCACATGCCCCATAGGGGGGCAATTTGATATTTAAGGGGGCAATTTGAGAATGAATTATTAACAGTGAGTGGCCTTTTAAACTTTCTCCACATGAATAGGAGTTCACTTTTTGAATAATAAGAATTATATGTCATAAAGGGGGGGGGGGGAATCAGGATTTTAGAGGTGCTAGATTGGACATGGCTAAAAAAAGGTTGGGGAACCACTTCTCTAATGAGCCCTCACAGCCAATCACAGATACTCAGAGATGTTTACAGGCCAGCAGGTCATGGTTCATCATTTATGCACATTCCCTAATCCATCTTCCGGGAACAGCCAACCATTTCCTCAAAATAATTGCAGCACTTAGCTGTTTTTGCAACCTTCACTGCTTCTCCCACTCTTGAAAAGCCAATCTCATTTCAATCCAGAGTAAAAGCAGCACTTACAGCAACACATAGGCATGGACATTGATAAAACCTGGTCAAAAAGTCAAACTAATATGCAGTTCTCCATCCCCAAAGGACAAACCTTTGAGTCCATAGAGTACCAGCAAACCACTGCCTTAGATTGTTCCTTATATTAGAAAAACAACCAGCTGAAACAAAACCATTTAAAAACACAAATCTTTGTCTTCCACTTAAAGAACAGAGAATCTCAAAGGAAAACTCGTGGTTAGCTGGGATGTCGAGATTTTAGAACCCTGCCATAACCCAAAATATCTGGGCATCACTCTGGATTGAACCCTGACCTGCAAACACTGTCTAAACATAAAACAGAAAGTTGCTGCCAGAAATAACATACAGTAAAACCTCATATAACACTAAAACCTGGTTCCACAAGTCTTGGTGTTATATGATTTTTAGTGTTATCTGATGCATGTTAAAATCCTATGGGATCCATAGAGATACATTGTAACCACACAGGCTTTAGCGGTTGTTATCTGAAGCATCCCATAGGATCTTAATGTTATCTGATGCAATTCTTCTCCCCAGATTCCTTATTGTTATGCGATTTTAGTGTTATTCGATACTAATGTTATATGAGGTATTACTGTACCTAGGGAAATGGTTGGTTCAGACTGGCATGCACACCCACAAAGAATAAGAATGTAGCTTCGTCCTTGTGCAACTCCACAGCAGAATATGCTAGCGGCATATGGGATACATCAGTATACGTCAAACAAGTGGGCATTGTTCTAATGAATTATTCAAGATTATCCCCATGTTCACATGGGAATGGAAGTCCTCTTCCCTCTGTGACTGTGGGGAAGAAGAACAAACTATAGACCACGTTATATTTAAGTGTCCCTTACATATGTTTAGAGGCTAGACCAGGAGTTCTCAACCTTTTAAAGCCGGGGCCAAGTAACACTCCCTCAGACAGCTTCGGAGGCCGGATGGCCTTTTCCCCTTCCTCCACCACATGGCACTTCCTGGTGTGGTGGAGGCAGTGGAGGGGGCACATAAAATTGTGTCGCGGGTCACATCCTGCCACAGGTTGAGAATCCCTGGGCTAGACCATCTTGAAGTCACTTAACAGACTTTGAAGGAAAGCAGGAAGATCAAAGAATAATCAAGGAGGTTACTTGGATACAGGACAAATTTTCAGTGGATGTGGAGAAATTTAATCAATGCAGCATTTATGCGCATGCAATTTATGCCCTATGTGTACAAAAGAAAATCTAGTAAATGGCTGAGATAACTCTGTTAAAGTAGGCCACTTCTGGTAAAAAAAAATCTTAACTATGCAACATTCTGATATGATCATAGAAAGAAAGTACTATTACCCCCAAAATTAAACTCCAGTAGCTGGACTGAAGGAGTCAAACATGCTCTTGTAGAGAAAGGAGCTTTATATAGTTAGTGGAAGAGCCACAAGCAGAGGCAAGCATTTCTTCAACTCAGTCCAAGATTTTTTGGTAACAGAATTTAATCAGAATACCAAAGTACTGTACAGTAATACATACTCCCAATGGGATAAAAGAGGAAGCAAAGAAGATCAAAGTAATAACACCTACAAATGAAATGGGTAGTACAGTATGTGCCATATGAAAAAGATCTCTCTACTGCCACCTGCTGACAAAGTGCCCTGAAGCATGCCAGAACTACTGAAAACTAGATTACAATCAAACAGGGGTTTTTAAGATAGCATTTTAGAATGCATCACACAGCATCGTCCAGTTAATTCTGTTTGCTAGGAACCAGGTGATGTACTGGAGATTGCAAACGACCCAGATCCCGTTCCACGTTCTCTCCAAACTGTTTTGGGAGTGGGCTGGTAAGATTGGGACCAGTCAGAACAGTTGCTTTAAAAGATCTCTTGTAGTATCACACCCCTGGAAGCAGCCCTCTCTATCACAATCCACTGGGATTTATTTATTTAGCTGAAATAACCCAGGTGTGTGTGTGTCCCCCCACAAAAAAAAAGCAGACAAAAATCTTCACAGAATTACATATTACTACTATGTGCACTCACCACCAATGGGGCATACAAATCTTCTCAATTAAATATTTTCAGTACCATTATATTTTTAAATATTTGTCCCCTCATTCAAAAAAAAAAATACATTATGCTCTGGCTTTACTTCTTTCCCTTTCATTAATATATAATCTAAAAATTTTCCCCATATTTCTCTAAAATCAGGATTTTACCAATCCTTTTTTACTTTTAACTCACATGCTAATTCATCATTTTATAGTCCATATCTTGTTATACCAATCATCCCATTCAAATTCCCAATCTTTGTTCTATTTTTAAACAATATTCAATCTCAAAGCTGTTATAAATATAAAAATCATCACTTCTTATTCAATTATATCAGAATGTTTCCAAAATCCATTAATAATGCTATTTTAGAACACCTCTCCAATTTTATAGAAGTTTGATTGATTTCCAAAAACCAGTTCCCCTATTTTCTTCACATTCGTACACTCCCACCATAAATGAAAATACTGTATAGTCCAACTTTTTATATCTCCAGCAGTCTCTTTATTATTTTTACTCATAATAACTTACATGCAAGATACTTTAACTTTCTCAAATATCTTTTTATATGATCTCTATTAGACATCTTACTTAACCAATCTTTCAATCTTATTTCAGCAGCTCTACCAAATTCTGTTAATGCTTTTTTAAGATTGTCTGGAAATGTCTCTAGATCGGTTATAGAAGTCAACAGTGAAATTGCTGGGCTAAATACTTTTTTATTTTTATACCAATTTTTTAAAGTTTTCCTACAAAGGGTTTTTTTATTTTCTTTTATTATTTTATTACCTTCCTTTTAAAAAAACAGTCTATACAGTATCATGGGTTTGCAACCTACAGCCTATATGGGCTGAACCCGGCCCACGGTGCCAAATCATCTGGCCCATGGTGACAATCCCAGAGGCAGAAGCGGAAACATTTATGACATCTGTAAATGCATTCATGGATGTGCAAACGCACCTGCTTTGCTTTACGGCACTGTTTGCGGCAGGGGGACACACATGTCCAGCCCGCTCAGCTGTCTGAGAGGGCGTGGTCCGGCCTGTGGTGTGGAAAGGTTGAGAACTCCTGGTCTAAAATATACCAGCCAGATTAGATGATTCAATACAGAAGAGTAGCGTGCCTTGGCGGGGCCCCGTATAAAAATTTGTTTGGGGCCCCCGAAGGTTAAAGATTTGTTTTGCTTACGCACGTTGGGGCCCCCCGTGGCCCGGGGGCCCCGTATAATTGATACGGCAGATACGGCGGTAGCTACGCCTCTGATTCAATATCTCATCAAATCATTTACTGTTAAAATATTAAGAACCTTTTTAGTCTGGTTGGCCGCATAATAATTTTTAAAATTTGGGATTTCTAAACCTCCTTCCTTCTGAGAAACATACTGCCGTTTATTTATTCTCGGTCTTTTATCCCCATTGCAAAGATTATTTATAATTGTTTGCCATTCTTCTAATTTCTAGTGGGATCTTTATGTCATCACCTGGTTGCTTCTTAAGCCTGGCCGCCGCACTAGGAAACCCTCTGCCTTGCTTTGCTTTCACCAAGGGGAAAAGGGAACAAGCACTGAGAGAGCCCACTGCCAACACTCTTGTTATTTCCATGCATGTCCCTGCCAAAAAAAAATGTCACTACGAAAAGCTTCCTTCCGGTCTGACACTCTCTTTGCAAACAAGCCCAGACAACACACAAGAGGCAAAGACATGGACTGTCGGGCATTATCATCCCACACAGAAAGGCCTTTTTGGCGTCTGGTGAGCTCGCCTGCATGCTGTTATTTATAGGCAACACTGACTCTGCTTCTATGACAAACCAGAAAGAATAGACGGAACAGCTCTTTGCTTGTTTCCTTTGTGCAGCTTTCCAAGGAACTCAAACTGGAAACACATTTGTTTTCCCCCAGAGGAATAGGCTGTTCCAGTTTCTCTATTGGTGCATCAGGCTGTTGCTAGGCTGCAGACTACACGGCTAAACGTTTTCGCTCACTCTTCCTCCACTCCCCACCACCATGTGTCTGTGAGAATTTCATTAGTTTGTTTAGCATGCCTCTGGAATTATCTCCTGATGTTCCCCCAACTGTGAGTCACCTAATGAGCCGCGGTGGTTCAACCAACCACTGTTTCCGACTCTCTTGTTGCCGACGCCAGGCCCATATGGCCACAACACAGGCTAAGACTACACACGTGCATCTTCTTATACATTGAGATGTGGACCTATTCAGAATGGTGTAAGACAGCAGATGATAGTTTGTGGGACATTTTTCTCCTACCATTTCATTCCTATATTGACCACAGTGCTTCTCACTTTTAATTTCACACAATGCCTCTCCAAATGGCCAACATTTTCTTGCTCATCCTGAAAACAAATTCACCATTCCATAGGCTTTTGCTTAAATCAGTTTTCTATGTAACTCGAAGCAAACCCATAGGAAAAATTACTTTTTACATAACTTGAAGTAAACCCATAGGAAAAACTCATCAGACCTCCGCTTCTGGGAGCGACGAGGGTGGTATGCGCTGGATGAATTGGCATTGGAGGCTGGATCTGGCCCACAGGGTGTAATCTGGGCACCCATGAACCACGTGACTGGCCCATGGCCTGAAAAGTTTGGGCACCCCTGCTGTTAGCAGGGCTTATGTGCCGGATCTGGCCCATGACACCAATTCATCTGGCCCACACCACCCTCGTCGCTCCCAGAAACAGAAGTAAAACTCACCCGACTTCTACTTCTGGGAGTGATGAGGGTGGTGTGGGCCGGATGAATTGGCATTGGGGGTCGGATCTGAGGAAAAGGGGGGGGAGCCTGTTCTCTTTCTCCCAAGGAGGCACACTGAGGATCACATCGTCTGATCCTCATTGTGCCTCCTTGGGAGAAAGAGAGCAGGCAGCCCCCCTTTCTCCCAAGGAGGCAAGCCGCTGAGGATCAGATGCTGTGATCATGATTGAAATTGTGCAACCTTGGGAGAAAGAGAGCAGGCAGCCCCCCTTTCTCCCAGGGCAAACTGAGTCCCAGCCATGCCTCAGGAAACTTGAGGCAAACATTTGCATCAGATAAAAATTCCCCAACGTTACCCGATTTTAGCCTTATCCGATGCAAACGTTATCCAAGGTATCACTGTACTCTAAACAGCGTTTTAGCTAGTACAATGTCTGGAATGACCAAACGCCACTCCCCAGTTATGTATATTATTTACATGCCAATATTCTAGATCTATAATATAACAAAGGCAAGTGGGATTTTTTTTTTACCCCTGGGTGACTTGAAGAAGGATGAACTCAAACTGAAATGCACATAAAAACCATAAACTAGGTCAATAACAAAAGCATAGACTTCATTTTAAGATCAAGCTATTTCTTTAGGCTAAGAGGGAAAATAAATGGCTGAAAGTGTACGTGTAACACAGAGAGAGGCATGTACACTACACTGTCCCAACACATATGTAATGAAATGATATATACCCTGTGCTTTAGCCTCATCCAAGATGGAGATTTCAATGTGTGGGAGTCCCTTCGTGTCAGGACTGGAATGTAAACAATGCTGGCCTCAAGAGTCGGAAGAAATGAAATCTAATACAGTATGTGATGGATATGTCATCCTATAAGATTATTGGTTGGAATCCCTTAGGGGAATGGCTGGGAGGAACACCCGGAGGGTGAAGGTGGGGGCCAAGGAGACACTCTCTTGGATCTTAACTGCAACCATGTAGCCTATTTAGCCAGAAGGGGGGCCATGGGCTTTCCCTCAAATAAGCAGCTTTCTTTATTTTGAAATGCTTTGAAATGCTTTCTGAACTTTTGCTGGACATTATTCTGTACCTTGCTTTGATTTCAATATGCAGTAGTACCTCATACAATGATTTTAATCCATTCCACGGGGCTTATTGTTGTGCAAAACAATTGCTATACGATGCATGCATCATATAGCGATTTTCCCTATGGGGTGCATTGTACAATATATATTTTTTGCTAAGTGATTTTTCCCATTGAAAATTTGTTTTACGATTTTTTTCCATAGAGAAAATTGTTATGTGGGACGCCATTTCCCCCCCAAACCTAATTGTTATGCAATTTCGTTGCTATACAGGGAAATTATTATACCTAGATTTAGGTCAGGGGTGACTGGGCACACTTTTAGGAAAAGCCTGAACTGCTGGGTCCAAGAGGGCCAGGGAAGCAGGATCAGGCGTAATTCCTTTGCCAGGATGTGGAGTACTACTTGGGAGTAAATAGATTGTTACAACATAAACCATGAAAGAAACAGAAGTAAAGATCTGGTTTATAACTACATGCTTAGACTTTATGCTCAGTTGGTAACTTTACAGTGTAATTAAAAAGAAAAAGAACTGACAAGCTTGATGCAGAATAGGCTAGGCTTGGTGGCCCTAAGCCAGTGGTGGGCAGCAAAAAAATTCGCTACCACACTGTGGGCGGAGTGTACACTGTGGGCGGAGCGTACATCGTGGACAATCTAGTCATGCCTGCCATATGGCCATGTATACATTTGCAAACACAGGCAGCACTGGCTCTTTGGCTGTAAATGGAGATGACCACTGCACCCTAGTCTTATATGACTTGCTTTTGAGCAAAGGAGACCTTAAACACTTGCAGGGACAAAACCTGATGAGACAGGGAAGGGAGGTGGGCGTGGCCACCCAATTTCGCTCCCCCCCCGGCCCGAAGGTGACCCAATTTTGCCACCCCCCTGCCCAGAGGCCACCCAATTTTGCTACCCCCTTTTCTGGGGGGGGGGGTTTACGAACCTGTTGCTGCTTACCACTGCCCTAAGCGACTAGAGTGGGTAGTGAGCAGACCTAATTTTTGTATCAACCCTCCCTAACTTGGTAACCTCCAGATGTGCTGGAATACAACTCTCACACTCCTCAGCTAGTGTGGCCATCTAGAGGTTGCCCCATCTGAACTGTGACTTACAGTAATACCTTGGATAACGTTAAAACCTGGTTCCACAAGTCTTGGTGTTATCCGATTTTTAGTGTTATCCGATGCATGTTAAAATCCTATCGGATGTATAGGATAACATTAAAGCTCCATAGAGATACATTGTAACCACACAGGCTTTAGCAGTTATCCGATCCATCCCATAAGACCTTAACGTTATTCGATCCAATTCTCCTGCCCAGATTACTTAACGTTATGCGATTTTAGCGTTATCCGAGGTAAACGTCATCCGAGGTATTACTGTATTACAGAAGGCTACTGTAAATGTTAGGGAACAGACCCCTTACTCTCCCTCCATGTAACTAAATGCCTGCCATCCTCTTCCACTAAAAGTAAAAGATTAAGCCCGAGATGCAACTGCATGGAAAGCAAAATGTGCCCTCTGATGTTCTTGACACTAGGTGGTTCAACTACCACCAGAAGGTCATCTGTACAGGAGGAAAGAAGTGATTACCATGTGTCAAATTTTCACAGGGAACTACAATATGCAAACCTTTGTTTTGCAACTATTCACATTGGTCATTAGCAACAGCAATTTGCTAACCTATTAATAAATTCCGGCTGAAAAACAAGATAAATTTTCAATTATTTGGGATGTAAGATGCAGGGGGTAAACCTCTCTCAAAGCACTAGAAATCCAGTGACTTAGTCTCCAATGAGATATGAATGATTTATTGCTGCTTTAAGATTAAATCTTGCTTTTTAGTTGTTCTTTGTTTGGGGTCAGGAAAACTTTTATCTCTGAATCATGAAATGCATCTAACCATTTACTTTTACTTTGGAAAATCAAATGGCTCTATAATAATAATAATAATAAATTTCCTATTCAGATATTGAACTTCGACCTTCCAGTCTTCAAGCTCCGCATCTTAACCAGTAAGCCATTGTAGCACTGCAAATACCTCTATATAAGGAACACAAAAAGCTATGTGAGAAGACCAAGTGTAGAGCAGACATCATGGATGAGCTTCTCTCACGCTTACACCAGTAGAAATCATTCAAAAGATGGCAGGTTTACAAGTGCAAAGATCTGTACTGCTATTCGACAGGGTGCTGTTGCTTGGGCAAATCAAAAGAAACAGAAGGAGGTCAGGAATGACAAAAATAGAGATACAGAAGAGAAGGCTTGTTAGGTTCACATGCCCTGTGACAACCCCTGACAATCAAATGCATACTGAACACAACTGCCAACAACTTAATAGTCATATCAGCCAAGAGGATTTCAGATAGGAGACAGTGCTATCACCACAGCATTATAGTTGAACCTAGAATATGTTACACTTAAGGCAATTTCATGTTTTATAAGAATTTGGTAAGATATTTTCAAGTTGCCTTATATGTGGAATGGCAAGAACAAAATATGGGGGAAATGGACACATGGACCAATCTAGGCCCAGAGATTTGAGTGCAAACTCCTATAAGTCTAAAATCAAATTTCTCTTATTTAGCTATGTTAAAATTAAATTAACCTTGTTTTCTCTCTCTCTTAATTTTAATAACAGTAGGCAGGCAGATACAATATGATAATCTCCTGCTAGGAGCAGCTATTGAATTTTGCAAATGCAGAATGGGGAGGATTTCATTTTAATTTGCATCTGAAAAACTTAACAACATCTCCAAATCCCTTCATATATGGAAAAGATTTACAAACTAGGAGGAAGAAGTGGAACAAACTGATTTCCCCATCCTTACTGCGTATATGGAACTCATGGTGAACTCTACTTCCAAGAGTTGCCAAAGACCAAGATGAAATAAGACATATGTTCAACTCAACCATACAGTATAATTGAGGAAATACCAACTACATACAGAAAAATATGGCTGAATGAGAAAAGAAACTGACCACATTAAACTCCTGAACTGGACTCATTTTATATCCAATTTGCTCTCCTAAAATGACAAAAATACTGCTTTTTTCCCAGAGGGAAAGAAGTGAGAAAATATTGCTTTGTAGCAAATATTTAGATACCATGTAAGTCAGCTGTGAGTTCAAAATCTATTACAGTAAGTGACCAAATGTGTCTTCTGGTGGGTGGGATTGCGAACCCTGATTTAGTTGTTAACTGAGTTTTTTGTTGGTTTTAGTTGTTAATCAAGGTGACCATCCAGAGAAAATCCTGCTCTTTAAGAGAGTTAGTCTCTAAGTGAGGTGCTCTTTATGCAAGGTTTTACTGTATTTCATAAGATCTCATGCTAATCCATGGACAATATTTAGACTCCACAAACAGCCAGCGAATTAATGATAAAGTTAAGGTAAACACATCCTTCAAACTACAAAGACAGAGTTACAAACTGTAATTACCGTATATGCCGGGGTACAAGACGACTGGGCGTATAAGACGACCCCCCAAAATTTCAACTCAAAATATAGAGTTTGTTATATACTCGCTGTATAAGACTACCCCCTCTTCCGCACACCTTCCACACACCAAATAAAACGTAAAAGAACATCAGATTTGATTTCAACAAGGCTGTATGTTATCAAACATGTACAGTAAACATAAAACAGTGCAAGTTTATTAAATGTAATTCACCAAAGACAATTCACTAAAGCTGAATGGAACAATAAACATATGGGAGCTGCCATGTTGTTTGTTTCTATTAACCAAACTGGAACTGTCAATGATAGAAGGAAGATAACAAATAGAGGGAGAGAGCAAGTGCCAGGCAAGTCCCTAGTGAGTTTGCTGGCATGACAGTTTCCCTTTAAAAGCCTTCAAACTTCTGTTCGTCATCTGATATTAAAACTTGTTATCCGGTCCATTCCATAGGACCTTAACATTATTCTATGTAAACGTTATCCAAGGTAAACATTATCCAAGGTAAACGTTATCCGAGGTATTACTGTATTTTATTCAACTGAAGTGCACCCGGTGTACAAGACAGCTCCCCCACTTGGAGGCATGTTTTTCAGGGGTAAAAAGTCATCTTATACTCCAGCATATACGGTAACTTCAGTAATACTTCATCAATACTGCAGCTTCATCAGTACTGGCTGGGGCTGAGGAGGACTTTGTGTGCCAAAAGAGCTCAGGACCAGAAAGTGACTCGCGGAGCTGGATCAGTAGTATGGGTATCACACTGGGATGCAGAAGGCAGATGAAAGGCTACAGCATTATAGTCTCAGGACAGTCTTCATGGCTCATTGCCATGATGATAACCAATATTCAGAATTGGATACGGCACAACAACAAGAAAGTTGTGTGACATTTGTCTTCCATGCTTATTTTTGATGAAAATATCCACAAATCTGGTATGGAGATAAATCACATCTTATTTTACAGAGAAGCTCTAATTCCTCCTGGGTCACATTCTGACTATGCCCATGTTATCAAGATAGAAATGTGGGAAGTGATCCCCACCTCTGTTTGACAGAAGGAATTTTAAAAATAAATCAAATCCAAAAATATTTGCATTAGTAGCAGTCCATGATTCTTTTTCAGTTGAGAAGAACTACACTCACTATTTATGTGGCTGTCAAGGTGATACAGCTGCCCATAAATTAAAAATTAGCAGAATTCCATTTATTTTTAAGATATTTCCAGTATTTCTACTCAGTTGTCCCTACTGAGAGTTTTCTTCCTAGCTAGAAAAACATCTCCAGACATTCCATCCCTTTTGCCACAGAGCTGATTCACAATGACCCACCTTGGCAACAGAAAAATGCTTTCAGTCAGTCCATTAACATTCCCACCTTTGTTTAGACATCACAACACCTAGACTGAACAATATACATTCCAGTTTCCAGCTTGGCTGCAGCATTAGAGATACTAGTAGTATCTGAAGTATAGATATCAAGAATTTTGATTGGATTTTCTCTAAGCTAGCGATGTTAGTGCCCATGCAAAATGGAGCCCCATATGACATTTGTGCGAGAGGTTTTGCCAGATAAAGTTTAAGAGCTGCCACAATATTGCGCCCACCTTTTTTCCAGTAAAATTTCTGGATTGCTCCTGCACTTTTCTGGGCGTTCATTGCTATATGTGCAATGTGGGAATTTCTGCGACCAGTAGATTGGAAAATCACTCCAAGATATTGATAGTGTTGAACCTGTTCTATGCGCTGATAGTTTAAGCGTCAGACATATTTTTTGTAAGCCGCCCTGAGTCGCCACGGCGAGTGGGCGGCAATATAAATTTGAACTATTACTATTACTATTACTATTACTATTACTATTACTATTACTATTACTAATAATAATAATAATAATAATTGGGATTATTAACAAAAACCATTATCTTTGTTTTTGAACAATTGACCTCCAACTGGTTAAGTTGGCAGTAAGTGGACAAAGAACGCAAGCTCCTAAGCATCCCGATGGGAGTTCTTGATAACAAAACAGCATCATCTGCATATAAGCAGTAATGATATATGCTTACTAGCTAGTTTAGGTGGATGGAGATCTCTGTGTTGTAAATGTTCTACTATGTCATTAATGTAAATGTTGAACAGAGTGGGTGCAAGCACACCACCCTGTCTGACTCCCCTCAGTGTTTTAATGGTATTTGAAAGGTGACCTTGAGCACTGCACTTTACTCTGATAGTTGTGTTATCCTGGAGGGCTTGTATTAAAAATAGAAGACATCTGTCTATAGTAGATTTCCGTAATTTCCTCCAAAGAATGTGTCTTGAAACAGAATCAAAAGCATACTTTAAATCTACAAAAGCTGCATACAGAGATGTTATAGAGTTGGAGGAGTATTTGCTTATAAGATGCTCAAGTATTGCACAATGATCTAATGTTGAGCATCCCTCTCTGAACCCTCCCTGCTCATCTGCCATAAAATTACAATTTTCTAAGAAAGTTCCTGTTTAGGAGCGCTTATGTATCTGTCAGGCCGGGAAGGTGAGACATCTGAACACATGCTCCTAGATTGCCAATTGTATGACAACCTCAGATGTGACCTCATTGCTGCCTTCCCTCAGATTGAGTTGAATAACCACATGTTTAAAGTCATACTTTCAGATAGAACCACTGACCTGACGGCTGCTGTTGCCAGATTTGCCTGGAGGTTTACCAGGGTACGTAGCATTAGGGAGAACCAGCTACAGCGGGGACAGGTTAAAAACCAACAATAATGATTTTTATTTTTCACTAGTAATTCTCTTTTATACCCTACTCATGCAATTGTATCTACTATGTGCATTTATATATAGACATTTTTATCCTTATTTTATAACTGTAACTATAACTTTTAACCTGTTTTATGTGCTGTTTTATTCCATTTTAAACCAGATACCGGTTTTTATTCTATTCTGTTTTAATTCAAATGAATGTGTTTACGGGGGCGCATTTTGATGGTATTTCATGCACTTAAACCCTTTTTTACTGTACTGGTCAAAAGTTTGATTGATTGATTGACATCACAACACATCTTTACACGTGTTACAGCCATACACTTGACTCAAATAGTAACATTTTTGCAGTTACATGCCAAAACTAACCGAAACTGCATTTTAACACATTATATAACACAACATGTACATGACAGGTTGCCATGGCTACAAACAGTTGCCCATCCAAAAATGCTATCAGTGCAGACTGAAATTACCATACAGTACTCTTCTTATGTTAGTCAGGCTGCTACCACAACTTAACCTACTTGGAGAATGAATTTCCTTGCACTGCTACCTGGCATGGATCCTAGCACACAGACTAAAATGCCATTTCATGTGCCCCCCCCCTCCAAAGCCATTCAAGAAACAAAATGGCCACCCCTTTTGAAGATGTTGGGACAAAATGGCCATCCCCATCATGCAGGCAGGGCAAAATGGACATCCAACTCTCAAAGCTGACTGAGAGAGTGTGATCTGGGCCCTGGCTTGAAAAGGCTGGGAACCCCTGCTAAAGAATAACCTTTTTTGGGATGCCAGTACAGGATTCTTCCTGTCAGTATATCCCATAGTCAAGAAAGTGAGTCCTGGGACCAAGCTAAAATAAGCCGAGCAGGTGGAAAATTTCACAATTAACCATATACTGGCTTACTGGACAACCAAGGATGAAAATAACAATATAGTTCTTTTCATCATTTAAACCCCTTCCTATTGCTTGGACTCTTGGGTGTTTGGATCCAATCTTGGGAATGAAAAGCATGAGAGAAAGAACTAGGGAGTTTTCCTTTCCCTGCACTTCAAGCCACAGAATTCTTAGCATTGACAAACCAGGACCAAAATAACAGAAAGTACAGTTTAAAAAAAATGTAATTTGACAGGTCAACTGACATCACTGGCAACATCCCCTTTTCTATCATTGCAGTAAACGTATGATACTTTTTTTTAAAAAAAACACCCTCCTATTTATACAACTACTACCAATATAATACTCTGACGTTTTAGTGTTGGGTTTTATTTTTGTTTTTATTTTGGATGTAAGCCGCCCAGAGTCGGGTCCTCCCGATTCGGGCGGGGTATTAAATTTAATAAATAATAATAATAATAATAATAATAATAATAATAATAATAATAATAATAATAATAATAATAATAATAATAATAATAATAATAATAATAATAATAATAATAATAATAATAATAATAATAATAATGTGCACCATTTGATGGCACCTTCCTTTTTATTTCATGCTATAGAGTCACTGCTGAGAATTGCTCATGAAATCTTGATACAAAATTCAGACTTTAGTGGTGGTGGCGATCCTTAGCACTCCAGCTGTTCTTGGACTTCAATACCCAAGAGCCCTGATCAACAGGTGTACAGACTTGGGCTTCAGGTAATTGAAGTCCAAGAACAGCTGGAGTGCCAAGGATCGCCACCACCGCTAGAGTCTGAATTTTGTATCAAGATTTCACGAGCAATTCTCAGCAGTGTTACAGAGTGAAAGCATCCTCTCATTGGACAACAGTAGGCGTAGATCTCATTTTATTATCCACTGTAAGCCAATACAAACAGAAAGCTCAAAACAGCCATTAGCAAAAGGGCCCAAACACCCATGACTGGCACCTGGACTACATCTGGAAAGTATAAGACTAGAGGAAAACTGTGCAACTCTGTTAGGAGACAAGAACTTGCTCCCATCCTCTAAAAAGCCAGTGGGGAGATTCTCCCTCTGGTGGTGGCAGAATTTTGGTGCATTCCTTAAAAGATTCCCAAAATCTGACAAATATAAAGAAATGTTGCTCCCAAATGCTTGCCATAGAGAACGGGACTAAGCCAGACGTTTCTTCTTAGATAGATCATTTTCGATACACTCTTGTGCCTGGAGGGAAGAGCAGGAGAGGATGTCATAAGCACTAACAAAGTGATGCTAACCTACTTCGACAGGATGTCACTACAGCTGCATCATGATGAGGGGAAATAATTTATCTCTGCACAGGAGCAGGGAATGGCTGTAGGCTATAGCTCTTGAAAGGACAATTCTTCAGATGCCTAATGCATTCTCAGATGCTGCAGCTATTGGTCTAATATTGCTGCTGGACTGAGACCTCTTGTGTTCTGTATTGGTTACAGAGATTTAAAAGAAGCAGGAGGCAAGGCTGGAGGGGGTGGAGACTAATTTCTTTCTGTGTTCAAATGAGCACTGTCTGCAGAAAGAAGGGCGAAAGGAGGTTGCTTTCATCTGTGTAGGTTTAGCAATGACGGCATGCCTATTTTGGCCATTTTCACTTGAACAAATGGGTCCCAGGTATCCATTAATTTCATTCCTGCTTATGTACAGCACCACCCTGACTTATGTGTGTGACTATCCTTAACACATATCCCTCCTGTTCCTTCTCCCAGATATTGAGTTAAAATGATAGCCAGAGACATGAGTGCAACAGCAGATGGAAGAAACATACAAGAAAGGGGTGAAAAGTGAGAGATGAATCACAAGAAGCTTATTCTTATACTTAAGCGACCGCGTCACCCCAAGAACATCTGTCCATCCCACCAGAGTGGACCGGAGAAGCTCTCTTGTGGTTCCATCTGCCAGATGAGCACATCTCTCAAGCATAAGGAAGAGGGCCTTCTCTGTGTCTGCTCCGGCCCTATGGAACCTCCTGCCAATTGAACGGAGCCTCCAGACAGAGTTGCTGTCCTTCAGGAAAGGGTTAAAGACATGGCTGGTAGGGCAGATGTGTGGCACCAGTGGTACAGCGCCCCCAGCCTGCTGGTTAATTTAGTAAATATTCTCTCTTCCTTTTAATCTTTTAATTTTTGATTTGTAATATTTTAAATTTTTTAGCACTTGTTAGTGTTGATAGGGTTTTTTAGAATTATTATAATGTTGAATTTTTCTACATTGCATTACTCGTACAGTAAAACCCTGATTTATGAATTATTACGAATAATTCGACTTACGAATTGGTTCTGTACTGAAATCCATGACTCAAGTTATGAACATGCCCAGAGTTATGAATTCTTTTTCCTCTGTGTTGCGTCCAGTAAGGCAAAAAACACCATTTCCCCTATGGGTTTTTTATTTATTTATTATTCATGCTTGTTTATCGCCCTCCTCCCCAAACTGACTCAGGGCAATTTACATGTCATTAATAAAAATCAAACAATTTAAAACTAATTAAAAGATTAATTTTTAATCTTTTAATTAGTTTTAAATTGTTTGATTTTTATTAATGACATGTAAATTGCCCTGAGTCAGAAGTTAAAATATTAAAACTAGGAGTTGCAGCTAAGAGGCACGGGGGGTCAAATCATCCAACCAGCTGGGGATATTGTTCCATCCATCCCCCAGACCTGACCTGGCAGCCAGGTTTTCACTCCTTTCCTAAAGGACAGCAGCTCTGTCTGCATGCGTAATTCTATTGGAAGGAGGTTCCATAGGGCCGGGGTGGACACAGAGAAGGCCCTCCTTCTAGTGCCAGAGAGGTGCGCCTCTCTGGCCAATGGCACAACCAAAGAGCCTCTCTGGTCCACTCTGGTGGGATGGACAGATGTCCTTGGGGCGATGCGGTCTCTTAAGTATATTTTATACACATGCAGCCTTTCTGAACCCTGTATGTGGCAGTAGAGTGTTTGGAGTGATTTCTTTATCTGGAGTTTCAGCGCCAAAATGGCTGCTGGTTGCTGTTTCTTGCTGATTTTTTCTGAGTTTTCTGTCCATTTTCAAAGCTTTTAAGGTAAGGAACAGCGTTTTTGCTTATGCATGCTTTCCTTCCAATGTTGCTATTGTATTTGGGTGGTTTGATTGATTTTTGGAGGATGGGCGTTTTGATTTTTGGAGGGTGGGTGGGGCTTTTTTCTTTATCTGAATTGAAATGCCTCGAGTTATGAATAAATTCGAGTTATGAACAAGGCCATGGAACTAATTTTATTCGTAACTCTAGGTTTTACTGTAATTACGGTGATTATCTAACTATTATGTTAGCCACCCTGAGTCGGGTTTCCTGAGTGGGCGGCATACAAGTGCAAAAATTAAATTAAATTAAATTAAATTAATTCTTGGGAATCGTAGCGGTATATGCATACTTGTTAATCATGGCATGTTTTGTTTAAATGCCACCCATTGATGCAGGCGCACTTGCTGGCATCTACTCTACCTCACCCACATTTTGAAAGTGCTTTCTTCGCCCAAAAGTCAACTGTCCCCACTCCTACCACCACCACCCACATCTACACTGTATTCTCCAGGAAGAAGAGTGATTGGCTTCTTAGCTATTTCAATCAAAACAATAACAACTCAAACAAATTGTATGGGTTTTTGTTTTAGGTCTTACAGTTTTGACCTCCTTCCTGACTATTGCACAAATGTAGGATAAAGTCCTCTGACCAAAGAATTTCATTCACAAAGCAGACAAGCTCAAGTGGTCACTTCAACGCTGATTTCCTGGCTATCTGGTGAGTTAGAGATCTAGCTGTGGAGTCAAAGACTGGTAGTTGGCTTACCCACTGCACCTACAGGAGAGACAGACTGTATAACTTAGGTAAGCTACAAAGTCCCAGGGATTCCCAGAGGAATGGGATGGTAAACCACTCCCAAGTACTATATACCTAGAAAGCCCTAAATGGGAATAAACTTGATGGCATACTACTGTTGTTGTTAATAAATATTACTAATATGTGTTCTCCCTCCTCCACATAATATAGTCCATCATGTTTCAGTCAGCAAAACATCTTGGGAGGTTCCATTTCAGAATGGCTGAAGTGATGGATTTGAAGACCTGTTGGCTGCCTTTCAATAAACTGACTACTTCCTCTGACTCTGTACACAAGTACTGTTCACTGCAAGCTCCCCAGACTGTCAACGACTTCCAATCTCATTACTGCAAGGCTCCACACACTGCAGCCCTTATCACTCTCCCTTTCCCTTGCTTTCATTCTTCATCATTCTTTCCTTCCATACCCTTGGTTGGCGATCCCATGTTGTTGGCTATACCCATTTTGTCTGGACTCCCATTGCTATCATCTTCAGGAACTCTCATGCACACTGTGTGAATAGGTGTACAGGAGTGAAACAATGAGAAGAGGGTGGAGGAAGAAAGGTGGCCTATGCCAGTAAAACAGCCATGAGAGTGTTCTCCAGTTCATTGCTGCTGAGGGGGACAGCACATGAAATGAACACTGATAGAAAAGTAGGGAGCAATGAAGATGAGGTACCCACAAGGTGGGCAAGGGGTGAAGACACAAAGCACTGCTCAGGTGGGGATGGATATTGTTTTTGTTATCAAAGAACAATATTCCTTTGATCAACCTTGCTTCCATTTGGTTGTGATGGAGGGACACAAGTACGCTATCCTGTGTTGTTGACAGACTGCATTGTTGTGTTTTTGCTTCCCCTAATCTTACTGTGTGTGAGAGAAGTAGCTGGGTTTGCCTTAATGGGCTTCAGAAAGCAACCTTTGCAGTAGCAATCTTTCTCATTTCTAAAAGATATTTTATTAGAAAATAAAGCCTACAACTGGGTGAGATACTTTTCATTTAATTTTTAGCAATGAAAGGGAGGGTTTATTGGTTTGGCAAATCACAGTGCGAGTTCTTACAGAAAGCTGGGTCCATAAGATAATTTAAGAGTTATAATCTGATGAAAAAAGATGTGTAGGGAGAGCACATTTGTCCTAATACTTTACTGAAGATTGTCCAGAATTTGAGGGTAAAGGAGCACTAGGATTTGATTTGCCAACATGAGAGCATAAGGCTGGACTAGACAAGCCCTTGATCTGACTCCATAGGGGAATCCTTCTTGATGTGATTTTTTTGTAACAGCAGGGAAATAAGGGAACTCTTAGAACAGGTATTGGTGTGTTGGAATTAGGTGTAAAACTCATGCTACATAAGAAAAACCAATCCTTATAATATATCTTAAATAGAAAACTATCTTTAGATAGATTTTCCTCAAAAGGCATTTTATTTTTTAAAATTTGATTTAAAATGTAAAAATCTGTGTTTTAAAAATATCATTGATTTTTAACCCCCTGACAGCTGCACATCATGTCTCCACACATACCCGATCAGGAACCTGTGCTCTTTCTACACCCCCACAACACCCAAAGTTGCCTTTGTAAACATTTCCCTATATCTGAAAAGCGCAAAATTCACATGCAGGTTGTAAGAGCTGGACCATTAGGAAAGCTGAGCGCAGAAGAATAGATGCCTTTGAGATGTGGTGTTGGAGGAGAGTTTTGAGAGTCCCCTGGACAGCGAGAACAAATAGGTCAATCTTAGAAGAAATCAACCCTGACTGCTCCTTAGAAGGTCAAATTTTAAAGATGAAGCTAAAGTACTTTGGGCATCAAATGAGAAGAGAGGATTCGCTTGAGAAAGCCTTAATGCTGGGAAAGGTGGAGGGCAAAAGAAAAAGGGGGCGGCCAAAAATGAGATTTATTTATTTTTATTTATTTATTTAATTGCATTTGTTACCCCGCCCCAATCGGGAGAACCCGACTCTGAGCGGCTTACAAAAAATAAAAGCATAAAACAATCTACATCAGTAAAAACATCAGAAGTTAAAAATCATCAGAAGTTAAAAGCAATACACAATCCCAGGATCAGACCCAGAGGTGGCAACCCATTAAATAAGCCACCTGGTATGAGAACCCACGTTCCCGGGTCCCCAAACTTGCCCTGCCAGCCAGGTTTTTAAGCCCTTCCGGAAGGGCAGGAGCTCTGTCTGAAGGCGCAGTTCGGTGGGCAAGAGGTTCCAGAGGGTCGGGGTAGACACAGAGAAGGCTCTCCTCCTGGTGCAGGCGAGGTGCGCCTCTCTCGCCGAAGGAATAACAAGGGAGCCTCTCCGATCCGCCCTGGTGGGACGGACAGATGTTCTTGGGGTGACCTCTCTTAGGTATCCTGGCCCACTACCATATAGGGCTTTAAAGGTAATAACCAGCACCTTGAATTGCACCCGGAGACATACTGGCAACCAATGCAGCTCCCGGAGCAGCGGTGAAGCACAAGCATAACGCCCACACCCCACCACTACCCGGGCCGCCGCATTTTGGACCAGCTGGAGTCTCCAGATGGTCATCAGGGGCAGCCCCATATAGACTGTGTTACAGTAATCAAGTCTGGAGGTGACCAATGCATGTGTGACCATAAGCAGAGCGTCCCGGTCCAGGAGTGGGCGTAACTGGCGTATTACATGAAGTTGTGCAAAAGCCCTCCTGGCCACGGCTGCCACCTGTTCTTCGAACAGTAGCCGTAAGTCCAGGAGGACCCCCACATTACGCACCGGGTCTGTTTGGGGCAGGACTGCCCCATCCAGAACCAAAGGTGGTAACTCCCGAGTTAACACAGGACCCCTTACCCACAGCCACTCAGTCTTGCCGGGATTCAGCTGTAGCCCGTTGTCCCCCATCCAGACCTTAACAGCCTCCAGACACCTGGAAAGGACTTCCACCGCACCGCTTGGGTCCCCACGGGCGGAGATGTATAACTGGGTATCATCTGCATATTGATGATACCTTACCCCGTGGGAACGGATGATCTCACCCAGCGGCTTCATATAGATGTTAAATAGGAGAGGAGAAAGTACCAAGCCCTGAGGCACCCCATATTGCAGGGGCCTAGGGCTGGACTTCTCCTTCTCCAGGCACACCGACTGGAGATGGCTAGATGGTATTGTAGACACAATGGGCACAAAGCTGAGCGAGTTGAGGAGGATGGTGGACGACAGAAGTGCCTGGCGGACAGTGGTCCATGGGGTCGCAAAGGTTGGAATCGACTGTGCGACTGAACAACAGCAACAAAAATAATGGCACTATTAGGAAGCAAGATAAAGCACTGCTGGGAAACAAGAACAACATGAAAAAGCATGATATCAGTGACCAAGATAGCAGATGACAACACAGTATTTATTTTTTAAATCATAGTAATTGGCTTGATTGCTGTTGATTTCTTCTGGCAAGAACCTAGTTATCATGGAAACTGATGCCAACTGAGCAGTTATTTGAATATTAGCTTACTTGATTTCCATTCAGTGTTATCTTCCCTTCCCTACATATTTGATTCAAAAATAAGAATGTTCAGGGTGCTAATTGATGATAATTGCCTGGATTTAAAGAGGGGAATTAGAAATGGAAATCTGTTCTCAACAACAACAACAAAGATGAAAAGAAAGGAAGAGACACTGAGAGAGAGACAAATGACAGAAAAATGCTCATCTGTATTTCAGAGGCCTTGTTTGAAATGGATGGCTTGGAGATACAAAAGAATTTTGCACAATTGTGCTTTCAGATGAAAGCTGTTTTATACCAAAGCAGACCATTGTTTCATCTAATTCAATTATGCCTACACTGATTATGGTTTTTTGATAGTTAAGATTAAAACATTTCCCACCACTGGCTGAAGATGCCAAGTTTAAACCCATCTTATTCAAAGTAGTCAACTACAGCCCTTTGTCTGCAATTAGTCCCATTTTCAAATGCATCATATAAACAGCATGTCATCAAGCTACTTCGTCCCAGGCTACCTTGAGTTCCTGGTCCCATTAATAACCTGCATGAATCAGGGCTGATGTACAAGATAGCATAGCTTATCTACCCAGCTCCAGTTCCTCTTCAGCTGGAACATGCATATTTTATTTAATTGGCTGAACTCTGACTTTTTCCCAGAAGGACTATCAACTCCAGGTGTCTTGCAGGAAAAATTCCAAGTGAATCAGGGACACAAATAAAGACAACACCAAGTCTTTCTTCAATGGGTCTGTTCCTTCTTTCCTATATGCCCACTATCTATTACTGTCTGACTGACAGGAATTATCCTTTTTTAAAAAAAAAAATTCTGACATGGTCTTTCTGCTTTTTTAAAAAACTAGCTGTTAGTCTCAACTAAAGGAGATCAATTAAATTAACTTCTTAAGTCAATCTTTATGGAAGTTCAACTGATGCAAAGGTCTAGTTTAGGACTAATAATTGGATTGAGCTCATTGTACTCATACAGCACACATCACTGCTACTACCGCAGACATTTCGTTATAGACTTGATATCAAAGCCAAAATTAATCATCTGCTGAGTCCCAAATGATTGATGGGGATCACATCCACAGATGTGGGAAAAATAGTCTTGTATAGTTACACCATAACTAAGGATTGAGGTATAACACAGTGATGTTAACCCACTAGATCAGTGATGGTGAACCTTTTAGAGATGGAGTGCCCAAGGAAGAGACCACACACGCCACACCCATGTGATGTCGCCTGTGTGCCTCCAGCAGTCACGTGGGTGTGACCACCACCCGTGCTCCCTCCCCCTTCTCCCATGGGTGTGCCCAACTCCTAGGAGAGGTGGAGGATGTCTGGTCACCTCACCTCACCCCACCACCACCTCCCAGGCAGAATTTCAGCCTCCCCTCTCGCCTCCCCATTGGTGCCATCACACTTGGCAACAGAGAGACCTCTGCATGCCATCTCTGGCACGCATGCCATAGGTTCACCACCACTGGACTAGATACTTCATACTATTATGTAGTTTACTATCACATGTATCTGAGAGATGGGTATCAGCAGCTGCAATGAAGCACTTGATTTTGTGTGTTTGGTTTTCTGAACTGAAGATAATGCGATCTGAGTTTTGCTTGCATGGAAATGGTTGTGCCTTACACATGGTCTGCTCAGTTCTACAGTTGCAGGGCATAAGTGGGATTTGGATGAAAAGATTCCAGGTCAGTTTCAGCTGTAGACCCAAGGGAGGTGAAGGACTGTGTCTATAAAAACTGTTTAATTGGAAGGCAGATGAGGGAACTGGGATGCAAACTGTGCTAGATGGGGTTACAGTCCCCTCCTGGAAACTCAGGTCTGAGGCTTTGGGTGTTCTCCTGAATGCAACCTTAAGCCTTGGTGCCCAGGTTTCAGGGTGGTCAGGAGTGAATTTGCATATTAAAACTGGTGTGCCAGCTGCCCCCATTCCTTGAATTGCCTGATTTGGCTGCAGTGGCACATACCTTAGTTACATCCTATTTGAATTACTGTAACACACTCTATGAGGGGCTCTCTTTGAAGATGGTTTAGAAGTTTCAACTGGTTCAAAATGTAGCATCCAGACAACTGACTGGGACCATTTATAAGGATCATGTAACACCTCTGCTACAATAACTGCATTGGTTACCAGTCTGCTTCTAGGCCCAATTCAAAACGCTGGCCATTACCTATAAAGCTCTATATGGCTTGGGTCCAGGCTATCTGAAGGACAATATCTTCCCAAATGAGCCTATTCAGCTCTTAAGATCTTCAGAAGGGACCCTTGTCTCTTTCCCATTGCCATCAGAGGTATGCTTGGTGGGGGACACAAGAGAGGACATCATCTGTGGCTGTTCTCAGATTATGGGATTTTTGAATGGAGGTTAGGCTGTCCCCCACCCTTTTATCATTCCTCTAACAGCTGAAGACTCATCTCTTCATCAGGCTTTTAATAATAACTGCATCTCTGGATGCTAGTTTCTAACTGAGTTAATGTTTGCTTTTTCAAAAATAACAATAATAATTTAATCCTCTTTATAGTCATTTAATGTATTTTATTTATTATTGTAATTTAATTGTTTTAATGTATAATTTATTGTGTTTAATTTGATGTTTTTAACATCGTGAGCTACCTTGAGTCTCCCACTGGGAGAAGGTGGCCTATAAATTCAATCAATCACTCAATCCTACTGCACATTATGAATCAAGTGATCTCAGATGTCTTCTAGTCAAATAATTTAAACTCTGCACTCAGCCATAAAAAGAATTAATAATCACCATCACCATCGCCATCTCCATCTCCACAAACCCACAAATAAGGACCATTTGGTCCTAGAGAAACTGAAGACTCTTCTCTGCAGTCCTTTCAGATTATGCAGTCTGTTCAGTATAATGAAAGTACAGCATGAAACCAACCATCACAGCTTCCACTGTACTTATACATCTTTGTACCTCACTTTACTTCCACAGTAGAAATCAAAACAGTTCTCAGGCCACCTCCCATTTGAGCACAGACCAGTTTCAGTAGAGTAGCTGCATCATATACCTTCAGAACGTGGTCTGGTCCTGCTGACAGTGTTTAAACCAATGACCTCATTGCCTGGAACCTTACCTATCCAACTTCCTGAACTTGCCTTGATCAAAGCTTCTGTGGCCTCTTCAGAAACAGAAGGAATCTAATAGTGAAGGATGAACAGACAAAAGAACATCTAGATCCGGGTGGGATGGGGGATTTGATTCTTAAGGGAGGCAATTTGTGGATGAGTTATTAACAATGAATAGCCTTTTAGGATTCTTCCATGTGAATAGGAGTTTATTTTTTGAATAATAAGAATTATATGTCACTGGGATGAGGGGAATCAGGATTTTAGCGGTGCTTAGGTGAAACATGGCCAAAACAAAAGGTTGGGAACCACTGGTCTTGATGTAAATAGATTGCAATTCCCTCTACTTGCTATGCTGCCTAAAGCTGTAGGGAGCTGAAGTGCAACAGATGGAGGGATACACAATACCAATTCAAAGCTCCGTTTCACAGTCAGCCAACCATGCCCAGTATAAAACACACCCAGTTGGCACAAACTGTGCCCAGTATAAATACCAGGATTTTAGTCACTGATCCCTGGCTGGTCAGCAGAGCAGTGGGTTTTGTCTCCTACCCTTTTAGATCAAGCCTTATTTAGTTCTAAATCTGGAAAAAGACAGTCATGTTGTAGTCCTTGCTCCCATCTTTTTAATACTCTCTTCAACGTCTGTCTTGGTTGGGTTACTATAACATCATCACAGCAAACCTCTTGTCCTGCTATGACCTTGGACTCAGAAAGAGGTCCCTGGATTAACTACAACACTCCTGGACTCACCAATGGAACATCTAACAAATACATGGCTGGGAAAAGCCTTTCTAAATGAATATCTGTTTTCTATATTTCAATGAAAATTTTGTAGATGGCTTACTGAGAAGAATGTTCTCTCCTTCTGGAGAGATCCACTCCTGTTCCCATGCCATGCTTGTTTTTCATTTCCTCTCCTACTCTCATCTGTTCTTACTCCTACTCACCCCACCTACAGTTGAAAACAGAAAAGTACAACCATCTATCATGTGATTAAGTCAGGATTCTCTGTCCCTGTGCCTGAGTGGCAGAATCTGAACTCTAGGTTGGAGGCTGGGTAGTAGAAGACCTTTGCGGCAACAGGATCACCTGGATATGACTCAGTGTAATACCAAACAAGGCTTTGTTCTGCATACAATTTCTTAATCAGAGCAGTAGTGAGAGACATGGGACAGTTCACTGGGAATTTCTGTCTGCCCACAACCAGTGGAGGAAGGTTGGTGGAAGTGATGCAGGTGGCCAGATGCTCATCTTCTATTGGAAAAGATGACCATGAAATAATTCATGTTCCCCTCTTCTCATAAGATTCATTCAGCTGTGGAGCAGGTTACACTCCTTTGCCGTCTGAAATTGTTCGAGAAGAGAGAACTGTACTGGCAGAGATGCAGGCTCTTTGGGACAGGGATTATGCAATTCTGCAAAGAGTTCCCAAACATGAATCATGATTTATAAATCAGTTGCCAAGCTCATGATAAGAGACTGCTTTGCAGATTTAGAACAATGTAAGGCTCTAATTAAGGTTCCACCTCCTTCTTTCAGCATGCCACATTTCTTAGACAAGCGTTCATAAAAAGCAAGCCAGGAGAAAAGGCTTTCTCATCTGAGGAATGTGGTGGTGCTGAGCCCTTCAAACAGTCTGATCCTCTGCAACATAAATGTGATTTTGTTAAGAAGAAGAAGAAGACTACTGCAAAACAGGCCACAATCGAAAACACAAATATAACCACAGGTCCAAATCTTTATGTGTATGAAGTCAGAGACACAAGAAAACGCATGGAAAGGTACTAATGACATATTCAACCAAAGCTGAAGAGGGCTGGACAACGATTTTTATCTACATATCATATTCCAGTGATGGTGAACCTTAGCACTCCAGTTGTTCTTGGACTTCAATTCCCAGAAGCTCTTATCAACAAGTGTGCTGACTTGGGCTTCTGGAAATTGAAGTCCAAGAACACCTGAAGTGTCAAGGTTGGCCACCATGGTCACATACACATGCGTGCATGCTCACGTACACATCCCTTCCTCAGTAGGTGATATACCTGAAGTGCAGCAAACTCTTAAACATCCAAATCTTCACGGTAAAAAAGAGATAAATGAACTGCCCCAAACTCCTGGGATTCCAACATGAATTAACATGATTTGCTCCTCACAGGTAACACAAAGATCTGGACGTAATTTCCTTTGGACTTTATGCTTCTTCAAATTTATTGATGCAGTTCTTAACTCAGAAATATATAGTGCACTTTTAAAATGTGTATTTTAGATACAGTAATACCCTGGATAACGTTATGACTTGGTTCCACAAGTCATGATGTTATCCGATTAGGTCTCTTTCTTTTCCTCCCTGCCTTCAAAGCCACCACCCCCCCACCCACAGCGGTCTCTGCGCCTTTCCCCCGACCCTACTGCAGTTGCAGAGACTGCTTGTGTCTCTTTCCCTCCCTGTATTTAAACTACAGGGAGGGGGAAAGAGAGAGACGTGATTGGTTCTCTAGAGACCCAATCACGTCTCTCTCTTTCCCCCTCCCTGCAGTTTAAATACAGGGAGGGAAAGAGACACAAGCAGTCTCTGTGACTGCAGTAGGGTTGGGGAAAAGGTGCGTGCTTTTCCCCAACCCTAGTGCCGTCGCAGAGACCGCTGCGGGTTGGGGGTGGATTGGGTAGTTCTACCCAAACCACCCCACACCTGCAGACCATTGTCTCGGATAACACTAAGAATCATTATCCAGAATCTTTATCCGATGCAAGTTTTTCCCAAAAAACTTGCATCGTTATCCGATTCTAGCATTATCCGATGCAATCGTTATCCGGGGTATTACTGTAAATACATTTCTGAAGAAAGAATACTATAGACAAAAATATCAACAGTACATGTTTGCTAGAAAAAATCATTTAAATACATAATACATACGTGAATGCACAGCTTTAAAAACAGAGAAAACAAGATGGAATATATTTATGAAGATAGAAAACTGGCACAAATAGAATATAAACTATTAACTCCTCACTGGGAGAGGGGGCTCAGCACAAAAAGGTGGCTTGGCACTGAAAAGTTTGAGAACTACTGACTTGAATTTACTCATTCACCCCTGTCCATGGGTAGGCTCAGATTCCCCTCCCCTAAAAAAATCTCCCCTTCCTGTATCGTCTTAAATAATTGGTGCAATCTTATTTGTGCTTTCATTAAAGAGTTGCCCTGCAATTTGTGTTTTCTCATGTGAAGCCTTCTGAGTGTGAGAAGCTACAGATTCAAACAAACTAACAATCAACAATCATTCCCTTGCCAATCTCTCTTAATCCTGAAAAAGTGAAATTTGTCCTGAGTCAGTGGAAATCCAGGGCAGAAACTTCCTGTTTGTTAGGCCAGGAGACAGAGGTGATTTATGTACCAGCCACACTAAAGAATGAACTTCAAACTCTATTTCATCCGTGTACTCCCCCACTCTTTTCAAAGTTCCTTTCCAGGCATACCATGCATTTCCAGAAAAGTGAGAAAGATGGCCAAAACAAAACTCCTTTGTAGGAACTTTTACCTTTTTGATGTAGCTTTTGAATTTAAAAAATAAGAATAATTAAGATATTCAAATTAGTCTGTTTGGCCACCTGCCTTCCTTCAGGCATATCCCCTTGGGAATGTAGATTTGAGAAATAATCCTTTACCCTACTGAGATCATGTATGTCTTACTTTCTTGTTTCCACTGCACAAATCTAAACTCAGCTACAAGTCTCCCAGGACTGAATTAAATACAGTCAAACCTTGCTTAACGAATGCCTCGCTTAGCGAAAAATCTACATAACGAGTGGGCATTTCAAAAAAACATTCCGACTCACATAACAAAAATTTTCACTATGTGAAACGGACTTTCTCTATGGAAAGATTCGCATAACGAAATTTTTTATGGGAAAAACTCACATAACGAAAAAATTTCGCTATGCAAGTTTTTCCATAGGAATTTTCATTATGCGGAAAAAAACCTCGCATAGCAAAAAAAACTCGCATAGCAAGCAGCCTCGCAGAATGAAATATTTTCGTTATGCAAGGTTTGACTACATGAAACTGACCTAGACTTTCTTTAATGCAAAAATGTGGTATATGCTCGAATAGAATTTAAGATGTTTAGGTTTCAAAGTAATAACACTCATCACATGCCTTCAGCAGTTCTGATCATGCCCATGTCTCTTTGCTTGGATATAGTTGGTTATTCTCCGTAAATCATGCAGCTTCCATTAGTCTGGTTACAAAAAGACTCACACAGTTCTTGGCAAGTTGATGGAGACAGTGCTGTGTGGACAACAGTGTGCTGGGGAAAGATTATGGGTGAAAGATCAATAACGGTGCCGGCATTTAAAAATCTGAGCATAGCAAATGACTAGGTGCCTTGTACCATTCCCCTCTGGTTTTCTACTGTGGTTTCCCTCTCTTTGCAACAATAAAAACAACTTGTTTTAAACAGGGGAGAAGAGATTGTTGTTACATACTGAGTTCCCAACTCTATCCAAATTCAAATTTCCTAGCATAACCATGGTTAAAATAAGACGACTTGTGGCCATACATGCCCCACCATGGTATAACCTAAGATCAGGAAAGAAGTAGCAAAAGAAGGACACTCGACATCCTCTGAATGGATATGAGCCTCAAATCCGCTGGGTCAGATCCAGGAAGAGTTTTATTGCAAGAACAAACATTCTGGAGGGTATACAAAGCCAAGAAAGTGGTTTCATTTTGCAAAGTCCATGGTTTGGTCAGGACATAAAAGAAGAACTGTATAACATGATGCAAAGATGCACAGCTATCTGTTGCTACCATGCATTCACACAAGCGCAAAGACATGCACTAAGTTGAAGGCAAGGTTTAAGTTGGTTCCATTTCCAGTGATCCTGTGTAGAACTAAGGGAGGGAGACGAACACAAATAATCCCCATTCCATTCAATTTGATCAGCAGAGCCATAACTAACCATGACTAGCCTTATCCTTCACATCCCTGCTTTTCTCCATTGTTTGAAAAGAACTGGGAGCTTTGGGGAGTAAGCACTGGGGAATCATGAGCATGGATGACATTGGACAGCTTGCCATTCACAATGACTGGTCCAATTTGAATTGATAAACCCTAACCCGTCATTTCCTATCCAAACAAACTCACCACACTCTATCATCACTTTCTATATGTGGAAAGCAAAATGGGAGACATTCCTACTTACATGTAAACTGCGCATGAGGAAGAATTTTGAAAAAACAGAATTCTGGCTGAAATGTAAAATCTACATGCAAGCAGGAATGTTTCCTGTGCAGATTTGTCACTTCCTGCAAAGGAGGGGAAACAAGCTAGCTAAATTACTCTAAGCATGATAAGCTTTATCTAGGTAGGGAACAAATAGTTAGAAATGTGTCCTTTTTCTAACAGTACAGTCTGTTGCTGCTACTGCTTCTTTTGTGTCTAGGCAAGACATGAAACTGCCAAAATGAAGGTACCTCTTGGTGAATTCATTCTGCAGTTCCATTTGCCTGACCCAGCATGAGAAAGATTAGCTGGCAACACAAGGTTGCCATTACCAGGGTAGGCCTGACTGTGGTTCAAGAATACCACAATCTTCAAGGAGGCTCTAGTGTGCTCGGGATTCTAAACAGTATACATATTTCATATTTTTTGTTATGCCCCACAGCCTGGGGTACCTGCCTTGCCTTGTTTCAATTCTGATCATATCACTGCATTTGTTCCTCTCTTCCCAGCAACCCCATCAAGAAAATCTACTTCCACACTGCCATTAGCAATGTGCAAGCAGGACCACCAGAAAATTTTGGAGACACTGGTTTGGGGAGAGGAGTTGGAGGTCACAGGCTACACACTCGGCTGAGTTACTGCATACACCAAATACAATGTAATTTTCATGACATCAATTCCCCACCCACCTATCAAATCTCACACTACTGATATAAACACATGGCCTCATCTGCCATCTTTTAAAACCACTAATTCATACAATAACTTTCTGTCTTCTAATTATTTTTCTTCAACTCTTATTAAAAATTCAAACCAGGATCCAAAACCATTATCAAGTTCTCTCTATGTTTCTTTCTTTCTTTCTGCTACTTCTTCATCTGTTAAATGCCTTAAGTACTAATAAGATCTGAGTAAATATTTCATTGCTCTTAATAATTCAGCTGTCACACTTTTCAACATTACGCAGGCCAGAACCTTGCATCATGTCTCGTACACTTTGCAAAGTGTATGAATGTGAGAGGTAACATCCAGTTCTTGGAATTATAAAGCCATTACAGTACAGTAATACCTCATATAACATTAGTATCGAATAACACTAAAATCGCATAACATTAAGGAATCTGGGGGGAAGAATTGCATCAGATAACATTAAGATCCTATGGGATGCTTCAGATAACAACCGCTAAAGCCTGTGTGGTTACAATGTATCTCTATGGATCCCATAGGATTTTAACATGCATCAGATAACACTAAAAATCATATAACACCAAGACTTGTGGAACCAGGTTTTAGTGTTATATGAGGTTTTACTGTACTTGCTAAAGTGGCAAAGATGTCATTGTACAGCCTTACTAGGCACTAGTAACAGCCCATCACACCAAAAAGATACGAAAACCACGCCTCAGACATCAGTCCTGGGATACTGATTATGTTTTGCATTAAGCCACAACTTCATACTACTGCCCAGTGTGAGGCGTTCAGAAAGCAACTAACGTACTTAACATTAAGGCATCTTGATCCAAGCTACCAGTGCAGCTCCTTATCCTCTGGAGAAAGTGAAGTGCCATGGCAACCTTCAGAACCTGCACACCACAGAGACAAAATCTTCTCACATCTACACTGTCAAGTTGAATCATCCTTCTGCACTAGCCCTCCCTCTGTATATCGTCCTCCTCCTCAAAATTCCTTTTAAGACACTTCAAATCTTATCAAATTTTTAGGAATTAATAGATTCAAGAAATTCAGAGAGAGGAGGAAGTCGATAGGTAAGGTGAAGATTGGACAAATAACAGCACAGCCCAAGTACTATAGATTTCTTGGGTTGTGGGTGAGAGTGCAATTTTCCACCCATGGGAGAACACCTCTACCCCTCAAAGATGAAAGGGACGGGAAAGGAGAGAAAGGATAAAAATTGTTTCGGAGAGAAGGTTCCTTAATTTCTCAGAAATTCAGCAGGTAAGAAATAAGAGAGGCTCCAAAATAGAGTGTACCTCAAGATCCAGGCAGACTGATAGTTCAACCAGTTGATCAATAAACAGGAAATGTAGACATGAAAAATAAATCATGCAGCTTCCTATGAACCATCAAGGAAAACTCCACTTCCTAGTGAGAACTAGACATACACCCCACATACACATAACACAACCAAGACTTTCTTCTGGTTAGCACCCCATCATGATGTATTAGGAATGAATATTCCTAATGTCACACATGCTCAGGTAGGAAAGATGATGCAGCTACTTATCAGCCTGTGGCAATTTAACATGAAGAGCAACTAGTAAAAGAGGGTGGGTGGGAGGGTGGGTGGGTGGGTTTCCTAAAACTGAGATACAGTATAAGGGACTATTAGAAAAGCCACTCCTAGGGTCAAAGACATGGGTGGTCTATAAGGCTGAGAAAAAGGTCCAGTGTATATGGCCCAAAATGGATTCCCTACTATCACTATCTCATTAGCATGTGGCACAGTGTCACCAAGACATAGCTTTCTGTGCTGTGAACAAGCCAGCATGGTGATTTTGAGGTTAATGTATTCTGAGCCATCCCAGAGGTTGCAAGATGGGGGATTCTGCTGCAGCCCTATGGTTCTCCAGCTTCACAAAATCCCAGTCTGTGTTTACAGTTCCTTTTATAATTTTAAAAAATAAATCAGAAAACACTGACAATAGATGAAATACAACTAATGTACAGGGAGGCATAGATACCCAACTGGTGCAGACTTCTTTGGGGAAATTATCCCCAAATGTTTCTCAGCTTTTCTGGTTTTGATCTTTTATTCTTTAAAAAAAATATTATTCCATAAACAGACCTCAGCAGTGGTTTGTGTTTCATCTGTTATTTATTTTTTGTTTGAAGAAGGAGAAAGATGAGCTAAAGATCCCAAGATTCTTAAACACACTTCCATGAAGCCAGCTGTTACAGCAGAAGATGTATTATTAGTGGAACCATTCCAACACTGACAGAAAGAAAAGAAAACCAAATTTCTAGTGACACTGACAGTAAAATTCTGTGTACATATACTCAAAAGTAAATCGTCTTGTGTCAAGTGGAGCTTACTCCTTGGTCACTGTATTCAGTATTTCAGCACGTGCTCTCTTCTGAAAAAAACAACAACCAGTAATTCATCTGTCCACAACTCATCCCTCTTTTCAAATTAGGGCAAGATGATGCTTTGGGGAAAGATAACATAGTTAATCACTGTGGCACAGCATGGGAATAGGTAGGGTTTCTGCAGCTCAAGGTTTACTGATGACCTAAGACATCGACCTGTCCCACAAGAGCAAACCGAGAGGGCACCCTCCATATACCATCTGTTGGGGAGGCACGCCTCTCCAGCACGAGGGAAAGAGCCTTCTCGGTTTTAGCCCCAACATTATGGAACTTCCTCCTGGTAGAATTAGGCCTCCAGGCCCAGCTGCTACTGTTTGAGAATTGAAAACGTGTTAGTCTGTATTTCAAGCATATCAGAGTAAACAAAATGGGAAAAAACGTTATGGCGCTTTAAAGACTGACTGCTGTATTTTAATGTTAGCATTTGTGGATCAAGTCCACTTTGTCAAGACAGAAGAGTGGAGGCTTCATGGCATCAATTTATACACATCAGGTACAGGATGATTAGCATAACAGATAAGTATACAAATCAATGTGTTTTTTGAATTGCAAATGGTTAATAAATTGACGCAAAATGGACACTGGGCATTACACATTTGCTAATGATTTGCACTTCAGGCTAGCATCTATTGTGTATGTGGCCCAGGCCAAACACCCAATTCTTCCTTTGTTCTGAGAGGTAGCCTGAGGCTGTGGATAAGAATTCTACTGAAGTACGGTACCGGTAGTTTAAGTAAAGGTGGTATAATATAGTATACAGTCAACAGCATAGCAACTCTTCCATTTCAGGCTTCTACAAATTCTACATGTGGCCCCCAGGGTATTATAACAGCCATGATGCAGGATCTCTCTGGCTCACCTTGGCTTACTGAATCTATCATTCGGATGCCAAGAAATGTTTTAGCACCCAGGTTTTTCCTTGTCTGGTGTGCCTGTTACTAGGGAAAGCACTACAGCAGTATAAAATATATATTACAATTGAAAATTGATGTTTGTGTCCCAAGCGATTGCAGCCCTGAGTACATGTGGCCACCAAGATATTGACAGGGACAGGGCTGTAATTTGAATATTTTATGGAGAACAACATCAAAATGTTCCTACAAGCCACTGCCACCCAACACAGAATTCAAATAGGTTGCTCCTTTAGTGCTAAACATTACTCTGCCACATCATGAGAGCAAATAGAGCTATGTAAAC
This sequence comes from Furcifer pardalis, assembly GCA_030440675.1. NCBI lineage: Eukaryota > Metazoa > Chordata > Lepidosauria > Squamata > Chamaeleonidae > Furcifer > Furcifer pardalis. The sequence continues at coordinate 61,901,562 of CP126893.1, read as the reverse complement.
TATAATGACAATCTTGGAACTGCAGAGCTGAAAGGGATGCTATTAATTACTGAGTCTAGCCCCTGTGAAAGGGGCACAGTGGGGAATCGAACTCCCATCCTCTGGCTCTGCAGCCAAATACATAAAACACCCAACTATCCAGCAGTTCTTTAAGGAAAGCAAGGGATTCTTCAGCTGTTATTGGACTGCCAAATCCCATAAATATTTGCCACACAGCCAAAGATGAGAAAAGTTGGGAGTTGCGATCCAGTAGCCAATGGTAAGGCACAATTTGCCTGCTCTGGTGTAGTGTAAGCTCAAGGGGGAAATAAATGTTTTGTACTCCAGGCTAACTGAATCCCACACAAAACAATGCCAAGCTGTGTAACTTAAATAAATACTGTAAAATGTACTGGGTGTATTGTGGGCATTCCACAATTTTTCCAAATAGTATTAGGGTCTTCAGGGCATCCCTTTTTTTTAGCACTCCCCTGACATATCAGTGGAATGCAAGAGTTATATTTTCTCAGTGATTTAAATGGGTTTCACTCCTTTGTTAATGTGTATAGCATTGCAATCCAAGTCTCATTTCTACACAGTCTTTTTGTGACGACAGCTGATGAAGCAAGTTTCCCCATAATAAAGTGCCATTAACTTAGAGGCAGAATATTTATTCAAGGTGTAAATCTCCCTTGTTCAATGTATGGCACCCCCCTGAGGTTGGGAAAAAAAATCTGTCTATGCCAAATGCTGTAAACAAAAGTAAGGAAGATCAACCAATCTTCTCAGTGTAAGGGATTTTTCTGTTCTAATCTTGGCAACTACTTTATAACGATGGTACTCATTAACCAGAACTAGGTTAAGGCCAGAGCACAGGCATCTTTGGCAAGCATGTTAAAATCCTCGTATTGGGACCAATTGTAGTGCAGTGGCAGATAATACATTTAGTCATGTTATTAGAATAAATGTAGGAGACTATAAGCCAATTTGGTCAGATGTTATATGTTACAAAATGTACAAGTAATACCTCGGATAACGCTAAGATTTGGTTCCACAAGTCTTGGTGTTATCCGATTTTTAGTGTTATTCGATGCATGTTAAAATCCTATGGGATGGATCGGATAATGTTAAAGCTTCATAGAGATACATTGTAACTGCACTGGCTTTAGCGGTTGTTATCCAAGCCATCCCATAGGACCTGAACGTTATTCGATCCAATTCTCCTCCCCAGATTACTTAACGTTATGCGATTTTAGCGTTATCCGAGGTATTACTGTACTGCATTTTATCATCACAGTACAGAGAGAAGACACAAATCAAAACCAGACTTGATTAATCCTAGCTATAGGTCCTATCCAGGTGTCTGGAGGCTGTGAGGGTCTGGATGGGGGACAACGGGCTACAACTGAATCCTGTCAAGACTGAAAGGCTGTGGGTAAGGGGTCCTGCATTATCCCAGAAGTTACCACCTTTGGTTCTGGATGGGGCTCTTTTGCCTCAGACAGACCTGGTGTTTAATTTGGGGATCCTCCTGGACTCACGACTCCTGCTCAAAGAGCAGGTGGCAGTCGTGGCCAGGAGGTCTTTCACTCAACTTTGAGTGATTCGCCATTTATGCCCGCTCCTTGACCAGGACTCCTTGTTTATGGTCACACATGCTCCGTTCACCTCCAGACTAGATTAAAATGCGCTATACATGGGGCTGCCCTTGATGACCATTCAGAGACTGCAACTGGTGCAAAATGCGGCTACCTGTGTGGTGATGGAGTGTGGGCGTTATGCCCATGCCTCACTCCTGTTGCAGGAGCTGCATTGACTGCTGGTGTGCCCCCAGGTGTAATTCAAGGTGCTGGTGATTACCTTTAAAGCCCTACATGTTAGTGGACCAGGTTACTTAAGAGACCACGTTACCCCAAGGACATCAGCCCGTCCCACAAGAGCAGATCGAAGGGGCTCCCTAATGGTTCCATCAGGTGGAGAGGCTCGCCTCTCTAGCACTAAAAGGAGTGCCTTTTCGGCATCTGTCGTGGCCCTGTGGAACCTTTTGCCAACCAAGCTGCGCCTCCAGGCAGAGGTGTGGGGTGCTGCAGGTGGGGCAGCCCCCCACCCTGGCTGGCTTATATGAAAGGCGGTTCAGGTTTTTAGTTTTAGTTTTAATTTATTGTGGCTTTCGGGAGGGTATTTTTAACGGTTTTTAAACGTTAAATGTTTCTGTCATTTTATTGTTGTGGGGATGTTTTATATCTGAATGTTTTTATGGTGACTGTGAGCCGCTCGGAGTTGCTTCGACGAGGGGGTGGCAATAGAAATCCAATAAACAAACAAATAAATAAATACTTCTGCTTCACATTCATCAGCATCATTGACCTTCCAGTCTCAAAGGGCGGCCACCACCACTATTTTAGAGTCCAAGCTCAAAGCATCACTGCATGATTTTTACATCTGACATAGTTATTTTCATTCTACATGTTTATGTTTTTGTTTTGTTCTGGTACTATTACCAAAAGTTTAGGATGCGATAACATATGGCTAAGCATATGTTAAGAAAACTTACATAGTTACTAGCCATATGAAACCATTCTCTAGTCATTCCTGCCAAAGAAACGACATTCACCGAGAACCCCAATGCTCTACAAATACATACACAGTTTAGGGTAATTCTGTTACTTCAGAATGGTTACTTCTTCCAAGAGTCTTTGAATTAAAGAAACAGGCTGAGAGCAAAAGACGTTAGGCAGAAAGGGGAAGCACACATGGGAAAAGTACAAAACCAATATACAGTAAAACCTCATATAACACTAAAACCTGGTTCCACAAGTCTTGGTGTTATATGATTTTTAGTGTTATCTGATGCATGTTAAAATCCTATGGGATCCATAGAGATACATTGTAACCACACAGGCTTTAGCGGTTGTTATCTGAAGCATCCCATAGGATCTTAATGTTATCTGATACAATTCTTCCCCCCAGATTCCTTAATGTTATGCGATTTTAGTGTTATTCGATACTAATGTTATATGAGGTGTTACTGTACAGTACTTTTGTTCTAGGAATATGGTTTCCCCTAAGCCGGTTTAAAGGAGTTCATTCCATGTTACAAAACATTACACAAAACAGAAAAATATAGAAATCAGAACACCAGCTGGTATCTCCCAGAATATATTCCAGAATGCAATGGAAGGAAGGTGGTATAGTCCAAACCACATCCCACATTGATTTACTAATTGCAACTTCAATATCCAGAGGTTCCGATGGGAAACAATATCAGTACCTTGTTAACAGGGTACTCCATTCTCCACAATACCTTTTCAATCTCAGCATTATAATTTTAATAAAAAGCAATCCAACATCAAAGGAAACAGGAAAAACGATCAAAAACAAGGCAGAAAGTGAGAGAATGAGAATGTACCAGGACAAACAAGCTGTGAGAGATTGAGAATGCTCAAGGAAGCAACAGAGAAGATTTGCTTATCACTGACAGGATATACAGTACCTTAAAAAGACCACTTCACTACCCCTTCCCATCCAGCACACATGATTTACCAGTACAGCAGATCCAAGACCAAAAAATATCTCTCAGAAAGAAGACTCAGACAGCATTTGCTCTTGAAAAATGCATCACGAGGGTTACATCAACTTACATCAACAAATAATCCTCCAAAAAACTGCTATTTCTGCAATCAAAGTGAAAGAATTTTTTTCCAGGATCGTGACAGGTTTTCTTCCCAACTACTCAAGCACTTCACAAAAACTTCAGTGAATGACAACTTCAATTTGAAGCCCAATCAAAAACCCAAGCAATAAACAGGGAACCTGGACAAACAATCACTTGTGCAACATTGGTGCTGCCCTAAGCATGGGGCTAGAATGAGATGGCAATGATTGCCTCTCTGCCACAGTGTGGTTTTCCAAAGCACCTGTCAACCCTTCCCCCCTTTCTGATTCTTACTTGTTAAGAGGTGTAACCCTGGCAAGATATAAAGTACTTCTGCCCCAAACAACAGAATATACACCAGCAAAAGACAGTCATCGGATTCTATAGCATTGCAATATTATGTAGCAGCAGAAATCCATTTAAGGCAGGGAGGCACATGCATTTTTAAGCAGGCGTTTTTGGTTCTCAAGTTGATGAAATAGAATCAATCACAGAAGCTCAGACACATTACCCCTATAATCCTTATAGCTTTACGAAGGACCATGGAGCATTGCTCTGGGCAACGGACACTGCTTTCCCCTTGGAGAGGTTTATGCTTTTTGAAAAGCTGGAAGAAACAGTTTAAGTACATACTGTACATACATGCATATCTATTTTTATACAACCTTATACACATATGTACACATACATACATATCTGTGTAAGTATAGATGGAGACATCCATTCTTAATATAACATCATCCCTAGATTTAGCCCAATGTTCCCCAACATTTGGTTTTTGGACTTCAATTTCCAGAAGCCTACGTCAATCCCCCAAAACACTGATCAGCCACTATATTGACTTAGGCTTCTGGGAATTGAAGTCTCCCTGTGGGGCGTGGCCCCCACACTGAGAACCACTGATCTAGCTCTCTCCCCCCCCCCCTTACTACTCCTACCAAAGTTAAAGAATATGCAATTGGTGGACTTTGCCCTACCCACTGAGATGCTGCAAAAATTCCATCCACTTGTCAATCTGATAAATAAGGGTGGCATAGGAACCCTGAAAACTGATAACACTTTATTATAAAGATGACACCAATAGAACACCTTTTCCAACCATAATACTCCATGAGGCTAATATTGGAATAAGACATTCACTTTCCTCCACCCCCACCATTCTGGCTGGTGTTATGGATCAAATGTTTTTATGAACAAGTATTATAGCAGCCAAAACTACTTGAGTTCATGGAGGGGAGATCTACTCCATAGCACAACAGGGGGGAAATCAAGTGACAGCACTCCTCCAAACCCTACAATAGCCTCCATTACCTTTCTTCACAAACATACTGCCTGGAATTCCCTCAACTCCAGCATATCTCTCCTGATTGTTTTGCTTAAACAGCAAACTCGCTCAAAGAGCAATCCTGTGGAACACATTATGCTCTTTAAGCGAGGTACAACTGTACAAGTACATCTACTTACAGCCACCACCCTCTCACGCGTTCCTACCCGTTCCCCATATGTCATCTCTCTCACTGTCAAAATCTGGGTTGCAAGCTCCTGAAGATATAGAACTCTCTTTTTGCTTACATTATTCTGTAAAAAATAACAACTCTGGGTACTTTGATGGTGTTGTATATGCTACAATCAGATCTCATTATCACTGATATTATACATCACAGCATTTAATCACAGCTATCCATTAGATTAAAATAATACTAATTAAAGGATAGTCAAGGGTCAGTGTACTACAATTCACAAAGTAATGGACTAGGGCTCAGGGTTTGAATGGTAAACTCAGGGTAAAATAATGCCCGCATAACTAAAAAAATCCATTCCACGGAGCTCTTTGCTATGTGTTTTTTTTGTTATGCGGTTCCCTATGGGAGATACCCCACATTAAAAAAATGTTCGTTAACCACGGTTCCCATTAAACAGGTATATCCTGGTTACCAAAGTATCTCCTTTCCCCGCATAACCAAAGTATCGCCTTTCCATAACTAAGGCTTCGTTATGCGATTTTTTTTGCTATGTGATGTTATGTGAGGTATCACTGTATCTCACATATCCTGAAGCTTCCACTCTCTTGGAAATATGAACAGATGAAGAAGACATCAGGTAAAATGCTGTTTGTGGAAGTTCTGTGAAATAAGGCTAATGATATCATTGGCCAAGGCAACTTTGAGAAATTTAAACATTTACTCCTTCCACTTCTGGTCCCCATAGGTCCATGAGTAATTTCTTTCACTGTCGGGAACCCAAATTGTCACTACTGGCAAAAACATTATTTTTAAAAGGATTTTGTGTACAATTCAGCTTAATTTGCACAAAGCTGATTTTTCTGCCATGTTCTCATTAATATCATACTACCTGGTGGGGCACGGAGATTTTGCAGTTCCTTGTTGTCACCTGCAAGGATGAGGCAAAAGGGGACTTACATCTCTTGTCTTTCCCTGTACCATAGATTTGGCCATCCTCATTTCAGACATTTAAGCCCAGCAGAGAGCTTAACCTGCTTTAGCAAAAAGAGCGATTTCCTCCCTCAGAAAGATTGTTTAAGATCATCATCAGTTCCAGAAACATAACATCCCAGTTCTTTCCAACAATATGTCTCACAAAGGGCTCAGCCTACAGTTTCCCCAACAAGCCTATTAAAATGAATCACTCTCACTGCAGCTCATGTTATCATCATCATCATCAGAATCAAAGACCACAGTTCCAGGCTTTCTTATGCCCCCACCACCTCCCTGGATGAGGCTTTTTACTATGGTTTCCTCCCATCAATTATTGAAGTGGATGATTTATTTAAAAGAGCAACTCTGTGCCTTGATGCATACAGACTTGGCAAGGAAATTCTTGCAGGTCTGCAGCCATTAGCAGACATATCGACCTTAAATTTGTAACTGCGGTGAAGCTTGCAAAGATGACTTATGGACCAAAGCAACCCTGCTTGCATACACAATGTAGGTGCAAGGGTGAGGACAAGACTCAAGGTGAGATAAACAATGCTGCTTTTGACCTTACTGTCTCCTCTGGCAAGATACTACTAGTCCCGCAATTTACTCCAAAAATGAAGAAAATAAATAAAGATTGCATAACATACTCTCCTGAGTTAATAAGATAGAGTTCAAGAAGGATGAGTAAGTTAAGGTTTTGACTCTTCTTTTCCCCCTTGCCCTCATCATTCCCCCTACACCAAAAAAAACCAAGAGGCAATATTTCCCTCCTAATCTATGGTTGTTGACATGCAGCTGTTGTAAGAAAAGGGCATCATTTACAGTTCTTTTATACACCACATTGTCTGACTTTGACATACACCACACTTTACATTTTCCAAGGCAGCAAGCCTCACTCAGCATGCTACAAAGTCCCTTCCCCTGGCAACAGCAACTGGCATCTCATATAGGCCAAAACAGTGGATTGTCCAGGTTCAACAAATTTATAACAGCTAAAGGTCACCCTTGCTAGAAAGCCGGGTGTATCCGACTCTAGAGTTCGGTGCTCATTTCTGTTTATAGCCAAAGAGTTTATAGCATCTGCAGACATTTCCGTTGGCATGTGGCAGGCATGACTAGACACTGGAATGCTTCCCACCAAAGTGGGAAAGCAATTTCTTGCTTTTGAACTGCTAGGTTGGCAGGAGCTGGGACAGAGACAGAAGCTCACTCCATCATGCAGCACTCAGGTCTTGAGCTGCTGACCTTGCATTCGTCAAGTTCAGCATCTTAACCACTAAGCCACCGCAGTCCCAAGGCAACAAGATAACAGCCACATGTTTATTTGAGCTCCAATGTACTATTTGAAACATTATTGAACGATGAAATCTGGTCCTTCTAATACAGTGGTGGTAACCTTTAGCTCTATTTAAACTGTCAGAATCTCTGACCATTGGTTACACAGGCTAAGAGGGTGTCTGAGAGCTGAAGACCCAAACATCTTTTGGTTGAACTAAATCTTCCATCTTACTTATAGCTATGTCAGCTGGGAATGATGGTGATAGCTGTGCAAAGGTTTTCCAAGGGCACCATAGGGGTGATGGTGGTGGAAAGCTGAAGTAGAAAAACTGCTGGCATGTTTCAGCACAAAACAAAATTCCTTTAGGTAAACCTTTCCCATTATCACTTCTTCCCCTCTTTCTCTTCTGTACGATTGTCAGGTAATTCCTTCCGGGGGGGGGGGGAGGCGGAATGACAATTCTGGGTTAGTAAAAGGCAGATACCACCCTATTTTAACACACAGCAGACAAAAGAAAAGGAACACTTACAGAAAGCAGAAGCCACTTTCAGCGCCTGCAGGAGTTTACTACTCTGCTGTATGAAAAGCATTCTCCAGCATCTCCTTTATGGCCCTCAACAAAAACTTAAATCAAAAGTCTGTCCTATAGATCACCCTTCCAGTTATTTATCGTCATCAGCTGCTACTTGTATCTGAGCATACATTTTTCCTGAAAGTCATTTTCTCAATTGATGGATGTGTCTCTGGTGACTCAATAAATTGATCCTAGCATGAAACATGCGACCACACAAATTATAGTGCATAGGTGGTGGAGGGCGTAGCTGTGTTTGATGAAGCTTCCATGCTTGTCGCTTAGCCTCTTCATGTCTGCAGCATTCTCCTGTGAAGTGATCAGTAGCAGCAGAGATGGTTTGGTGCCAAAGTGGGCAATCTACGGCCGCTGCCTCCCAGGTTTGTGGGTTTTATCTGACACCTTCATGGTTTGTTTCAGCTGGTCCTTATAAAGCTTTAAAGGAGCTCTGTGAGGTCTTGTACCAGAGCTAAGTTCCCCATAAACAATTTGACAAGGAAGCCCAGAACCATCCATACAGTTGACATTCCCTATCCATCTAACATGAGGACCTATGATGGAAACTTCAATGCTATTGAGTGTTCCTTCCAAAGGAAAAAGGAGATTCTCTCGCTGTTGTTTCTGGGAAGAAAAATGTATATGCCTGGAAGTATCCCTCAGGGGTTCCGTGTTTACTCCCTGTCTACCTACTCTCAAACAGCTGGTAAGTTGTAAATGTCCACTGCAACCATGCCTGCTCTTTCCTCAGGGCAGAGAGGAAGTGTTTGGATTTTACACTCAAATCTGGACACACAATTCTCATTATATTCAGCCATAAATATTTGATCACAGGTTTTGTCATTTTCATTTACAAGAAGATGAAGAAAATCAAGAAATGTTGAGACGGGTGCCTTGCATTTCCACTGCCCTATTTTTCAAAGTACAGTCGTGAGAAAAACCTATATTCCTGTCAGAATTGTACCACTTTTCACAGCTGGAGGTAGTTCTACTTTCCTCCAAAACCAATTAATCCAATAAATGATTAAGGACAAGACCTGAAAAGCTCAGAAGCAAAGAGCAATTAGAAAGAGGATGTAGCTAAATGAACCAAACTGTTACAACAGTTAATCACTATCTCCCTTCTTGCTAGAGCCAATTCCAAACATCTTGAACAATGATATCCCCATAGTGGTCAGGAAATAAATTCTTGATTTATTTGAGAGATCAGAGGAGGAAAGGAGATACAGTATTTTCAATTACCTGTGTATATATTTCAAAATGTCTTGAAACTCCCATAGACAAAGTCTCCCCAGGAAATGTAAATGTATAACACAAGCAAGTAAAGGCAAATTCACAAGAAACTCAAAATCAAGTCCAGTTTAATTTCATAAAACACTCCACATATTATAAAAGCTGAACTGGGCTACAGGAAACAAAGCATAGTACAAAACGCATTGTGAAAATTGGAAAGAAGATAGGCAGCATTCATCTGGTGATGATTCCTAAACTACCAGGAGTAGGTGGTGCTAATAAGGGAGCCCTCTCTTACATGGTTATCCTCCCAAATTCTGGATGAAAGAAAATGGCATGAAGAACCATAAAAACAAAAAGCTCTGAAAGCTTTAACAAACAAAAATGTAGGTACATTTCCTTTATTTTCTTTAACCTTAAATGCCAAAAAAGTTAATAAAAATAAAAAGTGAAGTACCTGTACAACCTAGCAGTTCGAAAGCAAGAAATTGCAAGTAGATAAATAGGGACCACTTCGGTGGGAAGGTAACAGCGTTCCATGTGCTCCGGTGTCTAGTCATGCCTGCCACATGACCATGGAAACGTCTGCAGAAGCAGACAGTGCTGGCTCTTCGGCTTAGAAACAGAGATGAGCACTGACCCCTAGAGTCAGATACGACTAGCTTTCGAGCAAGGGAAACCTTTACCTTTACCTTTACCTGTACATATTCTTGGCAGTTGTTGCTATACAGTGGAACCTCAGTTAACAAACAGCCTGGTTAACATAAAAATCGCATAACAAAAGAAAGTCCATAAAAAATAGTGGCTCAGTTTATGGATTTTTTTGGAACGGATTAATTGGTTTTCAATGCGTTCCTATGGGAAACCATGTTTCAGTTGAAATATTTTTGTTTTCAATGCATTCCTATGGGAAATTGCAATCAATGCATTCCTATGGGAAATTTGGTTACGGTAATTTTCGCTGTAAGAAACATCCTGGAGAATGCATGAATTACGTTAACTGAGGTTCCACTGTGCACTGGTCACTACAGATCAGGAGACCTGAATCAAGTTGATCAGATACCGTAGTGGGCTTACTCAGCAACCTTGAGATTGAAAGGGAGTCATTTAGAGTTTATCTGAATAATCTACTGTTGCTAATGGCTGGATGAAACTGCAATCTTGTGCTCGCTTGTCTGTCATCTTGCTTGACCACACCCCTTCTCCCGCCGAGCCCCTGAATTTGGTATATAAAGAACATCCCTGTAAGTTTCATTCTTTGTCTGATGAAGTGGACTTGATCTACGAAAGCGAACAATAAAAATATAGCAGTTAGTCTTTAAAGTGCTACTGTGTTTTTTATTTTATTTTATTTATTTTGTTTTGTTTTCTGAGATGCAAGAAAATAGCACATTCTGACCCAGATAGCCAAATTCCCTTAGCAAGGAAGCCACCAATATTAAGACGCTCCTGCCTCTCCCCGAGTCTTTTCCACCTTGGCCCGGGGAAGGAACGAACTGCCCCAGCTGCGGCCAGTGAGGACTCGCCCTCGCCCTCCCTCAGGGACCTCCTTCCCATCTCGGCCCGGAGGCCGATAAAAAGACCAGCGGCGAGGAAAGGACACTCCTGCCTCTCCCCAGGTCTTTTCCACCTTGGCCCGGGGAAGGAACGAACTGCCCCAGCTGCGGCCAGTGAGGACTCGCCCTCCCTCCGGGACCTCCTTCCCATCTCGGCCCGGAGGCCGATAAAAAGACCAGCGGCGAGGAAAGGACGCTCCTGCCTCTCCCCGGGTCTTTTCCACCTTGGCCCGGGGAAGGAACGAACTGCCCCAGCTGCGGCCGGTGAGGACTCGCCCTCGCCCTCCCTCCGGGACCTCCTTCCCATCTCGGCCCGGAGGCCGATAAAAAGACCAGCGGCGAGGAAAGGACGCTCCTGCCTCTCCCCGGGTCTTTTCCACCTTGGCCCGGGGAAGGAACGAACTGCCCCAGCTGCGGCCGGTGAGGACTCGCCCTCGCCCTCCCTCAGGGACCTCCTTCCCATCTCGGCCCGGAGGCCGATAAAAAGACCAGCGGCGAGGAAAGTACGCTCCTGCCTCTCCCCAGGTCTTTTCCACCTTGGCCCGGGGAAGGAACGAACTGCCCCAGCTGCGGCCAGTGAGGACTCGCCCTCCCTCCGGGACCTCCTTCCCATCTCGGCCCGGAGGCCGATAAAAAGACCAGCGGCGAGGAAAGGACGCTCCTGCCTCTCCCCGGGTCTTTTCCACCTTGGCCCGGGGAAGGAACGAACTGCCCCAGCTGCGGCCGGTGAGGACTCGCCCTCGCCCTCCCTCCGGGACCTCCTTCCCATCTCGGCCCAGAGGCCGATAAAAAGACCACCTGCAGTGGCGGCGGTGGTGAGAGGATTTTTGGCGGGCGTACGTTATATTTGAGAATGTTTGATTATATTTGTATTTGTATTTGTGATATTTACTATTTGTATTTATGATATTTGATTATATTTGTAATGCTGGATGGAATTTTTGCTATTATTATTTTGTTATTATATTGTGATATATTTTTTCCCTCATATTGTATGTTATTTGTGTCTTATGTTAGGACTTTATTGTTTGACTGTATATTAATTGTGTTGTACACCGCCCTGAGTTGGTCATACCAAGTAGGGTGGTATAGAAATCCAATAAATAAATAAATAAATAAATAAATAATAAATAAATAAGACCTCCTTAATGGTATCTGAAACGATGCAATCAATTGGTGCCTAATAAAATTCTTTGCTACAGTTTAAAAATATTTTTAGGGAAACTATATGTTATAAAATTACTATGCAGGTGAGATCTTCCTCACTAGAATGAAAATGAAACTTACACTGCAAACAATAACCCACAACAGCTATTTACAGACTTTCTAGCAGAAGTCTCCACACACTGACACATAGGGTACAAAGCCATGGAGTGGAATCCAGGTTCTACTTTGGAAGGACTCTTTCTCAAATATGCTTATGTTTGACCCACCACCACATACAATATAACTTATCTGTTTATAAGGGTCTCCTGAGCCTTTAGGAACACCTCCTTAAACCTAACTAAAGGCTTAGAGGGCCCTAATAAACAGCCTATAGGTAGCTTTAAGAAGGTGGGGTTGGGGACTGCAGTGGCTTAGTGAAGACACTGAACTTTACAACTGGAAGGTCAGCAGTTTGGCTATAAGCAGAGATGAGTCAGATACAACTGGCTTTTAAGCAAGGGAGAACTTTACGTCAGGAGCGGTTGCTATGGAGGGGATGGAACAGGAAAGTCTGCTTCTGCCCATTAAATTCACACTTAGATCCACCACACTGTCTACTGCCACTAAGCAGCACACAGCCACACACTCAAGGAATAGGATGCATTTGGTATGCAGCCAGCATATTACTTAATAACTGCCTGCCATCAAGTCAATTCTTTCCAGTGTTTTCTAGGTATAGATTACTAAAAAGTGGTTTACCAATACCCTCCTGTCTGTGTGCTCTGGGATTGTATAGCTTGTCCAAGGCTACAGAGCTGAGGTTTTTCCCCAGAAGCCATGGTGGGAAACCTAACTCCCAAACCCTGGCTCTGCAGCTGGCAATTCAATTCAATGAAGTATCCAGCCATCTACCAAGTTACTTACTGTCCCTCTTTTACAACTCTGAAGATGAACTACTGCAACATCCTCCATGTGAGAAGCCATATGGAAGCTTCAGCAGATATAGAACATGTTCACCTACTCCTTGTTGGACCAATGGAGAAGGGTAGCAACAGATGATTATAAACCATACTCCTGGTGCAAACACTGTGTCAGGCACAGGTTAGGATGTGCATTTTGATCCCTATGCAGTTTGAGAACAGATGTATACCTTATATTACACCTGGGAGCAACAACCATGCAATCTTCCCATTGTTTTCATATACAGTATCATGTAACCATTTGGATTTTTAAAGAAGAACAAGGAAGATCTCTAAGGAAAAGGCAGGACTGAGCACCTGTTTTTCCTATGGAACAAATAAAGGCCAGCGCAACCCAGAAGTCCACAATTAGCCAAGATCTGGCCCTATCATCATTCTGAAAAACTAATTACTGTATAAACAATTCTTAAGAGCATTGCATGTTCAACAAAACACAGGCAGAACATGAAATGAGAAATGTGGCATCTTAATAAGCACTTAGGTTCAGGAATTCAGTGGCCAAGGATAAATACTACACCCATATTGTCCTTGACCATTCATCTTCTGCTGGCAAAAAACAACAACTGTACTTTCCCCTATCCTTCCACTTCCCAAAAATGTCCAGTGTCTTGCATTCCAGCAGTCCTCCTGGATGAAGATATTCCAGATGAAAGCTGGCTATGAGTAGGAATCCTTCTGGATCAATTATATGAGAGACTGACAAGGGTAACCCCTTGCTGTTGGTCCTCTTGGATCTCTTGGTAACCCTTAATAACATCAATTACAGTATCCTCTGGACAGGTTTGTATTGGAGGCTGGGCTTTGCCATGGCTCCAATTCTTCCTGGACAAATGTGTCCAGAGTAAAGCTCAAGGAAGAACTGTCTGATTAATTAGTACAACAGTACGGGGCACCCCAGCAGTCAATGATCTTCCTGATGCTGTTTAACATCTATGGGGCTGCTGGGAGATGTCATCAAGAGATAATAATAATTTAGTGTCAGAGATTACTCTGAGTTGAAAGGATTTTTGTGGGACACCCAAATGAAGCTCCTTTCATGTCCTCAAGTGCAGCTCTTGGGTATCGAAACCCGACCTTCCAGTCTCCAGCTCAGCACCTTCAAGGTCTGCTATCATCAGTATGTTGATGATACGCAGATCTATCTCTTCTTTTCCATCTCTGCAGTAAATACCATCCAGAAAATGGAGGAAGGCTTGGAGGTGGTCATAGCATGGATAGAGGAAAATAGGCTGAAATTGAATCTGGATTAAGATGGAGATCATGATGTCTAGGGGCAACCCATCTCAGGTGGAGAGGATTTCCCAGAATCTAAGAGGCATCACTCTCCAATTAAAGGAGTGTGTTAACAACCCGGACATGCAACTTGACCAGACCTTGATAGGTGTCATCTGTCATCCCTTTTACCATCTGGAATGCATAGCCCAGTTCCACTCACTCCTGGACAGATGACTGGTAATATCAAGAATCAATTATTGAAATGCTTTCTACATGCGGCTTTGCTTGACACTGGTATGGAAATTGCAACAGGCACAAAATGCAGCGGCCAGTCAGGTTGTTGGTATTAGCTGTTTTGGCCATATCACTCTGGCCTTTGCTGACTACCAGTTTTGTTCCATGCCAGGTTCAGGGTGCTGGTTTTAACCTATAAAGCCTTCAATGGTTTTGGGCCATGTTATCTATTGGAGAGCTTCATCCTCAAGTAGAACACCCAGAGCACTTGGTCTAGTAAACTAAGGGTGGTCACACCTAGAGAGGCAAGAACAGCATTGACCAGGTCTAAAGCTTTCTTTGCCATAGTCCCCTCCCTGAGGAGTGAGTTGCCAGCTGATATTAGAGCAGGGAATCTCAGCCTACAGCCCTGGAACCAGATGCAGCCCACAACACAATTCCCACTGCCTTCACCACACCCAGAAGTGCCACATATGGCAGGCAGGGCAAAATGGCCGTCCAGCCCTCAAAGCTGTCTTAGGGAGCATGACCTGGCCCTCGGCTTGAAAAGGTTGAGAACCCAATGTATTAGAGCATAATCACCATCATTGCCAGAATTTAGAAAAGCATTGAAAACCTACTTGTTTCAACAGGTTTTCCCCTAAATATTGTTGATTGCCATGGTAGAGTATAAATGGTATTTCCTTATTTTTGAATATTTCCCAAATGCACAAGATAAATTGATGTGGGGCACATAGTTGTTGTTGTTGTACTAGTAGTACTATGGTTGATTGTTAATTTAATGTTGATGTTTCATTTTGTTGTTTTAAATGCTGTAATCAGGTGCCACAGTGGTTCAGTGGTTAAGAAGCTTGCCTTGTTAAGCTGGAAGACCGGCAAATCAGCAGTTTGAGACCTCAGTACTGTATGATGCATTGAGCACTTGTCACAGTCCCAACTCCTGCTAACCTAGCAGCTCATTATCATCTGACAATTTTGTTATGGGAATTTTAGATTTTTAGATTCAAGGTTTTGTGATTTTAAGATTTCAGAGATTTTAGAGTTATTATGATGTTTTATCGATATGTATGGGTTGTCAGAGTGTGTTATGTGGGGAGTGTTTTTTGTGTTGTAAGCTGCCAGGAGTCGCCTTGGTGAGGGGGCGGCTAAACAAGTCAAAATAAATAAATAAATAAATAAATAAAAGCAAGAAATTGCATGTAGATAACTAGGAACCACGTTGGTGGAAAAAAGATCTTGGGGACATGAACGAAGCTTCATTCGGGCATCCCCTGAGCGGAATTTCTCCAGCAAAAATCCTTTCAACCAGAATAATTTCTGGCACAAAATTATTATAATACTGTAATCCACTAAGATTGATCTTCTTACTAGATGGGTGGGATATAAATGTGAAAACTAAATAAATAATAAATAAGTGTGGGTCTGAGGGCTTGTTGCTGTGCCGTCTTCACCATTCAGCTGTTCACCAACAACTTGTGTTTTATATTCCTTCCCTTTTCTAGGTACAGTAATACCTCGGCTAACGCTAAGACTTGGTTCCACAAGTCTTGGTGTTATCCGATTTTTAGTATTATCCGATCCATGTTAAAATCCTATGGGATGGATGATAACGTTAAAGCTCCATAGAGATACATTGTAACTGCACAGACTTTAGCGGTTGTTATCCGATCCATCCCATAGGACCTTAACATTATTCGAGGCAATTATCCCCCCCCCCCCGATTACTTAACGCTACGCGATTTTAGCGTTAATGAGGTAAACGTTATCCGAGGTATTACTGTATTTCTTTATATCTTCCTTTACCATCCCAATTCATCATTCTCTTGCTTACAGTATTCTCTTAATTAGTAAATGAAACTGAAATAGCAAAGGTAAGATGCTTCTCTTTCGGCGGAATCTTATCTTCTTTAGGTTTCAAAACTATATAGCCCCGAATAGGATGTCTCAGAAGCACGCAGGTGCAGACACAAACACAGAGTTTGTATTCTAAAACCTCCAGTCAACATTTGAGCACCTCTTGCTGCCCCTTTCTTGCTTGCCCCTTTCTCTAAATGGCAACACTTACACTGACAGGATGCATACCTCTGGGGGCATCCATGGGACACTTCAAAAATAAGCCATAACAATGCTGAGAATTTCCACTTTGGGTCAGATCAGTGGGCCAGATAGGTGACTCTGAGAGACTCATCATGAGGAAATAATGTTGCTATTGATCCCACTCCACTTGGCAATTCTTTGCATCTGCTGGCAAGAAAGTTCAAGGAAATGCAATACAGTTGTACCTCGCTTAAAGAGCATAATGTGTTCCACAGGACTGCTCTTTAAGCGAGTTTGCTCTTTAAGCGAAACACCATTGTAAGGGACCAATGGGGGGGGGGGTTGAGAACCCCAATTTATTTGTTAAGCGAGTTTTTGATTGGTTTTATTTGTTAAGTGAAGTGAACATTCACAGAAAATTCTGCTCTTTAAGTGAGTTACTCTTTAAGCGAGCTCTTTATGCGAGGTTTGACTGTAATAGGGAAGAATCTAAAGGAAACTCAAGGAAATGAAAGATCTATCCCAGTTCAGGGGGGGGGGGAGAACAAAAAACAAGACAGGCAGATGCATATTGACTGACAGAGCTTCCTGCTGCATTAATTGTTATTAAGCTGAGATCTGGAAAAAAATTGTGATGGTTGAAGAAGCATCTTCAGATGCTCTGAAAAAGAAAAATATTGAGAAACAATAATCAGATTTTTTTTTTCTTCCTTGTGGGAAGCCAACCCTTGGGAAGCCCTCATCCAGTGTCTTCTTTTTGCCTTTTTAATCATAGCTCATCAAAGATGTCTGCTGGGTTTATAATTAGAGCCTGAAAAACAGAAAATATATGGAGATGGAAGTGGAGATGAGATGAGATGAGATGAGATGAGATGAGATGAGATGTACTATGGTATTTGTCACCATAGAACTAGCCACAAGCCATGCCACCATTTCCAACTCTATGGACAAACAATTTTTCCTGTTCAAAGCAGACGTTTCTCCGGGAAGGACAGCAAAATAGTGAAGCACTTTCATTTGGAAAAGACCTAAACTGAAGACAAGTTGTTTACTAAGATATGAACAGCCTCAAGAAACACCAGCCTCCTCTGCTTGAGCAAGGTAACATGAGAAAAAAGGTGTTTCTCTAGCTATTTGGATCCTAAATTGTTTAAATCAGCATCTTGCCCTGGGATTGGTAGTGAATTAAACAGCCAATGTAGGTCATTTAGAACTCATGTAATACAGATCAGTCTAGATCAGGCATGGTGAACCTTCAGCCTATAGATCTAATGTAGGATCCAGGATCCCTCTGAACCAAACCCAATACTCTGCTGGCTCCAGAAGGTGGAGATTCCATCTTGCCTTGCTCATAAGCAGGGAAAAAGATCAGAACAATAACCAAAGGGTATTGCAATCTACTGAGACATCCAAAGAATCATCAAGATTGCATCCCACTTCTTCACTTTCCAAAAAATTTGATCCACCACCAAGGTGACCAAGACTCTTTTACCACTAAACCTAGGCCAGTGATGGCAAACCTTTTAAAGACTAAGTGCCCAAACAGAGGGGCAGATTGAGCTCTGTGCTGGGGGGAGGGAGCAAGCACTCCCACTGGGCTGCTAGGCAGAGTGAACTCTCTACTGGGATGATGGCAGGCATGCCCACAGAGAGGGCTCTGAGTGTCCCCTCTAGCACATGTGCCATAGGTTCGCCATCAATGACTTAGGCCTATGTCTGGCCTGCAATGTTTAAGAGGAAACTACAGGTTCAATATAAATTAGGTGGACAAGAGAAATTCATTCTGAAAATGAGAGAAACTACATTCAATTGCTGTATGTTGAATTTGTATCAGCCTAAGCAGGACATGAGTGCAATATCTATCCCAGTCTGTTATCTCCTTCCAACATCTGGCAATGAAGAATGCTGCTTCAGCAAACAGAGATTAGTTATCCTGCTAACTAGCAGGCACAGATAGTACAATCTTCCATGAATTTGTTTAATCCTTTTGCAACCCTTTTAAAAGGAAATGGTAGCATGCTGTCAAGGAATGAATAGTGAGAAAATGACTTTTTAAAAAAGAAGTCTCTCATTCTGTATCACAGAGAAGACACTAAAATTACCTGCATTCATACAGCACTTCCAGGCAGCTCAAACATTTTTCCCAGTCAGCACAAACCTCTTTAGCACCTCCAATATCTTACACCCATCTCCAGCTCTGGCTACAGCCTCAGCCTGCTTGTCATATTAACTCGTCATGGCTGGTCCACCAACACCTTTGCATCCCAAGCAGTCTAAGAGGCACAAGGTTACCTTCCACATACAGTATCCTACTTCCAAAGAAAAAACAAATTTAAAAACCTGTCTGATTCCAAATAAGCTCAATCCTCTCCTCTGCCCCCCAACATTCCAAGCACCACTGTGTGCCTAGGCTTTTAACAAAGCCAGTGTTTGAGACAGATGAACACAATAAGCAAGATAAGGGAATCTTGTCTAAGTGGCAAGATTCCTACTGATGTGTTGGGGAAAAAAGGCACTGAACTAAACCAGAATGGTCAGATACTTACAACTTCTATTAATATTTTTATTTTTGTTGTTGCTCAGTGGCACAGTGGAGTCTGACCCTTTGCAACGCCATGGACCACCTGATCTTATACAAAGACATACTATTGTGAGAGCTAGACAATAAGGAAAGCTGAGTGCAGAAGAATAGATGCCTTTGAAATGGAGGAGAGTTTTGAGGGTCCCCTGGACAGCGAGGAGAACAAATAGGTTGATCCTAGAAGAAATCAACCCTGACTGCTCCTTAGGTCAAATAGTAAAGATGAAGCTAAAGTACTTTGGATATCAAATGGGAAGAGAGGATTCACTTGAGAAAGTCTTGATGCTGAGAAAGGTGGAGGGCAAAAAAAGGAGGGCGCTACTGAAAATGAGATGGTTACATGGTATTGTAGATGCAATGGGCACAGAGCTGGGTGGGTTGAGGAGGATGGTGGAGGATAGAGGTGCTTCTGGCAATAGTCAATGGGGTTGCAAAGGGTCGGAATCAACTGTGCGACTGAACAACAACAAATTTCAGAACAGAGTGGGGGGGGGGGATTATAAAACCCATTGACATCCTCCCACTTCAGCTAAACAAATAACAGATCAAGTTAGAATGTGCTAAGATTTCTAATTTCAAACCGCAATGAGTCACCCCGGTGAGGAGGGTGGTATATAAATACGAATAAATAAATAAATAACGTGCTGAGATTTCAAATCTCATTCACCCATTTTTATTGTAAAGATCTGAGTAATAGTCTGAAAGCCAGGGAAGAATTACACCAAGATTTTTTGATCATATCAACTGATTGGAAATTTCAGTGGATCCAAGTCCGCCTCTCCAAGTTTTCTATTCTCATAATTTCTTCCTTTTAAAATCCCAGATGAAGAAAAATAGGCTGCCACACAAAAGAAAGTCAAATATGCATGGCTTGCATGTAAAAACAAAATCACCGCAATTAACTGGTATTTATTTAATTGCATCATAGAGTTATTCATACTCAAAATTAGACACACAGTGTGCAACACATGTAGGTCTGTCATTCATTGTGTGCACATAAATACAATGTAACTGCAGTAACAACATAACTTTAGTAGGAAAACTAGGGACATATTTCTGACTCACAGTTCTGAGAACGTGTGGTTTCACAGCTGGTCAAAGTGGCACCTTGATTTGTACAATAAGCCAGCCAGATACAGCAGCAACTGATCACATGGTACATGTCACGTGATTTTTGCAGTCTACTGTTCCATTTCTCCCCATCAGTCCTCAGTCCCACTCAAGCCACCTCCCACTACAATGCCTAATCTAGGTCATTTGTTCAGCACATTGGCTGCTACTATTCCTGTAAACTCCTGGTTTCCATTGCCAGACCTTGCAACTGCAGAACCAGAGCCTCAAACACTCTTCTCACTAAGACACACACATGTGCCTCTCTGGCTAAGGAGCTGCCTGCTTTTACACACACAAGTCAGTCGCTCAGCAGAAGATTCTCTTTTGCAAACTGACGGACTATAAAGAAAGGAGAAGAAGTAACCTCAACTCATTATTTCAGGGGCACAGTCATTTCCCCAAGATTAGTAATGAGCCAAACAACAGAGGCATGGGGGGGGGGGAGGCATGCAAAATGATGGCTTTTAGGCATACAAGTCAAAAGCAGCCGGCTGTTGCTGCTACCGCTGCAATTAAATCCCAAAGATAAGGACGTGACTAGGATACTCAATAAGGCTAAGAGAACTCAATGGAAGGTGAGTTAGCAAAGGAACCATAGCTCCCCAGTGGCTCAGTGGGTAAAAGCACTGTGCTTGGGGACTGAAAGGTCAGCAAGGACATGAAAGGAGCCTCATTCAGGCATTCCCTGCAAAAATCCTTTCAACCCAGAGTAATCTCTGGCAGGAAAACACACAGCAAAAGAACCACAGCACTGAAACGAAATGCAATCTTCAGGGGAAGGAGAGATAATAAAAACAAACCCAGCCGTGCAAACCACTGAAGGAGACTCTCAATCATTATTCCATCAAGCACAGCTGCAAGGGAAGCCAGCCCTCCAGCTGCCAGCAGAAGGGAAGTAAAGATAGACACTTGTCCTCTCATGAGATGGGCAGAAATGAAGGATGCTCTTCCCATCTGGACAGCCTGCAAGCATGATACAAACAAGGCTGCTCAGTGTGTTGGCTGCTTCCCTCCTTCAAGCTGTCAGGGGAACACTGACAAATGCAAACCAAACAAATGGGTTGCAAAGTCCAATGAAATGACTACACTGAAGGATTCTTTTGAGAAGGGCTCCTATATTTCAGGACAGCTACATAGATCTTTCTCATCTCTAATGACCCTTCGTATTTCTTATGCCTCCACCCAAAATGCTGCATTATTTGGGGAGGGGTAGTGGTGGCAGCGGTGAGGAGACTCGGTACAGACTGCAAAACCTTTGAGAATTATACAATCACAACAAGCCCAAGTCAAGGGCTTGGATGCCAGCCCAGTCAGCACATTAGACCCTGCACAGCGCTCTCATGGCTCCAAACCAATCCTGGCACAGCTATGCCAGGGAAAATGAAAGATGCTCAGTGGCCCTACCCGAAAGCAAAGATGTACGTTGCTAAGGGGCGCTCAGCCATACTTGTTTCCAAAGCTGAATAAAAAACAAAACAGCTCTGTCAGGTGCCTAATGCCCAGCTGGTCCTTACAAACAGCTGAGATGAGCTTGGAGGCTCAAAGAAACACAGCCACCTGTACCTCTGCTTTTAGGAAAGCAGTACCTTGGCCTTTTTAACCCTCTTCTCCCCATGGTCTTGCCCAATTCCTCTCAATCACCCCAATAACACTGGATGTCCTATTGAGCAGAACAAACTAATCCAAGTGGTGAGAGGAAGGAGTAATGTGGGGCAAAGTAGGGGTGCGGTCAACCCAAAAGTGTGTTTCTACCAGCTTCTTTCCCAAAGGGCAACCCAGCATAAGCAACCATCAGACTTTACAGGACAGGAAGGATAGCTCGATTTGCTGTTCCCAACACAGCTTTTCCCATCCAGAGTAAGCTCTCAGGGGGTCCCTCCGCCTGCAAAATGCCATTTTGCTTCCCACGCATCCACAGATCTGGGGTTTCCTAAGCAACCACCCCTGGCAAAGGCAATGCCCAAAAGGGAAGCCCCAGTTATAGGCTCAGGTAGGTAACTTAAGGTACCAGGAGGGATCCCTCCTAAGCCACAGGAGAGCAAGAACCTGAGCGTTTCAGGCGCAGGGGGGGGCGTCTGGGCCTGGGCTAAGATAAGCCGCAGGCGTGCAAGGAGAAGCAGCCAGGCTGAGCATCCACAGGCGCCCAAGGTAACCTCCGCCGCCTTCTCATTGAGTGCAATGGGGAGCGAGGCGGGGGAAACCAGAGGAAACGTGCCCCGGAGCGAAAGGAGACCGGTGTGTGTGTGTGTGAGATGAGGAGGCCGGTGCTGTGTCCAGGCTCCTTGTTAAATATTTTCTTCCCCCCCCCCCCCGCAAAAAGAGGTGCAGTAATACCTCATATAACATTAGTATCGAATAACACTAAAATCGCATAACATTAAGGAATCTGGGGGGAAGAATTGCATCGGATAACATTAAGATCCTATGGGATGCTTCGGATAACAACCGCGAAAGCCTGTGTGGTTACAATGTATCTCTATGGATCCCATAGAGGATCAGATAACACTAAAAATCATATAACACCAAGACTTGTGGAACCAGGTTTTAGTGTTATATGAGGTTTTACTCCGTATCCCGGGCAGACGCGAGGGGGTTCCTCTCTCTTCCCGGGAAACCCCCCCTCTTCCCGCCATTTCCATCCCGGGCCGCGCTCACTCACCTGCCCACGGTCTGGTTGGCGAGCTGCCGCATGCGGTTGAATTGCTTCTTCATGGTTGCGCCGGAGAGAGGGCGGTGAGGGGTGGGGTGGGGTGGGGGGGCTCGGGGGTCTTGGTGGTGGCTGTCCCGGGTGGCGGACCAACCAAGGCGCTTACATGGCCCGTCCTCTGCGAGGCAGAAGGTGAGAGAATCGAGGGCGGGGCGGGGGGGGTGTTGGTTGGTGTTGTTGGGGATCTTTAGCACTGCAGCAGCGGTGGCGGGAAAGGACGAGCCCGGAGCAACCACATCGCCGCCGCCCGCATCCTCCTCCTCCCCCCCAGTGCGCTAGAGCTCAGGGCCCGTCGCCGGCCTGGACTGGTCAGTGCCTCCTGCCGGTCCCCGCCGCCGCCGGGCCGGCCATGCCGCGCTTGCTCATGCCGCGGTCCCACCTCGCTGCGCCTTGGGGCGGCCGGGAGGAGGGGAAAGGAGCCGCCGCGGCTCGAACTGCGGCTGCCCAGCCTGGGGCGCCGGGAGCTGTAGTCGCCCTCCTTCTCACGCCCGACGCGTTCCGACGTGCGAGGAGAAGGGGCGCTGTGGAGCAGCTCGGGCCGGGCTCCTGGGAGGGGAGAGGGTGGCGGGGCAGGACCCCCAGGAGGAGTGAGCGCTGGAGGGGTGGGGGGCTCTCTCGTTCGTTGTGGTCCGGTGACCCCAAAAATCACGAGCTTGGGGCTGAGGAAAAAAAGAAGCCTCATATAACATAGGTGTCATCATCATCATCATCCACACAGAGCTTCTGAGTGTACTTGACAATAAATCTATGCTCCAGAATGCAGTTACACTAACATTCCCGAACCAATTATATCCCATGTACCAGTAAAACCTCATATAACACTAGAACCTGGTTCCACAAGTCTTGGTGTTATATGATTTTTAGTGTTATCCGATGCATGTTAAAATCCTATGGGATCCATAGAGATACATTGTAGCCACACAGGCTTTAGCGGTTGTTATCTGAAGCATCCCATAGGATCTTAATGTTATCTGATGCAATTCTTCCCCCCAGATTCCTTAATGTTATGCGATTTTAGTGTTATTCGATACTAATGTTATATGAGGTATTACTGGTACTTGACAATAAATCTATGCTCCAGAATGCAGTCACACTAACATTCCCGAACCAATTATATCCCATGTACCAGTAAAACCTCATATAACACTAAAACCTGGTTCCACAAGTCTTGGTGTTATATGATTTTTAGTGTTATCCGATGCATGTTAAAATCCTATGGGATCCATAGAGATACATTGTAGCCACACAGGCTTTAGCGGTTGTTATCTGAAGCATCCCATAGGATCTTAATGTTATCTGATGCAATTCTTCCCCCCAGATTCCTTAATGTTATGCGATTTTAGTGTTATTCGATACTAATGTTATATGAGGTATTACTGTACTTGACATTAAATCTATGCTCCAGAATGCAGTTACACTAACATTCCCGAACCAATTATATCCCATGTAATTGATATACTGTACTGTATTTAGATGACCAACAACAGTATCAGGTCAGCATCCTTGGCAAGAGGCTAAGACGCTGACTGGAAGGTGGTAGGTTAGCAGGGGCGTAGCTACCGCCGTATCTGCCATATCAATTATACGGGGGGCCCCAACGTGCGTAAGCAAAAATTAATAAAAACTTCCCAATTTTTAATTATGATGAATAAATATTTCTTTTAATTTTATGCAAAAAAAAATTCTTTTGTGAGAAATCTTTACCCTTCCTAAGGGCCCCCAAGAAAATTTTTATACGGGGCCCCGCCAAGGCACGCTACGCTTCTGCCAGGAGGAGTAAGCGCTGGAGGATGGGGGGCTCTCGTTCGTTCTGGTCCGGTGACCCCAAAAATCACGAGCTTGGGGCTGAGGAAAAAAAGAAGCCTCATACATAGGTGTCATCATCATCATCATCAACCACACAGAGCTTCTGAGTGTACTTGACAATAAATCTATGCTCCAGAATGCAGTTACACTAACATTCCCGAACCAATTATATCCCATGTAATTGATATGCTGTACTGTATTTAGAAGACCAACGACAGTATCAGGTCAGCATCCTTGGCAAGAGGCTAAGACGCTGACTGGAAGGTGGTAGGTTAGCAGGGGCGTAGCTACCGCCGTATCTGCCATATCAATTATACAGGAGGGGGGGCCAACGTGCGTAAGCAAAAATTAATAAAAACTTCCCAATTTTTAATTATGATGAATAAATATTTCTTTTAATTTTATGCAAATTTTTTTTCTTTTGTGAGAAATCTTTACCCTTCCTAAGGGCCCCCAAGCACATTTTTATACGGGGCCCCGCCAAGGCACGCTACGCTTCTGCCAGGAGGAGTAAGCGCTGGAGGGTGGGGGGCTCTCGTTTGTTCTGGTCCGGTGACCCCAAAAATCACGAGCTTGGGGCTGAGGAAAAAAGAAGCCTCATACATTGGTGTCATCATCATCAACAACAACCACACAGAGCTTCTGAGTGTACTTGACAATAAATCTATGCTCCAGAATGCAGTTACACTAACATTCTCGAACCAATTATATCCCTTGTAATTGATATGCTGTACTGTATTTAGATGACAGTATCAGGTCAGCATCCTGAGACGCTGACTGGAAGGTGGTAGGTTAGCAGTTCGATTCCCGAATACTGCAGGATGGAATGAGCTCCTGTCTTTGTCCCAGCTCCTGCCAACCTAGCTGTTCGAAAGCAAGAAATTGGAAGTAGATAAATAGGGCCACTTCGGTGGGAAGGTAAACAGCATTCTGTGCACTCCGGTGCCTAGGCATGCCTGCCACATGACCACGGAAACCTCTGCAGAAGCAGACAGCGCTGGCTCTTCAGCTTTGAAACAGATGAGAACTGACCCCTAGAGCAGAAGCGTAGTGTGCCTTGGCGGGGCCCCGTATAAAAATTTGTTTGGGGGCCCTTTGGAAGGGTAAAGATTTCTCACAAAAGAAAAAATGCATAAAATTAAAAGAAATATTTTTGCTTATGCACGTTGGGGGCCCCCGTGGCCCGGGGGCCCCGTATAATTGATACGGCAGATATGGCGGTAGCTACGCCCCTGCCCTAGAGTCAGATAGGACTGGCTTTCGAGCAAGGGAAACCTTTACCAGAATGCATTTACACTAGCATTCTAACCAATAACTGTATATCACATATAATTGATATATTTTGATAACGACAACACAGTATCAGGTCAGCATGCTTGTTAAGGGATGTGGTGGCTCAGCGGTTAAGAAGTTCGCCTTGTTAGCTGGAAGGCCAGCAAGCTGGCAGTTCGAGACCCAAGTCCTGCATGATGAAATGAGCGCCTGTTTATGTCCCAGTGCCTGCCAACCTAGCAGTTTGGAAGCAAGACATTGCAAGGAGATAAATAGGGACCACTTCAGTGGGAAAATATCTTGGAGATGTAAAAAGAGCAAGCATGCTTGTCTTCTGTAATGAAGTTTGGACAGAATCTAATTTGCTTAATTCAGAGTGGTCTGCCAATCTTAATTAAGACTTATAAAACCGTCTCTTGATTGGCATTTTAACATTCTGTGGTTTGCACCACAGTATGTAGCTGGCATATCAGAAAGCAAAAAAACAAAAACTCTGCAGCACTAAAGACTAACTGCTATATGTGAGCTTTTGTGGACCAAGTCTACTTCATCAGACATAGGAGTGAAATAGCAGGTATGAGCTTATATACACCAAATACAGAGTCACAGAGTGATTAAATCGGAATGACAGATAATCATGCAAATCAATATAGCGCCTATACTTGAGTATAAGTCTAGTTTTTTAGCCCCCAAAATGAGGTCCAAAAAGGGAATTCGACTTATACTCAGGTCAATGACCCTGGGGCCCCCAAAACCACAGTGGTGCAAATTCAAACATACAGTAAAAAAAACCCCACTAATACAGTACTACTGTAAAAACTAAAAAATATGCCCACACAAATTCCTAAATTAATTAAGTTTACCATATTTTCATGTATTTTAATTATTGAAACTCACTAGCAGCTGCTGAATTTTCTGTAGTTGATCCTAGAGAATAAAGAGAATAGAGAATAAAGTCTGGGTCACCGGAGTGCATGGAATGCTGCTACCTTTCCTGCCAATGTGGTACCTATTTATCTACTTGGAATTTCTTGATTCCAAACTGCTAGGTTGGCAGGAACTGGGACATAGATGGAAGCTCATTCCATCATGCAGCACTCAGTGATGGGCAGCCAAAAAATTTACTACCACACTGCGGGGGGAGCCGATGTCATGAGTGGAGCCAACATCATGACATCATGATGTCATGGGCGGAGCTGATGTCATGACATCATGGGTGGAGTCAATGACATGGGCAGAGCCAAAGTAAAAAAATACATAAAAATACATAAAAATACAGTACAAATAAAAATACACATAAAATTACAAATTAAATAGACATTAAATAGATATAAAATACATATAAAATACAAATTAAATAGACATAAAGACACATAGAAATACAAATTAAATAGACATAAAAACCACATAAATACACCTTAAAATACATGTAAAAACACATAAAAGGACACTACATATTCCACCCACCCACCCCACCACCAAACACAAACCCGAGTCATTTACCCTGGGGAGCAGGCGGCAACAGCGATGGTGCAGTGCAGCGTGGCCTGGCACGGCGGCGGATTGGCCTGGCACAGCCTCGCCCGGCCTGGCACAGCAGCGTGGCCTGGGTCGGCGGAAGTGCAGCCTGGCCCGGTAGTGTGCCGCGCAGCCAGGGCTGCTGCAATGACGGTTGGCAGCGGCAGCGGCGGTCACTGGTCATCATCGTCAAGTCGCAGTGGTGGTTGTCGTCGAGTCACGGCGTCAGGCAGCATCCACCGGTCAGCAGCAGGGAGCTGTCGGTCGGCGCAGCAGTGATGGTGAGTCGCGTCGTTGGTCGTTGTCGTCAGCTGCTGGTTGTTGTCATCGAGATGCTGGTAGCCGGCGGCGGCAAGCCACTGGTCAGCATGGTGGTGGTCGGTGGCAGCGAGTTGCAGCAACAGTGCGGCAGCAGTCAGCATGGCGGTGGTCACCGCGGCAATTCATGGAGGCAGTGCTGGGTTGCTCCCAGTTCAGACCGGTTCAGCCGAACCGGTAGCAAAAATCTGGAGAGGATCACCGGGGGGGGGGGGGTAGTAAACCCCCAGGCGACCGGTTCGGTCGTCTCTCCGACCACCCTTCAGATCGCTGTGTCTGGGGGGTGGCTTCCGGTAGAAGCCGCGCAGCTTCGACCCGAAGCTACACCCATCCGCAGTGATGCAGCGATGGGTGGGTTGAGGGGGGTGTGTGTGTTTATTTTTATTTTGTTTTGTTTATTTTATTATTTTTATCTATATTTAATTTTTTTCTTTGGCCTCGCCCAAAATGTCATGACAGTATGACGTTGGCTCCACCCACGACATCATGATGTCGGCTTCGCCCACACTGTGATGACGTCACTGTGTGGTAGCAAAAAAATTGACAACCCACCACTGCACTTAACGTTGTGTGGTGCACATTATTTCTCAGATTCCTTGATGTGCAGTTTTAACATTGTGCGGTGCACACGTTAAGCAGGGTATTACTGTATAATAATATACAGTATATTGAAAATAAATAAACTCCAAGCAGTTAGCTAGCAGAGTAGTGGCTATCTTTGCATTTATTGTCCCCCTCTTCAGCGTGAGAAGTGTGTTAAATGTATCAGGTACAGGGCTGGAATAATACGGTACTATTGAAGAGAGTATGGTATGGAGGGTTCAGAGTTTGGAAATAATTGTTTACAGGTAGCATAATTATAGTTAACTAATTACTTTTGGATAATTGCCAATTTATTTGCCAATTGTTTTGACTGTAAGCTGCCCTGAGTCGCCTCGGCGAGTGGGCACCAATATAAATCTAAATAAATAAATAAATTTAAGTAGTTATTACAAATCACTTTTAAGTTTTTAAAGCAACACCTAGGATTTTTGGGTGAAATGAGTAAACCTGTTGCTTAGTGCAGTAAGTCACAACTAGAGAAGGCCCACTGAGTCAGTGGGACTTATGGAGTTGATTTACCAAATCTTCACTGGATTCAGTGGGTCTACTCTAACTGTGACTTACTATTGTAAGCACAGGCTTTCAACCATTGTTAATTTGAAAATGCACTTTAAATCATACTTCTGAGGCATATTTCTGACAGACATTTTTCAGGGTTTTTTTTGCCACTAGTTCATTGGTCTTTATTAACTTTCATGAATATGCCCAAAATGCATAATCAGAGTTAGCCACTGGAAGGAACTGGGGTGTGTTTTGGTATATTTTTCTTTTCTGACGGTAAAGGCAAAACCACAAGCTAGTAATATACAATGCAACAAATTATTGCCAAGAGGTAATGAGAAACACATTGAGGTTCTTTGAAAAGTTTGCGTTCCAAGGTCTGGGAATGTAGCATATGCTAAAAGTAAGCTACTCTCTTCTGCTGCAACTCCCATAACACTCCATGATGGCTTTAGCTTTGCTCAGGCTCATCCTATAAAGTAGCTTCACCAGCACAACAGGTTGAATATCCCAATTTATTCCACCAGCAAATCTGTCATAATGTGATATGTCTGGCATTGTTGGAGAGCTAATTCAATTTGGATTATCTGCCATATTCTATTTCCTGTCAGCAGACTAATTACAAGTATAGGACTGTGCTCTCTGTTCCATTTTAGGTTATTTCTCTGTAACAGCAAAGGAGAGAAGTCAAATATTAATAAAGCTATATAGTTCATGATGGTTTTCTTAATTAAATCTAAAATGGGCAAACTGAATTTTTAAAGGGCATACCAAAACAATGCTAGAGTACGGGTGTGTGTGTGTGTCTTTAAAACATGATATATTTTTTAATGGATGGGAGTAACTAGTGACCAACCATCAAAAAAAGAAGTGAAGTTAGGATAGGTATTCTGTCAAGACTAAAGTATGCATTTTGCTAAATACATGACGTGCTGATTTAAGATTTCTGTCCCTTTTCTTACAAGGTGACATGGGGACGGTATGTGCAGAGAATGGTTTTTAATTTCTCACTCTACAAGTTTAAAAATGCTCCCCAGGTATTAAAAAAAGAAACAAAGAAAAGACTGACAAGCAGGTTAAAGTCAATGAGATTTCATTTGAGAATACACTTTAGGGTAAAAAGACAGGAACTGTCATGACACACATTTACTATAACATGTAGTTTGGATATTTAGTGCTCAACCATATTTGTCTTGGGTTTTTGATCTGCAATTTCCTCCCCACATCTGCTGTAATTTACAATTATACAGTTCTTCTCAGTATATACCATAATTTTAGCTACAACAGACTATTGTTTCTGCTTCCTCTCTAAATCAGGATTGCAACTCATGGTTTGAAACTGGTTTCCAATTCTGATAAGTGAGGACAAGTGCAAACAATGGTTTGTTGATTCAGATGAAATAGCACACTATGGTCTCCCTAAAGAAACAATAGGTAACTTGCATAGGTGAGTGGAGGCAGGAGAAGTAGATCATGAGTTATAAGTTCTGACACATGACAAGTCATGGCTTTATACTAAGTGTGAGCCTAGAACTTGTGCATGTACTAAAAACAGTGTTTCACTCAAGAAGTTGGAATTGTCATTTTCAGAAGATTTATTTATTTATTTAGATTTATTATCCCGCCCCAATCAGGCGAACCTGACTCTAGATGGATTTCAATCAGTCTCTTAAGGCATACATACCTTCTAGCACCCACCAATAACTGGCAAATACACCAGTGGTGGGATGTCAAAAATTTTACTACCCCACCATGATGTCATCACAGTGTGGGCGGAGCTAACGTCATGATGTCATGGGTGTGGCCAAAGAATAAAAATAAAATAAAATAAAAATAAGGACACACACACACCGCTCAACCCACCCACCCACCCACACAACACAAACCAATGGTGCTTTAGGCTAGCAGCTTCTCTTCCTCCTCCCCGCTTGGGAGGACAGCAAGGAAGCCGTGCATACGCGCCGCCAAGCACTGTAGGCGTGCATGCACACCAAGTGCTTGGAGCACATGCCCAGTGGGGGAACCAGTGAAAAGGTAAGCCCCGAAGGTGGTTCCCCTCCAAAAGCTGCTACTGGTTCTCCGGGACACTGGGGAAAGTTACTACCGGTTCTGGAGAACTGGTGAGAACCTGTTACATCCCATCACTGAAATACACCCTGATCCAAACAACCCTTCACGGGCAGTTATGGGACCAAACTATTTCACACTAATTTTGACCTAGACCCCTTTTCTTTCTGTCTATTCAGCAGTAAAATACTCTTCCTCCTACTATTTTACAATTTAACCCACATACACATATTAAGCCATGTCTATCAAATAGTCCTAAATATTGCAAGATAAGCATTTTATGGCATGTGTGTATGGGGGTGAGGGAGTAAGATGATTGTAGAGTATAAACCTCAGACTAACTGACAGATCAAGTCCAAGAATATTTAGTATTTTCAGTAACTAATCTATATATTATCTATGCTGGAGTAATATGGTAGTACTGTACTTACTACTACAGCATATACTGGTATTTGTATATGTTGCCTTGAGTCACCCAGCAACCTCCTGCTACTTTGAAAGTAATAATTACATCTTCAGAGAAAATGGAACTGCCAACTATAGTTTATAAATGCCTGTTAGAAAGCCTCTGATGTCAATGAAATGAAACTGGAATAGAACAAAAAAAAAAAAAACAACCCTGAGCTTTCTAGTGCCAATTAAATAATGGAAATCTGCTCTAGATCCAATACCTAAAAATCTCATGAGACCTTGAGGTATGCTTGGTTCAGCAAAAGTGGTGTCAGTTTTATCAGACAATAGTTTATTTAGAAAGATATTGGCCACTTCAGTTAAATGATGCAATGATATACAGACAGTACCTCTTTGAGTCATATAATATAGGTATAATCAGTATACGTTCCAATCCCCAAAAAAGGTAATGCCAAAGAATGTTCAAATTATCAAACAACTGCGCTCATTCCACATGGTAGCAAGGTGATACTCAAGATAATTACAGGATAGACTGCAGCAGCACTTGGAGAGAGAATTACCAGAAGGGCAGGTGGGGTTCAGAAGAGGCAGGGGGACTAGAGACCATATTGCCAACATTCATTGGATCATGGAAAAAACAAAGGAATATCAGAAACAAGTCTACTTCTGTTTCATTGACTACACTAAGGCCTTTGACTGTGTGGACCAGAACAAAATGTGGCAAGTAATTAAAGAGATGGGAATACCAGAGCACCTTATATGCCTCATGAGAAACCTGTACATGAACCAAGAAGCAACAGTTAAGACAGAATACGGAATGACAGAGTGGTTTGGAGTAGGAAAAGGAGTAAGACAAGGCTGCATTTTGTCACCCTGCTTATTCAACTTATACACAGAGCACATAATGCACAATGCAGGGATGGAGGAATCACAATTTGGGATCAAAATTGCTGGGAGAAACATCAACAATTTGAGATATGCAAATGATACCACCCTAATGGCAGAAAGGGAGGAGGACTTAAAAAAGCTCCTGATTAGGTAGAAAGAAGAAAGTGCAAAAGCTGGCTTGGGACTCAATATCAAGAAAACCAAGATAATGGCAACAGGCTCTATCAGTCCCTGGAAAATAGATGGGGAAGAAGTAGAAGCAGTGACAGATTTTACTTTCTTAGGATCAAAGCTCACTGCAGATGGTGATTGCAGCCATGGAATAAAAAGGTGACTGATGCTTGGGAGGCAAGCGATGAGAAACCTGGGGTACATAGTGAAAAGTAGTGATATCACATTGCGAACAAAAATTCGTATAGTCAAAGCAATGGTATTTCCGGTGGCAATGTATGGTTGTGAGAGCTGGACCATAAGGAAAGCTGAGCGCAGAAGAATAGATGCCTTTGAGATGTGGTGTTGGAGGAGAGTTTTGAGAATCCCCTGGATAGCAAGGAGAACAAATAGGTCAATCTTAGAAGAAATTAACCCTGACTGCTCCTTAAAAGGTCAAATTGTAAAGATGAAGCTAAAGTACTTTGGACATCAAATGAGAAGAGAGGATTTGCTTGAGAAAGCCTTGATGCTGGGAAAGGTGGAGGGCAAAAGAAGAAGGGGGTGGCCAAAAATGAGATGGCTAGATGGTATTGTAGACACAATGGGCACAAAGCTGAGTGAGTTGAGGAGGATGGTGGAGGACAGAAGTGCCTGGCAGACAGTGGTCCATGGGGTCGCAGAGGGTCGGAATCGACTATGCAACTCAACAACAAAAATAGTCAGTGATGATATTTTTAAATTGGATGCATTCCAGCAAATTACTCCTGCAAAAATCCTTTTCTGTTTGTAGGTATGTATGGAATTTAATCCCTGAAATTTGAATTTAAGAAGCGGGCAGCACCATTGGATTTTACCTTTGCTGAAAGACTCATGCTTCATAGGTGAAAAATATAAGCATGCACCATTCATTGCTCAGAAGATCTTGTTATATTAGCTGCATATGAACTGGAATATTCAAAAGATAATAATAAATTAAATGTTTCTATGTATATAATTTGGAGGTTTAATCTCTAAATCAAACAACATTATATCTGGTCCTTGTCTGAATACAATGTATTTGTCTTCCTTGCAATCTGCATATACCTTCCAGATGTGAATACAAAGCGGCAAAGTGTAAATCTTTGCTGGACAAATACTGCCAAACTGCTGAATGTGATCAGGGGTTTTAGATCATAATGCACAACAGCATGAATTCTATTTTTTATTTCTGTTCAAATTAGAATGCTTTAATGACTTTTAAAAAGCTGTGCTAATTAGGCATAGCACATAAACCAGAATCAACATAATATATGTAGCTAAACGGAAGGAACAGTTCCAGAAGGAGAAAGTGCCCCTGCTTTTGTGTATAAGACCAAGACTGATGGATGAAAGAAAAACTGTGGGGGGGGGGGGAGTATTCATCTTCCAAATCAGTTCCCCTTCCTGTTGCTTTTGAACATTTCCAGAAGGTTAAGCAATGCTGCTTCAAATATTGTGGGCCATTTCCTATGGCAAACCCAACAACTGCATTTTCATTTCATGCTTAGGAAAGCACTGGGATGCCCACCGACAGAGTGACTTCAGTAGCTTTATGTAACAGCTTCAGGGAAATAGGATTATCTCTCGTTCACACATTCAGCTTGCCTGCAGCACAAGCTCCTCTTTCTGAAGTACATTCAGACATCTGGGGGAGAGAAATGAAATTGATGGTATTTCATTCCTAGGCTCATTGTACTAGGCACATGAACCTCACAATCACATAGATGCTGTTCAGGCTGAACAGACACCATTCCAGAGGTGTGTGTTTCAGTGGTCAGCAACTAGTTGTCTAGAGTTGGGCTGCTGGTTTTGTTTTGTTGTTTGCTTGGTTTTAACTCTCCCTTCCCAATTTTTATAATACAGTTGTACCTCGCTTAAAGAGCATAATGTGTTCCACAGGATTGCTTTTTAAGTGAGTTTGCTCTTTAAGTGAAACACCATTGTAAGTGACCAATTGTGACTTCTGTTGGGAAGGATTGCGAACCTCGATTTATTTGTTAAGCGAGTTTTTGGTTGGTTTTATTTGTTAAGTGAAGCGAACATTCAGAGAAAATTATGCTCTTTAAGCAAGTTATTCTTTAAGCGAGGTGCTCTTTATGCGAGGTTTGACTGTATCTATTTTTAGTATTGTAAGCTGCCTCGTCCTCTTGAAGAGAAAGGCAGGGTAGGTAGCTATGAATGAATAAATTTTCTACACACATATAATTGTATGTGTGTAGAACCCACTCCAGAGGCCGCAGTGGCTTATTGGTTAAGATGCTGAGCTTGACAACCAGAAGGTTACCAGGTCAGCAGTTTGAGACCCCAGTGCTACAAGACATAGTGACCTCCTATTGTCTGTCTCAGTTCCTGTCAACCTAGCAGTTCAAAAGCAAGAAGTTGCAAGTAGATACTGTAAATAGGTACTGCTTTGGTGGAAAAGGTAACAACATTCCATGCACTCTGGTGTCTAGTCATGCCTGCCATGTGAACATGGAAACATCTGCAGATGCAGACAACATTGACTCTTTGGCTGTAAAAACGGATAAGCATCAGGCCCCTAGAGTCGGATATGACTAGCTTCCGAGCAAGGGAGACCTTTATCTTTACCTTTACCTAACAGTTTGAGAAGAAAGAGAAATATCACTCATGAAGTTAAGCATAAAATCTGTTCATGCAATAGCAGTCCCATAGTGTGGATCTGTTGCATTTTGTGCATTGCTTTTATTTCCCAGTTTCATGCTTATGAAGGTGAGTCTTCCAGCACCACAATCTCTAGCCTCCCCCCTCCCCAATTTAAGATTGTAAGCCTTTGTTTATTTCCCATATTTTCAGAGCCCAGATAATATAGTGGGACATAATGTTCCTGTAAATGTGCCTAGAATTGTACTGTCTGTGTTAAACATGTTTCCATGGATCCATATTTGAAGGGCAAAGAATGAATGCACACAAACATCCTAATCCAGGCTGTGAAAACATGATTCTACTGAATATGCCTTCCTTCAATGTTTACATTTGTATTTGTGTTTTGTATTTGTATGCTATGCCAATGTTTAGTTATCAAAAATCAAGATTTTGTGTGCAAGAATCAAGGGGGCTTGAGTCTATTAGAAATATTTTGTTATCCTTTTATCTATCCTCACCACTACTAACACAGGTAAACAACAACCATATTGCATGATAAAAAGCAAGGACCAAAGGTGTATTGAATTATCTTGTCATATCATCATGTTCTTATGGAGACTTCAGCAGGTACAAAATGCAGCAGACAGGTTGGTGGCGGGTATTGGTCGGCTTGACCATATCACACCAGTCCTGGCTAGTCTGCATTGGCTGACCATGGTGCTTAGTGCCAGATTCAAGGTGTTGGTGTTGACCTATGAAGCTATGAATGGTTTGGGACCAAGCTATTTGAGGGAGCGCCTCTTCCTCAGGAGTTCTACCTGAAGCACCCAGGCATGTAAGCTTAGAGTGGTTACAACTTGTTGTTCAGTCGCATAGTCGATTCCGACCCTCTGCGACCCCATGGACCACTGTCCGCCAGGCACTTCTGTCCTCCACCATCCTCCTCAACTCGCTCAGCTCTTCTTTTACCCTCCACCTTTCCCAGCATCAAGGCTTTCTCAAGCGAATCCTCTCTTCTCATTTGATGTCCAAAGTACTTTAGCTTCATTTTCACTATTTGACCTTCTAAGGAGGAGTCAGGGTTGATTTCTTCTAAGATTGACCTATTTGTTCTCCTTGTTGTCCAGGGGACTCTCAAAACTCTCCTCCAACACCACATCTCAAAGGCATCTATTCTTCTGCGCTCAGCTTTCCTAATGGTCCAGCTCTCACAACCATACATTGCCACAGGGCATACCATTCCTTTGACTAGACGAAGAGGCAAAAATAAAAAAGCTATAACCACATTGAGACCTTTCTCTGCTGTAACTCCCCTCTCTGCAATGAATTGCCAGTGGAGATTAGAACTACTCCAACCTTGTTAACATTCTGGGCATCACTTAAGACCCGCCTTTGTCAGCAAGCTTTTTTAAGGCCTGTAAGATCATTAGAACAGTACAATGTTGACCTTGGACTTTTGGAACTGATATTACCTCTTTTTACTGCTGTGGATAGTGTTTTAATTTGAATACTGTCACAGCTTTAAGATTTTCTTTTTAATCCCATCTGGCTTTGTTCCCTGTGGTTTTTTCTTGTATTTTTATTGGCTATTATGGGATGTATATTGTAAGCTGCCCTGAGTGGTGCTCGCACCAAAAAGGCAGGGTATAAATGTGAATAAATAAATATTATTGATGCAGAAATATCATTCTTTGTCTATTAGAATCTATGTGGTACGGCAGTTATAACAATGTCTGTTCAGGCAGATACTAGCAGAATTACGGTAGCAACTGTGTCTCCTAGGAGTTCTGAAAAATAAAGCGTTCCACAAACAGTAGCCCGGTCAGGCTACTTTTCCTTGTTACCATTGCCAACCTGTTGCTTACCAGAGTTAACAGAGTTTTGCATTCAGAAAGAGGGGACAGCCAGGAATCTACTTGAATTGTACTGACAGTTTTTGGGTCCAAGAACAAGGACAGGTAAAATGAAGACCAAGCCAGTTGTGAAGGTAGAACCAGAAATCGTGGAATATAACTTAGAGTACACCCCAGACCTACGGTGTGAGAAGCAGACAGATTTGGTACCTGTCTGCCGTCACTGCAAATCATGCATATTGTCCTGGAAGATTTTCTCTACCCGTGAGTGGTTTGCGCGGGCTAGCCATGCTTCCAAAACACAATTTTTGATTGGGATCATTTATCGGTTCAAAAGCCAAGACCTCTTGAATTATACCTGGAACCTCCTAGGGACTACAAATGGCAAGGATTTCACCTATTCCCGCTCCTGTGTCACCTCCAGCTTGACATCCCCTTCTACTTTTGATCGGGCACTGACTCCGCAAATATTACAGCAACCCATGACAGATCTCTGGAGTTGGTTTCTAAATGCCAATTTCTGGACCAAAGCAAACTACACATTGCTTTTGCTGCAGATGTGTGACTCACAGTTGTTGCTGATGGTTGCTAGCATCATTCGTGACCTCTTAGGTCAAGGTAAGAAGACTATCATTATAAGGGAGGAAAGAGGAAATACTGCAATATATGGATGAGAAGGGGTAGACGAGAGGTTCCATCATCTCTGGCATTCAGCTAGATACTGAATGAATAAATGGGAAACAGGTCAGCTCCTTTATGATGGCATTTGTTTTGCTACAGAGCAGATGCACACAATCTGCTTAAATTGGTGGGTACAATTGGAATTTTAAGGAAATGTTATGGTTGCTTACACAAAGCTGGTGAGTGTGCCATGGACGGTATGGTCAATGACAAAATAATGATTTCCAAGAAGAGAAACAGGTTAAACAAACAAATGTTGCCACATCAAGAAAATACAAAATAGCTGTGAGATCTAAGGTGCAGTTAATTGTTGTTTAATGTACGTATGTACATTTTAAAAATGAGAATGGCAGTGACTTTGAACGGGAGCTGATCGCTGTCAGGTTTGCAGCAGATAGGAGTTGGGAAGGGGGTCAAATCCCCCTTCCTTCACCGATATACACTGGGCAAAAAATCTACACTGCATCTTTAATCAATTTTCATTGGGAAGAAATTTGCCTAGTCTAGTCCCAACAATCAGCAATCTTTTCCTTGCAGTTGCTATTTGCATATGAAAAAAATTGGAAGAGTTAAATGCAAATATGACATTTAGCATCATGTTTAGTTTGGCCCGAAGGAATGAAGAAAAAGTCGGAACAGGTAACTTCAGCAATAGGGTTAGAAACCAAGGGACATTGAAAAGCTCCTTCTTTTAAGACTTCCAGGGCAAGCCTGGAAAATCATTTGCACCACGGATGTTTTAGATGGCCTACCAGAAGGAAGAATCTATAAGGAAGGCTGAGCGCAGATGAATAGATGCCTTTGAATTGTGGTGCTGGATAAGACTTTTCAGAGTTCCCTAGACTTAAAGGAGAGCAAATCAGTCAATCCTAAAGGAAATCAACTCTAACTGCTCCCTGGAAGGACAAATACTGAAGTTGAAGCTCAAGTACTTTGGCTACCAAATGAAAAGAGGGGATTCACTGGAGAAGGCCCTGGATGCTAGGAAACAAAGGGAATAGAAGAAGAGGGCAGTAATGAGACAGTTAGACAGCATCGTTGATGCAGTGGGCAGACTCAAGAGTCTGCTGTGCTGTGGTCTATGAGGTCGCAAAGGGTTGAAATCGACTGTGTGACTGAACAACTTGTCTGGAATGCCCATCTATATCAGCTGTAAAAGTTTTGGTTCCCTTTTGAGGGGAAGAGAAACAGGCCCTTCAGCATGCCTCTCCCAGCTGAACAAGAAATGACCCTTTGAATCTTAATTGAACACTTTCCTTGATCATTGGCAGATGGGCAAAAGAAGTGAAATAAATCCCTCCCACATCTGCTAGTCATTGCTGAAGTGACACATCACTTCTTTTAAATTAAAAAAAAGTGTATGTGTGTAATTGCTGCAGTGGCTCTGTGGTTAAGAAGCTCACCTTGTTAGCTGGAAGGCTGGCAAGTCAGCAGTTCGAGACCTGGGTACTGCACGACAGATTGAGTACTCATCTCTGTCCCAGCTCTTGGGGACATGAAAGGAGCCTCATTTTGGTGATCCCTGAGCAGAGTTTCTTCTGCAAAAATCTTTTCAACTCAGAATAATTTCTGACACAAAATTATTATTATTGCCATTGAAACCACAGCTGCCACTTTAAGTTATCTGAAGGGCAACCTCAGCTGCATAGGACCACAGTTACTCATTCAGCTGACTATTCAGGTGATCTTCTGTATTGGGAACCAATAACCTGCTTGAAAATAATCCATCCTTGGTGGAAGCTCCATGACTCAGGGCAACAACACAGTAGTCTCATATGAGTTAATTCTGGCAGGCGCCCAACATGGGACAAGAGAATAGAGACCTACAAGGTAAATTCTTATCCTACCATCTTACATTGTCTTTTACTAAAGGTTTGTGTTTTCACCTTCAGTTTATAGCTCATGTGTGATGGTTAATTATTATTTTTTGTCCCTTCCAGAGAAAGACCAAGTACAACATGTTGCAAAGCCTCCGAAGGAGAAAAAGAAATCTGCCTCCCAGGTTGTCAGCCAACTTGCCTCTCAGCCCTCTGGCTTTTCTTCAGTTTTGGACAGCTGCAATGTTTCAGAGAAGAGCAGCATATTCGGTATATGCCACCTTTAATTTGGAAGACAGACAGACAGAGAGACAGATAAAAACAATCAATTAGCTAAGTTTCTAATTCACCTTAAAAAGCAGGCTTGGTGCAACCACCTGCCATGAATTTTCTGGGACTCTCATTTAAAGGAGACAAGGTAGATGGTGAGGCAAGGAACACCCACAGTTTTGTTTCTTTATTATTTTTTAATTGATTATATTTTTGTAACCTGCCCTTGTTCTGAGGATCTGAACAAAGGTGTATAGATGTACCCATTTCATATGCACAACAACCCTGTGTATTTGGTGAGAGTGAAAGATAGCAGTTGAGTAAAATCAGTCAAACCTGGCTCTCCCAGATCAAAGCCCAATGTTCTAACAATCACACCACACAAAACTACAAATCAAAACTGTTTTCATCCCATGGCAATAAATACAAAGCAGAAGAACTTGGCACCAGCAGGAATACAGCTGTTAATATCTAAAAACAGAAAACAGTGAGAATATGACTTGTCCTGAACTAGTGCTTTGTTGTGGTAATGGGCTACATGAAAAGGGGAAAACATGAGACTCATTCCAGGCAAGCACCCTTGATTAGTGCTTAATTCATTCAAGTGAAGGGCTTTCGACCAATTTTTTTAAAGGCTTGTATTTTCTATACTGTCCTGAGAGCTTTAAGTGACCTTTGGGTCTCAAAACATTTCTCAACAGCTCTGGCTGACATGCTAGCTATGACTTTCCCAAATGGGGGCAGATAGACCATACTTACCCATGCTCTGGTAACCTCCTCTTTATATTATTGTAGTGTTGTACATAGGGCTGCCTTTATAAAGGGTTGTTGGTTCATAAGTCAACAAGATTAGCAACTGAAATTAGGCAATGTTACTATATTGTCCTATGTTTTCTTCTTCTACCGGTGCTATAGCTCCTACTCCACCAAAGCGCTAGTTTTAATCTTTAAGTGACCATGGCATGGTTATCTGAAACACCATTTTCTCTTATATATCTTTATCCTTAAAATCTTCTTCAGTGTCAGTGGTGGGATGTCAAAAATTTTACTACCCCACCGTAACGTCATCACAGTGTGGGTGGAGCTAAAATCATGATGTCATGGCATCATGGGCGGAGCCAAATAAAAATAATAAAAATAATAATAAAATAAAATAAAAATAAGCACACACACACACACACACACACACACACACCCCTCTCAACCCACCCACCCACCCACAACATAAGGACAGCAAGGAGGACAGCAAGGAGGCCGTGCATATGTACCAAGCACTGTAGGCATGCATGCACACCAAGTGCTTGGCACGCATGCGCAGTGGAGGAACCAGTGAAAAGGTAAGCCCCGAAGGTGGTTCCCCCAAAAAACTGCTACCGGTTCTCAGGGACACTGGGAAAAGTTACTACCGGTTCTGACGACCTGGTGAGAACCTGTTACATCCCATCGCTGGTGGTACTGCTCTGAGTGTCTTTTCCAAATGAAACAGGGCAGACAGCCAACAGAAAGAGACTACTTTTGGTATTGGCTTGCTTGTTATATCCAGCAAAGGTTGCCTGGTATCAGCCCTGTAGCCTAGTAGTTGATGCTAGATTAATAATTTCTGTTTGAGTGGGCTTTTTAAGGAACTGGCTCAGTAGCTCAATCATTTTAGGCATTTAGCTGCTGAGCCAGAGGTTGGAAGTTTGATCCCCCACTGTGCCTCCTGGAGGAAGAGCTAGCCTTTCTAACCATGGGCAAGCTGCACAGACACAGGATGCCCCCAGAAGAAGGGGATGGTATGTTGGGGTATAAAGTTTCACAGCAAAAGTGAGGCAATTATTAAGGTTTTGATTGTTTGCAAGTTTCTGCCAAAGTTCCTCTGATGCTCAGCACTCTTCCCAGCCTAAAACAATTACTCATACAAAAAGTTTAAGCAGAGAGAGAGAGAGAGAGAAACTTATTTGCTATATGTTCAGGTTTTCTTTCATTACAGCCGTATGTCTGAAAATTAAACAAACAGGAGACAAGGGAGATTTCACCCTGGAAGACAGAGGCCTTTTCTGATCGGTTAGCAAACAAAACATGCAAAGAAAGTTAGCCCCAGTAATAGAACTTTCCTCCTCCCAAGGATGTGTTAATGCTTTGCATGCTGAATTGCCATATCCCCCCATGGCAAAGCATTTTTCAGAGTATTTTCTACCTGGAAAACCCTGAAAAAGGTTGCCAGAATTAGATTTGATGGCATGCAATTATTATTAAGCTTTTTAAGTAATTTGAATGGATTCTGGGCTTTTAAGCTTTTGAATCTACGGAATTTGGTAGATCAGCATATAGATTTTGTAAATAAGAATTGTACATGAATTATCATCAGGACTAAAAGGATCCCCACAATGCTTGATTGTTGCTTCCTTTCACCTCAGTGTGTGGGCAAACTAGGGCACTCTGTAGAGTGGGGAATGTGTGCATATGATGCATGTCCCCATCCAACCTCCCTCCACATGTGGTCAGTGGTCAGTCAAATATACCAGTGAGATTTTAGAAAGATAAAAGAGGGCTACAAGAGAGTATAATTCAAGTCTTTTCATGGGCACTCTGTAATACACTATCTGTTGGCTTTCCTATCCTTACCAAAGGTAATCTACGTATGCAAAAGAGTTTGTCCAAAGACTCAAGTCAACAATCTGAAAGTGTATCTGAGGGCACGGATGAGGACAGTTGTAGTATTTCGGTTGTAAAGAATGTCACAACCCCAGCATCTCCCTCTTTCAAGAAGACCACCAACATCAACAAGTACAAGGACTTCATTCGCTGCCTCCCTATCCATTTATCCAAGCTCATCTTGTGTAAGTATCTCTAAACTGCCTCACAGCTCTTCATTGTTTACCTTATGTGGCAAGAAATTTAACAAGTTTTTGTCTATGGTCATCTAGGCATGCTAGACCAAAAATCCTTGAACAGATGTGGTTCTGTGAGCTCTCACTGGAACATGCTGGTCAAACAAATTAAGAATGATACACTCGCAAACCGTGCTCTTCAAAAAGAGATTGCTTTTTTAAAGGTATGGTGAGATACACTTTTACTCATGTTCATTGGAGTGGGCAGAGGAACCGCTATTCCAAATAGTCCTCTTAGGAGGACAACAGGAAGACACCTTACCACCTCATAGGGGGATTCCCCCTCCCCCCTGTGAACTGATGTTCTCTTCTGGACTCAAACTCAGAAGGTTGCTCAAGTTGCATATGACAGACACAGTTGTACAGGTATATTCCAGGCACATGCCTCTACATTTAAGACTATGTTTTCAAGATATGATTATACAGTAGAACCCCGCATAACGAAAAAACTCCATTCCACGGAACTCTTTGCTATGTGGTTTTTTTCATTGTGTGGTTCTCGATGGGAGATGCCCCACATAATGGAAAAAAAGTTCGTTAACCAGAGTTCCCATTAAGCGGGTATACCCCGGTTACCAAAAACCCTACATAATAAAAAAAATTGTTATGCAGGGTATCACCATTGCATAACAAATGCTTTGCTGTATGAAATTTTCACCATACAATGCATTTGTTATGCGAAGTACCACTGTATTATATTTCTTAATTTGCCCTATACTGTATTTACATGAAATGATTAATTTACTTTTATAATATCTCAATGTCCTCTTGTATTTCCTTACTCTGCCTGTACTTCATATCTAATATGAATGTTCCACAACCCTAATTGTTCTTTCATTGGTTCAGCCTGAAGTGTGATTGTATGACTTGAGGCTGTTGATCTGCCAGTTGATTCAACTTTCTGAAACAATGGGAAAACTTCTCATAATACTTTCACTTTGTATGTTCTCACAATACTAAGCTGCCACATGAATTGGGCTTAGAAGAATACTTTGACATACTCAGCTGTGGCATACAACTGATAAACAGTGAATTTCTTTGTCATTTTAAACATATGACATCAATTTGTAAATTATTTGCCATAATATAAAATGTAACATGGTGACTTTGTGAAATACGGGATGGTTTGAAACCATACCAACACAAGCAATGCAAAATGAAGTGCTCATATTTTCCATATTATATTTGATTTTCATAAAATTATGACCCTTCCATCTCATTCGATGTAATATAGGAAGCTTTGTTGGTTTGGACTAAATTATATCTATTCCCAACTGGTCATGTGTCCGTGTATAGATACAAAAGTCATAAAGTATCACTCTTATGTCAGAGGAAATGAACTTCATCCTTGAAAGATCACATTAAAATATAATAGTTAGTCTTTAAGGAGCCACAACGTTTTCTCCCTTTTTTGTTTGTTTTGTTTGCTTTTTTTCTTGCACAGACTAAGAGTGTGTCTTGATTATCAAAAAGCACCCTACATTATTTGCATTAGCTGAGCCATGTGTTATCTTGCCAAAATGTCGGTTATTTTAAACTACCCTAGAGGTGTCATTTATTTTGCACCAATTTCTGAATTACTGTACTGTTTTCTTTTATGTGCATACATGGGTCAGTGCATACAATTTACCTTGTAAAGTTTTCAGAATTCACTGCTACCCAAAAATGTTCCCTTTCTCCATGATGCTACAGAAGTTCAGCAATTTGTTTG
Source organism: Furcifer pardalis (assembly GCA_030440675.1). Lineage (NCBI taxonomy): Eukaryota > Metazoa > Chordata > Lepidosauria > Squamata > Chamaeleonidae > Furcifer > Furcifer pardalis. Next base: position 61,857,477 of record CP126893.1, on the reverse strand, counting down.
GTGTCATGCCCAAGAACCATTGTAGTACTAAAACGATTAAATATGATTCTTTAATAGTAATTGGTAGCATTTGGTGGGTACGGAGCAGCAGTGACAAGGGCTGAACACAAGGATAGTGCGGAGCTACAAATGGCTTTACACCAGAGACAGTCTCATTTGGGCAATCCCTGAGCAGAATTTCTCCTGCAAAAGTCCTTTCAACCCAGAATAATTTATGACACAAAGTTATTATTACCAAAGACAGAAGTAGAGGTGGTGACTGTGGCAGCAGTAAATTCTCCTCCCGCTTTCAGAATGGAGGTGGCATGCCTAACAATAGACTGGCAAGTGGTGGTGGTGATAAGTAAAAAGAAAGGCAAGAAAGCTACAGAGGACCAGAGGAGAAGGGGGAAATTGACAGACCTATGCAAGGTTTTACAAAGGATGGGCAAAGTAACAGAAGCACCATGTGACTTTAATTCAATTTAAAACCCCACAAATGACTGGGAACCTGATTCTTTTGACAACCGGGAAACACCTAATACAGCTTATTTAAGGGCATGTATCCAGCGTAATTTAAGGGAATTTATCCACCATAATGGAGGTGACTGGATAGCCCAGTGGTTTAGGTACTTGGGTAATGAGCCAGAGGTTGGGAGTTTAATTCCCCACTCTGCCTCCTGGAAGAAGAGACACCCTGTGCAATTTTGGGGAAACTGCATGAGCCCCAAGGTGCCCCCAATGGAAAGGAATCATCAACCACTTCTGAGTGGTTCTCAGCATAAGTCAGAATTAACTTGACAGCACTTTTATCTTTATCATCATCATCCAGTGTGTAACAACCTTGTGGTATCTCTTGTGTATTGCAGGGGTCTTGTCCAAAAGGCATAGTTTTCAACTATGCCAAAATAGTTAAAGTTGCTGTTCCTCAGATCAATGAAGATGGTGAAGTAATCCCAGCCAGACACAAGCACAAGCATGAATCAAAGGTGCATTGAGGGTGGTCTGCATTCCTGGAATTCCTTGGACTAGGATTCAGTAGGTGGTGGGAAATTCCTTCTCAGTTACCAGCCATTGATTTCTCTCTATGGCTAAAGCATGGAGGGATGGGGCTATATGTCAACTTGAAGTTATGTTCCTTCTATTCCCAAAGAAAAGAATAGTAGCCCATATTAGTACAGTCTGTTGATGACATCTAAACTTGTTTTCTCCTGGCATACTCTCCGTACGTGGTTAGACTAGACCTCTTGGTCGAGTTTCTTGGGAAAAGGAACCATGCCCTACATTAATTGGTTAAACTGGGGAGTCACCTACTTCTCTATGTGTCATTCTTATCTAACCAGCCACCATTGCTCTTCATTCTGCTTTAAGGATGGTGAATACAGGTACCTGCAGAAATCCTATCATGGACAGGAAACGGCCATTGTCAAATTAGAAGAAAGAAATGTTTTCTGTGGTGCCTATAATGTCCGTGTTCTAATAGACAGGTACGTGTATGTGGCAAAGATACATGTTTTCCACCAAACTGCTATTCCAGATCAGCTAGGATTTTGCCCATCTCCTGTGGTGGGTCTGTGGTTGGTCTGAATTGCTTTCTTGAGGTGCCATACAGGCCAATGCCTCTGAGTGTGAAGAAATTATGGGTCTCTTTCAATTCTGCAACTTTTGATTCTAATTCTAGTACAGTAAGTGGTACTGTTGGTGTAAATGCCTTACAACAGGTGGGTGGGGACCATCATACTCTATGTGTTTCATGGAAGCTAAGATGGGATGATGAGGTACAATTGAAGTACTGATGAGGTACAAAGTGGAGAACTCGCCATCACCTCTCTCAACAGTGATCTTCATCCTTTTGTCCACTTCTTTAAGGAATATTTGAATGGAATATTTTGTGAAGACAATAGAAATAAGTTAATCTGTGTGTTGGTACTGAAACTGGATCAGAAAAGAAGGCACACAGCCAAATTTGTTTTCTGTAGGAAAGCCTATGGTACTATGGATTTTCACATCACCGGGGGGCGGGGGGGCGGGGGCGGCGGCGGCAGTAGTAGGAATCTGTTTCTGCCTGTAAACCTTGCTTATACTGTACTTATACTCTGTCTGGAAATATATTTATATAAAACGTATGTTACAGAAATGCCATGAAAGTATCCCAAAAATCTCCTTCTAAGGAAACTGAAATCCTAAACATTTTTCTGCCACTTAGGTGACAGGTGCATATAGGTAGCAATATGTTCAAAATAGCACATGAATGGGAAATGGCAAGATTAATGATATAAATGAAATAAGTATATAATCAAACCATGTTTTTTTGCTTCTGTTTTTTCTAGTTTGGATCGCAACAGGGTGGTTCATTTCTGTGGTGGCAAATTATTAGCCTTTGGTTCTGTGGACCGAAAAATCACTTTACTGAATGTGTCTCAAATGCGGCCTGTTCCTCTTGTCATTCGTGGGCATGCTGGCAGCATCCGGGCCCTGTTCCTCAATGAAAAGAATGGCTTCCTTCTGAGTGGCAGCTATGATCTCAGCATCCGGTGAGCTGTGCCAGCCCTCTCCAGAGTATTTGGATAGATTAAAATTTGGGAAAAGGTAATTTAGCTTCAATCCCAATGAAATCAATGCCACTTAAAATCTTGATTCTTGATGTACTTCTGCAGACTTCACTTATTATTACGCCCTCTGGGAGCATGTCCAGACAGAGCATTTAGCCTGCTAGTTAAAGCCTTCAGGGGTTGGTCATGTCTCCAGCATTCACAAGTCACAGATACTAGAGCACCCAAACTGCCCCTGAGTATTCTTTTTTTCAATTCTCATCAGGGGATTTCACTTTTTTTTTGCTTCTCTCCAATATATGTTATTCCCAGTACATGGAGACACAGGGACTAGTGTATATAGGAGCTTTGCAATCATCAAAGACTGCTTCTGCTGTCAACATCCAGTATGCTGAAGCGGCTAACAAGCCCCTTCAGCATAATGGATATTTGAATTAAATACTTCCTATACTCATCTGCAGAAGAACAGGGAAAGTGTACTTATTTCCCCACTACCTATTTGATTGTTGTAGCTCTTAACCCATTAGAAAGGTAAATTTGTCTTCTTCACTTTTCCATGTAACACCAGTTGAGAAACTGCAGTTTCAATCAAAGAAATAATGAAGAAAAAATTTAACCTCCTAACTGATCCAGCACTAAAACGATCAGCTAGGAGGGAGAACAAAATAATTACACGCTCCCTGCCCCTCTACAGAGGAACAGGGAAAGTGTTTCATTTGCTTATATGGTAAAATGGCTCATCAGCCACTTCGCCATATTGGCAAGGGTCACTTAGTCTTAGGGTGTTTAAACAGAGGGAGCAGTCTAAACATTAAAGAGCTACAGTCTGGAAATGTTCTGAGTTTAAAATTGATAGTTTAGCAGCTATTGAAATATATTAAGTAGAGCTGGGCTTCTCATTAGGCAAAATGAGGCAGCTCTCTCAACTGGTGAGTTGGGAAATGCAATGGATTGGAGCCAGGAGGTCCATCTGTTAGAAGTATTGCTTTTACCCTCCCATATCAACCACTTCTAGAGCTGTACTGAAGCTTCGATTTCAACATACAGATACAAAATTGGAAACATTTTTATAAATTAAATGGAATTGTAATGCACCCTAAGGAAAAATACCAAGCGAGAAAGTCTGTGGTCTGTTTGGTCTCTTGTCTAGGTTGCTCATTATGATGGCCAACTTTGTAAAAGAAAAAACAAACAACAAAAGATACAATTAAAAATTATTGCATTAACAAATATATGCACCCACCACCAATGGGACATTATATGTCTTCAACCTATTATCTGAACACAACATTCATTTTATATAATTATCCTCTAATTCCAAAAGGCTATATATTTTTATTCCTTTATATTTAACTAAAACATGATTAACAAACTCTCCCCAAATCTTTTTAAAATCATTTTTATATCAATTCCTTCTTTAACTTTAATTTACAAGTAAACATATAATTTATTGCTATATTCCATAGTTTTTTATACCATGGATAGGCAACTTCTAGGCCCTTGATCTCGTTCCTTTTGCTTTTTTATTTTTTAAATCAAATATAGTCTGGAAACTCTTCAAACACTGAGCACCTCCCCCCCCCCCCCCGCCCACACGCACACAATTTTTTTGTCCTTCTTATAGTGCATTCTCCTTCCTAAAAGAGGACATATGGCTTCCCTTTCCACCCAACATAAAGACATGTTGCACAAAGCACATTTCTTCTAGATATATGTTCCTGCCCTTCAATTTTTGGGATGGTGGTGTGAAATGTCCCTGGTGCTCCCATATGGATACTTTGGGAGTGTCAGCAGTGAACACTCGTTTCACTCATTGGGTATTTTCTTCTTTTCATCTATGCTTTTAGAATGTGGAGTGTCCTCACTGGGACATGTGTGAAAATTTTTAATGGCCACTCGGGGAGCATCACTTGCTTGGATTTATACAAGAACAAATTTGTATCAGGATCCAAGGACTTCACAGCAAAAAGTGAGCAAACATGGGCTAAGTTTTTCCCCTGAGAGTGAGAAAAAAGTAATCCACTTTGGTTAAATTGAAAATCTGTTCAATGAAGCAGTCACTAAGTTAACAGACTGACTAAAATTTCATTCCTATGTCTGACAAAGTGGACTTGATCCATGAAAGCTAGCATTAAAGTACAACAGTTAGTCTTTAAAGTGACACAATGTTTTGGATTTTTTGTTTTGTTTAATCTCTGATATGCTTGAAACAGACTAACACAGCTACAATTCCAAAAAATTCAACTATGCTTGTCTTCTGTTACTTCAGTTTTGCACCACCAGGAGACTATAATTAATTGACTCTCTAGGTGAGGGGTAGGCAACCTATGGCCAACAGGCAGAATCTGTCCACGGCACCAAATAATCTGGCCCTTGCTCCAGCTGTGGACTAATTTACAGCTGTTGTAAATGCATTTATGTCAGCCATAAATGCATTTACGGCAGCTGTAAATGGTCTGGCCCCCTCAACAGTCTGAGGGAGCATGGCCCAGTCCCCAATTTAAAAAGGCTGGGAATCTCTTCTGTAAATTATATGCATGTTTGCCATTTCCCTCTGCTATTCACCTGGCTTTTCTTTCTGCAACTGCCTACTTACACAATCTCCTATTTGGAGAGGAAGATTTGGCCCTTGAAGGATTTTTAATTTTTTTACCTATCTATTTTCCCCAGACATCCCCAAGTATGCTGTCACGTCCTTTAGTTTCTCTGTGGCCTTGTTTTGCTTCTAATCTGGCCGCTCTCAACAACCTGAGTTCATTATTAGAAGGAATGAGGATGAAATGTTAAGGCTGAAAAATGATGAGTAGGTTTGCTAATGTGTCCACCATCTTTTCTTTTAAAAGGGGGAGAGAATAATTTCTTGTTCTGCAATTTGCTTATTTCCTTGAATCCAGAGAGTTCTTAGTCATTTTTTGCAATTTACACCTCCACTGTTCAAGCAGATTAGGAAAGAGTAGCAATGCATAGCAGGAAAAAAGTACTGTAATAAAACTCCAGTTAAAAATAACTCATATTTGTGACTACCGGTAGTTTACTACTTATGAAATTCCCTCTTTTCTGATGGAAATCCCTTAGACTTGCAATCCCTGTTTGAAACACAAAGGGATCTGCTTTTAAGAGAGCATATTTTGAATTATGCAGAAAATTAACTGTTGTGGGGTTTTTTTGTGTTCCTCACAGTGTGGGATATAGAAACTGGGAAATGCATCAAGACATTTTCACATAGAGGTATTGTTTGGGCTGCTAAAATAAATGAGACTTATGTTGTGAGTTCCTGCGACCGAGGAATAGTGAAAGTATGGCACGTTGAGACATGCCTATTAATAAAGGTATGATGTTTATAAAACACTATCTGATTTTAAAAATAAATTGCTTAAATATTTTTCACCTGCCAAAATGTTTGATGCTAAGTTAAAACTTTGGATAGCCAATGGAAAGCAGCCTCGGTAACACAGGGGTATATGTGCCTTGGGCATCCCAGTTATGTCTGTGGAAATCTCTGCTGGTGTAAATCTAATGATGGGAGAAGTTTCCTTTGGTGGTAATCCTGAAACAAGGTATTCTAATCTAGAGTGGGGGCCAGGCAAATTAAGAGACATTCAGGGATTCACCAGATTGGTGGCACCTCCATTTTCCCTTGAAATGGGCCCTTCATCAACTTCAGGATAGGATAGATATCTTCCCCTCCTATTGTTCTCAATGGGTGAGGTTTAAAAATAAGCATAAGAGGAAAAAGGATAGCAAAGGTCTCCTGCCCCCTAACTCAAATGTGCTGGTAGGTGTGAGCCACCAAAACTATAAAGACATGTCAGTTGACTTGTTCCTTTTTTCCACCCATTTCCCTGAAATGTATGCAAATTTTAATGCATTCTCCCCTAATATGCACATTTTTGTTGCATTAAATATTTATAGAATTTCTATCCCATGGACTAAAGCACATTTTTCTGATCCTCTTCTCCAATTATGTACATTTATCTATTCACGTGTTCATTTTGTGTGTATGTATGTAGCCTTATTTCTCCAAAAAGACCCATAAGCTTTGCAAATGGGAAAATAATTAGGGTGAGAAACATTTCCCCCCTGATTTTTTGGAGATACACAAACACAACTTTTTTCTTATCCTGGTCAGAAGAGGGACTGGCAACTGATGACCACTCATTACAAGTTAAATGTGAAAGCTGTGTCAAAACCAGGGTTTCTTGGGGATAGAGTTTATTTCATTTCATCAAAAAAATTTTTAACATACAATATGTTTATTGGATCAAGCCTATGGGTATATTTGATGACACTCAGGAAGAATTTAATGTTTGGTGGGGGGGAATGTCTATGGTCAAAGCTACACTTCCTGCTCTTCATCAAGGCTTGGTGATCTTTATATTTCACTGTTTACCTTTAACCAATATTTTGACAAATTTTCTTGGAACAAAAATAAGGTCAATCATATTTCTTAATAATAATAATTAAAGCCAGTCGTATCCAGTGGTGGGTTGTCAAAATTTTCGCTACCACACCTTGATGTCATCACAGTGTAGGCGGAGCCAACTTCATGATGTCATGATGTTGTGGGTGGAGCCAAATTAAAAACAATAAAAATAAAAATAAAATAAAAATAAACACACACACACACACATCTCAACCCACCCACCCACCCACAACACAAACCCGTAAATTAAATAATTAATTAATTAAAAAATAATAAAAATTACATAAAAATACACCCACCCACCCACCCAAACACCCAAGCCTCAAATCAACCCACCCACCCCAACCTCAAATCAACCCACCCACCCACCTCAAACACAAACCCTGGGTCATTTATCCTGGGTCAACTCGTCGGGGAGCAGCAGAGGTGGCATGGCGGCAAACCGCCACTGTGGCAAAACGCCACAACAGCGCAGCCCAGCAAGGAAAGGCCGCCACCACCGCCACTTCTCAAGCGCTGCCTGCACCCTTCCTTTCCTGGCAGCCAAAATGGGTGCCAGAAACTGTGCATGCATCAAACCTCCATTTGACGCATGCACAGTCAAAAAATAGAACTGTGCATGCGTCAAATGGAGGTTTGATGCATGCACAGTTCCTGGGAGCCATTTTGACTCCAATTTTGAAATTTTTCCCCCAGTGAGGTGTCCGAACCAGACACCTAAAAACACACACAACAATCCCAGGTGGTTACTACCCCCCGGAGAACCACCCGGGATTGTTGTTACCGGTTCGCGCAAACCGGTGCGAACTGGGAACAACTCACCACTGGTCGTATCTGACTCTAGGGTTCTGTGTTCATCTCTGTTTAAAGTCAAAGAGCCAGTGCTGTCTTTGTTTGCAGATGTTACTGTAGACCAGTGGTGGGATTCAAAACTTTTTTTACTACCTACTCTGTGGGCGTCAGTGGTGGGCATCAGCAGGTTTGCACCAGTTCACCAGAACCAGTGGCAGAAATTCTGGCTGGCCCCGCCCATCCAAGTTTTGAAATAAATTAGTCCTAATTTGGGTGGAACGCAGGACTTTCCCCTGGCCATGCCCACCATACCACGCCCACAGTGTGGTAGTAATTTTTTTTTGAGCCCACCACTTGTGGGCAAGGTATGGTGGGCATGGCCAGAGGAAAGCCCTACATTGCACCCAAATCAGGACTACTTTATTTCAAAACTTGGATGGGCAGGGCCAGCCGGACTTTCTGCTACCGGTTCTGGCAAACTGGGGTGAACCTGCTGAATCCCATCACTGCCATGGACATGTGGCAGGCATGACTAGACATGTGGCAGGCATGACTAGACAGAACGCTGTTTGCCTTTCCACCACAGTGGTGCCTATTTATTTACTTGCAATTTCTTGTTTTCGAACTGCTAAATTGACAGGAGCTGTGGCATGGGCTGGCTTTCCATCAGGAAGCACCATGGAGAAATGAAATCCCAATCCCTAGCTACATAACCTGGTGTCTGACTCACTGAGCTATTCGTTTCTTGGATCCATTTGAAAAATGATGCTACGTTCAGTGATGGGATGTCCCCGGTTCCAGACGGTTCCCTGGAACCGGTAAGAACAATTTCGGAGGGTTCTCCGAGAGGGTAGTCTATTTTTAAGGCGTCCGGTTCCGGACGCCTGAAAAAAAGAAAAATTTTTTTTTTAAATTGGAGCCAAAATGGCTCCAATTCAGTGCGCATGCGCAGACGTCAATCTGACGCATGCGTGCTGCAATTTTAAATTGCGCATGCGTCAGATTCTGTTTCTGCGCATGCGCACTTGTTTTTGCCGGAGCCGGACCATTTTGAAGTGGCTCTGGCAGTGGCGGAGGGCTTAGGAGGAGGAGCCGTGCCTAGCCGGGCGGCCCAGCGCTCCCAGCCGCAACTCTCCACGGGCGCCCCAAGCCTCGGCGCTCGGCGGCGGGCCTAGCCGGGCGGCCCAGCGCTCCCGGCCGCAACTCTCCATGGGCAGCTCGGGGCCGCCCGGCTAGGCGCGCCGCGGAGCGCCGAGGCTCGGGGCCGCCCGTGGAGAGTTGCGGCCGGGAGCGCTGGGCCGCCCGGCTAGGCGCGCCGCGGGGCGCCAAGGCTCGGGGCCGCCCATGGAGAGTTGCGGCCGGGAGCTCGGGGCTGCCCGTGGAGAGTTGCAGCCGGGAGCTCGGGGCCGCCCATGGAGAGTTGCGGCCGGGAGCGCTGGGCCGCCCGGCTAGGTGCGCCGCCGGGCACCAAGGCTCGGGGCCAGCCCCAACGGTCCCCATTGTAAGAGGGGTTTGTGTTTGGGGTGGGTGGGTGTTTGGGTGTATTTTTATTTAATTATTATTTTATTTATTTATTTTATTAACGGTTTTGTGGGGGGGGGGTTGAGGGGTGTGTGTGTGTGTTTTATTTTTATTTTATTTATTTTATTTTTGGCCCCGCCTACAACGTCATGATGTCATGACGCTGGCTCCACCCATGACGTCATGACGTTAGCTCCGCCCCCACTCTGATGACGTCAGGGTGGGGTACTAAATTTTTTATCATCCCATCACTGGCTACGTTTATTACCTTTCAATTTCAGCAAGGAAGGTGGTGCTAATGATAGGAAACAGGCTTTTGTCTGGAAAGCAAATGTACACACCCATGAGAAATTATTAATCCTTCTAGTTTTAGCATGGATTAAGAAATAGTCAGTCTCAATCACTTGGTGCCTAGAAGTTCCTAAACTGCAAACAGAAACAAATCTGCTTTCCCCACATCTAGACTTTAGAAGGTCACCTAGGTCGTGTGACGTGTCTGTCGTTTGATGAGTGGCATCTTGTGACTGGAAGCAGCGATGGTTATGTCCTAGGATGGAGCATGTTGGGAAAACATAAGAGGTGTCTTACGGCTTTCAAACACCCACAGTAGGTATTGTATGGCCTGTAATTGTGTTAAGTGTTTTGTGAAGTGGCTCGATCCTACCCTGTATTTGCCATACTGCTGACAGACAATACTTGAAGCCAGTGGTGGGATGTCAACATTTTTACTACCCCACCGTGATGTCATCACAGTGTGGGCGGAGCTAACATCATGATGTCATGGGCGGGGCCAAAGAAAAAATAATAAAATAAAATAAAAATAAGCACACACACACACACACCCTCAACTCACCCACCCACCCACAACACAAACCCGTAAATAAATTAAATAAATAAATAAATAAAATAAAAATTACATTAAAATACACCCAAACACCCACCCACCCCAAACATAAATCAAACCACCTACCCACCCGCCCCAAACACACACCCATCACTTACCTGTTAGTATAAGTGCCTGGGCAGCACCATGTTGCAAGATGGATATGGTCATTGTACCAGTTCTCTAGGATTATATGCCTTAATGTAAATGTAAAACAGCTGTACCTCCTTAAGGGTTCTCCAATTGGAACAGCAATTAGAGCAGCACAGGTGTAGCTTATTGATGAGGTAACTCTAAGACTTTGCTTAAAAACCCCAAGCCAGGCCACCAGGCCTTTTTAGGAACTGTGGTAGTACGTCAATATAGGTAAAGGCATTAAATACACATTAAAATACACACAGACACACCACATCCAAAGGTGAGTCACTTACCCTGGGGAGCAGGCTATAGGGAGCTCCAGGCTAGCAGCTTCTCTTCTTCCTCCCCACTTGGGAGGACAGCAAGGAGGCCATGCATATGCGCCAAGCATTGTAGGTGTGCATGCACACCAAGTGCTTGCCACACCTACAATGCTTGGCGCATACAGTGAAAAGGTAAGCCTTGAAGGTGGTTCCCCAAAAAAACTACTACCGGTTCTCCGGGACACTGGGGAAAGTTACTGCCAGTTCTGGCGAACTGGTGCGGACCTGTTACATCCCATCGCTGCTTGAAGCTGAACATTTGAATCTTGTCCATGGTCCACAAATCAGACGTGAGGTAGTTTGCCTGTCTCATACAAAGGCCAAAATCCAGTGGTGGGTTTTAGCAGGTTCGCCCCAGTTTGCCGGAACCGCTAGCAGAAATTCTGGCTGACTCCACCCATCCAAGTTTTGAAATAATGCAGGCTTTCCCCTGGCCACGCCCATCATACCACACCCATAGAGTAGGTAGTAAAAAAATTGAATCCCACCACTGCCAAAATCCTATTGTATTTTAGCATGTGCAACACCATCTGTGTGCCTTTCATCACAAGTTAAATAATGCAGGTATTTCTTAGCAGTCTAATAACTCAGTGTACAATATAAAGTGCCTATACAGTACTGACTTCTTTGTTGTGGCTGCTAGAAGTTACACTCACAGAATTAAGTGGGTAGGTTTAAGTAGCAAGATTTTGGCCGTTTGTTTTATCTATCCATTTAACTCCGAGCCATAAGCTAGATCAGGAGTTCTCAACCTTTTAAAGCCAGGGGCCAGGTCACCCTACCTCAGGCAGCTTTGGGAGCCGGATGGCCATTTTGCCCTTCCTTCACCACATGGCACTTCCTGGTGTGGTGGTGGGTGACATGAAATAGTGCCGTGGGCCACATCCGGGGTAGTAAAACCTGGGCCACAGGTTGAGAATCCCTGAGCTAGATACTTAAGAAGAAAGAGTGATCAACACCATCTTCAGATAAGCCTTATCTTAATGCAGTTGAGCAAATTTATCCTTTTAGTGGAATTTATCTTGTGCCTGTATTTTCCAAAAAAGTATGTTGGGAGGGGGGGGCTGGGGGGCTGGCTGGCAATGAAAGAAGCACAATAGAGAAAATCCTTTTGACATAGATCATTTGGTGGCATTACAGAAACTGCCTTTCCCCTAATATATATTGAAGTATATTTCAAAACATCAAGTAAAATCAAATCATAATGTCTGAAAGAGACTCATCCTTGATGGTGGTAGAGACGTCTGCTCCACCAACTGATATGCAGCCAGCTTTATATCAAGTACTGTATACATTTGTAGAATTTGACCATTTTTTAAAAAACTGTTACTGTACTCTGTTTTATATGATAGCTTTTGTTTCGCCCCTTAGTCTTTCTAGCATGCAGCTAAGCCTAAATAAGGTAAGGTAATGGTCTCCCTTGCTCGAAATCAGTCATGTCCAACCCTAGGGGGTTGGTGATCATCTCCATTTACAGCCAAAGACCCAGCACTATCTGCGTCTGCAGACATTTCGGTGGTCATATGGCAGGCATGACTAGATGCTAGAGCATGCAGAATGCTGTTACCTTTCCCACCAAATACCTCTTTATCGACTTGCAATTTTTTGCTTTCAAACTGCTAAATTGGCAGGAGCTGGGACAGACGATGGGAGCTCACTCTGTCACACAGCACTCAGGTCTTGAACTGCAGACCTTCCTATCATCAAACTCAGAGTCTTAACCACTAAGCCAGGGCTGTAGCCAGGGGATGGCTAGGGCCACCCTGAGTTAGCATTTTGCCCACCCTGGCAAAGTGTGGTTTCCCATAGGAATGCATTGAATAGAGGCTTTGTTGCCCACCCTGAAAAATATTTGCCCACCCACATTTAGATTCCTGGCTATGACCCTGCACTAAGCCACCACATCTTTGGGTTTCATTTGCAAGCCATTCAGTGCTCACTGTCTGTCTGATTTTCCTCTAACATATTTCTGACTTGGGAATATTAGAGAGTAAACAAAGTGGACTTGATCCACGAAAGTTAACTTTCAAATACAGTCAAACCTTGCATAAAGAGCGCCTCGATTAAAGAGTAACTCGCTTAAAGAGCAGAATTTTCTCTGAATGTTCACTTTGCTTAGCAAATAAAACCAACCAAAAACTCGCTTAGCAAATAAATCAGGGTTCACAATCCCCCCCACAATTGGTAATTTACAATGGTGTTTCGCTTAAAGAGCAAACTCGCTTAAAGAGCAATCCTGTGGAACGCATTGTGCTCTTTAAGCGAGGTAGCACTGTACAGTCAAACCTCGCATAGAGCGCCTCGCTTAAAAAGTAACTCGCTTAAAGAGCAGAATTTTGGCTGAATGTTCACTTTGCTTAACAAATAAAACCAACCAAAAACTCGCTTAACAAATAAATCGGGGTTCGCAATCCCCCCCCAACAGAAGTCACAATTGGTCACTTACAATGGTGCTTCGCTTAAAGAGCAAACTCGCTCAAACAGTAATCCCGTGGAACACATTATGCTCTTTAAGTGAGGTACAACTTGTACAGCAGTTAGTCTTTAAAGTGCCACAACATTTTTTTGTCTTTTTGTTTTGTTTATTCTCTGATTTTGGAAGAAAAGTGGGGGGGAAAAAACAGCTCCACAATCAGAACTGACACTTGAGCAGAGCTGAGCCTTTGTAGAACATTACAGGCGATTTCTGGCTGCAACCTGAGAACAATTGGGAACATAACCCACTTGGTCGCTTGGCAAAACACAATTTTTATTTTTCTGGTGGGTAAAAAGTGCTTTTGTGGGGGGGGTGAACTGACAGATTCGTCCCACGTTGCTTTTGTTCTCTTGGATCCTGGTGCAGAGGGGAGGAACCCAACGGGCAGGCCCGACGGCCAATCAAAGAGCAGGTTTTCTCAACGTGGGGGTGGGAGTAAAGCTTTGGCAGGTGAGTCGGGATGTAGGACAAGATGGGAGTGAGACCTTCTTCCCAGGTAAGCTTAGTCCCAACGGAAAATGGCAGGCAGTGGGGCCTCGGCCGAGTCTTTCAAAAGTGTGGGCCTGGAAAGGAGGTGGCAACAGAGGTTGCTAGGCTGGCAGGAACTGGTAACTAGGTGGAGTGGGGTTTGGTGGTCAGGAAGGCGGGCAGAGCAGATAAAGCCATGGGGTTAGCTGGATATATTTTTTTTTTGGCAGGTGGCTACAGCAGAGTATTATTATTATTATTATTATTATTATTATTATTATTATTATTATTATTATTATTATTATTATTATTATTACAGTAATACCTCATATAACATTAGTATCGAATAACACGAAAATCGCATAACATTAAGGAATCTGGGGGGAAGAATTGCATCGGATAACATTAAGATCCTATGGGATGCTTCAGATAACAACCGCTAAAGCCTGTGTGGTTACAATGTATCTCTATGGCTCCCATAGGATTTTAACATGCATCGAATAACACTAAAAATCATATAACATCAAGACTTGTGGAACCAGGTTTTAGTGTTATATGAGGTTTGACTGTATTATTATTATTATTATTATTATTATTATTATTATTAGTTCGATTTATATGCCGACCTACTTGGTGAAAACCAACTCAGGGCGGCTTACAATATAAAATCGGATACAATACAATATGACAGAATTACAATACAAAATCACAGCATCCCAAGATGCAGTGCAACAACATAAATATAAATACTATATAATCAAAATACTGTACATAAACAGTAGGCCATTGGGGCAAGTGAAGGGTATAGAGAAGAGGCACTCTGCCTTGCCCATGGGTATGACTTGTAGTGTTGATCTCCATGACACTTTAAAAGAGATCTAGCTTGTTTTCAGGCTGAGACTTAGGGGTTGGGCAAAGAGCAGCTGTCCAGGTGTTGTGGGTCTGGACATTATGGTGGTGATGGAGGGCACATGAACTCTATTTCAGATGCATCTCATAGTGTGCGCAGATGGGAGTAAACGACAGTAAAGCGCAAGGGGAATCTATAGGGAAATGGTGTATTGTGGAGTACATCTGATCCAGTTTCTGGATTGGGATGCCTCGTGTCAGGATCCAAAAAGATCCACACTTAGAAAATGAGTAAGGTATAGCTGTACAGGACGTAATAGGTTCCTGGATAAGGCTTAATATTCAAAACAGCTGATGAATGTGCTAAATAGCTCACTTTTGAACTACAGTTGTACCTCGCTTAAAGAGCATAATGCGTTCCACAGGATTGCTCTTTAAGCAAAACACCATTGGAAGTGACCAATTGTGGGGGGGATTGCGAACCCCGAATTATTTGTTAAACGAGTTTTTGGTTGGTTTTATTTGTTAAGCGAAGCGAACATTCAGAGAAAATTCTGCTCTTTAAGCGAGGCACTCTTTATGCGAGGTTTGACTGTACTCACGAATATACTACATTGCTTACTTATGAACAGGGCAGTTGGAGTGGGTGGAAAGGAGTGTTTTCTCTGTTTGGTTTTCCTTTCTTCTTCTCCATATGTGTATGTAAAATAATTGGGCCATGATGATAATGATCCCCCCCCCCATCAATTCTTCATAATGTTGATTTTTAACTTTGAGTAACTTTTATTCACCATGGTACAATACAGTCATATAATAGAGAAATCTATTATTGGTTTAGAAAAATGTATTAATTTTTTTTGTGCTGTGTTGTTTTGCTGATTGTAAGCCACCCTGAGTTGCCATGGCGAGTGGGCGGCAATATAAATAAATAAATAAATAAATAAATAAATAACATCTGTCCTGTCCTGCAAGAGCAAGAATGATCTTTAAACCATTAATCTTATTTATAGGGAAGTACTGTACTTGGGATTTCTCTATCTCAGAGTCATCAGTGGTTGTGCTGATGGGAAGATACGAATATTTAACTTCCTGAATGGGACCTGCTTGAGGATTATGAGAGCTAATAGCAGAGGTGATCCTGTAGTATCCATCTGTATTGAAGAAAACAGGTAGATCTGGGGCCATCGTTATTGTTTATTTTTTTGTCCATAATTTATTCATTTCAGTTTATTTAAGTTTAATTTTATATTGTTATTGTAAAAAATAATAATTTGTTGTATGCCAGCCAGAGTTGAAGAATATCCCAGATAGGCAGGATATAAACATAATAAATATTTTATGTAGCTTTGTTATGCTGTTTTGATTTTTGTATTTTTTATCTTATATCTTATATTTTGTATTTATATCTTTTTATAGCTGAAAAAATAAAATGATAGATTAGATAGATAACAGTAGTTATTTTCCAGTGATAACAAAGACTGTCATTCAGATTTCTGAGGAGCTATGTGGGAAGTCATATAAAGAACATCTTAGGTAATAATCCAAAATGTTTAGAGAAGCGCATGCCTTCTAATCCTTTCCAAACATTTAAAAGTAATCTTCATTAAATTTATTTGGGCTCACTTCTGATTTAACATGCTAAGAATTGTGCCAGTGATGGGTCACACCATCGAAGGCTCTCTGTGAATTATTTTGCCTCTTCCTTCTGCAGAGAACACCAGGCTAAAATAATAATGGTTTAATGCTGACAAGCCAGTTCTGATGTGTGGTAGCCCTTCTCAGGGTTTTCTTGGTATAAAATATTTAGAAGTGGGTTGCCATTATCTTCTTCTGGGATGCCTTGCCCCAAGATTAGCTTGTCCAAGGCAACATAGACTGTCTTTTCTTCCAGAAGACACAGAGAAGAGATCAAACTGTCAACTGATACTTCCTCTCTGAGCTATCCATCCAGGCTAAAAATGCCTCCAATTTTTTTCTAGTGTGAAATTTAAAGGTGAAATTGTTTTCCCACCCTGTTTGGGCAAAACAATTCACATATTTTAAGAATGCCTAAGAAAAGTGTTTCTTTTCTCAAAGAAACACTTTGAGAAAAGTGACATTTCTGACATTTCTCAAATAGTTTTGCACATCTGTACCACTAGATGTTGTATTATTTATTTTCCAGATTACTGATCAATGCACAAGGCAGTGTTGTTTTGTTCCAATTTGAGGAGGTTGAATGGGACCATGCTCAAAATACTGAACGACTACAGAAAAGACAAGACAAGAGCAAAGCTGATGACTTACCGCTCCAAACGAAGCCATCTCCGCAATCTGAGTGGGAAAAACGAGTCAAGAAAAACACCTGGAAGCTTTACAGGAAAGAGATTGACGACGCAATGCTTTCATACTTCATTTCTCGGCGGTCGTCAAGATACTCCCAAGGTCCTGCAGGTACTGTGGTTTGCTTCTAATCCTCACTGATATAAATTAATCTTGGATTACATGATTTTTGAGGTTGTTTGTGAAATGGTAGGTAATAAGATAAACAGGAAGGTAAGGTAGAGGCAGGGCTGTAGCCAGGATTCTGTCATATATATATAAGCAGCGGTAGTTTGAGGGTGGGCAGCCTGCTAACTCAGTGAGGGCGATGACCACCCTGGCCACCCTCTGGCTACGGCCCTGGATAAAGGTAAAGGTTTCTCTTGCTCGAAAGCCAATCATATCCAACTCTAGGGTTCAGAGCTGATCTCTGTTTCAAAGCCAAAGAGCCAGCGCTGTCTGCTTCTGCAGATGTTTCCATGGCCATGTGACAGGTATGACTAGACACCGGAGTGCACGGAACATTTTACCTTCCAACTGAAGTGGTCCCTATTTATCTACCTATAATTTCTTGCTTTTGAACTGCTGGTCGGCAGGAACTGAGCAGGAACTCTGTCCTGCAGTACTCGGGAATCGAACTGCTGACCTCCCGCCTTCCAGTCAGCGACTTAGCCACTAGAGCTACTGCAGTTCCTAGTGTCCTGCTGTTGCAGAATTTTGGTGAAAAGCATTTCTAAGAATTTTGTTACTCTTTTCAGTTAGCAGACTATAAAGCTGGAAAGAAAAAGAAAATGTGGAGATGTCAGTCCAGTCTCATCAAACAACACCATCCCTGGTTTTCACACAGAACTAGCAGTTTTCTTAGCTAAAAATTACACTTGAAGCAGTTAAAGCAGAAAAAGATATTCACATATTGAGTCACTTCTGAGAGCCATTGCCTTATCAGGCAACCTTCAAAGGTCACCCAAAGTAGTCTTTGAAGACTCTAAACAAAAGTTCAGCTAAAGTTTAGTTAGTTGGCTACTACTGTTGTTTAGCCCTTACTGAGAGCATGTGGTGTAGTGGATAGAATGCTGGATTACAGTTCAGAAGACATGGATTCAAATCCCCAGTCTGGCATGAGAACTCACTGAAGGATGGTAATTGTAGGCATTGCTCTGAACATCTCCCATACCTTGAAAACCCTGTGAGGGTCACCATAAGGTTGATATGACCTGATGGTACATGACGACAACAACATTGAAATACAGTCTCAGTAATCTACAGAATATAAATCTGGAGTAATTAATTTAAAGCTTGTAACTTGCCATAGAGCTTTATTTCTGTAGATATTTACTAATAGGTAAATCCTATTGACTTTAGTATTTAATTATTTTACTTATTTATTTAATCATATTTATATGCTGCCCTCCTCATGAGGGTTTCCTTCAGCCTAAGCACTCTTAAGAATGTTGCCTAAACTAGTTCTCCCCCCCCCAGCCCTTCATTTTGAAATGGTGAAGGGACCTCCTCCCAGAGGTAGAGAAAATGTGGTAACCTTGGATATGAAGCCAGATGAAAAACATAGAATCTCTTTCCTTGCTAAGAGGCCAGATGGTCCTGAATCTGCTCGAAAAAGTAAAACTGGTAAGGAATATTGGTATATTGTGTACTTGCATAGCTATGTTTAAAGATGGTGATCCAGCTATGTTTAAATATTGTGATCCTTCTTGATATATAGGTTTAGACTCCCAGAAGTACAGTAATTAGTTGTTTAAACAGTAGATTATGTAAACATGTTCAAAGTGTACAGTAGATTGTGAAAAAAGAAGTTTTCAGATTTATGGAAAAGCTGACTGAACAAATCAGAGTCAAAAACTAAGATGGAAATATGGGTAAGAATATATTAATATAATTTACTATATGAAGTAAAGTATTTTCAGTTAGGAGGCTTCCAAAAATCATTCCTGTTTTGCTGTAAAACACAAGTGAAAACTTTCCAGTCCTTATTAAAGATTTAGTGTTGTGCGATTGCCTACATCATACTTCTGTCTTCCATCCAGACACACCCATGTATGGAATACAGCTCTGTTAGTGAGAGAAGGGCCTTTAAAAGAAACAAAAACAGAATTTTTAAAATTTAACAACCAGCTGGTGCATTACTGTATTTTGGACTGCTTTTGGGGCAGGCTAGTGACCACATGATATTATAAACCAATCTAGTTCTTATCCATGCTTACCTGTACATTTTGGGTCCCTGGCAGGGGATACCTTTTTTTAATATACTGTACATGTAAGATTGCTCAATTTTATTTCAGTTCCAACATGTGTGATCACTATTACTGAACCAAAACAGATGCCCCATTTTGCACTTAGCTGTCACTTTGCTTAGTTGAGGCACAGCAATAGCTAATATTTGTGCAAGTGGAAACTGAAAGGATGCCGCTTATTAATAAATTTAAAAGAAAATCTAGCTTTCTCCTGGTCTTGTTGTGAGGGAAGAGAAGATGTGAAGGGTTTTTTAAATTATCCTCCCTTTAAAATCCAGTGCTGAATCACCTGAGTGACAAACAAATTCAGTAGCATCCCACATACAAACAAGTAAATAATCACAGCTTTCCCTTCTGGATGGGGAGAAAGACATAGAGGGAATCTTTTTTGTTCTTTTTAAAATTTAGAACTGTGTTTCCCACCTTTTGGTTTTTGGACTTCAATTCCCAGAAGCCTAAGTTAATTCCCCAAAGCACTGATCAGCCAATGTACTGACTTAGGCTTCTGGAAATTGAAATCCTCCTGTGAGTCATGGGCCCCACATTGGGAACCACTACTTTAGAGGAATGGACTAGATTGCTGTAGGTCACTTTAAGTGCAGTGCAGTTTCCTGTCCCAAACCCATCTGATCCTTGGGTGTGGATAGAAGGATTTTCACAAATGGCATAGTGCATCTCAGAACAACTCTGTTTAGCTCAATCCAGCTGGGGACAATTGGCTGTCTGGTTGCAATCTAATTTGTGGAGTTAGAATGCAGTACAGTGGCTTGCAGCACATGTGCATTTGGAACCACTTCTGGGAGTGGTGAGACCACTTCTGGGAGTGTCTCAGACACATTTGTACATGCGCAAACATTTCCAGAACCACTCCCAGAAGTGGTTCCTGATGTGCCTGCACAAACACTTCCGGGGGCATGATCAGGCCTGCTCAGCTGTTCCAGGGGCGTGGTCAAGGCTGCCCAGATGTTCTGGGGGCATGGTTAGGACCTTGGTGCACAAAGTTTGGGCACCCTTGTCATAAACCATTGAGATATAGGTAATCACCAGCACCTTGAATCGTGCACAGAAACTAACAGAGAGCCAATGAGGGTGTGCCAGAATTGGAGAAATATGTTTAAATTTATAGATATCACTAATCAGTCAAGGCCATTTTTAAAAAGCCCTGGATGGGTGCTTCTGCCCTTTCACTCTTCTTGGTAGCCTTTCCACCCTGACCTCAAGGTCTGCTCTGATAGCACAGCTTGATAACCTCATAAAGATTCAGGTCTTCTGTTTTTTTCTCTCTCTTGCTTTCTCCCTTTTTTTTAGCAGATGATGAACATAAGTCTTCAGACACTCTCCCATTTGGTCAGAATACAGAAACTTCTATAAAGTTAAAAAAACAGAAGCACCCTCTTGCTCACCCATCTAATGACCAGATACTCCTCACTGTCAGCACAATCCAGCATTCCTACTTGAAAGACCAAGTCAGTACTAACATGGCGTACAACATGAAAATCAAAGATGCTTGGGGTTCTGAACAAGTCCAGAAAGAGAAGCCCCAGAAGACTCTGGTTTCCAGAAGTGCAAAGCAACAGAAAATGGACCCAACATTGCAGCTGAAACAATTGAAGGGTGCCAAGGGAACCTTCATGGAGAGTATTTCCACCCCTTACAAAACCAAAACACTGCAGCTGAACTTAAAGAATTCTTTGTTTGGAGGGACTGTGAAGTCCTTCATCCCTGCCCCTACCCTTACACGTTCCCAGTCCTGTACCAACTTGTCAAGAGAGCAGAAGGCATGTAGTGGGCATGCCAAGATCCCACCTTCACATACTGCTGGGGAACAGGCCAATGGCTACTTTACCGCCAACTCTGAAGCTATCAAAATGCCACGAATGAAGATTGGCCACCCTGTTACGGAAACAAGTATACGACGAGGAAGACTCCTCTTTGCCTATAAACCAAATCCATACCGGCTGAATTCTGGATTCAGGCTTTTGACGACACAACAATTGAAAGAGTATGAAGAAGCAAAGCTATCCGAGTATCAGGCCAACAAGACAAAGGTTATGGAAAATAAAGAAAAAATATGTAAGAAAGCCTGGTTAAGAAAAATAAAAGGCCTTCCCATAGATGAGTTCACAAAGGAAGGTAAAGTTGTTGCCCCTGAACTTGGGGAGAATGTGTACCTCTGAGCTTGGCTTTTCAGAGCAACCTAGAGTCCATCTCAGACCAAAACCCCACCCTTCAAACCAAAAAATCCAGCGCTGGAAGGTGTGGGGCTTTGCCCTTGGTTCTTATACCCAGTTTAGAAGATTGTCACTGATGCATTCCAGTCCAGTGAGTCAGACCTCACAAAGGTGACAGGCTGGGACTTTGGGCTGTATCTCAAAGGGGGGATATGCAACAGTTGCCATTTACAATTAGTACAGTTTTAGAATGCTTTTGGTCTGGAGGGGGGGGGGAGCTTACAAGCATGAAACTGAAATGATTCTGTTTGTATGCTTTTCTCTAGAGAGTGTCTTTGTACCACCTGAGCTTGTGTTGCAGGCAAAATCTTAAATGCTAATGCAATGAAACAATAATGCTAAAGTGTAGGAAGGCAATGTCCAGGTTTCTCACCAAGCTACCTGGGTTCACAAAATAAAGAGATCTTGCAACAACAAAAACATTTCTATTTTGTACTGAAAATGTTTTTTTCAAGAATGTTGTTCTTCTATGTCTACATCTTATTCTCTAATGATAACACACAATTGACTTTACACACACACACACAAATCCTCTGGATAACTATGCTGGAAACATGAAACTAATCCATTAAAAACAGATTTGTTTGCATCTGGTTGGCTGGGATTAGTCTCCTAATGGCCTTCTTAGCAGTAATACCTTTTGCAGCTCCATCTTTTGCAGGTGTGGTAGAGTAGTAATTCAGCTGTTCAACCTCAACACCTTCCTTTTTGCACACAGAAATGATACAGGAAGACAGATAAAGGGATAAATGTAGTCCAGGAATGCCCAAACTATGCCCCCCGATGCCCCATAGGCTGGATCCGGCCCCTGATGCCAATTCATCCAGCCCACACTGCCTTCATTGCTCTTGGAAATGGAAGTAAAATGCGTATGGGTGCAAATTCAGCAAATTTGACACCTGCAGGTCACCTGATGGAAGCAGAAACATTTCCACCAGTTGTTACTTTGTCATTCTGGTCAGAAGTGGCAAGTGGGATACTGCACGGTTTTGTAGTGTTCAGCATATTTTTAAAAGACTGGGTTGAATGAGAAGTGCTTGTCAGATCTGCAGATGACCTCTCATTAGAAGTAATGACTTATAATTCAAAATCAAGATCCAATATTCACTTGACAGAGGACAGAAATGAGCAGAATTAATTTTAATAGGGATATTCAGACAGTGACATTTTATAGGCAGGAATGAACAGCCACACAAATATGGGGTTGATGACAGCTGGCTTGACTGTATTACGGGTGAAAGTTATTTATGAAAAGGAACTAGACCAGGGGTTCTCAACATACAGGTGGATGTGGCCCACCACGACACCATTTCATGTGGCCCCCCACTGCCTCCGCCACACCTGGAAGTACCATGTGTGCCAGGGAAGGCAAAATGGCCATCCAGCCCCCGAAGATTTCTGAGGGAGCGTGACCTGACCCTCGGCTTGAAAAGGTTGAGAACCTCTGAACTAGACTCGGTCTTAGCATGTGGCCATAGTGGGCTGCTACAAAAAGCTAAAACAACTAAAGTAAGACTTCTGCTCTTAGGAACATACCATGAGAGGAAAAGTCTCATTGGAAAAGACAACAGCACCAGTAAAAGCTGAAAGCAGGAAAAGAGTAAGACTGAATAGGAGATGCATTGACTCAATTAAGAACCCACAGACTTGAGTTTGCAAGAACTGAGCAGGGCTGTTAATTTTCAGGCGTTTTTGGAATTAATTCATCGGCTCCACAGTAGATAGGAATAATTTGACGACACATAAGAGAACAATTCTGTATATTGGATCTGAGCTAAGACAAATGTTGACTTCAAAATGTGTCTATATTTTCTTCTGAAATACTAGAAGTCTCCAATTCTACTGTATTTAGATTGTCCAGGACATTTTTAAAAGGAACTGTTGCTGTTTGTTGTATCATGTTGCTGTTGTTTCCTTAATTGTTTATACACCACCCAGAGTGGGAAATATCCCTGATGGTCGATATAAAAATGCAGTGAATGAATGAATATCTTTTTTCGGATACGCTGATAAATCCTTTCCCTGCCTGCCTGCCTGCCAACCAACCAGTGGTGGGATGTCAAAAATTTGACTACCCCACCACCGTGATGTCATTACAGTGTGGGCGGAGCTAACATCATGATGTCACGTCATGGTCAGGGCCAAAGGAAAAAAAATACAAAATAATAAAAATAGGGAGTTTCAGGCTAATAGGGAGCTTCAGGTTAGCAGCTTCTCTTCCTCCTCCCCGCTTGGGAGGACAGCAAGGAGGCCGTGCATATGTGCCAAGCACTAGTGACTGTAGGCGTGCATGCACACCAAGTGCTTGGCATGCATGCACAGTGGGGGAACCAGTCCCAGTGAAAAGGTAAGCCCAGAAGGTGGTTCCCCCAAAAAAAGCTGCTACAGGTTCTCTGGGACACTGGGGAAAGTTACCACCGGTTCTGGTGAACTGGTGAGAACCTGTTACATCCCATCACTGCAACCAACGCGAGCTTGCTTCCAAATGTCTGTCGGCCATTCAAATCTCGCGCGCGTCACTCTTCTATGATTATCTCTACCGGCCAGTGTGTCCGTCGCGCCGTGATAACGTCACGCCTTTAATACCCGGACGGCGTTGTGTGACGTGGCCCAAGGCGGAAGCGATGCTGCGGCAGGTGAGGTTGGGGGCGCCTGCGTTTCCCTCTTGGTGGGAGGAACGGGAAGGGGGGGAAAGGGGGTCGGAGGTGGGAGTTTAAGCTGGTGGTGAAGGCCACCAGCTGGAGGGAGAGATTGAGGGAGGGGTCGGTGCTGCGGTGTGGGGGTGGGTGGGGGAGTAAGTGGGGTTCTGGTCTTGGGCTGCACCTGTTGGATAGCTGCCTTGCTGCAAAGAAGAGAAGGAGTTTCCCCCCACTACACAATACAATTTTTTTTACAGCATATCTTAACCTTACAGTCCACCAGCTACATATGTTCCCCTGCTTTCTTACCAGCATGCTTCTGAAACACAGGGTAGAGAGAGCTTACTCAAAATAAGGTGGGATGTAACAGGTTCTCACCAGTTCTCCAGAACCGGTAGTAACTTTTCCCAGTGTCCAAGAGAACCTGTAGCAGCTTTTGGGGGGAACCACCTTCGGGGTTTACCTTTTCACTAGTTCCCCCACTGCCCATGAATGCCAAGCACTTGGTGTGCATGTACGCCTAGTGCTTGGCGCATATGCACGGCCTCCTTGCTATCCTCCCAAACGGGGAGGAGGAAGAGAAGCTGCTAGCCTGAAGCTCCCTATAGCCTGAAGCTCCCTATTTTTATTATTTTGTATTTTTTTTCTTTGGCCCCCCCATGACATGACATCATGATTTTAGCTCCGCCCACACTGTGATGACATCACAGTGGGGTAGTAAAATTTTTGACATCCCACCACTGCCTTTACTGGTTGTGTTAGTCTGTAAAAAAAAGGGAAAAGGAAGACAAGAGCTTTGTGACACCTTAAAGGCAAACTAATTACTGTGTAAAGTTATATATTATTGGGTTCCTGTTAACCAGTCCACAGTTCTTGCCCGCGCCTTAGAGTGGACTCACTGCCCACCGCACAGACCTGTTGCTAAGTTATAGGGCCTACCTTTAGTTGCGTAGGGTTTGGAAATCAAGCTCCCTATAGCCTAAAGCTCCCTATTTTTATTATTTTGTATTTTTTTCCTTTGGCCCCGCCCATGACATGACATCATTATGTTAGCTCCGCCCACACTGTGATGACATCACGGTGGGGTAGTAAAAATTTTGACATCCCACCACTGGTGTCCATGCTTGAAAGTCAGTCGTCTCTGACTAGGGCAGGGGTGCCTGTGGGCTGGTTCTGGCCCCCAATCCCCATTCATCCGACCCTTGTTGCTTCCAGAAGCGGAAGTACGGGCACATTTTACTTCTGTGAGTAACAAGGGTTTTTGGGGCCAGATGAATTGGTGTTCGGGGCTGGATCTGGCCCCCTGAACCACATGACTGGCCCGTGGTCTGAAGAGCCAGCGCTGTCTGTGTCTGCAGATGTTTCCATGATCATGTGGCAGGCATGACTAAACACCCCAGGTAAATGGAACGCTGATACCTTTCCCACCAAAACAGAACCTATTTATCTACTTGGAATTTCTTGCTTTCGAACTTCTTGGTGGGCTGGAGCTGGGGCAGTTGATGGGAGCTCACTCCGTTGCACAGGACCCAGGTCTTACACTTCTGACCTTCCAGGTCGTAAAGCTCAGCTTCTTAACCACTAAGCCACCATAGACTCAGAATAAAGTAAACATCATAGGCTTGTCTGTTTGTA
The DNA here is from genome assembly GCA_030440675.1 of Furcifer pardalis. Lineage (NCBI taxonomy): Eukaryota > Metazoa > Chordata > Lepidosauria > Squamata > Chamaeleonidae > Furcifer > Furcifer pardalis. The sequence continues at coordinate 61,832,018 of CP126893.1, read as the reverse complement.
CACATCTATATTAGAACGAGAACGTATGTCTCATTGGAATGAAACTCTTGTCTGTCAGAAAAGGCAACCAGATGATGGCTGCTAAAAGTTCATGCCAAAATAACCCGAGGTACAAACCCGGGCCACTGCAATGTCTATGTGCACATTTAAAAGTGCTGAAGGATCAAGCAGTACTACTTTATTTAAAAGGAATGAAAACAATATAAAACTGAATCTGAAGTGTTCTGGTCTGTACTGGTATAAAGGACTGTAGAAATTATATTTGAGGGCTATTAAAAAAACTGATATAAATCTGAATACTGAAGTTCCTTTTAAAAATGTCCTGGACAATCTAAATACAGTAGAATTGGAGACTTCTAGTATTTCAGAAGAAAATCTAGACAAATTTTGAAGTCAACATTTGTCTTAGCTCAGATCCAATATTCAGAATGTATATACTGCCTGGAAATCTAGGGACATTTGCTGTGTAATCCTAAGTATGTCTGTCAACAAAAGAATCTGTTGATTTAAAGTGGGGTTTGCTTCCTCTCGGGGAAATGCATAAAGTTATATCTTTAGATAAACTTGCTCTTGACTTTCCTATATGTAGTAGAAAGGTTTTAGTAATGATTCTGATAATCTAGGATCTGGAATGTTGTCTTATTACTATAAAAATGTATAAGAGGACGGGACCTTAGCTCTGTAGTACAGCATCTAGAAAACTGGCAGATCTCTGCCTCTGAGTCTATGGCTAAACTGTTGCTAACTTGACCATCATACTATTGCTAGCACGGTTTAAATGATATAGCATTGGGCAGGAAATTGCAGTATGAAGTCCATTTAGCTATTACATACTGATCTGTGATTTTCACAACTTTTATACAACAGATAGTGTATATGCTAATTGAATAACTTATGTGCTAAAAATTATGTCACTTTATGCCAGCAGGAGGATTTTGGCCATCATTATAAGGAAAATAAACAAATTTATTCTGTTTCATTCCTTTTTTTATAGTAACATACCAGAATGAAATAAAAAAATATAGATTGGCTAAGATTTCATTGTACAGTTACATATATGGCATATCTTTTAGATACGAATTACTGGAAGAAATCTTTGTAGCCATGATCTGTTATATGCTGAGTTGCATGCAATAATGTCCACAGATATTCCTTAGCATATGTCAACTTGCTTCCAGTAGTTAGCCATTTTGTTCAACCGCACAACAATTTCAGCCATCGCCTGAATTTCTAGTGTATCCCATTATCTATTCAAATAAAATTTAATCATCTATTGTTTAAAACCAGCTACATTTCATTGCTCACTGCATAAGGTTTCTGTGCAACCTTTTATGTATGTTCACTGGACTGTTCATTACACCCTGACTACTTTTGTTTTCTTTAATATTCCAGATTGTACTTTCTTACTGTAGCACAACATTTTAAAAATCTCTGCTTTATGCCTGCTATTTCTTTTGTTCCCTTGTGCTTTCAGGACAGTAATGATGACACAGAGGATGTATCACTCTTTGATGCTGATGATGAAATTTCCAGGAGGCCCAAGAAATCAAAGGTCAAGTAAGTGATTGGTAGAGTATTAATGTTATTAAGCTGCTATATCTCTGACAAAACAATTCTAGAATTCACTTGGTGTCCATTTTCACTTTAGCATTCTCCTTGGCAAAGAAAGGTACAGACTGACACACTGGCTGGTTTAGAGCTGGGGTGCCCAAACATTTTGGGCTATGGGCCGATCATGTGGTTCAGGAAGCTGGTCACTAAGGCCCGGGGGCCGGGTGCGGCACCCGATTCCAGTTCATCTGGCCTGCTAAACCCTCGTTGCTCCTGGAAGTGGAAGTAAAACGCGCCCATACGGACGCGTTTTACTTCCGCTTCCAGGAGCGACGAGGGCTTTGCTGGTTGGATGAAGTGGCATTGGGGGCTGCACTCGGCCCCTTGGCCTTAGTTTGGGCATCACTGGTTTAGAGATATCTGACTTTAGAACTAGGGGCTGGGATTTGAATTCCCCACTGCACCTCCTGGGAGAAGAGCCAGCTTGTGTAGCCATGGGCAAGATGCATGTCCCCAGAAGAAGGGGTTGATGAGTATTCTCTAACTGGAAAACCCTGAAAAGGACCACCATGTCAGAATTGACTTGACAGTCAATTGTTATTGTTATAGCCCAAAACAAGTCTTCTTGATCATTGTATGGATTATTTGGGGGGAAGTCAGATATCTTGTAGAAATATTCTTCTAATGTCTTGTGATGAGGAAATACACTAGAAGGAAATCTAATAAGCATGGGCAGGGCTTCTGTTTTTATAGCAGTAGAAAGCAAATAAAGAGGCTCAGCACAGTATGTTTATTGTAGCGTTGTTAAGCTATATGCACTTTTTGCCATATAGGCTGAAATCCTGTTGTTTAATATAAACAGTCCCACTAGAATAGGTCTGTTGGATCAGTGGAACTTGCATCAGTGGAATTTGGAGAGTCGAGTCTGTTGGATAGAACTAAACCAGTGTTTCCCAATGTTTTGTTTTTGGACTTCAGCTCCCAGAAGCCAAGTCAATTCCCCAAAGCACTGATCAGCAAATGTACTGACTTAGACTTCTGGGAATTGAAGTCTTGGTGTGGGTTGTGAAACCCACATTGGGAACCACTGAACTAAACTAATTGCCACAACTAGAGTAGATTCACTTGAATAAATTTATGGAGGAGTTGAGTCACCAAATTCTCGTGGATTCAGTTGGTCTACTCTAGTGCTACTGGTACTTATGCTAAGCAACAGGACTTCAGCCACACAATGTACATTTATATTGGTTTGGCCTAGGAGAAGTAGATTGAATATTGAATATTTATAGATGTCGATGGATGAATGTGATTGTAAACTAGGTCGCCCTTGCTTGAAAGCCAGTCCTCTCCCACTCTAGGGTTCAGTGCTCATCTCTGTTTATAGCCAAAGAGTCAGTGCTGTCTGTGTCTGCAGACATTTTTGTCGACATGTGGCAGGCATGACTAACACCAGTGCACAGAACGCTCTTTACCTTCCCACCAAAGTGGTACCTATTTATCTACTGTACTTACAATTTCTTGCTTTCGAACTGCTATGTTGGCAGGAGCTGGGACAGACGACGGGTGCTTACTCCATCATGCAGCACTCAGGTCTCGAATTGCTGGCCTGCCATCCTTCCCAGTTGTCAAATTCAGCGTCTTAACTGCTAAGCCACTGCAGTCCCTATTGTAAAATATAATAAAATGCCAATGTTTAGGGTGAGAAGATATAGGCATGCTCCAGGCCATATATTCTTGTCTTAAATGGATGGTTAAACATCTAGATATGTCCTCTGAACATCTTGATTATTTATTATGTTGAAAGAGAAGAGATGCAAGGTCACTAACACTTGGTGGCAAGGAACTATTAATATAGAAGTTTGTCTTCTAGCATAGAAAATGGATTCCCTACATGATTACATTGATGCAATTGTGGTAGTGACAATGATGACAGTTACAACATTGCTGTATTTGCTGAGTGCCTCAGTGGGATTATTTCTGAAAACTATGAACCACATAAGAATTTAAATCAATAACTGAATTGTTATCCCCATGTGTTTTTCATAGACATCCGATAGCATCTTTTTTCCACTTGTTCTTCCGCGTCAGTGCAATAATCGTTTACCTGCTGTGTGAACTTTTGAGCAGCAGTTACATTGCCTGTATGGTGACGATCATCCTACTTCTGTCATGTGACTTTTGGGCTGTAAAGGTAAATCATTTCAGCTGGAATTCATTTTCACTTTAATATTCTGTGCACCAAAGAAAGATGCAGGCAGGTCAGCTTCATGAATTGGCTATTAAGCTTGCGTGGGAATTCACCTGTCTAGGTTATTTTCGTTCAGTGGCAAATATAAAGGAGACACAAAACTTGCCAGTCTTTCACTCTCTTTATTTCTACTCTGACAATTTGTAGTTTGATCAGTGCTTTAGTTTATACTGACATGTTTTGACACCATTCCACATTGCCAGTCTATCCTGGTGAGCAAAAAATAACTACTGTACTCTGTTTAAGGGGGTTTGTCTATGTGGTGTCTGAAGAGGCACCAAATGAATACATTTGAAACCCATTTTAAGCTTGTAAAAATTACTACCTGCTATGTTTCTGCTTCACATTAGTAGTAACTGTTGACATTAGTCAAGTAGCGCCTTATTATCCCAAAGTCATCCACTCAGGAAGGGATTTTTAAAAAATCTCTTTATAGCACTTGAAATGACCATTGTGGAAATGAAATAGATTGATTTTTCATGTAATTAATTAACCAAATTCTATATATCTCCATATAGTTACTGGATGCTCAGTGGAATTTATGAGTAAGTAAATCTGAAATTAGTACTGCAAGCTGAGCAACTGATCCAAGCACCTTTGGAAGTAACTAATTGCTATCCTTGGCCATATCATTGAACAGCAACAAATAAACAAGATCCTTGTTCTTCCTGTGTTATATGCAGTGAATTAATACGTTCCCAGGGGTTTTCCTTATAGCGATTTTTCCTTAAAGTGAAGCATGGTTTCCAATAGGACTGCAGCATTAAAAACCAATATTCCATTCTGGAGGTTAGAAAAAAGCAAAAAAAAAAAGTATTTTTTCTTTTCAAAACTCTTTCTTTTCTTGAAATATTTTTATTAGAATTTAACAACAAAAAGAAAAATATTAAAAAGAACGAAACAAAAAACAGTTACAAACTACATCTTACAATATTGAAAATAAAAAATACAAGTCAATATAACATAATATAATAACATATTAATTCAGTTATTTTTCAATACATTCGATGTCTTAACCATACTATTTATATTCATATATACTGTATACTTTAAAAACTCTTTCTAAAGTGGCGAAAACACAGCAAAAAAATTCCAAAGTGCACTTTTGAACAGATAAAATATGTTAATTTGTTTTTTTTCTGAGCTTGGGAACTTATTATTTTGGTTTGCAATGCATATTTGACACATTTCCGACAGCACCATCTATTGGCCAGAACTGGTAATTGCAGGAAAAATCCCACAGAACAGCTGATGAGGGGACGGGGGAATTTCAGCATTTCCTGGTGGCGAGGCTTGCTTCTGGAGGTGCCAAGAAGCGACAAAAAATTTCAAAAACAGCGGAAATGCTCCAAACATCCTCCCTCTACTGTGGGAAGTATCAGAACACCCAAAAAAACCCTTCCTGCATAGCAATTTCCCCCCAGTAAGTGGGGCACCATTTCCTTGGGATTTCCTTTATAGCAAGTTTTCCGTTAAGCGAGCCTTTTGTAAAATGGGGTTCCACTGTATATTGAACAGAGATAGGATGTTCTTAGGATCTCACTGTGTCAGCCATATGAATGCTTTACAGGAGTACACTTTGATGCTATATTTAACTCTTCCTAGAATGTCACGGGCAGGTTGATGGTTGGCCTCCGTTGGTGGAACCAGGTTGATGATGATGGCAAAAGCCACTGGGTTTTTGAAGCCAGGAAGGTAAATATCTCTTGTTGATCAGCCAAGTATGATAATGATTTAGGTTGCGGTGTAATTCATGGCTCGGGTCCTTTGGCCAACTCAGGTTAGGCACAATCAGATTTTGACTTGTTACATTTATAATTTGATGATCCACATCTGAAATCTAGCCGCTTCCATCTTCTGCTTTACTGACTGTACTGCAAAGATAGATGTTCTTCTGTGGCAACATAAAGGGCATTATGTTATAGAACTTTGAAATAATAAAGCAGAGTACAGTCAAACCTCACATAACGAGTGTTTCGCTTAGCGAAAAACTCGGATAACGAGCAAGTTTTTTGCTAAGCGGTCTGACTTGCATAACGAAAATTTTTGTTATGCGAGTCGGACTTTCCCTATGGAAAAACTCTCATAACGAGCGTTTCTATGGGGAAAACTCGCATAGCTAATTTTTTCGGTATGCGAGTTTTCCCCCTTGAAATGCTCGTTATGCGAGTTTTTTCATGGGAATTTTGTTTGTTTCACATAGCGAGCAACCTCGCATAGCGAGCAACCTTGGATAATGGATTAAATTAGTTATGCGAGGTATTACTGTACAGTAAAACCTCATATAACACTAAAACCTGGTTCCACAAGTCTTGGTGTTATATGATTTTTAGTGTTATCTGATGCATGTTAAAATCCTATGGGATCCATAGAGATACATTGTAACCACACAGGCTTTAGCGGTTGTTATTTGAAACATCCCATAGGATCTTAATGTTATCTGATGCAATTCTTTCCCCCAGATTCCTTAATGTTATGCGATTTTAGTGTTATTCGATACTAATGTTATATGAGGTATTACTGTATTTGAAATGTGCTGAGATCAAACTGTATTTAATCAGTCAAGCAGAGATGCTTTAAAGTCCTAGTTGTACAGTTTTGGTCTGTATGGGTGAGCATGGTACAACTTCCAAATCAGTCAAGCTGTTAACTAGCAATTGAAGTCAGATGATTCTCAGGCTAAGTGTTTTCTGTTTGCAGATGGACCCCAGAGATAAAGGTAAAACTACCTTGTTTTCAGTGGGGAAATAGTTAAGAAAATAATTAAGTAGATAGTTTTTTAATACTATGACTTAACAGTGAAATCAGCGTTGCAGATTAGGGGAGATAGTAATACAACTACAGTAATACCCCGGATAACGATTGCATCGGATAACGCTAGCATCGGATAACGATGCGTTTTTTGGAAAAAATTTGCATCGGATGACGATTCTGTATAATTATTCTTAGTGTTATCCGAGGCAATGGTCTGCGGGTGTGGGGTGGTTTGGGTATAACTTCTACCCAATCCACCCCCCCCCCCCGCAGTGCGCGCCTTTCCCCTGACCCGACTGCAGTCGCAGAGACTGCTTGTGTCTTTCCCTCCCTGTATTTAAACTACAGGGAGGGAGGGAAGAGAGAGACGTGATTGGGTCTCTCTCTCTTCCCTCCCTCCCTGTAGTTCAAATGCAGGGAGGGAAGAGAGAGACGTGATTGGTTCTCTCTCTTCTCTCCCTGTCTGTAGTGAACCAATCACATATCTCTCTTCCCTCCCTTCCTGTAATTTAAATACAGGGAGGGAAAGAGTGAGACGCGATCAGTTGCAGAGACCACTGCGGGTGGGGGGTGGCTTTAAAGGCAGGGAGGAAAAGAAAGAGACCCGATCGCGTCTCTTTCTTTCCCTGCCTGCCTTTAAAGCCTTTTGTCCCTGAAGTCAGGGCTATTTTTTAGCGTTGTTCGATGAATGCATCGGACAACGCTAAAAATCGGATAACATCATGACTTGTGGAACCAAGTCATAACGTTATCTGCGGTTTTACTGTAGTGTGATATTTTAAAATAAAATAAAAACCCTATACATTGTATTTCTGAATTGGTAGCTGTGCTAGTCTGTGCAAGTATATCAGAGAGTAGACTAAACAACAACAAAAAGCCAAAAACTTTGAGGCAACTTAAAGACTAATTCCTGTATTTAAATAGAGCTGTCACGGATCAAGTCCACTTTGTTCTGTTTCTTATTTACAAGTGACATTTGTCTGCAGCACATATGGCATTGATTTACGTAACCTGAGCTGTAGCAGAAGAGTTAAAATACAGATCACGTAAAATACAAAACACATTTAGCAGCATTGTTTCCCCTTAAAACAACATTCCTTTGCCTCTCATAGGCCTCTTCTCAAAGAACGAAGACCACATCAGAGGCAGAGTCCAGGATCTTCTGGCTAGGACTGATCACATGTCCTTTGCTTTGGGTTATTTTTGCCTTCAGCGCCCTATTTTCCTTCAAAGTCAAGTGGCTGGTGAGTGTATGGCTTGGTAAATCCCTGCCTACAATTCTTCCCTTGGACACACAATGTAAATAGACCCTGATTCTGTCATGTGGTGCTTTTTTTCTTCACAGGCCGTCGTGATTTTGGGTGTGGCATTGCAAGGGGCCAATCTTTATGGCTATATCCGGTGCAAAGTGGGCAGCAAGAAGAATTTGACCAGTGTGGCAACATCATACCTAGGCAGTCAGCTCCTGCGGCAGGTAGTTCATAGTTTGTTGTCTTTATGAACATTTCCCCTGCTTCCTCTTGTGTGTTTCAGCACCTATCATCTGATTTCAAGTTTCCTTAAATTTCCTGAAGCAGCTTTCCTGGGTCCAAGCATAATAGTAAGGTCGCCCTTGCTCGAAAGCCAGTTGTATTCAACTCTATGGTTCATTGCTCATCTCCATTTATAGCCAAAGAGCCAGTGCTGTCTGTGTTTTGCAGACATTTCCGTGGACATGTAGCAGGCATGTCTAGACCACGGTGGCCAACCGTCCCGCATTCTGCGCGGCAATCCCATTTAGGGAGGGGGAATTTGGCGCCAGTTTGGCGCCAGATTGGGTTTCTGCGCAGGCGCAGTTTATTGGAGCCTTTTCGGCTCCGTTTCTCTTTAACTGCCTGCAGGTCGGAGTGGAAACCGGTGCTTCCGTGACGCAACGGGGGAGGTCCGGTACCATTTTCGAAACAAGGGTAAGTCGAAATTCCCCCTCCCTAAATGAGATTGCCGCGCAGAATGCGGGATAGTTGGCCTCCCTAGTCTAGACACCACAGTGCACAGAACACTGTTTACCTTCCCACCAAAGTAGTCCCTATTTAGCTACTTGCAATTTCTTGCTTTCGACTGCTAGGTTGGCAGGACCTGAGACAGAGACAGGAGCTCACGTCGTCATGCAGTTCTCGGGTCTTGACCTGCTGACCTTTCCATTGTGAAGTTCAGCATCTTAACCACTGAGCCACCACAGTCCCTCCAGGCAGAATAGAGACTTACAGAACTGCAGTGGTCCCAGTGCTGCTGGGAGGATGGCTTGTTTTGGGCCCTCGATGGATGTCAGTGCACATTCCATCCACCTGATGCTCCTGCTAGGAAAGTGTAGCATAAGAGCCTGGGATCTGTCTGCTCCTGCAGTTCGGGAAGCGGGTGGCCCCGTGCTGAGAAAACGCACTGTTTTGAAGGCCTACAGTTCCAAGATCATTTCAGAAAGACAGTTGTTCTATGTATGCATCACCTGTTGCCCAGAAGAAGACCACCCATGGGAAAACCTCAAGCAGGAAGGTGCAGGGTTGTTATTGCTTACCAGACTCCATCATGGAAAAAATCAGTAGAGTTGAGACTTCTCTTAGCCATACATCTTACATGCCAAAATCATGCCTGCAGTGATTTCTTTATGCTGTCCCAATCCAATTTGCCATCTGTGCCCCGTGCTGTCCCTTCATGCGTCCTTTGTTCTGTTCCCATTGTATACTCCTTCCCAGTTAACTTACTTATCCAACATAGAGTTACTTCTTTCCTATATTTTGATTTTAGAGTATTATTTTTGACTTCGTAACATAGATGCTAGGGCACACAGAAAGAGCCTCCTCTAAGATTGTGGTCTTTTTGAACCACAATCAGGCGTACCCTAGTAAGTGCAACCTTGTGTTGCCAGCTAATCTTTCTCACACGAGGTCAAGTGAAAGGAAGTATGGAATGAATTCACCAAACAGGGGTTTCATTTTGGCAGTTTAACATCTGGCCTAGACACAAAAGAAGAAGAACATAGATGCCCGGAGATGTGAATTGTCTGTATAACAACAACAACAAAATTCCACTTATACCCCACCCATCTCAAGCATAATCATAACATGACATCTTAAAATCACACAATGAAAAAAACCCAGACCTAAATTAGCAACAGGGGATGGGAGGACAGCGAGAAGCCTCAGACTAGGCTGACAACGACACACAATGTCGTTGTCAGCCTAGTCTGACAAAGGCTCCTTTCCGAGTCATGGCCTTTCTTTCCAGTTTCGGCGACACCCAAAGTCGACCCATCTGGGAGGATCATGTGATGCGAGAGTATGTGCTAAGAGGTAGGCGCTCCGCCAATAGGAAGGTCCCAAACTCTTTAGGGCTTTAAAAGTCAGAACTAACACCTTGAACCTGATACGGAATGTAATGGGTAGCCAGTACAGCCCTGCCAGCGCTTGTGAAATATGTTCGAATTCCCTCACCCCAGTGATTAGCCTGGCTGCTGCATTTTGTACCTGTTGAAGTTTCCATACCAAGGTCAAGGGAAGCCCCACATAGAGAGTATTGCAGTAATCTATGCAAGAGATTACCACTGAGATAACCAGTGTCATAAGGGATGGCCTGTCCAAGTAAGGACACAACTGACTTATTTGAAATAGATGGGGAAAAGTGACTTTGCAAACTGCCGTAATTTGTGCTTTGAGGGTCCGATGGTGATCGAAAATGACCCCCCAAGTTGTGTACCTAATTACTGGGTGACAATTCCGTCCCAGCTATCATTAGGTTACGGAATCCCAGTCGGACAGATGGACCCTCCAACACCAGAACCTTTGTCTTAACCATGTTCAGTCACAGCTTGTTAGCTCTGGTCCACTTCCCAGCACCGAAGCCAGTCAGTCATCCAGACACCGAACTGCTTCCAATGCCGATGATGTAAAGGAGAGATAGAGTTGTGTGTCATCCGCATATTGATGACAACGTACTCCAAATCTCTGCATGATCTCTCCCAGCAGCTTCAGCATAATCAACCCCTGTGGAACCCCTTTTTGGAGTGTCCACAAGGCCAACAAACTCTCTGGAGATGATCGCCAAGGAAGGAGCGGAACCACTGCAACACAGAGCCCTGAACCCCCAACTCAGGCAGTTGCTCCAGAAGGATACCGTGATTGATGGTATTGAAAGCCTCTGAGAGATCCAGGAGTACCAGGACAGATGTTGCCCCCCTGGTCTGCCTCCCAGAGCAGATCATCCAAAAGAAGTTATAGTCTAATAATTGATGGAACGCTTAGCCATGAAGCTTCCTGAGTCTTACCTTTGTTCATGATTTCTGAAATAGATATTATGATCCCAATGTATACCATCCTGAGCTACATAGAGGAAAGCCTTCTGATATGATGGTGATAAGACAGCTTTCTTTGAGCATGTCCATCGGTTGGGTCCTTGTCAGACCTTTCATTGCAGCGTTCCTGGCTGTTTTGTCTTAATTGGTGCTGGGTTTAGCACTGTCAATAGGAAGTTATTTATTATATTTTTATACCAACCCACAATGAACAAGCTCTCTTCGGGAGATGCATGTCTGAAGCAGTAATGAACAATCACATCTAACTAAAGGGGCTTGTATAGAACAGCCGGTCAGAGCGGGATAGCTTCCTTCTTTCTCCTTACCCCATTCAAATGCATGGACTCAATTCCTAGTCTCAATTATATCAATTTTAGAATGGGAAGTCAACTTTTATACACATTCCATTGCTGCATTGAGTCTGTTCTAGCAATTGGATTTATTCAAAATGTTTCTCTTTGTTTTGAGTATCTATGCATTATCTATACAGTACTTGGCTCCGACTTTGAGCTCTTTTGCTAGTGGTCCTGTGCCAAAGAGTGCATTGAATACAGTAATACCTCGCATAACAAATTTAATTTGTTCTGCCAGGCTGCTCGCTATGTGAGTTTTTCGCTATGCGAGTCAGACTCACATAGCGAAAATTCCAATGGAAAAACTCGCATAACGAGCTTTTTAAGGGGAAAAACTCGCAAAGTGATTTTTTTTTGTTATGCGAGTTTTCCCCATAGAAATGCTCACTATGCGTTGCGTTTCCATAGGGGAAGTCCGACTCGCATAGTGAAAATTTTCGCTATGCAAGTTTCGTAAAGCGAAACGCTCGCTAAGCGAGGTTTGGCTGTACTTTGTAGAGGTGGGAACAGTTGTACTTCCTGTGTGATTCTTTTTTTAAAGGCTGCCTTAGTTCTGACCTCATGTTTCTTTCTTTTCTTTTAAGACTGTATCCAAAGAGGATCAAGCAGCATCTTGAAGACTTTCAGTTCCTTCTGGAGAATGAAAAGACTATTTCCTCGTACAGAGGATTTATAAGAGGTGTATGGATTTTTGTAATTAAATATACATTATAGAAATGCTAAGTACCTCTCGTTTGTTACAACAGATTTGCAGAAACTTTTCTAGTGTTTAATTAGTTGCTAGACTCCTTAAATAAAAGCATTTCATTTATATATAAAGGGATTTTAAATGGCTGACAGTGGCTCTGTTCCTTAAGTCACAGGGTCTGCTGGTGAACTTTGCTGTGAAATATCAGGTAGCCTTAGAAGATGCTCATCTAAATAGCCCAAGGTTGAGGGGTTTGTGAATTCTCATAGTGTAGCTACAGAAGTCTCCTGGCTCGCGTAGGAATTATCTTTTCTAATTTTTGTCTTCTGCCTGAATAGCTGTGAGAGCAAACAGGTAGAGAAGCGTGTTTGTAATCCAAGAAGGTTATACAGGATATTTAGTTCAATGGATCATTCTTTGGGAAATTGATTTTCTGGGTAGAAAAAGAAAATAAAGCATATACTGGGCAATATTTTGTAGAAAGTAAAGAGCAATAATTGTAGCATGATTGCTACTTCTGCAAACCAATGTAGTAGTCGACTCCCTGGTAAAACTTAGTTGCAGGCACAATAACCTTTCATTTTCCTATTACAGGAAAATAATGATGATGTTTGAGTGTAATGTTAAAAGTGGTGTGGCTTAGCATGAAGGAACTTATATTCTCACTCCTACCTTTTCCATTGATAGGGCTAGTGAGTAAAGATTGCAAACCTTTCCTTCCATTTTTAACTAACCACAGTTTAACAGTATGCTGAAACCTAGACAAACTGGGGGTAGCCTGAATGATGGTTAACTGAAACAGGCAAATTTCAGATGGTGGTTTATGAATCTGGGTTGTTAGAGTGGTTGTTATTTATTTTATTTTATTTATATGCCACTTTTCTCCTTATAGGGGTCCCAAGGTGGCTCACAAACAATTGGGCTGCTGGAATATGAAATTGGGTTGTTACAGTAAAATTGGATTAACCCACAGTTTAGTTTCAAAGGTAGTGATAGTTGTGGCTTAATTGCAGAGTCAAACAAAAACTTCGAATTGCACAGCTGCACAAGAAGTGCACAAATATAAGGCTAATTGACATAATGCTAAATCATAGCTTGGCTCTGTTTTGGGTGTAACTTTAACACCATTTACATAAATTGTGATTTAGGAGGTGGCTTGAGGCTTACATTCATACAGATAAGCACATGTTCTTTAATATATTATACAGGGTGGGCCCTACTCATTTATAGTCATGTATATTGTCTGGATTTTCCAATTATTCCTTCCCCCTCCAATTATTGGATTTTATGTCATTGGCTATGATTGTCCATACGCAGAGCCCATGTCATGTAAAATATTTTATGGCCAGGTCACATGAGGGCTGATGCTAAGCTGGTAGTGTTAACACTAAAACCATTTTTTAAAGATATCCATCAAATTTATTTATTTATTTATTTAGATTTATTATCCCGCCCCAATCAGGCGAACCCGACTCTAGGCGGCCTACAACATAAATGCAGATCAAACTTAAACAATACAAAAATCCCACATAGGTGCAAAACAGACTAAACAATCCCACTATACCCCTACAAATTAATTTAAAAAGAAATTAAACTGTAATTTACAAAATACTAAAAAAGATTTAAAAAGTTTAAAAGTTTAAAACAGCGAAAGGGGTGGCTGGATGAGCTTGAGTATTGATTGCCACAATTATTTTAACTTTTGGCAGTCATGAGAATAAATCCACCCCGCCCCGAACAAGTGAAGTGCATTGGAGTCCCAAGCTGAGCTTAAATCAACTTGGATCATCAGTGTGCTCCCCCATAGCAAAGCACTTTTGAAAAGCTGCATTTTCTTTTTGTTTCTCTGCCATAGATTGGGGAGGGGGAGGGGTTTTTTGCTAGCTTTTTCACACCATGGCAGGCTGGGCTGCTTCTCTGCCAAAAACTAAACCTTATTATCATCCTTGCTCCTCCTGGGTTTGGGTGCACCTCTAATTAAACTGTGGCTGGTAACCTCTTGAGCTGCCAAGAAGAAAGTACCGCCATTTTATTTGTGGAGAAGGTGTTACATGCACGTGCATTGCCATTTCACAAGCACAAGGGCTGGATTTGTTTTAGGGGATTGTCATTTGTGTAGTGTCTACACTCATGTAAAGCAGCATGATCCCATGTCACTACACTGAGAGGGTTTTCCCACCTAGTTGAACCTCATAGGACACTGAGCTTTATTTCTGATATTAGTGGCAGAGTTTTCTCAGTGTTTAGATTGGAATTCTGTTTAGCGCCCGTTTAAAAAAAGCTGGCAAAGTGTGACTAATTAAGATCCTGTTGCATAATGTACACAAAGTTGTAGCTTTCAGTCCATTCCTCGCTGGTAAATAAAGAGCTGCTAGCCATGATTCTTGGGGAGCACAATACAGCAGGGGGGGTGTTGTTTCCTGATGAGGAGCAGACTGAAATGTATGCCTCTGCTCATGTTATGGAACAAGGTTTTGACCGGTAAATATAACAAAGAAGAGTGACTATAATATTGCTTCAATGCGGCTTAACGTTTGTGGTCACGAGAAAAATCTGAATTGACAAGATAATTTGGAGGAGTGTGGAGTGTTGTCATTTGTGTTGGGTTATTTGAAAAATGCGAAGACAGAGTTTTCCTGGGGATACTAAAGAAATATATTTAAATTTTCTGATTTCTACTGTACATGTTTGTGAAACCTTTCAAATTAACATGGGCTTTGAATTTTTTTTAAAAAAAGTCATGTAATTTTCAATTTGTTTTAGTAAACTTCCTGTGTTCACCTGCAGTGATGTGTAATGTCTCTTGTTCTCAGTTAACAAGCTTGTGTTTTTAACCTGGCCTCGCGTTTCTTTTACTGTATGTCCTGCTTGTCGTTTGCATGTTCTCTTTGTCTCCATTTCTCACAGGCCGTCATTTTCACGCATTGGTGAAAGGATCCCACAGCCCAAGAGTAACCTATTATTTTTAAATGTATTAGTAGCAGCTTCATCCCAGTTCCATTGCAATTCAAGCATTTGGAACAGATGTACGAGGAGGGAGAGTGTGCTAGCCCCATGCCTTCTATCTTCACTTCCATGTCAATCCTATTGCTATGTGGGGAAGAAGAGAGACTCCATTAACCATGGGGGCTCCCCCTATGTGTGGATATCCTGACCTTTCACTGGGAAAGTCCACCAGCAGGATCTGGAAGAAACCCTGTCCTTCTAGTGATGCTCCCTGGTAACTGGCAAAAAGGGGCATGCTCCTTTCGAGCCCAGCATCTTCAAGGCTCGATCACCTTTTCCACACCACTTGCAATTCTGTAATCCTCTATCTTCATGTCTCACACTGCTTTATTCCTTTGTTTATAGCCTTTCCTCGCAGAAAGCTGCTCTGGTCCCTTTGCTATCCAGAGTGCCTTTTCCTGCACCACCTCCTCCCTCAGTCATGTTAGGCGTGGACTGCAGATATCGTTGCATGATAGATTTGTAGAAAGAGGTGGTGTTGGCACTCTTCTTAGTGGTCCCAAAAATGCCATTTGGCTTTCTCATAACAGCTGCATGTTCAACTCTCATTTCCCATGAACTTTCCAGCCACAACGACTCTCCTTTTTTGTATAGTTATCACAAGTTCAGGTACATCAGCCCCACTGTTTATATCCCTTCGCTGTGAAATGTAATGGTGTTCAGACTGGTTCTGTCCACCTAGCATAATGCTTGCTTTGTACGAACTTGAATTAAGAGATCTTGCTATCATTTCAGTGCAGAACCGTCACAATCCATTCAAAATTTCCATACCTTTCTCTTGTTTGTTGTAAAATGTTCACTTAGGGGATGAACTTTTAACTCCTTGATCTATGCAATAATTGGAAGTGGAGCAGCTCCGTAGCTGGGCATGGGGGGCGCCTTGCTTCCAGATTGCAGGGCAATCCCCTCATTGCCACCAGCCAGCTAAAAATGAAGGTAATGGTGAATTCAGCCCCAAGAAGTTTTCTTCCATGCCTTTATTTTCCATATTGCTTTTCACATTCTTCAGCAGCTACTTTTGATGGAACCACTGTGGCTTTCTTCTGAATAGGATTGTAATCACAAATCTATAGAAAGTGGGAGGTGTAATTTTGAGCACAAACAATTTTAGCTTAGTATGGAGCTAGGTAGTTTATACCCTAGAGCAGTGGTGACGAACCTTAGCTCTCCCTGTGTTCTTGGACTTCACGTACCAGAAGCTTAAGTCAGTACACCTGCTGATCAGGGCTTCTGGGAATTGGAAGTCCAAGAACACCTGGAATGCCAAGGTTTGCCATTATGGCCCTAGAGAGTGGTATGGCCTCTAAATTAGAAGCTCTTAACTCATTTGATGCACGGACCACATACCAATACTATTCACTAACAACTTCTCCCCAACTCTCATATTATGTACGTAAAAAGCTTGTTCCATAGCCTTTTATGTAAATTGGATTTTTATGTAAAAGCAAACCCATAGGGAAAAAATGAAATTTTTATGTAAATTGAAGCAAACCCATAGGAAATCACATTACATAAATTGGGACAACATTTTAGTGAAAAATCCTTATGTAAGTCCCGTTTTATGTAACTCGAGGTGTACGTAAGTAGGGGTTTTACGCAGTGATGGGATGACAAAAAATTTCCTACCGCAGTATGATGTCATGGACGTCATGGGTGTGGCCAACGTCATGACATCATGGGTGGAGCCAACGTCATGACATTGTGGGCGGGGCCAATATATATTTTTTAAAGTAGAATAAATAAATTAAAATAAACACACACACACATCAACCCACCTACCCACCCAAACAACCACAACACAAACCCGTAAGTAAGTAAATAAATAAATAAAATAAAAAAAAAATAAAAAAAATGCAGCCAAACACCAACCCACCCACCCACCCCAAACACAAACTCCTCATCCTGCAAAGCAGCAGAGGCGTCAGCGTAGCAGCAAACCGCTGCAGCAACAAACTGCCGCTGCAGTAAACCGCTGCAACGGTGCGGCATACTGTCAGGCACGGAAAGGCTGCCACTGCCACCGGTTCTTCAGGCGCTCCCTGCGCCCTTCCCTTCCTGGCAGCCAAAATGGCTGCCGGAAACTGCACATGCCTCAAACTTTCATTTGACACATGCGCAGTAAAAAAAAATAGAACTGTGCATGCGTCAAATGAAGGTTTGACGCATGTGCACTTCCGGGAGCTCTTTTGGCTCCAAATTTAAATTAAAAAACAACAACAATCCCAGGTGTTTGCTACCGGTTCGGCGAACCACCCGGGAATGTTGCTACTGGTTCAGGCGTACCGGTATGAACTGGGAACATCCCATCACTGGTTTTACTGTACAGTACAGTTGTACTTCGCTTAAAGAGCATAATGCGTTCCACAGGATTGCTCTTTAAGCGAGTTTGCTCTTTAAGTGAAACACCATTGTAAGTGACCAATTGTGGGGGGAATTGCGAAACCCAATTTATTTGTTAAGCGAGTTTTTTGGTTGGTTTTATTTGTTAAGCGAAGCGAGCATTCAGAGAAAATCCTGCTCTTTAAGCGAGGCACTCTTTAAGCGAGGCACTCTTTATGCGAGGTTTGACTGTACAGTAATACCTCAGATAACGTTTACCTCGGATAACGCTAAAATCGCATAACGTTAAGTAATCTGGGGAGGAGAATTGGATCGAATAACGTTAAGGTCCTATGGGATGGATCGGATAACAAGGGCTAAAGCCTGTGCGGTTACAATGTATCTCTATGGAGCTTTAATGCTATCTGATCGATCCCATAGGATTTTAACATGCATCGGATAACACTAAAAATCGGATAACACCAAGACTTGTGGAACCAAGTCTTAGCGTTATCCGAGGTATTACTGTATATCGAAAAGGAGCGACCTATTAGCCATGAAAACTACCTTAGATAACGTTATCGAAGAGTCCAGTGGGACAGCATATACTGTAATGCAATTCTCCTGAAATGTTGTTTTCTAAATATTCTAAAATTGTGTTCCATGTTCTAAAAGTCCCGTTTTTTATTTGTAATCATAGTTGAAACCAAACTATGAGACTGAATAAAATTTGGAATTAAGAGGCATAATTGTAAAAATTAGGCCTTGAATCCAAACTGCTAGCAAGGCAAGTTAATGTTTGCAGATACCACACAAGATGGAGGTTTTTAATGTATCATTTCACAGTCTTTCCTCTCTTTAGAGACAGAAGCCTGGCTTGAGACTCTTTAGGTGGGTCCAGTGCCACACAGCTCTCTTTGTAGGCTTAGAACAAAACACAAACTAGACCATTGAGGTAGCATTGAGGCAGCAAATTAAGATGCCACAGCCGCTTAAAAACTATATCCATAATGGTATCCGGAGTTAATGGTTGGAGGAGATAAAACCTTCACTAAAGTGAAGACTCATAAAATGCTTTTCCCCCCTCCTGCAGTAAAGACTGCCCCAACCAACAGTCATGGCTTTTCCAAAATCAATTAGATTTTATAAGTAGCTGCCCTGTAGTTGTAAATTGTCAGAATTCTGGAATATTGTTTATTTTTATGTTGCCTTCTAGGCCTAATGCAGTGAATATATATCTTGAAGATTCTGGATTTCATTCATGTGAGTCTTGCTAGCAAGTCAGAACACAAATGTCCTTCACCATCTACAAGTAGCTGGTTCTCATTACTCCATGTTTCTTTGTAACCCCTGCTCTCCTCAAGCCACCCTTGTGCCACCATCATTGTGGTGGTGGAACAAGTGGTGTACAAATGCACACAATGGTGCACTGACATTTTGGCCATATCTGCTGCGGCCCATTTGTCAGTTGTTGGTGTCATCAGTCAGTTGGGCAGAGGACACCCATTTTCTCCCAATTCCACACATTATAAATAGGAATACTGTATAAAATAAAAGAGGGTGGTGGTGCTGTTTTCTAAATTATTATTTTTTAAAATAATTGGACTTTGCCTTTAATATAGCAGGTGGCTTTGTCTAATTGCTGAGCATTTTTTCCCTTGCTTTAGGTTTTGAGGTAATTAAGGAACTACAAACTGCAAAGAGCCCTGGTGGCGCAGTGGCTCAGCTGCTGTCCTGCAGCCAAAAGGTTGTGAGTTCAATCAGACCAGGGATCAAGGTTGACTCAGCCTTCCATCCTTCCGAAGTTGGCAAAATGAGTACCCAGCATGTTGGGGACAAAATGTTAATTAACTTGTGAACCACCCAGAGAGTGCACTAAGTGCTATGGGGCGGTATATAAGGGTGATTGCTTTGTTTTGCTGTTGATTTAATAGATGCATGTGTAGGAGAGGGAGGAGTTGTGAAGGAGGTGACCTCATGAAATCCCCCAGCTTGGTTTGTTTCCTTCACTTGATATGGACTCTTAATTACAAAGTGAGATAAAACAATCCTTGCACATTGACTTCCTCTGCCTAATCTGAAGTAGAGGGTCCATTCCTTCCAAGGTACCTCCCTTACAGTGATAAATGAATTTCATGCCTGAAACAATTAGCTGGCAGGTTCAGCATTTATCAATATGCAGTTCCCAGCTGTGGACCCATGTCCTTCCACTGTAGCTCCCTGCACCTCTCACTAAATGTAGGCTGCTGTCTTCTTTCCTTGCCTTTCCTGCTCCCCTTTCTTGTGTGTGTGTGTTTTTTTTTAAATAGTTCACTATTAAGAGCTGAAGGGACTTCGTGGTTAAGACTTGGTGGTTAAGACGCTGAGCTATGTATTTTTAATCTGTATTGTAAGCCGCCCAGAGTTGGGTTTACCCAATTGGGGCAGGGTAACAAATTGAAATAATAATAATAATAATAATAATAATAATAATAATAATAATAATAATAATAATAATAATAATAATAATAATAATAATAATAATAATAATAATAATAATAATAATAATAATAACTTGATGACTGGAAGGTCAGCAGGTCAGTAGTTCGAGACCCGAGTACTGCATGATAGAGCTTCTGTCTCTGTCTCAGCTCCTGCCAACCTAGCAGTTCGAAAGAAAGACATTGCAAGTAGACAAATAGGAACCACTTCAGTGGGAAAGGTAAAGAGTGTTCCGTGAACCCTGGTGTCTAGACATGCCTGCCACGTGTCCATGGAAACGGCTGCAGATGCATATAGCGCTGGCTCTTTGGCTAGAAACAGAGATGAGGATTGAACCGTAGAGTCGGATACGACTGGCTTTCAAGCAAGGGCGACCTTTACTTCTACCTATTCAGAACTGTTTCAGCCAGTGCCATACTCCTTAATATCTTGGCCCACTATTTTTCTTGTTCTAATTAGAAGTCAGGTGAAGGTGACACCTCTCCCCCCCACCTCAAATATGTGTACTAAGGAACTTTCTCTAAACCAGCAAAACATTCATCATTGTTCTGACGGTGATGTATGACTGGAGGGCATTAGAAGATATGTTTTTTCCATGACCCCTAATCTTCTATGTAAGGTCACACACATTTGGGCTGGGCTTGATAGCCAATGAAATCTAATTGTCCAAAGCCTGCTGGTTATGTAGCAGTTCATTATTCTGCTGGCTTTATTTTTGTTCCTTGAAAGTGGTCCGACATTTCTTAGAAAGGCATTTATAATTTACTCGGGATCAGAAAGAAGCTGTTAATAGAGTCAAATAAAGTCAAATTAAATATAGCACATGCTGTAGCTTTTTATAACCTTGTTAATGCATCCAAGCCCTTGATCAACGCTTTCCCATTGTGAGTCAGAACTACATCCTTTTATCTCATTACCACTTGAGTTGTCATTGGAATTTCAAAGTTAAAAAAAAAAAGTTGGATTGGCCTTCCTGTGCACAGTGAGAACAACAGTACTTTGCCTCATGTCTTTCACAGAGGAAATGGGTTTGAAATCCAGCACATAATCACCCAAACAGAAAAGAATCAAGAAACACATGGCAGTAGGAGGGTCCCTGTCATCTCTAGCCTCTTTATTCCTTGTTATTATCTGCTTACATCAAAAGAATAACTTCGGTTTGGGTAAAAATTTAAAAAACCCCATGCATGAGAAATAAAAAGGTAGGAATGGTGAAGGTGAGAGATGAGTGGTTCTAGTGAAAAGATTTTTTAAAAACCAACTAGAAAATAAACTCCACAAATAGAAAGAAGAAAATGGAAGCCGTAGGTAATATGTTCTGCTGCTCATAGCCGTTCTAGTACATGCAATCCCAAAGATTAGGCACAAGGAAAAAAGTTAGAAAACCAAAAGTTTGAAAGATTTTCTTTCAGAAATGCTGCAGTGTATGCATGATTTTGAAGTTAGCAATAGATTATTTTTTTTAAATCGACTGATAGTAGAGGTTAAAAATGGGTTGTAATGCCTTAAGATGGGGTAGAAATCTTTGCACGCCCACCTATTGCTGCTGGTGGGCTCCTAGTGGAAAGTCAGGATACCAACCATCCTTGATTGGCAATGAAGTATCATGGAAATTGCAGTCCAACAACACCTAAAAATGGTCTCCATCCCTGATATAAAAGAAGAGAGAAGAGAAATGATTTTTGTGGCCTAGCAGACTGGTTGGAAGGATCTTTGCTTCTTTTCATGTCAGCAGTAATGATAAATTTGTGCTTCCAATCAAAATTCTGGGTTCTTTCCAGGATCACCAAAATTCTTGAGTGGACTGCTGAAATGTTACATACAAGGCAAGCTATTGAGCTCTCCATAACTCTTCATCAAGAATAGATAAAGGATTTGGTAGGGTAGGGAAAGGCAGAGTCCAAGAAATAAGGACAGATGTTTCACTAGGTATTGCATCTATCTCACTCTTTGATTCCCCCCCCCTTCTCTTGAAATTTCACAGTCTTTGTTTGATGAAGAGTTTTGGAGACCTCAAAAGCTCTCCTGTGTAATTTTAAAATAATTCAATAAAGGTACTGTATTACCCAAACCAGATTATTGCTTGCATACTTAACATTTCTTGTATGCTTTTGCTTATAGCAGGGATCGGCAACCTGTGGCCCACAGGCCGGATCCGGCCTGTGGTGCCAAATCATCTGGCCCACACCCTAACTCCAGCTGCCGCCAGAATCAGCCATGGACTCATTTACAACAGCTGTAAATGCATTTACGACAGCCGTATATTTGTTTATGGCAGCATTTACAGAGGAAGGACCACCAGTCTGGCCTCCAAACTGTTTGAAAGAGTGTGACTCAGCCCCCAACCTGAAAAGGTTGCTGACCCCTGACTTATAGGATCTTCTGTGCTTGTGGTTCCCAACATGAGGCACATGCCCCACAGGGGAGCAATTTGATTTTTAAGGAGGCAATTCGAGAATGCGTTAGTAACAGTGAATGGCCTTTTAGGCTTCCGCCACATGAATATGAGTTCACTTTTGGAATAATAAGAATTATGTCCATCAGGATTTTAGTGATGTTTAGGTGGGCATGGCCAAAAAAAGTTTGGGAACCACTGTTATCTACGCAAACTAATCAGGCATTTTAAAATCTTACCAGCAGAGGGAACCATAACCCACATTTTCCTCTGCAGATGTAGACCCATCAAGCTAGGAAATGGCGACTCTTGGCAAGGATACTTTTTGGACAGACTTTGTGCATCTTTGAAATGCCTCCAGGAATCAGTTTAAACATGAGAAGTGCAAAACCTCAGCAACCTGCCTTACTTGCCTGGAAGGAGGAGGGAATAAAAAGTCAACGGATGGAGAAGCACATATAGTTAGACCGTGGCCTCATTGTGGATTGTGCTTCCTGTTTCCCACTTGTTTATCTGCACCAGAAAAGGAAATGGAAGAAAAATCTCTCTTTCCTCTGTATCCCTTATATGGCTCTCTCATCTATACTGAGGTGAAGCATATATTACTGCAGGGGGGGGGGGCAACCATTTTGTGTCACGGGCCTGACCATGCCCCTGGACAGCTGATTGGGCTGGGCCACACCCCCTGAAAGTGGAAGCAGGCGCATTTACAGCTGTTGTAAATGGGACCACTTTGGCATTTACAACATCCGTGGGTGCGTTTGCACATGTGGGGGCGTATTTTACGGCTGATGTAAACGTGTCTGCTTCCACTTCCAGGTGTGGCAGAGGCGGCGACAGGCCGGATGGGATAGTGTTGGGGGCCAGGTTTGGCCCGTGGGCCGTAAGTTGGAAACCCCTGTATTAAAGGAATGACAGTTTGTTCAACTCTTCGCTTTGGTGCTACTAGTTAACTAGAAAAAAGCAAATTGGAACCAGAAAGGGTGTGTGTGCACATGAGACCAACCGCCCAGCTCTGTGTAGGAGGTGTTTAGAACTCCACTCAGTCTTGAAATCTCAAATTTCAGAAAGGAATACTGCTCTCTGCTTTAAAATTTTTGGTCTGGAATCATCTTGGGCCAGGTTTCACAACATTCATTCTAGATTGAATTGCGACTTACACTCCACCCCCACCCACCCTGACTACCACCCAAATTTCTTTGTGCTACTTGGTTACCTTCCAGGGGCTGCACCATAAAAATCCATTTAGCTCAGCAGAAACTGCTGGAAACCTGCTGTTACACAAATATCTGCCAATAATCTCCAGTTTTTCACTGTGAGGTGAGCCTGGATCCGCTGAACTCTTCTTGTTCCATCTGAGCCTCTGATTTCTCAGGCGTCCATTACATGTCTGTGTGACTCTCCCCCTTTTCCTGTGACCAAATTCAAGAGCACCTGAGTAGTAATAAGTAAACATACCCAAGCACTGGTGAGCTTGAGGAGCCAAATTCAATAGATTTGGGGATTCAGAAGGTTATTTTCTACAGTGAGTGGCTCTCTGTGTGTTTAACTCAAGGTTGGGGAACTTGTCTGGTTTGAAGCATATCAGAGAGTAAACAAAACCAAAATGTTGTAGCATTTTAAAGACTAACTGCTCTATTTTAATGTTAGCTTCCGTGGATGAAGTCCACTTCATCAGACATAGGAGTGAGACTTCAGGACATCAATTTATACACATCAAGTACAGAGTGATTGGTTAGCATAACAGATAAGTATACAAATCAATATGGCTTTTTACAACTGGTAATAGCAGATGATCTCTGGTTATTATTCAGATTAGTTGTGAATTTTTGCCCTGTTGACTTGCCAATGGTAGGAAGATGCAAGACAAACACCTGGCATTAAACATTTGCTAATGTGTTTAACCTTCAGTATCTCTTGACAATTGAGAGAGTGTTCTTTGAAACAGCCTATGTTGTGAATGAAAATTCTACTGAAAAGTTTCTGTGAAGGTGCAATATATGTAGCAATATATGTAGCAGCAGATAACAACCTGTGTATCAGATTTGATAATGTCCCAGAAACCCTTGACTAATAGTAAAACCTTTGTGATGGTTGTACAGCATATGGATATATTTTATTTCTGCTGTCTCATTCTGGATCCTTGTCTTGTAATTTCTTTGCTCTAGAATGGCAACTTTCAAGTCTTGGGTACTGTGTCCAAGTAGATTAAAATGGTTTGAAACAGGTTTCTCTGTACAGTGGTGCCTCACTTAAAGAGCATAATGCGTTCCACAGGATTGCTCTTTAAGCGAGTTTGCTCTTTAAGCGAAACACCATTGTAAGTGACCAATGGGGGGGGGGGATTGCAAACCCCAATTTATTTGTTAAGCGAGCTTTTGATTGGTTTTATTTGTTAAGCGAAGCAAACATTCAGAGAAAATTCTGCTCTTTAAGCGAGTTACTCTTTAAGCGAGACGCTCTTTATGCGAGGTTTGACTGTACTGTCATTCTTGTTGTCTGATTTATGTCCACTTATGCTTTTGCACAAAGATTGTCCTGGTTTTCTTATCTAGAGTGCAGAAGGGCATTTTTGGCAAAAGATGGCATAAATCACATTGGCAGAAAAACCAGTAAAACTGCCCTTAATGTTGTTTGTGGCCTTGTTGAGCCCAGTAATACTGTTACCAGAGTGAATGCAGGAGCATAGCTGACATTTGGGTTTGCAGCAAAGTTTAGTTCCCTTCTCTGTTTCAGCTCCCTTCTGTCACAGCCAGCATAGTTTATGATGGAGATTAGAGATGAAGGCTAACAAATGGAGGTCATAAAGTTGCCTCCTCTGCTTTCACTTCCAAAACTGGGTTCAATATGGTGAGGCATTTCATTTCATAATGGGCTGCCATATTGCCTACTTCATCAAGTTCTTCCTCGGTACAAGGCATGCTTTTTGGTACCTGTTGCCATTATTAGATTGCGAAGAAGGAAGAGAATGAATGAATGAATAATTCATGTATCGAGTATAATAATATTGAACCTATAATGAACCTACTACTAGCATCTTCAAGTGTTACCCAGTGGGTGAAGGCTGAGCTATAATTAGATAATAATCATAATTTTATGTCAGAAATTATTCTGAGGTTTTCCTGGTGAAACCCCCCCCAGGGGATGCCTGAATGAGGCTCCTTTTCATGTCCCCAAGATCTTTTCCCACCAAAGTGGTCCCTATTTATCTACTTGCAATTTCTTGCTTCCAGTCTGCTAGGTTGGCAGGAGCTGGGACAGAGACGGGCCCTCAAACCGTCATGCGCTACCCAGGTCTCAAACTGCTGACGGCCTTCCAGCTAACAAGGCAAGCTTCTTAACCACTGAGCCACCACTGAGCCACCACAGCCTCTCTGTAACTAGATATTAGATAGCCAATAGCAATGCTGGTTGAGATATTCTGGGAGTAGAAGGTCCCCTCCTCCTAAAGTAACATTTCTTATCTATGGCTAGGGTTGGTATTTAGGGAAATAGTGCTAGCTGTAAAGATTTTCAGTGACAGAGCGAAAAAGATTCTTATTCTCTTTCTTTGCCCCCCCCCCCCCCCCCCATTATTTACAATGGATTACTTCCACCCTCTGGAATTAAGCCATTTATAGCAACCCTTTTCTGAGTGTGTTTTGTTCAGATGTGTTTAAACAGTTCTCATCATATTTTATATTGTAACTTAGAAATTGTTTTGTGAAATTGCATAGTAAAAGTCACAACATGATGGGAAACTTAGGTTATCTCCACAGAATCCAATCATAGCCTCCACCACCACCCCATTTCTCCTTCTATTTCAATAAAGCTACAGTACAGTATTATTGTCGAAATGATACATTAGCTTTTCTCTTAGCATCACAAAGTCTCTGGAAGTGTGAAAACTAATGACATATCACTTTGGACAGGATTTCGGCTTTCCATGGAAAAGGGAGAACAGTATGAGAGGCATTTTCCTCTTGGGGGAATTATAATAATAACAAAGTAGGGGAAGAGTTTTCTTTTCTTTTTTAAATTAAATGTTCCCCATTGCTAGATAACTGCTACCCAGCATTATGTATCAGATCTCAAAAGCACATACTGTACCTTTGTATGAACAGACAAAGACACCCTCTTACTATGTCCAAGACACAAAATGTTCACCCCGAAAATGGGACCTGCCTTCTTGCTGGGCTAAGCCTCGCTTCAAATAATGTAGTATTGTGTGTACTGTATAGAGTCTCGTGGTAACCCTGTATACACCAGGCTAATAACTCAGACGTTTTCTTCAACTACCGATATATTTATCTGAGTTGTGGAGTTGTTTCGTCCAGTTCTTGAACCATAGGCAAAGTCCCAGGATATATGGATGGCTCTGGGGAGATCTTTCTTCTTTGTTCATGTCAGAAGGACCACAGTATAGTCAATAAATATTGTATATCAGATATTCACCCAGTATCAGGCCACATCAAGAGCATTTGAGTAGTTGACAGCAAATCTTCCATGGTGCATGT
Organism: Furcifer pardalis; assembly: GCA_030440675.1. Taxonomy (NCBI): domain Eukaryota; kingdom Metazoa; phylum Chordata; class Lepidosauria; order Squamata; family Chamaeleonidae; genus Furcifer; species Furcifer pardalis. The sequence continues at coordinate 61,805,403 of CP126893.1, read as the reverse complement.
TGAGGGCCATAGAGTATGCTGGCATAGGCGTGAAGTTGCCTGCTCTTCTCTGCACTCACAAACGACTGTTGTTGTGAAAAATCCATTTCTGAGGCTTATTTTTCACGCTCGCAACTCAAGTGGCTTAAAAGGAATGTTCTCCATGTGACGAGGGACTCAACTTTCCAGACATTCCATCCATCTTGAAAGGTGGATAGTGGGTTTTTTTTAAAAAAATTTCACATGGCATTCTCAGCTGTTTCTTCAAGCTTCACAAATGTTCTGAAAAAATGTTTCCTTAATTCTAATGTGGGAAGGGTAGTAGCCTGCATGCCACTGGGCACAATGTCTGCTAGATACATTTATTTTATCACTAGAGATTGGTTTCATTCATCCTATAATGATTCTGTAGCTTTCATTGAATGCTACCTGTTCTCCATGGGCTGAACTATACCTCACTGAGCTGGCATAGTCACTTACAGAATAGCAGAGGGACAAGGTTGTCGTGACAGTATGGCCCAATTGGTTCCCAATGGCTTTTCAGGAATATGGTTTATTTCAGAGATATTTCGCTTTGTGTTTGGGGTGCCTTCCTTATAGATCAGCATATGATCCCAATGCAATACCTAGGTACTTGGCAGCAAACCAGTGATCTAGTTGGATGCTTTTCAGGGTAACCTGAAGTTTCCAAGATACCTGTTTTTTTTTCTCAGATGAAAGATACATTTGTGAATCTTAAAGTTTTTCTAATGTGTATGTTAGAAGATGGACAAGTGTGGGGTTCCAGGGATGGGGGATCCCATGTGGGGTGGTTAGTCTAGGGATACCATCCCTCTGACGACACCCCAGATACTGTTTTAGTTATGAATTTTTAAATTTCTTTTAATATTGATGTGTTTTAATTATGCTGTAAGCCGCCCAGAGTCGGGCTTGCCCGATTGGGGCGGGTTAGCAAGTGTGAGAAATAAATAAATAAATAAATGTTCTATCTCTGAAACCTCTCTGACTCAGTAGTAATTGTGAGATTGTCAACATTAATAACACTTCTGGTGCCTTGAGGAAGTGATTGATCATTGGTGTAGAACATGGGTGCCCAAACTACTCCCTATGGGTCAGATCCGGCCCTGACACCAATTCATTCAGCCCGCTCCACCCTCGTTGCTCCCAGAAGCGGGAGTAAAACTCACCCAACTTCCGCTTCTGGGATCAACGAGCATGGCGTGGGCTGGATGAATTGGCATTGGAGGCCAGATCTGGCTCACAGGGAGTAGTTTGGGCACCCATGGTGTAGAAGTTAAGTGAAGTAGGAGCCAATGCACTACTCCAAGGTAGACACTTCTTTCAAAATCCTCCATTAAGTGAACCTTCTTTGAAAATTAACAGAAAAAAACCCTTTGGTTTTACAAAACGGTTGCTATTATTTTTTGTTATTTTTTAATCCTTGCTTAGATTATATAATATTTATGTTATTGCTTGGTGATGAATAGTGTCATAGAGTGGCAAAAGGTCAATGAAGACTGCCCCCCGTGATCTGCCTAGTTTCAAGTCCATCTTGTGTTACTTGTAGGACTTGTACTGTAAAATTCTTGCTAAATCTACAGCTAACCATTTATGGGCTATGAGAAGTGGCCCACTATTTCCACCAGATGGTGAAGAAGCATTCTTTCCAAGACCTCACAAAGATGACAGAAATCAGTCTGAACTTCTCTGGCTCTATGAGTTCTTTACCAGGTTTCAAAATAGCACTCACTCATGACTGCCTCCAGAGTTTCAGAATCCTGAGAGAGTCAAGACCAATGTTTCAGAAATTAACGATCCCCCTTTATGTGCTGTACCAGAATGGTTGGTCTGTTCTATGTTGATATCATCCCGGCCAACTACCTTCGCCATTTTTTCAGCTTTTCCCAATTCATTTAAACTGAATGGCCTTGAAAGTTCATTGGCCTGCAGTTGCTTGTTTCTTTCAAGTATAGGTCCAGATTTACTGTGAGGATGTTCTGATCTGCCATTAATAAGGAACTGGTGAGCTATTTGATTTGCCGAAATGTTTACATAAGTAGGGCTGTTAGTTGGGTTGTTGTTAAGCTGCTTTAATACTCTCCAAGCCTGTTAAGTGTTTCTTGATGTATGTCTTTCTTTCTTCCAAAATGTTTATCCAGTTCTTTCTTTTAACTTCTGAAACCAAAGAAATTAATCACAACCAGATCAAAATGATTTCTTTGCTTGAGGGATTTTGTTTCATGAGTGAAAAATGTTTATTCACATGGGTGACAGTGTCTGTCGTTGGTTCTTTACCCTTAGAGTATGGACAGTTAGGATGATCTTTTCACTATCTTGATCATACTGATTGTACTGCTCAAAGGGCTCTGGGACTGGAAAAGTGTTTTACATAATTTCTTCCAATACTGTACTGACCGTCTGTCAATTGGGTTTTTAAAAATCACATCTTCTGTGGAATGGTACTGTTGGTGGTCAAAAGGCTGCTGTGAGTTGGCACATTATAGAGCCACAGTGGTGAACCTTGGCACTCCAGGTATTCTTGGACTTCAATTCCCAGAAGGCCTGACCAGCTGGTGTACTGACTTGGGCTTCTGATAGAAGTCCAAGAACACCTGCAGTACTCAGATTCACCACCGCTTTTTTATAGGGCAATGCTACTTATTTTGACCGAGGCACAAACTAACTGCATGCACTACTGGGCTATATGCTCACTAGTAAATGCCAACTCTAGGTTATAGACACATTACCATCTTTCCCTTCTGGAAGATGGGGACATTTGCAGTAGGGACGAATTGGGGTGCAATCTGCCCATTTTATCAAATCTTTTCCTTTGTTCTCCTCAACTGTATATTGCCAGACACTGCTGTAGCAATTGAACCCTCCAATTATAAAACTTATTTTCATAATTTCTGTGGCAACAGTAGGTGAAATTTGAAGGTCAAGCTTGACTAATGTAGCACTTCTGCACTGTCTGTGAGGTCTGTCAGCTGCAAGTCTCATGTCCAATATTTTGAGACAACTGCTGACTATAGTTTCTTTGCATTACTCAAAGGCAAAGTATATTATAGTCATGTGTTTGGCAGGCTTGATGCAGCAAGTGATCTCCATTCATCTTTGCTGTTGAAACAACAACGCCGGGCTCCAAAACCTTTCATTGTGAGGGTGTGTATTTTCATCAGGCTGGCGTTTGGTGGATCTTGTGGATCTAGTTCAAAAGGGAACAATGTAGATACAAGGCAAGTATGCTTTCTTCAAATACAAGGTGGTGTCCCAAAAGTCACCACAGTAAAGGTCTCCCATTCTTGAAAGCCAGTTGTGTCTGACTCTATGGTGTGGTGCTCATCTCTGTTTACAGCCAAAGAGCCAGTGCTGTCTGCGTCTGCAAGTGTTTCTGTGGTCATGTGGCATGACTAGACACTGTGGTCAAGTGGCATGACTAGACACTGAAATGCGTGGAACACTGTTACTTTTCCCATCTAACTGGTAGCTATTTATCTACTTGCAATTTCTTGCTTTTGAACTGCTAGGACCTGGCAGGACCTGGCAAAATTGCATAGCAACAGATATCTCAGAGTATGTTCACCATGGGTGGGGGTGGAGACGGGGAGACTTGGTGTGGAAAAGGTGGCCAACACATAGCGATAATATTTTTTTTTAAATTTGTAAAAATGTGGGATTAACATGTTGCATATAAAGGTACATTTACCTACAATATCCCATTTTCCCATTTTACGGGGACACCCTGTGATGTTGAGCTAGCTATTACATATTGGTGGCCAATGTGCACCCCAACAGGACTGTCCCCAAAATTCCACCACAACCCAAGTTTGGCTTAAAAAAAAAAAAGAACTCTGAAGACCCTTTGGGCCCTACAGGGAGATTCCCAGCAACCCCACAATTTTAAAAATGTTTTAATTTTATTTTAGGCTACTAGAGTGTGTGTGTGTGTGGGGGGGGGGGGCATTTAAGCAAAGAGAGAAGTTACCCCATTTTGATAAAGACATTCTTTAGGAGTTGGGGGACCTTCCACAGTCCAGAGATGAGTGTGAGTAGTCATGGGAACTTTCTAGTGTCCCCACCCTGTGTTGAACTACAGCAGGGGTTCTCAACCTGTGACCCATGGGCCAGATGCGGCCCATGACACCATTTCATGTGCCCCCACATTGCCTCCACCACACCAGGAAGTGCCATGTGGTGGAGGAAGGGTAAAATGGCTGTCCAGCCCCCGAAGCTGTCTGAGGAAGCTTGACCTGGCTCCTGCTTAAAAAGGTTGAAAACTCTTGAACTAGACGAGGAACGGTTGGATAAATATAAGGATAGTAAATATATGGATAGCTTCTAACACCAACAAGTCTCTTTCCTGGGTTAGAGTGGCTGAGCTCTCAGTTGGCATTACATTTAAAAACTGTTAGTTACATTTGTCGGCGGTGATGCATTTATTGGCTGAAGAAATTTAATCTCTCAATCTTAGGCACCAGCCAAGTGAAAAGCGGCTTTGTTTAAAAAAAAAAAAAACAGGGCAAATAACAGTTTTGAAAACAGCCAGATCTCCTGACTTCCTGTTTGGTTTGACACAGACTGGTCACATCACTATGCATTGCAACCAACCACATCTATGCATTGCAACCAACCACATAAAGCCTTTTCTAGCCATGCTAACTCTCTGGCACTTGAGATGTTCAAGTATCTCTCTGGAATTTTTCAACATGTGTTTTGCTGCCAGTCCAGTGAATGGCACACTTGGGAGAGAGGGAGGTCTACAAGAGATTATATATATATAAAAAACACAAATAAACTCCAAATTTATTTTAGAACTGATGATCTTAAAAAAAGTATTAAAAAAACACATTTGATGACAAGCAACATTAGATTTCTAAGAATATCTTACCTTATTTCCATGGCTTAATCATGACTATGACACAATGGTGTGCCCTCCCATCTCGAGTGAAGAAAACAGGAACTGATGACTACATTTAGAGCTTTAATCACTAGCAGTCGTAGAAAAGGTCTCAGACTGACTCTCTGGCATTGCCTGTTAAAAGAATTGAAGGAGCAGGTGGTAGTAAAGCCCACTGTCTAAGAGTCTGAGAAATTACTAGTAGCCAGAGCAGGAATGGGAAAGTTCCTTTCAAAAAGTTCATCCTTTCCTGATCACCATTTGAAGAGTATCTCATCATCTTTTCTCTCTGCAGTGTTGAAAGAGCACTTTATTTTATTATTTGTGCTGTTTATTTAGTTTCTGTTACTTCCTGATACTTAAAAGAAAACTTTAGGATTGATAACAACGTAAAGTAATAATTAGAAAAATCCTGTAAATATGTCTTAAACTGCATTTTAGACATAATGTTTGAAATAGAGAAAATTACTTTTTAGATGTAACTTATATCTTGTTCTCTTCTCTAAAGTTACTAGTTATAGTAACTATATTGTGTGAAACACATTAATTCCAAACTCTGTTTCAAATTAGACATTACAGGTACTTAGTTGACAGAGGTGATTTTTCCTATTCTACGTCCCTGCCTTCTAGTTCCTTCAGACCCCTATGCTAAACAAGTGTAAGTTGTTTTCTCATGTAGCCAGGAGCTGTCAAGGGTTCTTCTGCATGGCAATTTTGATTGGGGGCCTTAAGTGTTTTAGTAGTGTATACTCTGTCTCTTCTGAATTGGACGCAATTATAGTGCAACTGAGAGCAAAAAGGTCTCATATGCAGAAGCAGCTATTAATAAAATCAAGTGCCATCCTTGGAGAACACAGAATTGTTATCTTAAACTGTTGCTTGCTAAGTAGATTCACAAAAGAGTTTGTTAGGGAAAGAGATTCTTGACAGTTGCTTCTGACAATCGATAATGGAGTTGAATGAGTCCTAAGGAGGGACTGCAGTGGCTCAGTGGTTAAGAAGCTCGCCTTGTTAGCTGGAAGGCTGGCAAGTCGGCAGTTCAAGATCTAGGTACTGCATTATGGATTAAGCGCCTGTCTTCCAGCTCTTGGGGACATGAAACGAGCCTCATTTGGGCATTCCCTGAGTGGAGTATAATTTCTGAAATTTTATTATTATTATTATTATTATTATTATTATTATTATTATTATTATTATTATTATTATTATTATTATTATTATTATTATTATTATTATTATTATTATTCCTAAGGAGTTTAAATAAAAAGTAAAAAGCAGGAAGATGAATTCTGAAGTGCATAGGGCTACACTTTCTGCTTTCATACTGCAGAATGATTATGACCCAAAACATATAGTGAAAGTTACCCAAGAGTTTCTCATGGCAAAGAAGTGGGATATCCTTCAATGGCCAAGTCACTCACTGGATCTCAACCCAATAGAGCAGTGTTGACTAACCTTGGCACTCCAGGTGTTCTTGATCTTCAGTTCCCAGAAGCCCTGATCAGCAGGAGTGCCGACTTGGGCTTCTGGGAATTGAAGTCCAAGAACACCTGGAGTGCCAAGGTTAGCCATCACTGCAATAGAGCACGCTTTTCACTTACTGAACAGAAGACCGAGGGCAGAAAGACCCATGAACAGACAACAGCTAAAGAAGGCTCTGCATTAAAAGCCTGGCAAAGCATCTTGAGGGAGGAAATTCAGCATTTGGACGTATCCACGGGATCCAATCTTCAGGCAGTCATTGACAGCAAAAGATTTTCAACCAAGTTTTGAAGATAATCCTTACGTTTGCACTGATGTTAGTTTTTTCCATTACTTATGAGCCACCAAAATAGGTGTGTCTGTGTTTGCCAATGGCTGTATTTCCTGAATGGTTAATGTCTCAGTTTTGTCAAGCCCCTTGCTTTAAAGCTGTCAGTCCTGACTTTGCTCACATTTTGAGTGTTTCCTTTCATCTTCACTGTGGTGGGGTGCTGAGGCCACATGCCAAAAATACCTATCCTTGTTCCAATGTTTTTGGAAATGACCGTATTCTCCCCCTATCAAGATACATTATTTAACTATTTTTCCCACCCTAAAAGTGAATCATGCTTCCTGAAGATGAGTTTCTGTCATCCGGTCCAGCAACAAAATTGCAGGCCTTGCAGAGGGTACACTTTGTCTTCGGCAGAAAGAACACACACACACCCCACTTCCTTGTTGTTTCCTAGTTCTCATACCCCCCTTGCACACCACAAATGCCTACGTGCTCTAATCATTATTGTTGGTGACAGAAGTCTAAGACATGACATTCTGCTCCAGCCCTGAAAACTTGTTTGGAAATAGTGTTGTCAGAACTAATGTTGTGCTGAATTCCCCTCCCCCCTTGAGAATATCAACCATTCTCATTTGATTTCATAGAAGAGAAATTCCTGTAGAAAAGAACTGCAGCAGAGGAAAAATTCCTGTGAAATTCTCTTTGGTGGGAGCCATGATGCATGTACTCATCTTATGATAAGGCTGACCAGAGTATGTGTTCCATTGTACAATCCTTTCTATGCAACCAGATGTTTCCCCTCTACAATTCCATTAAAGCACATGGCAAAGTGTTCTAAAGCACACCCTCCGGTTCTACTGGTCCTTTTTAGGCCGGGAATTGTGACCAGCCAGGGAAGTTGCAAAGAGATGATGAGCCTTTTGCAATATTATGATAAGATGAAAAATACAGGTCCATTTTAAATAAATACATTTATTTATCCATTCATTTTTTGGCCTTGGAATGACCCTAGGTAGAAAATGTAGAGAAGGAAACAAGATGGCCAAGTTCCCAACACAGTTGTAATCATTCGCGGTGTTAATGCAAAACAAATACTGTTGGGGGGAAATACAGGTGTGTTACAATCAGTACCCATGTTGAGTTGCACTTCTGAGATTTTTTTGGAGAACTACTATTTCCCATGGAAAAAATGAAACATCTCATTATCACTGGAGACCAAAGTCAAGATGATTCCAGTCATGATGGTCCTGACTGCTTTGTATGTGAAAGCAGGGTGCTCCAGAAAGCTGACAGGAAAGACACTGATTGGTTTGAAATGTGATATTGGAGCAGAGTTCCAACCTGGACCTCCAGAGAGATAAGCAATGGGATGGTAGGTGAAATCAAGCCTCAGCTTCTCTAGAGGCAAAAATGACTTGAACTGTCACATTTTGAGCAGATCATGAGAAGACAAGACTCACTGCAGGGAGAAGCTGAATTCACCTGTGCAGGAAAAGGAAGACTGAATATGCAATAGATTGACTGAATGACAGAACAACACCTGGGGAAAATCAGATGAAATAGTTGCTATTTATTATTAAGCCACTTTTGAATTATGATGCCCCTATGAATCAATAGCTTCCAAAAGATCCTATTACTAAGTCATACTAGTATGACAAATACTAAAAAAAAGTGGTACCCTTGAAATACCAAGACCCTTGTAAAAGCATTGAATTGTTTTGTTTCTGCTTGGAAATATCTCTCTTTTAATTTGTTTACTTGAAATTAAGTGACATTCCAGAAAGAAATCTTCTTGAATGTTTATTAAAATAGTTTGAAAATGATTGCATAAATTATTCTATGCCAAATTTTAAAATGGAAAGTATGACAGCCAAAATATAGTTGCAATATGATCTCTAGTGTTTCTGCCTCTTCCAGCATGAACATCAAATATGTCTTGCCCCACATATTTCAAAAAATTTAGTTATACAATCTTAAGCATCAGTTTCTTGCATGTAGAATTAGTGAGATGATACTAAAATTACTGCAATATTTGGCAGTTTCTTTTTGGGCATTTGGAATATATATAGAATGTTTCTAGTCTTTATACTAGTGTTTGTTTATCTTTTTTTGTTGCCATATTCTTGTTATAGTTTTGATAGATTCTGTCTCTACATCTTAAAATAACCCCATTCTGGGTAATTCACTTCTAGTATCTCATTTGTTCTTGACGATGTTTCTTCCAACTGCTTTGAAAGCAGCTTCACTTCATTCTCTAAAACTTCAGATGATTCATCAAGCATTCTATATTGAAGAAATCTGTCGTCCTTACATTTTTTTTCTGTATAGTTCTTCAGTACTGTACAGTATATTGTTTCCATATTTTCTTTCCCTTTGATTTATTGAATCTGTGGGAGATATCTCTTGATTTTTCTTTTGTTGCTGTCTCTCTTTTTTTGGTAATAGTTCCAGTGGTGGGCTCAAATTTTTTTTACTACCACACTGTGGGCGTGGTTTGGTGGGCGTGGCCAGGGGGGAAAGCCCTGTGTTGCACCTGAATTAGGACTACTATATTTCAAAACTTGGATGGGCGGGACCAGCCAGAATTTCTGCTACCGGTTCTGGTGAACTGGTGCGAACCTGCTGATGCCCACCACTGAATAGTTCTCTTTGTTCTTACGTGCTGGTTGCTGATAAGTTGCATTTAATATTATCAGTATACTTCTCTCATCATTTATTTTTGGTTCTTGTGTGTTGTTAACTATTTTAAGAAAGTTATCAGTCATTTGTCTAGACATTTCTTTGCTTTTGACTACAGGAATAGTATTTTCTAATTCTCCTCCTTCAATATCTCTGATTTTAATTTGCAGTCAGAATTCCTTAGTAAAATGTATCAAACAGAAATCAGATGTTTCATGAAAGAAATGGAAAAAAAAGTCAGGTATTAGTTGAACTAAGCCTTACTTACAGATGACCAAAATCCCATTATCATAAAGCTTAGAAGCTCTCTCAATCTCTTGTCTATTGGGGCATGTAGTTTGGAATTTGGTTATTCCCTTTGGTTACTTGAGTATAAGGCACTAAACAAAAGCAATAAAACTCAGGCATCTTCCTGAAGATAGATAGTCTGTCATGATTTGAGGGGAAACAGGTGCCAACAACCAACCAGCATTTTCCTACTGTCCCTTACCATGCGAGTATTTCTTTGCTCATTTGTTGCCTCTGAAAAATTGCCTAAAGAAGAATGCTTTTCAGTGGATGGCAAAATCATCCCATCTTACAGTTAGGTTTCCTTTGAACTTACTAAGAAGGATTTACTGGTTTCCCCGAAGCCTAAGTCAATTCCCCATAGCACCGCTCAGCCAATGTATTGACTTAGGTTTCTGGGAATTGAAGTCCCTCTGTGGGGCGTGGGCCCCATGTTGAGAACCACTGGGCTAGTGCCTTCCAAATATACAACTCCCATAAACTCATAGCAAGCTAACAATGTTACATAAGTAGTAGCTCATTGCATTGGAGGAGAAGTCCAAATTGAAGAAGGCCCTGTTAGAAGCAACTAGCCTATCCTGTAACACTGACTGAAATAGTAAATACAGTATAGCAGTGTGTAATTGATTAATTGGCTGTTCCTCTTCTGATCCAATATGACCTTGACCAACAAATTCATTATTCACAAATGAGATGGAAAAATTCAATGGTGAAGTTCCCACAGGTTTCCAAACAGGGAGAAAAAAGGAATCATTTATATGTTCTCTATATAAAGGTAAAGGTTTCCCTTGCTCGAAAGCCAGTCGTATCTGACTCTAGGGGTCAGTGCTCATCTCTGTTTCTAAGCCGAAGAGCCAGCGCTGTCTGCTTCTGCAGACTTTTCCATGGTCATGTGGCAGGCATGACTAGACACCGGAGCGCATGGAATGCTGTTACCTTCCCACCGAAGTGGTCCCTATTTATCTACTTGCAATTTCTTGCTTTCGAACTGCTAGGTTGACAGGAGCGTTCTCTATATAGAGATGAGTAAAGATGCTATCCAAGAGAGAGGAAAAGAACAAGACAATTTTAGATCAAAGCTGAATGAATTCCTCATGCAAGTCTCATGACAACATTGGAAGAATAGTTTCAAGGTCATCATGAGAGTTGCCTCAGTGCCCTGTATAGTTATGATTAAAAGTTATTTTTCATGTTATCTTTCTCACAGGAACAATTGAAGTCTCTACTTCTTACTTTTTTTATCAGCCTTTTAGTCACTCATGCTACAGTCCTACCTGTTTCTCAGCCCTGCTACCATCTTAAAGTCTGAGGTTTCTACTATTTTCTCCCTAAATACAATGGACAGTAGCAATTGAGGGTACAAATTATGGTTTTTTTATACACACCAATTTTTGCTGGAAATGTGTTTCTTGGGGGGAAACTTTGAGCAGCTCACCAACAGTACCAAGCACTATTTCTCTTTTTAAGAGACAGACTTAAATAGCAATTATCTCTCCTTTTGTGAATAGCTTGGGTTATTCTTTTTTCCTTTTTAGCAATGCAGCTTGGAGAAACTGTTCTGCCTTGTACAATAAGACAGGCTTCATGATGCTGTTGACTGTTTTCTTTTATTTAATATAACAGATTTGCCATTTTTCTTCCACCATATGTTTTTCAGTAAAAACAGACTTTCCCCTCCAACACAAATGCCAGTGGATTTCTACATTTTAGAAGCTAGGGAAATTCCCAAAGAGGATATACCTTCAACTTAAAACAGGGATAGGCAACCTATGGCCAAATGCCAAATCAACCAACCTGTGCCCTCACTCCAGCTGCCACTGCTGCCACCATCAGAAGCAGCCGCAGACTCATTTATGGTTATTGTAAACACGTTTACAACAGCTGCAGACTCATTTATGGCTGTTGTAAATGCGCTTACAACAGCTGTAAATGAGTTCATGGCCAATTCTGGCAGCAGTGGCTGGGCCACTGGACCACCCCCGCCAACTGTCTGAAGGAGCATGACCAGGCTCCTGACTTCAAAAGGTTGGCAACCTCTGACTTGAAACAAAGACTTATGATTGGAGCTGTATTCAGAAAACAAAAACTTCTAGAGCACAGATCAGCTGCTCAAATTTAAAGCATGGGGACACTGAGGCACCCTTTTTGTAACTTTGAGTTATAGCTACATCCATGTCTTTTTGCTGGAAACTGAAACAGACTCCTTCACCTTTGGCAATTATTAATTAAGGATAGCACAACCAGTTCTATAAAGTTTGTTTCTTCAAAATGTATTCTCTTACAGTATTTTAACCCACCCCCATGCAAAATATATTGGTATTTTTCCGGGTTTTGCTCAGCTTTATGCATGGGCATTCTGCAAACACAGAAGTCCGTTATCTGAGTTTTGTTTCATTTTTTCAGACTAATATTTCCCACAGATTGAGTCTTCAAATATCATTCATCACCATTCCCCTGAGCCTGGATTCGTATGACTATATCTCTTCCAAGAATAATGAAGAATGAACAAACTCACTGGTCAACTATCGGGGTTGGGGGTTGGAATATGTTTCTTTCTAAAACCATGTTGTGGCTTGTTTGCTTTTATTGAAAGTCTTAATTGCACTTGAAATATGCTGCTTTGGGTGACAGAGGTTATGTTAAAAAAAAAAACAAGCCTCTTCTTCTAGCTTCCACCCCATTCCAGGCCATGATTTCTCTTCCATACAAATCCAAATACAAAAATTCTTCATTTCAACTGGTGAGATGTTCATAGAGGGGAGTGAGTGAGTAAGGAAGCAAATTATTTTCATCCCTTTCTGTCAAGGCCTACCCACACTAAGTAGCAGGGAATTCTCCAGTTCTCACAGGATGCCCGTTTTTCGGTGACTGTTGCTGTGTGGCTAAAGACACCAGATGCATTCCCACTTCAGTGTCCAGCAAAGCTAAAGGGAGCCATTTTGTGTACCCATGTTCAGCCAGCCCCCACAGTTGACTGGCAGATGAGCAAAGCGGGAAATACTGTTCCCTCTCCTCCTCTCTTCAAACTTCCTATTGTCCATCCACCACCCTACAGTCAATGAAAAACAGCCCCCTTCTGCCTGGATAGTCTAAACACTGCTTTAACAGGAAGGGTGTGTAAAACATGTTTTTAGCATGAGCTCATGGAAAGAGAAGTGCTGTCAAGGATCTAGATTGTGGCACGGATGCCAGAGGAATCTGAGTCTCCCAGCAACCACTGAGCAGCATAAAGCGCATCACTCCAGCGAACGTGCCCTAATGTGCTCAGTGCTGATATTCAGGTCTGAGAGAGAGGGATTACCATGGAATGCAGCGGAATTGACATCATGCGCCGCACTGGAGAGAAGGTTGCCTCTCTGAAAAATGCTGTCCCCTGCTTTTCCTGTAGTTCTAAAAATATCTCTGTACTGATTGAGGAACTTTATCTCCTTCATACTCAGCCGAGGGAGAGGCTTTTCATAGATGCAGTCAGGCATTGTCCATTCCAAGCACCGTTTGCTAGCCCTTCCTTACTCTTAATACTCAAATGAAGTCTTAGCAGCTGCCTAGTTATACAACCTGTCAGGAAGAGCTTTTTAAAATGCAAAATCATCTTAATTTTTTTAAATGCAGCACTTTGTACCTCACAGATGTATGCCTGGCGTAGTCATTGTTTCCACCCACACTTCAAAGTGGGTAGTTTTCTGCAGATGTTCTTAATTTTCTCTTGCAAAACTCAAAAATTTCACTAAACTGTAAGTTGCACCTGATGAGATGGAGAAGAAAGGGCATTTTTTGCAACAAGGACAATATTTACTCATTTATTTAATAAATTTACACACCATCCCTCTGGAGAACCAAAATTCTCCACTCTGGGTGAATCACACCATTAAAATACAGTGATACATTAAAACAGTGGGCCATCCCATAGGTGATGGCTGTAATATATAAATAAAGATTATTAATCCAAACCTGAGTCAAATTAAGTATCCTGGTGATGGATATCATTAAGTGCCTCCCTAAATAAAATTGTTTTTGATTTTTTAAAAAAATATAGGGCAGGGGAGCCCAAACTATGGCCTGGGGGCCAGATCCGGCCCCTGACAAATTCATCTGGCCCATGAAGCCCTCGTCACTCCTGGAAGTGGAAATAAAATGCACCCTTATGGGTCGGATGAATTGGTGTCAGGGGCCCAATCTGGCCCCTGGGCCATAGTGACCAGCTCTCTGAACCATGTGACCAACCCGCGGCCCAAAAAGTTTGGGCACCCAAATCTAGATCTATTATTGATTTAGAAAAATGTATTGATTTTTTTGGTGCTGTGTTGTTTTGCTGATTGTAAGCCGCCCTGAGTTGCCATGGCAAGTAGGCGGCAATATAAATCTAAACAAACAAACAAACAAATAAATAAATATAGGGGAATGGATGCATGCAGTCCAAAATTAGATAAGAGGAATTGACTCTATTCTTTTCCCTCATGGACATCTCAAACACTCCTGGCTTCCAGCCAAACCTCTGAACTTTCAGGAGCTGCTGTTTATACATTTACAAAATGCACAAACTCTGATCCACTGAGGATAACCCTGTACTGGGAACTATACTCATTTTTCTATCTCCTTTGAGTGCTATTCTCACACAAGGGCAATGTAATGTGGATGGTTCCCATCCATCTAGCAGCAATGTCTCCAGGCTCAGTTGAAGATGGTGGCCAGTATCTTTCAGATGGCTTGATTACTTGAAGGATGACCTGCATTGGTTCATAACAGTGAAAGCAGTTTCTAAAATCTTGCACGGAGACCCTGCTGTTTGGCCTATTGGCAAAGTTCATATTACCAAGGGGCACTAGAGGCAGTGATGGCTCCCCTTCAGTGAAGCTCCATGACATGGGAAATTTCCTTGGCCCTTGTTTAAAGACCAGACTATTTACGTAGGCTCAAGTGGTTAAGATGCTGAAGTTGATGACTGGAAGGTTGGAGTTCAGTTTCAGAGTACTGCATGATGGACTGAGCTCCTGTCTCTGTCCCAGCTCCTGTCAACTTGGTACTGTAGTTCAAAAGCAAGAAATTGTGAGTAGATAAATAGGGATCACTACAGTGGGAAGGTAAACAGCATTCCGTGCACTCCGGTGCTGAAGCATGCCTGCTAAACGTCACCAGACACGGACAGTGCTGGTTCTTTGGCTGTAAACAGAGATGAACACTAAACTCTAAGTGTGGGATACGATTGGCTTTCGAGCAAGGAAGACCTTTACCTTTGGTGAGTTTGGTATCTGGGTGAGTTTCATGTTTTTATAACATGTTTATATGATTTTATTATAATTTTTGTGAACATATGGCCACTAGAGAATTACCAGAAGTGCAGGCTCGGTTCTGAAGAGGCAGGGGAACTAGAGACCACATTGCCAACATATGTTGGATCATGGAGAAAACAAAAGGAATATCAGAAACAAGTCTACTTCTGTTTCATTGACTACACTAAGGCCTTTGACTGTGTGGACCACAACAAAATGTGGCAAGTAAATAAAGAGATGGGAATACCAGAACACCTTATAGGTCTCATGAGAAATCTGTACATGAGTCAAGAAGCAACAGTTAGGACAGGATATGGGATGGTGGAGTGGTTTGGAGTCGGAAAAGGAGTAAGACAAGGCTGCATTTTGTCACCCTGCTTATTCAACTTATATACAGAGCACATAATGCACAACACAGGGCTGGAAGAATCAAAAGTTGGAATTAAAATTCCTGGGAGAAACATCAACAATTTGAGATATGCAGATGATACTACCTTGATGGGAGAAAGTGAAGAAGATTTAAGGAAGCTCTTGCTTAGGTTGAAAGAAGAGAGTGCAAAAGCTGGCTTGAGACTTAATATCAAGAAAACCAAGATAATGGCAACAGGCCCTATCAGTCCCTGGAAAATAATAGATGGGGAAGAAGTAGAAGCAGTGACAGACTTTAGATTCTTAGGATCCAAGATCACTGTAGATGCTGATTGCAGCCATGAAATGAAAAAGTGACTGATTCTTAGAAGACAAGCTATGAGAAACCTGGGGAACATAGTGAAAAGGTGGAGACATCACCTTGCAAACAAAAGTCTGCATAGCAAAAGTATTTCTGGTAGCAATGTATGGGTGTGAGAGCTGGACCATAAAAAAAGCTGAGTGCAGAAGAATAAATAGGTCAATCTTAAAGGAAATCAACCCTGACTGCTCCTTAGAAGATCAAACAGTGAAGATGAAGCTAAAGTACTTTGGTCATCAAATGAGAAGAGAGGATTCACTTGAGAAAGTCTTGATGTTGGGAAAGGTTGAGGGCAAAAGAAGAAGGGGGCGGCTGAAAATGAGATGGCTAGATGGTATTGTTGACACAGTGGGCACAAAACTGGGTGGGTTGAGGAGGATGGTAGAGGATAGGGGTGCCAGGCGTGCAGTGGTCCATGGGATCTCAAAGGGTCAGACTCGACTATGTGACTGAACAACAAAATGGCCACTTGAGGGCAATGTGAGGGGACATATAATAACCCTGATCAAGAGCACAGATCAAAATTTGAAATAATAGCACTATGTTTGAACAGGTGTTGTCTTGGCACAGCCTGGGTTTTCACACACATGGGAAGGTTACTTTTCCATGAACTCCCATGATATCAATCAATAAGAAATGCATGTCTCTCTTCTGTACACCAACAAGTTAATCTCTTCTCTCCTGCTTTTGGACTCACCAGTGGGCAGAGTCTTCTATCAGTCTTCTGCCTTTTTTCTTTTCAGCTTTGTTGTGCCAACCTTCACTTAGAACTGTGACTTAGGTGGCATGAGGGCTATTTTAATTATTATACCAGCTAGTTATCAGCTTTTCACGCTGCATAGGGCATCTCACAGCCCCCTTGCCAATCCTTAGTTACTGTGTATGCTTTATGTGAAAAAGCAATATACAGTACTTTCTATTTTCATGAATATGAATGAGAAGGGCTCATATCTGCTTTCAACAACATGGTACCAGTGTATCTGAGCCAGTTCCTGCTGTCCTGTCTGCTCCATCACACTGAACAATTACAAAAGGAGCACAAGATGCAAGTATAAGCTCAGAATGGACCATGGTATCCTTCTGGGACGGCTTCGAGGATTGGGAATCCAAGGCACGGTGTTGGCCTGGTTCGCCTCTTTTCTGACTGGCTGGACTCAGTCGGTGTGGTTGGAGAGTGAGAGGCCCAACCCTAGGCCCCTCCCTTACGGGGTGCCTCAGGGCTCGGTTCTCTCACCTCTCCTATTTAACATCTACATGAAGCCTCTGGGCGAGATCATCCATTCCCACGGGGTAAAATACCATCAGTATGCAGATGACACACAGTTGTACATCTCGGCTCGTGGGGACCCTGGTGATGCAGTTAAAGTCCTATCCAGGTGCCTGGAGGCTGTGAGAGTCTGGATGGGGGACAATGGGTTATAGCTGAACCCTGGCAAGACTGAGTGGTTGTGGGTTGGAGCTCCCGGGTCAACACAGGAGTTACCATCTTTGGTACTGAATGGGGCTACTTTGCCTCAAACAGACTCGGTGCACAATCTGGGGGTCCTCCTGGACTCACGACTCCTGCTCAACGAGCAGGTGGCAGCTGTGGCTAGGAGGGCTTTTGCACAATTGCGTGTAACTCTCCAGTTGCGCCCACTCCTTGACAGGGACTCCTTGCTCATGATCACCCACGCCCTGGTCACCTCCAGATTAGACTATTGCAATGCGCTCTACATGGGGCTGCCCTTGATGACCATCCGGAGGCAGCAGCTGGTCTAGAATGCGGCAGCCCGGGTGGTGCTGGGATGTGGGCATTATTCTCATGCATCCCCGTTGCTTCGGGAGCTGCACTGGTTACCAGTTTGCCTCTGGGTGCAATTCAAGGTGCTAGTCATTACCTTTAAAGCCCTATATGGTAGTGGGCCAGGTTACTTGAGAGACCGCATCTCCCCAAGGGTATCTGTCTGTCCCACCAGAGTGGACCGGAGAGGTGCCTTAGTTGTACCATCTGCCAGAGAGGCTCAACTCTCTGGCACTAGAAAGAGGGGCTTCTCCCTGTTCACTCCGATTCTGTGGAACCGCCTGCCTCTGGAGCTGCGCCTCCAGATGGAGTTACTGGCTTTTAGGAAGGGCCTGAAAACCTGGCTGGAGGGAATGGTGTGGGGTAGTGATGGTTTACTGACCCCCCCCCCCGCTGGCTTATTTAACTTCCTGCATCTACTCTCCTATCCCGACTCCCATTCCCATTCCTTTTATCTGGTTCCTTTTAGGCTAGGGAATGGGAGGTTGTTTTTAATGGGTTTTAATTTTTATTGCTCTTTTAGTGTGTTTGTGGTATACCATATGCCGCTTGTGCGAGTAAGGCAGAATATAAATTTGATTAATAAAATAAATAAGTAAATGGAGCTTCTCAAGCCTGTCCCAGTCTTAAAACAATGGAATTTGGGAAACCTTGTAATAGAAGCAGCAAATTACCTGCAACAGAGGCAAGTTGTGCCTGCATTAGCAGCAATAATTTATATATTAAAAATCAGGCACGTACATAATTGGGGATGGGTGGGTACACTTGAAGGGGAAAATCTGGCAGGTCCACTACTGAATCTTTGTCTAGTGAATGAAGTATGTGCCGTGTACCTTGTAGAGCAGAACATGTACAAAAGAGGGTATCATGTGTCAAACTTTCCCTTCCTCTGCCAGTACATTCCAGCTTCTCTGTTAACAAGGCAGGTGCCTTTGGGTTTCTTTCCCCTGATAGTCCAGTGCAAAAGCAGTCAGACTCCATGGGACAGCTCTGAGTGAAAATGTGAGTCAGACATCTACACATTTAGCAATTTCCTCTGGAAGAGCCCCAGAGTCCAAACACTGACTGGGGTGTCTGATTTATGAAGTAACTGTTGCTTCTTAATGACATAAACCCTGGAGGCATTTGGGGAAGTGAAAATAAAAGGGTCTCCACCCAGCCAAGGAAGCAAGAGGAGGCTGACTCTCTCCTTCCAGTTACGCCTTGTGTATCGAGGAGGGATCCTGGGTTTGCAGTGATGGTGATCTCAGGACAACTCAGCCACTAAGATATCCTCTAAACAAGCAAAGGTTTTGCCAAATAGCTCTGCAAGTAGGAGCGCCACCCCAAATTCCCTCCCTCTTCACTTCCTGGAACACTAGTTAGACACTTGAGTCTCGCCTCGCTCTCTCTCTCTCTCTCTCACACACACACACACACGTGTGCATGTGTGCATGCATGTGTATGTGTGTTGTATTGTCTTGCATATTTTCTTCTTCTCGGAACAAAGGAAGGAAAGAATATCTTTGTATCTCATGGCCATAAAGAGAGGGGGGAACTTACTCACTTCCAGGAATGCTGGAAGTCAAAGAAGCACTTGGCAGAACTTCCCAGTCTGTAATGACACTGTTCTTCTCTAGGAGACCTTGCATTGCACTCCCAAAGCAACAGAAATATCAAGGCCACCAGTTTTATTTACAGCATGCAGATGCCACATCCTTCATGATTTGGTTCCTATAATTCATCATTATCTTTGGCCTAAAGTTATCTTTAATACAAGATCCCAGTTTTAGAAATCTACACATTTGCAATTATTCCGTACTGCCTTGTTTCCCACCTTAACAAAAGCTGGCATAGGCCAAAGTCTAGGGGAATGGACCATTTCAGTTAGGCTGAAGTTCTGTTGTGCTGCTATGAGGAAAGCTTAATTTTGGGGAACTAATTGCATAAGTTAAGAAATCCCTGAATCTTCCAACCGGTATTGAGCTGCATGACTTGATGTGACACAGGTGATGTCTGTGGAGATTTCTTATATTATGGCAATTCGCTTCAGAAAGCTGCACCTTTTGTGTATCAGTGTGGCAGGTTTTCAGCTAATGTTTCTAGTTTCTGTGACTGGAAAATATATGGGAATTGTATCCTGATATCTTGAATTGTAAAAGCAATTAATACACCTGACTCAAGATTCTTGGAGTCCTGCTGCAGAGTCAGAACTTTTTGTTTAAATTACATTTTGGGCTACAAATCCTCTAGTCCTCCTGGCAGAAGAGTGAATTGTCATTGTTTGCTGCGAGAGTCTAGGAGTTCAAAAGAGGACAGAACAAGCCAGACCTGGAGTCCTCACTGAATTGCAATAACTTTCTGACAGAAAGCTTTGCCAACCCTTCTACCCAGTTAAAGGGAGATGCCAGGGGCATGTTTGTGTATCAGCCAAATGCTCTACCATTAAGTCGGTGTCTCTCAACTAGAGCAATTCAAGCCAGCCAAAGAAAGACAAGCAAAGGCGCCGATTCAGATGAATTCAGTGGACATTTGGCAAACATAATAATGGTGCATTTCTGCCCCCATGTACTTATGCATTGAATTAACAGAAGCATCAACACATCTCAATACAATGTACCTTGCCCAAAACCCTGTTTTTGTTGGCACCTATATTAACTCCCAAGTCTTTTTGACAGCCCTCTTTTTACTGAGAAGATGAAACATCTATTTGATGGAGACATTGCTTTGAAGGATGATCCAATCCATGGTTGATTTCATGAAGAAGGTGGAACAGAGACCTCAGGATTACTCATCAGCTATCACTAATACAGTAATACCTCAGATAACATTAGTATCGAATAACACTAAAATCGCATAACATTAAGGAATCTGGGGGGCAGAATTGCATCAGATAACATTAAGATCCTATGGGATGCTTCAGATAACAACTGCTAAAGCCTGTGTGGTTACAATGTATCTCTATGGATCCCATAGGATTTTAACATGCATCAGATAACACTAAAAATCATATAACACCAAGACTTGTGGAACCAGGTTTTAGTGTTATATGAGGTTTTACTGTACCTGAATTTGGCAGCAAGTGTACAAACTGGGGTCTTGGCTGCACAAGCAGAATAAATCAGAAAACTTGGGGAATGTATGCAAATGTGACTAGAACTCCTCACC
This sequence comes from Furcifer pardalis, assembly GCA_030440675.1. Classification (NCBI taxonomy): domain Eukaryota; kingdom Metazoa; phylum Chordata; class Lepidosauria; order Squamata; family Chamaeleonidae; genus Furcifer; species Furcifer pardalis. The sequence goes on along the minus strand of CP126893.1, from coordinate 61,784,874 downwards.
TTGGCTACTGGACTTTATCGTTGCAACGTCCTGTTTATATCCAGAGCATTTGCAACAGAAATGGGCAGTGTTTGGTCAATGGCCCAAATATGGTCTTCCAGTACATGTCAGACTCTCTAATCCCATCCCATCCAAATTGTTAAATAAAGATTGAAAAAGAAATCACATTAAAAGCCTCTTGTGTACTCTAATCCAGTGTGGAAGATAATTCTGTCATTATTGTGAGGAGCCACGGGAGCCCATTCTCCTCCTCTCCCCCAATATTTTGCAATTAAAAAAATATTTATGGCCACTAGGGGGCAGAAGAAGACTTCTTCACTTAAAAAAATAATAAAAATGGCAGGGTAAAAGTCCTTAAATTCCTGGGATGGGCATGTGTAACCTCTGGATCACTAGAAATTACTCAATTGATTTAGAAGAAGAATGCACATAAGCCATCTACATCTAAGAGTGCTAAGAAACCGCTGCTTTCCATTCTCCAAATAAGGTCTTTGAGCAGCCAGATAAGCTTTGGTACAGGAACTGTCTGTCTCAACAACGTTTCACTGCATTTCTATGTTTTCAATAGTCCTTAAGTGTTCTAAGCCCTTTTTGCTTTTTCACAACCTTTTCTCTGGTGTTCCTAGCTCTGTCAGTGTCCCATTAATGTTCTCAAAGTGATCTTTTCATTCACCATGGACCACAAATATTAGCACACATAAATTTGATCACTAATAATAACGAAAGTGTTTCCTGTTTCTGGCTGGATTCCACAAGCAAATTCCAGGAATTCCAAGAGTGTGGAAGGGACTGAAAGACCAGATCTATATGATCAGTCTCTTGATACATGAAGGAAAGAAAGATTTATACTAGTGCATAAATTATCAGATGTAATTTTATAGATTTTAGGGGATAAAATATTCATTAAATTCCTCATTCCCAATTATTTGGGTTGTCTTGGCATGATGGGATATCTGGGTTGGGGAAAATTTTGTGATTTCCCTGCCCCATGAGCTGATTTATCCATCCCTGTGATAGATAGGGTTGACAAAGATGAAGCTCCAGGATGTTTTGATGAGTGGGGTTTATGACATTCTATGCCCTCCCCTCTTGGCTTAGCTCTTCAGCTACTGTTTCTTTTTAATCTGAGAGGGATCTGGCTGCAGTGACTGTCACACCACTGTAATTCTCACCTTAAATCAAAAGTGTGATGAGGAATGCTCCTTTCCCCATCAACATCTTTTGCAGTTTCCACAAAAGGCCTCTAGGACAGCCTGCATCAGTGATGGCAAACCTTCTAGAGACAGAGTGCCCAAGCAGAGGGGTGAAGTGAACTCTGTGCTGGGGGGGGAGGGGGAGCACTCCCATTGGGCTTCTAGGTAGCGGGGTGGGTGAACTCTGTCCTGGGGGAGGGAGAAAGTGCTCCTATTGGGCTGCTGGGCAGAGCAAACTCTTTGCTGGGTGGAGGGAGGAAGCACTCCCACTGGGCTGCTCAGCAAAGTGGTGGTGCAAACTCTGTGTAGGGGGAGGGAGGAAGTGCTCCCATTGGGCTGCTGGGCAGAGCAAACTCTGTGCTGGGGTGACAGCACGCATGCTCACAGAGAGGGCTGTACATGCCACCTCTGCAGTGGTGGGATGTCAAAATTTTTACTACCCCACCGTGATGTCATCACAGTGTGGGCGGAGCTAACATCATGATGTCATGGGTGGGGCCAAATAAAAAATAATACAAAAATAAAATAAAAATAAGCACGTGCACACACACCCCTCAATAAATAAATAAATAAAATTACATTAAAATACACCCACCCACCCAAACACACACACACCAAACATAAATCAACCCACCCACCCCAAACACAAACCCGTCACTTACCTGTTAGTATAAGTGCCTGGGCAGCACCATGTTGCAAGATGGCTATGGTCATCATACCAGTTCTCTAGGATAATATGCCTTAACGTAAATGTAAAACAGCTGTACCTCCTTAAGGGTTCTCCAATTGGAATAGCAATTGGAACAGCACAGGTGTAGCTTATTGATGAGGTAACTCCAAGACTTTGCTTAAAAACCCCAAGCCAGGCCACCAGGCTTAGGAACTGTGGTAGTACGTCAATATAGGTAAAGGTATTAAATACACATTAAAATACACACAGACACACCACATCCAAAGGTGAGTCACTTATCCTGGGGAGCAGGCTATAGGGAGCTTCAGGCTAGCAGCTTCTCTTCCTCCTCCCCGCTTGGGAGGACAGAAAGGAGGCCGTGCATAAGCGTCAAGCACTGAGGCATGCATGCACACCAAGTGCTTGGTGCGCATGCACAGTGGGGGAACCAGTGAAAAGGTAATCCCCAAAGGTGGTTCCCCCCAAAAGCTGCTACCGGTTCTCCGGGACACTGGGAAAAGTTACTACCGGTTCTGGCAACCTGGTGCGAACCTGTTACATCCCATCGCTGCACCTCTGGCACATGTGCTATAGGTTCACCATCACTGGCCTACATTAAAATAATGCTCTATCTTTTGAAAAAGTAACTAACACAGCAAAAGGACTGTTATTTTGTGCCAAGCCAACTTATAGGGACCCTAATAGAACTTCTAGGGTACATGAGGTATTTCAGATGTCACCAATTCTACTCCCAAACCCATGAGTTTCCATGGCTAAGCAAGGAATCAAAGTCAGAGTCCTAGGCTGTCACTCTCTCCATTGGCCAACATTAAGCACTTCTAGGCTGCAATACCTTGTAAGAAAAGAAATAGGCAAAAACTACAATCTGTGAATTGGGATGGAGAGGCCGAGAAATCCAAAGGCACAGAAATCTGAGTTGGTCCTCTGACTGCTGCCTTTCTCTGGAGCACCTTTTAACTGACAGCAGATTTTTAGTGCTCTGCTGGGATATTTAAATATTCGTTCTAAGTACAGTATGTATAAAGAGACACATTGTTTTTGCAACAAATTGTTTCTTCTTGTAAACCACCCAGAGTGGAAATTTCTTTCCCAGATGGGTAGTATATAAATGCACTGAGTAACTAAATAAAATCAATAAAAATTGCTACTGCAAAACATCTTAACCTTGTAGTAAGTTTCCTTTGACTTTGAAAGAGTCTGCCAGAATTTTTCAGGTTGGGAAAACAAAGTACAAAACATTGTGTTAACTTGCACACATAGTGCATGCAACTGCTTCATTCAATGTGTTGTTACTACATGCCCTAAAACACTTCCATTTCATGGTGACCCTCATAGGATTTTCCAAGTTATATGAGATGTTCAAGGAAAGGTTTGCATTTGCCATCCCACAGTGAGTTTTCATGGAGTACACAGAAAGAGCTTCTTCAAAGATTGTGGTATTTTTGAACCACAATTGGGTGTACTCCATCTATGGCCACCTTGTGCCAGCTAATCTTTCTCACACTAGGTTGGGCAAAAGGAACTGCGGAATGAACTCACCAAAAGCTGGCTTCATTTGGCAGTTTCGCATCTGGCCTAGACATTAATCTGGCCTGGAAGAAGAAGTGAATTTCTATGGTCAAACAGGGATTTGAACCTAGGTTTCCCCTATGTCTCATTCATCTGTTTACTGTAAAATATATTAATTTAAGATGTGTGGGGCCAGGCACCCCTATATTGACACTCTTCAATATACAGGATGAAAGGAGGATCCATGGAATGTTCTCTTCATTGACTAAGAAGTGTGGTGGTTTTTCACAATATTAGGATGAAGAGTTGGGTATTAGGAGATAGCAAAGGGAAATAATTACCGTAAGGACTATGCCTGTAGTATGCATAGATCCTAGAAACTTACATGAAGTGCAAAAGTAAAGAAATAAAATATATTTAAGTGTCCGGCTAGGGCGTTGCCCTCAACTGGACATCTGACAAAAGGAGGGGTGTTGATTCAGAGTCTTTTATTTCACACAGATGGAACTCAGGGAGGAGAAGATACACAAGGTCCCAGCCCTTTTGGGTTCCTTACTCTTTCTCTTCCCTGGTTAACTCCCTGCCAATTGTTTGTAATGCCTGTAGTACACTGTAAAGTTCACAGAGAGAGAGAGAGAGAGAGAGAGAGAGAGAGAGAGAGAGAGAGAGAGAGAGAGAGAGAGAGAGAGAGAGAGAGAGAGAGAGAGAGAGAGAGAGAGAGAGAGAGTCTCCAAGTGAGCCAAGAGGATGACTTAATCTCCACCTACAAAAGGCATCTGGATCTTGTTTCTGAGGATGCTAGACATGCGCAGTTGTTTGCATCAACAGTCCACTTTCTCTACACTGGGATTGCTCCCTTACAACCAGTGATGGGATGTCAAAAATTCTACTACCACGCCATGACGTCACGGACGTCATGGGCGTGGCCAATGTCATGACGTCATGACGTCATGGGCGGAGCCAACGTCATGACATCATGACGTTGTGGGCAAGGCAAAAAAAAATAATAAAAAAATAATAATAAACACGGCACACAGACCCGTAATTAACTTAAAGAAATAAAATAAAGAAATAAATAAAATAAAAATTAAATAAAAGTACAACCACCCACCCAAAACACAATTAAATCACCCACCCACCCACCCAAAATATAAAAGCCTCACTTACCTTCCGTGGCTGCAGCCAGAGCCGGGCCGAAAAGGCAACGGCCCGAGGAAGCTCCAGGCGCCCGACAGAAGAGGATGCGGCGGTGGCGAGCCCCGCCGGGTTTACCCAGGGCATGGGGGTTTGTTGGGCCCAAGACCCTAGGACGGCGCGGTGCGGGCGGACGGCGCGGCGCGGCGCGGCGTGGGCGGACAGAGCGGCCAGGCACCAACGTGCCTGTGGGAGCCAGGTAGCCGGCTAGGGGAGGTGCCCTTCTCTTAGGGTGGAGCTGGAGGCTGGGAGGGGGGAGATAAATGAATGGACGGGGAACCTCCCATCCAGCTTCAGAAGATTTTTTTTTTTAAAATTGGAGCCAATTTAGTGCGCATGTCCAGAAACTCAATTTGACGCATGCGCAATGCGTCAAATTGAGTTTCTGCGCATGCACAGTCAATTGGAGCCATTTTAGCTCAGATTTAAAAAAAAAAAATTCTTTTGGTGAGGCGTCCGGAACCGGATGCCTCAAAAGTGGACTCCCCTCCCGGAGAACTCTCCGGGATTAGTCTTACCGGTTCCAGAGATCCGTCTGGAACCGGGGACATCCCATCACTGCTTACAACATGTCTTGCTTTCTATCTATTAGGAAATCATTCCTCCCAGGGTGCTTCTGTTTCATTCTCTTGTGCTGTGAGCTGACGGATGTTCAAGACAGAGATACTGTACAGTATATGACAAATGTTCCTAATGGTGTAGAACAGGGCAGCTGACATCAGCTTGGGTAGAAGCAGCAGCAGATCAAGGGTTATAATTGCACCAGGGACACAACTGGGTGTTAGTTTAATGCAGTTTACCTTTTACAAAACCAACCTTCAGGTGTGACGCAACTGAAAAGCTGATTTGCAGTAATTCATTTTTGCTGTTTTGTCACTTTAATAATAGTTGGAATCAATTGAGATTGTAATGGTTGCTTACATTTTTTATTTATTACATTTATATCCCACCCATGTGGGATATTTCCCCTTTCTAGGTGGCTTACAACATATTAAAAATATTTGCAATAAAAATTGAACAAATTGAACAAATTATAAATATCAACAAGAACAAAAATGATTGGGCGTGTAGGTTTGAGTAGCCCTTCGTTGTCTGTACTGCAGTCTGCGGCTGTCTGCGGCTCTGCAGGCACAAGAATGCCAATGCCGCCTCCGCCTTCTGACTCCTTCCCTTGGCCCACCAGGGCCAGAGGAAAATCGACATAGCTTCTAGGGTTGAGTTTTTTGCAATATTATATGTATTGTTTATTGTGCATTGCTTTTGAGATATGCATTATTGTAATGTGATATTTTGTCATTATTTTTATTGTACAATGGTAATTGTGATGCTTTGTGATGCTTTGTTAGGCCAGGGTCGCGATGCGAATGGGGCGGCATACAATTGAACAAATTAACAACAACAACAACAACAACAACAACAACAACAACAACAACAACAACAACAACAACAACAACAATAATAATAATAATAATAATAATAATAATAATAATAATAATAATAATAATAATAATAATAATAATAATAATAATAATAATGGTGATGCAAGGTGAATGCCATTGACATTCCAAGCCAACCTGCAGTCCCCTTCCTTCCTTCCTGTGAGCCTACCTCTGGCTCTGCCATCTTTTTTTCCTTTGTGCTATCCAGCTTTTGAAATCCTTGAGCAGTGTTCTAAAAAATTGCCAATATTCCAATATTCAAAACACATTAGAGGAACAGTTTTTATTTTATCTTGACTGCTCCTTTCTGTTATCATTTCCCCTAATTTAAAAAAAAATATATTGTAGAGGTGCTCTAGCACTAAAGTAATGTTATCAATAAAACAAGATATTGATCTACCATTAATCTCAGCTACATGATCATAAAATTAAAACTGGGAGGGCAAAAAGGGAGAGGGTAGAACACGGGGCTGTTTAACCTCACCCTGAACATCATGCCCACCTGCCTCTGACACTGAACTCATAAAAACTCTGCCCGCATCTTTACACGAATCCACATGGAAAACCTTTTGAATTCTTCCAGGATGAAAAACATAGAAGCCCTCCAGTGTCACAGAAAAAAAGTCACTTTGGGGAAGAAAAGCCTCAGACGGATTTGTGTTGTGCAGACAGAGAAACAATAATTTGAATTCACCGACACTTTTGATGGTGTAGACAGCCACTAAGTGACACAGGCCACAGTTCTGTGATACAAATCCCAAGCAGCTTAGAGGTACATATCAAATTAATACAAAGATGAAAGAATAGACCATATGATTATTAACAGAATAGCATAAAAGCATGCCGAGACACTACCTAAGCCCTTCATAAATGATAGCCAAGGACAGTACATAGTTTTCCTTTCTAAAATTGTGTCTAAGAGCTAAAACAATTAAAATATTAATATTATAGAATAAAGACAATTGTAGAATTATGTAAGACCTGTTATAGAAAGCCTTTTCTATAATAAAGGATGTTTTCTATTTTGTAAAAAGGACTAGAGCACCTATTATCTCAACACATGTGCAGAAGAGATGCCTGTGGAGTGGGAATTTGTGTTTTAAGCTGCACCCCATCCCTGACTTTTTAAAATAGCAGCACCATTAATTATTGGATGAGCAATTCAAACAAACAAACAAACAAACAAACAAACAAACAAACAAACAAACAAACAAACAAACAAACAAACAAACAAACAAACAAACAAACAAACAAACAAACAAACAAATGGAAATGGATGGATCAATTTCCCCAGCTGGCTGGATGGTTTGACACCCAGTGTCTCCTAGCTACAATGCCTAGCTATAATGCCTAGTTTCTAATGCTAAGTTTTTAAGCTTCTTTTAAAACTTTTACTTTCTGAACTGGTTTTAAATTGTTGCCAATATGCTGTTGTGTTGGGAATCACCCTGGGTCCCTTCGGGGAGGAGGGCGATAAACAAATTTAAACAAACAAACAAACAAAAACCAAACATGTTCTCAGTATTTCTCTTCATTTTATTATTTGGAGAGGAGAGCCATGTTCTTTGCAGCAAATAATTTGCTGGTCACATCTCAATTGTATACATTCATGTAAAAACAGGAATCTTCTTCATTTTCTGTGAGGCTTCTCAGCCTGTTCAGAGCTGGGTCTCTGGCTAGTACCTCAAGAGATCATCTCTCCACACACACACACACACCCAGTTCTATCAGTAAGGCATAGATGGTGCTTTTCATCATAGTCTGGGGAAATTACTGGTTTGACATAATAGAAAATAAACTTTTCTCCACTTCCAGCTTTACAATAAAAGAGCAGACTAGCAATGCCCCACATAGGCTCACCTGCCAGACAGATTCATGTGTCTGAAATCTCTTAATTTCACCAGAGCCTGAGGGCCATCTAGCTAGCACTTGTTGCCAAGATGCAAATTCCTTAAAATGGAATAATAGCTAGGTTATCATGTCATCTATGTCACAATTCCAGCTCCTAGCAATAGTCTAAAGAGCCAGCATAGGTATAGAAGGAAACCTTAACAATGCACACCAAAGGAGCTTCAACAAGTGGGAGCAAAGAACTGTGTGAGTCTCGCTGCCTTGTTCTCTTTGCTAGAACAACTCACACTTGTGTTGAATCTCATAGCCAATTATTACAATAGCATAAGGGAGAGTTTGTTTGAGAAGGGTCAAGAAAGAGGAGGCTTTTATCAGTGCCAGGTACCATATACATAATGATTTCAAGGAATGGCTTTATATGTGTATAATAATTAGAATGAATAAAAATGGTAGTCTGAATTTGTGGGCTGGGAGGAGTATGGTGGCAGCTCCAACCATGGTATTCAGTAAATTGTGTATGTATATCTATTTATGTACATGCAAATACAGGTACATTATTTCTCTATGTATATGAACAGGATCCCTCAAAATCTAATACAGTAATACCTTGGATAACACTAAAATCGCATAATGTTAAGTAATCTGGGGAGAAGAATTGGATCGAATAACGTTAAGGTCCTATAGGATGGATCGGATAACAACCGCTAAAGCCTGTGCGGTTACAATGTATCTCTATGGAGCTTTAACGTTTTCCGATCCATCCCATAGGATTTTAACATGCATCGGATAACACTAAAAATCGGATAACACCAAGACTTGTGGGGCCAATTCTTAGTGTTATCCGAGGTATTACTGTATGTAAAAAAAGTGTTCCAATATTTCAGAGGAGTTAAGGTGTGTGCAGTGTATATGAGAAGAATAGGGAGCACACAGTCTAGTATCTGAGTGGCTTACTAGTTTAGTTAGTGTCCACTTACTGTAGTAGCATCTAGGAATTATTGATGCCCACGAACCTTAGTTGATAGACAGCACTGCAGTCATGACCCAGGAAGGACCATACCAACACAGAAAAGGTGTGTCTGTGGGGTCCAGAGGGTGCTTAGGGCCATCCAAACATAATGGGATGGCTATAAGAGGCCTTTAGGACACCCCCCCCCCCAGGGCTTCTAGATCTGTTTTAGGGGTGAGGCAGTGAGCTGGCTTGGCTTTCTTGGTAAAAGAGTTTAAGCACTCAATAAAAGGCTGGAAACTGTGACACTTACACCCACATTCTTTGGTATACCCAACCTCAGTGTTGTTGCTGCTGCAATAAATGCAGTATGTCTTTGCCAGCATGATTTCAGACAGTAGACTGACAGTCAGCAGGGAGACTGAGGGAGTCAAATTGGATGTTAAGGGAACTGTATGTTCCCTGCCATTGACATCCCCACAGCAATGGGATTCCTTCATGCCTCAGCAATGCAATCTGAAAAATAAGGTGGTGTTTACTTTCCAAATGGGCTATGGCAGCTTAGTGGTTAAGATGCTGAGGTTGTTGACCAGAAGGTTGGCAAGTCAGCAGTTTGAGACCCGAGTGCTGTGTGACAAACTGAGCATCCATCATCTGTTCCAGTTCCTGCCAATCTAGCAGTTTGAAAGCAAGAAATTGCAAGTAGGTATATAGGTATCACTTTGGTGGGAAAGGTAACAGCGTTCCATGTCTAGTCATGTCTGCCACATGTCCATGGAAACATCTGCAGAGGCAGATAGTGCTGGCTCTTTGGCTGTAAATGAAATGAGCACTGACCCCTAGAGTTGAACACAACTGGCTTTTGAGCAAGGGAGATCTTTACCTTTTTTTTCTTTTTTTTTATTTCAATATTAAAAATAAACTAACAAAACAATCTACAAAACATAAAAGAAACAATTACATACAAAAAAAGTAGTTCCCACGTACATCCTACAACGTTAAAAAAATGAGAAGAGGAAGAGAGAAAAAAAATACATGTCAATATAATATAATGTAATCAGACGTTATTTTTTATACATTTGCTATACTGTATATTTTCATCTTTATATCCACTCTCCTCTTTAACCACCATATTACAACTTTAATATTTTGTACATGGTTCCTACCACCCAGTGCACTACAGTCCTTGAGTCTACCAGCCACTCCTTTTACAACTCATTCATTCTGCCAAAAATACATTGTATTCGGAGCAGGTTTTTCTCCTTTATTATCCATCAATGTGTGTTGCAAAAAAGGCTTCCAAATGTCCCAAAATCTATTTTGTTTTATTAACCCCCTTTTTATATTTAATTCCCATGTAAGTTTTTCATTTAATGCCATATCCCAAACATCAACATACCATTTACCAATTTCTAAATTCATATCACCTTTCCAATTTCTGGCTATTTGTTGTCTCGCCAATGTCAAAAAAATAGACAATAACTCTTTTATATTTTCCTCTACATTCAAATCCTCTAAGTCCGTTAATAAAACTATTTTTTCATTCAACTTTAAACGGATATTTAAATTTTTTTCTAATTCTTGTTCCATTTTATGCCAGAAATTGGAAATAATTTTGCAATCCCACCACATATGTTTGTATGTCCCAATTTCCTGATGACACCTCCAACATTTTTTTTTGAATTGCTACTATTTATTTGATTTAATCGAACTGGCGTCATATACCATCGCCACAACATCTTGTAGTTCTGTTCTTTAACTTTTGTAGACAGATTTCGCATCATCCTACTTTTCCATTTTTTCTTCCAGTTCTTATCTGTAATAGTAATACTCAAGTCCGATTCCCACATTCTTTTAAGGGTATCCTGGGATTCATCCATGTTGTTTATCATTTTATATAATTTACTTACTATTCCTTTTATCCCCATTGAACCTCTTCTTATTTTATATACCAGGGAGATCTTTACCTTTACCTTACTTTCCACTGATCAAACTCAGTGTAGGATATAAAACGGAGCGGGAAATCCTCTTTTATGACAAACAGGGATACAGTGTTACCTCGCATAACAAACACATAATACAGTATAGAGAAAAATTCAAACAAAGTGTTTGTCATGCAGTGGCGATACCCTGCATAATGAACATCCCCCTTCCCCCGTTATGTGGGGCATCTCCCATAGGAAACGGCATAACGAAAAAACTGCATAGCAAAGAGTTCAATGGAATGGAGTTTTTCCGATGTGTGGGGTTCTATTGTATTTCACTCCTTGAGGAAGTACTGCTTCTAACTATATGTTATGCTTAGTGTCTTGTTTGGTTTCATTTTCCCTCAGAAGTTGGACCCAGGTAGGTTAGTATTAAGGAAAAAAAAACAAGTCTCTAAAACACCCTCAGCCCAGAACACTGAACAGTTTAGAGACGACTTTAGTTACTGTATAACAAAAGTTACTCTTTGCATTACAACCCAGAATCCCTCAACTGGCATGCCCACTCAGGAGATTCTGGTAGCTCCAGTCTCAAAAGGTCTCTTCCCCAAGGTCTCTCTATAAGCCTAAAGCCGTGATGGTGAACCTTGACACTCCAGATGTTCTTGGACGTCAATTCCCAGAAGCCCAAGCCCCCTGTGAATCCACACGAATGGGTTTACTGCGATTCATCGGGCCAACGTTGCCCTTGTCGCTCCCGGAAGCGGAAGTAAAATGCGCCGGGGAAGTAGATATCCCAGAGGAATACTTGGGTTGATTATTGTGATGAGGGCAGATAGCTTTGAGCTGGAATCATAAATGTTGTAACAGGCAATAGTCGCATCTGTTATAAGAAAATAAACGGAAGAAGGAAAGTGTCTCTCTCTGCCCTGTGTGATGTGGGCTGCTCATTTAGAAGTAAAGAGCCACACAATTGTGGAAATGAACAGAAATGTTAGCCTCTTTGATTTGGATGGTGTGAGGACTCACTAGTGGTGTGGCAGGCTGAGCTCTTTACTTCCTTGGCCAGCAGCTCTCTATAGCAACGCTGTTTACAGGCAGGAGGCCCTTGTAGCTGGTCTCCCCCCTTTTCCAAACTGCCCCAGGCTCTGAACTGAAAGCAGCAGAAATGTACTGTATCACGTTCTCCGCGTATCAGCCTGTGCATTATTAAGACTAACAGATGGCTGTTTTCTTAAAGGATATTCTGCAGCCATCTCAAAGAGAGAGCTTTATCCAGTTGACACGAATGAAAACAAGCATGGTACTTCCCTCTAAGAACCCATTGAAAGGTAAGGTTACTGGCAGCCATGAAGTATTGGCTCGTTTACATCGCCTTCACTGACTTAATCCTTACTCATCCCCTGCTGTCGAATTGCAATGGGAATAGTGTTTGTTGACAATTGAGGGTGACTAATCTGAAACTTATTTTCCTGGGTTTCCCACAGAGGCAAACCTGTTCCCTACTTTGAGTCATGTGTAAGCTGGCTTTCCTTGCTATGCATGGACTTGGAAGGGGAGGGAGACACCTCACAGGAGACTATCTCATAGCCCTATCGATCGTCTGCTCAAAGAAGTGAATGAGAACCAGTGCAATATTTTGAGACATGGCTGCATAAATTTTCCATGGGCACGTTTTGGCCTCTGCTTTGTTGCTTGCCTCATTGGAAACTATCCATGTTTTGATTTCTTTGGTAATTTTAGGGGGGGGGGAGGCAAACCAGAGAGGAACAAAAATCTGCACAAAAAGCAAATGGTGGAGCAAAATTGCAGTAAGTGGGACCTGGGATCAGGAGGCACTGAGCCAAGGTCATAGCCAGGAGGGCCTGGGGGTGGTGGCTCCTGAACTTACTAACACCCCCCCCGCCCCTCCATGGTGCCAATGTTATATATGTGAGTGTGACATTGTTGCCCCCCCCCTGAATTTTTTTTTGCCTCTCCTGGACCCCTCCCCAATTTAGAATCCTGTTTATGTATGTTTCCACAGTTTCCTTGCTGATCCTCTCATCCAAACACACTACTGTCAGGGAAACATTAACGATGACTGGATTTTCTCTTCTCCATTGGCAGCAGCGCTCAGAGTCTGTGGGGAGTCATCTTTCTCCTGTTCCTTTTATCTGGATACACTGTAATGCTTCTCTAGCTTGTATGCAGCTGTGCCTCATGGCATGCTGTCAGTGCTCCACTTGGGGATATCTCCCAGGCCCTGAAGCATTCTTGGGGTTTCTGGATTGGCCCCATCTCATAAGCCTGGCCTTCTTGAACAGGGACAGCTATAAAAAGGTTTCCTGTTAAGGGTGTGGGCCTGGACTGAGCAACAACAGGGTCTCCCTGGCTCTGCTTTGCTCCTTGCATTCTTCAGTGCTGATGGTTCAGTTTGGCTCCACTATCCTGCCGTGACTCCTGGCTCACCCTGAACAGACGCCTACTGCTCAGCTGTGGCAGGCGGCAAGGGAGATAGCTGCAGAAGAGCCTGTGTGTCACGAAGGAGCCCTGTCTCTGCCATTTCTTAGAAAGAAGGAACCAAATCCATGATGTGGAGTAATTTCAAAAGTCTGGCCAGGTTATCTTGCTATGTTAATAGAGTAGACCATACTGCTAATGACAACGCCGAGTGTCAGGGGATGGTTAACTAACCTGACAACCTTGAGGACTAATGGACTTGGGTGGCGAAGTCCACAGGGAAGGGTAATGGTCCCCAAGTGGATTAAATCCCACTTGGATCCATCTTGATGGAAAGCAGCAGCTTCATCAATGCTGGCCTGGGGCTGATGAGGACTTTGTGTGCCAAAAGGGCTCAGGACCAGAAAGTGACTCATGGAATTGGATCAGTGGTTTGGGTGTCACACTGTCATGTGGAAGGCAAATGGGAGGCCACTGCATTATATTATTCCCAGGACAATCTTCATGGCTGATTGCCATGAGGATAGCCAATATTTTAAATTGGATATGACACTCAAAGAAGAAAACAGCTGTGGATGTTGCAGCTTCTTAGGCGAGAGGTAAATGTCTCCTTTTTCTGCTCAGGAAATGGCGGATGAATCTTCCCTCTCTCGCACTCCTCCTTTGCAGCATCAGTCTGAGTGACCTGCTGCAGAAACAGCTCACTTGAGCTCCATTTTGGTTCATTCAGGCAGCAAATGCACTGGTTGCCTTCCATGTGGCAGAGGCTATAGTAATTCAGTCTGCAGTCTGTGGGTGTGGTGGTGGCTGTGGGCTGTGGAAGCCCTGCCCCTGCCTCAGGGAGAGGATGCTCTTCAAAGCCAGCAAAACCATTAATGTTTACTTATTAGCTGCCTCATTTTATGAGCCTTGTTGTGAGAGGCTCCCCTGAGATAGGGATGGGCAGGAGGAGGGCTGTTGCTTTCCATGTGGTCAGTGAGAACTGTTGCTACTGAGAGCTTGAGGAGAGGGATCAGAAGGCATCCGGAGCCGAGACTGGAGGATCAAGCTGTATGTTGTTAAAAGCTTGGCATTTTGCCCAAGGAGACAGAGAAAACACATGTTGGCTGGTTGGGGATCCAATGGATAAGCTATGCGCATGTGCTGCCAGTGGTGACGTCAACTTCTCTCTCCCTCTGAAGGTTCCAAGGCAGGAGTTCTCAACCTTCTAAAGCCGGGGCCCGGGTCATCCTTCCTCAGACAGCTTCGGGGGTGGACAACCATTTTGCTCTTCCTCCACCACATGGCACTTCCTGGTGTGGTGTAGGCGGTGGGGGGGGGATATGAAATGGCACCGTGGGCTGCATCTGGCCCACGGACGACAGGTTGAGATTCCCTGGTCCAAGGCAATTGGCTCTTGGCCCTCTGTGCAGGCAGTGTGAGTTCCCTCTTAGCATATGTTGGCTGTGCTACAACAAACTCAGAGGGCTTGGGTGGCAGAGCCAGGGTGCCTGAGCAAAGATCTTCACACAGCTTGTGGAAGTCAATAAGAGTTACTATCCCTTGGCTTAGGGAGTTGTTTCTAGTTTCCTGCTCTTCTTCTAGGGAGATTACATGGAGAGATCCCATTTTATCCTTACAACAAGTCTCTGTTCTAGATTAGAGCATTGATGGTTCATCTTGATCCAGAAGTTGCCCCTAATGTAGGGTAAACATGACTTAAGGCCATCTGTTAAACTTTGTGACTGAGTTGGAATAGAAACTAGAGGTCTATACCGGTGGAAATCTGTGCTGGTGTAAATCTAATGATGGGGGAATTCCCTTTGGTGGTAATCCTGAATCAAGGTATTCTAGGGCACTGGTTCCCAAAGTGGGCCCCATGCCCCACAGGGAGACTTAAATTACATTGGCTGAGCAGTGCTTTGGGGAATTGAAGTCCAAAAACCAAATGTTGGTAAACACTGGTCTAGAGCAGGGGTGCCCAAACTATGGCCCGTGGGCCCAAATAGGCCCCTGCATATCATTAATGCGGCCTACAGTGAGTACCTGGGCTCACCACAGACTGCCCCTCCACCCGCCCCACCGCCTGATGTCAGCAGTGGCAGCGACGGCAGCATTTGCACTTTGTCCTGCCTGCTCTGAGCAGCCTCTTGCTCGGTCCCATCCCCTCTGCAGCCTTTGGCAAAGCCGATCACTGTGTTAGGAAAATCTTTGGAGCCTCCTCTGTTTCAAAATCTGTGGCGATAGGAGAGCCCCCTGGCGTGCCCGGGATGATGTCACCATCACACCATGTTTACTCTTCCAGTGTTGCGGATTTAAGCAGAGGCGGCTCAAAAATTTTTTCCTAACATGGCGATCGGCTTTGGCAAATGTTGCAGAGGGGGGTGGGACCGAGCAAGAGGCTGCTCGGAGCAGCCAGGACAAAGTGCGATTGCCACCACCGCCAACATCAAAACTGTCAGCAGTGGGAGCAGCCTGCCTCTGGTCCTCGCAGCTGTGTGTCGGGGGCAGGACCGGCCCACCAAAAAAAAAAGTTTGGGCACCACTGGTCTAGAGGATGGGAAAGTTCCTGCTCTGGAATATAACTCTAATGCTGATTGAGTTCAAATGGGAGCTTTTTGAAGCATCTCCAGAAGCCATAATACACAAAAAAGCTCCTACCTCTGCCTTCTTTTCATTCCATGTGCTGACCACATCTCAGATTTGTAGAGTTAATATATGTTCCTAAAAACTCTAAGGCAGATTTACAGAAAAAGAATTCAGAGAAGATCCCCCAGCTCCAGAGAGAGTGTGACTTCCTCCTGGTTTCCAAAAGCAGCAATGATATCAGTGTTGTCCCACTGCTCTTGTTTTGCTTTTTTGATTATCTTGTTGGCATCTCTATGTTGCAATCTATAGTTTATATCAGGGGTCTGCACCCTAAAAGTCGGAGCCAGGTCATACTCCATCAGACAGTTGAAGGGGCTGGACTGGTGGTCCCCCAACATAAGCGTCATAAATGCATTTAATGCATCCATGGCTGTCGTAAATGCATTTGTGGCTGTCATAAATGTGTCCATGGCAGCTGAAGCGAGGTCGGGGGCAGATTCGGCCCACAGGCTGTAGGTTGCTGACCCCTGGTTTGTATAGTCTTCTTTCCTCCTTGATTTTATCCAACATTTATAGGACTCTTTTTTCAGCTTTACTGCTTTTTTAAGGAGCACACCACCATACGGTGTGTTTGGAACCGTACCATCTTTTTCCATTTTTATTTTTCCACATAATTCTAATGCAGCACTAAGCATGGTAGTTTTGTATCCCTTCCATTCATCCTCCATGTTCCTCACTTCTGGTGGCAGTTGGTTAAATGTAACTGTTCAACTATTTCTCCTTGTTTGAGTTTTGCTATCTTAATTAATTCTTGTTTTTTGTTTGATCTATTTCTTTTTATATTGGATTAAGTATTTCTTCCTCTTAACTTCACAGTTTTATGATTGGTGTCGCGCGGTCCATTGGAGATTGCTTTTGCATCCAGTATTCTAAAGTGTTTTTAACACTTGTTAATATGTAATCAATCTGACTTTTAATGGTGATATCATTTTTGCGCTGCATTCTGGTCACATGGTTCAGGTCACTTTGGCCCATGGGCCGGATCTGGCTTCCTACACCAATTCATCCAGCCCATGAAGCCCTCATTGCTCCTGAAAGTGGGCTTCACGGGGTGGATGAATTGGTGTCAGGAGCCAGATCCAGTCCGTGGGCCGTAGTTTGGACACCCCTGATGTATAATGTTATATTCCAAAAAGTATTAGTAAAAAAAAGCTGGTGTTGATCGCATAATAAATAATAAATAAATAAATACAGGATCCTTTGCTCTTTCTCATTCCTTTTACTGTTCTCAGCATTATATGGGCCAATAAACGGTTCATACTCTCTTCTGTTAGTACCCACCCCACCATTAAAATCTCCCATTACATACAATGTGCGATTACCTTCCATTTCCTCTGTCAACTCAAATAGTTGACGAAAAGGCTAATCTTTTTCTTCTTTTGTGTAGCTATCATTACAGGGAGCATATAATTGTACATACATTTCAATTTGCTCTTCTCTCTTGATTTTCAGTAAAGTATTATTATTCTGTCTGAATATTAGTTAATATCTAGTATGCATTTTGCTATATCTGGATGCACCAAGAAGCTCACTCTGTACTTTGCTGTGTCCCTCCTGAGTAAAATAAACAAGTACTGTAATAATAATTATGTGCTGTCAACTAAATTCTGACATATGGCAACACTTTTTAGGTTTTTCCAGGTATAGAATATGCACAAGTAGTTTACCATTCCCTTCTTCATGCCGCCCCCCCCCCCCCGGGGACTGTCCAGATTGCCTAAGGTCTCACAGGTTGGCTGTGTTCACAGGAGGCACAGTGAAGAATTGAATTGAACTCCCAACTTCCAGCTACCTAAACCTCAGACCTATTCAGCCAGCATAAAGAAAATAATATATAAAATGAATAAAAATAGAAATAGAAATATAAGATAATAAACAAAACAAAACAAAAATGCTGTAGAACTTTTGTTGTTGTTGTTGTTCAGTTGCACAGTCGATTCCGACCCTCTGCGACCCCATGGACCACTGTCCGCCAGGCACCCCTGTCCTCCACCCTCCTCCTCAACTCGCTCAGCTTTGTGCCAATTGTGTCTACAATACCATCTAGCCATCTCATCTTGGGCCGTCCCCTTCTTCTTTTGCCCTCCACCCTTCCCAGCATCAAGGCTTTCTCAAGCGAATCCTCTCTTCTCATTTGATGTCCAAAGTACTTCAGCTTCATCTTTACTATTTGACCTTCTAAGGAGCAGTCAGGGTTGATTTATTCTAAGATTGACCTATTTGTTCTCCTTGCTGTCCAGGGGACTCTCAAAATTCTCCTCCAACACCACATCTCAAAGGCATCTGTTCTTCTGCGCTCAGCTTTCCTAATGGTCCAGCTCTCACAACCATACATTACCACCGGAAATACCATTGTTTTGACTATACGAATTTTTGTTTGCAATGTGATCTCTCTACTTTTCACTATGCTCCCCAGGTTTCTCATAGCTTGCCTCCCAAGAATCAGTCACCTTTTTATTTCACGGCTGCAATCAGCTTTCGTGGATCAAGTTCACTTCATCAGACATCATGAAGCCTCACTCCCATGTCTGATGAAGTGGACTTGATCCATAAAACTGCACATCGAAATATAACAGTTAGCATTTAAAATGTTACAGCGTTTTTGTTTTGTTTTGTTTATTCTCTGATATGCCTGAAACACAGACTAACACTGCTACTATTCAGAGAGAGAGAGAGAGAGGAATGTACCCAGTGGTGGGCATCAGCAGGTTTGCACCAGTTTGCCAGAACCGGAAGCAGAAATTCTGGCTGGCCCCTCTGCCCATCCAGTTTTTGAAATAAAGTACTGTAGTCCTAATTCGGGTGCAACACAGGGCTTTTCCCCTGGCCATGCCCACCATACCATGCCCACAGTGTAGTAGTATTTTTTTTGGAGCCCACCACTGAATATATCTCTAGCAAATCATTGTAGACTTCCTCTCCTATATAGTCCCTTGTAAAGAACTAGGAAGTTCACTCCAGTATGAATATTTAATTTTGCTTCAATAAGTGAATTCAATTTTGAAACACCACCAATATGGGGGCAGCAGGGGCATGAGAAAGCATGGTCTTTGGAAGCAAAGTCTATAAGGAATTGTGTAGAGATTTTTGTGTGTGTTCAAATCCTTATTATCACAAAGGAATGTTAAACAAAACAAAGTTTTTTAAAATTACCCCCACCCCCACCCCCACCCCAAAAATAGGCATGCACATTTTTTTAAAGCAGCAGGACATTGGCCTAACAGCACCTTCTCGATTGCGGTCTCCATGAACTGGCCTTCAGAGGCATACTGTCCTTGCTCTTGGAAGCAATAATGAATCATCATGACGGTCATTCACAGGCTCCATGAGTTTCAGTCTGGATGCAGAACATATTGTACTGAGAGCAAGACTTGATCAGACCACGGAGAAGTGAAATTGGCTGAAGAAACATCAATATTTTAAGATATGCAGGTGACACCATCTTACTGGCAGAAAACAGGAATGATTTGAAATGATTTTTTAGTGAAAGTGAATAAAGGAAGCGCCAAAGCAGGGCTACACTTGAACATTAAGACGACAAAAATCATGACTATAGAAGAGGGGTGCCTAAACTTTTCGGGCCATGGGCTGGTCACTTGGTCAAGTGTGCCAGTCATGTGGTTCCTCTTAACCTGAAGCAGAAATAATATGTGCATGTGCATTTTACTTCTGCTTCCATGAGTGGTGAGGGCAGTGAGGGCTGGATTAATTGGCACTGTGGGCTGGATCCGGCCCATGGGCCATAGTTTGGGCACTCCTGCTATAGAAGAACCACACGATTTTAATATTAACAACAGGGAAAATTAGTGAAAGATTTTGCATACCTTGGTTCAATCTTTAATCCAAAAGGAGACAGCAGCCAAGAAATCAGAGGACTTAAACCTAGAAGGGCAGCAATGAAGGAATTAGAAAAGATCACATGTGAAGATATATAATTGGAGACCAAAGGCCAATATCATCCACACTCTTGTATGTCTGATCACCATGTATGGGTGTGAAAGCGTGATAGTAAAGAAAGCAGAGAGGAAGAAGTTGATTTGTTTGAAATGTAGTGTTGGAGGAGAGCTTTGCAGATATGCTGAACTGCCAGGAACCCAAACAAATGGGCCCCTGAGAAAGTCAAGCCTAATATATATTTTTGAGGCAAAAATGATGAAACTGAGGATGTACTACTTTGGGCCAATCATGAGAAGGCAAGATTGTATAGAAAAGGCAATGATTCTAGAAAGGGTTGACGGCAGCACACACGCGAAGGAAGACTAAATATTAGATAGATTAACTCTGAGAGCGAAGCCACAGGCTTGTTTACAAAATCTGAGCAAGGTTGATGAGGAGGGACATTTTTATCATAGTGTTGCCATAAGTCAGAGACAACTTGACATCACATAACAATGACAACAACAATGTTCTGGAGCAATAACTTTGGATCCTATGTGATTCTTATATGGGTTGTGACAATGTGATTTTAGCTGAGGGGAATAAGATAAAGAGGACTATCAGTCCTTGTTAAAACCACACTGAAAATCAGGAATTGTTTATTAGAACCATGGATTAATATGAACAGCAGTCTGCACTAACCTTTAAAATCTAGTATATTGGCTTCAAAGCTTAATTTATTAATGATACATGTTAGATATCAGAAGATGAATTCACTTTTGCTAATGTTAGATGGTGAAAGGATTCTCTTTGCTGAATTTGTCATTAATTATATGGTTAGTTTAGGAATAAACTGTGGGATTTATAGAGTGACATAAGGGTTGTTTCCTTAACCAAAATGGAACGTTTTGTTCTTTCAAAAATGCTGTTTTTGTTTAAGAGCTTCTGACATTTTACCCCTTATTATTTTGTTGTTGTTCAGTTGCACAGTCGATTCCGATCCTTTGTGACCCTATGGACCACTGCCCGTCAGGCACTTCTGTCCTCCACCATCTTCCTCAACCCGCCCAG
The DNA here is from genome assembly GCA_030440675.1 of Furcifer pardalis. Lineage (NCBI taxonomy): Eukaryota > Metazoa > Chordata > Lepidosauria > Squamata > Chamaeleonidae > Furcifer > Furcifer pardalis. Next base: position 61,764,106 of record CP126893.1, on the reverse strand, counting down.
CTCTGTGCCCATTGTGTCTACAATACCATCTAGCCATCTCATTTTTGGCCACCCCCTTCTTCTTTTGCCCTCTACCTTTGCCAGCATTAAGGCTTTCTCAAGTGAATCCTCTCTTCTCATTTGATGTCCAAAGTACTTTAGCTTCATCTTTACTATTTGACCTTCTAAGGAGCAGTCAGGGTTGTATAGTAGTCTCTTAAAGTTGGTGGAGCTAATTTCTGAGTAAACATATATACAGTACTACCATGTCATGTTTTCACAGAGGCTTTTTTAAATTAAAGAAGGCAGAGACATGAGTTATGTCTTTGTCTCCAAAAATTATATATGCCACTATACAGTACTGGGGACTATATTTAAAAGCATTAATTAAGGGGCAGCATTCTCTTCTGCAAGAAGAAGATAAAATTTAAACACCAGTTGGTTTCTCCCCATCCTGCCAATTTGAAAGACTTGTTTTGAACTTGGATTATAATGAATCCACACCAGGGTGTGTGCTCACTTTTTAAAAAGGGTGCTGGACAGGGAGTGATTGGGGTGTCTAACCCTAAAAATTTATATATGTCCCCACTCGCCTTCTAATTTCACCTCCCCTCTGGGGATTTGAACCAACAACCTCCTGCTTACAAGACAAAATTGCAGCCTCTAGTCCATGGTGGCTCCACTACCAACAAAGCTGTTTTTGATAATCTTATAACAGAGAACTCTGTGTTAACCAGAAAGAATATCATTGCTTTAAAAAATCAGGTTTAAAGAGAAATCCTTAGTGTATAAGTGGTTAGTGGTTTTGACTATGCCCAAAAGGTACTGAGTTTGATTCCCACTTAGGACTTATTTCTTTTTTTTTTAATTTTTTAAATTTTATTAGGTATATAAGACATTACAAACCAAAAAAAATACATAGGACAAAAAACATTACATAGCTTTTTTAAAATATATATAAAGGAAAATAAAAGAGAAGAAAAGAAATAGATGTTCACATAAACAATAATTCTACATTAATATCATCAATCGAATATTATTATCTCGTTATAAACCAAAATTTGAAACTACAAGTTATAAGTTATATCTCCACATATCTCCTCTTAACCAATATATATTATTCACTAACTCTACTATCCTTTTTAACTTTAAAACCACCCTTGTGTTATATACATTGTCCGGGGATTTATGTTTCCTTATATTTTCCAAAAGTCATTTTGCTCAGATACAGGGGGTATGCCTTTATTCTTAACCATTGCGTGATCAATAAAAGGTTTCCAAATCCTCCAAAAATTATTGCCAGATACTTTACCCTTTTTAGAATTTATCTCCCATGTGAGCTTTTCATTAAGTGCCAAATCCCACAATTCCTTATACCAATCCCTTCTTTTTAACTTTTCGTTGTTTTTCCAATTTCTCACTATACATTGTCTGGCCGCCGATAACATTATTGCCATCAGTTCCTTGTTTTCATTACTCATTTTGTATTTATCCACCTCAGTTAACAAGACTGTATTTGGCCCCAGTTCAAACTGCATATCCAATATATCCTTAATGTCATTCTCATTTTTTCCCCAAAAGTCTTTCAAGACATCACAAGACCACCACATATGCTCATATGTACCTCTACCTTTTTTACATCTCCAACATTTCTCACTCACATTTTTGTACATTTGGTGCAGTCTTACCGGGGTTCTATACCATCTCCATATTAGTTTATAATTATGTTCCTTCACTCTTATCGACATAGATCTCATAATGCGTCTTCTCCACATTTTTCCCCATGTGTTCTCAGTGATTGTTATGTTCAATTCCTGTTCCCAGCTTTCTTTCAATACTTGTTGAGTCTTCCCCCCTTTATTCAAAATCTTGTATATTTGACTAACTATCCCTTTTAACCCTATGTCTCCTTTTCTTAGTTTGGCCAACAATGTTTCAAATTCTGTAAGCTCCCTGTCTGATCCCATTTCCAAAAGAAATTCCTTATTCCAATTATTCATCTGGAGGACTTTGAACCAATCCAACTCCAATTGCCGATATAGCTCCTTTCTCCTCTCCAAGTCCCTACAAATTTTGATCCAATCTTTCAACAAAGAGACCCCATTTTCTAATAAGACATCCTTAATCCTACCATCTATTTTCATTGGTAAATTATTAAAATCTTCTAATTCTGTTACCATTGAGATCCCTGGAATAAGATCCTTTCTTGCTTTATTCCATTCCTCTATTGTTGCTCTTATCATCTTACCCTGTATTCTCATTTTTTTTATCCTTATCTCCACAAAGAAAAAACGCCTTTCCTTTCCTAGAAAACTCTTTTGACTCTAATTTTCCCCATATTGGTTCTTCTCTAATTAAAAGTTTAATGACATTTCGTAATTGAAAGGCTCTATAATACTTGCTAACATTCGGAATACCCAGTCCCCCTTCTTTTTGCGATACATACCACAACATTTTAGGTACTCTAGCTCTTCGTTTCCCATTACAGAAACTATTTATGGTATTCTGATATTTTTTCAATTCTCTATCTGTATGTTTTATTGGCAGGGCATCAAATAAGAAGTTTAATTTAGGTAACAACATCATTTTACACATTGCAACCCTGCCAAACCACGATAGATTCAACTTGTTATATTGTAATTTTTTTTATCTATCTCTTTCATTTGCTTACCATAATTCAATTCTTTAAGCTCTCCAGTTTTTCTAGCAAGTATTACCCCTAAATATCTTAATTTATTCGGAATTTGAATATTAAATTTTTGCCTTATTTCTTCTTCATCCTTCTTAGTCCCGTTAACTAAAATCAGCTCGGATTTATCCCAGTTCACCCTTAATCCTGTTATTTCCTCAAAAGTTTTCAAATGTTTATTAATCTTTGGAATTGTTTGTATTGGTTGTTTTATCGTAATTAATGTGTCGTCGGCATATAAGATTATTTTATTCCCTTCAATTCCAAATATATCTTTATCTTGCCGAATTATATTCGCCAATAGTTCCATAGCCAATACAAATAATGAAGGTGACAAAGGACATCCCTGCCGAGTTCCAGCTTCCAATTTTATTTCCCCTGTGTAACTATCATTAAATTTCACTGTCGCTGTCCCCTGTTTATATAAGTTCTTAATAACCCTTTGAAATTTGTTACCAAATCCATATAATCTAATAACCTCATGTATTGTATCCCATTGCAGAGAGTCAAATGCTTTAAATATATCCAGGGCTAAAAAACCTGCTTTATCCTTTTGCTTTTCAGCTATATCCAATAAGTCCACTACCCTCCTTGTAAGGTCTGACAAATACCTACCTTTTACAAACCCTGCTTGATCATCTCTTATATATTTGGCTATGAAACTATTTAGCCTAGTCACCATTATTGTAGAAATTTTTTTAGCATCTTGGTTAATTAAGGTTATCGGTCTATATGATTCTACTTTCTGTAAGTCCTTTCCCAGCTTAGGGATTAATGCAATGATAGATCTATTCCAAGATTTCGGTGTTGCTTCTCCCTCTAATATCCCATTAAATAACTTATATAGTCTCGGAACAATCCAAGGCTTAAAATCCTTATAGAATTCCGCAGGAAGCCCATCTTCTCCTGGTACTTTATCCAATTTTAATTTCCTAATTACATCCTCAATTTCTTTTACCGATATTTGTTCCTCCATCCTATTTCTATGTTCTTCTGTTAATAGTGTTATATTGTACTTTTGAAAGTATTCCTCCAATTTACTCAAATTTACCTGCTTCTTTGAATATAAATCTTTGTAAAAACCCTCTATTATTTCTGCTTTCTCTTTCCTTTTATTACACCTCTTTCCCTTCCCATCTATCAGAACTCCTACCTGGCCTTTATTTTTTTTATCCCTCGCTGCTTTTGCCAATAACTTGGAATTTTTATTACTATACTCAAAATATTCTCTTTTTAAAAATATCAAATCTTTTTTTACCTTTTCCATATCCTGGGCTTCTAGTTCTTTCTTTATTTTCTGTATCTGTTGTAATACCTTCTTATCTTTATCCCTCATATACTTCCGATGAAGTTGTTTCAATTGTATTTCCAATTCCTGGGTTCTATTAGTGTTCCATTTCTTTTTCCAACTACTTAATTTTATGGATTCTCCTCTAAAAATCGCTTTCATTGTGTTCCATACCACTCCAGAGCTGACCTCTTTATTATCATTCCATATCCAATATTCATCCCATTTCTCCATTATTTGTTTTTTCGTATTCTCCTCTTTATATAATTTTGAATCATATCTCCAAATATATTTTTTCCTATCGCTTTCATCCAATTTTATGTCCATACTTATTTTAGCATGATCTGATTCTCTAAGTGTACCTATTTTAATATCCTCTATTGTTTTCATTAACACTTGTGTAACAAATATATAATCAATCTTTGAATACATATCATAAACCTGAGAGTAGTAAGTATAATCCCTTTCCTGTCCTTTAAGTTCCCTCCATACATCTTTCACATTCATTGATTTTACCCAATCGCTCAGAATGTATTTTTTTACTTCTCTTTTTAGTACTTGTAGTATCAATCTCGGAACTTAATAAGTTAAAATCCCCCCCAATAATCATATTCCTCGTTCCTTCCTTGTTTAAGATTGTTCTTAATTTTTCTAAAAATTCTTCCTGATTGGTATTTGGAGCATATATATTAGCCAAGATTATCTCTTTCTCTTCAATCTTTCCCTTAATTATCAGATATCTCCCCTCTGGATCAGCTATAGACTTTATCACACTAAAACCCAATTTTTCCGAAATAAGGGTTGCAACCCCTCTTGCTTTTGATGTCCCATAAGCCATTTCATAAATATCAATTCCTCTCACTACTAATTTATTAGTATCGGCTGACTTTTGGTGGGTCTCCTGTAGAAAGATGACATCAGGTCTAGCTTTATTGAGCGCTATCTGCAATCTCCTCCTCTTCACGGCATTCCCTGTTCCTTTCACATTCCAGGTTAACAGTCTTAGATTCTTAACCATCTATATTTGCTAAGGTCTCCCCTCCTTTACATTTCTCCCCGGACGTGCTATCTCCATCCCCTAATAAAAACCCAGAAAAAAAACAGATAAATAAAAATAATGTGGAACCAAAAAAAAATATTGTGAGTCCTTACTGCTAAAAGGCTCAAAAAAGTAAAATACTTGAAAAAAATTACATAATACTACAACTACAAAAAAGAAAAAGAAAAAAACTTACCTACTCTTCCATTTTCTGTTACCCTCCCCACACCTTGTTCCAAGATGTCGCCTCTATCATTCAAAGAGGGGAGGGGGGGACCGGGGGGAAAAAGCATTATGTTCTTCTAAGGGCCCCCCTCCCTCCACCATTATAATTTTATTTCTGCAAGTTACTTATTCAAAAAGCTCAGCACTCGATGTTCCTGACACTTCCGCTCCTCCCACTGCACCCTCCACCTCCCCCTCTTTATTCAGAACTGGACCCATCACCCCAACTGCATACAAGTCAGTTCTCATAGCAATCCATTCTGGACTAGCCACCTTCATGAACCCAAGTTGAGTGAAGTACTCCAGGACATCTGTTCTATCATTCAAAATATGCCATCTTTTTTCATAAAAAAATCTCAACTGTTGTGGAAATCTCCAATTATACTTAATATCTTTTGAAGCCAAAAATTTCGTCACAGGTTTCATCATGTATTTCCATTTTCTTTCCTCCAGCGCTATGTCATTGTAGATTTCCACATCAGCCCCCTCAATCTTTAGAACGCCAGACCCCGCTTGTTTGATGTAAGCCATCACTTTTAACTTATCCGCCCAATTTGCAAATTTAACCAAAACATTCCTTGGTGATCTCCTGTCTCGTCTTCCCCCCACTCTATATACAGCTCCGATGTCTTCTGCCACAAAATCTTTTCCCATTTTCAAAGAATTCAGCCAATCCACTATTCTATCTCTAAGCTTGTCTGGCGTTCGTTCGGCCATTTTACGTATCACAATATTCTGCTTTCTCTGCCCCTCCTCCACCATCATCATCCTTTTTTCTTGAACAGAAACTCTTGAGGCAATCACATGTTCTTGAATCAACAACTCATTCATAGAAATCTTTGCCTGTTCTAAATCCTTTTGCATTGTGTCAGTAATCACATTAATTTTTTTTTGTATTCTCTGTAACCTCTTTCTGCATATCAGTCAGAGTCCTGGCCAGGCTCTCATGTTGTAGCCTGGCAAGTTCTCTATCTTTTTTCATTTCTTCGCAATTATTTTCCACCATTTTATTCAATTTTTACATTGCAACCTGATTATCATTCCCATTTTTAACCAATTGTTGTAAAATAGCACACATATTGTCCATCCTTTCAGGTAAGTCCGCTAATCGTCCTCCAGTACCTGCTTGAGAATCCGTTGCTGCTGATGTAGTCTCCATCGTTGGTGACGGTGTATGCCTTTCCTTGTCTTTTTGATCTTGTTTCTCTCTCCTCCCTTTTGGCTTAACTGTCTCCCCCCCTCCCTGCATACCCTATCTATTTAACTTTGCCTTTCAAATTTATAAATTTATAAATTTACCTCCCCAGTTAGATTAACTCAAACCCAATTATATCAACATTCAGTTATTCTAATAATTATAATCTAAATGATTAGATCGATATATACATAAATCAGTAACTTAATCTCAAAATATCAAAATTACCAGTAATGCAATAGCTCAATAACATAACCTGTAAAATTAGAATCAAAGTAGGCACTTATTGTCTTCTGCGTATGAAACAAACAAAAAAAAAACAGGGAGGGGGGGAAGTGGGTGGAATAGGGGAGGAAAACCAAGTTGTAATACTGCTGAGACTGCTGCAATTTCTCTTCTCCAATAAGGCGAGAATAAAGAGTCAAAAATCAAAAGTCAAAAATCAGCTGTCAAGGATCCACGAAAGGGAAAGTTTTTATAAAGTTCTTCTTCTCTTCTTCTTCTCTTCCTCACTACAGTTCTAAGTTTCGTTTCCGCTCTCTAAGTTAAGTTTCGATTGTCTCCGCCATTGTTGTTGCCTCCTCTTAGCACGCTCCTCTATCCAATATCCAGCTACAGTTCTCCACTCACTCCCCTCAGCGCCTCAATTAAACCCCCTTTTTTTTGGTAAGAGTTATTTCCAAATCTTTTCCTTTCAAATCTTCTCTTTAAACGTCACAACAATCGGCACTATTTGCAAACCAATCCTTTCCCTTTACCCTTTTTTCTTCTCCAACGCTCTCCTTTCCCCCGTCTCCTCGATCCCCCACAAAGTCACAGATCAAAGGTCTTTTATTAAAGATGTTGTTAACGAGCCATCACCACAGTAATGAGTTCTTTAGACAGAGTCAATTACTTTCAATTACTCTCCAAGCAAAACAACTGACCGCTCTATCCACCCTCCGATCTTTTCCCTTTGTCCTTTCTCTCCTCTTTTCCAAGGCCCCCACCTTCTCCAAGCTCCCGACCAGCACTCTATAATCCGTCTTCTTCTGGTCTTCTTCGCGTTCCCCCCGTCTCCCCCTCTCAATTAATTTCTGCTGCCAAAGCTCCAACTCACAGTATTCAGATTCACGGGGCAAACTCCGGGGACGCGCTCTTCAAACAGACACCCGCAAAACTCCCCTCTTTACTTCACAATCTCCGCTGTAAATCTTCTCTTGCGGCTCCTTTGTTTCTCCTCCACGGCACCACTTGGGGTTCCCCTCCGGCACTGGAGGTGGCTCAACGGGCGACACCGGGAGCCCCGACGCTCTTTCGAGCCTCTAGGCCCCCCCGTCGTCCGGAGCGCAAACTCTCCAGGCCCCGATCGCCCGCTTTCGCCGATCTGCCGCTTTATTTCTTTTTTCTTTTAGGTCGGGGTCCACCCCTGCCGTCAACAGCAGTCTCTTTTCCACCGATTTCTCTTTATTTAGTAGAAAAATCACATTGATAATCCCATTTAATGGCGGAGGAAGGACAAGCCGCTGCTTCTCCTACTCCATCCAAACCACGCCCCCAGGACTTATTTCTAATAATAATAATAAATGTTCCATGTTGCATCCTTTCTTCAAACAAAGGGTCTCTCCTGAGGCAGAGTTTAGGGCTTCTACAGCCTGGATTTTAAAAGCAATGGTACCCTCTCTGGTTAACATAGAGTTCTTTGTTATAAGATTGCCAAAAGCAGTTCTATTGGTTGTGGAGCTGCCGTGGCTTACAGGTTGAAATATTGCCTTCCAAGCAGAAGGTCGGGGTTCGATTCCCCATGAAGGATGGTGGGAACATGTATAATGGCCAGAGACAAGGTGGGAGGAAGGCACCTATATTGCTGGTGTTGCCGCCCTGCTCCTGCTTCCACTTGAGTTAAGCCCTGTGTAGTGCTGGCTTGGCTTTTCCCTTCCCGCCTTTTGGTTAAGATTTTTTTTTTAAATACAGTAATACCTTGCATAATGAATTTAATTCATTCTGCGAGGCTGCTCGCTATGCGAGTTTTTTTGCTATGTGAGTCAGACTCGCATAGTGAAAATTCCTATGGGGAAATTTGCATAATGACCTTTTTTAGGGGAAAAACTCGCATAGCGAATTTTTTTTGTTATGTGAGTTTCCCCCATAGAAATGCTCGCTATGCAAGTTTTCTATGGGGAAAGTCTGACTCGCATAGCGAAATTTTTTTTGTTATATGAGTTTCCCCCCTATGCGAGCGTTTCCATAGGGGAAGTCTGATTTGCATAACAATATTTTTTGCTATGCGAGTCGGACTTCCATAGCGAAAATTATGCGAGTCTGATCACTGTTTGATGTGAGTTTTTCACAAAGTGAAATGCTTCTTAAGCAAGGTTTGACTGTAAAAATAAAATTCTGCCCACGGGGGCAGAGATTGCTGGGGCGGAATGGGACATTGCCTGATTGACCGATACCCTAGCACTCTGCTGATCCACACCACTCATCAGCTTCTCTTCAGTTAGCTGCCAGTGAATCTAATGCGTCTAATAAACTTTAATAATGAAAATAAATCTGCCCAGTTGCAGATGGCATCCATTGATCATTAATTATGATTAACATGAGGAAACCTTGTTAAAATTACACTCAGAGCATTGCATTTGGATAACACATTAAGCTGCTGCTCTTACACCTGCTTTAAGCAAGAATATTAACAGATTAAATCTTAATGAAGCCAAATTAATGAGTTATTTCAAAGTTCTGGTTAAATGCAGATGATGATATGTACTGTATTTTGAAAGTGGAAGATATGACAATGGCATTGAAAGTTTATGAAAGTGAAGGAATTGCTTTGGGAAGGCATTGAATTAGATCCAACTCTACAATTATCATTCTGTGACCATTACATTGAAGCTTGCATATATTCATAATACAGTGACCGTTCATGAAGTAGAGATTTTGAGAAAGAGAACTGTCCTGGAGGTGATTTTGAGCAAACAGCTTGAAGGGGGAGGGTTAAGCTGCTTTCCTTCTGCTTCCAATGTCAGCTTCCCACGGTCATTCTTCATTTTAAAATAGTCAAAAGCAAGATTTGTAGAGGTAGCTATCTTGTTTAGAGCCTGTGCATTGCTATGTCAATGAAATAATTCATTTTAAATTATAAGCTACATACTGTCTCCTTCCATACTATCAGTCATATGCTGCCTTCAAAGGAAAAGAAAAGAAAAAAGAAAAGAAGAATTCTTAATTAAGAACAGGGAGATGAATGCTAAGCTCTTTAAGATTACAGCTAGTTTTATAAATTACTTAACAATTTGGATTCATTTGGTTTGCCAACATGACAAATGATTTGGTCAGTCGTATCTCTTATTTTCCAAATTAACAGTTCTTCCAGAATTGAAATGACACCACAGACAGTAGATATTTCCAGACATTTAGAGGAAGCAGCCTCCTTCTCAAAGCCAGTCATGGCTCACTAGGGGTTTGGGAGGATGTGATTTTTGGAATGTAAACAGTCAAAGGAATCGAAAAGACTTTTCTGTTCTTCGATCTGGATCACTGAATGGCGGATTTGTTCCAAACTATTTCTCCCAAATGGCAGGCCCAGGAGAAACAAGATGAGCTTTGCCGGCACAGTATTTGAATAGGCACTGAAGCGTCAGGATTTGCGCTCATGTAAGCAAGTTCTATTTGAATGTAGTCAGCCAGAACAGGAAGCTTCCATAACCTTATCAAGCTAAGTTGGATACGGGTGCTGTTGCCGCCACACATTAACACTGGGAACGTTACACCCCCACCTCACCAGCCCCATTCATGGATTGCTATGAAACATCCATGCTGTGTTTTTATGAGTTCCAGGGAGAAGCTGGTTTGCGGCTAGCTCAGTGGGAGATAAGGCTGTGGTAGCTTTTGTGTGTCAGGCTATGAAACAGAGCAAAGGGTTGAAATAAAGGCAAGGGAAAGGTACCGTGTTTATTTATCTGGGTTTCATGATGAAGGATAACACATTGATGTGAGACCTCAGTGCAAGAGACAGCTGCCCATACTTAAAACAAAATTATTGTTTCATTAAACAGGGGGGGGGAAAAATAAGCACAGAGCCAAAAACAGCAACATGCCTTTGTGGTCGAGAAGTCAAAACTTTGGTCTGCTGAACCTATTTCACAGGGTGCAGCTTTTATTTTTATTTATTCTCTTCATTCCTTTGGAGCTTAAGTTTTCTTTCTCATGTCAAAACTTGCAGATTTCATAGCTACCTTCTCAGCTAGAAGAGAAATTGTATCTAAGGATTATCACAGGCAAAGTTCACACCTCTGGTTTGGAGTGGAATAAACATGTTATCTAGAAGTGCCCCTGAGGCAGAAGAAGTGGCTGTGGGAAGATTTTATTTATTTATTTATTTATTCTTCAAATTTCTATTGCCGCCCAACTCAGCACCGACTCAGCTTATAACAATTAAAAGCAACATTATGTGGCCTGGAGGGAGGTTTCTCAGTGGAAAGGCAAAAGGAGTAGCAAAAATGAAGGGCCCTCTTAGAAAACCAAGATAATGGCAACAGGCCCTGTCAGTCCCTGGAAAATAGATGGGGAAGAAGTAGAAGCAGTAACAGATTTTACTTTCCTAGGATCAAAGCTCACTGCAGATGGTGATTGCAGCCATGAAATAAAAAGGTGACTGATTCTTGGGAGGCAAGCGATGAGAAACCTGAGGAGCATAGTGAAAAGTAGAGACATCACCTTGCAAACAAAAATTCACATAGTCAAAGCAATGGTATTCCCGGTGGTAATATATGGTTGCGAGAGCTGGACCATAAGGAAAGTTGAATGCAGAAGAATAGATGCCTTTGAAATGTGGTGTTGGAGGAGAGTTTTGAGAGTCCCCTGGACAGTGAGGAGAACAAATAGGTCAATCTTAGAAGAAATTAACCCTGACTGCTCCTTAGAAGGTCAAATAGTGAAGATGAAGCTAAAGTACTTTGGACATCAAATGAAAAGAGAAGAGTCACTTGAGAAAGCCTTGATGCTAGGAAAGGTGGAGGGCAAAAGAAAAAGGGGGCAGCTAAAAATGAGATGGTTAGATGGTATTGTAGAGACAATGGGCACAGAGCTGAGCGAGTTGAGGAGGATGGTGGAGGACAGAGGTGCCTGGCGGACAGTGGTCCATTGGGTTGCAAAGGGTCAGAATCGACTGTGCGACTGAACAGCAACAAACTTGCCATGTTGCTTCCCTGCTTCAAACTGTTTTCCTCCTAAACACATTCTCTTCAGCAACACATCATGAAAGATTTTTCCATACATCTTTGTATCATGTTGCAAGTGAGATAAGCCTGTGTGCTAGTGCACTTTGGTTGCTTGCCAGAGGCAGTGAGAGAGCCCACAGACTCTCTCTCCATGTTGTTGTTTATTGTCATGTCCAGACCTTGGCAGGATCCAGCATTCCAGCTTGTCTTTTCCTCAATGAGCCAAAGAAGTAATCCATGATTTATTCTAGGTTTATTCCTTTTGGCTTGGTAAAGCCACGTCCCACTACCTTCAGATGTCATAATAAACCACGAAGAGAAGCTATTTTATTTTATTTCATCTCTGTAGCTGGTTTGGTCACTTCTGCTTGTGCCTGGAGCAATCAGGCAGGATGTGTAAACATGTTGCTTGAGTACAGGCATGTATGTACTAAAATGGTGGCACACGTCTTGCTATTTGCCACCTGCAGCCTTCCCACATTTGGGGGGCATAAGCAGCTGGGAAAGGCAATCACGAGGTGGGAAAACGGGAGAGGGCCCAGGAAGGCAATACTGTATAAGGATGCATGCACATATTGCATACCACTAAGGAACTGCAGTGGTCTAGTGGTTAAGACGCTGAACTTGACCTGGAAGGTTGGCGGGTCAGCAGTTTGAGACCTGAGTGCTGCATGATGGCGTGGGCTCCCATCGTCTGTCCTAGCTCCTGCCAACCTAGCAGGTTGTAAGCAAGAAATTGCAGGTATCGGTAGATAAATAGGTACCGTTTCAGTGGGAAGGTAACAGCATTTTGTGTGCTCCGGTGTTTAGTCATGTCTGCTACATGACTACGGAAACGTCTGCAGAGGCAGATAGCGTAGCTCTTTGGTTGTAAATGGAGATGAGCACCAAACCTTAGAGTTGGATACGACTGGATTTTGATTACTTTTAAGAGAAGCCATTTTAAAGTAGAAAACTGCTGTGGGGAAGTGGAAAGAGATGGAAAATTAGGATACTGTACATCTGTCTAGATACTGTATGCACATGCATATACATACAGTACACACTTCACACCACACACACTGGGCATTGCAGCATAGCTGGCTGCTTTAAGTAAAAAGGAGAGAAAGTATATCTGTTGAACGGGTGTTCTTAGACATTTGCCTCCGGGGGGGGGGGAGCGGCAGGAAAGGTCAAATATGAATCAATTTTGGACAAATATTTTGGGCAAGTTTTGCAACAGCGTCCCCTAGTGATGGATGCCATAAAAAGCAACTCCTTCGGTTTCCCAGGAAACGTTTGTACCAACATAAGCCAAAATGCAAACAGCTCCTCCAGTGACTTAGTGGTTAAGATGCTGAGCTTGGAGACTGGAAGGTCGGGTTTCAATACCCAAGGGCTGCACTTGGGGACATGAAAGGACTAAGGAGCCTCATTCGGGCGTCCCCTGAGTGGAGTTTCTCCAGCAAAAATCCTTTCAACCCAGAGTAATCTCTGACACGAAATTATTATTAGCCAGAATGCAATCTTTTTATAGCAAGGCCGCTTGGTGTCTGAGTTTGCATTGCAAGTTTGCCATTCACTCCTAAATAATGCCAGAAGAAAGTTAATAGCAACCAGATTTCATCAACGTTCTCTCCTGGAAAGTATTAGGACACTTGAGGCAACGGATTCGCTCTTGCATCTGCATGGCTGTTCTTGGACTGGTTGGAAGTCAAATATGTCTTCCAACTTCACTCTGCTCTGAAACAGCAAGGCTGGAATGTGTAGCTGGAGCCCTGGGGAAAGGCCGTCTGGATCTGCTGATCCCTCCCTGAACGATCCTGCCAGCCTAGCATGTAATTTTTTAATACTGTGTTGTGTTTTCCCTGCTTGTTCTCCAGGCACACAAAGCTGCCTTTGTTGAGGTTGCCGCCGCTGTACTTCCTCTCCCTCTGACTGATTGGAAACTGTGCAGTCAATAATTTGCAAAGTCTCACTGCCTGATGGGCATGTGGGCAGGGGGTGGGTGGGAGCATCTTTTTAGCAGTGGCAAAGGTGGCAATCTCAGAATCCCAAACAGATTTATTTATTTATTTATTTGATTATATACCAAACACTACTTTGGGCAGTTTGTAGATTAAAACTTAAAAACCCACAAGACCGCCACATAACAATGTACCATCAACAATATGGTGATATACCTGATTAAAATCCAACATTCATTTCATAAACAAGCAACATCCAGGAGATCCAATTGTTGAAGGTAACTTTGTATAATTCTGTTTCAACCAATTTTCCTGAACATAAGGAAGGAGCCTGGCATACATCATGTGCAAGTTATTCTATCTACTGGGAGTCAATACTGAAAAAGGCTGATTCCTTGTCATTTTTGGCCATCCATGATGTGGCCACTTTTAACAACATGAATTGAGAGGAGCAGGTGAAATGGGTAGCCGATTCCTGAGAGAGGTTCTGACCACTATCGAGGTCTTAAATGGCGTTAAGGACTTTATAAATCATGACCAGCGCATTGAATTGAACATGGAAAATGACAGGGAGCTAATGAAGGTGCTCCCAGTCTGGGGATATATTACCAAATTTACTAGTCCCAGTAATCAGCCTGGCTAAAACATTTTGGACCTGCCTGTTTCTGTAATGTTTTCATGGGCAGTCCTATATAGAGAGCATTACAGTCATCTGTTTTGAGATGAAAGTAAAGGTTTCCCCTTGTTAGAAAGCCAGTTGTGTCTGACTCGAGGGGGTTGTGGTCATCTCTGCTTACAACCAAAGAGCCAGCACTGTCAGTGTCTTCATAGGTTTTAATAGTCATGTGGCAGGCTGTTATCTTTCTCACCAAAGCAGTACCTATTTATCTACTTGCAATTTCTTGTTTTCGAACAGCTAGTTTGGTGGGTCCAGGAGTACCCGCAAGCTGTGGATCTAATCCTTTAGAGGTAATGTAACTCCATCAAGGCCAAGCAAAGTTCCCTCTAATCAGCCTGACAATCCTTCTAACAGTAGCATCTCTGTTTTATATGGATTCAGTTTCAGTTTATAAGCCAACAGAGCAAACAACTGTTGACTGATGCCTTGAGCTGCAGTGCCAGTTTATTTCTGAAAGCCAGAGAACATTTCCTTCCTGAGAAAATCAACACTGTAGACTAAATCCAATGTCAGTTCTATCTAAGAATGGGAATCCTTAATCACATTTGATTCCCATTGACCTCAATAAATCTTGCCAAAATGGACTAGGATTGGAGTTAGTCCTTTGGCAGGTCTAGATCAAGCATTTTAAGCACATAGGAAAAGGCTTAAGATCAGACAGCTTTACCACTGTGCAATGACTCCTCTGCTAGGCAGCTCCTTGGCAGAGTGGAATTCAAGGGATGTCCAGGGGTAGAAGCAAGTAGTGTCAGCTTCTCATACAGGTGTATCCCAAAATCCTGTGTTATGTCATTGCGCACTGCAGGACATACAGTCGGGTTGAATTGGTTGTCCTTATTCTGCCTCACAAAGAAGTAAGCAACGGCAAAAAGTTAGAAGATGAAAAGCAAGTTTTTACTGTTTTCTCCTGCTTTGCAAAAAAGGGCAAAAAAAACAAAACCAAGGACCAGGCAAAAGGAATGCCATATGATCATGATCTCAGCCCTCCCACCCACCGTCTTCCTTCAAGCACTGGTCATTCATGACTCATCTTTCCTAATTGTAAAATGTTATTTCTAAACCTTCCTGAGAGAGGGATGTGAAAGTTAATCAATGCTGAGGAGGGAAGAGTGCTTCTAGCTTTTCAACTAGGAGACTGCAGAGGTGGATCATCTTCTAAGTGGGTGGATTTATTAGGACTTGTGATAGCAGATCTTGGAAGTGATGGATTTGTGGTGGTTTCTATATGCTACCAAGTTGCTTCTGACTTACAACAACCCTAAATTAGTTTTCAAGGTATGTGAGGTATTTAAGGAGTGGTTTTATCAGTGCTATTGACTTTGAACCCAGGTCTCCACAGTACTAGTCCAATGATCTAGCCAACGACACCATATTGTCTCTCATACCAAGCTGAATTTATCAGCTATTTGTGCATGAACAATGCCTTGTTTTAAGTTCAAGCTGTTGCTTCAGGTGAATGTTTTCAATGCCAACAGCAGTATGGTAAATAAACCTATATAAATAAGAGCATAAGACTCATCAAACCTATATATGACCTGGTCCAGCATCCTGCGTCTGAGTGAGAGATGCCTTTGGAATATCCTTGAAGAAGGCATGAAAGATATTTCTCTTCTCTGCAGCTGGTAATTATTATCATCTGGGTGTGGCCGCCAGCAGCTCTGAATACGATGGTTCTGTTTTCAGCCGTTATGATGTACTAGCTATGAAGAAAGCTTAGGAACTACACTACAGGTAAATTTGTCTGACTGTCGTAAGGACACTACCTCAGCTCATGGTTTCAAGTCCTTGCGCAGTGCATCTGTAGGGCTGACATATAAAAAACTGCTAGAGTCATATTCTCTCTCTCTTTTGGGCTTTTTTGGTCTCTCATGGTATTTTGGACTACAACCCCCAGAGGCCCCAAGCAGCCTAGCCAAAGCTGAAGCACTATGGGAATTGTCATCCTTTACATTGGAAGGGCCAAATCTCTCCACCCTTGCTCTAAAATATGCTGCTGCTGTTCATTCCCACCCACGTTGCCCACTATTGTGTCTGTCTAAGCTTTATTTTCCCCATGTGGGTTATGCTCCTGCCCCCCCCCCCCCATCAGTGTGCCTTTTCCAATAAGCAAAGTGCATCAGCCTGCCTGGTAAGCACATGGCTTTGCCCCGACCTAAACTGACCCTGCCATTATCCTTACCCTTTTTATATACTTGTTGTGGAAACAGTTACAATATTTAAAGGTCCTTGGGAGGTGCCCACAAATTCCCCCACAAAGGGGGGGGAGAACTTATTGTGACCAGTTGTACTAGCAAGCAAGTACAGTACTGAAGTCAGAAAGACTTGGTTTCAAAGGTTGGCTGCCTGACCTTAGCTAGCAGTGGTGGGATGTCAACATTTGTACTACCCCACCATGATGTCATCACAGTGTGGGTGGAGCTAATGTAATGACATCATTATGTGGGTAGAGCCAACATCAAACATCATGACATGGGCAGGGCCAAAGAAAAAATATAAATAAATAAAAAATAAAAATAAGCACACACACACACCCCTCAACCCACCTACGCACCCACCCACAACACAAACCCGTAAATAAAATAAATAAAATAAAAATACATTAAAATACACCCACCCACCCCAAACACAAATCAACCAGAGCTTTTAAACCGAAGGTGGTTCCCCCAAAAAGCTGCTACTGGTTCTCCGGGACACTGGAAAAAGTTACTACCGGTTCTGGCGAACTGGTGAGAACCTGTTACATCCCATCACTGTTAGCTAGGCTTAATCTGTGTTTAGGATCAGGAGTCAAAATGTGCAAAGTAGCTTTCACTTCCTCTTCCAAGCAGATCAGCCTGGTCTGCTTTTCTGGAGCATCCACACAGGTGGGTTTGCTCCAGTTGGCCCAATGGCATCTGAGATACACATGTGTGGGCACTGTGATTGTGGGAGGGCAACTGCTGACCTTGGGTGTTGGTGACTCTCATTGTCCCTGAATTGTTAGATGGCAAAGCTGGGAGATGTATGCCAGAAACCTCTGAAGAACCCCACTTGTACAACTCTGGACTACTGAGGCAGGAGCCCTATTCTCTGATGATCTAAAGATGTGGAGCCCACATGCATCAAGGGGGACCCCATGCTTCCAGTGTGAGAAAGCAGGAGGCTAAAAAGGGGGAAGCTTCTCTATCAAGATAACAGCTCTGTGTGAACCAGGGTTCTGGCTCAAGTGTCAAGGCTGGCTGGACAGAATAACCTTCCTTCTCCTGACTCTGGCATCTACACAGGTTAACAACAATGAGCCAGCACATTTACACCCCATCCTTTTGATGCGAGCACCACTCAGTATTACATACAATATATATATATAATATTATATATAAAAAAGATCAGATTAAAATCATACAGTGATAACCAATGCAAACATACAAGAAACAAAACCAGACAATGAATGGGTATGGCTAGACAGGGGTGGGGACCTGTGACCATGGGGGAGCCTGGGCTTCTGGGAATTGAAGTCCAAGTACACCTGAAGGCCCAAGGTTGAGAAACCCTAGCCTAGAGGACACAGGCTAGTCCTCTAAGTGTCCTAGAACTTCAATTCCCAGAAGCTCTGGTTCCTCTCAAGTCCACAGGTTCCCCACCCCTGGGCTAGGAAAACAAGTTACGAAAACAAAGGAGGCTCTTTCTGTCTACACCCTAGGACTCTAGGTACTAGTTGGATTCTCTGTAAAATTCCAAATGCAGCCAATTATTTAAAAAAACCCAGCAAAGCAGCAATGTGATGAGGCTGTAGAATGTAAGTAACTTACATGACCCTGGCTAGAGTAAAGAACTGATTTAAACAGCTATGCAAGACATCATCTTGTGAGTTTCTTTCATTAGGCCTTAATATAGGGGGTTCTTCTACTAGCATTCTCATAAATAGTTAACCATTAACACTATCACTCCCCTTTCGGCATTAGTTTCTAAGGCTCTCTGCATGGGTCAGTTTTCTCAAGTGCTTTTTCTCCTCCCTCTCAACTACTATTTTCATATTGAGCTCCGTCCAGCATCAAATATTGCTCTCTGTTCCATCCATCCCCAGGAGACACAGTATTGTAGTTTGAGTGCTGGGAAAATGCAGTGTCCCAGGAAAAGAAGTGCTAACAGTAGGAAAAAAACATCTGGATTGCCAACAAACAATCAACAACTGTACATTTATTACACTAAAAAAGATATGGACTGGAGTAACGTAGCTAACTTCCACTTCCAAATCTTGCTCTGGGCTTTTCCATTGTTGGAGAGAACCCTGGTCCAGATTTTGGTCCAGCAACTAGGATGAAACTCACTCTGGAGAGGAGATACAGTGGGGAATGCAAAAGGTGATGTTAGGATTAAGCAAATCATGCTCCTCTTTTCCTCTTCACAGATCTTGATTAAATATTGCTTCACAGTGGAGATATAATATCTCGGTTCTTGAGAAGCAATATGGGCACAACATGTCAAGGCCAGGGTTCCTCTCTCCCATGCACAAAAAACCCACACCCTATCTATGTATTTGTATACAATACATTGTATACATTTCAGTCTCACGTTCATGGGGAGACTTGATAGCCCTTTAAAGAGGCATGCCCCAAGTGGCTCAAGGCTTTAGTTGGCACCTTGATTGGTCCCTCAAAACAAGAGGTGCCGGGCTTTCAGTGTCAGGCTGGCATAATGCCAATACAATAAACTAGTTAGCATCTCAGCTGCCACATTCAGTGCCTATCCTAAGGGTCAAACTACATAAATTGCTGAGTTTACATTTAGGAGCTGATAAAGTCTCCAGTGGCAAGAGCCGTGCACCTGAATAAACCATACACCCATGTATTTTCCCCCCTAGTGAGAAAAGCTCATGCTAGGACAAATACCTTTCGACACTTATTTATAATCTAAATAACATGCTGACTATATCGTATAGTTTGGCTCTCAGTTCTCTAGCTTGGCTTGAAACTAAAACATTCTCAGCTTCGAACCAATGGAAGACGAAGGCTGCCATCTGGGACTGACTTGGGCAGTTCTGAAATGAGAGAAAGATTGCAGCCACAGAATATCGAGATTAATAAAACCTCCAATCCCCAGTTTCTGGATGAGGGGGCACTGGCTGTGGTGGGTGGGGATGGCAATTAAAAAGGCAAATTCAGAGTCACGTGTGACCTGTTTGGCCTTTCCATCCTACATGGTCTGTCCTTTTAAAGCACAGGCCATTGTGTCTTTGGTGTAACAAACCCTCCCCAGAAATTCCAGAAGCCTTTCCTTGGCCATCAATATCGCTGCTGTTATGGCCTGTTCTGTTGCTTGGGACAGAAAACAGAAAAGAGTCCTTTGTGTTAGGCCTGAAAGGAATAGCCCAGTCCCACTGCTTGCCTGGAATCCTAATGTCAACTATTTGTTGTCTTGGCATTTTACACAAGCAATCTCACCCCCGCCCTGCCCCATCACTCTGCCTGGCTGCAAGAATCTGCGAGCTCTGTCTTCCCGCTTGGTCATCTACGGGCTTTCTTTAGTTTTGCTCTTGGGCAGGATAAAGTACACTTAGTACCAAGCAGAAAAATCTGTTGTTATCAGACAAAACTATCTTGCCTATGCAAGGAAAAGGCATACATGGCATGCACATGCTGACATGGAGGCTGGGTCGCAAGCCACAATAGATTTTCCCAGCCAGAAATGGGGCAAGCAAGTCTTTCCAGGCATTCTTCACAAATTATGGTCCAAATGGTTGCATCAGCAATCATATATAATTTCACAGTGCTTGGTGATTAGCAAAAAGTTCTACATTTGAGTTTATCAGAGAATAAACAAAACAAAAATACAAAAAAAACCCTGCTGTATTTTAATGTTAGCAATTGTGGAGCAAATCCTCTTCGTCAGACAAGGGTGAGACTTCATGACATCAGTTTGTACACATCAGGTACAGAGGTACAGAATGGTTAGCATAACAGATAAATGTACAAATCAATGTGATTTTTTTTACAACTGGTAATACCTGTTATTCAGAATAGTTGTGAAGCTTCACCCTGTTGAATTGCAAATGGTTAGTAGATGGATTCAAGATAAACATTGTAGCATTACACATTTGCTAATGAGTTTATCTTTCAGGCCTAGCATCTATTGTCTGAGTGGCTCAGGCGAAGCAACAGTGCTTCCTTTGTTCTGAAAGGTAGTCTGAGGCTGTGGATGAGAATTCTATTGAAGTAGATTCTGTAAAGGTTTTGTAATATAACAACATACAACATACAGTATATAACAACCTATTAGTTGTGGTGTATCAAATTTGATAATGTCTCAAACCTTTGAGATGGGTGTTCAGCATATGTATGTACTTTGTCTCTACTGTCTCTCTCTGGATCCTTGTCTTGTAATTTTTCTGTTCCAGAACAGCAACTTTCAAACCATGTGCAATGCGTCTAGGTAGACTGAAATGGTTTGAAACAGGTTTCTGTGTACAGTAATACCTCGGATAACGCTAAGACTTGGTTCCACAAGTCTTGGTGTTATCCGATTTTTAGTGTTATCCGATGCATGTTAAAATCCTATGGGATGTATCAGATAACGTTAAAACTCCATAGAGATACATTGTAACCGCACAGGCTTTAGCAGTTGTTACCCGATACATCCCATAGGACCTTAATGTTATTTGATCCAATTCTCCTCCCCAGATTACTTAACGTTATGCGATTTTAGCGTTATCCGAGGTAAACGTTATCCGAGGTATTACTGATGTCTGGTTTATATCCATTCTTCTATATTAGAGTTGTTCTTGCCAGGTTCAAAATTGATTCAAAGACCAGGGGAAATGTGGGCTATTTTAAACCACCCATCAGGGTCATTTAGTAATAAGTTTCAACTTATTTATGAGGTAAGTTCCTAGTGCTGTCCCCCAAAAAGCACTGAATAGCTCTCCTATCTTTTCCTCTGCAGCAGACATTTTTTCCTATGGAAACTAAAATGACAGAAGAAGTGGCAGGGTGATACAGGAGGGTCCACATGTTGATGAGGATAACATCTGGAGCCTTCTCTCTGTAGACTCCCAAGAATGAGGCAGAGCAACTGCAAACAATCCCCCACCCTGATCTGGGATGCATGCCTCATCTCCATGAATTACATGACAATGAATGTTATATATCTGGATATATTGGTTTCTTGAGTATCATTCAGTTGTAGAGAGAATATAGACAGTTGCTTTTCATTTTGAGAGTCTTTGCTGTACCAGGATTTTAGCATTGTGAGCTGTATTCCCCCTCCCTTTAAAAAAAAATAACTCAATGAGGACAGTAACAGATATGCTTACTTTAGACTTGGCAACATTCGGTTCGAGATTGAAAGTGAGCCACATGTTTGAAGGGTAACTGTTATGCCCACTCGGGTACAAGTGGTTTGCATTAATTTGGCTCTCATTTCCAAAGTGAATGAAAGCAGTCGCCCCCTCCTCTTTCTATTCTGACTATGAGACTCTGGAGACAGGAACGCCTTTTGATTAGGGGCCCCAAAGTGAGTGAATATGGAAACCACATGGCAAAATAAATAGGAGGCTAACTCTGGAGCTCTACACTCTTTTAATTGTGTGTGCATTGGGGGTGGGGGTGGAAGAAGGAGCTAGGGACACACTGCTCTTAAGAAAGGAAAAAGGAAAGGACAGCAAAAGCAATTCTTCAGAACAAAAATGTCAAAAGCCAATCTTTCTGCTAAGCCTCCCCTTTGCAAAGAATACATTCATTTCACTCATTTGCTTTTCCTGCTTTTCCCATGTGCTGTCAGAACATGTAGAGTTATAGCCAACAGCTTTAACATGATATCCATCCCCCCACCTCACACCACTGTGAAATTGTCTTTAAAGGGTGACCTTTACCTTTACTACTTAAATACAATTACTACTTGTCTTTAAATAGATAAAGGTAAAGGTCACCCTTGCTCGAAAGCCAGTCATATCTGACTCTAGGGTTCAGTGCTCATCTCTGTTTCAAAGCTAAAGAGCCAGCGCTGTCTGTTTCTGCAGACGTTTCTGTAGTCATGTGGCAGGCATGACTAGACACCGGAGCACACGGAACACTGTTACCTTCCCACCAAAGTGGTCCCTATTTATCTACTTGCAATTTCATGCTTTCGAACTGTTTGGTTGGCTGGGACAAAGACGGGAACTCATTCCCTCCTGTAGGTACTCAGGAATCGAACTGCTGACTTTCCACCTCCCAGTCAGCGTCTTAGCCACTTGAGCCGCTGCAGTCCTTCTTTAACTAGAAGAAGTGTAAAAATTTCCTCCATGCCACCTTCTCATCAGAATTAGAAGAAGTTATTCACTGTAACACAGGAGTTCCCAACCTAAGGCCTGCAGGCCAGATCTGGCCCACAGCACCGTTTCGTGTGGCCCCCATCCCTCAAAGGACATTCAATAAACAAAATGGCCACCCTTTTTGAAGGTGTTGAGATAAAATTGCCACTCCCATTGTGCAGGGAGGGCAAAATGGCTGTCTGGCCCTCAAAGCTGACTGAGAGAGGGTGACCCGGCCCCCAGCTTGCAAAGGTTGGGAACTCCTACTGTAACATGCACTCTTTCATAGGGTGCTGTAACATTCAAGTCTTGCCCTTCCTTTTTTTTAAAAAGGAAAAGCATTTCTACTTAGGATTGTGAGGAACTGTTTGAGCCACCCGTTTTTGTTCATAATATCTCTCACCATATCAGCCACCGAACAGGGGCATGCTGGCTATGCTAAAAAGGCGCTGGACAGAGTGGGAGGGGTGGTGTCTAGGGAGGGTACTGCATGACATCATGGATTGTAGCTGCTGGTGACATACTTCTGCCCACCTCTGGGGCGCGCCAGTCACTGGGGGAAAACCAGGACTTGCCCCTGTGTCCCAAATGTCCAGCAAGGGCCTGCCACCGAAGAGGCCAGCTCACACTGACCAGATTGTGGAGAGCGCTCCTTGAAAAAAGGACTGTCCTGCTCTAGGGGGAACTCTTCCAAGATTTTTCTCAGCTAAGTTTTGTTTCAAGAGATTTATTGCTAGCTAACAGCTTCCTGCCGTCCTCAACAAACCCAGCCTGTCTAATGGAGAGGACACAAAGACAAAGTGGCTGTGTTTGGAGTGACCATAGGGAAGAGACAAAAGCTGTGGAAAGTTAGCCAAGTGTTTTGATTTTACAGGCAAGATGTTAAAGGTCTAAAGCCAGGATGGGTCTTTGTTCTATGAAACATCAGCTGGAGCCAAAGTTAGAAGCTGGAAGTGACTCCCCCCCTTCCTTTTTCTTTTGGCTAATAGGATGGAGAGCTAACTGTGGAAGTGAGAGAACTGTGGTGACAAACAAAAGCAAGCTCAATTTTATTATTATTATTATTATTATTATTATTATTATTATTATTATTATTATTATTATTATTATTATTATTATTATATTTCAATTTCTATACCGCCCTACTTGGCATAGCCAACTCAGGGCGGTTTACAATACATATAAAATTACAGTAAAATTACAGTTACAAGTTCCTAGACAATATATTAATAAATCATAATAGTCGATATCAGCATCACAGAATACCAAAGCAAAGATATCATTACAGTAACAAAGAATTCAATAAGCAATAACAAAAAATTCAATAAATTTATCAACTTAATTAGAGAACGGCAGAAAACTTGGAAAAATTAGCTTAAACCAGGGGTGGGCATCAACAGGTTCGCCCCAGTTTGCCAGAATGGGAAGCAGAAATCTGCCCATGCAGGTTTTGAAATAAAGTACAGTAATACCTCATATAACATTAGTATCGAATAACACAAAAATCGCATAACATTAAGGAATCTGGGGGAATAATTGCATCAGATAACATTAAGATCCTATGGGATGCTTCAGATAACAACCACTAAAGCCTGTGTGGTTACAATGTATCTCTATGGATCCCATAGAGGATCAGATAACACTAAAAATCATATAACACCAAGACTTGTGGAACCAGGTTTTAGTGTTATATGAGGTTTTACTGTACAGTCAAACCTCGCATAAACAGCGCCTCGCTTAAAGAGTAACTCGCTTAAAGAGCAGAATTTTCTCTGAATGTTCGCTTCACTTAACAAATAAAACCAACCAAAAACTCGCTTAACAAATAAATTCGGGTTCGCAATCTCCCGCACAACTGGTGACTTACAATGGTGTTTCGCTTAAAGAGCAAACTCGCTTAAAGAGCAATCCTGTGGAACGCATTATGCTCTTTAAGTGAGATATCACTGTAGTCCTAATTTGGGTGCAACACAGGGCTTTCACCTTGGCCACACCCATCATATCACACCCACAGTGTGGTAGTAAATTTTTTTGGAGCCCACCCCTGGCTTTAACCCCACCTAAAAAAATCACATAAAAGGTCACTTTAAAAATTAATAGAATTAACTTGTTACACCCAAAACACACACACACACAAGTCATCCCTATGTTGTGCCACTTTTGAAACTAACTTCAATATACCTTGTTACAAAAATAATGACAGTTCAATATAATAGTACAGTACAGGTATTACAAAAAACTAACTTGGTATGATTCTTGTAGGATCTCTGTGCACTAGGCTTGTTCAAATGACTCTTGATGGCAACTTAATGATTCTCTCAAACTAATCTGCTTTTTTTGCTGGAACACAAGAGAGAATCAAATCAGTCTGTCTCATAAACAGTACAGGGTGCTTTGGAATTCTGGAGACTGTGGATTTGTCAACTAATACTGAATTGTCATGTTAACATTAATGAACCACAATCTGAGCCAGGGCTATGTCTTGATATTTTGAGGCTTGAGCCGCTGTGCCTACCCATGTCAAAGATCATCATACCAAAGGCACAAAGTTATTTTGGCACAAAAAGCAGGAAACCCTTCTAGGACCTTTCTTTGTCTCCAATAGCAAAAACCTGGCTGGATAGCTCAGTGCATTAGGCATTTGATTCCTCACTGTACCTCCTGGAAGAAGAACTATCCTGTGTAGCCTTGAGCAAGCTGCACAGCCCTAGGGCAGCCCCAGGAAAAGGCAATGCTACACCACTTTTGAGTGCTTTGTGTCTAGAAAATCTCAAAAAGGATTGCTCTAATTTGGAATTGACTTGATGACACATAATTATTATCACTATCAAAATACAGCATAACAAACTAAGTAGCTAATCCATCCTTGCCCCTTCATAATGTGCAAAATCTTATCACTGAAGCTACGGGTTCACTCAGGGTATGATCACACTGCCTCTTTTGGTGTGGGCTGGTATGCTCTAAATAGCATTGTTTGTGGTTGAGTGGAGGAACTATATGATATTTAGTGTGATTCTCTTGTGAACAAGGCACATCAGCCCCAAGTTAAGCTCCAGTTCCTTCTGCCATCAGTTCTGCACTTTCCCTGCTCTTTACAGAGGGGCTGGGGAAGTGGAATTTTTTACTTTTGCTTTAGACCATTGCTGATGCACTGAATTAATTAGATTAGATTAATTTTGTTTCTTTGCGTTGTGTGTAGTGCCAGTTGAGAAACTGTCATAGTTTTGATCATAGTTAAAGACAAAGGGGAAAACCAATCAGAGTGGTTTAATGCATCAGCAGTGGTCTAGAACAGTGGTTCCCAATTAGTGGTACACGTACCCCCAGGGGTACGCGAGATTGCATCAAGGGGTACGTGCAGCAATCTCTTAACTAAAATATTAAATCCTTAAAAAATAATAATGCAATAACAATTGCCAAAAAATTATTCAATTTAATTAAACGATCAGTAGGTAAGTCAATCATATGCATCAAGCGCTTTCTCCCACGGCGGCAGTTTTTCCCGCGCCTCCCGCGTCTCGCATCACCCGATTGCGGCCGCCCCCATTCCCGCCTATTTGCTCGTCATTGTCAACGTGCACATTTGTCACATTAATGAAACATGTGTTCTCTGTTATTAGAATGTCTTTTGATGATAATAAATATAAAATACACCTGATTTCATTTTTTATTTAACGTTTCTGCAATAAGGGGTACGCAAGTTTGAGGTCTTTCTTGAAGTGGTATGTAGAAAAAACTAATTGGGAACCACTGGTCTAGAACAATGATGGCAAAACCTGGCACTCCAGATGTTCTTGAATTTCAATTCCCAGAAATGCTGATTAGCAGGAGTGCTGACTTGGGCTTCTGGGAATTGAAGTCTAAGAACACCTAGAGTGTCAAGATTCATCCTCACTGGTCTAGAAGTTTATATATACAGTATATATAAGGAGCTTTTGTAAGAAAGTTGGGAGTGAGAAGAAGGTATGTCCTTTATCTCTGTACTCTGTACCATGCTGCCCTGCTAGCCAACTGGTTTTGACTGAATGCTCCAAGCAAGAGACTATGCTATGGTTTCTATCTTTTTTTTTGTTTGCTTTTGCCTACCTTTGGATCTGGTGAAGCAAGCCCTGAATCGTCTCTGTTCCCAGAGCTCTACCTTTCCATTGTCAACATTTCTATTTTACTTGCTATATTTGGTAGGTCTCATTTGTATATCACTACGATCCTCTCAGATTCTTTTTCCAGCTGTTTTACATCAGACCTCCTTTGATGAGATCCAGGTAACTGGAGTTCAAGCGTGCTGTGTGGCACACACTGTTCTTTTCCAGCTCTTTGGGATCCCTGTGTTTTCATGGATTTAATTCTGCCTGCTGAATTCCTCCTTCTCCCGAGCAGAATCGGAACTCTCTGGTTGCCTTTATGTATTTGGATCAGCACATTTCTTTCTGGGGCAAGGAAAAGCAAATTGTTTCAATTTGACTCTCCCTGTATTTGTAGGAAAACAAAGCTGTTAAATGAAAGTGCCAAACTATGGTGGTTGGACAACTCAGTGGTTTAGGTCTCTGGTTGCTGAACCAGAGGTTAGGAGTTCAATTTCTCACTGTGCCTCCTGGGAGGAGAGCCAGTTTTGTAGTCATGGGCAAAGTGCACAGTCCCAGGGTGCCCCCAGGAGAGAATAGCAAACCAGTTCTATGTATTCTCTACCTAGAAAACCCTGGAAAGATTCGCCATAAGTCAGAATTGGCTTGATGAGAAAAAATTATTATTATATTAGGTATTTGGCTGTGGAGCCAGAAGTTGGGAGTTTAATTTAATTATGTGCTGCCAAGTCAAATCTAAGTTATGGTGATTCTTTCTAGAGCAGTGATGCTGAACCTTGGCACTCCAGTTGTTCTTGGACTTCAATTACCAGAAGCCCAAGTCAGCACTCCTCCTTATCAGGACTACTGGGAATCAAAGTTCAAGAACATCTGGAGTACCAAGTTTGGCCATCACTGTTCTAGAGTTTTCTAGGTGTGAAATACTCAGATGTAATTTCTGAATCCAGTCCCTCATTCTGGGGACATTAGGGGAGCATGTTATAATACCCAAGCTGGTTTTTCTTCAGGGAGACATTGGGGGAATCGAACAGCTGAGTTCTGGCTCCACTGTTAGATAAACAACTGAGTTCATCAGTCAGTTTGATGACGATGATCGTCCTCATCATCAGAGGATGTCGGTGTCAGACATAAAGAATTGGAAAATGTAACAAAATACAGAGACCTGGCAGTAGAAATAACTCCTTGTGGATGAAACATATTTTAGTGGTCCCTGTTGTCATCAATGCACTGGGAACAAAGTCATTGAATTTTGTAAAGTACTATAACCAGCAGCAAATCTCTGAAATAACACCATTAGATCTGCAAAGAACAACAACAACAAACCAGCTATGGCAATATATGCTTAGATTTTTTTGTTCAACTGTTCTAATTAGAGAAATGGAGCAGACCTCACAAAACAGATCAACCCTATGTTTAAATTCAAATATTAATTTTGGGATCAGCTGGAGATACCACTTTCAGGCTCAGGATCAAACTAGCCAATGTGCTCAACACATATTTAGAGGCATTGCTCCTTTAAGCAGCAAAATACACATGTTTCTCATCACACATGCTTTTCTTCACCATTGGAGTTTCTATTCCAAACTGTTATATGATTGATTTTTGAAAGTAAACATGTGCTTCATTTGCAAGTCTGATTGCTGTGATATACTATATCTCTGGAGAACTCACATAATGGAAAAAAAAACGGACTAACTGCTGAGAATAGCATTTCTCTTAATATCTAGCTTGACCTTTGGAAAATGATTCAACAGAGCCTGGAAAAGGTACTTTGGGGGACTACACCTCCTCAATTCTTCCAGATTTCCTAGCACTGTCATTTAGGAACTTTAGATTTTTCCACCTGTTGTATGTCTTTTTCAATTGCCATTTGTCCTATTGTAAACTTACACAGTTTATCATAATTTTTCCTAATAGAATTGCTATTTGACTTCTGCTACAACATTTAAGCATTTTAAAACCGTAAAAGTACATTGCAATTGTATGGGGGGGGGGGGAGGACATTGGCTGTGTAACCTGGTCAGCTTAAGGCAGCAATCCTCAACCTACAGCCCATGGGCCAGATCCAGCCCATGGCACCAAATCATCTGGCCCACTTACAACATCAGCCCTGTTATGGAGTGCCGTTAGGGACACACCAAGCTAAGTGGACGAGATAAGGATTGAGGCAGCTGTGGGTGCATTTCCAGTGGCTGTGGAGTGTTTCTGCCAGTTGTGGGTATGTTTCCTTCACCCACGCGACACAGCTCATCCAGGCTGGTAAGCAGTAGAGTGGAGTGTGGGGGTTTGGGGTGTGTGGTGGGCTTGGGGTGGTTGCCATCACTGCCGAAGGTGGCGGCAGTAGACCACCAGTCCAGCTCTTCAACAGGCTGAGGGAGCATGACCTAGCCCCAGCTTAAAAAGGTTGAGGACCCCTGTCTGCGTAGAACTTCTTAACCATGCAGTTTTGAAATATAAATAAATCTGGAATCCTGTGGTTTGAGGAACATATCCTTGCAGCTCTAGGGCAAATCAGGAATCCCTCCCTGAGGCTGCCAATGAAGGTCTGGCTCTGGAGGGTGAAGTTTGATCTCAGGTCTTCCTTCCAAGACCCACCCCAGTCAACACAGAGGTCTTTCTGCTGACTTCCTTCAAAGGATGTCACTTTTAACCTCACAAGGGGCACAAGGACTATTGCTAGGATGTTGCAGTGGGCAGGGAGGAAAGGGATGTGGATTTCCCTGCTCCAGTGAGATTAGAGTCCTCTTTCTATTGAGGGCAGATGTTACAGATAATATATCATTGGGAGGAATTCCTTAATTACTGAAAGAAATGCAGGAGGGAGGTGATACCTTTATTGGATCATGGGGGGGGGGAAATCCAACAAGAAAGGTATCTCTTTCCTCCTGAATTTGCTTTGTGCATATATCACACGGCTGTCTTTGTTTATGGAGTTAACTGCTGAAAGTATCTGAGTTGTACAGCAGAAACTTCTCTTACCCCATACGGAGAAGAAAAGGGTGTTATAGACAGGAGTGTGCAGGGCACCATGGGAAGGCACTGGACAGGAAGTGGTGGGGGCTCCTATTGGGGGGGGGGTTGGTTGGTTGGGGGGGGGAATCCCATACATTGCTATTGGCGCCCCAGGGCACCAGAGGTGAGGGCAGGGTATACCAGCATGTGCCTGGTTATAGATAGACCATAATTAGAACTGAATGCTGCTTCTTGCTGGATGGCATGATTCAGGAAGCCTTTTTATGTATTTGAGAAATTAGATTTTAAATACCTGTACAGGAGTTAGTCTTTAAGGTGCTACAACTTTTTTTTTGCTGTTCTGTTTTATTTATTGTCAGATAGATTTTAAAGTAATTCCATATTTAAATCCTGAGAGTCAAAAACAAAAGAAGAAAGAAAGCTAATTTGCATCCTTTGAGAAGTGAGAGAAACTTCTGCCACGACAATCAGAGAGGTTTTCATTTCTTTTAACAACGGCCTATGTATGACATCAGTTTCTGCCCCTAATTTGCAAATTAGCTGGCTTTGTTTTATGATTACTCTTGGGATAAGTTTGAAGTCAGATTTTGCAAACACGAAAGTCTGCCTGAATTACATCTCTTCGACACCAGGCCCATGCTGGCCATTTGGGACACAGGGACAAGTCCCACTGTGCCCCAGTGATTGGCGCCTCCCAGAGGTGGGCAGAAGTATGTCACCTGGCAGCTACAATCCATGACATCATAGGTGCCGCCCCCTCCCTCCCTGTCCAGCGCCCTTTTAGCATAGCCAGCATGCCACTGTTCAACACCATGGTGCTTTCAGCAATTACCAGAGGCTATCTATGGGGTCTTTTTTCCATGCTTAAGCTCATCTTCCTTAGGACTGCTTACTAACGTAAAGGTAAAGGTTGCCCTTGCTCGAAAGCCAGTTGTATCCAACTCTAAGATTCAGTGCTCATCTGTCTTTACAGCCAGAGAGCCAGCACTGTCTGTGTTTGCAGATGTTTCCATGGACACTTGGCAGGCATGCCTCAACACTGGAGTGAATTGAATGCTGTTTACCTTCCCACTGCAAGTATTTATCTACTTGCAATCTCTTGCTTTCAAACTGCTAGGTTGGGAGGAGCTGGGACAGAGACAGGAGCTCACTCTGTCATGCAGTACTCGGGAATCAAACTCCAACCTTCCAGTCGTCAAGTTCAATATCTTAACCACTTCAGCCATCACAGTTCTTGTTTACTAAAGCTGCTTACTAAAGCTCCTGCTATATTTTGAACTAGTCACACAGGTAAGGGTTCCCCGCCCCCACCTGCCACTTGCGGTCAGGGCCTTTGCAAATCATTTCTGAAAAAGGGGCAAAGCAGTGAGAGGAAGGAATGATAAGAAAAGGAAGACAAAATTGCCTCCAGTGAGGATGCACATAGAATATACGCAAAAGTAAATTCCAGTCTGCTTGCACCTCTTGTGAAGCAAAGGAGTCTAAAAGTGGCAGGCATAATGCTTAGATTGTTACAGGAAAGAAAAGGAGTCTAAAAGTGGCAGGTAAAATGCTTAGATTGTTACAGGAAAGCATCATGCTAGTAGGAATTGCTTTATTGTTTATTGCTTTTAACAAAACAGTTACAAGTGAGCATGCAGGCTAGAGAGCATCCTTGCAAAGATTTCCTGGCCAGGCAAAAATAACAAGGTTTCATATCAAATGTGGCAGTCAATGCTACCAAGGTGGTCCAGGGCAACTGAGCAAAGCTTTTTAACGTTGGCCTCTTTGTGCGGCTTTCCCTGTAGGCTTTCCCTGTGGGCAAATGATAGAGAATTCTACTTTCATTATGAGGTCCTTGGAGAATGTGATCCACTGGATTTAAAGGCAAGGAGGTTTCTCTGGTGTCGACACCTTCGCTCAGAGCCAGCCTTGCCATTAGATATAATGTGTCAGCTGTCTTAGGAAACAGATTTTGGGTGTTGTAAAAGGGGAAATAGTTTTTAAAAACTATTTTGACTTCATTTTTAGCAACAGGAAACACTTCTGAGATTCTTTGCCTCCGGTACTGAAATGCCTGGACTGACTGAAGGTAAAATGTGGCTTGACTTTGGGAAAGAAAGACACATTTAGCCTTTCTGTCTCAGGCAGCAAAGTGCCTTGCGTTGGCCCTGTCTTGGTTTAATTGGTGCCCCCTCAGTTCCAAAACATTTTCTGGTGTTTTCCTCCCTGTGTTCTAGACCGGAGTTTGGTGTCAAGTAATATTGGCATCCTGCCCCCCCTGATCTCCACCTGCCATTGGCCAGCTTATGTCACACATACATCATCCAGGGTCCAGATGTTCATTGACCAGGACAAGGCAAAGATTGAGAAATTCCTTGGAACATCTCATGGAAAAACTCAAGAACATCCATGCGGCACTGACAGCAGCCAAGCTCATGGCATCCAAAAGCGGCACAGCCAAAGATCACAGAAGGCAGGTGTGTCTGGGGCAGGCCTAACAGCATCACGGCTCAGCACCGCTGTTGGTCTCGTTGCGGTTGGTAAGGACTCATCAGTCAATTTGGGTGGCCAGATTGTGCCAAGTGGCTACTCACAAGCGGGACCCACACCGACAAGGTCCCACTTAGTCATTTTTTCCAAAAGAAGAACTCCTCTCCGTGTGTTACCAATGAAGCTGCCAGATGCCTCCAATGGCAGGAAGACTGAGAAGCAGTCACTACAACACTAGGACTTTTGCCTTTGGCTTCTGTGGGCTGTATTAAAACTCTTTAGCAGTGAATGTTTTGTCAATGGGCCAAGTTTTTCAGACCTCAGACAAGATGACTGATTTCTGTGGCATATTTATTATTTCTTGGTTTGGCAGAGGGATTAGATTTAACAATAATAGGGGTGGTTTTTTATGTGTGTGTGGCTTTGGACTCCTAATTCTCTATGCCAGGGGTTCCCAATCTTTTTACGGCACGGGCCTCACCACACCCCCCAAACAGCTGAGTGGGCCAGGCCATACACCATGGAAGCGGAAGTAAATGTGCCAGCTTCCACGTTTACAACAGCCGCAGCTGCATTTATGGCTGACATAACTGTGTTTATGCATGCTTGGGTGACCTTATGGCTGTCATAAACATGTCTGCTTCCATTTCTGGGTTTGACAGTGGCAGGCCACATGAAATGGTGCTGTGAGCCAGGTCTGGCCCATAGGCCGTAGGTTGGGAGTCCCTGCTCTATGCATTTCAGAAACTCTAGTAGTACAGAGTTGCAAATCACATATGTAGATTTCCTCCACCTTCAAAAAGGGCAATAAAGTGATTTACTTGCACCATTGTCTTCTCTGGTCATTCTATTTCCTGTTGCTTCCTGTTGTTGATTTGTTAAGAGGAAAGCAAAGTGATGTCGTCCTCTCCGGGATCCATCGTTCTTTGGAAGGCACCCTCAGTAGAACCTAATGGCCAGTGAGGCTGTGATTCCCAGGAAATATGCTGCTGTAATACAAATGGTATCATTGAAGGTGGTAAAAAGGTGAAATATTTTTGCCATCTGAAGAGAAACCAGAGTATGATGGTGATAAATTTCTACAATTTACAAAGTCAGTATAGTCATTAATTGTTGCTCCCTGAGTTTTTTGACAGGGGATGCAACAGATAATATTTTCTCCAACTTCTTAATTTTCAGCAATTTGCCTCCAAACGGTTGTTGTTGTTTTTCAGTTGCACAGTTGATTCTGACCCTTTGCGACCCCATGGACCACTGTCCGCCAGGCACTTCTGTCCTCCACCCTCCTCCTCAACTCGCTCAGCTCTGTGCCCATTGTCTCTACAATACCATCTAGCCATCTCATTTTCCTGCCTCTTACCAAGTTGCTTATACTGAACTAGGAAACTAATGTCCTAAGTATCATATGCAGATATTACCTTCTCTTCACTGTTTTTCAGTTATTTGGCAGATGGTTTCTAGTTGATCAGTTGCAAGCCAAAAGAAATGAACCAAGCTTTTCCATCATCATTCAGTGTTAGTGCTAAATGAACTACTTGAGAGAGGACACAAGAAAGAGTTAATAAAGAAAGACAAAAGTAATGAACAGTCCCCAAAGTTGCCTAAAAAATGGGCAGGCAGTCCCCTGTGTTTATTACAATGCAGAATCCAGATCTCTACCCCCACCCTTGGGGTTGAGTGCCATTCTGAAGGAGGCCTATTGTGCAGTGGCTGAAAAGATTGATTCCAGGTGTTCCTGCTGGAATGCAGACAGGATCCAGGTGCTGCCTACCTTGTTTAAATGATATATTGACTAACCTCACACCAATGACAATGTGGTCAGAGGGACATGCCACATGTACCGAGTTAAGCAGAAAGTGACCTTTGCAAGAAAGGTTGAACAGTCTGTATTTTAAATAGCCAGCTTGAGTTTAATGAGCAGTCAGACTTGCCACTAAATGAGAGCCAAATCAAGGTGGTTTATAGTGTCCGTGTTTCGAACAGCTGAAATTTTGATTTGATTGATTTGATTTGATTGATTTGATTTATATGCCGCCCTACTTGGAGGTAATTATAGGCTTTGCTAGGTAAATTATGCTTGGATATAGTCCACTGTGTTGTGTTTTGTTTATTTCTTCCTGCACAATGCTGGATGCATTGACAGCAACACTTAGTTGACAGGAGTGGGCATATAGTTTTATGTTTCTTGGGTGGAAGTGGTAGGAGGGAAGGGAACCTTAAATGAGGATTTTGCTTAGTTCCCCCATGTCTTTATTAGAGACGTGGTTTGATTATAGGTTTTTAATGGTTGTTTCATTTGTTGTGATATTAAATATGTAATATTATAAACTGCTATAAGTAGTGCTTGACACTAAATCTGGCAGTATAGAAATACAGTACTACAAATGAATTTTTAAAAAATCTCCTGGCTTAGAAAATAACTAAAAGAATTTTAAAAAGGATGATTTTTTTTAAAAAAATCTGAAAATAGCAGAACTAAATTGGACAAACATCAAACATAAAGTGAGGATTGCTTCAACATAAGAAGCCTTTCTGAATGCTAGATCAAACCAAGCACCTCTTCTGTCCTGCATTCATTTCCCACAATGTTATAACAAATACTCTTTGGGAAATCCATGACAAGCACAAAGTGACCACAGCAGCATGGTTCCATTTATCTTTTGCTCATGTGACATTTTGAGGTGTCATGATGGCTCTCTAGAAGACAGTGGCTAGAATGATATTGTTTTTAAAGTAAGGTTTGTGTAAGCTGCCATGGCTAATTGTGACTAGTTAACAACAGCATCTTAGTTGTACAACTGGGCACACAACAAGGCACCTTGTTAATTAGCTACATCAAGTTACACAAATCTTACATGAATAGCAGTGAATAGGCAGGTTCTAGAGAAGCAATCATGTGACATTTATGATTTTGAAAATGTGTAGCAAATTTCTAAGCAACTTGCATCTTTTACTCCGAGCTTGGCACTTTTACTTTTTTGAACATTAGCTCCCAGAATCTTCTGGGCAACATGATAAGTGGCCATTCTGACAGAGGGTAGGTGGGTGATGGTCAGTCAAAACCACAAATCTGGACCACATTTTAACTATTTGGTGATGATCAAAGATTTATTTATTTATTTAGATATAGCCATTCACTGAATTCAATAAGATGTACTGTAGTTCTATATGACATGCACAGTCTTTCCCTGTCACTTCCATTGAAAAGAAAGGGCAAATGTTTGTCATTTTTAAGTTTGCCGTGACAGGAGAATCTCATTTCCTGAGATTGGGTGGGTGGGTGGATTAGGACCAGTTTTGAGGCTGTTACTTGTGAAAGTACAAGGAGGGTCTTGGCGATGTCACAGAGGGAGAAAGCACAATATCTGTACAAACACCTTCATACTAAACTGCCAAGTTCCGGACAGTGGTGGGATGTCAAAAATTTTACTACCCCACCGTGATGTCATCACAGTGTGGGCGGAGCTAACATCATGATGTCATGTCATGGGCGGGGCCAAAGAAAAAATACAAAATAATAAAAATAGGGAGCTTCAGGCTATAGGGAGCTTCAGGCTAGCAGCTTCTCTTCCTCCTCCCCGTTTGGGAGGACAGCAAGGAGGCTGTGCATAAGTGCCAAGCACTTCTCCGTGGCCGCCCCGGCCCTTTGGAACCTCCTGCCAACTGAGTTACGTCTACAGACAGAGCTCCTGTCCTTTCGGAAGGGCCTTAAAACCTGGCTGGCAGGGCAGGTGTGGGGCTCCAGGAATTTGGGGTCCCATGTTGGGTGGCTGATATGATGGGACAGCCACCCCTCCCTCACTCTTTTAAACTTTTAAAATCTTTTTAAACCTTTTAACCTTTTTAAATCTTTTAGATTTTTGGAAATTCAGCGTTTAATTCTTTTTTAATTGACTTTTAAGTAATTTATGAACCTTAAGGTTTTAATTTATGAATTTCTGTAAGCCGCCTAGAGTCAGGTTCGCCTGATTGGGGCGGGATAATAAATCTAAATAAATAATAAATAAATAAATAAATAAATAAGTGCTTGGCATGCATGCGCAGTGGGGGAACCAGTGAAAAGGTAAGCCCTGAAGGTGGTTCCCCCCAAAAGCTGCTACAGGTTCTCTGGGACACTGGGAAAAGTTACTACCGGTTCTGGAGAACTGGTGAGAACCTGTTACATCCCATCACTGGTTCCGGAAGCAGGTTGGAATAGTAAAGAAGTGGGCACCCAGGCTTTGAAGGAACCATATACAACCCTCCCACCCAACTCATGAGCTGCTTACTCTGAGGGATTTTCTCTCTTTCTGAAGGCTGAGGAGAGTTTACCTGGAGAGAGAGGTACCGAACACTTTCCAATCATAGCTGCTTATCTAAAATTATTAAAAATTCACTATTACTAATCTCTTTCCTACTCTGATTATTGGAAATTGTAACTTTCAGGGGTTATGTTGTTTTCAGTTTCTGGCTTATAGTGATTGCCTACACTGGGGCCTTTTAATTTAAAGATAAAGGTTTCTTTTGCTCGAAAGCCAGTCATATCTGACTCTAGGGTTCAGTATTCATCTCTGTTTCAAAGTCGAAGAGCAACCGCTGTCTGCTTTAGTGTGATACTGAAAAAGGAGATTACCTTTGTAATTTAGCAGAAATATCTCCCTGATATTATAGACTAAAAAGGACATTCCACATAGTCTGTTAAGAAGTAACCTCATGACACATCTTGTGAGACTTTGGCATTCAGCTGTTTGTGAATATGGTGACTCCTTTTCTGCATGATCTGGCAATTTGAGAGGGTTACAACGAACCATCGAAGGACCAATGGGATGCCTTATCAGGTTGGTATCCTGTTTGAATCAAACTGCAGGGTGGGGAGAAATAAAACACCTCTGAATTAGAATCAGCAATGTACTGGCACCACCACCATATGGTACATAGAGATGAGATCATTTCTTTAGGCTAAGCCAGGGATTCTCAACCTACAGCCTGTGAGCCAGATGTGACCTATGGCACCATTTCATGTGCTCCCCTCACTGCCTCCACCACACCTGGAAGTGCCATGTGGTGGATGAAGAGCAAAATGGCCATCTGGCCCCCAAAGCAAGCTATCTGAACAAGGAGCATGACCCAGCCCCCAGCTTTAAAAGGTTGAGAACTCCTGGGCTAAGCCATTAATTTGATTAAGATGGTGGGAAGATTTTATGTTTTATAAGTCTTTCTACAAAACTATCTGCATTGAACAATACTCAAATGTTTCTTAAACCTCAAATTAATCACAGCTGAAAAATTAAACAAAAACTTATTTTTTGGCTGAATTTTTACAATTCTATAACATTCCAGAATGTGACCAACTCTCCTTCAATGTTAAGCAACCACCTAAGCAGGGATGTTTTAACTATGGATTCTCTGTAAGTCCAGATTGTTCTTTATCACCCCTTTCAACTCTATGATTTTTTCTTGTTCCAATCACAACTTTTATGGCAGAGTACATGTATTGGTTTGATTTATTGTGGAACTTCATCTGTTGTTCTTTTATATAATATTTGATGGTATTATCTCCTTGCAAATAAAGGAGATAGGTTTAGGTCCAGCCCTACTGTTAGGTGACTAATATGAAGGACGGAGTGAGTGTGACTGTGAACTGGTAGAAAGCAGTCTTATTTGGAAATGAGAAGTTGAAAGCAATATTACTGTATTTGCCAGCGTGTAAGATGCATCAGACGCACTCCATTTTTATACACATTTTTGTTGTTGTTCAGTCGCACAGTCAGTTCTGATGGACAAAAAAAATTGTCTACATTTTTTTGGTGAATTTCCAAAATTAATTCCAGGATGGGAAAGAGGGCTCCTTTGGAAGCTCCTTTGCCTGGCTCCACCCCCCCCCCCCACTGATTGCCAGGAGCTGGGTGAAGGGGCTCCTTTTGAAGCCTCTTTCCCCACCAATCCTACTGCTGCTGGCTTCCAGGAGCCGAGGGAGGGCAGGATGAGCAGGGGAAGAGGGCTCCTTTTGAAGCTGCCCTTTGCCCGCCTCCAGCTGCCACTGATCAACATAGGAAAAATAGCATCTTTAGGCATGACTTCACTGGATATCTGAATTGTGCTTATTTGGATTCACAGGAGATACGTTTGAAGCCTTCTTTGGCTTTGAAAATGTTACTGGTGGCCACTTGGAAG
This sequence comes from Furcifer pardalis, assembly GCA_030440675.1. Taxonomy (NCBI): domain Eukaryota; kingdom Metazoa; phylum Chordata; class Lepidosauria; order Squamata; family Chamaeleonidae; genus Furcifer; species Furcifer pardalis. The sequence goes on along the minus strand of CP126893.1, from coordinate 61,725,922 downwards.
ATGCAAAATAGTACAGAATAGCTTCATTGCAAATATCATCACTACTTCTAAATATGCTGTAATTCCATAACATGACCACAATCCCCAATTCTTCTGTTGCGGTTACCCTCCTCTTCCCTGTCTCTTCCCTCCCCCCCCCCACTCACACACAGAGGGAAAGAGAGAGAGAGAGAGAGAGAGCGCAGAAGGAAATATTGGTAAACAATGGATGAATTCTAAGGAAATACACTGGAAAGGCAGTAACTAACTGAGCTAGCACTAGAGCAGTTACTTTTAATAACAACAATAAAATATTTCAGTTGAAAGAACAGGGAGCTCATGGTGTGTGTGTGTGTGTGTGTGTGTGTGTGTGTGTGTGTGTGTGTGTGTGTGTGTGTGTGTGTGTGTGTGTGTGTGTGTGTGTGTGTGTGTGCGCGCGCCTGTGTGTGTTCCAACTGTCTCAGCATAACATGCTCCACTGAAGACATCATCTTCAACACTATCCCAGGTCCTGATATTCAACATTCATACAAACCATCACATGTCTGAAATTCTTCTTCTGTGTCTAGGCCATATGCGAAACTGCCAAAATGAAGGTAACCCACCCCTGGTGAGCTCATTCCACATCTCCCGCCACCTGACCCAATATGAGAAAGATTAGCTGGCAACACAGGGTTGCCATTACCAGGGTACACTCGATTGTGGTCCAAGAACACCACAATCTTTGAGGAGGGTCTTTCTGTTTACTGTCTGAACCGATTCGAATGGAATTGGTTTCAAAAAAGCAGAAGCCCCAGCAGTGCAGTAAAAAAAAAAAAAATCCACCAACTACAGTACCTATGAACTGGGGAGTGGGGAGATTAGGCTGATTCCCATTTAACTATACATCATATGGTTAATAGAAAATGCTGTTCATTTCACCATGCTGATTCTGGAGCAACCTCTGTACTACTTGCCAGTATAGTTGCAACCCCCGAGGGCTATTTGGTTTGACTGAATGGGCCATGAAATCCTAGGAAGCGATTACCATACAGGATTTGGATGAGAAAGAGCTGGAGAGGCAGGAGCTGCTGTTTCCCCACAGGAAAGTAAGACCTTTGACCTCTTAGGTAGTAGAATTCCAATATACTTGAGCAGGAGATGAACTGCTAGGGTGAATCCATGGAGTGATCTTAGGCAGTGGCTTGGTGGTTAAGACACTGAACTTGATGACCGGAAGGTTGGCAGATCAGCAATTCGAGACCCAGGTGCTGTGGACAGAGTGAGCTGGTATTGTCTGTCCCAGCTCCTGTCATCCTAACAGTTCGAAAGCAGGAAATTGCAAGTAGATAAATAGGTACCACTTCAGCAGGAAAGGTAACAGCATTTCACGTGCTCCGGCATCTAGTCATGCTTACCACATGACCATGGAAATGTCTGCTGACACAAACAGCGCTGGCTCTTTGGCCATAAATGGAGATGAGCACCCAACCCTATAGTTGAATACGACTGGTTTTCGAGTAAGGAAGACCTTAACCTTTACTTTGTCTTAGGGTTTTAGAGACTATTTATGTGAAGCCAATTCCTCCAACATACATAGCCTCATAGCAGGAAAGTTACAGTCCACCATTAGTCGAACTCTGGATAGATACATGTATCTTACAAAGTCTATGCCTGATCATTTTGCTAACAGCTAATGCTGTCTCCTTTCCCTTGTCATCCAGGCCAAGATACTTATTTCTCCAGCTGTGCTGGCACTTGAGGGTTTTTTTTTTAAAAAAATCTCTCCTTTCCCCTTGGGATAAAAATAAATTAACAACAAAGTAAATAACTAATGGGTTGCTGCCCATTTATGGCACTCCAAATCTGATACTAGAGGCAGCTGCCACATTTTGCCCAAGGGTAGGTCAGCCCTCCTTCCTCTGTGCTTCTCTTTTTCTTTTATGACCTGATTTATTACTCTGTGTGGCAATATAGCACATAACTGTAAGGTTAAACCTTCAAACCTTGTAACGATTCCTTTTAAAACTGCTGATTTTTGAGTCTATGAAGAGAAGAGATACAGTACTGTACTAGGGTTAACATGCCATGCTGGGAGATTGCAACAGTAAAGAGGCTGACTTCAGTATGTAGGCCTGGATACCACTAAAGACTGATGCTAAGCCACTGATGGCAGATGTTTTCAAATGTAGAAGGTCAAATTCAACAGCTGGTGAGTAAACTGCAGGTAGAGTGCAGAAAGCATTGGCAAGTGCTGAGTGTTTTTTACCAGGGGAAGTAGATCCCTCGGAGACGAGCCTTGCCTTCTTTGGACGAGTGCATCTGATACCACTTCCCAATGCACAGCTAAAAAAGGCTGGCCAGCCGACAGCCACTTTCCCTCCCTCCCTCCCCTCTGCTCTGTTTACTACGGTTGTAACATCGGATGAGAGGATCCTTTGCAGCGGCCATGCTGGAATGAGGAGACTGCTTTGGTCAAAAGATGTGTGTCATTCTGAGGTCAAAAGCACTGCACACCCCAAATAAAGAAGGCAACATCTCCCTGCCAGGACTTAGCGGCCTGCCCCAATGTCAAGGCTTCCATTACGGCACACACAGTGGCATGGAACAGAGAGTTTGGAGGGAGAGGACGTGAGGAAGAGAGAAGAGGCCGCCTGGAAGATATTTGACATGGCTTGGCCTCTTTCCTGAACACGTGAGAGGAGAAGCGGCAGGAATTTGGGACCAGAGGCATCCCGCCAAGTGAAGGAATAGAGACAGACCGCATGGAGCTAGAGATGTGGCTAGGAAACAAGAGCAGGAACCTGCTTAAGGGACAGCCCCGATATGTGAAGAGGAGCCCTGGGACTCAACAAAGGTTGCCCACCTTGAAAAGCTTCTTTGGCTTTCTGACCACAGCTGTGACATGCTCTGCAAACTGCCTAACATTTCGCCTTCTTCCCTGTGTCTGAGTCTGGGCTCTAGAGTTTGTGCATTCCGTCACTTTCTTCACATGCTCAAAGGCAGTGTTTCCCAACCTTTGGGTTTTTTGGATTTTCCCAGAAGCCTATATTAGTTCCCCAAAGCACTGATCAGCCAACGTTCTGACTTAGGCTTCTGGGAATTGACATGTACCAATGTTCTGTAGAACATAAGTTTGAGAAACGCTGCTCAAAGGCATGACACCACTCAAATATTTGGCTTTCTTTTTGCTTCTTTCACTACAAGGCCTCCTTGGCTGAGGCCCAGAGAAGCAAATGTTTCCACGAATCTTATCTGCTGTACATGGTTCAATTGTCTCTGACTTGTATATATAGTTTCACAGCAAAGGGATGGAATCTACTTTCCAGCCTAACACATTCTCCTGTATGATGATACCCTCGGTTTGCATAAGTTTGGGAATATCTTCAGATGTGGCTTCCCCCTGGTTTAAAAGACAAACACTTGGTTTTCCTTCTCCTCTAGAGTTTTGCCAATGAGACCAAACTATACATTATAAACAACCCATCATTAGATGAAAGAACTTCTCAACTGCTGAACTCTTCTCCCCTCCTAGAGTTTGCTTACTTTGTCTCCTGATTGGCCATTGGGAGGCAATTCCGGACTTTGTCTGCAACTCTGCTTTCTCAGATATGAAGGTCATCTTGAATCACATCTCCAGAATGCTAAAGCGATTGCAGCTCTAGAGGCGGGTTATCTGAAACGTATAGCCTTGAAGGCAAGGACTCCTGTTGGGCTAGTTTTAATCTGACTGATCTTCCAGTTCCCCAAATATCTACTCGCTTGCTGAATTATTATTATTATTTTGCTTTGCCGTTAGCTCAGTCACACACTTAATTGATCTTGGAGAAATTACTTTTTGGAATTATAATCTTCAAAGTCCCGTGCCCATGCAGGCTGGGGGATTCTGAGAGTAACAAATTGTTGCAAGTCAGTTCTATTTCACCATTTATTTTTGCATCTCTGTCCTAAGACTCTTCCAGTCTCCTCCTTTATATTTTGTAGGAATGGCACCATTCAAGTATTTGGTCTTGATCTTGTGTCTCCAGCTCCAAAAAAATAAATAAAAATAAATCTTAGGCAAGGCATGTTGTGCCAGAGTTCATATATCCCACTTTGGTGTCCATGGATTCTGTAGAAAGAGAACTTGGCTGGTTCCTCATTCAGGTTTACATCATTTACTAGAACCACTTATGCTAAAGGTGAGCAATCATTTAGGTGCCTTTCAGTTGATAGTATGATAGGGTATCAATTGATCAGTGAAACAATTAATTTAAATTAGGAGTCATTTTTAAGGGCAAAAAACTTGTTGACAACTTGTCAAGTACTGTATGTTGCTCTTTAGATCAGCCAAAGGAATGATTGAAAGTCGGATGGGGGGAATCCACATAGAAGAGATTTCTATTTACAGTCTCTCTGTGTATGGTTGGGTACATGCATGTTAAATACTGAAGGGCAGAAGGCTGGAGGACACGTCTGGGGATCCAAAAACACCGGATCTCATGTTGGGTGGCTTATCAGATGAGACAGCCACCCTCTGTTCTTACCCCCTTACCCGGTCCTGTTCTTTTTAATAATTTGTGTAATTTTATAACTTGGAAATGTTTAATTCCTTTTTAGCTTAACTTTTAATATTGTATTGATTCATATTTTTAACTCTTAATAGGGTATTGTATACCGATTTGTGGTCTTCCACTATGTATTTCTTAAATTTGTTTATGTAAGCCGCCCAGAGTTGGGTTTTGACCCGATTGGGGCGGGATAACAAGTTGAGAAATTAAATTAAATTAAATTAAATTAAACCCATTCTGTTACCCCAAACTCTAGCTAGACTCTCAAGTAAAGGAATGGAATGCTTATCTGAGCTTCTGCTGCCATCCAAAGAATTCCACCCTCTGGGTTGGAAACCAGGGTTGGATTTTCGCAACCTCAGGAGATAGATGGCATACCAGCAACCCACATTCAGCTAACCCATCAGCTAAAAAACAGCCAGAAGCTTGGACAATGAATACATAATTTCTATATTAGATCCTACTGCATCCTACACTCTCTGTTGTATTCTGCATATTATGTCCATATGCTTCTGTCCTGTAGAACAATCCAGTAGAACTGTACTTCTGATCAAGCTGCAGGGAGGGGAGTTATGAGGAAAATGATAAGATGAAGATGATGAGATAAAGAGAAAATTTGCTTTAAAGTCTGGATTAATGGGTTTTTTAAAAAAATAGTTCAAGATGATATATACATTTTATGTTTTGATTTAATGTTAATACAGTATGTTAATAGTCATAACAGATTTATATTTGTTTTTTGTCTTATTCAGAATATGCTGGAAATTTCTTTCTTTCTTTCTTTCTTTCTTTCTTTTATGTCTAGCTGTTAGAAGAGATCTATAAAGCTCCATGTTCAGTTTCAATTCAAAAGATCTGATAATGGCTAGCCTGTTACTTCTATGGTACAGTCCTTGAACATTGCAAAATGTAGGAACATTTTGACTGAATTCTATAAATCTCTCTGGGAAAGAAATGAATCTACAATGGAGGTCTTTGTGTCTAATGTTTAGTCCCAACTAGATTAGAGACCTCCTCCTGCTGCACAATTTTAAATGATGGGAGAAGTTGAGTTTTTCAGCAAGGCAGGCACCAGTGAAAGACACATCCTTTTTAAAAAAAAAAGAATTAAAAGTTGCATCAACAGAAGATAATAGATAGTTCCATTGATGATGGGGCAGAGAAACAGCTGAACTGCACCTTCTGGGCAGCAGTTGTTGTACAAAGTGACACTGGCAGAACATTTTTTCATAAACCATGGCAGTGACACACAAGCAATTTTTTTGTTAAAACTGCATAGAAGGTGACAATAATAATCCACTCTCAAATATTTATGCTTTGAAACCTTATTCTAAAAAAGGATAAACAGAAAGAGCCCCCTCAAAGATTGTGGTATTTTTGAGCCTCACTCAGGTGTATCCCATGCAATGGCAACCTTGTGCCAGCTAATCTTTCTCACACTAGATCAGGTGAAAGGAACTAAGGAATGAGTCCACCAAATGGTAGCTTCATTTTGGCAGTTTAATGCCTGGCTTAGACACAAAATAAGTATTCTAAAATGAAAATAAGAAATAGTGCTGGAAGATGAGACCCCAGGCCAGAAGGCAGTCATTCAGCTAATTGGGAAGTGCTAAGAATAAATAGTAGTGGCGTGATTCTTAATAAAGTAACTGGACTAAATCCAAAGGATGTTTAGCTGCTGATCTGCACAGAGGTGAAAGTAAAGTCTAAACTTGCTTGATGCACATAATTGGAACCTGGAATGTTAGATGTACAAATAAAAATTGGGTGAATCAAAATAGGGGAAAAAAGAAACGAAACGAAACGTATAAACAAATTACAGTACAGTGCTTGGTCTGAGTGAACAAAAGCAAACTCAAATAGGAAATTTTCAAACAAATAATCATAAAGCGCTTTACTCTACAATCTACCGTAGATCATCTCAGAAGAAACAGGGTGACTCTAACAATGAGGCACAAGAAGTTATGGGAGATAATATTAATTTCATCTCAGAAACAATTCTGGGTTGAAAAGATTTTTGTTGGAGAAACTCCACTCAGGAAACGCCCGAGTGAGGTTCCTTTCATGTTCCCAAGATCTTTTCCCACCAAAGTGGTCCCTATTTATCTACAGTAGTTGCAATTTCTTGCTTTCAAACTAGGTTGGGAGGAGTTGGAGCAGAGACAGGCACTCAATCCATCATGCAGTACCTGGGTCTTGAACTGCCAACTTGCCAGCCTTCCAGGTAACAAGGTGAGCTTATTAACCACTGAGCCACCGCAGCTCCTGTTATGGGGGATGATACAAATACTGATCAATTAATATCATTCTCATTTTATTGGAAGCCTATTAACAAAATCATTAGTCAATGAAGGCTGCTGCTTTGAATGCTGAAGAAAAAGAAATTTTAACTATTCAGGAGGAAATTGATAACCTACCGAAGAAAGTATGTGCTGCTGATCACCGTTGCTGACAGGAATGTAAAAGTGGGAAATATAAGCTCAAAGCAATGAAACAGATAATTTATACACATGGATGTTGCTGGATGACCACTATGGAAATCAAACAGACTTTGTAAATGAGATCAGTTTGATTACAGATTATGTAACTGAAGTACAGTATCTGGTTAGAAAACTTAGTGGTTTAGGTATCTGGCTATGGAGTCGGAGTCTGGGAGCTCGATTCCCGACTGTGCCTCCTGGGAGAATAGCCAATCTGTGTAGCCATGGACAAACTGTACAGTCTTAGGGTACCTACCCTTCAGAAGAAGGAAATGCTAAATCACTTCTGTGTATAATCTACCTAGAAATTTAGAAAGAGTTGCCATAACTCACAATTTACTTGAAGTTCACTATTATTATATCATTGAAAGGGGGAGAAAGAAACAAGAGAGGGAGAGAGAGGGGGAAGACAGATTAAGCGCAGATTGTGCTACAGGCCATGAACTGTTAATATCAAAAATTAAACTAAAGCTGAAGGATTGTAAACTAAAGTAACACCAAAATATAACAAATACCATGTGAAGAATAGATTTGTATCGCTAACCCTATTCAACTATGAACTGAAAGCACTGAGGACTAAAACTGCAAAATATTCAGGAATAAGGCAAAAGAGTATCCCTGTAGCCAAATTTAAAAAAACAACAACATTTTGATGGATGATTCATGAAACTTTTAAAATTATTGATGACAGAGAAAAAGTAAAAGATTATCGAAAGAGAGTTGGCATTCTATTTATTTATTTTATTTATTTATTGTTCATATTTAGTACCCCACCCCAATCGGGCAGACCTGACTCTAAATGCAAGAAGGACATGTTCCTTCAAAAAAGGTAAGCCCCGAAGGTGGTTCCCCCCAAAAGCTGCTACCAGTTCTCCATGGCACTGGGAAACGTTACTACCGGTTCTGGAGAACTGGTGAGAACCTGTTACATCCCATCACTGCATATGGTCTCTGGCAAAAGGGCCAAACTAGTTTGTCCACACCGCAGACCAAACAACTGGAGAAACACATATGTGGTCACCCCTCCTAAGCCAATAGCACAGGCACATTCAAAGTGGTGGCAGTTTTCCATTTGCACACACATTGTGCTGTCTGTGACATGAAAGGTGTGAGTATTTCTTTATGTTTCTAAAGATGACTTAGGACAGTGATGGCTAACCTTGGCACTCCATGTGTTCTTGACCTTCAATTCCCAGAAGCCCTGATCAGGAGGAGTGCTGACTTGGGCTTCTGGTAATTGAAGTCCAAGAAGCGTTGGAGTGCCAAGGTTAGCCATCACTGACTTAGGAGATATAAAAACAACTTCCAAGTTCCAAGAAAAGTTTTTTAACTGGACTAATCCTTTGAAGTGGTCTTAATAGAATTTGCTAAAGTGTTGTCCCAACTAACTGTTGTGTTGTGTATAGTGCAGAATCCTAATAAATACACAAGTCAGACAGAATGTATGAGGACATAGATGGCACCAAAACTGCAGGAAAGCAGAAATGATTAACTATCAAGTGACTTTAAAGTCTGGTAGCTCAGTGAGTTAGGCCTTTGGCTGCAGAGACAGATGTTGGCAGTTTAATTCCTTATTATGCCTTCTACGAAAACAACTAATCCTGAGCAACTTTCACAGTTCTTATTGCTATTCAGTCAGTCGCAATAATAATAGGAGAGGTGCTCAAAACATTGAATGGCACAAACAAAATCAATTCAGATTGTAGTATCTGCAAAAATTGTTGAGGTTCCTGTAATCTGTATCAATTGCCCCTAACCTAGCACCCTCCAAATGTGTTGGATGGCCACTCCCATCATTCCCTGCCAACACTGGCCATTGGGGAAACCTTTTTTACACCACCTCCCCCTTTGGTTCCTCAAGTCCACAGGCTCAGATTCAGGAAGAGCTTTATGGCAAGAACAAACATTCTTGAGGGTAAAGGTCGCCCTTGCATGAAAGCCAGTCACCTCTGACTCTAGAGTCCAGTGCTCATCTCTGTTTATAGCCAAAGAGCCAGCACTGTTTGGGTCTGCAGATGTTTCTGTGGACATGTAGCAGGTATGTTTAGACACGGAATGCTGTTTACCTTCCTACCAAAGTGGTACCTATTGATCTACTTGCAATTTCTTCCTTTCGAACTGCTAGGTTGGCAGGAGCTGGGAGAGAGATGGGAGCTCATTCCGTCATGCAGCACTCAGGTTTTGAACTGCTGACCTGCTAACTGCCAGTTCAGTGTCTTAACAACTTGAGCCACCACAGTCCCTTCTTGAGGGTACACAGAGCAAAACCAAATTAAAAGATGGAGGAAGGAGCTCATCGGGGAAGGGACATCATTAAAGGAAGATATAACTGAGAAACTCAACCTCCCCTAGCTCACCTGGAAGACCCTGGATAGGCTGAGGGTTGGAGTCCCTAAATGCAAGACCAACATGCTCAAGTGGGGGCTGCTGGTGGATGACATGGTGTGAATGTAGGGAGATACAGAATCCAGCTCATTTACTGGTCTGCCGATTACTGTCAGAGACATGCACCAATGAGGACTTAAGTTTGGCAAATGACAAAGCGAAGAAAGTGGCTTCATTTTGGCAGTCCAGGGTTTGATCAGGACACGAAAGAAGAACCACCTCCCCCTGCCTCAAAAAAGTGCTTATTTGGAGTCAACAAAGAGATCAGTTGTGGCTCTAAAAGCTCTAAGGAATGATCTCAAATACCAGTACTCTGCACCTGTCTTTTAAGGAACCTCTTTAGACATAGCATTGAATAATTGGTCCAGAAGTAGACGTTCCTGTGTAGCACTCTACTCTTAAACAAGGTTCCAGGCACCTCGCTTCATCCAGTTATTATTGATTGAATGCAAATGAATGCTTTGTTTTCCATTTTGTTGAAGCACTTACCACTATTCTCTGCTAGCTGGCTGGAGAAAAGAACACACGCAGATGGCAACATCTTTTTTGCAGCTGCAAAGAGCTATCCTGGTTTGGCTGACACCCAGCTAGCCCTCCTTAGCTCTCCCAAGTGAGAACACACTGTGAGCATAATTCAGAATTGGGTTCCAAAACAACAGGTATATCACAAGCAAACTTAAAAGTGTTACTGAGTCACTTCCTAATGGATCCACAGGAAACAGGGATTTGAATCTGGGGGTCACTCTGTTTTGTGGGAGTGGAGAGCTAGGGGCAAATATCTTAAGATTGACACATGCCCCTGATATTTTTTTGTGAGACACTGTGGCTGGGAGTGAACTTTGAAGAGCTGTCGATTACCCAACAATCCTCAATGAGAGAAATGGCCATTTCGCCCTACAAAAGTGCCATCAGAGTGATTTAACATTATGACATCTCTGCAAAGCCACAGAGGGATGATCCCACAGTCAAAAAGGAAGGCCAGGAAGCTGGTGTCTTCATCATGTTTCTATTGAATTTATCCTTGGCCTCATTTGCAAATTTTCAGCACTCAGACTGTGCTCATCTGCAGGATTTTTGGATCAGAACCTGAAAAAGGGACCCTTTATTTTTATGAAATGGTTCCATGGTAGATTCTACCAATGATCAACAAGAAAGGGCGAGGAAGCACAGAAACTGAATCTTCATTCTCTTTGAATCCAGGGCCAACACAGTGGCATCTATCACCTCATGTGACCCCTGACATAATGCTGAATTGTGTCCTCCTTTCATTGATGGAGCAGGCGGCTAGCTTTCAACTGAAATTTGCCTGGCTCTCCTTCTAGTAAACAATCCTCATTCCAGAAGAGATGTAGGGCCATCCAAGCAAGTTTGTGGTGAAGGTTTCTAGTCCAGATGCTCACCTGGAAACACATCCCCATCTTCACTGTAGTTCTCAAGCTAATCTCTGTTATACTTTTTAGGTGTCAATACGGGGTGGATATGTTGTGCTGAACCTACCATTCCAAATAACTCCTAATTAGAAGGGGACTTCCTAAATAGCATTTGTATATAATGGCCATATCAAGTGCTTTGTTCACCTCCCTTAACTTTCAAATAGCTTGCTTTGTCTTGTGGCTAGTCTTTGTGTTTTGTGGTTGGTCTTCATGTCTGTCCTGACATCCCGCTACGGTAATGGAGTAGACCATACAGCCAGTGACTCAATGCCAAGTGTTGGGTGGCATTAAATAACCTGATTCCCTAAAGGAGTCAATGGCTATGGGTGAATGGGCCCCTTTAGGTGGGGTGATGGTCCCTCAGTGGAGGAAATGCCACTAGAAACCATCATATTGGGCCCAAGTGCAAAATGAGCAGAGGAGGAACTCTAGTTCACAATGGTCATGAAGGTGGAAGATGTCATGCCAGATGGACTGGCTGTGAAGGCGCATTTTGATAATATCCACAAGGCTGCGGCAGTCCATTGCAGTCCCGATGTTAAATCCTGGATGTCTCAGTGTTAAATTCTAGATGTCACGGAGATGGCTTCTTGATCATAGTGTGTGGGTCACTTCATGGCAAGTTGGGATCCACCTTAAACAACTTAATGCCAATGTCATTTTTCCTGCTTCAGGGGAAAAAAGCATTCTTGCAGAGGTGTAGCATGGGGAGGGGTTTAAGGGGGTGACCCGCCCCGGGTAGCAATTGCAGGGGGGGGAACCACCACTGCCCCAGACTTCCTGGCAGCTGGGGTGGGAAGTCCGCCACGGGGACGGGCGGCGGGACCCTCTGCCACCGCAGGTGCCCTGGGCCCTGCCCTAGGCCGCAGGGTGTGGTCCCGATGGTGTGGTGGGAACCAGGGGGCATTGCCTCCTCTGCCACTGCCCTGTCCCCCTCCTCCCCAGGTGCCCCCTCCTCGCGGCCAGCCAGTGGCACTGGGTGGTGCTGTGCCGGGGCCGGCCCCAGGTCGAGACCCAGGGGCTGGGGCTGGGGCAGTGCGGCATGGCACAGCCCCAGTGGGGAGCCCACTGTTGGGGTCCCAGACATTTGGCTGCCCTGCCTCCGAGCCCAGTGGTGGCAGCTCTTTCACCTTCAGCAGCAGCGGCACCCAGGAATGCGGGAAGCGAGGCCGGCGGTTGCTGCAGCCCAGCACCCAAGGCTGGAGCAGCGCTGGCCAGGCCTTGCAGGGGGGTGTCCTCAGCTTGGCCGGCACTGCTCCAGCCGCGGGTGCTGGGCCGCAGCAACTGCCAGCCTCGCTTCCCACCTTCCTGGGTGCTGCTGCCGCTGACAGTGAAAGATCTGCCACTGCTGAGCTCAGAAGTGGGGCGGCCGCGCTCCTGGGATCCCGATGGTGGGCTCCCTGCTGGGCCCATGCTGGGCCACACTGCCTCAGCCCCTGGGCCTCACCATGAGCTGGCCGTGAGGAAGATAATGAAGGCCGTGGAGGAGGAAAAAGCACCCCCTGGTCCCCACCAAGGTAGGATTTTCATGCCTAGGTGGGTGGTGGTGAACCTAGATGGGGAGGTGAGTTTGGCTTGCAGCCACGGGTGCCTGAAACCCGCCATATGCCACTGTATTCTCGAATACGAGTTGCAGCCGCTGAAGTCTATTGTCTTCATAAGTACATTCTTTCTTTGTAAGTTTAAATTTTTCCAGTACATAAAAGCCTCCTCTTTTATGTCTCTTGAACACTAATGAGATTTCAGCTATAATGACCAGTTGTTTGACTGTATTGTATAGTTTGGCCATTAGTCCAAAAACTGTCACTTGCTGAAAGAGACATACTTAGCATGGGGCATTTGGGGTCTCTCCCCCCCGCCCGGCTGCAAAATTCAGAGGTTAATTCTTCCTCCTTCTTTTGTGTCCCGATCAAACCCTGGACTTCCAAAATGAAGCCAGTTTCTTTTCTTTGTCATTGCCCAAACCCAAGTCCTCATCAGTGCATGTCTCTGGCAGCAATCAGTAGAGCAGTAAATGAGCCAGATTCTGTGTCTCTCTACATTCACATCAAGTGTTGTTGTCTGCCAGCAGCCCCCACTTGAGGATGCTGGTCTTGCATTTATGGACTCCAACCCTCAGCCTCTTCAGGGTCGTCCAAGTGATGTAGGGGAGGTTGAGATCTTCAGCTATACCCTCCTTTAATGATGTTCCTTCCCCAGTGAGCTCCTTCCTCCATCTTCTAATTTAGTTTTGCTCTTAGAAGTCAATGAAAACTAGTGGTTAATCTACTAGGAGGAAACTAAATGGTACCATATTTTTTTGTGGGGGGCTTGTTCCTATACTCCAGAGTGGAGTGGCTATTGATGTGGAAGATTGCTGTGGGTGCCCAAATGGCTACCGATAGCTCTGCCTGCAGACTTGGACAAGTTACTTGTTTGGATTACAATTCCCAGAACACCTCAACAAGTGTGGGTTTCTGTGTATTGTATTCCAAAGAAACATCATGTCCAAGTTTGGGTTATCTGTTACTAGAGCTGGATCAATACCAAAAGATTCTGAATCCTGTCCCAAGCATTCTAAACTCTGTTTCTTACAACAGGCCATAGAAATCAGATACTGTACCAACTATTTGCTCTTGTTAATTTCTGGGCACTAAATCTAACAAGATGACTGTGTTGGATAGTCCTGGCCATCTGGAAATCCTAGTTTATTTTATTTTTTTAAACTTCTACCCCACCCGTATCCCATGGGGATAGAGTAAGTGTCGTCTGGGCTTCTTGTAGGCCTCCACCCAAAAGAGAATGTTATCCTGTCTTTATTTACACAGACGAACAATAAAACAAACATCCCACTGACCGATCATTGCCAAAACTTCATGGGCAACTGAAGTTATTTCAACTCCCACCCACTCTGACAGCTGATTCAATACCATGAAAGGAAAGACCACACAAATTTCCCCTGGAACTACATTGCATGTGTTTTATACTCCAGAGGGGGAAAGATAGTGAGATATCCTAGCAGAACATTTCCTAGCTACCATGTTTCCCTGAAAATAGGACCTCCTCCTATAGTAAGGCACCCCCCCTATTTTCCCCCACCTCGGAAATACAAGGCCCTCCCCAAAAATAAGGCACTCACCTAAATCTTGCCCTGGCAATCCGCTGTATCAGCAATACATGTGTACTGTATTCTTTGTCATGGAAAAATAAGACATCCCCTGAAAATAAGACCTTGTGCATATTTTGGAGTTTTTTAAAATATAAGACAGTGTCTTATTTTCAGGGAAACACGGTATGTAGCTTGTCTTGTCATTGAACATGGATTCACAAAAGTGCATCCCAGAGCACTTGCTGAGCACCATATACCAGATACATCAGGACAGTGCCCAGAATGTCACTATTATAAACCTTCAAATCCTTGCAAATCTTTCTCTTTAAAAGAAAGAAAGAAAGAAAGAAAGAAAGAAAGAAAGAAAGAAAGAAAGAAAGAAAGAAAGAAAGAAAGAAAGAAAGAAAGAAAGAAAGAAAGAAAGAAAGAAAGATCAAAAAAGAAAAAAGAAAGAAAAATCTTTTTTGGATGTAGCTTACAGGTATAGGTCTTCCATGAAATAAGGACTGTGAGGAGAAATCTTCCTTTGCCTTGAAAGCAATGGAGTACCCTATTGTGAAATAAAGTGAGACAAAGACCTGCCTTAGGAAATACGGTAGATTTCAGGTATTGGAAACCAGCAGCATAACATGTCACTTACTAATTCAATAAAGGTGCATTCTTACTATCAGGGAGAGCTTTTCTGCCTAAATAACCCAGTTGGTCTCCCAAGGGTAAACCACGAATTTGAGAGAAGCGCTGTAGTGTGCTATTATTCACAGTTGGCATCAAAATGCCTTGCCTTCCTCTGCCCCCCCCCCCCAAACAAATGCCATGACTGTCGAACCCTTTTGCCTTGAGATACCTAAGACTTTTTCACACACACCCCTCCAAAGTATATGCTGCATCCAGTTTAACAAGGACCAGATGGAGAAAAGCCTCCAAGCAGTAAGTGCTGGGGTGGGAGGCAAGGTGAGACCTCTAGCCATGATTCCTGAATGTGAGAACAGGGGTGTTAAAAAGCACACACAGGAGCATTATTCTTTTCACATGTGAATTGCCTAGAAGGGATATGGGGGAGCAGAGGAAACTAGCACGGGAATAGCAGCCTCAAACATATTTGTGTGCCAAGAGCAGATAAAAAAGGAGATTGTCATAGAAAGCCCTTTGACCTGAGAAATTATTCTGTGGTGAGTCACCCTGGGAGACTGATGGAGTCCTCTGAACAGGTCAGCCGTGCAGCCCCTTCCCACCCCACCCCACCCCACCCCTCCCCTCCAGGGGAAAAGTTGAAAAACACAGGGTGTGCCTCATAAACTAAGCACAGATGCATCTAACAGCAGTATTAGGGAGTGAACTATTCTAGCCGTGAGGAAGGGAAAAGGCATGCAAGTGAGATTCCCAGTAATTATCAAGTTAATTTAGTCAATAAATGAAGGCACAAGTCTAGACAGAAGGCCAGTTACTGATGGCAAAAAGGAAAGCAGTGAATTGGCAGATTAAAATACCACAGATGCAGAAGTAGCCTATCTCCTCCGTGTCATGTTTCCTGCAACTCCCTCCTTTCCTCTTAGACCTCAACATGGTTTTGTGAGACTCTGGGGCCCCAACTCATGAGATGTGTCCTTTTTATTAGGAAAATAAAATGTATGCCAAATTTCACAAAGAAGAGCTGTGGGACTGAGTATGAATGGCCTTGTCAGCTGTTTCATTGGCTAGCAGGAGTTGATGTTCTGCAACCACACTGCTGAAACCCAGCCCCATCTCTCCCTGACAACCCCTCTTTTTTGTTCATAGGTATAGGAAATTGCTGATGTGTCTTTAGATACCAGCAGTTTCTATGAACAGTGCTCAATAATACACGCATGGGACGAGCCCAAAGGTTTCCCAGTGTTGCTGAGGTATGACATTCCCTGGAGTTCAGAATTTGTAGCTGTCATCCGAAGTGAAGAAACGGCTGTTGCAGCTTCCTCGTGAACAACCTGACATAAACTGGACTTGACTGGTGGCAGGTTGCTCTCATTTCAGACCAGACAGGTGACATCAAAGCAAAGAGCATGTTGCATAAATGGCAGTTCCAGGGGAAGGCTCAGGGGAGGCGCTGGGAGTCAGGATCCCATTATCCTCCCTGCATTAGTAAACACAGTGGCACAAGTGTGGTTCTAGTGAGGACACGGAAGAGTGAAAGAATGATTTTCTGATGCCAGACATGGTTGAGCATCTGTGAGAAAACTCAGGAAGAATTCAAGAAATAGCACAAGCCTTCCTTGAAGCTCCACTTTGTGACTGGAAAAGTCCTTCTGCCAGCTTTTTTTTTTTTTAACTAGTTTTGAGTTATTAGCAAAGCAACTTCTGCAGAATTTTGCTAGGAGGTGCTGTGCTACTAAAGGTAATGGCATCTGGGAGAGAAATACTTGAAGATCTGTGGTATTCCTTCCTTTTAAAGGAAAAAAATATATGCAGGTTTTAGGGAGGGGGAGAGGTGTTCTGAGAAATCAGGCCTCCATGTTATGCCTTCAACTTTGTTATCCTAAAGACTGAAGATTTTAAAAGACAAACATACTGTTATTTAACACCTGTTCTTATGTCATTATGTAGTTCCTAGGCCTCCTCTTTGATAAAGCCTCTGCCAATGTCATGCTATACAGTAAAACCCCTACTTACTTAAAAAGTCTGTTCTGTAGACTTTGATGTAAATCTTTTTTTTACTTAACTCGAAGCAAACTCATAGGAAAAATGATATTTTTTCTTAACTTGAAGCAAATCCATAGGAAAATGATATTTATGTAAATCAAAGCAACCCCATAGGGAAAGTGAATTTTTTACGTAACTCAAAGCAAACCCATTGTGTTATGTAAACTGGGACATTTATGTAAATTGGGACATGGTTTTAGTGCAAAAATCCTTGCTCATTGTTACACACGCTCTGGTCACCTCTAGATTTGACTACTTTAATGCACTCTACATGGGGCTGCCCTTGTCCATTCAGAGGTTGCAACTGGTCCAGAATCTGGCTGCTCGGGCGGTGTTGGGGTGTGGGCGTTATGCCCATGCCTCGCCACTGCTTTGGGAGCTGCACTGATTGCCACTGTGCTTCCTGGTGCAATTCAAGGTGCTGGTAATTACCTTTAAAGCCCTACATAGTAGTGGGCCAGGATACTTAAGAGACCGCATCACCCCAAGAACATCTGTCCGTCCCACCAGAGCAGACCGGAGAGGCTCTCTAAATGTTCCATCTGCTAGAGAGGCACGTCTTTCTAGCACCAGAAAGAGGGCCTTGTCTGTGTCTGCTCTCTTAATTTTTTGTCAGTAGCTTTTAATGGGTTTTTAAATTGCTTTTAAACTGTGACTGGTTTTTGTTTTCTGTGAGCTGCCCAGAGTCTTCGGAGTTGGGTGGCAATACAAATTAGAAAATAAGCAAATAATCGAATGAATGAATGAATGAATGAATAAATAAATAAATAAATAAATAATGTAAGTTGAATTTTATGTAACTGGAGGCATATGTAAGTCGGGGTTTTACTGCACTGATTTTTTAAAATCTTGCTTTAGGTTATTCTGTAGTTTTCATCACTCTAATCCGCAATGCAAAACTACAGTATAGTTTGGTACAGGGGCCTGTAGTGCAAAAAGAAATAATACACTTTTAATTGCCACAACAGAACTGAAGCATTAATGTAAATTTTACACAGTCATAACAACCCACACCATGAACATTAATGATCTAGTATCTGAATACATCCCTTTAGATTGTGATGGACCACATCTTTGCAGAGGTACATTTCATTTTTATAAAAATATGTACATAAACACATGCACATGTATATATGCATGTGCACAAAGGAAGAGAGCAGTGAGAAAGGAGGGGTGTACATATTGTCTCGATAGCCCGACAAACCCATGGGTGCCCCCCCCCCACTATTTTTGTATATTCCAAGCTCCAAATGAGCTAGTTAGTCTCCTGTGTGCTCATCAATGTGCTGCTGTTGAATTTTAATCACTCCCTTCTTCCTTTCCTCCCCCTCTACATGGTGAATCTGAGTACGTACATATACAGTATGTAGTAATGGTACTGTTGCAATGGGTCAGAAAAAAACCATGGTCATAAGGGAAAGAATCACTGCTCAACGTTAAAAATGAGAAGCAACATCCTTTGATCTGTCTGAGTTTAGCTATAATATTCCTAGTAGCTAGAATTGTTTTTCTCAGAAACAGTGTATTCTTGCAACCTACTCTTATGGTAATGCAAGCATTTGAGGGTGGTTTGGTCTTGACTAGGCAATTGATGGGCAATTAAATACCGCTTCTCACTTGTTAATATGGACTAATCCAGCAAACTGCCTTTTTATCTCTCTAAAAGCAGAAGGTTACAGGAGCTGTAATGAGCATGTATACAGTACAGTACTTCCAAATTTACCACTAACCTACTGCAGACAGGAACATGAAAGCAAAATTGTAGCCAAGATGCTTGCACAGTTATGACTGAAGCTAAACTCTATCTTGAAATTTCCTTAAAGCTATACATTATGACACAATTAACTGCAGAAAGAAGTGGGGTAGGGGTGGTTTTCCACCTGCTATATGTACAGTGGTTAAGCTGCAGTACTGTAGCCAGAACTCTGCTCACCATCTGAGATTGATCCTGAAGGGACTCAAGGTTGGCTCAGGTTTCCATCCTTCCAAGGTTGATAAAACAAGGATCCACTGCTAATTACCTTGTGAACTGTTCAGAGTGCTTTAAACACTATTGAGTAGTATAGAAGTGTAATTGCTATATGCCCCAGAAATTGCTTGTAAAACTGGTAATTTTGGAGACATCACAAGCTTTGTAATATATTTAGAGAATCAGACCTCTTGTATCTTATTGTGAATGAACCCCAACTTTTCCTAATTAGAGAAGACTCTTTGAAGCAATGGGGTTTACATAAACTTAGCAAGTTTCATTCATTCATTGTGTCTATGCTTGTTGGTATATAAATAACTGGATTCAACCCAATGTAACTATTATGACATCACCTTTTGATCTATTAGGATTTAATGTTTTAATATCTGACCATTAGTAAACAAGACTTTTTGCATTTAGCCACAACTGGCTCCTCCAAGCATTGTTTCAAACATTAACTGCATTCAGGCTACCAATGATGAATATATCTATGATTTCACTGAGTGCATGATACATTGCAAAGTGAAAGTAAATGAATTAGAAAATGCAGCAATGTAATGTAATAACATTGAAAGCACACCAGCAAAGCGTTTTGTGATGCAGGCCTATACTGAGATTATTGTAAGCAAGATCTCCTATTATGAAAAATAAAATGACTCGCCCACAAATTAAAAAAGCAAAACTGTGTTCCAGGGTGAGAGGAAAGTCCTACCTCAACAGAGAAATCACTGAAATGGGCACTTGTTGTATCGAAAGAGAAGGGCTTTAATAATGTACTCATCGGGGAGTGGCTGGGTTGTCTGTTAAAATTTATGACTTCAAGGGCTGGGCATGTAGTAGCAGAATTTTATTATGCCGGGTCAATAACTGCTTGCATCTTAAACACAGGCTTGCAGAACGTTTGTTCTTGTCTGTGGGAAGAAGCAGAAAGGAAAGCCTAAGTTATATTTAGGGAGGTAATACACAGTTAATTTAGTCTGCCTGACCACCACACAATAGTCAAAGAGGTCACACATGAAAATGGGGTTCTTTCCCCTCTTCTCAATATTTTCTACAGTGAGCTTAGAGAGAGTAAACCTGAACCAGACCATCAAGCAAACCAATAAATCCTTTATTGAAAAAAATATAGACAAAATGGTTAAAAAAAAAGATACGTACAAAAATGGCAACTTACAATAGTAAAGGTAAAGGATGTCCTTGCTCAAAAGCCGTCTGGATCCAACTTTAGGGCTCAGTGCTCATCTCTGTTTATAACCAAAGAACCAGTGCTGTCTGTGTTCACACATGTTTTTGTGGACACATGGCAGACATGCCTCAACATTGGAGTACATGGAATGCTGTTTACTTTCCCACTGAAGTGGTACCTGTTTATCTACTTGCAATTTCTTGCTTTCAAACTGTTAGGTTGTCAGGAGGTGGGACAGAGATGGGAACTCACTCCATCATGCAGTATTCGGGTATCGAACTCTGACCTTCCAGTCGTTCAGTGTCTTAATCACTTGAGCCATTGCAGTCCTAACAATACACTGCATTAAAATAATAAGTTTAAAACATAGCTGATAGATTTATGATTATCAGAAAAGCAGCCAAAGGTAGGAAAAGCAATGGCACAATACAATAGGAAATAACATATCCATTAAAGATAAGATGATAAATTTATGATATATGAGATGAATCTGTAAGCATTCAATAGAAAGATAGTTCCCAATCCAATTAAAAATAAAGAACAAAGAAAACAATTCATTTTATGATCCAACAATTAAGCAGTAAAGAACCGTGCTTTTATTAGGATACATTCCTAATAGGCCCAGTAAGAATAGCGATGAATGAAAAATTTCAGTTGTGAAAGCTATGAATGTTTTGAAAAATCCCATTGAAGGGAGTGCATGTGCACAAGTGTGCACGCCGCACGCACATGCACAAATGCATACAAATGCACATGTAAACACACCATCAAGTCAATTCTGGCTTATTACAACATTTTTCAGGGCTTTCAATGTAGAAAATACTCAGAAGTGGTTTACCATTCTTCTGGGAATGTGCAGCTTACCCAAGGAACGATCTCCTGGTTGAAATCTGGCAGGTTTCCTCACTTCAAACCTTCAGGGAAATGCTTAAGGGCTTCTATATAGAGAACTTTTCAGATACAGTGAAACCTCAGATAACGCTAAAACTTGGTTCCACAAGTCTTAGTGTTATCCAATTTTTAATGTTATTTGATGCATGCATGGATCGAATAACGTTAAAATCCTATGGGATGCATCGGATAATGTTAAACCTCCATAGAGATACAGTACACCGTAACCGGCACAGGCTTTAGCAAACGTTATCTGATGCATCCCATAGGATTTTAATGTTATGCGATGCATTTATTTTTCCAGACTGCTTAACGTTATGCAGTTTTAATGTTATCTTATGCAAACATTATCAGAGGTAGGATGAGCCTTTTCTGGTTTTTGCACTATAATATTAATTAAATATTTTGTATTTTACTGGTTGCTGCTTATTATTCTTCATTTGATTTTAATTTTGTTTTATGAGGGTGTTCGTTGTATTTATGTTTATATGTTTGTTCACCACCTCATGTAGTGCCTTCACTAAATCAAGTGGTGTAAAAATTTTAAAAATAAAATTTTATATATATACACAGTATAGCTCTTTGTTTGGGAATCTTTGGGTTGAAATTCCAGTGTGCTTCCTTCTGGGTAGGCCTGCCTAGAATTTACACAGAAACAATGTGCCACTCTATCTTAAATATCAACTTGAAAGAACCTGTAGTGCAGGGGTGCCCAAACTATGGCCCGTGGGCTACATGCGGCCTCCAACACCAATTCATCTGGCCCATGAAGCCCTTGTTGCTCCTGGAAGTAGAAGTAAAACATGCCCTGTAGTGCATAGCCTTCTATTTCCCTCAGGCCTTGTGTTCCATATTCTCCATTGTCCTGCCAAAAGTCCTGATAAATATCTGCCAGGTTTATCTGTTAGAATTGTTCTCTAGAGAGGCCGCCCTTTCCTAGTGCCCCTTGTTTCTTCTCTAAGCATTACTCCCCCTTGGTCATGAAGCACCAGCTACACGTTTCATCAGAAGCCTGTGCATTCTCAGCATAGTTTTGCTGGCACAGAAAATGCTCAGGACCTCTCAGCTGAGCAGACTGCTCTCTGGATGGTGTCTGGAGGAACTCCCACCAACTTGGAGCTTTCTGACCAAGGCTATTATGAGTAAACCTCTTCTCTCCTTCTGCACCCTGCCCAGTGGCTCAGATGGAATGCACAAATTGCTTCTGGAACAAAATGAGCTACTTATGCTCTTTTGGGGCCACATGGCCAAGTGCCACTGCGTGGAAAACACAAGGCATTGTCACTCTGTTTTGTCCCTTAGAAATGTATTAATTTGAGCAGTAGCCCTTGGTGACAGCGGTGGCTGTCCTGGCAAGCCTTGCATTTTGTAGGGGAGCAGAGAAGCAGTCTTCCACTGAGAGGCACCTGTCAATGTTGTCCATGTCAGAAGGAACAACATTTATTCTCCATAGTAAGTTTAGCTTTCCCTTGTGGATACGTATTTTGTCTTTTCAGAGCTTTGTCCAGATTTGTATCTGAACTTTGTCCCTCCTAATGAAATTCCACAGAAGAGAGCGAGAGTGAGCAGAAGATACATTTCTCATGATGAAATTAAGGTAGAAAATTGGATTCATATTTCTCTATGGTGAACAAAAGGAGAACTGCCACTCGTAGAAGATTTCAAGAGCCATGATTCTTCTCTTTAAAAAATGTGCAGCTTTGTTGGGAGTATTTTTTAAACTGGAAGAGACCTCCTGTCATTTCCAGTCTCAAAACAAAATGGTTAAAATAAAATTTTGAAGGTGATCAGGCTTTTTCAAGCAAAAGAAAAATTGTCCCATGGATGTAATAAAATGATCTAGCCCTGATCTAAGATGAAGAAAGAAAGAGGATTGTTACCCAGTCCAGCACAGTTTTGTTTCATTTTCCTGTTTCTGTAATGCCCAGATCTTTCAATGTTTCCAGAGAGAGATTTATGCTTCCCTCTATGTCAGGGGGTCCCCAAGCACCAGGGCGTGGACCGATACCAGGTCATGGGCTGTCCCAAACCAGGCCACAGGGGCGGGGTGGGGGGCTGGTGCTGGGATCCCTGATGATAGACTTCAGTCCTCAGTGTACTCCGCCAGGTCTGCCCAGCCAGGGGTGTGCAGGGCACCATGGGAAGGTGCTAGACAGGGAGTGGTGGGGCATCTATTGGGGGGGGGGTTGGGGGGAATCCCATACATGGGTATTGGTAGTCTAGGGTGCCAGAGGTGAGGAAGGCGTGGGACAAAGCCCGATTGCCCGATATACCAGCATGCCTAGTGAACAGTGAGAACGTGGGCTTCAGACACAGCAGATAGGCAGGTGGCCAGGCCCCTCCTCCATGTTGCTTAACTATGGCAGGTCTCTGCCACCTGCCCGTGTGCAGTGTGATACCTCACTGCCTGAGCTGAACGGTGTGGCTGGCACGTGGCTGTGTCCCTCCTCCTTGTTTTTGAGCTACAGAGGGGCTCCTACTCCTGTCTGTGTGCAGTGAGGTATCACACTGCCCATATTCAAGCTGTGGCTGGCAGATGGGAGAGATTAAAAAAGATTTTAGTGAAACTTACCGATCCATGGAAAAATTGTTTAGCATGAAGCTGGTCATGGTGCAAAAAAGTTTGGGGATCCCTGCTCTATGGCATGCTCTCCCAGTTGTATGGATACCTCTGTACTGAGTAATAGCAACAGGCTTCCATAAATCGCAGGGATTCAGTGGAACTGTTGCCAAGCAAAAGCTTACAAAATACTCAGCAGATTCAGTAGAATTCTTCTTTGGGATATATTGCATTAAAGAAAAATCTGAAAACAAAATGTGTGGTTTTGGACATGGTGGAAAATCCTTGATGTGGGCAATGGCATAATTTCAGAAATGTAGAAAATGTAATCTAAGATTTTTTTTCATGTGGCTGCATATATGGGATGAGATCATTATGTGGTATGTATGCTACAAGCTGTACTGGGCTCAGAAAAAATAATACTTGGCTCATGACCATCAACTTCTTTCTTCATGAGCATCCCGTGCCCTTTATAACCATGTACAAGTAGTAAGAGGTGCAATTCCTTTGGCTTGATTCAGAATTAGTTCAAAATTTATGAGTTTTCTCAGCAACTAGAAAAAAGCATGTTAGTTTTCTAAGTCCACTTTTGGTTCATAATGTGTATGGGCATGTATGAATGTATACTGTATATGACTTTATCGCTTCTCTTACATCACACACACACACACACACACACACACACACACACACCATTTGATTACTGACTTGATTACTGTAATGCGCTCTACATGGGGCTGCCCTTGGTGACCATTCGGAGGCTGCAACTGGTCCACAATGCGGCTGCCCGGGTCATGATGGGGTGCAAGCATTATGCTCACACCTCACCATTGCTGTGGGAGCTGCACTGGTTGCCAGTGTGCCTCTGGGTGCAATTCAAGGTGCTGGTTATTACCTTTAAAGCCCTGTGTGGTCAGGATATCTAAGAGACCGCGTCGCCCTAAGAACACCTGCCCATCCCACCAGAGCGAACCGGAGAGGCTCTCTGATTGTACCATCGGCTAGAGAGGCGTGCCTCTCTAGCACTAGAGGGAGGGCCTTCTCCGTGTCTGCTCCGGCCCTATGGAACCTCTTCCCAAGTGAGCTGCGTCTCCAGATGGAGCTGCTGCCCTTTAGGAAGGGGGTTAAGACCTGGCTGACAGGGCATGTGTGGGGAATGGGCCAGATGGCTGCCTCAGTTTATTGGCTCATCTAACCCCTCCCCCTCTCTGTGTGCCTTGTTTAATCCCTTTTAATTTTTGTAACTTTTTAATCCTGTTTAATACTGGTTTCATACCATGTTTTTACTGTGTTTTAAAAGTTTGTTAGCTGCCCTGGGTCTCTGTGATGAGGGCAACATAAAAGTTTGATTAAATAAATAAATAAATAAATTTCCCCTCCAATTTTGCTCTCTTCTTGGAATGCCAAAATGTCCCTGATTTTCTTTCCTCCCATAAAGGTAAAGGTCGCCATTGCTTGAAAGCAGTGATGGGATGTCCCCGGTTCCATACGGTTCCCTGGAACCGGTAGGACCAATCCCGGAGGGTTCTCCGGGAGGGTAGACAAATTTGGAGGCGTCCAGTTCCGGGCATGGGGGCTTGTCTGCATCGGACGGCCCAGGGAGGCTCAGCAGCCGCGGCCGGAGCCACCGCCAGAGCCACTGCTGCCAGCCGCCCCTGGCCGTGGCTGGAGCCGGGCTAAAAAGGTACCGACCCGAGGAGGAGGCCACAGGGCTGCAACCAGCAGCAGCTCCGGCGGCGGCGGCGGCGGCTGTGGACGGCGGCTGCAGGCAGTGGCTCCTGTGGCCACAGTCGGGGGCGGCGCGCCTTGCCGGGTGCATCGTCCCAAGGAAGGTAAGTGAGGGGTTTTTATTTGGGGTGGGTGGGTAATTTATTTGTGTTCTGGGTGGGTGGTTGTATTTTTATTTAATTTTTATTTTATTTCTTTATTTATTTAAGTTATTTACGGGTTTGTGCTGTAGCTGTCTGGGTGGGTGGGCTGAGAGGTGTGTGTGTGTGTGTATGTTTATTTTTATTTTATTTATTTATTTTTATTTTTGGCCCCGCCCACAACGTCATGATGTCATGACGTCGGCTTTGCCCATGACGCCATGACGTCATGACATTGGCCACGCCCATGACATCCGTGATGTCATGGCGTGGTAGTAGAATTTTTGTCATCCCATCACTGCTTGAAAGCCAGTCATATCCTACTCTAGTATTCAGTGCTCATCTCCATTTACAGACAAAGAGCCAGTGCTGTCTGCATATGCAGATGTTTCCATGGTCACGTGGTAGGCAAGACTAGACACCCAAGTGCACAGAACAGTATTTACCTTCCCACTGAAATGGTTCCTATTTATGTACTTGCGATGTCTTGCTTTTGAACTTCTAGGTTGGCAGGAGCTGGGACAGAGACGGGAGCTCACTTTGTTGTGCAGCACTCTGGTCTCGGACTGCTGACCTTGGTTGTCAAGCTCAGAGTTTTAATCACTACATGCTCTGCCAGCTCCATATGGAGAATTTCAAAAGGGATTTTAGCTCACCCAATGGAAGGGAAAGCAGTTCCTACTGCCTGGCCCCGCCCCCGGCTTTCCTCAGGTTACCTTTGCGCCACCCTGGGTGGGGTTGGTGGCTCATCCAGGCCATGCTGCAGTCAGCCTTAGGTAAAGGTCTACCTCGCTTGAAATCTAGTTGTGTCGAACTCTCGGTGGTGGTCCTCATCTCCGTTTATAGCCAAAAAGCCAGCACTGTCTGTCTCTGCAGATGTTTCTGTGGTCATGTGACAGGCATGACTAAACACTGGAGTGCATGGAAAGGTGTTACCTTTCCCACTGAAGCAGTACCTATCTATCTACTTGCAATTTCTTGCATTCCATCCACTAGGTTGGCAGGAGCTTGGATATATGATGGGCACTAACTCCTCCACTCAGTATTGCTGCCCATCCATTTGTCAAGCTCAGCATGGCCCTCTTTTGCCCTTTATTGTTACTATAGTAAAATTGGATTTGGTGCTTTCCCCAAATTAAGTTCAGGAATGACCAGAAGTATGGAACACATTTTGTCAGCCTCAAAATGGCTAAATTAGTTCCAGATTCACATGGATGGGTTCATCATGAGAGAACAGAAAGTCATTCCTGGAAAATGCATGTATTTCCAGTCCCTGCCAGATATTTGCTTTTGGTCTGGGAACAGGAGCCAGGCAGGTGGATGGGATACCGGAAGAGCCCAGCCTTCCTTAGAATGGCAGGAAATAGCATTAAGAGGAGGGGAGGGGTTGTTTGTTGATGAGACACTGGTGGGTCAATAAGAACAGCCAATGCACGATTATTCCCCTTATCTCCCAGCCTGCATGTTGCTATCAGAGACTGGTGGGTGGGTGGGGGTTGTAATGTTTACAAAGAAACAAGCTTGCTCAAGGAAAAAATTATAATGAATGTATTAAACATCTGATATGCAGATTTATACTTGGTTTACACAAATCCAATCATATAGCTTGTTAATCCCACTACGTAGTCTATAGACGACAGTCCCACTCATCCTTCCCAAAAGATACAGAAATATTGTGACTAAGATATGTTTGAAGTTTATGGTGTACATTCTCCAGATCCTAAACAGTTATATGTCAAGGGAGAAGTAGCCAGATATGATTAGCTCAAGCTATTAAAAAGAAGTAAGGTCCTGGAAATATGGAATGGTTGTATTAACTGCAGTAGATAGAAGGAAAGATTATGGCTTTCCCCCCTAATTAAATTCCAATTTATGGAGACTGGAGCAAGTAGATAAAATGCAGCTACTGTCTTTCAGAGGGGATCTCAGTATTGTGGAGGGAAGGATTTGAAGAAACAGTCCTGTGTCTGAACAGTGAACATAGGACAATCCTCTGCTTCAATGACCCTTCTGTTTGAATGACTGTGAAGAAGAAAAAGAAGAAGGAAAGAAAAGATGACTCTCCCCTTTCCCTTTCTCATCACCATTGTGTCATTGTCAAGTAGAAAGAATTGAGGGGAGCATGGACCTGTCTCCACACTCCTCTACATCTACACTCCTATGTCCATTATTAACCTGCAACATGGCAAGGATGTGAAGGTTATCCATGGCCACAGGAGAGACCAGCAGAGATCTCCAGGGCAGGGAAGATATATGCAAAGCTACCTATTTGAGACCTCAAGTTGAATTTTTGGGGTGGGGTGTTTCCTCCAACGTTTTAAGAATTATTATTTCTTGGAGATACTATGATGAGAGTAGTGGAGAGTCAGAACAAAAGCAACTGTTTCATTTGGAGTCAAACCGCAGGTCCATCCACCAATTGGCAGGAGTGCTTCAGTATTTCAGGCAAGATTCTCTCTTAGCCTTAACTGGATATGCTGAGGAACTGAAGCTGGGAGCCTTCTCTATATAATATAAACACTCATAATGCTGCCATGATATCATTTGCAATGTTGCTCTCTTTCTGTACTGGAGAGACGAGAAATATGAGCCGCATCAAAATGATTTTTTTTGGAGGGGGGGCTATAATTTGAAAATTGACCAGAGACAAATGACTGAAATCTCTCTCTCTCTCTCATACAAATGCACAAATGCTCCTACGTACATACACCCATCAATTGAAGGCACTTACTCAAGACATTAAAGTAAATATCTCTTGAGTTTCAAACATTTTAGGAAAACGTGTTTGAGCTTCATGTCAGACCAGACCTCACAGACAGTAGGCTTTGCTATAACTATTTTGTAAATGTTGTGCTAGCAGTTTAATTTGTATTATTCATTGGTCAGAATAAATGATTCCTAGCTGTGGCCAGGAAAGGGAAAATTTCTATATATTCTCATGATTGTTTTCCTTTACAGGAAGGAAAGTTATTAATTCCAAGCTCCTGACCAAAATCAGTTCTAAATATAGGTTATAACCAAGTTCAGGATGTTTCCTGAGGAAAAAAGAGTTCAAGGAAGCCACAAATATGAACTCAAGAAGCTACCAGCAAATAGTTTATAGGTGAGGTTTACAGGTAGCCCAGATTTTAAATCCAATGACCCCTAACACCCTATGGGAGGAAATCTATATGTTTGATTCTGATTCTGTCACCAGCTAGAGTTTGGGCCCTTTACATGAAGTGGCTTACTTACTGTTCTGATCAGAAAAGTGACTCCCATGATCATATTAAGGCAAGACAGCTGCTCCCCAAGATAGGTATGGTTTCACAAGGCAGTTTTATCATATCATGGATGCTGTCGTTGGCATGTGCTCTCTGAGTTATGGCAACTCTATGAATGAGATATCTCCAAAATGTCCTGTCCTCAACAACCCTGCTCAGTCCTTGCAAACCCAAGATTCTGGTTTTCCTCATGGAATAAATCCAACTTATGCTTGATTTTCCTCTTTCCCCACTGCTTTTCCCCTTTCCCAGCATCATTGCCTTTTCCAGAGAGTCTTGCCTTCTCATAATGTCCCCAAAGTGGGACAGTCTCAGCTTCATCACTTTTGCTTCCGAGACACTTCAGGTTTGATCAGTTCTAGGACCCACTTGTTGGTCTTTCTGGCAGTCCAAAAGAGCCACATAACTGACCACTTGTTTTCTCTGGGTCCTCTCTCTTCTGATCTTTAGTTCAGCTTTTTCTGGCTAGTACAGATTTCTAGCTGTAGGCATATTTCTTATATCAAGATTTCTGTTTACCAACAACTATATCAGCTTGACATGTTGGAATGCATCAAAGGCTTTGTTCTCTAGGCAATAAAGCAAACATTTATATTGATTATGAAGTTACAGCATCTTTTTCCAAGTGTAAATTCAAAAATAATTCTTCTGTTGTTCCAGAACCAGTTCTAAATCCAGCTTTTGTGTTTCTTGTCCCTTCTTCTAAATGATGTCATGTATTAGTTTAAAGACAACCTTAAGCAAATGGGCCATTAAGCTTACCATTCTATAAAAATTAATCATGTTATGGTATCAAGTCAATTTTGATTTATGGTGAGTGACCTTTCCAGTCTTTTCTAGGTAAAGATTATACAGAAGTGGTTTGCCATTCCCTTCTTCTGGGAAGTGCCTGGAAACTGTGCAGCCTTACCCACCACTATACAGGCTGGCCCTTCTTGAATGCACAGTGGGGAACTGAACTCCTAACTTCTGGCTCCATGGTCAGATACTAATCCAGATGCTAAACCACTGAGCTATAATTGGTATAAATGTTTGCATTTGTATTTTCAGGTCATATAATAAAAATCTGTTTTGCAGATTTGATTTTGAAAACCCACTAGGACACATCTAGATTCACTAATTCAATGAAAAGATCCATTGATGTTCTCGTCTATCAGCTTTTTTACTTTTGTAAAAACATCACTAGGTGCAAGAGACTTGCTTCTAACTATCTAATACAGGGGTGCCCGGAGATTGGCCCCGGACCCTGACACCAATTCATCTGGCCCGTGAAGCTCTCATCGCTCCTGGAAGTGGAAGTAAAACATGCCCGTACAAGAAGTGCTGAGGGCTTCGTGGGCCGGATGAATTGGCGTCAGGGGTCAGATCCGCCCCCCCCCCCCGGGCCACAGTGACCAGCTCCCTGAACCACATGACTGGCTTGTGGCCCGAAAAGTTTGGGCAGCCCTGATCTAGTAAAATGACAAGAATAAGTTATTTCATGAAGTCGTTCCGTGTCAATTCTTGTGTGGGCATTGCAGAAATTAGAGTAGGAAGACTAAATTTTTCCTCACAAAATGTTGCAGCTACAAGATGTGTAGGTAGAGGACTGTGGTTCACAGTAATTTCTAATTTTGTTGGCAGGAAACCTGTATTTAAGTCACACAAGTCCATAAACTCTGGTGCCTCATCATTGCACAGAGATGACTCCAGACTCTTGAAGGCAGTGGAGCACAAGAGCTGGCAGGTTTTACCACACTGTTAAAATGTAAAGTTTACTGTCAGTGGTGGATTGCCTATCTGTTGTCCAAGTGCCTGTCCACCTGTGTATGTAGAGATTCATCTGCAGAAAGTTTATAGCTGGTGATAAATTGACCACGGTAACTAGGAACACAATAGCAATCAGAAATAGTTGTGATCAGCACTGATGGAGGTCTAAACACCATTGGACTCTCGGCTTTTCAATAGTTTTAAGTTATAATTACCTGTGGAACAAGCCAAAACATGATTATCTACAGGGTAGCCTATAAGTCCCTACTTGTCCATATGTATTATAATTTTTCCCTTTCCCCCAGAGAAATATGGCCGGTTTAAGCCCATTTACATTTTAAGAGCATATTGTGAAAAGTACGTGGGAACAGGAGCACAAGAATATTGGTGACACCCTGGATATAATAAGTGGCAAATTTCGAGAATGATTCAATAGGGACTTACAGGCAACCCTGTATAGAACAAGCTATAACATTGGGTTTTGCTTTTTAAAAATTCAGGTGTGAAGCTTCCTCCAACCTGATTTTTCTCTCTTTCTTGACTTTTCTTCTCATCTTACCTGTTCTTTTATCTCTACAGTCTGACAGTCTCTTGACCTTGACATTCTTGTTGGAACTTGCAGTGCCTGATGCTTCTTATTCTGTCTAAGTACCTGATTTCAAACTAGGATCCTATGTTGTTGTTTTTTCTTTCCATCTTTATCATGGCCTCTGGTTGTTTCACTAGATGATATCTTAGAAATGAGACTACTGTATTTAGGAATCAGTGAAGGGAAAAGAGTGATGGGGAACAGCTGCAGCAGGAGCAAGGATGGTTTCCTACTCACTGAAAGAAGATCATCGAATCTTGTGGTAGTAAATCTTTCCTCTCTCTTCATGCAAATAAGCAGAATACTTATTTCATTCCTTTGCACACAAGTGGTAAAGTCTATATCACAAGGACCAATATGGTCATGACTCTGTAGCTGCTGAACAAGCTCTTCCTTCATTGGATTATTTTGATTTTCCCCCTCACTTTAGGACTTTTTCTAAAAATGTTTTAAATATTTCTGTAACTTAAGTTGTTGCCCCCGAGACAGCTGATACTACTTTATGGCATGGAGTGCTGCAGCTTAGACTAAGTAAGTGACAATCAGAGTACCGAGTTCATTACTTTTGTATGAGGTTTCATTGGATAGATATATATCTACAGTTTTTAGCTTTTCTTTCTTTCTTAAGGTAAGCAGTTCATGTGATATATCTGAAGCAGTATATGGCAGATGATTTGAATCACCACTGATAAGTTAGTGATATGAACCTTGTAATACACAACTTTCAGAAATATAATGACTCATCAAGGAATCTGGTCTACTAACAGGATTGTCCTTTCTCTTTCATTCAGGACTATATTCTTGACTTTCTCAGTCGACTGGCCCTTCTTGTTGCTGTCCCAGATATCCTCCAAAAACATGAAAATTGCAGTATGTGAAAAATTGACCAGAAAATGAACACATGTAAATACTGTAGCAAATACAACCCATTCTATAATCTCCCCCCATGCTGACAGATACCTCTATGAAGTTTGGTTTATAAATACAGTAGTTGACTAATGTAGACACTTAAGGTTGTGCATTGCATTCCTTAAATTCCATATAATGCCTGCAAGGAATTCTTATCATATCCTGTTGTACAAAGGTCCTGCATTTCCTGAAGTCTTTTAGTTTCCTCTATATGTGGAGCTGGAAGGACATCTGATATTTGATGCAGAGCAAAAACCTAGGAGGAGGAGGAAGAAGAAGAAAAAGAAGAAAGTTCTTAGAAATGACAATCAAGAAGAAGGCATTTGACAATTTCTTCACATTCACTGATCTCTTCCATGACCCTATACACAGCTTATGTCCATGAAAAGGAAGAGGCTTCCATGGGAATACCTGTCAGCGGTAATGAGGTCACAGATGGCTGAGAACTGGGCACATTTTGACAGTTTAAGGAACCCATATGTAATCCTGACCTGGTGCTTTGTTTCTCAAGCAAAACAAGAAGGTATTCTTGTTCATGTGGTCTAAATGAGAAACCAACTTTCATGAGATGGTGTCTGTATCCTTTTCTAAGCATTTCGTATCTGTGAGATGGATCCAGCTACTCTGCACCCTCTTATGCTGGAATGTGAGTTTATAGAAATGTGAGTTCAAACCTTACACCATCTGGAGAGCCTGTTCACCTCATTTAATTGTGTTTATGTTTTAACATATTCTAAAAGAAATCCCTTGTTAGTGTATCACAGCAAAAACAACAACTAATATGATCCTAAACTATCCAGTTCATTTAACAGAATAATATGATCTTAAACTATCCAGTTTAACAATGGCAGGTGGCAGAGAGGCTCCAATCCAGATCTATTTTTTTGTTAGTTAGCCTATAGCTCAGCAGTGCATTTGAAAGTACTGTACAGGTGATCCACTCCCAAACACCCCAGATCCATTCTATGTTAGATCTACCAGCCATTCAGCTTCAATCTATATCATTTCGTAGGAGGCATAATTTTTAAAAAGCCAACTGGGAAATGTTTACAGCAGTGGTAGATGCAGCTGTGCTTCAGATGAAAGTCATTGCTGTACTGAAACCAGGCAAAGAACCAAAAACTCTAGGCACATCTCCCTACTATGCCACCTATATAAAGTGTTTGCATGAATTATATTAAATCATCTAGCAGCCCCTAGAAGTGAACTTCTTCTAATTCCAGAACAGGCAGGATTTAGATCTGGCAAGAACAGTACAGCTCAAATGTTAAAACTAATCCAGCACATGGAAGACAGTTTTGAAACACATAAAATAACTGGAGCAGCATGTGTCGACCTTATAGCAGCATATGGTACTGTCCACCATCAATTGCTGCTCAAAAGGCTGTACTTCCCTACTAAAAATTATGAACTAACAGAAATAGTTGCTGTTATGTTTCAAAACAAAAGATTCTTTGTCCAATATCAAGAGAGGCACATATGCTGAAGAAATCAAAGGAACAGTCTCCCACAGGGTAATGTCCGGGCATCATTACTTTTTAACATTTACACAAATGATTAAATGACATTCCCATCTGTCTGGAGTTTCATCTATGCTGGTGATCCTGCCTTGACAGTTCTAGAGGAAGACTTTGAGTCTACTGAACACCACTTGACCTCAGCTTTAGAAGATTTTTCCTTATAAAAACAACCAGCTGAAACCAAAACTTTTAAAAATACAGTACAGATTTGTACCTTCCACTTAAAGAAAAAAGAATCAGAAAAGAAATTAATTTAGTTGGGAAGGCAAGGTTTTGGAAAATTGCCCTTTCCTCAAGCATTTGAGTGTCACTCTAGATTGAAACCTGACCTACAAAAACACTGTCTAAACACCAAACAAAAAGTTGCTGCTAGCAGTTACTTACTTAGAAACATGCCTAGGTCAGTATGGGATACACATTTACAATAAAATAAAATAAAAATAGCTCTGTTCCTGTGTTATTCCTTAGCAAAATATGTTGCGGCCATATGGTATAAATTAGCACATGCCAAATAAGTTGATGCAGCTCTTAATGAATCATGCAGGATTATTACTGATTGCCTTCAACCACCCATATAGAAAAAGTATTATTTGGCTGGCATTACTTTCAGAGGTGGTAGCAAATCATGAACAAAATAGGGCAATACAGTACCAAACCCATCAATTTCACGGACACCAGTCCCCTAGATTAGAGCTAAAAGCCAGGAAGAGTTTTCTGCGCATCTCTCTAAATATTAAATCTAGAGACGAGGCTAGACTGATGGAGAGCAAAAACAATACATCTTGTTGAATGGATGAATGCCAAAGAGCCTCTCCCATCAGGATAAGATTCTGACTAGACCATCTAGAAGTCACTTAATAGACCAAAGGAAAATAGGAAGATCAAAGAACAGTCAAGTAAAATGGGGCTGCTTAGACATAGTACAAATTTTCTGTGAATGTGGAGAAATTAAATCAATACAGCATTGATGTGCATGCAATTTATGTCCTACCAATTGTATAAAAAAGCCAAGATAATGCTACGGAATTAGATTGCTTCTGGTCCATAACAGTCCAATTATATTAATATTTTTATTTGTTTGAATTTTATTTATTTTTGTATATGCTCACAATTTCTCAATTGCATAACAGTCTGGCATGGATACAGTAAGGTGGTAAAAATTGTATGTTCTCATGTTTGGCCTAACACCAGGCAAATACTCATTTCATACTGAGTTTTGAGATTGACTCTAAGAAAGAAAAGAAAGAAATGAGATGGATGTGGAGGAAAGCCACATGAACCAAAAGTGAAACAAAGGCTTTACACGAACCCTGGCAAAACCACACCCAAGTTCTGTGCTTCCCACCATTCTATGTGTAATGAGGGACTAATAAGGAAGATGTCTCTAAAATCCATCAAGTTGTAAAATTTAAAAGCATTTTGTGGCTTTTAAAGGAACTGGAGCTGATCCTTGGTTCTCTCTGAAGTTTTTGTGAGCTGACAAGGCAGAGAATATGGCCGTCACAGCTGGCAACACTGACCCATATGTTATTTTATTTTGCTCTTTGCAAAAAAGAAAGTTGTACAGATCCTAAACGAATCAGTTAAGAGCTATATGATCCTATCAAATTCTTTTTCCATAAATGCTTCTCCTCCAGTTAGTAAGTGCAACATGCTCCAGGAAATTCGAGGGAATGTCTGGCTCCGAACAAAGAGCTGAAATTTCAGTTAAGCAATTAAAGATTTGCTCTGTTATTTCCATAGGCAGCTTCTAAAACAGGCATGTGTGCTTAAGACTACAGGATACATACAAATGTAGAAGGAGAAGGTGATACCTTTTTTGGATCACTAAATAAAATACATACAGAATTCCTATTTGAAAATATCTCTCAGACAGAGGATGGTATTGTCTATTTGGATATTTATATAGACCTCCCAGAATGCATAATAATACTGTTCCTAAAGGCTGGCTCCACATTCATTTTGTAGT
The DNA here is from genome assembly GCA_030440675.1 of Furcifer pardalis. Lineage (NCBI taxonomy): Eukaryota > Metazoa > Chordata > Lepidosauria > Squamata > Chamaeleonidae > Furcifer > Furcifer pardalis. The sequence continues at coordinate 61,690,882 of CP126893.1, read as the reverse complement.
GACAGAAATAGAAAACACATGGAGGAAGGAGCGGGTCTTTTTTTTTAATCAATCATCCTTCCTGATTAATAGTTTCTTCCAGTTAGAAAAAGGTCTATTCACAGAGCCAACTCCACTGTATAGCAGAGGGAGGGAGTGACCTCTGATAACAGATTGGTGAGCAGTCAAAAATGGGCACAAATAGTTGTATAGTTGATGGCTATTATATTTTTACCACGGGGTGGGCAAAGCGGCTTTAAGCCAAAATAACATGTCTGGTTTGGGCAATTTGTTATTCTGCTTTAACCTATGGAATGACTTGGGACGGCCTAGTCAGGCATTCATTGTTCTCATTATCACAAAGAAGAGGAAGAAGATTAGGGCCTTTCTCGTCTCCATCCTCCCACCCCCTCGTTGCCTTGCTCTGCCATCTTTCATGTGTTATATGGAAAAGATCAGAAACTGAACACCTGCTCGGCACATGTAGGAATTCAGTCTGCCTGCCTTAGAATCTCTGTCCCTCAAATTAGTTTCAAATTGTAGAGGGAGCCAACACAACAGCAGCCAGCCAGCCAGCCTGTTGCAGACCTTCTGTGTCTAACACATGGCAAAATGTGGGGATCTGTGCCATGAGAGTCTTCCTATCATGTGAGTCTTACTGTAAGGATGAAACAACTGGAGAGTGACTACACAGACCTTTGCTCTAGGCTAGGGGATCTCTACCTACAGCCCATGGTGCTAAATAATTCAGCCCCCGCCCTTGCTCCAGCCGCTGACAGTAGGATCATTTATGACACCTTTAAACAGCAGAGGGACACCAGTCCCACTCCCTCAACTGTTTGAGAGAGCGTGACCCAGCCCCTGTTCTCTGCCACTATTGACCACACCCTTGCCCACTCCTATCAGTGGCATTCATATTCTTTCACTTTTTTCATGTTCAGCAAGTGAAAGAGTGCTGAACCGATGTGAAAGAATAGTGCTGTAACCATTTAGAGTTATAACACTAAGTTTTAGTGATACAGCACTAAACTAGCAGGAAAAGATATTTTTAAGAATGCAATTTACACAGTGCATTGTGATTGCTATCTTTTCTGGGAAAGCTAAGGCAGGCAAAAAGAGTAGGATTTGCTCCCACACAACATCCCACTCTATCTATTATCAGTGATGTCATCTGAACGTGTCCAGAAATGACTACAAAGGACTGATGCAGGTAACCACAGAAGACAAAATAATGCAACTGGAAATACACAAACAAAAGATCAGCTCTACTCGTGATTAGCAGTAATATTGTGTAGTCAATAACAAAAGTTGTGAGAAACATCATCAAACAATGAGAAACACAGTAGAAACAGTAGAATAAACACTTATCTATCATATCAAAGAATAAACAAAAAAAGAGAAGACAAAGCACATTGTGGCACCTTAAAAACTAACTAAAGGTAAGGTCACCCTTGCTCGAAAGCCAGTCATATTCGACTCTAGGGTTCAGTACTCATCTCTGTTTCATAGCTGAAGAGTCAGTGCTGTCTGCTTCTGCAGATATTTCTGTGGTCATTTGGCAGGCCTGACTAGACAATGGAGTGCACGGAACGCTGTTAACTTTCCCACCAAAGTGGTCCCTATTTATCTACTTGCTATTTCTTGCTTTTGAACGCGCTTGTCAGGAGCTGGGACAAAGTGAGCAGCCTCTGGATATCAGAGTTAGCAGGCACCTTGTATAAACTTTTTCTTTCGATTAGTGATGGGTGAGCACCTTTTGATGATGTGTGAATGGTCACCTAAGTGGTAAGTGCCTCAAATTTAGTTAAGTCTGGAGTATACCAAGCTCTCACGAAATTCACATATAGTATAGTACACAGAGGAACTCTACAAAAAGGACCTCAACACCCCTGATAATCACAATGAAGAGAACATTGAACATGAGCCAGACATCCTAGAGAGTGAAGTCAGAAAGGCCCTAATAAGCACTGCAAACAACAAAGCCAGTGGAGTTGATGGTATCCAAGTTGAACTTTTCAAAGCCCTACAAGATGATGGAATCAAATTACTACATTCTATATGCCAACAGATTTGGAAAACACAACAATGGCCACAGGATTGGAAAAGATCAGTATACGTTCCAATCCCCAAAAAGGGTAATGCCAAAGAATGTTCAAATTATCGAACAATTCCGCTCATCCCACACGCTAGCAAGGTGATGCTCAAGATAATACAGGATAGACTGCAACAGCATGTGGAGACAGAATTACCAGAAGTGCAGGCGGGGTTCAGAAGAGGCAGGGGGACTAGAGATCACATGGCCAACATAAGATGGATCATGGAAAAAACAAAGGAATATCAGAAACAAGTCTACTTCTGTTTCATTGATTACACTAAGGCTTTTGACTCTGTCGACCGCAACAAAATGTGGCAAGTAATTAAAGAGATGGGAATACCAGAACACCTTATATGCCTCATGAGAAATCTGTACATGAATCAAGAAGCAACAGTTAGGACAGAAAATGGAATGACGGAGTGGTTTGGAATAGGAAAAGGAGTAAGACAAGGCTGCATTTTGTCACCCTGCTTATTCAACTTATACACAGAACACATAATGCGCAATGCAGGGATGGAGGAATCACAATTTGGGATCAAAATTGCTGGGAGAAACATCAGCAATTTGAGATGTGTAGATGATACCACCCTAATGGCAGAAAGTGAGGAGGACCTAAAGAAGCTCCTGATTAGGTTGAAAGAAGAAAGTGAAAAAGCTGGCTTGAGACTCGATATCAAGAAAACCAAGATAATGGCAACAGGCCCTATCAGTCCCTGGAAAATAGATGGGGAAGAAGTAGAAGCAGTGACAGATTTTACTTTCTTAGGATCTAAGCTCACTGCAGATGGTGATTGCAGCCACGAAATAAAAAGGCGACTGATTCTTGGGAGGCAAGCTATGAGAAACCTGGGGAGCATAGTGAAAAGTAGAGACATCACATTGCAAACAAAGATTCGCATAGTCAAAGCAATGGTATTCCCTGTGGCAATGTATGGTTGTGAGAGCTGGACCATTAGGAAAGCTGAGCGCAGAAGAATAGACGCCTTTGAGATGTGGTGTTGGAGGAGAGTTTTGAGAGTCCCCTGGACAGTGAGGAGAACAAATAGGTTAATCTTAGAAGAAATCAACCCTGACTGCTCCTTAGAAGGTCAAATGATAAAGATGAAGCTAAAGTACTTTGGACATCAAATGAGAAGAGAGGATTCACTTGAGAAAGCCTTGATGCTGGCAAAGGTAGAGGGCAAAAGAAGAAGGGGGCAGCCAAAAATGAGATGGCTAGATGGTATTGTGGACACAATGGGCACAAAGCTGAGTGAGTTAAGGGGGATGGTGGAGGACAGGAGTGCTTGGCGGACAGTGGTCCATGGGGTCGCAGAGGGTCGGAATTGACTGTGGGACTGAACAACAATAGAGGGAAGACAGAAGACAAAATGGCAACATGAGAGAAATTTTAAAAGCTGAGAGGATTCTCATAATCTTTGACAAATGACAATCTGCCTGGCATTGAATGTATACAAATAAACATCCATATGAAGAATGAACATCTGTTAGCAGTTCAGGATTTTGTGGAATGGAAGAACTAGAACAATAAAACCTGAAGACTTGCAAAAGCACAATTACACAATTGTCTCCCTAGAGAGGTTTGGTTGGTTGCTGGTTTTTAAGTGGGTGGCAAAAGCATTTTTATTTCCCTCCACTTTTAATGTGCCCTGTGTTCTGATTCCTCCTGATTATTCTTATATTATTTTTCATTGACCCAATTTGATGCTCTCTTTTTTGCTATCTCAGCTGCTTTTATGTGATACTGTTTCTATGTACAAGTTTTAGTGTAACTGATTAGTTCTCTCTCTCTTGGTAGTTTTAAAAGAGTGTTTAAATTGTACTTTCAAGAGCCTAGTTTTTAGGTGGATATTTATTTCAGAATTTCTCCACAAGTAAAAAATATTGATAATCATGAATTTATATTTGTGTTAATAAATATTGCTCTTTCTGCTTTACTATTTTTAGTACAGTATGTCACTGTTCTTTTCAATACACAGTTTAGCTATGTATGGGCTGCAAAATAATGTTACCAGATATAATATTTTTTTTCTGCAGTGCTGATAATCTTCCAACCAGCAGCAACAACAAACAGATTGGGCCATGGGGGGAAAAATCAATGATTTTAGATATGGTCTAAATTATATTTGCTCCCTACCCCAGGAGCTCCTATTGTCTTGGATGATAAATCTTACTGTCACCTTTGCCCTAAACACACACCAAGTGTGATAATTAAGAAGTCTCAAATTGGCTAGCCATCCCTGATATTTTTATTTTTTAAATCATGAAACTAACAATAATAACAACCACAATAACAACAATATTAAAAAATATACACTTACACAATCAAATATGTGCATCCACTACCAAATGGACATTATAAACCTTCAATTTATTATAAATATACTGTATAACATTAGTTTTATATATTTCTCACCTCTTTCCCCAAAGTTGTGTACTCTTGTCCTGGTCTTGCTCCTTTCGCTTTAACTAGGTGCCATCCCTGATTTTCGCAGGGAAGAAAGATGTTATTATAAATATACAGGACATAGCTCATGACAAGCAAGAAGAGAAAATATAGAAAAAGCCAAACAAGTTAATTATACAAATTTCTGAGTCAAAGAGATTCAATCTTGTTGTTTGTGCTGTAGATTGAAATTACACTGACCCTTAGTTAAATATAAGCTTGGATGTCTAGGTAAAGGTAAAGGTTTCCCTTGCTCAAAAGCCAGTCATATCCGACTCTAGGGTTCAGTGCTCACTTCTGTTTCAAAGCCAAAGAGCCAGCTCTGTCTGCTTCTACAGACCTTTCTGTGGTCATGTGGCATGCATGACTAGACACTGGAGCGCATGGAATGCTGTTTATCTTCCTGCAAGACCATTTCATGTGGCCCACCACCACCTCTGCCACACCCGGAAATCCCATGTGTGGCAGGCAGGGCAAAATGGCATTCCAGCACCTGAAGCTTTCTGAGGGAATATGACCCCGCCCTCGGCTTGAAAAGGTCAAGATCCCTTGCTTTAAAGAATGTGCTACTGTGCAGGACACCATGGAAGTGTGATACTATACTCTTGCTCTCTCTGTCTCTCCTTCCCCCTCTCTTTCTTCCCCACTTCCTCTTACCATTCAATATTTGCATGTTGAAATTAATTTAGTCTTAGGATGTCACAACAGGACTTGTTGGTTTGTTTGTTTTATGGGTAATCAAGACATAATACAGTATATACACGACAAGGAAAGTATAAAGTCTGTAATAAGGGAATGAGTTGAATCACATAGGGTTTTTTTCTGGCAAAAACTACTTGAATACAACATTCTGCAGAATAATATACTGTACAGAAAAGTCCTTCTCCGTCTTGCCTTGTCTCTCTCCCTCCTCCCAAAATGTTAGAACCACAGTTTTGCAACAAGTCCACTGAAATAAGAAAACAACAACACAAAAGCAGCATTGCTGAGATGATTCTGACACATTTATTTATTTATTTATTTATTCACATTTATACCTCACCTTTTTGGTGCAAGCACCACTCAGGGTGGCTTACTGTGTGTGTGTGTGTGTGTGTGTGTGTGTGTGTGTGTGTGTGTGTGTGTGTGTGTGTGTGTGTGTGTGTGTGTGTGTAGGTTGTGTGTGGGTTGTGTGTGGGTTGTGTGTGGGTTGTGTGTGTGTGTGTGTGTGTGTGTGTGTGTGTCTTCGCTGTATACTTTTTATCAGTTACTGTATCTTGATATGGCTTTACCAGATATGATAACATTGTAGTAGCCTCTGTTGTTGGGTGGGGACATTTGGAATCCCCAGTAATAGAAATTGCTCTAAAAGTAACTTGCTAGTAGTTTAAAAAGAATGCCTTCCCTTGTTCTTGATTGTGATGAGGGTATTAATTTCACAAGAAAAAAGGACTAAGACGGGGAGGGGAAATGAGCTGTGGATGTTGTTTGTTGTTGTTCAGTCGCACAGTCGATTCCGACCCTCCGCTACCCCATGGACCACCACCCGCCAGGCACTTCTGTCCTCCACCATCCCCCTCAGCCCACCCAGCTCTGCCCCCACTGCATCTACAATACCATCTAGCCATCTCATCTTTGGCCACCCCCTTTTTCTTTTGCCCTCCACCTTTCCCAGCATCAAGGCCTGCTCAAGTGAATCCTCTCTTCTCATTTGATGTCCAAAGTACCTCAGTTTCATCTTTACAATTTGACCTTCTAGGGAGCAATCAGGTTTGATTTCTTCTAAGATTGACCTATTTGTTCTCCTTGCTGTCCAGGGGACACTCAAAACTCTCCTCAAACACCACATCTCAAAGGCATCTATTCTTCTGCGCTCAGCTTTCCTAATGGTCCAGCTCTCACAGCCATACATTGCCACTGGGAACACCATTGCTTTGACTATACGAATTTTTGTTTGCAATGAGATGTCTCTACTTTTCACTATGCTTCCCAGATTTCTCATCGCTTGCCTCCCAAGAATCAGTCGCCTTTTTATTTCATGGCTGCAATCCCCATCTGCAGTGAGCTTTGATCCCAAGAAAGTAAAATCTGTCACTGCCTCTACTTCTTCCCCATCTATTTTCCAGGGACTGATAGGGCCTGTTGCCATTATCTTGGCTTTCTTGATATTGAGTCTCAAGCCAGCCTTTTCACTTTCTTCTTTCAACCTAATCAGGAGCTTCTTTAGGTCCTCTTCACTTTCTGCCATTAGGGTGGTATCATCTGCATATCTCAAATTGTTGATGTTTCTCCCAGCAATTTTGATCCCAAATTGTGATTCCTCCATCCCTGCATTGCGCATTATGTGCTCTGTGTATAATTGGTTAGTTTTTAAAGTGCCCCACATTTTTGTGCCTAATTCCCCCTCCTATCCATTTTCCTTTAACTTTGCTGACAGACCATATATTTGTTAATTAAATCTTTATTTATTCAAGCGATTTATTCTTTCCCAATATGTTTTTAGGGCTGGATAAAAAGAACTCAATTTGCAAGTGCTTAATTTACTGCACCTCTGTGGTAGGAAAGCCATGACAGGAGAAACATGCTTTCCTGGAAAAAAGCACTCATAAAACCAAGGTTTTGCCAAGTAGGCACAAAATGGTCCCTGCCCATTATATGGCAGACTTTCAGCAAACCCCCACCCTCCACATAGTGTGCCTTTCCTCATACTTAGGAGGTCTGGCTCCTGACAGGGTAACTTTATTGTATGCTAGTGGACCGCTGTGGTAGGGCCTTGAGGTAATACTAACATCAACAAACATCCAAAGGGTCGTTTATTGGGAGTTCGTTGTCCCTGTGGGAGAATTAAGAGTTTCCCTGTCTCCACAGGCTTGCAAGAGTCTTTGAACAGCTTCTCCCTTTATCAAGAAAACATCAGCTCAGAAGAGCGGATATCTCTGGTGTTGGCAGTTATCCAAGCACATGTGTATAATCACTCAGGCTCCAGAGAGCCTGAGCAAGCAGCAGCTCCAGAAGTTTCCTTAACATGCAGCAATACTAAAATGTCTATTGGCCAAGCAAGGTACTGGGTGCTCGCCAATGATATGCAGATCACGTTACTTCAGTTTCAAGAATTTGATCTGGAATCTTCTGGTCTTCATATGCCAGTGGCTACAATTGATACAGGCAGGAGCAGTGGTGGGCTCCAAAAAATTTTACTACCACACTGTGGGCGAGGTATGGTGGTCGTGGCCGGGGGAAAAGCCCTGTGTTGCACCCAAATTAGGACTACTTTATTTCAAAACTTGAATATTCTGGGGCCAGCCAGAATTTCTGCTACTGGTGTGAACTTGCTGATACCCACCACTGGGCAGGAGATGATGTCATATACCAGGAGTTCTCAACCTTTATAAGCCAAGGGCCAGGTCACGCTCCCTCAGACAGCTTCCGGGGATGGATGACAATTTTAACCTTCCTCCACCACATGGCACCTCCTGGTGTGGTGGAGGCAATTGGGGGGGCACATGAAATGGGGTATTGTGGCCTGCATTCGTCCTGTGGGCCACAGGTAAAGAATCCCTGTTATATACAGTAGCAAGCTGGCACCTTTCAGACACTGAGCTAGGCACCACAAATCTTGGCAAAAATCTGTGAATTGGTACACACATGCCTTTCACCTGAAATAACCAGAGTGACACGGTGGCCTCCCAGAAGGGTCTGCAGGCAGGCAATCCTAATGTGCTTAGTCTCCTAACTTTGTGAGTGAGAGATCATTGCATGGATATCAATAACCACCTGTGTTTTGCCTGGAGTACCCAGATCATAATTTATGTCCAGGTGGATGGCCAGGAATGCTTCTCCAACTACATGAAGACCGAGCATCACTGCTTGGCTGAGAGCATGGACTTGGTCAGGGCTGGTTGCTTCCCTCCATTATGCCACTATGCCTCAGCCCTGAAGGGGGATTTGATCTGAACCCAGGTCTTCCTGTCTGGTCCTGATCTAACACTCTATCTATCATATTGTGCTTTATAGTATAACATCTGTTCCTTGGCTAGTATGAGGAAGAAGAGGCACTGGAGGAGGCTCACCTCCCTTCTCCTCGCAAGAAAATCTTAGGGATCATATTTAATGTTGAATTGAATATTTTGGACCCTAAAGTCTGATGCATTTAACTTTTCACACATCCTGCTACTCCTGAGTACTTAGAAGAATATAAAAGGAGCTGTGCAAGATCAGAATGGGTGCAGGTCTCAGGAGATTAGTTCAAGACTTCTTCTTCCATACACAGAATTTATATTGCACCTTGGCTCTTTGATCAAATAGGGGGCCCTCAGGACCATTCATGTGGCTTGTTATTTTTCAGGTCTTATTTCAATCTGGAGAACAGTAGCTGAGCATTTCTGTTGAATTGTGAAAGTGAAGGTGACATCTTCACACCTGTAGCTGTTCTATCAAACACAGATGTATCATGTGGTTTTCTAACACCTTGTTCTTGCAATTTCAGTAGAAAACAAAACAGCTGGAGGTGAAGCAGGCGGTTGTATAAGGAGGGCCTTTCTCTGGTTCCAAGTGATACTGATATCACCAGGGAGTGATTAGATGCCAGATGTTTCCAAATGAGCATAGTTATTAGCTACTATATCCCCCAATCAAGTAAGATTTGTTGTGGATGGTCCATATCTTCATATGCTGAGAGATAACCCCCTTTCAAATATTAATTTGCTTTTATTATTATAGTAACTTCCTGTTAATCCACCATGATATGGACCCATCCAGGCATTTATGAGATGTTATTTTGTTGTGCAGTTTAATTCCATTCCCTTTCCAAACTCTTTTTTTCCTTCTCATTAGAATGGTGTTACATATTTTCATGGTTCTGGCATTATAATTACCTTCTTGAAAAAGGACCTTTGCTACAGCCTCAGCATTTATGTATGGAGAGAAGTCCAAGTGACTTTTAGCATTTGGTTTACTGCTTACAATGATATAGGCACTGTTTGAAAAAGACTTGAACTTGCTTATTAGACAGCTCAGTCATAGTCCTCATGCAGAAGAGAAGCTTAGGGTCGCTTTGAATGTTAGGGCATTGTCATTAAGGTAGTGAACTATTATTTCCACATTTGATAGGCAGTGTCTCTCTGCAACATCCATTGGGAAATATGTAGATCTCCTATCTATGCTGTGGCCAAATGCACATCTGCTCAATGTAACAACAAGCTCAATTAGCTTTGGGGAATCCCACTGTGTATCTCTGGAGTAGCCAAGTCCTTGCTATGACATGTCTAGTGTGGCAAGTCAATGACCTTGGCAACAGGGAAACCCTTTTTTCTAGTTGCACAGCAGAATCATAACATACCAGATACCATCTCAGTGTAGAGTTCCCACCATTTATTATTTTATTTTATTTATTTATTAAAATTTGATACCCCGCCCCAATCGGGAGGACCCGACTCTGAGCGGCTTACATCCTAATAAAAGCAAAACAAAACCTAAACACTCAATCAAAAACGTCAAAATTAAAAATCATCAGAAATTTAAAAACAAAACAGAAACTACACCCCAGTATTCCCCCAATCCAACTCAGGAAGGCAGTCCTTATATAAGCCACTTGGTATGGGAACCCACGTTCCCGGGTCCCCAAACCTGACCTGCCAGCCAGGTTTTCACACCCTTCCAGAAGGGTAAGAGCTCTGTCTGAAGGCGCAGTTCGGTGGGCAGGAGGTTCCAGAGGGTCGGGGCGGATACGGAGAAGGCTCTCCTCCTAGTACTGGCGAGGTGCGCCTCTCTCGCCGAAGGGACAGCAAGGGAGCCTCTCCGATCCGCCCTGGTGGGCCGGACAGATGTTCTTGGGGTGATGTGGTCTCTTAGGTATCCTGGCCCACTACCATATAGGGCTTTAAAGGTAATAACCAGCACCTTGAATTGCACCCGGAGACATACTGGCAACCAGTGCAGCTCCCGGAGCAGCGGCGAAGCACGAGCATAGCGCCCACACCCCACCACTACCCGGGCCGCCGCATTCTGGACCAGCTGGAGTCTCCGGATGGTCATCAGGGGCAGCCCCATGTAGAGCGTATTACAATAATCAAGTCTGGAGGTGACCAACGCATGTGTGACCATAAGCAGGGCATCCTGGTCTAGGAGTGGGCGTAACTGGCGTATTACACGAAGTTGTGCATACCCAATTATCTTAAACTTTATTTTCTGTTAATTTTTATGGCAGACATCTTTCAGTACTGTACTTTGAAAATTCCATCTTCTAATGGTGAGCTGACAGTAATGTATAGGTTGACCCTTGTTGGACCTGTTTTGGATATAATCCTGCCAACAATCACCATTTGAGTACATTGTTTACAAAAGTGCTATTACTTGCTGGGAAGGAAATAATCAAATACAGTGGTACCTCAAGTTACGAGCACCTCAAGTAATGTAATTTTTGAGTTACAAAAGGAAATCAATTGAAAATAATGCATCAGGTTATGGATTTAAATCGCAAAACATTCATAACTTAAAATGCAGTTTCCTATAGGAATACATTGAAAACTAATTAATCCGTTTTGGAGGTCAGGACGTTTTCCCCCAATGCATTCCTGTGGGAAACCACATTTTGATTTACGGATTTTTTGTAATACGAAACATCCCAAGGAATGCATTAATTTTATAACTCGAAGTACCACTGTATTGTAGTTCCTTCCCACAGCATTGGGACTAAAATATGTTTCAGTTTTTACCACAGACAGATAAAGTGTAGCACATTCACCCAGCTTTGACAGCAGGGAGTATATATACCAGCAAGGGAGGGCACTGCATGCCTTTAGAGAAGAAAGGCTAGATTCTGCAAAGGTAAACATTTTGCAGTGGAGGGAAGAAGTTATTTTTTAAAATCCATCCTGACCTGTCTCAGCATAAGTTGCCAAACCATGAACCTGGCATTTCACTTGATGAAAGTGCTGTGTTTTTAACGGACTTGATTATGGTGCAGATCATTTGTTTTGAAACAGGCGCCAAACCAGCTGAAGCTGCTGTTGCTTTTGGGTGGGAAGCTGGGCTGTTTTTAGTTTTTGAAATGAACATTAATTGAATGTGATTGCAGAAATCTGGAAATCTATCCAAGAGATGTAGAAACAATTACTACCAAGAAAAATATAGGCAATAATATTTGACATTCATATGCCAACAGTGCAGTTGGCTGTCTTGAACACAGGAATGGCCTCATCTCTACCTAAGCAGTTTACAAGGTATGTGAAGGAGGTCAGAAGTCACAAGAGAAAACATGGGGTTATAGAGTAGTAAAGACAAAAGGCTATGTGGCTTTAGAGTGTAAAGACTGAGGGCTGTGTGGTAGTAGAACTCTAGAAATATAAAAGTTTGTGGTGGTCCAATAAATATTCTATTTACTTCCTCTTCTCTTCTTTTCCTTTCGTTGTGTCATATGCATAGCTGACTGAACTTGATGGAATGAAGTGAAGTGTCTGACCACAGCATAAGTATTTGTCTGTACCATCTTGCCCAATGGGGTATGTTTTATCACACATCAGATAAAGAAGTACATAAAAATGTGTTTTAAAATGGCCAAGCTTTGTATGCAAACTTCCTTAGTGTGTAAATTAAGCACATTAACTATTGCATTGTTTGGCAACAAGTTACTTTCTCAGAGTACAACTCTTAGACTCCATCAACCACCATGGGCATGTTCATCCTCTTGTAGTCCAAAAGGCAAACCTTCCCAAGCTCTGCATTAGTATTTAAGTCTCAGGTATGTTGCAGGAGAAAGCAAATCTCCCCTGAAATCTTGAAATCTCACCATGGCACTAGACGCGCAATGGTGTCAAAATCGAAAAGGCTTTCTTAAGGTCACAGCATCTACCCAGGAACTGGATAGCTGTTGATCAAACCATTGAGGTCCTCATTCTCCGTCAGTAAACAGGCTGAAAGGCAACACCATCCTTGCTTCTTACAAAACAATTGGGAGAAGGAGTAACTGGTTTCCTGTCCTCTGTCTCAGTTTCTACAAGAACTAAAGCTACAGTAATACTGTAGCTTTAGATCTTGTGGCTGAGATTCTGGCCAGTCTCACAGTCCAAACAAACCATGAAAAAGGTTCTTATTAGGGAAAACTTATTAACATTTAGAGCAGTACGACAGTGGAACCATATGCCCTAAGAGGTGGTGAGTGCTCCAACACTGGAAGCTTTCATGAGAGAATTGAACAAACATCTGTCATATCTGCTTTGATTTGGACTCCTGCATTGAGCAGGGGATTGGATTTGATGGCCGAAAAGGCTCCTTCCAACTCAGTGATTCTCTGATTCTATAAACACCTGATGTCATGTCTGCAGTCCAAACAAATAGAGCCAAACAGGCAACATGGCAACCCTACCTGTGTATCTTCTACAGCTGTGACCTCCTTTGTGGTAAGAAGGCTTTCTTTTCCCAACAGCCAAATATATAATAGGTTAAAATCCATATGCAATTTCTGCCAACCTGTTTGACTCCAGAATCCAAGTTTCCCACTATGGTCACCACAAAAGTTCTCTTTTGCCAAATCATACTTTGTATTTCCTGATTCTCTGCCAGAAATGAGAAATTTCCCTAACCTGACTTAATTTATTAAAAAGGATGCTTAGCAGTGCACTTAAAAAAAAAAAAGGGAAACAGAGAAAACTTGGTTCTGGTCTCACACAGTGCTTTTGATGTGATTAAAGGTGTTACCCCTGGCCTCTTGCCATCCCTATTTGGTGCTGTTAACCATTGAAGATGCAATTAACTGCAAAGTAAGTAACATAGGACAGGGTCAAAGAAGCCCTTTATGGCAGCAGTGCCTAAACTTTTTGGGCTGTGGGCTAGTCACGTGGTTCCTCAAAGCAGAAGTAAAATGTGCCTCGCAATCTGTTTTGCAACAGGATGCAATAGATTGTAGGCTGCCATTTTCTCTGCTCAAACCAGGGGTGTCCAAACTATGGCTCCTCATATGCAGCTCCTCATATTTGCACATGTTATGACCATGTGGGGATTGCTGAATACATGGTGTTCACATGGCAACCAGTCAGTGATGGGTTGTAACAGGTTTGCACCAGTTCGCCAGAACCGGTAGTAACTTTCCCCAGTGTCGCTGAGAACCGGCAGTGCCTTTTTTTTTTGGGAGGGGGGGACCCTCGGGGGCTTACCCAGTGATGGGCTGCTCCTGGTTCGGACCGGTTCAGCCAAACCGGTAGCAGCCATCTGGAGGGGATCGCCGGGGATGGGGTTGGTAAACCCCCGGGCAACCGGTTTGGTCGCCTCTTTGGCTGCCCTCTGAATCTGTCTTCCGGGCAGCCCAAAATGGCTGCTTGGAAGTGTGCATGCTTCAAAACTCCATTTGACGCATGCACACTGAAAAATAGAAGTACGCATCCATCAAATAGAGTTTTGACACATGCATACTTCTGAGCAGCCATTTTGGGCTGCCTGGAAAGGGTGTAGTCAGCGCCTGGAGGAGTAGCAGCAGTGGCAGTGGCCTTTCCTCGGCACACCAGGGAATTTTAATTTGTATTTTAATGTGTATTTTTATTTAATTTTTAATTTTTATATTATTTTTACTTTGGCTCCACCCACAACATCATGATGTCATGATGTTGGCTCTGCCCCAACACCATGACATCATGACATTGGCTCCGCCCATGATGTTGGCTCCATCCACGGTGTGGTAGTAAAAATTTTGACATCCGACCACTGCAGCCAGTACATATATGGACATACCTGCTGAAAGCTTGAATGGCACAATCAAAGAGAATATGGGTGGTCCATTTATGGGCAATTCCATCTCAGATTACATAGCAGTGCAGTAGATGTGCAGCAGAAAAGTTTGCCGGGGGTAATGACACCTTCTGGAGCTAAGAAGGGAATGCAGCACAAGAACCATGACTCATGAGCCTTCTTGTTGCACAAACCTTGGCAGCACAACTGCGGAACTTGGAAAGATGATTCTCAACTTGCCTTCAGGGTTTGGTCATGAAACCGTAGAGAATGGGATGTTGATTATCTGGCAATCCTGGCAGTAATAGTTTGATGTTACTGTTGCATATGGTACCTGTATTCAGTTACATTGTTTAATAATATTCCAGATCAGCCTTGTACAATCTGGAGGATTTAAAATGTTTTGGACTTTAGTTCTCATGATCTCACACCATTGAATTTATTACTGGGTCTGATCGGGTACACAAAAAGAGCCTCTTCGAAGATGGTGGTATTTTTGACTCACAACCGGGTGTACCCTGGTAACGGCAAACTTGTGTTGCTGGCTAATCTTTCTCACACTAGGCCAGGCGAAAGGAACTCCAGAATGAACTCACCAAAGGATATATTCATTTTGGCAGTTTCACGTCTGGCCTAAACAAAGAAGAAGAAGTGGAGCTGGTAGGAGTAGCAATCCAAAACATATTCATATAATAACACGATGGGGAAATGAGTGCTCTAGGCTAACCATCTACTCAAGCCTCCTGAAGTACTTGCTGAAGTTAGAAATATATATTATTGACTTCATCAGTATTGACTTCCAGGTAATATATATAGGACTGCCACCCTAATGAAGATCATTGCAAACACATAGGAAGGTTGGGATGTCAAGGAGGCAGGCTATGACCTTCTTAGGGCTATACCCTTGCATGCATCTCCTATACCAGTGATGCAAACCTTTTAGAGACTGAGTGCCCAAACAGAGGGGCGGGGTGAACTATGTGTTGGGGGG
Source organism: Furcifer pardalis (assembly GCA_030440675.1). NCBI lineage: Eukaryota > Metazoa > Chordata > Lepidosauria > Squamata > Chamaeleonidae > Furcifer > Furcifer pardalis. Next base: position 61,675,675 of record CP126893.1, on the reverse strand, counting down.
AGGGAGGAAGCACTCCCATTGGGGTGCTGGGCAAAGGGGCAGTGCAAACTCTGTGCTGGGATGATGGCATGTATGCCAACAGAGAAGGCTAGGAGTGCCCGTCTGGCACATGTGCCATATGTTTGTCACCACCGTCCTATACCTTTCTCCTTCTGTCTTCTGATTCGTGTGTTCCTAAATGCTAACTATGGACCAAAAAAAGGCCTTAATTAAAAAAAAATTCTATATGTAAAAAAGAATGCACTAAAGAGTGTGTTTATTTTGTGCTTGATTCCTGCCATCTTTGTTAACAAGGTTGACTTCCAATTAACACTAAATTCTCCATATCAGCATCTGTTTCCTTAGCAAGCATATGGCATTTTGGGAGAGGGATCATGGGACCAGTTTGTGGAGGCAGGTTTCCTTCTTTTTTGCTGCGCAGAAGAGGCCTTCAAGCAATTAGATCAGGGATTCCCAACCTGCGGCCCATGGGCCGTATTCCATTTCATGTGGCCCTCCACTGCCTCCACCACACCAAGAAGGGCTATGCGGTGGAGGAAGGGCAACATGGCTGTCCGGCCCCTGAAGCTGTCTGAGGGAGCATGCCCTGGCCCCCGGTTTTAAAAGGCTGAGAACTCCTGAATTAGATACAGAGGACTGGCTGCTGTAGGTCCTGGGCTAATTTATTTCCAGCCATTTGGGATTTCTTTCCAGAAGGGTTTCTGGCTCATTAAAGTTGAAATAAAAGCACACGTCTATAGCCTCCAACCTTATAGAAACCAAAACATTTAAGACTGAGTTGGCTCAAAAAAACGCAGCAGCATGTGTTATTCCTATTCATGTTTGGAAATGCAACACAGCTGTATTTTTTCTGATAGTGGCCTTGTGTCTGTTGACGCCTCCTTACTCAAGGTGGCAGGAAACCGAAAGGGAGTCGTCAGTCTCCAGTTTTGGAGGGAGGGTTTTGAGGGAGGCCAGCCGGTCCCTGCCCACTCCACAAAGCTTTTGCTGAGCTGTTGGGGAAGAGCGCTGCTGATAGAAAGAGGCCCAGGGAGCAGAAAATAACCTTTGAATCCATCGTCATCATCCCACGGGAGGGCTGCTCAGGGCAGGCAGATGTTATAGTGGAGGGGCTGGAGCAGAAGTGTTTTGAATGGAAACAGATGCAGAAATCTAAAGAGGGGGTGGGCAGTACTAGAAAGTTGGGATGTTTACACAAAGCACAGTATATTTTATATTAAAAAACACTATAAAAGTATACATTGCGGGGGGAAATTTTGCAAGCTGGCTTTTCTTTTGGCTTTTCAACAGGCTTAGCTCTCAAGAAAAATTAAGTACAAGACTATAATGGCAATGATCTCTTTCTAACAAAGACGAAGGCTAATGGGGAAACCTTTCCCCCAAACAAATTACAAGTTGATGCATGGCTCAAAAACATGTTTATTCTGCATTTTTTCCCATGAGATTTGTATGCCATAAGCCCTCTGCTCACCTGCTCCCATCATTGGACTTTTCCTAATCTGCAAAACTCATCATTACCATAAGAATGCTTTGGATTTCCGATGTTACTCCCTGCTCCTTCACCGTCCAGTTTAAGATTTCAATAAAAATGGAACAAAATGCAGTAATTGTTTTTGCTGAACTGGCTTTGTATGTCTTTAATGTGGATTCCTATCCCCATCAAAAATACATGTTATTTTTGGGTCTGGTGAGGTTTATAAGCCATGAATACAACAAAAACTCAGACTGGAGAAACCTGGAAATATATACATGTAACCTGCTTAAAAAATTAATTATGAGATTAGTGGCTCAAGTGGGTAAGTCACCAACTGGTAGGCGGGAGGTCAGCAGTTCGATTCATGAGTACTACAAGACGGAATGAGCTCCCGTCTTTGTCCCAGTTCCTGCCAACCTAGCCGTTTGAAAGCATGAAATTGCAAGTAGATAAATAGGGACCACTTTGGTGGGAAGGTAAACAGCATTCTGTGTGCTCTGGTGTCTGGTCATGCCTGTCACTTGACCACGGAAACGTCTGCAGAAGCCGACAGCACTGGCTTGTTGGCTTTGAAACAGAGAAGAGCACTGAACCCTAGAGTCAGATACAACTGGCTTTCAAGCAAGGTTTTCATTCTATTGTATTTACCACCTTTTGGTTCCCCAAATATCTTCCATAAAAGAGAGTGGAAAAGAGTATTGAAGAAATACTCAAATATAAACACAACAATGGTGTACGATAAAAAATATAAGACAAAACAGAAATTACATGATGGTTAGCCCTGCTTCTAGGAACCATGGTTAGTCCCCTAGTATAGCAGTCTAGCATTAAGGCAACACTGCAGTAAAAGACATTGAAAAAGAAAGTGGGAAATGATACAAAGGAAGCAACCGAGGTGAAATTAAGTGAGAACTGTTCCTTTGATGTGTTTGGAATGCTGCCAACCTTTCCAGAACATGCTGTAACCTTCAAAACCAAGGGACAGTACTGTGGATTATAAAAGGATATGCAAAGATAGATTTTACACAGACACACAGAGAATGAGAGAGAGAGAGAGAGATTTGAGATTGCAGGAGTACCCTACAGTTTTAGATTGGAATGCCAATTGCATTGCATCACATCGTCCATACAGACAGCGAAATGCCGATCAAATCCACACGCCCAACGTGAACTACCATCACTATTCCAATCAATTTCAATCCATATTAAGGTTGCAAAGCAAACCACAGTAGAACTGAATCAGTTTTCCAGTGTAGTCATAGCCTCACTAATGAACTCGCTAGTATTCTGTTGCCTAAATTTGCAAAGCAAAAGGGAAATCATGGAAACATTCTTTCCACTTCACCATGTTCCTCTCCTCTGCATGACCAGTTGGTCTTATTGCTTTGTACTGCAAATACCAGAATTTTTGATTCTGTGAATCCCACCAAAAAGACAGATACTGTACAGTACTTACTGACAACTTAAAGTAGCTCACATGGGGAAAAGGCCCAAAAAGGAAGGTTTAATGCCCTAATATAGGCCTAGCTCTGTCTAGCTTCTTGTTCAAAAGGAAGCTGCTCCAGTGCTTGTTGTACCATTTGGTGTTTGTCTACTAGGTGAGACTCCCAGATTTATAGTAAATATATATATATATGGGGGGGGGGATCTCTATGCACCAGCCTGGTGGGCAGCATGACAAGCACTTAAATAGGAGCCTGTCAGACTAGCCAATATTTCTCCGTGCTTAGCCTCATTTAATCTACAAGAAAAGCTCCAGTTTTTCTTTCCTTTGGACACAAATGGAAGAATTTCAATGAATCATGCTAACGGGGTCATTTTCTACAAAGGAAACAAGTCTGTCATAGTAACATTTAGTTCTGGTCAAAAGAATAATGCACAGACAGAATTCAACACAATTCAGCAGATCAGCAAGAAATAAGCAAGTTCTTGGCTTCCAGTATTGCAGCCCATAAGTTAAAAAGCTGCTAGACAAGCAAGAAGCACGTAGGCATCCTGGCACATATCTTATTATAACTTTATTTTAATAACATTCATGAAATTATATGCCTTTTAACATTCTGGATTTCAATTTGTTGATGCTTTTGTACTGAACCAGTAGAGGCTGGTAGCTTCAATGTCAGTAGCACAGTTCATTTGGTCCGGGATTGAGTCCAAACTTTCCAGAAGGTATCCAAGGTGCTGAATCCTCTCCTCAAAACAAGTTCAGAATCTTACATATACCCTTTAAAATCCAAACTAAAACCCACAGTGGACTTTACACCAGTGGCGTAGTGCGGGTTTCATCCACCCGGGATGCAGGCCAAACTCGCTGTCCCCCTCTAGGCTCAACCCCCCCATCCCCTATTTATTGACTTGCAGCCATACATATGGGAAGAAGGCAAGGATATCTCTCTTTATATAAACCAGGGGTGCCCAACCTAAGGCTCATGGGCCAGATCCATTTCATATGCCCCCCCTTCTTACTATGGGACTGCATATGCTCAAAACCACTCTTCTTGATCATTTCCTTTTTCTTTTTTTGCCTGGAGATTTGGAAGAGTTAGAAAGTAGAAGATATAATTATGGAGGATATGTTCGTCACCTGTTATCAGATGCCACGAGGAAAAATGAAATTGCACGTTCCCAAGGACATCTGTCCGTCCCACCAGGGCGGATCGGAGAGGTTCTCTTATCATTCCATTGGCTAGAGAGGCGCATCTCTCTAGCACCAGGAGGAGGGCCTTCTCTGTGGCTGCCCCGGCCCTTTGGAACCTCCTGCCAACTGAGTTACGCCTACAGACAGAGCTCCTGTCCTTTTGGAAGGGCCTAAAAACCTGGCTGGCAGGGCAGGTGTGGGGCTCCAGGAACATGGGATCCCATGTTGGGTGGCTGATCTGATGGGACAGCCACCCCCCCCCTCACTCTTTTAAACTTTTTAAATCTTTTTAAACTTTTTAAATCTTTTAGATCTTTGTAAATTCATGGTTTAATTCTTTTTTTATTGATTTTTAAGTAATTTTGAACCTCAAGGTTTTAATTTATGAATTTTTCTGTAAGCCGCCTAGAGTCAGGTTCGCCTGATTGGGGTGGGATAATAAATCTAAATAAATAAATAAATATCTTGCCAAGTGAGCTGCATCTCCATATGGAGCTGCTGCCCTTTAGGAAGGGGGTTAAGACCTGGCTGGCAGGACATGTGTGGGGTATGGGCCAGATGGCTACCTCAGTTTGTTGGCTCATCTAACCCCTCCCCCTCTCTGTGTGACTTGTTTAATCTCATTTAATTTTTGTAATTTTTAAATCCCGTTTAATACTGTTTTCACACCACGTTTTTGCTGTGTTTTGTTTTAAAAGTTTGTTAGGCACCCTGGGTCTTTGTGAGGAGAGCGACATAAAAGTTTGATTAAATAAATAAATATCTTGTGAGTTTTTTCATGCTCATTTGTCTGGAATTGGATGGGCGGGGGTCTAGATAGGAGATATTTACATTTCTAACCATCTTGTGTCTTGTTTCTCCAAGTTCTTTCTTCCAAAACATTCATTAAGGAGGAAAAGATGGAAAAGCTTCCAATGTGCTATTTGGGATCTTGTGCCCCATGAGAACAACATCATGCAGAGCAGGAGAATGTCTATTGGCCCTGCCACTTCAATTACTCTGTCATTAGTCCATCTGGTGATCTCAATCATAGAGGCTCTGAATTGGAAGCAGGGGGAAGAAGTCATGCCTGTAGACCAGAGGCTCCTCCTCAGACTTTCCTCCAATGCACAGTCAACAGGGAGGCGAGATTTGCAGATTAGGTCAGAAGGGATGGCAGGGAAGGACCTGGAAGGATGGCCCTCTTGTTAGGTCGTGAGTCTTTGCCTAACCAGTTGTGCAGGATAATACATCAAGTTTAGCCCTTTAAGAGTCCTGTGTTTGTGCTAGAGCAGGTTATGTGTGTTATCTTGTTAACTTGCTATTGCTGTGGATAAAAGGAGGTTTGTAGCTCAAGTCTAGTCACTTTAGCTTTGAAGCTCAACACAGCTAAGGCTGTCCATAGCTCAATGCTGAACACTGCCTGATGCCGGACTGCTGCCTGAAGTCCATCTGCTACTGGCAAACTGCTAGGAGCTGGACAACTGATTGTCACTCATTGCATTGCATCTCTTTGCTACTTTTGCTATTAGATTGTTTGTCTGTTGGCTATTTGCTTTGGACTGTTTTCCTCATGTTTTCTATGATCTGGTAAGAAGAAAGGAATACTTCTGATTTGCTTTAGAACACCATTCTGCTGTTTGCTACTACAGTACAGTCAAACCTCGCATAAAGAGCGCCTCGCTTAAAGAGTAACTTGCTTAAAGAGCAGAATTTTCTCTGAATGTTCACTTCACTTAACAAATAAAACCAACCAAAAACTCGCTTAACAAATAAATCGGGGTTTGCAATCCCCCCCACAACTGGTCATTTACAATGGTGTTTCGCTTAAAGAGCAAACTCGCTTAAAGAGCAATCCTGTGGAACATATTATGCTCCCTAAACGAGGTACAACTGTATTGTGTTTTGCTTGTAAGAGACTTTGCCTTTGAGCCTTCACTTTCAACATTTGCTTTGTATTTGTATTTTGGATTTGTATGCAGCTCTATTCGCCGAAGCAAAATTGCCTCTAGTAAACAACTCTTTGCACAGTACAGTATCTGTTTGATTATTCACTGTGCTCTCAGCACTTTTGCTGCCACACCCTTGCTAACCCAAGGGCTATGGGCTGTTTCAAATACCACATGACCTAAAAAAGGGCACTTTTTAACCCCCCTTTGTGACTTTCCTTGACCTTTGACCAACCTCCCCATTCATGTGGTTTGAAGATAGATCTATGGCCATCTAGATGCGAAAAGCAACGGTAATTTTGGAGTCACGTGACTTCATGCCAAACCCCTTCCTGTGACTTTCCATGACTTTTGGTTGACCCCCCTCCTCCTAGAATGGTCACGTGGTATTTGAACGACCGCTACTCTCTTCAACCTAACCCCTCTGGTCTTAGAACACCCTGATCAGTGGCTATCCTCCCCTGTGTTAATCTTACGGGGCTGAACACCCCATGAGGACTGGCCTAATATTGAAACAATTGAGTGTTCTTCCCCGCTTTACTGCTACCACCCCTCTCCTGGTGATTTCCCTCATACAGATTTCCACTTTTGGAGGCAGGGACCAATGCTAGCTCATTCTTTGTAAAGTGCCAATGGGTCTGGAAAACAGTAGCAGGAGCAGCATCAGCAACAATCCTGACAACGGATGAAAAGTTCTAGGCTAGTTTGCCTAAGCAAAGGTATATGTAGTCCTGGGAACACCCACTCAGCAATAATTCCCATTCAGTGGGCAGCACTGCTAAGTAGACAGTGTGTGGTACTGAAGTGAAAAGACAAAGCCAGCCTGAGCCCACCACTAGAGCAGCTGCCTAGACTGAGGGCAGGCTTTGATTGATTATGTGGCAAAACCTCTAGCAGAGTTTTCTTTAGTTCTGGACTTAAGTGCAACAATAAGGGGACGGTACTTGCTTCACACCCTGCTGCTACCTGGGTGGTTTGTTCTCTTCAGAGGAAACAGAGCACTGGTTTCTGGTCTCATTCCAGCTACAAATCAATGTGAGGAAAGGATGCTGGTTTTAATGTTCAGACACGCCACAGGCAAGAGATGGTGTTCTGCTGCCATTTGAGAGGCAGCGGGCTTTGCAGGGTTGTGTAGAAATGGGAAGCCCTGAAGCTGTCTGTGACCAACAGACAACTCATAGTGATCCCATGGATTGAAATAGGAAAGACTCCAGAATAAGAGGGCAGGGTCAAGAAGGAAGAAAACATGACACATCAATCAAACTGAAAAAGAGCTATCCAGACAAGATGTTTTATATGATGTTTTATATCTACTAGAGCAGGGGTGCCCAAACTTTTTGGACCGTGGGCCGGTTGTGTGGTTCAGTGGGCCGGTTACGTGATTTCTCCCACTGGAAGCAGTAAAATGTGCCTTGCAATTTGTTTTGCAACATAATAAGATAGATTTTAAGCTGCCTTTTTCTCTGCTTAAAACAGTGGTGCCCAAACTATAGCCCACAGGCCTATAGAAGAGTGATGAGGGCTGCAAAGGCCAGATGAATTGACATTGGGGGCCAGATCTGGCCCAAGGGCTGTAGTTTGGGCACCCCTGTAGTAGAGCAGAGGTGCCCAAGCTTTTCAGGCCATGGGTCAATCATGTGGTTCAGCAGGCTGGTCATATGGTTCCACTGGAAGCAGAAGTAAAACACGCCTTGCAATCTGTTTTGCAACAGGATGAGATAGATTTTAAGCTGCCTTTTTCTCTGCTTAAACCAGTGGTACCCAAACTATAGCTTACAGGCCAGATCCAGCCACCAATGCCAATTCATCCAGCCCATTCCACCCATATCGCTCCTGGAAGCAGAAGTAAAACATGCCCACAAAGGCACATTTTACTTCCGCTTCTGGGGCCGAATCTGGCCTGTGGGATGTAGTTTTGGCACCCCTGTACTAAAGGCTGACTATATTGGGCATTTAGCCTGCTGTTTTACCTGCTGCAGGAATGGGCTGCTTCGTCTTTGTTGGAGTGAATTCTAGAGAAGTCCTATCCATACCTGTCTGAGCCCTTGTCATGGGCTTCTGATTTCTTTTTCTTTTCTTTTTTAGCAGATAAAGATACTCTGGTTTGACTTTGTCAATAATGTGAAGTGTCTTAATAAGCAAGTCACTTTGGGATACTGGCAAATTAAGCACTTGGATTATGCCAGTGTTTAATTTCCTCTTTTTTCAATTCAATATTTTATTAGATTTATCTTATTCAAGGATACAGGGGGGGAGGAGGGGTGGAAAGTGTAAAAATAAAGTCAAAAATTTATTCAAAATTGTAGTGTCAGGATGCCCGAGTGGTCTAAGGTGCCAAACTCAAGGTGAGTGCAAGTGTTTAATTTCCAAAAGTAGTGAGAGGTTTCCACCTTTGGAAAGCTGAACCCTTCTGTGTGGGGTGGGTGGGTGGGGGTCTTGGCTTTTTAAAAAATGGGCAAGCAGAGCAGCAGACAGGGGGATTTTTGCTTTTCTCAATCAGCTCTTCAAGAAACAAGACAAACAAAGATCCACCTCATTGCCTGTTCCCGTCTCTTCTTGCTACTGATAGCAGGCTGGTGGAAACCAAATAGGGTCACTTGAGGTCTTTATGCCATTTGGATGTAAGGACAGTACCAAATGGCATGTTGGATCTCCTAAGACAGTGGTGGTGAACCGATGACACGTTTTCCAGAGGGGAAACTCAGAGCCCTCTCTGTTGGCATGCAAGCCGTAGCCCCAGCACAGAGTTCACCCTGCCCCGCTGCTGAGCAGCCCAATAGGAACACTTCCACCCTCCAGCAATGAGTCATCTCGCCCCTCTGCAGTGCGGACGGCAGCCTGTTGAATTTGAGCACTCAGTCTCTAAAAGGTTTGCCATCACTGTCCTAGGACTCTGTTTAGCATATTTCAGCCCACCCCAAAATGGGTGTGTAGACAAGCCTTAAATTGCTTTTTCTGGGCTGGCCATGTTAAGCAAGAGGAGGTGGTTGGTTCAGGCAGCAAATGTTGATAGGTGGCAGGAAATTATTGGTGGACATTACTATGGACCACCTACCTTGCCCTGTGCCTTTGAGTTATCGTGCTGCCTTCAAGTATGGTAGAAGATGCTCTCTCCCATTGCCTTTGTTTAAGAAAGATTCAGCTGTGAGTCCAGGAGTGACACTTGGACATTTCAACTCAGGCAACTCAATGCTTTGAGCTTGCTCTAATTTCTTCAGTGCAACGTGGGTCAACTGGAGGACACTGAGCGAATTCGTGGGATTAATCCTCTCGAAATGAAGGCTCTGTTGATCAAACAGAGCCATCATTCTGAAGTTAGGCTTCAGAACTTCTAGTGCCAGAATTCTTCAACCCATGCTGACGTTTTTGATGCTGGCACAAATCAGCTAACAGGTTTTGGGTGGGGGGAAAAGCAGAAGGAAGCAGGGACACTTTACTCATTTTAGTAAGAAGAGAAGCCATTTCTGTTGCTAAATTCATCATCTCCTTCAGACAAGTGAATAAATAATGTCTTCTTAAGTTAAACATTTATAAACCTCCCAGAAATTTATATCAGCAGGGGTGTGTGCTAAAAATTCTTTTTGGATTCTGGACACTTTTAAATTAGGGGTATCTTTGTGGCATTTCTTTATTGTTTAAAATGAATTTTAAAATACAGTATATTAGAGTGCCTCTTGGTATGGCATTAAACTGCATTATGTTGCCTACATGCATCGCACTCACCCACCCTGAGAAAGATATCCCCCAAACCTGAACAAATGGCCAAATGAGGCCAAATAAGAGAAGCCCTTCATCATCATGCTGAAAGCATAACACATCATGCAGAGGAGCACAGTGGAAGCATGCTTGCCTGTATGCACATTATAATTGACTCACTTGTTTCAGGATTTCAGTGTTTTATCTTCCATGTCCCAGTCTATGAATATAAACTGTATCTCACATTGGATAAAATGTGCCCCCCTCCGCCTATTTTTAAAGAGACCCAGTCAAATTGGCTTTATGGCTTCCCTGTTAATCATCACTCAATTGAACAACACCCTCAACCCTCTTACGGATGATGCCAGCTTAAAAGCCTCAGCTAGGACACTTTCTCTGCACCAAAGTTGCACGTCTGGCTCGTCTCTGAAAGTTACCTTTGATTTATCCCCAAAGAGCATAAATAAATAAAAACCCACAACGCTCTCTATTAATAATAGAGCAGTGCTGAAAGAGGGAGCTTGCTCTTTCTAAAGATTCCTGCACAGGGGCAACAGAGCAAACCCCCTGCTTCAATCAGCTCCCCAGGAACAGGGGCAAAGTGAAATCCAGAATGGAGCAAAGCAAAGGAAGTGTGTTACCTGCAATGTTTTAGCAACATCTGCCCTTTCCCTTTGTGTCTTAGGTGCAGTTTTTGCTTACTTTCTATATGATGTTTATGTCTTGAGGAGCAAAAAGAACCTCCCTATGTTTATATAGGAAGAGGAAATCTATTGGAGAGGAAATCTAGTTAAATTAAATTATATTGGAGAGGAAATCTAGTTAAACATCTTAACTGTTACAGCAGTAAGACAATGGAACCAATGACCTCCGGAAGTGGCAAGCGCTCCAAACACTAGAGGCATTCAAGAGAAAACTGGACAACCACCTGCCAAATCTTCTCTGATCTGGATTCTTGCAGATGAGCACAGAGTTGGACTCGAGGGTCTCATAAGCTCCTGCCAACTCCATTATTCCATTATGTTAAGCTTGAGTGAATCCAGTGGGACTTTCTATTAAGTAAACATCTACAAGATTGCAGTGGTGAAACCTGAGTATATGACTTAATCTTCAACCATTGAGTGCTACTCCCTATTACACAAAGGCTATCCTTAGGTGTTACCAGCTGTTGGTAGGCCTCAAGGTGCTAGCTGAAGTCACAGAGAATTGCTATGCTTCTCTAGGTCCCAGGCTGAGAGACATACAGTATATTCAGGCACAAGATAGTGGAGGAGGAGAAAGTGTGATTCCTGTCTGTGATGTGCCTTTTAAAGCCTGAGCGCACGTTTCTACTTATTCCTAGCCAGGGAGAAAGCTCCACATGGTCAGACAGTGTAAAGAAAGCCCTGGCATGACTGCTAGCAAAGTGCTGGGTTCACTTTGTCATTAGCCAACCACCAAATAAATCTCTGCCGCCCCCCGCCCCCCAGCTTGAAACTGCTGAGCTATCTGGGTTTCATTTGGATTCTGGGTCCATTACTGTGGCATCCCCCTCATAACAGATTTCCATAATCTGCTGGCTCAGACACAGTTCTGGCCTTTCCCATCTGCTCTTGTCTTCCATTGCCACAGCAACATTTTAAGGACTCATCACTGTGACATCATCACAAGGTCATGCCTTGGATTTTAAGATTTAGATCTGAAACCACAGGAAATTGTAACTCTAGGTGTTGTTTTCTTCTTTAAGGTGCACTGTTTGCCCGTTTTTACAGTTGCTTAGAAGAATTTACAGGAAACAAGGCAACTACCAATATATAAAACACACATAGACTCTATGCTGAGTGTTGGGTGGCGATAAATAACCTGACTCCCTAAAGGGGCCAACAGCTATGACTGGATGACCCCCTTTAGGTAGGGTGATAGTCACCTTAGTGGAGGAAATACCACTGGAAACCATCCTATTGGGCCCAACGGCAAAATGAGCAGAGGAGGAACTCTGATTCCCAAAGGTCATGGAGGCGGAAGAGGCTGTGCCAGATGGACTGGCTGTGAAGGTACACCTTGTCCCTATCCTCAAGACTGTGGCAGTCCATTGCAGTCCTGGTGTTAAATCCTGCACGTCTCATTACATATGTGGCTCAGGAGATGGCTCCATGATCATAGTGTGTGGGTCGCTTCATGGCAAACTGGGATCCATCTTAAACAATTTCAGGCAAATCACATTTTTCCTGCTTTAGGGGGAAAAAATTCATTCTTGGATACAAGTTGCAGCCGCCACCGACGAGATACATGCAACTGTGAATTTCAAGAGAAGAAAATAAAAGGTGTTTGCTTAGTCCTCAGTTTCCAGGATGGAGTGAGGCCATATCACTAAAACAATGAGAAAACCACTTTTGACAAATCGCAGGCACAGGGCGCAAATTGCCAGTGTCAGGTTTCTGGCCTCATCATGTGTTTGGCTTCCCTGACACTATGATGATATGACGGAAAGGAAGCACAATGCTATTGAAAACTAGTGAAACTCCTCAGCCTTCCCTTAGCCAGTGCTGACATAAAGGAAGAGATTAGTGTACAGTATAATGGGGTATGTTGCAAACTCAAGGTGGAGGGAAGCCCTGGAATCCAGAGGGATGGGTTCACCTTCTGAGTCCCTTAACGGGTCTAGCACAGGAGTGGCCCTTATATAGTCAAAGAAGCAGGGAAGGAATGACAGGAATCATATGAAATGTGCCTGCCACAAGTAGTAGAAGGAACCACAAGGAAAAGACAGTGGAACAAAGGGAAGCCATAGAGCATTATCCTAACTGCTGCTGCTTCTCCAGCCACCAGCATCTCTGTAAAGGGGAGCCATCACCTTGGTGATGCCAGAAGGCTGGAGCCAACAGGTCTCTTTTTCATTATTTAGTACCATGGTATCAAACTGACCAGCCAACCAAAAGCCCATTAGACTAAGAGACGTCACACAAGTGACCTACTGGGCTTATTTTTTAAGTGACAAACTTACACTACATATGGGAACCATGATACGCAGACATGAGTTTTGCTTAGATTTCTCCTGCACACTTGTTGTACCAGGTTAACTATTCCTCTGGGTATCTGCCTGTCACAAACCATGAGTTTCACCTCACAAACACTTAGGGTGATTCCAGACTTTTAAAGTGGAGTTGCCTGGCTTCAGACAAGAAACCCAGATGTCATCACCTTCTGTTAGTAACTTCCCTGCACTTTCCTATCACTTTACATTTCTGCTCCTACTCTTTTTTCTTGTTCTTTTTGGAGGTACTAGACCATAGCTCAGTGGCAGGGGACAATGCGGAAAGTCCATACCTTGAGTCTTTGCATCTCCATGTAAATTTTTGAAATGGTAGCCATGTTAATCTGTGCAAACTTATCAGAAAGTAAACAAAGTGAAACAAAAAGACAAAAAAGTTGTGGCATCTTAAAGACTAACTGCTAACATCAAAATACAGCAACTAGCCTTTAAGGTACCACAATGTTTTTGCCTTTTTGTTTTGTTTACTCTGTGATATGTATCTCCATGCTTGGATCCATTCCTGTCAGGATGGATTCTGACTGCAAGATGACCTTTTCCAGGAAGCAGACAGGGGAGCTTCATCAATCCTAGTGCTCCTGGACCTCTCCGCGGATTTCGATACTGTCAGCCACAGTATTCTCCTGAGCTGTTTATCAGGGCTGGGGATCCGTGGCATGGTGCTACAGTGGTTCTACTCCTTCCTTTGTGAGCAGACCCAAAGAGTTCAACATGGGGAGTTTGTTTTGGCCCCATGGACCCTCTAATGGGGTGTTCCTCAGGGATCAATAATCTCCTTGTTGACTATCTTCTTTGGAGAGGTCATTAGGAAATTTGGGGTTTAGTGTCTCCAATATGCGGATGACACGCAGCTCTATCTCTCCTTTCCATAATCTGCAGTAGATGCAGTATGACGTCTTGACAAGTGTCTGGACTCAATAATGGAGTGGACAAAAGGTAACAGGCTGAAACTAAACCCTGACAAGATGGAGGTTTTGGTGTTTGAGAGGCCGTCTGCCTGACTAGGAGGCCTAGTCCCTACCCTGGGTGGAACTACTCTTACCCCTAGGGACCAGGTCCACAGCCTGGGGGTCATTATGGACCCATTACTCTCATTTGAACAACAAATAGCAATGGTGTCCAAAGCTGCTCCCCCCCCCCCCAGCTCTGGCAGATTGTGCAGCTATGCTCTTACTTGGACAGATGGTCTCTCATAAACCTGACAAATTCATTGGTAATCTTGAAGATTGACTACTGTGATGCTCTCTATGTAGGGCTGCACTTGTGTCTGATATGGATATTACAACTGGTCTATAATGCAGCAGCCAGGCTGGTGGCAGGCATAAAGAAATATGATCATATTATCACAGACTTGGCAGGTCTGCACTGGTTACCTGTTGCCTACCATATCAGATACAAGATGTTAGTCTTTTCATATAAGGCCCTATATGGCTTGGGACCATATTAGTTGTTGGAGCGTCTCTCCCTCAGAATGACTCCCTGGATCACCCATTTGTCACAGTTTACAAAGCCCTAGCTGCTGACCCTGGTGGTGGCTAGAAAGCCTATAACTAGAAATAGAGCCTTCTCAGTGGCGGCACCAATACTGTGCAACACACTGCCAGCAGAGCTGCGCCAGGCCCCATCACTGGATATCTTCAAAAACAATTAAAAACTTTCTTATTCAAGGAAGCCTTTCAGGATGTTATCCCCTTAGCAATAAATTAACCAGTCAGTTGATCCTCTGTGCCCTCAGATGCCAGTTATTTTATTTTACGATGTATTTATTTGGTTGGTTTATTTTTAACTTGTTGTGTGTTTTATTATGTTATTTTGATATTTGTAGGTATACCACCCAGAGTGGGAAATTTCCCAAATGGGTTGTATAAAAATGCAAGCAAACAAACAAACAAACAAACAAATCAGGAAACATTCAGCTTGAAATGCTGGAGAGCTGCTGCCAGCCTGTGCTGACAACTCTGGTCAAAAGGGACCAATGGTCTTCCTCAGTCAAAGGCAATTTCCTACATGTCCTAGTTTCTTTATGATAAGAAGCCCGACCATTGCACAGCACTTGGTAACTAATAATGACATTAGCCTTCCATCTGGAGGCAGCTCTTGGTTCTTTTATCTGTGCTGTTTATGCCCTATGTAGGGCATTATTCAGGGACTGCATTGCCTCAAGTGGCTAAGACATTTCCTGGAAGGCGGAAGGTCAGCAGTTTGATACCCGAATACTGCAGGACGGAATGAGCTCCCGTCTTTGTCCCAGCTCGTGCCAACCTAGCAGTTCAAAATCTAGAAATTACAAGTAGATAAAGAGGGACCACTTCGGTGGGAAGGCAAACAGCATTCTGTGCACGCCATTGTCTTGTCATGCCTGCCACATGACCACGGAAACATCTGCAGAAGCAGACAGCACTGGCTCTTCGGCTTTGAAACAGAGATGAGCACTGAATCCTAGAGTTGAATACGACTGGCTTTTGAGCAAGGGTGACCTTTACCTTTACTTTACTAGGGCATATTCAGCAAAGGACATGCAGCACCTTGACTGAGGTATGCCGTCCCTCAAAGGTACTGCCAAAATAGCAGAGAATCCCATGTCACCTTTAAATCTAGCAAATTTGCTGTCCCCTGTGACTTTTGGTTCCTGTGCAAGGAGGCATTTTCCTTGGCTCTCAAGATTTCACCTTTGAGCGCCCACAGCTTCAAGGTTTGGGAAGAAGTTTTTTCTCCCTTTCCCTTTCCTCCTCTACCCCAACTACTTTCCTTTCACTGGTGAGGGAGTAGAGTTACTAAGCAGCTAATGAGTCCTTAACAACGCTCCCTCCTCCACCCCCTCCTCCTTTGCCTTCCACTCTCTGTTTGACCAATGGCAAGTATTGGAAGGATGGTTGTCACAAAGGGTGAGGGCGGAATAGAAGCTCTGAGTGGGAGGGGAAAACAGAAAGATGTTCCCACTGGAGCATTGGGTGAAGAGCAGCCTGTGAGACAGGAGCCTCCATCCATACTTTATTTTTCTCTTCCTCATCACACAACCTACAGACAGGTAAGTAGCAGGCACCATGGCTAGTCAAGAGGCCTTGCTTAGCTGCAATGGAGCAACAGAGGGTCCACCCAGTTTCACTTGAGCACATCGATTGTGTAGGGAAGCACCTCTCCTCCACTGGCCCCTGGGCATTACACTGGCAGCCGGAGTTAGTAAATAGGAGCCAGTCAGAGGGGTGCAGGCTGGCAGCTTCAGAAGTGAATGGGTACCTGCCTGCTTATGGGATGAGACAAGGCAAAGAAACACAGAGAACAGCTAATGGTGAAAAGCACTGGGAAATATATTCTAAATTATGATAGTCCTCTGTTTAGATCCTAATGGAGGCAGTTGTTATAGTGATTCCAACCAAGGAATCTGTGAAATATTTGGGATATTTGTATAACGGGAAGGTATATCCATGTGGAAAAGAAGAGGATGGGGAAATGGAGTGACCACCTATTTAACTGAGGCATATTGCCAATGTTATTGTTAATATTTCCCTTTCCAGGACTTAAGGATATTATTTCTCAGATATGAAGTTCTGGCTGAATCATGTTTCTTGAGCTGTAATGTGGTTTCAACTATATAATAGTGGTTATATAGTTAGGTCTGAAGTTTTGAGTTAACTGGAGTTATTTCTGACAATAGCAATGACCAGATGCTGACTGGGAGGTGGAAGGTCAGCAGTTCAATTCCCAAGTACTGCATGACGGAATGAGCTCCCGTTTTTTTCCTAGCTCCTGCCAACCTAGCAGTTTGAAAGCAAGAAATTGCAAGTAGATAAATAGGAACCACTTCAGTGGGAAGGTAACAGCATTCCGTGTCTAGTCATGCCTGCCACATGACCACGGAAACATCTGCAGAAGCAGACAGTGCTGGCTCTTTGGCTTTGAAACAGAGATGAGCACTGAACCCTAGAGTCAGATATCACTGGCTTTTGAGCAAGGAAAACCTTTACTTTTACCTATAGCTGCTGTAAATTTCAAAAAACAAATAAAAAACATATCGCCATTGCATTCCATCTAATACCATGTTTTCTTAATAATAACACAGCCTTTTCATGGATAAAAAATAATGCAAGATCCTTGATCAAGTGGCTTCATTTAAACTCATCTAGCAAACATCTGTGCTCAATGTATGAAGGACCGAACAGTTGCCTATGTATGATGCAAGCCTATGCTCATGCATTCAGGCAAAACCCTGAACAAGACTTCCCTAACTCACACACCTGGTGCTTACATTAGGGGTGCCCAAACTTTTTGGGCCATGGTCACGTGGTTCCTCTCATTGGCCCATGGGCCATAGGTTAAGAACCCCTGGGTTAGAGTGAGCCCTAAAGCTGAGGCTCTCAGTCCAAAAAACTCTTGAGTTTTGCCTACTCCACAACAATGAGGGATGATATGTCAGTAGTGAGGGCAATGGTAAAGGAAATCTTGTTGACAATGTTCCTGGTGGACTTCGAGCCTCGCCTCCTTCTCCATGCATTGATGTTCCTGTTGCCATTGCATCCACCAGCATTGGAGCTGAATGGCAAAAGGTTCCTCATTTGATAAGTTGAACTTCTGCAGTCTCCTAGCCTTCCTCTCTCTCTTTCCTCAAAGGAAGGCTTGTGAGGGAGTCAGAGGTTCTTATGCTCCCTCGTCTCCCTTTGGCACCCTCAGAGGTACCAGTTACCACCTCCCCACCAAGGCTTTTCTTCATAAATATAATCTCACTCCCTGGACAGCTTGGGATCTTCCTTAGATGAGTTCACTGCACAAGGGGCCTCTGAGAAAGTCTCTGGGCATCCCCTTTCTGCCCCTTTGGGGTTTTTGAGAGGCTCTTTGCTATTCTTCGTATGACAGACTTGTTCTGAAAGGTTCCCTCTCAGGAACATCTTCCCTGCCTGTAGCAGAACTTCTCTATCCTCCATCTGCCATGGCTATACCAAGGACTTCCTTCCCTTTAGGGACTGCCTGCCTGCTCCTGGGTTTCCAGTGCAACAGAAAGGGGCAGGAACTCAGTTTGGGCCTCAGCATCTCTTGCATGGCCCTTCTTGTCCTCCTCCCCCATTGGTGTGTCTAAGTCAGTGGCGGGATGTCAAAATTTTTACTACCCCACTGTGATGTCATCACAGTATGGGTGGAACTAACATCATGACATCATGACACCATGGGCGGAGCCAAAGAAAACATAAAAATAAATAATAATAATAAAATAAAATAAAAATAAGCACACACACACACACACACACCCCTCAGCCCACCCACCCACAACACAAGGACAGCAAGGAGGCCGTGCATACATACCAAGCACTGTAGGCATGCATGCACACCAAGTGCTTGGCGCGCATGCATAGTGGGGGAACCAGTGAAAAGGTAAACCCCGAAGGTGGTTCCCCCCAAAAGCTGCTACTGGTTCTCCAGGACACTGGGAAAAGTTACTACCGGTTCTGGAGAACTGGTGAGAACCTGTTACATCCCATCACTGGTCTAAGTCTGAGCCTGTCTCCCTTTCCTCAGTTGTCTCCTGGGTTAAACCAATCTGCTCTTCAGGCTCTGGTTGGGAGGGTGATGGCCCACTGACAGGGGTGCCTATGCCACTGTCCTGTCCACAAGGTGGCAAGCAGTTAGGAAGTTACATTAAAGGTAATGTAATAAGAAGCAACATTACTTTGCAGTTGCTTTCACACAAAATGCATTGTAGGGCATTTTAGAGACAATTCTGACAGAATATTTTTCTGGCTTTATGCCATTCTCTTCTCAGTCCTAGGCGGTAATGGAACAATTCTTTGGTTTTGTATTTAGTATTTCTGTAACTATTTGGAAAGTTCTGGAAAGGACACAGCAAGGCTAATGTGTAATGTCTGGGATTACTTGGGTGATCACAGCAACAGCAGTGAGAAAACACACTGCCAAGAGCTAATGAGTAACACAGCAGGCTTCCTTTTTTAAAAAGTAGTGCTCCCAATTGTGTGTATGGTTGTCAGAAGGGGTCAAAAAGCTTTTATATAGACACCAATGAAAACTTATATAGACACATTCACATATATGTGCCATGGTATATGACAATATGTATGATGTATAGAATGGCTCATATAAACAAGCCTGATTCCTTCACAGCTAGGAGGTGGAGTGAGGAGGGAAGAACAAGAGAGGAAGGAAAGGCTCCATACTGGATTATGAGTTCCTATGGACCTTGCATGGCCCACCACCAGGAGCCCTTTTATGCCTTTGTCTAACAGGAATTGAGGAAGAGCTTAACTAGACATCAAGGAGGAAGGAGCACTAGAGAGGTAACAAGGTCCAATGAGTAGATGAACAAATGTGAAACAGAGAAAGAGGAAGGAAATGGCACAATGGAGATAAATGATATAGAAAGAGTGTGAGTAGCAATTGAAAAACTAACTTTGTTTGGTATAAGCTTTCATGGACGACAAACAGCTTCATTAAGGGCAGTCCATGAAAAACTACACCAGATAAACACTCTAGTCTTTGAGAGCCACTAGGTCAGTGGCTCCCAACTTGGGACCCACACCCCACAAGGGGACTTCAATTCCCAGAAGCCTAAGTCAGTACATTGGCTGATCAGTGCTTTGGGGAATTAACTTAGGCTTCTGGGAATTGAAGTCACAAAACCAAAGGATGGGAAACACCGCACTAGACTCGTTGCTGTTTCTGCCGTAGCAGACTAACCCAGCTGCTTCTGATAAAATAAGGGAAGAGTTTCTTGAAAGTGATTTTGAAAGCAGCCATAGCTTATTGTGTTGTCTTAATGCAATAATGGGCAGAGAACTGTTGGACAGCTCTGTGGTTTAGTTATTTTCGGAGTTTGATTTCCCACTGTGCCTTTTTGACAGGGGCTGGACTCAATAATCCATAGGGCCTCTTCAGCTGTACAGTTCTAAAATACATTACTAATATTAACTCCAGGGGGTGGGGAACACAGAAAGAGCCTCCTTGAAGACTGTGGTATTTTTGAACCGCAGTCGGTGTATCCTGGGCAATGGCAACCTTGTGCCAGCTGATCTTTCGCACTGGATCGGGTGGAGGGAACTACAGAAATGAGTTCACCAAGGGGTGGCTTCATTTGAGCAGTTTTGCATCTGGCCTAGACATGGAAGAGGAAGAAGCTCCAGGGGGTTCCTTTTGAGCCTGCCAACTTCAAGATGGAGATTGTGAAATGGTCATAATAAAAACCATGGTTAGCATTAACTATAGTTTAGCATTTGAATGACAAACCATGGTTTATTTAAAACTTGTGCATCTTTCTTTAGAACTGCAGCAAAGGGCAGAGGTTGAGGGCACATGTCTGAGGTTCCCTGCTCTTCATTTTCTTCAAGCTAAGCTATAGATTTCAGCCATCATCACTGACAAAAGTCGGCATTAAAACAATCTGCAGTACTCAAGCAGAAGGGAATGAAGTGTTGCTTAACTCAATGCTTAAGCTGACTCCACAAGGGCTTATCCATACATCCTATTACTGGTAATTCCTTTTAAAGAGATGGTTCCATGGTCCATAGTTTCCAATTTGGATAACAGACCTGCATGACATTTCTGAAGGTTCAAATCAATTCCACTTTTACTTCCGGATTATTTTCCTTCATGTGAGAAATTGACAACGACGACACTGATGATGCTGATGTTGATGATGATGATGATGATTTTTGTAGCCCAGTTTGTTCCGGATGTTTTGACCCTGCCTGGTTTTTTTTATCCCTGACATGCTTGACACCAGCTGTGTCAAGCATGATAGAAAGAGACGAGTGGTAGAGACAGGACAGAGAATGAGGGAGTACACAAGGAGAAAGGATGGGGGAGAGAAGGAATGTCTTGTCATGTAGATATTCAAACTGGAAGAATCCAAAATATATTAAAGGAAAATTAAAACAAGTACAGAATGAGTGATTCTGGATCAATGAAGATACACAACCACTCTTCCAACTCGCCTTAATCTAGAGTTTCCCAACCTTTGGTTTTGGGGCTTCAATTCCTCAAAGCCCTGATCAGCCAATGTATTGACTTAGGCTTCTGGGAATTGAAGTCGCCCTATGGGGTCTGTGACCCACATTGGGAACCAGTCAGTGGTGGGCTGTCAAAAAATTTACTACCCCACCATGGGTGGAGCTGATGTCATGGGCGGAGCCAATGTCATGACATTATGGGTGGAGCCAAGGAAAAATATAAATAAATAAATAAAAATTAAATAAAAATAAACATTAAAATTAAAATAATCAACCAACCCACCCACTCACCCCAACACAAACCCGTCACTTACTTGGCCTGGGGTCAGGGAGCAGGCAGTAGGCAGGCAGGCAGGCAGGAACCGCGGTGGCACAGTGGCAAACCGCTGCAATGGTGCACGACCCAGCCTGGCGAGGAAAGGCCGCCGCCACCACCGATACTTCTCCAGGCGCTGCCCGCACCCTTTCCCGGCAGCTATTTGATGCATGCGGAGTTCCGGGCAGCCATCCGGAGGGCGGCTGGAGAGGTGACCAAACTGGTTGCCCGGGAGTTTACCACACCCCCCCCCCCGCAATACCCTCTGGATGGCCACTACCGGTCCGAACCGGTAGCAGCCCATCACTGGAACCAGTGGTCTAGGGGAAATAGCTAAATCTTATATAGCTCTTCCCTAGGGCTCTCCAGTGGAGCTCATCCTGGCACTAGGAGCTTCAGCAGGCTGTGGGTCTAATCCGGTGTTTCCCAACCTTTGGTTTTTGGACTTCAATTCCCAGAAGCCTAAGTCAATTCCCCAAAGCACTGATCAGCTAATGTACTGACTTAGGCGACTGGAAATTGAAGTCCCCCTGTTGGGTGTGGGCCCCACGGTGAGAACCACTGCCTTAATCCAAGCCACAGACTTTGTGTGGATTTTTTTCCCTTTTCATGTCTAGGCCAAACATAAAACTGGCAAAATGAAGTCACTATCAGGTTGAGTTTGGTTAGCGTACTTTGCTCTGTGACATATAATTAGTTACATGTGAAGTAGTCGGGGTACTACTTCACATGTAAATAATGTGTTTATTCTACAATCATTCACTAATTCATATTTTAATGATAATGCATTAAAATATGAATTAGTGAATGATTGAAGAATAAACTATTGTGGCAGAGACAAATGCCAGTCAAAATGGCAATGAAGAAAATATAGACTTTTGGGGAAATAATAGTTATATTGCCTTTGGCAAGTTCTCATCTTTTCCATCTTTGTTTAATACCGTTCTGCTGCAAAAGACTTGTCCAATTGTTGGATTACAGTTCTCCCCGGCTTCTGGTCTCAAAGCTCGAATCCAACAACTGCTCAAGCCAAGTGTGGGAACCCCTGCTATAATGTCTCCAAGTGGTTCTGTTTTACCAATCATCTGCTCTAGCAACCACATGAGGTTTTTCTCAGTAAAATGAAGCCTTCTGTGTTTATTCTTTACTTTGTGTATTATGTACAGCCAGGTATTTGCATTAGATCGCCATTAATATTAGATTTCCAGCAGACAATTAGCTAAGTGAAAAGCACAATGGAGTGCACGTTGACCTGCGGTTACTTGAACCAATAATCCCTCAGTGTGGGTTTACTTTCCAAGGCAGCTTTTAAAATAAACTGAGAAATGTTACTGTGTTTTCAACAAGACACTGTTAACCTGTTGACCTTGAGTGACCTTTCCTTTTAAGTAAATTCACTGAATACTAATGATAGCCACATTATTTTTTGTTTGTAAGATGAAATAATAGATGTGCTTCATCCTACCTAGCCAACCTCTCACTGGGCTACAGGATGCATTGTTGATTTTTGTTTTCTGAGTCATCATCAATGGCTATGGGCAACATACTGATTTATATGGGGGCTGTAGACAAGATTTATATATGTTTGTGACACAAAATCTAAATTGGCCTTTTATGATTCATTATCATTATCATCATCTATGGCAAAACTACAACCTTATAATGACTTACCTGGGAGTAAGTCTCATTGAAATCAATGGTACTCACTTCTGAGTAGATATGTATTGCTGGCTGCTACTCGAGGCCTAGTAGGGATGAGAACCTTTAGGTGGGTGGATGGTCCCGCTCAGTGGAAGAAATGTCACTGGAAACAATTTTATTGGGCTCAATGGCAAAATGAGCAGAAGAGGAAACATTCTGATTCTCAATCGGCCATGGAGGCGGAAGAAGCCATGCCAGATGGACTGGCTGTGAAGGTGCACCTTGTCAATATCCTCAAGGCTACGGCAGTCCATTGCAGTCCCAGTGTTAAATCCTGCATGTCTCATTTCATATGTGCCACAGGAGAGGGCTCTGAGATCATAGTGTGTGGATCACTTCATGGCAAGCTGTCCATCCCACCAGAGCAGACCGGAGAGGTTCTCTGGTCGTACCATCAGCTAGAGAGGCTTATCTCTCTAGCAGGAGAAGGATGGCCTTCTCTGTGTCTGCTCCGGCCCTTTGGAACCTCCTGCCAAGTGAATTGTGTCCCAGACAAAGCTGTTGCCCTTCAGAAAGGGGGTGAGGACCTGGCTGGCGGGGCATGTGTGGGGTGTGGGACAGGTGGTGAGTTCGGTTGGCTGGGTCCTGCGAATAACCCCACCTCTCTCTCCCTGTTGTGGTTTTTTAACTTAATTTTTAACTTTTTAGTCTTTTAATCCTTGATTTTAAATCTTGTATTGTATGTGATGGGTTTTAACTCTTTTAGATTGTAAGCCACCCTGAGTCCTTGGAAAAGGGAAGGGTATAATAATAATAATAATAATAATAATAATAATAATAATAATAATAATAATAATAATTATTATTATTATTATTATTATTATTATTATTATTATTATTATTATTATTATTATTATTATTATTATTATTATTATTATTATTATTATTCACCTTATACAAATTCACACCAATGCCATTTTTCTTGCTTGTCATTAAGATTGCAGTTTAACTAATCACAGTCATTTGCTAGCCATTTTGATGGTATCCCGATCTGTTGCTAGAGGTGAAATGGTTCTCATTCTGCTGTTCCTCCCTTAGCTTCCTTATTTACTTTTGATAGTTTTAAACAGAACTTCTTTCAATGAATGCTTGTTGTTGTTTTTTCTTTGACTTAGGAACCCTTTCTGGATAGCAACTATGGAGCTTGTAGGCTCTACCTTGACGGCAACATATGCCCATCCGAGACCAACACCCTCAAATTTTCTGCCAGCGATCAGCACAATGGCATCAAGCTATAAGAACCGGTTCCCTCACTATGCTCTGACCCACAGCTTGAGCCTTCCTTGGAGACCCAGTGCCTATTACAAGGTGGCAGCCATCACTCCAACCCTGGCTCCTTTCTCCAAGAGTTCTCAAGGGCTCACTCCAAGCCAGTCTCTCCCCTACGTTTCTAACCGAACAGCCCTCTTTACTAGGTACACCCCAGATGACTGGTATAGGTCTAACCTGACCAGCTACAAGGAATCAGAGGCATCCCGGCACAATGCTGAGAGGATGAGGGTGGACACATCCCGGATGATTCAAGACAAGGATCAGCAGACCAGGAAAACCCAAACAGAAACAACAAAAAATCTGGGAGAACGAGTCAATGACATTGTGTTTTGGAAATCAGAGCTTAACCATGAGATAGATGGAATGATCGGGGAGACCAATGCTCTTACAGATATGAAGAAACGACTGGAAAGAGCCCTGATAGAAACAGAAGCACCACTCCAGGTATAAGGATCAATTCTATTGATATGCAACAACACTCACGGAGAGTCTGCTGCTCCAATCTCTTATGTGTCCTCCTGTGACCCCATTTGAGATTGATTGGCAACAATTCAGATCTTCACTGTGTAGTATCAGTCCTAGCAAATTACTGCAAGCACACCTTTTCAGACACCAGTACTGTACTGTGCTTCCATTTTAAATTCAATGTAAATCTTGACTCTGTTAAGAGTTCCATTGGCATTGGGATCAAATGAAATCTCTACCATCTTTGCTTGCACATGTAGCAAAGAAGTGGACCTCTAAGATCCCCCACTTTAACATTTTTGCAATGTTGATGTACACTGTCCCACAAAGGATCCCAGAGCAAGACACTGGCCCCAAACCCCTTGAAGTTGCCCATTTCTACCCTAAGAGAGTATCTGAGACATTAATAGCATCTAGCTGGTTAACTTGCAGATTCAGTCCATTGTGGTTTGGAACGATTAATTGAGTACAATCTCCTTCACCCCCCACTTTGTAAAGGAATAACATCCAGGCTTCTTTCTAAGAAAATAAAAAGCTTATGTTTATTACACTGATTGTGTAATTGCACAACAGGCTTTCAGCCAATGTGTACACTCTTAGTTGGGAGTAGCAACAGACCATTGGCCTTTG
This sequence comes from Furcifer pardalis, assembly GCA_030440675.1. NCBI lineage: Eukaryota > Metazoa > Chordata > Lepidosauria > Squamata > Chamaeleonidae > Furcifer > Furcifer pardalis. The sequence continues at coordinate 61,650,575 of CP126893.1, read as the reverse complement.
TATTTTGGTTAAGATCCACATTTTTCTGATGTAGTATTATATTGTACTCTTAGTTCATCTTCATGATGATGATGATGATGATGATGATGATGATGATGATGATGATGATGATGATGATGATCATCATCATCATCATCATCATCATCATCATCATCATCATCATCATCATCATCATCATCATCATCATCATCACCACATTTATATGCCGCCCACTCAACTATGCGACTCAGGGCGGCTAACAAAAATGCAAATCATAACAGCGAATAAATCACATAACAGCAAATAAATCACAATATAAATCACCACATCATAAAACATCATAAAATACTCATAAATGTCCATATTCATAAATGTTCATTTAAAGTCCCGTAGCAGCGCAAATAACTCATCCTTATCCATCCACAGGGGCTGTGTTAGTCTGATGCCACAAAAACAGTAGTCTATTCAGACCTTAAATACCACTAAATTAGCATATACAGTAGTTTTGCTAACTGCAGCATCAGTTTCATCAGCTACATCAGAAGTGAGATGTGGTCCATGAAGGGAAACTTGTTATACAGTAAGGTGGCACAAAGCATATCTCCCATCATCCTTACTGGTATTATCAGTTATGAGGAATATTATGAGTGGTAACCCAGCAGTGTTGGAGGGCCTCATTTTTCTCAATTGTTGTATGGCAAAGAGGCTGTCTTCTAGATGAGAAAATAATATAGCTCATTGTTTTACAACATTTGTGGATGGGTGAATAGATAGAATTTCCCATTGTAAGAACACTTAAGTGAAATAAGTACTGTATCTGTTTTGATGCAGGAAATATTTCGTAATCATGGAACATACTCAACAGTTCAACTACAATAACATTTTTTAAAAAAACAATTCTACCAGTGTTTTCTGTGATATCAACCAGGTAGCCCAGGAATGTTTGCTTCACCGAGAGAAGAGGATGGGCATTGATCTCGTTCATGATGATGTGGAAAAAGAACTAATGACGGTGAGCTCATGTGACATCTTCAGTAAGAAAAGGGGGGATTAAATTCATGCTTGGCTAACAGCACAATGTTTAAGTTAAAGAACTGGCTCAAGTGACTGCTTATATCTGCCCTTCAATCCACAAATATTCTCAGGCAGGATAAATACAACTGTTCTACATGATGTTCTTCCATCCCCCATCCCCACCTCCAAATACACACAATGGCAGACAGGAAATATAGTGGTAAGAAGACATTTTGGCATACATAAATCAGGGATAGTGGGGGATATAATGTCTTCTCATTGTTAGACTTCGGTTCTTGTTGTCTTTCCCACGTTCATGCTGATGGGAATTGGAGTCCAGTAGCATCTGGAGTGTGTTTTATTGTAGGAATCAGACACAAAGGAAGCAAAGAACAGCCACATTATCTTTCTGCAGGATACTCAGGGTTATTTTGCATTCAGTGCTCATTTATCATTTACAGTGAGAAGCTGGGATTATAGATCAATATGTAAATACCACACCCTATAACAAGGAAATATATCCAAAATTACTGTACTCCTCTGATACATCCTGTTGATATTTTTTTGAGCTTGCAGTAAGAAAAAGAACCAAAGTGGTCTGTAAGACTGAGAACACCAGGAATCCCTTGTGAACAATATTTCGTGAGGGTATTGTGTCCATTGTGCCATTTAAATCAGTAAATCAAGAGCCTCTCATCTCCTGTCTATGGCTTCCTTCCTGTTTCTTCCAGTAGCTTCTGGACAATTGTTTAGGAACCTCAGTGGAGTCACAAAAACCAGGAGACATCCCAACAGCAGTTTTACATTTCTCAGTCCTCTTTTGAATGCGGCTTCCTGGCCTTTGTACATCCTGTCTCTTAAGTGTACCATGGTTATACTAACTTCTCTCAAGTGTTTACTTCTTTAGAAGCTTAGCTCCACCTTGGCCAATGCCCCTCTGAACTATCATCCTATGGCTGCAAATCCTAGAGTTTACAACCAATCCTGACCTTTCTCCTTTTCCTGTTAAGATTATGATAGTTTGGCTATCTCATCTTATTAAAAATTACAGTACTGTGACCTGCTGAATGTTTCTGAACTCAGATTCGGAATCAGGTAGTTTTGGGTATAGAACAGGGTTGGTCCAACTCTACTATTTTAATAGCTAATAGCAATAGCAATTCGACTTATATTCGCCACCATAGCATTCTCTAGCTCAGGGGTTCCTAACCTAAGGCCTGCAGGCCAGATCCAGCCCACGGCACTATTTCATATTGTCCTCCACCCCTCCAAGGACATACAAGAAACAAAATGGCCACCTCTTTGAAGCTGTTGGGACATAATGGCCAACCCCATCGTGCAGGCAGGGCAAAATGGCTTTCTGGTCCTCAAAGCTGACAGAGAGCGAGACCCGGGCCTGGCTTGTAAAGGTTGGGAACCCCTGCTCTAGTCAGTTTACAAGGTAATTAGCATTTTCCCCCAACATGCTAGGTACTCATTTTACTGACCTTGGAAGGATGGCAGACTGAGTCAATATGAGCCCTCATCAGGATCAAACCCGCATTGTCCGCAGTAGTTGTGGCTGCAGTTCAGCAGTTTAACCACTGTCTCACCACAGCTCCATATGCCTATCACAACCTTCAATGGTGAGAACAACAATTGGCAAATCCAAAGTCTTTGCTCCAATGTTATTTTGGAAATCTGGTTCACAGCCCATACCCATCAACAGAAAGTTTATTGCTGACCTTTCTCTGTGCTATGGCAATATTCTGGCCAAGCCCTATTGTCATTTGTTGCTTATTAGATCATGAATGCACATCCCATACAACTAAGGTCAATGGCAAAAACTATTTGGAGAATACATTACTATACCTTCATCCAAAGGAAATAAAGTGTTTCTAATAGTGAATGCCATATGGAAACATTCAATCTTTGAAAGCTGTATGGATCTTAAATTGGATCATTGATCACTGAGTCAAAATTGGTTATAGGAAAAGGTAAAGGTCGTCCTTGCTCGAAAGCCCATATTTCCCAAATCTAGGGTTCAGTGCTCATCTCTGTTTATAGCCAAAGAGCCAGCGCTGTCTGCATCTGTAAATGTTTCCATGGACATGTGGCAGGCATGCCTCAACAGCAGAGTATACAGAATACTGTTTACCTTCCCACTGAAGTAGTCCCTATTTATCTTCTTGCAATTTCTTGCTTTCAAAGTGCTAGGTTTGCAGGAACTGGGACAGAGACGGGAACTCATTCTGTCATGCAGTACCTGGGAATCAAACTCCGACCTTCCAGTCAATGAGTTCAGCGTCTTAACCACTTGAGCCACCGCAGTCCCCAAATTGATTATAGCACTAATATTATTATGGGATTGTCATTAATGAGGGTTGAGGGAGTTTGTCTTGTATACTGTTCAGAATAGTGAATACTGTACTCACTAACCATTAATACAACATTAAATATTTCCAGTGAAAGATGCATGTGGGCATCAGAATAACCTGAGAATTAAAGGAATCTTGAGAAATGGAAGCGATATAAAGCCTCTCTAGTCTGGGGAGGTTGTGTAATTAACAAATGGGTGAGAGAAGGAGAAGCAGTCATTGCATAGACACCATTCTCCATCCAGTAAAGCAAAAACATCCATTTAAAATTAAGTTCCAAATGCTTTCAGACAGATGGCTCCTAGCTAGGACTGCCAACCAAAATGTGTTGTGCTGCTCTTCCTTCTGTCTTTCCTCTTTGTAAAGTATTTGAATAAATGGAGAAGACTGTATAAACCCTAAACACCTCTTGAAATGCTCCTGGCTTGCTCTTACACATATTTTGCATTGAAAAGGCCTCCCATCCTAAAGAAATAATTGTACAGTACCATAATATGGTTCCTAGAGGTACCTTTCATGAATGAAGGTTGTTGCCAGGCGGTAGAGAGAAGCTTATGCAGTAGGGCCTCTCAAGGAAGGGAGTTTTAATGCAGGAGACTTTGCCATCTCCCTCTACCACAGACAGGAAACAGGACATTTTAGAAGTACCTGTCTGAAAATACTCTAACTGGCATGTCCGATGGCTTTATCCACTGGGGTATTTTGGGAATGGTAGTAGTCAAAAAATGAATCACTCTCATTGTTGTTCAGTCGCACAGTTGATTCTGACCCTTTGCGACCTCATGGACCACCGCACGCCAGGCACCCCTATCCTCCACTTCCTTCTCAGGCCACCCAACTTTGTGCCCATTGTGTCAACAATGCCATCTAGCCATCACATTCTCTGCCTCCCCCTTCTTCTTTTATCATCCACCTTTCCCAGCATCAAGGCCTTCTCAAGTGAATCCTTCCATTTCTACCCACACCTAATTTCACCCAGAAAAAGAGGGGACTCTCAACCAGTTCTCCCCACTATGTAATCTTAAAAGAGAGGTAGCTGTCTACTATTATACTGGAAGTGAGTGGGGAATGTGAGGTTTGGGGATTGCATATGCATCCCGTGGAATTATTTGCACATGCACACACATACCAGTCAGTTGCTGGCTCCCCTCCAGTTTTTTGTGTGACAAAATATGTGAATTCTAGTTCTTCAAAGCCTCACCTTTTAAATTAATTTTAAAAAAACCCATCCCAGCTGTGTTTGGTGCTTAAAAAGATCAATTTTTCAAATCATGAGCCCCAATAGGAGTCCCTGGGAGCAGAAATGGCCTGTCCATAAAACAGAGCAATGGTGTGCTCAGACTGCCTTTTACAAGTTACAAGTACTTGATGAGGGAATGTAGGAGCGGGTTGTTGTTTTTTAAAAAGTACTGTACTTTATTAATTAATCAGGGGAAATGTTGACAGGATTTTTGCTTTCCCAATTTGATCAGGAGGTTGATGTCATCCACTCATGCCAAGAGAGAATGAGAAGACATTTGGATAAGGCGATGGCTCAGCTTGCGTAAGGAAACATTTAATCTCAATTTTCCTGAAATGGAGCTTAGAAACAAATTCTGGTGAGAACAGGGGAGCTTGAGGGAGAAGAAATGTTTCCAACATCTTTGTTGGACTTTTTTTTGTTTAACAAGGCCAGAAAGAAACCACAGGCCTGTGAGAGTTACAGAATTGCTTGCTGAACACACAAAACAAAAGGCACAGGGATAAACACTCAAGTACTCCAGAAGTTGGCCTTTCACCCAACTACCGATTCACGTAGTGGGAATTACTTATAGGTGAACAGCTTGTCAGACTCACAATGTATCCCAACAGGTTAAATTGCTTATACAGTCAAACTTCGCATAAAGAGCGCCTCGCTTAAAGAGTAACTCACTTAAAAAGAAGGATTTTCTCTGAATGTTCACTTTGGTTAACAAACCCACCAAAAATTCGCTTAAGAAATAAATCAGGGTTCACAATCCCCCCCACAATTGGCCACTTACAATGGTGTTTCACTTAAAGACCAAACTTGCTTAAAGAGCAATTCTGTGGAATGCGTCATGCTCTTTAAGCAAGGTACAACTGTATTGGCCACTGAGACTGACTATTTGTAAATCTTTCAGCATAATTTACAGATCTGCAAGTCTATGACCAGGATTATGTCCTATATAACTATTCAATTGAATTGAGGATTTAAGATTCTAATAGCTGAACATCCACCTGTTGTGATGAGGCAAAATACAAACAGTAATACAGTAATGATTAGGGATCTAAGGAGAGTGGTTTTTATTCTAATTATTTATTGTGGTGTGTGTGTGTGTGTGTGTGTGTGTGTGTGTGTGTGTGTGAGAGAGAGAGAGAGAGAGAGAGAGATGAAATCCTGTTTCACATTGTGGCCCATTTCACTGCAGAGCTGACAGGGCAGCCCAGCACGAGGTAGAGAAAGACCTGAGTGATAAGCAAATAGCTCACCGAATTGATGACAAATGCCACCATCTCAGAGACACATCTGATGGGATTGCCTATCACCGTGGTGTGGAGCGAATGGATGCTACGTAAGTGTCAATAGGAGCCTTGTACATAAGTCCCCTTGGAGAAGATATCTAGTGGCCTAAGACACACTAATGCTAATCAACATCCTGTCAGGAGCAATCATATGTTGGCTTCAAAGTGGAAAGTTCAACCAGTGGGCCACTGCCATTTCCCAGAAGTCACCCAACTGTGTTTACAATCCTTATATTCTTTGGGGAGGCCCCTCCTGTATCTCCTGTTAATGCTAATGAAGTAGTGGATTAAAAGGATCATACTTTTGGGCTTGTTCTGTAAAGCTGAAATCCTGTTCTCTAAAACAGGAATGCAGGACTAAACTCTGTATCACTTAAGTATCTGAATTTCTTCCTTTGTTTTTATTGTCATGGGTTGGCTAGTATAGTCACAGGCCATAAGGACTCACCCCACCCCCTCTCTTGGCTTAAGACTTCTGTTTTAAAAGCAAAATGGTGTGGGCGGTGCTGCCACAGTGATATGGTGACCCAAATTTCTGGTGGGTTCAGGGCAGCTGTCTGTTGTGCCATCCCTTTGCTCAGGAAAGATGCTGACTTTGGATTCATGTGTTACTTAAAGTCTTCATCTGATACTTTTCAGATGATTAGGACCACAGCGCTCAGATTTCCTGACCATTAGCCACTCTCATTAGACAGATGGGAGTAAAAGTCATGCCTGCCCTGCTATATGTTCATGGAAACATCTGGAGACACAGACAGTGCTGTTTGTGGCTCTTTGACTAAAAATAGAAATGAGCACTGAACGCTAGAGTCAGATACAACTGGCTTTCGAGTAAGGGTGACCTTACCTCTGTGTTATAGAATTACTGACCTGGCCAGGATTTATTGACAAAAATATGCAATAATAATTTTGAGCCCTGCTCCTGTTTAGCCCATGCCTCTCATTTTGGCAGAAGTCAATGAAATTTCAACATGTCTGGCTGCTGTCTTAACTTAATTTTCTTTTACACTAGTACCCCGAATAACGTTATGACTTGGTTCCACAAGTCCCGTCGTTATTCGGTTTTTAACGTTGTGCGATACATTGAACACACAATGTTAAAAAAAGCCCTGTTTCCCTGGAGGCTGCAGGAAGCGAGAACATCGGGATTTGAATCCTGACATTTTGGCTTGCTGCTGCCTCCAGGGAGGTGGGAGAACTTTGGAAACAGCTTGGAGCGGGTTTCCCCACCTCCCTGGACCCGGCGGGGGGGTCAGAGACCCCAAAATTGGTTAAAAAAACGGACGTTTTTTTTACCAATTTTGGGGTTTCTGACCCCCCCGCCGGGTCCAGGGAGGTGGGCAGACACGATCCAAGGTGTTTCTGGGCTTCCCCGACGTCCTGAGCCAGTGCAGCAAGCCAGAATGTCAGAGTTCGAATCCTGATGTTCTGGCTTCCTGCACTGGCTCAGGACGTCGGGGAAGCCCAGAAACACCTTGGATCGGGTCCCCACACCTCCCTGGACCCAGCGGGGGGGTCAGAAACCCCAAAATTGGTTAAAAAAAAACCGGACTTTTTTTTACCAATTTTGGGGGCTCTGACCCCCCCCCCCCCGCCGGGTCCAGGGAGGTGGGGAAACCCGCTTCAAGGTGTTTCTGGGCTTCCCCGACGTCCTGAGCCAGTGCAGCAAGCCAGAACATCAGGATTCGAATCCCGACGTTCTCGCTTCCTGCAGCATAAAAGAGGGTGGGGGAAGTTCAAAATTAGCGCACATCAGCTCTAGGGAGGTCGGGAGACCCGATGCGCGCTAATTTTGAACTTCCCCCACCCTCTTTTATGCTGCAGGAAGCCAGAATGTCGGGATTCGAATCCTGACATTCTGGGTCGCTGCACTGGCTCAGGACATCGGGGAAGCCCAGAAACACCTTGGATCGTGTCTGCCCACCTCCCTGGACCCGGCGGGGGGGGGGGGGGTCAGAGACCCCAAAATTGGTAAAAAAAACGTCCGTTTTTTTTTACTAATTTTGGGGTTTCTGACCCCCCCGCTGGGTCCTGGGAGGTGTGGGGACCCGATCCAAGGTGTTTCTGGGCTTCCCCGACGTCCTGAGCCAGTGCAGCAACCCAGAACGTCGGGATTCGAATCCTGACATTCTGGGTCGCTGCACTGGCTCAGGACATCGGGGAAGCCCAGAAAAAGCTTGGATCGTGTCTGCCCACCTCCCTGGACCCGGCGGGGGGGTCAGAGACCCCAAAATTGGTAAAAAAAACGTCCGGTTTTTTTTACTAATTTTGGGGTTTCTGACCCCCCCGCTGGGTCCTGGGAGGTGTGGGAACCCGATCCAAGGTGTTTCTGGGCTTCCCCGACATCCTGAGCCAGTGCAGCAACCCAGAATGTCGGGATTCGAACTCTGACATCCTGGCTTGCTACACTGGCTCAGGACGTCGGGGAAGCTCAGAAAAAGCTTGGATCGTGACTGCCCACCTCCCTGGACCCGACGGGGGGGTCAGAAACCCCCAAATTGGTAAAAAAAACGTCCTTTTTTTACCAATTTTGGGGGGTCTGACCCCCCCGCCGGGTCCAGGGAGGTGTGGGGACCCGATCCAAGGTGTTTCTGGGCTTCCCCGACGTCCTGAGCCAGTGCAGGAAGCCAGAACGTCGGGATTCGAACTCTGACATTCTGGCTTGCTGCACCGGCTCTGGACGTCGGGGAAGCCCAGAAACACCTCCAGAGAGATCAGAGGACCCGATCTACAGCTGCAGGGTGGCTGGGGAAGCTGACGGGGACTCCCTGTCGGCTTCCCTAGCCACCCGCCCATGCCTCCGCAGCTGTGGGGTGGCTGGGTAAGCCGATGGGGGAGCCCCCCGTCAGCTTTCCAGCCTCCCCACCCCTGCCTCCGTAGCTGCAGGGTGGCTGGGAAGCTGAACGGAGAACCCCGTTCAGCTTTCCACCCACCCTGCTGCTAAGAACGACTGTATCGTGTAACGTTAAAATCGCGTTACTCGATACAAGATGTTTCCGAAAATCTTGTAACGTTATGCGGTTTTAACGATATACGGTACTCGCGTTATATGGGGTATTACTGTATTTAAATTTCCCTTCTTCTCCCATTTCCTCTTTCTCACTGTGAACTCCATAGAATATAGGTCGTTGCTCCAAGATTCACATTTAGAAAACATATGCACCAAAGCTGTCAGACATGCTTTTAGAAAGGAGTATCAAAATAAGATGCATGTAACCTGTTGCAAACGTTACGGTCGCTCCCTCTGCCTCCAGTCTTTAATATTCTTTCAGGAAGAGCTCTGCAGACGACATACAGAGTCTCTTGTTTGACTTTTCTTGTCCTTTCCCAGGATATCTGTGCCAGAATCTTGGGCCAAGTTTACAGATGACAACATCCTACGCTCTCAGAGCGAGCGGGCTGCCTCCTCCAAACTCAGGGATGACATCGAGACCCTGCTGGTGGTGACTGCCAACGAAATGTGGAACCAGTTCAACAAAGCAAACGTCGCCTTCACCAATCGCATCTCTGAAACGGCGGATGCGAAGAACAAGATTCAGGCCCATCTGGCAAAGGTGGAATTAGTTGCTTGGCTTTTGATTGGAGCTGTGCAGAGCTGTGAGCTTTGGAGGGCCTTAGTGGACTTTATGCAGTCAGTCTCCTTGAGGCAGTAGATGGCTATGGGAATGTTTCTGGGGGTGGGAGTACAAACCTGCTTCATAGTGGCATGATGTATGTGCATAGCACTGTCTTCAGCTGCAACTTGTACTGACTGCAACTGGTATTCTATCCGAGAATGCATTTTTTTCCTGAAGTAGGAAAAATGCCATTGGCATGAATTTGTTTAAGGTGGATCCCAGCTTCCTGTGAAGTGACTCACACACTATGATCACAGAGCCATCTCCTACGACACATATGAAATGAGACATGCAGGATTTAACACCAGGACTGCAATGGATTGCTGCAGCCTTGAGGATATTATCAAGGTGTCCCTTCACAGCCAGTCCATCTGGCATGGCCTCTTCCACTTCATGACCGTTGGGAATCAGAAAGTGGTTCCTCCGCTCATTTTGCTATTGGTTTCCAATGGCATTTCCTCCACTGAGGGGACCATCACCCCACCTAAAGGGGCTCATCCACTCAAAGCCGTTGGCTCCTTTAGGGAGTCAGGTTATTTATCACCAACCAACATTTGGCGTTGAGTCGCTGGCTGTACAGTCTATTCCATTACCATAGCGGGATGTCTGGCCAGACATCCTAGCACTGTAACAATACAAGATGTCTCTCTGTGCAGCTTTAAAAAACTTAGGGTTCAGGGTGACCTCCCCACCCAACCTCCATTAGACAAATATGGGCAGACAGATGGCCCTACCGATGGATACTGAGATACTAAATACTGAGCCTTTCTTCTTTAACAAATTTTTAATTTTATGAACCTGGCATTTTAGAAACGGTTACAACTTCAATTAATATTTAAGTTATTGCATCACACCATGCAAGGCATTCTCCACATAGATATACTCAGGGGGTAGGGCTGCATGCTTGATGCTTTTAAGACTAGCACTCATGTGATTTGTCAGTTATATATACAGTAAAACATCGGATAACGCTAAGACTTGGTTCCACAAGTCTTGGTGTTATCCGATTTTTAGTGTTATCCGATGCATGTTAAAATCCTATGGATCGAATAACGTTAAGGTCCTATGTGATGGATCGGATAACGTTAAAGCTCCATAGAGATACATTGTAACTGCACAGGCTTTAGCGGTTGTTATCCGATCCATCCCATAGGACCTTAACGTTATTCGATCCAATTTTCCTCCCCAGATTACTTAACATTATGCGATTTTAGCGTTATCCAATCCAGCCGTTATCTGGTGTTTTACTGTAGTACCTTTGTGGTCCAGAAATAATTGACATATTATATCAGCAACAGTCTTAAATAGAATTTTTTTTTAAATATCCCCTGCCAAGCAGAAGGAGTGATTAATTTGACAATATTCAAAACTGGCTTGCTTATGATGCCACAGCATGGTTGCCCTATACTGCCTAATACAGGAACAATCCTCTCCAGCTTTTGTTGCACCAGGGAGTGTAAATAAACCCAGCAAGCTTTCTACCTTTCCCTCCTTGCTAATTTCTTTAGTGAAAATTTGACAGCAACCAAAAGACTCACAGACTGAATTACTACCCAAGACCACATCTGTGCTTAGGTTTTCCCATTTCAGCATAATGGAAAAAATTACCACATTTTTGGTATAATATCCTCGATGCAGGATGGATTCAGTTTCTGTTACAGAATTATAGGAAAGAAAAATGAAGGGTCAGGACCTTGGATAAAGTGTGTGTGTTTGTGTGTTTCTTGATATGTTAACCCATTACTTTCCCTTGAACTGTAGACTCTTCAAGAGATCTTTGACACAGAGATGACCATAGAAGCAATACGGAAGGCTATCAGAGACAAGGGATCTTCCTTGAAGGTGGCTCAGACACGTCTGGATGAGCGTACTCGTAGACCCAATGTAGAACTGTGTCGGGACTCTGCCCAATTACGGTAAGAGAAAGCAGCCAGTTGGCTTCCATAGTGGATAGAGGGCAGCATGTGTCAACAGGCATTTATTTTAATACCATGAGCTGAGCTCTTGAAGGGCATTCCATAATCTGGGAACTGTCACATAGAAGGCCCTCTTTAGTCTCCCCATCAAGTGTACCTCTGAGACTGAGAGGAGGAGGAGGATCTCCTCTAAAAATCTTAAGAGCTGAGTAGGCTGATATGGAAAGATACCCACAGCAATTATGATACTGTACCTGATGGATATTTCTACAGAAGACTGTCCATAGATAATCTGGGCTGTACAGAAGATTGGTTAGGATAAAAACTGAATATCTGGCAGAAGAAGATGCTGTACAGCCTGCTATGCATGTTATTTGAAGCCTTTCCCTTTATGTATACAGTTGTACCTCGCTTAAAGAGCATAATGTGTTCCACAGGATTGCTCTTTAAGCGAGTGTGCTGTTTAAGTGAAACACCATTGTAGGTGACCAGTTGTGACTTCTTGGGGGGGGGGGGTTTACAAATCCCAATGTATTTGTTAAGTAAGTTTTTGGTTGGTTGTAGTTGTTAAGTGAAGCGACCATTCAGAGAAAATTCTGCTCTTTAAGTGAGTTACTCTCTAAGCAAGGCACTCTTTATGTGAGGTTTTACTGTACAGTACTTCCATATGACTTCTAGTTTAACCTGTTGATCTTATACTGGTCAGTTCCCAGTTCACCATTCATTAAGCAGAAAGACAATTGAAAGTAACAACAGTCTGTCCAGTGATTTTAGTCACTTGTTTATTTTTGCAAAGGCCAAGCAGATATTAACTAGACTCAACATGGGGAGATGCAGAAAGCTGTCCACTATCTTAGCTTTTGGGATTTCATTAAAGGCATGCTTAGCTTGTCCTATTTCATTCAGTGGCAATTAAATATAACTAAGTGCTCCTCAAGGCAGAACACATTTTTTTTCTTAATGTTGATTTTATTTGTATTTTTTCTGCCATCCTCACAATAGTCCCTTTATCTCACTTTCCACTTCTTTTTGTTCTTTCTGAAAGCATGGTTTATTTTCATTGCTGCTTTTTCCCTGTTGTTGTTCAGTCGCACAGTTGATTCCAACCCTCTGCGACCCCATGGACCATTGCCCGCCAGGCACTCCTGTTCTCCACCATCCCCCTCAACTCGCTGAGCTCTGTGCCCATTGTCTCCACAATACCATCTAACCATCTAATTTTTGGCCGCCCCCTTTTTCTTTTGCCCTCCACCTTTCCCAGCATCAAGGCTTTCTCAAGTGAATCCTCTCTTCTCATTTGATGTCCAAAGTACTTTAGCTTCATCTTCATTATTTGACTTTCTAAGGAGCATTCTGGGTTTATTTCTTCTAAGATTGACCTATTTGTTCTCCTTGCTGTCCAGGGGACTCTCAAAACTCTCCTCCAACACCACATCTCAAAGACATCTATTCTTCTGCACTCAGCTTTCCTAATGGTCCAGCTCTCACAACCATACATTGCCACAGGGAATACCATTGCTTTGACAATACAAATTTTTGTTTTCAATATGATGTCTCTACTTTTCATTATGCTCCCCAGGTTTCTCATCACTTGCCTCCCAAGAATCAATCGCCTTTTTATTTCATGGCTGCAATCCCCATCTGCAGTGAGTTTTGATCCCAAGAAAGTAAAGTCTGTCACTGCTTCTACTTCTTCCCCATCTATTTTCCAGGGACTGATAGGGCCTGTTGCCATTATCTTGGTTTTCTTGATATTGAGTCTCAATTTTCCATTCCCCTGAGGAATGGAATTTAGTGCTTCCCATTTGCAGTTGATCTCTGTGAAGACAGCCTCTGATGAGAAGATTTCAAGTAGCACCCTGTCAGCTCCAACATTTATTAGAAATCTCTTATAGAGATTTTATAGAGATTCTTATAGAGAAGCAATGTTCTTAAAGGAAAGAGAAGTGAGTTTTTGGTAGAGAATTTAGCTCCATGCTCTTTTGTCATCAAGCAACAGAAAGGCAGCAAATGCTTAGTTTGGAAAAGATCTTAACCTTGATCTGTACAGATAAGGGACAGAGCCTTTTATTTACTTTTTAATTCTGACTGGTTAGTCATTTTATTATAGGATTATGGGCTCTATAATTTGTAGCAAGAACAAAAAAAATGACCATGTCTTCTTGGACATTTTCTCTAAATATCTAATATTGGTTGTTGGTGAATGGTGATTTATGTAACACAGCATCAGCATTTTAAGCTTTACTCTGAACTTGGTTTGCTAAAAAGTACCTAGATTGCTTTTATTTACTTGTTACTTAGTCACTGCTATGCCTTCTCAGTGTAGTTGACCAAGAAAGATAAAGCCATTAAAACAAACAGAAAAGTGTGAACATGAAATCATGACTTTCCTTCCCACCTCTGATACTGCAGTCTTCTACACTGACCTTTCCCCATAATTCAGCCTAAAAGTTTTATTTCATCAACTTCATGGGGGGAAATCACATGTTCTGTTGTTGCTATATTCCATAAAGTTGCTTCTATATATCACCCTATTCATTTCTTGCAAAGTACAGGCAATGGCTTGCTTTACAGAATCATCCCATCTTGTATTGTTTTGTGCTTTGGATTGTGGTCTTTTCCTACTTGTCATTTTCTCTAACATTTTTGTATTTGTTTTTTAATCAGAGAGTAAACAAAACAACAAAAAGACAAAAAAACATCATGGCGCCTTAAAGACTAACTTTTATATTAGTCCTTAAGGTGCCACAATATTTCTTGTCTTTTTCTATTGTTTTGTTTTTTTACTCAGATATGCTTGCACAGATTAACACGGCTACCACTTCAAAAATTTCAACTATGAAGGGCATTGTATTTTCTAGTGAAATTTATCTTCACGTGGAATGTTCAAAGAGCAATAATCTTATTTCTGGCCTTATTTGATCTGGAACACATATATGTTGTGAACAGGGAGTCACGGAGGCAAAATAAACACATCTCTGGCATTTTTGCCAAATGGGAGCCATTCTGTTTCTGTTTTCTCTTCAACATTAGCTTTTTGGCTACGATATAGGCAGTGATGGGATGTAACAGGTTCTCACCAGTTCTCCAGAACCGGTAGTAACTTTTCCCAGTATCCTGGAGAACCAGTAGCAACTTTTGGGGGGAACTACCTTCAGGGTGGCTAGCCTGAAGCTCCCTATAGCCTGCTCCCCAGGGTAAGTGACTCACCTTTCAATGTGGTGTGTCTGTGTGTATTTTAATGTGTATTTAATACCTTTACCTATATTGACGTACTACCACAGTTCCTAAAAAGGCCTGGTGGCCGGCAGGCCTGGCGGCCTGACTTGGGGTTTTTAAGCAAAGTCTTGGAGTTACCTCATCAATAAACTACACCTGTGCTGTTCCAATTGCTGTTCCAATTGGAGAACCCTTAAAGAGGTACAGCTGTTTTACATGTACATTAAGGCATATTATCCTAGAGAATCGGTACGATGACCATATCCATCTTGCAACATGGTGCTGCCCAGGCACTTATGCTAACAGGTAAGTGACGGGTTTGTGTTTGGGGTGGGTGGGTTGATTTATGTTTGGGGTGGGTGGGTGGGTGTATTTTAATGTAATTTTTATTTATTTATTTACGGGTTTGTGTTGTGGGTGAGTGGGTTGAGGTGTGTGTGTGTGTGTGTGTGTGTGTGTGTGTGTGTGTGTGTGTGCTTATTTTTATTTTATTATTTTTTCTTTGGCCCCACCCACATCATGACATCATGATGTTAGCTCCGCCCACACTGTGATGACATCATGGTGGGGTAGTAAATTTTTTGACATGATATAGGATACATATCATGACTATCAAATACTGTAGCTTCTCTATTTCATTTAGAATAATGCATAGCTTTTCATGATCCATACAGTCAAATGTTTTGTTGTAACCTGTACAGCATATACAGGTACTAATTTTCTCCTGAAATTATTTGATACATTCCAGTAGTCAATGTATCTTTGCAATAAGATTTCTTGTGCCTCTTTCTTTTATGAATCCATCTTGACCATCTGGTATTTTCCCTCTTGATATGTTAAATGTCTTCGATATAAAATCTTCAGTTGCAAGATAAATTAATGTAATGCTCCCATAATTAACTGTATTATTTGGCCCTGCTTTCCTTTCTCTGGGATTGGAATTTATATTGAACATTTCCTGTCTCTGGGTGATTGTTTTGTTTTCCATGTCTGTTGGCATATTCTGGTTTGTATTTTGAGGAAGTCGTGTATCATGCTCTACCAAAAAATGTTATGGTACTCTATGTGTACTAGCTCTTTTATAGACAGCTCTCATTATTAATGTCATCCTAAACAAGACCATTCGTATCCATCAATTGCCTATTGTTTCTTTGTATTTGATGAAGGTGGCAGGATCTTGTGTAACTTCAAAACCTAACACATTTGTTTTCGTTTTTATGAACTTGACCCACTTTATCCATTTTGCAGAGTGTTTACTGGGAGCTGCAGGTTATGTGTACTGTTGGGGGAAGTAAAGCACGAAGTTAGTGGAAATTCATCAAGTTATTAACAATAGCCTTTTGCTTTTGTTGGTGATGGCATGGAGTCAAAGGTGGGGAAAGTTCCTTATTTGGACTATAACTCCCACAGTTCCCCAGGTAGCATGGCCATCCTGCAGAGGGTTCACTAAAACCACAGTAACAAATTCTTTTGTTGTACTGAACTTGCTAACATCTATTTCTTGTTATGTTCTACCCAGCCTTGTGAATGAAGTTTATGAAATTGATGATACAATCCAGGGACTTCAGCAGAGGCTAAGAGATGCAGAAGATACCCTCCAGGCACTGGTCCACACCAAAGCCAACCTGGAACATGACCTGGCCGTCAAAGCAAATTCACTGTTCATTGATCAGGAGAAATGCATGGGGATGCGGAAGACCTACCCCAGT
Source organism: Furcifer pardalis (assembly GCA_030440675.1). Taxonomy (NCBI): domain Eukaryota; kingdom Metazoa; phylum Chordata; class Lepidosauria; order Squamata; family Chamaeleonidae; genus Furcifer; species Furcifer pardalis. The sequence goes on along the minus strand of CP126893.1, from coordinate 61,634,241 downwards.
TCCCTGAGACTGGTGGGATATGCATAGGCTGAAGGTGGCATCAAAATTGTTTAGAGGGTTGGGTCCTAACTCAGTAATAAAAAGTATGTGTTGGGGAGATATGCTCTGTTGCACTTTTATGAGTTTTAAAAAATTAGATGGTATATTTTCATTTATTAAAGAATACTCCATACAGCAATTCAGCTGCCTCCTATTTTGATATGTCTAGTGTGTTCCCTTTTCTTCTAAACAATGCTTTTCTTTTTCTGCAAATATGTTTGCTGCTGCATGCAGCCCAATTCTATTTGTATTTTAAAACCATTCCCTGGAGAGTTAATGCAGGATTATTTAAAGTGCACTATAGAGAGAAAGCTGTTTTATACCCTGGCTGAAGAGGAGGAAATGCATGTGCAAAAGGGAAGTGTATGTATATATGGGGGGATGGTATTAAGTTGAAACCCTAATCTAGCAATCAATTATGCAGTGTTCAATATCACCAACCATCCATGCACAGACTGAGGGAGGAAGATTGAACTCACCCCTTAGTTCCTCCCAGTAAAGCAAATAATTTTTCAAAACCCTTTCTGTTGATGTCATATGTATGTAGTGGTAGCATTTGAGCCAGATTCTGAAAGCAGTCACTGATTCTTACTCCCTTAACCTATAATTTTAGACTTATAATACTGTAGACTCTTCTATGTTTTAATATTGACATGAAGGAGTATGGGATACTTGCTATAGTTAGGTGCTAAACATCCTTGTGTATATCAGACAGATGGATAGATCAATATGAATTATCTGACACCGAAATAAGACAACTCCCCAATAGATCATGTTCTGAGTGATCAGACATTTTTATTGGTGCTAATTATATTTTTTCCTTTTATTGAAACATACATTAATTTCTACATGTCTCATAGTTTACACAAGGGTTTACACCAGGGTTGATTGGGTATTAGAATACAGTAGTACTTCGTATAATGAAAACAATTCGTTCTGCAAGGCTATTTTCATTTTACAAAGCATGCTTCATATAACAAAATTTCCTATGGGATGCTTCATATAATGAAAAGGGATATGTATAACACAGAATCAGGAAGGCCGATACATTGTCTAACTTGCCAGAACAGGATGTGAATTGAAACAGAATGAAGTGATATTTGTCTATCTGGCTCTGGTATCAGTTTCCCATTTTATTTCCTATCTAGTATCTTCACATAGGCTGCTTTATACCTTCAGTAACTTTTGGGATGATTGTTAAGGTCAGTTTAGATTAGGGGTGGACAACCTGTGGTCTTCCACAGGTTATCAGATTGTATCCACCACCATCCCTTACTACTAATCACAATGACTATGGCCAATGGTAATATCTAGAGCACCATAAGTAGTCAGACCTGGCTTGGGAAGAGGACTATAGCCTCTGATTTGATACTCTTATGTATCAATACTCTTATGTGCCTAGAATGAGCATGGACTTTTATCTTACCGGCTTGGCAGGTCTCATTGCTTTATTTAAAAGTTCTAGCAAGCCTTGCAGAAAATATGTAGATATTTGATCTCTTATGACGACCCTTTCAATTAATTCCAGTGTATTTAGAAGTGCACTGAGATAGCCAGGTTCATTTCTCCTGTTTCCCTCATCTTCATTTATAGCCATTGTATGTAGCACATACAAGGCACCTACACATACAAAAAGAGAACACATACAGAATATGTGTTCATACAGAATATAACAACACACAACACAATAGTTAGGCTGTGAAATCAAGGGAGAAGGAAGACACCCAAATTATTAGTTCTTCATATACAGTCATCACTCACATGTTATGTTTGACATTAGAAGATGACAACATCTAGGAATGAGCAGGTAGGACCTCACAGTTCTAGAAGTGTTCACTGAGTAAACACCTCCCCATGCACAAGTTTCTACTGTTTTTTAATCTCAGGATTGCCCACACACACAGTGGCATGTTCAAGTCCTTCAGCAGCCACAGATATTCATGTAATTGTCTGGTCTATGAGGACACCCCTGTTGTTTATCGTTTCTTGTTGTGGACTACTACCCTTGGCAAGAAGATCCTATTAAGACAGCAGGTCCAAACAGGAAGTCATTATTCTTTATGACTTTTGCACCAAGACTTAGGTCTTCTGAAGACTGAAAATAGTTCTTCTGTGCTTTATACATAACTATGAGGAATGTTTACTTGAACAGTAGTTTTTTTTTCTTAAAGAACAGATGACTCTTTAAGAGTGTAAAACCATATTGGTAGGTCCAATGCAGTATTAAGCCCTCAGATACTTTCTTCCCACTACTTGTTCTTTTTCTCCTGAGCTCCTTTTAAAATATGTTATCAAGCCAAAAATAAATCTAAGGTTATGCTGAACTCATGTAGACCTTTCACTTCCCTGGTAGTCAATATTACATCAGCTCTACGTATTTGTTTCTTTTGGTCAAGAGTTATTTTGACTGAAGCTTCCTTAGCTCAGGAATTTCAAGCGTTGTTCCTGAATTGAAAATAGCATTCTCAATTTTAGCATGAGGCAACACAGGCCAAGTGAAACCTCTGCCTTAGGGAGCAGATGTTGGGTGTCATTAAAGGGCAGCGGAAGTTTACTTATTTAATTTCTTAAAGTTTTGTTTTTCTAACCCAGGAAAAGCAGGGTTGCTTATTGTAGTTTCTTCTATGGGTGGGATTTTCTTGTCAATATGAATGGAGGACTCACAAAAAAGGCTCTAACTTTTGTTTTCATGTTCTTTTACTGATTTTCAAAACAGGGATTTTAAAAAAACAATTGTTTCATGTCAATGAAAGAAAGGGATGAAAGCCTGGGGAGGTAGGTTTCTCTTCTTTATTTATCCTTTTCTTCACCCCTTATCTGTCAAATTGCCCAGGAAATCTGTCATCCAATAGGGCTGCAAGAGCTGCTGTCAGTAGCAATCAGAATGCCCAACAGAGGGAAGTGGCAACTTTGAAGGTTTACAGGGGTCCTCAACCTTTTAAAGCTGGGGGCCAGTTCACACCCCCTCAGACTACTTGCAGGCTGGACTGGTGGCCCCACCACCAGTGGTGGGACCACCCCAAGCCCCCCACACTTCCCACCACCGCTGCCAGCAGTGGCAGGACCACCCCAAGCCCCCAACACTCCCTCACACATTGCTTCCCTGCTTGGTGGCAGTGTGTCTCTGCCAGAAAAGCTGCTCTCAGCCAGAGCAGGCCTTAGGAAAGACATGGGCGGCCATGTGCATCCGTCGCTTCCGCCACCAGCACTTCAGTCCTTGTCCCCTCCACTTGGTTTGGTGTGTCCCTAATGGTGCTTTGTAGCAGGGCAGATGTTGCTAAGCCAAGCGGAGGGGACAAGGATTGAGGAGGAGGCGGCAGTGGTGGCGGAAGCAGTGGCTGGAGCAAGGGCATGGGCAGGATGGAATGGTGCCAAGGGCTGGAAGTTGAGGATCCCTGGTGTAAAAAGACCTAGATTGGTTGGAGCCCATTGAGCACGTTGAGAGAGGGAGCAGTGTTTATATAGGGCAGCACACTTGTGTTTTCCCAAACTCTACTTTTTCTATATGCTGAGGAACTGAGATACAAAATTACAGCTTCCTATGGCTGAATAGCTAAGCCATACGCAGAAACATGATTTTGCAGTACTGTACATTGTTCTGAAGGGAGCACAGCTGTCTGATATCCTTTTGCTCACTGTAATAAATTGCAGCTAGAGTAAACCCATTTAATCAGTGGGGATTTTGGTGAATTACGGTAACTCCTCTGCAAATTTCATTGATTCAATAGGGCTATGCTAGTTGTGACTTACTACTGTAAGCAACAGGATCTCAGCCATTGAATTAGCTTCACTTCTAGTTCTGGCCTTAGATTCACCCCTACTTCTTTTGCAATCCTCTTCTATCCTTGTGTCAAATATTTCCCGCCTCTTTCCTCCAGCAGATGTCTTAGTCTTTATAAAATCCTCATATTCCTCAGGGCATTTCACATTCTTTCCATACTAGTATTCCTTTTGTTAGCAGGAACTATTCATTTTCTCCTTTATTTTAAAGAGAGGAAAAAACCCAACACTTCAACCTCAAAGTTGTCTTTACTTTTCCTTGTACAGTAAAACGTCGGGTTACAACAGAGGTTCATTCCAACAGCCTCCATCATAACGCAAAATAAATAAATAAATAAATCATAACCTGAAACACCCATAGGGATGCACTGAGAATGTAAAAAAAAACAAAAAACAAATTGATCGTCGTAACCTGAAACAATTCCGCTAAAATTTCGTAACCCAGGATGGCATTTCCATAGGATCTGCTGTCATAAACTGCAGCAAACATTAACCAAAGTGGTCGTAACGTGAGGTTTTACTGTATTCATACTTATTCATATTCATACAAGGGGCTGAAGTGGCTCAGTGTTTAAGAAGCTCACTTTGTTAGCTAGAAGGCCAGCAAGTTGGCAGTTTGAGACCTGGGTACTGCATGATGGTTTGAACACCCGTCTCTGTCCCAGCTCCTGCCAACCTGGTAGTTCAAAAGCAAGAAATTGCAAGTAGGTAAATAGGGACCACTTTGGTGGGAAAAGGTCTTGGGGACATGAAAGGAACCTCATTCGGTGTCCCCTGAGCAGAGTTTCTCCAGCAAAAAAAAAATCCCTTTCAACCCAGAATAATTTATGACATGGAACTATTACTTATTGAAAACTAAAGCACTGAAATTGAGCAGTGTCACTACTGCCCAGAATCTGACCTGGCTGTCATTTTAACCTGCTGTCAATTCAGAGTGAGGTGTCTTCTCAAATCCATCTCACAACCAACAACAGTCTAATGGAAAGAGACATTCTGGGCCTTTTCCTCACCACTATCCACATTCCTTAAGAAGATAGCTGCTAGCACTAATTGCCTGGCTCCTTAGGCAGCCACCACATGCTTTAATGAATCTCTACCTCAGCGTTTCCCAACCTTTGGTTTTTGGACTTCAATTCCCAGAAGCCTAAGTCAATTTCCCAAAGCACTGATCAGCCAATGTACTGACTTAGGCAACTAGGAATTGAAGTTTCCCTGTGGGGAATGGGCCCCAAGTTGGGAACCACTGCTCTACCCATTGGCTGAAGTGATGACAATTATCAATGAAAATTATTTGCAAAGGAAACAATATAAACACTTGAAAATGCATGCCCACCCTTGTCTCTGACCACCATTCTTATTCAAGCAGAATGTATATCCTTAAGAGACCCTGATGTCCATTGTTTCTCAGCTATAAGGCTCATTGTTTAAAAAACTTTAATAGACTAATTGACTGGATCTGCTTTCCTTATGTATACTTTCAAAGGTGGAAGGGAAACATAGAAGCAGCCTCCTCAAAGAGCAGAAAACATTGCAAGTACACTTGAGTTTCCCTGGAAAATTATTATTATTATCATTATTAGTTCAAATTTGTATTGCCGCCCACTCGCTGTAGCGACTCAGGGCAGCTTACAGACAATACAATACATTACATTACATTACAATACAATACAATATGTTGGGGTGGGCACAGGGGGAAGGGCGGCAAGGTCCTCATCCTGCCCTGGCTTCTTCTTCCCCTGGCAGTTGGTATAGGGACAAGGGGAGGGGTGGCAAAGTCCTCAACCTGCCCTGGCGTCTTCTTCCCCTGGCAGTTGGTATCATAAAATGGCATAGAGCTGGCTAAGAGTAATACAGAAACTGATCAGCGTCAACCAAAAGTTCCTGCGGTGGCTCAAGTGGTTAAGGTGCTGACTGGAAGGCAGCAGGTCAGCATTTCAAGACCCAAGTACTGTGCGACAGAATGACCTCCTGTTTCTGTCCCAGTTTTTGCCCACCTAGCAGCTTGAAAGCAAGAAATTGCAAGTAGATAAATAGGTACCACTTCAGTAGGAAGGTACCCGAGAGCTGCACTTGGGGCATGAAAGGAGCCTCATTCAGGCGTCCTCTAAAAATCCTTGCAACCCAGAGTAATCTTTAACACAAAATTATTATTAATGGGAAGGTAAACAACGACTGGCTTTCGAGCAAGGGAAACACCTTTACCTTTACTTTAAACAGCATTCCATGCACTTCGGTGGTGGGCTCAAAAAATTTTTTACTGCCACACTGTGAGTGTGATATGGTGGGCATAGCCAGGGGAAAGCCCTGTGTTGCACCTGAATTAGGACTACTTTATTTCAAAACTTGGATGGGCGGGGCCAGCCAGAATTTCTGCTATGGGTTCTGGCAAACTGGTACGAACCTGCTGGTGCCCACCACTGGTGTCTAGACATGCCTGCCACATGCCCACAGAAACGTCTGCAGATGCAGACAGCTCTGGCTCTTTGGCTGTAAACAGAGATGAGCACTGAAACCTAGAGTCAGATACGACTGGCTTTTGAGCAAGGGTGACCTTTACCTTACTAGATTGTGAATATTTTCAACAGATAGATACATGTTTCTAGCCATTCAGTTAAGTTCCACATTCCTTCATGCACTATTTTTTCCTCATTTTTATTAGTCCCTGATTAAATTTAGCAGATGCTAAACTGAGTCATATTTCCTCTAGTGCAACTAGCATAGTTTCCCAAAACTTTGGCATACACTATCTGCACAGAATCACTTTCCTTAACCTTTCCTGCTCTCTTTCTTGTCACAATTCCTGGAATTACCAAAATGATTTGATTACAAATATGCTGAGCAATTAGGGAGTTTGATATATTTAGTTTGTGGAAATTACATTCCATCCATAAACTATATCCCCACCCTTCCTGCTGACATATTTTGCCTGTCATTTGGTGTTTTCCTGCAGTGTTACTTGTAGTGATTCAAGTAGAAACTTTGGTTATTGAATTGGAGGATGAACAAATAGAGACTTACATAAGGGTATTTCAGATTGTCCATTATGGGGAGGTTTGGACTCACAATTGATTTTATCACTAGAGAATGGAGGAGGGGCTAAATTACAATTAGTGTACTCACCCTGTCTGAACACCCAAAGCAACACTTTGCTTGTATGGTGAAAAGGCTGACAAGTCAGGACAAATGAAATACTTTTTCAGTATTTCTGCAAAAGGGCAGAGAAAGTGTAATTATTTCCCCTCCCCTTTGCCAATGGTTGTAGTGCTGGATTGAGGGAAAAAACGTCGATTGGTGATGAAAGGTGAAAATGGAGAAAAACATTTTTTCTTCCTCCTTACTGATTCAATGCTACAACCATCAGCAAGTGGTGGGAGAACTATTACACCTTTCTTGCCTTTTTGCAGAGGAGCAGTGAAAAAGTTACATAAAGGCATCCCATATTTGGATGGGGCTCATTAGCCCTGTCAGCCTACTAGATGTTTACCCTGTCAGCATACCGGATGTTTTCCGCCTCTCTCAAATAGCATTCCAAATGTCCAGAAGCATTTGGTATGCAGCATTTTTGGTCAAAGTGAAAAAAGAAGAAAAAGAACCGCCTGTTAGAGATTTTAAAAGAAGCACTCAGGGAGAGGATGGGATACTCTGGCATTCAAGAGATGTGGATGTATCATGCCCAGTCCAACTCTCTCATCTAGACATACTTATAAGACAAGGATTCCCGACCCACGGCCCATGGGCCAGATCTGACTCATGGCACCATTGAATGGCCCCACACACCCCTAAGGGCATTTGAGAAACAAAATGGCCACCTCTTTGAAGCTGTTGGGACAAAATGGCTTAACACACACACACACACCATCATGCAGGAAGGGCAAAATGGCCATCTAGCCCTCAAAGCTGAGTGAGAGAGCATGACCCGGCCCCTGGCTTGAAAAGGTTGGTAACTCCTGCTCTAAGATAAGACAGAAGTGCTATTGACTTGTTGAAGAAAGAAAAACTATTGGGAGCTGAGATTCAAGTTGTATTGGCTATGGCACATTCTTGTTGGAAGGTTAGGTGTGTAGGATGTTATTATTTCAGGATGTAGCCTTTAATATGGATGCCCAGATTCCAGCAGTGGTCAGCAGTGTATTTACACAGTTCAGGGTAATGTGCCAAATGCATTTATTTCTTGGAGTGATGCTCTGGATGCAGCGATACAGGCCTTATGTATTTCCATGTGGACACTTATAATGCATGTGACATAGGACTCCAACAACCACAACAATTTCAAGTCAGAAATTATTCTGGGTTGAACGGATTTTTCTTGGGGAAACTTCACTCAGGGAATGCCTGAATGAGGCTTCTTTTATGTCCCCAAGAACTGGGACAGAGATGGTTGCTCAATCCGTCATGCCGTACCCGGGTCTCAAACTGCCAACTTGCTGGCCTTCCAACAAACAAGGCAAGTTTCTTAACCCCTGAGCCACCTCAGCCTCATTACAGAATAGTAGCCATGTTAGTCTGTGTTTCAGGCACATCAGAGAACAAACAAAACCAAAAATATTGTAGCACTTCAAAGGCAAACTGCTGTACTCCCAGCCTGAGCTTTGGTGGATCAAGTCCACCTCACCAAGCTTGGGAGTCTGTCCCATGTCTGATGAACTGGACTATTAAAACCATCACATGCACAAAATTCAGACTTCCTCCTTTGCCATTCTAGCTCGCTCTGAGAACAATCTCCCTTGCCAGAGACCTACAAAAGCATTGCAATTCCCTGAGACTTTAGCTACCACCCTGAGATCTGGCAACACTAGACTTCCAAACAATATGCAAGCTGGTACTCAAGGTTCTACCACTGTACAGTGGTACCTTGTTTAAAGAGCATAATGTGTTCCACGGGATTGCTCTTTAAGCAAGTGTGCTCTTTAAGTGAAACACCATTGTAAGTGACCAATTGTGACTTCTGGCGGCGGTGGGGTGGGGGCGGGATTGCAAACCCTGATTTAGTTGTTAAGCAAGTTTTTGATTGGTTTTCGTTGTTAAACGAGGCAACCATTCAGGGAAAATTCTGCTCTTTTTTGCGAGTTAGTCTTTAAGCGAGGCGCTCTTTATGTGAGGTTTTACTATATATCTTCTTGATAAATTGTGCCACCAGCCTTAATACCAGAGTAATAATGAACTGAAACACAGGCATTCTAAATCCTAAAGCAAGACTTACCTAGAAAGCTTTGAGAGAAGAAATCAGGATGAAATCCCTTTCCTGAAGCAGGTAAAGGTAGTTTTAACACACACACACAAAGGTTGTTATGATTTCAGCCTGTACAATTGCTACCAGTAAATGTGAAATGGATCTATAACAGTGATTAGAAATAAATACAGTATTCATGGTGAAAATATTGAAAAGGAGCAAAAAGTAATTAAACTTGAGCTGCCAATACAGAAATATTCTGACAGGCACAATGATTCACTGCTAATCAAGTACCCAGTACTAATTAATCAGTTGAGTATGATCAACGTAGCCCTGTTGGAATTCTTAAAACCGTAGCAATTGCACTTTGCATTGGGATTTGCTGATTATACTGGATAAAAACAAAACATAGGCCAGACATCATTCTGTTGAAGAAAACCCTCAAGCAACTTCTATAATATAAAATAAGAGAATGGGAGAATGTCAAAATCTGATGTGAATGCATCTAGAATCTCCAGACAATTCATTTGTGGTATTTTTGAACAATTTAGTGGAACTGTTTTAAATAGCCTGTAGCCCAAATTAGGAAGACATACAGTTATCAGTCTCGTAACGTATCAGGCAAAAAGCTGTAATTCATCTGATTTAATTGTGCAATAACTAGCAAATTTCTTTTTAAAAAACAAAGTTGCTGTTTCTTGTGGAAAGGACCTTGGAACGTTAGTTCAGTGGATGACTCAATACGAAGACTATGAAAAAAAGAAAATGGAAATTTGTTATCTCCTTGTCTTACTTTTACTTTTTGCCTAACACAATTGTGATTATGAAGTTTTTATTAGCTGATTTTTTAAAAAGAAAAAGTGGAATTATTGCTGGAGTCTACTTTAGTCTTCAGGTGGACAATTTGCCTTTTAGTGCATAGCACAGGCTTCCTCAACCTTGACCCTCCAGCTGTTCTTGAACTTCAATGCCCAGAAGCCCTGATCAGCAGGAGTGCTGACTTGGGTTTCTGGGACTTGAAGACCAAGAACAGCTGGAGGACCAAAGTTGAGGAAGCCTGGCCATAGCACAAGGCCTTCTTTGTTGACATCTATATCTTTTACTTTGTGCAGCCCACAGTCACAAAAAGGATATTTAGATTCTCTAGGTGTGTGTGTCTTGGAGTCCCAGAAGTTTGAGGCTACAGTTCCCAAGACTGGCTTTGTGGGCTGAGGCTTCTGAGAGTTGAAGTACATCAACATCTGGGACTCAGGTTTGGGAGCCACAATGCTAGGCTATAACTGTTATTAGATGATAAATCATGGTCTCCTGACAGATTAACGTCCCTCCATTTTTATTGTTTTTTATTGCTTAGTCCTGCAACACTCTAGGATGCCTGCTGGTACTGGGATTCTTGTGGTAAATTTTATTTATTTATTTGTTTGTTTGTTTGTTTGTTTATATTTGCTTATCACCCTCCTCCCCAAAGGGACCCAGGGCGATTTCCAACAATTTTAAAAATACTTTAAAAACATTAAAAACCTTTAAAAAAACTTAAAAACTTAATTAAAAGCTAGGTATTATAACTTGGACATACTGGGGGTCAAACCATCCAACTGGCTGGGGAAATTGAACCATCCACTCCCCAGACCAGACCTGCCAGCCAGGTTTTCACTCCTTTCCTGAAGGACGGCAACTCCGCCTGCAGGTGTAGCTCTATCGGGAGGAGGTTCCATAGGGCCGGGGCAGACACCGAGAAGGCCCTCCTTCTAGTGCCAGAGAGGGTTCAGTGAACACGCATATACAGTGAGACATTAGGTAAAGAACACCCTTGCTCAATAGCCAGTTGTATCTGACTCTATGGCTTGGTGCTCATCTCCATTTATAGCCTAAGAGCCAGCACTATCTGATTCTACAGATGTTTCCATGGACATGTGGCAGGCAAGCCTAGACACTGGAGTGCATGGAACAGTGTTTGCCTTCCAACTGAAGTGGTACCTATTTACCTACTTGCAATTTCTTGCTTTCGAACTGCCAGGTTGGCAAGAACTGGGACAATGGGAACTCATTCTGTTGTGCAGCACACAAGCTTTGAACTGCTGACCTTCCAATCATCAAATTCAGCATCTTAAGCACTAAGCCACTCCAGTGAGACACTAAATATGGATAAATTACACCTTAATGGTTCAGTTTTTAACACCCTTGCTTTGCAAATTTAAAACACAGCAGTGGGCTAAGATTTGGGACCAAGGTTGGATTTTTTTAAATGCAAGACTAAAGTCAATTCACTCCTGGTACAGTAATCTGTCAAGTAACCCGCCAAGTCAACACATAGCAAGACAGTCCACATCAGAAGTTATTCCAACCCTTCATCATCTTCATTATCCCAGCTGCTACCAGGACCCAACACACTTTAATTTCAGTAATGGATAATCTTGTCATACCATATATCCCTGTTTTCTAAATTGCAAAGACTTTCAAGTTTCAGAAAGCAGAGAAGATGCCAAAGATCTGCCTCATGTTAAGATTTCCATATATTTCACCAGAAAAACACCAGATCAGACCATAGGTACTGAAGAATGAACCCACCAGAAAGGTCTATGCCAAGACCAGCTGTAATAATCATCTTAATAAATACTGAGGGACTTTCAAGCAATAAGAGTGCCCTCCTTGCAGACATGTACAGGAAATACAAATGTGAGATACTTCTGCTCCAGGAAACACACTGAGGGATAGCAAAGTACAGGCCCAAAGTGGCTGGAATGGAGCTAATGATTTGAGAGACCTCATTGTTACCCCTAATTTGAAAATTGCCTCTATTTTTAAAAAAATATTTTTATTTTCAATAAAAATGCTTTTACTCTTTATTTTCCATTTCCTCCCGACTATACCCAATAGGCTTACATGTCCACAAACACCACACTGTACCATGATTAACTTGAAGGTAAGATAACTGCAAGGGTTGATTTTTAATACATTTATAAAGATCTCAAACTGTTATTTAAAAAGGGCATGGTCAAATTTAGGGAAGCTCACATGTAGATTTTTATAGTAGGCAAAGGGTGAGAAATGTCTTTGATCAGCAGCAGTTGGTTAAATGCATGTTCAATAAACCATTTTATATTTGCCTGAAACTCAAGTCTCTGTGGTTCTTGGGGGGCTCTGCCAGTAGACAAACTTTAATTTCGAAATGCATCTCTGCTGTTAGCAGATCTTCCTGTGACAGAGAAGAAGGGGATAGTGATTTTTAGGTAACATCATGACCAGTATGGGAGTGCAATTTTTGTTAGACCTGGCCTCAGCATAATAGCAGCCACATTGATGGAAACAAACAACACTGAAATTCTCACCCTCCAAACCCCACAATTCTTTGTTACTCTGTCTATAAGCCATCAGAAGCAAATTTTACTTTTAATGAACCAGACAATTTTACTTACCAGGACAATGCATAGATATTTAAGAGCTCTGTGCTGGCAGGAAAGAGATAAAAACCAATTCAATATTAGGAACCTCCCCAGGAGCAGGAGTCTGGGTTCTTCAATGGTTGTGGAAGGGCAAGTTGGATCTGGCATACTAGCTGAACTAGAGGCAGAGGTGCTGATAACCAAGCAGGACCCCAGAAAGTTGTTAATAGTTGTTAATAGTTAATAGTTGTTGTGGTAGGCACCTCCAGTGTCTGTATCTCCAGAACCTATACCTCCCCCCCAAAATGCTTTTAAGAGTGCTGCATACCTCCATCAACACAAGCAATTTCGTTATTCTTTGCTTTTTCCTCTATGGAATAAGATCATCTAGGACAAGGATAGTGAACCTTGGCACTCCAGCTGTTTTTGGACTTCAGAAGCCCAAGTCAGGTGTGCTAACTTGGGCTTCTGGTAATTGAACTCCAAGAACAGCTGGAGTGCCAAGGTTGGCTACCATGGACCTAGGAAGACAGGAGAAGCCATGGCTCATATAAATCTTTCAGGTAGTTGCTTAGTTTTAGCAAGATAGAGATGACATCACATGATCCTCAAAATATTCTAAAATGTTTTTTTTCTTGACAAACAATTGTGCCACTGTAGAGCATGAGGCACTAGTTAAATCATTTGAAGAAAATCGTTTTTTAAATGGGTGTTGGAAGTAGATACAGCCCCCTCCCCTTAGTTCTAGGAGTGACTATACACAAACTTCAGACTCCTGGAAGTTGCCTACCTCTTCTCTGCCTGCCCCTTTAAGGCTTTCTATTCCATAACGACAGAAGAGAAGAAATGGTTAACCCCTGGCATTTTCATGGGACCAAAGCACAAATATAATTATTTTAAGACAACACATTAGTTTCTTTTCCCAGTAACATATTACTTGTTCATTTCCCCAATGAAAAGGTATAACTAGATTATATGATAACCCTGGCTTTGAATTATTTTTATAGCAACAGGTTGAGGGGACTAAGAAAATCATAGAGGAGGATTGTCAAATGGTTCAAGTGCTGGTTTATGGCAGGTCTCATTGTCTGTTGCTGGTTTTGAAGAAAACAGAGAAAATGTATAAGAAGAAAGTGTGTTTTGTGCACTGAGTTGTAGGTTTTTAAAAATATATAACTCCAAATAACTATTTAAGTTCTTTTTGAGAAATGGAAATAGAAAGAGTTACTCTAGCAAGAAATTGCTTTCAGGCATCTTGGAGCAATTACTGTTAATAGATTACTTTAAAAAAAAAACAATAACTTTCCAAGCTCAAGAAGTGAAAGGAGTCACAACAATATGGACAAAGAAGACTGGGACTCTCATGGTGATGCTGTGCCAATTCCCAAACAGATTTTTGAGCAACCTCAGGGCGCAGCATGACCAGCATGCATGCTTTGCATCTGGAAGTCCAAGTTGCAATATACATTCCTGCCTCGCCAGCTATCTAAACAAAAACTGCTTCCGCAGCTTCTCCCTCTCCATTCACACACCAGTTTTCCAAGTCCTTTATGAAGTCCATGCTTTCTGAACTCAATCTAGACTCCTCCCCCCCCATTAATTTCTCAAACACATTCCTTCCCCTCCCCCTGCTTGTATGGTTTTAATCCCCAATGGAGGAAATGAGAAAAACACTCCAAAAATTCTGGTGGCAGAACAAGGCTGTGAGTTAGAAAGCCCCCCCCCCCCCCCAATGGAAGACCTAAAGCCCAGTCTTCTGGACTGAGCTTGGGGGTGTGAGGGACTCACCAATTTCTGTGCCTTGAAAAGTTACAAGATTGCTTCCATGCAAGTCTTCTCCTGGTTCCCATTCAGCAATGTTAATTATTGTCAATACACCGTCGCAGATGTTTCTTCTTGTCTCTGTTATAAGACCCAGCATCCCTGGGGCAAACACTCTTATACAGTACTGAGAAAAATACACAAAATGGGTGACCACACAGTCAGTGACAATTTCCTTGATGGGTCAGATGGAACTATGAAGGCAGCAAACACAGGAAATGGTGTGGAGACCAACAACACAGTTAACATGTTGAGAGAAGCTGGAAGCACATTAGTGTCCCAATGCCTTCTGAGAATCATGCCTTCTGAGCAGTTACTGTATTACACTTCCAAACAAAGTCTGTGTTTATCTTGCAATGACCAATCATGGAGCAAAGCAAGCTATTGTTCAGTTGCACAGTCAAGTCCAACTCTTTGCAACCTCGTGGACCACCACACACCAGGCTCCTCAATCATCCTCCATACCCCACCCAGATCTAAATCCACTGTGTCAATGATGCCACCTCATCCTCTGCCGTCCCCTTCTCCTTTTGCCTTCGATCTTTCCCAGTATCAAGTGAATCCTCTCTTTTCATTTAGTGGCCAAAGTACCAGTACTTGAGCTTCAGCTGTAATACAGCGTCAGCTGCAATATTTGTCCTTCCAAGGAGCAGTCAGGGCTGATTTCCTTTAGGATTGATTGTTTTGATCTCCTTGCAGTCCAGGGGACTCTCAAGAGTCTCCTCCAGCAACACAGTTCAAAGGCGTCTTTTCTTTTGCCCTCAGCCTTCCTTATGGTTCAGCTCTCACAACCATACATTGCTACTGGGAAGACCATTGCTTTGACTATGCGGACTTTTGTTGGTCTGGGTGATGTCTCTACTTTTTATTATGCTGCCTAGGTTTCTCATAGCTTGCCTCCCAAGAAGTAAGTGTCTTTTTATTTCTTGGCTGCAGTCACCATCTGCAGGGATCTTTGATCCCCAGAAGGTAAAGCCTGTCACTGCTTCTATAGGAGGTGATAAAAGCTTGTGCTAAGACCATCAGACATCTTCCAGCACTTAAAGAAGTTCTCACTGCTAACAAGAGTTTAACATTGTCCTGTTTGACTGTAGACGAATGATTGCTCTGTTCACACATTATTCAGATTCAACATGTGCCAAATGATGGCCAGGGACTTCTCCGTGGATGGAAAAACAATGAACAGAACCAAACTCTATGGCCAGGATATGGCCCTCCACCTACTGTTGGAACGCAACTCCCATCATATTTCACCACTGTCTGCCAAAAGCTGAGGAAATATACATCTACTGTATGGGGAACATCTCTTGATACAGGTAGAACAGGGATGCCCAAACTATGGCCTGTGGGACAGATCTGGCCCACAGTGCCTAATAATCCAGCCCGCACTGCCCTCGCCACTCCCAGAAGCAGAAGTTAAGCACACACACGCAGGCGCAAAATGCTACCGTAAAGCACCTACGGCTGTTGTAAATGCGTTTATGGCAGTGTTTTGTGCATGCGCAGGTGGGTTTAACTTCTGCTTCTGGTGGGAGGAAACATGTGACCAGCCCGCTCAACCACATGACCAGCCCACAGCCTGAAAAGTTTGGGCATTCCTGAGGTAGCAGATGGAATGGGAGAAATTGATGCTGGCATGACAAACAGATTGCCCGGCCAGCCTGGCTCACACTGACCCTTGTGCTGTTGCAATCTGCTACACAGATGGAGCCATGCAAGGGATCTGCACAAACTCAGCTCCACTGTGTCTTTGATGAAGCCAGACATTTCAGTTCAGATTCTCATCCTCCACCCTCTAATATCCTGCGCAGATCCATCTGTGCCAGTATATGCAATGGATAATTAGATTGGCAACATTAAACTGCTCTGGTGCTGATTTCAGACTCAGCCTATGTTTGTACAGTATTAATAATCAAATGGGAATGGGAAGAAGACACCAATGGGAAGAACACACCCATTTGTCTTTTACAGCCCTTTCATGGAGCTGTATGAAGGAAGCAGTCCTTGAAATTGCATATCCAGTTTAAATTGACTAAATACAGGAAATTTTAACAAGAGCATCCCTACCAAACTGTGATGTAATTTTAGAAGAATGGATTCTTATCATGAAGGTCCCCATAGATACCACATGCAGAGTCCAAAAATGGAAGAAGCTGGATTCAGTTGTACTAATGAGCAACAGGTCTTTTGCAAAGCTAATGGCTCTTCATTCACCATTCAAAAACAAGCCAATCTGAAATACACTGCATTACCAAAGAGATACACTGTTCCTCTTTTTTTAAAAAAACAGCTTCTTGCCATATTACTGTGAGGATTTCAGCTAATCTCAGAGGGATAGGGAAGCCTAAGGGCATGTGTGTGACATATTAGTCTTTGCTTCTCAAAAGTCCCAGGACTTTGGCTGTGTAACACATATCATCATCCAGCCTCTGCTTAACCATCTCCAGTGGAAAGCAGCCCCTCACATCCTGTTTCTCTTAAATTTACACATATCTGCAGTTCTGTACTCTTGAGCACAAAGGCAGTAGCAGGGGTTTGCAACCTACGGCCCGTGGGCAGGAGATGCCCACGATGGCATATAATCCAGCCTGTGGAGATGACCCTGGAAGTGGACATGTTTACGACAGCTGGAAATGTGCCCGCACCTGAGCAAATGTGCCCATCATGGTTTACAGTAGTGTTTATGGCGGCAGGAACCACGTGTCTGGCCCACTCAGCTGTCTGGGGTGGTGGTGGTGGTGGTCTGGCCCATGGCATGAAAACGTTGAGAATCTCTGGTCTATTGAGATTCTATGCAGTTTTTAAGTTAGCATTTACCTCAGAAGCAAATCCTCCTGTGTTCAATGGAGTTTCCTTCCTAGAAGGGTGGTACCCAACTTGAGATGCCAGATCTGCTTGGAATAGAGATCCCAGAGGCTATGACCATTGGTTGTGCTGGCTGGGTCTTTCCCGGTGTCAACTAAGAATTCAGGGGAATCCTAGGGAGTCGCCTCATAAGCCTGCTATCTTTTGGGCCATTAACTTAAAAAGCACGTGTCTGTTTTGAAAGTGCATACATCTTTGCATGCCATGCCTAAGTCTCGTTCCATGTATTGACTGTGAAAAATTTAAATATGTCATGCCCCCTAATGCCTTGGCTTTGCAGAATGCCTTTCCTTGTGGCTTGTTCACATGATTAAAAATATTTGGAAGCAGCACGGCTCAAAAAGCCCTGGAGCTATAATGGAAACCACATGCTCAATAAATATATCCAGGGCCCCCAGTCTGCTTGGCGTACTTTGCTTTCCAAAAATGAAACAAAAATCATTTCTGAGAAAGAATTATTGACACAAATGAGATCTCATTTCCTAATCCATCAAATAATGATAACAGTCTAGCCTCAGGCTATTCTGATTAGATGTTGGAAGGCGGTGGCGGGGGGGGGGGAGTTTACTTAATTTTTATTTTAAAAGCCGCAATTAGCACCAGCAGAATAAAGCGGCTCATCTCAGCATGTTTCTGCTAGATGAAGAACAGGACACAGCCTATACTCTGTGTTTTCGGAATGGATTAATTGGTTTTCAATGCATTCCTACGGGAAATTGTATTCAATGCATTCCTATGCGAAATTTGCTTTACAAGTTTTTCGTAGTACAAAAGGTCCCGGAGAACGCATTAATTTGTTAACCGAGGTTCTGCTGTATTAAGAATCAAATTTCTGAGTGTGAGATAGCATTGTAACAAAAGCTGGTCAACATATGCTGCATTCCTAAATATTCTTACTAGTGTGAAGGTCACACTCCATATGGTAAGACTTACTTTTCTGTAAACACACCCAAGATTGCATTGCTAACATATGAATTAATGATCCTTTGGCTGAAATCCAGTAGCAAGTCACAACTAGAGTACAGCCAGTCATGTCCTGGGGGATGTGCATGGAACACTGTTACCTTTCCTGCTGAAGCAATACCTATTTATTTACTTGCAATTTCTTGCTTTCGAACTGCTAGGTTGACAGGAGTTGGGACAGATGACGGGAGCTCACTCTGTCACACAGTACTCAGGTCTCGAACTGCTGACCTCAGTTGTCAAGCTCAGTGTCTTAACCACTAGGCCACTGCAGCCCTAATAATTTGAGTAGGCCTCCTAAATCAATGGAATTTACATAGGAGTTAAATCACCAAATCTATACTGATTAGATTGGCCTAATCTAGTTGCAACATATGACTGGATTTCAGCCATAAGACAGTTATGTTTTATTGAATGCTCCACTTTTGAGGTTATGGGCTCCTCTGATTGGATTGTGTGCCACCCAAAATCTAAAACTAATGTAACTAGACTTAAGGGTGATCCCAGGGTTTTGAGTGACCCAAAATGGCATGTTTCAACCAAACAAAATTGGCCAAAATTATACCCCAAAACAGTAACATAAGAATGAAGTCTTTCGTCTGTTTCTTTTTAAACCCAGGCAAGTTTTGGCTACAGACGCTAGTATAACAGCAAACTGTCAGCTAATGGGTCCCAACTTATGTGAATGAGGAAAAAAGCTAGGCAGGCAAATGTGTCCAATCACAATCACATGTAGAGTTACTACCATGTGTAGTTAAAGAATACAATTTCACTTTCTACATTGCCAACTCCCTCAGTTCATGACAGAGGGAACTGAAGTGAGAAGTGAAGTGATTCAACTGCTAACAATTATTTCTTTACTCTCTCTTGTTCCATCACATTTGCCAAGTGTAGGCTAGAAGAGATAACCTGGAAGTTTAAGAGCCCAGTAATCTTAAAGTTTTTTGTTCTAACACTGAGATACTCCAAGCCTTCCGTTAGTGTTGCTCTTTCTTTTCTTTTTAAAAGTATAAATAAATTTACAGTCTTAAATGGGCAGGGCACCTTAAGACAATGTGTACCAGAATGGCAAATGGGGTTCAAAGTCACCTCCAGATTTGATTATTGTAATGCGCTCTACATGGGGCTGCCCTTGGTGACCATTCAGAGGCTGCAGCTGGTCCAGAACGCGGCTGCACGAGTAGTGTTGGAATGCAGGCATTATGCCTGTGCCTCACCGCTGCTGAGGGAGCTGCACTGGCTTCCAGTTTGCCTCCGGGTGCAATTCAAGGTGCTGGTTATTACCTTTAAAGCCCTACATGGTAGTGGACCAGGATACTTAAGAGACCGCATTGTTCCAAGGACATCTGCCCATCCCACCAGAGCGGACCGGAGAGGCTCTCTGATTGTGCCATCGGCCACCGTCATCGGCCGGGAGGTGAAAAGGAGCCCCTGGCCGAGGGGGCCTGAAGGACGCCGCAGCCGCTGAGCGCGGGAACGCCGCCGCCGCGCCCCTCCCAGCCACCGTCACCGGCCGGGAGGTGAAAAGGAGCCCCTGGCCGAGGGGGCCTGAAGGACGCCGCGGCCGCTGAGTGTGGGAACGCCGCCGCCGCGCCCCTCCATGTTGTTTTATTCTATGTTGTTTGTATACTGTTGTTTTATGTTCCATGGAAGCCGCCTTGAGTCAGGTTCGCCTGAGCAAGGCGGGGTATAAAAATAAATTTGAATTGAATTGAACCTCTCTGGCACTAGAAGGAGGGCCTTCTCTGTGTCTGCTTCGGCCCTATGGAACCTCCTCCCAATAGAACTACGCCTGCAAACAGAGCTGCTGTCCTTCAGGAAAGGATTGAAAACCTGGCTGGCAGGTCAGGTCTGGGGAATGGATCGATCAATTTCCCCAGCTGGCAGGATGGTTTGACACCCAGTGCCTCCTACGGTAGCTACAATGCCTAGCTATAATGCCTAGTTTTTAAGCTTCTTTTAAAACTTTTAATTTCTGAACTGGTTTTAAATTGTTGTCAATATGCTGTTGTGTTGGGAATCGCCCTGGATCCCTTTGGGGAGGAGGGCGATAAACAAATTTAAATAAAAATAAATAAATGCTTCTCAGTGAACCTTGACATGGATTGAGTGGGTGTTTTTTAAATGTAGCTAGACAACCCAGTTATCTTGGCCTGGATCACTCTAGATGTGTGCCAAATAAGGTTGCTTTGAGATGTGGCATGTCACTTGTGGGGCAGGGGAGGGGATCCTTGCATCCACATGCAGTGACTGACCACATCACACCTCAAAGAATCCTGTTTAGAATGATCATTCTCTAGTGCAGTGGTTGCCAACCTTCTTTTGGCCATGCCCCACCTAAGCATCTCTAAAATCCTCCCATCTTTTCCTCAGTATTTTGCTTAGTCGACTAAATGGTCTTGAGAAAACAGATGCTTCCTTTATGCTTGCCTGTGGAACGGAAGTAAGAGAAAGCTTTCAATGTTTCTTTAATAATAATAATAATAATAATAATAATAATAATAATAATAATAATAATAATAATAATAATAATAATAATAATAATAATAATAATAATAATAATAATAATAATAATAATAATAATAATATACGGTATATTAGCAATATTCTGAAACAGTTTTTTTTTTAAAAAAACCACTATTCAAAACAATATTGATTTGTCAGCAACTATTAAAAAGAAATGGAAAATTTCCTCTCTCTGCCCCTCTGGAAGCCAACGGCATGGAAGCTTCTCATTTCTTAAAATCATTAAGTTGCTTAATCAAAGAAATATCACAATTTTAATATGTTTTGAAAACACTATTTATTTATTTATTTAAGCATTTCTACTGTATACTGTATTATTAATACTGCAAGTTGCTTTGGGTTCTTCTTAAGAGAAAGGTAGGGTAAAATATTGTAAATAAATATACGAGCTGATTTTGTTCAGTCCTAGGAATCAGACACACTGGAATTGAACCATAATGGAGCACTCTTACATGTGTGTGCACATAGACACACTCCAATCCCCCCTCACAGGGACCAAAATGATGCAGGTAGAAATCAAACAGATGGGCTGGTTTGTGAGGTTCTTAAGAAATAGAGGAACCAACATGACCTAACTTGAAGCAAATTAGGGAACAATTGCCTTCCTAATCATACCCTTCATCTCTCCCAAGTCTCTCATTCTTAGGATCAAAGTTACAGATAATAGCCCTATAGAACCCAATCCTGTATTACTGTTCCAGAGGCATGATACCTGGCTTACCTTCAAAAGGTCAACCGCAGAACAATAAAAGCTAGCCGGCAAGTGAGAAATGCTTCTTCTGTGAGAATCACACAGCTTTCAATGCTCACATAACCACCTCTACTAATCATTTGCAGCAATGTCAGAGACAGGTGATGGACACACCAATCTGTTGCAGAAATATGGAAGAAACTTCTGGTCTGGTAAAATAGACTAGACTCTAAGCATGGATCTGCTCCATACAGCTTTTTGGTGCTTTTTACAGTGGAGCAGCACAGGAAGGTTGGGGTTGATCAGATTGTCTAAGGGAGGGACAAAATTCATCAAGTGATTTTTTTTAAAAAAAAATCATGTCAGAAGCACACAAAGGTGCTTTCTGGGTTGAAAGGATTTTTGCTGAAGGAACTCCATGTAATGGACCTGTTGCTCCTGAGTAGATCCTTGGGCCTACAAATAAGTGGGACTGCACCTGAATTGATGCCGTGACTAAGCAACCCAGGATTTCAGCTAACCTTTACACAAATCCTGACCTGAATCAGAATATTATATAGGTAGCACATAGGAAATTAAACTACTCCAGTCATCTTCATGTCTTTTAAAAGTACATTGTAGTAAAAGTAAGTTACAGATTTCTTAATTTCAGTAAGCAAAACAATTATAGGTGAATGAAGCAAATTTAGTTCATAAATCACATTGAAAACAATGAAAACCTGATTAAGTGTGGAAGCCCAGAAGGGCCCCTCACTCTGATTTAATAACTACGTAAGTGGCTTAATCAAAGAAATATCACAAATTTAATATGTTTTGAAAACACCATTTATTTATTTATTTATTTATTTAGTGTTTATAGTGTATAATATTAATACAGCAAGCTACTTTGGGGCCCATTTAAGAGAAAGGTAGGGTAAAATATTTGTTCAATCACAGGAATCAGACATGCTGGAATTGAAACAAAATTTAGCATTCCCACATGTGTGTGTGTGTGTGTGCGCGCACACACACACTCCAACCACCCCTCACAAGGACAAAAAAGATGCATGTTTAAATCAAACAGGGGCAGGCTGGTTTGTGATGTTCTTAAGAAAAAGAGGACCCAAGATGCCCCTAATTTCAAATTAGAGAACAAATGCCTTCCTAAGCATACCTTCATCTCTCCCAGGCAATGACCATACACAGTACTACATGTCCATCACAAATTAAGTTTCATTTCTCCAAGAACACGAGGGTTAGAATGTTAAGTTTAGCAAGCAGTTCCTGCCCAGTGACAACCCATAATGCAACACTGCCACCTCCCTCCAGTAAACAATGCACAGAAATCTACGCCACTATTCTAAAAAACCCACAGGCCCTATTTTTACCAGGTACGCTCCGCTCAGGGGATGCCTGAATGAGGCTCCTTTCATGTCCCCAGCATCTTTTTCCTACCGTAGTGCTCCCTGTTTATCTCCTTGTAATTTCTTGCTTTTGAACTACAGGTACTAGGTTGGCAGGAGCAGGGACAGACAGTGAATGCTCATTCTGTCATGCAGTACTCGGGTCTTGAACTGTCAACTTGCCAACCTTCCAGCTAACAAGGCGAACTTCTTAACCATTGAGCCACTACAGTGGTAGGTTTCTCATTTTTGCAGTCAACTGACATTGCGTGACTCATGATTTGTGAGGTGAGCGGCAGCTCTACAAAAATAGTTAGAATCTATCACAGATTGTGCAATGGATCATCATAGTTACATCGTGGGGGATGCAAAAAAAGGGTGACCTCCTCTTGAAAGTAAACAAGGAAAAGATGAGTACTGAGACCAACTGCAAGGACTGTGATAGCTTGGTGATTAAGACTGAACTTCATGACTTCATGTGTGTGTGTGTGTGTGTGAGAGAGAGAGAGAGAGAGAGAGAGATGGACCATAAGGAAAGCTGAGTGCAGAAGAATAGATGCCTTTGAGATGTGGTGCTGGAGGAGAGTTTTGAGAGTCCCTTGGACAGCAAGGAGAACAAATAGGTCAATCTTAGAAGAAATCAACCCTGTCTGCTCCTTAGAAGGTCAAATAGTAAAGAAGAAGCTAAAGTACTTTGGACATCAAATGAGAAGATTCAATTGAGAAAGCCTTGATGCTGGGTAAGGTGGAGGGCAAAAGAAGAAGGGGGCGGCCAAAGATGAGATGGCTAGATCAGGGGTGCCCAAACTTTTTGGGCCGTGGGCCAATCATGTGGTTCAGGGAGCTGGTCACTAAGGCCTGGGGGCTGGGAGCGGCCCCCAATGCCAATTCATCTGGCCCGCAAAGCCCTCCTCGCTCCTGGAAGCTGAAATAAAACGCACCCATATGGGCACATTTTACTTCCGTTTCAAGGAGCGACGAGGGCTTTGCAGGCCGGATGAATTGGTGTCGGGGGCCGCACCCAGCCCCCGGGGCCTTAGTTTGGGCACCACTGGGCTAGATGGTATTGTAGATGCAATGTGCACAGAACTGAGGGAGTTGAGGAGGACGGTGGAGGACAGAAGTGCCTGGCAGACAGTGGTCCATGGGGTCGCAAAGGGTTGGAATCAATTGTGTGACTGAACAACAGCATACAGTATATATATTCGCCCACCCACAACTGGAATCCAGGCTACAGGCCTGCAATGCAGCAGGAACCACTTGCCCTTAAGGCTGGTGAGCTAAAATCGGATAACACCAAACCAGAGCCATAGCCAGGATTCTAAGATGTGGGTGGGCTAATATTTTTTTCAGGATGGGCAACAATATCATATGCAGTAAAACCCAGGTTACAACCGCCTTGGTTTAAGTTTGCTGCAGTTTAAAATGGCAAATCCTATGGAAATGCTGTCCCGGTTGGCAAATTTTTAATGTAATTTTTTTTCCAGTTTACAATGATCAATTCAGGCCCGTTTTTTAAATTTTCCAATGCATGCCCTATGGATGTTTCGGTTTACAATTTCTGTGGGTCAAGACGGAGGCTCATAGCCGGGGTTTTCCTCTGAGAGAGATTGTGGCCCATCCTGAAAACATATCCACCTGGCCTTGGCCCTGACGCAGGGTGAGCCAAGCCCACCCCCCCTGGTTACAGCCCTGGCTGAAACCCCTTTTGAAATTCTCCACGTGGAGCCGGCAGAGCAGGAGGATGAAGGTGAGGAGAGAGATCGGATCCCTCACCGGCCGACCTGCGTGGCCCCTGCCAAGACACTCTTTCCAGTGATGGGATGTAACAGGTTCTCACCAGTTCGCCAGAACCGGTAGTAACTTTTCCCAGTGCCCCGGAGAACCGGTAGCAGCTTTTTTTGGGGGGTGGGGGAAACCACCTTTGGGGCTTACCTTTTCACTGGTTCCCCTACTGTGCATGCACAGCCTCCTTGCTGTCCTCCCAAGTAGGGAGGAGGAAGAGAAGCTGCTAGCCTGAAGCTCCCTATAGCCTGCTCCCCAGGGTAAGTGACTCACCTTTGGACGTGGTGTGTCTGTGTGTATTTTAATTTGTATTTAATACCTTTACCTATATTGTCATACTACCACAGTACCATAAATACAGATTTATGTTTGGGGTGGGTGGGTGGGTGTATTTTAATGTAATTTTTATTTTATTTATTTAATTTATTTACGGGTTTGTGTTGTGGGTGGGTTGAGGTGTGTGTGCTTATTTTTCTTTTTATTTTATTATTTTTTTAAAAAAATTATTTGGCCCCGCCCACATCATGGCATCATGATGTTAGCTCCGCCCATGCTGTGATGACGTCACGGTGGGGTAGTAAAATTTTTGACATCCCACCAGTGGTGGAATGTCAAAAATTTTACTACCCCACCATGATGTCATCACAGTGTGGGCGGAGCTAACATCATGATGTCATGTCATGGGCGGGGCCAAAGAAAAAAAATACAAAATAATAAAAATAGGGAGCTTCAGGCTAGCAGCTTCTCTTCCTCCTCCCCGTTTGGGAGGACAGCAAGGAGGCCGTGCATATGTGCCAAGTACTAGGCGTGCATGCACACCAAAGTGCTTGGCATGCATGCGCAGTGGGGGAACCAGTGAAAAGGTAAGCCCCGAAGGTGGTTCCCCCCAAAAGCTGCTACCGGTTCTCTGGGACACTGGGAAAAGTTACTGCCGGTTCTGGAGAACTGGCGAGAACCTGTTACATCCCATCACTGACTCTTTCTCTCTTGGAACCAAAGCGCCGCTGGGTTCCTCCCGGCCCGGGTCAGGCGAGGCCCTCCCTGGCGCAGCCCTTCCCCGCTCCCTCCGAAATAGGCCCTGCGTGCCGGCGGTGTGTCCTGCCCCGGAGGAAGAGGGCGGGGGAAAGAGAGGTCGAAATAGAGGCCCTGTCCCTTTAAATACTCGAGGGTGTTCTCTCTCTCAGGCCACTGTGGGCGTTGGAAGCTGGGGCTGCATAAACCAGGCAAGCACGAGGCGGCCGCCGGCAGTCGAAGGGCTGGGAGAGGGCGAGGAGAACTCACACCCCCGAGATTTGGCCACCCCCCGACGGCTCGGCTCGCACTCGACTTGGGACCACCCGGGTCCACCTGGAGGCGCTTCCCTTGGGGAATACCACGCGGAGGAAAGCAAGCGGACGCGCGGGAGCAGCTTTTTTTTTTTTGGGGGGGGGGGAAATATACAAAGATCTCCCTTCGAGGGTAAGTTCGGCCTAAAACGCACAGGGGACGCCGATGCAAAAGGCGCGGCGTGCAGACCTGCTTTGCCGGGCCTCGTGAAAGTCAGCACCGGGTTCCTAACTTTCGGGACGTGCCACAAACGGACGGTTAAAGCCCCTCCGCCTCGCTTAGGCGGGCTCTTCTTGAGAGGCGACGACGGTGGCAAGCAAGGCTAATGGTTACTTTAAACTTGGACGCGCGCGATCCTTCCCTCCCCGCCCCGTCGGCTCCTCCTTGGGGGGGGAGGGACCCTCCCCACGGACAAATCGGAACAAATGATGGGGTCGCTTCGGTTTAGGAAGGACGTAACGGCAAACAGGGCAGATGTGGGGTTTTTTTTAGACGGGGGGGGGTCGCGTGGGGGCTAAGACGGGCGGAGAAGCAGCCAAACCCCAATATGGGTGTAATGTTGCGTTTTTGTTGGTGCACACCGAAGCGGGAGAGGAACGGATGCGAAACACAAGGGTGCCCGGTGTAGGTCCGGGGTCCTTTGAAGGGGGTGATAGGAAGGAGGAGGGGAAACCTCCACCCTCGTCGCAGCCCCGGGAAAGGGTCAGGCGGTTTCCTTCGGGGCAGGCGTGGCTTTGGCGCAGGAGCCCCTCGGCAGTTGCAGGGCGGCCCCGTCGGGATCCCGGCAGCGCAGCCCGCGGCTCGTATCCGGAGCCAGCGGCAGACCTGGCCGCCGTCGAGCATCGTTTCCCCGCGAGGCGGGCGAGGAAGAGAGAACTTGTGGCACCTCTTTCCTCGGAGGGTGCTCGAGAGCATAACGTCTATTGGACTAGAATAGCAATTACACTTCTCTACTAAGCCGACAGCGATGGCTTAGTGGTTAAGACGCTGGACTTGTCGACTGGAAGGCCGGCTGGTCAGCAGTTTGAGGCCCGAGTGCTGGACGACGGAATGAGCTTCCGTCTCCGTCCCAGCTCCTGTCAACCGAGCAGTTCGAAAGCAAGAAATTGCAAGTACGGTACACAGTAAAACCTCAGATAACACTAAAACCTGGTTCCACAAGTCTTAGTGTTATACGATTTTTAGTGTTATCCGACGCATGTTAAAATCCTATGGGATCCATAGAGATACATTGTAACCACACAGGCTTTAGCGGTTGTTATCTGATGCATCCCATAGGATCTTAATGTTATCCGATGCAATTCTTCCCCCCCAGATTGCTTAATGTTATGCGATTTCAATGTTATTCGATACTAATGTTATCTGAGATATTACTGTAGATCAATTCAATAGGGACCACCTCGGTGGGAAGGTAAACAGCGGTCTGTGCACTCCAGTGTCTAGGCATGCCTGCCACATGTCCACGGAAATGTCTGCAGACGCAGACAGCGCTGGCTCTGAAGCACAGATGAACGCGGAACCCTAGACGACCGGCTTTCACGGCCCCCATAGCGCTTAGTGCACTCCCGTTGGTTCACAAGGTAATTCGTATTTTGCCCCAACACATGCTGGGGACTCATTTTACCGGCTTCGGAAGGATGGAAGGCTGAGTCAGGATCGAACTGGCGACGTTTTGTACTGCAGTACAACAGTTTAACCATTGCGCCGCCAGGGCTCTTCTAGAATGCAATGACCCCATCCCGTTGTTGGGATGAGACAGAAAAGGCGCACCCCACCCCGAAAGTAGTCTCGGGCGGTGTCTGGTCTGGACACCCAGTTAGGCAGCGATCGCAGGCCGGAGGCCCCCCCTTTTTTTTTGGGTCTTCATCTCTGGCAGGGTATTTATAGGCCAGTTACGGCCCACTGGCCCCTCTCGGCCCGCCCGCATCGCTCTGCCAGACCCACCCAACTGGGCGCCGGGCCAGGCGTGGGGCGTTGTTCTGACTTAAAGGCGAAACCCCGCCGTGCCCGCCCCCTGCCGGACTCGCTCGAGGTCGGGGCTGTGCGAGCCGCGCGCGATCGCCTGCCCGGGGAACCGAGTGAGCGTGCAAGGTTGGACTAGGGAAGAAGGCGCCCGATCGCTGGGGAGGAAAAGCGAACTTTTGCGGGAGAAAGGTAGGACGACTGGCAAGCCCCCTTCGCCTCTGGAAGTGCAAGTGGGTGAGCCTGATCCGGATGGCCTTGGAGACCCCGATCCCTCGGTGGGGTTGCTTCGGCGTGGGTGCTTGGCTCCCCCCCCCCTGCCATCGCACCTCCAGGGGATCCTCCGGGGGGGGGGGGAATGGCTTCAGTTCAGATGAAATCTTCCCCACCCCGGTCTGTCGGTGGGAATCGCCAGGTTGCTGCGCCCAAGTTTTTCTTTCGCCTACGGGGGCTTCGCTCGGGGAAGGCGAGCCCGTTCCTTCAGCCCGGGCTGGGGCTGATATAATTAGAAACGGCTTGAAACATTTTAGCACGTAGGTTTTTTCCCCCCCTCCTCTGCCGCTTTCCCTCCCCTTCCTCTCCCCTCCCGCCGTCTGAATTCCAGTCCTCAAAACAGGCGCTTGGCAGATTTTGAAATGTGTGTAATTGGGTTGGAGTGGAGGCTTTGGTTGCCACAGTTTGTTTTTTAAATTCAGAACTTTTCTGCGATGTCAAGTCTCTGTCTAGTTCCAAAGCCGCCTCCCCCCCCTTCTTGTGTGTTTTCTTTAATTGCAATTAAATACAGTAACTCATATAACATTAGTATCGAATAACACTAAAATCGCATAACATTAAGGAATCTGGGGGGAAGAATTGCATCAGATAACATTAAGATCCTATGGGATGCTTCAGATAACAACCGCTAAAGCCTGTGTGGTTACAATGTATCTCTATGGATCCCATAGGATTTTAACATGCATCAGATAACACTAAAAATCATATAACACCAAGACTTGTGGAACCAGGTTTTAGTGTTATATGAGGTTTTACTTGTACCTGTTTGTCTACTAGCGATTGTGACTCTGGATGATATCTCCATTTGAAACTGACCCCACTGCTACACACTCCAGCTTCATCTGCCCCATAACTGCCCCCCCTTCTTTCTCTTCGCTTCTCCCAAAGAACATCTAGTTTTTAAAAATTCCTCCAGACAGTTTTGTCATTTGGTTCAGAGTCGCCAGGGACGGCTGGGCTGCGCCAGTTTAGTTGCTTCACCCAGTCCGAATGCTGATTATATTTGCAGGAGAATGGTGGCTTTGTGGCATAACGGTTTCCATCCATCTCCCGCCCGAAACCCCCTGAGCCCCAGAAGGGCTGGGCTAGGCTGAGCTGAGCAGAAGGCTCTGTTTTCCTACGTTATTTTAAACCTTGCCCTCTCTCTTTTTTTAGTGCTTTGACACAGTCCCTTCAGCACACCTTTGGAGGACAGAGATTTGATTTTTGTCTGGTAGAGCAGATTTCCATTTTTCCTGACACCAAATGGAAAGTTTGAGGAATGTGATCCTTTTGAGTTCATTTCATATGCCAGCAGTTAACTTAAGCTTTCCAAATCTGGAGGGGGAAAAATGGAACCTAGTCACAGGAAACAAAGTGACTCAAAGTGTAACATTTTTGGGGTGCAGCAGGTGGGGGAATTCTGCATCATTTTCTTGCAACCTCTTCAACTCTGACCATTCTTTTCTCTGTGGCACTGATCATGCCCAGTCTTCCTGCCTCTGGTTTATTTCAGAATTCTTTCTTTTATTTTCAAACCTGCTAATTTGGATACTTTTAAAAGAAAAAAAAGGATTGTCTAATTACAATCATGTGTGTCTGGAAAACCCCTCCAAATTAGCAGGTTTGAAAATGAAAGAATTCTGAAATAAATTTTTTCTTTTATTTTCAAACCTGCTAATTTGGAGGGGTTTTCCAGACACACATGATTAGTAACATGATTGTAATTAGACAATCCTTTTTTTTCTTTTAAAAGTATCTGAGTTAAGCTGAACACCCACGATTCCTCTGCCATGCACAATTTTAACTCTTTGTTCATAAAAGGGAGGCATATTTGGTGGCGTTACTGAGCCTCCTTACGTCAATTCTTACAGAGTATCCACCCTTGACTATTTACTTCTAAATCATAAGCTTATTTCTTCATCCCAGGATCTCAACACGCAAAGGGCAGCTTGGCTCCATACCCTAAATTTAATCTCCATTTTTGCCAAATATGTTTTTCTCCTCTTCTTTTTCCAGACCAAACCACAGCTTTTGCCAACATGCTCCTGTTGTTGCTGGGAATCGTTGTGCTCCATGTTTCAGTTCTTGTCCTTCTCTTCGTTTCTACAATTGTCAGTGTAAGTACCAATGGCCCTCCTGACTTGCTTTTATTCCTCCCGGATTGCTGAAATAACTAGCATTTAGCGGTCCTGAGAATCCAGACCAGTGGTCCCTAGATTGTAGTGAAGTCACATACATGTAAAGATCCATTTGCTTTCAGGTCAATGCTCTTAAGCTGGCCAAAGAGTTTAGTAGTTTAGGTAGAGGTTGGGACATACCCACTGTGCCTCTAGGCCGGAGAAGAGGTAGCCTGCTAGGTTGTGAACAACCCGGACAATCCCAGGTTGTCCCTGAGAAGCAGGGAATAGTAAACCTTTTCTGGGAGCTCTCTACCTAGAAACACTGGAAAGGGTTGGCGTAAGCTGGAATAGACATGAGGCCATGCAATCATTATTGTACCCAGCGTGGTGTAGTTGGTAGAATGACAGCCAAGGACACTAGAGACCAGGATTCAAATTCTCACTTGGCAATGGAAACTCACTGGGGGAAAACACTCCCTAAAATTCTCATTTACCTTTAAAGCCCCAGAAAAGTCACTGTATGTCGACAGCAAATTGAAGTTTTAGGATCAAAGTCAGATAAATTGATCCACAACGAGCTTTAAGCCCCAAGACTATACAGTGAAGCATATGTGCAGAGTGATTTCTCCTTCTACCAGGTAAAATCTGTCAGCCACCACATCTTCTGCAACAGGGACAAAGATTTTACAGACTGCTAGTTTGCCTTGAGCCACATTTCTGTTTTTATTTTAGAGATACAGTAACACCTCGGATAACGCTAAAATTGCATAATGTTAAGTAATCTGGGGAGGAGAATTGGATCGAATAACGTTAAGGTCCTATGGGATGGATCGGATAACAACCGCTAAAGCCTGTGCGGTTACAGTGTATCTCTATGGAACTTTAACGTTATCCGATCCATCCCATAGGATTTTAACATGCATCGGATAACACTAAAAATCGGATAACACCAAGACTTGTGGAACCAAGTCTTAGCGTTATCTGAGGTGTTACTGTACTGTCCCAAATGGCAATGCCCAAATGTCTTTATGTACAAACTCCTGCCTGCAACAGGTGTGTTAAGAGCCCCTTGGAAGTGTTATCGTAGCCCTGTCACTGAGAGGCCTGCAAGCTCTGTGAGGTTTGGCTACACCCTAAAAAGACACGCAGTGGCGGGGATTCTCTCTCTCTCTTTTCTGCACTAACTGCATTGCAGTCAGTGGAATAAAAGAACGGTACAGAAACAACATTGCTCTGCATCCTATTGAAAAAAGGGCGTATGCACAACTTATGATTTGAGATTGGGGAAAGTTACCTTAATTATGCAGAGCGAGAGAGAGAGTTTTATTATTGTTTTGATTATGGTGACTCTTGAGTAAGTGGCCTCCAGAAGGTCCTATGATTGCCAGCCCTGCTCAGTTCCTTCCAGCTCAAGGCCATGGGTTCTTTTATGGAATTAATCCATCTTGCATTTGGTCTTCCTCTTTTCCCGTCATCTTAGACTTTTCTCTTTTATTACTGTTTTTTAAAAAATCTAATGAGCCTTGTTTTGCCATAATGTACCCAAAGTATGATTGCTTTTGGTTCAGCCATTTTTGCATTTAAGGAGAGTGCTGGCTTGATGTTATCTAGAACCCACTTTGTGGCCTTTCCAGTGGTCACAAAGAAAACTTTTAAGTGTCTTTTTCAGGGTCTTGATTCAGTGTTCAAGGTTCTCAGACAAAGAATGAACCTGCCTAGGAACTTGCATTAAGGCTGAGATGTATATGTTCAGTCCATAGCTTCTCTGGTGTGTTTACTTTCCATTTGACTCCATCTCTTTCTGTGGTTTTCATCTTCCCCTGACTCTGTTGCTTTCCCCCCACAGCAATGGCTTGTTGGGAATGGACATCTGGCAGACCTTTGGCAGAACTGCACCATCGTAACATCCCCAAGTTTGTTTCACTGCTCAACATCATCTACAAATGGTGAGAATATTGACTGCTGTCATCCTGTTCTGCCCCTTTTCAGGACTTTGCTAGTTACCATTCTTCTTTTTCATGCACACTAGCTTGGGAGGAGTGACCACATGATGATGAACTAGCTCTGTTGGCTCATTCTCAGTGCAACCTGGGCAAAAATTCTATAACTTTGACCCACTGAGTTCCATACCCTTGTATTCCCTCCCTTGTTAAACATGTATTGCTCAAGTTAATGCAAACGTTTCAGGTACCGAGCATGCCTCTTCTGGTCCCTTTCTGTTGGTCTTCTGTGTAAGCCTATGAGATCTGCTGGCTGGCTGAAGAAAGTATTATGAAGGAATTGAATGTTTGAGGATTGGAACGTAGTTTTATATTCTAAGTACTTGGGCTACATTCTTCTTCTTCCTCTGTTTAGTCACCTGATACTTCACAATGAGGTTGATACTTCTGTGATGTTTTGAACCCAACCAGTGGTGGGATGTCAAAAAATTTACTACCCCACTGTGATGTCATCAGTGTGGGTGGAGCTAACATCATGATGTCATGATGTGGGTGGGGCCAAATAATTTTTTTAAAAAAAATACAAAATAATAATAAAATAAAAATAAGCACACACACACATACCCCTCAACCCACCCACCCACCCATAACACAAACCCGTGAATTAATTAATTAATTAATTAATTAAAATACATTAAAATACACCCACCCAGTGAAAAGGTAAGCCCTGAAGGTGGTTCCCCACAAAAGCTGCTACCGATTCTCTGGGACACTGGGGAAAATTACTACCGATTCTGGCGAACTGGTGAGAACCTGTTACATCCCATCACTGAACCCAACGACAAAAGAAGCAATGCAGTAACAACTACATATTTCTACTACTGTATATTAGAAATTAGTTTATTCTAGTATAGTAGATGACAGAGCATTCCATTCCCCACCTTTTGACAAAAATATTCTGCTGAGACACAGCTGATGTCTTGCAGATGACTGAGATGAGAATTTTAGGCTAAAGTTCTGTGAATAAGCACTGCTGCACACAGTTGGCCTTATTCTCAAGTAGAACTTCCATAAGACTGCACTGTAAGAGTTCTAATAAGGATAAAGTTGTGGCTGGTTGCACTGTGTATAAATTTCTTGAAATTCCTTGCTGACAGTCAATTGAATTTTGGTTAACATGACCCACTTTGCTTGGCGTTTAGCTAGCAAGCTCGCTGGTTGAATTGCGGTTCCCATGTCTAGGATCTTCCAGAGGTATTGAGACATAACTCCCACAATCCCAGCCACATCTGCGGGGCTCTAGTTTGGGTGGTTTCCTGGCCAGGAATGCCTTATTTTAGCAGCTCAAGAACTGGATAGTAGAGAAATTAGTGTTTTCTGCTTTGTGACCAGTTGTGGAAAGTGTAGAGTGAGTGAGTAGACAGAACACATGTGAAGGCATTTTTTGCTGCTTAGAGCTCATGATACCATGAAAGTACTTGCCCGTTGGGTGGAGAGAGGGAGGTCATCTCAGGTGCCAGAGGCTGAGAATTGGCAGCAGGATGTTGGAAGTGTCAGCTGTGTGGTACCTGGGCTGACCTGTCTCCTCTAAACCAGCCTGCTCCCTTTAGATGACGTAGATAAGGAGGCCTGCTAGGAGTATTTTCTCCAGTATACTGTGTCTTTAGGGAATCCCTGGTCCCATAACCAGTAAATCCTCGTCATTGTGGACTGCAACTCCTATCCGAGAATGCATTTTTTCCTGAAGCAGGAAAAATGTCATTGGTGTGAATTTGTTTAAGGTGGATCCCAGCTTGCAATGAAGTGACCCACACACTATGATAGCCATCTATGATAGCCATCTCCTGCTGCACACATGAAATGAGACATGCAAGATTTAACACCGGGACTGCAATAGATTGCTGCAACTTGAGGATATTATCATGGTTTCTTCCACCTCCATGACCATTGGGAATCAGACCTCCTCCTCTGCTCCTTTTGCCATTGGGCCCAATCTGATGGTTTCCAGTGGCATTTCCTCCACTGAGGAGACCATCACCTAAAGGGATTCATTCACCCATAGCCTTTGGCTCCTTTAGGGAATCCGGTTAGTTAACTGACACTCGCGTTGAGTTCGGGATGTCTCATGGGATGTGTGGCCATACAGTGAACCAGTAAACAGAAGCCCGAGATTGTCTGTGTTTGTGCCATGACTTAGGACAAACACAAACAAGCAGAAGAGGGTTCCAAAGAAATTGGTAGCGATCCAAGACCAAACAACCTCAGTGGTTTGCTCTGTGCACCTCTGCTGTTCTTTGTTTTGAAAGTGCTTTTCTCAGTCACTTGCCGCGTAACCTGTGCTGTGGGAGCTTTGTGTTGGGAAGACTTTCCTGTACTGTATTGCTGATAGAAAATCATGCTTTGCAAAATGGGTGGGTGGAAATGCTGCTCTCTTATGTCTCATGCTGACCCCTAGTGGTATAAATGCACTATGTAAGTGCTTGGAGAATAGGATTCTTTACAATGCAGCCTATTTCCATGCCGTCAATGTGTCCTTCCTTCATCAGCATTTTGGTGGCATTAGTTTAGTTACGAGGTCTATAAATGCAGGGTAGGCAAGCCATTTCAGAGTCACTCATGCGGAGCCAAATTTGGCTGTGCTAGGATTTCATATAAAAGATTCATTTCTTAATTGCTTCCTGCATATTGGGAGGGAGGGAGAGGCTGATTACCCAGTTGGGAATGGTGAAGGAATGCTTGGCTTTCACAGTGGAAATCTACTTGGGAAGAAAGCACAAATATGTGGAGAGGATATGGTGGAAAATATAAGGAAAACTGTCCAAAATGATCTGCTTTTATTTGGGACAAACAATTATGTCACTGGCAGGGTGGATCGAAGAGGCGGGAAGCTTTATGCTCTCCTATCTCTGGAGACTCTCATGCGCACCCTCTGGAGCTCACATATCTTCCTTTTCTCCTGCCAAATCCCAGAGGAGAAATGATGAATGCCTTCCTTGATCAGCCCATTTTCACTGGGCAAGCGTCTGTCCTGTTTCCCCAGGAAACCAGTTCCTTGTTGTGCCTCCAAAGAGTCTCTCTGCTTTTCTCTATTTTAAATGCTGCTTGTTGGTTTTTATTTGCTAATTATTTTTGTTATATTGAGGCGTTGGAACACCTTTGTTATGCTGCCATAGTCTGAACTGTCTGTGATCCAAAGGAGGCACGAAAGCTTCGATTGGCCATTTGGAGCCAGGTTCTGATGAATTTGGGTGGCAGGGGACCTCCCTCATTGGAGAAGAGTGTGTGTAACTGCCTTCGAGGAGACCCAGTGCAAGGAGCAAGCACTCCTTGCACTGGGTCACTCTTGAGAATTACTGGTAAGTTGGCATTACAGCCTCATTCGGCCCTGACTCTGGAGCTTGGGGACATAAATGGATGCACCCCATTGCAGATGCAAATTCATAGGAAGGGCAAGAGATGGTTCAGCATTGAACATTTGATTTTCAAAATCCCTTTTTGCTTGAAAGGTTGGTGCTAATAATGTCATCCTGGGTGTGGGTGTGTGAGAGTTGGATCTGGCTAAGTGAAGGAAGCAAGCCTAGGATTACAGCTTCGTTGACATACCGGTAGTTTCATTGAGCCTGACTAGTGTAGTTTTTGGCCCTCTGACCTGCGAGGGGTTCCCTCTGCTATTTAGTACTCTGGTGGCATTTTTGGAGCATTGCTCTCATCTCAAATGGGGTGGGGAAAGTTGAAGCAGGGAATTTAAACCATTTGAACCAGATGAAGGCTCCCTGTTAGAGCAGGCTTTTCTTCGGCTGCTTTCTTAGCCCTGTTCAGGAATTACTGTGTGTGATGCCATCAGCACAGGCAGAGGAGAATGTCTTGGTCTGCCCTCTTCCCTTGTTGCTTTATCTGTCAAAACAGTGATGAGTCTGAAGCGGGGAGCCTGCTGATCACCTGTAGGCTCTGCAGGTGAATGAGACGGTAGACTTTCCAGGCTATTAGATGTGAGTAAACAGCGTTCTTTTTGAGGCTCATCACTGCTTTCTGGAAGAAAGCAATGAATTGGGGTATGTGTGAGAAAAGTGCTCCCTTCTCACTGCATTATAATATTAATAATTTTGTGTCAGAAATTATTCTGGGTTGAAAAGATTTTTGCTGGAAAAACTCTGTTCAGGGGACTCCCAAATGA
Organism: Furcifer pardalis; assembly: GCA_030440675.1. Lineage (NCBI taxonomy): Eukaryota > Metazoa > Chordata > Lepidosauria > Squamata > Chamaeleonidae > Furcifer > Furcifer pardalis. Next base: position 61,598,059 of record CP126893.1, on the reverse strand, counting down.
GATTCCTTTCATGTCCCCAATATCTTTTCCCACCAAAGTTGTCCCTATTTAATCTACTTGCAATTTCTTGCTTTCAAACTGCTAGGTTGGCAAGAGCTGAGAAAAAGATGGGTGCTCAAACCATAATGCAGTACCCTGGTCTCGAACTGCTGACTTGCCGGCCTTCCAGCTAACAAGATGAGCTTCTTAACCACTGAGCCACCGCAGCCTCTTCTTACTGCACTAATGAATCAGGATATGATCACAGCTCAGTAGAATTACTGTATTGTTTCTCTTACATCTACACCTCCATTCTCACAGAGTCATGCTTCCTTCTGTAACCTTCAGTACATGCGCATGTACTTATTTATTACCTTTATATCCCACCTGCCTCCAGTATCCTCAGGTGTGCATGATTCTCCTCACAAAAACTCTCTGGAGGATTTCAGGCTGAGAGAAGGTGATCAGCCCCGAGAGGTCCAGTGAATTTCATTTCAAGTCAGATTGTCTGGGTCTACACCCAACCCTCTAACTCTGGTTCTGGTAACATAAGACTTGTCATCTTTTGTTCAAGATAGAGAAGCCTTAATTGGCATTCTAATCAATGTCAAAATGTTGCAGTCTCAGTCCTGGGTGTTTCCTACTCAGGTTCTGCAATGAGACAGCCTAATCCAAACCCTTCTTCCCATTGGGGTTTTAGTTCATTTAAAACAAGTTTTACATCAGGAATTTTGTTATTCCTTTGATTAACAGAGCACGAGGCAGAAAAAAATGGACAGATTTTGCTTGTTACCATCAAGCACCCCTTGAGATGTACAACCGAGTTCTTTTTGTAGTAAAAAAAAAGTGATCATTTTAGGCATGGCTTAAGAAGAGGGAAGTGAAATTTTATTGTGATCAGCTGCCATTGCAATCTGAAAGGGGGAGGCAAAAATGATTTTCTAGAAAGGGAGCTGTAAAGATGAATAAATGGTTTCAGTCCCTCTTGCTTTGACCTCCTACTTGACCTCCTGCTTCAACGACCTGCTCCTTCAGTGAGACTCACACCCCCTTGGTGTGGCTCCTGGATGTCTAGGGACCAGCTCTAAGCTAGAGTAACTATGATAGGCATCACCCTCTGACTGTTTGAGCTTGCAAACCATCCATGACAGGTAGGACATGCATTCCAAAAGGCTTAAGGTAGTGTTTCCAAGACACCAGATTCCATCCATCCAGCTTAGCCTTCTACAGGAACCAGAGACATGATCTGGGTTCAAATGAACATTTTGTTAGTGCACATATGCTAAATTTCAGAAGATTAAAGCAGAGGGACATAATTTCAAAAGAATAATCCAAACGTGAAAATAATAAAGCCTTACTAGCTATTTGACCTAGCCTGGCCTAATTAACATAAATGACTACATTTTTGCTAGCTCTTACTCACAACCTCCCATCCGATGCAAAGCGATCCTAAGCCTTCCAGAGCATCACAAATTCTTCTTCTGTTCCCCCTTCCTCACCCATTTCAAAACACATTTTCCACACTTAGCCATCCTTCTGAAGGGTTTCAACTAATGACAACATAGAATAACAATCACAAAAAATAAGGCCAAATGGTGCAGACGCAAATGAGAGAAAGAAACTGTTTGAGGCAGGAGTGTCTTTCAAGTCTCTTTTACTGCAAGAATGTGAAGGAGTGAAGAAATAACATATCATCATGTTCTGGTATTGCCAGTTTTTCAAAAGAATTTTTCTTCATCAGGATATAATCTTAAATATTTTTTTGTAGACAATAAAATGAAAACAAAATCATACACTCTTGCAACACATTTTAGTTTGGCTGTGAACCTTAAACCAAGATATCTAAACATAATACATACCAAGAGTTTTTTTACGCATCTGCTAGCTTCAGGGAGGAAAACATCCTATCATGATGAGCTTAAAGACATTAAAACATATAGTACAATGTTTATAATTCTGAGCATGTTGTCACTTTAAATAATCAAGCCATTTCTGCCTCCTTACTGTACCTTTAAAAGAAAAATATTTCTCATGAATACATCACTCAACACACAAAATATATTGCAAACATTGTATCATACGGTTTATCATCTTTAAACTCATGATAGGATGTTTTCCTCCCTGAAGCTAGTAGATGCGTAAAAAACTCTTGGTAAGAATTATGGTTTAGATATCTTGGTTTAAGGCTCACAGCCAAACTAAAATGTGTTGCCAGAGTGTATTATTTTGTTTTCATTTTATTGTCTACAGAAAAATACTTAAGATTGTATCCTGATGAAGAAAAATTCTTTTGGGAAAACTGGCAATACTGGAACAGTTTTGATGATATTTTATTTCTTCACTCCTTCACATTCTTGCAGTAAAAGAGACTTGAAAGATACTCCTGCCTCAAACGGTTTCTTTCTCTCATTAACATAGAATATACTGTAATATCTATCAAACGTATTTCCATTCCCACAGTCTACAGCTTGTTTTGACTATACACACAATCTTCTACCCGAAATCTGCTTTTGAAGGTCGCATTCCTTCTCTAACACTGGGAACATGAAAACAGAAATCTTCTTTACTTTTAAAAAGCAAGCACCCCCTTCTATTCCCTTACAGTAGCTGGGGAAGAAAAAGTAAACCACAGCAAAACAACCAGGAAACAAACAGGATGAACAAGCTGCCAAAGAGGGAAAACTGCCAATCAAATTAATGGCAAGTAGTAAGAAGGATACAGCACTTCCCCTCACACTGATATCCTACTGTAAAGGATTGGAAAATTTTACAATTTTCTCAGCTCTTCTGACAGACAAATTGCCAAACAATTTGGATTCTTCTTCCCTTCTGGTTTTGCATGCTAGCCTTCTGCTGGTCATTTGGCTGTGTTGCTAGCCACATCAGGCTCACTCAGGCTTCTTTTGTATGTGTAAATGATGTGGTAACCCCAGGGGGCAACTGTGGACCTCCAAACATTTTTGGCTTGCCACTGCCACAATGATATTCCTTATCATTGTTTTTTTTTTTGAGCAATAGATGGATGGAGGCTCTAGGGCAGGGATTCTCAACCTGTGGCCCACAGGCTGGATGCGGCCCATGGCACAATTTCATGTAGCCCCCCCCCCCACTGCCTCCACCGCACCAGGAAGTGCTGTGTGGTGGAGGAAGGGCAAAATGGCCATCCGGCCCCCAAAACTGTCTGAGGGAACGTGACCCAACCCCTGGCTTAAAAAGGTTGAGAACTCCTGCTCTAGGGGTAGGCCACAAATGTATGGATAGCTACAGGTGACCAACCCTGTCACAGGGCACTGAATGTGACAGTACACCTGCTGAGGGCCACACCTCGCTGTGGATCTAGAGATGAACAGACCATCAGTGTGCGTTGGGGAGAGATGTAAAAGAGGCTTGGCTCTGCCTGAATAGCATGGCTTACTTAACTAACCCAAGACACGGCTGACATTGCTGACCAAATGGGGTAGGATTACAGTATGTACTTTTTGTGTTGAATCCCTTCACTTTTTGTTGGCTCCTACTCAGTATAAGAAGATGGAGAACTGATGTTATCAGTGGTGAGGCAAGTTCCTAATGTGAAAGCTGGCATCATGTCTAAGGGGAATTGATTTGCTGTAGATGTTCCTGGTACTCCGATAAACTAGTAAATTATATTTGTTTCCAAGAAGCTCTTGTTAATTTTGGACTTGTTTCAGTTTCTGTTGTTCAGGAGCCAGTGCTGGGAAGCAGTCACGACTTCCTCAGTCAGCCACAACATTGGCATAGGTTTGTAAGAATGAACTAACATCCCCTCCTCATTCTATAGTATGGATCCCCCCCCCCCCCGCCATGAATTCTATAGGGCAGCTGTTGATGTCTTACTGGTCTTTATCATTCATAAATGTTGTCTTTATAATTAGCAAAAGACACCACAAATATCGGCATTGTATTTTTTCCCTGCAGGGTCAATCCTAATTTTCAGAATCATTGGTAAAAAGGCTCTTTATTTTTCTTGGCAAGGCCAATTCAGATCTGATTGCTTCCAGCAACCAACAGGACTGTTGCAACAACCCTGAAGCTTTGTGGCAAGAAATAGTTTCCAGACGTGGAGTGTAAAAAAAAAAAAAGCTTTAAGTGTTGATTAATTTTTAAAGCTGCAGCCCTATGGTACATTTACCAGGAAGCAATTTTGTTCTGAAGACTAGTGCAGGAGTGCTCAAACTACGGCCCATGGGCCAGTTCCACCCCCTGACGCTCATTCATCTGGCCTGCACTGCCTTTGTCACTCCTGGAAGCAAAAGTAAAATGCACCTGTATGTCCCAATTCACCTGGCCTGTGCTGCCCTCGATGCTCCTGAAAGTGGAGGTAAAATGGCCACATTGGCATTGAGGATGGATCTGGTCTACGGGCCATAGTTTGGGCACCCGTGATTTAAGCAGAGAAAATGGCAGCTTAAAATCTGTCTCATCCTGTTGCAAATCAGATTCCAAGGCACATTTTACTTCTGCTTCCAGTGGGAGGAACCACATGACTGGCCCACTGCCCAAAAAGCTTGGGAACCCCTGCACTAGTGGGACTTAACATCCCAACAGATGTGCATTTGGCTGGGCCCCACTGGCAGGACCCTTTTGTGACTATTCCATATTTTCAACTATTTTTTAAAAAAATTATAACCTAATTTGGGATTTTAAACCAACCAGTGGCTTTGGATGGGGGGGCGAGGGGGGCGGCCTGCCCCAGGCGGCATGTTTTAGGCTATGGGTATTCTTGGACTACAGTTCCCAGAAGCCCTAGCGGGAACGGGTGCCAGCATCCACCAGGGGGCGGCAAATTTGGCTTATGCCCTGGGCGGCTGAAATCAACGCTACTCTACTGACTCCAGCGGTTGTAGTTCATTGACAAAGCACATGTTTTACATGCAAAGTGTTCTAGGTTTGGTCCCTGCCGTTTCTAGGGGGATTGAGAGGAACAAAACCTACAAGCCTGGAGAGGCAGTGCTGCTCTGCTTAGAAAAGGGGTAGTCAGAATGCAGTCCAAAAGGTTTCTGTACTCCAAGTACCACCAGAGTCTCTCATCTCCCCAAAGCCCCCACCCCAACACACACATACAGCAGGAAAAAGCAAATTGCCCCTCCTAGAAGGCTCTAAGACAGTGTTTCCTAACCTTTGGTTTTTGGACTTCAATTCCCAGAAGCCTAAGTCAATTCCCCAAAGCACTGATTAGCCAATGTACTCACTTAAGCTTCTGGGAGTTTTAAGTCCCTCTGTGGGGTGTGTGCCCCACCTTAGGAACCACTGCTCTAAGAGCAGTAATTTACTTATTAAACAGGTTGTTGTCAATTCTTTCAAAATTCACATTTTTCAAAATGCCTGATTCCTTTTGGGTGTGTTGTTTGTGCAATCCTGGAGGAATCTTGGAGGCAGAAAATTAGCTCACGAAGCACCACAACCCTGGCCTAAAATGTACTGAGCAGATAGAACCATGCTTAGACTTGGTAGAAAGCCCTTGATGATGACACAGTGGTTAAACTGCTGTCCTGCAACCAAAAGGTTGAGAGTTCGATCCTGACCAGGGATCAAGGTTGACTCAATCTTCCATCCTTCCCTGGTCAGTAAAATGAGTACCCAGCATGTTGGGGGCAAAATGCTAATTAATTTGTGAACCACCCAGAGAGTGCACTAAGCACTATGGGGTGGTATAGAAGTGTAATTGCTTTTACTTGTGTTCCAACTTCATAGCTATAGATCAAACCAACAGCATGAAAATGAGGACAGCTTGATTCAGGAGATATTCCCCAATGAAATGGTCTCCCAGGTGGAGTGAGGAGGTTGTTCACGGCAAACCTAATTCCAAGTGACACTTTATGGTGGTCATCTAAGAATTAAGTCCTTTCTAACTTTCCCCTAAAGGGGAAAGGGAGGACTTGATTTAAAAAAGAAGCAAACTGCATTCCTGTTAGCATTTTTTTGAAACTGAATGTGGTTTTGAGGGGCATTTTTCTTAAAATCTCCAAAGCAACCTTGTGTATAAAGAGCAGGGGCGTAGCTACCGCCGTATATGCCGTATCAATTATACAGGGCCCCCGGGCCCCGGGGGGCCCCAACGTGCATAAGCAAAACAAATCTTTACCCTTCCTAAGGGCCCCCAAACAAATTTTTATACGGGGCCCTGCCAAGGCACGCTACGCTTCTGATAAAGAGGACATGTATGTATGCCCATCCAACTAGTCTTAAAGTTGGGTTGACTCAAATGTATCCTCCCCTCAACATGTAAGCCTAGAATACTAGTTTTAAGTCCTTTGCCAAGTTGAGAAAGTAGGTATCAGCATATTGAGAAACACAGACTGAAAATTATGGTTTAATTTTGTCATGTTGGGTTGGTTGTTCAGGGCAGGGCAGGGAGAGTAGCCTTTTGACTGTGAGGTGGAAGCTTTCTGGCCTTTTTTGTCAACACCTGCATTTACAACTGTGCCTACAGTAATAGCATTATAATTTACTTGCCTGAATGTACGCATGGATGAAATATTCAGTGAGAGTTGTTAGTGTGATAGCATGCAGGTATACAGATATCTCTCGGGAGTCCCACCTGTTTGACAATAGGAATTAAAGAAGTAATTCCCCCTTTAATGAGGCAGTTGAAATCCCTAGACTGCTGCAATACAGGTTCAGATTGGTGCTTTTTAATACATTTCATCTCAGTGTTTGACTCATGTGGTGCAGTAAGTATTTGGATTTGCCTCCTAGCTTACCATTTTGTATTTGATTTTACTCCCAAATCATGGTCTTGCTCCTGGAAATCACAGTTCAAGAAAATTACTTTCTCAAACTCTGATCTTAGCAGTAAGTGAGCTAAATAAAATGGAAGCTAGTTCTTACAGGCCTGCTGTCTGGCTGTGCCTTTCTTGCCAAATGCCTCCTTTTACTAATTTAATAGCATTTTAGTAACCTTGCCTTCTGTTGGACAGGAGTCACAAACATGACCTTCAGGTATTCTTGGATTGTGTCCCCCATCAGCCCTAGTTGGTATGGCCAGTGGCAAGATATGTTGGGAACTGCATTCCAACAGCTGGTAGAACATATGGGCAACATCTTTCATAGACTAAGTCAGTTTTCAGCCCTCAAGATGTCCCCTAAAACAGGAAGAAAAGGCAACACAGAATTGCTACCACAAGAGAGAAGTGTACCACTTGCTTCTCTTGTATCTACAACAACTCTGTTGCCTTTTTTTGTAGCAAACCCGGAGAAAGCAAGAACATCCATTTGACACCTGTTACTTTGAGACATAATCTATTTCAGTAGAACCCTGCATAACTAAAAAAAAAATGGTTCCACAATGTCTTTCATTATACGAAGCATGCCTCATATAATGAAAATCCATATGGGATGCACCGTACAACGAAAATCTCTATGGGGAAAATCGTACAAGATTTCTGTTGTACGATTTTCTCCACAGAGATGCATTGCTTCGTAATGGGAAACAGAGTTGCAATTCTGAGTTGTAGCTTATGGATTTTTAAAGACACTTTACAAAGTCACTTTTATTTACAAGTTGCTGAGAATTAAAGTAAAAATAGAAAAACACTTCTGCCTTTGTGAAATGCCTAGGACAGATAGACTGGCTGCACTTCAGATTTCAAAAACTTTTACACTAGTACCCTGAATAACGTTATGACTTGGTTCCACAAGTCCCGTCGTTATCCGGTTTTTAACGTTGTGCGATACATTGAACACACAATGTTAAAAAAAGCCCTGTTTCCCTGGAGGCTGCAGGAAGCGAGAACGTCGGGAGTTCAAAATTAGCACGCATCAGCTCTAGGGAGGTTGGGAGACCTGATGCGCGCTAATTTTGAACTTCCCCCACCCTCTTTTATGCTGCAGCAAGCCAGAATGTCGGGATTCGAATCCTGACATTTTGCCTTGCTGCAGCCTCCAGGGAGGTGGGAGAACTTTGGAAACACCTTGGATCGGGTCCCCACACCTCCCTGGACCCGGCGGGGGGGTCAGAGACCCCAAAATTGGTAAAAAAAAAGGTCCATTTTTTTACCAATTTTGGGGTGTCTGACCCCCCCGCTGGGTCCAGGGAGGTGTGGGGACCTGATCCAAGGTCTTTCTGGGCTTCCCCGACGCCCTGAGCCAGTGCAGCAAGCCAGAATGTCGGGATTCGAACTCTGACATTCTGGCTTGCTGCACTGGCTCAGGACGTCGGGGAAGCCCAGAAACACCTCCAGAGAGATCAGAGGACCCGATCTACAGCTGCAGGGTGGCTGGGGAAGCTGACGGGGACTCCCTGTTGGCTTCCCTAGCCACCCGCCCATGCCTCCACAGCTGTGGGGTGACTGGGGAAGCCGATGGGGGAGCCCCCCTTCAGCTTTCCAGCCTCCCCACCCCTGCCTCCGTAGCTGCAGGGTGGCTGGGAAGCTGAACGGAGAACCCCGTTCAGCTTTCCACCCACCCTGCTGCTAAGAACGACTGTATCGGATAACGTTAAAAATCGTGTTATTCGATACAAGATTTTTCCGAAAATCTTGTAACGTTATGCGGTTTTCACGCTATATGATACTCACGTTATACGGGGTATTACTGTATATAATTACAGGTTTTTAATTATTTTTTGGTTGACTCTTGCTTAAGTATGCTTCATTTGAAAGAGTGGAGTGACATTTTTAACAAGAGTCATGATATAGTGATTTTGGTATGTGTGTGTTACATTGTAATACAGTACATAATATTACAAATATGACAAGGTTCCCCAACTACAACTTCATAATTATCTTTCATTAAAGATATGTACAGTGGTCTCTTTGGCTACATCTCATCAGGACCATGGCTTTTACGCTGCTGATAAATCTGAAAATGGTCCTCAACTCCTCAGAGTTTGCTTATTCCTGGTCTAAAATGTTGCATACTTGCCATCCATGCTGTAGGATGTTCTTAACAAACTCAAACTTAATGGAGGAAAAGTTACAAAACAAAACAATACAACGGAATCCATTACACGAGATAGATATGGGAAAAATACAGCTCTCTTAACTTCTCTGCAGAGTCCATTAATCTTGTTCATTTTGATTTTTATTGATACATTAGCCAATTTTCATTATAAAATGACTGGAATTCTATTATATATTTATGCCAATGTAACTCCATTATTTCAGTGGATAATTGCCATGAGTCAAGAAGTCAGCAGTGATTTTCTGTCAAGATTGGCAAGTGCTGTGTATCAGTACAAACCAACACTGATTTCTTAACTCTTAGCAATTTGTTGCTGGAATTTACATCAACGGTTAACTCGGAGGATTTTGGTTAATAATTGAAAACAAGGGTACAAAAGGGATAAAACATGATAAAGATCATGCAGCCCATTGTAGGTAATAAAAAAAAGTGAGCAGAGCATATAAACAGTAAGCATGGGATTTGTAGGCCATGGCCCCCAGATGTCTGTAGGAATTCTCCTAGCCAGACCTCTGGGGGCTTTAACCAAGAATTAAATGTCCCAACAGGTATTTTCAAGTTCTTAAACCAATGAATTCAGACTACAGCAGCCATTTGGGAGGAAGAAATGGGGAAAAGGGCAGGCAGGTTAAGGTCTGTGGACGTTGCAGGGGTTTATGGCATGGCTGCAGTGGTTTCGTGGTTAAGACGCTAAACTTGATGATTGGAAGGTTGGCAGGTCAGCAGTTTGAGACCCAAGTACTGTATGATGAAGTGAACTCCCGTCTCTGTCCTGGTTCCTGCCAACCTAGCAATTTGAAAGCAAGAAATTGCAAGTAGAAAAATAGACACCACTTCAGTGGGAAGGTAAACAGTGTTCCATGGACCCCAGTGTTTAGTCATGCCTGCCTCATGTCCACAAAAATGTCTGCAGACACAGACAGTGCTGGCTCTTCAGCTGTAAACAGAGATGAGCACTGAACCCTAGAGTTGGATACGACTGGCTTTCAAGCAAGGGCAACCTTTACCTAATCTCTGCCCAACTGCGTAAACTACCCACTGCCCCGTTTTCTCCACAGAATGAAAATGGCTACCAGAGTCTGACCTCAGTCAATGATGATGGCCAGCAAACAGCAAAGAAAAATGTGCATTAATACTAGTGGCATACCTCCTCATTTTAGACTTCACATTTAGAACATACTTGTTTAGTTCAAGTACATTCCTACTCGTTATTATCACTCCTCAGTTAACAATCACAAGTATAAAATGTTGTACTCATAGTTTAGTTTGTCCTGCCAGACATTCTTTGCGTAGGTTTATCTTAGGAATTCAAAACTGAATCCCACTTCTGCATCAGATGATTTATCATTCAGATTCCCAAGAAGATGAAACGCCATGGAAAGCAGTGGAGGGAGGGCAACTCCCCCCCCCCCCGATGAAACTATAAGCCCTCTACGAAGGCCACATCTGCATTCTTCAAGGGACACTTCTGGTGGCCAAGATGTATCATTTATCCCTACTTTTGCATATATAATATCCTAACATGGCATTCTTTTCCTTCAGTGAAATAGAACCCTTGGGTCTTGGAATTGCTGAGTTCTTACTTCTCAGAGCTAAGGTTGCAGTCTTTCCCCATTGTTCATTGTTCAGATGCTTTTAATATAGTGGCGAACAACTTGTAATTTTCTGAATGTTAACGGACTGCAGCTCCCACTAGACCTGACCAGGGTAGCCAATGGTGAGGTATGCTGGGAGTTGGAGTCTAACAGCATTTGGTAGGCTATGTATCATTCGCTCCTCCACAGAGTCTGGGTGACACAGTAGTTAAACTGCTTTACTGCAACCCAAACGTTTTGAGTTCAATCCTGACGGGGATCCAGTTTGACTCAGTTGTCTGTCTTTACAAGGTTGATAAAATGAGTACCCAGCATGTTGGGGGCAAAATGCTAATTAACTTGTGAACTGCCCAGATAATGTCCTAAATGCTATGGGGAGGTAGATAAGTGTGATTGCTATTGCCATCCTCTTTTAACAGGAATCTAGTGCATAGACTTGATGCTGTGGGAGTGACACCAGTGGAGGAAAAAAAGCTTCACTTGGCTATTTTTCACATGTCAGATTGTGCCGGAGATCCAGTCCGCCGAGCTGCAACATTAACACAAGCTCTGTTCAGTATTTTTTAATACTAGCTTCTGGATCTCAGCCTACTACAGTCACATGTGGAGGCAAGGCAGTTGGTTATATGTTAACATGAAGGAAACTGTGTTCTGCTGATAAACATTAGTATCAGTGTTTTTAAAGAAGACTCTCCATTAGATTCACCATGGGTGATCAGATTGGGGAGAGAAGAAGAGAACAGTTAAGGTTGAGGAGTCACATATCGAGGGACTTACAGGGGATGGACTACCTTGGTAGGAGCCTAGAAAGTAGGAAAACAGTGGGGGAGATATTAGCTAGTCAGTACTCCGAACACCTGTGTGTGACACTGAATGAATCTCTTATGTTTGTTAATTCATTGACTTTTGCTCATAAATAAGAGAGACAAGAACTTGAGCTGAATCGGGTGTGTCCACTGTATTTTGCACTCCTGGCAAAGGTGCTGTGCCTTTGATGATTTAGGTAAGAGCCAGGCGTTCAACAGTTACATCCTCCTGCATGATTGCAAAAGGGACTGTGGTGTCTTAGTGGTTAAGACACTAAATTTGATGACTGGAAGGTCAGCAGGTCGAGAGCCAAGTGCTGCTGGATGGAGCGAGCTCCCGTTTCTGTCCCAGGTCCTGCCAGCCTAGTAGTTTGAAATTGCAAGTAGATAACTAGGTACCACTTCAGTGGGAAGGTAAACAGTGTTTTGTGCATTCCGGTTTCTAGATATGCCTGCCACATGGCCATGCAGACAATGCTGGCTCTCTGGCTATAAATGGAGATGAGCACTACACCCTAGAGTCAGATACGACTGGCTTTGGAGCAAGGGTGACCTTTACCTAAAACATCATTGCATATGTTGGAATTTCTGTCTGTTTTGATTTAGAGTGCAATGTATAGTGAAGATTATGAACAACCCTAGCACATTAAATCTCAGGTTATCTTACAGGAGCTCTGCAACTCATCTACACTAGTACTCCGGATAACGTTATGACTTGGTTCCACAAGTCATGTTGTTATCCGGTTTTTAGCGTTGTCCGGGGTATACACCGAACAATGCTAAAAAACATTGGGCGTGTTGGCGTATGTGTGCGCCAAACGCGGTTTGGGGAGGATACAGAGATTTTCTCTGTATCCTCCCCAAGCCGCGTTTGACAGGCGCGTGCTTGCACGATGTTTGGAAAGGGTATGGGGGACCATACCCTTTCCAAACATCGGGCACATTGGTGCGCCCGTGCCAAACGCGGTTTGGGGAGGATACGGAGATTCTCTCCATATCCTCCCCAAGCTGCGCTTGACAGGCGCGTGCTTGCCCAATGTTTGGAAAGGGTATGGGGGCCCATACCCTTTCCAAACAACGTGCGGGCGGACCCTGGGGGTGTGTGGATTGGGTAGATGTTCTACCCAATCCAACCCCTCCCCCCCACATGATTGTTCCGGATAATGTTAAAAATCGCGTTATTCGATACAAGATTTTTCCAAAAATGTTGTAACGTTTTGCGGTTTTAGCGCTATACAGTACAATCGTTATCCGGGGTATTACTGTATTTCCATTTGTTCTCAGGCTACAAACACAGCAAGAGTGGCTAGCTTTATTGGTATCTCTTCTATACATGCCCACAGCCCCCTTTCTTTTTTTAATGGGATTCCAGTGTCCCTCCCCCCTTGAGGCAAGGGTGAGACAGAGTCAGCTGCTGCATTTTTCCTGTATGTACCGTATATGCCGGTGTACAAGACGACTGGGTGTATAAGACAACGCACCAACATTTCCACTCAAAATATAGAGTTTGTTATATACTCACCGTATAAGACTACCCCCTCTTCTGCACACCTTCCACACACCAAATAAAACATAAAAGAACATCAGATTTGATTTCAACATCTCCCTGTGGCCGGCACCAGTGCACAAGTGCGCATGTGTGAGCTCTGCGTAGACAAGGGGCGGGGTGGAGCACCGCTGCTTCCCACCAAGCAGAACGGGCCGCTTACGCCGAAAAGGCTGGCACCCCGACTTGCTGCTGATGCTTGCTGCAGCCCCGCTGGATACCGCGCAATACTGGATGGTATGTAGAATGAGGTGGGTGGGCATCGGAGGCCACTATGGGCACCAGGCGAGCATCAGGAGGCCACTTTCGGCAGCTATGTCTATCTCAACTGAAGTGCACTCAGCGTATAAGACAAACCCCCCCACACTTGGAGGCATGTTTTTCGGGGGGGGGGAGTAGTCTTATACGCCAGCATAAACAGTAGGATTATTTGTTGAGTTTCCCTATGTTGTGTTGCTACTGAATGGCAGGAGGAACTTCTTTTGTGGTCATTTGCCAAACATACTGAACTTAACTGCTCTGGTGGTTTGGCCATTCTGTTGTGTGCTAAACTGCAGCCTTACACACTGCACAGGATGGAGGCGTAATACAGTGTCCACCTGCTGTTGAGCTTAATGCACAAACGACAAAAGGAAACAACCTCTTCACATAGCACATAGTCACGTTATGAATTCTGCGGCCAGATCTCCTCATGCCCACAAGCTTAGTAGGCTTTAGGAACTTTGTTTGTAGGCTCCAGTGTTGTTCAACAACTTTTTAAGCATCTTGGATAATGTGGAAAAGATGCTCATCAGATTTGTGGATGATGCCAAATTGGGAGTGTTAGCTAATGTTTCAGAAAAAAGAATCAAGATGGCCTTAATGGATTGGAGAACTGGGAAGAACACCAACAGAACACATTTAATGGGGGTGGGGGATGTACAGTTCTACATTTAAGCAGGAAAAAAAAATCAGATACACAGGTGTGGAATAGGTGGTAGCTGGTTTGGCAATAGACCTTAGTAGACAACAAGCGTAACATAAGTCAGCCAGGGGAGGGTGTGTGGAAGCAATTGCAGAACTAGACTGGGGGAAATAAATAATAGCCTTCTACTCTGGGAGACCTTACCTGGAATACTGTGTACAGTTCTGAGCACCATTGTTTAAGAAGGGCACTTGCAAGCTGGAACATGTCTAAAGTGCAGCTACGAAGATGGTGAAAGGTCTGGAAAGGTTTGGCTATAAACGGAGATGAGCACCAAACCCTAGAGCCAGACATGACCTGCTTTCAAGGAAGGGGGAACCTTTAGACTTTAAATGACAGGTGCTTGTGCTAGCTTCCTCTTCATGTGCTAGTTGTCATATTCTCAGAGGCATCTAATTGGCCATTGTGGTCAAGCAGGCTCCTTGTGTTCCTGAGAGAGCCTGGCCTTTTATTAATTCAGGGGGTGGCTACACTGTAAAAAATGGAGTTGAAATTGAGTCTTTAGATTTTTCTTTGCTCCTTCATTCTACAGAGCTAAAACAATTTAAATAGAAAATAAGCATTGAGGACACATGCACACGAGTGTGTGAAACAATACACAAAGCCTGTCCCATCTTGCCGCCCCTCCTCCTGTGCCTAGACCAACTGCCAGGGGAAGAAGAAGCCAGGGCAGGTTGAGGACTTTGCCGCCCTTCCCCCTGTGCCTAGACCAACTGCCAGGGGAGGAAGAGGGCGGGGCAGGATGAGGACCTTGCCGCCCCTACCCCTGTGCCCACCCCAATATATTGTAATGTAATGTATTGTCTGTAAGCCGCCCTGAGTCGCCACGGCGAGTGGGCGGCAATATAAATTTGAACTAATAAATAAATAAATAAATAAATAAATAAATAAATAATAATCTTCTGAATTAAACCAACTCTTTTAAAAAGGTGAAAGATTTAGACTGCAGCTGTAAATCCGAAGAGTCTGGACAAACAGAAATATCTTAACGTGGCATGGAGATGGCTACATATGGAGGGCACCAGGATGTACCCTCTTTTTGGAATTCCTCTTGTATAACCTCTTTTGTGTACCTTTTCAGAGAACTGGCTATTTTTCAGCATGACCAAAACAAAAACACTGTGACACATTTAAGACTTTATTGACAAGCTTTGTGATTTTCAATTCACTTCTTCAGACAATTGGTTTGTAATTCACAGAACCTTACACTTGTATAAATAGCACTGAAAGTGTCAGATGGCTTTGGTTTTGCATAAGATGCTGTTTTCATTGCTGCACTGTATCCTTTTGTGGGAAAGAATGTTTCACAAAGTAAGTATCTGATCATTTGGATGCAGAATAGCCTTCTTCAATCCAGTGCTCTCAAAACATTTTGGACTTCTGTGCTCTTACTTGGATTACAGCAGACCATTGGTTGTGCTGGCTTGAGGTACAATTGGAGGCCAACGGGTTGGAGAAAGCTGCAGAATCATTTGATTGTCTCTAAGGGACTGTGGTGGCTCAAGTGGTTAAGATGCTGAACTCGAAGACTGGAAAATCAAGAGTTTGATTCCTGGGTACTGCATGACAGAGTGAGCTCCCGCCTCTGTCCCAGCTCCTGCCTACCTAGCAGTTCAAAACCAAGAAATTGCAAGTAGATAAATAGGGACCACTTCGGTGACAAGGTAAACAGCATTCTGTGCTCTTTGGTGTTGAGGCATCCCTGCCACATGTCCACGGAAATATCTGCAGATGCAGACAGCCCTGGCTCTTTAGCTCTAGACCAGAGGCGTAGCTACCGCCGTATCAGCCGTATCAATTATACGGGGGGGCCGGGCCACGGGGCCCCCCAACAGTAGGGCGGCCAACCATCCTGCATTCTACAGGACGGTCCTCACCGGCAGGAAATTTCTTTTTAAAAAATGGAGCAAAAATTTACTGCGCATGCGCGGAAACTCAATCCGACGCATTGCACATGCGTCAGATTGAGTTTCCGCGCATGCGCACTTTATTGGAGCCATTTTTGGCTCCAATTTTAAAAAATAAAATTTTGGAGTCGGAGCTGCAGCTTTTCTGAGCGGCTCCGATGGTGGCCCTCAGAAGAGGGCACCTCCCCTGGGGCCGCCCAGCTCCCAAGGGCAGGTTGAGGCCGGCCCGGGCTGTCCACTGCTGCCGAACCCCTATGGCCTGGGGACGCCTGGCAGAGTGCACCACCGCTTCCTCCGGGTCCGGCGGTGGTGACGGCGGCGGTGACAGCAGCAGCGGCAAGCGGCTCCGGAAGAGGAGGAGGAGGCTGCAGTCGGGGGCCATGGGGGCTCATCGGCCCCAGGAGGGTAAGTGAGCATTTTGTGTTTCGGGTGGGTGGGTGGTTTATGTGTGTGTTGGGTGGGTGGGTGGATTTTTATTAAATTTTTATTTTATTTCTTTATTTATTTTAATTATGTAAGTTATTTACGGGTTTGTGTTGTGGTTGTTTGGGTGGGTGGGTGGGTTGAGGTGTGTGTGTGTTTGTTTGTTTATTTTAATTCTATTCTATTTTATTTATTTATTTATTTATTTTTATTTTATTGTTATTTTTGGCCCCGCCCACGACGTCATGGCGTTGGCTCCCCCCACGATGTCATGATGTCATGACGTTAGCGCCGCCCCACTGTCCCGCATATAAAGGGGCCCCAAACAAATTTTTGTACGGGGCCCAGCCAAGGTAAGCTACGCTTCTGCTCTGAACCCTAGAGTCGGATATGACTGGCTTTCGAGCAAGGGTGACCTTTACCTAAGGCTCCATTGGGATGCCCAGTGTGTGCAGTAGACAGATTGATAGACTAGGATCCAGGAGGCCTGCGTTCAAATCTGTTCTCAACCATGGGAACTCACTGAGTGATGGAAGTGATAAAACCATTTCTTAAGTATCTCAGTTTCCTTGAAAGCCCTATTACAGTTGCTATGAGTTGGTCCCAACTTGATGCCACATAACAACAAGGATCCATTGGGGGTGGGGGACTCCCACCCACTTTAGTATAACATCGCTGCTTTTTGGGGTACTAGCTGAGAAAAATTTGGAGCCCTATAAATAGGTGAGACTGGCATTATTCAGCAGTATCCTGTAGAAGCGATTGTGATGCTCCCCCTGAAAGTACTAGGAAGTATTCTGCCAGTGTTCTTTAGTCTAGAAAAAGGACCTAAGAGACATTAGAGTCAATGATGTTCAGGTATGTGAAGCATCTCCTTAGGACATTCTCCCCCCCCCCTTGGAATGTTTAGATCAGGTTCCCAGGCAGGGAAGGGCCAGATGTGAGGGCATTGTCCCATCATACCTTCTAATCTGTTTGAAATCTTTCAGAGGTTTCTGCTTGCACTTAGAGTTAGGCAGCATTGTAGTTGAAGAAGGGACCCCAGAGAGCATTCTTGTCATTCCTTTATGAGAAAAATCTCAAATTATTGCTTTTTTATCTCCCACTTTGGAAGAATTCTGGGCTGCTGGTTCCAAGTTTGTCGTTGAGCCTGATTGGTGGTGTGAGGATGGGCATGCAATCATCCAGAGAGCCTGGTATTGCATGATAGCAAGTAGAACAAAAAGATACCTTGTTCATTTGTCTATCCTTATCCTTTTAAATGCCCTGCCTCGGTTGGCTTTGAACTAGGAACCAATATAAATTTAGCAAACCATGTTGCAAGTATGTATCAAAACTGGCAAGAAAATTACTTTCCCCACCAATTCCTTCATCCTGTTTAAGGAACAAAATGTATGCGTCGCTCCTGAAATGTACTTTAGCAATGGGCTCTCTTCATGGCTCCAGTAGCCCCTCACCCCTGTTCCTCTATCTTGAAGGGCTGCACCCATTGCAAAATTCCTCATACTATTCTTTTTTCTTTTAAAACATTTTTAAATTGAAAAAGCGTGATGGGGAAGCACTTAAAATGTGACCTTCTACCCAAATGGTACAGTCCAGAAAAAACAACACCAACAACCCAGGATAGTTGTGCACTGTCAAACTGGAACTGACTTATTTCAATCCTAAGAGGTTTTCAAGGGAAGAGAGATGTTTAATGAGTGGTTTTACCAGTTCCACTCTCGCAATGAGTTTTCATGGCCAAGCAAGTTTTCAAACCCTGGTTTCCTGAGTCCTAGTCCACCAGGTGTCCAGTGTAGGTGTCCAGTACACCTACACTGGATACTCTTATGTGCAGCGCATAAAAGTTGCCTGTGAATTATCTGGGCAGACCAGATTCCATCATTGATTGCTGCCACTGTCTTTGTGATCCCCACCACAGTCTTCTTCCTGCTATTGACCTGGTTCACCCATACCCAATTAGAAACCACAGCCAGATGCAGTGTTGTGTAAGAGGAGCTGTGGGGCACCATGGTGTGCGTTAGGTTGGACAAATGAATGACAGAGTGGGATTACTCTCATTCATGCAACTTAACTTTATATTTTTTTCATTATTTCTGGAGCATAATTTGACATGAGACAAGAAAGATACGAGACAGAAGTTGAGGCAGGGAAGCAATTAGTGTGGCTTCAGTTGTCCTTGTTACCTGAACATGTCCTTAGGTTTAGTTATACCCTGTCATAGAATGGCCCGAGTTGGACAGTCAGATCCTCCCATTAAGTCCTTTGGCTGTTGATTCATGCCTGCCTTTTATATTTTCAGAGAATGAGGAAGCTGCAGTTACTTGTAGCTCCCTGTTCCATGTCAGCTAAGCACCTTCACCAAAGACTTTCGGATAGGCCAGGGTTTAGAAGACAGTTTAGAAGCTGGTTCCTAAATGTTGATGTTGTCAATAGCCTTTAACCATACTTGTGTTTGATTTAAAACTAAAAGCCAATTGTAATCATTAACTTCATGGCTAGTTCTCTGGGGCAAGCATTGTGACATGGAGGAGGTAGTCAATAGGTCCATGAAGCTCATACGTAACTCGGACTCACTAAGTCAGGGTTTTATCATCCAAATCAATTCAGGGAGCACATATTATAGCAATTGCACTTATCATACATAAGTCAGTTCCAACTTGACAGCACATAGTGATTGATTGTGTGAGTCCCCGGACTGTACCATTTGGGTAGAGGATGACTTATATGCCACCCCATAACACTTAGAGCCCTCTCTGGCTGGTTCACAAGGTAATAAGCATTTTGCCCCTAACATGCTAGGTGCTTATTTTACCAACCTCAGAAGGGTGGAAGGCTGAGTCAACCCGGATCACCATCAGGATCAAACTCACACCAGCAGTTTTGGCTGCAGTACAGCATTTTTAACCACTGCAACATGCGTAAAGGGTCTGCCTATGTGATTTTCCATCCGCTGATCTTGAGTATTGTCAGTGTCGAGGGAGTATTGTTTGGGGCCAACCCATCAGGAGGAGTGATTCATATGATGCATTTCTATTTCCATTCCTCTTCCTCCTCCTTTGTCTGGTAGCTGATCTTGTCAATGGGACCATCAAGAGATTCTGGTGGTTTTCTAGCTGCTCTTGTGGGGGAGGGGTGGTAGCAGTTGCATAATTATGCTGAGAATCTTTCATGCACCCAAGAAGGAGGTACAGAGATGCACCTGCACTCTTAATCATTTCTGGCTAAATGTGGGGTTGGGAAACAACATGGCCCATCCCTTTGATGATGATGATGATGATGATGTGCCATCGTCAATTTCAACTTATGGCGATTCTTTCCAGCGTGTTTTAGGTAGACAATGCACAAAATTAGCTACCATTCCCTTCTTCCAGGGGCACCTTGCGACTGTGCAGATTGCCCCAAGGCCATATAGGCTGACACTTCTTTCCAGTGACTCAATCACTCACTGCAGTCTTTTCCATCTGATTCTGACTGGATCGTTGGAATAGAAGAGGCTGTTTTTGTTTTTCCTTTGCTTTACTCTTTTGGAATTGAGTTTTGTTGGATCCAGAGACCCGCCCACAGAATTGGGCCAGCAGAAAGGGGTCTCAGTCCCTCCAACTGAGCTTGAGAACCCAGCTGAGTGGGATAAGGGTGTGGCACGGAGGATAGATAGAAAAAGGAAGGGCAGGGTTTTCTGTGATCATCTTCTGCTTCTCTGTGTCACTGGCCACTCCACCCTTTAGAAGAGTGTTTGTGTGGTGATTCTAGAGACTGGCAAAGAGAGGAGGAGGAGGAGAGCCTTTCATAACCAGGTTCAAACTTCATGTTTTGTTTTTATTAAGGAATACTCCCACACCCAGAAACAAGACTGGATTTTAGTCTGGTCAAAAAAGGTGATGCCCTTTTTAGTACAAACTTTTGTTCCACACACACACACTATTCTTTCCATTATTAACAAATTACTTTGACAGCTACATTCTTTCCACCTACCATAAGGTCACGGCATTTTGTTTTATTGTGTCACCATGCCACCTATATTTTGGAGAGCAATACCTTTGCTCTGATCACTGTGCTGCTTTTCAGGAGTTTAGAAAAACTCTTTATTTTCCACCACAAAATGTGTTGAATGCTGTTTTTGATATCAGCTCGAAGGCATTTATTCTACACGGTGATATGAGAGAGCTGGCATAGAATTGGTCTAACTCAGACATGAATCTGATTGAGAGGTATTCCCAGGTAAATGTTGTTAGGACTGCAGCCTAAATCAGCCTGATACTGTTCTCTTAAACAAAAACATGTGCATGAAATGATTTTTCACAGATTAATTGCTATTCAGTCTCAATGGTCCTCATCCCTAAACTGTATAAATATATGTTGGTTGTCTTTGATTAGATTCACTGTCCTATTTTTAGAGTTCTGTGCAGATTTGCAGACACCTGAGGGTTGTTGCAAGCAGGTAATAATGTGCAGTGGACAACCACCCAAGTATCTGAGATAGTGTGTCTTACTGAGTCTTCCCCAACCAGATGCCTCATTGATGTTCTGGACTTAAGCTTCCATCAGTCCCAGGCTGCGTAATTGTAATTGTAATAATACAATAGCAAATGGAGGCTTTGTAATGAAAAGGATGAAAAAGTAGATAATCTGATCAGCAGATGCAGCAAAATTTCAAAGACCGATTATTTGCAATGGTCAGGAATCCTGAGAGTTGATATCTGAAAAATCTGAGAGAAAACAAACAAACAAACAAACAGATTGGAAGAGCCAAGACCTTATGCATGTACTACTGGTATGTTCACACAGTATGCAATGAGCGTCTTTCTCTCCATGTTGTTTGCCAATACTGCACAAAAAGTGCACACTCTTAAACTCCGCGGCAGCATCACTTGTGAAGTCTTTCAGCAGCAGCGGTCCTGTTGCTCTGACAGCCTGCATTCGGGAGGATAATGCTTTATTTATTAGCTGCCGACATTAGTGACACTTTAACTGTTCTTGTCTGCCCAAGGCGGCATTTTTTCAGATCTCCTGCCAGGACAAAGGGCCTGGAGGAATGTGTATAGAGTATCTTTTGCTCTCTTTTACTCTAAGAGCTCCCTGAGATATGGAGGCATTGGAAAGCCTTTATGTGTATTGCATTGATCTCTCCAAAGACTGCACAGCAGTCTCAAAAATTTTACTCTCCGCTCCACCACTAAGAAGGAGGGTAGGGGCAGTTCTGTATGTCAAGCAACAGAGAAACCAAATTCTGGATCTGTATTTATTTAGAGAATAAACCTCCTGTTCAACAAAAAGCAAACACATTTGGAGGTTTGCGATTTCATCATGCACCGAGAGAAATCAGAATTTCTGAATCTATGGAAGAGGCAGCCCTGGTTGGCTTTTAAGTGCCCTGGGGACTGCAGTGGCTCAAGTGGTTAAGATGCTGAACTTGGTGACTGGAAGGTTGGAGTTCAACTCCCGAGTACTGCATGATGGAGTGAGCTCTTGCCAACCTAGCAGTTCGAAAGCAGGAAATTGCAAGTAGATAAATAGGTACCCCTTCAGTGGGAAGGTAAACGGCATTCTATGCACTCCGGTGTTGAGGCATGCCTGCCATGTGTCCACAGAAACATTTGCAAATGCAGACAGCACTGGCACTTTGGTTATCAACAGAGATGAGCACTGAACCCTAGAGTTGGATATAACTGGCTTTCAAGCAAGGGTGACCTTTACCTAGGGCAGGCCACGGAGAGATAATTTTTACGCCAGTCAAAAATGGAGCAGAAATGCAAGGATGTCTGTGTGGGAGTTGAGACTTGGTCAAGATACCAGAATAACAGCCAGGCCTTGCTTTTTGTAAACTGTCCAGATATGGTTGTGACATATTTGCTGGCATATCTAAGCAGAAGCTGATATCATTGGCTGCAAGTCTCTGGGTGTATTTTTGACTATCAAAAGTCAAAATTGTTTCCAATTGTTTTTTCAAACCAGATTAAGGCCAAGTAGTGCCTGTCAAGGTTTCTCCAAACTTTGTGAAACTTTGTCCAAACTTTTTTTTAATTCTGCAATTGTTGGGGCTAAGCAGCCTCCCAGTTTCTCTTTGGTCCCCCATAGGGTCTTCTTTTCTTTTTCTTTTTACTTATCCCTACCACGACCGCCATTCAGCTGTTGGGTGTCCAGCCTCCATTCTGAGGGGTGGTGGTGGAATCTGCTGTTGCCCCAGTTTCCACCTCAGGCACAGCCCCTGCCACCACTGGTGTGCACTCACCAGGTGGTACCAATAATAATAATAATAATAATAATAATAATAATAATAATAATAATAATAATAATAATAATAATAATAATAATAATAATAATAGGAGGAGGAGGAGTAAAATCACAGTTGAAGACTGGTATAAAATGAACAGTTCAAGAACTAATCAAGGACCTAAAAACTGTTAAAGTAATATCTGAGTATATATGCAATTCCTAGTAAATTTAGTTTTTTTTAGAGTTAAGATGTTCAAGCCCAAGAAATCTAAAATTTCCAAATAGGGAGTCATTTAGGTATTGCTCCAAGGTCTCCGATCACTGTGGGTACAACTGATTTCTCCTCCACAGATGCTCAACTTCAATATGCAAATTGTGATATTTTGTGATTTTCTCCAGTTATTTGTCTTCAATTCGTGCATCTCTTGGTATAGCAATGTCAATAAACCAGACCAACTTCTTTTCCACAACAGTTATATCAGCTGTGTTTGTGAGTCAGATGTTTATCTGTTTGAATTTTAAAGTCCCACAGGATCTTGACATTCTCATTTTCCAAAACTTTCTTTACCTGATGTTCCAAATAATTTTTATTGCATTCAAATCTAAACTTCTGGCAAAGTTTCCAATGAATACTTTTGGCAACTCTGTTATGGCATTGCAAATAATCGGTCTTGGAAATTTTGCTGCATCTGCTGATCAGATTATCTACTTTTTCATCCTTTTCATTACAAAGCCTCCATTTGCTATTGTATTATTACAATTACAATTACTGTTTTTATTACTATTATTGAACCATTAAAATACTGCATCCGCTCTTTGGCATAACAGCAAGCAAACTGCTGAACTGTCAGAGTGTTATAATTGTAAGAATCGGAGGAGAATTCATTTTCAGGCTGCCAGGCATCCTGCACACTATATATACGTGCATGCACCCAGAAGAATACACTGGTTCAATAACCAGTGGAAAATAAAAGACCTCTAATGGGTGTTTTAAAATAACCAATATTTTGGCAGGTTAATGTATGTCTCATCTATGCATTGTGAATTCCTTAGCCTTTGAATCGATTTTGAACCTGATGAAACTGATGCAAATGTAGTACTTTTTGCTAATTGAAACACACCCTCACTGAGATGAAATAACACTCACTGAAGTAATTTCAACCTTATTTTATTCATCCAAGTATTTCCAGTCTACCATATATCCCCAGACCTGCAGGGCATAATCGGTAAAATCAGCTTGAAACAATTTAAGTACATTAACACAACATTACTTATTTATCAAAGTAATGCTTCAGTGACTCAGCCTAATTAATTACAGTGAATGACTACCGCCCAACTACAGTATTCCCTCTCCAGTTTGGAGCAGCCAAACTGTAAATAGCAACAATTTTGGGAAGTGATTTCTTGAAATGTTGCAACTCTGGTTACCATTATTTTCCAAACCTAATCATTATTACAAAACCAGTTTCAAAGCAGTTGTTTTGACTCTTAGGTAAAGCTATGCATTGAGAGTCTACCCCCTCTCTCTTCTCCAAACTATCAAGGTTAAACCTGGTTGCTCCTGCCAGCTCAAACACTCCTGAGTGAATGGGACTTGTTGAGGTGACACTGGGTGGGAGGAATTTGTGGAGGTGTGGGGACTGATTGACTGCTTGGGTACCATGCTGAGACACAGAAGGTGGTAGAGAATCTACCACACATGACTGCCTCAACCAAAGCACCCAGACCTGTACTTTCTACTCAGCCACTTACACACCATTTGCATTTCCCCCTTTCTTTTTCCCGGGAGCAGTGATGAAAGTAGCAAAGCCAGGATGTTGATGTAGGTGCTTTTCTTACAGTGACCAACCATCAGAGGCCCATAATAAGTTCAGAGGACAGGCATGGCTACTCTGTAATCCCGTCCACTGGAACTTTGCCCTAGGGCAGTGATGGTGAAACTTGGCACTCCAGATGTTCTAGAACTTCAATTCCCAGAAGCCCTGATCAGCAGGAGTGCTGACTTGGGCTTCTGGTAATAGGAGTCCAAGAACAACTGGAGTGCCAAGGTTTGCCATCACTGCCCTAGGGCACCAAAATATGAATGGCACCAAAATCCAGAGGAGAGCCTAGTGATGAGTTTTAGGAAGATAAATGACAACACCTCCCATCTCTGTTCATTTTCATTTTTTAAAGCAGAAACCTTTTATTTATGGAGAGGGAAAATACCATATTCTGCTCCCTTTTTCTTGTTGGAGGTTCATTGTCATTTCCCAGGGCTGAGTCTGTGGGATATGATGCCACTTACCCTGGATGCCATGATTTCTAGTTTTACAACTCTTCCCTTCCCATTGGTGTCCTGTATTCGAAGACAACGGCTAGTGATAGCTAGCGACCAACTACTGGAAATGTTATAGTCTAGATTAGAAAGTTAACCAATCCCCATTTAAAAGCTTTTTTTCTACTGCTTGTAGCAGAACATTCCAGAATTTTAGATAGTCACTATGTGCAAAAAATTACCCTTTCTGAATTTCCACACTTTCCTAGTTTCTTTGAGGATAGTGAACCAATAAGCAGCAGTCTTTGGGTCAGAAGCGTAGCATGCCTTAACGGGGCCCCATATAAAAATTTGTTTGGGGGGCCCTTGTGAAATAAAAAAAATTGGGAAGTTTTTATTAATTTTTGCTGTAGGGGGCCCCCGTGGCCCGGGGCCCCCGTATAATTGATACGGCAGATACGGCGGTAGCTACGCCCCTGCTTTGGGTTGTCCTTTCTGTGGGGCTTGAGCTGATTGGGGGGTCCTTCCTCAAAGGCAAGGCTGTGACCTTGCTTTCCTCTGGGGCAGAAAATTTAGAGGTTGCCAAAATCTGGATATGAACTCTACTGGTGTCAGGAAAATAAATGGCCACACCTCCTGCTTCTGCTTCACTTTATTTCATTAAAAGGCATAAACATTTTCTATCATTTGGAGCAGAACACAACTTTCTCCTCTGCCTTTGAGGGAGAAACCATGGGGAAAGGGCCGCTTGTCACTGTGCCAAAATGTCCACTTATAATTCTCCTTGTAGGGCTGAGGCTGGGTTTCCAAGAGGTCTTCTGTTGTAGCAGTCTCTAGAAATGCTTGGTGACCTTGACTAGAGAGTCAAGAAGACAGTTCCCAGAGTCCCACAGCTTAGCGTATCTACTTATTAAAAAGAACTTCCAAAAAAGGAACTTTCCCAAACTCTGGGAGGAATGTGTGTATGGGTAACAGCTATGACCCCTTTTGGAATGTGGATCTTTATGATAGTACAGCTGCCCCATGTAATTTTCACTCCAAACAGTTGGAGGAGAATAGAATATATATAACAAGGATGGGCTGCCTCAATCAATCTGGGGGTTGAGTTTTGTTTTGGAGGAGCTCTTGGCGGCATTCCAGGGATAGGTGGGACAAACAGCAAAGTGCATGCATGTATATGTGTTTCTTACAACTGTGCAGCTTGCTCAAGGCTACACAAGTTGGCTCTTCCTCCAAGAGGCATAGTGGGGAAATTAAACTCCCAAACTCCAGGGAATGGAATCTAAGGAAGTTGAAAAACCACTACGCAAGGGTAATGGGATGCGTTTTATTTCCGCTTCCGGGAGCGAGAGGGCAGTGCAGGCTGGGCGAATCACAGTAAACCCATTCATGTGGATTCACAGGGTGCTTGGGCTTCTGGGAATTGAAGTCCAAAAACATCTGGAGTGCCAAGGCTCACCATCCCGGTGCTAGATTATGTTCTCCACAGCCAGAGTGAATGGAAATCACTGCTGGAACCCTGTTTGTTGAAATAATGTGTTTTTTGTGTGTGTCATTATTTGTCCTAACAGACCTGTTCCTTGTTCTCTTTCCAGAATGGCTGCAGGCTGTCCAGGGCATGATGGTTCTTTCCATCATCTTCAGTGTTATGTCTCTGTTCATGTTCTTCTGCCAGCTCTTCACTCTCACCAAGGGTGGACGGTTTTACCTTACCGGCTTCTTCCAAGTCCTTGCTGGTAAGTGGAAGAGGGCTGGAAATGGGTGTCTTGGGATTATTGCAAAAGGAAATCTTCCAAAGCTGGAACAGTGACTAGGATAACTGTAGAACAACATGCAGTCTACTGTTTTGAGGGGACAGGTTTCAGATGCGTTTCCAAAAAATCTGTGTATTTTACCAGTGGACATGGGTAGGGGCAGAGCCAGAACAAAATGAGCAGGGCCAGATCTACACCAATTTGGACATTTTCTCCACTGAGCATTTGAAGCAAAGTTCACCACAATTCATTCTTATTTGGGACTAAGCATTGGTATAATACATTTACTACCTGCTCAATCCCAGACAGGGAATGGGCTAGGACCCATACAAGCGTGTTTTGCTTCCAAAAGCGATGAGGGCGGTGCGGGCCAGGCTGGATGAATCACAGCAAACCCATTCGTGTGGATTCATGGGGGCTTGGGTTTCTGGGAATTGACGTCCAAGAATATCTGGAGTGCCAAGGTTTGCCATCATGGGCCTAGGATAATTAACTCTCCCCACCCAGTTTAATGGGTTACCCCAAAACAAAGAGGACTCTCGTAGGGTAGTGGAGATCACCGTGGCACAGTACTTTCTTTTATGTTTTGGCCATGAAGTGTAGCACAGCAGCTAAACACACTGGTCCAAGGACTGAGAAAGACTGAAGGACCTTCGATCACCACAGAGTGAAGGAAATGCTGCCTGCTTCTGAATAGCCCCTGTATCTTCGATGCCCTGCCCTTCATCTGCCACTCCCTTCTCAGCATTTGTTCAGCTTCGCTGGA
The DNA here is from genome assembly GCA_030440675.1 of Furcifer pardalis. Lineage (NCBI taxonomy): Eukaryota > Metazoa > Chordata > Lepidosauria > Squamata > Chamaeleonidae > Furcifer > Furcifer pardalis. The sequence continues at coordinate 61,570,924 of CP126893.1, read as the reverse complement.
CCTTAATCCATACTTGGAAATATTTTTGCAGAAATAGGTGAAGAAGGTCAAGAGTTTCTGAGGTCAACATAGCTATGGAGCTTGCTGATGTTTTACCTTTAGAGATCTCCTATCAGAGGAGAAAACCCTTTGTTTTAGCATGATGGGCATTTAACAATCGCCCTGAAGGAGTGTGCCAAAGAGAGCAACTTTCCAAGTCATCCATAATTCCTCTAGAGGCATTCCTGGCTCTTGGACAGCCTTGTGATCTGTGGCTGCAGAACAAAAAGGACAGTGATAGAAGTGCCTCTGTTGCTTGCAAATCTGGAAGAAATAGCATGTTGAGTGCAGTTGCTTTCTGGGAATTATTAGTCTTGTTTCTGCTCAATTGGTGTGTAGGGAAGGATGGGGTGTGGCTCATGAGCAGCTGGAAAATGTAGTTAAAGCTAAATGCATTCTCTTAGTCTGAAAGTACACAATACTTGTTTATGATCAAAACTTAAGGTGATCCAGTCAATGCTTGGATCAGAGATGTTTCAGGAATTCACTATAATTTGCTCAGAAAGAATGAGATGAGTAATACAGACATCTGCCAAATCACACGTAAGCAACGTACATTTAGAACACTACGCAACAAAATTTTTGCTACTGGATGAAAATAACATGATTATTATGTAATAGGGTGAGCTGATTCCGATTTTGTAATCAGAAATGTTGTAGGATGTCTGGATTTAAAGTTATAGCTGAAAATCATATAATATTAAAAGCCTGTACATGGGTTAATATGTAGCTGCATCAACAAGCCGTGTTTGATGTACGATTGTGTGTGTTCGTCCATCAGTCTGATTCAGAGGTGGCTAGAGAATAGTTTGTGCTAGTGTGGTTCTGTGTTTTATTAATCAGCAGTCACAGTAACATGCATTTAAGTGATTTAGTATAAGACGATTCGGTAATTTGGTACATGGTGATTCAGTACACGAAAGATGAATAGGCGCAGCTGTGTGAATTGTCCGGACTGCTTTTGCTACATTTGTGGCAAGTATACGACGTCTGACCAACACAAGAACATGTCCAGAAAACTACGTATAGCCTACAAACATTACTTTGGATGTGAAATCGGAGATTAAACAAAACCCTGGGCTCCTCATCTCTGTTGCACCGTCTGTTACTCCGACCTAACCCAGTGGTTAAACGGTAAGTGAAATCGAATGCCTTTTGCTGTTCCCATGATTTGGCAGGAGCAGAAAGATCACTATTCGGATTGCTATTTCTGCTTGACCATCATATCCGGGTACAGCAAGAAAAACAAGTCAAAAATCGTGTATCCGGATTGTCAGTCTGCTCTAAAGCCTGTGGCGCATGGTACAGATTACCCAGTACCAATTCCTCCTTCATCCGATGCAATGAACAATGAAGAAAGTGATACTGAAGGTAATGACAGTGACGCTGGAGCTATGGAATACACGAATGATCCCGACAGTGACATTAAAAAGCCACATTTGACCAGCCAAGCCGAATTGGATGACCTAGTTCGTGATTTGTCCCTGTCGAAAGAAAAGTCTGAACTGTTGGGTTCCAGACTGAAGGAGTGGAACTTACTCATGGTGACAAGAATCACTACATAGTGAAAAATTGGCCACCCAGAAATTTACCTGTAGTCGGACAGCACAACGTTCAACTTGTACCTCTTGTGGATCGTAATAAGATTTACTTACCTCCACTCCATATCAAATTGGGTCTTATGAAACAGTTTGTTGCAGCGATGGAGAAAACAACTATGCAGACAACTATGCAGAAATTGTGGACAACTTGCTAACAGCCTTCCAGCACCTCGGTTGCCGAATGTCACTAAAGATGCATTTCTTGCATTCGCATCTCACCTTTTTTCCGTCAAATATGGGAGCCGTGAGTGATGAGCACGGTGAAAGATTCCACCAGGAGATGTCCACCATGGAAGCAAGAGATCAAGGCCACTTCAATTTGAACATGATGGGGGATTACTGTTGGTTTTTGCAGAGAGCAACAGAAGATGTTCACAGGCGGAAAACAAGAAGCTTTACACACTTTTAAACCAAGCCATTGTCAATCTTAGTGTAACCAAGGGTCCCTGACTAATTTCAGAGGTAGATAAACATTTATAATTCGCTTCTTAATTATAATATTTGGTGTTTTCATCCCAAAGTACGCACATTAATTTCCCTAAAATTTCTCACAATTGCTTTTCAACATAGTTAATAGCATTTTTCTTGATAACCTTTACACACACATAACTTTTTTTCCTGACATGCCAGAGGAAATCTGACTGTAGTTCTGTATTCAGCACATATTAATTCCTATATAGAACATAGTTTCAACCCAGTAGCAGGGGAATTTTTTTGTTGTTGTTGCGTAGTGTAATGCAAAATGTGGTGATGTCTTCCGAGAGGGATACGGTTTGGAATGCCTGGTTGACCCTGGAGATGGGATGTCCTGTGGGACTTTTGACTCCTTTTAAGTGTGCTTTCACTGAGGCAGCCTCAGAATGGGAGTAGATCACAGAGAGGTTAACAGGAATGGCACAAAGGACCATAATGATGGCAGGATGCTGGTGGACAGTGACATGGCTATTCTGTTCACAAAGGAATACAACAAAATCCAGTAAAACCCCGGATTACAACCACCTTGGTTTAAGTTTGCTTCAGTTTACCATGGCAAATCCTATGGAAATGCCATCCCGGTTTACAAATTTTTAACATATATACAGTCAAACCTCATATAACACTAAAACCTGGTTCCACAAGTCTTGATGTTATATGATTTTTAGTGTTATCCGATGCATGTTAAAATCCTATGGGAGCCATAGAGATACATTGTAACCACACAGGCTTTAGCGGTTGTTATCTGAAGCATCCCATAGGATCTTAATGTTATCCAATGCAATTCTTCCCCCCAGATTCCTTAATGTTATGCGATTTTCGTGTTATTCGATACTAATGTTATATGAGGTATTACTGTATTATTATTTTTTGGTTTACAACGATCAATTCAGGACCATTTTTTATTTTTCAATGTATCCCTATGGATGTTTCGGGCTACAATTTTTTTTGGGTTACAACGGAGGCTGTTGGAACGGACCTCCATCATAACCTGAGGTTTTGCTGTATAGGCATGTTAGGATGACACTCCCAGTTTCACTACAAGCACTTTAGCAAATATATTCAGAAATCAGATTTTACTTCAGTGTTTGGGGCTTTTGGACCCTGTGGCCTTTGCTCTCGCAGTAGGTGTACTGCCTTGGTAATGACACAAAACAGGCTATAGGTTTTCTTTATTCAGCACAAGGAATGTAGAAAGCATCTCTATTAATTCCCCTCCCTGCTGCTCACTGAAGTTCTGCCCCTACCTCCCTTTCAATGTTGTATATGGAGACCTACTAAGACCTTTCTTCCACTCCCAAGTCAAAATCACCACCCAATCCCAGCTTTCTGCCTGACTCTCTACATATATAGTCAATGCTGAATTGTCTGGCAGCTGTAGGTGATTTGCAGTATGACCACAACACTCTTCCTTCACCCTCATCCCCCCCCCCTCGCACCAAGGGACAATAGCAATTTGATCACCCCATGTGGGCTTTCTGCTGGAGTTGTAGGTGGATCGTCTCTGTGAGCCAGACAAGGGGAGCTGGTTCAGCAGCTTATGAGTTCGACCAACACATTCCCACTCCTGCACTTTCTGCAAACAAAGGGGGCAGTGTTGAGGGAAAGGACTGCTCAAATATCACTGTGGTTAGGTGTAGGTGGTCCTGAGTCACGTCACAGGCCTTTGGGAACACAGACTCCTCTGGTAGCACATTGAGCAGGTTGTGGAATTGCCAGGATCAACGCAAAGGCCTTGTTCTGGATACTGAATAGAAGAGCCATTGTGTAATCTTGGCAGTCGCTCATGCTGGGATGTGTCCCCTCCCCCACTTTTTTGGGGGGTGGAGGGAGGGGTGTTAGAAATGCTTTCAGAGCTAGTATTGCTGATATGGCAGTGCAAGAAAAGAACAGGGGAAAGCTCAACGTAGTCATATTAAATAAGCAAGGGGGTGGGTTTAACCTGCTTTTATTTTGATCATAAGGCCTGACTAAGGATCAGAGAGGCTGCCAGATGTGGGGGATGGGTGGGGTGGGGGTAGAGGAGGAGATGGGAGACTTTGCTTAAATTCTGATCAGCCAAAACAGGATTAAGCATTGCACTGAATACATTACAGAACTGACAAACTGGGATCCCATGTGAAACATATAATTATCCAAGTTTACTTTTATCCAACTTTTTTTCTGTTGAGTCTCACAGGGTCTTTTTCTGTTCAGACAAGAAACCATTTTGTTTGTTTTTTGCAATTAAGGGGTAACCTATATCTCCGATATCCAGTTGCAAGCCCTTACAGAAATATAGCCCTCGTTAGGATTCATTTGGCAGGGTTATGTGTGTTTTGACCTAATTGCCTTTATACTTAGAAATGCAAGGTAAGTACCTATCTTGAAAACCAGAGCCTGGAGGAACTGTTGTTAGATTCTCAACTTCCAGAATTATCTCATCTGTGTGGACATTGGATTTGCGATAAATGGTTGTTAAGTTAGAGCAGGGGTTCCCAACCTTTTCAAACTGGGGGCTGGATCATGCTTTCTCACTCAGCTTCAAGGGCCAGACAGCCATTTTGCCCTGACTGCATAATGAGGGTGGCCATTTTGTCCCAACAACTTCAGAGGGGCAGCCATTTTGTTTCTTGAATGCCCTGGGGTGGGGGCCACATGAAATGGTGCTGTGGGCCAGATCCAGCCCACTGGCCTTAGGTTGGGAACCACTGACTTAGAGTCACCCTGCATGATTGACAGGGAGTTAGATGTTGAAGGAATGTTTGAGAAATGGTATCTCCTGTCCAGGTCCTGCATTACAGTCATGGATATATGTTTTTTGTGTGGCTGCTTACGTGGCTGCACTGACTTTCTCTCTTTTCTCTTTTCCTCAGGCCTATGTGTCATGACTGGTGCTGCCATCTTCACAGCGAGACATACAGATTGGCACCTTCCCTCTGACAACATCTCCTTTGGCTTCACGTACATCTTGGCTTGGGTGGCTTTCCCACTAGCCATCATTAGTGGGGTGATCTACATCATCTTGAGGAAACGTGAATGAAGTGTCAAGTCGAGGTCTCTGAAACCAGAGCGCTTAGGACAAGGAGGTGTTAATGAGATAGAAAATGGAAGGGGAAATTTGGAAGTTAATTAAAAAACCAACAAAACACAACCACACACGACATGTACACACATCCAGAACCCAACAAGGAAGGAATGAAAGCAAACTGAAAGAAGGGTTACTGTGTTTATTGAAGATGTATATAGTATCTATGGTTTAAGAAAACCTATTTATAACACTTTTTACATATATGTACATAGTACTGTTTGCTTCTGTTTGTTGACCTGCAGCCATGTTTAAAACCTAAAGAAAAGTGCCTGAGAACCCTTAACACCTAACGTTATAAATAAGGTAACACGTTCTTCTTCCTCTTGCAGTGGAAACAAATGGATCCCTCCTCCAACGCTTTCCACTTCAAATCCCAAACCAAATATTAAGTCCAGAACCATAGGTTGGGCCTTTAGAATAGTTATTATGCACTGATGTTAGCCAATATCCTAATAGTCCATATTAGCCAAATAATAGATAGAAAATGCTTTGTAGAAGGACAAGATTGTCTACCAAAATGTAAAGCTTGATCACAAAGGAAAAGGGTGGGTTAACCTAGCTCCAGAATCTTTTGGGATGTTGACCAGGTTGTGGTGGCCATATGTGAAGTCTATTCCGACCTGCTCACCCTGAAGCTCTGTAATTTTGCCACTGCCCCAATGTGCCATCCTCACTTATGGGGACCCAAGCTGCTTTGAAGAGCAGGACATTACTGTCACCAGATGGGGATACTTGCAGTGAGAGCTCAACTTTTGCACATTGAACAAATTACATCACCAGTGTCTTGTTAGCACACTTTTATAATGGCAAGGCTGCCACTGAAGCTGTGTTAGAGGACAGAAACGTCTCACTGGGATGAGAAACAAAAATGAAGCACCTCCTCTTGGTTTCTTTAACTAGGCCAGAACGAATACTCCAGCCTTGCCAGTTGGAGGTAGCAGAGGTAGATGATGTTCTGAACAAAAGGGAGTTTCCTCTCTTTTCTTGGGAATAAGCTAAAGTGGAGAAGAATGAATGAACTTTCCAGAGCTTCTCAGCTCTCCCTTCTCTGTTCCCTTCCCTCCTTAACTCTCCTATGAAACTGAATAACAAATCTGTGAAATGGTGCTATCTATTTACCATTCCTTTATATTGCTAAGTCATTTAACCTTTACTCACTGGAAAGTCGGATAACAATCTTGAGATAAATCATGACATAGGAATGATAAATAATTCTGTGTAATATATATTGCCTATAACTGCTTTTGTACTTAGGAAAGTTTGCTATTATCATTATTATTACTATTATTTTTTTAATAAAGCATTTATAACCAAAGTCTCCCCCCCCATCACAGACAGGAAAGAAGTCAGTAAGTCTTTTAGCCAGCCCACCCTACCCCTTCCCACAGAAGGATTCCTACCCTATAGCTCCTCTAAAACCTTTCCCCCATATCCCCCCCCCCAAAAAAAAAACACCCTGTGTCTGGCAATGAAATGTATTGGCAGCCGCATGTAGATGGGTAAGTGGTGCCTTCTGATGCTAAGACTCCAGACATTATTATGCGATTATTTTTGCTTTGCTTTTCTGATTTTATACCAACTGTGTGGACTAAGACGCAACAAAATAAAAGTCAGAATAACTCAAATGCTGTGGCTTTCCATTGTATCTTTTTCTGTGGCTAATGCATGGAAGTGTGTGTGTGTGTGAGAGAGAGAGAGAGAAGATGGGATGAATATGCAGTCATGCTCCCTTCTAAGACTCACATGTATAGTAAAACCATGGGTTACGACAGAGGTCTGTTCCAATAGCCTTCATTATACCCCCCCATGTAAACCAAAACATCCACGGGGATTCATTGAAAAATAAAAAATGGTCCTGAATTGATTGTTGTAAACGAGAGAGAAAAACACATTAAAAATTTGTAAAACGGAAAGGCATTTCCATAGGATTTGCTGTTGTAAACCGCAACAAACTTAAACCAAGGCGGGAGTAACCTGTTTTACTGTAATTCTATCATCACCGTAAGCACACCCACATTTATTATCATGGGGGCGATGGGAATGTTTGTTGCCCCAAAAGGTCATTGTGTGACTTCTAGGAGACATTGGGTGGACAATTTTGACATGTTTTGAGAGCTTGGCAGCAGCTCTGAAAGTCCCCCTTCTCCAAGATTTTTCTTAATGTGCCTCAATAAAAGGTGCAATGTGCCTTATAAAGAAAATTTTGAAATGAGAAGGAGGAAAAGGCGGGTGTGGGTTCCAGATCTCTGGTGGTGAACATCACAGAGAAGCTGTGCTTGGAAACAGCCTGTCCTGCAGCTGGGAAACTACAGGTATTCTGTAGGCCGGAGATGTTCACTCTTCCATCTCTTTGTGTTTCAAATCACAAGCTTGATTATAAACCAACTGCATATGTTACAGGTTGTCATCAAAGAGACCAAAGCTTTCTGGGAGTGAATTATGCAGCCAGACGGACTACAGGATGGCATAATCAGGAGTGCTGTCAAACACATCACGTGAACTGCAGCCCTGATGCTGTGCAAGAAATGAGTGGGACAATTCACAAAAGGAGCAAGATGGGTTGCTCTCACTTTAACATATGTTGTTACTGGAAAATATGACAAACCAAACTGTTTAAATTTTCGATTAAAACCATCCTTTTTCATTGTTGCATTTTCTTCCTATGGGTATGTCAAAATTGGTGGCCTTGTGGCTCTTCTTTGGTTTATGGTTTCTGAAAAAGTCCACATAGATAGGTCAAGTGGTTTTTATGCTACTCATATTTATAATGTGCTGGAAGAGACTGGTGGCTTAGTGCTTAAGATGCTGAACCTTGGTGACTGGAAGGTTACCAAAGTTGGAGACCCAAGTGCTGCACAATGGACTGAGCATCTGTCTCTGTCCCAGCTCCTGACAACCTAGCAGTTTGAAAGTGAGAAACTGCAAGTAGATAAATAGGTATTGCTTTGATGGGAAAGTAGCTGTGTTCTGTGTGATCCAGTGACTAGTCATGCCTTCCCCGTGACCATAGAAACCTCTGCAGACAGACAGTGCTGGGCCTTTGGCTGTAAATGGAGATGAGCACCACACCCTAGATATGACTGGCTTTCAAGCAAGGGCAACCTTGCCTTTGCCTAATGTGCTGGAAGTTTATGTGTGCGTGTGTGCGTAATATAAGGAGAAAAAGAAAATGTTACTGTCTAATAATAATGTTTGTGTCCTTTAAAGTCAATCCTGACTTATAGTGACCTTTCCCAAGGTTTTCTAGGTAGAGAATACACAGAGTGATATTGTCAGATTCTTCTTTTGAGGATGTCCTTGGACTGCAAAGATTGCCCATGGTTAAATAGGCTAGCTCTTTTTCCATGAGGCGCAATGTGGAATTGAACTCCCAACCCCTCGGGCTCCATAACTAGACTGTCTAATAAGAGTGCTTAACTCTGAGACCAACACACAGACTCACATCAGCAACAAATATAAACAGTAAAGAGGATGATTGGAGTGGTGGTGGTAGATTGAGGAGAGGGAGAGTAAAGTAAAATTGAAAGTCAGATACAGTAATACCTCGGATAACGCTAAAATCGCATAACGTTAAGTAATCTGGGGAGGAGAATTGGATTGAATAACGTTAAGGTCCTATGGGATGGATCGGCTAACAACCGCTAAAGCCTGTGCAGTTACAATGGATTTCTATGGAGCTTTAACGTTATCCGATCCATCCCATAGGATTTTAACATGCATCGGATAACACTAAAAATCGGATAACACCAAGACTTGTGGAACCAAGTCTTAGCGTTAACAGAGGTATTACTGTACTGATAGGATGAAGGCAAGAGAAATACAGGGGCACAGTAAAGACTAACACTAAACGGTGTGCTTAGGTAGAAAACCAGTGTTTTCCCAAACTTTAGTTTTTGGACTTCAATTCCCAGAAGCTGAAGTCAATTCCCCAAAGCACTGATCAGCAGTGGATGGACTTTAATTGCAGCCAGCATAGCCAATGGCGAGGGGGCACACATCTGGAGAGCCAAAGATTGCCCATCCCCGTATAGCTGGAAGGATATCGGGTATGTATTTTGCCAGAGTTCCAGACAACTGGTGTGGTTAATGCGCAGTTGTATTGGATAGCCCCTCTTGACTATTACTTTGAGCTCAAGAGAATGTGTGTGCTAATAATAATTTTGTGTCAGAGATTACTCTGGGTTGAAAGGATTTTTAGGGGACGTCCAAATGAGGCTCCTTTCATGTCCCCAAGTGCAGCTCTTGGGTATCGAAACCCGACCTTCTGGTCACCAGCTCAGCACTTTAACCACTAAGTCACCTGAGGAGCTCCCATTTGTGTACTTAATTTTGCCAAGCTACAGTCTGTTTGTCAGAGCAATGAAAAAAAGATGGTGAAAGATCGTCCTCTTGTGGTACAAGCCAGCACTGCAACAACTGTAATCAAGGTGGGAATAAACAAAACAAAACAGAAACAAAAACGTTGTAGCACTTTGAAGACTAACTGTTATATTTTAATGTTAGCTTTTGTGGATCAAGTCCACTTCGTCAGACACGGGAGTAAGAATTCATTGCATCTGAAAAGCATCTTACAAATCCTAACTAAAACAGCATCTGTATTCCAGACATTCTTTCATGTGCAATTTGAAATTGGGAGAAAATGTTAGCACTTTTCTACCTTCAAATAACTCTGGTCTAAATGTCTTTTTATTCGGAGCAATGTTAGGTATATTATCTAAATATTCTACATTTCCCAGTCTCTTTAGAACCGTGCAGGATGAATGGGTCTATATTGCAAACAACAGTCCAGCCAGATTGCTCTCAGCAGATTTAAAGGAAATGTCCAATACAAATCATGACTGCTTTCTGTGCCTTTCCTCCCTAGCTCCAGATCTCATTAAAATTTTTTACACCTAACTTAGTCATTAGGATGCTTGAGAAAAATTACACAGAATCTGAAGAAATCATATGCTATTGCCAGAAAACCCTGAAGTAATTATACTGTGATATTTGAAGGAAATAGTGGCAGAAACTGATCTAGAATTGTCTGTCATTTATGTTTTAACCATAGGGAAAAAAAATTTGCACTGCTAAGTGTAGGCAACGTATTGCCTCTTCTGCTTTAGAATGGTAAATGAATACATGGCACACTGCAAACAACATAACCTAAATACAACGAGGAACCATGCATCTGTAGCTAATGATGGCTTTATGAAAAATTGCCTGTCATATTTTGGAATACTATGTTTCAACATATTATAGATTTGAAAGCAAGAAATTGCAAGTAGATAAATAGGTACCCCTTCGGTGGGAAGGTAAACAGCGTTCTGTGCACTCTGGTGTTGTGGCATGGCTGCCACATGTTCATGGAAGCATCTGCAAACACAGACAGCACTGGCTCTTTGGCTGTAAATGGCGATGAGTACCATACCCTAGAGTCACATACAACTGGCTTTTCTTTAATATACTTTGTGACACAAGCTAACTCCCTTCATAAGGCCATATGCATTAAAGAATTTCTTTCACCAACTGTTTCCTGCATTGAGCCAGGAATCCTCTTACAATATGGGCTGAGCAAACTTTTGATTCCCCCTGTTTTTGAAATGCCTTCATATAGTATTAAACACGAGCATGGTTCTCTTTTTAAAGTAGCTTTCATTTATACCTCAGAGCCATGTATTCCTTACTTGATGATGCAAAGGCAAGGCTTAGCTGTGAATCATCAGGTCAGCCATGAAAATACTCAGAAAGTAAACAAAACAAAACAAGACAAAAAATTCTGTGGTGCCTTAAAGACTAACTCCTGTATTTTAATGTTAGCTTTTGTGGATTTAGTCCACTTCATCAGACATAAGAGTTGATATCATGGTATACTTTTGTACATATCTGGTATAGAGGCCCAGAGCAGCTGGGCAGAGTTGGTTGGTTCTAGAGATGGATATACAAATCAATGAGTTATTTACAGCCTGTAATAACATGCAATCATTTTGGCTATTTACAGCGGTGAATCTCTGATGGGAGTCAGTTTGAGGAGTTAGGGTCTGTTTTTGCAAAATAAACATTCTGACATTACACATCTGGCTAATGGGTTAATTGAGGAAGCTTTATGGTAGAGGAGGAAGTGGACTTGATCCATGAAAGCTAACATTAAAATACAGGAGTTAGTCTTTAAGGTGCCACATCATTTTTTGTCTTTTTTTTTGTTTTCTCTCTGATACGCTTGTGCAGACTTACATGGCTACCACTTCAAACATTTCCATGAAAATACTGTATCCATCCATGTAGTGGGGCTGTAGCACCAACAGGGGATCCTCCTGACCACATTTTTGGGTTGTAGGCCAAAGGAATATGAACAAAAACTTTCAGGAAGTGACAAAATGCTTGATTTTTTTAAAAAGGACAACAGAAAAGAGTCCGAGAACTGCTCAGAGGAGAGGAACATCCAGTCCCCTGGACAGAACCAGGCTCATACGGAAGCTCCACCTTTTCCCGAAGCTCTGTCCATTCCCAGAAGCCTCAATTTCCAGAAGCCTCAATTCCCACGTCCAGAAGAGGAGTGATTTCCTCCCACCATTTTGAACACTCCTCTTGGGCTGTATATGGCATGCAGTGGAATCCAGCTATTAGCTCAGTACAGAGATCCAAGATGGGGTACATAGAAAGAGCCTCCTTGAAGATTCTGGTATTTTTGAACCACAAACAAATTTAATCTGGGCAATGGCAACCTTGTTGTGCTGGCTAATCTTTCTCACACTTAGTCAGGCAAAAGGAACCACAGAACGAATTCACCAAAAGCTGACATCATTTTGGCAGTCTCATGTCTAGTCTAGACTTGGGAGAAGAAGAGATCTAAGATAACATACTGTATATTGTTCCAGCTTAAACTTCTCAAGCAGCTCCTGAATGCTCCTGACTTTGCTGAATGCCAGTAGGTACTCTTCCAAAAGGTTAACAGAGACATCTTCTCCAGGCTGAGAATGACCACAGAGATTCAGTGTGCCTTTCCCCACTGAGAAAAACTTGAAATGGATACCCAGAAGGATCTGAGGAAGGGAGATCCATCACCTGACATCACCTGGCCCACCTGGTTTGTCAAAGAGGGCAATCCAGCTGCCCAAACCAAAATCGTCCCTCAGACTTGCTCTTACAAGTCCCAAACTTGACATGCAGTTTTGCAACTCTGTTTCCACTATTCACAGCTGCATTTAGGAAGCTGCCTTAAGCCTAGCCAGCCCATTTCACCCATTTAATACAGCCCTGTTGACACCAAATGTTAGCAGCTCTCTAACAATTCAGACAGAGGTCTTTTCCAACCTACTCAGGAAATGCCATGAGGACTGGTGTTGGCATTTGATGAAAAGCTGACTGCATGAGTGTTTCTCTCTCATGAAAGTAGCACATCACTCAGGTAGTGGATATGTAAAAAGAGGATATTTGAATTCCCTGTTGTTATCCTAGGTTCAGATGTTACATGTATCTAGTCAATCTAGACCAGTGTTTCCCAGCCTTTAGTTTTTGGACTTCAGTTCCCAGAAGCCTAAGTCAATTGAAGTCCACCAGTGGGGGCGTGGGCAGTGGTGGGCACCAGCAGGTTCGCCCCAGTTCACCAGAACCAGTTCACCAGAACCGTCTGGCCCTGCCCATCCATGTTTCGAAATAAAGAAGTCCTAATCCAGGTGCAATGCAGGGCTTTTCCCCTGGCCACGTCCACCATACCACGCCCACAGTGTGGTAGCAAATTTTGTTGGAGCCCACCACTGGGCGTGGGCCCCACCTTGGAAACCACTCATCTAGATCCATGGAAAGTCTAACTGTGACTGTCCATCATTCTTTCAAAAATTGTACTTTAAAAAGTCCCTCTGCCTCCTGCCCCCCCCCAAATTTGCTGCCTATGAAATCATGATTGTTACAATTCTAGCTCTAGCTATCTTATTTTACTAATTTTTTAATGAGGACAGAGGGATGGACAGTTAGTCAGTCAGCCCTACCCTGAGGTAAAGTGAAGTTGCTATAGAGGAAGATGCAAAGAAAGCAACAGAGTTAGCATATCCACTGGTGTAGCAAGGGGGCAAGGGGGGTGGCCTGCCCCAGGCGACACTTTGTGGAGGGTGGCAACACCACTGCCCTGGACTTCCTGGTGGCTGGGACAGCTGCCGGGACCCTCCGCCACCGCTGGCGCCTGGGCCCGCCCCAGGGGGCGCAGGCCTGACAGCGCAGTGGGGACTAGGGGGCTCCCCTCCACTGCCTCTGTCCCCCTCCTCCCCAGGCTCCCCCTCCCCACAGCTTGCCAGGCTGGAGTGGTGCAGCCTCAACGGGGAGCCCACCGTCGGGGTCCCAGGCGCACAGCTGCCCCGCCTCCAGGCCTCATCCGCCTTCAGTGGCAGCAGTGCCTAGGAAGGCAGGAAGCTCGTCCGCTGGTTGCCATGGACAGAGCAGTGCCGGCCAGGCTGAGGACTCCCCCTGCAACCCCTGGCCGGCACTGCTCTGGCCTTGGGTGCTAGGCCACAATGACCGCTGGCCAAACTTCCTGCGTTCCTGGGTGCTGCTGCCGGGCTAGGAGGCAGGGTGGCCATGCGCCTGAGACCCTGACAGCACGGCCCCAGCAGGGAGCCCACTGTCGGCGTCCTAGGCATGTGGCTGCCCAGTCTCTGAGCTCGGCAGCAGCAGCTCATCTGCCTTTGGTGGCAGCAGTGCCCAGAGGGGCAAGGCTGGTGGTCGCTGCAGCCCAGCACCCATGGCTGGAGCAGCGCCAGCCAGGCCTTATGAGTGGGGGATTCTTGGCCTGGCCGGCACTGCTCTGGCTGCGGGCGCTGGGCCGCGCGACTGCCAGCCTTGCTTCCCGCCTTCCTGGGTGCCACTGCAGCCGAATGACCTGTCACTGCCACGTTTGGAGGCGGGGTGGCTCCGTGCCTGGGATGCTGACAGTGGGCTCCCCACTGGGCCTGCGGCACACTGCCACAGACCCTGGGCCTTGCCCGCGCCGTCGGGGTCCCAAGCACGCGGCCACCCCGCCTCCTAGCCCAGAGAAGCCTGAAGGTTGGACTTTCATACCAGGGGGGCTGGCAAGCCGGGGGCAGCAGTGAGTTTGGCCTGCAGCCCCAGGTGACTGAAACCCGCTCTACGCGACTGAGCATAACATTTCTTCACTAGGGACTGTGGTGGCTCAGTGGTTAAGAAGCTCACCTTGTTAGCTGGAAGGCCAGCAAGTTGGCAGTTTGAGCCCCGGGTACTGCATGATGGAATGAGCTCCCATTTCTGTCCCAGCTCCTGCCAACCTAGCAGTCTGAAAGCAAGAAATTGCAAGTAGATAAAATAAATTCCTGTAGTATTTTTAAATTGGATTTTTATGGGTTTTTAATGTTTATACAGCTGTATTGTTTTTAATGTTGTGAGCTGCCCAGAGTCATTTTGAGTTGGGCGGCTATACAAATTGGAAAATTAAATTAAATTAAATTAAATTAAATTAAGGATCATTTTGGTGGGAAAATATCTTGGGGACATGAAAGGAGCCTTATTCGGGCGTCACCTGAGTGGGGTTTCTCCAGCAAAAATCCTTTCAACCCAAAATAATTTCTAACATAAAATTATTACTATTTCTTCACTGGTAAAAAAAAATATGTATCTTTGTTCTACCCTGTGCTTTCCTTCATTTGTGTATCCTACACATCTCAGTCAGCTTTGTTTTGTGACTGGCTGTTGGAAGATAAAAGGATCTTTGCTCTGAGAAAAGCCTTTTGTGGGATGGAAACAATGAATTTATCTCCATGAAAACATGATACCATTATATCTAGCTTGACCCTAAAAAGAAAAACAGAAAAGAAAAACAAGGACCTACAGAGAAAAATACCGGTACTAGCCTCAAATAGAAGAAATATTTACACATCACAAACAGCAAGTGAACAATCCAACAAGCGCATGTAACACTTCTATAAATAGCTTGCTGTTTACATTCATGTTTTCTGAAATTAAGATATCCATTTATGTAAATCTGTATGGATTAAAGTTGCCTCAGTTACTGGTGGAGACTTCAAAGCAGCAACACTGTTTTGGCTTAGCTTGTCAGTCTTCTCTCCTTCTGCTCTATCAGACCGTTTTAGCTTGTCAGATTGTTCAATTTGGATTCGCTACACTACTGCACACTGCCTGCACTTTAGGCTACCTGCTTATATCTCTTACTGTGGCTCATTAGATTATCCATTCTCAGTTTATCACGTATTATTACTTCAAACACCACCACCCCTTCTAGTTTGCACAGGAGGCTGGCATGTGTTTGCTGCAGAATCTTGTTTCCCATGACAGCCACAAATACTGCAACCAGCTGTAAGAGAACTCCAATCCATTTGTAGCTCACTTGTCAGGATCTGAGGCAGCTCTGATAGCTTCTAGGCCCCATCTGAGAGACTGAAGGTTCTGGACTATCACCTTGCCTGGATCCATGCTCCTTGAACCTTGTCCTTGCCCTGCTACAGCCCCAAAGGTACCTTACCTCTCCTACTCTGTTGATCACTTGACTTCTGGCTTGCTTGTACTCTGTTCTGTTGTCTGGACCAACCCTATATTCCTGAATACCTTGGGTTTGATACTGGACTCTGGATTGTGATATAATTACAGTTTGCCTGGTTACCCTGGGTCCTGGTGCTTGCCAGCCACCACCTGGACTCTGACATCACTTTAGATCAAAGATTGAATGCGTCCATTGTGACTTTGACTCCCATTATGATTCAGTAGATTGTGCTGAAATCTCCCATGTCTGGTCCAGGTTTAATGAATCAATTTCAATTAGTAAGGCCTGATGACATGGTAAAGGCATTTGTATAATGAAAGTCCACCACTTCTCTAGTTGTGCCATGCCCATCTTGGCTGTTAAAATCTGTCAAGTCTAGAACAGCAGAATGGACCACTCATATCATCAACGTCTCAGACCAGGAAGGATTTATTTCCCCTGTTTGAAGGAAACTTATATGGCCAGTTCTGAAGAAAAACAACTTATTACTTAACAAATATAGGCCTATTGAAAAATCCTGTTCATGGGGAAGCTGACTGAGAAGGTGATGGCTGATCAGTTGCAAGTGTACTTTGATAAAATCAATAGTCTTGATCCGTTTCTGTCTGGGTTTAGGATGTGCTATGATAACCTGCATGATAATATCTTAAGGGAAGCAGATAGGTGAAGTGTAATCTTGCTGTTCCTTCTGAATCTTTCAGCAGTGTTTGATATTGTTGACCCCTTCTAGAACAGGGGTGTTGTTATCCAGCCCTCCTCTGACTCTGAAGATGACCGGGATCAGGGGGCACCCCTATGCCCAGCCCAGTTCTGCCTGCACCTGAGCCTGAGGATGTCCTGAGCCAGGGATCTCAGCCTGTGCCTGGCCCAATTCTATTTCCCCTGGCAGCTGACCTGTCAGCTCAGGGGCCTGGCTCTGACAGGGAGAGGTCAGAAAGGAGCTACACCTGAGATGCAGGCAGGCTAGAGCAAAGCACCAAAGAAGGCTCCCAGCTGATACCAATTATCTGGGAGGCTTATAAGCAAGCTTGTTGCAGCCTGCCAGCGTCAGTACAACTCTCATGTAAAGACCGACACCCTGCTCAACTCCAGACTGCCTGCCTAGACCTGACCTGCCTGCTATGACCCTGACTTCTCTGCCAACTCTGACAACACCTCTGGACACCTTTTTGATTAGACACTTGTTTGGACTACCGGTAAACAGACCTTGACTTGCCTTTTGGACTTTGATATCTGGACTCTCCTTGAACAGACTCTCTGTGGAGTTGTCTAGTGACCATGCCTGCTCAGGTGGGTCAGCACAAGGTGTCAGCAAACTTAACTCTCCAGATGTTTTTAGACTTCACTTCTCAGAAGCCCTGATCAGCAGGTGTACTGACTTGGGCTTCTGGTAATTGAAGTCCAAGAACACCTGGCAAGCCATGTTTGATGACCCCTGTTCTAGAACAACTATCAAGTCTTGGATTTGGGGCTTCTGGTGCTCAGGTGGCTCCAATCTTTTCTTGATGATTGTTCTCAGATAATTCATTTTAGGGTAGACTATTTTATTCCCTTGGATTCCACATGGATTGTTCATCTCTCCAGTGCTGTTTAACATCTACAGTATTTGCTGGCATATAAGACTACTTTCCCCCCCTGAAAAACATGCCTCCAAGTGGGGGGGGGGTCGTCTTATACGCCGGGTGCACTTCAGTTGAGACAGACATAGCTGCCCATAGTGGCCTCCCAATGCTCACCCACCTCATTCTACATACCATCCAGATGAAGAAAGAAGCTCTACATTACAATTGTGTCTCCCTTTCAAACTGGTGGGGGAAAAGAAAGGGTTTCATTAACTGGCACCTTCTGCTTTGCCCAAGATGGAGGAAAAAGCCATGCTTCTTCCTTGCAGGGGAAGCAAGAGGCTAGGCTAGAGCAACACTTCCTGCCTCAGTGCAATTGACCTGCCCACCCACTTTACCTGCAGCACCACCACTGGTGGGTGGTACAACTACAGTTCTAAAAAATCAATAAAATAATTAATATTACTATATTTTAATTACTGAAACTCATTAGCAGTTGCTACATTCCCCACTCTTGGCTTACACTCAGGTCAATCTATTTTCCTGGATTTCAAGGTCAAAATTAGGTACCTTGGGTTATATTCAGGGCAGCTTATATTCATGTATATACAGTAGATAAATAAGTACCACTTTGTACTTGCACTGTTTTATGTTTACTGTACATGTTTGATAACATACAGCCTTGTGACAGTTTTTCTGCATGTCATAAGCATTTGAATATATATTAATATGTTGAAATCAAATCTGATGTTCTTTTACGTTTTATTTGGTATGTGGAAGGTGTGCAGAAGAGGGGGTAGTCTTATACGGCGAGTATATAACAAACTCTATATTTTGAGTGGAAATGTTGGGGGGTCGTCTTATACGCCCAGTCGTCTTATACGCCGGCAAATACGGTATGTTAATTATGTTAAACTGCTTGGAGAGGTCATTCAAAGATCTGGGAGGTTTGTCACCTAGCCCTGATGGGGTTATACTCTCTCTGAAAGATTATGTCCACAACTTGAAAGTCCTGCAGGACCCAGCACTTATAGTGGAACAATAAATATTTCCTGTGGCCAGGAGTGCTTTCTTTCAACTTTGTTTGAATGCCCAGTTGTGCTCTGACTTGGACAGGAAGGTCTGAACAATGTTAGTTCATGCATGAGCACCTTTGAGCCAGCGACTGCTGTTCGAGAAGGGTCTTTGCCGCCCCGCCCCACCCTGGTGGTCAGGTCGGAAGACAACGGTGTGGAAGTTGGGGATTGGTGGATTTATTCTGGGGGGCGTGGCATCTGTTGGGGATCTGTGTTCTGTGTTCGAGTTAATTCTTTGTGGGTTGGGATTTGGTCGGGTGTGGACGTGTGTTTGGTACGGGAAATCCGAGTTTAGCTATGTTGAGGAAGAGGGGGCAATCTTCAGGGATTGCTTAGGAGATGGCTTCTCAGCCTAAGGGAGGCAGGGAGGCAGTGGAGGAATCTTCTGAAGAAGAGTTCGAGCTTGGGACCTTTGACGATAGGGTCAGGGCCCTGGAGGAGGAGGCGGGGGGAGGAACGGAGGTTCCTCGTTCCCAGAGCACGAGCACCCGACGAGGGGGCACGAAGGGGAGAGGATCGTGCCGAGAGGCGATTCGCTGGATAGAGGAAAGGTTGACACAGTTGGAGGGCAAGAAAGCCGACGTTCCTCTGTCTCAGGACCTTCTGGGTCCCACGAGTTTGGAGCTGGACTTGTCAGCAGCCGGGGCGGCGGCTGGCCCCTCGGAGGCTGGCATTGGGGTAGGCGAATTTCGTGACTCGTCGGCCGAGGCGTCGACCGATTTAGAGGTCGCCCCGGCGGGTTCGTCCGAGGCGGCAGAGGCGAGCGGCTCTGCATCGAGTCAAGGGATTTCTGCCCGGGGGCAAGGTGAGTCTGGGGGTTTGAGAACGTCTTGGGCGACTCAGAGTACTTGGGGGTGGCCTTGGGATTGCCCGTGTGGCCCTCATGGCTCGGGGGATAGAGAGGGTAGGTCACCGGGAGCAGGGGATGGGCACCGTCCCTCCGTGGGGTGTGGGCGCTGGGTGGCCGTGGTCGCAGCAGAATGGGCCGGAGAAGAGTGGGACCCCGGGGCCTGCTAATGTGGGTGCGGGGGTGTGTGTCAGCTATCGGGGCTCTAGGTACGGACAAGAGAGTAGTTGGGGGGGAGAAGGAAGGGGGGCAGGACAGGGGGGAGTCAGCCGGTAGGGGGAATAGGGACTGGGGGTAACGAGGGGCAGAAGGCCGCCGATGGCAGGAAGGAGAGCGCGGGTGGTGAAGCGGGAAAGGGCGCGCCTGCGCGTAAGAGACGTTGCCCGTTTGGCGACCATTTGTCTAAAGCGACCAAAGAAAATATCTTAAAAGGGGAGTATGTCGACTTGTTCTCCTTATTAAACAGGGAGGTGGATGTGAAGGAGGCCGAGAAGTTGGATGAGAGGGAGAAGGAGTTGGTTAAGAAAAAGAAGCCCATGAGGAACTGGGGTAGTTGGCTTACGGCTTATCTGATTTACATGGGAATTATTGTGTATGAGCACCCGGAGAGGGCGATTTCCTTGGTGAAATATTTGGATATAGTGTATAGGGCGTACACGGATTTTGCGGGGGCGTCATGGATGAAATATGATGAATTTTTTAGATCTCTGGCTCAGGAGGAGCCGGACATTAGGTGGGACGAGCCGCATTCTATGTTATGGCTGCAATACATGGCGCCTACCAGGCCGTTGCAGGGGGAAAGACATGACAGTGGGCATTTGGTGCTGCGCAGGCCTCCATTGACTCCCCCCCAGTCTCTCGGGGGGCAGCTGGTTCAAACCAGGCTGGTCTGCTGGGAGTATAACTCCCACGGGTATTGTTCACCCAAGCCTTGTAAGTTCCGACACGGATGTTCGCAGTGTGGGGGGGCACATCCCATTACCGCGTGCGGTAGAGGGAGAGGTGCCCCGGCCCGTGGAGCTCAGAGTCAAGGAAGACCAGGGGGGCCGGGACCAGCTGCGTTCAATTTACCCCAGCCCAATTAAACTTCAGGCTTTGGACAAATGGCTGGCTTCTTACCCAAAGAGGCGGGAGGCGGAGCTGTTGGCTAATGGTTTTCGTTTCGGTTTTCATATTCCCATTGTTGGGGGGGTCAAGGGCCCGTCGGCGGATAGGAATTTGAAATCAGTAAAGGGGAATGAAGTGCATGTGAGGGAGAAGATTAGGAAGGAGATGGTTTTGGGGAGAATCGTAGGTCCTTTTAAGACATGCCCGATCAAGGGACTCCACATTTCGCCTTTAGGGTTTGTGCCTAAGAAAGTTCTGGGGGAGTTCCACCTCATTCACCACTTATCATACCCGGAGGGGGGATCGGTGAATGATGCCATCCCCACGGAGCTTAGTTCGGTGAAGTATGCTTCGCTGGATGAGGCGGTGGCTATGATTAGGAGGGAGGGAAAAGGGGCCTTCCTAGCGAAATGTGATGTTAAGGCGGCTTTTAGGCTGCTGCCTATTCACCCGGACGATTTCAGGTTGCTAGGCTTTGTCTTTGAAGGGGGCTTTTATGTGGACAAAGCTTTGCCGATGGGGTGTTCCATTTCGTGTTCGTTGTTCGAATGTTTTAGCTCATTTATTCAATGGGTATTCTCAAAAAGGGCGGGGGTGGGCTCCATAACTCATTATTTAGATGATTTTTTGATATGTTCGGGAAAGGGGGAAGAGCATTGCTTGTTGTTGTTGCAGATTTTTCAAGGGGTATGCGAGGAGCTGGGGGTGCCACTGGCGCATGAGAAAATGGAAGGGCCGGCGTGCAAGTTGGCCTTTTTGGGGGTGGAACTGGACACGGAGCAGCAATGCTCGCAGTTACCTGAGGATAAGTTGACCAATTTAAGGGAAAGGATTAGCGCCATGAAGGGTAGGAAGAAGGCGTCTTTACATGAGCTGCAGGTTCTGGTGGGTCACCTCAATTTTGCGTGCAGGGTGGTTGCTCCGGGCAGGGCTTTCTTGCGAAGGCTATGTGACGCAATGGAGGGCTTGAAAAAGCCCCACCATAGGCTGCGCTTGTCCCAGGGGATTAGGGCAGATTTGAGCGTGTGGGAAGAATTTTTGGGGAACTTCAATGGGATTTCTTTTTGGAGGGACAAGCTTTTGCTAAAGGAGGATTTTCAGGTACAAACGGATGCGTCCGGGGCGTTGGGTTTTGGGATGTTTTTTAAGGGGGAATGGTGTAGCGGTAGGTGGCCTCAGAAGTGGGCGGTGAATGGGGTGACCAGGGATTTAACGTTTCTCGAGCTGTTTCCGATAGTGGGTGCACTTTGGGTATGGGGACATAGGTGGAGGAACAGGACGGTGGTGTTTTGATGCGACAACATGGCAGTAGTGACGGTGGTGAATGGTCTCACTTCCAAATCGAAGCGGGTGATGTTTTTAGTGAGGGCATTTACGAGGAAGTGTTTGGAGCTGAACGTGTTGTTCGTAGCGAGGCACATCCCGGGAGTTGACAACTGCATTGCAGATGCTTTATCCCGGCAGCAATTGGACAGGTTCCGGGAACTGGTGCCATCGGCCAACCCTTGGCCTGTACGGTTGCCGAAAGAGGTGTGGGCGCTTGGAGACTGCAGGTAGCGGAGGCGATTAGGCACTCCATTGCGGATAGCACGAGGAGGTCGTACGCGGCGGCTTGTATGGAGTTCTGTGAGTTCCGGAGGGGGGCGGGTTTGCAGGATGACTGGCCTGTCCCGGTGGAGCATACGCTGCAATTCTGCATATGGCTCCACAACAAGGGGCTGGCTGCTAATACCATCAGAGGTAAGCTTGCGGCGGTGGCGTTCTTTGCAAAATCTAGAGGCTTTAGGGACGAGTCCGGGGATTTCCGGGTTAAAAAAGTATTGGAAGGGTGGGACAGACTGTCGGGAAGGTCTGGTGACGTGCGCACACCTTTTTCACCGGGGATTTTGCTTCGATTGGATGGGTCCTGGGATGGTGTGTGTGGGGACGGGTATGAAACAGCTTTATTTAAGGCAGCAGCGTTGCTGGCCATTTTTGGGGCGCTGAGAGTTAGTGAGTTGGTGGCGGGGTCGAGGGAGGACAGCTCTAACAGGGCGTTAGGTTTTGAGGATGTAGTGCTAGCAAATGGCCGTGTGTATATCTTCGTGCGATGCTCTAAGACGGATCAAGGGAGATTGGGTAAGTGTTTGGTGTTGGGTGCATGCCACATTGGTGAGTTGTGTCCGGTTAGGAGGGTGTGGGAGTACTTATCTCGAAGGGGGGAGGCAAGGGGTTTTTTCTTTGTGCATGCAGGGGGGAGCCATTGACCAAGTTTCAGTTCAGGGCGGTCACTAAGAAGGCTCTGGAGCATGCAGGGATAGTAGGGTGGAACTTTGCATCACACTCGTTTAGAATAGGCGCAGCTTCCACCTTGGCAGCACTGGGCTATAGGGTGGAGGACATCAAGAAGGCGGGGAGATGGACTTCGGCAAGGTTCCGGACTTATGTTCGGGACCTGCCGGGGGATTGTTAAGTTATTGATGTTGTTATGAGTTTATGTTTTACAGGTTGGATTTCGCAATGGCGGGGCACCATGTGGATCCTGGGGGACCGGCATATAAAAGGGGCAGAGAAGTGGGCCGCCCAATCTTTCTGGGGGAGACGCATCGCGATCCCGCATTGTTCGGTCCTGTGGACAGGGTTGGATGACATAGGTTTTGGGGGGGTGGGTCACCAGTTATATCCACGTCCCACGGACAGCCCACCACATGTGGTGGTCATGCACGTGGGTGGGGATGACGTGGGACGCAGAAAATTTGAAGAGATCGTTGATGGGGCGGTCCAAGCTGTTTCCCACTTGGGGCCGGTTTGGCCCGGCACTTTTTGTGTATTTTCAGAGATTTTACCGATGAGCGAGGACTGGGCGGAGGAGGAGAATTTGGAGCCGGGCTTCGACAGCAGGGAGCAAGCCAGGATCTACCTTAACTACAGGCTGGCGAAGGTGTTTTTGCAGCTGGGGGGGGGGGTGTCATCTCGCATCCAGCCATCCTCAAGGGAGATCTTTCTTGTTTCGAGGAGAATTGGCGGGGACTGAACGCGAGGGGCTACGATATTTTTCTCAAGGACAGTCACAAAGGGGTGTTGGCTTGTGTTTAGGGGGGGCCCCGAGGTTCCAGCGGAACCCCGGAGTGTGGTGGAAAGCACGGGGGGGGGGGTGTAGTTGGGGTGTGTGAGCCCTGTGGGAGGGGGAGGAGTTTGGGTTAGGGCGGGGTTATGTTAATTTGGCCCAACCCAAATCTCCCCCCGGAGATTGGCCCCCCGTGCTTTGCTGGCCCCTGCGTTTAGGGTTGTTACTGTTTTTTATTGTCACTTAATAAAGTGGCCAATTTTATTCCACAAAGTTGCTTTGTGTCTTTGTGTGTGTGTGTGTGGGGGGGGGGCTGGTGTGGCAAGGGCACCTTTGAGCCAGCTACTGCTGTTCGAGAAGGGTCTTTGCCACCCCGCCTCACCCTGGTGGTCAGGTCAGAAGACAACTGTGTGGAAGTTGGGGATTGGTGGATTTATTCTGGGGGGCGTGGCATCTGTTGGGGATCTGTGTTCTGTGTTCGAGTTAATTCTTTGTGGGTTGGGATTTGGTCGCCCGCCCACCCTCCCTAAAAATCGAAGTGGCTTAGGTGGTCGCAATATTTTGGGCCAGGCAGGAATTTTTGGGTCACGGCTGATTGGCTTTGCTGGTGATCTTTTTCGCCTGCCTCATCTCGATGAGTAAGGGTATAGGGCGACAGAATTGTACGGGTAGGGCGGAAAGCACGGGGGTGTGTGTGACCCCTGTGGGAGGGGGAGGAGTTTGGGTTAGGGCGGGGTTATGTTAATTTGGCCCAACCCAAATCTCCCCCCGGAGATTGCCCCCCCTCCCCCGTGCTTTGCTGGCCCCTGCGTTTAGGGTTGTTACTGTTTTTATTGTCACTTAATAAAGTGGCCAGTTTTATTCCACAAAGTTGTCTTGTGTCTTTGTGTGAAGGGGGGGGCCTGGGGGGGCAAGGGTAATTTCAAGAGCAACCAAAGATGGTACAGAACCTGCAGCTGGTTTAGAATGCATTGATTGATTGATTGCTAGGTTATGTAGATCTGAACTTTAGCTGACCTTCACTGGCCCTGTTGGCTTCTGTGCCCAATTTAAGGTATTGGTTCTTAACTATATGGCCTTTAATGGTTTAGGACCTTGATAGTTTTGGGAGCATCGTCCCCAAAGAATATCTACCTGTATCACTTGTTCCTCACAAGCCTCACTGTCACTGCTGAGAGTAGCCATGTCGAAAGAAGAAAAATTACCTAAAAATTGAGAGTTCTCAGTAGTGGCCCTTCTTTCTGGATTAAATTGCCAGCAAGAGTAGCAATAGCAGTTATACTTCTATATTTCCCCATAGCACTTAGTTCACTCTCTGAGCAGTTGACAAAGTAATTCGCATTTTTACTCCCAACATGCTGGGTAATAATTTTACCTACCTTGGAAGGATAGAAGGCCGAGTCAACCTTGAGCCGTGGTCAGGATCAAGCTCACAACATCAGCAGTCTTGGCTACAAAATAGCAGTTTAACCACCGCTATTGCTAAGAGTGGGTGAGGCTCCACCCCTCGGCAAATGTTAAAAATACACACACACAGTTGAAGGAAGAATTGGTCAAACTGACCTTCAAAGACATATTCCACTTGAGAGGATCTTAATGATTTGTGATCTCAGTCTCTTTTCTGTATTTTCCCTTTTTGTTTTGTTGCCATAGAGACAGATAATGATGGGTGGGTGATTAAGAGTCGGGTGGAGCTATCTGCATTATGTGGTTTTAAAAAATGTACACCACCCAGGGATGTGATTTGTCACTAATTGGGTGATATAAAATTTTTAACCATAGATAAATAATTAAATAAGTATTCTATCAATACTTTTCACAAGACTTACAGAAGATTAAAAACAAAAGGTCTGCCTTTCTTTCCTTGTGCAAAAAATTTACACAACACCCTGCAGGAGCAGCAGAGCACTGTCAGTACTCAGATGAGGCACAGAAAGGCATTTTGGTGGGAAGAGACAAACCTAGTACAGGTATATACCAATAAGGATTTGTGGATCATGCAACCTCAACAGTCCTGGAGAGTGTATGGATAAACCAATGCCTTTTGGCCAGGAGGGTGGTCTCTATATCTAAAACTAAAGAAATAAAATGACTAAGAAGGTGTGATTGAACAAGGAGAGCAGGAGAGTGAGGGGTAGTCGTGGACAGAGTAAGAGCAACCGAAAAGCAAGGTGAAATGTTTGGGTGAGAAGTGGGAAGCTTTCCCTTTAAATCTTCCTTGCGGTGGCTCAGTGGTTAAGAAGCTTGACTTGTTAGCTTGGAAGGCCATAGGTCTATATTGCAACTTGACAATGATATATTGGTCTGTTCCTTTAAGACCAAGGGGTGTTGCTTCACAAGCAGCTATTGTGAAGGAAATAAGAGCGAGCAAGCTTCTGGGTTTTCTCTCTTTCTCATTGATGCTTTCTCAGCTGCTTGCTTTCTGTGCTACCGTGTTTTGGATTCCTGTGACCATCGGTCAGAAGAAGCCTTGAACTTTGGCTATATCTTGTGGACACATTGTGGACAAAGAACGCTACCTCCAGGTTTGGGAGTTGTTTGTTTTCATTCCTGTCTTCGTTCAAAGACAACAGAAAGCTGAAGATAAGCTTGGTATATTATTTCTTCGTTTATGTTATTTCACTGCACTGTATATAGAAGCCAGCACTTGTGTATATTATTGCCAGCAACTAAAGTCTTTTGTTTTACTCACTCACTCCCTTGCAAGACTATTTGTTTATTCTTGTACTGGGGAACTCCAGACAGCTTCCGGAACATCAGCTGGTGTGTTTAGGGCGGTGCCGCTGTGCAGGGACTCTCCACACCCTGTCATTTGGTTATGGGCCCAGGCTCCGCCCCCTGACCACGCCCTGTTTGTTTTTATGGACTCTGTGTGTTTGAGTGCAGTATTGTTGCTGATTAAGTGCAGAAATGGCTAGCAGTGCTATGAACCTAGTTCTCCTGTTGGATGGGTCTAATTACCAAGCTTGGGCTACAAAATGTTCACTCCTGTTAAAGAAGGAGGGTTTGTGGGGTGTGGTAGCAGCACCCATAAACCTAGCTGCCCTGGATATGCAGGATGAGGAAGACCAGAAAACAGCTGAGAAGAACCAGCAAGCCCTTGCTATAATTGGGCTTACAATTGCTGATTCACAGCTTGTGCACATTCGTGGAGAGAGCTGTGCTGCCGCCTGCTGGCAGACCTTGCAAAGTTTATATGTAAGGACCAGTGTAGGAGCACAAATTCAACTGGCCCGACGCCTTTTTCGTACCCAGTTAGCTGCGGGAGGAAGCATGTCAGAGCATGTGCAGCTGCTTACTGGGCTCCTGTTAGACCTGCAGGAGAAAGGGCTGGAGTTCAACGAACAACAGAAGGCATGCATCCTTCTGTCCTCCCTGGATGATTCTTACGAGCTGTTTGTCGTCACGTTGGAGGCTTTGCCGGCGCGTGACCTCGTCTTCCAGAATATAAAGGGGTGTCTCCTGGAGGAATCCCATCAGAGAATGGAGCGAGCAGCTCACCGGGAGACAGTCACCTGCCAAGCTCCTAACGGCAATTGGCAGACCCCTTCTGCAAACCTTGTGAGGAAATGTTTTGCCTGTGGGAAGCCTGGCCACCTCTCTAAGTTTTGTCCCAAGAAGGCAAGCAAACAGCTTTCCAATAAGGCACGGAGGAAATGGCCATCGGCATCGCCAGCAGCTGTGCCTGTTCTTCACTCCTTAAAGACACAGTGCACTCAATGGGTGGTTGATAGTGGGGCCACTAGATCTATTGCAACCTTTAAACAATGTTTTAAGACTTTGACTGATACCAACCTTGCTGTTTCACTTGCTAATAATTGTAAAATTCCTGCGGTTGGTGAGGGTGAGGCATTCTGTTCCCCGTTAGGGACCACCTTGAAAATGCTTTACATCCCTAAGTTGATGAACCTTATCTCAGTCAAAGCCCTTGATGAGGCAGGCTACTCTGTTTTGTTTAAAGGTGGTAAGTGCACTATAACAAAAGGGTCTGATACGTTTGTTGCGCAGCAGAAAGATGGACTTTATGTGCTACAGAGCAAAGGTCCAGCTGCAGCTAATGTTGGTCAGTGTAATAAGCCAGAGCACTGGAATTGTATCCATTTGTTGCATAGACGAATGGGACACTGCAGCTTTAAGGCGCTCAACAAAACCCTTTCTTTGGCTAAAAGGATGAAGGTAAACCCTTGTTCAAAGTACCTTAACTGCAACACATGTGGTGAAGAGAAAAGTAAGGCTGCTCCTGCCAATAGGATGCAGGGTTTCACAACTAGTTCGCCCATGGAGTTGGTATTCGTGGACCTCATTGGCCCACGCAAGCCATCGTTAGGGGGAGCAAAGTATATTCTTAACATTGTGGACCATTATAGCAGATATGGGTTCACAAAGCTGCTTAAAAGAAAGAGTGAGTGTTTAATGGTTTTTTCAAATTGGCTGAGAGCAATAGAGCGCAGAACTGGCAGGAAATTAAAATGTATGGTCACAGACCAAGGGTCGGAGTTTGTTAATCAGGCTTTTGCAAACTTCCTCAATAGGAGGGGCATCCAACATAAACTCTGCGCCCCATACAGACTCCAGCATAATGCTATAGCTGAGCGTCGGGGGCAGACATTGCAGGGGGTCATCCGCACACTGCTCAATGATGCGCAGGTGCCGGATGCCTTGTGGGGGGAGGCCACATTGTGTGCCACCCACCTAATTAATTTGACAGTAAATGCCACTACAGGGCAAATCCCATATACCCTATGGCATGGTCGCCAACCTGATATCAGCCATCTCAGGGTCTTCGGAGTTCCCGCGTGGGTCCATATTCCGAGCCAACTAAGACGCAAGGGTAAACACCGTGCTAGAAAGTTAATCTTTGTTGGTTATGAATCCAACAAAAGGTGTTACCGTTTCTGGCTCCCTGGCACAAAACAAATTTTTAATAGTGCCAGTGCGAGATTTTTGGAGCACGTGGGGTGGGAGAGGCTAGAATGGGGCCCTCTGCCCATCACTCCTAATGGGTACCCTGTACCAGTGGGCACACCCTGTGGGTCTGGGTTTTCAGGTACTCAGGACCACACTCCTGGTTCTTCAGGTATAGACAGGACCACAATTAAGAAAGAAGATGTACCAGAACTGTCACAAGATAGTGAACACCCTGTGATCAAACAGGAAGAAGATGAGGAGGAGGAGGATTCCCAAAGGGAGACCTCTCCTGAGCCTGAACCGACTGTACTCAGGCGATCAGGCAGAGAAAGAAAGGCACCAGATCGTTATCAGGCATGTACAGCCTTCGTAGAGCCAATGGGCTTTACTGATCTGTGTAAATTTCCTCCAGAAGATAGGAAGCCATGGCAAGAGGCCATGAATAAAGAGCTAGCCTCTCTTAAAGATTTGAAAGTCTTCGAGGAGGTGCCTACCCCACCAAGCAAAAGGGTGCTTGGATGCAAATGGGTATTTAAGGTCAAGCATGGGGCAGATGGCCAGCCTTTGTGCAAAGCGAGGTTAGTCGCTCAAGGCTTTGGCCAGAGTCAGGCAGATTATGATGAGGTGTTTGCCCCAACTCTCAGGGCCACTACTCTGAGAGCAGCTCTGACCTGGGCTGCTAAGAACAATTATGTAGTCAGGCACGTGGATATATCAACAGCTTACTTAAATGCTCCACTGCGACATGAGCTGTATATCCAGAAACCCCCAGAATTATCAAAACCTACTAACAGGAACTGTTGTTGGAAGCTCTTGAAAAGTTTGTACGGGCTTCGCCAGTCAGGTTTTGAATGGAATACCTGCCTAGTAGACCACCTAAAGAGTATTGGGTTCGAGGCAGGGATTGCCGATCCTTGTCTCTTCCGCAGGGTGTCTAGGGGTGTAACAACAATGTTACTTGTGTTCACGGACGATATTGCGATAATGGCACCGACTGAGGAGTCTGCTATTTCTGTCATTAATAGCATTAAGGAACGCTTTAAATTAAAAGATTTGGGCAATATCAAGTCTTATTTAGGGGTAGATATCACCAGAACCACTACTGGTTTTAAGCTGACTCAAGCCAAGAAGATATGTCAGTTATTAAAAGCTTATAACCTTGAGTTGGCAAAGCCCTGTCGCACTCCTATGGCCATAGATTTCCTCCGTGACACGCCAAAGAGCCCAGATTTTGATAGCAGGATCTACAGGTCGCTAGTAGGTAGTTTGTCCTACTTAGCAAACTGGACTCGTCCCGACATTGCATATGCAGTGGACCAGTTGGCAAGGCACTGCGAACAGCCTACAGTTCGTCACTGGGAGGCTGCTAAGAGAGTACTTAGGTACCTGAAGTTCTCTTTGCATAAGGGGCTCCATTTAGAACCTAAGGGAGAACTAAAACTCACGGTGTATGCAGATGCCAGCTTTGCCACTGACACTGAGACTAGGAAGTCTACTTCAGGCATGGCTGTACTGTTAGGTAATTCCCTAGTAGACTGGAAATCGCTTAGACAGAAGCACATTAGTCTGTCTACCATGGAGGCGGAATTTTCCAGTCTATCACTGACCTGTACAGAGGTGATCCACCTCCAACAGCTCTTAAAGGACATGGATATTGGTACTGAAAATCCAGTACGAGTATATGAAGACAACCAGGCAGCGATCACGACTGCCAACAGTATAGGTGTCAGAACCAGGTCAAAACACACTGACATAAGATATTTGAATGTCAGGGACTCTGTCCGCAGAAAGGTTATTGAATTGTGCTATATTCCCACTGAGGAAAATGTAGCTGATTTCCTCACGAAACCTTTGTCTGCTGTAAAACACAAATATTGTGCTGAGATGTGTGGCATGTTATGATTGAATGTCTGTAATGACTGTATCCACTGTAATAATGCTCACATGTATATATTGAATTGTCCAAGTTGCAAGGGGGAGTATGATAGGGCCATAGGTCTATATTGCAACTTGACAATGATATATTGGTCTGTTCCTTTAAGACCAAGGGGTGTTGCTTCACAAGCAGCTATTGTGAAGGAAATAAGAGCGAGCAAGCTTCTGGGTTTTTTCTCTCTCTCATTGATGCTTTCTCAGCTGCTTGCTTTCTGTGCTACCGCGTTTTGGATTCCTGTGACCATCGGTCAGAAGAAGCCTTGAACTTTGGCTATATCTTGTGGACACATTGTGGACAAAGAACGCTACCTCCAGGTTTGGGAGTTGTTTGTTTTCATTCCTGTCTTCGTTCAAAGACAACAGAAAGCTGAAGATAAGCTTGGTATATTATTTCTTCGTTTATGTTATTTCACTGCACTGTATATAGAAGCCAGCACTTGTGTATATTATTGCCAGCAACTAAAGTCTTTTGTTTTACTCACTCACTCCCTTGCAAGACTATTTGTTTATTCTTGTACTGGGGAACTCCAGACAGCTTCCGGAACATCAGCTGGTGTGTTTAGGGCGGTGCCGCTGTGCAGGGACTCTCCACACCCTGTCAGTTGGCAGTTCGAGACCCGGGTACTGCATGACAAATTGAGCACCCGTCTCTGTCCCAGCTCTTGGGGACATGAAAGGAGCCTCATTCGGGTGTCCCCTGAGCAGAGTTTCTCCAGCAAAAACCCTTTCAACCCAGAATAATTTCTGACATGAAATTATTAATTATTATTATTATTATTATTATTATTATTATTATTATTATTATTATTATTATTATTATTATTATTATTATTATTATTATTATTATTAACGACAACACAATGGTTGCTAAAATAAAGCAGTGGCACACTGACAGGACTTTAAAAAGAAAATCAAAGCATCACTGACACCTTAGTAACAAATTAAAAGAAATACAAAATTTTGCACCTTCCCTACCCTCTAAAGGAGCACCCAGAGGAAGTTTTCAATTAAGCAGCTGCTGCAAAGTACTGTAATAACCTTTTGAGAAATCTTTCCCTTCAAAAATAGACCTTTCCTTTTCAAATGAAAGAAGATCTTGATGGTGCTAACGGGGTTGCTTGAATGCAGTATAGTTTCCTGACTGGCAACCGCACAATCTTTTTATGTGGATACACCTTTGTTCAACCTTAACTAACCTTTAGCAACTCTATTGAGCCTAATTCTGCTTGATGCAATTTGGCCATCTGGCCAAGCCTTCAGTGAGGTAAGAAAAAGATGAGGGTCAATATGGTGGAAAGAAGAGTCAGACATATTAGGTGTATATATTCGGTCAGACAAGTGAGGCACTCCACACCCCTACATTTTAGGATGACCTTTCCTCACATTACCAGCTGCCTCTGGGAATTTTCTTTCTGATTCTTTACTCAATGAATGGAGCAGTAGCTTGAAAAACATTTCTAGTTACAAAGGTTGCAATCATTTCAACTAAACAAAACTTTTGAGATATTGTACATGGTTTTCCCAGGTTTTTTGGGGGTGGGGGATGGGGTGTTCCTGCATTTCATACTTCCATTGAACATGCCTGTTGATTGAAAGCTGTTTTTTTTTTTAAAATTAACAACCAATATAACACTGAAATGTTTATCAATTCAGCACAAAACTTGTCATTTGATCCAGCACTAGAATAACTGTATTTAAATTTTTTTGTAAAGGAACATCAGTGTTATTTTAGTAGCAGCACATGCCAATGGGATGAAAACTCACCAAAGCGTCCTCTGTTGGATCCCCATGGCAAGGTGAAAGTGGGCACATGTTATGGTCTGCCTAGCCAGCAGGTGATGTGATATCCAAATGGCTAAAAAAACACATGCAGATGGACATGATTTCTCAAGTCTATTTATATGTGCAGAATGGCATTGCAGAGATGTCTACCAATGTGTGGACTCCTCACTGAATAACTACTCCAAGGTATCCAAGGCAAGCCAATGGAGGAAAGACATTAAAATGTTCAACATTGCAGAATGCTTACTGTGTCAGTCTTGATCTGAGTTCTCCAGACATACCCAGTAATGTGTCAGAAGGAGGGCAGGGCAACCATCCTCTTTCTCTCACAAACACACAGATCACTGATAGCTGAACAAAATGTACCAGAGTCTCATGCCAAAAGATTGTATCTACTTGGGATTGACAAGAACAGAGGTTAACACTGAAATGATGGGTAAAGAGCCTAAGACAAATGGCAGGACAAACACTCATCTAACTGTAACCTTTGCCCTAAAAAGAAACAGAACACAATTTCTTCATTTCATGCTCAGTATTTTACAGATAGAACATGGTTAGATTTCCTAGACATGTTAAAGTTTCTCCAACTTGATTGGTACAACTGGGAACCTTGCTATTGTCCCCCCCCCCAATTGCTTCTGCTACTCTTTCAGCAATGTTTACTTTATGCTGATCCCCCTAAGCATTCCCAATATGCCTTGTCACAGCTCATGCTGGTGATGTGTGACTGTGCAAGATTTATTGCATTCAATTAGCAAAGCAACAAAGTTTGTTAGCCACACTTAATTAATCACCCAAACAAAATAGGAGCATGCTAAGTGCCACAAGTCCATAGTCTCTATATTCTGCTTGATGGTGACACATTTGGTCAAAGCTTACTCAAGCTTTTATTAGGGAAATAAAATAAGCTGCAAAGATGCATTTTCTTTTATTGGTATCTTTTAGTAGGGCACTTTTTCTTTCTCTCGTTGTTACATGTGGCATAAAATTTTATTGTGCCACTTTCATCGACAGAATTTATTGCCAGTGAAAAGTGACCACATTGAAGGATGTACGATGACATTGGTGAGAGGAAAATGGGGCAGATCATCCACTTCTCTCGCCACATGCTCAACCTGAACAGGCTTACCAAAGAACCCAGCTATATGAAGGTGGTGTTGGAGGAGAGTTTTGAGAGTACCCTGGATAGCGAGGAGAACAAATAGGTCGATCCTAGAAAAAAATCAACCCTGACTGCTCATTAGAAGGTCAAATAGTATAGATGAAGCTAATGTACTTTGGACATCAAATGAGAAGAGAGGATTCACTTGAGAAAGCCTTGATGCTGGGAAAGGTGGCAGGCAAAAGGAGAAGGGGAGGCCAAAGATGAGATGGCTAGATGGTATTGTAGATTCAATGGGCACAAAGCTGGGCAGGCTGAGGAGGCTGGTGGAAGACAGAGGTTCGTGGCAAGCAATGGTCCATAGGGTCACAAAGGGTTGAAATTGACTGTGACTGAACAACAAATATAAAGGATCAACGAAAGATAGGACACTGAGAAAGATCATCAAGAAGAGAAAATAAAAGGGTTATCTCAATGTGCTCAGTCAGAGTTTTCATGAAAACATTCCAGAAGTACCCACTATGGATTGTTGTGATGTTTATATTTCACAGAATTAGGACCAACAGGCCTAGAGACAGATATGCCAGCGTAAGCCACCCTCAAGCTGCAACAGAACTTTTCTAATGGGATCTAGGAAGTACACACACTCTCTCTCCAAATCATGGAGGGTCACCTTCCTATGACTTGGAAACCCACAACTTTTTTTTTTTAAAAAAGTGCCTCATCAGCCTCTATTTGTTTTGCTTTGATTCTACATATGAAACACTAAGTAATTTGGAACTGATAAAAGTCATTCAGATACACATTGTTCTTTGTATCAGGACTGATGCTGCAAATTTCCCTTTTACAGGTCTCCACTCTTAACAACAGAGGATACACTTCAATATCTACTGCAGATACCTGAAACCATAGATAACAGTGAACCCTATATTTACAGTGCCTCTAGTGGCCACCTCTGGTAATACACCACCAGGGATTTTTTTTTTAATAATTTGAATACTTTTATACCCACAGATAACTGAAACTGTGGATGTTGATCAAGGGGGTAGCCTGTAATTAGATAAAATCACAACAACATGGAATCACCAGGTGGCACAGATGAACTTACTAGATCCAGGGAGTTCACTTCTGGATGATCACCCTCCCCTATAACCAGTTTAAGCCAAACATCAGGATGGCTGGACTCTTACATAGTATGTTCAGGGGACTAAAAAGGCAGAGTTAGGAGGAGAAAGCCAAAGAGCCTCCTTTTATAGCACATTTAGGTAAAGGTCTCAGTTGCTTGAAAGCCAGTCACATCTGACTCAAGGGTACAGCACTCATCTCTGTTTACAGCCATAAAAGCCAGCACTGTAACCTTGTGCAGACATTTCCATAGTCATGTGGCAGGCATGACTAGATGCAGGAGTGCACAGAACACTGTTACCTTTCCTGATAAAGTGGTACCAACTCATCTACTTACAATTTCTTGCTTTCAAACTGCCAGGTTAGTCATTTACATGCTCCCCAACTGGATCAGATCTGGTATTGTCAGAATTACAGATACTGTAAATATGATCTGCTTCTACCAGTTGTTTCAGCAGCTAATCTTATAGCTGACTGAGGTGGCTACACAAATCTCCACTCCTAATCCTGCCCTGATTCTCCAAGATAAGGAGCAAGCTGCCTCTCATGAAAATACATTCTCAGTTCCTTACAATTCCTCCAGCATCCAGCATTTGTTTCACCAACATATCAAACAAGCCTTGAGGACATAAAATACCAGCTGTGGATCATTTTAATAAATTTTTATTTGTTTGGTTGAGGCTAAACTAAAAGCCATTTAAGCAGAGATTTGTTGTGCAAGGCATGCCAAGAGGAGTTACATATGATAATATTCAGATTGATGCAGACATTATATAGCATTTCTTCATCTCCTCCAAGATCACCCCAGGCACTGCTCTAACATGGCCAACTTTGACATGAGCCCAACTAGCTGTATTGTCATATTTAAAATGGCTTAAGGAGCATCAAAACACGGGCCTCAGTTCCCCACACGTCATTGGACCCTGTTATGGTAGCGGTAAGATCTCCTGATGGCGAGAGGCTGCTAAAATCTTGTGGGAGAGGATGCTTTGATCAGCAACATCAAACTAGACGTGTGAAGAACAGATCAACCAAGTAAGTAAATGGACTTCCCTAATTTTCCTTTTTGGAGTAAAAACCAGAGGTTCCAAGGCTGATAGAGGACATGCTGTTTGGATACGAATCGAAAGCATTGCTAAGAAGAGGAGGACATGCCATGAAAACGCCAACCCTGTTCAGTTGCACCGGCAGTTCATTTTTTAAATTCAAGTGTCCAAAAAAACAAACAAACTTACAAATATAAAGTTCCTCTCCTTTTCCAGCCTTTAAAATGAGAACGTTTATCATTGTTCAAAAGGGGCGGGGGGAAGGTACAGAGAGCAATAGGAATAGGGGGCAGCACTCCATGCCTTCAGACTTCAAAACCACAACCAGAAGGGAGAGTCTCCCAATTTGTCATGGGGTGGATCCTAATAGAGACAGGGGAGCCAGATGTTGTATGGGGGACTAGAAACGGGTTCTGGAACGATGGAAAGCAGAAGTTAGTGTGAAGGGTTGGAGGCAAATGGCAAACTTCATGGGTTTTCCCTGCACTGCTGTCAGCAAGGTTTCTGAGATAAGAGAGTGCAACAGATACAATGCTACTGCTCTGCACCTTGCCTTGTTTAAAGTGCCCATGTGTTTGCATCCATCTGTGCTCACTCCAGCCTTTTTGTGTGACCATGTTGTGCAAAGCACAGCCTATCTTAAAAAACCCTTTGTGCTGAGTCTCAGAGTCCCAGTGCCAGGTGGCCATGGGTACTTCTCTAGCTTTGAAGCCATCCCACCTGCACACATGCAGATCAGACTTCCTTCCTCTTCAGCACAGCCTGATATCCGTTTCCCACCTGGAGACCTGGGGAAGCCTAGCCGTTCTCTGTGACCCTAGCTCAGGAGTTCTTAAACTTTTAAAGCCGGGGGCCAGGTCATGCTCCCTCAGATAGCTTCAGGGGCCTTCCTCCACGACATGGCACTTCCTGGTGTGGTGGAGGCTGTGGGGGGTCACATGGCATCATGGGCCGCATTTGTCGAGATTTCCTGCTCTAGCTAATGTCCTGAGATGTGTCAGTCTAAAGACAGATTTCAGTTTCTTGCTGTAACTGAGTGGGGGAAACCCCTACCAGATATAGAAAAAAACTGATCATATCATGGTATGATGTGTCCAGTCTTCTAGCCCAATGGGCACTCAGTTCAGCCATCTGGACACACAGTGATGTGATGACAGAGTAGATGGGTCACTCCTACACAAAGGCAGGTCAGGCTGTTTTAGCTGTTGTGCCCCACCAGCAGGAGGTCACAGAACCTTCTTGGCTTTGATCCCTGTTTCTCTTTTTACATCCATCAATGCCACTTGCTATCTGTATAGCTACATCTGCCCTTTTCCTCTTCTTCCACCTCCTCCTATCAGAAAAATCTGATCTCAGTATTTTCAGGAGAAGAGACAAGGTTGAAATTTTAGAAAGGCAACCCATGCTCCTAAAGATGGCTTAATTACAGCACACACAGGGAGAAAAAATAATAAAGAAAAACTAATTGCATAGACTCTGACTGCCATTCCCCATCAGCCTCTGCTTGAAATCCAGTCGTTTTCACAGCTTCATCCATCAAAGGACACTTTTCATCTTTAGAAACAAGTTTAAAAGGGGAGGGGCAAAAACCTCAGAAAGCCTAATAGGATTTCAGCCCACCCCAAAATAGATCCTCTTCACTCAACACTGCCCTGGTATACTGGTAACTTAGAGCTATTTGCTTCTTCCAGCCTCTTGTCATAAATGGATGGTCAGACCCCCTTTGGATGTGATAAGAGGGGTAACTTTGAAGTAATGACTCAGTAAATTGGGGCAAAATCTTTTGCATTGACTCCTCTAAATAATAATAATAATAATAATAATAATAATAATAATAATAATAATAATAATAATAATAATAATAATAATAATAATAATAATAATAATAATTATAATTATAATTATAATTATAATTATAATTATAATTATAATTATTTAATGTCAGAAATTTTTCTGGGTTGAAAGGATTTTTGTGGAAGAAACTCCACTCAGGTAATGCCCAAATGATGCTCCTTTCATGTCTCCAGGAGCTGGGACAGAGACAGACAGTCAATTCATCATGCAGTACTCTGGTCTTGAACTGCTGCCTTGCCAGCCTACCAGCTAACAAGGTGAGGTCAGTGTTTCTCAACCTTTGGTTTTTGGACTTCAATTCCCAGAAGCCTAAGTCAGTTTCTCAAAGCACTGATCAGCTAATGTACTGACTGAGGCTTTTGGGAATTGAAGTCCACTGGTGTTCCACAGAACACAGTTTGGAAAATGCTAGGCAATGCAGCAGTTTATAAGAGTTAAAACATCTTCAACTGCTGGCAGTAGACTAACCAGGCATTGTCTTCTGAAAGGACAACAACCTGGAGGGAGAGCATGCATTTTACCTTCAAAAAAGTCCAGTTCCCAGCATCACTAACCAAAGCTCAGAAAACCAGACACCTGCTTCAGGGCTAAGAAAAACTGCTGCCATTTAGTTAGACCAGTGATGGTGAACCTTGGCACTCCAGATGTTCTTGGACTTCAATTAACAGAAGCCCAAGTCAGCATTCCTGCAGATCAGGGATTCATATCATCACTGAGTTAGACCAAAGGCAAAGAATTTGTAGCCTTCCAGAGGTTGTTGGACTACAGCTCCCATCACTTCTAGCCAACAGAGCTAGCGATGGGGGAATTTGAAAGCTGTGCTCTAAAAACATTTGGAAAGCCACATATTTTTAATCCTCAGTATAAGCCAGATGGGCCACAGATCCCTCTGGTGCTCCTCAGGTGTCTAGGAGAACATAAACTTTGGTGGAATTGCAAACTACCTTAGAAATGTGATTACAGGGGGGCGGAGTTAAGACGGCGTAGAAGAAACATCGTTATTGCCTCGCTCTGCCGATACAATGCGGTATCAATGGGTTATTTGATATAAAAGTTGAATATAATTCCTGAAAAAAACATATTAAAGCCTGCTGAGAGAGTTTGAGATAGACTGGGGGACGAGCAGAGCTCAGAGGCGCGCGCTTCGAGCGGTGGAAGAGATCGGAAGATTATATCGGGATCGCGATCGGCTCGGAGCTGATGGTTGGAAGTGAACATTTTGTTGGTGCCGGAGTCTGTCTTACCTGCATTGAAACGGTGGAGACTTGAGGAGATCGGGGATCGGAGGTGCTGGCTCCGGGCGGTGGAGTGAAACGGACCTCGGAAGGGGTCTTCGGCTCATTCTGCTGCTCGTTTGAGACGCACCGGGAGCCCAGAGTTTGAGAAAGACGGTGGTGAGTGGATTCGGGGGAAGAAATTGGGAGACGGACGGGGCACCGAGGAGGAGGAGGAGTTCTGCCTGGAACTTGAATAAGGGGTAAAATACAAGGAAGCTGAAATAAGGATTCGCTGTGGAAAGATTGTGTTTTTGGAGCTAGAACTGGCAATAGAAGATCTGTTTGGAGTTGCTGATGAATCATTTGGAGCTGCTGTTTTGAAGATTGGCAAGTTTTTTTGTGGAGGTGTTATATCGGAGGTGCTGTTTACATCGATGATTTTGCTGTGAAAATTTTTTTTTTATTATTCTGCTGCCGTTTGGAACATTTGGATTACAATGGCGGACAAAAGCGAAACTTAGGAGGTTTGTGATGAGACGTTTTCCTTTGTTCTATGGGATCGCGGATGGAAATTTACTGAGGAGGTGAAGG
Source organism: Furcifer pardalis (assembly GCA_030440675.1). Taxonomy (NCBI): domain Eukaryota; kingdom Metazoa; phylum Chordata; class Lepidosauria; order Squamata; family Chamaeleonidae; genus Furcifer; species Furcifer pardalis. Next base: position 61,532,059 of record CP126893.1, on the reverse strand, counting down.
AATTCTTTAAAATGTGGACAGCTGATTCATCATCTTTAACTTTACTTTGTGTGCTTTTATATTTTCATATTAAAGATTTGGACCTTCTTTTTCAATTTTTGGACCTTTAAAAGTTGCAGCTGTATATATTAGAATCTTTTTTAAGCATTGCTACGTTGAACGTTGTGGAAAGGTTTTTTCTTTCTCTCTTCTTCTCTCTCCTCCCCCCCTCTTTCTTTTTTTCTTTACCTATCTTTTTCCTTTCTGTTGCGATTGATCAATTAGATACTTCAAAGAATATAGGGTAAAAGCTGATAATTGGTTGTTTTAATTTTTAATTGGGGGAATTAAATTTTAAGTGCTGAGTTAAATATTAACACATTTAGAAGATTACAAATATTTTTTGATACACATTAGTAAAACTGATCGGTTAATTGAATTAATTGGATATAACAACTGAAGTATAAATATAATTAATTTGGTAGTTTATAACTATTAATCAGTGAGTTTGGAATTTATTAATTGAAAGTGACTGGAATTAAGGATATATATATATTTGATTGATTTTTTAGTTTTTTAGTCCTTGTTACTATTATATAAGTGTATACAGGATGGAGGGAGGGAAGGGTGGAGAGGGGGAGGAAGCTGTTAAACCAAAAACAAGAAGAGAAAAAAAGGAGAAGGAACCAAAAGACAAGGAAAGGCATACTCCATCACCGACAATGGAATCTACCGTAACAGCAACTACATCGGACTCTCTAGCAGCTGAAGGAGTGCAGAAGGCTGATCTCTCTGAAAGAATGGACAATATAACGGCAATTTTGCAGCAATTGGCCAAAAATATTTCTGATACTCAGGCAACAATGCATAAGTTGGATGCAAACCAAGATAAATTGAATAAAACGGTGGAGAACAATAGTGAAGAAATGAAAAAAGATAGGGAGCTGGCCAGGCTACAACATGAGAGCCTGGCCAGGGCCCTAACAGATGTGAAAAAAGAGGTGGCAGAGAATACACAAAAGATTAAAATGATCACAGATGTAATGCAAACTGATTTAAAACAGACCGTAATAACAGTGAATGAACTTTTGATTCAAGAACATGTAATTGAAAATAAGGTTTCTGTGCAAGAGAAAAAAATGATGATGGTGGAGGAGGGGTGGAGAAAACAGAACATTGTGATTCGTAAGATGGTGGAGTGGACGCCAGACAAGCTTAAGGACAGGGTTCTAGAGTGGTTGAACTCACTAAAAATGGGGAAAGATTTTGTTCCAGAGGATATTGGCACTGTATTTAGAGTGGGGGGAAGGCGAGATAGAAAGGCACCCAGGAATGTTTTGGTCAAATTTGCAAATTGGGCAGATAAGTTGAAAGTGATGTCTTTCATCAAACAAGCAGGGTCTGGCGTCCTGAAAATTGAAGGGGTGGATGTGGAAATCTACAATGATATTGCTCCTGAGGAGAGGAAATGGAAGTACAAGATGAAACCTGTTACGAAATTGTTGATTGTAAAGGATATCAAATATGGTTGGAGGTTTCCACAACATTTCAGGTTTTTTTATGACAAACGATGGCATGTTCTGGATGAGAAGACTGATGTATTACAATATTTGACACATTGGTTTGATTAAGGTTGCAGACAAGGACTGGATTGCTCTGAGAACAGATTTGTATACAGTGGGTGCTATGGGGCCGGTTCTGGGACAGGAGGTGGAGGTAGAGGGAGCAATGGGAGGTGTGGATCTTTCAGGGACATCAAGTGTGGAAATAGTAGAATGATTATATATATAACATTTAATAACTGGCAGAGGGAGGGGGTAATTAGGAGGAGAAGAATATGCAGTCTTTCTCCAGTCCCCCCCTCCCCTCTTTGAGGAACAGAGGTGACATCAACGAAAAAGATGTGGGGAGGGTGGCAAAAGAAAGAAGATTAGATATGTTTTTTTTATATTTTTTAATTATATTTTTTTCTTTAATTTTTTCCCTCAGAAATATTTACTTTCTTTCTTACTAATTTTTTCATTTTGTTATAGTTTAATTAATTTTTTCATTAGGGGGAAACTGGTGGGGGTTATAAGGAGCACGTCCGGGGAAGAATGTAAGGAATTGGAGGTTTTAGATACAGATGGTTAAGAAATTAAGACTACTAATGTGGAATGTGAAGGGAACGGGGAATGTCTTGAAGAGAAAGAAATTGCAAATGTCGCTCAATAAAACTAGAGCGGATATTATTTTTCTGCAAGAGACTCATCAAAAATCAGCGGAAGTAAATAAATTGGCTGTGAGAGGTATGGAATTATATGAAAAGGCTTATGGGACATCTAAAGCTAGGGGAGTTGCAACTCTGATTTCGGAAAAATTGGGTTTTACCATGATTAAAACTATAGCTGACCCAGAAGGAAGATATTTGATAATTAGAGGAAAAATTGAGGAGGAAGAGGTAATTCTGGCTAATATTTATGCTCCAAACAATAGACAGGAAGAATTCTTAGAGAAAATGGGAAAAATTTTAAGTAAGGAAGGAGTAAAAAGCATGGTCATAGGTGGAGATTTCAATTTGCTAAGTTCAGATATCGATAGTACAAGTAGAAAGAATAAAGGAAAAAAAGTACATATTAGATGAATGGAGAAAATTAATGGGAATAAAGGATGTCTGGAGAGAACTTAAAGCTCAGGAGAGAGAATATACTTATTATTCTCAAGTTCATGATATGTATTCAAGAATTGACTATATATTTGTTACAGAAGAATTAGTTAAAACAATAGAAGATATTAAAATTGGGACATTTAGGGAATCTGACCATGCTAAGATTACTGTGGATATAAATTTGAAAGAGATAGAAAGAGGAGGGTATATTTGGAGATATAATGCAAAGATGTACAAAGAGGAAGCAACGAAAAAGCAAATAATGGAGAAATGGGAGGAAAGTTGGAAATGGAATGAAAATAATGAGGTCAGCCAGGGTGGAGTATGGGATACAATGAAGGCAATTTTTAGGGGCGAATCAATAAAATTAAATTGTATAAGAAATAGGCAAATTAATACCAGATATCAGGAATTGGAAAAACGGTTGAAACATCTTCACTCAGAATACACAAAAAAGAAAGATCAGGAAGCTTTTCAAGAAATACAAAAAATTAAAAAGGAATTGGATGGTAAAGATATAGAAAAAGTTAAGAAAGATTTGATTTTTCTTAAAAGGGAATATTTTGAATATGGTAATAAAAATTCTAAATTATTGGCTAAAGCGGTAAGGGATAAGAAAAATAAAGGCCAGGTAGGAGTGTTGATAGATAAAAATGGAAAAAGATGTAATAAAAGGAATCTTAATAGTTAATAGAAAATTTTTATAAGGAGTTGTATTCTAAGAAAGAGGTAAATCTGGAAAAATGCGGGAGTATTTTGAAAGGCAACAAATTAGAATGATATCAGAAGAACATAGGAGTAAAATGGAGGAGGAAATATCCGTTAAGGAAATTGAGGAAGTAATTAAAAAATTAAAGAAAGAAAAGGCACCGGATGAGGACGGGCTACCAGCAGAGTTTTATAAAGATTTCAAGCCCTGGATTGTCCCGAAATTATACAAATTATATAATGGGATATTAGAGGGAGATGCAACCCCAGATTCTTGGAATAGAGTTATAATTGCCTTGATCCCTAAGCCGGGTAAAAATTTAGAAAAAATAGAATCCTATAGACCAATATCCCTGATTAACCAAAATGCAATTTTTTTTTCAATAATATTGGCAAATAGGCTGAATAATTTCATAGCCAATTATATAAAGGAGGATCAAGCAGGGTTTGTTAAGAACAGACATATGTCAGACCTAATAAGAAGAGTAGTGGATCTATTGGATTTATCTGAAAAAAGGAAAGAAAAGGTGGCCTTTTTAGCATTAGATATTTTTAAAGCTTTTGATTCTCTACAATGGGCAACAATTCATGAGATGATTAGATTATATGGATTTGGAGAAAAATTTCAAAGAACCATAAGAAATTTATACAAGCAAGGATCAGCAAGGGTTAAATTTAACGAGAATTATACAGGTGATATAAAGATAGAAGCGGGTACAAGGCAGGGTTGCCCATTGTCACCATCGTTATTTATATTGGCTATGGAATTTTTAGCAAATACAATTCGTCAGGATGAAGAAATAATTGGAATTGAAGGGAATAAAGTAAGTCTTTATGCAGATGATACACTAATAACGGTAAAACACCCAACAAAAACTATTTCAAAGATAAATACGCATTTGAAAAGTTTTGAGGAAGTAACGGGACTAAAAGTTAATTGGGAAAAAACAGAAATGATAGTAGTTAATGGGAATAAAGGGGATGAAGACATAATAAAACGGAAGTATAATGTACAGATCACGCAGAAGATGAGATATTTAGGGGTAATGTTATCAAGCAAAACTGGGGAACTTAAAGGACTGAACTATGGCAAACAAAAAAAGATGGAGAAGAAAATTTCACAGTATAGCAAATTAAATTTGTCATGGTTTGGTAGAATAGCAATATGTAAAATGATGCTGTTGCCCAAATTAAATTTTTTGTTTGATGTTTTACCGTTAAAACATACAGACAAGGAGCTGAATGAGTATCAAAATATTATAAATAGGTTTTGTAATGGAAATCGAGGTGCTAGAATAGTTAAAATGTTGTGGTATGTATCACAAAAAGAAGTTGGATTGGGTATTCCAAATATTAGCAAGTATTATAGAGCCTTTCAAATAAGAAATGTTATAAAAATATTAATCAGAGAAGAAACAGTATGGGAGAAAATTGAAAAGAAAGAATTTTCAAAGGTTGGAAAGGCACAGCTATTATGGGAAGAAAAGGAAAAGGAGAGAAAAAAAATTCAGGGATTGATGTTAAACTCAACTATAGAGACTTGGAATAGAGTAAGAAAAGATCTTACTTTAGGAATTTCACCGGTTTTAGAAGTGGAAGATTTTAACAATTTTCCAATAAAAATAGATAGGAGAATCAGGGATATATTAGTGGAAAAAAAGGTTACACTACTGAAGGACTGGGTTAAAATTTGCAGAGATCAAGGAAAAAGAAATGAGCTATATTTGCAATTGGAATTGAACTGGTTTAAGATCCTTCAGATGAATAATTGGAACAAGACATTTGTTGGGGAAAATGGGTTAGATAGGGAATGCACGGAATTTGAGACACTCTTGAGTAGAGTTAAAAATGGGGAGATTGGAACTAAGGGGATAGTAAGTAAAAAAATTTAAAATTCTAAAGAAAAGCCAAAAGATTCAGGAGGTGTGGAGACAAAGTTGGGAACAAGAGCTCAATATAAGGATAACAGAAAAAAAATGGCAGAAAATGTGGAAAAGAAGAATAATGAGGACTATGTCAGTTAGAGTAAAAGAACATAACTATAAGTTGATATGGAGGTGGTACAGGACTCCAGTAGGGTTGCATCAAATGTATAACAATCTGAGTGATACATGTTGGAGATGCAAAAAAGCAAGAGAAATATATGAACATATGTGGTATAGTTGTGAATGCTTAAAAAGCTTCTGGGGAAGAATAGAAAATTAGATAAAGAAAATATTGAATATGCAACTTGAACTGGGGTCAGAGACAATTTTGTTAACATATGTAGATAAATACGAAATGAGTAATGACAATAAAGAATTGATGGCTATTATGCTGTCAGTGGCAAGACAGTGTATAGCAAAAAATTGGAAGAATAATGATAAGATAAGTATTCAGGATTGGTATAAGCAAATGTGGGATTTGGCTCTTAATGAAAAACTTACATGGGAGTTAAATTATAGAAAAGGTAAAATGCAAGGAAATAATTTCTGGAGGATCTGGAAACCATTTATAGATTATACATTGGTAAATAAAAAAGGCATATCCCCTGTACAAGAACAGAATGATTTCTGGAAAATGTGAGGATACAGAGCTCCCCGGACAATATATATAACACAAGGGTGATGATAATGATGTAAAATGTAACAGTGCTGAGAAGATTATGTACTAGGGAAGATTGTAATAGTTGTATTGTTACTTTAGAAATTTTGCTTATGATTTTCATGATTTTATGTATGTCTGTATTTGTCTTATATATATATATATATATATATACCTAATTTAAAAAAAAAGAAAAAAAGAAATGTGATTACAAATCTTTATACAGTACTGTAGTTTGCTGTGTGCACATTTCTACACTCCCAACAAGCCATTTTTGGAGGTGCACATTACTTCTCATCTTTAACAGTACCAGTAGAAAAATACTTTGGCAACATATTAGAGAACAGCCAGTTTTTGGTAGGCAGGAATCTACTTCAACAAGTGCAGGAAGTTTGTGCTGCAGCCTGATGGCAACTGGTGCACACACGTATGCATGCATGCACACACGTACACACACAGAGAGATGTTATCTGCACAGATACCATAGTGCACTGCAGGGAGGCAAGTCTGTATATTAATTGAAGACAAGGAGGCAGTAAGAAACGGGCTATCTAAGTTTTAACCTGAGCTTTGGGGAGGGTTGTGGTCCATTTCCTGTCATGGAACCAAGCCTCTAAAACAGGGGTTCCCAACCTAAGGCTTGTGGGCTGGATCTGGCCCCAGCACCATTTCATGTGGCCCCCCAATCCTCCAAAGGCATTTGAGAAACAAAATGGCAATTCCTTTGAAGCTGTTGGGTGCCCCCATCGTGCAGGCAAGACAAAATGGCCCCTGGCTCGAAAATCTTTGGAACTCCTGCTCTAAAATCACTGGCCATGTTGGCAGGGAAACTCTGAGGCCTGTCCCCTGAAAAAGTAACTCTTCTAGAAGCAGCTCAAACATACGCCTTTGCCTCCTTAGTTATGTACAGTTCTGTGTGTGTGTGAACATGCATGCACATTCATGCACATTTGAATGTCAGAATCCCTATTTCATGTCTCTGGAAACGCCGGCACTGATTTGTGCTGTCCTTATGTGGCCAGGGCTGCTTTTGCTGTCAATATTTTTCTGCCGGTGGTTTTCGTTTTCTCCCCTTGGCCTCTCAGGTTCAGGATCCAGGATTTTTCCTCTCCTGGTCCCCTTGGCTTGGGCCTTTCCCAAGGGTAAAGAACTAACCCATTTCTCTTGGCCTTCAATGCGCCCTTTGAAGTAAATTAAACTAAATTGGTGTCGTGTGATACAGATGAACTTCACAGCCTCCTGCACCTGGGGAGCTGTGTGTGTGTGTGTGTGTGTGTGTGTGTGTGTGTGTGTGTGTGTGTGTGTGTGTGTGTGTGTGTGTGTGTGTGTGTGTGTGTGTGAGAGAGAGAGAGAGATTTGGCTATGATCCCATCTGTCCTGGTGCTATGTTGCTCCATTCCCCATAACCCTATTCCCTAGGCAAGGCAAGGAGGGGTGTGTGAGTATTTAATGGCCAAGAGAATAAGACGGGATAATGAATGACTTTCCTGCTGCTGTTCTGTGTCTAATCTTTTTTTGTTTGCTCTCCCTCCCCTTTAATGAGAGACATGACACTCCCACCCTCCCCCTGCTCCCCAAGGGTCCTGTGACCCATGCCTGGAGCGCTTGGTTCTCTGACTGCCTGGGACAGGCCTGGAGCTGCACCTGTCCCTGACCCACACAGAAGCAGGTGGAAAAGGCTGAAGATTTTAGGCAGAAAAACTCAGCAGTCCATCATGATCACTCCCTGGGCTACATCTGCACTCCATAGGGTACACAGAAAGAGCCTCCTTGAAGATTGTGGCATTTTTGAACCACAATTGGATGTCCCCTGGTCCACAACATCCTTGTGTTGCTGGCTACGTCAGTCAAAAGGAACTGTGGAATTAACTTCCTGAAAGGTGGCTTCATTTTGGCAGTTTCATGTCTGGTCTAGACCCCGAAGAAGAAGAAGAATCACACCCCATTGGATCAAGGAACCGCTGAGTTTTTGAGCTGGTTAAAATAACCTAGGAATGGAAAGGAGGTTGCCTGAGTGGGGGCAGAAAGTGATATGGGGGCTCTGGAGCGTGCTTCTCAGAAGGATGATAAGTAAACAGGTTGGTGACATGTTCCTACTAACAGGACTAGCAGCCTTCCTGATATCTGGAAGCGAGTGTGTTGCTTTGGGAGGAAAGGTTAACCCTTTCTTTAGGTTGCTGTCCTCTAAGCCAAGAAGATCTGCAACTTGTATCCAAGAATGCATTTTCCCTGAAGCAGGAAAAATGCCATTGGTACTAGTGAGCCAAATTTGCTGCCCCCTGGGCGGGGCCTAGGATGCTGGCGCCCACTCCTGCTAGGACTTCTGGGAATTGGAGTCCAAGAACACCCATACACCCAAAAAGTGTTGCCCGGGGCACCTCCCCCCATGCTACGCTACTGGTCATTGGCATGAATTTGTTTAAGGTGGATCCCAGCTTGCCATGAAGTGACACACACACTGTGATCACAGAGCCATCTCCTGTGGCACATATGAAATGAGACATGCAGGATTTAACACCAGGACTGCAATGGATTGCTGCAGCCTTGAGAATATTAATAAGGTGCGCCTTCGCAGCCAGTCCATCTGGCATGGCCTCTTCTGCCTCCATGACAATTGGGAATCAGAATAAATGGTTTCTCCTCTACTCATTTTGCTGTTGGGGCTAATATGATGATTTCCAGTGGCATTTCCTCCACTAAGGGGACCATCACCCTACCCAAAGGGGCTCATCCCCCCTTAGCTGTTGGCCCTTTTAGGGAGTCAGGTTATTTACTGCCACCCCACACTAGGTGTTGTGTCGCTGGCTGTACGGTCTACTCCATTACTATAGTGGGATGTCCAGCCAGACAGAAACCAAGAAGACCCAGACTTCAAGGAAATAACCAAAATGGAGTAACAACAGAATTGAGGATCATGTCTCGTAACAAGGTTTGTCAAATCAGAACACTTTTCTTGATGAAACCTTGAGTTATTTATACTATACATTTATAGAGGATGTACGTGAAGAGGCACACTACATCACCATATTTTAAAATTAAAAGGAGAGCTATAGGGCACTGGATTGAATTAAAAAAAACCCTCTTCCAGATTCCCACCTCCTACTCTTTGTTTTCCCCTGAAAAGGATAAAAGCAGCAGAATTAGTGGTCTGGTTGTGTTGATAGTAAAGGAACAGAATCTATGCAGGCCAGTTTAAGTTGCATCACATGGAGCTGCTACCTAGAGTTGTCTGTACTGCTACACTCAGAAGAGATGGCAGGAATTTCAGATACAGCGCCTTGAAAACACAGAAGGATCTTGCTTAAATTGTTATTACACACTCTTGTTCACACAATTTTGGGCTGTGTAAGCTTCCTATCTGTGTCCTTTTGGGCCCTGATTCCAAGCAATCTGGCAGTGATTTTTAACTATTAAAGCAGGGGTTCCCAACCTTTTCAAGCTGGGGGCCGGGTCACGCTTTCTCTGTCTGCTTTGAGGGCCAGACGGCCATTTTGCCCTGCCTGCATGATTGGGGTGACTATTTTATCTCAACAGCTTCAAAGAGGCAGCCATTTTGTTTCTCAAATGCCCTTGGAGAGGTGTGGGACCACATGAACTGGCTCTAAGGGCCAGATCCATCCCACGGGCCTTAGGTTGGGAACCCCTGTATTAAAGGGTCCTGCTGTCCTCTGGGTCACAAAGCCTGACCCAGGGCAAAAGACAGCCCCAGCAAGCCTAAGAACTTAAAAGGAAGGGGATAGGAAGCATTTAATTACAGTACCTTAAATTATATGCATCCGGAATTTGGTTCATCTATTGCTAGGAACTGGCAGTATAGAGAAGGGAAGGAGTGCTAGTACCTGTTGGTCTTTATATGTCACAATGTTTTGGTAGGCATTGAGTTCTACATGTCTTGATCTGGACAGGTGGGAGATGGCACATGGTGCTCCACCTCAGGCAGCACAAAGTTGTGGGCAGTGGAGGGCAGCAAATTTTTTTGCTACCAAACCATGGGTGGAGCCTACATTGTGGGTAGAGCCTACACCATGGGTGGAGCCTACATCGTGCGTGATCTAGTCATGCCTGCCATATGGCCATGTATACATCTGCAAACACAGGCAGCACTGGCTCTTTGGCTGTAAATGGAGATGAGCACTGCACCCTAGAGTCGGATATGACTGGCTTTTGAGCAAGGGAGACCTTGAACCACTTGGAGGGACAAAATCTGATGGGGCAGGGCAAGGAGGTGGGCGTGGCCATCCAATTTCACTAAAAAACCCCGCCTGAAGGCCACCCAATTCTGCCACCCCCCTGCCCAGAGGCTATCCAATTTTGCTACCCCCCTCCTGGGGGGGGTACGAACCTGTTGCTGCCCACCACTGGTTGTGGGTCCGATGTTATTGCATAGCACACCATGCAGTGGTTCGGGACTGTAGGGTTGATAGCCCTCATAATGTTGGAAGGCAAACAGCAGAAACTCAGCACTGAAACACAGAAGCTCAGACATGTGTGATGGTGACTCTCTAGCACAGAAGGGCTCCTGGGGAAGGTGGGTGGAAGATAGCAGTTGTGTTTTGGGCTGTTTGGGAGAAGCCATGCTACAGAATATATGGCACTCATGAGATTCCAGCTGAGAGTCAAAAAGCTACAGAAGGCTGTGAAACATGTGGACTTCCAGATGAAGCTCAGCTGCGTCTGTAATCTTCCATCACCACTGGCAATGGTGACACTGGAATTGCAGTCTCTAAGAGTATGTGAAAGGTCATACATGCTCCACGCCTGGGCTAAAAGTTCCCTTGTCCATCCCAATGTGGGCTGTAAATTGTGAATGGAACTAAAGGGATAGTACAGTATCCAATCACCACCGGAGGCCCTAGAAAAGGTGGCTCCTGTTACTCAAGTAGCCAGCCTCACTGGCAGAAGAAGGCCTTCAGAACCATCATAAACCTCAGTCTTCCTTAAGCTGTTGTCTTGAGGAAATTATATTACGTAAAATCATAACATGTATGCCTAAACTAGGATCTGCCAGAGTTCCTTCTTAACTTAGAGGAAATAATGGCATACAGATAAAGCTTTACTTGCTTGAATTGCCCTGTTGCATGGCTTTCAAAACTATAGGAATCACAGCATGGGGAAAAAGAGTGTTTTTCAAAATGGTAGCTATTCCACCCTCGTGTGAAGGAAGAAATTACTTGATATCTATACATGTAACCCAACGGTAGGAAGTCTTTTTGCCCATGAAAGGCCAAAATTAATTAGTCTGCAAGAAACTATAGCCAAAACCTGACCTAACAGTGAAATAGCCAGAGCCCAAGGTAAGTGGAGTTTTGCAGCACCGTGCTACATAATTCCCCCCTTCCTTCTGTACCAATCAGGAATGTATTTCATTCCATTGGGGAAATAAACCACCCATTACTCCACATTTCTTCCCAAAGACCTCTGAAACACTAGTTTCCATCTCAGACTTCCAAGATTAACCATAAAAATTGATTATATTGTTATATTTTTTATATTGTATATTGGACTGTATTTTGGGATTGTATCTCTGCTTTATATTGTGGATTGTATTGTGGACTATATTGTGGACTATATTGTGGACTATATTGTGGACAATATTGTGGATTGTATTGTGGATTACACTGTGTTTATATTTTGTTGTACTGTATTTTATGATATTATGATATTGTATTGAACTGTTATATTGTATTCGATTGTATGTTGTGAGCCGCCCTGAGTTGGTTTCACCAAGTAGGGCGGCATATAAATCGAATAAATCAAATCAAATCAAATCAAATCAAATCAAATCAAATCAATCAAGCTGGATGGATAGCTCAGTGGGTTAGGTATCTGGTTGTAGAGCCAGAGTTGGGAGTTCAATTCTCATTGTGCCTCCAGGGTGCCCCTAGAGGAAGGGAATGATAAACCACTTCAGAGTACCAAAACCTAGAAAATCTTGGAAAGGGTTCCCCTAAATTAGAATTGACTGGCCAGCATGCAAGTATCATTCTGTACCATTCTACCCTTGATTACCTTTCCATGATGAACAAAGCAGGTGAAAATGAATGTCTGAATGGAAGCCCTGCTTATAGTACATGGGCTTCAAGATGTTCAAAAGGGAACACAGGCATCTTGTCTTGATCCTAGAAACCAAGGGTTTGCAACCTACTGCCCAGGGGATGGATGCGACCCATGACATCATTTCATGTCGCCCCCACCACTTCTGCCACACCTGGAAGTGCTATGTGTGGCAGGCAGGGCAAAATAGCTGTCCACCCCCCAAAGCTGTCTGAGGGAGTGTGATCTGGCTCTCAGTTTGAAAAGGTTGAGAACCCCTGCTGTAAACAAACTGGCAGGAGCTATTCTGAATCCCTTGCTTCCTAATCACCACCTCCTCCAGCAGTTATGACTTCCAATTTATGTTGTTTTAGTGACTGGCCCCCAGATCCAGTGTTTCAGCTAGAACACAATTGCTGATTTTCCAAGCCAAAAATCAATTTTCTGTGGCAATTATTGTAATTTACTGTAGTATAGAATTATATACGAGAGGTAAATATTTTATAAACAAATTGTTCAAAACAAAGAATGGTCCACCTGATTCCAAGGCTTCAATACACAACAAAAGCTCAAAGGATTTCAGACAACAAACAGTGTCTCCATTAGGCTCTTACCACTAGTCCTTAGATTTCCCCCAACTGAGAAACTTTCCTGAGAATACGAGGCCAAACCTGAGCAGATGGTAACAGAATCTCAAATCAGTGCAACCCATGGTTTCAACAAGACAGAGTTTATAACCCAATTACAAATACTGTAATAAATTCAGATTGTGCTTTGTGGCAGGTCAAAAAATTATGGCTTCTTACCAGACCAGATTTTACACATCACAAGCTACTTTCCATAAGTCGCACCATGACTCTTGGGTATAGTACAGTTTGCACACAGTTTGGAATATGGCATTTGTTTCCTTTTCTCTCAGTCTTTGTGAACAATGGATGCTTCAACACCCTCATCTGCTTTTAAACATATTACTAGCTCATGCATACAAATCCCCTTTAACCTTTTAAGTACAAGCATAAAGAAGCACAGACAGCCAAAACACACTCTTTAGATCAAGAAATAGAAAACAGAAAGGAAAGCTAAGGAACTGAAAGATGCAGAGATAGAGAAGGGTTTTTTAAAAAACCAGAGAAGAGAAAAAACAAAGGTCTAAACATTCCAATCAGTCTATCTTCTGGGAGATAATACTTTTAATTTTTGCCATACAAAGGCCATGTCCTAAACCAGAAGGGGTTTGCCTCATTCATCATGCTTCCTTGCCACACAATGCCTGACCTGACAACCATAACACTTGAAAATGAGAGGAGTGGACGTAATTAATGCTCATGAATTGCAAACACTCCTTTATTAAAGGGCTTCTGCTTGCCCTGAACCATCTGCTTGGTATCACTAGGACTGGAGCATCCTCAGGCTATAATAATTTGTGGCTTTAATAATTTTAACCTCTTAATTAAAGCTCAGTTTGCGCCATAGTGAACACAAACCAATGGGCCTTGTCCAGGGTGGACTGATATGAGACAGCCTTGATAGATGGATGGATAATAAAGCGGGAAGCTATAGGGTAATGTTAACAGAGCCAGTGTGTGGATCACTTTTGACTTATAATGGAGTCTCCACTACTAACCCATGGATGGAATGAGGATTTTGTTTAGAGAATGGTGACCTATGTCAGCTCTTTCAAGGCAACTGGATAGAAATGAGAAAGATGTGCTCCCTCATCTACCACGAAACCAAGCCTATGGGGCTAAAAACAGAGTATGCAGAAGTTACTTTTTTGAATTTTGTAACTGCATGGCCAAAACTCTTCCCATAGTGTTTCAGCACTGAATATGACCTCTTGAACCAAAGGGAGCTCCACTTCTGGAAGAACACAGACTCCCCATCCACAGCCAAGAAGCAGGGACAAGTGCCAGGATGGCCATGGCTAATATAAATTCCAAGTGTCCGCCTTTCCCAAGAAGAGTTCCTGTCTATCTAGTAGCCCCTATTTGTGCTTTTCCAAAAGTGGATGAGCTAGAAATACCTTTCATAATTCTTGTTCAATGTATCTGTGTGCATGTGTGTGTGAGAGTGCTTCAGCTCCAGTCATTCTCCTCAGTTCCTACACTTTGTGATAAAATGGATACTGGATTTTGCCCATGAATATATGTATGCATGCATACTTTGAGAGATCAAAAGCATCCCACCATCCCTCCCTACCAAAACTGGACACAGGGTGGTCCTTCAAAATACTGCTGGATCAAAACTCCTCACACTCCACATTGATGGTTATGCTAGCAAGGGCTGGTAAGGAGCTGCAGTTCAATGTCTAGAAGGCCACACTTTGCCCAGACGTGCTCTGTACCCAAGGATATAAAGACACTGCTGAATGTGCTTAAGTTGCAGCTACTTTGTATGCAGCCCAGGCTCATTGCAAGATAACGTCATGATGGTACAAACTGTTAAGTTGCTTTTAAAAGGAAACCCCTATGACCACTTGACTAAAGTAGTAGAAGAGATGATCAATAAATATAATATGTGACTGACAGTGTTTCTTAATAGGCTATCTGACCAATAAATATAGAGAAGAATGAGAAGGCAAGGAAGAATGACATGAGGACAGGTGTTCCAGACACGTCTCTGAAACATTGGAGGGAAATAATGAATGAGAAAAAGGCTTAGGTCCTGTCCAGAAATAGATGGGCTTCAAAACGGAGCAGAAGAACATGCTAGCAAAATGGGGGAGGGGGCCTTGCAGTTGCAGATAATTAGAGGATGGAGGTAAGAAAGAAAATGCCAAATATTGCCTCCACTCTTTTGTGGGACTGCCTAGGAATACAATGTCTCTTAAGGGGTGCTTTTGCCAGAAGAAGACAACTCAACATCCAAGCCACTGTTTATCTGTAGGGGCTGCAGTGGCTCAGTGGTTAAGAAGCTCACCTTGTTAGCTGGAAGGCTGGCAAGTCAGCAGTCCAAGACCCGGGCACTGCATAACATATTGAGTGCCTGTCTCGGTCCCAGCTCTTGGGGACATGAAAGGAGCCTCATTTGGGCATTCCCTGAGTAGAGTTTCTTCCGCAAAAGTCCTTTCAACCCAGAATAATTTCTGGCACAAAATTATTATTACCATCTCTAGGAACCATTCAAGGATCAATGTTGAGGGACTGTGAAAATATGTAAGGGAAGAGACACATCACAGCACTACTGCAAAACAGAAATGTCTTTCTTTGTCAACCAATGATTTTTGTCAAGGAAATGGGAAAAAAAAGGGGGCCCTTTGTCTATCACCTTTGCCTTCAGCTTAAAAAAAAACTCTCTAAAGCCTGATTGGATGTTTGTATAGAGAATATACCCTATCGAGCGCTGATCCTCTACTCCTAAGTTTTTAATAACAGAGGTGCCACGTTCCTCTGCATTCATCTGACATACTGACAGCAGGTCCTTGTGGCGGTGAGAGATTGTAGCAATTGCCAGCAGTCCGTGTGATGTCAAACCAAAGCTAGCATATCACAAGGCACAGTGACTGATCTTTGATACCAGCCTGGACCAGAGGTATTACAGGAAGAAGTAAAAAAAAAACCCAAAGTATTAAGAGGACAAGTTGCTATCTTTATACCCAGACTACTTTCCTCCACCCCTTTTGAATCTCTTCATGACCTTTCAGGAGCTGCATGATATTTAAATATGGAGTGATCATGCGTGAAATAGATGGAGGATGAAATCAATTCACACCACACTGTTGATAGACATGAGGCCAAAGGCTGAGACCCATCAGGAAAGCTAGTTATGAATTAATACTTCATAATTCAAACATTTTAAGCCTCCATATGGACAGAACATTGTATTCCTTGGAATTTATTGTATTGATTAAAGTGCTATCTGAACGATACAGGGCCAGGTTCTGCAGCGGGGTAATTACTAAAAGGAACATTTGCCACTCACATTTGTAAGCGATGTTCTGTCTGTTGAGCTATAGAAATTAGTTAGTAACAGAAAGCTCCAGGTGTGGCTTTACAAACTTTCTATTGGAGAAATTGTCAAAATCTCACAAAGAAATGTTGAAATTTAAATTATTGCTGAATAAATGGCGTAGCTAAACACTGAGATAATATATTCTTGTACACTAGTACCCCGAATAACGCGAGTATCATATAGCGTGAAAACCGTGCAACGTGACAAGATTTTCGGAAAAATCTTGTATCGAATAACACGATTTTCACGTTATTCGGAACAAGCGTATGCGTGGTGGGTAGTGGGGGTGGATTGGGTAGAACATCTACCCAATCCACACACCCCCAACACCTGCCCCCATGATGTTTGGAAAGGGTACGGGGATCCTTACCCTTTCGAAACTTCGGGAGAGGAGAACATCGTCTCCCCGGCTTGGGAAAGAGGCAGCGTGGCCGAAATTCCCTCCCCCTGCGCAGGGGTGAGGATTTCGACCAAGCCGCCTCTTTCCTGGGCACGCTATAGCAACGCGGATCTCACGTCAAGGCAATTGCCTTGATGTGTGATCCCCGTTTTGCTCGCCTAAACATGGGTCGGCTTTTAAAAAAGCCCCCGTGTTGGCATCTCCCATGGGCACGGGCGGGGAAGAGCTCCGTAGCCTCTGCAGCCCCCGTCTCACACGTGCACGCGCCCGTGTGAGAAGCCGACATGGGGGATTTCGAACTCCACCCCCCCTCCACCGTAAGGCAGCAAAAAGTCTCCCAAAGCGCCTAAACAGGCATCGCGCGCGGCAAGGTATCAAAGCAGGGGTGCCACCCCCCACTTTGATCCCTTACCTTAACGTGGGATCCCCGTTTCACGCGCCTGGGCGAGGCGAGGGTTTTCCGAATTCTCCCCTCCCCCGGGGGAGGGGGGGAATCGAAAATGCTGACAAGCGCCTTGCCATGGGAGTTTGGGCACCCCAAGTCCCATGGCACAGCGCCTGGGCGAGGTGAGGGTTTTCGGAAATGCCGACCCTTGCCCAGGTGCGCGAAATGGGGATCGCACGTCAAGGTAAGGGATCAAAGTGGGGTGGCACCCCCTGCTTTGATCTCTTGCCTTGACGCTATACCCATTTGGTAGAAGAGGCTCCCGCTGGTGCGCCTTTTCGCGCGCGTGCGAGCGCCTCTTCTCAGGTTTTTTTTAGCATTGTTTGATCAATGTATCGAACAATGCGAAAAACCGAACAACGTCATGACTTGTGGAACCATGTCATCACGTTGTTCGGGGTATTACTATATATATGTCCATGAGTGTGCATCAGAAAAATGTTTTAATAGACTTTAATAGTATGCTTTAGAATTTTGTATCAGATTGATAAATCTAGTGTAATATGTTTCCTAGGCCAACTGAAATACCATACAAATAAGTGAATGGTTTTGAAACCATTGGGACTGAGGATGCTTAGTAGTTAAGATGCTGAACTTGACAACTGGAAGGTCAGCAGGTCAGCAGTTCAAGACTCAAGTGCTGCATGATGGAGTGAACTTCCGCCTCTGTCCTAGTTCCTGCCAACCTAGCAGTTCAAAAGCAAGATATTACAAGTAAATAAATAGAGACCACTTTGGTGAGAAGTTAAACAGCATTCCGTGTACTCCGATGTCTAGTCATGCTTGCCACATATCCAAAGAAAAGTCTGCAGATGCAGACAGTGCATCTCTTTGGCTATAAACAGAGATGAGCATCAAACCCTAGAGTCGGATATGACTGGCTTTCAAACAAGGGTGACCTTTAACTTTAAAACCATACCATCATTATACATTGGTATGCCATTTCATTTGGCCTTTTTCTCCTCCTCCTCCTCCTAGTACTATATCTGATTCTGAATACTGTATTGGCTATCATCATGGTGATCACCCTTCACTGTGGACTTCAGCACCCAAGTCCATTAGTCCTCAGGGTTGTCAGGTTAGTTAAGTGCTGCCTGACGATTGGTGTTGAGTCGCTGGCACCATAGCAGGATAATCTGTCATTTGACCTAGGACATTGAATTACATAATATGGATTTTGGTGTTTGTTTGTCTTACAGAGACAGATAGTAGAATAAATAAACTGAGGAAGTACCAAAATAAAAAATAATAATTTAAAAACAGAAGCTGTAAGTTTCTTTCTCCTATTTTTTGCCACTAGAGGGAGGCTTTGAGCTGCATATGTTAAAGCTATGCAAGAAGAATTCTTTTTAAACTCGGACAACTGCGTGTGTTATCTTATTGTTAAGCATTTCCTGAGGCCACATGCATGGAAAAGCAGTATATTTGAGGAAGTGACTAGTACTTCTGTAATCACTAAACCAGGAAATTGGATTCTTCCATATGTAATATCTGCTATTCTACAATTTCCCCAAAAGCAAAGGAATAGTGAAGCTGCTTGAAATATTCCTGCACATAAAGAATGTGTGAATGTAAGGGTATCATTGGATTCGGAAACAAGTTCTTCTCAGATCAGATTTCCCCATCCTGTTTGGGGCAAACCTGAAACCTTATTGTGGGTTCCAGGTCTGCTGAAATAAGAGCTTGTGAGATACAACTGTCATAATGGAGGTAGGACTCCGGTCTGGGACTCCTGCATATGCTAAGCAGCAGGGAGGATATCGCCTTCTGCACACCAAATGTCCCTGTCCCGTCATTTTTGCCCCTATTCATTTTATTTTTCTTCCACCTTTCTTCAGCTGTCTTGCAAAGTATTTGAAAAATTTAAATAAATATAAAGGGAAATACAATATCTAAAGAGAAATGAAATATTTTATCATACTAAAACAATCACTGATTTTTATAATTAAAAACAAACAAACAAATTAAAAGTGTATCAGACAAAGTTAAATTGTATGCCACCTTCCATTAAAACCCCTCCCTCAGTAGCCATTCAGTTCCCTAAATTCTGCATGTACTGAAAAATCTTTAGTTTGCTGACAAATGGACAAGAAAGGCAGCCTTAGCCATTTCCCAAAACTAGAAGGAACCACAGAGAGCCCTTTCTATAGTGATGGGATGCAACAGGTTCGCACCAGTTCGCCAGAACCAGTAGTAACTTGTCCCAGTGTCCCGGAGAACCGGTAGCAGCTGGGGGGGGGGGGGACCCACCTTCGGGGCTTACCTTTTCACTGATTCCTCCAGTGTGCATGCATGCCTACAGTGCTTGGTGCGTATGCACGGCCTCCTTGCTGTCCTCCCAAGCGGGGAGGAAGACAAGCTGCTAGCCTGAAGCTCCCTATAGCCTGCTCCCCAGGGTAAGTGACTCACCTTTGGATGTGGTGTGTCTGTGTGTATTTTAATGTGTATTTAATACCTTTACCTATATTGACGTACTACCACAGTTCCTAAAAGGCCTGGCAGCTGAGAGGCCTGGCAGCCTGGCTTGGGGTTTTTAAGCAAAGTCTTGGAGTTACCTCATCACTAAGCTACACCTGTGCTATTCCAATTGCTGTTCCAATTGGAGAACCATTAAGGAGGTACAGCTGTTTTACATTTACATTAAGGCATATTATCCTAGAGAACTGGTACGATGACCATATCCATCTTGCAACATGGTGCTGCCCAGGCACTTATACTAACAGGTAAGTGATGGGTGGGTGGGTGTTTGGGTGGGTGGGTGTATTTTTATTTAATTTTTATTTATTTTATTTTATTTTATTAATTTATTTATGGGTTTGTGTTGTGGTTGTTGGTTTGGTTGGGTGGGTTGAGGTGTGTGTGTGTGTATTTATTTTATTTTATTTTATTTTTTATTTTTTGGCCCCACCCACAGTGTCATGACATCATGATGTCAGCTCAGCCCATGATGTCATGACATTGGCCACACCCACGACATCCGTGACACCACAGTATGGTAGTAAAATTTTTGTCATCCCATCACTGCCTTTCTAGCGCTCACCAGGTATACCTGTGATGGAACCAAGTTCCCTCAACAATAATAACAAACAGGAACGCTCATACTCAGCAATCTGGTCCTTCAGATAGGCTGGACCCACTTAAAGGTGTAGAGGCTAAAACCAGAACATTGAGCCCAGAAATGGATTGTAAACAGTCATTTTAGTATTTTCCATAAACAGCTCAAGTCTGCAGTTTGGCTACAACATATTGTAACCACTCAGAAAGGCAGATCCACATGTACAGAACATCATGGTTACCCAAATGGAATGCAACTAATGGATGCACACACAGGTTAGCATCTACAGTAATGGACCATACTAACATGGAACCTACAAAACTCTGGACTGCCTCTCACAGGATTTTTCACCTATATTTTAAAAGGCTGGTCCTTCTGAACTTCCTGATAGTCCTCAGAGTAGCTAGGTGGAGGAGCACCAGCAGCACTGTATTGTTACAAACTTTCCTACTAGTAATCCAAAGTATTTCAGGATAGTTTGTTCTTTAATGGCCAATTATGACTCATTAGGTTTACATAAGGCTTCTGCCCCCATGAAAACTAGTTCAGTGATATGGATCTTACTTCTTTTTACATATTCCTTGAAGCCATGGCTATGGAGATTGTTTTGATGAATGCCTACACTTCTTATTTTACCACAACACCAGTGGTGTGGAGTGTTTCTCTGATGTCTTCTTCCCGCAACACTCTCCAGGGTCTGCAGCACTTCATGAGACAGTGATATAACAAGAACCCAGTTCTTGCCCCTACTTCTCCTGCACAGCTTGGGCAATTGCTTAAAAGCTAAAAGCAGTCCAGTCATCACTCTATAAGCTGCTTCAATCCCTCTGCCAATTAGCTAGCTTTGTTTTTTGATGTTCATCAGGAATAATTTCTGACATTAAATTATTATTTTTATTATCAGGATTCAACACCAGCTCAGTTTGCATATTATTTTAACCCAATGCTGTAAATGGATTGCGCAGATGAAACACGAATGTGTTTCCATCTAATGATGTGCTAAATGCAGCATCTGATTTGTCCCTGAACTCCAGAAACATCTTCACCTATGGCTGGAGAACACCTGCACCACATTTTAAAAGAGATTTTAAACTGATGCAATCAAAATGCTTACAGAAAGGGAGAGCTTATCATGCACTCCGCAGAACGCAGCATGAGCATGACTCTCTTCAGTTGTGTAGATTTGTTTTCAAACTTATTCCAAGTTCCTGGAGGCACCTCTTGCCATAGCGCTACATCTCATTTCCTCCAACAACTGCCTGAGGCACAGTTGTTCTGATGCAAAGAGTGTGATCTGCTTGAGATGTTTTGATTTAGAAACACTGCTTCACTGCAGGAGTCCTCTGTGCCCTCCCATCTGTTACAGGCAGAGATCTAAAGCTGAGAAGCAGTGGCTTGCTCCAGACCACCAAGGAGTTCCATCGTTGAACTATAAGTTGAACACATGTCCCCTAGATCCCCACAAAGCATTCACACATACAGTATGGTACTCTGCATCTTTTTTTCCTGGTCTGCATTTCCCCCCCTTGGTAATGTTGTGAACAAAAAACATATGCATGAATGTATAGTACATGCAGGCATGCATAAGTTATTACTTGAGAGTATCCAAGATGATATTTTTAGCACAAGTACGGTAGTGAGGGTATGGTAAAAAACAAAGCAGGAGATAGTTTTAATAATAATAATAATAATAATAATAATAATAATAATAATAATAATAATAATAATAATAATAATAATAATAATAATAATAATAATAATAATAATAATAATAATAATAATAATAATTATTTCATGTCAGAAATTATTCTGGGTTAAAAGGATTTTTGTGGGAGAAACTCCACTCAGGGAATGCCCAAATGAGTCTCCTTTCATGTCCCCAAGAGCTGGGACAGAGATGGGCACTCAATCTGTCATGCAATACCTGGGCTTTGAACTGCCAACTTGTCAGCCTTCCAGCGAACAAGGTGAGCTTCTCAACCACTGAGCCACCACAACCCTTTAGTTCACACTTAGACAGGAGCTCTTCCCAGACAGGCTTTTTCTGAGCAATCTATGTGATCATAGTTCTCTGGTTATGGGGCAACCTGAAGCACAACCACACCTAGTATTGTTATAAACCTTTCTCATTTGGCTTTTTGAAATCCCAACAGAATGGCAAAGATTGGGGTCAGACGGCTGAGTAGATCTGACATAGAATGGGAATTTGCTGAGCATCTGGGATTGGACTGTTTACACTCCTAATCCGCTGTTGAGCTATTGTTGTTGTTCAGTCGCACAGTCGATTCCGACCCTCTGCGACCCCATGGACCACTGTCCTCCAGGCACTCCTGTCCTCCACCATCCCCCTCAACTCGCTCAGCTCTGTGCCCATTATCTCCACAATACCATCTAGCCATCTCATCTTGGGCCGTCCCCTTCTTCTTTTGCCCTCTACCCTTCCAAGCATCAAGGCTTTCTCAAGTGAATCCTCTCTTCTCATTTGATGTCCAAAGTATTTTAGCTTCATCTTTATTATTTGACCTTCTAAGGAGCAGTCAGGCTTGATTTCTTCTAAGATTGACCCATTTGTTCTCCTCGCTGTCCAGGGTACTCTCAAAACTCTCCTCCAACACCACATCTCAAAGGCGTCTATTTTTCTGCGCTCCGCTTTCCTAATGGTCCAGCTCTCACAACCATACATTGCCACGGGGAATACCATTGCCCTGACTATGCGAATCTTTGTTTGCAATTTAATGTCTCTACTTTTCACTATGTTCCCCAGGTTTCTCATCGCTTGCCTCCCGAGAATCAGTCGCCTTTTTATTTCATGGCTGCAATCACCATCTGCAGTGAGCTTTGATCCTAGGAAAGTAAAATCTGTAACTGCCTCTACTTCTTCCCCATCTATTTTCCAGGGACTGATAGGGCCTGTTGCCATGATCTTGGTTTTCTTGATATTTAGTCTCAAGTCAGCTTTTTCACTTTCTTCTTTTAACCTAATCAGGAGCTTCTTTAGGTCCTCCTCACTTTCCGCCATTAGGGTGGTATCATCTGCATATCTCAAGTTGTTGATGTTTCTCCCAGCAATTTTGATCCCAAATTGTGATTCCTCCATTCCTGCATTGCGCATTATGTGTTCTGTGTATAAGTTGAATAAGCAGGGTGACAAAATGCAGCCTTGTCTTACTCCTTTTCCTATTCCAAACCACTCCGTCATTCCATTTTCTGTCCTAACTGTTGCCTCTTGATTCATGTACAGATTTCTCATGAGGCCTATAAGGTGTTCCGGAATTCCCATCTCTTTAATTACTTGCCACATTTTGTTGTGGTCGACACAGTCAAAAGCCTTAGTGTAATCAATGAAACAGAAGTAGACTTGTTTCTGATATTCCTTTGTTTTTTCCATGATCCATCTTATGTTGGCGATGTGGTCTCTAGTCCCCCTGCCTCTTCTGAAACCCGCCTGCACTTCTGGTAATTCTCTCTCCACATACTGTTGCAGTCTATCCTGTATTATCTTGAGCATCACCTTGCTAGCGTGAGGGATGAGCGCAATTGTTCGATAATTTGAACATTCTTTGGCATTACCCTTTTTGGGGAGTGGAACGTATACAGATCTTTTCCAATCCTGTGGCCATTGTTGTGTTTTCCAAATCTGCTGGCATATAGAGTGCAATAATTTGATTCCATCATCTTGTAGTGCTTTGAAAAGTTCAACTTGGATGCCATCAACTCCACTGGCTTTGTTGTTTGCAGTGTTTTTTAGGGTCTTTATGACTTCACTCTCCAG
Source organism: Furcifer pardalis (assembly GCA_030440675.1). Taxonomy (NCBI): domain Eukaryota; kingdom Metazoa; phylum Chordata; class Lepidosauria; order Squamata; family Chamaeleonidae; genus Furcifer; species Furcifer pardalis. Next base: position 61,508,486 of record CP126893.1, on the reverse strand, counting down.
AATGTCTGGCTCATGTTCAATGTTCTCATCATTGTGATTATCAGGGGTGTTGAGCTATAGATTCACTAAAAAACACCACCACCCAGATCTAGATTGTAGACTCTCTGTCACTGGACATGTACAGTATAAGGCACATAGAGTGAGATTCTGTATATTTTATAATGGTTTCTTTAGAAGGGGCATGCTTGGATGTAAGAAATGTTATTCATATTCAAAAATTTGCAGGATTTATTGACAATAAAATGCAATTAATTTGATTCTCAATTTTAATACAAGTAACATTGTATAAAATACAATATTATTTCCAAGTTTTAACTGAAACCACTCGTCAGTTGGGAAAGACAGGAGTGGATTTCTGCATTGGCACAAACTCAGCTGTCAGGCTGCAACAATGTAGTGGCCTAATATACAATTTAAACCCAAAACAGATTAAAACTTCTGGTTCCAAACCAACTACCAGTTGCTCCCTTTTCCCCTTGGAAAATAGAATAAAGCTGGTTGGGTGTGGGTGAGGAAATCCTTTTAGCAGTAGAAGTTCTTCCCACGAACAAATACATAATTTCTGCTGGCAACTGTAAATTATGCTTTGGTGTCCCAAATCAAATCCAGACAGAGATAAATTAATTTCATGTACCTTTATATGACAGTTTTAAGGGAAGAGGATTGTTGGGGGGAAACCTTGTTGAATATAGTTATATGGCTTATTGAACTCTGAAAGTTTTTGATTTTGCATTGTGTGTAGGAAGCAGTTAAAAGTTGTTACAAATATATCCAGTCAATGGAGAAGCCTCATGAACATTTTCTTTTTTAAAAAATGGGCTGAAATATGTTATCTTTCGGTTTAAAAAAACCCTCAATTTGGCTGATGGGGAAAATATAATTTCATGCTGAATCAAAGCCTATGCAAGCCATTTGGTTTTGGGAATTAAATTCTCCTGAAGCATAGAATAGTAGTTTCACACAGACCAGCTACCTTTGACAGAGTACGGTAATTTAGGATATGTTCCATTTACTTGTTAGCAGGCAGAATGCCATGGAAAGACTGTGGTTTAAAATGCATTTCAAAAATCCCTGCTTGGTATGTTTATTCTCCTTTATTAATGGCATTTTTGCCAGAATTCTGCTTCCCCATTTTAGTTTATGGCCTCCCCACTCTTTATTATTACAATTTCTGAACAGGAAAAAAAAAATCTTTTCTGGTGTTAACAGATCCTGGAAATGCATTAGGAGGAGATGGCATAACCTCAGTTTCCACTCACTCATGTCAAATTGCATATGAAAACCAGGTGCTCAAAGGAAAAAAAATAGCTAAATAAATAAATCTGAGGAGAAGAGGGATATTTGAAAACCACATAAAGGGAAACACATTTTGAAATGGAAGGGAGAGAGAAATAGGCATTAGGCTTCAAGTCATCCTTAATTCAGAGTTTATAGAATCACCTGCGTGGCTTAATAACACTTCCCTGGTGCTAGCAGGTTAGCAAGGATAATGTTAAAGCTGAAGGAAGTCAGGCTTATATATGCATCATATCAAGTAGTTTTCATAGCTGAGCAATTCAGAATTACTGAAGGGTAAACATATTTTTTCCTAAATGAATGTATACACGTAGCTTTTTTCTGTACCACACTTTCTAGGAATATAAATCCTTGCTCATCTTTTTTTGTAAAAGTCCCCCCTCCATAAAACTTTTCTCATTGCCTGTAAGATGGTGAGATTTTAAGGACAATAATTCTTAGGGTTGTCACTTTTGTAAGAAACTCCATCATTGCAACTGCTACTGCCTTGTTGCATTGACTTCCAAAAATTAAAGCACAAGATAGTTCATTTGCATCTTTTTATCAATCACCCAGAAGGCCGGGGACCACTCATCTAAAAAGTATACCATTGCCCATGTTTTGCATATGGACGTAGGTATGTGATCAGAATTCATTTCCTTTGGGAGGTACAGCTTCAATTATAGCTTTCTGCTCTTCCCCACTCTTTTGGGGATACCATACAAAGTATCTCTATCTGAAAAGGGGAAGTTGAGTTATGACGTCTCTAAAGCCAAAGTTCAGAAGAAAGTTGAATGACAGAACTTTCTCCTATGAGGACAAATCTGTGTTAAGGAATATAACAATTCTCTAGCTTCCAGTTGACATCATAATATAAGTCTGCCAGAGTTTTTTTCAGTGTGGGTACCCAGGGCAAGGTGTAGAACAATGAACAGGTACAATGAAAATAAATGAAGAATAAAGACTAACAAAAGGAATCACAAGATCTATCATCAGTAGATAAGAAAAACTAAGACAATCTTGCCACCTTCCAATGTTATAGTAAGTTCAAATATATTTTGCTGTTGTTCAGTTGCACAGTCAATTCTGACCCTTTGTGGCCCTATGGACCACTGCTCTCCAGGTACCTCTGTCCCCCACCATCCTCTTCAACCCACCCAGCTCTGTGCCCATTGCATCTACAATACCACCTAGCCATTTCATTTTTGGCTGCCCCCTTCTTCTTTTGCCCTCTACCTTTCACAGCATCAAGGCTTTCTCAAGTGAATCTTTTCTTCTCATTTGATGTCCAAAGTACTTTAGCTTCATCTTTACTATTTGACCTTCTAAGGAGCAGTCAGGGTTAATTTCTTATAAGATTGACCTGTTTGTTCTCCTCGCTGTCCAGGGGACTCTCAGAACTCTCTGTGTGCTCTTGCCATCTTTTCTTAATCTCTTCTGCATCAGCTAACTCCTTGCCCTCTTTGTCCCTTATCATGGTTATTTTTGCTTTAAATGTTCCCTGGATTTCCCCAATTTTTTTTTTGAAAAGATCTCTAGTCCTGCCTCTTGTATTCTTTTCCTCTGTTTCAAGTTCAAATATATAATTATAAGAAATTCTAGAAGGAACCCCTCCATCAAAAGGGTAAAGAAGAAAAATTGAAATGTTCTTTAATAAGAAAACAACATTTAGGGAAACGAAAGTCAAATTTTGGAACAGTAGAAGCTGCACTGAAGGTGGAAAATAACATTCTTTTCCATTTACTTGTTACAGAATGTGACAGGAAGGAGTGATATTTTAAGAATCTACAAGGGATAAACTACATATTTACAATTATGCCTTCAAAATAATATTTAGAAGGCTCTGGGAAAGGTGCTGAATCCTAAAGAATGACAAATGAAAATCAGAAAAAGTATTTCCAGAACATATTTTTCTGATAAACATTCTAGATTTTTCTTTTGCTTACTCCTCTGGAAAGAAAAGTCTACAAAATACTAAAAAGTGTAGGGGGGAAATGGAGCTGTACTATTAGCCACTTCTAAGAAACTGTTGCAGATCTTTCCTTCCCCATGGCATGGATAAATCTGGTGAAATGGTAGACCAGGGATTCTCAACCTGTGGCCTTTGGGCCAGATGCAGCCCATGACACCATTTCATGTGGCCCTCCACTGCCTCCACCAAACAGGAAGAGGAAGAGCAAAATGGGTGTCCAGGTCCTGAAGCCATCTGAGGGAGCGTGGTCCGGCCCCCAGCTTAAAGAGGTGGAGAACTCATGTGGTAGACTCCTCCATTTCTCTATTCACAAAGAGGGTCGGGGATTAAGAGGGCATTTTGCACATCTCTAGGTTAATCTCTAAGGGCCTGTGGTGACTTAGTGGTTAAGACACTGAACTTGATGACTGAAAGGTTGGCTGGTCAAAAGTTCGAGACCCAGAGTGCTGTATGATGGACTGAGCTTTCAGCTCTGTCCCAGCTCCTGCCAACCTAACAGTTCAAAAGCAAGAAATTGCAAGTAGATAAATAGGGACCACTTCAGTGAGAAGATAAATAGCATTCCATGCACTCCAATGTTTAGGTATGCTTGCCACATGTCCAAAGAAACATCTGCAGACACAGACAGTGTTGGCTCTTTGGCTATAAACAGAGATGAACACTGAACCCTAGAGTTGGATATGACTGGCTTTCAAGCAAGGGTGACAGTTACCTTTATCTAGGCTAATCTCTAATAAGTGTCTGGGAACTTTAGAATTTCTACCTGAATTAAAAATATAAGAGGCTGGCTACATGGGCACTTAGCCCACTGCACTTAGCCCACGCTTAAAGATCAAGATCAGATGATGTCTTTGATGGAGCAAACTAGCTCACCTCAAGAATCATCCTACTTATTTCGGGGCCCCATCAGGGGCATCCATTTTTGTGTGTGCAGGTGGAATACCTCTTTTTCCAGAGCATCTGATCACTGGGAACTAACAAAAGCCTTCCTTTTTTTGATCTGGCAATATTGTGAAGTGGCTAATTAAATGCTTCTTCTGCTTCTCAGTGAAGGGGCAGAAGAAGTGAAAAATTAGCTTTCATTAGAGCAAAGAAAATACACTGCATCAATTACATTTTTTTTTAAAAAAAACAAACCACTTTTTTGTTCCTTTGTCTGAAAGAGCCAGTTCAGAAATTGCAGACATCCAAATCCACTGCCATAGTAATTTCTCATCTGGGTCTCTAAGATAAAGGAAAGAAATGAATTGGTGTATTAGATATGTGTATTAGGGCTGTGGCAGGCTCTCAACTGGACCTTTAAGAAAAGTATATTAGGTATTTAAACACATTTCTATTAAGGAACAATTGCAACACACATATCTAATACATATTCACTTGTAAGAGGCAGACCAAATTGAGTTGCTTAAGGCCAGTGGTGGGATGTCAAAATTTTTACTACCCCACTGTGACGTCATCACAGTGTGGGTGGAACCAACATCATGACATCATGATGTTGTGGGAGGGACCAAACCAAAAATAAAAATAAAATAAAAATAAAATAAAAATAAGCACACACACACACACACATACGCACACACCCCTCAACCCACCCACCCACAACACAAACCCATAAATAAATTAAATAAATAAATAAAATAAAAAATACATTAAAATACACCCACCCACCTAAACACCCACACACACATACGCACACACCCCTCAACCCACCCACCCACAACACAAACCCATAAATAAATTAAATAAATAAATAAAATAAAAAATACATTAAAATACACCCACCCACCTAAACACACACACACACACACACACACACACCCCGAAACACACATTAACCAGAGCTTTTAAACCAGAGCTTAAAGCTTATTCTGGCTAATCTTTCTCACACTAGGTCAGATGGAAGGAACTATAGAATGAACTCACCACAAGATGGCTTCATTTTGGCAATTTCAACTTTTCAACAGTTAAAGAAGTTAGGTGCTAAGTCTTTGCCTAACCAGTTCTCTAAGATAATATGCCTTAATGTAAATGTAAAACAGCTGTACCTCCTTAAGGGTTCTCCAATTGGAACAGCAATTGGAACAGCACAGGTGTAGCTTAGCGATGAGGTAACTCCAAGACTTTGCTTAAAAACCCCAAGCCAGGCTGCCAGGCCTTTTTAGGAACTGTGGTAGTACATCAACATTGGTAAAGGTATTAAATACACATTAAAATACACACAGACACACCACATCCAAAGGTGAGTCACTTACCCTGGGGAGCAGGCTATAAGGAGCTTCAGGCTAGCAGCTTCTCTTACTCCTCCCCACTTGGGAGGACAGCAAGGAGGTCATGTATACGCACCAAGCACTGTAGGCGTGTGTGCACACCAAGTGGCAGTGAAAAGGTGCATGTGCCAGTGAAAAGGTAAGCCCCGAAGGTGGTTCCCCCCAAAAGCTGCTACCGGTTCTCTGGGACACTGGGAAAAGTTACTACCGGTTCTGGCGAACTGGTGCGGACTGGTGTGAACCTGTTACATCCCATCACTGCTTAAGGCCTATATGTCATGTGGGTTCCAGGATTGCCCCAAATGGTATGCTGGTGCTCCTAGACCTAGAGACCTTAATTACCCTGATCCTGTCTGCTTTAAATCAGCTGTGTAGACAAGCCTAAATCCTATAGCATCCCTCTGGAATTTGATAATGAGGGAACACCTTATAAACAACAAGGCAGACCACATTGTATCTTATCTCAGGAGTAGACATACAGTAATTCATATGTATAACAGGTTTGAATGGCATTATGAATATAGTAAAACCTCGCATAAAGAGTGCCTCGCTTAGAGACTAACTCACTGAAAGAGCAGAATTTTTTCTGAATGGTCGCCTCACTTAACAACTAAAACCAACCAAAAACTCGCTTAACAACTCAATCGGGGTTCTCAATCCCCCCTGCCAGAAGTCACATTTGGTCACTTACAATGGTGTATCACTTAAAGAGCAAACTCGTTTAAAGAGCAATCCCATGGAATGCATTATGCTCTTTAAGCGAAGTTACCACTGTATATGCATGAGAAATTGACATAGGCCAGTGATGGTGAACCAATGTCAGCGTACCAGAGGTGGCACTCGGAGCTCTCTCTGTGGGCACCCATGTAGTCACCCCAGCACAGACTTTGCCCCTCCCCTCTGTGCAGCAGCCCAATGGGAGTGCTTCCTCCCTCCCCCCAGCAAAGAGTTCACCCACCCCTCTGCGCATCAGCCTAATAGCAGTGCTTTCTCCCTTCCCCCAGCACAGAGTTCACCCCGCCCCTCTGCCCAGCAGTTCAATGGGAGCGTTTCCTTCCTCCCTTGTTGCTATGTTGGCCCTTTGTGATAAATAAGTGGGTTTGGGGTTGCAATTTGGGCACTCGATCTCTATAAAGTTTGCCATCACTGACATAGGGGCTATGTGTCAATTTCTTCAGATTGTCCTTTGCTATTCTGTGTTTAAAAACAAAAAGAAAATTCTAAACAATTTGGTTCATTTGCTTTCATTTAAAATAAATAATAATATGGTTCTTGAAGCAGCAGTGAACCTTACTGGCTGTTAGCCATCTCACATTTACTTCACTTAGGTTTTTTAAAAACTGCTTATTCTACACACAGCCAGTGTGAGAGAGCAAATGTATTTTTGTGTTGTTAGAGTCAAAGAGATAATATCTTCTCGGAAGCACAGTGAGAACAATAAAAGACTAAGATGCAGTTCATTAGAAACCTACCAGGCACTAATCAAGGTTTAGGCCTTTATGTGCAATCAGCTATGGTTTACTTCAAGACTGACTTCCTCTTGTTGTTCTCATTCAACTTTTCAAATATTTCTTCCATATACATGTAGACATTCTGAGAAAAGAAGTTTCTATTCAAGAATTTACCATATTCACACTCTCAATCATTTTAAATGCTCCAACATGGCACCATCTCCTTCTCATTCCATAACACATCTACATCCCTGTCTGTCTATGTGAGCATGTGGATCTAAATCTGTGGTTCCCAATGTGGGGCACATGCCCCACAGGTGGGTAATTCAATAATGAGTTATTAACAGTGAGTGGCCTTTTGGGCTTCTTCCACATGAATAGGATTTCACTTTTTGAATAATAATTATATATCACCGGGGGGGGGGGGATCAGGATTTTAGAGATGCTTAGGTTGTGCATGGCCAAAAATAGTTTGGAAACCACTGATCTAAATACTCCAAAGCCATCGCTGTTTGGGTTCCTTTCCTCCTTCCTACAATATCTGGTACTTGGAGTTTTTTGAGATACTCAGAATTCTCTGCGAGTTAATAAAAAAGAACAGCAAAAAATTTAAAATGTTATGACACCTTAATTAGCCACCCTAACAGAATAATAAGATTGTATCTTTTTTCAACTGAAAAAAATCCCTTGTTATTCAAACCTGCTGCAAAGCCTGACCTCCTATTGTAAATGTTGCAAAACAAACTCCTCATGCATGCTGATGCATCACATTCAAAGAGTGGATGTAACAAATATTGTGACATTACACATTGTTAGCACCTATTGACAATGATTTGAGTGACCCAGGCAAAACTGCAGCATGTAACAACCTGTTAGTTGTGGTGCATCAAATCTGATAATGTCCCAGAAACCCTTGACTGATACTCAAACCCCTGAGATGCGTGTCCAACATATGCATGTATTTAATCTCTGCTCTCGCTCTCTCTGGATTCTAGTTTTTTAATTCCTCTGCTCTAGAACAGCAACCCTCAAGTTCATGGCCAAGTGTCCAGGCAGATTAAAGTGGTTTGAAATTGGTTTGTGTGTATCGCCATTCTTGATGTATGATGATACCTCATTCTTGATGTATGTCCATTAGCTCTTTTGCACAGAGATTGTCCTGTTTGTCCTTTGTAGAGTGGAGAGGGGCATTTTTGGGGTGTGCAAAAGATGACATAAATCACATTAGCAGAGGAACAAGTAAAGTTGCCCTTAATGTTGTGTGTGACATTGTTGGGTCCAGTAATGCTCTTACCAGAGTAAAAATGGGGGCATAGTTGGCATCTGGGTTTGTAGCAGGGTTTAGTCTGCATCTCTGCTTCACTGTTGTATAGTCTGTTGAGTGTCGACATTTGCTTGAGATTGGGAGGTTGTCTATAGGCAAGTAGGGGTCTGCCACCAAGAGCTTGGAAAAGTGGAGTTATTTTGTCCAGGTTGGGTTGGAGATCTTTTATTATTCATGTTAGTGTAGTGGCTATTTCAGCTCAAAGAAATGAAACAGACCAGACAATCAGTGAAAACAACAAGGCTTTTTATTTATTACTGACATGACATGATTACAATGTCAGCAGGACTGAGATGGAATGGTTTCCAAAAATCTGAGTAAAAGAACAGTTTTACTAATGCTTTTTGTACCTTTCTGTTGGAACACTGACAAGGCAGCTCATTGTTAGCAAGTGTGATTTACAGAAGCAAAATGTAGCAGTTAGTCAATAAAGGTAGCTTCTACATCACAGGTAATGCAATAAAGTTTTTCCTTGGTATATGTATATCATAATTATCAAAACTGAACTTTTCCCCAAGTTCATGACCAAGTTTATAACCCAATTAGCTCACCTATGGCTCACGTTCTAATCAACATGTGACTATTCCAAATGGTTTACTAAAGTATAGCTAGTGGGTATACTTAAAAATATACATATTTAAGACACGCCAACACATGAGATAATATAAAGAATAATCATGTAGAGAGGATGTAGATTAACATTGGAATGGTATTTTGTACTGTATTGTGATTATATAGTATTGTCTATTCTGTACTGAGTATTGTTTATGGATTGTACATTGATTACACTGTGTTTATGTTTATTTTGTTGTACTGTATTTTATGACATTATGATATTGTATTGAACTGTTATATTCAGTGATGGGATGACAAATTTGTTACCACCACTCCATGACGTCACGACGTCATGAGCGTGGCCAATGTCATGACGTCATGACGTCATGGGAGGAGCTGATGTCATGATGTCATGAAGTTGTGGGCGGGGCCTTAAAATAAAAAATAAAGTAAAATAAAATAAATACACATACACACACCCTCAACCCAACCCACCCATCCACCACACAAACCCGTAAATAAAATAAATAAATAAATAAATAAAATTAAAATTAAATAAAAATACAACCCCAAACACAAACCCCTCACTTACCCCTGGAGGGCTCGGCAGGGGCGGACGGCCAGGGCAGGCCAGGCCTCAACTTGCCTGTGGGGGCTCCCCGGGGGAGGTGCCCTCCTCTGAGGGCTGGTGCCGCCTGCCCACGCCACCGCCAAAGTCATTGCCGCTGCCATCTCCACCACCCCTATTATCGCCATCGCTGCCGCCATCGCCGCTGTCGCCGTCATTGCCGTCGCCACCATTGCTGCTGCCGCCATCATCGCTGCCGCTATCGCCGCCACCACCATTGCTGCCACCATTGCAATCGCCGCCGGTGTTGCCACCACCGTCATCGCCGCTGCCGTCATCGCCGCCGCCACCACCACTATCGCTGCCGGTGTTGCCGAATTTTTTTAAAAAATTGGAGGTAAAATGGCTCCGATTTACTGCGCATGCACAGAAACTCAATCTGCCGCATTGTGCATGCGTCAGATTGAGTTTCTGCGCATGCACAGTAAAATTGGAGCCAAAATTGCTCCAATTTTATTGCGCATGTGCAGAAACTCAATCTGATGCATGCGCAATGCGGCAGATTGAGTTTCTGCCATTAAAAAAAATTTTCTTTCGGTGAGGTGTCCGGACCCGGACACCTCAAAAGTTGACTACCCTCCCGGAGAACCCTCCGGGATTGTTCCTACCGGTTCCAGGGAACCGTTTGGAACCGGGGACATCCCATCACTGGTTATATTGTATTCGATTGTATATTGTGAGCCACCCTGAGTTGGTTTCACCAAGTAGGGCAGCATATAAATCAAATCAAATCAAATCAAAATCAAATCAAATCAAATCAAATTATGAAACATAGAAAACCAGCTGCTCTTAATTGGCTAGACATGTAGATTGCTTATATACTCTTCCTAGCTACTGGGCACTTAACAACTTTATAATCTTCCTGTCAGAGCCAGTGACATCCCATAACAACCTTTACAACTTTTTAATTTTTATGAACTCTTGCCCTCCTCATTAGAGGTCTCAGTTTAGGACTGAAAGTGACAACAAAGGGTGTTTGGTTGTTTTCCCTTCTGGGCCTGTCTTGCACTTCAAACATTTCAGAATTCTCGGCTATAATTCAGGAAACGGGGGCTCTAGATTCTGCAGCAGAGAATTCTAAGCATCTCAGCAAATGACAAATCCCAGGATTCCACAGAACTGAGGCACAGCATTTATAATGACAGCCCACTGCTCTAACTGTGCTGTGCAAATGAACTCCAAGACACCTGACTGATGAGTGAGGTCCAGACAAGAAAATCCATTGAAGAAATGCCCTGATTATGCCTGAGTATGTTGCAAATTTATTGTGCCCTGAGAATATTTGTTATAAAAAATACTTAAATATGTACAAGAACAACAAAAGCAAGCAATTTCTAGCATTCATCCCAAGAAGGCAAAGCTGAAGCTAGTGAAAACGAATACTTAAACAGCCTTTCCCAACCTAGTGCCCTCCAGATGTGTTAGACCACAACTGCCCTTCTGAGCTAGGCCATTTAAATACCATGCTGTCTGGAGATTATGGGAACTGAGTTCTCACATGTGTGGAAGGCAGGAAACTGGGGAAAGCTCTATTTATGAATGTAATACAAACATGTTTCATACAGTAGAGTTGCTACTCCTTACCCTAGCGTAGACATTAGCCTTTGCCCTTGATATTCCCTTGCTTGAAATGAGAGAAAAGGTAGCCACCTTTTTCTCTTATTTCCTCAGGTGAGATAAGAGGGCAAATGACAAGACTATCAAGAGAAACGTACAGGAGGTTTAAAAGACAATTTCAAGCGTCAACAAAGAAGTAGCTGGCAAGTGTGTCAGTCCAGTCTACCTTGAGCTTCAGGTTTCTTAGGGAAAGGGTTAATGCAGCCAGCAGCTGGGTTTTAGAGCAACAAGTGATGTTTAGCTCTAGTTATTTCTAACTCCCATATAATTATGGCTGATTAGTCTCATTACGTATGGTCTTGCCTTCTATCTTTAATTACTAGATACCCAAGACAAGGAAGAGGCCTTAGCCATTCCTCAATGTGAGCTTCTGTGTGTGCCATCTGCCTGCCCTCTGGGTCTTGGACCAGATGGTTCATAGGCTTGTTAAAGCTCTTGGTGAGTAGCTCTCTGGAAAGGAGATGGTGTTTGGTTGGCTTTGATAAGGAGTGAGTATCATATCCTATATCCCTCCCAGTTCACTGGAAGTTTGAGGCAGCTTGCTTAGTTACAATTTACTTGCTATCTATATTTTATTGGAAGACTACCAATGACACCACTATGCTAACAGTCAGATACTATGTGCTAAAGAAGTCAGTGATTGACATCATTAGAATCAAGCACTGAAGGGCTGGAATGTATTCATATACCACCCTTGCTTATATTTTTTTTACTAAACAGAGTCAAGATCCACAGGGCCAAATATTCACACCAGATTGAACCATGTCTGCCTAAACACAGGAAACACATAACTAGTAATGAAATGTTGTAAAGGCCTGGTAGGACACATCTAAGGAGATCAAGCAATCAATCAAACCAAGCCAAGCATTATTGGATGATCAAAATGACTAAGCTAAAATATTTGATTTCTGAATCCTTGCTTTCCCCTAAGAGTTTTTCCTTCAGGGAGAACGGACTTCTATTTGCAATATGGCAAATCCTCTGAAGCAGCAGAAGGTTATTGAGTCACAAGTCTCCTAAGCTTTCCTCAATAATATCCTAATCATGTTTTAAATGAAATTTATTGTTGTTGTAGTTGGCTCAAAATAAAGAGTAGCTAAACTAAAACAGATTTGGAATAAAGCAAGAAGTTCTCTTGGGTTATAAGTGGGAAATAGTTAATCATAATAATGTCCAGAAGTATCCAAGGGTGCCATGAATTGGGAAAATTATCAACAACCCTATGTAGGCTTTGGCATGCCTTTAACAACATCAGACCATTGGAAACTTCTTCCATTTTCTCTAAATCAAGATTACTCAAACTTTCTGTCACTTTCCTTTTTAGCCCATTCTCAGTTTCACTCCAGAGGCACTAATTCAGAAAAGTCTGGCGGTCCTCTCCCCACTTGGCAAAAGGATTTCTGTAGACCCGAGTGCTGCATGACAGTGTGAATGCCCATCATCTGACCCAGCTCCTGCCAACTGAGCAGTTCAAAAACAAGAAATGGCAAGTAGATAAATAGGTACTGTTTCAGAGGTAAAGGTAACAGCGTTCTGTGTGCTATAGCATCTAGTCATGCCTATGCTGGCTCTTTGGCTGTAGATGAAGATGAACCCCACCCCCTTGAATCAGACATGACTGGCTTTTGAGCAAGTGAGACCTTGACCTTTATTAACCTTATAAAAGCAGTTTAAAAAAACAAGAAATCATGAAAACCAAGTGACCAGTCAAAACATAAACAGAATTGCTGAAAGACAGTTATTGCAAACAAACATGATATCATCTTGACTTCATTCTTTATGTTTCCCAGGAAATGAATACTTTGATTATAATAATGATAATAAACAATCCTAACTATGTTATTTTCTTCTAGGTGAACAGATAGTAAAAGGAGTACAGGCACAGCTATGCAACCCAGGAACTCTCTGGCATTAGCAACCAGCTCTTCAAAGATGCTCTGAGCCAATGGTGCACTTAAGCATTGCTCTTTGACACTCACGTGTTAAAAGAAGCTGCCTAGACTGTATCAACCCTTTCAAAAGAAAGTTAATAAAAGCATTTCTGTAAAAGAACTTGAAAGTGACCACATTCAGCTTTATATGAAGATGGTTTTGGCTTCCACAAGATTCTCCCTCCCTCTCCTCAGCCAGCACTCCTTCACATATCTTTCAGATCTATTCCAAGAGCATTGCTACCCTATGGTTCCAGATCTAAAGGCTACATAGAAGGCAGAGGCCGGGGGAGGGCGCATTCTACTTTGATTTATTGGTGGACAGACAATGTTTGATATAACCTGAGTCTGCTCAAATGAAGGGCACATGGATCAGACCCGCTTTGGGATTTTTTGAAGACAATCTGAGTCAGTCTTTGTGTGGGTCCATAACTGTGTGTTTCTGGTTCCTCATGAAGACCCCATTTGCAAATAGCAAGGCCAGGTCATAGACAACTAAGCAGTGATCCTAGGGTAGACTTCACAAACTGAATGGTGCAGACAAGACAGTCAGCAAGGTATCTGTTCAGTGCAGCTGTAGAGCTTAGTGCTTTCCAGAGGAAAACCCTCAGCCACTTCCTAAGGTAGTCAAGAACAAGGGGTGGGTGTGAGAGAATGACTTTGTCTAAAAGAAAAATGGACATGCTTTCTTTGATTCCTTCTTGAAAGGCCAATACAGGGAGCCTCCTCCTCTCTACGTGCTACCATCTGTTCTCTCTGTCCCTGCCCTTCCTGATCCTTAGATTGGAAGTGAGTAGTAGGGCAGCGAATAAGATTTCAATAATCTAATTAATGATCCTCCATCAGGAAAGGCAAGAAAAGCTTATTCCTAAAGGGAAGTGCATACTCTCCTGTAGCTTTCTGAGTTTTCCCTTTCTTTGTCCTCATTTCAAATAATAACATTTGAATGTTAGGTTTAATAAGAGAGTGATGCATAGGAGGTATTGATGTGCCCTGTTAGTGTCTCTGGACTTTGGGCTCCACTTTGGGGTGTCCTTGGAACTCCATACATACCCTTGGTTCTCTTCATTTTCACATACTTGTCTGAATACAGCACATGTGCCTAACTTTAATAAGCTAGGCTGTAGTCCCAAATGCAGAAGGATGGCATATGTACATTTTCTTTACAGCTGAAGAATTCAGCTATATACACACTGTAAAGCCTCAACCAAGTCTGGAACTGATTGTTTATTTTGTGCAAAGAAAAGTGAAGACTACATTCCTACCTCATCCCCCCCCACACACACACATCCTTAACTGCAGCTGATCAGGATAAACTGACCAAGGAGGATTCTGCCCTAGGAAATATACACCATACAAATATTTACTGGACTGGGGCATACAGAGTTAGGATTTCATGCAAGTTCTGATTCCTTTTGGCCATTTTGTGTTGTTGTTGTTGTTGAGTCACACAGTCGATTCCATCCCTTCATGACCCCATGGATCAGCACACACCAGGCACCCCTATCCTCTACCATCCTCCTCGACCCACTCAACTTTGTGCCCATTGTGTTGACAATGCCATCTAGCCATCTCATTCTCTGCCGCCCCCTTATTCTTTTGCCCTCCATCTTTCCCAGCATCAAGGCCTTCTCAAGTGAATCCTCTCTTCTCATTTGATGTCCAAAGTACTTCATCTTCATCTTTACTATTTGATCTTCTAATGAGCAGTCAGGGTTGATTTCTTCTAGGATCGACCTATTTGTTCTCCTCCCAGGGGACTCTTAAAAGTCTCCTCCAGCACCACATCTCAAAGGCATCTATTCTTCTGTGCTCAGCTTTCCTTATAGTCCAGCTCTCACAACCATACATTACTACTGGAAATACCATTGCTTTGACTATGCAGACTTTTGTTTGCAAGGTGAATCCATTTAGGTAGCCTAAATCAAAAGGATTTGGTTTTCTTATCTTCCAGGTATTCTGTTAGGTTGTAAAAGCTGGCTTGAGTTCATATACTGTATAATACTTTCTAAAAAATGACACTTGTACCTGTGTCTGTTGTGTATGAATCTCTGAGACTTGAATGTAATGTAATTATTTTAGCTGTCCATTTAATACATGTTTACCTCTTGGCAGTGTACATATGGTATACAATAGAACTAAATGAGCCATAAACCCATCAAAGCAATGCTGTTCTTTATAAATGAATAAACAAAAACGAAGCAAAAGTAACCTTGACATGATTGGAATGCCAGCACATAAAGAAAAACTCTTAGCAAAAGCATGCTAATAATAATAATAACAGATGAAACACCAGTAAATTTAATTAAAATCTCTGGACAAATAAAAGCATTTTAACTAGATGCGTGAACCTCAACAGTGCATGCAAGGTGAACAAATCAAGGAGGCTGGGCATATAGGAAGCAAGATGGAAAGCCACCACTGCAAAATCAGGTTTCTAGCAAACACACAGTAACATCACCAGGCTGCTGTATTTGATGGAGAATACCAAGGACATGTGTAGGTGAGTACAGAAAGAGGTCATCCTTGTGAGGCCAGGACCTCAAGTTCTATTTAGGTCAAGACTACCATACCTGCAATGCACCTGGAAACGCATGGGAAGTCTGTGAGACTGCAAACCACCTGTGGCCACCAGAGAACAAGCTGCTGGCTTTACAAACAATGTTTTTGAAAGGTTTTGAAAGACATCCTCTTACAGAGGATGGTTGAAGTTGTTACCTGGTAGGGATCACAATGTCAAATCTCCTTATATTCAGGACCAGGTTATAGCTGGCCATGCCAAGCCAAGACAGTGAGATGTGCTTGGTATTAACGCCAATATGTGTGATGGCTGAACTTGGATCTAATACCACTCCAAACTCAGTCTGTAAGCAGCGCGCAATATAGTGGCTGTTAGAAGCACACAAGACAAAGAAAGATTCTATCCATACTGTGCTCTTACATAGTGCTCAGACAATATGAAATAAATAAGGTAATTACAAATAAGACAAACTAATTACTATATTAGGAAAATTCATTCATAACAACATCTAGTGAGTCTCTTCCTCGTGTTTTGCATGGATACAAATAAAACTTTTGATAGAAATCATTCTTTCCTACTCTTTCTCATTACAGACCTGGTTTCCTGTTCCAGCTAAAGGGAGGCTTGTGTACACTGAACTGTTTGAAACAGCCTAAATCACTGGAGGATGTTGTTGTCATCAGGTAAACAGTGTGATCTCTGTAAAGGGCCCTATAATTTACAGCTCAGATCAGCTCCATGCCCTGGCTGAGCTTCAACAAATGATTCTGCTAGAACTATAATGCCAAAATTGTCCTTCGCTCCATCTGCTTGCAACATCCACTTCCAAGCACATAAAACCTATTAACATCCTCACAAATGAGCCTGTTTTATCAAGCTCCATATGAGTGACTTCAGAACAATTACCGAGGAATTGGTGAAGGAGGGGGAATTATTAGCATGCACTGCACTCATCATTAATAGCTCGTTATATACAAAACTGATGTATATAGCTATCATATACTACACTTCATCCACTGCATAAATGTTTTCTTTAGCCTGTTTTTAATGTTGTTAATTTATCTGTGGCTGTCATACCGGGGCTGTTAGCTTTGAACAAATGGGTGGTATTAATCACCAGAGAACTATTATGCACGACCACTGTGGTAGTAAATCAATGCTAGAGTGGCACTTGGCACTTAAGCAATATTTGTGGAGAAATTAAAATTTGCCTGGATGATGTTCATGTGGGTAGTATCCTGTAGAAGGAATGCTGAGCTTTTGAACAGAGAAATTTCATACAGAACATGCCCTGAAACGATTGGTTCTTTAACTATAATACAGTAATAAATTCATGTTAAAAATGATTCTGGGTTGAAAGGATTTTTGTGGCAGAAACTCCACTCAGGGAACACCCAAATGAGGCTCTTTTCATGTCCCCAAGAGCTGGGACAGAGACAGGCACTCAATCTATCATGCAGTACCCGGGTCTCAAACTGTCAGCTTTCCAGCTTTCCAGCTAACAAGGCGAGCTTCTTAGCCACTGACCCCCTGCAGCCCCAGTGTCTTACACTGTCTTTGGTGTTGTTTGATACTTTAGATCCAGTCTTTCTCTCTTTATGTGTGCATAAATAAACCTAATGTACACAATGGTGGGCCTTTTAAAAATTGGAACCTTAGGAGGGGTGGTTTGTGGACCATAGGCAGAGGAGTTAAACCCACCCACCCCCATTCTGGGGGATGCCGTCTTGCTCTGATCACAAGCTGCCTATGAACATCGGACATTTTCTCCTGCCTAAGGGCCAGAAAAAAGCAAGTCGTGGTGGATTCTCCACAAATATTCCTTAAGTGCCAAGTGCCACTTTGGTATTGATTTAGTTGCACACTGGCAATGCATAATGGTTCACTGGTGATTAATGCCAATTTGATTTGTTTTAAATTAGAATAACAGCAATTCGGTAAACTATATCCATTTCTTTACAACTGACAGATGTGTTGTGTCTTTCATAACAATGATAATACAATAAAGTATAACATGAAAAGCCTTAGTGAGATTGTATTAGAAATTTTAAAAATGGGGAAAGGAAATGACAATTGTTAAGGCACAAAGCTAATTCCCAAATATCTCCTGGTCTGGTCTGGTGGCACAGCGGTTAAACTGCTGTACTACAGCCCAAATGGTTGAAGTTGTGAGTTCGATCCTGACAGGGTCTCAAGGTTTACTCAGCCTTCCGGCCTTCTGAGGTCAGTAAAGTAAGTACCCAGCATATTGGGGGCAAAATGCTAATTGCCTTGTGAATTACCCAGAGAGTAAACTAATTGCTATGGGGCAGTATAGAAGTGTAATTGCTACTGATATTACTTTGGCTAAACAAAAAGACACACTTCTGGTGTCCTTTTGTCGGCCACCTTATTTAGGCAGCTGAGGCACGAAAAAAATGTTTCCACATGCCCACTACTGAAGGGCAATAAAAGTACAATAATAAGGCAACATTTTGCTATCCCTTCATGGTCCCTCATGATAAGCCATTACAACCTCACAGCCTAATAAAGGCCATTCCTGGCAACAAATGGATGTTTGGAAAAATGTGGAAGTACTGTATAACTAAACATTTTAAAAGTTTTTTAGAAGGTGAGAAGAAACAGAAAGAAATAGCTATCTGAAGGGAATCAAGCTGTGCTCTACAGAGTCCCATTTAGCTACATATGTATAAATGTACAAATATTTATATAGAATCCTTGATCTTACTGTACTAAAATGATTTCTCAAATGTGACAAAATGTTTTAAACCCTTACCACAAACACAACAAATTACAGCAGAAAAAAGACAGAAGATACTTGAAACAGGGAACTACAGTACAGTATCTGGATTCATAAACCAAGTTCAAACACCCAGACAAACAAATGTTTTTATGACTAGAGGGTAAAAATGAAGTTGTTACCAACTAGACCTCCACTTAGAGGGCATTCTGCCTTTGCAGTAAAGTGAAGGTTCTCTTCTTTATAATATCATAATATATTGCAGATACGTACTTGAAGAAGAGCTTGCCCAAAATAATCTAAAGCCTGGGGAGGCTATACAAACAAGTTTGGTCTTGGCAAGATGGTTCAATTGGAGCAGGTTGGAGCAAGCTAAATAGGGTTGCTTACAAAGGTACAGACCAGTAATGTCATTTGGAGCAATCCTTGCATTCACATGGTATACATACTTCAAGAGACCCTATTGGCTCACCTTCCTTAAGAAAAAAAAATCTTCCTCATTGCTCCTCCTCCTGGGAGGAAGTTTACAATTTTTAAACATTTCCTCTAAAAGGCATGATGCACAAGCACTGCTCTAATAGGCTTAAAGGGAACCTTTGCTTCCTCTGCCCCTCCACAGAGGAGCAGAGTAATTTCCCAATATCTTTAAGTGGTTAAGCTTAACAATATTGGGAAACTGAAAATAGATGAGAAATTTAAAGCAATGATCTCTGGTTTGATCTGATCTTAGTGACTACATGTGCTGGAACTGAAATGGAGCGATTACACCTACACCTAAGAAAGAGTAACCTGTGAAAGGAAGTCAGAAAAGTGTAGGTATGAACACTCTAGGGACTGGCTGGTTTTTGCTTTCATTTGCATCAACTAGCAAAAGGATCAAACAAGCTTATGCTCACAGCAGGACTTGTAACCATGTAGTCACCCCTTTACTCCATATATTTTGGTTATAGGCCACTGGTGCCTTTAGACTCAAACAACAGGAACTTGAACTAGGCTTGTAAGTGAAGAAGTATAACCCCATCTAGAACATGCTGAGCTGAGACACTATAAATCCCCACTGAAACAGCACCTGTCTTTTTACAAGTCTGATGCCACTCCTCAAGCCTCTTATTGAATGCAGTCAATGGCGCACTACTTGCAAGACCGCATTTGATTCAGCTGACATGAAGAAACTGAGCTGAGTGTCATCAACATATTGCTGACACTTCACTCCAGATCTCATCATGATGGCATTCAGTAGCTTTATAGCGATGTCAAAAAGCAGAGGGGATAAGATGGATCCCTCCAAGATCTCCCAGTTTAATTGTCTTGGGGTTGAGCAGAAATCACTCAGCTCATCTTTCTAAAACCAACTCTATAGGTAGGAATGCTTCCTACATCCAAACTCTCAAGCTGATCCATCAAATATCACAGCTGATGGTATAAAAAGTTGTTGAGAGGTAAGGGGCAATGAAGAGGGTCACACTCCCTCTGTTCCTCTTTCAAGAGAGTCATCCATCACCTCGTCCAGTATCACAACTCAGGCTTCCAGCTGCTCTGAAATAGGACTAGCTAATCCATAAACCAGTCTGTTCCACTGATGTCTATAGGCCTGTAACAGGGGTGCCCAAACTATGGCCATGGGCAAATCTGGCCCCTGACACCACTTCATCCAGCATGCACTGCCCTTGTCTCTCTCGGAAGCAGAAGTAAAATGCACCCATGCAGGCATGTTTTACATCTGCTTCTGGGAGCAACGAGGATGGTGTGGGCTGGATGAAGTGGCGTCAGGGGCCAGATCCAGCCCATGGGCTGTAGTTTGGTCACCCCTGGTTTAAGTAGAGAAAATGGCAGCCTAAAATCTTATATCATCCTGTTGCAAAACATATCTGCTACAAAACAGATTGCAAGGTGCATTTTACTTCTGTTTCGGATGGGAGGAACCATGTGAGCAGCCTGCTGAACCATGTGACCAGCCCACAGCCCAAAAAGTTTGGGCACTCCTGGCCTATACTGGTGAAAATCCAGTTTCTTTCTATTAGGGTAATAAGTATTCGCCTAACTAGTTGTATAGAATATTATACACCATTGTAATATTGTTGTATCGCTTTAAGAGGTTTGTGCTGTTATTACAGGTGTTACTGACTGACTGTATAATCCCAAGACCTGTGTATAAATCAAGGCACTTGCTCACACATCCTCAGCCTACGTGTTTACCAGAGCCTATGTGCTCACTGGTGCCTTTTTTGCTTGCTGGAATCCGTGCACAAGATACTGCTTGTGTGCAAAGGACTTCTACTGGTAACTACACTCTGGAAGAAGAAATTGAGGACTCACTGAGGATCGTCTTGCCTAAGGAAAGAGAAAGACTAACTGCCTTATATGCTGAAGGTTTTTGGAACTGTTTCTGCTTGTGTATGCTGACTCATTGCTTCGTCACCATACCAAAGGAATTTACAACTTGCATTGTAAACAGAACCAACTGCTCTGCCAAGGACTGCTGTTTTGCTGAGCCACGTAACTTGTAAGTTACAGACTGTGTTATTTGTGCCACAGTGAACTGAACTGTGTGCCACTAAAAGAGAATTTGAGTTACTGTTATATTTGTTGATGTAAATATTTGAAGCCTCCTGTTTTGCACCAGAAGTAAAGAAAATCTCTTGCACAAAACAAGCTTCGGTTACTGTGTTGATCAAAGTGCCCACACCTTCTGCTGCACACCCTCTGGCTGTTCTGCTGCACACCAACACTTTCCATGGGGGCAGCCTATGGAGGGATAGCCATACTACTCTATTCTTTTTATATTCTTTATGACTGATATATTTTAATGATTATATGAAGCTATAAACTCTTTGTTAGTCTTGAAGATATTTGCTGTAAAGTTTTTATAATAGAATTTATAATAAGTTTTATGTAAGGTTTTCAATGGTATGTCAGGTATTTTATGTAAGGTGAAGTGCAACTGCATTGTGAGCCGTCCGAGGTCACTTTGGTGAGTGGGTGGCCATACAAATTTAATAAACAAACAAACAAATAAATGCTTCCGGTAGCTAATCTGGGTTATGTGGCACCATGATATTTGAACAGGATTTTGCCCAGTGTGTTTATTTTTCTCTGTAAAAGTGGCTGGTATGTTGTTCCAGTAAAATTCAAATGGGACCATTTGTTGTCATGGTAGCATGATCCAGCTCTACTATATTGTCAGGAGGAGAAATATCCCAATGATACGTTGGCCAATAAAGAACAGGAGTTAGACTGCAGATAAGACTGAGAAATAGAAAGAGACAGAAAGCTCAAAGTTGGGTCTCTCTAACATGTTATCACCTAGCCAAACAGGGTAGAGGTTAGGAAGTTATTTCTAAAGAGTAATTATAGCAGGGGTTCCCAACCTAAGGCCGTTGGCTGGATTTGGCCCCCAACGCTATTTCATGTGGCCCCTACCCTCCAAGGACATTCAAGAAGCAAAATGGCCACCCTCTTTGAAGCTGTTGGGACAAAATAGCTGCCCCCATTGTGCAGGCAGGACAAAATGGCCATTTGGCCTTCAAAGCTGGCTGAGAGAGCATGACCACTGCCAATATAGTTACAATGTTTAAAAAGTAAACACTTTGCCTTCTGGTTTGTCTAAAGTAATGAAAACCATTACTTTTTTGAAATCTGAAAGGAATAGCATGAGGCACAGTATGAGACTATACTTCAATGAGGCATCATTCTTCATTTAGCTAGGGAAAACAGTCAAGATTTGCAGTCGTACCACGCAAGGAGACATGTCGTCCCTTACAGTCATCACTTAGTTATAACTTTCCCACTGGAAGAAGGAATGAACTAGACATTCGGACTTAGAACAGAGTCTGGGGCTTGGTCCAAAAGCACAGCAAGCAGAAGCCGCCTCTCTATTTATGACACAAACATCATGCCAACCAGCTTTTATGCCCTGCCATTCATAAGGCTAGAGAGGACGGTAGGTTGTGATTATTTTGGTAATAATGTAGGAGAAGATAATAGATGTGGATATTGAATAGTTGTTAAAAATGGAAATACAAAATAATTAGTAATAGAACATTAATAATGATATATAAACGATGAAAGTTGGGAAATTGAATTTTATTGTAATAGTTAAACAGATATGTAAGAATGTGATGTTCTACCTTTTTTTGGTTTCTTGTCTCTTCTTTGTTCTGTCTTTTTCTTTTTTACTTATGTTTATGTTTTAAACATTTCAATAAAAAAATAAAAAACAATATAAAAATGGGGGTGGAGGAAATAATGCAAGGGCATTTCCCCTTGGACATGAACATCATACCGTAACTACTTACATCATTGAAACACCAGTTCGTTCTCTCTCTCTCTCTCTCTCTCTCTCTCTCTCTCTCTCTCACACACACACACACACACACACACACACACACACACAGAGAGAGAGAGCCTTTTAAGAATGTATAACAACTAACCACTTGGGGGGGGGGTTGTTCAAATTATTCCAGCTTGAAAAAATAAGCTTCCAGCAGCAGAGGAGGAAAAAAAGCTGTTTGGGGAGAAAACGTACAGGACATTTTCAAATCAGCCTTTAACATCATGTGATCAGTAAAACAATACTTCAAGTTCACACATTTTTTAGCATGCTGTTCCCACAAATCAGCCCATTACTCTCTCAGCCCATGCTCCTCTTCACTATCTCCTAACTCCTTCTTTCCTTTTTGCTGTCCCCTGTGCTTTCTCTTGTTGTATCTTCTTTGGATTCATTACATGGAACTGATCTCTGCCTCTTTGCTCACTTATTTACCTCTACTACCTTCTTGTCAGGAATCCTCCACTCGACCATCTCAGACTGTATGCTTCTTGCACCTTGCTAATTTCTCTTGTGGTCTGTCCCAAAGACTCTCTGACCCCACGAGAAGGCATCAGGAACACCAGAGTCATAACTTAAAAAACAATTTCGTCTTCCAGAAAGCAGGTACATCCAGTGGTGGGATGTCAAAATTTTTACTACCCCACTGTGATGTCATAATGTTGTGGGCGGGGCCAAAGGAAAAAATAAATAAAAAATAAAACAAAAATAAGCACACACAGACACATCTCAACCCACCCACCCACAACACAAACCTGTTAATTAAATAAATAAATAAATAAATAAAATACATTAAAATACACCCACCCACCCAAACACCCACCCCAAACACAAACCCACCCAAACACCTACCCCAAACACAAACCCACCCACCCATCCACTCACCCCAAACACAAACCCGTCACTTACCGGTTAGTATAAGTGTCTGGGCAGCACCATGTTGCAAGATGGATATGGTCATTGTACCAGTTCTCTAGGATAATATGCCTTAATGTAAATGTAAAACAGCTGTACCTCCTTAAGGGTTCTCCAATTGGAACAGCAATTGGAACAGCACAGGTGTAGCTTATTGATGAGGTAACTCCAAGACTTTGCTTAAAAACCCCAAGCCAGGCCTTTTTAGGAACTGTGGTAGTATGTCAATATAGGTAAAGGCATTAAATACACATTAAAATACACACAGAAACACCACATCCAAAGGTGAGTCACTTACCCTGGGGAGCAAGCTATAAGGAGCTTACTACCAGTTCTGGTGAACTGGTGCGAACCTGTTACATCCCATCACTGGGTACATCCACTCTTCGTTAGCGTTCTTGTGCCTAATTGAACAATTGACCCTGTTGCAATGAAATTTCAGCGGACCTAAGGTTATGTCATAATTATAGCAATGATGTGACTCTTAACCTGCCCACTTCTTTTCTTTGATGGAGTCTGTACTCTGTAGATTAGGGCCTTTACTAAAAGCATACTTTATGGGTTCACTCCAGCAGCTTCTGGAAAAGAAGAATGGGGAGATCAAAATGCCAAAACATAGCTTGGAATGCTTGCAAACAAATTCTAAGTAGAGCAATTTGCATAAGCGTTTGCCCCAAATATGGTGCAGCTCTAATTATGATTTCACTTTGACTTATGTGAAATGCATCATTACACTTTTCTCACAGTTTAATGCTTGCTTCTAAGAAATTATCTAGTTCTGTTTGGCAGAGAAACCACAAAGATACCTGAAGGTAATATACAGGCACATATAAAACGCCTTCATCCCTTTCCTATTGCTGGAATGTAAAAGGAAGGAGGAAGAAGAATCTCTCTCTTCTCTGTTTTTTTCCCCTTTTAAGTTTAAACTAAAAGCATTGGACTAGCACATAAATGCTATGTAAAAGATGGGTGGCTGGTGTGGGGAGAAGCAGTTATGTCTTTTAAAAGAGACGGTTATAAGTCCTAACTTAAAAGCATTAGTATAAAAGTTTTTTTTTGCAAGTAATGTGTTCATAATTATTCATTTTTCTTGGCACTAGCTAAAGACTCAAGTAACAGCTTCTGTCTCTTCATATTTAGTGTATTATTGTTTGAAAAAGGCCAGGGGAAGACCAGAGTGGTGCAAAAGTGATACTCACTCTTTTTAAAATATATATGTACATTACCAAGAGCCAGACTAAAGGGGAACATAATCACCAGCAGCTGACAGCTAATGACATTTTTATAGACCTCCTGGCATAAGCCCAGTGTGAGAGAAGCTGACAGGTATTTGGCTCCACATTCTGGGCTTTTAGCTGAATGCTGTAACAGGCTAACTGGCTGAGAGGTCCCAGTAACACAGAAACATGGGGTGGGGTGGGAGGTTCGGGGGTAAGGTGGGGACTGGCTGGTTGGTCTCTTTCTCTCACACTCAAGATACATTTTTCATCAGCCTCCTTCTCTCATTTTCCTACTCTCCACTCAAGGAGAATTTACATAAAAAGGAAAGTGAGCCCAGCTGAAAGCCAGCTCCTTGAGGGAATCTAGTGTCTGACACTTATTTGTTTAAACTTCTCAAAGCTGGTTCACAACACAGAATATATATGGGCCAAGGTGATCAGGAAAGCCTAACCTTGCAAGAGTATTTTGCTCATCCGTCTCTGACTCAGCATAATCCTGTCTGAGATGAGCAAATCTTCAGTAAGGAGCTAAAATTAAAAGGTTATATTGAAGATGTTACATATTCCCAGTGTTGCTACAGTATATGGAGTCGAAGCCTGGATGTTGACTAAAGCAGGGATTTTCAACATGTAGCTTGCAGGCTTGATGAGGCTCACAGCACCATTTCATGTGGCCCCCTACCACCTCCACCACACCAGGAAGTGCCTTGTGGCGGAGGAAGGGCAAAATGCCTGTCCAGTCCCTGAAGCTGTCTGAGGGAGTGCGACCTGGCCCCCAGCTTAAAAAGGTTGAGAACTCCTGGACTAAAGCATCTGAAAAGAGAATCAAAGCTTTTGAAATGTCAATCTACAGATGGCTGCTAAGGGTATCATGGGTTGACCATGTGACTAATGTAGAAGTATTGCACCGGATGGATAAAGAACAAGAACTTTTTAAGACTATTAAGCAAAGAAAGCTCCAATACTTTGGCCAATACTTGGCCATGAGGAACAACTTAAAATATAGAATATTCCAACTTGCTCTGCAAGGAAAGATTCTTGGGAAGAGAGGCCCTGGATGTAGACAGACTTCACGGCTGAAGAACCTGAGAGACTGGTGTGGTATGTCCTCAGAAGAACTGTTCCAAGGAGTTAAGAACAGGAAGTCTATTGCCATGATGAAAGCCAATATCCAGAATGGATACAGCACCTGAAGAAGAAGAATATTGAAGAGTCTTTATGCCTATCTTATTTACTTACTTAATCACCTCCTCTTCAAACTTGCAGTGTAGAGGATTCCACTAAGGATCTCCTTTGGGATCTTTCCTTGGATAGCTCCCCTAACCCTGGGTAGCTAGTTCATGCTGTGACAGAACATTAGACCATGGCTGAATAAATATATGGTAGTTCTGACTTTCTCACATTTAGCATATAAATAGTTCTGTCCTTTCTTCTAAACTCTTCACGGTTTATTTCTATCTGCCTGGAGCAAACATAAGAGACAAGAAGCAGAAGTAAAGGGTGAAAGATATAGGGTTAGAATCCTAAATGCAAAGCAAATAGCTACCACAAACTATTTGGGGGGTGGGGGGTGGGACCCAGAAATGAACAACAGGGGAGGAAGAGGAGAAAGGCAAGAACCATCAGTCATGGCAGTTATCATAGTTTTTTTAAACATACCCCTGTGCTTCTGCATTAGGAAAAACACTTTCTGCTATTAACAGTTTTGGTGTTGCTTGTTACAGAAAACAAGACAGCATACACACAGCCTAACTCGCAGGTTTGGGCTTATATAAAACAATAGGCCATTGACTACTCTGCAGCACATTAAGCTGGAGCAAAATTGTACATCAGGGTGGGAAGATGTGGAGCTACAACTCACATCAACCAAGAATAGCTAATACTTAAGAATTGCAGTCAAATAAAACCTGAAAGGTTACATGGCTCCTTTTTATTTTTATACATAACCCAGAATATGTAAGTATAGTCATAAGAGTCCCATTATTGGAAAACTCTGCTTCCGTAGGCAGTAAAGGGGGTAGGAGATGGCTATCTCAACTCCTTTGAGTATGCTCTCATACACCAGACTACCTTCTCAAACTCAGGTGGCACGGGCCAATCTGGTGGATCTTCTTCCTGAGGCAAGACATCCAAAGAGTTTTGTAAATAAGACAAAGGGTAGTTTTTAAGATTAGCCAAACTTCCCAAGGGAGTCTCGCACACACCTGAATACTGCCTCTGAGTTAACCTAGCTGGTTTTTAAAAACAGGTAGATGTGCTCTAGCAATCACAAAGTCATCCAACCCCTAGGGAAACAGTGATGGAAAACCAAAAGACCTACAATTAAGATTGGTAGCATTCATTATTGAGTGGGCAACAACAAGGCCACTTAGCAATACACCTGTTGTACAGGTGTTGCTTCCCAAAAGAAAGGAGATTGGAACAGCTTTCTCTCTTTCTCCACTTTCCCTTCGGGGCGAGGGTGGAGTTAGCGACACTCTCGCCCGGTGCCTAGAAGTCATTGGCGTTTAATTGCAGGCAACTGCGGCACCTAATAACATGGTGATTAAAGTGCAATTAACAAATTAGCTCGCATGCATCAAAAGGGGGGAAGCTGCGATTGTTTTTAATGAGGAGTTAATTAACCAGTGTGGTTGAGAGGCCCTGGGTGGGCATCTTCTAGAAGGGGAAAACACTTTCTGTCGCGTGTAGCAGGTTCAGGGGGTCTGCATCCCTGAATGGGAACTGGTCGCCTTTTGACGCTATGCCGTGATCGCAGAGCTGAGGCGGTCCAGGTAGCGAGGCGGGTGGTGGCTGCCCTCACCTCCAGGACTTCTTTGTGAGCTTTGGACGACGGATCGGGCCCTCTAACGGGCTGTGGGGTTGTTCTGCACGCTGTGAGATTCCACAATTTACACAGTCATTTTGGCATGCGCTCAGTAAAAGGGGCGATTCATGTTTCTTTCTCCAGATTCTGTCGAATGACTCGAGAAAGCTGGGTATTAATATTGTCCTTGATTCCGGGGATGGGTGGGGTATCTACCTCACCACCAAAACAGTTTTCTGTGGCGCCCAAGCAGTTGCTTTCCTAGATTATAAAAGGTCGACCTTGCTCGAAAGCCAGTCGTATCCGACTCTAGGGTTCAGTGCTCATCTCTGTTAATAACCAAAGAGCCAGCGCTGTCTGTTTCTGGAGACGTTTTCGTGGACATGTGGCAGGCACGCCTCGACAACAGAGGGCACGGAATGCTGTTTTACCTTCCCACCAAAGTGGTACCTATTTATCTACTTGCAATTTCTTGCTTTTAAACTGCTAGGTTGGCAGGAGCTGGGACAGAGACGGGGCAGGGCTGTAGCCAGGATTCTTGATGTGGGTGGCCACTCCCTGGCTACGGCTCTGAGATGGGAGCTCTCTCTATCATGCAGCACTGGGGTATCGAGCTGCTGACCTGCCAACCTTACAGTAGTCAAGTTCAGCATCTTAACCACTGAGCCACTGCAGTGAGGGAGTGGGAAACTGTAGTCCTGAAGAGGTAACTTTTACAAGCCTCTGTTTGTAGGCTTGACTACACCCAGAGCTCTGTGGTTAATGGCTGTTGTCCTAAATACATTCACAAAGGAATAAAACCCATTAAACACATTGCACCTCTCTTCCATAGCAAAACAAGTGTAGGAAATGTGCCGTGAGCACCAGGGCCATAGCCAGGATTCTAGATTGGGGTATATGAGTGTGTTCAGGAGGGGCAACAATGTCACACATATATAACATTGGCATCACAGGATGGGTTGAGGGGGTGGGCTCTTAGGTTAGGAGGGTTTTCTACCCCCGCCCCTCCCTACAGTCCTGGTGAGCACTCTGCTATAAACTCTATATGCCTTCCAGAATAAAATGTGCTGATTAGTTAACTGTTAAAATTACTTGTTATTCATTTTTAGGTTTATTTTATTTTATAAATGGAAGATTAAAAGTGGTGTTGGTTTGGATTGCTTTGTTTATTTTTGATGCATACAATATTACCAGTCCTGGCCAACATTTATCAAGTTAATGGCTTTCTGGATCAGCTATGTTCAGACAAAGCTTTTGAGAACTTGGTACTTAATATATATATATCAGAATATTCATTTAGTTAGATTAAAGGTGTTGGAAATATGCATCCCCCCCCTTTTTTTTTGCTTGCTGAAAGGCTGCCCCATGGTTATAAGAAAAACAAGAGACAGTTTGTGTTTCTGAAAAGTGAAATGGAGTAAAATGCTTTCAAGACTACACATAGTTCTTAATTTCCTGTTTCCAATGAAGTAATAATGCAAATGGGATGTATTTTTAAACCTCACTGAACAAAGTCTAGGAGGTTGCTTTCCTATTTGGATCATATTCAATGAAGTGTTCTACCTCAATGATTGCCTCCCACTTTCATCCTCACAGGTTGTGTTTCTATAGTCAATAATCAAAACCTCTTTGGCCCTATTCCCGACCCTTGTGTACTCAGCCTCTCCACAATATTCATGGCAATCTTTCCCAACCTCTAAACAACCCTATATCACAACTCTCAACCAGGCTTGCCAGTGGTCCCAAACACTGGGATGATCCCAGATTCTTCTTTTTCCGGTGCCTAGGCCAGATGTGAAACTACCAAAAGGAAGGCACCTTTTGGTGAGTTCATTTTGCAGTTCCTTTCACCCGATCTAGTATGAGAATGATTAGCCAGAAACACAAGGTTGCTGTTACCAGGGTTCACCTGATTGTGGTTCAAAAATATCACAATCTTTGAGGAGGCTCTTCCTGTGTACCCCAGTCCCAGATTAAGGAAGGCTGGCTGTTTCAGGTGGTTGCCTGCAATTAATGTGGGCTGGCTATGCAAGGCCCCCAACCTATGGCCTACAAGCCACCCTGGCCCATGGCACCATTCCATCCAGCCCACCGCCACCCTTGGTGCAACCGGAAGTGGAAGTAGGTGCATTTATGACAGCCATAAAACATGTCTGCACATCCATAAACATGGTTAAATCAGTAGTAATTACACCAGTGCCTGTCATAAACATAGAAGCGGGTGCATTTACTTCCACTTCCAAGATGCATATGCTAACAAACCCTTTGAAAGTTTATCACTGGAATTAATAGTCCAATTATTGTGTTCTGGATTCCCCTTCACTCTTATTGAGGTCCCACAACTATGAGTGCTGTGCCTCCACTCTCTGCATCTGAAGTGGACTGCACAAAAGGCTTATATATATACAAGACTCTTCCTTTTCTGTTACCATGAAGTAAACAAACAGGGCTCCATCTCTGAAAACTCCTCCTCTAAGCAATATTAACCAAGCTGCATCTTTTAGAAAATGAGATCCAACATTGGAAACATTTTCTTCAAGCCCTTCTCAGACACCATGGGTATTTTTCACTTGGAATTCTATATCAAGAAAGTAACTTTTCCAAGATCTGAAAATTCTGGAAAGTGGCAGAGCCATACATTGATAGACTAAACACCCATGTTCCTTGTAGATTTAGAATGATGTTCCATCATCACAAGGAGTCTACGGGTCACTGCGTTCTGCAAAAATAAGGAGAAGGGAACATACATCAGAATGCATGTAGAGATTCATGTGGAAGGCAAGTACAGTAATACCTCCAATAACGCTAAGACTTGGTTCCACAAGTCTTGGTGTTATCTGATTTTTAGTGTTATCCGATCCATGTTAAAATCCTATGGGATGGATCGGATAACATTAAAGCTCCATAGAGATACATTGTAACCGCACAGGCTTTAGCGGTTGTTATCTGATCCATCCCATAGGACCTTAACGTTATTCGATCCAATTCTCCTCCCCAGATTACTAAACGTTATGCAATTTTAGCGTTATCCGAGGTAAACGTTATCCGAGGTATTACTGTATTTTCATCTCTAGGGCTGGTATGCAGAGTGATAATGGAGGAACATCTTGTTTTCTGCCTAAAGTGGCACAAAAGCTGGGTCCAATGGCGGTCTACCACTACTTATGGATTACATATAACATTGCTACTTTTGTTCTAATAAGTCTGACCTACCTACCTCACAAGACTGGTGTGCTAATAATGTGAAGAGGAAGAAGATTATGAACATAGCGTTGAGTTCATTGGAGAAAATCAGGCTATAACTAACTAATACATTATATTTAATAAATGTCCTTATTCTTTCCCACCAGATTGCCAACATAGTATGGCAGATTGTCAGACAACAGCTTGGAAGACCTGGATTCATCCTCATCAGCTCTGGGAGTTTATTGCTGGAGTAGCAAAGGTAAACCACTTTTTGAACATTGCATGTACCCTCCCAAATCTCGGGGCTCTATATACCCTTGAAATCACAGTTTGCTTCTCAGTACCACAAGCCAAGGTGGCTGGGATAATGTGAGAGTTAAGATGAATTTTTCCAACTTCTGTTGAGAATAAGAGATCCTAGTGGCTCAGGGCTCATTGTGTGGCATGGGGCTTGGCCTTTGCCACTCCATTTTACTGTATGAGATTTGTGATGCATTTGGAAAACATTTTTTTCTAAAGTGCTTTTTTAAAACCTAATTGTAAACGAGTGTTTTGGTACTAAAAGAAATTGCCTGGATGCAAAAAAGTTTGATTTTCCTACTGAGCAAAGAAATTCTGTGCTACTTACTACCAAAGCCTAACCTCCCTTTCAGCCCCTATTATATATTCAAAGGAATAAATTAGCCTGCTTCTTAGTAATTTAACAGTGGAAGTCAGCAGCGAATAGATCTGAAATGTTCCAGAAAATGGGTTTCAAATGCATCAAAGGAGTCATCACACCCCATTGTTTCAAAATCAGATCAGTCCTTCCAAAGAGTAAGCCTGCTCAGTTAGTTCAAAGGGCAAAGGCTGAAGCTGAAATAATTATTCTGATGCTTTTCGGATTTGTAAGTCAAGTATTCGTTTCCTTTGATGAATGCTGACATTAAAACAGTCACCTCCTGAGAGACTGTCTTGTTATTTAATTTGCTCTGTCAACTTCAACTAATATGAGATCAGACATTTTGTCACCATTGGAGATCATGTGACCAGCTGTCAGCCAACCCTGGTTTATTCTTAGCAATCCTTCAAGTCACAAGATTGACCAGCACCATGTTTACAAGTGATGCATTGAGAACTAAATGAGTAAATTCTTCCACCCCACCCCCTTCACCCCCAACAAATTAAAGCCTTACACCGGTTAGAACAGCTAGCCTCCTTGATGATACAAAATTGGAAAATCAGGATTCATTTAACTTTGCAATAAACACCTTTGTATAAGTCATACATTTTGAAAAAAATAAACCAGATATCACCCAACTCAGGTGCCTGGAGTTCAAAGATAGCAATGTCAGATTGTGTCTTTTCTGGCAGTTCCTGTATCAAACTTAGTCAAATGAAAGTTTGGAAGTCTCTGTTCTATTTCAGGATCACAAACCTCAGCTCAAGCAGATGCTTACTAAGTGTTGGCCTATCTACTTGTTACTTACCTGGGTCTCTCCAACACACTTAGATGAGAGCCCCATTCCCCATTCTCCTGTCCATTATCTCTCTTTCTTCGGGATACACAGAAAGAGCCTCCTTGAAGATTGTGGTATTTTTAATCACAATTGGGTGTATCCCGGGCAAAAGGAACTACAGAATGACTTCACCCAAAGGTGGGTTCGTTGGCAGTTTCACATCTGTCCTAGACATGGAAGAAGACAAATCTCTTTCTCCATGTGGAGAGTGATGTGATTGCAGAGGAGAGCCTACCGATATGAAGGCTATTCATGAAGCAGAAACGTGTGAAAGCCCTCCTCTCCAGACATGTCCTTTTCTACATGGACAAAGAGATGGTGAAAAAAAAAGGAGTGGCTAGATGACCCACTTTAAATGTGCTGGAAGGAACTAGGGGGAAGTATTGAATAAATTGGGTTCTCTGAGTACCAGACTATCACAATATGCCCTTTTCTGTACACCTCTGGATAGCAACAGCAATAGCAATTACACTTATATACCACCCCATAGCATTTAGTGCACTGCTGTGATTCCAACTACTGCAGCACTGCGGTGACTTAGTGGTTAAGACGCTGAGCTTGAAGACTGGAAGGTCAGGGTTCGATACACGAGTGCTACATGATGGATCTTGGGGACATGAAAAGAGTCTCATTCGGGTGTCCCCTGAGTGCAGTTTCTCCAGCAAAAATCCTTTCAACCCAGAGTAATTTATTACACTAAATGTATCTATTTAATTGCTGGGAGGTATGAGTGGTAGGTTTCTATAATGTTCATATCCAAATTCTGGTCTTCCCAAAGGCATAAGGAAGACTTCTTCAGACACAAACTTCTCACCAAGATGTATGATAACATGCTTTTGGCCAGATCCAATCTAGCCTGTTTCTCCTCATTTGAACTGGCTTGTTTACTGCCCCATTCTCTAAATGCATCCTTTGTTTGTGGAGGCACACTTAGTCAGATAACTCTTACCAGGTCAACAACACCTGGCAACTTCAGGGATATCCACCAGAGTATAAGTACAGTAGATCTACCATATCCATGAGTTTGATATCCATGATTTCAATTATCCAGGGGTGGAAAGTATTGAATGAAAAATCTCAGAAATGACATATGTTATTTCCAAAGTGTGTTGCCAGAACTGGCCCAAAGAGGGTACCAGATACTGTTCTCTATATAGGCTTCTCTACTGTCCATGGTTTCAGGCATTCAAGATACTGCTTGGAAACCTATTCCCCTGTGGATAAAGAGCATACTGTGTATAATCTCTCAAACAATGCAGAAAATTCTTAGAAGAAAGCTGTGCTTGAAAAAGTTACATTGCTGAACAACAGGTCCCACAATCCTCCATTTGTAGGGCCAGGTCTCGAAAAATGGCAGAATACAAAAGTAATAATAATGAGTATAAAGTTAGCATAGCACATTATCCACCTGGCCCTCCACTCTTCTCTGTAATATAAATCAGGGTTAATTTTGTGTGTGTAGTATGGGTCCTTCTCACTAGTGATCAACTAAACCAGTGATGGTGAACCTATGGCACAATGCCAGAGGTGGCACTTGGAGCCCTCTCTGTGGGCACCCATGCAACCAACCCAGCACAGAGTTCACCCCACCCCTCTGCCCAGCAGCTGAATTGGAGTGCTTCCTCCCTTCCTCCAGCACAGAATTTGCCCCACCCCTCTACCAGGCAGCCCAATGGGAGTGTTTCCTTCCTCCCCTGTTGCTGTGTTGGCACTTTGCGATAAATAAGTGGGTTTTGGATTACAGTTTGGGCACTCGGTCTCTAAAAGGTTCGTCATCACTGAACTCTAGGCTGGCTATATTGATGCAAGGGTAGTGATTGTCAGGCAACAACAGCTGTTGACCAGGTTCAGATTCAGATGTATGTCCCAGTGGTCAAAGGCCACTGATCTCATTGATTATTAGTCACCTCAGGACATCTGGTCCCTGGAGGGCTAGGATTGCATTGATAATAATGAGGAATAATTTATTTTTGTTGCTTGTGATGTTCTTTCTTCTGAAAGTGCAACAATTAGGACCAATATGTTCTGCCTATATCTTCATTAATTTAAAGGTAAAGGTCACCTTGCTCGAAAGCCAGACGAATCTGACTCTAGGGTTCAATGCTCATCTCTGTTTCATAGCCAAAGAGTCAGCACTATCTGCTTCTGCAGACATTTCTGTGGTCATGTGGCAATTTCTTGCTTTCGAACTGCTAGGTTGTCAGGAGCTAGGACAAAGATGGGAGCTCACTCCATACTTCAGTATTCGGGTATCAAACTATTGACCTCCTGCCTTCCAGTCAGCATCTTAGCCACTTGAGCCACTGCATTAATTTATAAAGTAAAAATACTGCAGGTGATATGCAGAAACATGCAACAGGAAGAAGAAGAAAAGGCACTTTCTTTCTGTATCCAGTGTGGGGGGCAGGGGTAGAAGGGCATCTTCTTTCTGTGAATGACTGGGGAATGCTGCCTGGTATTTTGTTTGCCTTGTACTGCTCAGCTCTATCTATAATCTGCAGTTCCCCTCTAGCATTTCATATCCATTTCTGAACTCTATTTCCGTAAGTGATTTTCCAGTGCAAATATGTATTAGCATCGCTTTAGGCCTTCTTTGTCCTTTGTTTCTCATTGCTCCCCTTCCACTTTCAATGGGATTATGCTCCATAACCACTTCATGTCTGAGTATACAAGCCTTTGTTCTTTATAGTTTAGCCCCCCCCCCCCCAAGGCTTTGCCATCCTAACCATCTCCTGCAAATTGTACACCCACATTGCTTCCTGCTCCAGGAAAAGGACCTTCCCTGGCAATAAAATTAGCTCTGCTATGAATAATTCCTTCCCTAGCCCCTCAAGCCTCAGTCAGGCAAAAGACAGCTTTGAGTAAGGCCTGGATGGGAACATATAGACCCTTCAGGAAAAACATGCTGGCCATGTAGGAAAGGCAGCCTTCTCAAACTGGCACCTTCCAGATCTGTTAGTCTGCTGCCACCACCACCAGCCTCTGATTTATTGGACTACAACTCCCATCATCTCCATCTTCATGGTATCTTGCCTCTTCCACACTCTTCTCTCTCTCTCTCAAATATAGATAACTAAAATATATAAGATATCTATAATAGCAGTTCTATCTATCTATCTATCTACAGTAAAGCACCGGATAACGCTAAAACTTGGTTCCACAAGTCTTGATGTTATCTGATTTTTAGTGTTATCCGATCCGATCCGCCTTGCTTATGGTCACACATGCGTTGGTCACCTCCAGACTTGACTACTGTAATTCGCTCTACATGGGGCTGCCCCTGATGACCATCCGGAGACTCCAGCTGGTCCAAAATGCGGCGGCCCGGGTAGTGGTGGGGTGTGGGCGTTATGCTCAAGCTTCACCGCTGCTCTGGGAGCTGCACTGGTTACCAGTATGTCTCCGGGTGCAATTCAAGGTGCTGGTTATTACCTTTAAAGCCCTATATGGTAGTGGGCCAGGATACCTAAGAGACCGCGTCACCCCAAGAACATCTGTCCGTACCACCAGGGCGGATCGGAGAGGCTCCCTTGTTGTCCCTTCAGCGAGAGAGGCGCATCTCGCCTGTACCAGGAGGAGAGCCTTCTCCGTGTCCGCCCCGGCCCTTTGGAACCTCCTGCCCACCGAACTGCGCCTTCAGACAGAGCTCCTGCCCTTCCGGAAGGGCTTGAAGACCTGGCTGGCTGGACAAGTGTGGGGACCCGGGAATGCGAGTTCACTTACCAGGTGGCTTATATAAGGGATTTCCACCCTGGGTCTGGAAGCGGGAGTGTGTATTGTTTTAATTTCTGTGGTTAAATTTTGATGACTTTTTAACTTGATGTTTTTATTGATGTAGATTGTCTTCTGTTTTTTATTCTTATTTTTAGCCTCATGTAAGCCGCTCAGAGTCGGGTCCTCCCGATTGGGGCGGGGTATTAAGTGTAATAAATAATAATAATAATAATGTTAAAATCCTATGGGATGGATCGGATAACGTTAAAGCTCCATAGAGATACATTGTAACCGCACAGGCTTTAGCGGTTGTTATCCGATCCATCCCATAGGACCTTAATGTTATTCGATCCAATTCTCCTCCCCAGATTACTTAACGTTATGGGATTTTAGCGTTATCTGATCCAATCGTTATCTGGTGTTTTACTCTATCTATCTATCTATCTATCTATCTATCTATCTATCTATCTATCTATCTGTCTGTCTGTCTGTCTGTCTGTCTGTCTGTCTGTCTGTCTATCTATCTTGTTGCTGCTGTTGTTCCTTTCTATTTAACACACCATCAGAGCAACACCTTCTCCAATAAAGAATGGCAAAATACTGTTGATGACAATGAAAATGTTGCATATTTTCGATTATCTACTTTTGTACAGAGGTGTGGTGACAAAACCTATTGCTTCTTGTTGGTGCTAGAAAAAATAAAAATAAGGGCAAATCCATGGGGTGGTGGAGACAAATCTGAGAATAGGCTGTGGAAAAGAAAATAATCCTGTGTGAGAGTAGTTGAAATGGATGACTATCAACCTCTTGCTAGCTGTGCCCCTGTGCCCCTCCACCCAAGAGAAACCAGGCCAACTCAGATGCATTTTAAAAGAATTTAGAATCAGAGAGCTTCAGAGTTTACATTTAAACAAAAGCTATCTCCCTTTAGACCTCAGCCCTGGGAGAAGTTTTGTCCACGTACAAATAACACTCAAGGTCATCAGCAAACTCTATCAAACGAAATAGAGAAATGAAGATGGAAAGAAGTTCCCATAAGCTTTTCAAATGTACATGTAGATGGTAAATGGTAAGTCACACCAGCAAGTCAACTCTTTAGAGGCCTTCGACCTTTCATCATCCCTTCTTCAGTACCTGCTACGGTCATGTTGCATGGTGAGACTAAGAAGTATGATGGGAGTAGCCTGGGATTGGAAGAGATACTTCTTCAGCCTTTCTATTTATACACCCCCCCCCTTTTTTTTTTTTTTTTTGCTTTTGAACCCATGGAGAAATCATCAATGTTATCTTTCAAAATTAGTGCTTCTCTGAATTATCCCACAGAGTTAATATAGAGTGTTGGTTAGTGATAAATAACCTGATTTCCTAAAGGGGCCAAAGGCTATGGGCGGATGAACCCCTTTAAGTGGGGTGATGGTCCCCCTCAGTGGAGGAAATGCCACTGGAAACCATCATGTTGGGCCCAATGGCAAAATGAATGGGGGAGGGACTACTTCACTCTTCTGATTCCCAACAGTCATAGAGGCAGAAGAGGCCATGCCAGATGGACTGGCTGTGAAGGTGCACCTTGTTAATATCCTGAAAGTTGTGGCAGTCCATTGCTGTTCTGGTGTTAAATCCTGCATGTCTCATTTCATACATGCCACAGGAGATGGCTCCGTGAACACAGTGTGTGGGTCACTTCATGGCGAGCTGGGATCCACCTTAAACAAATTCATGCCAATGGCATTTTTCATGTTTATCATTCTTCTTAATGATTTCTAGAAAAAATGTATACTTGGATATGAATAGCAGCTGATGATGAATCTGCAAATTGAGTGCGTACACACAAAACTTAACACTGGAAATGTGAGAAATGGAGAGAAACCAAAATGGCCAGGTTTATCCAACCAGTTAGGAGATGTTGCAATCAAAACCATGAACTTGATTTATTTCCCTTGCTGACTTTTTCAAGGTATCCATTTTGTGTGAAAAGGTAATGCAGTGTAAGCAACATTTAAAGTCTTTTGGAGCTGAACCTATGAACTGTTGGTAAAAATCTCTACAGGGAGTTACTTAGCCTTACACAGGACAGCCTTTCCCTTATTGTAATGAGTGCAAACAATGTAGTTTCACAAGATGTGATCAATGCCTTTTGGCCAGATATTCATTCTGAGGGAGGAATACTTTCTGGATGGTAACTCTTGAGCTCTGCCCCACGCTGAGCTTCAAAAAGACCAAGGCGGCGGGAGGCTTCCCTGTTGCCCTTGGACGTCCACCCAACCGGGCGAGGAGGAATCTGCTGGGAGCGCCTGGACTGACTTCACCTGCCGGTGCTCCTGCGCCTTGCCCCCACACTGGGCTTCAAAAAAGACCGTTGTGGCACGCCGCCACCGCGGTTTCTGGAGCCTGCTTGTGGTTAGGGTGAGAGGCCTGATATTGTAGGATTATGTATTTTTATATTATATTGTATTATTGAGATTATATCATCCATATGTACAGTCAAACCTCGCATAAAGAGCGCCTCGCTTAAAGAGGAACTCGCTTAAAGAGCAGAATTTTCTCTGAATGTTCGCTTCGCTTAACAAATAAAACCAACCAAAAACTCGCTTAACAAATAAATCGGGGTTCGCAATCCCCCCCACAATTGGTCACTTTCAATGGTGTTTCGCTTAAAGAGCAAACTCGCTTAAAGAGCAATCCTGTGGAACGCATTATGCTCTTTAAGCAAGGTACAACTGTAATTAGAATTGTATTTTTTGTAATTTTTGTAACTTTGTTTTGTGGCGTGGGTTTGTTTTATTGCATTGCTGTATTATATTATTTATTTATTGCACTGTAATATATTGTATTATTTTTCATTATGTTATATTACTTTTGATTGTGTTATATATATGGCTCTGTGAACTGCCCTGAGTTGGTTTTTACCGAGTAGGGCGGTATACAAATCGAATAAACAAACATAAACATAAATAAAATTATTGGAGAAAATTCTCAATTTGGACAGGTAGATATAAGCTTACAGCAGCCCCTCTCATAAAGCAGGAATTTTCAACCTGTGGTCCATGGGCCAGATGTGGCCCATGACACCATTTCATGTGGCCCACCACCACCTCCACCACACCAGGAAGTGCCGTGTG
Organism: Furcifer pardalis; assembly: GCA_030440675.1. NCBI lineage: Eukaryota > Metazoa > Chordata > Lepidosauria > Squamata > Chamaeleonidae > Furcifer > Furcifer pardalis. The sequence continues at coordinate 61,469,419 of CP126893.1, read as the reverse complement.
CTGGAAGAAGGGCAAAATGGCCCCCCGGCCCCCAATGCTGTCTGAGGGAGAGTGACCTGGCTGTTGAAGAAGTGGTTAAGCAGAGCAGCCTTGTGTGGGCTGTTAGGTGGCACACATCTGGCAGAGGTTGGCCCCTTTGGTGGACAAGCAAGACTGGCAGACAGTTTTGGTGCAAAAAACAAACTCTGTGCTGGTTTACTCAGAAGTCAAAGTCCTGAACTATTTACAGTGAAACACAAGTCTCTTGGTTCTCAATTAACCCCACTGGGGTAGTGCATAGGTCAGTTCAATGGACACATGCAAGCTGTAAGCACAAGTAACAAAGTTCCACAGTTTCTGTCCCTCAGATGGGGCTTACCCAAGTCCTTTTCTGCTTGAAGGCAAAAATAGCCTGCCAGGCATACCCACCCAAACTCAGTCTGCAAGGCAAAGAGCGTAGGAGCCTTTCTCCATACCTGGCAGCAGAGAGTTGACAGTCAGAGCAGGCGTTGAAACAAAACCAATATCTGCAAATGATGAACTGGTATCTCGTGGCAGCATTGTAGCAGTCCTAAAACACAGCTCTGGCAGGCAACTCTGGAACAGCTTCTGGAATAGCATTGAAGCCACACCTTGGAGACAGCTGCTCCTACAAGCTCTCAATAGCTCTGGACTATATACACAGGGCGACATGACACAGCAAGGCGAAGTACGCACATCTGCGTGCTCCTGTTGGCAAGTTACATTGCCACAATATGCCTTGCAATCCCTCTGAGTGTCGAAGAAGCACTTATACACTCTTAACACTGCCCCACCTTAAAAAGGTTGAGAACTCCTGTCATAAGGGATTTGTTTATTGCTTGTATTCTCCAAAGAAGGTAAAGGTAAAGGTTGCCCTTGCTCGAAAGCCAATTGTATCCAACTCTAGGATTCAGTGCTCATCTCTGTTTATAGCCAAAGAGCCAATGCTGTCTGTATATGCAGGCATTTCCGTTGCCATGTGGCAGGCATGACTAGGCATCAGGGTGCCCAGAATGTTGTTTACCTTCCCACCAAAGTGGTACCTATTTATCTACTTGCAATTTCTTACTTTTGAACTGCTAAATTGGCAGGAACTAGAAAAGGGATGGGAGCTCACTCCGTCATGCAGCACTCATGTCTCAAACTTCTGACCTGCCGACCTTCCAGTCATCAAGTTCAGCATCTTAACCACTAAGTGACCGCAGTCTCAAAAGAAACAACATATATACATGTGATCCTACCTCCTATAGCATCATTCCACAATTAATACTTTGCCTAATAGGGAAAATATGTCTATTGAAACTCTAGCTTGTCTGTGTACGTGGAATAGCTATTCTTTCTTCACATCAGATCCTTGCACAATCAGCAAGATCCCGAATTCATTTGAGGGCAACTCCAGTTCATTCAAGACATTGAAATGAAAAGCATCTGCTGGAAGTCCAGGACAACCGAAATCATTCAGATCAAACAAGACTGCGTTAGATGAAGAAAGAGCCTGGCTTGCCAGATGACTAAGAACATCTTATGCAGGTAGAAGGAGGCTTGGTTGAATTGGCTGCTGCAAACAAAGGAGACATTGTGGTTTTTTTCTTTAAAAGAGTCCACAATTCCTGTGCTTATCTTGGCTTTCCAGGTGAGAATACATGGTCTCCTTTGGCACAGGTGCATACATCCTGCAAAGCCACTGTCAACAAATGTCACAAGTGGTGATAAAGTGCTCATTCATTGTCAAAAATGCTGCACCATAGCCACCCATGCTGCCATTGTGGCCTGGCAGCCAGAAGACTTCTCTCCCTCTCTCATAACTGTTTGCTTAGTTTGTGGTGGTGGCTTTGCTACACAACAAGATACTAGAATGAAAGCTCTAAATGGAACCATATTTCTAAGCACAAAACCTTCTGTGAAAAAGAGCCTGTTGGGGCTGCTAAGCACTGAGAAATCCCCTTGGTATGCAAAACAAAAGTCCACCATCTGGGCAGGCCTAACCAAAGACCTGGATGTCTATCAACAGATATGTCCTTAGTAGAAGGAGTGAGCACTGAAATGATGCCATCTCTGACTTTTTAGGGGTCATCAGAGCACAAGTTTGGGACAGCAATGACTTTTGGGTCACTGCTGAGCTGAGCTGGTTTTGAAAATGGTGACCTTGAGGTCTGCAGGGTTGTGTCCAATGACCCTGAGGTGAAACCAGCTTTTCTCCATGACAAAACGTTCTGCCTTTTTGGGGTTGAATGAAGCATTGTCACTCCAGCAAGTGCTCTTTCCACTGGAATTTAGGCCTGCTCTATTTGGAGTGTGAAATCCTCACACACACCCTTTATTTTCTTTCGACAGGCTCTCACCTTCACCTTCTGTATTGAAATGCTGTGAAGGATTAAGAGGAACATCCCCTTTTATGGCCCAAGTACTCTCCTTAACAAAGCCAAATTCATGAAGAGAAATGACTTAATCTCAAGAGAAAATCCCTGAACCTTGGGACACACCCATAGGCACAAATCAAAGAGTGGCATACCTACACAGCAATGTGCCTACAAGGCCAGAAACAGATGTTAGAGTTATCTAGGGACTGGCGAAGGAAACACTTTGACTAATGCAAACATCTGGATATTCCAGCAGGAGTTTCTCTGTCTATGAAAGTATGCAGATTAGCCTACTTTGTTTGCTGATTGTTCTTGAGAACCTGAACATACAATTCCTTTGAAATCTGATTTCAAAACACATGCAAAAGACTGCCTCGCCATTCAACAACATTAATATGTTTTCAGCAACAATTGCAAGTTTTCTCTAACACCTACATATGGCCTTAGTCACAAGAGTCTAATTATTAGACTCTAATACAACTAAACTGTTCAAAAACCAGAGGTTTCATTTGGAGAGATAAAAAAGAACTTGTCTCATCGTTTAAACAAACAGAGACTGGAGACTTTTCAGTTATCGCTTTTAAAATGTAAAAAATCTGTTCTCCCATCTTCCCCATAAAAAGGCACATCATTTTTAGAACTCTATTTTTATACATTTTTAAGCCAAGGCAATAACACAATAAAAATGTTTAAAAGTTCTTGTGCTACAGTGGTGAAACCACTCATCTGATATAGCTGCTTGCTGGTCATAAAATAAAATAAATTCAGATCTCTAAAATAGTGTAGCATCTGCATCTCTCACAAAGCTTAGAAAAAGCAGTGGGCCAGGAAATTCTGATTCATCTGCCTCCATAGCCAGTAGAGGACCTTGTATGACATCATCCCACAGAAAGCAATACAGTACAATGGATTCAGTGGAAGAACTTTTCAAGGGAATGCTGTCAGGGCGCATTTATGTTGAGAGACCATGAGAAAGAAGTCGGGATTCTTATACCTCTATACTTGTATAAGATATGTTAGAAGGCTGGAGCTCAAAATAAGAGGAAACTTGAAAAAAGAAGTTAAAAATAGCAACAAGGTATGCTGGAAGCAAGAGACAGAACAAAGAAACAGCAGGTCTGCTGCATGGAGAGGTTGGAGAAGTACTAATAGATAGAGAAAACAAGCTACCGTACACCAACTTTATCTCTATATTCTCCCAAAAGGACAGTAGTTACCACCTTGGCCACAAGAATATAAGAGGGGACCTTTTCAAAACCCTTGTAACCCTTGATAGGCACAGAGGTGGTAAAGGAACAACTCATGGCTTTCAATGGGTTCAAGTCTCAATGGCCAGATATGCTGCATCCAAGGATACTAAAGGAGCTTGCAGATATAATAGCAGAGCCTCTATCTATAATCTTTGAGAACTCTAGGACAGTGATGGTGAACCTTTTAGAGACCGAGTGCCCAAACTGCAACCCAAATCCCACTTATTTATCACAAAGTGCCAACATAGCAATGGGGGAGGAAGGAAATGCACCTATTGGCCTGCTGGGCAGAGGGGTGGGGTGAACTCTGTGCTGGGGGGAGGGAGGATGCACTACTATTGGGCTCCTAGACAGAGGTGTGGGGCAAACTGTGCTGGGGAGGGAGGAAGTGTTTCCATTGGACTGCTGGGCAAACTCTGTGTTGGGGTGACTGCACGGGTGCCCACAGAAAGGGCTCTGAGTGCCATAGGTTTTCCACCACTGCTCTAGGAGAACAAATGAGGTCTCTGGGGACTGGAGGAGAACAAATCTCATATTTATCATCATGATGGAGAAGAAAGAAGATCCATGCAAGTATTAATCAGTTAGTTTTACCTGGATATCAGGATATCCAAGAATATAACATTAAACTGTCAGTCTATGAGCAGTTAGAAAAGAACATTGTGATTTCTAAAACCCAGCATGGGTTTCTTAAAAATAAGTCATGTAAGTTTAATATCACTTTAAAAAACCAGGACTCTAAAGCTTATTTGATGAAGTAAATGGCGCAGATGTAGTATACTTTGATTTCAACAAGGCTTTTGAAAATACCCATTGTGAAATTTTTGTGGCCAAATTGGAAAAATGTGGGCTAGACGATGCAAGTGTTAGATGAAGCTGGTAGGCTAATTTTTCTCAAACTAGGTCAGGCAAAAGGAACTATAGACTGAACTCCCCAAAGGTGGCTTCAATTTTGGCAATTTCATCTCTGACCTAGACATGGAGGAAAAAGAGGAAGAAGAAGAGGAAGAGAAAGAAGTCTCCCTTGTATGTATACCCTTGTGTCATGTGTATATTATGACAGATACGCTTTGGCCTGACCCTTTCCTTGGTATCTCCTTGTTCCTTTCAGTGCGTCCTTGTACTGGCCTGCTCTGTTGGAAACCAAGACTCTGAGTTCAGGTCACCTAAATGCCGTCCTGCAGATACCTCCAGCAACCTGAATTCTACAGAACCCAGACAATAATGGGACAGTAATATTAAAATGTATATGGTAGCGTGTGGCTTATGGCTTAACTCTTTCCTTACACCCTCTTCCAATAAGCAGACATCTTGATGAAGAAAAGTTGTTTATTGTTCATGAAGCATAATGTAGAAATAGCAGTTCATTCATTGGTTCAGGATAAAAGAAAATCCAGCAAAACAATACTAATCAAAAAGTACAGGTAGCGAAATCCACATTCTGGCCTTTCCCCATGAAACAAGAGGAAAACCTGACTAATCTAAGTAATCATGACTAAGTTTGGGTTGGAGTCAGGACTCAGGTGTTAGAGTCCCACTCTCCCTTCTGAAGTGTTACTCTCAGAAACCCTAAACTCGAATTGATTCCCAAACCCATGTGTTTAGAGGGAAGAACATGAGATTGGCTCTCCTAGTTAGAATGTTATTTATTTATTCATATTTATATGCCGCCCTACTCACCAAAGCGACTCAGCCAATTACAGCCCAGGGATTGTATAAACACACCCTGGTTCCCATAACATAGTCTTGCCTTTCCCAGCTCTGGATGTTGACGCAAGTGGACATTCCAGGCCTGGAGAAGAAGACAAAACATAGGCCTGAAGCCAGAAGAGTAGCGTGCCTTGGCGGGGCCCCGTATAAAAATCTTTTGGGGGCCCTTAGGAAGGGTAAAGATTTGTTTTGTTTACGCACGTTGGGGGCCCCCGTGACCCGGGGGCCCCGTATAATTGATACGGCAGATACGGCGGTAGCTACGCCTCTGCCTGAAGCTTTGAGAAGCTTCTACTAAGCACACCTGCTTGATAAGCACAGCAGAAAGAATTATGAGGGCTTTGCAAAGACACAAAGCTACATTCTAAAACAGTTTAAAAACCAAAGAGACTCCATATTGAATAACTTGTGACCCATTCCATCACATATATATTACAGTAAGAGAGAGGATGTATAACTAATAATGAGAAATGTCCAAGAATTTTCACTTCAACCAAGTGTCATAGAAAGAAAACATAGTGCTGTGGCTGCCTGGAAGGGAGGAAGGGAATGGAGCTGAACACTTAGTAGTGCCTTCAGCAGTTCAGATGGAAAGATTACCCTGAGAGAGATCCAAGTGCTTATCCTACAAACAGGGAGAAAGATGGGGAGGAGAATCCCAAGTGTGTCCATGTGCATGCATTCATTTCAAAGCTCCAACTGTTTCCCATTAGTCGAACATTTTCTAACATTCTTGAACTGGTATTAATAAGATCATTAAGGAGCTTCCCTTTTATGGTTTTGATTGGATTGGCTCTAAGATTGTTCTTTTTAACTCCATGCACAAAACTGAGGTGGAGGAAAACTATAAAATGATTGGGAGAGCTGCGACCATAGGAAGAAAGGATGGGAAGGATTAGGTAGGAAGGAAGGCATGAAATCACATCCAGTATCAACTGTGAACTCTTGATTAAATCCACAGCCCACTGTGAGCACTGGCTGCAAATTTAAACATAATTGTGTCTGCAAATTAAATTGCAGTCTCAGTTCCAGATACATGTGAAGCTGATTGCCACCTAACCTCCTGCCACTTATCACATTTGCTCTCATTGAAGATCTCAAAATGTTACATAAACCTCATCCCTCCAATTCTACCTAGAAAGGTGCCAAATTTCTTCAATTTTTAGTAGGTGTCAAATTTGTTTGCTTTTAAAAAATTATTTTTTTAAGAACCTCAGCTACACAATGGCCTGTTTGTTAATCTTACCGGATGACAGTTTTATTGAATATTTTCAATTTAGTTGAAATTCTATACTCTATTTTTGAGGGTACGGTACTCCAAATGAACTCAATGGGAAATATCTTTTAGTAGACATGTATAGGACTGCTCTGTATATTTTGGGGTTGGCACTGCTTTCTTGTTTTCATTACATAGAATTACTCATTTTGAAGGCTTTAAACACCCAGTAGCTAACTAAATGAATGAAGTGGAGAGAAAGAGAGGAAGCGTGTACATATTTTAGCCATGATTAAAGAACACAACAGTGCCCTTAAATGTTTCCATTCCCCCAAGATGATGTTCAATTAATTCTTTAGCATTGCTGATCTTTTGCACATTATTTGATTCAGTACAACTCCACAGTAGAACATTTCCTAAAAGTACAGTTATTTCTTAGAGAAATAATATTTTCTCCCACATCTGTTTCAAATATTCTTTATTCCTCCTCATCTCTTCCATATTTTTCATTTACACTTTAAAAACTTTGTGGAACATTAAAAAAAAACCCAACAAGACTGCAATCTAAAGGAAATGTTGTTTTACCATAAATTTAAGGTATAATTCAACCTGGTTTAGTGTTCCCTTAAAAACAAGCAAACAGCTCACTTATTTTATTGACAGAGTAAAGCAAATGCTTTAATTCTTTACTACTCAAATCAATATAGCTTGGAAGTATTTTGCATTTGGGAGACTTTTGTGCCCATAATACAAAGGATTAAGGTATCAGCACTTTCTAACTGTCTCCTCAGCCTGGGATCTATAATGAACATTTCTATCAGTGGAATGTTTTTGGTTAAAGTTTGCCTTCTTTTGCCCCATTTAGCAAAAGCAACCTATACAAAGGTATCCCCTTGCTGGATTGGTGGGGGTAACACCTCAACTGAATCATTAACATGTTGACTAGGTGAGTTTTTGAATCTTTCAGACTGTTTATCAGACATCACACTGCTTGAGATGGAGGATTAATGTGTTTCAGGTACTGAGGTGCATTTGGATTATGATTCATATATGGAAAAAGGTAATCCAATGTAATATTTACTCACAAAATAGGTAAGGGGCTGGATAATGGAAGATATACTATCGCCCACTAGTTTAGAGTCAATGTGTGCTATTTATACTACTGGCTACTTGTCATCCAACACATCTTCCTTTCCTTTTTTTGGATGAATACCCTAATATTCTCCTAAAGCAAGTGATCAAGTAAAACAAATGCACTTAAAACATAAAAGAATTTAAGAATCACAAATAAAATCTCACATATAAAAAGCAAAAATGGTATCTACTTGTATAAAAGCTCCTCCCTTACTGTCAGCCTTCCATCCTTCCAAGTTCAGTAAAATTAGTCCCCAGCATGTTGGGGGCAAAATGCTAATTAACTTGTGGACCACCAGAAAGTGCACTAAGTACTATGGAGCAGTATATAAGTGTGATTGCTTTGCTTTTAGAACAAAACATCTTCTGTCACAAGGAAGGTGGTGTTGAAAGACTCTACAAAATAAACTGGAGTCTTCAACACAGCTTGTGTGCCATGTTGATTACCATTGTTCTACAGTGTCATCTTTCCTAGAAAGTACTAAAATGATTCATCTTGCCTTTTCTCAGCCAGGTTCATTTTGCTGCTTGTGATTTCCCCATGGGTTCATCAACAATATACTTTTCCTCCTTACCATCTGGAAGATTAGGACTATCTCACTTTTACAAGATTCACATCCAACCTTGGCATTCCCTAGATCTCAAAATTACTGTAAATCCTCAGATCTCCCTGTTGCTAGAGGGTTATCCACTCATGGGGTTGCAGACATGTCAAGGAGAAGAAGGTTCTCGCATCTTCTCTTCTGCCTACCCTATGTCAAGATATAATTCCATCTTTTAAAAAGCAAACTTTCTAGTTCATATTATAAGAAAATCCCTGAGTCCCCATTCAAGCTGGCCCGAATTTACTAAGGCAGTACAGAACTATGCCCTATAAATACTTCTGAAAGTTTATGTGCTTATTTATTTGGAAAAAAGGATGATAAGAACTAGAACTATGAAATGTTACTGCTCACATAACTTGATACGTTGTATGTCAAAATCAGGTCTCCAGAGCCTCTGCTTTGTTTGTTTCTTCCTAAAAATCTCCAAATCTGTAGGAGTTATATACAGAATATTTTGCATGGGTACTACTGATGCACTAATTTGAATAACACAGTACCTTATATCTTCAAATATGTTTCCCTAGAGGCTTGTTTCATTGCCATATAAATGTCTGAAGCTGCAAGAGGTAGAAACATGAAATTTAGCACAGATACCTTGGTATTCCTCACATAAAGAACTGAATTGTTACATCTTGAAATCTGTTTCCTCAGCACTCCAGATAGGGCCTGACTATTAGCTTTTAATAATGCCTGATCATAGGTACTTGCTGAACTCTTAGATAAAGGTTGCCCTTGCTCAAAAACCAGTCGTATCCAACTCTAGGACTCAGAGCTTATCTCTGTTTAGAGCCAAAGAGCCAGCGCTGTCCATCTGCAGACATTTCCATGGACACGTGGCAGACATACCTCGACACGAAGTGCACGGAACTCTGTTTACCTTCCCACTCAGTGGTCCCTATTTATCTACTTGCAGTTTCTTGCTTTCGAACTGCTAGGTTGGCAGGACCTGGGACAGAGACAAGAGCTCACTCCTTAAGTTGGTACAAACTGAATGAGTTCCAGGTTAGAGAGAGACAGTAATAATTATTGACCACCATAAAAAGAATAGAATTTGGGAGAATGGTGTGACAGATCTAGAAGAGATCTCAGGGGTCAAGCTTTCTGCAGAAGAATAATTTCTTACTAGAGCAACCCTGGCAAATGGCTACCCCAATCTTCACTTAAAAACATCAAATGAAGGAGAATCTACCACAAAAATCCTGAGGCAATCTGTTCTGCTATAAAACACTTCTTACTACCAGGAAGTTCTTCTTGTTATTTAAGCAAAATTCCCTTTCTTGTAATTTGGACCAATTACTTTGAGCACTATCTTCTGGAACTCAACAAAACAAACTTGCTCCATTTTCTGCATGACATCTCTTCAAATATTTGAAAATGACCAACATGTCACTTCTCAGTCTTCAGCTGATGCTGAGCTGTGGAAGCGAAAAAGATGAGTCTGGCACTTTTATATCTGTTGGCCTCAAGGACCTCTGTTTGTTTACTGCATATGAAACATATGTGGCAGTGATGGGATGAATAATTGAAGGTCTATGTCCAACAAAACCAGGCAAAAGATTTGTGAAAAGAGAAATGTGGTCACTTCTGCAACATTAAATCTTACAGTTAAAATTCAAATCCAAAATTAGATTGGTTCCACTTGGTTTATATTTAGCAATTAGTTATTTATGCTGAATTTCACATTCGCCTCTATACTATTTCAGAGATGATGTGAAAGGAAGTGATAGTTTTGGTGACACACACCATTCATGAGCAACAGAGATTTTATTTGCCTCCATTTTTCTCCGAGTTGCAAAGAGGGGGAATCCATATAGAACAGTTTTTACCAATTACAGCCCAAAAGAGAATCAAATACACTAGTACCTCAGATAACGATGAGACTTGGTTACACAAGTCTCGTCGTTATCCAGTTTTTAACGTTGTGCGATGCACTGATCACACAACGTTTAAAAAGCCCTGTTTCCCTGGAGGCTGCAGCAAGCCAGAACATCAGGATTTGAATCCTGACATTTTGGCTTGCTGCAGCCTCCAGGGAGGTGGGGGAACATTGGAAACAGCTTGGATCAGGTCTTCTGACCTCCCTGGAGCCGGCAGGGGGGTCAGGGAGCCTGAAATTGATAAAAAAAGTCCGTTGTTTTTGTTAGGATATATGAATGTGTTTGCAACGAGAGCAAACTAATGACTACCTCTTTAAGATTGTGCAGAAAAACACAGTCACTACCAGCCAGGTGCAAGCACTGAGTGATTGTGTCTTTAGCATAAATGTAGCACCACTCTCTGCTGTTTAGCCAGCCTGCATTCTCTGACTGCTTTTCTGCTGTGCTCATGTCCATTTGCCTGCTTCGTTCCTGAGGATTACCTGGTATGTTTTTACTTGCTGTTCTTTGCAAGTTATTGGAACACATACCTTGCCACATCGTGGTAACCTGTTCGAGGATTGCTTGAAGCTAAGCTACTTCGTAGCGTGAATGAACTACTGGTGGATATCTTCTAAGCCAACCTTGGAGCAGAGGTAAAGGTTTGGACTTCTCCCATTGTTTTTCGATGATAAGAGCTTGAAAGCTCACATTGACTATTAAGACTAGCTGCAACACTTTGTCTGACTTGAAGCCGAGTGTTGACCTGCACTTTGTTGCATGCTCTATGTAAATAGTGTAAATATATATTTTTCTGCAAACCAAGCCGGACTTTGTTTTGTCTCCTGTTTTCAACAAACACTCTGGAAGCTCAGGGTGTGGCAAAAGTTAAGTCACTTCCAGCACTCTGCATATATTATCCTTTCATCGGTTATGGGCCCAGGTGCTGCTAATTGACCGCGCCCTGTTTTGTTACAGAGAGACTGTTTGTTTGAGTGCTTGGTGGAAATTTACTCCAGAGTAGCAGCCATGTCTTATGGAACTTTGAATTTGGTTCCTGTGCTCACTGGCTCCAATTACCAGGTGTGGGCATTGAAGTGCTCACTACTGCTGAGGAAGGAAGGCTTGTGGAGCGTAGTGAACACACCTGTTCACACAGCTTTAGACCCTCAGGATGAAGGGGACAGTAAGACTATAGAGCAAAACTTGCAGGCCCTGGCAGTGATTGGGCTCACTGTTTCAGATGCTCTATTAGTCCATATCAGAGGGGAGACTTCTGCTGCTGCGTGCTGGGAAAACCTGAAAAGACTTTTTGTATGGACAACTGTGGGTGCGCAGATTCAGCTTGCAAGGAGGCTTTTTCGCACTCACCTTGCTCCAGGTGGGAGTATGTCTGACCACATCTAGCTTATTTCAACCCTTCTGCTGGATTTGGAGGAGAAAGGTCTTGGTTTTAATGAGCAGCAGAAAGCATGCATTCTCCTATCTTCATTAGATGAGAGTTATGAAGCTCTGCCAAGCCAGGATATGGTGTTTGATGCAATCAAGCCTCGTCTACTGGAGGAGTCACAACGGAGGCTGGAGCGGACCCTTCTTCGTGAGACCAGCGCCCCCCAGTTCCAGAGAGGCAACGAGCAGCCAACTTCAGTCAGCGTGGCCCGGAGGTGTTTTACATGTGGGAAGCCTGGGCATTTTGCCATGTCTTGTCCCAGCAAGGTTGTGAAACACCCAAACAAGCCAAGGAGGAAGAATGCTTCATCGAAGCCAGCTGCTGTGCCTGCATGCCACTCCTCTAAACCAGAGGACATCTGGGTAATTGACAGTGGGGCTACTAAATCCATTGCAGCTACAAGGAAGAGTTTTAAGTCCTTAAAGGACACAGACACTGTTGTTTCATTAGCCAACAAGCAGGATGTCCCTGCTAGGGGTGAAGGTGAGGTTTATTGTTCTCCTTTGGGGACAACTTTGCCTATGTTATATATCCCCGGGTTTATGAACCTTCTCTCAGTAAGGGAGTTGGACAAAGCAGGGTATGAAATAGTTTTTAAGAGTGCTAAATGTTTAATTAGTAAAGGGTCACAATGTTTTATAGCCCATCATAAGAATGGATTATACGTGCTAGAATCCCAGTCCACACCTGTTGTCAATGTGGGTAATTACAATAGACCTGTGCACTTGAACTGCATTCACCTGTTACACAGAAGGTTGGGCCATTGTAGTTTTAAAGCTTTGGGGAAGACTGTGTCCCAGGCTAAAGGGATAAATCTATCACCCTGCAATAGGTTTTTACAGTGCAATGCTTGTGGGGAGGAAAAGAGTAAATCTGCACCAGCCAATAGGATGCAGGGGTTCTCCACAGAGCAGCCGATGGACCTGGTCTTTGTGGATCTGATCGGACCAAGGAAACCATCGTTAGGGGGAGCACAATATGTTTTAAACATTGTAGACCACCACTCAAGGTATGGATTTGTGAGGTTTTTAAAGCGTAGAAGTGAGTACCTTAGTCACTTTTCTCAGTGGGTGAAAGCCACGGAGCGTAAGATCGGAAAACGCCTTAAATGCCTGGTTACCAATCAAGGGGCAGAATTTGTCAATAAGGCATTCTCAAACTTCTTAGCCAGGAGAGGCATTGAGCATAGGCTCTGTGCACAGTACCGCCCGCAGCATAATGCTTATGCAGAGCGTCGTGGGCAAACCCTTCAGGGTATGGTACGCACCCTCCTAAACGATGCCCAATTACCAGATGCTCTTTGGGGGGAGGCAACCCTTACTGCCACCCATTTGATTAACCTCACTGTAAATTCCACTACGGGGAAAATACCCTACGTGTTATGGCATGGACATCAGGCTAACCTAAGCCACTTACGCGTTTTTGGCTGTCCATCTTGGGTCCACATACCTGCTCAACTTAGGCACAAGGGACAACATCGTGCCCGCAAATTGATCTTTGTAGGGTATGAAGCAAATAAGAAATGTTATAGGTTCTGGAAACCAGGCACTAAGCAAATCATTAATAGTGCCAGCGCCAGGTTCCTGGAGCACGTAGGTTGGGAAAGGCTGGAGCAGGGCTCCCTGCCTACGAGGACTAATGGGTATCCTGTACCCGATGATGTAACCAGGGAACCTAGGAATGTTAGTCCTAGACCTTCAGGATCAGACAAGGATGATTTTAAGAGTGAGGGTGAGTCTGACAATGAACAGGATCAGGCTCCTGAACACTCTAGTAGTGAACAAAGAGTAGTGCTTAAATCAGAGGACACTGATGCTGAGTCCCAAGATGAATCACCCATTGTCTCTACACCACCAGTCATCGTCAGGCGGTCGACAAGGGAAAGGAGACAGCCTGATAGATATCAGGCTTGCTCTGCAATAGTTGAACCTGCTAGCTTTGCAGAATTGGCTGACTTACCAAAAGCAGATCAAAAGCCATGGCAGGAAGCTATGGATAAAGAGCTTGCCTCGATGAGAAGCCTACAAGTTTTTAAGGAAGTGCCCATCCCTTCAGGGAAGCAGGTCCTGGGGTGTAAATGGATTTTTAAAGTTAAAAACTGTTCAGATGGCCAAAAGATTTGCAAGGCTCATTTAGTTGCCCAAGGGTTTAACCAAAGTGAAGGGGATTATGATGAGGTTTTTGCCCCATCACTAAAGGCTACAACATTGAGGGCTGCTTTAACCTGGGCTGCTAAGTATAGACATGTAGTGAAACATGTCAACATAGCTACGGCTTACCTCAACGCCCCTTTGAGGCACGAATTGTACTTGAGGAAGCCTCCAACATTAACTAACTCTGATAATAAATCTGTTTGTTGGAAACTGATGAAGAGCCTATATGGCCTTCGTCAATCAAGCTACGAATGGAACATATGCCTTGTAGAGTTCCTAAAAGGATTAGGTTTTGATCAGGGAGTTGCAGACCCATGTCTTTTCAAAAAGGGGTCGGGCAAAGCAACAACGTTGCTCCTGGTTTTCACAGATGATATTGCCGTAATAGCACCAGACAAGGAGTCAGCTGCAGAGCTGATAGGAAAGATCAAACAGCAATTTGATCTTAGAGATTTAGGGAATATCAAGACTTGTGTAGGGGTTGACCTTGAGAAAACTGCCAAAGGTTTCAAACTTTCACAAGTGGGCAAAATATCGCAACTGCTCAAGCGTTATAAGCTTGAGATGGCCAAGCCCTCCAATACCCCTATGACACCTGGTTTCCTTCATGAGGTAAATGAAGGACCAGAGTTTGACAAAGGACTCTACAGATCATTAATAGGGAGCTTGTCCTATCTTGCGGCATGGTCTCGTCCTGATATTTCTTTTACTGTGAATCAGCTCGCCAGGTACTCAGAAAGCCCCAAGGTCAGGCACTGGCAAGCTGCCAAAAGGGTCCTCAGATATTTAAAGTATTCCATGAGAAAGGCACTTTATCTTGAGCCGAAAGGAGACGTGTCACTAGCTGTGTATGCAGATGCAAGTTTTGCGTCAGACCCAGATACCAGGAAGCCCACCTCTGGGATGGCTGTTATGCTAGGGGGTGCGCTTATCGATTGGAAATCTCTGCGCCAAAAGCATATTACCCTTTCGACCATGGAGGCCGAATTTTCTTGTCTGTCACTAATGTGCACGGAGGTGATCAACCTCAGACAACTCATGAAAGATTTAGGAGTGAGCTGTAATGACCCGGTAGTAGTGTACGAGGATAACCAATCGGCTATCACTACGGCAAATAGCATTGGAGTAAAGAGCAGGTCCAAACATACAGACCTGAGGTATTTGAATGTGAGGGAGTCAGTACGGAAGAATATTATTAAGCTGGAATATATTCCTACTGATGAAAACATAGCTGATGTTTTCACAAAACCTTTACCCATAACGAAGCACAAGTACTGCATAGAACTGTTTGGTATGTCGTAAACTTATATCCTGTACCCCTGTATGTTTTTAGACAGTGATGCATCAATTATTGGTTGAACGCTCACGTTGCAAAGGGGGAGTATGTTAGGATATATGAATGTGTTTGCAACGAGAGCAAACTAATGACTGCCTCTTTAAGATTGTGCAGAAAAACACAGTCACTACCAGCCAGGTGCAAGCACTGAGTGATTGTGTCTTTAGCATAAATGTAGCACCACTCTCTGCTGTTTAGCCAGCCTGCATTCTCTGACTGCTTTTCTGCTGTGCTCATGTCCATTTGCCTGCTTCGTTCCTGAGGATTACCTGGTATGTTTTTACTTGCTGTTCTTTGCAAGTTATTGGAACACATACCTTGCCACATCATGGTAACCTGTTCGAGGACTGCTTGAAGCTAAGCTACTTCGTAGCATGAATGAACTACTGGTGGATATCTTCGAAGCCAACCTTGGAGCAGAGGTAAAGGTTTGGACTTCTCCCATTGTTTTTCGATGATAAGAGCTTGAAAGCTCACATTGACTATTAAGACTAGCTTCAACACTTTGTCTGACTTGAAGCCAAGTGTTGACCTGCACTTTGTGCATGCTCTATGTAAATAGTGTAAATATATATTTTTCTGCAAACCAAGCCGGACTTTGTTTTGTCTCCTGTTTTTAACAAACACTCTGGAAGCTCAGGGTGTGGCAAAAGCTAAGCCACTTCCAGCACTCTGCATATATTATCCTTTCAGTTTTTTTACCCATTTCGGGCTCTCTGACCTCCCTGCTGGCTCTTGGGAGTTCAGAGGACACGATAGAAGCTGTTTCTGGGCTTTTCCCACCTCCCCGGCTAGTGCAACAAGCCAAAACGTCAGGGTTCAAACCCTGATGTTTTGGCTTGCTCCACTGGCCAGGGACATCGGGGAAGCCCAGAAACAGCTTGGATCAGGTCCTCTGATCTCCCTGGAGCAGGGAGGGGGGGGTCAGAGAGCCCAAAATGGGTAAAAAATGGACTTTTTTTTAACCCATTTCGGGCTCTCTGATCCCTCTGCCTGCTCCAGGGAGATCAGAGGACCCGATCTACAGCTGCAGGGTGGCTGGGGAAGCTATGAAATGACTGCATCGGATAACGCTAACAGATCGTTATCTAATGCAAAATTGAAATTTTGCATCGTTATCCGATTTTAGCGTTATCCGATGCAGTCATTATCTGAGGTATTACTGTAACTTAAACCAGAGGTTCCCAACCTAAGGCCTATGGGCTGTATCCAGTCAGTGGCACCATTTCATGTGGCGTGTATGTGTGTGGGGTGCCTGTCCCTGGTGGCACTTTTTGTATGTATGGGTGTTCTTGGACTACAATTCCCAGAAGCCCTAGCGGGATCAGGTGCTGACATCCACCAGGGGGTGGCAAATTTGGCTTACGCCCAGGGCGGCTGAAATCCATGTGACGCTACTGGGCCCCCACCCCTCCAAGGGCATTCAAGAAATAAAATGGCCACCTCTTTGAAGCTATTGGGACAAAATGGCCACCTCCATCTTGCAGGCAGGGCAAAATGGCCGTCTAGCCTTCAAAGCTGACAGAGCATGACCCAGCCCCCGGTTTGAAAAGGTTAGGAACCCCTGATCTAAACACTGGCAGTGAGCATAGAAGAAACAACCCCAAAGATTGAAAAATGTTACAAGCACTCTCTGGCACCCCCTGGGCAATGGCTTAGAGCTGGCTAATCCTTCCTGTCCAAAAGTGTTGCACTGTAAACTTTTTGGTGAACAAAATGACTCAATTGTCCTTTTTAGGCTCACAAATGACAATACAGTACTGTACTTGCTATTAATATAAAAGGCATCTCTTAATCCAAAGAGGGACTCTTAGCATTACTTTGCCATGAACAGAAATGTGACATTCTTTGAGTTCAGGAAATTCACAGAAGAATGGATCAGTGTCAGCCCAAAGTTCTTGGGATGTGTCTAGTCGTTGAGAGGCCCCAGGAACTATATGGAAGTGCCATTTTATAAGACCAGGTCAGGGCCATTACCAGGGTTCTAGATATGGGTGGGTGAATATTTTTTCAGGGTGGGCAACAAAGCCTTTTTTAAATGCATTCCTATGGGAGATCTTCTAGTGGCCAGGGCAAACTGCTAACTCAGGATGGGCGAAGCCCCACCTGTCCCCCCCTCAACCTGGCTATGGCCCTGGATCAGGTATTATAGGTCTCTCAACAGACTATACTGAAGAGAATAATATATAAATGTTGACTTCCAAACTGGCTGTGTATGTCGGTTTTTAAGCCATCTAATATACCATTTGGGATTGCACTGGCTTAGTGGTTAAGATGCTGAACTTGATGACTGAAAGGTAGGCAGGTAAGTAGTGCAAGACCCAAGTACTACATGATGGAGTGAGTTCCCATCTCTGTCCCAGGTCCTGCCAACCCAGCAATTCGAAAGCAAAAAATTGCAAGTAGCTAAGTAGGTACTGCTTTAGTGGAAATATAACAGTGTTCCATGTGCTCCGGTGTTTAGTCATTCCTGCCACAGGCCTGTGCTGGCCATTTGGGACACAGGGTCAAGTCCCAGTGTGCCCCAGTTACTGGCACCCCCCCCAAGGCGGGCAGAAGTATGTCACCTGGCAGCTACACTAGATTTCCACCACAACCCCCCACCAAGCCAGAACCTTCCAGGTGGTGGGGCATGTTTCCATGGGGTGAGTATTGCCATGCACCAGCCAGCCCTGCCCCCCACCGTGGCTGGTTGGTGCATGTTGGGTATTGCTGTGCACCAACCAATTTGACTTGGCGCTGCTGTTGCTGTTGCCACCGCTGCAAGCCACAAGCCGCAAACTGCAAAGAAGCCCAGTGGGTCTTTCCCATATGTCAAGGCCATGTGGGCGGGGTTAGTTAATGCATAGTGATATCCACCATGCACCAAACAGTCCCACCCACTCATGGCCTCGGTAGATGGGAAAGTCCCATTGAGTTTCTTTGTGGCTTGCGGCAGGGGCGACAGCAGTGGCAGTGCCAGGTTAGATTCTAAGGGAGAAGGCAGGGGGTGGGAGTCAGAAACTTCATCCCAGCAACCACAGTCTGCCACGCCCAAACCAAAATGCTGGTAAGAGAGGGAGGTCGGTGGGAGAGGCAGCTGAAGTGGGTTAAAGGTCTCTCTCTCCGATGGGTGCCACCTCTTCCTTCTTGCCGCCCCTCCCCATTGTCTGGCAGAGGTGGGGGGAGGAAGGTGAGGGAAGTGCCTTTCTCTCCTGTTTCCCTCCATCCATTACTCTACCCTTCCATGTGGAGGATGAATGATGCTCCTTTCATGTCCCCAAGATCTTTTCCCACCGAAGTGATTCCTATTGTAATGTCTTGCTTTCGAACAATAGGTTGGCAGAAGCTGGGACTTGAGATGGGTGATCAATCCATGACATCATGCAGTGAACCTCATAGGCTCTGCCCCCTCCCTCCCTGTCCAACACCCTTTTAGCATAGCCAGGATGCCCCTGGCCTGCTACATGACTGTGGAAACATCTGCAGATGCAGACATCACTGACTCTTTTGCTGTAAATGGAGATAAGCACCACACCCTAGAACTGGATATGACTGGCTT
Organism: Furcifer pardalis; assembly: GCA_030440675.1. NCBI lineage: Eukaryota > Metazoa > Chordata > Lepidosauria > Squamata > Chamaeleonidae > Furcifer > Furcifer pardalis. Next base: position 61,450,808 of record CP126893.1, on the reverse strand, counting down.
TTGAGCAAGGGAGACCTTTACCTTTAATATATCATTCTGTTTTAAGAAGCCATCCAGTATGAAAAGCCAAAATACTTTCTGGTTGAAGATTTCAACAGCCATAGCCACATTTGGGGCAATTAACATGATAAAAATGGCAAAAATGGGCTGGCAGTTTCTGTGACTCCCTCAGTCTCCTCCTATCAGTTTTTCTTCCTGTCCTCCCCAGACCAGAGCTTCTCTTCTCTATCTCTGAACATGCTTCCTCTGCATTTTCTTTCACCTCAGTAATTTTCTTTCTATCATTCATCTGTGTTTGTCTTTAGTGGAACGTGGTGAGATGAGGTGGGAACTCCTATCCCTCCTATGTCTCCCCCCCCCCCCGGAGAATATAATAATGACTTTGGATCAAGCAGGGTCTTGCCCTGCTCATATTGAAGCCTGGCCTTTGGATTACTATGTGTAGGAAACAACAACGAAAAACTAGCCTGAGAAGACTGTGGTGTTGTGTGTTTCTCAGACGCTCTGGCCAGAGCCAATTCTTTATGGAGGTTTGGTTCTCCAGGGGATATGGTAACTGGTGGATTAGCCCTGATTTACAGCATTACTCTGCATGTTCCTAGCTATGCATGTTTATTTCATTTTTCGTGTGTTATTAAATGCCCATTATGCACCGTAATCCCTATAAAGAGAAAGCTCTTTAGAAGTGCGGCACATACACAACATCTCTGCGAAGTAGTAAGTGGATTCATGGGAATGGGCCACTAAAAATAAATTACCTTCCTTCCCCCTCCCCTCCTCCCTTTTGGCTGAAACGGCCTATCTACAATGCGCTTGGAGGCAGCACAGCTCTGATTTACGGTTGGGTTTCCCAGAGATCAAATAAAAGCCAAATGGGGAATGATGGAAACTCCTCAAGGGAGAAACCAAGTCTTGGTAATCAGCTTTCACACTTCCCTTTCCAAGGAGGCTGGTAGAAGTCATGCTCACTGATGCCTAGCAAAATGGCTGAAATCTTCTACAACAGTATATCTTTCCCCCATGTTTATAGAACAAGCGTGCAAAGACTTCCTTCCCTCTACATGGCTTCATTACATGCTTTCCATTTTGCAAATACACCCGCCATACATTCACTGGGACAACCAAGCATTTCCATAATCTCTTCTGATATTTGTTTGGAAATGACTAGTGGGAGGGCTGTTTTATAAAGGGTGCCACTGACTGGTCTGACAGATGACAGGCATTCTGGAGAATGTTGTTTTCACTTTTACCTTAAGAAGAACAGAGCTAATTCACACTTCATGAACTTAACATGTGTGGTGGCTTAGTGGTTAAGACATTGAACTTGACAACTGGAAGAGCGGCAGGTCAGCAGTTCAAGACCTGAGTGCTGCATGATGGAGTGAGCTTCCACCTCTGTCCCAGTTCCTGCCAACCTAGCAGTTCGAAAGCAAGAAAATGCAAGTAGATAAATAGGTACCACTTTGGTGGGAAGGTAAACAGCATTCCGTGCATTCTGGTTTCTAGATATGCCTGCCACATGTCCATGGAAACATCTACAAACACAGACAAAACTGGCTCTTTGGCTATAAATAGAGATGAGCACTGAACCCTAGAGTAAGATATGATCGGCTATCGAGCAAGGGAGACCTTTACCTAGTGACATACAGTTATCCTTTGGACTCCACAGTCTTCTAGATTTTGGGATACTATTCTCAGGCCAAATGTTTCATACAAATATATATGTATTTGGAAAATTTGCAAACACAAATTTTATTTTAAGGAATGTTGCAAAAACAACAACACTGTGGCAAATATATAGCAAAATGTGCTTATTATGATAGGTTGTGTGCAAATTAAGGGAAATTACCTACTAAAATTGTGTGGTCTTTCATTTGCTTTAAAAATTAAATTCATAGAATGACTTAGAAATTGGATGGAAAAGGCTTATGACTTCTTCTTTCATGTCCTGATCAAACCCTGGACAATTGGTTTGTATATTTCTAGTTCCACATGCAGTCATTTTAGTTTCATAAAACTAAGTTTGCTCAGTCAAGATTGGGGTACAGTAAAACCTCATATAACACTAAAACCTGGTTCCACAAGTCTTGGTGTTATATGATTTTTAGTGTTATCTGATGCATGTTAAAATCCTATGGGATCCATAGAGATACATTGTAACCACACAGGCTTTAGCGGTTGTTATCTGAAGCATCCCATAGGATCTTAATGTTATCTGATGCTATTCTTTCTCCCAGATTCCTTAATGTTATGCGATTTTAGTGTTATTCGATACTAATGTTATATGAGGTATTACTGTATCTGTATTATTCAGCAGTCTTCATCTGAAGGTGGTTTTCCAAATAACTATTGCTGATATAAACTGATGGGCAGAATGACAGAATGACTGGCAGATTTTCAGAACCCCAATTTAAAAAAAAATGTATTACAGTTGTATTGTTCAATATATTTCAATAAGTTGAAAGTACATTTTGAAATTTCCAGACTCACACCATACTCTGCCTGTTTTACATCACTATGTTTTGTACAGCATAAAAATTCAACAGCTTTACCTTGTTAGGTCAATTGTTTGGCTAATCCAGTATCTTTTTTAATGGTTTCATTGCACTGACATTTTCACTGTTCACCGTTTTCAGATGTTTTAGTTTTTAATAATTGAGATATAAATCAAAGTAATAATTCTTTTCTCTTCTCAAGAGACCATGATTTACTGGAAAAGGTTATGGATATCATGATATTACATTGATATTTCCTTGTTCTGCATAAGAGGGTCATAAATCTAAATCAAAATGTTGCAAAATGGAGGGAACTTTGTTGTGGGGTGATTGGGCCTAAATCCAATTAAAATAGACCTGAAAAACCAATGGTACCTACATTCCAGCTATTTATTTATTATTTTATTTATTACATTTATATTCTGCCCATCTGGGATATTTTCCCACTCTGGGTGGCATACAACATAATAATAATAAACATCTTTACAATAAAAAATGTAGACATATTGAATAAAATTATAAATACAGTCATACCTTGCATAACAAATTTAATTCGCTCTGCGAGGATGCTCGCTATGCAAGTTTTTCACTATGCGAGTCAGACTCGCATAGCAAAAATCCCAATGGAAAAACTCACATAATGAGCTTTTTTAGGGGAAAAACTAGCATAGTGAATTTTTTTCATTATGCGAGTTTTCCCCATAGAAACGCTCGTTATGCTAGTTTTCTATGGGGAAAGTCCGACTCGCATAGCAAATATTTTTGCTATGCAAGTCGGACTCGCATAGCGAAATTTTTTCTTGATGCGAGTTTCCCCCATAGAAACGATCACTATGGGAGAGTTTCAATAGGGGAAGTCTGACCTCCATGGCAAATAATTTCGCTATGCGAATCCGACTCGCATAGCGAAATTTTTCATTGTGCGAGTCAGATCACTTTTTGAAAAACCCGCTCGTTATGCGAGTTTTTCCCTAAGCGAGTTGCTCTCTAAGTGAGGTTTGACTATATCAAGAAAGCAAAAATAACACCCACACAATAAATAAATAAATAATAAAACATGCCAGAAACTAAACCCTATAGGTGGTAGGAAAAAACCAACCACTGTGGAGTGGTATATAAGCGTAATTGCTATTGCTGTTTGATTTAACAGGTTCCAACTCTCTCAATGGCTATAGTTTAGTTGATACTAACAAATGAGTTATAGCTAGAATGGAAACACTATTTTGCCCCATAGATGTGGCCAATTCAGAAAGCATTGCTTGCTCATGGTGCTTTAATTCAGTGCATTCAGAATGGCAGCCTTCAACAAATCCTCAACGCATTATTTTGGAATTACTTTTAATATTCCTATAGTTGTCTGCAAATGTGCATAGTCCACCACAAACTACAGAGAAAAGGATACACAAATGCTACTCTGGCAGTTTCCATACTAGCATCAAGAATTTTTGCAATGCAAGCATGAGGAACAGTCATCTGATTTAGCCAACCCATAATTTAAAACTGCTGCCTGACTACTGTGGTGTCAGACATAAAGCAGCTGAGCCAAAGCAGAGTTGCTACTGAAATAACAAATGAAATTCCACAATGTTCATATTATTGGTTACTTTACTTTGAAGGCAACTTTAAATAAGTGTATCCCGATCCCACTTCACATCATTCCAGATGGCAAGGCTGAATTGGGGCCAGAGGAATTCCAGAGGGTGCCAGGCTGGACAGGCTGCATTAAAATATTCCTGTAGGGACTGTGGTGGCTCAGTGGTTAAGAAGCTGCCTTGTTAGTTGGAAGGCTGGCAAGTCAGCAGTTTGAGGCCCGGGTATTGTTTGATGGAATGAGTGCCCATCTCTGTCACAGCTCCTGCCAACCTAGCAGTTCGAAAGCAAGAAATTGCAAGTAGAGAAAAAGTGACCACTTCGGTGGGAGAAGATTTTGGGAGCATGAAAGGAGCCTCATTTGGGCATCCCCTGAGCAGAGTTCCTCCAGCAAAAATCCTTCCAACCCAGAATAATTTCTGACACAAAATTATAATTATTACTATTCAACAATTATTTTTAGTTCTCAAAATCTCTCCTAGAATAGGCTCTTGAAAGATCTCCTTGGTGGATTTACTTTCCTAATGCAATCCTCATATAGATCCACTGTGGTGTAGTGGATAGAATGATGTGCTAGGACTCAGCACATCTGAATTAGAATCCCTGATCATCTCTCTGTGCACATGTTTGTGTTTGTGTAACTGGCAAAGCTACTCCTTAAATATCTATCTTACCTTGAAAGCTCTATTAAGATTGCTATGAGTTGGTTCTGACTTGAAGGCACATAATATACACACAAGGAGATGCTGCCATATTTTAAAACAGATCTGTATGAAGCATTTATGAGGTGTTTTCACCATTGACATATTAAAATATATTATGATTCATCCAGGCTTCTTTCTTCTTTTCACCAGAGTGTCTAAAATCCCCTTTGCTCTTTAATGACCATAGCACATAGTACTGATTGATTTAGTAGGTAATAGTTACAAGAGTGTCAAGATCTCACATTGCCACCCTATTTCCTCACCCCTTGGTGTTAAGGCACATGAAAGACAGCCTTTATTTTAACACCTGGCAGCTATTAGGAAGAGAGAAGAGTACTTGTACAATATTCCAGAACAGAGAACCTATGCAAAATAAGAAAGAAAAAATTGTCCTGAAAAACAAGCCATTAGAATACAGAAACACTGGAGTGGAATGGGGACAACAGACATAAATACAGAAGAAACAAGCTGGCATTGTAGTGCTAGAAATCAAGTTGTTTTACTTATTTATTTATATGCTGTCTTCCTGTCAGAATTGGGACCTAGATGGCTTATGAAATTGTTAAAATGCTAGAAAATTAAAATACCTGTACAGTATGTCTGCAGATGCAGACAGCGTTGGCTCTTTGGCTGTAAATGGAGGGTAGCACTGCCCCCTAGAGTCAGACGCTATTAGTTTTCAAACAAGGGAGACTGTTACCTTTATCTTTACCTTTACAAATGCTAAAATAGGATTAATATCATTGGCTGCTACTCATGTCTGAGTTTACATTCCCCCCCCCCCGAAAATCATTTTCACAGTTGACGGATGTGTCTCAGAAAAAATGCCATTGGCATGAATTTGTTTAAGGTGGATCGGTAGGATCCATAAAGTGACCCATACACTACGATCACAGAGCCATCTCCTGCAGCATGTATGACATGAGACATGCAGGATTTAACACTGGGACTGCAATGGACTGCCGCAGCCTTGAGGATATTGACAAGGTGTGCCTTCGCAGCCAGTCCATCTGGAATGGCCTTTTCTGCCTCCATGACCGCTGGGAATCAGAGAAGTACTTCCTCCTCCACTCATTTTGACATTGGGCCCAATATGATGCTTTCCAATGGCATTTCCTCCACTGGCAATGTCACATGACTTAACACGTGCACACTTTTTGCCATCCATCTGCCCCAAGTCGACAACCGCCCAGAAGCCCCCGGTGTAGCAGGGAGGAGCCACCCGCTATAAGAGTGTGTCTCCTTCCCACCTCACCCTCTCTCTTCATAATTTGGCAAAAGCCCCACCATCCCTCCCTTTTCCTAAGTATGACTATTGTGGTCACTTTGGGGCTGAGAAGGAATTTTTTCGTCATCACTGATTGGCCTTTGTGATGATATTTTTCATCCTCTCCATACTTACGGTAGGGAGCCAGAAGTAAGTGATGTAAACCCAATGGGGCAGTAGTGGGGTAAATGGTAATCAAATTATGCTTAATGGATCATACGTAATGGGGGTTCCTACCCATAGCAGAAGGACATAGGTGCTGGCGGCTTCTACTATTGGGTGAAGGAACCCTCAGTGGAGCAGGCTTGTGAGCTGGAAAGAAATTGTGAACTAAGAAGTATATATAGAGTGAGACATCATCACTCCATACAGGGTCATAATCAATAATCTGGAAGGGTAGATATACCCACAAGTTAACACCATTTATCCACTATGATGCCCCATTGCAGGTCATGTTAATATTGTATTGTTGTTTACAAATAAAGTGGTCCACGTTTTGACCTACAAATGGTTGTTAACTACTTCCTTGGGATGGAATGGGTGGCAAGGAGGGGACCATCACCCCCCCCCCCAGGGGCTCATCCACCCTTGCCGTTGGCCCCTTTAGGAGTCAGGTTATTTACCACTGCCCAACTCAGCATTGAGTCGCTGGCTGTGTATGGTCTACTCCAGTGTTTCCCAAATGCTGGTGTTTGGACTTCAATTCCCAGAAGCTTAAGTCAATTCCCCAAAGCACTGATCAGTCAATATACTGGCTTAGGCTTCTGGGAACTGAAGTCCAAACACCAGCATTTGAGAAGCACTGGTCTACTCCATTATCATACTAGGTAGGATGTCCAGCCAGACTACAGAATTAATTAAAATATGAATACATTTAAATCAAAATATTTAATTTAAAATACCAACAGTAACTTTCTTTGACAGAGCTAGCACATTGACTAACATTTCATGGTGTGAGGCATTCGATTTCCAAAGACCTGGCTGAATATAAAGGTTGAGGATGCTCCTGTCTTCCCCACGGGCCCCTGCCATCACGCCCGGGGGAGGAGAAGAATGCCTGCACCTGTGGGAGGTGAGGCGAAGCTCCCGCCCGCCTTCCGAGCCCCGTCATTCCGTATTGACAATGTTGATTTATGTGTAGTTATTCTGCTGTTTATTGCATTATATTATTGTATTTTTATGATATTTAATTGCTATTACATTACTATTATTATTTTGTTATGATATTGTTATATTTTTCATATTGGGTATGAACCGTATTGTGAATATATTGTTTACTGTCTATTTGTACTGAATATTGTTACGGACTGTATTTTGATTATATTATGTTTATATTTATTTTGTTGCGCTGTATTTTGGGATGCTGTGATTTTGTACTGTTGATCTGTTATATTGTATTGTATTCGATTTTATGTTGTAAGCCGCCCTGAGTTGGTTTTTGCCAAGTAGGGCGGCATATAAATCTAAATAATAATAAATAATAATAATAATAATAATAATAATCTTTGCTTTGTACTGGATAGATTGCCTAACCTTGTTTTACCTTTGCCTCCCAGAAGCTATTTCCTCCTCTTCCTCCACCTCCAGCCCTAACAGCCTCTTCCTTCCTGGTAGCCCATTTAAGTGCTCAAGGCTCTATCCTTTAAAACACAATGGCCAAATTATCCCGAACAGTCAGAAGGCTTCTGTTTTTAAAAATATATATGTCATTTTTATTTTTAATGTGCCTGATTGAAAAATGCTTCAGGAGGAGATTAAGCGAAGTGGTGCTGTGCCGCATCCAGTTTTGAGCTTTCTAAGATAAGAGGACAGGTTCATGACATGAGTGGTCTATAATTTACACTGTGGGACATTAAGCCTTGGAAGAAATCAGTCTGACTTGAGAAGGGAGCTGGCTGTGGAATGTTTCTCATCTAAGCGAAGAACAGGCAGTCACTCTTTCTTGGACAGTGAAAGATGTCTAAGAAACTCTCCACACACACACACATGCACGCATGTACACATGCATGCATGCACACACACACAGATTCCAGGTTTGTTTGTTTGGGGTTTTAGTTTTTTGTTTTAAAAGTTTTTCTAAAGACCCACAGAAGGAACTAGATAAATAGCAAGCAGCAACAAACAAGGCTGGGTTTGTCTCAAAGCAACATCAACAAGCCAATTAGATAATCTTTAAAAGGCATCTTTAATTACAACTATTTTGTTATAGCCAAGATGTGTCCCATGGAGCACAGATCACCCTTGCTTGAAAGCCAGTCATATCAGATTCTGGGGTTCGGTGCTCATCTCCATTTATAGCCAAAGAGGCAGTGCTGCCTCCATCTGCAGACATTTTCATGGACATGTGCCAGGCATGACTACTGCATGGAACACTGTTACCTTCCCACTGAAGTGGTCCCTGTTTATCTACTTGCAATTTCTTGCTTTTGAACTGCTAGGTTGGCAGGAGCTGGGACAGAGACAGGAGCTCACACTATTGTGCAGTACTTGGGTCTTGAACTTCTGACCTGCTAACCTTCCAGTATAAAGTTTAGCATCTTAACCACTAAGCCACCACTACTTCAAAAGAAGAGCTGTGAAGTTATCGCCACCTCTAAGGACAAGAGGATTACAACTCCAATCCCCACTGCCCTGCCCCACCCTAGCAATCCTGTTAGTCTCTGAGGAACTCACCTGATAAATGTGAACTTTGTAAAGTTGTATGTGAATGACAGAGACCAAATGACAGATTGCCTCTTTCCTGTTTTCCAGGACCCACTTGCATGAATTAAGGGAAGATGAAAGTGGCACAGAAGGAAGGAAGTGTCAACATTTTAAGTATGGAAAAGAAATGACAAGGTTAAATCAGAGAAGTTACTTAATGGAACAGTTGATGTGGAATGGTTTCCAGAAAGGTAACGTCAGCCCAGCTTTAGGTGCAAAAGGATTTGTCTGTGGCTCAGGATGTGTGTCTTAATACTGACATGGTGATAACTCAGTCCCATAAACCAGCATATTATCACTGACTTCTTAGCATTAATTTCTTCCTTTTGCCATAGCATGAATGCCTCCTCTTTAGAACAGTGAGAAATTCCACAGACAGGAATGAATTATGGATTTATTTCTGAAGACACTCTATAAATAACACCACATAAAATAAGTCTCATAACTTACTCGGATCCATGATATTCATTATCTGCCCTGTCCTTTTAATAAATGTCCTCTCACCAGCCTCTTTAATTGTACTTTTACCACTTCTTGTGCCCAACCAACGTGTCTATATTACTGAACTGAGAAAAACACATGCAAATGCTTCTGGGCTCAAAAATAGGCAAGGGAGAGATTGAAAACACAGAGTCCAATTTGGAACATGACTGCCATTCAGAGTCCTTGTCCTGGCTGGTCTGTTAAGAGCTGCAGTTTCTCACTCTGATCAATTGCCTGAGAAGCTCTCACAAAGCAAATACAATATGACAGGAGACTGAATGATGTACCGGTACTTTGAACACTATTTTTCCCCTGAAGAAGGAGAAGGAGAAGAAAAAGAAATGATGATGATCAGTGATGGGATGTCCCCGGTTCCAGACGGATCTCTGGAACCGGTAAGACTAATCCCGGAGAGTTCTCCGGGAGGGGAGTCCACTTTTGAGGCGTCCGGTTCCGGACGACTCACCGAAAGAATTTTTTTTTTAAATCTGAGCTAAAATGGCTCCAATTGACTGCGCATGCGCAGAAACTCAATTTGACGCATTGCGCATGCGTCAAATTGAGTTTCTGGACATGCGCACTAAATTGGAGCCAAATGGCTCCAATTTTTTAAAAAAAAAATCTTCTGAAGCTGGATGGGAGGTTCCCCGTCCATTCATTTATCTCCCCCCTCCCAGCCTCCAGCTCTACAGCCCACTAGGGCCGACTTTACAGAAGAAACTGAATTTCACATTTCAGCAAAAATGCAGCCCTCGGAGAAGGGAAGGGTCAGGGTGGGAACCACCAGCCTCGCAAGGGGGAGACAAGGCCACCCTGCCCCGCAGAAACAGGGAGGACAAACGGGTGGCAGGGCGGGCGAGACGACCTCGTCGCTCTGCCGGAGGCTGAATGGCGGGAGTGGCAGACAAGAGGAGGGTCTCCCCCCCCAATTCGACACCGACCGGGAAGGCTTCCAGACGGCCGAGCTGCCCCCCACACATACCCCGGCTCTCACCTCGTCCTCCCTCTCGCTGCGGAAACACAAGCAGACTGGCTCCGGCAGCAGCGGCGGCAGCCCTAAGAGAAGGGCACCTCCCCTAGCCGGCTACCTGGCTCCCACAGGCACGTTGGTGCCTGGCCGCGCCGTCCGCCTGCGCCGTCCGCCCGCGCCGCGCCGTCCTAGGGTCTTGGGCCCAACAAACCCCCATGCCCTGGGTAAACCCGGCGGGGCTCGCCACCGCCGCATCCTCTTCTGTCAGGCGCCTGGAGCTTCCTCGGGCCGTTGCCTTTTCGGCCCGGCTCTGGCTGCGGCCACGGAAGGTAAGTGAGGCTTTTATATTTTGGGTGGGTGGGTGGGTGATTTAATTGTGTTTTGGGTGGGTGGTTGTACTTTTATTTAATTTTTATTTTATTTATTTCTTTATTTTATTTCTTTAAGTTAATTACGGGTCTGTGTGCGTGTTTATTATTTTTTTTATTTTATTTTTTTGGCCTTGCCCACAACGTCATGATGTCATGACGTTGGCTCCGCCCATGACGTCATGACATTGGCCACGCCCATGACGTCCGTGACGTCATGGCGTGGTAGTAGAATTTTTGACATCCCATCACTGATGATGATGATGAAGAAGAAGTCCATTCTGTGCTATCCATCCACTACAGAACAATTAAACAATTCTCAGTGCCAAATAAATGTATAATATGCAGAGTGGAGGCTTAACTTTCAGTTTAAAAAGAGAGAGAGAGACCTCTTCACTCACAAATTGAAATGCACTGTTCTCAGTTCTGCCAGATAGCCGCATCCTTCTTCTTCAGTATACTACAAGACTTCCATTGGCTAGCACTGTATGTGGCAAAAGTCTTAAGCAGGTAAATTCACTATGGCCTCAACCTTTTTCTTCAAGAGGCCACTGAGCACGGCTAACCTTCCTTGAGTGTTATGGCACTCATGTGCTCTTGCTTATAAGCTACCCATAAGTATTTGTTGGCCATTGTGTTTGAATCAAATGCTGGACCAGTTTGTGACCCAGTTTAGTTTACTTCTTTTAAATCCTCATTTTTTGTGTTTTACTTCTGCAAAGTTAGGACACCTTTCTCAACATGTGAACTTTTGAACGTATACAATGCTAAAATAATTAAGAGGGGTATAGAAAATGTATCCTTGAAGAGATACGCTGTATTTTAAAATGTGGTTTGAACAGAGGTTTATAAAAAGTCACCACTAAACAATCTGCTGGCTTTCTAGCCAAATCTAGAAACAAGGGTGTTCAGTGATGGGATGTCAAAAATTCTACTACCACGCCATGACGTCATGGACTTCATGGGTGTGGCCAATGTCATGACGTCATGACGTCATGGGCGGAGCCAACGTCATGACATCATGACGTTGTGGGCAAGGCCAAAAATAATATAATAAAAAAAAAAACGCACACAGACCCGTAAATAACTTAAAGAAATAAAATAAAGAAATAAATAAAATAAAAATTAAATAAAAGTACAACCAGTCACCCAAAACACAAATAAATCACCCTCCCACCCTAAATATAAAAGCCTCACTTACCTTCCTTGGCGCCGACGAACCTCCATGTGGCCCGGGGCCACCTGGCAAGACACGCTGCCCCCGACTGCGGCTGTTTCCTCCTACGAAGGCCACGGCCGGCCCTGCAGCCGCCGGCCACGGCCGCCACAGCCCCTGGCCGGCCACCGAGCTCCCACGGGCACATTGGTGCCTCCCCGGGCCGTCTTTCCACCCGCACTGCGCCCTCCTAGGGACTTGGGCCCGACAAACCCCCATGCCCTGGGTAAGCCCGGTGGGGCTCGCCACCGCCGCATCCTCCTCTGCCGGGCGCCTGCAGCTTCCTTGGGCCTGTGCCTTTTCGGCCCGGCTCTGGCTGAGGCCACGGGCGGCCAGGGCCTGGGGGGGCAGCAGTGGGTATGGTGGTGGCTCCAGCCGTGGCCAGGGGCTGGAGCCACTGTTGCCCCCAGGCCCTGGCCGCCTGTGGCCTCAGCCAGAGCCGGGCCGAAAAGGCACCGCCCCGAGGAAGCTGCAGGCGCACGGCGGAGGAGGATGCAGCTGTGGCGAGCCCCGCCAGGCTTACCCAGGGCATGGGGGTTTGTTGGGCCCAAGTCCCTAGGAGGGCGCGGCGCAGGAGGACGGCCCGGGCAGGCACCAACGTGCCTGTGGGAGCTCGGTGGCCGGCTAGGGGAGGTGCCCTTCTCTTAGGGCTGCCGCCGCTGCTGCCGGAGCCACTCTAAAAAGGGGCGGCTCCAGCTTTGGAAGAATTTTTTTTTAAATTGGAGCCATTTGGCTCCAATTTAGTGTGCATGACCAGAAACTCAATTTGACGCATGCGCAATGCGTCAGATTGAGTTTCTGCGCATGCACAGTCAATTGGAGCCATTTTAGCTCTGATTTAAAAAAAAAATTTCTTTCGGTGAGGCGTCCGGAACTGGACGCCTCAAAAGTGGACTCCCCTCCCGGAGAACCCTCCGGGATTGGTCCTACGGGTTCCAGGGAACTGTCTGGAACCGGGGACATCCCATCACTGAGGGTGTTGTATAATAGCATTCCCTTACAAAATAACTTCTTTCAGGATTGACTGTGGAAGTAAACAAAAGAGAGAAATGAAAGGGTCTTGAAATACAGTGGAACCTCATAGCAACGAAATCGCATAACAATTAGTTTGTTTGTTTTTTTGGAGGGAAACAACAAATTTCCCTATGGAAAAAATTGTACAACAATTTTTTAATAGGAAAAACCACTTAGAAAAAAAAATTGTTGTACGATGCATTCCACAGGGGAAATCGCTATATGATGCATGCATCGTATAGCAATTGTTTCGTATAACAATGAGCCCCGTGGAACGGATTAAAATCGTTTTATGAGGTACCACTGTAATTGATATGAAAGAAGTAGAACATTGCAACGTGTTGACATGACCACAGGTGGCATTTGCAGATCCTGTGATTTGCTCTACTTTATTTTACTAGATCCTGTATTTCACACTCACCATAATCTGCCAGCTCTGTAAGTGTTAGTGAGAATAATAATGTTTATCATCACGGTGGCAGTTTGCCAGATTCTGAGTTACAGGAATTGTGTTTACAAGAGTTATAAAAGCAACAGATATTTCTATTATACATTTTCAGTGATGAATCAAGGGGTACAAAGAAAGAGCCTCCTCAAGGACTGTGGTATTTTTGAACCACAATCATGCATACCCTGGTAACGACAACCTTGTGTTGCCGGCTAACCTTTTTCACACTAGGTCAGGCAAAAGGAACTGCAAAATGAACTCACCAAAGGGTGATACACAGATTGCTATATGATTTTATATTACAACTTTCCTGCCAATTCTCTTTAGTAAAACAGAAAGAAACCAGGTACAGGTGTTTGCCCCCCCCCCCCGGACATGCAGGTCACAAGTTGATCAGAGACCATAATGGGCTTTCTCAGCAACCTTGAGATTGAAAGGGAGTCATTTAGAGTTTATCTGAATAATCTATTGTTGCTAATGGCTGTGTGAAACTGCATTCTTGTACTCCCTTGTCTGTCATCGTGCTTGACCACACCCCTTCTCCCTTTGAGCCCCTGAATTTGGTATATAAAGAACATGCCTGTAAGTTTCACTCTTTGTCTGATGAAGTGGACTTGATCCACGAAAGCTAACAATAAAAATATAGCAGTTTGTCTTTAAAGTGCTACAGTGTTTTTTATTTTATTTTATTTGTTTATTTTGCCTTGTTTTCTTTTGATATTCACTTTGGCAGTTTTACGTCTGGCCTAGACACAGGAGGAGGAGGAGGAGGAGGAGGAGGAGGAGGAGGAAGATCCTGGATATCTTGCAAAGGTCAGGTGTTTATAGTTTGAAGAGAAACGTAAACATCTGGAACAAATATAAATATAGGAATGCAGGAGACACAGACATCAGTGCAATAATGCAACTTGAAACAATGCCAATCCACACACACCATAAACTAAAGAGTGTCAAGCATGATATAGTCTCAACCACAGCAGCAGAGGACAACATGGATTTTCGTCCATAGATTCAAAATGGCTTAGTTGGGTGAGCTTTAAAGTTATTTTCTCTCTGTACTATCATAATATGATAAAATGCCTTTTACTCTTAACTAATATATTTTAGAGATGTACTTTCTACTTTTTCAATGTGCCTTTCCACACTAAGAGTTCCTGCATTTTTAAAATGTAACCGCCTGTAATTTGGAAACTTGAGAATAACATGATCTAAGTATCTGCCTCCAACTTAAGTTTAGTTTTCATATATTTTAAAGCATTGGCCCCTACAGTTTTTCCACAGCTTTAAGACTATTTGATGTTTTTGCAACTTTGAAGAATGTTGTGCATAAGGAGCATGCAAGCAATGTCGATACAGAAAACTCATAGAATTAGTCAAACTGATGATGTCCAGAATTATTGCAACAAAATAAAGACTTATAACTTGGTACCAGACAAATTTTGATGTGATTAGGAATAGTTTGATTTCATTCTGGAACTAATCTGAAATGGGATAATTACCATTTGTGATGAATGCGGACTTCTGATTCACCCCCCCCCCCCTAGAAGTCTATATAGTACTATAGGTCTCTTAGAGAGGTATCCAGGCATCAGATGCCTTGACCTGACACCTGATAGCTCCATTTTGTTTTGCAGAGACTTTTTTTGGCTCTGGTCTTGTTGATATTCATCTCCTAAATTTTCACTAGAAGACAAAGGGAAACAAATAATAGGTAATGGAAAAATTCACAAATAAGGTGGAAATTCCCATATTTTCTTGTCTCTTAATAGCCTAAAGCCTTGTTTAGACAGGTTTATAACAAGCAGAAGCAAGCCTGCCCTCCCCTCTCCTCTCCATTGACTCAAATTTTAAAAAAGAACTCTATAAGCAAGGGGTTTTAATTAAAATGACTGGGAGGGATAGAAATGCTAAACTTGCAGGAAATAATAGTGATTTCACATCAGACATTATTCTGGGTTGAAAGGATTTTTGCTGGAGAAACTCCACTCAGGGGATGCCTGAATGAGGCTTCTTTCATGTCCCCAAGAGCTGGGACAGAGACAGGTGCTCAATCTGTCTTGCAGTACCCGGGTCTTGAACTGCCAACTTTCCAGCCTTCCAACTAACAAGGTGAGCTTCTTAACCACTGAGCCACCAAAATGAAAATTGCCAAAACAACGGTCATAAACAAACTGAAGTTAGATGATGATGGAATAGATAGTTTGATTGATACATGCAGTGAGATTAAAAGTCTTTGTCCCTAAATAACCCAAATATGATTGAATCAAATTCTCTAGACCAGTGGTCTCCAACCTTCTGGGGCATGGGGGGGCACATTAGAGTGCCTAATGCAGTGGTTCCCAACCTTTTTTTGGCCATGACCCACCTAAGCATCTCTAAAATCCAGATGGTCTCCCTGTGACATATAATTCTTATTGTTCAAAAGTGAGCTCCTCTTCATGTGGAGGAAGCCTACAAGGTCATTCACTGTTAATATCTCATTCTTGAATTGCCCCCCCCCTTAAAAATCAAATTGCCCCCCTGTGGCACCATGGGACAAACACCTAAAACCATGGGCCTAGCACCAAAAGAGGAATGTATCTTAAATCAAAATGTAACAAAATTATTTGTAAAAGTAAACATTCAGAGCTCAATGAAGAAATGTTAATGTTATGGGCACCTACCAAAGCACCCAGAATGGCCAAAAGGCTAGCATGGAGAATTGGACAAAGAGGAGGCTAACAGAAGGAATGATGGAGACTAGAAGCAACCATGTTGCCCTTGTGGATTTTTGTAAGAAAGGGGATGGGGAAAACAGCAGGAGATGGTGCCATTGGCACAAGAGGAAGAGTGTGGGTCTGAGGGGGAAATGCCTTGAGGGTGATAGCAGGAAACAAGCTGATTGGAGGCCTGTGCAGAAAGAGCCTGGAGGTTGCAGGAGGCCACAGGTTGCAGCCACAGGTTGTGGGGGAGGGAACCCGGCTCTAGGTGAATTTGTCTTCCACTCTTTCCCCACTGAAAGCTGTCTTGAAAGTTCTTTTTTCAATGGTGGCCACCTTGAGGTCAGAGAAAAATGTTGTCATAGATTTCTTCTACGTATGTCTAGGCCAGACGTGAAACCAGTGGTTGGCACCAGCAGGTTCACCCCAGTTTGCCAGAATGGGTAGCAAAAATTCTGGCCAGCCCCACCCACCAAAGTTTTGAAATAAAGTAGTCCTAATTCAGGTGCAACACAGAGCTTTCCCTCTGGCCACGGCCACCACACCACACCCATAGTGTGGTAATAAATTTTGAGCCCACCTGTCAGGAAAAGACCTATTTTGTAATGCTTCCCAAGGTTTGAAATTGCTATTTTTAAGCTAGGCCACATAAAAATCCATTTTTCTCTCTGTATACCTCACAAGACTGTCATGAGTGGCTTCTTGACATTACAATGTTCCCAGTGATGGGATGTAACAGGTTCTCACCAGTTCGGCAGAACCGGTAGTAACTTTCCCCAGTGTCCCGGAGAACCAGTAGCAGCTTTTGGGGAGAACCGCCTTCGGGGCTTACCTTTTTACTGTGCATGCGCGCCAAGCACTTGGTGTGCATGCACGCCTACAGTGCTTGGCACATATGCACAGCCTCCTTGCTGTCCTCCCAAGTGGGGAGGAGGAAGAGCAGCTGCTAGCCTGAAGCTCCCTATAGCTTGAAGCTCCCCAGGGTAAGTGACTCACCTTTGGATGTTGTGTGTCTGTGTGTATTTTAATGTGTATTTGATACCTTTACCTATATTGACATATATGATGAAGGCACGTTCTTCCTCACTTGCTCTGGGCCCTCTCAGCGTTCATCCAAAGTGGATTATTCAACAAAAATCCCTTCTAGAACTAACCCAAGCTCCGCAAGAAAAAAAACATGTCACCATTCCCCAGCCAATCCAGGCTGTCCAAACACCAATTTACTATGAGAGGTTTTGGTAGCGTTTTCAAGAGGCAAACAAAGAGAGACTTACTGTCTTTTAACCCAATATCCCATCTTCAATGAACACGCGTTGATTGAAGAAAATATTTTTATTTAAATTGGTAGCATGGTTCTGATGAATCAGGTTACAGATCTCAGCATAAAAGTTATTTTCTAATTTTAAGTTTTAGAGAAAAGATGTTTCAGACAAGTCTTCCTCTTAAAAAAAAAAATCTGTCTAGCTATTCTAAGTTACCCTATTTAAGATTTCCAGAGATAGGCCTATTTGGAAGGCCATCTCTGCACTGTCGATGTTTCCTAGATGACAACCATTTTCGAACTGCCCCTCTGGCTCCTTGCCAGACCTTCGCCAGGTATGAAGTGAACCTGGGTAATCAGGCTACTTCCAATCAGATTCCAGAGTTGAGTAAACAACTCTGGTTGCCTTATTTACAAGGGGCGCCTTTCTGTCTATCTGTTTTCCCACCCTGGGCCCCAAAGTGTGAAAACAACCAAATGGCTCTTATGCTAGCACAAGAAGCCACAATCCTACTATAGAATAGAAATGTGAAGAACTTGGGGACTCATTTTATCACAACATACTACCATAGTTCCTAAAAGGCCTGAGGGGTGTGTGTGTGTGTGTGTGGTTATTTTCATTTTATTATTATTTTGTATTTTTTTATTTTTTTCTTTGGCCTCACACATGACATCATGACATTGTGATGTTAGCTCCGCCCACACTGTGATAACATCACGGTGGGGTCGTAAAAAATTTGACATCCCACCACTGAATGTTCCTGTGCTGTTATCTTTCTAGCTAGCTTAGCTAGCAGAGCTTAGTGTTATGTCTTCACATGGATGTAAACAATTCATTGTTTTGAGAAAGTTTTCTCTGTTACCTGAGTGGCTAAAGCTAAACCACCTGACCAGGAATTCTCCATTTTGGAGAACAGTGAGTTAGTTCGTCTCTGTTTCTCAATGGACTAAGACCTTAGTTTGGCTTATGGGATTTTCTCTTCTTTTCACTATGATTACCTAAAGATACTTGGACTGTTCTTATTGGACTGATTCTTTGTTATGACCTTTTAATCTACGGTTTTTCCATGGACTTTGTTATCAATGAACCTGAAGAATAAAACAGCTGTTTCTCTTTGAAGACTGTTGTTTTTCTTTTCACACACACACAAGGCAACTTGGCTGCATGCTACCTGAAGAAGAAGCCTCCCTTGTTCTGCTGTACTGCTAGAGCTCAATAAGTTCTTTTTAAAAGTGGCTCAAGTCTCTCAAAGGTGGAAGGTAAGGGTTAAATATGTTCCAGAAATGAGCATATGCTCAGGAGCATGAGTGGGAGGGCCCTTACAGAGACGCCTGAAGTCTGATACCACCACTGTGTGAAACTGCCAAAATGAAGGCACCTTTTGGTGAGTTCAGTCTGCAGTTCCTTTCACCTAACCTAGTGTGACAAAGATTAGCTGGCAACACAAGGTTGCAGTTACCAGCGTACGCCCAATTGTGGCTTAAAAATACTACAGTCTTTCTGTGTACTCCTTCTCATAGACTGAAGTGCTGGGTTCTCAATATTCTAATTTAAAGTCTGTTGCTTAACTGCTGGTGAACTTTCCTCAAGTTTTGTAAGCAAAGATTGAAGAAGAAGGGAAATGGTGGGGAAAAAACCCCTTTCATTTTAGCTCTTCATAGCGTTATTGTTTACAGCTTCATTGAAATCCACCTCAAAGCATTAAGGGAGAAGGTAGGATAATAAATGCTTCAAGAGAGAAAGAGCCACTACATTACAAAAGCAGCAGAAGCTACATATTATGTTGGAAATGATCACAGGTCTGATGAAAGAATACTGTATAATGGGATATTGCTAACATTAAGCGGAGGGGGCCTTTGAATATTCTGAATTAATATGCAACATTGTCTCTGCTAACATCAATTTCTTCATAAAACTGACAGAAAAAGAATCAATCTGACAGCAATCTGTTAGGCAATGCCACCCTGGTATGGGATTCATACTACATTTTCTTCTGAGCACATTGGCAGTAGACCATAAGTGCAACATGCCTGCTCCGGCCTCTCTTTCTCTGAAAGTCTAGACCAATTTTGTCTTTCAAATAGATGCACCAGCAGTCCAAAGGAATCCCTTCTGAGGTGTAACTAATCTGTGATAACGTTTATAATTAGCTGCTCTTGTCATGCACTTAGTAGGAGAAGTAAGTATCGTCAGAGAAGTATTTACCTATTGCTGAGACAGAGTGCCTGAGAACCTACCAGGCTATCCACAAGACTTCCACCCCTCAATTAGCTTGGCAATTCAAGGGGAAAAACTCAATTCTCCATTTTCTCATTAAAAGATGAAACAGAGGGGTGGGGGTGGAGGGCTTAAAATCTACACAGAATGATTATACTGCTGCTTCAGGAAACAAGTCACTTTCTTTCCAAGGTCCCCTGATTATGGAAGACAATGGGATTAGTTCAAACTAGGCTGAGAGCCCCTCGGTGGCTCTTTTTTGCTAGCTAAATTGCAATGAGGGTGGATAATGGGAGATTGATTAGGGTTAATAGACTTATTTTTACAGGTCATGCCGCACAGCACTCTGGGTTGCGGTGCTCCACGACATATTATCAGGAGCCATAAATCAAGAGCCTTGGAGGGGATTCAGACTCCATCCTCTCTCCATCTGAATGGCTGGTTAACAATTCACTTTTGTTTCTGCATTGCTGTAAGCCAATGCCTCTTGGCTGGCATTGTCTTTATAAAGCGCACTGTAGGAATTAACTGGAAATCCTGTAAGCTTGCTGAATTTGTGAGAATAGATAAACCAAGTTCTCTTTATATCAGATGATAGAGAGATCCTGGAAGTAATTTATTTCTTATACTGGTACAGTATATTTCCTTTCCACTCTGTCTTTAGGTAATAAAATATTTAATTTTTCTTTCTTTCTTTCTTTCTTTCTTTCTTTCTTTCTTTCTTTCTTTCTTTCTTTCTTTCTTTCTTTCTGCTTCTAATGTGGAGGGACCAGTCAGGGTACAAAAACACAGAATTTAGGACATGTCTCTTCTAGAGCATCTTCACACAGCCACAACTCACCTCCTTCCATTGTAACATGCCTTAGAACTGAGTGGATGAGATTCTTTCTGCTCTTTTTAGAAATTAAATACATTGTGTTAGATGACATAACAGCATAGAAATTTAGTTATTGTCAAACATGTTTCAGCTCTTCTGCAGACTTCAGTCATCTCAGATCAAAGAACAATCTTTTTTTGGTCAGAATCCCTTCAGGAAGAAAAGAGGGAGAGAAGTTTCAGTTTCAGATTAAGGATCAGAGAACTAATGAAAGACTGTGAGAAGACTCAAACACTTCAATCACTGTCCTTCATTAATATCTTCAATAAACAAACATCCACAGCTGGGTATTCCTCCCCCCTTAGGACTTGCTGTTAGCACTTAAGTAAATTCCACATGAAAGCACACTCATCATAAAACATTTCAACTCCTATCCAAAGTTAATATATTAGCACTCATTTCATTTGCATTTTAATGGCAAGGCTACACTTTTCAATAAACGCCTGCACTTTATCAAAGGATTACTTCATTTGGCTTGTAATAGTTCTTTGCCATGTGGGAATCATATAGAGGCTGAGAAGGAGGGAGGTTGGGTGCAGCCACTTCAGTGGCTCCTGCAGAACTGCCAAGTTCCAGATTACAAGTCTTACTTTGCAGTTTATTATGAGGAAAAATGTTTTTCTAAAAGAGGAAGGGAAACCAGCCCACCTTAAAAAAGGTTTATATCGCTCCCTAAATCAGAAAACATTGATTTTGTAATAGAGATTCCTCTGCCTTATTAATTTATATTGACGTCTCTGGTTCTTGTAAAATAACCACCATTTAATAGGAAGGAGCTGTGCAGCAAATTCATTAGCCCTTCCCATGGAAGAATATGTTCTGCACGACAGAACAACTGACTTTGTGTATTTGCTGTAGCTGAAGTTGATATTTATGGAATCATTTATTTTACATTTGTAATGGTGAAGAGTATGGATGGGAGGGAATAATCTCAACAGAGTTGTTAAATGTTTCTGCTACATCATGCTGTTTTTGCCTAATGCTATTGGTTGATAGCAAATTCTGAGTCACTTAGGTCTAAAGCAGGGGTGTCCAAACTATGGCCCATGGGCTGGATCTGGCCCCAACACCAATTGATCCAGCCCATGAAGCCCTTATCACTCCCAGAAGCAGAAGTAAAATACACCTGTACGGGCACATGATCCATATGGGCACAGGTCAGGGGCATGATCCGGTTACATCATGCTGTTTTTGCCTAATGCTATGGGTTGATAGCAAGTTCTGATTCACTTAGATCTAGAGCAGGGGTACCCAAATTACAGCCCATGGGCCAGATCCAGCCCCTGAAACCAATTCATCTGGTCCACGCAGCCCTCATCGCTCCCGGAAGCAGAAGTAAAATGTGCCCCTATGGGCTGGATGAATTGGTGTCAGGAGCTGGATCCAGCTCATGGGCCAAAGTGACCAGACCCCTGAACCACATGACTGGCCCATGGCCTAAAAACTTTGGGCACCCCTGGTCTAAAGTGATCATTTTAAACCTGCCACATTGTTTGAACATTGTTAAAAATGCACCTAGCCTCAGATGACAGAGAAGACAAGCTCAGCTAAGAGTGCCATCCAGAGCACATTGTTCCTTAGCACAGACCCTTTGTGGAAAACTCAGATTTATTACCACTCCAATAGTCAGCAATGTTAACACATCAGTTCCATTCTAAAGCTACAAGATGAACAAAATAAATATGAGGAGATGGCGACCAGCTAGAAAAACCATTAAAGGTGCAGTGGAACAAGAATGGGATAAGGATGGGGAAGCATAATGGCAGGAGAAATAAAGAGGATACATAGTCTAACTCATCCTGAGTCTTCCATGTGTGGACCACAACTTCAAACATCTCTAGATGAAAAGCTCTGTGGCAACAGGTGTGGCTTTGCCAGATGAGTTCCTTGACTGCTGATACAGGATTGACAACATATTGCAAGTCTTAAAATCCAGGGAAGGAAAAGGAAGAACAAAACTAGTATAGAAAGGGACATACAGTAAACTAGGGTAGGAACACCTAAAAAAATATCTGAATATGGTGGCATGCTTGAGATTAGCATCTGTTTTTTCCTCAAGGTTCTGTTCCTGTAGCAAAGGGGATTGGGCTGTTTTTAGTTACAAGTGTTTCCACTGAAAAATTTCAACTGTTGCTCTTTCTCTAAACCCACTTTCACTAACCAGTACCCTGGACTGTGCTTCAAATAGAACCTCAAGTGCTCTTTGCAGTGATGTATGGGAAGGAATTATGCTTCTGGCATGGTAAACATGGGTCATCTGTTCGCTCCAGACCTGCAGACCTTTGGAGTAATAACAGTTTCTGTGTCCAAAGAACTTCATGCCAGAAAAGAGGCCTGACCATGGGGGGACGAAATTTTAAAATGCACCTAGCCTCAGAGGACAGAGAAGACAAGCTTTACTAAGAGTGCCATCCAGAGCACGGAAATCTCTAAGGGAGGGAAGGGAATGGCTCTTTTGCTGTAGGTACATTATGCTTTGGATGGGATGAGGGTTTGGGTCAGGACTGGGCAGCATGCTGCTTGCTGGTCTGCTTTTTGGGTGATTGATGAGTATTTCAGCACCCCTGGGGGGACAGTCACCAGACTCTCCTCTTACTCCCCTCTTTGTTCAGGGGATGTTCTCAGTCAGCAACAGATGGCCCTTGCTCCCCCTCTCTGACCAATGACTGGCAAACACCATCCATCTTCTCCTCTGCCTGACAGAGCAGAGGGCGGATGGACTCAGTGGGAGGGAGAGAAAGAGAGACAGGAAAAGGCCAGTAACCTGTTGGTGGTGGTGGTGGGGAGAAGGCATTTTGGGGTGGCAGAGGTGGTTCACACTGCTTGCAAAGTTGGATCTCAAAGGAGGACACACACTCATGTTTGCCTTTGAAATGGTGCTGAGTGGGCCCTTGCAGTGATACTGGGCAAAGCAGCCAATTTTTTTGACCTTTGGATATGTTTCCTCCTTCCTATCTTGCAATGCACATCTTTCCTTTTTTCTGTTGGGTATGAATGTACTCAGCCTTTTTACTGCTCCTTCCTTGAGAGGAAAAAGCATGGGTTCAGGAGTGCAGGAGTGGAGCCATTGTTTCTTACACTCACACATGTAAATCTTAAGGAGTGACCTCTATGGGTGCATGGGCTGGCTGTTAGTCTCAGCAGACTCCTTTCTATTGTTTTCCACCAAAAGGGGATATTGTGTCCTTAATGTGAACACAGAATTGATCTACCAGTCCTTCACACTGATCTCCTTAGTGGTTGATATGTCAACCCTCCAAAGTAAGCCAATGCTATTATGGTTTATCATAGTGCCTACAAATATGAGTATGTCCTTCATAATTGAGAGCTTGAAAGAGGGACTTTGTGCATAAAAACTCCCAGAATCCCCTCCCCCCAGCTAACACTGGGGATTCTGAAAAGTCTACTTCATAATAAAGAGGTTTCATTCACTGCTCCACCATTTTAATTTCTCCCACCCCAACTGCTTAGATATTGAGCATGCTCAGTCCTCCATGCTTGTCTTAGAAAAAATTCCCATTGAACTCAAAGATGCTTGAGTATAAGACCACATGACTAGGGAGCAGATTAGGAACAGTGCCCCCCTAAAATCCATTTTAGTGTGACTTAGCCTGGTTTTGCTTAATTCTGCTACCTTCAACCTTTTCTAGCATCATTATCTTTTCCAGAGACTTTCGTTGCTCATGACATGCCCAAAGTAGAATTGCTTCATTCTTATTATTTTTGCCTCCAATAACTGGCCAGGCTTAATTTGCTCTAGGACCCACTTTTTTGTATTTCTGGCAGTTCAGAGTATCAGCACAACTCTATTCTAGCACCATACTTAAAATTAATTCTCTTTTCCTATTGGCTTTCCTTACTTCCAGCTTTCACACCCTTGCACAGTGATTAGGAATACAGTAATGTGACACATCCTTACACTTGATATTTTCTAATTTCTATATTGCTGCCCTTCTGAGTCTTAGTCTTCTTCATTATGACTGGTGATTAAATAAAGCTATACAAAAGTTTTCACTATCTAAGTTTCTTCATTGACAGGATTAAAGTTGTATAGTTTTTCTGTAGTCATTATTTTTTGTCTTAGTGTTCAACTGCCATCCTGCTTTGGCACTTTTTTCTTTCACTTTGACTAAAAGTGGTTTCAACTCATTGTTGCCTTCTTCTAGAAAGAGGATGTCATCTGCATATCTTAACGTTTTTGATTTCTTCTACCAATTTTCACTCCTCTTTCATCTGAATCTAGTTCTTCTTTCCATATGACCTATTCTGCATACTGATTGAGCAGATGCAAGATAAATGCATGTAAAGGAAACCATTCTGTCTGTCCATATTCTGTCCTAATGGTAGCTTCTTGTCCACAATACATTTGCACATCAGGCCAAGTATGTGCTGAAACACGCCAATTTCCTTTAAAACAACCCATAGTTTCTCATGATCTGCACAGTCAAAGGTTTTGCTGTAATCTATAAAGCAGGAGTTCTCAACCTTTTTAAGCCAGTGGCCAGGTCATGCTCCCTAGGCATCTTCAGGGGCTGGATGGCCATTATGTCCTTCCTCTACCACATGGCACTTTCTAGTGTGGTGGAGGTGGTGATGGGCCACATGAAATAGTGCTGCAGGCTGCATCCAGTCCACGGGCCATGGATTGAGATTCCCTGCTATAAAGCATAGACATGTCTTCTGAAAATGTTGGTGCACTTCAGTAGCCAATGAACATGCAAGGTACATATGTGAAAATGTTTATAATTAACTCATTTTTGAGAGGGGCTTATGTTAGATGCATTTAAATATTAATTTGCTTTCTGCAGTCCCAACTAGTCCTAAATAAAGGCACAGCTACCAACACAGAATTGTTTTGAGTTTGCCCAATATTTGCCTGATTTGCAGGCAATGCAAAGTGTCTAGATTCTCAGTCTAAATTTCTTGCTCCCATGAGCTTGCAGCTGAAGGAAAAGCTATTAAATGCAGAAATGCTGTTTAACTCTCTTATGAATTGTGAAAAGAATGCTACTGGTGTGAGCAGCCTCAAGTTACTTCTTCTCCATGTTCAGTGTCAAGTTTTTAAATCAATATCCCTCCTCTAGGTTGAAACCTTGAGACCCAGCTTTCTTCTTCTTGTGCCATTTCCAATTCCGAATACTGATGATCATCATGGTGATCAGCCATGAAGACTGTCTTGTGAATATAATGCCATGGCCCTTCATTTGCCCTCTGCATTGTAGCGTGATATCCATACCACTGATCCTGCTCTGTAAGTCACTTTCTGGTTCTGAGCACTTTTGGCACACAAAGTCCTCATCAGCCCCGGGCCAGTATTGATGAAACTGCTGCCCTCCATCAAGATGAATTAAAGTGGGATTCATGAGGCAGCAAGTCCTCATGGTTGTCAGGTTAACTGCTACCTGGCACTCGGCGTTGAGTCGCTGGCAGTATAGTCTACTCTATTACCATAGCAGGATAACCTGTCCAGACTTGCTCTATCAGCTTTAGGTTATGCTTAAGGCAAGAGTGGGAAATGGTCTTTCTGTCTTGGAAACCCAAGGAAGCCTGAATAATGGTAAGGGACTGTGAGGGTTGTAGTCCAAACTGAAGCTGTGTCCTGTCTTTGGACAAATTTGTGAAAATAGACAGTAGATACTTGTATGATTTGGGTTGGCCACAGGTAGCAGTAGTAATTCACAGAAAGTCATTTCTACCGGTGTCTAGTTTGCAGTGGCACTTTAATTCATTCTTGCATGAATGAGGTTACATGAATTTTAATCAGTGACACTCAGAAATTTGAACTCAGGAAAGGGAAATCATAGGAAGCCATGTATGCTATCTAGGAGACTGAGCTGCTGCTAGAAAAGATGGTGTGATGATAGAGACCTGGGCTCAAATTCCCACTTGGCCTAAGAAACATACTGAGGAAGGGTTGGAACTAGTAAAGCAACTCTTTCCTTATCTCATTTACCTAGAGAGCCCTGTGAAGTTACTAGAAGCTGGTTCCAACTTGATGGCACATAACACACCCACTCAGAGTTCTCAGCAAAATTTGCACCTCCTGGTTTTCCTTATAAGCCATACATGAGCCTGTGGTTATGGAATAATAAGCTCTGGCTGTTGAGGTATTGCCATCACTGTGGCATCCATTTACCTCAGGAAAAATCATTTTTAAGCTTTGTAGGAGTTGATGGTATACAAGTTGAACTTTTCAAAGCCCTAAAAGATGATGGAATCAAATTATTGCATTCTATATGCCAGCAGATTTGGAAAACACAACAATGGCCACAGGATTGGAAAAGATCAGTATACGTTCCACTCCCCAAAAAGGGTAATGCCAAAGAATGTTCAAATTGTCGAACAATTGCGCTCATCCCTCACGCTAGCAAGGTGATGCTCAAGATAACACAGGATAGACTGCAACAGTATGTGGAGAGAGAATTACCAGAAGTGCAGGCGGGTTTCAGAAGAGGCAGGGGGACGAGAGACCACATCGCCAACATAAGATGGATCATGGAAAAAACAAAGGAATATCAGAAACAAGTCTACTTCTGTTTCATTGATTACACTAAGGCTTTTGACTGTGTCGACCAGAACAAAATGTGGCAAGTGATTAAAGAGATGGGAATACTAGAACACCTTATAGGCCTCATGAGAAATTTGTACATGAATCAGGAGGCAACAGTTAGGACAGAAAATGGAATGACGGAGTGGTTTGGAATAGGAAAAGGAGTAAGACAAGGCTGCATTTATGCAGAATGTGCAGAATCTGCCTAATGGCAGAAAGTGAGGAGGACCTAAATAAGCTCCTGATTAGGTTGAAAGAAGAAAGTGCAAAAGCTGGCTTGAGACTCAATATCAAGAAAACCAAGATAATGGCAACAGGCCCTATCAGTCCCTGGAAAATAGATGGGGAAGAAGTAGAAGCAGTGACAGAGTTTACTTTCCTAGGATCAAAGCTCACTGCAGATGGTGATTGCAGCCATGAAATAAAAAGGCGACTGATGCTTGGGAGGCAAGCAATGAGAAATCTGGGGAGCATAGTGAAAAGTAGAGACATCACATTGCAAACAAAAATTTGCATAGTCAAAGCAATGGTATTCCCTGTGGCAATGTATGGTTGTGAGAGCTGGACCATTAGGAAAGCTGAGCGCAGAAGAATAGACGCCTTTGAGATGTGGTGTTGGAGGAGAGTTTTGAGAGTCCCCTGGACAGCGAGGAGAACAAATAGGTCAATCTTAGAAGAAATCAACCCTGACTGCTCCTTAGAAGGTCAAATAATAAAGATGAAGCAGTGATGGGATGTCCCCGGTTCCAGACGGTTCCCTGGAACCGGTAGGACCAATCCCGGAGGGTTTTCCGGGAGGGGAGTACACTTTTGAGGCGTCCGGTTCCGGACGCCTCACCGAAAGAATTTTTTTTAAAAAAAATCGGAGCTAAAATGGCTCCAATTGACTGCGCATGCGCAGAAACTCAATCTGACGCATTGCGCATGCGTCAAATTGAGTTTCTGGTCATGCACACTAAATTGGAGCCAAATGGCTCCAATTTTTTTAAAAAATTCTTCCGAAGCTGGAGCCGCCCCTTTTTAGAGTGGCTCCGGCAGCAGTGGCGGAAGGCCTAAGAGAAGGGTACCTCCCCTAACCGGCCACCGAGCTCCCACGGGCACGTTGGTGCCTGCCCGGGCCGTCCGTCCGCCTGCGCCACGCCCTCCTAGGGACTTGGGCCCAACAAACCCCCATGCCCTGGGTAAGCCCGGCGGGGCTCGCCACCGCCGCATCCTCCTCCGCCAGGCGCCTGCAGCTTCCTCGGGGCGGTGCCTTTTCGGCCCGGCTCTGGCTGAGGCCACGGGCGGCCAGGGCATGGGGGCAGCGGTGGCTCCAGCCCCTGGCCGTGGCTGGAGCCACCACCATACCCACTGCTGCTCCCCCCCAGGCCCTGGCCACCTGTGGCCTCAGCCAGAGCCGGGCCGAAAAGGCACCGCCCCGAGGAAGCTGCAGGCGCCCGGCGGAGGAGGATGCGGCGGTGGCAAGCCCCACCGGGCTTACCCATGGCATGGGGGTTTGTCGGGTCCAAGTCCCTAGGAGGGCGCGGCGCGGGCAGACGGACGGCCCGGGCAGGCACCAACGTGCCCGGAGCTCGGTGGCCGGCCAGGGGCTGTGGCAGCCGTGGCCGGTGGCTGCAGGGCCGGCCGCGGCCTTCGTAGGAGGAAACGGCGACAGTTGGGGGCAGCGTGTCTTGCTGGGTGGCCTCGGGCCACATGGAGGTTCGTCGGCGCCAAGGAAGGTAAGTGAGGCTTTTATATTTAGGGTGGGTGGGTCATTTATTTGTGTTTTGGGTGGGTAGTTGTACTTTTATTTAATTTTTATTTTATTTATTTCTTTATTTTATTTCTTTAAGTTATTTATGGGTCTGTGTGCGTGTTTTTTTTTGTTTGTTTTTTTATTTTTGGCCTTGCCCACAACGTCATGATGTCATGACGTTGGCTCCGCCCATGACGTCATGACGTCATGACATTGGCCATGCCCATGACGTCCATGACGTCATGGCGTGGTAGTAGAATTTTTGACATCCCATCACTGAGATGAAGCTAAAGTACTTTGGACATCAAATGAGAAGAGAGGATTCACTTGAGAAAGCCTTGATGCTTGGAACGGTCGAGGGCAAAAGAAGAAGGGGACGGCTCAAGATGAGATGGCTAGATGGTATTGTAGAGACAATAGGCACAGAGCTGAGCGAGTTGAGGGGGATGGTGGAGGGCAGAAGTGCCTGGCGGACAGTGTTCCATGGGGTCGCAGAGGGTCGGAATCGACTGTGGGACTGAACAACAAAAGGAGGGCCCCTCCCCCTCTTAAAAATGTATTGTGCTTCTTCTTTTGTGTCTAGGCCAAAATTGAAACTGCCAAAATGAAGGCACCTTTTGGTGAGTTCAGTCATGTGTTGTGTTAATTGCTATTGTTTAATCAAACTGTATGTGGTTGACAAAGCATCTTGGAAGCAGTTCCAGAAACATTCCAAAAGAAAGACTTATTGAAATCATCACACCAAGATAAAGCAACCTCTTTCACATTTGGCATATTTACATAGCCACCAAGTAAGAATGTTATGGAAGAATCTTCCCTCCCCTCTCCCCACCCTGCTCCATAAAAGACTGGTGCCTCAGATTTTATGGGTCACTTTATGATAGCTTTCTTCCCAGTTTTAACTTCTAGGAATTCAATACTTGTCTGCTTTGTAGGACCCTAGAGATAACCTTCCAAGCAACTGTGATTCTTTTTTATTTCAAACATAGGAGTAGTTAAGGAACTGTCTATCCATTGATGACAAATTATTCCATGCCTTACAAGACAAGAAATAGAACAGAAAATATCACAATGGCTGTAACCCTAAAGAAGTTAAAGACAAGGAAAGATAAGAATACATTAAAATCCCTGTTCTCTAAGTCTCTGAGTGCAGGAATGTGACTAATTGGTACAAATTAGAGAAGCTTGGAAAAGGACTCAGCAAGTAATTGCAAAGTTTTCATTTTTTTTGTTATTTGTTCCACTCAGTGCCGTAGGGCAGGTTTCAGCCACCTGGGGCACAGGGCAAACTCCCCCTCCCACCTAGGCTCGCCACCCCCATTATAGGCACTCAAATCAAGATGAAAGTCCTACCTCCTCCACCTTCATCCTCCTCTTCCTCAGGCTTCCTCTTCCTCATGGCCAGTTCATGGCACCGGGTGGTGCTGCATGGGGCCCGGGGCCACCCTTGGTCCCGGGTGGAGACCCAGAGACCTGGTCAGTGCTGCTCTGGCTGTGGGTGTTGGGCCACAATGACCACCAGCCTTGCTTCCTGCGCTCCTGGGTGCCAGCGCTGGGCTTGGAGGTGGGGTGGCTGCGCGCCTGGGATACTGATGACAGGCTGTTTGCTGGACTTGCACCACGCCACCTCAACTTCTGGGTCTCGATCTGGGACCAAGGGCAGACCCGGGCCCTGTGTCTTTGCCTAGCCAGTTCTCTAGGCTAATATGCCTTAAATGTAAAACAGCTGTACCTCCTTAAGGGTTCTCCAACTGGAACAGCAAGTGGAACAGCACAGGTGTAGCTTATTGATGAGGTAACTCCAAGACTTTGCTTAAAAACCCCAAGCTAGGCCGCTAGGCCTTTTTAGGAACTGTGGTAGTACGTCAATATAGGTAAAGGTATTAAATACACATTAAAATACACACAGACACACCACATCCAAAGGTGAGTCACTTACCCTGGGGAGCAGGCTATAGGGAGCTTCAGGCTAGCAGCTTCTCTTCCTCCTCTCCGCATGGGAGGACAGCAAGGAGGCCGTGCATATGCGCCAAGCACTGTAGGCATGCATGCACACCAAGTGCTTGGCGTGCATGCGCAGTGGGAGAACCAGTGAAAAGGTAAGCCCCAAAGGTGGTTCCCCCAAAAAGCTGCTACCGGTTCTCTGGGACACTGGGAAAAGTTACTACTGGTTCTGGCAGACTGGTGCAAACCTGTTACATCCCATCACCAGATACAGATGAAAGTAACTAACTCTTAGATTATGACAGGCCAGTCCAGAAACCAAAGTACTGCACTTTAACTAGCCCATGTGCATGGGAACTAGGCTGCTAAGTTCTACATAGCAGTTTCCATCTTTTTATGAATTACTTTATGCTGAATAAACTGAGAAGAAGTGACTCAAGCCTTTCCTTCACAAGAAGAGAAATTGATGAGAGAGGAACTCAGAGATGGAATGTAAAGAGAAACTGACTAGATTTTCATTAATATTGTGTCTAACTGGAAACAACAAAAAAGTCAGAAGTGTCATGTAGCAAATTTTTAATTATAGGTACCAGAAGCCTGAATAGCTTCCACAACATTTCCATACACTGGATAAATCATAATTGCAATCTTTACGTATTAGCTTGGAAAAAACAGAGGGACAACTAAGGGTAAAAGCTGAAGTGTGATAACTGATCAGTGACATTGACTGTATTCAGATATTCTTCAAAGAGGACTAAGTGCAGGGAAGGAGTGCTTTTGGACTAAGCTTTAGAGCATCCAACTCTGTTGCAAAGGAAGACTATTCATAGTCAGTTGTGTACATTAATGCACCTTGGCAGGTATTTATTAGAACCAGTGAGATGTGAAATGTCTGAATTCTCTGTGAAAAATCAGTATGTAGGCTCAAGAGGGACTGCGGTGGCTCAAGTGGATAAGATGCTGAACTTGATGACTGAAAGGTTGGATGGTCAGCAGTTCAAGACCTGAGTGCTGCATGAGCTTCTGTCTCTGTCCCATCTAATACCAACCTAGCAGTTCAAAAGCTCCTCTCCTCTCTCCTCCCAAGACTCTCTTCCCAGCACAGTGTAACATCACCATGGCAATCTACCCAAGAAAACACTTTGCAAAACACAGGTTTGGATGCCCATGATCTAGGTTTGAGTCTGGCCATGTTATCCTGCTATGGTAATTGAGTAGACCATACTGCCAGTAACTCAATGCCGAGTGTCAGGTGGTGGTTAACTAACCTGACAACCCTGAGGACTAACAGTATTGGGTACCGAAGACCACAGGGAAGGGTGATAGTCCCCAAATAGATTAAATCCCACTTGAATCCATCTTGATGATGGGCAGCATCTTCAGCAATACAATACTGGCCTGGGACTGAGGAGGACATTATGTGCCAAAAGGGCTCAGGACCAGAAAGTGACTTGCGGAACAGTGGTACAGGTGTCATACTGAGATGCCGAAGGCAGATGAAAGGTCACTGCATTATATTTTCAGGACAGTCTTCATAGCTGATTGCCATGATGCTCACCAATATTTGGATTTGGATATTGCAGAAGAAAAAGAAGATCTAGGTTGATGCCGCCTCACTTGGAGGTCTTTCAGCAACACTATTGGGTTTCTGTTATTCAAGGAAAGGTTGACTCTGCTGAGCCATTTGAGTTTTCTTGCCCTTTGCATACCTTCACACTTACAACTTTGGCTGAAATGTCGGTGTGTAACTATAAGCAGGTTGTTCCTTGGGAAAAGCTGATTTCATTGCCCTCAGAATTCCTGTTTTATCACCAGCCTTATTTCTCGGCTCTTTTGGAAGCTAAACAAACTCAGTTAAAAGCCCAGCTTAGACTTCAATATCTATTGCTCGGTCTGATGTCTCTACATTTCCCACATTTTCTTTTGAACCCTCCCGAGGGAGGCAAGGCCTCTTTATCTGCATGTTTCACAAACATCATTTGTAAAGATTCCACCAGTAAATTGCTATTTCCTTTTGCAGAAAAACTCATTTTCTCTCTCTTTTCTTAAAACTCTCTCATCTTATCTAAGAAATTTATTTGAGATTGTTAGGCTGCTACTGGTATGAAATATTCTGATATAGGGGAAATTGGGGTTTTCTCTCCCTCCTGCCAGAGGTCCAAAGGAAAAAGACCAATGGTCAGCCATTTATTAACTGCTTTTTTGCTTTTATTTTGCAGCTATAATGAAAGTGTTGCTGTCTGCCTTGACAGAAAAAAGAGAGAGGAGAAATCTTATATATGTCCTTATATATCTCACATTCCTATAGGCAGATGCGACTCAATGGTACATAATATAGCATGTATAATATTAGTATAATATAGTATACATTCTCCCCCCCCTCTCTCACACACACAGACACACTCATATTAAAATATGTTGCATACAAAAAGGAGAAATACATCATGTAAAGGGAAGAGGTCTTGATTTGAAGCTTTTCAGGGCTTGTCATAAACACTGTCTGTATATACTGGAGGCGGAGGAAATGGTTTTTTTTTTAAATGACAGGAAAAGTCATCATATCCCTTTTTATATTCAATCTCTGAGGCACAGAAAATGGGCATCTGTGTATTGTGTGCATGCTCACACACTTTTTGTATCAAAGTACAGTAGCCTGCAGAAGTTAAGACATTAATGGGGGAAGCAGGCATTTAAACAGGAAGATCAAATGCATCAGATCTAAGCCAGAAGGAGTAAATTGACACTGCAACTGAAAGTAGCAATAAATGTAAAGTGCTTATCTTCCATTTCAGACAGATGAGCCACTGCTTCTCCATTCTCTTGACCTGGCAAACTGGACAAGGAAGGAGAAAGGGAATGAGAGCAAAATGGATTAGGACCTTTGGCAAAAACCAAAGAGAAATTTCTGGAACCAAGAAGGCATATTTACCTTTTTAGGCTGGAAAGGTGTGAAAGGTAGGAGTGAGGAGAATAAAGAGATACCGTGGTATAAATAATTGTGCTGTAACAGTATTTATTATTTTATACTCATAACAGAATCTTAATTTAACAATTCAAAAATGGAGTGGTCAGCAATGGAGCAGAAAATATGCACTGAGGTGATTTAGTGTTCCTTTCCATTCCAAGTGTTGGAATGAGGCTTGCAAACATTTTCATCGGCTACTGTATCTATGAGTTTAACAGCAGTGTGATCCACAGATGTCAGCATGTGATAATGTATGTTTGCATGCTGTGAACAATTTTATCTACTTGAGCTCTGCAAACCAAGCTAGGGCTGAAGGTCACTTGGCAACACTAATGAAACAACGTTTTCTATGAAGCAAAGGGCTAGCTTTTGCATATGTTTCTATCTGATGCAAAATGTAGGCATTTCTGAGGCTCTTTCTGAGTATAATTACCAGCTTCCTAAAGAGGGAACAGCTGGCTAGATAGCTCTCTGAATGATATTTCTGGATGCGGAGCCAAATGTTGGAAGTTTGATTTTTCACTGTGTCTTTCAGTAGATTAGCCAGCCTGTGAAGCCATGGGCAAGCTGCACAGTCCCAAGATGCCTCTAGAAGAAGGGAATGATAAATCACTTCTGTGGCACACATGTGCAAAGCTATGTTTTGTGAATGGGGCAAGGCATCACATGAACAGAAATGTTGGTGAGGCTCCATGAAGATAGTTTCTTGTGCTGTCACCATTTTTTGGAACATACTTTGCACTTCAATGCTATAATATCAGTTCTACATATTTAGAACTCTATAACCGATATTTCAAAGTCCAAAAATCTAAAATTGCAATTACCCTAAGAAAGCCCTGAAATGAAAACCTTTCAATAGTGGCAACTAGCTAGTAGTTTAATGTGTCGGAGAGTTAAACTGTATTATTATTATTATTATTATTATTATTATTATTATTATTATTATTATTATTATTATTATTATTATTATTATTATTATTATTATTATTATTATTATTATTATTATTATTATTATTATTATTTCTCTATAGTCCATCTTGATGTTATCCCACTCTGGGTGGTGAACAAACAGAAAACAAATCACAACAATACCCACAAAAAATCAAACCCACCACCAGCAAATACATCACAAACTAAACTAAACTAAACTAAACTAAACTAAACTAAACTAAACTAAACTAAACTAAACTAAACTAATTGATGTCTGAGGACATCAGGACTGAACCTAACTGGCTAATTTTATTTATTTATTTATTTACTTGGCTTTCTATACCGCCCTACTGGTGTGACCAACTCAGGGCAGTGTACAAAACAATTAACATACAATCAACCAATAAAGTACAACAAGCTGTTCTTAATCAGCCTCCGGGCCGAAGTGGAGGGGGCCTAGAGGAAAGGCAGGGATGACGCCTCACTGCCCACAGCTGCGGCCATCTTCGTCCGTCTCCAGGCTGAGATGGTGGGGGCCTGGAGGGAGGGCGGGAGTGTCCTCTTGCCGCCCGAACACTGGCTCCTTTATCGGGAACAACCCCTTGAAAGGCAACCTTGAAGAAGAGCATTTTTAACTGTTTTTTAAAAGGTAGCCAGTGATGGGGCCTAGCACAGTTCCACCGGTAGTGTATTCCGCAGTGTTGGTGCCGCCACTGAGAAAAATCTATTTCTAGTTAAAGACTTCCAAGCCATCCTTGGGGGTTGGCCCTGGAGCTGCACCGACTGTGTTGACTGGGTGACGTGGGGAGTTGCTCTGAGGGAGAAACACTCCAACAGATAGCAATGTCCCGAACTGTATAGGGCCTTGTATGATAACATTAACTGTAGGATACAATTTGGTATTCACTAAAAGCCAATGGCACATTTCTTCCTCCTGGGATATAATCCCTCCAGAGTTCCTCTTTACCTCCTAATGACCAACTACAAAACTGAAGGAATCAAAATGACCCACTGCAGAGATGAGGGTAACTCATGTTAGGGCAAGCGGAAATCTTTGAAGGTAGAATAACTTCTAATAACAAGCTTACTGTACTATACAATTTGACGCAGAGACTAAGAGTTTGATTTCCCAAGGACCTCTGACAGCACTGGGCAAACGACACTTCAGAAATATGAGGCTCCAGGCATCAAAGAAGAACTGGATAATCTGCCCTCCCTCCACTGCCATATGGCCCTGTCTTCCAGGCTGATGTCTCTGTGGCACCTATCTGATGAGGGGCAGGAGTTTTCTGCGAAAAGGTCTGATGTGTTTGTAGCTCTGCGCATGTTTTAAACATACCTCCTAGAGGACATACCAAGGGTCTCTGTGATATATGTCTCCCATTTCCCATCCCCAGGAGAACAGTACTTCCATCGCATCCCAACCCCAATAAGATCACTGTCCAAGAGGCGTTAGGATTGCCAGCTGCAATCCTATGTAGAAATTATCCAGAAGTATGCTCCATGGGGACTGCAGTGGCTTAGTGGTTAAGATGCTGAACTTGATGATTGGAAGGTTGGAGTCTGAGACCTGAGTACTGCACAACAGAGTGAGCTCCTGTCTCTCTCCTAGCTCTGCCAACCTAGCAGTTCGAAAGCAAGAAATTGCAAGTAGATATATAGGTACCAATTTGTTGGGAGGGTAAACAGTGTTCCATGCACTTCAGTGTCTAAACATGCCTGCCATATGTCCACATAAATGTTTGCAAACACAGTCAACGTTGGCTCTTTGGCTATAAACAGAGATGAACACTGAACCCTAGAGTCAAATATGACAGGCTTTTGAGCAAGGGTGACTTTTACCTTTATCTGTGCTCCATGGGACACAACTTGGCTATAGCAAAATAGTTGTAATTAAAGATGCCTTTTAAGGATTATTTAATTGGCTTGATGATGTTGCTTTGAGACAAACCCCAGCCTCATCTGTTGCTGCTTGCTACTTATCTAGTTCATTCTGTGGGTCTTTAGAAAGACTTTTAAAGCAATAATAGTAATAATAATAACTTGGGGTGTGTGTGTGTATACGGGGGTGTGGGTGTGGGTGGAGAGTTTCTTAGACATCTTTCACTGTCCAGGAAAAAGTGACTGACTGTTCTTCACTTAGATGAGAAACATTCCAAACCACAACCAGCTCCCTTCTCAAGTCAGACTGATTTCTTCCAAGGTTTAATGCCTCACAATGTAAATTATAGACCACTCATGCCATGAACCTGTCCTCTTATCTTAGAAAGCTCAAAGCTGGCTGCGGCACAGCACCACTTCGCTTAATCTCCTCCTGAAGCATTTTTCAATCAAGCACATTAAAAATAAAAATGACATTTTTTTAAAGTGAAAGCCTTCTGACTATTTGGGGTAATTTGCCCATCGTGTTTTAAAGGATAGAGCCTTGAGCTCTTAAATGGGCTACCAGGAAGGAAGAGGCTGTTAGAGCTGGAGGAAGAGGAGGAAATAGCTTTGGGGAGGCAAAGGTAAAACAAGGTTAGCATTGTTCAGTATTTAGCAAAGACAGAGCGGAGCTAACTTTCACCAAGGAGGCAAAATTCAGATAGCCAGCAATGGGACTCGTAGGGTCAGGAGGTCTCGAGGTGGCAGGTGAAGCCTCAGAGCATCGCTTTCCTTCCTATGCTGCAGAAAGGAAGGCAGCTGCTGGGGCAAATATACCAGGATACGAGAGAAGAGGAAACTTTGATTTTATGATATGGGATGGGATGTGCAGCTTGGGATTCTTTCTCTTCATCATTCTCCTCAGGTGCTGATGCTCTGTGTGAAGCTATTTGCATGTTTTTCCCACACACAATATTTATCTAGAAGGTAGTATGGATAATCTACATTTTATATCTCATGTTTTCACTTGACCACATAAAGATGCATATTAGTTTGACAACTCTTAGATGATGATTCAGCCAGATATGACCCAGTTTTGGGACCTAAAATCTCAGAAAATCAGTTTGTCTACTCCAGTGATTCTGAACCTTTTTTTTGGCCACGGCCCACATAAACATCTCTAAAATCCAGATCCATCCCCCACCCCATGATATATAATTATTGTTGAAAAGGTGAATTCCTATTCATATAGCGGAAGCCCATAAGGCAATTCACTGTTTATTATTATTATTATTATTATTATTATTATTATTATTATTATTATTATTATTATTATTATTATTATTATTATTATTATTATTATTATTATTATTATTGACGCCCACTCGCCGTGGCGACTCAGGACGGCTTACAGACAATACATTACATTACATTACAATACAATATGTTGGGGTGGGCACAGGGGCGGCGGCGACAAGATCCTCATCCTGCCCTGGCTTAATAACTCATCCTTGAATTACCCCTTTAAAAATCAAATTGCCCCCCCCCCCCCGTGGGTTGTGTGCCCCATGTTAGGAACAACGGGTTTACTCCTAAAGGTAAACTAGAGAAATCCCATCTTCTGTGGCTGAGCAGGTAGAACATCTAATGTCCTCACGTAATTGTCAGAGTAACTATGGGGCAACTATGATGACCAATACATGGTCCTCCGGTTGCTGTTGGAGTACATTTTTCAGCAGTGTTGCCAGCCAGCCTAGCCACTGCTGAGGGATGGGCAATGTTGCTGTCCAACAACAACTGCAGGGCTGCAAGTTGTATATCCATGTCCTAAGAGAAGATCTCTGTCTTTCTGAGATGAACAATACCTTTGGACAACCTGATAAGGAATCAGATGGTGGCACCACTACTTTGAGACGTTGTGGGTCTCACTTATTCTAAACCCAGATCCCAAATGTGATGCACTTCCAGGCTGCAGACCATAACAGGCTGAATTATGCTACATGTTTCTCCACAGCCAAACACCAAGAATGACTGTCCTCTATCTTCCCTGGTTTCTGCCTGGAACCCCTCTCTCTTTCATTGGTTGACTTGTGAATTCTTGGTGGAATATTACCCTTTCCTCAGAAAGGAATTGTGAGCTGCTAGCTGTGTTGAGCAGGGAGAGGGGAAACAGCAAGGGTGTCATTAAGGTCACTCTGAAAATCCCATGCTGGGGCTAAAGAACAATTCCTGACAAAATGAGGTGGTTGGAGCAGTTCAGAGATAAAGGCCTGCCTGTCATTCTGTTACATAAACCTATATTCCAATTTTATCGGTGAATGTGATTCTCTCTTATCCAGTTGGCTGTTTGAAGGGATTTGGAGCAGAATAGATAATCCTAACTTTGAACATAAATCACTGAGCTGCATGGCTGATAGATGCCTTGCACTTTCTTATGATAATGCCTGATTGGAGGCTGGGAGGGAAAATGCCAGAGGCTTATCTTTGGGAAGCAGCATTCGAAGGGGATGTAGAAAAAGCTTCAATCCAGGAGGGGAGGCCATGAGATGGGGCCCTCCATTACCTATTTATTTACTTCATTTTGAGATCTAAACTCCAGGGGAAATGCCAGGAGGAATGTCATGAGGAATGGGTAAGTGGGAGGTATGTGTTACTATGGCCAGAGAAGCTGGGATTAAGAACATGGACTTTACTGAAGGCAAATTAGACCTCTTGTGTTTATGCTGTTCAGGAAGTAGATGTGGATTTGTAAATTCTGTCCAACATCCTTTAAGAGGAACCTGTTACTCTGGAGAGTGAGTTTTACAGGCAGAATTTCCAAAATCCACAATCCACAATTCCCAAAACCCACCACCATTGTCTGTGTTGGATGGGGTGGATGAGAGTAATAATAACTGGCAGTCAGTCATGTGTGGTGGCCTATGAAGCCCTTCACAAGCTTCTTAATTTTTTTACACATGCACAAGACTGTACTTAGTCATGGTCAGGAGAGCTTTTGCTCAAGTAATTTGCCAGTTATGCCCATTTCTGGACCAGGACTCCTTGCTCATGGTCGCTCATGCACTGGTCACCTCCTGGTTAGATTATTGTAACACACTCTACACAGGGCTGCCCTTGATGACCATTCAGAGGCTGCAACTGGTGCAGAATGCAGCTGGCCACACAGTGATGGGGTGTGGCGGTTATGACCATGCCGCACCCTTGCTGTGGGAACTGCATTGGTTACAGGTGTGCCTCTGGGTGCAAGTCAAGGTGCTGGTTATGACCTTTAAAGCCTTGCATAGTAGTGGACCAGGTTACTTAAGAGACCACATCCCCCTGAGAACATCTGCCCGTCCCACTAGAGTGGACAGGAGGAGCTCTCTACGGGTACCAATGGCTGGAGAGGCTCATCTCTCCAGGACTAGACAAAGGGCCTTTTCGGTATCCGCCCCAGCCCTCTAAACTCCTGCCAATGGACCTCCATCTCCAACCACAACTGCTGGCCTTTAGGAAAGAGCTAAAGACATGGCTGACCCAGTGGGTATGGGGTGCTGCTGTTGAATCTACTCCACCCTGCTGGCTCATCAGAGAGGTCAGAGAGCAGTAATCAGCTTTGGTCAACTGAAAGCAGCACACGCCTAGTCTTAGGGCTTTCATCACATATGGTCCAATAACCAATTGGAATTCCAATCATACCCAGGCTACAATTTTGTATAGGCATCCCTCGTCATCCGGTTTACTTCTGGGTAAAAATGGGTAGGATCACTCTGTTGGAGATTATTTCTAAAACCATGTGTGATCCTTTCTAGACTGGGGGTGGGAGTGATGACAATGCTGGAGCATGAGTTATCTGAGTAGGATTTGCTACATTACTTGATATTTTAAGACACTGTAGTGAGCTGAAGAGATAATACCCTGAAATAAACCACGAGAAGCCTAGGCGAACATATATACTGTATAATATTCTTCAGCAGGCTGGACTTAGGAAATGGTGAAGCAGGGAGGTGGGCAGGGTGAGCAACTTGTTGATCTGCACTGGGACTGGGTTTCAAGACTTCCATGGAGCTGAATGGTGTGTGTAGAACCCCAGCAACTGTATATTATTACTACTTCCAAGCATTTGGCTCCAGTGCTTATCCGATCCTTCTTCTTAAAACAACAGCAATCAATCCCAGTGTGTCATTGTCTGCTGGAGATATATACGTGTATATTATTTCCTGCTGGAATGTAGCAGTTTCAAGGTAAATTTTAAACTGCTGGAAATGTCATTTGTTTTCCTTTGTCCTTTCTAGTCGGCAGGAACATTCCCAATTGTTTCCACCTCACTGTAAATGCAAAAAAGGGAAACAAAATCGGGCTGAAAAGGGCAAGGAAAGCCTCAAAAGATCAAATCGCTGGAATAGTTTCTGATGTTGACATTTGGGAGATAGGGGCTTTGAAGTTTACAATGAGAGACACCAGTTGTCTAAGTCCCTTGAAATGGTCAGCTAGCAATGTGCATGTCCTTGCTTGAAGCTTGGCTGTTCTATGTGGACTTTACCAGGCAGGTTAAATGTACAGGTCATTTAATGGTTGCCTTCTCAATAACAGTGCCTATGTGAGTACACACAAAAAATGTGGCTTAGCATGCATCTTGATGCTGTGTGTATATAAATGTAAATCTCTTGCTAAAAAAGAATTAGATTGGCTTTGAACTCAGGCCACAGTATCCTTCCTGCTGATATGGGGGCCTCAACCCCCTCATCCCATCAGACTGGATAGACAGCTGCTCCCTGTTGCCTTCAGACTGGCTGGCGTCCAAGGAAGGGTCTGGTGGAATGTAGAATTGGACACCTGCTACAAATCTGCCTAGAACTGCAGGGCAGAGAGCAATAGAGACAGTCTTTCTTAATCCTAGGTAGCTGTGGTGGCTTCTACTAATGATGTACAATTGCAGGAAAGAAAAACAGAGCATTCACAGAGATGGAGCAACCTGGAAATTTCTTAGCAGTCTGATTGTAATATGAGATGTTCGGACTGTCAGCATCTTTTTGCCACGATGAAAAGATAGTAGATGGATGAGATGCTTCCTCATATACAAAAAAGGGGAAGGAGGCATTCAGGTAATAACATCAATTTATTCAAGGATGGAAAGGGCTGGTCATAACTCAAGGTGTCGCATGCAATGCTCAGAGAATTTGTATTTTTGTATTTTGGATTTGTACGCCGCTCTATTCGCCGAAGCGACTCAGAGTGGCTAACAACATAAACAATACAGAATGTCTGAAGCACCTGGGTTAAGAGTTTGCAAACTGATAAGGTAAAGGTAAAGGTCGCCCTTGCTCAAAAGCCAGTCATATCCAACTCTATGGTTCAGTGCTCATCTCTGTTTATAACCAAAGGAGCCAGCGCTGTCTGCATTTGCAGACATTTCCGTGGACATGTGGCAAAGCAAAGCAAAGCAATCACACTTATATACTGCCCCATAGTGCTTTAGTGCACTCTCTGGTTGGTGCACAAGTTAATTAGCATTTTGTTGCCAACATGCTGGGTACTCATTTTACTGACCTCAGAAGGATGGAAGACTGAGTCAACCTTGACCCCTGGTCAGGATCAAACTCACAACCTTTTGGTTGCATGACAGCAGTTTATCCACTGAGCCACTAGGCATGCTTCAACACCTGAGTGCACAGAATGCTGTTTACCTTCCCACCGAAGTGGTCCCTATTTATCTAACTGCTAGGTTGGCAGGAGCTGGGACAGAGACCGGAGTTCACTCCTCATGTAGTCCTTGGGAATTGAACTCCAACTTTCCAGTTGTCAAGTTCAGCATCTCTTAACTACTTGAGCTATCACAGTCCCTGCCAACTGATAAAGTGAATATAAATAACACAGGTCTGAAAAAAAATCAGCTACATAGGATATTTTTGGTAATGTTTATATTTTCTAGTGTGCTGAATCAAAAAATGACCTCAATTTCCCCCTTCACATACAGTTTTTTTTTGTAAAATATGAGCATTAAAAAGCATGAGTAATGAGAAAATCACTATTTTATTACAATGAATTAAACATATTATTTCTTATAATAAAAAAACACAATTTCTTCATATATATTTAACATTCTGTGCTCATGCTTTTTGTCTGTGAAACCTTTTCTTCTTCTCTTTTATGCTCCTCCAAACATGCTTTTCCTTTCCATTTTCTGTTTCCCGTTTGAGCAGCCAACAGTAGTCAGCTAGTATATTGACATTCCATCTTCCTTGGTAGCATCTCTCGATATCATGGACATCCTGGTGAAATCTTTCACCCTGCTCTTTGTTGGTGCAAACGGTTAGCAGAGTGGTATGCAGCAGCCAGCAAGGGGGTCCCTTGTGGTAAAAACAGGCAGACAGATCTTGGTGCAAAAGCAAACTTAAAGTTGGTTTACTCAGGAAGTAAAAAGGTGCAAATATATACAGTGCAACAACTGAAACACAAAACAGGAATGTTCTCTTGGACTGCTCAGTTGACCTCACTGAGATGGTTCAGTTGTGCTATATACAATCCAGTCCAGTCCAGTAGGGTAAATGTAAGCCTTCCTCCTGGTGGAGGATTGCCCCAAGTAGTCATTTCTTGTTCTGCAGGCACAGATGGCTTATCAGGCAAAAGCCATCATCAGGATCAGTCCAAAGGTTCAGTCCTCATAGCAGGTTCTGCAATGTGCAGGCCTCTTTGTCCAGACTGTTAGCAATTCAGCATTGTAGCTGCAGGCATTGTAGCCCGATTCAAACCATGTAGTAGCATTCAAGCTGGCAGCAGCATATGAGCTGGTATCAGTGAAGCGAAGCTGTGCAGCTTTGGAGAGCAG
Organism: Furcifer pardalis; assembly: GCA_030440675.1. Classification (NCBI taxonomy): domain Eukaryota; kingdom Metazoa; phylum Chordata; class Lepidosauria; order Squamata; family Chamaeleonidae; genus Furcifer; species Furcifer pardalis. The sequence goes on along the minus strand of CP126893.1, from coordinate 61,407,700 downwards.
CAGCATTGAAGAGCTAAGCCAAGCCAAGCCGAGCCAAGCCGAACCAAAGCTAAAGAGTCTGCAAACCTGCTCTCATCTATATACACTGGCCCAAGGAACACACCAGGGAAAAGTCCCAACACCTGTGTGTCCCTGCAGTGGCTCTTAACCATTGTACAATGGTTTTCTAGTGAGGGTCTTTAGTTTTCCTTAAAAACTTATGAACTACGTCTTTGAAAGTGTCCCAAGGTTCCTTTTCTTTTTCTCCCATTGTTTCTAAAAAGAGGGGATCAGATAACAGTTTTTGTATTTCAGAGCCAGTAAAACCTCTCTCTTTCAACTTGGCTTCAGACAATTTTAGGAACTTGGAACACAGATATCTGAAACATTTCCAATCTTTTTGCAGTGATTTAACAAACTGTTTCATAAGCTCTAATTTAATATGAAGAGGTGGCAATAAAACCTTTTCTGTTGGAAGAAAGGTAGTATTAATACTTTTTTTCACCGGGGATTAAGGTGTCTCGAACAGGCCAGCCAGTTTTTGTCCAATGGAGGTCTCTGCTTTGACTGTCCCACAAACGTAGGTAACAGGGATATTTTGTATAACCTGCTTGCTGGCCTAACAACATGATTAGTATTTTAAAGTCTCCAAAAACCATCCAGCGATGTTCTTGAAATATGATTTTGTCAACAATCACAGTTAAATCATTATAGTTTTCATCCAAATGCTCCGAGTGTCCTATAGGAAGTGATGCAAATGTATTTCCATTATGCAGCAAGACTGCTTTGAGGCTTGTTTTAGATGAATCAGTGAATAGGCACCACTATTTCAAAGCACTTCATTAGCCCTTGAACATCACTACAATAAATGAAATTTCCATCTTTGGAGAAAACCTGAGTGAATTCTTTCTCTCAGTGCCTGTACCATGAAAATGATATTCCAGGTGACAGCAGGTTTTTATTTGTTAGTCTTGACTCCAGCAATTTGGCTCAGTCTTTGGAAAGGCCAAAATCTCTGACTAGGTTATTGAGCTCGCTCTGAGCAAAAAGCTGAGGTACCTCATCAACAGAAAAATCTGAGCTAGATTCGTCCTGGGAAGGCAATGTGTCTCCATCCTCTGAAATGCTCAGGATATTATCCAAACTGGAAGGTGGGTGTGGAACTGGTATTTCAGAGCTATGAAGCACTGGACAAATAGCTGAATTAAGGTTTGGGTAAGATATCTTCTTTTTATTTTTTGTATTAAAGCCTTTCACACCTACTGAACAGATATAGCAGTTGGTAGTGTGGTTTTGCCGTTCACGCCACTTCATAGGAATGGCAAAATGGAATGAGGTTTTCTTACCTTTAAATCATAAGCAAACATCTTCTTCACACCTTCTACACACCTTATGAGGAGCCCATGCTTTGTTTTGATCCCCAAGTTTCAACTTGAAGTAAGCAAAATACACTTTATTTACAAAATCACTTACATTTCTTTGTTGGTTTTTAATAGTGTATTCAAAAGTAAACAAAAGTTATCCAGAGAAATAACACAACTTCTTGGAGCCATAATACAGAACTAAAAATGAACACAGTCACGTTTGAATGCAGGATATAAACTGAGTGGGGCTCATGCAACAATCAAGATCCTAAACTTATCTAGCATGTTGGAACATGATCAAATCTGACAGTAGGTGTATTTAGACTCATGTATAATACCCCAGAGAACATGTCGAAACATCCTCAAACCAGCCAGTAAGATTCCTGGATATGTTCACCTTTCGCTACAAACAAAATCAACCTGTTGGGACATGATCATCTGAGCTTCCTCACACCATTAAGCCTACACTACGCCTAGTGATGGGCTCAATTTTTTTTTTACTACCAAACTGTGCATGTGGTATGGTGGGCATGGCCAGGGGGAAGCCCTGCATTGCACCTGAATTAGGACTACTTTATTTCAAAACTTGGATGGGTGTGGCCAGACAGAATTTCTGCTACTGGTTCTGGTGAACTGGTGCAAACCTGCTGATGCCCACAGCTTACTATCCCCCCCCCATGAGTCCTCTTATTTTCTCTTTGCATTATTCTTGATTCTAGCTCCAATAAATATTAAATGCAAGTAAGAAATAATTTTTGGATAGGGTTTTTAGAATCAAGAATAGGATATCAGATTTTGGGTTAAAGACAAACTTCACGCTAAATTAAACTAAAAACACGAGTTTTGCAAGAAAACTTGACAAGATGGAATTTTAAAAGTATTTTTCTGTTTCACTAAGTAAAAATCTATAAGAAATGTTTTTAAAATCCTGTGCAGTTTTTTGGTTGCAGGGCTGTGTAATGTGAATAGCTTCTTCTTCTTTAAGTGCCATATCATATTCTGAATATTGGCTATCCTCATGTTGATCAGCCATGAAGATTGTCCAGGGAGTAATATAACACATTGGTCTTCCATTTGCCTTCCACATCTCAGCCCATACCATAATCCAGTTCTATGAGTCACTTTCTGGTCCTGAGTCCTTTTTGCACACAAAGTCCTCCTCAGTTCCAGGCCAGTATTGATGAAGATGTTGCCCTCCATCAAGATGGATTCAAGTGGGATTTAATCCACTTGGGGACCATCACCCTTCCCTGTTGACTTTTGCCACTCAAAGCTGTTAGTCCTCAGTGTTGTCAGGTTAGTTAACCACCACAGGACGATAGGCATTGAGTCTCTGGCAGTATGGTCCTACTCTGTTACCATTGTAGGATAACCTGGCCAGACTAATTTGATAGTTTAGCAAGCATTTAAAAACAGTGGGGGCTAAAATACATTGGCTGGAATCCTGCAGCTTAGTGTAAAAAGTTGCACTGGAGTAGATGAGTCAACTCCTCAAACAGGTCCATGGTTCAGCTGGGCCTGCTGCAGTGGCACTATACTATGCCAAGTGACTGGATTTTAGCCAATCAATTTTAATATTAAAACTCAGTGAAGTAGATCAGTGTTATTTAAACAAACAAACAAAAGGCCTTGTTTGGTGTCCTCAACAGACATGCCTGTGATAGTGGTGGGAACAAGAGAAGGGTCTCCCTCAAGGAGGCTCATAAGTAGAGTTATGAAACTTTAAATAGCCTGGAATCAAGCTATATGAGGCTTTATAGGTAATAAATCCTCATATAGGCCGGTCCAGCCTAGAGGGGGAAAAACAGCTGAGTGGCTCGGCTTGAGCTTAAAATGCCGACACTGCCTCCCTCACCACCGGACTCCCCTCGGCCAGGCCACCCTGGAGGGGAAAGAACAGCTGTGTGGCTCGGCAAGGCTGAAAAACACCGCCGCCGCCCACCATGATCACCGGACTGTTCCCTCGGCTGACCCGGCCTGGAGGGAAATGGACATAGTGGTTCAGGCTGAGTTTGTAATGGATTTCTGAGTTTTGCTCTTGAAATGTTTTGGTAATTACTTTATAATTGTAATTGTGGTATTGTAATTGTGATATTTTGTAACTGTGATATGGTAATTGTATTTATCGTATCTGTGATATTGCTTCTTTGTTAGCCACCCAAAGTTGCATTGTGAGTGGGGCGGCATACAAATTGAATAATTGAATTGAATTGAATTGAATAATCTCTATTTTGCTTTGTGCCCAGAAAGAGATCTGTAGCTAGAGAAACTGTTGTAATCAAGAACTGATTGTTCTTCCTTTAAGTGGTGCCATTGAACTGTTTGGCCACCACATTTTGAATCCATGAGGGTTATACAATAATCCAAGGTGTGTGTCAACACAGCCAGATCAGACATCTCAAGGAACAGGAACAGTAGCTTCTACTATCCACACACATTCCCAGCCTTCTGTGAAATCTGGGCATCAAGGCTCAGGGTTGAATGCAGAATACCTCCAAGCTATCATCCTGAGTTTTAAGGTAGAGTGCTACCTCATTCAGCATAGATCAAAGTTCTGTAGCCTGATCTGCCTCTTGAGTTCATTACTGACACCAAGCACCAGGTTAGGACCAAAACAGGTTGCTCAGGTTCAGGTGAGAAAGAGAAACATAGATGGGAGGGATAATCTGTTAGTAGTTCTACCTAGAAATGTTCGGGATTTAACTGGGCAATCTAGCTATGTGCTCTGCCACTGAGATAGGATCCCTCTCCTGGGTTTGGGACCTACTTTACATTCATTTGCAGGTTATGTGTAGCTTTCCTCTGAAACAACTCTATGGAGACCAATGTATATTTGGAGGCTATAGAAATCATTAAAGCTGGTGATTAACCAGCAATGTGAGTATGCACATTGACCACCAAGGCTCTCCTTCTAGCATCAACCTCAGAACTACTGTTTAGGCTATTGACAGTGTAATCTGCAGTTCAACTCACCCATGCATCCCATTTACATTTTTAAAAAATTACACCCCAAAAATAGGTCTATAGGAAGACACTGTAATTAGTATTATCACCAACACTAATTCCTGCTGGAGCAATTGTGTAAATGTTATGTTTGGGCCATAGTAATGCCAGGGATATCCCATAATAAAATTATAGCTGTGTTCATAAGGGTTTTACAGAAACTGAGTTGTTATATTAATACATGAAACATTTCAGAAAGAAGTGTGATTGTGTAAGAAGTTGGCGTCAACCTCAAATTAAAAGCATATCTTCAAAGCATAAAGCATAACCACTCATGGTTACAAGATCTGAAGTCTTTTACTGTAGACACAACTATGTTTGGGATTTTATTCAAGGTATCCTTCCTATGAGTTTTGATCACATAATCTTGGGATATTAGAAGTGACATTATCCTTTAGCATTCTGTATCATCCATTTTCAGCCAGAGCCAATAACTATATTTACATAAAAGGTGTCCTTCCTGTGCCCTCACACCTCACAGGATTTAAAACAGCATTTGATCTCCAAGATAAGGGCTGTAATTGACTTCATTTAAAGATTAACTTAATGTGATGCCTTATTAAAAGGAAAAAAGTTATTACAGAAGTTGTCAATCAAAGAGTTAAAGCCCTTTTATAAAAGCCTAGCCACAAAATGTATCTGCTTAATATCCCAACGGCCAAAAACAAATTACTATACTGCAATGAGAGATTAACCATTGCCAGCCTCTTTTGCATCTGTTACTTCACATTTTCCACCTTGCACATAAAAGACACCTCTTTGGTATAGCAGGGAAGGCTTAATTCCTTAGAAGGATTTATATTCTGATCTTGAATTTGGGTCTTCTGTGTGAGAAGGAAAGTGGAGGAAAAGTAATGAAGAAAAGGCACAATTGTTGAAAGAAAGAAGGCTCGTAAATAAGTGTGAACACTTTGGATTTGAATTTAGTTAAGATCATTTGTTTTATCTTTAACAATATTGTCAGTAAGTACCACAATAACCAAGCACTCTATTGTCTAAGGGAAAACAGGGGGATCTTGTTAGGAAAGAAATCTGCCAACAGCTATAAATTTTTGCTGCACTCTTGCATTTGTCTGATATGCCTGAAGACTGATTCTGAACGTATTTCTTTCAGTCAACTGGAAGTGTGCTGAACAATATATTAATATCTAATTGGTTTAGGTATCTATCTGGCTGCAGAGCTAGAGGTTGGGGGTTTGATGCCGCATTGTGCCTCCCAGCAGAAAATCCAGCCTGTGTAGTCATTGGCAAGATGCACAGTCTCAGAGCACCACCAGAAGAATGGAGTGGTAACCCACATCTGTGTATTCTCTACCTAGAAAACTCTGGAAAAAGTTGTCATGAATCAGAACTTGATGGCATGCAATAATAATTATTAAGTGCCTTTTTTTTTGGTGATAGCATACTCCAGCCTAGGGAATCATAGAATAAGGAAACAATCAAAACCAAATTATTTAAACTGGCAGGATCCTGACTCAGAAATGGGGTGGTACTATAAACTATTTCAGGATCATAATTCAGTGCACAATCACAAATGCTTACAACGACTTCTTGTGGCAATTCACAACTAAGATTTATGTCAATTGTATTAGGTGAAGGTAAAGGTCACCCTTGCTTGAAAGCCAGTCATATCCAACTCTAGGGTTTAGTGCTCATTGCTATTTATAGCCAAAGAGCCAGCGCCATCTGCATCTGCAGACATTTCTGTGGACATGTGGCAGGTATGACTAGATACCGGAGTGCATGGAATGCTGTCAATTGTATTACACTGCCTTAAAAATGTACTATAGACTCCTATCAACTGTCAAAATCCTATTGCTTTGTTATATATGTGGAAAGCAAACATTGCAGCATTCCATTGCTTCTAGCTGACAATTAACAAGTCTCTGCTGGGATTCTCAGGGGTTTCATGTGCACACTGGTTTGGTGCATACTTGAGTATCCCAGCTGGGATTTATTAATTGCTGGCTAGAAGCAACTGAATGTTATGCCATTGGCCTTATGCATGTGTAGCAAAGCAACAGATTTTCTGGCAATATGATATAAACTGAATTTTATCTGCATATTTTAAAACCCATAGACATAAAAGCCCAGATAAGAATAGTGAATTAAAACATGATGTTACCATCAGGCCAAGCTGCATGGGAAATGCTTGGAAATTAATGAAATGGGATAGAATGTGGGCAAAGCAGATCTGAAGATTTGTCAAACAAAGCAGTGATGAATTCAGACTTGGTGCTATTAGCTAGGAGCCTGGTGTTGCCAGTCACTAGCCTCATAATGGTTCCTGAACTAAAACAGTGATGACTTAGGTGTTGGAGAGCTGATACAGCACTTTCCCTCAAATGTCCATGCCTGGATAAGAAGAGATAGCAAGGATGTCCTCTCAAAAGTCCCATGATTGTGTGAAAGTATTATTGGTATAGGGTATTATTCTCAAGATAGGATATTACCCATGAATGTCTAATTCCTTCCTTCTTCCAATATAATTAATGCAAAATATTACCGTTTTTTTAATCAGCTGAAGACTTCTCCTTATTTGCATATATTAATAATGGTAACCCCAGTGGTGGGATGACAAATTTTTCTACCCCACCATGACATCATCACAGTCGGGGTGGAGCTAACATCATGATGTCATGATGTCATGGGCAGAGCCGACATCATGATGTCATGATGTTGTGGGCGGGGCCAACTAAAATAAATAAAATAAAATAAACACACACACACCTCAACCCACCCAGCCAACCAAACAACCACAACACAAACCCGTAAATAACTTAAATAAAATAAATAAATAAAATAAAAATTAAATAAAAATACACCCGCCCACACAAAACACAAATAAACCACCCACCCATCCCAAACACAAAACCCTCACTTACTTACCTCTGGGGCCGATGAGCCCCCATGGCCCAGGGCCACCCGGCAAGGCACGCTGCGGGGAGCGCCTCCAATGTCGTAGCCCACAGGGGACTCTTGGAGCTTGGGAGAAGGGCCCGTGGGGGCTGCACGGGTAACTAATGGCCACCTGGAGCAGGAGGCGTTCTGACAGGATGCCCGCTGCCGCGTCCTCCTGCTGCTGCTTCTCGGGGCACCGCTGGTGCAGGTGAGCCTCGCCTAGGGAAGAGGCAAGGCTGCACGCGAGGCTTGGTTGCCGCTCTTGGTGGGGGGCTGGTGGGAGCTGCCTACGGGGCTCATTCGAGCCCACCCGACAGATCAGGGGGAGGCGAGCATGCCTGGGTCCAGCGAGAGCCACGGTTCTCTGTTCCAGACGAGCGCAGCACTGGCTGCATTGGGTGACCTGCCTCCAATGGCGGGATCTGCAGGGGCCCATCAGGGTCCTGTGGCTGCCCCCCTCCTTTCACTTGCCCTGCCCTCCTTGGCCGACCGGTGCCTTTGCCCAGCCTTCCCCTGTTTGCAAGGGGGACATCCAGTGGACCCTCAAGGATGGTGAGCCCAAGGGAGGGGGTGGTTGGGGGCAGGGCTAAGGGGAGAGAAGAGGAAGAGGAAGCCTCCCTCTCCCCCACCCCCCAGATCTCTACCTGGAAGGGAAAGGGGACGCTGCCCCTGTTTCCACTCCTGGTGTCTCTGGTCAAGTGGCCTGGGGGTGGGGTGGGGGAGCAGTAACATCCCCCCTCTTGAAAGGGTTTCTTGCTGCTTGAGCCTGGGATGATGTTGGCCCCAGAGCCACTACACAGCCCCACGGCCATGGCTGGCAGGCTGACCCTCCATCCACATCTCTCCCTCCCTCCTTCCTTCCATCTGGAGCCGGCTCTCCAGGATTCTCTTTCCATATAGGAGAGTGAGTATCAGGCACAAGGGGTGATGGGGTGGTGGATATACATGGGGGGGGTTTGATGGCCTGAGGGGTCTTTTGCAAAACACAGTATTAACTTTTGCAAAACACAGTATTAACCAAGGCAAAACACAGTATTAACTTAGATGGGGTGGTAAGGGTGGAGGTCGGGGTCGGGGGTCAGGCCAGATGCTCTCAAGGTGTCCTCTTAGTGTGCATGTGCAGAAACTCAATCTGATGCATGCATGACTCACAATTGCAACGTGCATGCATCAGATTGATTTCTGCGCATCCACACAAAATTGGAGCCATTTTGGCTCCAATTTTTTTTTAAAAAAAAAAAATTCAGTGAGGCATCAGAACTGGACGGCTCAAAAAATGGACTACTATCCTGGAGAACCCTCCAGGATTGTTCCTACCGGTTCTGGGGAACCTGTTGGAACCGGCAACATCGCATCACTGGGTAACCCAGAGAACAACCCAAATGAATAAGAAGAATCATTCTGATCGGACTGAATACTCTTTTGCAACTACTGTATATAAGAAAGCAAGCATTCTGAAACTATTTAAATGAGTAATACAAGACACACTTAATTTGCATGTTTTCTAAAAGCTTACTATTACAGTACATAGATATTTGTATGAAGAATAACAGTTTTTAATTAAATTGCTGCCAGATTAAACATGAGTTTCCACACACGCCTGTGCCTAGAGACCAACTAATAATTGGAAAATCCTATTTTTGCTTGAGATGCCTGCCTTGATTGCTCAATAAAAGAGTTGACAGAAGCTCATTGTATAGATACACTGGAAAATGTAGCCTATAGGTAAGGCAGAGAGACCAGTAGAGAGTTTTCATAATGTTGCAGGACAGCCATTTCTGGCCTCTTTGCCCACTGGCTATGCTTTCAATTGCTGATGGGAATTGTAATCTAACAACATCTAGAAAGAAAGATATTATGCAATCCTCTTTTAAAACTATGTCAGAAGTCAAGTCATCCATTCCAAGTATGTTGACAACATATTCACTAATATTTTTTCAACAGAAAATGTGTGGGAACAAATCTTATGCCATACCAATCTATGCAGTCTTTTTTTGATGGAACACGCTACTCTTCTCTTCTGGCAAACGTTGAAGCATAACTCCAAAACAGCACAAGAAGTAAGCCTGAAGTACAATGTTGTGACTCACAGAACCTCCATCTGATCAAGGAAGAATGAACAAGTGCATATGAAGCAAGGGCTTCAAGTTAGTACCAGCATATCTGGGTGAATTAGGAAGCTTTTGTACAGGTGAATTGATTAATTTGCTACTTTCACCAGCAAAAGTCCCCTACAGTTTTCCTCTGAGTATTTTATTCATTCTGAAACCTTCTACCTGTGGTTTATTGTAGTCTGATCACATTTCATTTGTATTTTACTGTTTGTTATTTTGTCATTGTCTATGGTATTTGACATTTTCCATTTTAAAAAGTATATTCTGGCAATTTGCAAACCTTCCCATCTCTGAACTACTACAAGATGAGCAGAGGATCATGGAAGACCATTTAAATGTGTGGTTATTCTGAAGGCATCCATAGGGGAGACCAGGCTTCCCTCTCAAAATGCTGGATCAGCTTTTGGGCTCAAATTTGCCCTCCCCAAGTCTTAAATACTTCAAAACAGGCTGGGCAGCAGGCCATCAAATGCTTTAGAGGACAGGATAACTCCTATAATTCCCGCATAATGGATATCCTGGGAAGATGTTACCAGCTTGCTTCCCCACCAGTAGACATACATTTTGAGAAAACAGAACAAGAAATCAGGTCTAAGTGACCCTTCTCAGACAGCAGCTGTGCCATGGTAAACATACTTAAGTTCCCCTTCACTTTAATTAACCAAACAAAATCCCAGATCAGTATTCATTAGTTTCATATCAGCTAAATGTGGGCTGCAATGGAGCTAGGCCCTTTGCAAATGCTAGGAACCTGTTCTTGTACCAGAGACACTATAAGCTAATTGTGCTTCATAATTATAGTTCTCCAGTGGGAGATAAATCTAGTCAGAGAGACTGTGCATATGGGATGGAACACCATCTTTGACTGTGCTGCAGGCTGTATCTTTGTTTTGTCCCGGGCTGAATACCCAAAGATGTATCCAGAAAGGAGGAGGGGAGGCAAGAGCTTTAATAAAACCCTGATTAAGCGGTCAATTTAGCAAAGAACAATCCATAAAAAATAGCTCCTTCAAAGGCTTCCCTAATGGCCCTATGTGTTATGTCAGAGCTGGGTAATAGAAAGCATATCTGCAAGAGCTATAAAAGAGTTGGTGACTACCTGATAATAGAATGTGCTACATATTTAATTAGCCAGACTAATCAATTGACTCAAAAAGAAATATAGCCAAACCTACTGCTGCTCTCTGCATATGTTTAGCTGCAAACCCCTGTAAACACTGATTGCATCTGTATTGCCAGACATGGCATCTACAGCGGAGGCCATGGTGCCTGCCAATGGTAGCCACTGTAATCTAATCCATATAGAGGGCAGAAGGCTAAAGACCTTTTAGCGCTGGTGGCCTTTGAGTATCCTTTGAGTATCTGAGGTCTTGAAGAGGAAAGGGTGGTGTGTCCTCTTTACTGTTAAAAATTTCAGTTGCTTTTGTCAATAATATTTTACTACTGTTATTTATTTGTGTTGTAATTTTAATTGCGTATTTTCGCTTTTATCGATTTTGCATATTTTATATTTTTACCCATAACTGTTTCTCAATTTTGTTGTGAGTTTACTTGCATGCCAGTTTTGAGAGAGAGACAGTTTGAGAAAACTGCCTCAGGCAGCTGATTTTGAGGGTGTTATATTTCGCTGTGGGCTTTTATGGATGAACCTCTTCCTTCAGACACGAAAAGCTCCCATTGAAATGCAAGTACCCCTAGATTTCAAGTACTGTACCCCAATTTTTTTGTTTTTGTTTTGGTATGGATGTGCTTGCAGAGACTAACGCAGCTTCCTGAAAATGAGAGCAAAAGGGCTGGAAACTTGTTTATGTTGATGTATTATTACAATAGCTTGGACTGATGAGAAGAGAGAGTTATACAGTAATACGTCGGATAACGTTTACCTCGGATAACGCTAAAATCGCATAACGTTAAGTAATCTGGGGAGGAGAATTGGATCAAATAACGTTAAGGTCCTATGGGATGGATCGGATAACAACTGCTAAAGCCTGTGCGGTTACAATGTATCTCTATGGAGCTTTAACGTTATCCGATCCATCCCATAGAATTTTAACATGCATCGGATAACACTAAAAATTGGATAACACCAAGACTTGTAGAACCAAGTCTTAGCGTTATCCGAGGTATTACTGTACTCTATTATCTGCTTCAAATACCAGAGAACTATTGGCTTCAACTTGGAGAGCTTGATGCTTTGCCTCAGACAAGTTGTCTTGGCCAGGCTGTAGGCCTTGCTCCCAACTCTGAATGAAGCCCCAATGAACAAGCTTTCCAAATGAATTCTCAGACTGGATATCAGTTCTTGAGAACAACACCTGAAGTGGCAGGTTAGCTAACATACAACAAATAAGTAGTCAAAGATACAGAAAATAAGGGCATTGATGGCAGATAACATAGCTTTGTATTTATTTATTTAATATTTGTTTATTGCCCTCCTCTCCAAAGGGACCCAGGGTGATTTCCAACAATTTTAAAAACACTTAAAAACATTAAAAACATTAAAAAAGCTTACAAACTTAATTAAAAGCTAGGTATTATAACTTGGACATACTGGGGGTCAAACCATCCAACTGGCTGGGGAAATTGAACCATCCACTCCCCAGACCAGACCTGCCAGCCAGGTTTTCACTCCTTTCCTAAAGGACAGCAACTCCGTCTGCAGGCGCAGCTCTGTTGGGAGGAGGTTCCACAGGGCCGGAGCGGATACCGAGAAGGCCCTCCTTCTAGTGCCAGAAAGATGTGCCTCTCTGGCTGATGGCACAACCAGAGAGCCTCTCCGGTCCGCTCTGGTGGGCCGGGTAGATGTCCTTGGGACGATGCGGTCTCTCAAGTAACCTGGACCACTACCATAAAGGGCTTTAAATGTAATAACCAGCACCTTGAATTGCACCCAGAGGCAAACTGGGAGCCAGTACAGCTCCCTCAGCAGCAGTGAGGCACAGGCATAACGCCCACACCCCAACACTACTCGTGCAGCTGCATTCTGGACCAGCTGAAGCCTCCGAATGGTCACCAAGGGCAGCCCCATGTAGAGCGCATTACAATAATCAAGTCTGGAGGTGACCAAGGCATGTGTGACCATGAGCAAGGAGTCCCGGTCTAGGAACGGCAGTAACTGGTGAATCACATGAAGTTGTGCAAAGGCCCTCCTGGCCACGACTGCCACCTGCTCTTTGAGCAGTAGTCGCGAGTCCAGGAGGACCCCCAGGTTACGTACCGGGTCTGTTTGGGGCAGGACTGCCCCGTCCAGAAACAAAAGTGGTAGTTCCCGAGATGTATTTTGTGAACTGCCAGGTGTCACTCAGACCCTCATTACTTTCTCTTCACTAGGTAAAGGTTGTCCTTGTTCGAAAGCCAGTCATATCCAACTCTAGGGTTCAGTGCTCATCTCTGTTTATAGCCAAAGAACCGGTGCTGTGTTTGCAGAATTTTCCTAGACACGTGGCAGGCATGACTAGACACCATAGTGCACAGAACACTGTTTACCTTCCCACTGAAGGGGTACGTATTTATCTACTTGCAATTTCTTGCTTTCAAACTGCTAGGTTGACAGGAGCTGTGACAGAGATGGGAGCTCACTCCATCATGCAGCATTCAGCTCTTGAACTGCTGACCTTCCGACCTTCCGACCTTCTAGTAATCAAGTTCAGCATCTTAACCACAAAGCCACTGCAGCCCCCCCCCCCGTCTCTCCCAAACCAAGTCATTTACAGGAAACACTCCCCATATTATTAAGCTACACAATATTAGCATGAGGGCCACATTTTTTTCTTCCCTTCCTCCTCCCTCTTTCTTAATTAAAAAAAAAGAGCCACAATTTTCTGTTAACTTCTGCATTGCAGTCTAGATGATGTGCTAAGTGGCTCACACACAATGCACAAAAATATTCACATCCTTAAACACAGATGGGGCATCCCTCCACCATGAGACCCTGTCTAGCACTGCCTAGCTAACATAGTGGGCATTATGCATAGCCAGAGAAACTCCGCCCTATCACTTTAGATCAGAAGTGTTTACTTCCTGCCACTAAGTGGCTCCAGATGTTAAAATATTCAACAGTGTTGCTTTCTCTTGAGCCACCAGAGCTGCTGTCGGAGTTTAAAATATTTACTCCCCTCAATGCCAAACTCCAGATTGAAACATAAAATATTTATCATTCTGGTCATCTTCTTCCTCCACCCCATTCCACTTTCTTCTTATACTGTATCTTGAGATGATTTTTAGGTTTTCAGGAAATTCCTATTTTCAGACAGTAAAATGAGACATTTAACAGTTCAGAAAGAAGGTAGTGGCCATGGCAAAAAAAGAATGTACAGCTCTTTTGCTTTGAAATGCAGACACTGAACACAGACAGTGTTTTAGGCATCTGGCTTTAGAGAGGTTGGGATTTATCTCCCCACTGTCCATTCCAGAAGAACCAACCTGTGTAGACTTGGCCCCAGAAGATGGAAATGGCAAATCACTTTTTAATACTCTCTGCCTAGAAAACTCTAGAAAGAATTAATTTGATAGCACATGCTGATGATTATCAAAGTTGTTATTGTATGGGTGGAGGGGTGGGTGGATTCAGATGCATAGAGGAGGAGAAGGAAGAATAAGAATTTATTTACATGGCACATGAATGAATGATGGGAATCATTTTTATAAGCATTGGTGTTCATCAACTTGGATGGCTCTGCAAAGCAATTGAGGTCAATTAGTGGAGTCTACATTCATTGTTGGCTACTAGTCCCGATGGCCATCTGTTCCCTTCAGATTCAGATGCAGCTTGCCTCTAAGTACTAGTTACTGGGGAACAACTGTTCTTATTGCCATTCTTCTACCCTCCTTATGAGCTTTCCTGTGGGAAATTAGGATGTTCCATTCATTAGACATGCCATGTCTGATCTTGCAGTGCTGTTCTTATGGGAGGGCATTGCTCTCACTGCCTTCGGCTGATTGCTCCTTTGCATTAACAATCTGTCCCTCTCCAGAACTGTTTGAGTCTTTTAGGCTTCCAGATGACGATTTATCTTTTCATTCTATGTCTCTACTACACCCTATAGGAGTTTGAAATCTCCGCTGCCTTGCTTACCCTTCCGGAAGGGCGTGAAAACCTGGCTGGCAGGACAAGTTTGGGGACCTGGGAACGTGGGTTCCCATACCAAGTGCCTTATCTAAAGGATTGCCTCCCCGGGTCTGAATGTAGGATTACTGGTGTGTAGTATTGTTTTAACTTTTTGATGACTTTTTAAATTCTGATGTTTTTATTGATATAGGTTGTTTTATGTTTTATTCTTATTTTTTATCAGTATGTAAGCCGCTCAGAGTCGGGTTCTCCCGATTGGGGCGGGGTATCAAGTGCGATAAATAAATAATAAAAAATTAAAAATAAATAGATGCATAAGTGTATTTCTGACTTCCCCTGCATAAGCATTCATACTTAAGTTGGAAATTGCCCCCACATAGAGTGTGTCTTACAAATGATGACAACGTGTGCCTGCCCTTGCACAGCTACCATCCAAAGCAGCTACCACTGGGAAGCAATCTGTGGACGTTAGGGAAGTTGGGAGTGGGGAGGGGATTGCTGTGGGCACATTTCCTTCCACACCCCCTGCCAGTTCCTTTTTAGTCCAGCATGGAATGACAACACGTCGCTCAAATACCTTGATGGTTTTTCTCACTGTGATGGGTATTTGTATTGGAAAGTGCTGGCATGTTCCCCAGGGCCAGTTGCCCTTTGCCTCCTCAGCAAGTTGGATCCATATGGAACGGAGTTCCCTGGGTTAAATATTTACCAGACAAGCCTGTGGTTTCCCGTCAAACATGAGACCTTCCATCTCAGCTGCTTCAGTCTTTGTGCCTTAATGCCTGCTGGGTTCTCTGGGGAGACGCACTGAATGAACTGCCAGAGGCCAAACTCTGACAGAGAGAAAGTACATTGGTCCTCTTTTCTCGGTGCGGGCCTTTTGCTTGCCTGCTCATCAGATCTGTGTGGTGCCTCAGTGTAATACAGAGCCATCTAAACACAGCTCACTGGGAGGAATCAGCCTTGCTTTGTGTTTATATTTGTTGACACTCAAGGAAGAGATCTGAAGAGATATCTGGCTGGGAAACATCACCTCTCTGTGTTGCAGCTGTTAGGAGCCATTAAGTCGATGATGGAAAAACAAAACAGAACCCATCCTAAGGCTTGTATACAAATCAGTATAGCAGGCATGCTTTTCTTCTGGCAGCATACAGTATACAACATACCCCTGTTTCACAAAGGTAAAATGGGTTTAGAGATCTGGAATATTGTCCATGAGACAAGAGGATGAAAGGACAAGAGCTCTAGAGTAGTGTGTTAGGGCTGAGGAGATCCTGGTTCAAATCTCCACTCTGCCATAGAGTTGTCAGAGCTAGTCACATCTCCTGACCTGATGTAATGCATTGAGTGATGAAGGTAAAAGTGGGCAGACCGCTGTGGACTCCATGGGCTTTGAGCTGCTTGGAGGAAAGGAGCATTAATAATTCCATACCATCAAGTTAGTTCAAACTTACGATTACCCTTTCCAGGGTTATCTAGGTATAGAGTACATGTATTCAGAAGTGATGTACCACTCCTTACTTCCAGGACAGAGGTTCCCAACCTTTTCAAGCCGGGGGCTGGGTCATGCTCTCTCAGTCAGCTTTGAGGGCTGGACAGCCATTTTGCCCTGCTTGCATGATGGGTGGTGGTGGTGGCCATTTTGTCCCAACAGCTTCAAAGGATAGCCATTTTGTTTCCTGAATGCCCTTGGAGGGGTGGGGTGCCACATGAAATGGGACAGTGGGCCAGATACAGCCCACAGGCCTTAGATGGGGAACCCCTGTTCTAGGAGCACATCTGGAACTGGTTCTTCTCCCTGGAGAAACTGCAGAGAACTGAACTCCTCTGGCTCAAATACACAATCCACTGAGGTAGCTAGCCAGCATGAAGAAAAGAGATGGGTAGATGTAATATATGATACTGAGAGTTCTGGCTACTGATGTCAAAAGGTCTGCAGCACCACTTAGGGCTGAAATCTTAAAAGGTTCCACAGAGACCGATTGCAGCTAATTGCTCTAAAACTCCTACATCCATCCCTGTTTGCTTTTAAATACTTTTAAAAGTTTGTTTGCTCATTTGTTTTGGCAGTCTCCTGTGACTGCATTTATGCAAAATAAAATAACAGATACTGCAGTGTACTGCATTATAAGCTAGAAACACCAGGATATCCAGCATCTTGGACAAAAATAAATTGCCCGTTTCTGCTTTACCTTTGTAGAGATTTCATTACACTGCAAATAAGGATGGCTACACCGGAAAATGCAAAAGAAAACCAAAGGAAAACTGTAGCAGCAACCAAGGATTCGAACCAGAGGCAGGATAGGACAGGGCATTCTCTAGAGCAGGAATAAGTAGACTTCACATCTGGGGAATCTACCTCTTACTGGAACAGGGAGATTCACCAATGGAGATCTACTTGATGTCAAATAAAATCAAACAATAATGAACTCAAATTTTTGCTTTGTGAACCAGCCCTTCAAACAGGTTATAACTCTTCCACGCAAAACTCTAAGCTGTTTTTGTTTTGAAGGAGTGTGCCATTTTGTTTGTTTGTATATTGCTGAATTAATGTCTAGTACTATTCAGCGTTGTTACAGTAATTCAACTACCAAAAAATAACAACCATTTAAAAATGGGCGACACTAATTGGACCTACATTCAAACCCCCAGACAGCAACAGGAAACCAAGTGGACCAGAATTCAAGAGCCCCTCCAAAGAAAGTATGAGGGAATGAACTAACCCCTCCTCTAAACTGATAGAAACTCTACACAGGCCTCTTTAAATAGTTGGTTTTTAAAGAGTTTCTTAGGATCTGAAGTGAAGCTGCCCAAACTTTATTCCTGATGTTAAGCCATTCATGCATCAACTAGATCACCCTTCTTCACACCCTCAATTGATCTAAATTGTTGGTTTTACCTTCTCTTAAGTCACATTCAATTTAGGTAAAGGTAAAGGTCACCCTTGCTTGAAAGCCAGTCGTATCTGACTTTAGGGTTCAGTGCTCACCTCTGTTTATAGCCAAAGAGCCAGCACCGTCTGTGTCTGCAGACATTTTTGTAGACACGTGGCAGGCATGACTAGACACCATAGTTCACAGAACACTGTTTCCCTTCCCACTGAAGGGGTACGTATTTATCTACTTGCAATTTCTTGCTTTCAAACTGCTAGGTTGACAGGAGCTGTGACAGAGATGGGAGCTCACTCCATCATGCAGCATTCAGCTCTTGAACTGCTGACCTGCCGACCTTCCAGTAATCAAGTTCAGCATCTTAACCACAAAGCCACCGCAGCCCCCCTTCTCTCCCAAACCAAGTCATTTACAGGAAACACTCCCCATATTATTAAGCTACACAATATAATCATGAGGGCCAGATTTTTTTTCTTCCCTTCCTCCTCCCTCTTTCTTAATTAAAAAAAAAAGAGTCACAATTTTCTGTTAACTTCTGCATTGCAGTCTAGATGATGTGCTAAGTGGCTCACACACAATGCACAAAAATATTCACATCCTTAAACACAGATGGGGCATCATCCCTCCACCATAAGACCCTGTCTAGCACTGCCTAGCTAACATAGTGGGCATGCATGACTAGACACGAGAGTCCACGGCACACTGTTTACCTTCCTATCAAAGTGGTACCTATTTTACTAATTGCAATTTCTTGCTTTCCAACCGCTAGGTTGGCAGGAGCTGGGACTAAGACACCACAGTCTCGCATCCAACTTACAAGAGTTCTAATAGATTTGCAAAGTATGTCAATATTTACAGAATAGGATTTTTTTTTAAATAGCAGTGCGTCTGCTTCCCCGTGCTGTGAGTTTCAATGGCCTTTTGGGGATTTGAACTTGTGTTTCCTGAATCCTCATCTGCATTCCCCCCATTGCGCCATATAGGCTCTTTTTTTTTCTACACAGGACTTCAAAAAGGAGGACGCGACCCGCTTGTCTTTCTCCGGGAAGTGTTAACAGTCACCACGAGAGGGCACTTTAAACTCAACAATGCCCTGCGTAAAGCATTTGGTGCGGGTTTCCCAGAGTAAGCCTTCCGGCTAGCAACGCCCAAACATTCAGGCAATTTTCATATCACATTCACAATTTCTCAAAAGCGGAGAAGACGATATAATCCAGAAGACGGGGAGGAGAAAAAAAAAGGGGGGGGAAGCAGTGATGGGATGTAACAGGTTCTCACCAGTTCTCCAGAACCGGTAGTAACTTTTTCCAGTGTCCCAGAGAACCTGTAACAGCTTTTGGAGGGAACCACCTTCAGGGCTTACCTTTTCACTGGTTCCCCCACTGTGCATGCATGCCAAGCACTTGGTGTGCATGCACGCCTAGTGCTTGGCACATATGCATGGCCTCCTTGCTGTCCTCCCAAATGGGGCGGAGGAAGAGAAGCTGCTAGCCTGAAGATCCCTATAGCCTGAAGCTCCCTATTTTTATTATTTTGTATTTTTTTCTTTGGCCCCGCCCATGACATGACATCATGATGTTAGCTCCGCCCACACTGTGATGACATCACGGTGGGGTAGTAAAATTTTTGACATCCCACCACTGGGGGGAAGGGAAGAGGAATGGTGTAAAATTTAAATACAAAAGAAAGCCTTGATTTCTAGAACGCATTTTGTGTGATGTGAAATGTATCCTGGGAAGAAAAAGTTTACCTTCAAACTTGCCAAAAGTATTGTACACAATTTGGAGGCGATCATTTTTCCTCGCCGTTTTGTCAGATACTTTGCCATGTCTCTGGTATGGTTGTGTTTGAACGACAAATTTCAGAAATGGAGATTTGGTGTTTATCTAGTGACAAGACATAAATCAGTGATGGCGGCACTCCAGATGTTCTTGGATTTCAAATCTCAGAAGCCCAAGCCCCTGTGAATCCACACAAATGGGTTTACTGTGATTCATCAGGCCCGCACCACCCTTGTTGCTCTCGGAAGCTGAAGTAAAACCAGTGATGGGATGTAACAGGTTCTCACCAGTTCTCCAGAACCGGTAGTAACTTTCCCCAGTGTCCTGGAGAACCTGTAGCAGCTTTTGGGGGGGAACCACCTTCGGGGCTTACCTTTTCACTGGTTCCCCCACTGCGCATGCATGCCAAGCACTTGGTGTGCATGCATGCCTACAGTGCTTGGCGCCTATGCACGGCCTCCTTGCTGTCCTCCCAAGCGGGGAGGAGGAAGAGAAGCTGCTAGCCTGAAGCTCCCTATTTTTATTGTATTTTTTCTTTGGCCCCGCCCATGACATGACATCATGACATTAGCTCCGCCCACACTGTGATGACACCATGGTGGGGTAGTAAATTTTTTGACATCCCACCACTGAGTAAAACCCGTCTCAGGCCAGTATGGATGAAGCTGCTGCCCTCCCTCAAGATAGATCCAAGTGAGATTTAATCCATTTGGGGACCAACACCCTTCCTTGTGGACTTTTCCACCCAAGGTCATTAGTCCTCAGGGTTTTCAGATTAGTTAACCACTGCCTGATGATTGGCATTGAGTTGCTGGCACCATCCCTTTTCCTCCCTAGTTTTCCTTCAACCCAATTTGTCACACACACATGGACCACTTGCACTATAGTACCTTGGCCATAAATACTCTCAGCTGGTGCAAACCATGACTTTATTTCTGAGACAAGTTAAGGCCTACTGCTCACCTAAACATTCAGCATTTAAAGAGATTATGAGGCTTCGCTTCCAGTTTTTTAAAATTTACTGGTTTTCGTTTCACTTGACTCATCAAATGGTTTTAAAAGTGATTTTAAAATGTTTCAAAAGTACTGTATTGTTAGAACCCTTTAAAGAGATTTTATTTATTGTACCCTGCCCTTATTGATATAAGGTAGGGTGGATACAGTTCAATTTAAAACAACTGATAAATAAATGAAAAAAGAAACAATGGAATGTTTATAGTACACTGAACTTATAGCTAACCAGAGGAATTTTAAGAATTGATTGCAGCCGATTAGACAAGACGGAGTGTCTTACAATGAGTCTGTTACCAACCTAGTCTGATGTAGGGAAAATCACTCCTGGCAAGATAACTAGTTTGCCAAAGCAGTATGGTCACACCACAGCAAGCAAGTTAACCACTCAGCAACATGATGCTCCCTTTGCTCCAGGCTGATCAGGTACACAATTAAACCCTAGTAAACAAATGGTTCTGGATCCCCTTAACATGCACCAATTAAAAGTAGATGACATTCAGATGTTTTGGCCTGATAGCATTCACATGGTAGGATGTTTACTTCTACTGCAACTGAAAGTGTCTAAGCCTTCTCTGGTACAGAATTAAGGCCTGAATTCTGGATGTAAGAAATGCGGGTTTCTTTAAAAATCTAATACAAGTAATACCTCATATAACATTAGTATCGAATAACACTAAAATCGCATAACATTAAGGAATCTGGGGGGAAGAATTGCATCAGATAACATTAAGATCCTATGGGATGCTTCAGATAACAACCGCTAAAGCCTGTGTGGTTACAATGTATCTCTATGGATCCCATAGGATTTTAACATGCATCAGATAACACTAAAAATCATATAACACCAAGACTTGTGGAACCAGGTTTTAGTGTTATATGAGGTTTTACTGTACAGTGTTTTACATGGGGTGGGGGATGAAAAATTATATGAATCTAGAATCCACTTTAAAAAATCTCAGCTAATAACCTAGTTATCCAAACTTGTTTATGCCACCTCTGTTAATATTTACTTTAGAACTTTCTCAAAACTTTTATGAGTTGTTTCAAAATTCTTTTGTAGATACTTTGAGAGGGTGCTAAATTTTGGGTTTAAATGTTACAAAAAGGACTTTCTTTTCTTTTCTTTAAAAAAATGAAGTTTCAGGCTTGGTTATGCACTACAGATTATAGTGGTGGTTAAACTCTCATTAGTTTTAATGAAGCTTTTCAATTTAGATGATGTATTAGAGCAGGGGTCACCAACCTTAAGACAGTGGCCAGGTCACATTCCCTCAAAAAGTTGAAGGGGCCGGACTGGTGCACCCACTAAACGCTGCCCTAAATGCATCCGCAGCAGTCGTAAACACATTTACAGCTGCCATAAACACATCTGTGGCCACTACCACTGGCAGTGGCAGTGGTGGTTGGAGTGAGATGGGGGGGGGGGGTCGGATTATTTGGTGTCACTAGCCGGATTCAGCCCGTGGGCCGTAGGTTGCCAACCCCTGTAGTTTGCACATGCACTAAGATTGTCACACATTGAGTTCATGATCAGCTGTGTCTCACTTCCATCAGCATGTTCATATGTTTGTACATATAACTATGGTTATATGTTACATATATAGTTACATATAACTATGGATAGTTCTATGATTTAGGTATCTGGCTGTGGAGTCACAGTTGGGATTTTGATTCTTACCTCCAGAGGGAAGAGCCAGACAGTGCTTGGGTAAGCTATATGGTCCAGGTCTCCCTCAGAAGCTGGGGATGGTAAATTACTTCCAAATTTAAAACCCCCCGGAAAGGGTTGTCGTAAGTCAGAACTGCCTTAACAGTACACAGTTATTATAACTGTGGTCATGTTTCAGGACTTCATTCTATTATATGCTTCAACCATCCAGCTCATTTGCTGCTACCTGGAACATATTTGAATTTGCAAATGGATTTGACTTCTGGCAAAAAAATAATAATACTCTTCATACTTTGTAAAAGAGATATCTCTGAGGTTAGATAGACTTGCTGAGGCTTATGGCACAGTGGCAGATATGTGCACTGATCTTATCACAAAAACTGGAGAATTCTTTTGTCAACAATTGGCTCTAAATGAGCAAACAGACATAAAAAAGGACAGCTACTCAAGAGAACCAGAAGAAAGATTTTAGATCAACATAGCCATTCAGAACTAAGGCTACATTCATAACAGGGAGCTGGGTGTACAGAAGTGCAGCATGTGCACAGACCCTAGTAACATCCGTGTAAGAGCACAGGGATACATATGGATAAGAATACCTCTAGAGCTGCACAGGACCCACTCGAAGTTCTGTTTCACCTCTGCAACTCTCACACCTACTCACCTCCACTAAGGTACAAATAGATGAGCAGAAATACTGCACACATGTGTTGAGAAAGTTCACTTTCCTATCTTCTGTGTCATACCTTTGAGTTCACTGCCTGCCAATTCCTCCCAGTCTTTATGAAGTATTAAATTCTCAACAAAATACTCAGAATCTAAGATTATATTTGATAGTGAAGGTGGTTTGTTCCAAAGCGTATTCCACTCACCCCTCTTTGTTTTTCCCTCTGCTTGAGTTACAAGCAAAACCAGATAATTTCTATGGAAATCAGATTAACAGTAGGGGCACCCGGTAAATATGGAAGTATAATACTGATAGGTCACTATCTACTGTGCCTTGAAGTCTGCAGGCAATTAAAAAGAAACCTAATATCTTGGTGGGTTTTTTTTTTTTTTAAGTTTGGGGCAAAGTAATATTTTTAGGTTTTTAAAGGCATAGCCTGCTGTTTTCTTGAAAGGTCCAGCAAAATAGGAGGAATTCCCCAAGGCTATGCAAACAAAGTTCTTGGGAGGGGAGGAAAGAAGCAGTTTATAGGAATTCAAGTTAGACTGGATTCTAGGATTGGTTAGAAAGCAGGGAATGCTTCCTAGAAGATCCATCAAAACTGTACAAAATTACCATAATATTTGGAAGGAACAAAGTCTTTGCAGATGAAGGGTGGATGAGCTAAACTTTCTTTTCAATCATTGTATCAAAGTCGCTCAGAGAGCTATGGGTACTACCGTCTCCTTTGCCTATGAATTTAACGTGTATCTAGATGTGCCATATTTTTCTAATAAATTTCAAACAATTTTAGAAGATGCACCGTTGTCACACTTTTATATATAAAAAACCTGTCTAATAAAATTGAACAAATATAAACCCAGAAATGCAAATCAAAATCACAAATACCTTTTTGAGGGAGATAGGCTTCTCCCACTACATTTCAGAAGCTGAACTATAGTTGTCATTATACATTAGTCACGAAACATGCTGGCTGGTGCTGAATCAACATTTAGTCCAAAAATATGCTTGATACCACAGTGAGTACAGGACCTTTACTCATTTCCTTTTAAAAATCAAAGTCTGTTGGTTTGGACATCTCTGTAATTACTTGTATCTGGCCAGGTTATCCTGATATGATAATAGAGTAGACCATAGAGCTCAGGACACAGTGGTATGATGGGTGTTATGCTGTAATGTGGAAGGCAGATGAAAGGCCACTGCATTATATTCTCAGGACAGTCTTCATGCCTCATTTGGGTTTGGAGGAGGAGGAGGAAGAAGAAGAAGAAGAAGAAGAAGATTACTTGAAAGAATCCTTTTTTACATAATAGTTTCCCTAACAAATTCATTTTTCTACAATTTGTATGCTCAGATAAATGAGTAGCCTCTTTGCTTTAAAAATTAGTCCAGATAACTAATTTTGTCTTGCATGTTTACGTTGAAAGATGCTGTAGGGGAAATAGGACTTTAAAAAATCAATTCATTTCCTAAACCTCACAGTAGGCAAATTAGTATGATCCATTTTTATTTTTTTATTATTTTTTAAAGGTTTTTACAATATTAAAAAGATAACAAAACAATCTACAAAACATAAAAAAACAATTACATACAAAAAAAGTAGTTCCCACGTGCATCTTACAGCGTTAAAGATAAGAAGAGAAAAAAAATACATATCAATATAATATAATGTAGTCGGATATTACTTTAGTTATTTTCTGTACATTTACTATACTGTATAATTTCACCTTTATTATATATTATTTTATACATGGTACCTACCACCCAGTGCATTATAGTCCTTGAGTCTACCAGCCACTCCTTTTACAACTCAATCATTCTGCCAAAAATACATTGTATTCGGTGCAGGTTTTTCTCCTTTATTATCCATCAATGTGTGTTGCAAAAAAGGTTTCCAAATGTCCCAAAATCTATTTTGTTTTATTAACCCCCTTTTTTATATTAGTATGATGCATTTTTTTAAAGGCTAATGTACCATTTTCTTAGAATGAAAATATTATCAATATACTTTTTAGGCAGCCACATCACATATCAACTTTTCTTTGGGTCTTTTTCCTTTTGATTCTGACCTGCACAGATTATTTGCTCTTCTCTTATGGGATATCTTGGAAAAGTTATTTTCAGAGATGTAAAGATTCATGCAGCAACAATGCTGATTGAGGGATTCCTGGAGTTGCAATGCAAAGAAGTAATTTTTTTTTTTGAAATTATGAGTCTGTCCACATATTAGCTACGTTCATGTGAAATTTTATTATTTATTTATTTATTTATTTTCTAATTTATATTGCCACCCAACTCCTATGGCTCCGGGTGGCTCACAGAGAATAAAACCAATTGCAGTTTTAAAAGCAATAACAAAACCATTAAAACTAATAACAAAATTTTAAAAAAGATTAAAAGAGAGAATGTTCTTACTAAATTAGCCAGCAGGCCGGAGTCACCACATTGCTGGGGTCACCACACCTGCTTTGCCAGCCATGGTTTTTTTGCCCTTTCCTGAAGGGCAGCAACTCTGTCTGGAGACACAGCTCAATTGGCAGGAGGTTCCCTAGGGCTGGAGCAGACACTGAGAAGACCCTCTTTCTGGTGTTAGAGACACACACCTCTCTAGCAGATGGAAAAATTAGAGAGCCTCTCCGGTCTGCTCTAGTGGGATGGACAGATGTTCTTGAGGGTGATGTGGCCTCTTAAGCAGTGGTGGGCAAGAGCCGGTTCGCACAGGTTCGTGCAGACCAGTGGTAATGTTTCTGGGTGGTCACCGGGAGCGGGGGGGTTGGTGACTTTTTCGGGTGGCCACCTGGGGTGTTTACCAATTTTTTGGACGGCCCATTCTCCACCCTCCTGACACTGCCCCGCTCGAAGCACAGAATGACTGATTGGCTTTGTGTGCATGTGTTTTAAGATATCATTTGATGCAAGCGTGCCTCCAGTGCTCAGCGTGCATGTGTCAATTGATATCTAAAAACGCATGTGCGCCAACCCAAGCAGCCATTTTGTGCTTGGTGCACAGCAGCGTTGGGTGGGCAGAGAGGCGGAGGAACCAGCGGTGGCTGTTGGGGCCCTCAGCAGCCTCCTCGGAGGTGCAGTGGCAGCTTTGTGGCTGAGGGCTTGAGGCTCTTGGAGGCAAGGCAGGGCAGCAGTGGCAGCTGAGGCCCTCACTCGAGTCGGTGCCAGTGGCTTCCTCCTGCTGGCTGCTCCTCCCTGCTCTCTCTGGCTGGTGGCACTGCCACTACCACTCCTACTGAATAAGCCACCACTGCCATTGTGGGAAGATCTCATGAGTGCTGAGGTGCCTTCCTGCACCTCCATGCAGCTCTGTGCCCTCTTCAGGATGGAGCCCGTCATGCCCACCACCTTGGAGCTGCTGGTGGGAGCCTCGGAGGTGCTCAAAGGTGAGCCCCAGTGAGGGAGGGGGAAATAGTTTGTGCCTGGAACCGGTGTGGCTGGGCGAAGGGGATGTGTTTGCACCGAGAGCTGGGCTGGTTTCCCACCCTGGAAGACTTGGTGAAGGCTTAGCTGGGTGTCCCCATCCCCGCCCTCAAGAAAACCTTAGCCTACCAGGTCCTGCCCGCATGGGACAGGGTGCCTTGTTCTGTCGACTTTCTCAGACTCTGCTGTATTTTAATGTGAGCTTTTGTGGATCAAGTCCACTAGCTCTTTGGCTATAAACAGAGATGAGCACTGAACCCTAGAGTTGGTAATGACTGGCTTTTGAGCCAGGGCATAATAACAGAAGATCCCTGATTGGTATTCAAATTTGACATCAGGTTTTGTCCCTGCAAGTGGTTCAAGGTCTCCCTTGCTCAAAAGCCAGTCATATCAGATTCTAGGCTTCAGCCAAAGAGCCAGTGCTGTCTGTGTTTGCAAATGTATACATGGCCATATGGTAGACATGACTAGACTGCTCCACGATGTTGGCTGCACCCATGACATTGGCTCTGCCCATGACGTTGACTCCACCCATGGTGTGGTAAAAAAATTAGCTGCCCATCACTGCTCTTAAGTATCCTGGCCCACTACCATGTAGGGCTTTAAAGGTCATCACCAGCACCTTGAATTTCACTCAGAGGCACACTGGCAACCTGTGCATACCTTTGTTCTATTGATTTCTTTCTTCCTCTCCCCCCCCCGGCCCCCCTTTGGCTCCCTATCTGAAATTTCCTTGTTTTAGAAACAAGGAAACATCATGAAAGTTAAGTATCCAATACGTCCCCAATTCTAAGTGTTTAATTAGAAGCCCAGACTGCCTGGTAGCATCTAAAGTGATAATTTAAAACAGAAAATATAATAACATCCAACTATATATGGTTGAACTTCTGAACAAAATGATTCTAAGTGATCCTGCCCTGTTTTTCAAGGGCAACATAAAATATTACAGTAATTTGTTTGAAGTCCATGGATTTTCTGTGCTGAATAGCAGGCTGGACTTCAGCTGACCAGAGTGGCCTGAGTCACAAAATGAGGTCTTGGATGAAGGAAATTGTGTAATAACAGGTTCAGTTCAGAACTCTTTGTAGGCTTGAATGTTGGTTTGAAAGAATGAAAGAGTCTATGCCTGGGCACCAAAGAGCAAAGGGGGAAAAAACCCTGGAAAAGCACCTGAAGAGTATGGAGCTATTTTAAGGTCAATGGCTTCTATTTAGAGGTCAGCAACCTCTGCAGTGGGATGACTCAATGGCCTATATACATGCAGCAGCCTTGAATTACTCTTGAGCTTTTAAGAGTTGAAGGCCATGTCATTAAAGAGGAAAAGGGTAATATTCTATGAAGTTGTTAATGTGGTTTCACAGTGAAACCTTGACATTATCAAATTGAAAGAAAGGCAGGGCTCATAACCAGGAATTTTAAAGGCTTTAGACTGCAGTCTAACCTATAGGTTAATCTTATTGAGGAAAATTAGACTTACTTCTGAGTAGACATACATAGGACTGCATTTTCCATCTTTTTTAAAAAGTCCTGGTCATATGCCTGTGTGTGTGTGTTTACAGAACATATATCAATAATACTGATATTGGTAGTAGAGGGAAAATCACTCTCTTAGTTAAATTTATGATGAATTATATATTTAAAGTAAAAAACAAAACAATCTGAACATTTAACAAATAATACGTATATAAATATGATAAAGGTCACCTTTGCTCGAAAGCCAGTCATATTCGACTCTAGGGTTCAGTGCTCTGTTTACAGCCAAAGAACCAGCACTGTCTGCATCTGCAGACGTCTCCATGGAAATGTGGCAAGCATGCCTCGACACCGGAGTGCGTAGAATGCTATTTACCTTCCCACCAACATGGTACCTATTTATCTACTTGCAATTTCTTGCTTTCAAACTGCTCGGTTGGCAGGAGCTGGGACAGAGACAGGAGCTCATTCTGTCGTGCAGTACTTGGGTCTCTGGTTGTCCTACCAATCTTCCAGTCATCAAGTTCAGCGTCTTAAACACTTGAGCCACCACAAAAATATGGTAAAATCATTTATTAAAAAAAGAGTTAGGATTAAATACACTTTTACAAGACCTCAGTTAAAATAATAGTACAGTAGTTTACATTAACTATTGATAAGAAAAGCAGCACACTTAACATGGCGCTTCCCTTGAAGACAATACAGAAGGTGCAATGGGTGCAGAATGGCGTGGCCAGGTAAGTGGCAGGTTGTTGAAAGGTTGGTCACATCTTCCTGATGGCTTCCATGCTTGATTCAAATTCTGATATTAATGTACAAAGCCCTACACAGCTTGGAACCTCGGTACCTGGCAGAGCATTTCCTCCAATTAAATCCAGCCCAGATCACACAATCTTCCCAAGCATTAGGGTTTTGGTTGCCCATCCTGAGGCACGCCAGGAAGGTTATTGCAAAGAACTTGTGCCTTCTTGATGGTGGTCTCAAAGATCTGGAACACCCATCCAGTGCACATGCACCTGGATTCCGCCTTCCAGGAATTTTGGGAAGCTGTTACGGGGGAACTATTGAGAGATGCATTTTGTAACCTTTCTCCCCCCCCCCCCACCATCCAACATTCATGATGTTTTGGTTTGTTTGCATGTGGCCTGCCGTATTCTCAAATCTGTTATTATGTTTTAATCTTACTTATTTTGTGCTTCCCACAAAAGGAAGAAAGACAGCTTTTGTCACCCCATCTCTTCCTATTTAATGGCTGGCAGGGCAGGTGTGGGGCACCAGTGGTATAGGGACCCCAGCCTGCTGGTTAATTCAGTAAATATTCTCTCTCCCTTCAAATATTTTAATCTTTATTTTTCATCTTTGATTGTAATATTTTACATTTTTAACATTGACAATTTTTATAGGGTTTTTAGAATTACAGTCAAACCTTGCATAAAGAGCAACTCGCTTAAAGAGCAGAATTTTCTCTGAATGTTCGCTTCGTTTAACAAATAAAACCAACCAAAAACTCGCTTAACTAATAAATCAGGGTTTGCAATCCCCCCTACAACTGGTCATTTACAATGGTGTTTCGCTTAAAGAGCAAACTCGCTTAAAGATCAATCCCATGGAACACATTATGCTCTTTAAGTGAGGTACAACTGTATTATAATGATGAAAATTTTCTTATTGCATTACTTGTAATTGCTGTGATTGTCTAAGTGTGATGTGAGCCATCCTGAGTCGGGTTCCCTGAGTGAGCGGCATACAAGTGCAAAAATTAAATTAATCTTGCAACAATATTATGAAGGGCTGGCCTGAGAGAGAATGACTGACCAAGGTAAGCTTCATGTGAGGATTTAAACCCCTGTCTCCTAAATCCCAGTCCATTGTGGATGACCATCTAATCCCTCATGGATGAAATGAAAATGTGTAAAAATGTCGCTTGTTGTCTTTGGCATAAATCAACTGTGCTCAGGAGGATTTACTCCCACATAAATATATTTAGGATTTTTTTTTGTTCAGTCGCACAGTTGATTCTGACCCTCTGCGACCCCATGGACCACTGTCCGCCAGGCACTTCTGTCCTCCACCATCCTCCTCAACTCGCTCAGCTCTGTGTCCATTGTCTCTACAATACCATCTAGCCATCTCATTTTTGGCCGCCCCCTTTTTCTTTTGCCCTCCATCAAGGCTTTCTCAAGCGAATCCTCTCTTCTCATTTGATGTCCAAAGTACTTTAGCTTCATCTTTACTATTTGACCTCTAAGGAGCAGTAAGGGTTGAATTCTTCTAAGATTGCCCTATTTGTTCTCCTCACTGTCCAGGGGACTCTCAAAACTCCTCCAACACCACATTTCAAAGGCATCTATTCTTCTGCGCTCAGCTTTCCTAATGGTCCAGCTCTCACAACCATACATTGCCACTGGAAATACCATTGCTTTGACTATACGAATTTTTGTTTGCAATGTGATGACTCTACTTTTCACAATGTTCTCCAGGTTTCTTATCGCTTAAAGCCTCCGTGACAGAAAAAGGTTGATTCTTAGGCTCCAGAATGCTCCGTTCAAAAATATGTTCTGTATACCAGCCCCCATGGTGCAATGGATGAGCCTCACCCAGGGAAAACCTCCTTCATGATCAAGCTGTTTCCCCTGCCAGGTAAGTATATCAGCTCACATTGTTTGTAGACCTGTACTGGGCTAAGAAGATCAAGGGAAATGTTCATTATTTTGAGAAATTTTGAGAAATTGCCAGCACTATGTTCAAAAAACAAGGGGAAAAAACCATTTAATACTAACACTGCACCACTATGTCTTCTTTTAGAACAGTCATTTTGTGATCTTTCATTATCCTCAGGACATAGTTTAGTGCTACTATATAAACGCTTGTCCTTTATTTAAAACTCAAACTCTCAGAGTATTTTCTATTATTAATACTTACCTTTTAAGAGATTTGATTCCATTTGTCAACAGTTAATTCCACCAAGTCCTGTGGCCTATGCAGCAATTAATACTGCTTAAGAGCTATTCAATGGGATAATCACACTCATTCAAATGGAAATTACTATTAGTCCAATGCTCTTGCCTTCATCTGGAGGCCAGGTAGTCTCTGCTCTGGGCTGGTCAGTTTAAATTTTTTAAAAGCGAACATTGTCTCTGGATAAAGAGCCAGACAAAGGAACAGCTCCCCCACCCCGGAAGTGATGGAACTAATTACCATCTGGACTCTGTCATTTTGTAGAAAAGAACAGATTTGGGGGGAAATGTAACAATGGGGAGATGTAGGAAAGACTTCCACCATAAACAGAGGGGTAAAGGATTCAGACAAAGTTTTCTTTTGCAGCAGTATGGACTGGAAGCTTCAAGCCTGCTAGTAACTTGTGATCTCCTGGCTCAAATGACACCTGATAGAAGCATATCCATGTGATCCACTTTAAGAGCAATAGGGAGGCATGGATGTGCAGTAGGAAAATACTCCTATTATTTACTGCCAAATGTCCTATTTTTCAGAGAATTAAGCTATATTCACAGGGCTAATTGCAGGCAATCCTCTGTATGAAGAATTGTCTTGACCAGTATTTTCCAACCTTTGGTTTTTTGACTTCAATTCCCAGAAGCCTAAGTCAATCCTGCAAAGCACTAATTAGCCAGTGTACTGACTTAGGCTTCTGGGAATTGAAGTCCCCCTCTGGAGCATGTGCCCCATTTTGGGAACCACTGATCTAGACTCTTTGTTGTTGTTGTTGTTCAGTCGCACAGTCGATTCCAGCCCTTTGCGACCCTATGGACCATTGTCCTCCAGGCACCTCTGTCCTCGACCATCCTCCTCAACCCACCCAGCTCTGTGCCCACTGCATCCACAATACCATCTAGCCATATCATTTTTCCATTTTAAAGGTCATAAAACACAAGAATATGGGGCTCACAGTGTCTGATCGTCTGTAAGCTCCTTTCAAGCATGCATTTTACCTGGTTCATAATCTTTTACACCAGGGCACAAAATGTACATAATCTTTTACACCAGGGCACAAAAAGTTTCCATTTCAAGTGTAATAATTGTGTCTGAATTTACAGCTGTACATATGAATTTACATGTTCAACTGTTATTCAAATCTGTCCCTGCCTTTTGCTTATAATGCATAAGTGGGAACTCAAATTCCTGCATCCCTTCAACCCAGCTACTTTTCTGCAGCTGTTTCACTTTCAGTACCAGTAACTAATGACTGCAGGGGCATAAGCCACATTGCAAACTTCACCTATGTACCCAGTTTGCTTGTTTAAATACTAGAAGCTTCACCCTCTCCTTTCTACATTATAGGAGAAGATATAAACTCATGAATATGCCATGTCAAACTTTGCTTAATCCTCCACATCTAAACATTACAATTAGGGATTGCTATACAGATCTAGAATTGTGCTGTGTAGGTTGTTCACAGCAGGTAAATTTGGCATCACCTGACTTACGGTACATATGGGCAGTTATGGATTGAACATGAATATTGTCTCATGATTCATTGAAAGAGAGATGATGGACGATGGTGAGTCTTCAGTCCCTTTGTAATTGTTGGCACAACACAATGAAGGGGAAGTCCTTTGGCCATCATGTGTAACTAATGTTTTATGTATCTTCAACTTCATCAGAAAGTTTCAGTACCTACCAGTTACCAGCTTCCGGGGGGGGGGGCGCATACACAGGGAATGTTTGGTGCTTTCTTTGCCTCCAGCTTCCCAATAGGGCCTGAACAAGTGGGGACAGAACCATTTCCTCAGAGTCTGGAGAAGCACTGGGTCTGACCTCTGTTTACATTTTTTGGAAATACGGTTCCTGGAATCCTAAAGCCAAATACAGTGGGAATTGTAGCCCCAAAATGTAGCTTCTTTAACCAAACTGTAAAGTTTCTGGCAAATCTGTTACGAAGACAGACACTGAAGCTAACTAATCCTCCATGTCTCATGGCAACTACATAAACTGATTGTTCTGGGTCAATGTGGGATACTCAGAGTTTGTTAAGATTGTTTTTTAAGCAGTCAGAAACAGTGTTAGAAACAACAACAGCAACAAAGCTTTTGCCAACAAAGAGTAAGAAAATACCTCACTATATAGATAGCTTTGTTTATGTTTCTCATTCATGCTTGCATCAGTTTCATGCTACAACATTGGAACTCTCATAACCCGAGTGAGCCCTTCCTTTATACCACATTTCTAAGAGACTCACCACAGTAGCCCATAATGAGCATATAAACTGAAAAGGCAAGATTCTGCTTTGAGAGTTGAAATTAAGTCATAATGATGCTAGCACAGTGGCCTTGTACAGCTTTAATTTTTCTATGTGTGATGCTAAAAGGATGTTGGGATTTTCCCCCATTTAATGTGCAGTAAGGGTGGGGTATGCTAATTATTAGGATTATACAGCCAATGGAGAATGTAATACTTTATTTTCCTGTTGGGTACTGAGGACAATGCTTTCTCTGAAGCTGGTATCCCCACTGAGAAGGAATCCCCCATTCACGATAACAGGGTGTTTCCTCTTCATGCAAATTTTTATGTCAAAGGTAAGGTTTCCTGAAATTATCTCCTGTTCTTCTATAGTTGATGCGGTGTATAATATTAAATGCAAAGCCACAGTGAGTGCCATGCCTTCTCTGACCCTCAAACAATACTTTGTAATTATACATGAGAAATTTACAGCAAAGGTCACTATTAGCAATATTTGTTAAACAGAATTATATGTATATCAGAGAATAACATTGTAGCACTTTAAAGTCTAACTGATATTTTACTGTGA
Organism: Furcifer pardalis; assembly: GCA_030440675.1. Classification (NCBI taxonomy): domain Eukaryota; kingdom Metazoa; phylum Chordata; class Lepidosauria; order Squamata; family Chamaeleonidae; genus Furcifer; species Furcifer pardalis. The sequence continues at coordinate 61,374,580 of CP126893.1, read as the reverse complement.
GCTTTTGTGGATCAAGTCCACTTCATCAGAATTATGTTTATTTTGTGTGTGCAAACAGATGACTTGTCATACCTAGTAAGCAAGCAGAAATGGATGGGAGATTTAGTTTCATTTTTGGAAGTGAGGAGAGATAGATTAGAGAAGTCTACCATCATATCATATCTCACTATGTCCACCACCAGCTACACTGCTTGTGATTTGTACAATAGGTCAGCAATAGTCCTTCAAAGGCCAAAGTAAACAAATTTCTGTCAGGAATACTGGCAGCCAATTGTAGGACAGGGTGCATTACACTTTTTAATCAATGTTCTAGATAATGACCATGTATGTGGTACTTTCCATACATCTTTTAGCCTGCACAAAAGAGAACACAGGCATATGCTGTATGGAGAACAGATCTGTTCCCCAGAGCTTCATTTAAACTCAAAGGAGTTCAGCACACGTGAGACCACTCTTGGACTAAGAAAAAACAAAGTAAATTTCAATTTCCAATTCAAACTTTGTGCCTAAAATTTGCTGCTCAGAGTTTATTGTCAGAAGCATAAGGATAACTCAATAAAGCAACTTACAAGATAGATCTTCTGGAACTCCATTGCATGGTTTAGTCCTCTCTTGATTCTTGGTCAACTTTCTAAAGACCAAGAAAAAAGGGTTTTCAAAAAGTAATAGTTCCCCTCTCCTGGAATGTAGAGTGCTCTCAGAGTGGGAAACCAAATTGAAACAGATTGGCTTGGTGAAGTTGATCATGTACTTTCCAGATGAGTCTGGCAAAAACATGAGACGGAGCAAAGTGGAGATCCAGATCATCGCCATCGCCACCACCATCAATATGCAGAACTGATTTTTTTCCCCAAGTCCAGCCCTTGTCAAGAAGACATAGTGAGAAACCAAAAATTGATGGAAAATGTAACTGCTTATCTAGAGCATTTTATTTTATTTTTGCTGGCAAAGACCAAGCACTCCAAACTAATGTTATGAAAGCTAACCTTTAGAGAATTAGTGCAAACAGCAAATAATGAATTTATCAAGAAAAAAATGTAACTGTATCAGACCTCATCTGTGTGATTGCATGGAAAGTTAGACACAATAGAGTTGCAAAATTCATACACTTGTTATTACGTAAATATATACATAACTTGCCAGCATCCAAGAATCTGTGGGAACATCAGATAGAGAAGACCAAGTCAAGATTTTGTGGGAATTTTGGATCAAAACTGGCAGACACCTTGAGAAAGACACCATTCATAACAGTGATAGGACATAGAAATGCCTGGGTAATTGACATTGTAATTCCAGGGAATGCTAGAATTGAAGAATTTTTTTTTTAAAATACAGGGATCTGGCAATACAAAGAACTCTGTTATGGATGGAACACACTTCAGTGGTCCCTATAGTCACCAGGACACTGGAAAAAATGGTGTGGAATTTCATATAATATTATTATCACTTGCAGATTATTGAAATTACTCCACCAGAGCTGCAAAAATCAGCAATTTAAGGAACACTGTATATACCACATTGATTTTTAACTGAGACTTAGATTTTTGGTTAAGATATGTATCTGTTACATAATACCAGTAAATGATTTTATAAGTTTGTTTACTTTGAATGTGTTTTGTATTCCAAAATATTATTATTAATAATCTCAGAACTGCAAAGCTGGAAGGGACCTTATAGATCAGTAATGGCCAACCTTGGCATTCCATATGTTCCTGAACATCAATTCTCAGAAGCCCAGATCAGCAGGTGTGTTGACTTGGACTTCTGGGAATGGAAGTCCAAAAACACCTGGAGTGCCAAGGTTGGCCATCACTGCTATAGATTATTGAGTCCAGCCCCTATTAAGGAGGCACAGTGAGGAATCAAACTCCTTGTCATCTGGCTAAAACGTTGAGCTAATGAACAGCTCATGTTTGCTACCTGTTAACTGCTTAGCCATGACTGGAGTGTTCTTTGTTTGAAGCTATTAGAATGGGATGGGAATTAATAGTCACAGCTGCAGAAACTGCAACGGAAGGCCATGTGACAGCAGAAAAAATGGCATCCGAAACATGGCAAGTGAGTCAGAACAGCTATACAGAACAGCAGCCATACAAAGAATCCATAGCAGGTTGCTACAGGCAGTCCTGTACTAGCTTACTCCCAATTCCTAAAGCACAGGGGGGCATGTTTAAATGCATCTGGATGATGATATAGAGCAGTGGCCCCCAACCTTGTGGGACATCAGAACTGCATTAGAGTGCCCAGTACCTAAACGGGCCACATCTTAAATAAAAATGTAACAAAGTTATTACCACAACAATTTAGATCAAAGTTAAACATTCGGAGCTCAATGAAGAAATGGTAATGTTATGAGTACCTGAGCTCTGCTGCCTAACAAAGCACCGAGAATGGCCAAAGAGCTAGTATGGAGGATCAGACTAAGAGTGGGGTGACAGAAGGAACCTTGGAGACCAGAAGAAACCATGTTGCTCTTGTGGTGTTTTTTTTCCCCAAGAAAGGGGAGGAAAAAACAGCAGTAGATGTGCTACTCAAGGTAGGAAGAACAGTGTGGGTCTGAGGGGGAAATGCTTTGAGAGAGATAGCAGGAAACAAGCAGAGTGGAAGTCCAGACAGAAAGAGCTTAGGGACCACATATGGTCTATGGGCTGCAGTTTGGGGACCCCTGATATGCAGTAGAGGAAAGTGTGTCCAATAGCCCTTCTTTTCACAAATCTTGCTATCTCAGTTCTTTAGTTACAGGGACTCTGGGTAGATTTGTTAGTGCTGCCAATGACTATGCTTTCAGTATAGTGTACAATGTTCTTCAACAATTATTATAAATGTTCCCCCCCAAAACCCCACATACCGGTAGTTAAGAAATATTTCAGTGTGTGTTAATGATTTGGTTAGATCTAGCCATGGCTGATGCTATAGCACAGAAACAGATTATTATTTCATCCAAATGCTAATCTTTTTGGTTCATAAGCAAAAAGAAGGAAACTCTAAGATAGGAGTAGGCAACCTACTGCCTGTGGGCCAGATCTGGCCCCATGGCACCAAATAATCCACCCTTGCTCCAGCTACTGCTGGCAGAATCAGCCACGAACTCTTTTACTGCGATCATAAATGGCAGGGGGACCACCAGTCCGGCCCCCTCAACTGTCTGAAGGAGCGTGACCCAACCCCCAACTTTAAAAAGGTTGTCATCCCCTGTTCTAAGAGAATCTACACAGGGGAATTTGGAGCCATCTGCTTTGCACTGAAAAGCCTCTTATCTGAACTGCCATACATTTTATCTCTCACTTGAGAAATCCTTGTATCCACACTGGAGATGTTTAATCACTCCTCACAAGGGTCCTTACTTGTCTTTTTAAAGCGCTTTAATTTGTCCCCCATTCAATTACTGACACTCCTCTTCCAGCCTCCTTTCCTTGTCTTTCTGTAGAGGATGTCTTTGGAGGTGTCCCCCGCTCCTTCCGCCCCCCTCAGCTTCTCTGGTGGAATTCACCCTGATAAATCTTTTCATGTGGTCAAAGCAAAATTTGTTTCCCTTTCTGAGGAGATAAGTGAGGAACTTAAGACAAAGATTTGCTTATTATGTTTGGGCGTCTTCCTTTTAATTTTTAGTAGGTCCCCTTTGTATCTCAGACGTATAATGAGGCCACTCCTGGCACTTTTCATCTTGCCTTTTTGTCACTTAAAGTTTATCTGATTTATCTGCAAGTTACTTTACCCAGTTTACTCATCAGCAAGGTTTACTCACAAATAGGGAGGTGGCGGCAGCCATCTTTCAGTGGGCTGAGATTTGTTCTTGTTCTTGTTCTTGTTCTTGTTCTTGTTCTTGTTCTTGTTCTTGTTCTTCTTGTTCTTGTTCTTGTTCTTGTTCTTGTTCTTGTTCTTGTTCTTGTTCTTGTTCTTGTTCTTGTTCTTGTTCTTGTTCTTGTTCTTGTTCTTGTTCTTCGCATTAAAAATGAAGACAAAAAGAAGAATTAACAAAATGTTCACATAGCTGTCTGTAACCTAAATAAATTTTATGTCAGAAATTACTCTGGGTTGAAAGGATTTTTGCTGGTGAATCTCCCCTCAGGGGATGCCTGAATGTGGCTTCTTTTCATGCAGCACTCAAGTATCGAAACCCGACCTTCCAGTCTCCAAGCTCAGCGTCTTAACCACTAAGCCCTGCAGTGCTGCTAGTGGGCTGAGATGACTTTCGTTTTTGTGGTTGTTAAATAAAACAAAACAGCAAACAGCGATGCATCTGCCTAGCATGGTACATGTAGAATTGCACTGTTCCCGTTAGAGATCTAATTTTAAAAAGTTAGACTCAAACGAAGCAGAGAAAGGGTTTCCCCATTGTTCATTTTAATCTCACAACTCATTGAATACATCACAGGCTTGTCACTTCTGATAACACAGCTCTATTTGGGTGTGAACTAGCCATCTACAAGGGCTACAGGACGATATGATTAGCAGTGTGTCAAAATAACTGCAGCCCTAGCACTGTGCCAGAAAGTAGCAAGGCAGCAGTAAAAAAAAATAATGGGATGGAGTACTGTACTTTAATTTGAAACATGTGTTGATGAGTCAACCCAAACCACAGCAAAAGCAATCAACAGAGTGAGAGATGAGCCAGTGTAGTTCGGCTGCCTGCTACTAGTCTTGGGGGGCGGGGGGGGGGGGGCTGGGAATAATCCAGACGTACCTCATAGGATCGGTGTGGTGATCCATGATCTAGGGCAGTGTTTCTCAAACTTTGGGTTTTGGACTTCAGTTCCCAGAAGCCTACGTCAATTCCCCAAAGCACTGATCAGCCAATGTACATAGGAGGCTGGGAATTGAAGTCCACCAGTGTTCCGTGGGTCATAATTTGGGAAATGCTGATCTAGGGAATTATAAATATTCAAAATGCTTTGTTAAATAAACTTGTATCTCAGAAATAAGCAATAATGTAAAACAAAATCAGTTCTGCACAACAACACACAGATATAGATACACAATGGTACTGTATATCAAAAAGGCTTTGCCCCTAATTTTAAATTGAATTTTTAATTTATTCTCTAAAATAAATATAGCAATTCATCGCTGTTACAGACAAGCATACATTTGTTTGCATTTAGTATTGAAAATTTTAAAAATAGTATACCCTTGATATGCACAGAGGTGTGCACAATAACGTTCAAAAACTGAGGACAATGGGGTGAGGGGGGTGGGGACAGAATGCAAGATGTTTTGGCAGCCAGTGTCCCAATATGAAGTATCTCAAAATGGAAGATGTGAATTACCCCCCCCCCCTCACACAATCCTCTAAGACCCTGTTTATCATGTGTAGCTGTGGTGGAAATAAATACATGTATCATGATGACTTCCACTCCCTTTGTGTTGCTTTTCCAGTTTGATTTCATGTTTGCTTGTTTGCCTTCTAAGCACCCAAAGCTGCATTTTCATTTGCATTGAAGATGTCCCCCTCTGCCCCCCAGTACACCCCCCCGGGGGGGGGCTGTGGCACTTGCTTAGTGGAGACAAACCAAATGGGGCCTGTATGTTTGCCATGAAAACAAAAGCCTGTTTTCAAACACTGCTGAAATAAACTGTTCCTCTCTTAGCGTCTTTAGTGACCTGATCCATTTACCTCTGGAGCAAAAGGACATCCTTTTTAAAAAGCACTAACTTTCTGTTATAAATATTCTTGAAGAAGGATATGTTGCTGGCATTTGGATTTATTTATGATCTATAAATATGAAGAGAGGGTGTTTGTGTGTCGTCCCCCCACCCGGACCCGATACAACCCCCTATATTACAGTGCTTATGTGTTTTCCTTGTATATTTCAGTGCTGAATAAATAGTCCGCCCCCCTCTCTGGGATGTTGTGAGCAGTGGCTCCCGGGCGCCCCACTGAGAGCCTCCTCTTAATGCAGACAATGGAACACATTTATTCTGAGCTGACCAAACTGACCTCCAAAAGTTTGTTCCCTTCACTAGGATTGCTCAGTCCTTTTCAGACGACTGAAAGGCCCACACAAAGCTCTTCTTGCCAAGACAGTGGACTATCCCCTCCTACACATAACTTAAGTTGGGGAGGCTTGGGGCAGAGAGAGAGCGAGAGAGCGAGAGCGTGCATGTATGCACGTGTGTATGTGCACGTGTGTGTACATGTGTGCATGTGTGTGTGTCAGAGAGAGATGGAGATGGACATGGACATGGAGGAAGGAATTGGTCAACCTTGACCCTTCCTAAATAATAATAATAATAATAATAATAATAATAATAATAATAATAATAATAATAATAATAATAATAATAATAATAATAATAATAATAATAATAATAATAGGTATTTGCATTTTAATCCTTCATCATCTCTCTAGTAGGGAACACAGAAAAACTCTCCTTAAGGATTTTGGTATTCTTGAACCACACTTGGGCATACCCTGGTAACAGCTAATCTGCAGACTGACCTCACCAAAGGATACCTTCATTTTGGCAGTTTCATGTCTGGACTAGACAGGGAAGAAGAAGAATCTCTCTGGTCCTCCCCCTCATCACTCACCCCCTTTTAACACGCTCCCTCCTATAGTTCTAGGTCCATGCCAATTTTACCAGAGCTGAAGGCCCAACATAGATGAGGATTCCCCCACCCACACCCCCATGAAGAAAAGCTTGTCCTTCCTTCTTGCATTTCTGTCTGTAGAGCTTTCAGAAATGCTGTGAAATAGACTCTCTTTCCCCACAACTCTCCTACCCCTCCTTTTCCTGCCAGATATGTTTATCTTTCAAGATCTCCCAACCCCTCCTTCCCATAACTGGTACCACTTTCCAATTGCATTTTAGACTCTTAAAAAGCAACAGATATTTCCAGGCCAGAAAGGGGAGGGATGGATGATCCAATATCCTGCAGAAATGGCCCACTCCTCTACTCCTTCTCAGTTCACGTACCCTGATGACTTAATTTTTCCATCTTATTAAATAATCTGTTATTTTTGGCAGGAATGTCCAGAACACACCTTCAGTGCACTGTGCTTCTTCACACTGCAAATAGCCCGACATTCCAATAAGTAGACATCTGCTCTATCCTTTCTGTTCAATGCCAATTTGAGGCATTTATTCAGCCATATATCTCTGACCTGCAAGGAAGCATCATCCTTTTGTATTTTCCTTGCTTTTGCCTTATAAATATTTGTTATCAGCAAACATGGAAACTGCATCACCCAGTTACAAAGGGGAAAACATTATCTGCTAAAATGGTATTAAATATATTATTATTTTTGGAAAGATGGTGTGGTTTGTCCTTATGGCCTTTAACCCTTGTTCAGTCCTAGCTGTTGAATTATTTGAAAGCTGTTTTCCTGTTACAGTGATTCTATCCCATTGATAAGAAAAATAGGCACAATCACAATTCTAGCTGCATCTCTCCCCTGTGCTTCTCCCCCTCTCCTCAACTGTTAAGCATCTGTGACAATATACACTGCCAAAGGACAGTCGAGGGCAGATCTCAGGCTTCCAAGAATACCTTTTTTAAAAAATTAAAACCTCAAGCTTTATCTGTGGCAGCTGGTGCAAAAGACATTTAAAAAGTCTCAGCCCGGGAATTGGTTTTGATGAGAATCAGAATGTACAGTCCTTTTACAAACTCTCTCTCTCTCTCTCTCATTCCTTATTACCCCAAGATTCCTTCCCTTTTTTCTCTTCTCATACAGTGCACTGCAAATTATCCAGAGATCCACTACTAAATCCAGCCCTACCTCTGTGAACTCACCTGTAATACCAGTATTACAACAAGGAAGGTGGATAGCTAATGTTGTAATGTTCATGTTAAGTGAGTGTATTGTGGTTATTGGAAAATCTGAAAATGCTAGATGTTGGAGTTAGCTGAGAATCCCATATTCAATTAACTTAAATGGCGATACCTATTTATCTACTTGCAATTTCTTACTTTTAAACTGCTAGGTTGGCAGGAGCTGAAGCAGATGACAGGTATTCACTTCATCATGTAGCACTTGGGTCTCAAACTGCTGACCTGCCAACCTTACAATCATTAAGCTTAACCACTAAGTCACCACATCCCCATAAAAAGTACATTTAAACCTCCTCACCCCGCCCACCCCAAAAAAGTATGACTGGCAATTTCACTGAGACTGAAACTAAGTCTCAGGGAAAACTCTTCAAAAGCCTCCCTAACAGTGTTGTCTTCAGTTATTTTCTAAATATGCCCCGGGGAAGGGCCTGGCACAGCTCCACAGGCAAGCTATTCCATAGTGTGGATGCCACCACCGAGAAGGCCCGGTTCCTTATTGATGCCTTCTTTGCCATTCTTGACGTCAACACCAGGAGCTGCACTATTTGCAATGATCAGGTGATATGGGTGGATGGACTTTGGGAGAAACATTCTAATAGATATCAAGGTCTAAAACAGATAGGGTTTTGTATGTCAACATTAACACGTTATGCCTGATGTGGAAATGGATGGGGTTAAAGGGTTTGCATGTATGCCTGTAACTGTGTTTTAACATTGCAGGGATAGTTGCATAAATATTTCTTATGGTACTTCCTGTTCACATGGGAAGGCTGTAAGATTGGATGACACCAAGACTTTTCACAACCAAATGTTTTAACAAAATCCCTTTGTTGCCAAGCATTGGGGGAGAACAGGGATTGCTAATGTGGGACAGAGTTTCCTTTAGGAAGGAACTTTTTCTTTCTTTAAAAGGAGGGTGGAGGAAAAGAGAATACATAATGGAAATCCATTTGCTGCACTACTGTCTCTTCTTTAGTTTCCCTTCAAATCTGACAGGCCTGGGATTAAAGGGTGGGCTACAATGGAGCCTGACAGTACATTACCCATTAAAAGTGCTGAATGTCTTAACAACTCAGCTATTGGAGATGCATTCAGAAGAGCATGTGAACTGCCTTCCTCCTTCAAAGCTTCTGCTAGACCATGTTTTCTTTTGTAGTCTAACTTTTGTGTTTGCAAAGAAGCCAACACAAATTGTGCCACTCCTCCTTCTTGCCTTCACTCCTAGGGCTATTTTTCCATCAGACACTTCCACTAAGAGACGGCATCAGTTCCAGGCAAGGGGAGAGCATGGCAATTAAGGGTTCAAGAAAAGGAAAGGCAGGAAAAGATACATTTTTCGCCTTACTAAAAATCTTTGCTAAGCTTATTACAAGGAAAGGATGGGTCTATCAAGCTGTTATGGTGAAGGCATACCAATTATTACTGCAACATTGCAAAGTTGTGACATAATTAAATTAATGTTAAACTACTGAGTGCTTTGGAAAAATTGCTTTTTGGCATATAACCCCCAATTCCTCAGCTTGTGGCCCTGCTGGCTGGGAGATTTTAGGAACTGTTGCCCCACCCCACAACAACTTTTCAAAGTTTTAGATGTAATTGTGACATTCTCAGACCATAAAAGAGGTCTCATAGATGGGCAGTAACTAGCACATCTAGAATGAGACAAAACTCAAACAACCACTTTAGTGCTTTATTTGGGTAGATGCAAATATGCCATCCTGATCTCTCTGGCTTTAGAGTCACTGAATGTGGTATTCAAATTATGTGACTATTATTCATTTTTCCAGTACAATAGGTGAGGGCAAGAAACACATTTTCTTTTCGATGAACTAAGGAATATATTGTATCTGAGGATTCTGTCAGCTGTTGGAATTCTTGCAGAACTAAAGTGAAAAAGTTTGCCACAGACAGTGAAATTTCCTTTTGAAGAAATCAGTTGATACTGTATCATTTTATAAAATGGATACATTCGTAGCTTATCGCATTGCGTTACAGAGGCTTCATTTTGGCAGTTTAACGTCTGACCTAGACACGAAAGAAGAAGATTGGCAAATGTGTAATGTCACAATGTTTGTTGCATCCATCCTTTGGATGTGACGCATCAGCTTGTAAGAGAAGTTTGCTTTGCAACCATTTGAAATTGGCCCAGGGTTTGCAGCAGGTTTGAATAACAACAGGAGAATTTTTCATTATTGCCAGTTGTAAAAAGTCACAATCATCATCATCATCATCATCATCTTCTTCTTCTTCTTCTTCTTCTTCTTCTTCTTCTTCTTCTTCTTCTTCTTCTTCTTCTTCTTCTTCTTCTAACTGCTGTATCCATTCTGGTTGTTGGCTATCATCATGGTGATAGTCTTCCTGTTCTTAACTTTTTTTTGTTAGGCTGCCCAATCATTGTGTACCTGTTGTGTATTAATTGATGCCATGTGGCCTCAGTCTTATGTCTGATGAAGTGGATTTGATCCATGAAAGTTCACATTTAAATACTGGAATTAGTCTTTAAGGTTCCACAACATTTTTTTCTATTTTTGCTGTTTTGTTTTGTTTTGTTTACTTTCTAACATAAATATAGAATGCTGAAATATGGGATCCAACTGAGGAACGTTGCTAGGTGTCTCCAGAATCTGACAACGTTGAAAATTTTTTTTTTAATTAATGCATTAAGAATTGGTTGCTACTATTGAAAAATGAAACATGTCATTTGTTATACATTACTTTTAAATGTAATGCATTAGTAACATGTCAGTAATATGCTATTTTCTTTTGTTATATGGTTGTAACTTTTATTACAAAAAGACATATTTTTTAATTTCTAAAAATCTCCCCCCAAAAAACCCCTTCAGCAACATTTGAGAAGTGATGAGTTAATGCAATTTATTACACTGAAAAGAATGACAGCAGGGGTTGTTTTATTTCCTCACAGAAATACCATCATTGTGCTCTTATTATCTTCCCAACTCACAGGTTACAGGTTAATTATAATGTTATATTTCCAAGTCTGAACTCAGCTCTTGTTCACTTTGTTTATTTTGTATTCTTCCTTCCTCTAAAAACATCCTCCCATTGTTTTAACTTCACGGTAACCCTGAAAAGAAGGTTTAATCAAAAATAGCTTGCTATGCGAAGTTAGCCAATAAATCTAGTAAAGTAGTTTCTCCTCCAAATAATGCAATCAAGTGAATTGTAGTTTGGAAACATATCTTGAAGCAAGGCCTAGCCAAAGAGATCCAGGTGGACTGTTTACAGCAGGCATAGCAAACAACTTTAGAGAAAGCCACTGAAACTTAAAATCTGTGATTCCCAATTAACAGTCTTATGATATAATCGAGACTGAGGAGGCAGATAAGGAAAAGGAGCTGGGACTTGGTTGACTAGACCAATTGCACTCTGTGTGTGTGTGTGTGTGTGTGTACTTAGTGTGTTTGCTTAAAGGCATCACCTAATGGAGAGAATGTGTTTGTTTGGACTTCACTGAGTGAAAAGCTCTCAGTCCTATGAGTGCTCTTGTTATTCTCTTGTCTAGTGGCTTTTCTGCAGCTTCCAGGAGAAAGAAGGTGGGGAGGACAGGAGAAGGAGGGCTTCCTATTTGTGGCTCACTTGTTCAGGTTTCTCTTGTGACTTAGGTTTATTGGTTTTTGCTGAGCTCCAGGCATTTGAATTGCAAACAACGTCTCTGTCCAAAACAATGTGGTGGACCCAAAGAGAATTCTGCAGTGCCAGGCTCTTGAAATGGAGTGTGATTTCTTTATGCCTGAAAAGGGGAGGGTGGGTGCCTGCTCTCCCTTCCGGTCTCTTGCATTGTTGTAAGGGATGTCTGTGAAAAGGGAGAGAAGGAGGCCAGTTCATGTATGATAATCAGAGATCTCCCCCATTTCATTTATTTTATTTTCCCCACTTAGAAGTTGATCCTCCGGGGATTAGTAATCATGATGTTTTAGGCAAAATAACAAATGTACCATGAAGGAGAAATGCATGGGGAGGGGGAGTGTAAATGATGGATGTTTCTATGACTGCGGGGTTCCTATAAGAATTTGGGTGTTATTCTAATCTTGAAAAAAGCAATCTAAAGGAACATCATGCAGGCATTGCATAATATCTGTGCAAATGAGGCATTGTTAGTTGACAAGGTAGCCTGTCAAAATGTATTTTTTTCAAGTTAAGACTTTTTTCTTCCCATAACATAATGCAATCGTCTGATAACTAAAAAGGTTATTAGACTGACCTCTACAGTTCCCTCCTCAGAATTTTTTCACCTAACAGAGCAACAGCTGAAGGTTTCCATTCAGGAAATTTAAGATTTTGTTGTTGTTGTATAGATTTGATAGGCAAATTAGATAATCTTTGCAGAGTGGTACAGCTAGTGTGGCCCCAAGAATTAAGGCCAGATACCTTGAAATGCAGGCCTTCCTGAATCCCCCTTTTCTTTCTTCTTATTTCAGCTACAGTATTGAATAATGCTCAAGCACAACTTTAGCAGGAGGAAAAATAACGTTTATTTACAAGGCTTGTGTTCAAATAAAGTTGTCAGGCAGATAGCAATAATGTAATACAGTACAGTAATACCTCGGATAATGTTTACCTCGGTGTATTTCACTTCATCTTAGGTGCAAAAAAAAGAAGATGAATCTTGCAAGCAAATGGTGGTTGCAAGAGTTACTAAATTTCTGGGATTAACACATTTTGAGTAAATAAGAGATTGAACTACAGTACAACACACCATACACAGAGCGCAGTGTATAAACAAAATGGAAAGCTGTTACTTTTGAAGGGAAGAAATGTTTAGTTAAATGCTTGCCTTCTCATCCCCATGTTAGCATGCAAAACAATCACAATGCAAAATGAGACTATCAGCTGTACGTTCAACATAAAGAATCATGACAATCAATATCTAAAAATGCCAAGGCTCTTTACATTTTAGACTAAAGCAAATAATATGAATGTGCATTATTTTTTTTAAGAAAGCCAGAGTATACCAAATTCTTGTGATAAAACATGTACTTTACAAAGAGATGACAGCTTCTTGAGAAGAAAAGTACCTCAGAGTCATTATTCAAGTTTATTTGCATGCGCAGAATGTTGACATGGAGATTTCTACCAATGCACGGACTCTTCATTGAATAATTACTCCAAAGTACCCAAGGTATAGAAGGGGAGTCTGTAACATACATTAACCCTATAGAAGTACCAGAAAATGATCACAAATATATTAAAAAGGAGCAGGTATGTTCTGGTTAGTAGAGTTGAATGTCTTCTTACTTACATATACTCGAGTATAAGCCGAGTTTTTTAGCCCCCAAAATGAGCCTCCCAAAGGTGACACGGTTTATACTCAGGTCAATGACCATGAGAGTCCAAAGACCATGCCTGATTGAGATGTGCCAACAATTTAATTACTATTACCATATGTTCATGTATTTTGATTATTGAAACTCACTATCTATTTTCCTGGGTTTTCAGGTCAAAATTAGGTACCTCAGCTTATATTTGGGTCAGTTTATACTTGAGTATAAATGGTACTAGTGCTAGTATAACATGTAACAGCTTTGTCTCATTTCTGTAAATTTGCATCCATTTGTTTTCAATGTGGAATGTATTTTTAAATTGTGTATGTAGGCCGCCCAGAGTTGGGTTTTTGACCCGATTGGGCGGGATAATAAGTCGAAGGAAATAAATAAATAAACTATAATAAATCATATTAGATAAAGGTATGCTTTTTGCCTGTTTTGGTTCCAGCTTATCCTCTTGAACTACAACAAGAAAGTCTAGAACAGGTCACCAACCAAAGGCACCACCAAAATACTTTTTGAATTATGGCATGACAGAGCGCCAAGTGTGGAACTCATCAGACACTGTGGAAGGAGATTATGGCTACATATCAGAAAGGGCACAAATGAAAAGACACAAAATGGCGCACAGAACAGAACAGACTATTTTACTTGGCCATCCCCCTGGCAGCAATGGCTAGTATAAAGTAATGAACTTAAAAAGAGGTGAAGTGAGCATAAGACCTGTGATTTACTTTGACGAACACAGGAGAATTGACAAAAGAGGGACTATGTTAGATACCACTGAAGGGCAAGACCACTAGGTTGAACCTCTCCTAGATATAGCAGTGTTAAAGCCTTTACAACCTGAGCCAAAGAGCGAGTGAGGAGATGAGGACATGCCGGATAAGAGCAGTAAACAATCAGAGATGGATATGTAAATCTGTTGAACTGGAAGAGTCTCTGATGACACAACATCCGAAGTATTACCAAAAAAATGAGATGTGGACCCTTACCAAACTACTACCAGGCAAGAAAGCCGTTGGGTTCAAATCATTCTTCAAGGTGAAGCAGGGTACAGAAGTAGAAATGGAATCCAACAAGGCAAGACCGGTTGTCAAAGCATTCCTGCAGAAATATGGAGATTATTTCGATGAAACCTTTGTTCTTATTGTCAAACAAAGCATTATAAGATTGCAGCTGAGTGTGACAGCTTCTGAACAGATCTAAGTCAAGCACCAAGATGTCAATACTGCATTTCTATGTAGAGAGGTTGCAGAGAAGCTGTACATGAAAAGGTTTCATTAACCTGGGTTCATTATTCAGAAACATCTTAATTTACTCTGCAAACTAGAGAAATGTCTGCTTCGGCTAAGCAGATTGCATAGGCCTAGAATGAAAAATTGAAGATGCTGCTGCATCAAGGTTTCAGGCAACATGATGCAGATTAGTGCTTGTGTACCTGAAGCAGAAATGGATTTTTATGTTGATGATCTAATTGTGGATTCTCAAAGGAAATGGGAGTACAAAGGGGTTTTACACCATCTTAACAAAAAGGTGGAAACAAAGGAGCTGAGGATGCAATATACTATTTGAGCATTCAATTAGAAAGGGAGGGAGCTAGCTCATATCTGCTGGAGCAGAAACAAAAGTTTATTACCGTAACTTGTGGAGACAATAGGCCCACACTGTTGCAACACTCATACAGATAGACTTGCTGAAAGGCAGAGAGGAGAGTGAAACTCTGTCAAACAATAGCAAACCCCACACTTTCTTCTTGCTTGTTTGTGCTTCCATTATTTTGTTGATAGTTTTTTCATCTTTGTCCACTTCCTGACCAAACAGGAAACATGGAGGTTCTTTCCACATTCTGGAGACTCCATTTTCCCCATTTTTCTTCTGAATGTAACTGTAGATACAGAAGAGTAGCGTGCCTTGGCGGGGCCCCGTATAAAAATTTGTTTGGGGGCCCTTAGGAAGGGTAAATATTTGTTTTGCTTATGCACGTTGGGGGCCCTCGTGGCCCGGGGCCCCCGTATAATTGATACGGCAGATACGGCGGTAGCTACGCCTCTGTGTAGATAGCAACCATAAGTAAAGATATATTTTCTACTTTAAATGGTTCAAGAATGACTTTATCAACAAAGTGCTAATTTGTGTATGGAAAACCAAGGAAAGATGGCAGGGATGAGACTGCACTAATCTCGCTCTGTTTTCTTTTTGTCACTGTTGTTGTTTTTTGTACTTTATAATCTGCTAAATAGAGGAAATAACCAAAAGGGGAAAATCCAGATATAAACACCAGAACAACTAAAAAGAAAATGGTGCAGGCCATGTGAGCCAAATCGAAACCATGGAAGATGTTTGTCTTGAAGCTGAAACTAGGTAGGTGACATGAGAAAATCTAAAAACAAAATTAAAAAACAACAGTGGCAAAGCAGAGCCCTATATAATTTTAAAAGCTACCTTGAAACAGTTTTGAATCTGAGGCCAGCAGAGGTTGCATGATGAGTTCTATACATTGTTTGCCAGTTAGAATCAATTTTGGCTGCATCTGTATTATTAATTAACATTTCCCTCTTGGGTTTCTGCGTCTGTCTCATTCACTTGCCTTCCTTAAATGCTTGTAGGCATGGCAGAGGCATAATTAGACGTGGAAAAAGAAACAGCAAAGTCTTAATTCATTCTGTACTGCAGTCAAAACCAGTGATGTGGGACTGGAGAGGGGGGAGAATCTTAGGTATTCCAAGGGTCACTTTGCTTGATACCAGGCCTCTGGTATTTTGGTTTCTTGTCAATCTATTCCTTCAATCACCTCAGTCACTTCCTAAATTGTCAGAATGTTTCCTTAATTTTAGCACAGCTCTTTTGTTTTCAGCCAGCACTTTGAACAGGAGTTCTCAACCTTTTTAAGCTGAGTCCCAGGTCATGCTCCGTCAGACAGCTTTGGGGGCCTGATGGCCACTTTGCCCCTCCTCCACCACATGGCACTTCCTGGTGTGGTGGAGGTGGAGGTGGGCCACATAAAATGGTGCCATGGACTGTATCCGGCCCATTGACTGCAGGTTGAGAATCCCTGTCCAAGAAGCACATGAAATATCTTTGGATGTTTCACTCATAAATTCTGTCATATGCCTGAGTAGCAAACTAACAAAGTCTGTCATGGTGTCTTTTATCCTCCTTCACAGAGAGTCACTTGCTAAACTTGATTCAAGAGGATGTTAACTGAAACCTAAGCAGGGATCAGATAGTCTAGTTGTCTGGAGAAGGAATTCCGATTTATCTCATCTCTGACACCCTCACTTCCCCATGGGCTGCTAGAATAACAGGGAAAGGATGGAGATGGTCTCATCCCTTGTCACAAATACTGATTTAAAATGCTTTTGCTCAGGAGAGATGCAATAAAATAGGTTGCAGTGTGAGAGGGGAGAAGGTTCTACAGAGATTTCCTTTATCTTAATAAGAGTCTGATGAACTGTGAAACGCAGCCAGCTCTAGCTCCAAGAGAAAGTCTAACAAAACATTGAAAAGCATATTTTCAAAGTCAGGAAGAAGATGAGGGGAAACATTGCTGTCTTCAGAATGTTTCTAAACTGAGGCTGGCTAACACAATCATATATTAGGGTGCTTTAATGCCCTTAACTCAGTTCAAAGTGAAAATGTCTCTGCTTGGAAGGGTTGTCATAGGTCTCAGAAACTAAACTTTCATTAAGTGATCATGTCTCCTCCAGTGCAATGTTAGCTTCCTGCTGAGGTAGTTATCACATCCAATGGCCAACCATTATCTGTATAGCATAGAGACTTCAAGTCTTGTTCGTCCTCACATGTTTACACCAGTCAGTAGTAGCCAAAGTCACACATGGCATCTGTTCAAAGCAGGCTCTTTATCCAATAGATTTTTGCCCATATTTGGCTCCCCTCATCATAATGCCCTTCAATGTACCACTCCAATGTTTCATTGGCTCTCATGCATTAGGGGCAATAGCTCCTACCTCTATTTCTCTTTCCCTTTTCCCCAACAGGGTAGAGCTTACTTGGCAGGTGTGCAGCTGCTGGTAGTAAGTGGTGGCTTGTTGACAATTCTTCTTCTTTTGTGTCCTGATCAAACCTTGGCCTGCCAAATGAAGCCACCTCATTGGTACATGTTTTTGGCAGTAATCGGCAAACCAGTAAATGAGCCAGATTCTGTATCTCTCCACACCCACACTGTGTGTTGTTGTCTGCCAGCAGTCCCCCCCCCCACTTGAGCATGTTAGTCTTGCATTTAGGGACTCAAAACCTCAGCCTATTCAGGGTCCTCCAGGTGATGTAGGGGAGGATGAGTTCCTCAGCTATATCCTCCTTTAATGTTGTTCCTTGTCCAGTGAGCTCCTCCTTCCATCTTCTAATTTGTTGTTGACAATTGTTTTGTCATTACATAGACTGTGTGCCTCTCATGCAGTGTTGCTCCAGGATGTTCAAGAAAAGGTAAATGGCTCAGAGGAGTATTACAAGAGAAACAGCCAAGACAGGAACAAATAGTGGTCGTGGTAGCCCTTATCCAAGACAATATGAGAGAGGGCAGTGTACTTTCTCCATGAGTGCTCATAAAACTGGAAAATACCAATCATAAAGCCTTGCCATGTGAAAGTTGAATAAAAATTATCGTAACTTTCAACCAACACCACAACTATTGCAAATCTGTTTTCTGAACAGACTACTGAAATTAGTATGTGTTGCAGAAGGACACCCTCCCATGGCTGAATCATTGATTTTTCTCCAAACCTTCTCCCCATTCTTTCTATAACAGCAAGTCCTACCGTCTTGTGCAGATGTGTTTAATCTTCCCTCAGGAGGATGACTGAAGAGAGTGTCCCTTTTTAGTAAGTTGGGGGAGGGCAAGAAGGAATAGAGAGGAAGAAACAAAGTGTTGTGACATCTGTCTGTTAGTCTTTAAGATGCCACAATATTTTGTCCTCTATGCTGTTTGGCCAACATATTGAAACAGACTAAACAGTTACCTCCCTCAAAATTTCATTTGTAGCACTGAAGAGAAGCAGCAACAATGACAACAACCAAATTTAACCTGCCTGGCAGACATATATAAATTAGCAATGGCTTCTGCTTTTCTGTCAGTGCGGTAAAAAAGCATGCAATAGCTTTGTAATGAATGAAGAATTTAGATGAGTAACAGGAGCGATTTGCCTTTCTGAGAGGGAAACAGAAGAAGAACCACTTTTTGTTTTGGCTGAAATGACAAGTTTTGTTGAGGATTCTGGGTCTCAACTAGTTAAATGGATAATTGCATCTTGAGAAGCTGTGGCTGGTCTTCATAGAAACTAGCAGACATCTTGAACATTGTGCATGTCATTGTTTCAGGACTGAATTGTATGCAAAGACAGCAACTCATCCTGTGTGATAGAACATGATTGGTGAGCCATCAAGAAATGAATATGTAACGTGTGATATAATCCCCAAGGGATATTTTCTTTTTTGGAAAACAGTCTTACCAAGAGGACACAGAACCTGACAGCTTTCATTAAGCTTTCTGTTCATATGAGCCTAGTTAGAGAAATAGATGACCTAGTTTGGGTATTGGTAGATTTTGATTTGTGGAATTAATATAAAAGCAGAATTTCTTATTTTTCCTCCATAATTAATTGCAGTTCTTGTTAATTTATGAATGCTGGAAGAGACATTTGGCTTTGCTTAACCAAATGGAAAAGGCTCACTGGCTTTGCTTATAACTGGTGCTCACCATAAACTTACATTGCGGTCATTTATATCCAGATCTGATAAACATTCACTGCAAGATATAAGATACCAAATCAGATTAATAATAAAATTTACTGCAAAAATGTACTATTGTTATTATCAAAATCTACTATTAGATTCACAGTCAAAGGAGAGTATAAAATTAACAGTTCAAGCTGTAACCAAGCGCCTAAGAACTGTTAAGATAATGTCTAAATATATAGGCATTTTCTAGTAAAGTTCTACTTGTTTTGTAAAGTTAGTATATTCAAGTCCAGTTAATCCAAAAATTTCAAATATCTAGGGAGTCCCTTAGGTATTGCTCCAAGGGTTCCAATTATTATGGGTACAAAAGAGATTTCTTTTTTCATAAATGCTCAACTTCCATTTGCAAATTGTGGTACAGTATTTATTTTCTCCAGCTTTTTCCCCTCAATTTGTCCTTCTCCTGGTATAACAAGCCCTTCTTCTTTTCCACAATATCAGGGTGTTATGAGTCAGAATTTTAAAGTCCCACAGGCTCTTGACTCTCTCATTTTCTAAAACCTTTTCAACCTAATGTTCCCAATAATTTTTATTGCACTCAAATCAAAATTTCTGACAAAGTTTCCATTGAATATTTTTGCAACCCTGACATAACTTTGCAGATAAATCAGTCTGTGAAATTTTGCTGCATCCCCTGATCAGATGTTGTGTTTTGTTGTGTTATCTGATATTGTATGTATGCTGCCAAGAGTGGAAATTTCCCAAACAACAGCAACAACAACAGCAACCACCTGTTTAAATTCCCACTATTAATCAACTTGTAATTTCTTGCTTTTGAACTGCTAGGTTGGCAGGAGCTGGGACAGAGATGGGAGCTCACTCTGTTGGTTGGGCTGTAGTCAGGGGGTAGTCAGGACTTGGCCCACCCTGAATTAGCACTTTGCTCACCTGGCAAAGCACAATTTCCCATAGGAATGTATTGAAAAGAGGCTTTGATGCCCATTCTGAAAAAATATTCGCTCACCCTCATCTAGAAGTCTGGCTATAGCCCTTCTCATAGCACTTGAGTCTTGAACAGTGACTTTTTTCATCTCTTCAAAAGCATTGGATTCATTTTGGGGTAGTTGCAAATTTCAGAATCAGATTGTCCACTGTTTTCCAACAGCAGTACTACTACTTCTTCTTCTTCTTCTTCTTCTTCTTCTTCTTCTTCTTCTTCTTCTTCTTCTTCTTCTTCTTCTTCTTCTTCTTTTTCTTCTTCTTTTTCTTCTTCTTCTTCTTCTTCTTCTTCTTCTTAAGTGAGTTGGAGGATTCTGTACTTTATGTTGTTCTCATTATATGACCAAGGTATTGGAGCTTTCTTTGCTTAATGGTCTTAAAGAGTTCTTTTTTTTTTTACATAAGTCACATGATCAACCCATTATATCCTTAGCAGCTATCTGTAGATCCACATTTCAAAAGCTTCAATTCTCTTTTCAGATGCTTTAGTCAATGTCCAAGCTTCAACTCCATATGGCAACACTGGGA
Organism: Furcifer pardalis; assembly: GCA_030440675.1. Classification (NCBI taxonomy): domain Eukaryota; kingdom Metazoa; phylum Chordata; class Lepidosauria; order Squamata; family Chamaeleonidae; genus Furcifer; species Furcifer pardalis. The sequence continues at coordinate 61,354,297 of CP126893.1, read as the reverse complement.
ATATGTAACATCTCACTATTCAGATCTTTGTAGCAAGAGCTAGATCTCTACTGCATAACAAGTGTCACATTTTTATGAAGGTGGATCTTGCTTTTTCTATTTGTATTTTAATCTCTACCTCAGGATCCTAATTTTCATTTAACATACTCCCCCAAATGAACAATTTTATCCACTCTTTCAATTTCTTGTGATCCTGCTATTAGCTTGCCTTGAGTTGGTATTTGGCTTATAACCAGATATTTTGTCTTCTTGATGTTGAGATCCAAACCATATTTTGTACTTGAAGCTCTAATTTGATCCATCATCAACTGAAGATCTGCAAGGTTTGTGGCCAACAACACTGTGTCATCGGCATATTGGATAATATTCAGGTATTCCACATTAATTTTAATGCCAATGTTTAAATCTGATAATGAAAAAATACTCTCCAAATATATATTAAACAGTGTCAGGGACAACACACAGCCTTGTCAAACACCTCTGTGAATTTGAACCTGCTCCGTCAGCTGCTAACAGCAGTACTATATTACCATTTTCTGGAAGTTGATAGGCATCGAAACACTTCTTGAGCCAAACAAGTTAATCAGCCTCAATATATCATATATTATTTGGAAATTTCCATTTCTGTCATAAGCTGCTCACATTCTGCAAGAGGGTTATCAAACCTGTTTATCCTGGTTGTTGTATGCGCCTTATGTTTTTATTCTGCCGCAGTTGATTTGTCTGGACTGATTTGAAGTCTGATGATTAATGCTTGGATATGTTTTTATACACTCACTGGAGATGTCTCCTCTAAATAGTCATAGCTTTTGTTCCCGGCTATAATGGCAATCTGGACTGTGCAACTGAGCCATTACTGTTATCGTTTCTTCTTCCCTAGTCAAATCTTCCATTCTATATCATCAAATCTTGCTTTGCTTCTACCACACCTTGGTTTATGGAGGTCTTGAGGTAATCTTATTTCCTGAGTGCCTGGGCACTTCCATAGGGACATTGGCTGTTATTGAGTTGGCTGTGGGATTGGCACAGGAAACAGGCATTAGCAGTAGCAGCATTTCTTTCAAATTTACATGAAGATTATAATTGACTGCTGTCTAACAACATTGATGTGCCCTGGAAATGTTTCAAAAATGAATGTTACAGTTGTAAACATGTGCTTCTAAGAACTGTGAAGGGTAAACTTTGCTACTGACCATGTGGAAAAATGTTGTAGATTCATTGCTTTTGGAGACTAAAGATTCTGTTTTCCCTAATAATCCCATACACTCTTCTGGTGTAGTAAGCAATATATGAAGTTTTGGAAATACAATTGAAACCAGTAGATGGGTTGCCTTCTACATAGATGCCAAATGTCTGGACTTTTGTAATTTAAAATTTAAAGTATTTAATTCAAGAAAGTTGAAAAGTACCATCTCCAGCTACTTGGGAACTTCCATTCAAATCCCACAGAATGTCAACGTTATTTTTCAGATTCTACCCTCTTTAAAACAAGAATAACAATAACAGCTAGAACCACAACATGATGAGGTATTCTAAGATAATTTTTAAAAGGAAAAATACAAAAAATCACCATTAGATTTTTCTTCTTCATTTCTTCTTTAAATAATTCTCAAGATTCAATTGGACTCATGGCAGAAAGCAGCTTGTGAAATCTATGGAGATGACTCTGAAAATGAAATTTTGAGATAAATTCAGCTGTGGAAAAGTTCTGTATCACTAACTTAAGCCTCAAATCTTTTATAGAATTCTGTTCATGTAAATTCTATTGATATGAAGAACAGTTGCACATACTCGGTAGTATTTCAGTTTGTAAGGTTTGCTATCTGACCTAAAAATTGGAATTGGAAGGGAGGAAGCTCGGATGTGCAGCATAAAATGGATCCTGATATTTGTGAATCAATTTATAATACTTGTTGGCAGTAATATCTCAGGAACCTTACGCTTTGACCTAAATGCACACCTTTGCATTGTATACAATGTGCTTCTTTTAATCACTGACTTTTTTCCATTCCTTTGCCTTCATAATATAACCTTAAAGTTTTGCACAAAGGTGAGGAATAACTTTCACTTTTCACTCCAGGGAACAAAATTGCTTAACAATGTTTTCCCACTGAATTTCTGATTCAGGCACCTGTCTGCTAAGAACAGGTATTTAGACCCGGACACAATGTAGATGTACACATTTCAAAGATGCCTTCAGATTAACTGAGATACTATTACAGGTTTCATCACAATTCTGTCACGTGTTTTGGTAGTACCTTAATGGATTATTACTATGTACAGATAAATCTAGTCTTGTATAGAAAGTTAGCAAATACAGTAATACCTCGCATAGCGAGCATCTCGTATAGCGAGTAACTCGCTTAACGAGCAGACCTTTCCCAAAAACTCGCTTAACAAGAAGTTTCACATTTGCGGGGAGTTTCGGAATGCAACGGGGGACTCCCGTTGTATTGTATAGAAAGTTAGCAAATACAGTAATGCCTTGCATAGCGAGCATCTGGTATAGCGAGTAACTCGCTTAACGAGCAGACCTTTCCCCAAAACTCGCTTAACGAGAAGTTCCACATTTGCTGACAGGTCGCTCGGCTGCGCGCCGTGTACCTGCAGTGTGTTTGGGAAGGGTACGGGGATCTTCCTGCAGGCGCGTGCATGTCAGCGGGGGTTTGGGAAAGGTACGGAGAAGATTCCCGTACCCTTCCCAAACACCCAGCTGACGCGCATGCACCGCAGGCAAAGTTAAGCGAAACACATTTCGCTATGGGAAATGTGTTTCGCTTAACGAATGACTCGCATAACGAGCAAGTGTGTGGAACACATTATGCTTGTTATGCGAGGTATGACTGTCTGCAAACTGGACCAGAACACTTTATTGGGTGAGATACATTGTTAAATTATTGCTAAGAACATACAGGGATACTTATTTTTGTTCTTTAGAACTAGGCCTTGTGTGGCTCTGCAGATTTTCAAAGCCCTGTGGCCCTTTGCAGGCATTAAACAATCTTGGTTTAGAGGGGAGCCCATGCCATCTCCCATTGTTGAGTCCACTGATGAGTATGGACAAGAGAGGTTTCTGCGGATATGGTGATGATCCAACCCAAGAACTGCAAACTGGAGCTTTTGCTTGTATGGAAAATTTCCTCATGAGCAGGAGCCATCTTTTCTTCAGACTCATTAGTGAGTGTGGGTAGAAAGTGACATTGCTGGGGCTGGCATTCCTTTCTATGTTGTCAAACCAGGATTCTCTAGTCTAGAGTCTAAAACGGGCTTGTTTCCAGCAACGCACTGTTCTACTTTGGGAACAGAAATAACTACATGTGTGGGATGAATGTGCCAAACTGTTCTGGGCATCCCTTATGTGGTCTGATTCTAAGAAGGGGATAAGTAGCAGAGGCAGAGAAGATAGATCATATGTGAGTAAATGCTTTTATTGATGTCAGAGTCTGAAAAGAGAGCTACAGTTTTATTAAACTGTTTCAGCAGTAGCCATTGATTTAAGGAGCAAAATTTAGACTTTACAAGGGGAGCAACCCTCCTTTCAAAGATATTTCTCCCCCTCCTCCTCATTCTCTCATTCTTTCTCCCCTCTTTTTCTTTCCTTTTTTCCATTTCTTTTCAGCCCTCAAAAGCCAAAGTTGTTACTCTGAGTTCTTTTTGAGAGGGGAGAACCACAACGAAATTCCTGTGTTGGCACGGCTGATGTTAATGGCTAACATTGAGGGCAAAGGTCCTTGAAGGCCCCCACATCTGCAGCATTGTATGGGCCTCACCTCCGAAAAGCCTCAAAGTGTGTAGCCAGCCAAAGTCTAATGTGTATTAGCAAGACAAAAGACTGAGGAGAAGGAGAGAGGGGATGAGCTTTAATTTACTGAAGATTTATTAGGGCCTCATGAAATCAGCCTGAACCACCCATTTTCTATATCATATGCACACATCTAAAGGGGACAGCTTTGTTGTGGGGAGATGGTCATTTAGAATTATCTAGCAACAAATCTTGCCAGGATAAAAGCTACAGAGACATGAGCAGAAGTAGAGGCAGGTTCACATTCACTCTGCACTCAGCCCTCCCCAGTGTGCCATTCACACTGATCTTTCCCACCTTTTCAATTTCACTTGCAAAATAATTTTCTTTATATTAAATCTTGCTTATTCAAGGAGATAAAATGGTTCTGTGAGATGAAGAGGTAGGGAGATCATGCTCAGGTGTTGGAAGAAAGCATTTTGAAACCAATGTTCTTGAAGTAATTTAAAGTCAAACCTCACATAACGAGCATTTTGCTTAGCGAAAAAAATTGCATAGCGAGCGAGTTTTTCCGCTAAGTGTTCCGACATGCATAACGAAAATTTTAGCTATGTGGGTTGGACTTTCCCTATGGAAAAACTCGCATAACGAGCATTTCTGTGGGGAAAATACACATAGCGAAAAAATTTTGCTATGCGAGTTTCCCCCTTGAAACGCTCATTATGCAAGTTTCCCCATAGGAAGTTTCACTATGCGAGTTTGTTTCGCATAGTGAAAAACTCTCATAGTGAGCATCCTCGCAGAATGAATTAAATTCGTTATGCGAGGTATTACTGTAATCTAAACAAATCAAATCAAAGGGCTGCAGTGGCTCAGTGGTTAAGAAGCTTGTCTTGTTAGCTGGAAGGCCAGTGACTCGGCAGTTCAAGACTGCATGCTGGATTCAGCACCTGTCTTTGTCCCAACTCCTGCCAACCTAGCAATTCAAAAGCAAGAAATTGCAAGTACAGTAAAACCTCAGATAACACTAAAACCTGGTTCCACAAGTCTTGGTGTTATACGATTTTTAGTGTTATCTGATGCATGTTAAAATCCTATGGGATCCATAGAGATACATTGTAACCACACAGGCTTTAGCGGTTGTTATCTGAAGCATCCCATAGGATCTTAATGTTATCCGATGCAATTCTTCCCCCCAGATTCCTTAATGTTATGTGATTTTAGTGTTATTCGATACTAATGTTATATGAGGTATTACTGTAGATAAATAGGGACCACTTCAGTGGGAAAATATCTTGGGGACATAAAAGGAGCCTTGTTCAGGCATCCCCTGAGTAGTTTCTCCAGCAAAAGTCCTCTCAACCCAGAATAATTTCTGGCATGAAATTATTATTATTATAACACCTTGCTGTTACCATTTACTCTACTGTTTACAGAAAGTATGATCCCAGATACTGGGAGTTTGTTTAAGGCAGTCATAATGTAGTACTGTACAGTATTTTATTTTTAAAATATGGCTGCCAATCTCTCAGGGTTTTGTTTTCAAGGTGACCATGAAAAAGTAGACATTGTTTGGAATTGTTGGTATTCTAATGGAAAACAGAATTCATTTCTTTTCCATTCAGCTCTCGTTATTCTCAGTCCACCACAGAAAAATGTTAGGCACACTTTATGCAGTTTTGAGTATTTGCCTCCCTGTGCTTCTGAGACCTGGATTTTAAACATTTGTTCCATGATACTTCAATCTGTACATTTGTGTGTCGGGTATGTGTGTGTGGAAATTGGCATACTCCTGTTATTTTTCGCACGCATCTCTTTGCCAATCAGCCTTTTGATGTTATTATTGTTCCTATGTGCCTTCAAGTGATTTCTGAATAATGGTGACTGTACGAATTAGCAACCTCTAGAAAATCCTATTGTCAACTGCACTCGTCTCTTTCAAACTCAGGGCTGTGGCTTTGTTTGCTGAGTCAATATATCTCGTGTTTGCTCTTCCTCTTTTCCTGTTGTCTACAGCTTTCCCCATTATTAATCTCTTTTTTCAATGAGTACTGTCTTTGCATGCCCCTTACACATTAAACACAAAAACCACATACAGACCTAAGGAAACTTGAAAGAGATAATGACTTGTACTTTTCCTTGAACGATTGTCTTTGCCATCAAGATTTGTCATCTCATGATATGCCTAAGGTATGATAGTTTCAGTTTGATGATATATCTGAGAGTAAATGAAACAGAGCAGCAGCAGCAGCAACAATAACAACAAGATCTGTGGAGCTTGCCCATGACTGCACTTCTGGGATACACAGTGGGGAATCAATATCTGGCTCTGTAGCCAGATAGCTATCTCATGGAGCTAAACAGCCAGCATGTATATAAATATAAATTGGTTTACGAAAATAAAAATGTAAAAGTTAGATGAGTGTATTTATTTATTTATTTATTTAATACTCATATTTCGACTGCTGCTCCCTTGCCGAAACAACTCTAGGTGGCTTACAACAAATAAAAACTTACAAAAACATAAAAATAGTATTAAAATTGAATTATTTAACATTAAGAAATGTAATTTTTAAAAAATGCCCTCCCCATACCACATACTAAACTGACAGCCCGAGCAATAGTTAAACAAGCCAACCCAGGGTGGTTGTTTCCCCAGCTGCCCCCCCCCCACCTGCTGCGCCAGCCAGGTCTTAAGACTCTTGGGAAAGGATAAAAGCTCTGCCTGGAGGCAAAGTTCATTTGGCAGGAGGTTCCACAGGGCCGGAGCAGACACAGATAAGGCCCCCCCTTCTCGTGCTAGAGAGGTGAGCCTCCCTAGTAGTTGGAACTATCAGGGAGCCCCTCTGGTCTGCTCTAGTGGGACAGGCAGATGTCTGTGGGGTGACATGGTCTCTTAAGTACCCTGGTCCACTACCATGTAGGGCTTTAAAGGTAATCACCAGCACCTTGAGTTGCACCTGGAGTAGGGTTGCCATAATTCTTTCCCAACAAACCGGGACAGCCATGTGATATCATTACAATTTTCAAACTGTGCATGCATCAGATGGGGCTGTCAAAGAGACCTACTGGAGTGCCTTTGTCCTCCCCTCCCCCATGCACCCCTCTTTTTCCTCATTCTCCTTTCAGAAACCTTCAATTTATCTCATCACCAAGCTGCCTGTCAGCTGGGTTCAGTGAAGGCCCCCCTGCCACTGGGGACCCCTGCTTACGGATGATCCGACCACACTGATCAACCCAATCTCCTCTTTCTTCTTCAGTCACCAAACTGCTGTGGCTGCTGCTACAGACGCTGATTGGTGCTTAAGTAGAGGCACTGCTTTAAGGCAGCAAGAAAAAGGTGAGAATTGTTCTTTCCAAACTAAGAGCATGCCCCTTGGTTTGAAACTTTGCAAATCCAGGACTTTTTAATGATTTTTACAGAACTGGCTGGGACAATCAAAATCTGGGAAATTCCTGGTTTTCCAGGACATACGGCAACCCTAACCTGGAGGCACGCTGGCAACCAGTGCAGCTCCCAAAGCAGAGACGAGGCATGGGCATATCGCCTGCACCCCATCACTACCCAGCATCTGCATTCTGGACCAGTTGCAGACTCTGAATGTTCATCAAGGGCAGCCCCATGTAGAGCGCATTGCAATAGTCAAGTCTGGAGGTGACTAGAGCATGCATGACCATGAGCAAAGAGCCCTGGTCCAGGAGTGGGCGTAACAGGCGAATCACACGAAGTTGTGCAAAAGCCCTCCTAGCCACAACTGCCACCTACACATAGAGCATGAGTCACAAGTTCAGGAGGACCCCCAGATTCTGCACTGGATATGTCTGAGGCAAAAAAATCCCATCCAGAACCAAAGACGGTAACTCCCATGATAACTCGGGGGGGGGGAGCTTAATCCACAGCCACTCGGTCTTGCCAGGATTCAGCTGTAGCCCATTGTCCCCCATCCAGACCCCTACAGTCTTCAGACACCTGGGTAGGACTTCTACTGCCCTGGAGCAGGATCACCACAGGCTGAGATGTACCGCTAAGTATCATCCGCATATTGGTGATACTTCACCCCATGAGAACGGATGATCTCCCCCAGCGGTTTCATGTAAATATTAAACAGGAGAGGCAAAAGCACCAAACCCATGGCACCCCATATTGAAGGAGCCTAGGGCTAGACTTCTCACCCTCCAACAACACTGACTGGGTCTGTCCCATCAGAAATGAGGAAAACCAGGACCACATTGTGCCCTGGATCCCCAATCTTCGGAGCCATTCCAGAAGGATACCGTGGTCAACGGTATTGAAAGCTGTTGAGAAGTCAAGAAGAGCAAGGACAGATGAATTCCCACCATCCCGCTCATGCCAGAGATCACCCAACAGTGCAACCAATGCAGTCTCAGTACCATAGCCCGGCCTGAATCCTGACTGAAAAGGGTCCAGATAATCTGCTACATCCAGAACCCCCTGCAGCTGCAGGTATTAATTTGTGAAAATTATCTGATACCCTCTGCAGGTATCAGATAATTTTCACATCCAGGACAGTTAACAGTTGAGGTGGAATATAGGGTTGCCTGATACCTTTGCAGATTGAAAACCATGTTGTTTTTCAATATTCTGTCCTAACCCTCATCTCAGAATAGCTCGTGTTTTAACTTGCCATACCTCTGGCCCCTTAACACTAGCAGGACACAAAGAAATTAAACAGACAAAGTTTTTTCTTTCACTTCACCTCCTTGCCAGGAAAAGAGTCACCTGTTAAGCTTTCCTATGTCAGTCTGTTTTTAAAATGCCCTAGAGCAGGATTACCGGCAGAAAATGTTGGCATCCTAAATAGCTTGATGTTGATATTTTGTACATGTAGTAATTATCTGATAATATGAATACAGGTCTTCAAAGGAACACACCTTTGTGTTTGTCTCAAAGACAACCAACAAAGCAGGATGGGGTAGGGAAAAGGGAATGGAAAATTATTTAGATGAGAATCTGGAAGGGCAGATGTTCATGGAAAAGACTGTAAACTGGGGGAAAGAATGGAAGAATAACAGTCAAGCTGCATGTTTCCATGAACTTTATGGTCCTCTTGCTTTGTAGGCTGTAAAGTCGTGTCAACCCCAATCTATCCTTAATGAGCTCTCTCCTCTCTGTTGAGGAGGGATACTCACCAGTAAATGCAAATTAACACACAGATGTTTTGTCAGTAACAGTTAAAAGGAATCTATACGTCTCTTTCTTCTTGAAGAAATACCCATCTTCCCCTTGAAAGCTCTTTAGGTATGATGTGTTGTTTTTCCTTTTTTTGTGTGGATTTTGTTCTCTCTCTCTCTCTCTCACACACACACACACACACACACACACACAGAGAGAAAGACATACACACACATATACACACACACACACCTCCAAGCTGTTAAAGAAAAATGCAGGCAGTACATCCAGTCATTTAAAGTTGTCTAATTATTAAACAATAAATAGTGCTGTGGCATCTCAAAGACAAATGAATTGGTTAATAGCATAAGGACTTCTTTTGTGGAGTGTACATTATTTATACATGTACAGTATTCACTTTATTCTTTCCTCTGATGTCATTTTGCAAACTCGGAGACATCTCTAGAACTCACAAGATGGTTCTACTGAGGCTGCAATTTTTTTTTTTCTGAAGGTGTGATGGTGAAGCGATTGCCACCTTATTTCCAGCCACTAGATAAAATCCATGAAGAGGTGCAGGAAGTGCAGCAGCAAAATCTAAGGAGTTCACAAGCAATTAACTAGTGAGGAAGCCTATTTAGATTGTTAGATGAGCTATATGACCCTGTCCAACTTTACAATTCAATACTTGCATCTGGATTTCTCAAGGTCTATTTAGGCCTTATGTACCTGGGCTGTGAAGATGCTCAGAAGAGAAGAGCTAGCCAATGCCACACCTCTTCCTTTACTGCACATCATCAAATTCTTCTGGGTTTCACTGTTATGAAAAGGGGACGCCCCCAGGAATGTGAGGGCTCTACACTGAGCAGGAACCCTAGAAAAATCTGGGTTCTTGCTCACAGGTAGAACCTACAGGTTCCTTGAATAACACTTGAGCAGGACTTTAAAATGATGGATACAGGCAGGTGGCAGGAATGTGCAGGTCAGCCCCTCAGTCACAAAAAGGCAGAGTCCTCAGAGATCAGCGTTCTAGTCCAGGGCAGTGCTGGAATGCTCCAGCATCAACTTCTGTCACAAACTGACCCACATCTCTCCCAATTATGATAGCCAATATTCAGAATGGGTATGGCACTTGAAGAAGAAGAGGCAATGTGAAGGCAAAAGCCACCTCTTCATACCAGCACAAGTTTGAAATACTAGATCTTCTGGGGAAGGAGCCTCAGCAGTTTGAGTGGAATACATGACTATGTCAACGGATGGCACAGCTCTGCAGCTCAAGGGTGGGATTATCAAGTAGTTCCTTGGATGAAGTTTCAAGAGCTCTTGCAGAAGCTTCAGACCTCCTGCACTAGCTGAGCATCCCTGTGCTGAGGATTGTTTTAAGCAATAAAGCGTTAAATGGTTTTTAATGGCCTCAACTTGCCTCATGTAAGATACTTTTTAAAAAGAAGGTTGTTGTAAGAACACAAACCCATTTCTACTAAATGACCTTAGGACTGGATTGCACAATAGTTGTCCTAGATCAGTAACTGGCTTTTATCACACCTCCTGGCTCTGCTCTGTTTTCTATAGCATTGCCATTTGTTCCCTTGTAAAATGTAAATGTAAAATGTCCTGAATAGAATAGTGCTTTAATCATACTCTTGAGAGGCTGAGGAAAGAAAAGGAAAGGGAGTTTGGACAAGAATGCCAGTTTATTTCTCCCAACCCCTTCAAACTCTTGTTTATTCCTCCTTTGGTGAAGAAGAAATTGTGCTTGACTTCAAAATGGAACACTGATACTGCAGACAAAGGAAACACCTGAAATTGCTGTAATATTTAGTGCAGTGTAGTCACTGATCAGCAGCCAAAAATTTTACTACCACACTGTGGGCAGAGCAGACATTGTGTGCAGAGCCAATGTCATGAGGTCATGAGCGGAGCCAATGTCATGATGTCATGGGTGGAGCCAATGATGTGGGTGGAGCCAAAGTAAAAAAAAAACACATAAAAATAAAGTACAGGCTGGTTGGAGGTGCCTGACACCCCCAGCCAGCCCAGTCTTAAAGCAGGGAGCCCGGGCAGGTTGCCTCCTTTGAGATTGGGCTGGCTGGGGGTGTCAGGCTGAGTACTGGAGGTGCGCTTGCATCAATTGGTATTTTAACACATGCACACTCACCAGCAGCCATTTTGGCTTGCAGAGTCAGGCAGCCTGTGAGTCGACCAAACCGATTGCCTCAATAAAAAGGTAACCACCTCCAGGTGGTCTCCCGGGAAGGTTACTAACCCCCCCCCCGGGAGACCACCCAGGATTGTTACCACTGGTTCTACAGAACCAGGGCGAACCGGCCCATGCCCACCACTGGATGTATTGCATAGAGTGAGAGACTAGGACTCAGAAGGCCTGGAAACTTACACAACAAATTGAACTTTTAAAGCAGAGGTGGCCAATCTATGGCCCGCAGCCCAGCCCTGGCTCAAGGCATCATTTCATGTGGCCCTTGCAACTACTGGAAGCAGAAGTGGATGCATTTACAACAGCCGTAAAATGTGCCCATACCTGCCATAAACATTGCTGTAAATGCACCCGCGGCTGTAATAAATGTGTTTATAACAGCCTTGGCCACATTTTATGGCAGTGTTTTATGGTGGGAGAAACCACATGACCAGCCCATTCAGCTGTCCTGGGGTCATGGTCTGGCCCGTGGGGTGAAAAGTTTGGCCATCCCTGTTTTAAAGCCCTGAAATATCTCAAAGCCCTATTAGAGTCACTGTAAGTTGGTTCCAACTTGATAGCACATAACAACAGCAAATTGCTGTAGTGCAGTGATGGTGAACCTATGACAAGCATGCAGCCACCCCAGCACAGAGTTTGCCCCAACCCTCTGTCCAGCAGCCCAATGAGAGCGCTTCCTCCCTCCCCCAGCACAGAGTTAATTTTTTTAAAATTCGTATTTATATACCGCCCTCCTCACCAGGGTGACTCAGGGCTATTTACATATCATAAAACATAGCAACATAGAAATCAAAACCACCCCTAAAACTTCAGATTTAAAGCTATAAAAGATTATAAAAAATAATTTTTTTAAAAAACTCAGCGAATTTCAGTAATAAATCAAAGATTAAATGCTGAATCTTAGAAACCAAAATACTAAAGAAGAGAGGGGGCTCAAACCAGCCAGTGAGATGGAGTCACTGTACTGCCAGGACCTCATACCTGCCCCACCAGTTCATCCTACCCTTCTGCCCAGCAGCCCAATGGGAGTGTTTCCTTTTTCCCTGTTGCTATGTTGGCAGTTTGTGATAAATAAGTGGTTTTTGGGTTGCAGTTTGGGCACTAGGTCTCTAAAAGGTTTGCCATTGCTGCTGTAGTACATCTGTATCAAAGACAGTAAAATAACAATTACTAAGTATGCTAAGGTAATGATGTCTTGTATCCTTTGGATAAGTAGTGTGCCTTTGGTTTCAGATTTACTGATATGGCTCATAGGATCATTAAGAGCTGATACTTTGTTATGTGATGGCTCATGATCAGGGCAGGTGGGTGTCCCTTGAAATTTGGGGGTGAGGTGTGCCTATCTAACATGATGTTAGAAACACTAGCAATGCTTTTAGGTCTCTGTTCACTTTTTATGTCATATATTATACCTATTCCTTCAAAAACAAGAGTATCACAGACTGGCAGCATGTGGCTACAGAAGCATAGTGAGAACCACTCTCTTGTAGAAACATGGGTGTTCTTGGATTTGGTGATGCATTTACAAGACACAATCCATGATCTGAGCATGGGGTGATAAACATGAAGACTCATGGCAAAGCTCCTTCCACGGTTCATTCATAAGGGCTGCTGTTATGCCTTACAACAAGGACAGAGGGTGTGTGGCCCTCCAGATATTTTTGGACTGCAAATCTCATTACTCTCTGTAACTGGCTATGGCTGGTGAGAATTGTGGTCCAACAACATTTGGTGAACCACACCTTTCCCTCTACTACTTTACCAATATAGACCTCATCATCATGACCTGAGATCATGGACAAGGTTGAGGCTCCTTGTTGCTCTTATTGCAAAACTGTGGAATTACCTCTCAGCTGGCAAGTTCTCTTAGCCTGTTCAAAAAGACCTTTATCTCAACTACATTGCTTCATTATTTGTTCTTCTTCTTGTGCTGTATCCAATTCTGAATATTTGTGATCATCATGGTGATCAGCCATGAAGACTGTCCTGTGAATATAATGCTATGGCCCTTCATCTGCCTTCTGCATTATAGCGTGACACCCATACCACTGGTCCTGATCTGTAAGTCCCTTTCTGGTTCTGTGCCCTTTTGGCACACAAAGTCCTAAACTGACCCAGGCCAGTATGGATGAAGCTGCTGCCCTCCATCAAGATGGATTCGAGTGGGATTTAATCCACTTAGAGACCATCACCCTTCCCTGTGGACTTCGCCAAGGCTGCTAGACCTCAGGTTTGTCAGGTTAGTTTATCCAGTCTAGCCAGGTCATCCTGCTACGGTAATAGAGTAGACCATACTGCCAGCAACTCAACACAGAGCGTTAGGTGGCAGTTAACTAATTATTATTACTGCTGATTTATTGCTAATGGGTGCCCCCCCCCGGCAATTCTCTGTATGTTCCAGAAGTAGTTTTCATCAGGTAAACTCTCAGATTTTGTAATCCACACCCTTGAATTTGTAGATGTGAATTCCAAAATCCATATTGTTGTAAGATCTTTATTAGACCAACTCAAATCTCTTCATAGAACATAATTCCCAAAAAGCAAGCATACAAAGAGAGGGGCAGCATTTTAGTCATGATGCCTGCACAGTCACTGTCTTGAGAGGGCATGGACCAAAGTCTTCTATCATCCAAGCAGGGGTTGCGTTAGTACATCTTCACCCATCTTTCAGCAACTTGCTTCTTTCTGGGCTTGAGGAAATATTATGCTCAACCAATTATTAATTAAATTATTATTAAATTTAAATTTATATGCCGCCCTACTCGGTGAAAACCGACTCAGGGCGGCTCACAACATACAATCAAATACAATGTAACAATTCAATAGAACAACACAATGTCACAATATAGTGAAATATACATCAATAATTCAAACAATAGAATATCATAAAATACAATACAGTAAGATAAAACCCCAATATACATCATAAAGTTACAAAAATATTACAAAAAACATAGGAACATTACACAATCTTACAAAGAAAAAAAAATGTTACAAAAAGGCATCCCCACCCTACCCACCCAGGATCCTACCCATTAAGGTGGTGGCCACCAACCGACTAGTCCCCTTCCTTCTGTCCAAGGGAAAGGAGAAGGGCAATGTGTCCATCCAACATGTAGGTGCTGCCACAAAACCCCAGCCTAGAAAAAGTTTAGCAAACACAGACTGGCCGAAGGAGGGTGGTGTTGGAATCAGCTGGGGCCTGGTGTTTTCTTCCTCCCAGAACTGCAGCCGGCTTTTTCACTCCTGGCTTTGGAGGGTGGTGTTGGAATCAGCTGGGGCTGATACCTCTCCATTGACCCTTAATAACATGGTGTTCTAGATCAGGTGTCAGCAAACTTTGCTCTCCAGATTTTCTTGGACTTCAATTCCCAGAAGGCCTGATCAGCAGGTGTGCTGACTTGGGCTTTGGGTAATTCAAGTTGAACAATACCTGGAGAGCCAAGTTTGCTGACTCCTGCTCTAGACACTTGTTAACAGTAAAACCAGGTTTTTTCTATTTTTAAAGAAAGTGTCAAAAATAAGATAGCTATGAATATGCTAGGCAGAACTCTTACGATAATAGTTGTTGTTCTGTGTCTATTATGTCCCTCGGCACACAAATTAGGTATTTCTAAATGGATAATTAGAAGAGGATGCTGGCTAATTTTCCTTTGTCTCTGCAGTGCTCTGACCCTTCTTCAATCTAATCCAGAAGACTAGAGACATGGGAAGCCCAAAGTGGGTGGTGGTTGGGAAACCAAAGTGGGTGGAAACAGGGAAATGTGCAAAAAATAATCTTCTCTCCCCCTGTCCTATTCTTTTCATGGAGGTCTCTTCTAATTTAAAGGGATGCAGATGGAAACAGCCCAGTATTATTTTTCCAATTGACTTTTTTAGCTGTTGTGCACTGAAGCACCATGTCCTCCTACCAAGCCATTAGGTGACATAATATTTTTTCTTCTGGAGTGAAATGATAGTTCAATAGCAAAGAATATGCAAAACTTTGCTTTTTACCTTTGCACTCTAGAAAAAGATCTGAGGTGCCCAGACTGGGAAAGGCTCCTCTGCCAGAGACTGGGAGAAAAGCTACTGGTTAGAGATGGTAGCAATTGGCTAGGTGTAATCTGGCCTGTAGGCCATAGTGACCAGCCCCCTGAACCACATGACCAGCCTGCAGCTCCAAAGGTTTGGGCACCCCTGGCTTAAATATCTTAGAAGCTCTCATGCAATTGATGTTAGATGACAGTCCTTCCTGCCTCTCTGCCCCTCTACCCTTGGACCGTTTGCTTATAAAGAGCTGCACTACAGTCCTGTAGCTTAGTAGATTTTCATGCTGTTGATTTGATTGATTTCATAGATGGAAAAGAGATTTACTCCTTACCTTTCCGTGTACTAGGAAGATGAAAGTCATGAATGCCGACTGAATTGGTCCAATATGTACAGGACTCTGTCAAAAAAGAAGGTACAAAAAGGATATGAATGCATTAAACTCAGCACTGAGCACTATTCTCTCTGCTAAGTGAAAACAGGCACCTCAAATGCCTTACCTCAACCTCCTTAGCACTTTCTGCTCCAAAGTTTCTCAAGAATATTTGCAGTTTTGTTACTGGAATTGAGTAACTGGGGAAGATCCCATTGCAGGCTGTGTTCTCTTCATCGTCTTGCTAACAGAGTGGTTCATTTAAACTTATTGTGAACTGCAGCTACATTGTGGTGGGCAAGTTGTGGCCCTCCGCAAATTGTTAGACTGTAGCCAACAGTACTAGGACCAACATAGTCAACTGTCCCAACATCTGAAAAACCACAGATAGCCCTGCCCTGAATGCTAGGATTTTGTCTGGTTCTGATTAAAATTCTCCCAAGTTTTATTTTTTACATTTAACAAAGTCCTTAATTTAAATACAATGACCCACCTTTTGGCACCCTTGCTCTAAGACCCTAAAGAGCAGATAGAAGGAACTCATTATTTCCAAAGTGAGTTCAAGGCTTGTGTGTCTGCAATATGTGGAAGAAGAAAACACAGAATGATAAGGTAACTGCAGAGCCCATGTGACCAAATAACTGACAGGCATGTTTAAGGATATCCTTAGCCAATCTCACATACTAAGACAGGATGCCACAGAAAAGCTGGTGTCAAGTAAGTTTCTGATTTGTGTTTGGATGTTTTATCTGATGGACGATTGGCAGTCACCATGAAATAAAGAATAATGTGCTTCATGATAACCAAAACAGAATTTTGTATTTTGGAATCTGGTTTGAGATCTAAGTGGTGTTCTTTGTGCATCAGTGCCATTTTACTGCTCATTAATAACAATGGAAGCTTGCACCACTGTGTGGACTCCTGGGCTATTAAGCGTTCTGTAAGATGTATCATAAAAACTTCCAGAACCAGGTTTGGAACTTTTGGATCACTCAAGGATTTGTAGCCATCTGTCTATTACAGCTGTTCTCAACCTTTTCAGGCTGAGGGCTGAGTCACGCTACCTCAGACAGCTTTGGGGGCCAGATGGCTCTTTTGCCCTGCCTTCCACACATGGCACTTCTGGGTGTGAAGGAGACACTGAGGGCTACATGAAATGGTGTCGTGGGACACATCCAGCCCCCAGGCCATAGGTTGAGAACCCCTGGTCTATTACTATGCTACCCTGAAGCACACTGTTGCTTCAACTGTGCTTTGGATGGTGAGACCTGAGTGTTGATTGTAAACAGTCTCACTTTATGGGCAGGCTTTGCCAACAGTAGTCCTAGTTACATCTTCCAAAGGAGATTTACCATTGCTGGAAAGAAGCCCAAACTCAAAAGCTTGTAATTGTTTGAAAAGTAAATTATAGTGATGAGGGTGTGTGAGTTTTCCTTCCAAGGAGCAATGGAAACGTAAGCAGAATAATTTATTTATTTATTAATCAAATTTATTCATCGCCCTTCTATATATTTCCTATATAGAAATTTATGCACTATATTTCACGAGCACTTGAGTAAAAACAATTCAACCCTCCCCCCCACCCCCCATTCACAACAATCACTTGCATTGTTGAACCCCCATTTGTGTTTGCATACTCCATGAAGAGGACAAGAACATGATCTTATGCATCCTTAGGAGAAGTCTCTTTTTTTCTGTTAGGGCTTACTCCCAAATAAATATACAGGATTTTAGTTCTAATAAATAAAGGGGAAGAGAAGGTGCTACAAAGTTACTGTTCAGCATTTTTAGACCAAAAGCTCTTTATAAGGGGACTATGAAATCATTGATGAAAGATACATTTTTGATAATAAATAAATTATCTCTCAGGAAGACCAAGAAGCTGCTTATTCTATGCTCCTAATAGTCAGTAACTGGCATGAAATTAACTAGTTGTGCAGGATCCCAGATTCTAGAAACTATGAAGAACAAAGTGAGACCTAGGCAAAGCACAGCCACCTACCTGACATCAGAATCTCACACAACTTATTGTTTCTATGGACAGCCAAGCTGTCTCCAAGTTATGGTGAGACTATGAATGAGCCATCTCCAAAATACTCTGTTCTCAACAGCCCTACTCAACTCTTGCAAGCTCAAGATGTTGTTTTCCTTTAGGAAGTCAGACCACATATTTGGTCTTCTTTTTGTGTTGTCTTCCACTTTCCCCAGAATTATTTTCTTTTCCAGAGAATTTTGCTTTCTCATTATTTCCCCAAAGTAGGAAAGGCTCAGCTTCATAATTTCTGTTTCCAGAGACACTTCAGTCATAATTTGCTTGTTTGTTTTTCTGGCAGCCTAGGGTATCCATAAAACTCTCCTCCAGCACCATATTTCAAATAAGTCCATTTTATTTCCTCAGCTTTTTTTTGTTTACTATCCTGCTTTCATGTCCATAGTGATCAAGAATGCAAGAATATGGATGTTCTTGGACTTGGTCTACAGTGACACATCCTTATACTTAATATTTTCTAATTCCCTCACTGTTGTCCTTCTGGATCTCAGTCATCTTCTGATTTATTGGCGATAGTCTCCATTTGGGTTGATGAGAGTGCACTAAGTGCTATGGGGAGGTATATAAGTGTGATTGGTTTGCTTTGCTTTTCATTGGAAATTAAAGCAATGGTCCTATATTTATTGTACTCCTTAGCATCTCCTTTCTTGGGGACTGGAATGTATATTTATTACTTCCACTCTGTGGACCACTGATTTGTTTTCCATATTTGTTGGCATCTTCTTGTTAAGATGTCGACAGATTCAGTCCTGTAGCTTGAATTAGTTCAATCAGTATCCCATCTACCCATGCTGATTTATTTCTTCCCAGTGCTATCAGAGCAGCTTTCACATCATTTTCTAGAACTGCAGGTTCTTGGTCATATGGTTCCTCGTCAAAGGAATCTGTCGTCCTTTTATCTCTTTTATTTTTATCTTTTATCTCTTCTGTCTAAGTCTTCAGTATACTATTTCAACTTTTTCCATTATTTTCTCCTTGTCAGATATTGTGCTTCCCTTCTGGTCATTCAACATTCTCAAACTAGGCTTAAATTTCCCTTTGATATCTCAATTTGTCTGGAAAATATTTCTTGCTTTTCTGTTTTTGCTGCTCTTTGCATTGGTTGTTGTAGCAGTTATCTTTGTCTTTATGTGACCATCACGGAATAACTGCATTCAGAGTAATGGCTTTATTTCTATCACCGTTTACTTTTGCTTCTCACCTGTTCTTTGCAATTTTCATGGTTTCTTCTGTCATCTATCTAAGTTTTTCTTTTCTTTTTACCATGGAAATTGTATTTTACCTTCTTCCCTAGCAATATCTCTAATTTCGACCCCCTGTTCTTCTAGTTCATGGTCAATAGAGTTTAGTAATGCAAATCTATTCCTTATGTGGAATTTAAATTGATTAGAAATGTTGTTTAAATTGTATTTTGGCAGTACAGTTATTTAAATGTTCTACATTAGCTCTAATGCTGTATATTAGCACTTTATGATCAGTATCACAATCCATTCCTAGTCTTGTTTTGGCAGATGAAATAGAGTCTCTCCATCTCTTGCTCCTAATTCTGTAGTCTATTTGATTTTTGTATTGACCATTTAGTGACCTCCATGTGTACAACAGTCTGTTTGGTAATTTAAAGCATGTATTTCCAATAAACAGATCATTGGTTTTGCAGAACTCTATGATTCTATTCTCCTGCCTCATTTTTTGTTCAAAATTTTGATCAAAATTTTTAACAATATTTGGTTCTGCTTTGTTGCACTCACTTCTGATTTCTCTTGGGTACTTACATAAAACGTTTCAATTTCATCTTCTACAGCATTGGTAATTGGAGTTTATACTTGAATGATGGTTATATTAATAGGATTCCACAAGGGTCTTATTGATAAGTAATCAGTCAGACTTTACATTGTAACCCTTAACTGCCATTGCTATATCTTGCATCTTAGAGTAGGGGTTTGCAACCTATGACACATGGACCAGCCTTGGCCCTCAACACCATTCCATCCAGCCCATGGCAATGACCCAAAAGCAGAAGAGGGCACATTTATGACAGCCTTAAATGTGCCCGCACATGCACAAATGCCCCCACTGTGGTTTGCAGCAGTGTTTACCACATGTCTGGGCTGCTCAGTTGTCTGTGGGTGAGTGGTCCAGCCCATGGCATGAAAACCTTGAGAAACCCTGCCTTAGAGCCACTGCATTTCTTCTGAACTTGTCATTTCCTAATTAAAACACTTTGTATGTGTCTGACTGAAAGAATCCTGTTCCAGCCAACTTTAGTTCACTGACACCAAGCACTGCTATGTTTATACTTTTCATTTCTTGCTTTAAAGTTTCCAGGTGACCTTGATTCATATTCCTCACATTCCAATTGTATGTGTTGTGCAGCATGGTATTTCCCTTTCATTTCTTTGCACATCAGTCCCTAAATATTGTTTCAGCTTAAATCTAGTTGAATTGTTCTATTATGGAGCTTGGTACAGAGCAAATGAGCAAAGATTTATTTTACCATCACTTGAAATAAAATCTGAAGCAATCATTTCATAAACCTGTTTTCCAGATCACAGGGTGTATGGTGAGGATTTGAGCCTTGGTGACGCAGTGGTTAAACTACTGTACTGTAGCCAAAACATTGTGAGTTCAATCATCCTGATGGGGATCAAGGTTGACTCAGCCTTCCATTCTTCCGAGGTCAATGAAATGAGTACCAATTGTGTTGGGGCAAAATGCTAATTAACTTGTGAACTGCCCAGAGAGTACGCTAAGCACTATGGGGTGGTATATAAGTACTGTACTGTATAATTGCTATTGCTATTGCAATTAATCTTCTCAAAATCCACATGTTTATTATTTAGTAGCATACTTGCTGCAATGTTATATGAATCAGATAATTAATATCATCCCTCTGACTATCTTTCTATGGTTCTGCATCTCTCCCATATGTGTTTGTCATTCTTGTCATAATCTGTCTTTCACTTTCCACATGTGTTTTATTTTTAATATGTATGAACTCTTACCAAGCATGAGGTGCTCCTGTTACAGGACACCTGTAATCTCACTTGTACATACATTTTGAATGTTAACATTTGACCCTATATATTTCAAGACGTTGTGGGCTTATGTCTAGGTTAAATGAATCTGCAATTTTCTGTGCCCAGGTGAAGTTCAGATCCTGCAGGCATTGTCTGAGAAGTCACTATTCATAGATGGATTAACTTTAAAATACTGTACCAGCATGCATATATCTGAGCTTTTAGTTCACTCTTACAATTAATACAGGGAAACCAGCTCTTCCAACACAAAAGCACTGCAGGCCCTTTGATCTATCAGCTTTGGCCATTTGTAAACAGCTATTAATTGGCTTTGTCAGGCAGAGATCCTTATCATCTTTCAGTCTAATTTCCCCTGTTCAATACATTTCCTCTACTATAAAAATATTCATCACCTATCCCTGTCAGCACTGATTAAATCTAATGCTCCTCCTTTCAGCTCCTCTCCCAAATGTGGTTGTAAAGCTGTCAGCCCAGCGTTTGACAAGAGCCAGACCTCACTTCCTTCCAGTCTTTGTCTCCTGCAAAGGGAAAATGTTTAGGTGTCACTGGGTGGGTGGCTGCTATGGAAGCCAATGGACCTCAACTGGTCCATTGATCAGAGTCTCTGATAAAGGGGGAAGCATATCCTTGGAGAGCAGCTGTGATACTCCTTAGTGAGGTGAGGAGATCAGAATTCCCTCCTCACTTCCCTGTGCTTTGTCTGAACCTACTTCCTGCTTCTCAATGCTCTTAATTTCTCCTCAGTTGTCCACTTGCCAACATTTGCAGCCTTAGGAATGAAGAGATGACAGGAATGTCAAACCTCTTGAGAGAAAGGGCCCATGAGTCACAAAGGGATGGCATCTGCTGTATCCATCAAGAGCCCTGCAACCACTTGCATAAATAAAATATATGAGTGGCTCTAGATCTTGAAGATATTGTCTGGTATAGGATTAAAGGGACAGTGCTTCCCTTAACCTCTTTGATCTATCTAGCTGCCTAGGTAGCTCCAATGACTTATGTATCAGACTGGAGCCAGAAGCTGGATGATTGATTTCCCTCTGTGCCTCCAGGCAGAAGAGCCAGTCTCTGTGACTTTGAGCAAGCTGCACAGTCCCAGGGAATAGTAAATCTGAATATCCTAT
Organism: Furcifer pardalis; assembly: GCA_030440675.1. Taxonomy (NCBI): domain Eukaryota; kingdom Metazoa; phylum Chordata; class Lepidosauria; order Squamata; family Chamaeleonidae; genus Furcifer; species Furcifer pardalis. The sequence continues at coordinate 61,332,592 of CP126893.1, read as the reverse complement.
ATACCTAGAAAACCCTGGAAAGGGCCACCATAAGTCTGAACCGACTTGACTGCACATGATGGTGGTGGTGGTGGTGATGGTGGTGGTGGTGGTGATGATGATGATGATACTCATTGGTACAGGATCAAAGGGACAGTGTTTTCCTGAACTGATTTGATCTACCAGTCTTTAGGATCTCCAATGGTCAATAAATACAATTTTAAACTTTATGTGTTTACAAAGGGCATGTCCAGAAGCAGAATTTGTTGGGCTCTGTTTCGTGGTGAGATCTTTCAGACCTTTGTGAGCATCTCTCTCTCTCTCTCTCAATTTTTTTTCTTTTTCTCTCTCTCATTGCCTACCATAACCTCTGCTTATGTTGTCTTCATGCATTGTGAGAGATAAGAGGAGAGTGGCGTTGTTGATCCATGGAAACCAGTAGCTCCCTTAAAATTGCACTCATGCCTAAAACAATTGAAAAGAAAAATGTAGTTCCTTCTTTTTACTCTAGTTTTGTGGGGTAGAATGTTGAAATCTGAACTAATATACAGTATAATACTAAACCTGTTGTGTTTCTCTTCCCTTATTTGCCCCATTCCATGTCACAATAACTTGCCTTCTAAAATCCCCTTTTAAATGTTCCTCCCTAGGGTTTCTGTGGAATGTTGAAAGACTACTTTCTCCCATGTATTTCTTTGTTGCAGGCCCTATCCTGGCTTTCTCCATGTTGAACTTTGGCAGTAAATTACTGGAGATAAACTCTTTTCTGAAATGAGATTCAGTGCCAGAAAAACTCATTCTGCTTTCTCAGTGCTGGCCAGCAAAGGAAAAAACAAAACAAAACAGGTTGATTTGTTGCAGAGGGAGAATGTTTGATTGTGAAAGGAGGTTCTCTCTCTTATGATCTTCATATAGGTGGGTGGCTCTTGCTTGAAAGCCAATCATATCTTATTCTAGGGCTCATCTCCATTTACAGCCAAAGACATTCCTCTGCAGACATTTCTGTGGACATGTGGCAGACATGACTAGACACCAGAGTGCTCAGAATGCTGTTTACCTTCCCACCCAAGTGGTACCTATTTATCTACTTGCAATTTCTTGCTTTTGAACTGCTAGGTTGGCAGGAGCTGGGACAGATGATGGGAACTCACTCCATCGAGCACTTGGGTCTTAAACTGCTAACTTGCTGACCTTCCAGGTCAGCATATTAACTATTAAGCCACCGCTTTCCTCAACATGGGACTTCCCATGTATTGGTCTACAGCTGCCATTGCAATTTCCAGCCAATATGATTTATTTGTTTATATACGTATTGGCCTTTTGGAATATTTCCACTTTGGACAGTGTATAACCAATAAAAAATTATCAAATTTTACCAAAGCAACAACCAACAACCCATAAGAAACTTTTAATCAAACATACTTAGAGGACATCAGGTTGGGGAAGGATGTACTAAACACATCTTTGAACATGTGGTGTGTGTGTGTGTGTGTGTGTGTGTGTGTGTGTGTGTGTGTGTGTGTGTGTGTGAGGTGTTGGTTCCAGAATTTGGGGAGTTGTAATTAAAAAGTAACTTTTCCAAGCCCATACTTTCCTGTTGAAAATAATCTGTTTCCAGGACTAATGGTAGCAAATGGTATATATTCAAGGTACTATTTTCACTTTTGTTTTCTCTCCCCCCCCCCCCCCGCATGTTAAGCATTACAATATAGAAACTTTTTCTATAGGTACATCTTTTCATAGATAATGGTGGAGCATGGAACCTTTTGCCCTCCATATGTTTTAGAATGCAATTTCCTCAATATTTTACCTTTGGTGAGGCTGTCTAGGGATTCTTGAGACTGAAGTACAAAACATCTGGAGGGCGAAAGGATCTCCATTCTTGATAGAAATGTACTGCTAATTTGTGTACTGGAGCAATATTGAAAACTTTGCCAAGTCTGGCATCGATTTATCCATAAGCCTCATAGTACTTCTGTCACATTTGAATATTGTTCTTTGAGCCTGATCTTGCCAAGTCTAAGTATGTTCCAGACAATTCCACTGAAAACGGGACCATTCAGACTGAAAATGGCTTGTGTCCTCAGATCCTTTGTCTCTTAATTGATTTGAGGAGGTTGAAGAATACGCCTCTTAACTGGCCTTGTTTGTGGTAGGTGTCCTGCAGTTGCCATATGTTGAGAAGTATGGACAAGCCAAAATTTGAGGGGAAAAATTGCAAGTTAATACATGGCAGCTCTTTTAAATAGAGAAACAAGTACGAAAGAGCTCTCCCAATGAGAAATAGTGGGAAATGGTTTATGCTTTCTGGGTGGTCTTTTGTTTAAATCAATTATGAGGTCTCTGAAAGGGAGGCTTGCAAGACTGTATATTGTGAAATTGTAGCTTTTTCGAAGAGAACGAAGATAAACAATCAGCTAAGGTTTCCAGATTTAAAAAAAGATATAAAAATGAAGAATGACCAGGAATTGTTACACTTGAAAGTAGGGATATTTGCTATATTAAATAAAGATATTTTGAGTCTTGAATTGTAAGTGAGTATGTATGTGTATATGCCTGTGTGTTCATGTTTTTGTGTCACATTCTTGAGCAAGGATTGAGCCACCTTGTTCTCTAAAAGTTTTGAGACTCTATGAGCAATAACAAGTATGACCAGTTATCATGTATGATGGGAATTGTAGTCTCCCAACATCTGGAGCAGGGCCATAGCCAGGATACTAGGTTTTTTTGGGGGGGGGCTAAATTTCAGGAGGGGCAACAATGTCACACTCACACATATAACATTGGCACAATGGGGTGGGGGTGTTAGCTCAGGAGGTATCCCCCCCCCCCGGGTGGCCGGTGGCTATGGCCCTTATGAGCAGGGTTTGAATTATGGAATGGCCTGGAAGAGGTTTAGCCCTCTTACCTGCTGATTTTATATGCTTTGATGGGGGCTTGTGGGTTTCATTAAGAGAGTTCCTTTTGCCAACACCACCCCACAAACTGAGCACTGCTTGAGCTATTATCTAGAAACAAAACCCATTGTGGGGCTACTGACAAATGAGCTTCGTTTGCAATTAGCAACATATGTGTCACTGAGATGGAAAGGCTAAAATGTAGGAAGACTGCATCCTATCATCTAGAACAGGGTTCTCAAACTTGGCTCTCCAGGTGTTCAATTACCAGAAGCCAAAGTCAGCACACTGATGATCAGGGCTTCTGGTAATTGAAGTCTGAGAACATCTAGAGAGCCAAATTTGAGGAACCCTGATCTAGAACATGGATCTGCAAACTTGGCTCTCCAGGTGTTCTTGGACTTCAATTACCAGAAGCCCAAGTCAGTATGCCTGCTGATCAGGACTTCTGGGAATTGAAGTCCAAGAACATCTGGAGAGCCAAGTTTGCTGATCCCTGATCTAGAAGGTTGTGTTCTAGCAACCAAATATTTGAGCATCATTGCAATCCAAAAATATTCATGACTAGCCACACATTCCAGAGTCTCCATCTAGTCTTTTTCCAAACTACATGAGGATGCTGAGGAATGAACCAGAGACCTTATTTATGTACTATGTGCTCTCCCCACTGAGATACAGTCCTTCCCAATTTGAATTTTCCATTTGCTCAATTATATCTTAATGCTCAGTAAAGTTACTGCTTTAGTTTTTTATTTCACATATATTTCAGCGTTACTGCTACTCCCTTATTAAGAATGTTGGCTAGGAGTTGGATGACTTTAACAGAGTGGATGTTTTTAAAAATACTGTATATTTTCATGAACAAATGAAAGTCTTTAATACAGGAAAGTGGCATATAAATATTTTAAATGTAATATAACACACTACGTGTAAATAATTGTAAAAACAATGCCCAGTCTCCCTAAGATAGAAGTTTTACAGACAGATGGTACTTAGGTCTTATGATATGGTATTGGACCTCTCCTGGAGAGTGTGATTGTCATGTAAGATCAAATCTCCAGATTGGGTATTCTCCTAGATCCAGCTTGCCATTAGTAGCCCGAGTCAATGTTTTAAATGTATTTTATCCTTCAGACGATTCACGTGTTTTTCTGCTCAGGACTTTCAGCTGTTTGAAGCTGCCATTGGGGATGTCATTGGACCAAGATTAAATCTGTTTATCTACTTACAGTTTCTTGCTTCCAAACTGCTAGGTTGGTAGGAGCTGGGACAGATGATAGGCACTCATTCCATTGTGCAGCACTTGGATCCAGTGGTGGGATGTCAAAAATTTTACTACCCCACCGTGATGTCATCACAGTGTGGACAGAGCTAATGTCATGGCATCATGACATTGTGGGTGGAGCCAACATCACGACATCACAATATCATGATGTTGTGGGCGGGACCAAATAAAAAAATAATAAATAATAAATAATAAAATGAAAATAAGCACACACACACACCCCTCAACCCACCCACACACCCACAACACAAACCCATTAATTAATTAATTAATTAATTAATTAATATACACCCATCCACCCAAACCCTGGGGGAACCAGTGATAAGGTAAGCCCCGAAGGTGATTCCCCCCCAAAGCTGCTACCAGTTCTCTGGGACACTGGGAAAAGTTACTACTAGTTCTGGTGAACTGGTGGGAACCTGTTACATCCCATCACTGCTTGGATCTCGACTGTTTATCTACTGACCTGCCGTCATCAAGCTCAGTGTCTTAACCACTAAGCCACCACAGCCCTCTGGAACTGGTAAAACTACTCTTTAAATATCTCACTTGCATTGAAAGCCCTCTTACAGTCAGTATAAGTAAGTTCTGTCTCAGTGTTACCTAATAACTAACTAAACACACACATCATCCAGTATTGCTGTACTGTATTTGATCTCCTATCAGTGGTTCCCAACAAGGGGTACACAGCCCACTAGTGGACTTCAATTCCCAGAAGCCTCAGTCAATACATTGGCTGATCAGTGCTTTGGGGAAATGACTTAGACTTCTGGGAATTGAAGTCCAAAAAGCAGCATTTGGGAAACACTGTTAGATCTTGAAGACTGCAGTCCATTGCACACAGAGCAAATCTAAATTTTCCAAGAATCCAACTGGCCATATAAACAATAATTTCTGGTGGTAGGAAGTGAATTTGGAATTTTAAGCAAAAACGAGTTCCATTATCTCACAGCATTGAACCTGGTCCCTTGGCATATTTGTAAGTGCAGCCCAGGCTGATTTTTTTTTTTAATACTCATTTTACTCCAGCAGAAAAGTGTTCTAACAATAACATATGCATGCAGCAAGGTGGCATGAAATATTGGTAAGCTCAAAAGAAATGATGTAGTCCAAATCCAAATGCGGGAAATGTTCATTCTGAAAATAACAAATGCTTCCTTTTTTTGCCCTGCTATTTTGATTTCATCTTCATTTTTTAACCAAAGTATGGTATACCACAGCTTCCCCCAACCTGAGGCCATCCTTATGTATTGGACTATAATTCCTCTTGTCTGCTATAGGATGTTATAGATACTAGAAAATTATTGCTACCCTCAAAGTATCTATAACATCCAAGGGGAATTATAGTCAGAATGAACATTTCCCGCATTTGGATTTGGACTACATCACCCTGGTTCTTCATTTCTTTGTGGAGAACTTGCTGGACTCTGGAGGGATGTTGATGTGGATAGTCTTCATATAGCAAAATGTTGTAGATTCATGGTACTGGCTCCCTCTTCATTGGATGCTTGTTCTCAGGTTACCAGTTTAATGGTCTCTCTGGTTATTTCCTATCTAATTTTATCCAGCCTTGCCCTCATCTTGAGGATGTTTTTCCTATAGCTGCTCCGCTGTGATTTCTCCTAGGTGTGTTTGTCTCTTGAGACCGTAAATTGTTACTTAACACATACAATGTCACTGGTGGGACATTTTGAGAAAGTGTTGTCTTAAATCGACACAATTGAAAAATGATATAAATAAATGTATTTTAATTTTTCTATTATTGTATGACTCTCAATTGAATGACACAGGAGAGGTTTAACAAGTCTCCTCTTTTATAGCAGATGTTCCATTTCATATGTGTGAAATTACTTGCTTCTGTTTTTGTTTGTGTAGACATCCACACCCACACCCACACTTAATGTCCTATGCATGATAGGAGCAGGAATGTGAGCATGTCATTCAAAACCTCTAAGGTTCAACTCTATGTAAATTGAATCTTAATCAGTGTAATATCCAGGTACAATATCACAACATCCACAATGCTAAGGCAGGAGAATATTTCTGATCTCTGGCGTCCTGCGGTAACTGTTGCACCATACTTCTTTTTTACATGTATGGGCATCCCATGAAGTAAACCCATCATCATTTGGGGGATGACATTGGCCTTCCAATTATGACCCAGTCCTGCTTAAATGGCTCTTTTAACCATGTGAATCTTTTCCATTTGTATCTTTTCTTTATATACCTACTCCTCTTCTTCACTAAACAGTCACATCAATCTCTGGGTATAAAAATGGCTATTTAAATAATGTATAATTTAAGGCTTTTTAATATACTTCATACCATCAATTATTTATATCTGGTGCCAGAAGTATTTTCTAATATTGCTTTGTTGTTGCCATTACTGGCAGCGGGGGGGGGGGGGATGTGTTTTCTTTGAGTTGCTTATTGCATTTAGTACCTGAGGTGGAGAGGAGAGTTTGGTCCTGAAATGAAAATATAATGATAATGTGCTGCAGATATAGGACAGTATTGCCAACTAAGATAATATGGCTTAAATCAGGGGTGCCCAAACTACAGCCCATGGCACCAAATCATCTGGCCTGCACCACCCTCACCGCTCCCAGAAGTGGAAGTAAAACATGCCTGCACATGCGCAAAATGCTGCCATAAATGCACCTGCTGCTACCATAAACACATTTATGACTGTAGCCAGTGCATTTACGGCAGCATTTTGTGCATGCATGGGTGCATTTTATTTCCGCTTCTGGTAGGAGGAACCATGTGGCTGGCCCACTGACCCACATGACCCACTGAACCATGTGTCCATGGCCCAAAAGGTTTGGGCACCCTGTATTAAAGAGTCCCTGTTCTAGGAAGTCGGGAGTTATAAACTCAGAGAGTGGAAATGCAAAAAGGAAATACTGTAATATAACTCTCTTGTGAACATATCTCTTCAGAATAGTGGGTGTTTTTCCATATTGTTGTTCAGTTGCACAGTGAAGAGGATCTCCTCAAATTTAGAAAATAAGAATTGTGAGAAAGAATATTAAGCTAGGTTTCTTCTCTATGCGGTTAGGAAGTTTTTGATATGAGGAGAATTCAGTTATAGGATACTTTACCTGCATTTATATGTGGGGGGCAGAATTCCCACCCCTTCCAGTTTAGTAAACATATAACTAACATGTGGTTTACTAGCTCATTCCTCTGCCAAGAGGAAGGACCATCAATTACCTAACCCTTTGGGGGATAAACATACCCTATCAGTGATGGGATGCAACAGGTTCGCACCAGTCCACCAGAAACGGTAGTAACTTTTCCCAGTGTCCTGGAGAACCGGTAGCAGCTTTTGGGGGGAACCACCTTCAGGGCTTACCTTTTCATTGGTTCCCCCTCTGTGCATGCGCGCCAAGCATTTGGTGTGCATGCATGCCTACAGTGCTTGGCGTGTATGCACAGCTTCCTTGCTGTCCTCCCAAGCGGGAAGAAGAGAAGCTGCTAGCCTGAAGCTCCCTATAGCCTGCTCCCCAAGGTAAGTGACTCACCTTTGGATGTGGTGTGTCTGTGTGTATTTTAATGTGTATTTAATACCTTTACCTATATTGACGTACTATCACAGTTCCTAAAAAGGCCTGGCAGCCAGCAGGCCTGGCGGCCTGGCTTGGGGTTTTTAAGCAAAGTCTTGGAGTTACCTCATCAATAAGCTACACCTGTGCTGTTCTAATTACTGTTCCAATTGGAGAACCCTTAAGGAGGTACAGCTGTTTTACATTTACATTAAGGCATATTGTCCTAGAGAACTGGTACGATGACCATATCCATCTTGCAACATGGTGCTGCCCAGGCACTTATACTAACAGGTAAGTGATGGGTTTGTGTTTGTGTTGGGTGGGTTGAGGGGTGCGTGTGTCTGTGTGTGTGCGCTTATTTTTATTTTTATTTTTTTATATACAGTAATACCTCGGATTACACTAAGACTTGGTTCCACGAGTCTTGGTGTTATCCGATTTTTAGTGTTATCCGATGCATGTTAAAATCCTATGGGATGGATCGGATAGCGTTAAAGCTCCATAGAGATACATTGTAACTGCACAGGCTTTAGTGGTTGTTATCCGATCCATCCCATAGGACTTTAACGTTATTCGATCCAATTCTCCTCCCCAGATTACTTAACGTTATGCGATTTTAGCGTTATCCAAGGTATTACTGTATTTTTATTTGGCCCGCCCTTGATGTCATGACTGTAATGACACCATGGTGGGGTAGTAAAATTTTTGACAACCCACTACTGTACTCAATCACACACAACCTCCATTGCAGTGTGTTAGAAGCTGGGAGCAGATGGTGGCTGCAGACAAAAGTATGTCAGCTGTTTCAGTCAACAAATTTTAGGGAGAAACAAAAGGCCCTCATAGAGAATCTTTCACTGGCTGGTTTGATAGAAGGATTGGGAGTTGATTGGAGAGAAGGATTCTCAGCCTCAACAGACTAATTCATCAGAAGTTAAGCATGAAGAGACAACACAGATTCAGTATCTCCCAAATGCCAGTGGTCATAAGAACATTACCAAAAATTTTAAATAAAAAAAGAAGTTAGAAAAAATCCAGAGCTCATATTCACTGTGCATATGTAGAACTATTTGCAAACTCTTAAATCTACAGGCAAATGTTCAATGCACATTATTATGCGCCTTCAAGTCACAGCCAATTTATAGCAACCCTAACAAGGATTTCAAAGGATGTGAGATTTTAAGGAGTGGTTTTACCAGTGCCACCCCACCCCACTGAGTTTCCACAACCTAGTGGGGATTTGAACCCAGGTCTTATGAGTCCAACTTTGTCACCCTATATGACTCTCAATGCTCCTTAGCCTACATTATCTGTTCCATAGCCCAGAACCAACTGTACGTGATCACTTTTCTTAAGTGGTGACGCAGTGGTTAATCTGCTGTACTGCAACCAAAAGGTTGTGAGTTCAATCCTGACCATGGGATCAAGGTTGACTCAGCCTTCCATCCTTCTGAGGTCGGTAAAATGAGTACCGAGCACACTGGGGACAAAGTGTAAAATAGTTAACTAGTGAACCACCCAGATAGTGTACTAAGTGCTATGGGACATTAAATAAGTATGAAAGCTTTATTAAGAGGATAATGCTTGACACTTTTCCTTTCTCACAAGTGACAATAAAGTCACATAAATATCAGTGACCATGGAGATTCAAGGGGTAGAGGGTGCCTTGATGATTGGTTCAGATGCACTCGGTCAGTCACTGGTTCAGCTTTTGTTCTGGCTGATACTGACTTTCTGAGTTAATTACTCAGCTTTTAAAGTTAGTTGTTAATTTAAAAAAAATTGATTAATCACACTGATTAATCAGTTAAAACTAGGCAAAAGATCCTAAGATGGAAACATCTCCACACCCTCCCATTGTGCTGGGTAAAAGTTGGGTCTCCCTGACAAAGTGACAGTCAGTGTGTCAATTCATTGCAACAGCAGTGTGAGCTCACTCAAATTGGATTCTTGCTTCTTGCAACTAGAATAAAACCAGCACACCCTTCAGTGGGTTCATATCGTCTGCTGAGCAGCCATTGGAAACTATTGACATTCTGTCATTCTTGACTAAGGCATAATTCTAGCTGGTGACCTGAGGAATGAAAGGTTCCCCGCATCATTAAAAACCTCCTGTGTTATGGAGAAACAGATTGTTAAGTAAGCGTTTTGTTTCTCTGCAATTTTCTATCTTGCCTTAATGTTTTTCCATCCCAGAGGGCATCTTCTATAATTCACCATCTTTCTTTCATGGTTGCCAAGGCCATCTCTATCAATAAATGTGCCTACATGTTTTAAAATAAATCGGTGCTTTTCTTTGTGTGTGTGGAGGCTTTTATGATAAGATTTGATTGTTACCAGGCAGGTATTTGGAATATCTGCCTCTAATTGTCAAAGTGAGGTAACAAAAAGATGCAAGCAAGAGGAAAAGCAGTCCATCATTTTGACAAGAATGTTGAATACCCACTCCAAAATGGTATGTTGATTTGAATGATAAAGTCTCCTTTTCAACCTTTTCTCGACCTTTCATCATTTGAGATAGTAGAACTGCTTTCATTCCCAATGTAGAGCAGGAATATATGTGCAGCTCTTGCCTGTGGAATACATTTGGAGCAAATATTTAAGCAAGATCCAGCCAACACCTTTTGTTTTTCTCATGAAACTACAGTATTTACACAACTTCTCAGCTACAGCCTGAAATCATAGTCCAAAGAGCTATGTCACCGATTATTCTGTATGTTCCTGTCTAAGTCTAAATGTAGTGACTGTGGTAAATCAGATACAATGTTGTGTTTGATCTTGGTTAACTAGCCAGAAAACTAGGTTACTGGGTACCCAATATAGATACTGCAAACAAATAAGTAAATAAAACGTGCATTAGAAGCAGCATGGAAAATAGCACAATCTATCTCAGGAGTTCTCAATCTTTTTAATCTGGGCACCGGGTCATGCTCCCTCAGACTGCTTCGGGGCCGGATGGCCATTTTGCCTTTCCTCCACCACATGGCACTTCCTAGTGTGGTGGAGGCGGAGGGCACATGAAATGGTGACGAGGGCCACATCCAGCCCACAGGCCACAGGTTGAGAATCCCTGATCTATGTAACTGGTCAGCCCTTGAGTATTACTACAATTCACATTAGTTTGGTTCAGAAGGTTCCTGAAGTCATGTCTCTGATTTCCAGCAGTAAACACACTAACAGGGGTTCTCTTTAATATATAACAGGGAGAATTATAGCTGCCCATGTTTTCTCTTCTCTGGAAAGGAAAATATTATATATTGCAACTCTGTGTTGCTCCAATGTGAAGGAAATAATTCTACTACAGTTCTTCTTTGTAGATGAGCTCAGCGTCCACTCTTGCTTTGTTTGACTTTTACTTCTGGTAGTTTAAGATGAGTGTGTTTAATAACAGTGATCGGCATAAGAAAATGGTTAAAGAGCACACTTCCATGCCCTCCATGATCAGGTAATAAGCCTGCATGCCTCCTGAAATATATAGACACAGATTCCCCCACGTACATGGCATATTGTGGAGGAAATATTTTCCAGCCTTTTCGATCACGGATGAGTGTTTTGGCATCCTCCCAAGTGATATGTCGTGATTTCAGATTTCTTTTGTCAGCATTCCATGCCATGTTATCTGGGGGATATCCTCATTGTTATTTGGTGCCAAGGGAGGTCCAGCTCATTACCGCCTTAGGAAGCCTATTGATATAATAACACCACCAACAACAAAAGTTTTCATTGGAGCATACACTCTGCAAGCACAGCTGCTCTCTGCTTAGGAGTCCTGGTGGTGCAGTGGTGAAACTGCTGTACAGCAACCAAAAGGTTGTGAGTTTAATCCTGTCTAGGATTTAACGTTGACCCACCCTTCCAAAGTCAGTAAAACGAGTACCCAGCATGTTGGGGGGCAAAATGCTAATTAACTTGTGCACCTCCCAGAGAGTGCACTAAGCACTACGAAGGAGCAGTATATAAATGTGATTGCTTTGCTTTTGCTTTTATGACATCCTTTGCTTGAGATTGTTCAGGCTAGTTGAGAGATATTAATGTGTGCATGTTTAGAATCCTGCCTTGCTGCAGATGTGTCTGTGCAGATTAGAAAACATTTAACTCCTTTTTGCTCTAGGCTCCTCTTATTCAGCATAGGGAATAGTAGAGAAAATCCCAACATGAGGTGGTACCATACTGTTTTCCCCCATGCAAATCAAAAGACAGAAGGTTAAATCCTTATTCATAGAATGTATGAGGAAGCACAGTCTTGGGGAAGGTAGACAGCTAGAATAGGCTAACGTCTATTTATTTTAAAATATTTGAAACAACAAATCAGAGGCTGTGATATATATACTGTATATGTACAGTAGCTAAAACAAAGTGTAACTATAGAGCAGTGGTGGAGAATCTATGGCATGCATGTGGGCACGTGCACTGTTGCCCCAGCACAGAGTTAGCTTTGCCTAGCAGCCTGATGGGAGCACTTCCTCCCTCCCCCAGCACAGAGTTTGCCCCACCCCTTTGCCCAAGCAGCCCTATGGGAGCAGCTGTTATAGAGCAGTGATGGCGAACCTTTTAGAGACCGAGTGCCCAAATTGCAACCCAAAACTCACTTATTTATCACAAAGTGTCAACATAGCAATAGGGGAGGATGGAAACTCTCCCATTGGGCTGCTGGGCAGATGGGCATGGTGAACTCTGTGCTGGGCAAGGGAGTAAGCACTCCTATTGGGCTGCTGGGCAAAGGGGCAGGACAAACTCTGTGTTGGAGTGGCTGAATGGATGCCTACAGAGAGGGCTCCAAGTGCCACCTCTGGCACCCGTGCCATAGGTTTGCCATCACTGCTATAGAACATACCAGTAGGCTATGAACTGAAAATCATAATGAAAATGACAGATATTATGAATCAACAGACTCTAAGGCAAATAAAAAGATATTATGAATCAACAAAGTCTGAGGTAAATAAAAAGGTTCCAAACTGCAACAGAGTTGGACCATGTTTTATTTCTGGTTTATAACTACTGTTCATTCCTTAGAGCCGGAGTTCTCAACCTTTTTACTCTGGGGACCAGATCATGCTCCCTCAGACAGCTTTGGGGGTCGGATGGCCATTTTGCCCTTCCTTCACTACATGGCACTTCCTAGTGTGGTGGAGGCAATGAGGGGCCACATGAAATGGTGCCATGGGCAACATTTGGCCCACAGGTTGAGAATCCCTGCCTTAGAGTCCTAATTAGTTTCACTCTTGACTTTCTCCTGCACTAAGACTACAATTCTAAATATATTTACAAAGGAGTATGGCCTGCTGAATGCAATGGGAGCTGCTTTCTGGATATATGTGTCTAGCGTTCAATTCATTGCTTTTTGGCATCTCATTCTCATTTTACCTATACAGTGAGGAAATAGATTGAGATTGTTTTCCTTTTAAGTGCAAAGCAAGGGAAGTACAGAACTTCGATTTGTTCTCTGGCGTAGTCTTCTGTGCCTCAGCTTGAAATAAGTAAGATCTAGTGAATTGTGTGCAGTATATTTCCCACTCCTGTAATAAAAATCCACTTTTTGCAGGACTAGTGGTACATAAAAACTCCAGCACATAATCCATACATCTATATTGTTTCACACCAGTGAGAACTGCCAGTATGGGGTTTCCCAGGCTGGTTGTTTCTTAAGAAAAACAGAGGGAGCTGCTATGGTTTACAGGAAATAGAAGATGTCCATTTTGAGGCATATGTTTGGTGATTTAAAATCTCTTTATTTTAACATCAGTCTTGTTTTCTAACTACTGTGCCCAACTGCTATCTGTGTACTTAAATTCATATGTATCACAGGAACATTTTATCATTGTATGGCATGCTTTGGAGTGTGCCGAGTCTGCTGTATCAGATGATCGAATTAAGTAATATTGAGACTTGCTTTTGATTTGGAGGAAAAGAGAATATCAATGGAATATTGTAATGCCAGTAATATAGAAATCTGCTGTAATAATTTTGGTGACACAACTAAAAACTGTTTTTATTACAACAAATCTACCACCTAGTCTTCCTGAAATTAGGCATTTTTTCCAATTAGACTACAGATCTCGGTCTCTTCTTTTAGGATGGCTTACAGGGCCTTTAAACCTGTTTGTGCCGAATCAAAAACTTGTGAGATCAAGTATTAATTTAAGATCCATTTGAATGACCTAACCTCTCTTCTAATACAAATATTGTACTGTATTTCCCTGCCAAAGAGATATATGCTTGGTCATTCCATACTGTGAAGACATTCGCCATGGACACTTTGCCAAAAGACACACCTGGCATATAATATCTGTGCTCAGTAATGTGGATTAGCAATTTTGTGATACTTAATATAGTTTGGTGTAAACTCAATGAAAATAATGGTATTAATGGATGATCATGATTAACATATGTACTCCTATTTTCTGTAGGTCTATATATGCACATCTGATTTTAACTCCAACATGTATGTAGTGGACGATAAACATAAACCATAAACATGATTTTGCTCTTACATGCTGTGTGCGCATGAGAGAGAGACTGCATATATGTCAGTGGAAGGGTTTTTGAACCAGATTCAGTGAAGAAGAGATCTAAGCCTTTCTACTCACCACAGGTTCCAATAAAAGGTGTCTTGCTGCATCACAACTGCAAGGCTATTCACTTTCCCTCCAATTCAAATTGCCATCATAGGGAATTCTGACCTGGAGTTTGGCAAGTGGCAGTGCCAGTCCAGCTGGGAGGGTCTGTGAGGCAGCTGCTTAGGCAGCAGAGCTATGAGGATGGCAAGTACACCCTTCTCTGCCACTGCCACTGCTGCCCTACAAGGGCCTGCATTGCTTAGGAGAGTTGCCACAAAAATCTTGGGGTTGAAAAATTATTGAAAGAGGGAGGACTTCCATCCCTTCATGAGATGAGTGGGAAGATAAGGACCAGGAAATGGGCAAAGTGGGGAAAGGGACACTGTTGGCACCCCCGTGTGAAATGATGCCAAAAGACTTTCTAAAACAATGCCTGTCTATTACCAATACTGTATCTAGTATGGTTGTGAGAGCTGGACCATTAGGAAAGCTGAGCGCAGAAGAATAGATGCCTTTGAGATGGGGTGTTGGAGGAGAATTTTGAGAGTCCCCTGGACAGCAAGGAGAACAAATAGGTCTATCTTAAAAGAAATCAACCCTGACTGCTCCCTAGAAGGTCAAATAGTAAAGATGAAGCTGAAGTACTTTGGACATCAAATGAGAAGAGAGGATTCACTTGAGAAGGCCTTGATGCTTGGAAAGGTCCATGGCAAAAGAAGAAGGGGTGGCCAAAAATGAGATGGCTAGGTGGTATTGTGGATGCACTGGGCACAGAGCTGGGTGGGCTGAGGAGGATGGTGGAGGACAGAGGTGCCTGGAGGACAATGGTCCATGGGGTAGCAAAGTTCAGAATCGACTGTGTGACTGAACAACAAAGGTATGAACACACTTACTTACTTACTTACTTACTTACTTACTTACTTACTTACTTACTTACTTACTTACTTACTTACTTACTTACTTACTTACTTTTGAAGTAAAAAGGTGCTACAAGGATCAGAAGTCTGGATAATCTGCATGGTTGCATTCAAGTCTCCTTTGAGTTTCTGAGCCACATAGTTAAAAAGGCTACTATTCAGAAACTAATGGGATTTAATTACCAGTCAATATTTAAACACTACCCACAGACAAGATCTAAGTGGCTTGCAAACTGCAAGTCTTTTGTGGAAATTACTCTCTTTAACCTAGATTTCTTTCTTCTCCTTTTTGGAAAAGCAACATTTACCCTTGGGGTGTTTTGCATTGACCCATTGACTTTGTTATCTACATCTTAGAACAAACAAACAAAGATGCCTTCTTCCTGCCAGCCAAGTGTCATTCACACCCAACAGTTCCTGGCACAAGTTCTTGGCTTGATTTTATCCCACCAGCATTCTAAACACATCAATAAGAACCACCGGATATGCACCTATCTGTGAGCCCTAATAAATCCATTCTTCTGCTTCCTTCCAATTGGATGCATTGCCCAAAGATCAAAGTAGATTTATTCCAAGTTCTTTTCCTAAAGAATTTAACTTCTTGCTTTCCCATTAGTCATAAAGATAAATGAGAAGAGACAGGGAAATGCAAAGCCAAATAACACAGGCCCTTTGGCCATCTTGTAGTAATGACAAATTCAGCAGCTGTCAAGTAATGTCTGTGTTTGTTTTCTTCCCACCCAGTTTGGTAGAATTGCTGGGGGTCAGAGTGAGGATTAAGGGCCTTATATACCAGCTCTAACTTCCAAGTCTGGTTCATTTAATCAATTCCAAATAGGTTTACAGAAGATTGACTGCTCTAACACACTCCAATAAACTACTCATTGGTGGCATTGATATTTTAGAAGCAGCCTTTCAACTGGAAGTTAGGATAATTACAAATCTGCAAAGCAGAAGATGGATCAGGTCTACCATTGCTGATGAATGATTGAGTGGCCAGTGTTGAAATACATAGGCTAAAAGACCTCTATGAGATTGCTAGGTTTGCCACAAGAGGGATTTGGTGACAGCATGACTCCCAGAAATAAGGTACTGATATTTCTTCCAGGCACTTAGACAGTGACCATGGAGGAAACAGCTGTGTTTCACACAGCAAAACAACTACACAGTGTCACTAGCCAAATAAAACATTTGAGCATTTTTATTATTTACCAATTCTTATCCGAATAAAAGTATTCATTTGAGATAGCCGGATGCTCCTTTTTGTATTAGTTCTTATTTCCCATTCTTTTTCTTTATCAGTATTTGGGGTATACATTTGTTAATTGCTACCACCTTTGAGAGTTTCTCATCAGAGTAAAGGATGAGGTTTTTAACAGTGCCCAAAACCCATTTTAGGGGGGCGGGAATCATGTGTAAGGGCAATCACATGTAAGGGCAATCACACAGTGTCCCCCCCCCCGCCGCCCATCGTCTGTCAGTCATCATGTGTGCAAGTCTACAGTTGTTCCCTTCACCAAGGGAAATGGTGGAGAACAAGAGCCATCCAGTAGCACAGAAAGGCATTTGCACAATTGTTTTCTAATGCTGGCAATTTCATAATAAAACTGTGTACTGCCCAAATGTACACAGTATGCCAGTATTTATCCACAGTTTGCTGGATCATAGCTAACAAACTTCAGTTACTTCAAGGACTTGGATATTATCTGTTTTCATCACCTTTATTGTGAATTTCCCCCGTCTCATATGTATTATGTATGTTCCAGTGATGGGGAGCCAAAAAATTTACTACCACACTGTGGGTGGGGCCAATGTCATGGACAGAGCCAACATCATGACATCATAGGCAGAGCCAACATCATGGGTGGCGCCAAAGTAAAAAAAAACACAAAAACACATAAAAATACAAAAAATGCATAGAAATACACATTAAAACACACAAAAATGCACATTAAATATACATCATGTACTGGACATGAATACAGATCACAATCCCATCTTCAATTTAATTCACGTCAAATTAGACAAAACAAGACACGTTTTAAAGAAATTAAACGAGTTACAGAAAATGTCTTAGAAAAAGAATAGAAATTAAATAACTAAGTGGTCCAAAATCTATGAACTATTGTCGCTGATGGGACTGCTGGTATGTGAGATCAATAGCAACCGTAAAAAATAGAAATGCATTTGCAAAACTAAAATAAAAAAACATTATTAGAGTTTATAGGAGAGGGAAATGTAAAAGTACAGGTGTCAAACATAGAGAATTACATAAGAACATCCAAAACAAAATTATGGAAGCCAAGGAAAAAATGTGATCTTCTGAACTGTATAAAGACATAGAAAACTTAAAGGAAATCTATGACTTCTTTAATGTGCATAATAAGATTAAGGCAGTGATAGGCTACTTCAGAAAATGACAGTGTCCACTATTTTTGGACAGCAACAATTCTCTGATGTGTGACATCAAGAGTAAAATCACCATGGGGACTGAGTACATTAAAGATCAGTTTGAAGATAACAGGCCAATCAAATTTATTATACTAAATGTTAATAGTGGACCATAAAATCAAAATCCAAAATGCAATATAGCTAATAAAAAGTAGCAAAGCTCCTTGACTCTGTGATCTTTTTGCAGAAGAATTAAAGCTAATGACAACTTAGATGTTGTAGTGAATCTTTTCAATTACATCTAAAGAACAGGAATCATTCCTGAAATGAGGGTGAGAGCATCCTTTATTACATTAGGCAAAAAGGAAAATGTCAAAACTTGCAGTGATTACAGAACAATAAGCTTAATAATCGCTAAAGGTTTACTCTAAGATAATACATGGTGGAATTTAGAAGGCTAAGAAGAGATAGGAGCTATGGAGTTTGGTTTCAGAGGAGGATTGGGAACAAACAAGTGTTTGGAGTGAGATGCCATGCCATGAATTGAATGTGGAAGATAGGACATAGAGATATGATGAGAGTACCTAGGGATGTATACACTTCCTACTGCTTTCCAATATTGCTCTGAGAGTATCTTTTAAAATGCACCTGCTGATTCTAATGGGCAAAATAAATGTCAGAAACCGAGCCCATGGTTATCAGTGAAAAGCAAGATAAAGCCAAGATAAAACAGCCTAAGAAATGCAGTTAAAGGTCCAAAATAAAAGTGTAAGGGTGTGTCCTGACAAATAAATTGTGGTATCTATATAGGATTATGTGTTGTTTTAGTTGGTGTGTTCATCCATTGTGAAGCTTTGGTTTTTATTTATGTGTAGTATATCGATACATGGGATAACACAGGCTGCTCAATTGTTTCTTTTTTAACCAAGATGGCAACTGTATGTTTTGTGTGCTTTGTTGTTGTTGTTGTTGTTGTTCAGTCGCACAGTCGATTCTGACCCTTTGCAACCCCATGGACCACTGTCCGCTAGGCGTTCCTGTTCTCCACCATCCTCTTCAACTTGCTCAGCTCTGTGCCCATTGTGTCTACAATACTATTTAGCCATCTCATTTTGGGCTGCCCCTTCTTCTTTTGCCCTCCACCCTTCCCAGCATCAAGGCTTTCTCAAGCGAATCTTCACTTCTCATTTGATGTCCAAAGTACTTTAGCTTCATCTTCACTATTTGACCTTCTAAGGAGCAGTCAGGGTTGTTTGGAAATTGTCACTTCTGGTTTAAAGTATGAATTTTCTGATTTTAAAAAAATTGTTGTAACTGTTATAACGCTATAATGCCACAAATAAGTAAATGACACCCCACTTCCACCCCAAATGGTTTTAAATTAAGCCTATTTGGCAAGATTATACACACATCAGCTGTGCATCGTGTATTCATCGATCTTTGAATCAAATTTTATCCTAGCAAAACAGACACAATTGTAGGTGGAGTTACTCATGAAGACATGCCTTAAGACATTTTGATAAATGGGAATTGGTTGAATGAAGTGGGAACCAGTGGTGTAGTAGTGAATTTGGAAATATAAGTACACATCATGATACTTCCCATAGCCAACACTCCCCAAAGTCCAGAACCGCTGGCAGCTGGACTAATCCAGCAGGTGTTTTTTTAATGTAATGGTTTATCTAATTTGTCCCTTGGAAACTAAACCACTGTCAAATACTTTGTGCTGAAGTTGGGATTGCTCACAATGATAGATTGTTTCTGGGGAAATCCATTTCTCTCCCCCCACCCTAGATCCTGTGAGGATTGCAGCTATGCTTGGAAGGGAGAAGGAAACCTGGGTGAGGTGATATTATACTGTATCTCTTACTACTCAGAAGATCTGGGTACTTTGATCTGGAATCTTTAGTTCTGCTGCACAATTTGTGGGAATGTAGCCATGTAACATAAATCAGAATAGAAATGGCTTGGAGCAGTTTCCATAGGAGGACAATGGTAATGTCAAACAATAAATAAATAATTTGGACTGAGAATATCCCTTATATAGTGCTATGCATTCTTGTTTTCTATAGCATGAAATCATGCACTTGAATAAAACAACTGGAGAAAATTGTTTTTATGGGGTCTACTTGGCTGGGGAACCTTTGTAGCGTGACATGTGATGGTGAGCTCAGTTTGAAAAGTAGGAGACTCTTCAGGATGGAACTACAGCTTTGATCTACAGCAGAAGTTCTCAACCTTTTAATGTTGGGGGCCGGGTCACATTCCCTCAGACAGCTTCAGGGGCTGGACGGCCATTTTGCCTTTCCTCCACCACATGGCACTTCCTGGTGTGGTGGAGGGGGGGCACATGAAATGGCACCATGGGCCACATTTGGCCCATGGGCCACAGGTTGATAATCTCTGATCTACAGGCTCTCATGTCTCTTGAGTTTCTTGAGTAGAGTGCTTCTGGCACAGGAAGTAAGGTAGTGGAGACTGGCTGCCCAAGGTAGGGATTTCTAATCCCCTGGTGCTCCAGCCGTGATTCTTTCAGAATACCAAATGGAAACCAAGATTCTCCTCCATCAATAGCAGAAAAAAGATGCAACTAAAGGCTCACCTGTCTGACCTGGTATACTTTGAGAGCATGTCAGAAGATCTCATGCCTACCTTGAAACTAATACAGAAGGGGAAAAGTGACATTTACTGTTATTCTTAGAGTTACTATGATAATTTTGTGTTAGAAATTATCCTGGGTTGAAAAGATTTTTTCTGGAGAAACTCCACTCAGGGGACACCCAACTGAGGCTCCTTTCATACCCCCAAGGTCTTTTTCCTAATGAAGTGGTCCCTATTTATCTACTTGCAATTCCTTGATTTCAAACTGCTAGGATGGCAGGAGCTGGGACAGAGATGGGCGCTCAAATTGTCATGCAGTACCTGGGTCTCAAACTGCTGACTTGCTGGCCTATCAGCTAACAAGGCGAGCTTCTTAACCACTGAACCACTATAGCCCACCTTAGAGTTACTGCTTTACAAGAAGTATCTTCATGCACTAAAGAGAGGGTGAGCTATAGGAAACACTGCAAAAAAAATTAGGACAAAAAAAATGACACAGTACCATAAATATATGATTTCTAGAGGTAAGAAAACAGAGACTTCACAAGATTTTTGTAACCCACTAAAGGCTCTTTATAATGAGAAAACCTTTTGTGACATAATGACCTCTCATGACAAGTAAGTTTATTACTGTATATACCAGCCTGATAGGCAACCTGGCTGCCTTCACTTGTCTAATGCAATTATATTGAGGAAGAGGAGATTTTACAGCTGTAAGAACTAGCCAATATGAATAAAATAAATACAGGGGGAAATGGAGAGGGGGGGCGGACAACAAGAAGCCGAGGGTTTTTCTACCAAGTATGGATGAAAAATATCAGCACCTTAAAAATCATGGAAGTTTCAAGATTTTCCCTGGGAATTCCCAGCATTTTTCACTTCTAGCTGAATGCGCTATTTTAAAATTAGAAAGGCAGATATGGAAATTGACTGTAAGTATATACTTCTCAAGTGCTGTTATTACCTTAGTGTGTTGGAGTATGCCAAGGCTTCAGATTGCCTCTGTGCTTCATGGGAGAGAGGCCAGCCAAAGTTTTCCACTGCATAGATGGCTGGTGAGGTTATGTTATCTGCCACAAGGAAGGCTGAGGTAAACTACTGGGTCCTGAAGTGCTATCAGAAGTCACTATCACTATACAGACTTGCAGAAATATAGTGACATACAACCAACTTAACCCTAACAGAACAAATCTCCACCAAAGCAGTGTGCTGAATCCCACTGTGTCAACATCCCTGCTGGTTTGTGTAAACCTGGGGAGCAGCTTCCTCAATTTATGCTACATATTACGTGAGACCAAGGAAGCATCATTGCTATCCGATCAAGTGGAAATAAGTTATTTATTTATAATAAGAGGGACTGCAGTGGCTTAGAGGTTAAGGCGTTGAGCTTGATGACTGGAAGGTTGGCAGGTCAGCAGTTCAAGACCCGAGTGCTGCACAAAAGAGTGAGCTTCCATCTCTGTCCCACTTCCTCCCAACCTAGCAGTTCAAAAGCAAGAAATTGCAAGTAAATAAACAGGTACCACTTTGGTGGGAAGGTAAACAGCATTCTGTGCACTCCGGTGTTTAATCATGACCATGGAAACGTCTACAGATGCAGACAATACTGGCTCTTTGGCTGTAAGCAGAGATGAGGACAGAAACCTAGAGTTGGATATGACTGGCTTTTGAGCAAGGGTGACTTTTACCTTTACCTAAAGAGCTTTAAAAAATGTAGTGCCGTGATATACCTATACTGTTGCACTAGATTTTTGCTTTTCAATATTTTAAAAGCCTCAATCATATGCCTATTTAAAATACAGTATGCATATTTGCATTGTCTTTCCATACTAAGGATCACAAATGAAAATATTGCCCATTCCTATTCTTTTGTTGAAAATGGCAAAATTACTACACTGCTAGGAAAATATAAGCGCAAATGTACACCAATAACTTCTTATTTGATTCCCCCTCACAGAAAAGATAAGCTTAAAGACACGTGTATGCCAATGGCCAGTGATTGGATGTAACAGGTTTGCACCAGTTCTCCAGAACCAGTAGTAACTTTCCCAGTGTCCCGGAGAACCACTAGCAACTTTTGGGGGGAAACACCTTCAGGGCTTACCTTTTCATTGGTTCCCCCACTGAGCATGCGCACCAAGCACTTGGTGTGCATGCACGCCTACAGTGCTTGGCGCATATGCACGGCCTCCTTGCTGTCCTCCCAAGCAGGAAGGAGGAAGAGAAGCTGCTAGCCTGAAGCTCCCTATAGCCTGCTCCCCAGGGTAAGTGACTCACCTTTGGATGTGGTGTGTCTGTATGTATTTTAATGTGTATTTAATACCTTTACCTATATTGACGTACTACCACAGTTCCTAAAAAGGCCTGGCGGCCAGCAGGCCTTGCTTGGGGTTTTTAAGCAAAGTCTTGGAGTTACCTCATCAATAAGCTACACCTGTGCTGTTCCAATTGCTGTTCCAATTGGAGAACCCTTAAGGAGGTACAGCTGTTTTACATTTACATTAAAGCATATTATCCTAGAGAACCGGTACGATGACCATATCCATCTTGCAACATGGTGCTGCCCAGGCACTTATACTAACAGGTATGTGACGGGTTTGTGTTTGTGTTGGGTGGGTGGATTGATTTATGTTTGTTTGTATTTTAATGTAATTTTTATTTAATTTGTTTATTTAATTTATCTATTTACGGGTTTGTGTTGTGGGTGGGTTGGTGGGCTGAGGGGTGTGTGTGTGCTTATTTTATTTTATTTTATTTATTTTATTTATTTTTTCTTTGGCCCCGCCCATGATGTCATGACATCATGATGTTAGCTCCGCCCACACTGTGATGACATCACAGTGGGGTAGTAAAAAGTTTGACATCCCACCACTGCCAATGGCTTCTCCCTTCTTCCAAACTTGCTGTTAGACTGAGGGCAGGAGGGTCATTTCTTCTCCATCTGCTGTCCACTTTTGCAATATATCCTGTACTTTCCCCAACAGTCCTCCAGTCATCCATACCAGTTTTTGGAGAGTGCATAGGATGAAGAAGAACATGCAGAAGATGCCTTGTTAGCTGGAAGGCTGGCAAGCTGGCCATTTGAGACCGTAGTACTGCATGACGGATTAAGCACCTGTCTCTTGGGGACATGAAAGGAGCCTCATTTGGGTATCCCCTGAGTGGAGTTTCTCCCTCAAAAATCATCTCAACCCAGAATAATTTCTGACACAAAATTATTATTATCTCCTCTGTTCACAGAGAGGAAGATGAAACCCAAGTCTTAATTTTTGTTATTCATCTGTCTTCAGGATGTCTTCTGTCTTTCTCAATGCCAACTCACCTAGCCAATCCAGTCTTCTATTGCAAGGGCTGCAGTACCAAGCACCATAAGCACTTAGTCTGCATGACAGAAAATACAATTACCTGCCTGTAGATCTCCATTGATTGGTATCTAGCAATAGTAGGGAAAATGAAATGAGGGTGGACCCTAATTAAGTAGTTATGTTATTAAGTCAAACTGTCAGGGTAAGTGCCTCTACTGCATATGTATTTTATCTTATTACTCTCTTTCCCAGTGCAGCATGATTGAAGGTAAATGAATAAGGAGTGTTATTATTCCATTTCTTCTTGGAGATGGTGGGACAATCTGTGGGGGAGGAAAGTTGAGTCACACAAGTTGTCACATTACGGTTATAAAATCCATACTTTTTACTATAATGGAATTTCTGAGAATTTCACTCCATTAGGAAATAGAGAAGAAAGAGAAAGAGATTTAGTGGATGAAAGACTGCCTCACATCTCAACCCCCATCTTATGCTGAGCAGCACAATTTCAGTGTTGTATAAGGCCTTTTAAAACATCTCTCGTTCATCTCTGAAACAGAATTTCCCATTAACATGACAAAGCCATTAGTACAAGTCGACGGGGACTTTTTCCTGCAATTGACAATTTCATCTACTAGTTATTATGATCAGTAACAAATCTACAGCAAGTCTCTACTCAGATTGTCACACTGTCAAAGCGTACCTGCAATGCTCAAAACATGCAAAAGGAGTGTGCATGATTAAAGAACACCATACCAAAAACACATGTAAAGCAGGCAAGAAGAAACTGGCATTTTAATTTTGTCTTCCACAGACATTGGGGTGGACATTGGGGTGGGTGGGGTGGGCACAAGGGGGTATTATGGGTAAAGGAAGGCTAGTGTCTCACTGAATGAGATAAGAGAAGCGAAAGCCAATGGGGAAGAAAGGAAGCTTGTAGCTTTTCAAGTTCAATGAGGCTTATGATGGGGGGGGGGGTGTCTCTCCAAATCAGAGGCCCCCTTAAAAAGAACACACCGAAATCAAAAACTTGTGCTTTCCTTGTGGTGCCTTTGGAAAGCCTTCCCATTCATGTCTCTCTTGTTTCATGCTCGCCACACTCACACCGTCACCCTAGACAGAGCTGTCAAATGCCCCAGTTTGTGACTTCTTTTCCTACCCCTTGTTTCTTAAAAATGGCCCCCTGTTAAGTGAAAAGCAAGAGCAGACAGAGTGGACGCAGAAATAGTTGTGATGCCACTTGCTCTGCTCCTAGAATGTAAATGACATAGAGATATGCAAATAGGGCCTAATCATGGCAACACCAGAAATGGATACAATAGATCTGCTTAATCCCTCATCAGCAAACGCGGCACTTCCTGCCTTGAACTAATTTCAGTATAGTACCTAATGATTCTTCTCTCATTCATTCTCTCCCTCTCCCTTCCCCTGTTTTCTCTAGCAGAGGCAAGTTTTTGAAAGTACCATACTTAGCAAGCATGGGCTTTTCTAAAACAGACCTCCACCACAAGAGCAAAGTGGTTTTTTTGTTTTGTTTCATTCCATTTTTGGAGAAGTCCAGAAAGACAGGAGGGAGAGAGAGAGAGTCTGGTGATGTCTTGAAGACTAAGATTTATTTGGCAGTTTATTTATTTAAATGCTGCCTTTCTCCCCACAGAGGGCCGGAGGTGGTTCACAAAAGTTAACCCAAACAACACAATGGGCTGCAGTTGGCATAAGCTGTTGTCAACCACAACCCATTTTCCTCAGATCCATAAAGCACAGACATTGATAGGCACATGTTGATATAGTAATAAGAGGCAGATGGAAGTAGGAAATGAAATTGAAATTTCAAATGTTCCAGCATGTTGATGATCAATCAGTACCCTTCAAGGGTGGTTGACAGTCTTTGGTTTGTGCTAGCACAGCTGTACCCCAGAGGTGGTGGTGGTGGGGAAACTTCTGCCCCTCCTTTTCTTTTCTTTTTTTCTGTCTTTCTTGCTTTCCTCCTCCACTTTTTAATGTTGTGTACCATATAAACCAAACATTCATAATGAATAGCAGAAGCATACTGGATGGTTATGGCCTGCGTCCAGGAGTCACTGAGTATGACAGTCAGTGTTATCATCCCTGAGTTCTTAAAGGTGCATTAAAGCACAGCTTCAACTTTCAGGCATTCAAATTCTAACCCAATTATACTGCGTTTGTATATTTGTCCTAAAGTACTATCTCAGAGAATTTAGGGAGGAGGGATTAAGAGTGAGTTGAATGTTAAATTGTTTTCAGCCCCATTTAGAATCCCATACTATTTCTGATCAGAGAAGTCTGAAATGTGGTTGAATTATATGATGTGGAATGCAGCTCTGGTGGAAGAAGGCATATTGATTTTCTATTTGCTTTGGTATAAAGCCTAGTACAATATTTTGATTTATGTATTTCACAGATTATTTGGAGAGCTTGTTTAGGTCTCATCTGCTGAAATAGACGAAAAACTTCAACTGAGTAAGTTCTGGAATATATTTTGATCTCATAAGTACTCCAAAGTATTAAGAAGAGCTCTACATGCCTGCCACCCTCCCCCAGTCGTCTAAGGGGAGGAGGACTCCATAGGGCCCCAGACATAAGAGTCAGAGTCCAGTTTTCTTTTGCAGCTCAACTTTATCAAACTTTGTAATAAAGCAACTGCAAACTGTGCCAGCCATACAAACTGTTAAATATTCTGCCTATGTAAACCCAACTCTTTGGCAATATTTTGGTCCAAAGAAGTGGAGCAGTGATTTCAGCCTCCCCTTGCACTTTCCTGGTGCTCAGAATTGCCCCTGCTTCAGTTCTCAGCCCTGAGAAAAGGAGATCATATGTTGAATGGCACATATTTTTGCTGCTGACTGCTGAAAGTGATTAAATTGTCTCTGCCTTCCCAGCTTCTCAGCTGAGTGTGACTGGCTGTCAACACTGGGGCTGGGTTTATGGTAGCTGCTGTCATTTTCTTTGTGTGATTGTGTCCCCGAGCCAGCTAAAATTAAATGCTTCTAGCATTTCTTTGGGTGGCTCCAGTTTGGGCTACTCTACCACATGCACGGAGGTCTTCTCATTCTCCTCCCGTTTCTTCTGTTCGTCTTTGTCCTCTACTCACTGCCATCGATCCTGTTCTCCCTCAATTCTTTCTCTTTTCTTATCTTTCAGATCCCCATTCCCTGTCTAGCACCTTTGGACATTGGTCCACCTTCCTGACTCATCTTTTCCTGATGGCTCCCCAACCTCAGATATCAGATAGTTTTGCTATATTTTACAACCAAGAATTATAACACCAGCCTGTGGTCCTCACAAGATCTGAAAAATGGGCAGGGCACCTGCTTATTTAAATGACATGCTACTTGTGCTTTTGATACCTAAGCCCTCCTGGAGTGCCAAGGCTCACCATCACTGCCCTAAAGGAAATGAAGCATGAGTCCTAGGACTCATGCTTCATTTCCTTTAGGGCAGTGATGGTGAGCCTTGGCACTCCAGGTGTTCGTGGACTTCAATTACAGGAAGCCCAAGTCAACACTATGGCTGATCAGGGCTTCTGGGAATTGAAGTTCCAGAACACCTGGAATGCCAAGGTTCACCATCACTGCTTTAGGGGAAGCAGCTCTGCTTCCCAAGGCCTTGTACTAGATTTGTGCATTAAGGCTGGAATAAGTGGTTTCTCTGGGGCCTTTAGCCGCTAATGTGAGATTTCCCAGAGGGCCTGAGTTCTGGATCATCCAAAAGATTGCCTCCCCATTCCCCTTTCTCATTGACTGACATACTTCCCATTTACAAACTTCACTGTCATCAGTCCTGGCTGTATCATTGAGCGCTGGGTCCCATGGGCTATCCAAATTCTTCATATACAGTCCTATGAGAGCAGCTTGGAACTTGCAGTAATCGAACATATCTTCCATCTTCTGATTATAAAATCTCACCCTAAAATCTTTCAAACTACTTGACATACTGTATTTTGTGGGTTCTTAGTGGGAGCAAGCACCCCTTCAACAAATGTCTATTGATTTGATCCATGGTAATCCAAACGGATGTTTAGATGTCTCCTAGGGCATCAGGTTTTGCATAGGGATGGGTGGGAGAGCTGGAAGGAAATGTGCCCTCTTTCCAATTTTTTGGAATAGTAGCCGTGTTAGTCTGTGGTTCAGGCATACTGTATTAGAAAACAAAATAAACAAAATAAAATAAAAAACACTGTAGCACTTTAAAGACTAACTGCTATATTTTTATTGTTAGCTTTCATGGATCAAGTCCACTTCTTCAGAGAAAGAGTGAGACTTACAGGCATGTTTTTATACACCAAATTCAGGGGGTCAAAGGGAGAAGGGGTGTGGTCAAGCAAGATGGCAGACAAGCAAGCAGAACAATACAGCTTCACACAGCCATTAGCAACAATAGATTATTCAGATTAGCTCTAAATGACTCCCTTTCAATTTCAAGGTTGCTGAGAAAGCCCATTCTGGTCTCTGATCAACTTTTGACCTGCTCTTTCCAAATGGCACCCAAGACTAGGAATATAATTGGCTCTGCCTTAAAGGTTTCCCTTGCTCGAAAGCCAGTCAGAGGCATGGCTGATTAGCCATGATTTGAAGAGCCAGGGCTACCAGGCACCTGGAAGGAAGCACATCTGGAAAATATTGCAATTCTGCCTCTTTTGGATTCCTCTTAGTTGGTAAGGGAGTGCTAAGGGTCTGTGGTGGCTTAGTGGTTAAGATGCTGATCTTCACAACTGGAAGGTTGACAGTTTGAGACTTGAGTGGTGAACGACAGAGTGAGTTTCCATCTCTGTCCCAGTTGCTGCCAACCTAGCAGTTTCAAAGCAAGAAATTGCAAGTAGATAAATAGGTAGCACTTCAGTGGGAAGGTAAACAGCATTCTGTGCACTCCGGTGTCAAGTCATGCCTACCACATGTTCACAGAAACATCTGCAGATGCAGACTCTTTGGATATAAACAGAGATGAGCACTGAATCTTAGATCAGATACTACTCATTTTTGAGCAAGGGCAACCTTTACGTTTACCTAGTTGGTGCTGCAAAGGTGAATGTCGAACTTGAGTGCCTTCAAAGACATTGTCAGATGACATGTAAGATTTGCATAGCAACTGATGACACTTTCTTCAAGGTTTCTCATGGGAGCCAGCTCTTGCTCCCTTTCTCCAAGTTTCATTTCCCATTTTCAGATGGATAAATTAGTGAAGGAGAGGGGAGAAAATGAAATGTGACAGTATGCACTAGGTAGCCAAGTTGCAATGGGTGGGAGTGGTGTTGGGGAGATTTAGTTCTTCAGTTGTCAAAAAGAGAGACAGAAAGAGAGAAAACATTTTAGGCATTACGTTACCTACATATGGGAAGGCTCAGAAGTAACAAAATAGAAGCCAGTGCAACTGGGTTTCGTCCCAAGGACTGACTTTGGAAACATCAACTTTCTGGATGACACTTCCAGCATCCTCCAGCCAGCACAGGCACTGACTGAAACCAATGCATGATACTGTATTCATAATAAGATCATCTGGCTTTTTTTTTTTTTTTTTTTTTTTGGGAAATGGTTACTTTTTGAAAGCTGAGACTCTCCGTTTAGCCTTTGTTGTGAAGGCTTGAAAATGGTTTCTAAACAAATCCAGCAGTCTGGAGCCTTCATAAGACAAACTTCATGCTGTCGAATACTCTTAAATCTTTTCCTGCCTTTGCACTGAAGGTGCATGGATTTAAATAGGAGTCCTCATGCAGAAGGGCTTCCAGGGCAGAGCTTGCATGTGTATTCCTAGCCTCTAAGCTAGTGATGGAGAACCTTGGCACTCCAGATGTTCTTGGACTTCAATTCCCAGAAGCCCTGATCAACAGAGGTGCTGACTTGGGCTTCTGGGAATTGAAGTCCAAGAACACCTGGCGTGCCAAGGTGCGCCATCACTGAGATAGGTACATTTGATCATAAGTTTTCAGCAAACAACTACCTCATTGAGCAAAGGACTAGAAATATTTTTTTAATAGTAGCTGTGTTTCAAGCATATCAGAGAGTAATCAAAAGAAAAACAAAAATGTAATTATGCTAAGACTGACCTCTCCCCATTTCAGGTGTCTGAGCTTGGGTTCATTCAAATGCATCAGTAAAGAGAACAGATTGGTTCTACACCGTGTCTTCACATGGAGAACAATAGCCTGAAGGGGAGACCAACTTTTACACATGTAACTTTTCCTCGCAAACAGAAGCTTTGATTTCTCAAGATTCTTGTTTCCATGAGATGTCTGTGCACAGCAGAACCTTTCCTTTGCCCTGTGAGGGAAGAAAGAGAGATGTCAAACTACCTTACTCCTTCTGTTCAAATGAACCATGTCTTGAATGCCTGAATAAGGTCTCTGGGGAGAGGACTGCCGACCTGGTCACTGCAGAGAGATTTCTTTTTCTTTTTGAAATCATGGTGGGAATGTCTTCTTAATGACATTGACAACATCTCTGATACGAGAAGTATGGGATAGAAGTACATCTTCAGACTGGAGTGTATTACAGATTATGTGCAGAAGGATTCCATTGATTGTATAGTTTCAATTGATCATGAGCCACCTTGAATCTTTATGGGAAGAAAGGCAGAATAATAAATAAATAAATAAATAAATAAATAAATAAATAAATAAATAAATAAAAGTTTCTCTCACTCAGCTTAAGGTGTAGGATATATTCTCTAACCCTGTCAACCTCACCCTGTCTGTCTCCCAAAAGTGTTAGTTATTATCCTCAGGCAACCTGAGGAAGGCATGACACGATAGTTTACACCAGCAGCGTAGCATGGGAGCCCCGGAGGGGGTGGGCGGCACGTTTTTGGGGGCGGCAAAATCCTTCCCACGCCTGACGTCAGCAACAGTGGCAGCAAAGGCAGCGACCGCACTTCATCCCCGCTGCTCCGAGCAGCCTCTCGCTCAGTCCCTCTCTTCAGCAGTGTTCAGAGACATGGATCGCTGCCTTGGGGAAATTTTCGGAGCCTTCCCCACTTCAAAATCTGCCACGCTAAGAGAGGCCCTTTGGCATGCGTGAGATGATATCATCCCAGGCGCGCCAAAGGCCTATCTTAGCATGGCAGATTTTGAAGTGGGGAAGGCCCCAAAAATTTCCCCAAGGCAGCGATCCATGTCCGCAAAGGCAGCTGAAGAGAGAGGACCGAGCGAGAGACTGCTTGGAGCATCAGGGATGAAGCGTGGTCACCACCATCGCTGCTGACCCATACCCATGCCAAGGAGGAAGCGCCTCGCCTCTTGGCTGCCTCCACCACCGGGCTCCTGCATACTCTCTGCCCTGGTTCAGCCTCCGCTCCGAGGGCAACAGGGCGGGTGCAGGAGGCGCAGGAGCAAGGAGGAGGCAGGGAGGGCATGAAGGGGGAGAGGCCAGGGAGTTGTCTAAGCCAGAGGAAAGGAGCCCTTCCCAGGGTGGAGCACACCTGCTCTTCCTGATGGACAAACAATGAGGTGGGAAAGTACCCCCCTTTCCCCCTTCAGCCCAGGCGGGTCAGCCAGGGCCAGAGTCCCAGGCACGGCATTGGCGAGAGAAAGGGCTTTGTGGGGTTGGTGCTGTGGGCGTGGCACTGCCGGCGGCCCCCAGGTCAGAGGGAATTATGCCTCCTTGCGGGCTTGGCGACTAGCCCAACCACTTGGTGCATGGCACAGACATGGAGGTAGTGGATGAGATGGAGGCTCTGCAGCGCTTCTTCAAAGGTAGGTGAGCGCCCAGGTGGTCCACCCTGCCGTGTGTTGCCCTTTCACCTCTCGCTCTTCCCGGGAGGAGGCCGGTTTGACCCGAAGGGATTTGAGGTGGGGTAGGTGGCTACCATGACCATAAGGAAGAGAGATCGTGGGTCAAAGGAGGAAGGGGGTCAGTTTAAAAAGAAAAAAGAAAACTGGACCTGAAAATAAAAGAGGGTGGTCAAAAGAGTTTTGAAAATGTTGCGTTGTTTTTGGGAAAAGTCCCAAAAACAGGGGAATAGGGAGGGGGGATAGGGTTGGACACGGGGGGGGGGGGGAGGCAGAGCGGCGGTAGCAGCAGCAAGTTTGGCCTGTGCCCCAGGGCATCTGAAACCGACATTGTGCCACTGGTTTACACCAGGAGTTCTCAACCTTTTTTAGCAGGGGGCTGGGTCATGCTCCCTCAGACAGCTTTGAGGGCTGGATGGCCATTTTGCTGTTCCTTCACCACATGGTACTTCCTGGTGTGGTGGAGGTGATGGGGGACCACATGAAATGGAGCCGTGGGCCACATCCATCCAGATTCCAGCGGGCTACAGGTGGGGAATCCCTGGTTTACACATACTCTTTCTTCCATTTAATTTACCTGAGGTGAAACGAAGTTTGGTTAATTTGGTCACATGTTTTGTGCTCACCTTGCTAGTCAATACAATTGCTTGCTATAGTCACACCAATCGACTGAGAAATAAGAAAATCAGATTTTGGGTCAGTAGCTAATGGGTGGGGAAGGAGAAGTCTTACTCTCAATTATCTTACTTAGGAAAGATAATTTCTCTTGCTGGTGGCTGGATTAACCCAGACTGCTTCAATGATGGTTTTTGTTGTTGTTCAGTCACATAGTCGATTCTGACCCTTTGAGATCCCATGGACCACTGTCCGCCAGGTACTTCTGTCCTCCACCATCCCCCTCAACTCGCTTAGCTCTGCGCCCATTATCTCCACAATACCATCTAGCCATCTCATTTTTGGCCACTCCCTTCTTCTTTTGCCCTCCACCTTTCTAAGCATCAAGGCTTTCTCAAGTGAGTCTTCTCTTCTCATTTGATGTCCAAAGTACTTTAGCTTCATCTTTACTATTTGACCTTCTAAGGAGCAGTCAAGGTTGATTTCTTCTAAGATTGACCTATTTGTTCTCCTCGCTGTCCAAGGGACTCTCAAAACTCTCCTCCAACACCACATTTCAAAGGCATCTATTCTTCTGCGCTCAGCTTTCCTAATGGTCCAGCTCTCACAACCATACATTGCCACAGGGAAAACCATTGCTTTGACTATACGAATTTTTGTTTCCAATGTGATGGTTACAGCCCAGCTATTCTTTCTCTCTCACTTTCCTATGTGTATTTAAGGGAGGGAAATGAATTTCTGGCATCTCCTTTTGGAGTGCTCAAAATATATGGGAATAATTATATGGGCATATAAGGAGGCTGTTGCAGGATTCAATTATACAGATCGAAGTAGTTACTGCTGTTCTTTCCCAGATGGGTTTCTTTCAAATTCTTCTGAAGTTACTGATGTAGCAATGCCAAGAAAAATGGGAGGATCTGCTTCTCCTGATACAGAAACGCTGTTTAATCAAACTTGCATTAAATACTTCATTGGCATAAAAATACTGTTTTACAGTACATTATGAACAGTACCTGAGGACTGGGGAGGGGGTATTTCTCATCATATTTCTTCAGAAATTTCCTCAGGGCCTCATCCCCTGAGCAAGGCACTATATAAGAAGAAACACTTCTGATGTGTCGTTTTGTGACATCCTTCCCTAGTTACTAAATACTACAGATTGGGTGGGGGGTACGGAGTGGAAGAGATATTATTTTCAACATCTATCATGTAAACTTCAAAGGACAGACATTTTTATTCTTATTAACATACTGCATTTCCAGTATCCTTTATTAACTGATTAGTCATCTGACCATATCAGGTTAAAATGGGATAAAATGCGTTAGATAAAATATGATTACAAAAACAGAATAAAATCAGAGTAAAAGTACAATGATATAATCACAATGAAATGAGATATAAAATTTACTGAATAAAATTCATCACCTTTGCATGCAACCTCTATCTGATCAACAAAACATCTTCTCTTTTGAATGACCCCAGCTATAAATTTGGTAGTTCTAATATTGACATATTTATTTGTCAGGGTAGACACCTTGATCATTTTCAGACTCCTTTTCTCCCAGTAAAGGGACTCAAGGCAGTGTGTCACACAAGTTCACCTACAAAGCATCTATGGGGACTAGCATGGGGGACACTTGGTAGATGGTAGACTTTGTGAATGCAGAGAAGAACAATCACCTGTATGATACAATGCACACAATGCCCCTCAATGTGCACCGAGGAGGACCTTATGTTGGCAAGAGGAAATGCTGTTGATATTGCCCAATACTGTATACATGTAGTGAAATACAGTTGTACCTTGCTTAAAGAGCATAATGCGTTCCACAGGATTGTTCTTTAAGCAAGTTTGCTCTTTAAGCGAAACACCATTGTACGTGACCAATTGTGACATCTGGAGGGGGAATTGCCAACCCTGATTTAGTTGTTAAGCGACTTTTTGGTTCGTTTTAGTTGTTAAGCGAGGCAACCATTCAGAGAAAATTCTGCTCTTTAAGCAAGTTACCACATATACTCGAGTATAATTTTAGTTTTTTAGCCGCCAAAATGAGGTCCAAAAAGGTGACTTTACTTACACTCGGGTCAATGACCTCGAGGATCCCAAAACCATGGTGGTGAAAATTCAAACATACAGTAAAAAAAATGCACTAACACTACCGTAAAAACTCAAAAACATACCCACACAAATGTCTAAATTAATTAATTTTATCATAGCCACTGCGTTATATTCTCAGCACCATCTTCATGGCTGATCACTATGAGGATTGGCTATATTTGGATTCAGATACAACAGCAGAAGAAGAAACTACTCTTTTGACTGCTGTCCAGTCACTCTGTGTTTGTGAACTGATTTTTCTGCCAAGTATTCCAACAGCAGTAGCTATATCTGGTCTAGGGGTAGCTAGTTTTCCTTTAGCTTTTCTGTACTTCTTTTCTAGAAGTTCACTTTTCTTCCTAAACTTGAAAAAAAAATCTTACTTAATTGGTTATTTTCTGTTGCATTAATAGTCCTTGGAGGGAAACAGAACTACAAGTCCTTTCCTTTGATGACCATTTACACAATAATGTATAAAAGGCATACAATTAATTAGATATCACTATGTAATAAGCACCACATATAATACGTAACTTCATTTCATTAAACTACAGTATATTTTAAATGAGTATCTAATATACATTTTTAAAAAATCCTGTTCTTTTAAATATTTTTTGCACCTATACTCTACAAGTCATCTGTACAATTTGTTCAAACCCACCCCGATTAACCTCATCAAAGTTCAGGCATAATGACAAACCATAATTAGTTAAAAGGAAGAGCAAATGCATTCATTGTCATTCTTGCTGCTGTGCCAGAGAAAGGGAAGGGAGGTCACATTCCCAAGAATCGCTTGGGCTCCTTCTCCAACACTAATCTACTGTTACTCTCTGCTTCACCCTGTAGCAATCTGTTGGGGGTAAATGCCATTGACAGAGATAAGGAAAGTTACTGTGGGGAAATGTAATTATCAGAATTCTCCACCTAGCATGGTCACTGGCTGGACAGGATATTTTTCGGAGCTGCCATTCCCCAAAGTAACTTTCTTCTTATAGGCCAGTGATGGAGAACCTTGGCACTCCAGGTGTTCTTGGACTTCAATTCCCAGAAGCCTTGATTAGCAGGAGTGCTGACTTGGGTTTCTGGGAATTGAAGTCCACGAACTCCTGGAGTGCCAAGTTTCACCATCACTATTATAGACCCATGTTTTCTCTTTCCTTTTTTCTTCACCACTACACATCCTATCTCTCCTAAAAAAAATCTTAGGAGTTGATAATGATCCTAAAAGAAATGAGAGATGGTTCTAATTATTTTAAGCTCGTCTCTTTCCAGTCTCCACCACTATTTCTGTCTCACAGTCCTGCCCCACATCCCCTCCATCTGGTCACAGAGCTCATCTTATTTCATCCTTGAAATTGTTTAAATGATAGCCATGTTAGTCTATGTTTCAAACATATCAGAGAGTAAACACAACAAAACAAAAATATGGGGAAAAATATTTTGGCATGTTAAAGACCAACAGTTGTACCTCGCTTAAAGAGCATAATGTGTTCCACGGGATTGCTCTTTATGCGAGTTTGCTCTTTAAGCAAAACACCATTGTAAATGACCAATTGTGTGTGTGGGGGATTGTGAACCCTGATTTATTTGTTAAGTGAGTTTTTTTGTTGGTTTTATTTGTTAAGCGACGCGAACATTCAGAGAAAATTCTGGTCTTTAAGCGAGTTTAAGCGAGGCGCTCATTATGCGAGGTTTGACTGTATTTTAATGTTAACTTTTGTGGATCAAATCCACTTTGTCAGACTTCATGGCATCAATTTATAGACATCAGACACATAGATATACAATGGTTGGTTAGCAATTGTTTTGTTTACTTTCTTTACTCTTAAAGAGATGGCTCCATTGACCATTGATTTAGATTAGTTTAACAGATCTCTATTCCTGCACCTCCTGTGAGCAGAGCCACTTGTGTAGTCTTGGGCAAACTGCACAGTCCCAAAAGAAGGGATTGGTAAAGGGTCACCACAAGTCAAACTTGACTTGACAGCACATGATTGTTATTATGGGGTGCACAGAAAGAGCCTCCTCAAAGATTGTGAATACCATCTGATGTACTCTGGGTGGCAACCTTAGTGGCTAATCTTTTTATCACCAAATTAAACCAAAGGAATTGAAGAATGAATTAATTGTTATTATGATGGTACTAGGCACTTGAGTCTATCTCTTCCACTTCTCTTCTACTTCAGGATCATTTTCCTTCATTTGAGAACTTTTTTAACAGCCCAATCTGTTCCATCCCTTGTCATTTGGTGAAAGTGAAAGATACTAATAATGAAGACTGGGCAGGGGATGGAGAGGGAAAGAGGGGAAAGGAGGGAAAGAAGAAGAGATGGCATGTCTTCTGGGGTAAACATTCAAATCAGAATAACCCAACTGTATTCAAGGAAAAACTAAAACAGGCGTGGAAGCCTGGAGTGAGGCTTGACAACTAACTTTATGTGAATGAGTCCAAGAGACACAACATTGCAGTCAAGCATACAACCAGCCATTGACATTCCATACCAAACTCCTGGGGAGAGGTAAAGGCCTGGAAAGGGTTAAGGAGCAGACATTTCAAGGTGCAGTGAGATGGTATATCTCTATGGAGTATGTTTCCATTCCCTTTACATTTCTGGGCAAGCAAAGCAAAGGAGAAAGAGAATGAGGACTGTAAATGGCGACGGGTATGAGGCTGTGGGACTTCCTCAGTCCCTGGCTAGTATTACATCCAAATAAAATAGTTTTATGGAGCAAGAAGCAGATGTGTGGGTAGCCTCAGTTGCTTCTGCTTTACCAAGTACAAAAGAAAGATCAGCACCATGTTAAACTAAAAATTAAAGTGTTTCCCCAAAAAGAGGCAGATAAAATCCTTTCTCTCTTTCCCATTCTTTCTTTTGAACCCTACAACAAATCATTTTTGCTCTACCATTCCTGAGCAGCAGAAAAACAGTTTCACTTCCTCTGAACTACCAACAAAAGAAGTGTGCTCTTTTTCTGAAGAAGGGAAAGACTTTCTTACTCTCTATCCCAAATCCTGTGTTTGCTGAGAAGTATTTTAAGAGGGTTTGAGAAGCTAGGGCTTGTGTGAGATTTTAGGACTTATTTTAGGGATAATGTAAAATGTCCCCCAAGCTTTTCTTTGTCAGAAGCACCACCAGCATATAATAACCCGTGGTGGGCTCCAAAAAATTTACTACCACACTGTCGGTGTGGTATGGTGAGAGTGGCCAGGCCCAGGGGGAAAGCCCTGCATTGCACCCGAATTAGGACTACTTTATTTCAATACTTGGATGGGCAGGGCCAGCCAGAATGTCTGCTACCAGTTC
Organism: Furcifer pardalis; assembly: GCA_030440675.1. Classification (NCBI taxonomy): domain Eukaryota; kingdom Metazoa; phylum Chordata; class Lepidosauria; order Squamata; family Chamaeleonidae; genus Furcifer; species Furcifer pardalis. Next base: position 61,295,353 of record CP126893.1, on the reverse strand, counting down.
TGGCGCACTGGTGCTAACCTGCTGATGCCCACCACTGAATAACATACAAAGCTAAAATTAACATGTCTAAAACAAAAAGGAATTAAAAGGCGTATATGACATCTGCCCAATACTGTACTGTACATATCTTAAATTAATAATATAACAATATTATAAAAGCACTTGTCACTTAAAACAGCAGTTAATTGAATAATCAGATCTTACTGTAAATAGTTATATCTTACCTTTAAAGTAATTAATTATCTATAACAAGCAGATGTATTTAAAAATCACCAAGCAATGCATTTTAGACTTATATACATTAGAAAGAAAATACAACCTTACAAAGTAACTTAAAACCTCCATGGTAGCTTAACTGTTTAGCTACGTAAGATTAAATGTATCTTAGCTTTATGGAAAGTAATGTAATACATCTATGCAATTAAATGTAGTATAGTAACTTAATAACAATAAAGCATTTATAATAGTGATTAGGTACGTGTAGTCAAAAGATTGAATCCACTTATAATAAAGCAAATATAAATGAAGTACTTAATAGCCAGTTAGGATATAAATCCTATAATATTACCAAAATATATGACACCTGGGTGAGTTCGAATGACCTCCTGGTGTCTCTGTTGATGTTTCTGTCCATTTAAAACAGAGATACGTTACTAAAATTTATTAGCCATAAAACTCATTGCTTGTGAGAACAAACAGGACATTACTTTTATCTGAATGTAAACAGACAAAAGTTGGGAAAATATTTATACCTAACTGACCTGCAGCTAGCTGTAAAGCAAAGCAATTGTACTCTAGTTGTTACAAGCTTCCCTTGTGTTAGAAAGAAGAATAAAAAACAGTATGACACTGGGGTTCCCAACTTATGGCCCGTGGGCCGGCTCTGGCCCCCAGCTCCATTTCATGTGGCATCCCAACCCTCCAAGGGGATTTGAAAAAGAAAATGGCCACCCCATTGAGGCTGTTGGGACAAAATGGCCACCCCCATTGTGCAGGCAGGGCAAAATGGTCGTCCGGCCCTTGAAGCTAACTGAGAGAGAGTGACCCGGCCCATGGCTTGAAAAGGCTGGGAACCCCTGGTATAACATGTTCCAAATCATAACAGATTTAAAATAACCTTTTAGAGTAAGTCAAAACTTAGGCACTTAACATCTTTAACCAAGTATTTTAATGAGAAAACAGCATTTCTGAAATAAATGTAACAGAATAAACAGACTCTGCAAAATGTTGAAGCAAAACACAACTTATCTTAGCTGTTCTCCCAGCAGGCCCCAATATTTTGGTTTCGGGAGACAATCTCCCCAGCTTTACGGCTGAGAAGAAAGTCCCAATTTCATGATGTGAAATCTAGATATTTATACTTTCAACAACCAGTGCACGAGACTGCAAATTGTACTCTCATCATTAAAAAAAAAAAAACGAGAAGGAAGAAAAAGCCACAACTGGCCTCCTGAGAGCCACAAGAGGCCTGGCTGAAATCCCAATTTCATTTGTGTTTATTATTTTTTTATATTTTATTTTTCAATAAAGATGCTTTTAACCTTTATTTTCCAATCTCCCCAATTCTACCCACTATGCACATGTGTCCATAAGCAGCCCCACTGTACACACAACAATTCCCCACAGGTAAATAACTGCAAATGATCTATTTTTAATAAATATTTCAATAGTCAAACTGCAAAGAAAAAGAGTTTTTCCTTCACAATTCCTTGAAAGCAGTTCTTCAAAAAGAGGGAAAGCCAAAAAGGAAACTGGTTATGACTTCAAAGGAGAAACTTCCTACAGTGTATCCATTCTCACACCAATGTATCTATTCTGGAGTGGAGAGATTCTTTTTGGAAGGAAAGAAGGTTAGAAAGAAAGTGTGGTGTTTTTTTTTTTTTTTAAACCTTCATAGAAAATGTTTCTGAAGTTCTATCCAAATTATATGAGTATCAAAAGAAAGGTTATTCTGTTCTCTTTCAAGTGCACTTAAGATCACTTTGATCAGTTGATTGGTTTTATTGTTGGATCACCGCCAAAGACACACACACACACACCCGTGGAAATGTAATTTCAACCCATCACATTTTTCCTCAATATCTTTTTGTGGATTCCTGATTTGGCATAATTTTTCTCCACATGTTGTGTGTGAACTGTATCCACTTTGGGAAGTTGTCATATTCACTTTTAAAATTGGTTTTCCCTCCTTTTTTGGGGGGTTTATGTGACCTCTTTTTAGTGGTTTTTTGTAAAACACTTCATAGATTATGTTTCCAAAGTCCAATTCCAAATCTGAAAGTGTCCCCACAAAGGTTCATCTTTCCTCTTTCAATCGCACTTCGGATCATCTGAATTGGTAGGATTGTTTTTTCACTGGACCCCAACAACTGACCCCCCCACAAAACTGTCACTTTTCTGATGCTACTTCCGAAAGTGATGACATCATCGCTTTGCATTTTTGCCTTTTGGTTTCTATCAATTCTTAAAGTCACTGAGACGATCTTTCAAATGACATAACCCTTATTTTCGTGGGTGCCTTAGTTTTGGTGCTGCACCTTCTCAAAAGTACATGATTTTCGTTACATTGCAAGAGCTGTCAGACCACCCAACCGAAATGTAAGAGGTTCATAGAATTCACATCAAAAAACTACCTCATTTGAATTTCTTGACTTCACTATTGACCTGATGTCATCCTACCATAAGACAGGGCTTCAGTGGCTCATTGGTTAAGAAGCTCACCTTGTTAGCCTGAAGGCTGGCAAGATGGCAGTTTGAGACCCAGGTACTGCATGACAGAGTGATCTCCTGTCTCTGCCCCAGCTCCTGCCAACATAGCAGATTGAAAGCAAGAAGTTGGCAAGTAGATAAAGAGGGACCACTTCAGTAGTAAAAGATCTTGGGGACATGAAGGGAGCCTCATTCGAGCATCCCCTCCAGCAAAAAAACCTTTCAACCCAGAATAATTTCTGACACAAAATTATTTTAATTACCCTACGAAGACTTCTGAGCACATATATCTTCTGACCTCAGTTTGTGAGTATATGCTGTTTTTCTTTCTCTGAAGCATTTTGTTCAAGTGTGTTTATTAGCTGGGCTAAAATGGGGAAAATTGGAAAAACATGCTTCAAATATAAAACGTCTAAAATCTACCGTGCTTTGCTGTGCAGCTGCTACAAAACTTGGTAAACAGGATGTGTACTGAGCTTTCCAAGAAGTCTTTTGCTTACAGCTATGTAAAGAACCCTAGTCTAGAATAACTCTTCAGTCTTGTTTTCCTCAGAGCGTTGTAGGACTATGGTATCCAGAATGTCTCACCCAGTTGCCATATTGGCTGGGGATTTTGGGAGATGAAATGCAACAAAGGTCATTTCTCTATGCTGCTCTTCTTTTCTTCAGTTGAGTTTCTGAACTTCAAGAAACAGGTAGCTTATCCATCTTTTCATATTTTGTAGAGGGCCAGAAGCACAACTTAGTCTAGTTTTGCTGTAGGTGTCGTGAAATTATTTGCTACAGTCTGATGCTAATATGCAAATGTTGGTTTCTAAGTCTTAGAATTATGAGCCGTCTCCAAGAATTAAAATGGACTTATTCCTGATTTGGGCAGCAAAGTAAGATCAGCTCATTTGGTTTGGTATCTCACAAAACCCAATGTTTTTCTTAAACCACTATGAGATTTCTGAAGTGGTACAGAATTAAGAAAAATACTGACATGAAATAAGTTTTCAGAGTATAAACTATGCTGTCACCTGTCAACTTGGTGTGTGTGTGTGTGTGTGTGTGTGTGTGTGTGTGTGTGTGTGTGTGTGTGTGTGTGAGAGAGAGAGAGAGAGAGAGAGAGAGAGAGAGAGAGAGAGAGAGAACCCAACCCATAACTTTATGCTTCTTTAATTTTCCATAATGATATTCCTATGCATCACACCCTGACAAAATTGCTAATCTTTGTCTTTAAAAAGTGGAAAATTGGTCCAGACAGCTGTGGCTTTGGGGGGGAAATGAGCTTAACTTTTCAGAAATTTTAGATGATGTCTGAGCTACCATGTCCTGGTGACAACTTCAGTATGTTACTGCTGTGCTATATGACCTTCGTTTTTAGTTTCTTAAAACTGTTCATTTTAAGTTGAGATTTAGGATAACAAGGTTTTATAGTATCCTATCTCCCATTAAAAACATTTTACTAATTTATTGTTTTAAATATCTAAGATAATACTGGGACATTTTTATTCAACATATAATCATTTCATTTTCTCTTTTTGTTAAAAGTTTTATTGTTCCAGGCATTTCATTAAAAGGCTTCCTATTAACTGCTGGTATTTTCCATATGAGAAAACATGGGTTGACATGAGCTCTTGTAAAACAGACCAGGTTGGGAGCAAATGCTATGAAGGATGAGACTAAAATATATGGGCATTTTCATTCCTTCATAACAATAATAACAATAATAATGCCATCAAGTCAATTCTGACTTTTGGTGACCCTTTTCAAGATTTTCTAGGTGCAGAATGCAAAGAAGTGGTTTTCCACTCACCTTTTCTGAGGTGCCTCTGGGGTTGCTTAGCTTGCACAGAATTTTCTCTTCTCCCAAGAGACACACTGTGGGATCAAACTTTCAGCCACAGGCTCCACAGCCCGATACCTAAACTACTGAACTTACCAGCCAGCTATCAGTAGTAATACTAGCAATTATTTCATTGTAACAATCATGTTTTCTCCTCTGTATGCTTATTGGCTTTTCTTCAGGATTCCAAACAAATGTTGCAAAGGATATATGAAAGAAGAGGCAGGAGAAAAGAGGTCCTATTTTATGTGTAAGATGTATTCACAAATAAAAACCCAGATTATCTATGTCTATGTATAAGTAGGAACCTTTCCTTTTCAGACACTGGCACGACTGTGTGAGCAAAGCCACACTAGAAGGGGCAGGGCTGCCACTCTTCTCTTTGTTGCAGTGAAACCAGGCATTCTAACTTAATGGCAGTTAAGTAGTGCTGTCAGGGGCCAGGATGTAGGCAGCTGGTGGGTGACATGAACACAGAGACCAAAGCAACCCAGTGACAGCCAAAGAGTAACTGTATCTCAGTCCATGTCTAAACAGCCCTGCTGCCACCCCGGGATGCCAACGTTATATATGTGAGTATGACCTTGTTGCCCCTCCTGAATCTTTTTTGCCCCTCCTGAAAATCTCCCCCCCAGATAAAATTCTAGAAACCTGGCTACAGTCCTGCCCAGTTGACAAAAGCATAGTCCAAATGAGCCAGAAGTCAACTGACCAGAAGAACAGACATAGCAGAGAAACTATGTGAGTTTGAACAAGGCAAGAATGGAATTCTAGGAACAAGGAGCCAGACAAGGCACAACAACAGTCCACAGGAACATGACAGGGAATCTAAAGGACCATAAACAAGGCATGAAATCATTCAGACCAAGAATAAGGAACAAGCACCTGTAAGTCTGCTAACCTTCATTGCTGAGGCGGCTTTTGGGAGGAAGGGCCAGTTCTTATATAGCAAAGCCACCCAGTGTCTCCAGGTAGAGCCTAGGAAGGTCTGGAACCTTCACCAGGAGTCTCAGGAGCTTCAACAGGGTGAGGGTTCAGTTCTGCAGGACTTAGAGCAACTGCAAATCCTGACAAGTGCTTAAGTCCCTTTTGTAATCAACAGTGCAGTGTAGGGAACAGAATAATAAACTAGCATCAAGAAGACCCGAGTTTCCACTTGCCTATGGAAATACATGGAGATGGGATGTGGGGTAGAACTGGTGAAACCGTGTCGTAAATGTCTCACTTACTGTGAAAGCCCTAATTTTTGTTGTTGTTCAGTCGCACAGTCGATTCCGACCCTTTGTGACCCCATGGACCACTGTCCGCCAGGCACTCCTGTCCTCCACCATCCCCCTCAACTCGCTTAGCTCTGCGCCCACTGCCTCCACAATACCATCTAGCCATCTCATTTTTGCCTGCCCCCTTCTTCTTTTGCCCTCCACCTTTCCAAGCATCAAGGCTTTCTCAAGTGAATCCTCTCTTCTCATTTGATGTCCAAAGTACTTTAGCTTCATCTTTACTATTTGACCTTCTAAGGAGGAGTCAGGGTTGATTTCTTCTAAGATTGACCTATTTGTTCTCCTCACTGTCCAGGGGACTCTCAAAACTCTCCTCCAACACCACATTTCAAAGGCATCTATTCTTCTGCGCCCAGCTTTCCTAATGGTCCAGCTCTCACAACCATACATTGCCACCGGGAATACCATTGCTTTTACAAATTTTTGTTTGCAATGTGATGTCTGTACTTTTCACTATGTTCCCCGGGTTTCTAATTGCTTGCCTCCCAAGAATCAGTCACCTTTTTATTTCATGGCTGCAATCTCCATCTGCAGTGATCTTTGATCCTAAGAAAATAAAATCTACTGCTTCTACTTCTTCCCCACTGATTTTCCAGGGACTGATAGGGCCTGTTGCCATGATCTTTGTTTTCTTTATATTGAGTCTCAAGCCAGCTTTTTCACTTTCTTCTTTCAACCTAATCAGGAGCTTCTTTAGGTCCACCCAGGGGCGTAGCTACCGCCGTATCTGCCGTATCAATTATACGGGGCCCCCGGGCCACGGGGGCCCCCTACAGCAAAAATTAATAAAAACTTCCCAATTTTTTTTATTTCACAAGGGCCCCCCAAACAAATTTTTATACGGGGCCCCGTTAAGGCATGCTACGCTTCTGGATCCACCTCACTTTCTGCCATTAGGGTAGTGTCATCTGCATATCTCAAATTGTTGATGTTTCTCCCAGCAATTTTGATCCCAAATTGTGATTCTTCCATCCCTGCAGGTCATTATAAATTGGTTCTAACTTGGCAGCCCATAACACACATAAAGCCCATTTAAATGAATTGTGACTCTCTTATACAGAAGAAAGTTTCTGTGAAACAGATCCATGTAACTTGGTAACCACATTAAAATACCAAATATAAAAGAACGTCTGAACTTTAGTGATGGTACAAAAGGGGTTTGAAATGCAACTTTTAGCATTTCACACACAAATTGATTTTGTCAGGGCCAAGCCTATTTGAGTTCAGGCCCAGCCTGAAATAGGCTCATTTTGGCACCTCCACCGTGATCTTTCATGTTGCCATCTTCCTCTGGACCCTCTCTTAGGCTCCAGGTGATGCTGAAAGTGTGCAAAGCATGGTCTGTAGCTGAAAAGAATTTTGCTTTTGCATAGTTGCATGTTCACAGTGTTATGCATACTGAGTAGTCACACAGTCATTATTGTAACTTTCAGTTGGACACATTTCCTAGAGTACAGAAACAAAATAGGTTTTTGTGCAGTGAGAAAAATTGGTTTTCATCCAGAACAAGGTTCTGACTTATTTGCAGATTTAACTGGCGGATTTTCATTACAGTTTAATGAAGGCTCCACTCTAACAAGCTGTAGTTTAGCTATTGTTTCTGATTGCTACAATTCAATTGACTAAATTGATTTCTTTCTTGCCAGCTTTTTAGCAGACTGTAATCTGGGTAGCCACTAATGCTCTAGTATATCTCAGCAGATAGCTCAACACAGAACAGGCTTGCTACTGTATATCCAACCTATTGTGTAAGTTCCTTGTATTCTGTCTCCAATTCTTACTCTGTCTTCTCCATCTCAGGTACAATAGAAGGAGACAGTAACAGACATAGTATCCAAAGCTCCTCTGTTGCATTATTGTTCCTGTTTGCCAGCATTAATTTTGTTCCACAGCTGCCAGAACTGTAGGGTTTTTGTTTTGCTTTTTGGTGTGGGGTGGGGGACATATACCTTAACATGATAATAGAGATTCAACACCTCTAAAATTTACCCTCAGACTGAAATTAGGTTTCACACCTGAACTTTTACCCCAATGTTGACCAAGGAAAAAATTGGGTTTGAACACAATGAACTGTTATATTAATCTAAAAGTATTGATAGATTAATTTTTTAACTTCAATTTAGGGGTCAAAAGTGGTGCTTGATGTCTTCGGAGAGCAGTGTTCATCTGAGAAAGTAAAATACAGTATGTGAATTTTTCAGTGCATTCACCAGAGAGGTTCAAAAATCTAGAGGTTGAAATTCACCATTGTTCTCTGATGTCTAATTCTAATAAAAATTGACAGAATCATCCAAAGAAATGAGTGGAAATCTAAAGAAATAAATTCAGCTCCCAGTTGACTGGTGACCTTTTAATATTTCATAATTTCAGTTTTCAAATACTGTACCTTTATTCTAAATGAGAAATAATACAGATCCAAAGCAGTTTCACAGACAACACTGAATACTGAGCCTTCAAACCAACCCCTGTATGATTAGGTAGACATCTCTGCATTTCTATCCATTTCTAGCAGGTCAGTTTCCCAAATCCACCGCAAAAAAAGAAAAGAAAATTATTTCAAGCAATGCAAATTGCTTCAACTGTAGTAGCCTAAATAGAATTTGTCATGGTGACTCACCTGTTCCATTTCAAGCTTCATGCATCTGGCAATGAGAACCACAAATGTAATTTTTTTTCTAATGATATGGCATGCACAGCTTCCAGATATCACCATTGCCATCTGTTGATAATCATGATCAAACAGACCTGGCCTTCCCTCTTTTCTCTAGTCAACCAGCACAAGTAGCTTTTATTTGGTTTGTTCTTGGCAGTCTTCTGGGAAATGAGTCAACAGCTATGTCAAGCAAACTCCTTGACTGCCTTACTTTTGGGACCAGGGTGGAGGCACAGTATATGGTAGAAGATGTTTGGTCTCTGGTGGCCATAACATGTCTGTTTTTTTGCATAAAACAGAACGTTAGGTTTATATTTCAGTCAGTCCCACTTTGCAAAAGCAATATAGAAGGGGTGGATGCCCACGGCACAGACAAGTTTTTAAGCCCAGCTCCTTACATGGTATATTATTATAATGACATCATATTTTTGTAGACACAAAAATACATTAATTGTGTAAGCTTGAGGGTTTGATCTCCACTCAGCCTGCTTTCTTTTACATGACTGTCAGTTAAAGTTAAACAGAAACTAGTTTTCCCCTGCTCTGGATGAAGTGAAATTGGCCTGTGTTTATTGTCCAGCAGAAAATGGAAGGTGGTTCCCCAGTGATTGTAAAAATGATGTAAAGTGTAGGGGGGGAACAACGACTGTGACATAGTTGGAGTGAAAATTATTTCCATTTGCCAAGTAATTGGGCATTTTGCACCACGGATGTCACACTGATCTGACACTAACATCTTTCTTTACCATTCCCTCTTCTCCTTCCTCTCTCATGATTTCACTGCTTTCTGCCAGATGGTCATTATATTTTACAGGACTGGAGGCAATTATACCTGTCAAGGGCATGCCAAAGTATTTACCATTTATGGTTTGAGGGAGATTACCTCCTAAATGTTAATGGCAGACAGAGTCACACTAACCCTCCATTTAAGATCTTCATTAGATCACCTCTTTGCAACACTAAAGGATGAGTTAAGGGCAGACAGAAGTGAGATGTAGCCACTCCTTATGCTAGAGGTGGGAGGAATGCTGAAGAGGCAGAAAAGAGATGCTTTGCAACTCTGTGTAACCATATCTCCCTGAGAGGAAAAGGGAGGGTAAGCAGAGTGACCCTCCTGCTTAAGGTATCCCACATTTTAAGAGAGGTAGAAATGTAGAGAATGTTATTGGTAATTTACATAATCCCAGTTTTCAGAGGTTTCCTCTAATGACAAAATACCTCTCCCCTCCTCAGAATTTGTGGAGTTTGCTATATCCTCTGGGTGCCCAGCACAATGATATGGAAGAAGAAGGTCCTCAAGCTTCCATGATGACAGGAGCTTAGTGAAAGACAATTGCCTCAAAGAAGAGAGAGGATACTAGAGGACGCATGCTGTGTTTTGTAATAACTGTGTCTGGTGAAGAGATGACAGCTTTTAAAATAGTGGGCTAAAATCTTGATGTTCAGTTTAGAAAGTCACAGCTAAAGTAAGCTGATTGAATCAGTGGGGATAGGGTCAGTGGTGGGCTCCAAAAAATTTTACTATCACACAATGGGCGTGGTATGGTGGGTGTGGCCAGGGGGAAAGCCCTGCGGCGCACCCAAATTAGGACTACTTTATTTCAAAACTTGAATGGGCAAAGGGGCCATCCAGAATTTCTGCTACCGGTTCTGGCGAACTGTGCGAACCTGCTGATGCCCACCACTGGATAGGGTGAATCAATTCTTCCATAAATTCCACTGATTCAGTGGGTCTACTCTAGTTGTGGCTTACTTTGCTAAGCAATAGGATTTCAACAAGTATCACATTCCCCAAATTGCATCTTCTAGACTCTCTAGAGTATCCCTGACTGATCAAAATGAGTTTCTCATGTTAGAGATGTGAGAGAAGATATTTTAAATGTTCATCATGATTCTTGCTTTTAAATTAACAACACACATCTTTATTGGCCCAGGGTTAGGTTATAGCTGGTTCTTTACTTCACTGCATTTCAAACTTACTTTTTGGCACAAGTCTTTTGCAAGTTAACTGTATTTGGGCAGTTCAGCTGTGAAATGTGGGGTGCAGCAAAGAGAAAAACTCTCTGCATTTACATTTTCAAATTTCTTAGTTGTTTTTGTGTTTTATTTTTGACTTGAGGAAACTATTAAAGTTCAGTCATTTGTTTAAAAACACGCATGTATAATTACAGTAAAGGGACAACTTTAATGAATCTGGGGGCCTTTTCATGGCTCCTGCAGACAAAACAAGGGGAAGAACCCATTTATAAAATTCCTGGATTATTGTTCATGTAGCATGGCTCTCCTTGTTTTAGATTTTAAAAATGATTGTGGTAATTCAGGGTCCAAAGGCTCAGAGAATTGATGAGGGGCCTTGTGTAGCTACCTGTTGCCTTCTACCAAAGCCCAGACTATTCTTTTGTACACAGAAATAAAGAGCACCTGCTCAATAGACACCTCCCCTGGTGGCTTAGTGGTTAAGATGCTGAGCTTGAAGACTGGAAGGTTGGGTTTCGATACCCGAGGGCTGCTCTTGGGGACATGAAAGGAGCCTCATTCGGGCATCCCCTGAGCAGAGTTTCTCCAGTAAAAATCCTTTCAACCCTGAGTAGTTTCTGGCCCAAAATATTATTGTCTGCTCAATATATTCCCCATAATGAAATTATAGCATTTACTTCACTAGATAGCTTTTTTAAAAATAATAATAATAATATAACCTCTAGGTTAGGGGTGCCCAAACTTTTTGGGCCACTGGCCGATCACGTGGTTCAAATGCGCTCATACAGGCACATTTTACTTCTGCTTCCAGGAGCGACAAGGGCTTCATGGGCCTGATGAATTGGCCTCAGGGGCCGCATCCGGCCCCAGGGCCTTCGGTTGGGCACCCCTGCTCTAGGTCCTTTCACTGACATACAGAAATGTTATGTAACTTATTCCCTTTTCCTTCCTCTTTTTAAAAATGATACATTTTCATAAACGGCTTGGATGATGGAGTGCTGAGAATACTTATAAAATTTGCAGATGGCACAAAATACCTTGAAAGACAGGAGTGGGATTAAAAAAGATCTTGATCTTTGAACACTGTGCTGAAACCAACAGAATGAAATTTAACAGGAATAAGTGCAAAGTTTTACACCTAGGGAACAGTACCTAGATCCCCAGTTACAAGCAAGGTGAGGGATACTGTGTTTGGTTTTGTAATACAATAATACCTCGGATAAGGCTAAGACTTGGTTCCACAAGTCTTGGTGTTATCCGATTTTTAGTGTTATCCGATGCATGTTAAAATCCTATGGGATGGATCGGATAACGTTAAAGCTCCATAGAGATACATTGTAACCGCACAGGCTTTAGCGGTTGTTATCCAATCCATCCCATAGGACCTTAACGTTATTCAATCCAATTCTCCTCCCCATATTACTTAACGTTATGTGGTTTTAGCGCTATCCGAGGTAAACGTTATCCGAGGTTTTACTGTACTGTACTTTGAGAAAGATCATGGAATTATTGTAGATCACTAACTGAGTATGAGTCAACAGAACAAAGTGGGTGGGGGAAAAAAGGCCAACACTGTTTTAGATTGCATTAACTGAAGTATAGTCTCTAAATCTGTGAGGTACTAGTCCCCCTCTATTCAGCACTAGTTAGACCCCCATATATAGTACTGTGTCCAATTCTGGGCACCACACTTTTAGAAAGATGGAAACAAACTAGAGTGGATACAGAGAAGGGCAACAAGGATGATTAGAGGACTGCATTCAAAAGAATGCAAAGGTTCATATCTTGCCAAGAAAGGGGGTGGTGGTGGTAAATATATGTTAACCACAAAGAGTATCAAAATCAACAATGTTGCTATGCGTTCATATTTATAGCAGTACCTGTGTTTTAGCCTATATTTTAATGAACATTAGACAGCATTTTGTTGTTGTTGTTCAGTCGCACAGTTGATTCCGACCCTCTGCGACCCCATGGACCACTGTCCGCCAGGCACTCCTGTCCTCCACCGTCCCCCTCAACTTGCTCAGCTCTGCGCCCATTGTCTCTACAATACCATCCAGCCATCTCATTTTGGGCCGCCCCCTTCTTCTTTTGCCCTCAACCCTTCCAAGCATTGCAATATTTATTTAAAAAATATTTCCACTTTCCATTCATTGCTCCTTCCCACGTAGCACATGAGCCACATGCACAGCAAGCAGATGTTATTGAAGTGCTGCACAAATAATAAAATACATGGTTAAGAATCATTCTCTCAAGAGGTGTGAGACATTTAATATCAGCTACTCAATTGATAGCCATCCGTAGTGAACAAACAAATACATTCACCAACCTCAAGAAAACGGACAAAACAGGCTTCTGTGAGTGATAACTCTGTCAGCCTCAAGGAAGAAGGATTAAATTCAAACTAGGTCTGTGAACTAATTAATAGAGTTGGTTTGGTGGTTAGCATCTTTCTGCTTTGTACCTCAACACTATGGGAATTCCAGAGTTACGTCTGGTATCTGGGTCTGGCTGTTCAAAACTGGGAACTGAGAGGAAAGTGGCTGGATTAGTATTTTCCACACTTTGTCCAGACTTTCCCTGCTGCCCCCTTGATCCACCCCCAATAGGGTTGTGCTTGGGGGCTGAGGGAAGAAGAAAAACATCTGGGAAAGAAAGGGGTGGATTTATTAAGGCACTGTTTCCCTCCCTCCACCCACATTGCCTCATCAAGGCTTGAGAGTTTCTCTGGCCAGAGACAGAAAACTGTGCTTGTGCCTTCATGAGCGGTGGGTGAAAAAAATGAGTCAGGAGAGAAAAACAAACCAAAACCATACTTTCCATACTTATGCCTGTCTCACCCTCAAGGCCACCTGTAGACTGAGAAAGAGCTCTTCTGGGTCTGATGGAGGGTCCATTTAGACCCAACGCCATTGGCTGTGACGGTGGTGGCGTTGTTGTTGTTTGACTTTTTATGCCACCCCACTCACAAAGCGACTCTGGGCAGCTAACAGAGATACAAAATATCACAATTGCAATTATAAGGTGCCACATTATCATAATACAAAAACTTTTCAAAACTTTTCAAAAGATCCCAATTACAATTAGAAAATATCAAATTACAGTCAAACCTCAATAAAGAGGGACCCATTTAAGGAGTAACTCGCTTAAAGAGCATAATTTTCTCTGAATGTTTGCTTCGCTTAACAAATAAAACCAACCAGAAACTTGCTTAACAAATAAATCGGGATTCACAATCCCCTCCACAATTGGTCACTTACAATGGTGTTTTGCTTAAAGAGCAAACTCGCTTAAGAGCAATCTTGTGGAACGCATTATGCTCTTTAAGCGAGGTACAACTGTATCATGATACAAAAACACTTCAAAAAAAAAAACAATATATGGAAAACATCGTAAACTCAGCCCCACCAACTATGTCCGAGGGAAAGTCAGGAGACGGTGGTGTTGGCATTAGTGTCAATGGTGGGATCCTTGTGGCCAGCTGGGTCGCACAGCTGTTGCTCCTTCCCCCAGCTGAGCTGGCTCAGGGAGAGTCCGGTAGAGGCGGTAGCGGTGGCAGCAGCGATGTTCTTGTGGCCGGCCAGACCACTCAGCTGTTGCCCCTTTCCCCAGCCGGGTCTTATCCTAGTGAAAGCTGTCAGGCAAATGCTTCAAAGAAACCCACAAACAGGGGACAAAGGCACCAGTTCTCCTATGTGGTTTCATCTCAACATCTAGCAATCTAAACCTGGCTGGCAGAACAAGTGTGGGGACACAGGAATGGGGGATCACACGTAGGGTGGTTGGTCTAAGGGACAGTCTCAGTTTCAGTTTAATTTTCTGGCGCTGTTTTTAATGTTTCTATGAATTTTTAAAGTTTTAAGCATTAAGTTTTAAGATGAATTAGTATTAACATAGGATTACCTATGATTTTAATTTGTAAGCCGCTCAGAGTCGGGTTTACCCGATTGGAGCGGGATAGTAAATACAAGTAATAATAATAATACTGTATTAATAATAATACCCTTATTGTTAAAAAAAAACCTCTGAGAGTGATCACATGGGCATTTGACTCACATTTTGGATTGCTCTTGGCATGATCCAGTGTGAGCTATTTTACAGTGATCACATGATGTATGGGTAACAGTGCCCCTGCTCTGACCCTGATCCATGCTCAAGTTGTACCTTTCTGGCCCAGCAGGTGGGCTACTACTTTTTGGGCCCAGACTAGAGCAATCCCCTGACAGACAGAAGGGTCTTCTTGCACTCTGCAAAGTGACTCTTACTGGTAAGATGCGACACACACCTTTCTCCAACATCAGATTGCTGCCCACCCTCCCAACCGTTAAGTCTCAGTGCTCTTAGTAATTGTTGTCTGAGTAGCCAGGCTTGAAGGGACCACTGCATTCACAGGTCTTTTCCCTTTGCCCTAAATGCATTGTCTCTGCTGGTCTTTGCTGAAAAGTACATTGAAGACATTATGGAGGAGGCTGTAATTTGAACAAAATGCTCTGGCTGAATTTTTACAGGCCAGTACAGGCCAGAATGTCAGTGCCTGTTAGCAACCAATAGGTGAAATGTGTGTTTCTGAATCATGGATATTATTAAGACAAGTGAATGAAACCTTCATATGAATACAGGAAAGGCAACACAGCAGTACAAGTTCCATTTCAATATGGATTCTGTGGCTGTGAAAGCCAGAATCCAGAGTTACTGAAAGCAGCTTGCCTGCTAACAGGGAGGTCCAGCCCAAGTCTTTAAAGACCACATAAATGCTCACACAGTCCATTGTAGCATTTCTCAAGCTGAATCTGACTCACCTTTAGGTGTCAGGCTATAAAGGTACACAGTATAAACAGGAAACGGACGAGCTTTCATGATGCCAACTTGGCTATAGACATTTTTGTCTTAGGTAAAGGTAAAGGTCACCCTTGCTTGAAAGCCAGTCATATCTGACTCTAAGGGTCAGTGCTCATCTCTGTTTCATAGCTGTAGAGCCAGCGCTATCTGCTTCTGCAGATGTTTCTGTAGTCATACGGAAGGCATGACTAGACACCAGAACAGATGGGATGCTGTTTACCTTCCAACTGAAGTGGTTCCTATTTATCTACTTCTAATTTCTTGCTTTTGAACTGCTAGGTTGGCAGGAGCTGGGACAAAGATGGGAGCTCATTTCATACTGCATTATTTGGGTATTGAACTGCTGACCTGTCGCCTTCCAGTCAGCATCTTAGCCAAGCCCTAACCGACACTAAGTCCTTGTGATTCCCTGGCCTTCCTTCAGCCGTCCTAAATTGTTCTGACAACTTATCTCTTTGTCACCAGTGTTATTCAGTAAGGTCATTGACGTTTTGACATGATCCAAAACAAAAATAGACTTTTATTTAAAAGAAACCTTATTCTCCTAATAAGTTTAGACAAAGATTTATAAGTGTCAGAAATCCAGATTGTTTAAAAAGATAAAGTGAGGAGGAATTGCTTCAATAAGCTTTAAGGCACAAACTTATGTACTATGAATTAGAAAGAAGAAACATACCACATTAAGTTAAAGACATGCAAACAGCATAAGTATATATGCCAGTCCCCAAGCACAACACAGATACATGCCTGAAATAGACATATCAAATTAATGAAAAGTATACAGTAAAACCCCATATAATGAAAAAACTCTATTCCATAGAGCTCTTCGCTGTATGTTTTTTCCCATACGAATCACTATGGGCAATGTACCATATAACAAAACAAAAGTTCATTATATGGATTGCTATTGGCGATACCCCGCACAATGAAAAAAAAATCGTTATACTGGCGCATATAATTTTTTTCATTGTACAGGTTATTGCCAATAACGATCTGTATGGCAAACTTTTTTTCATTATGCAGTACATCACAAATAGCACGTGAATGCTTTGTTGTATGGATTTTTCATTATATGAAGCTTTCGTTATGCGGAGTACCACTGTACTTCTAAAAGAAAGTGTCTATAATGGTGCTTAGGTATTTGGGTTGTAGATCTACAGGTATATCCATCTGAAAATGATGATCATGGCAAACATTTTATGAAATTAAAAAAATAGACCCTCTTAGCAAGCCACTAGAAAATGAAAGTGGGTACTCAAATGCTAATAAGCACAACCATTAAGCAAAGGTTGGTGACTGACTTAAACAAAAATGTGTAGGTGTCACAAAGGGGCAATGCTCGTGACATTTTTTTTTTTTTAAAAAATGTGTGTACATTTGGATTCAGGTGCCAAAAGAAAATGGTTGGTTCTGGATACCATGCCTCTTAGCTTGACAGAAAGCCGATTTATTGCACTTTACTTTGGCCCCAATGTCAAGCCATGCATATCATACACACTTCTCTAAGTTACACTTTCTTAAAATGCTAACTAAACCCTTAGATGTCTCAGGAGCAGTATCTTTTAGGTCTCCTTTGGTTCTTGTTCACTTATGCAAATGGCCTTTGGTTTCATTCAAGACAGAAGGCTGAGATAAAAACAAAGGCCTGTGCTTGACATTGGGTCTCACAAGGCAGAATACAAAATATTGGAGGCAGTTGATAAATAATAATTCTTTCTCCCTGGCGGCCTTTTGCCAGATGACCTTGAAATACCCTCCTGATGGTAAACATATGAGACACTGGGGAGAAGAAAGAGGCTAGGAAACCTTGTGAGAATAAAATGCCCGAGAAACTAATTTCTCTGACACTAATGCAATTAAGAATAAAGATGCTTATTATTGATTCCTACATCTATTCCCAAGTCACCTGGCTATAAGCATAAGATTATTTGCTGATTTCCCCCCTAAAAATCTAGGTGGAACACTTTTGCTAGTATCCAAACTGAGCCACAAGCCCTGTTTTGGGGGATAAAGATAACGATATTTATGCCATTGAAATCCCCAGTGACATCCACGGAGGCTCTTTTCAATATTATATTAGAATGATTGTCATAGATCATCACACTCAGATAATATAGTTACCCCACATGAAACATGTGTGTAGACATTTTAAGAATGAATGGTAAGTTAAGTCAGATAGACTTTGTAAAATTCTGAACTTGCCACAATGAGGGCAGAGAAGGAAAAGTTGGGCTACGATATACCCAATCACTCTCTATTAGATTTAGAACATGCAAAAATAATCAAGTTAAAGAAAAACAGCAAACATACACACAGAGAGAGACATATATTGCATGGTTTTCAAATAGCCTCATAACAATTATTTATTATTATTTATTTAGATTTATATCACCGCCCACTCGCCGTGGCGACTCAGGGCGGTTTACAATCAGGAAAAAAAACCACAAAAACAAAACAACAATAGCACACATACAACGCAAACATCTAAAATCCATTCCTCCTTCCGGCCAGAGGACGTTAGTCTTTTCCTTCCCTGGGCAGATAAGGCCCAGGATTAAGAAGTGGGAGCATCCATCTAAAAACCCTAAAACTTTTAAAAATTAAAAATTAAAATCTGAAAAAGATTAAAAACAGATTAAAAACACACCAGGTGCTACAACTACTAATTTAAAAGTAGAGAAAGAGAGGGGCTCAGATCAACCAATGTGCTGGGGTCATTATAGGTGGGGTGATGGTCCAGTGGAGGAAATGCAACTGGAAACCATCAAATTGAGCCCAATGGCAAAATAAGTGGAGGAGGAACCACTTCACTACTCTGATTCCCAACAGTCATGGAAGAAGAAGAGGCCATGCCAGATGGACTGGCTGTGAAGGATGGTGTTAGAAGGTAGTCCTGAAGCAATGACTTCCCAGTCAATAGATCTCCGGTGAGCTTGCCCCCAAAGTGGCTGCATTTACACCCACCCACGGGGAGAGTATCCTGTTGACCAAGGAGTCAGTGAAATACGGGGAACTGATTGTGTTGGGACAAGAGGAAGCCCTCTTTCCCATAAGAAATGGCCTACTATAGGTTCAGGCTTATGATTTCACATGTTTGTCTGGCCGGACATCCTGCTATGGTAATGGAGTAGTAGACCATACAGGCACCTGATTCCCTAAGAAGGCCAATGGCTATGAGTGGGTGAGCCCTTTTAGGTGGGGTGATGGTCCCCTCAGTGGAGAAAATGCCACTGGAAATCATAATATTGAGCCCAATGGCAAAATGAGCAGAGGAGGAACCAATTCACTATTCTGATTCCCAATAGTAATGGAGGTGGAAGAGGCCATGTTAGATGGACTGGCTATGAAGGTGCACCTTGTCAATATCCTCAAGGCTTTGGCAGTCCATTGCAGTCCCGGTGTCAAATCCTGCATATCTCATTTCATATGTGCTGCAGGAGGTGGCTCCGTGATCATAGTGTGTGGGTCACTTCATGGCAAGCTGGGATCTACCTTAAACAAATTCACACCAATGACATTTTTCTTGCTTGCCTCAGAGGGCGAAGGTGGCCCAGAACCAGCCAGCCTCCAAGACCAGGCCTCCCAGTGCCCTGGGGCAGGAAAAACCTATGCTTGGATCAAGTTGTGGCCGACAATGAGACTTAAAATCTCCCATGCATATTGGGCAGCAAGGGATCTCCAGCAGCTTCATTTTTGAGTAAGTGCTTCAGGCTCCTCCCATGTCATTTCCAAGGTCTTCAAGTCTCCCATGAAAGTTCTTCGCCATGCATTTTGAGGGTGTCCTTGCTGTCGTTTGGCATTAGGAGGGGTCAAACCCATTGCTACCTTAGTGATCCTGTTTTTCTCCATATGGAAAATATGGCTGTCATGGGAAAGAAATGGGGCTTGTGGGTTTTTTAGAATAGCGGTGTGGATTTCTATGTGCTGTTCACTCTAGAGAGGTGGCAGTGTTGCATTATGGGTTGTCAGTGGGCAGGAACTGCTTGCTAGACTAAACATTCTAACCCTCATGTTCTTGGAGAAATGAAACCAAGCGTTTGATAGACAAGGAGTACTGAGTAGTCATTGGCTGGATTCCTTTAGAGCAGTGTTTCCCAAATGCTAGTTTTTGGACTTCAATTCCCAGAAGCCTAAGCCATTTCCCCAAAGCACTGATCAGCCAATGTACTGACTTAGGCTTCTGGGAATTGAAGTCCACTAGTGGGCTGTGTACCCCTTGTTGGGAACCACTGAAGGCCCAAAGGGTGGAGTTTGTGAGAGGAGTTAAAAAGGGAGGGAGGAGAGAGAACGGTCTCTTTTGATTCTTTGCTCTTTCCATGCTGTATAAATCTATGGGTGTGCTGTGAACTCAGCAAACATGTAGCCATTTTAAGCTAGGGGGCCCCCTCTGGGCTTCCACACTTACTCAGGTTTTCATTGTTTTCTATGTGCTATCTGAACTGAAAATACTTCATTTGCCTAGGATTGTTTTGCTTCCAGAAACTAAGAAATCTGTAACCTGCTTTGCTACAATATATTTTTAAAAGACATGAAGATTGGAGTTGTCCCCCTCTGCATCTACATTTTGAGCAATCACAATACCCAAATAAGTAAACCTCTCCACTTTCTTTAGCTGCTGTGACCCGAATATTATTCCTTGCATCCCAATTATGGAGTTCACATGCATGACCTTTGGCATTTATCCTAAGGCCAATTTTCTTTGCTTCTGTGTCCAGGGCAATTGTCACCTGTTGTACTTTCATCTCATCTTCCTCGAACAAAGTGATGTCATCCAGGTCACCAAGGCAATTTTGGTCAGACCAAGGGATGCCTGTCCCATTACATGTTGCTCATTGCATAACATAGTTGAGTGCCACAAGGAAGAGGAATGGAGATAGAACACAGCCTTCCCTCTCCATGGACTATAAAAATCAAGTTCATAGGAATTCCATTCCAACAAGGTTTGGATGGTCACAGTTTAAAGAGATGCCAGAACTCACAGATAAAAACAACAGTTTGTAGCCACAAGTCTGTTTAAAAGAATGACTTGAAGGAAGATGATTGGTCTTCAAAATGACAAGTGTCCAACCTACATCACTCAGCCTCTTTGCACTCAGGAGTTTCTAATCAACAGGATAAGCTAATACTGTAGCACAAACATAAGTCATCTAACTGAGTGTTGCAGTGTCAGCAGGACTTGATTACATCAGCAAATGAGTATGCCTCATCTCTGCCAGCTGAGGTCATCATGAAATAGCAGCATGTGAAGGAGAAGAAACATCAGACAGATGCTTCCAGTGTCTATAAACTCCTATTCTGTCTGTTTCAACATGTGTAAGCATCAGAGATATTACTAGTAGCCACCTGAGGTCTCCATCAGTTTACAAATATGCCAGTTAAATTCCAATTGTATGTACGCCTCACTGAATTCAATGGGACTTATAACAGTTAGCTCAACATGAGGATGTAGCTGGGATGTTATTTATGAGATATATACTGTATTCTGTTTCTTCAGTGTCAATCAACCATTCCAGGAAAGTTTATGGATATAAATTATTATTATTATTATTATTATTATTATTAATAATAATAATAATAATAATAATAATAATAATAATAATAATAATAATAATAATAATAATAATAATAATAATAATAATAATAATAATAATAATAATAATAAAGTCACATTTATACCCCAATTGTTTGATTCATGCACCACTCAGGGCAGCTTATTATTATTTTATATAATATTAAAAACCATCTTGTAACAGCCAACACAAATAACCCCATAGGAAAGAAAGCCAGATTGCATTATTTTTTTAAAAAAAAATAACAGTATTCAAATTAAAACACTATCGGCAGCAGTAAAACTAGGTAATAATAATTTCGTGTCAGAGATTACTCTGGGTTGAAAGGATTTTTGCTGGAGAAGCTCCACTCAGGTGATGCCTGAATGTGGCTCCTTTCATCTCCCCAAGTGCAGCCCTCCGGTATCAAAACCCAATCTTCCAGTCTCCAAGCTCAGCATCTTAACCACCAAGCCACTGGGGAAGCTGCATGAAATTAGGTAATTTCTTCTTCTTCTTCTTCTTCTTCTTCTTCTTCTTCTTCTTCTTCTTCTTCTTCTTCTTCTTCTTCTTCTTCTTCTTCTTCTTCTTCTTCTTCTTCTTCTTCTTCTTCTTCTTCTTCTTCACAATGATTTGGTTTGTATTACTAATATTGCTAAAAGAAAAATTGTTGGTATTCATGTAAGAAGCAACCCAATGATGTGGGGTGGAAGGATCAGCCAACAGAGTTATCGCTCAATGTGTTTATTCCAGGACTCTCCTTCCATGTCCCCCAATAGCCTGTTTGGAAAGTTTTAAACAGACTGCATGCTGGGGTAGAAAGATCAAGGGCTAATCTGAGATCAGGCATTCACAACCTATGGCCCGTGGGCCAGCCCCAGCCCCGATGTCAATTCATCTGGCCCCCGACGTCCTCATGTGAATTTGTTTAAGGTAGATCCCAGCTTGCCATGAAGTGACCCACATACTATATTACAGTAAAACCTTGGATAACCCTAAAACTTGGTTCCACAAGTCTTAGTGTTATCCGATTTTTAATGTTATCCAATGTTTAATGAGAAGAGAAGACTAAGATGAGCTACTATACCTCTCTTCAAATGTTTGGAGGGGTGTCATGTGAAAGATGGGCCATTCTTTTTAATGTTATCCTCACAACGTTAAAATCCTATGGGATGCATCAGATAACGTTAAAACTCCATAGAGATACATTGTAACCAGCACAGGCTTTAGCGAATGTTATCCGATGGACCATAGGATTTTAATGTTATGAGATACAATTTCCACCCCAGATTTCTTAACGTTATGTGGTTTTAGCGTTATCTGATGCAAATGTTATCCAAGGTATTTATTTATTTATTTATTTAATGATATTTATACACTGCCCTCCTCATAAGTGACCCAGGGCAGCTACATCACAGAGCCACCTCCTGCGGCACGTATGAAATGAGATATGCAGGATGTTACACCAGGACTGCAATAGAGTGCCACAGCCTTGAGGATATTGACAAGGTGTGCCTTCACAGCCAGTCCATCTGTCATCGCCTCTTCCACCTCTATGACTGTTGGGAATCAGAATAGTGAATTGGTTCCTCTCCTGCTCATTTTGCTGTAGGGCCCAATGTGATGGTTTCCAGTGGCATTTCCTCCACTGAGGGGACCATCACCGCACCTAAAGCAATTCATCTGTCTATAGTCATTGGCCTCTTTGGGGAGTCAGATTATTTACTACTGCCCAACACTTGGCGTTGAGTCACTGGCTGTATGGTCTACTCTATTACTGTAGTGAGAGGTCTGGCCAGACAGGATATACTCACCAGTGTTTCCTTGTCATTCTGGAAAGAAGTGATAAATGATGAAAAGTGATGAAGATGGCAAAAGATCTGAAAACCATGCCCCACGCAGAGCAGTAGAGAGTTTGAATCTGTTTTGTTTGGAGAAGAGAAGACTAAGATGAGCTACTATACCTCTCTTCAAATGTTTGGAGGGGTGTCATGTGAATGATGGGTCAGTCTTTTTCTCCAGAACTAGAGCCAACCTAAGGGACACAAACTACAAGGAAGAAGATCTGGATTAAACATTAGAAAAACTGTCCTGAAGGGAGTAGCTGTTTTACAATGAAAAGGGGTTACCTTATAGATCGTATCTCACTGAAAATTTCTAAATAAAGGTTGAGAACAGAGTTCAGTAAAAGAGAGGGGAAATAATGGTGATTGTTACTTCTTTGTTTTCACACATTACTAGAAATACCTTGAGATGTTTGAAATGGTAGCTGTGTTACTCTGTGCAAATACAGACTAAATACAGGAGTTAGTCTTTAAGGTGCCACAACATTTTTTGTCTTTTTTGCTGTTCTGTTTTATTTACTCTCAGATAGAAATACCTTGTTTGTCAGTTGAACCCAAAATGTGCGTGCAAATATAATTTAAGGGTGTTGTGATTTTTGAATTGATGACAGTAGCCCCAAAGGGTGAGAGCAGGGGAAACAACTAGATATTGGTCTTCCATCCAGGTGATTAGATTATGAATGCAATGTTACTGAAGTCACCACCTCACAAGAAATTGCCACACTCTATTTGTGGTACAATGAATATCTGATTACAGTTTTATTATTATATAGCAGTATTTGTAGACCTTTGTTATTTCCATTGGTAAAGTATGTGCAGGTACGCGAAGAGCTGTGGAAATCTATCAATTTCAGTTCCTTATCATCTGAACGCTATATTGGACTGTGAAACTTTTTTGTTTGCTTCCCACAAAAAAATGGGGCATATTTTCCTTTTAAAATGGCATTTCTCCATTGAATATCTCAGAAAACAAAACAAAACAAAATAAACAAAATAAAATAAAATAAAAAACACAGTAGCACTTTTAAGACTAACTGCTATATTTTTATTGTTAGCTTTCGTGGATCAAGTCCACTTTATCAGACAAAGAATGAAACTTACAGGCATGTTCTTTATACACCAAATTCAGGGGCTCGACGGGAGAGGGGTTGGTGTCAAGCAAGATGACAGACAAGCAAGCACAAGAATGCAGTTTCACCCAGCCATTAGCAACAATAGATTATTCAGATAAACTCTAAATGACTCCCTTTCAATCTCAAGGTTGCTGAGTAAGCCCACTATGGTATCTGATCAACTTGTGACCTGCATGTCTGTGGGGGGAGCAAACACCTGTACCTGGTTTCTTTCTGTTTTACTAAAGAGAATTGGCAGGAACCACAGACTAACACGGCTACTATTCCAAAAAACTCCATTGAATAAAATGTGTTTGTACACACTCTCCGAACACACATTTTCGGTTGCTTGCATTTATTTGTACATAATGTTGTTGTTTTTTTTGGGGGGGGCAATCTGACTCTCATAGTTTCTTCATGGGATAAACTGAAAATCCAACAGATAGATTCATGCTTCCATTAATATCTTCATAGACTGTAAGATGTGTTCATACAAATATTGCTTAATGTAAATCTCTTCTCCCTCCTTCAGCCCCTGCACTTTGTCTTTTCCAACAGTTGCTGTTGTTCCAGCTGCCCTGAGAGGATCTACCTAACATTGCATCTGACATATATGGTACCACTATTACACGTCATGCATTGTAGTTATTGTCCAGCCACAATGACTGCAGCCAATAGTGATCTACTTATATAGCTATGTGTACACAAAATACAAATACACATACATACACAAAATAGTACAACCCCCAAACAGCAGCAATTTTTGAGAAGTATTAGGAAAGGTTAGATCTTCAGTGACTGGCTGCACAGAAGAATGGTGAGCTTCTCATAAGTAGTTCTCTACCTGGAAAACCCTGGAAGGGGTTGACAGAAGTTAGAATTGACTTGATGGCATGCAGTTATGGTGACATATCAATTGCAGCATGTTTGATCATCCATATAGCTGTGTAAGGTAGGTTTTGATTTTGGGTGTATGGGTGTATAAATATTGCATGACACTGTGTTTGACATTGCATGATCTTGGATCAGTCTGGGGTATGCCATGTAAATAAAATGGAATACAATGAAGGGCAACAGAATCTTGAATTATGCAGAAATATTGTAGCAACATATTCTTCTTCCAGTTTATGAGTCAGATCAATTACTTTTAGCCCCTCCCTGCTTTTGGTTCAATGTGATGACCATCAGGGGACAAGGTAGTACTCAGTAAATGAGGGACAAACATTTCTAAATATCGTATGAAAAATGGTTCTTTAAGTTATGAGCCATAGCTTTTTTGCCAAATACATAATTAGAATTCATGTCATGGTGAGTCATTGAGAGTGATACAAATGATCTACAGCTTCTCATTTATAAATGTTTCGTTACAGACATCACTTAGGGCTTATTAAGTCATTTATATATGTCTCTACAAGGTGTTACACTAATGCATAGGGTATTGTTTTATTAAAGGAGTGTTTTTCAATTTATCATCTTGGGAAAGACTGTGTTCTGATGCTATGGCAATTAGTAGAAGTGTTGCTGTTTTGTTGTGTTTTTCTTTTAAATGTGAAAGGCTGGGTTTACCTTGAGATAGAGTCAAAAAACCACTCCCTGAGGTTTCCAGCAGAATGACTGCTATTTGATGAAGTAAAATGGCTAAAAAAGAGAAAACACACAATTCAAAAAGAGAATGCAGAGATAAGATACATTTGTATGCATGAATTATTATGTGTGTTTGCAAATTTATAAATTATGAATAAACTTTAAATAGAAAAACCACGGTCTCACATAAAAGACTAACCAGACAATCAGTGTCCTGCCTGTTCACTCAGTAATTGAAATGCTAATTGGTGTTGGACAATTCCAAGGGCCCCCTGCTCTGTCATCTGATGATCCTGTTATCTCTATTCCAGACTTTGACTGGACAACCCTTCCTACAGAGGATACCTGCAAACAGAAACCCATCTTCTGACTCTTTCGAAGGGTGGAGTCCATTTCCTCCACTTAAATACTGTATACTGTACATGGCTTCCTAGAAGGAAATCTAGTAGCAGGACCTGTTCATGAGGCAGGAAATCATGTTGTGAAATGTGCCTTCCCTCCCCTTATCTCAGCATGCTATTTTGATAAATGTAGCAACCACATTGGGAAGGCTATGATCATGTGAAGAGAACGGCATTAACAGAAGAAGCAAAATTAGGGAGTGGTCCTTCTCATGGAACCTCTTCCCTCCATATTATTGCTACATTTTTACATTATGAGAATGGTAAGGAGCAGAGCCAAGAAAAGAGATTTTATCTATCTATCTATCTATCTATCTATCTATCTATCTATCTATCTATCTATCTATCTATCTATCTATCTATCTATCTATCTATCTATCTATCTATCTATCTATCTATCTATAATTCAATTTATATACTGCCCAACTCAGGGCGGTTAACAGAACAAATATATACCCAACAATACAGACCAAATAAAATATCACAAATTACGAATTACATATCACAACAATCATATTGTGGTGGTGGTGGTGGTTAGACCTTTGGGCTTATGTATTATTCTTCATATTTCACTGTGTTCTCATTTCTGTACAAATAGATCTGCCAATCTTAATTTTCTATCTCTGGGAAGACAAGGCCTTGAGTTTTGGTCTGCACACTGAAGAACTGTTTTGAACCCAATGCATTCTAATATGAAAATGTGTCTGCTGGTCAGAACTAATAAGGGCATGCTGAGGCTGGGGTAACCTTGTTCTTTCTTCCATCCTACCATCTGCCCATCCCAAATAGGTCCCTTCCATGATATAGAATTTCCTGCATACTAAACTGGGATTCAGTGTGCTTGTATATCTGGTGGAGTTGAGAAGGCAGAGGCTTCTAATCAATTATACCTAGCAGGGGATGATTAAGGTGTCTGAGCTGCAATGTTTTGTAAGCTAGCTGTCAAGACCAATTATTTCTGATGGTGCTTGACGGATCTTAGCTTTTCTCTTCCCCCTTTTTTTTCACTTTAAAGAGATTCTCCCCACATTGTATTTGTTATTACAAAAGAAGGTCAAGGAATACTATGTTTGAAGAGTCAAAAGAAAAGATTGCCTTCAATAATGGTTTAAAAATGACAGCTTTCTTTAATAAAAGCTGCTTATTGAACCTATTGTCTGAATCCATCCGAAACAACCAAAGAATATCCTATAATAAAAGCGGAGAGGGGTTTTATTAGGAAAAAGGCAATAAGCACAAAGGTGATGACTTCTAGGATAGAGCTGACCAAGACCTCGGGACACTGAGCATCTGCTTCTGTCAGAGTTGTTGCTACCAAATGCCACTAGAGGAAATTGCATGAGAAAATACAGAGCAATGCTGAAATGGTTTGACATTCTTCTCTGCACCAGCAACATTAAAACTCCAGACAATGTGCATGGGCTTAAACATGGGTCACAGTATTATTGAATTACATTCTTTGACCTGGGAATGAGCCTGTCAAGTCTGGCCAGGTTATCTTGCTATGGTAATAGAGTAGACCATTCTGCCAGTGACTCAATGCCAAGTGTCAGGCAGTGGTTAACTAACCTGACAAACCTGAGGACTAACAGCCTTGGAAAAGTCCACAGCAGAGTTTCAGCCAAGATGGTAGATGTGGGTGGGCAAATATTTTTCAGGGTAGGCACCAAAGCCTCTTTTCAATGCATTCCTATGGGAAACCATGCCTTGCCAGGGTGGGCAAACTGCTAACTCAGGGTGGGCCGGGGCCGGTACATCCGGACTTTGTGTACCAAAAGTGCTCAGGACCAGAGAGTGACTCACAGAGCTGGATCAGTGGTACAGGTGTCAAGCTGTGATGTGGAAGGCAGATGAAAGGCCATGTCATTATATTTGCAGGACAGTCTTGATGGCTGATCACCATGATGATCACCAATATTCCAATTAGGACATAGCACAAGAAGAAAAAGAATGGAAGGAGCCTAAGGTAGTTCAAATAACCTGGTGCCAAGGCAGTTGGACCATGCCAGACCCCCTTGCTAGCCTGGACTGGGTGAGTCCTTGTCCCTCTGCAATGATTGTTAGCCATGACACAAGCCAGCCAACTTGGGGAGAACTCCATGTGACTGTTTCTAATCTGGTTCTCATTAGCTGAGGCCACCTGTATCCCACGGGGCTTCAGAACGTTCATGCTTGAATACCTGAACCACACATTTTGCGGTACCCATACTGCAGCCAATTGTCAAATGATGCCCTGTGGAGCTCACTGCTGTCCACCCCCAATCCTGCACTACCAGCCAGATATAACCAATTGTGACCTATTTAGATGTGATACTGCCCTTGTTCTGCCCCTCATTTTCTTGTTGCAAGCAGAATGTGATAAGCAAAACACATCCAGGGCTCCTTTCTCAAAGTCTGCCAATCAGGAGGACCAGGATCAAAATTCATTATCTGGCTCTAGAGATGATTCTATAGCACTCTTGACTACAAGGTGAGCAAGCAGGCTGTCCACCAAATAGTAAAGATGGAAAGACCTCGGGCGGACAGGTCTTATAAAGCCTCTTACCCAGCCAGAGACTGGTTGGCACCTAAGACCAGATATGTGGAGGTGGCATGCTTACGTGTTCATTCCTAGCTCTTCATAATTAAGGAACAGGGCATGCATGCAATTGATACCTTTTCTTTTATGTGCCATTCATATGTATGGACCAACGATATCTGTATAAAATAACTCCTGGTGAACTAGAAAACCTAATAATTTTTTGTCTTCTTCTTGTGGAAGTCTGCTTTATCAACAGCTAGCAGCCATCTTAGCTAAATAATCTCTCCAAAAGGAGGCAGTAGCCAATCTTCAGACATAATGTCCATGAGAGACAACATCTTAGCAGGCTAGTACAGGAAAAAGGCTTGGTGCCTGTCCCATCAAGGTACTTTTCAGATACTTATTTTCTTCCTTGCCTTCCTTGCCAAGTCCAGCAAAGAGAAATCTGGAACAAGGTTATCACTATCACTCAGACAGTTCCCATCATTTCCCTAGCACAAGGGTCAGGAAAATTGGCTCTCCAGATTTTTTTTACTTCAATTCCCAGAATCCATGATCAGCAGGTATACTGACTTAGGCTTCTGGTACAGTAATTGAAATCCAAGAATACCTGGAGAGCCAAGTGTGATGACCCCTGAGCTGGCCCAAAGAGCAGTCTGAACTGGTCGGGCACTTGGTTTCTAAAAGTTGAGTTTGGACTCCTAATTTAATAGGGAATAGTTTTGATAATCCTAGTTATGACAGGTAAGACATTTTTGCTGTAGTGACACAGTCGTTAAGCCTGAATGATGGCAAAAAGTGACATTTTTAGGAGTTTAAGAGCTAGGCCATTAAAAATTGTCTATGTGGCCAACAACAGAGGGCTGTTAAAATTCATTTTAAATTAATTGATTGTCATTTCTATAACATTTAACAGCATTTCAATAAATCTGTTTAAAGTAGAGAGAGAAACTACTGGGAAATGCTCCCTCCCACCAATAGGCACAGAGAGGAATAACTCTTAATCAATAATAAAGAGCTCTTGCCAGCTAGTTATTATGGACATAATATTGCCTGATATTAAGGTTTAGGTGCACTTTCAAAAGACAGGGACCACTTTATGGACTACCACATTTCATGATCTTGCTGCTATAAGATCTTCATGGTGACTATTCTCAATCTCTCTATTCTACATTCATAGATCCCCCCCCCCCAAGCTTTGCTGTCATCTGAAACATGGGGGAACTGACAGGTTAATCACCTTGCACACCATTCATACACCTTTACTATCTGGCATTGACTTGTTTAATTCAAACTGAAGGTGTCCTGAGATATATTTCCTAGTATTGAACATACTCTTACGTTCTCTAGTGATGTACATGGCTGAACTAATTAATTTTGAAGAGCATTATTCATTGAGTTTCATTTCCTGCCCCATGTAAAGTGTGAAATTGGTATAAAGTCAAACCACTAATATGAGGATAATATATATACCAGTATCTGATAAAGCTGACATCCATCCCAGGTCCATCTCACAAGAAAGTCCATTTCACACTTTCACTATGGTACAACCTCCCTTTGCTAACAGCCAGAACCATAATGGCCCAGCCAACATCACAGTCAGTAACTTAAATTCCTTATCATGGCAGAGGGTTGATCCCATGTTATTGAATGGTTTACTGACCTGTGAAATTGGTTAGGGTTTAATATAAAACAACAGGAGCAAATCAGGAATCAAGCACTATCTAAGCCACTGAATTTTGGGCTGAAGTCTAACACTTCAGATATTGGAGTAAAACTCTCAGCATATTCACCGACCCCAGAAACTCAGAGGCACCAGCTCTAAGATAAAGGAGTTGTCATGAACTAAATTGGAGATTGGTCCATCTAGCCTAGTATTGTCTCCACCAGCTAGTAGCTCTCTGGGAATCATTCACAGTCCTGTTGGAAGATATGAGAGATTGGCTAGGGTTTTTTTAGACAATGATAGATATGTGCCCTGTCCCTAAAGCATGGACAGATTATTCCCTCCAGATTATTTGGGTGTACTGCTGAGGTAAACTGCTCTGTGCTTTATTCTCCTGTGCTAGGGGTCAATGAAAACAGTTCTTCGAGCAAAGAGTGACAGCTGCAGAAAAGAGAACTTCCTCAGGAAAGTTGGAAAGGTTATCTGACGCATTGCCAACTGTATTTTGAGCATGATGACTCTCCCAAGGTGGTATTAATTGAGTCCCCCTCCTTTTCTGACTGAATGGTGAGTGAAGCTCCCATTTGGATAGCCTGAGCAGCCGGGCCATTCTGGGAATTTATGATGTTTTGCATGAAAAGTTCTACCCAGGGGCTGCTTCTACTTTATTTCTCTCCTCCTCCCTCATTCCTAATTATGTCCTTTAATTCTTGTCATTTGCACTATGTTGGAAATGATGGCACATGTTGAGGTGACATTTTCAACATTTGTAAAGCCACTTGTCTCTACCTCAAATGCTTTTTCTTTTCAGTTTTTGCTAAGATCATTTTCTCAACATTTTCTGCACAAAACCCTGCAAATGTTTGTTGCAGTTAGAAAGAGTTTGAGCTTTCTCCTGATGCATTGTAATGGCTTTGTTACCAAGTCACTGAAAGAAGTCGGTGTGTGTGTGTGTGTGTGTTTCTTCTGTCCCACAGCAGGGAAAGGAAAACAAAACAGTTTTCCTCATTTTTAGTGATAAAAGAACTTGCTCTGGCCTTACTCCTTTCCCTTTCTAGAAATTCTCCCCATATTTCTCTAAAGTCATTATGGTGTTGTTTTTACTAATCCCTTTGTTAGTTTTAAGTCACATGTTAATTTATCATTAATTGCTATATTCCATATCTTTTTATACCAATTATCTAATTAAAATTCACAATCAAATTTCCATTTTTAACAATAGTCCATCTCAAAGCAGTTACCAATATAATAATCATCTCTTTCTTAGAAAAGCCCTGGTGGTGCAGTGGTTAAACTGCTGTACAGCAGCCAGAATGTTGTGAGTTTGATCCTAACCAGGACGCAAGGTTTACCCAGACTTCCATTCTTCTGAGGTTGGTAAAATGAGTACCTAACAATCTTTAAGGCATAGTCTTTTCTTTCCCAGGTACAACACTATCCTGCGGGAGAGCTTTCCACAGGCATTGGGCTGTCCACTGTGTAGGCTAAGCAGTGGAAAAGACAAGCTCCCATCTGAGCCAAAATGGCTCTTCATATTTATTTTTTAAACAACTAAAGGAGGGAAAAAAAGGGATGAAGTAAAACATAAAGACAGCTGAACAGAATTGGCAAGAAGTCTAGTGGCCCAAAGACCAGTTATGAATAGCATATGGGTGAAGTTCCAAAGCTGTGTAAGACCAAGGCTCATGCACAAAACAAACAACTGTCAGTGAGCTGTTTATTCCAATGGGGACGAACAGATCAATGACAGAGTATGATTTTAGTATACTGTTGGACACAGAATGTACAGCTGGGGAAAACTGGAAACTGATATTTAGGTGGTCAAAAAAAATAGGGGGAAAGTTACATTATGTGCATGCCTTTATTAAGAACTTAAATATCTTACAGTATCAGATATGGTAAGGAATGCAAATTCTGCCACTGTAAAACAATAATAGAAAAATGCATAAGTGGGAGAAAAGGCAAAATACTCTAAAGACTAACGACGTCATTTTTTCAGACTCAGGAGTGCAAAGACATCTCTCTATATTTATTCCAGCACGATGAGATTCATATTTCTTCTTCCATGTCTGGGCCAGAGGTGAAATTGCCAAAATGAAGGCACTTTTTGATGAGTTCATTCTGCAGTTCCTTTCACTTGACCTAGTGTGAGAAAGATTAACTGGCAACACAAGGCTGCCGTTACCAGGGTGCATATGATTGTGTTTTTTAAAAATGCCACAGTCTTTGAGGAGGCTCATACTGAAGTAAAGACACAGATAATAAATGGAGAGACAATGGTTCCTTAACCCAGAATAGGATTGACACGGTCTTAATTAGCAGATCTGAGTCAAACTGGTTAGGCTTCTAAAAAGCACTCTGTGCCTATTCTTGAAGAAAAGTTGACCTAAGTTAGATGTTTGAATTAGTGATACTCAAGGGAGAAATCTTCATTTTATGTTCATTTCAGGATCTTTCCGTGAGCTCCTCTTCCATTTTGGAGTTCTTACTGGTACCAGGCTTTAATGTAAACTCAAAAACATAAATTTTGGGGGACAAACTTACATCTGGGGGGAAGGAAATGAAAAGAGAGAGTGTGAGGAGGGAGAGAATGGAGATTGTGCTAGATGGGAAATGGCAGAGGGCAAGATAACAGGAGAACCTGACAGGAGAACAGGAGCTGCAGTGAGAAAATGACAGGAGATTTTGCATATCAAATGGAACTAACCCATTAGGTGAAATCAGTAAGAATGCCAAATAGCAGAGATGTTAGTTGTTCCTCTCAATCAGGAAGCCTCAAAAGCTTTTGAAACCAAAAGGATCAGCCTCTTTTTGGGACCCCCCCCCTTTATTTGGTTAACTGGAAAGTCCCATCCCTAGTTAGAAATATACTGGTTCTCAGTATTATTTCTGTTTAGTAATATAAGATAGTTGTGATGGGGATGCTCATGTGAAGAAGTGGATTTTGGATGCTGTACAATGACCCTCTGGTGGTGAAGGAGAATGTAGATTCAAAGAAGTACCAGTACATTTTTTTGGTGCTGTTCTGTGTTTTGTGGGTCAGATATGTTATATGAATGTTTGTATCAACTGATCTGAATGTGTCTATTTACTTGAACACAATGCATTTTTGTGCACTTCTCCTTCATTTTTATCTGATTTGTTTTCATTTACAATTGGAAATAGGATCTTAGGAAGTGTGATTTTTCCTTTGCAAATGCATTCATCTTGCCTGTGGGTTCAGCAGATCCAAATTCAATTGATTCATACCAAAATTCAAAGCTTTTTCTCCTATGTTCCTAAAAAGAGTCATTTTGTGTTTCATCTGGAATGCCAAAGATGAAAATACATTCTCTTATGATGACATTTTCTGATGTTTATTACATGTTGTTATTATACATTAAGTATTTATTTATTTATTTATTTTTATATTGCCGCCCACTCGATGTGGCAACTCAGGGCGGCTTACAGACAATGCGATCAATAAATAAATAAATGATGATGATGATGATGATGATGATGATGATGATGATGATGATGATGATGATGATGATGATGATGATGATGATAAAATCAATGTTGGAGTGGACTTCGGGAGGGGGGTGGTGGTTCAGCCTCACATGTCTTCTCCAGTAAAAATCAGGTTGTTACACTTACCATAATAAGGAGACCAAGGAGAGAAAGATAGCTTGCTTTTGATTAGTGTAATCCTATAATTTTTGCTTCTTCTTCAACTTGTCTTTTTAATGCCAGGTTTGTTTACTGAAACATTTCAAAACTATATGATCTGATGGAATAGCTACCTCTCTCTCTTTTAAACTTTTTTAACCTTTTAAATCTTTTAATTTTTTTTGTAAATTTATAGTTTAATTTTTTTAAATTAATTTTGAACTTTAGGGTTTCAATTTCTAAATTTGTAGGGGTATAGTGGGATTGTTTAGTTTGCTTTATACTCATGATGTATCATCTTTCTCTTTTTCTGTAAGCTACCTAGAATCAGGTCCGCCTGATTGGGGCAGGATAATAAATCTGAATAATTAAATAAATACATAAATAAATCTTATATACTTTCCATTAGGGACAAAGAAGGAGCCTCCCCAAAGAGCAGAAAGCATCGCAAGTAAACTTGGGCATTTTGGGGGCAATGCCCTAGAGTTTGCCAACCCTTCCACTCCAGGAGCATTGCACTATAATTATGTAAAACCCTAACACAAATAAAGAAATCAAAAATATACTTTCTATGGCTGATTTTGTGTCCTTTAAATGGAACTGGCATATCCATTGAGTTTTACTAATATGAAGACACAGATGTGTGAAATGTTTTTGATCTTTTTCCTCCTGTGTGGTAAACATATTTGCCAAAATATTTTGTTAAAACCTCAGAAAATGCTGATTTTTAAAAAGTTTATTTTTGTGTGTAAGTAAAGTGAAAATTAACCTGCAATATGTGAATAAAAACCAAACACATTTGCATTCATTTATGTATGTATGCATTGCTTTTGCAAGATTTGCACTTTGAACTGTCAGCTCAGCTTTTCCCAAAGCTTACAACATGTAATTTAACATGTAAAGGAGCTGAGACATTGCATGGCCATTCCTATTTTAAAAATCTAATCAGCCTTTTCCAGCATGTCTGATATTTTAATTGTCAGGATCATCTGAAATGGGGAGAAAAAATTGACAACATCCAGTATGGACTGCCCTACTGTTGGAACTGGGCAGACTGGTGTTCCTCTCGTGCAAATTGGTACCAAACATTCTAACTGAAATCAGCTTTTCCAAAATAGTTTCTGAAAGCCTGCAATTTGTGTGCTAATACAATCAGCTCATCTTTCATCCTGCTCTCTGCCATGTCTACTATTTGCTATATACACAAGAGAGAAAAAGAGACCAAATTACAAATGGTCTCTCCCCAAAATTACCTTAAGTGCTATTAGAAATAGTAGATA
Organism: Furcifer pardalis; assembly: GCA_030440675.1. Lineage (NCBI taxonomy): Eukaryota > Metazoa > Chordata > Lepidosauria > Squamata > Chamaeleonidae > Furcifer > Furcifer pardalis. Next base: position 61,260,462 of record CP126893.1, on the reverse strand, counting down.
ATAACACTGTTATCCAGGGCAATTACTGGTCTCTGCTAATCCCTGAGCTAGCTGTGCTTTTCTTCCTTATGGCGTCTTTTACTGAGTTCCAAACAGATCCTTAGGCTTCATGGAAAAACCTATTTCTCTGCCTATGAACCAACCAGATAGTCTCAGAAGGCATGTCAAAATGTTCATTAATCTAGGAATGTTCGATCTGGATCTTACAAACCAATCCAGAGGGATTGGTTGCTTCTTTTTCCTTGTGGGATCATCTGCATAGCAGATGTTGACCAAAGGAGATGCCTTCATTCATTTCCCATGTATTTTTCAGCCTTATTACTGAACAGAAACTTTCAGTCCTTTAGTCATCTCCAGTGTTATTGCAGGGGGGACAAAATATATATAGAGTCAAACCTCGCATAAAGAGTGCCTCACTTAAAGAGTAACTCACTTAAAGAGCAGAATTTTATCTGAATTTTATCGCTTAACAAATAAAACCAACCAAAAACTCACTTAAGAAATAAATTGGGGTTCGGTATCCTGCCCACAATTGGTCATTTACAATGGTGTTTCGTTTAAAAAGCAAACTCGCTTAAAGAGCAATCCTGTGGAACACATTATGCTCTTTAAGTGAGGTACAACTATATATATGGCTCATCATGGATTGAAAAGACAGTAGGTAAGCAAGGCTGCCAGAGGATGGCATCTTCTGCACACTCTGCACAGAAGCTGACTAGAGTGACAGCTGAATCAACATTGATGAAAAGCCAGCATTCTCTGTCGCACACCCCATAATAACACAGTGGCTTAGGGGCTGATGGACAAGATCACTTACAGAACTTAGAAGGCATTGGCTGCTGCCACCCATCCCTCCACCTCCAGCCTCCACTTCCTAAGAAGCCATCTCATTCTGCCTAACATTAGGGCCAGCAAACTGCAAGTTGAAGACCTGTCTTCCTTCATGCTCTTGCAATAGCTAGACTATGTGTAATATTTCTCTATGTGTAGCTGTCCTTCATTTTGTAGCAAGTGTTGAATTTGGCAGCTCACAGAGCTCTGGTTCCGTGTTGTCTTTGGACCTAATTCTGGCACATGAAGTCCTAAACAGTTTATACCCTACTTAGTTCAGATATCTAGTTCTTCCAAATGATGGCATCTGTGAAATGCAGCATGCCCACATGTGCATTTGATCTTCAGTTAGAAGGAACCTGAAAGATTGGGGGGGGGGGATTTTAGACCTGTTACATTTTGATAATTGTTCTACTTCCTTTTAAACTCTTCCCACTGGGCCAAACTGAAGATGCCTAAACTTTTTTACAACTCAATCCACAAGACAGTTAACATTGAGTAATTAGATTTAAGCTGATTTAGTCTAACTGAAGGAAGTTCACATATTCCAGCTAATTATGTTGTGGTTCAGAGTCAGCTATTTAGCCCTTACAGACCCAAAGCAGTTTCCCTCCTGTTGAAGATCTATCACCTTTCTAATTGCTTATTGTATTTCTATATTTCTATATTAAAGTACTGTATCTCTCTGCATTTCCCCCACCTCGCATGCAGTCTAGGATGGTTACAGAAGAAGGTCACTCTAGTTCAGCTTTCTGTTCCAACTCTAGTCAGCTCAATGATTCTGTGAAGTTTATCAAGGGGGTAGGAAAAGTGAATGTTGGGGTGAATAATTCCAAGCAGGCCCCATGGTCATGTCCAATGGAGTATTGCAGGGTTTACAGTTTAAATATATATATAAAATCTGAACATCATGGTTCACTTCCAATTTAAAAATTCAGTGGACTTTCACAGAGAGCAGGCATGCTTCACTTTGGGACTGACTTTTAATGTGCCCATGGCTCCTATATGCCAAAATTATTTATTTTTTCTCCTCTGTAACCTACCTTTGGGTTCCTAAATAAAATTGGGGTGTTCCACTAAAGCATAATTCCAGCAGTATATGAGCTGGCATCTACTACTTCCCCTGACCAAACAGACTTGGGTGGAAATTAAAGCATGAAACAGTGAAAGTAGATATTCAAGGCTTGAAGGAACACAAACAACACCAGGCTGATTGAATCAAATATTCAGTTTTCTGTTACAATAACATTGCCTCTAATCTTTCCCTGGATTTTCCCTATGCCTGTCTTTGCCCTTCCGCCACCAACTTTCCGTTCTCCTTTTCTCTACCTCTTCCAACCCTCAACAACCACAAAGTCCCCCTAACTAACTCTACCCATTCTCATGGCATTATGAGTGCTGTAATAGACTGAGCCCATTGGAGTTAGATATAACTACGGTAAATAGGTTTATTTAGACCAAGTATGTTTTAAAGTGATCTCTCAAACTTACAATTTGATATTCTACAACAGTTCGGTCCTCCTTGCCTTCAGCATAGGCACCTCATGGATGAAACCTTAAACCTTGAAAGTTTCATCTCCACTTACAATATGGGTTGATGTCATTTTAAAAAAACTTGCCTAGAAATGACTCTCCCTGATTAACAGGATGTGGAAACAACTTTTCTTAGCATTGGAAAGTGACCATTTGCAGCAGGCCTTCTTTGCCACATCCACTAGGGAAGGTCATTGCCACCACCCCTGCTGCCACGGCCCCACACTAAACTTTTGCATCTCAAAAGTCTCAACTTGCCAAATGGTAGCAACAAAGTGTGACACTCCTTTTGGCACTGGCCTGCTGCCAGTCAAGATCTTCATTTATCGTAATGAATTTGTGTCATTAATATGTTGGATACGCACAGCAATTGCAAAGTAGTACATTAGTAGAAAAGCTATTGCTCGGGATGCCAGCGTTTTATTGCCATGGCTGATTTACAGGATGATAAGCAACTCTGCAATCGTCCTTGAGGAATGGAGGAAGGACGTCAAGCACTGCCGTGGCAAGGGAGGCAGGATTTACCCAGCCTGAGAGGAAGGAAGAGGGCAGAGGCAAGGGAACATCTCTGGTTCTGTCTGTGAAACTGGTTACTGGTCAGTAGTTTGAGGACCTCCTCAAGGCAACTTATGGCCAGAGTGCCCAACTAGCCTTTACAAAGGAGACATGTGAATAAACACCTGGGTTTCTTTCATTTTTATCCTTCCCCATTTCCAATTTCCAGAGGGGAAGCCTGATACTTATTTGGATTACATAACACCATACATAGACAGCAAAGAGATATTATCAGGTTTGGAAAAATTCCAGTGTGTGTCAGTAAGCAGACAAAACGTTAGAGAGAACTTTAGAGGAGGATATTCCGAAACAGCTCAGTGTCAACTGAATGGTCTTATGATTGCAAAGATGTGGAGAATGCTCTTCATGGATGGGGGAATGTTAGCTCTCTCTCTCTCCCCCTCCAACTCTCCGTGTGTGTGCACGTGCATGCACAGTGGAGCAGAGTATCCTGACAAAAGCCATGCCTGGCTGAATGGTGGAAACATAGAATAAATACCTTACACTGCAACATTTTGGTGCCAATTGTATTTTTTAAATAAAAACACAGTCTTCAATTGGTCCAGTTACAGTGTTAGAGCAGTAAGAGTGGATACAGTGACCAGCATTATGGTGGCAGTCTGGGTTCCCTTTCTCCTTCTTGCCCACCACCACCAAGAATCGAGCTCTTTTTATAGGTTACAATTTCCATTGAGTTTATCTTATTCCATTTTTAATTTGTTCATAAATGCCTGATTAAGTACAGTATAAAGCCCTCATAGCATAGTGGTTAAACTGCTGTAAAGGTAAAGGTTTCCCTTGCTCGAAAGCCAGCCATATCTAACTCTAGGGTTCAGTGATCATCTTTGTTTCAAAGCCAAAGAACCAGCTCTGTCTGTTTCTGCAGATGTTTCCATGGTCATGTATCAGGCATGACTAGACACCAGAGTGCATGGAACACTGTTTACCTTCCCACCAAAGTGATCCCTATTTATCTAATTGCAATCTCTTGCTTTCTAACTGCTAGTTTGGCAGGAGCTGGGACAAAGACAGGAGCTCATTCCATCCTGCAGTACTCGGGAATCGAACTGCTGACCTCCTGCCTTCCAGTTAGTGTCTTAGCCACTTGAGAACTGCTGTACTTCAACCCAAACTACTGACACTGAGAGTTGATGGGACTCAAGGTTGATTCAGCCTTCCTTCCTTCCCAAGTTGATAAAATGAGTACTCAGCATGTTTTGGGCAAAATACTAATTACTTTGTGAACTGCCCAGAGAGTGCCGTAAGCACTATGGGGCGGCATATATTTATTATTATTATTTATTTAGATTTATATCTCCACCCACAGCACAAACAGCTGAAGTCCATTCCTCCTCCTGGCCAGAGGACGTTAGTGTATAAGTGTAAATATAAGTGTAATTGCTCTTGCTAAGTAGCAGAGCCATAATTAGCAATCAGCACAGAAGTCCCCCAAGAAAAAGAAAGAGGAGAATGCGGTGTGTGTCCCCCCCCCCCCAAAATAAATAAAGAGAAAGTGTATGCCTTTTTTAAAAAGGAAAATGAACAGGATCAGAAAATATTGCAATTTATTTTCCTAACATTTGTCAGTGGACTCATATTTTGACTTCTGGTGTCTAGGGCCCAAGCCGGCTACACCACCCTACTTGGATCACTGCCAAGCAGCAGGGAATGGATGGCTTGATGGACTGAGAGTAAATGAGTAGGTGGGTAATTGCTCCACAACTGTTTACACTTTGTTCTGGGCGTCTTTCCTGCTGTCCGCTCTTAGGCAGTGGAATACTAGAGCTTGCAATAGACTGATCACAGGGAACACCAGGATGGTTTTATCACACAGAACTGTATGCCAGTGAAATTGTGGATGCCCAAGTATTGAAGGGATGACGTTTTAAAAATTAAAATAAACCAGCGATATGGCATACAGACCTCCCATGGTTTAGGTAAAAGGAACCTTTAATGAGTTGGGCTTCATTTCTAGAAGGCATCATCGGTTGAACTGACATTTTGCTGCTTGTGGGGGAAGAGCAAGCGTCCTCCCACTTCTCCCACAAAGTCAAAGTGCATAAGATTGGTCAATTTGTCTTGTGGCATTACACTCTCACAAGTGCCACACCCAGGCAGTAAAGACACAAAGTAGTATCCTGTTGCTTGAAGAGAAATCACATAAGCTCCCCTCAGAGGGAGACCCCTTGTCATCTTTCCATTTTCACACTGGTTGTGAGATGAGTCACACAGCTGGTCACACAATGGGATACCTTGTAATGATTTCCCCTGTTCTCCACATTTACATGGAAGGATACTTTTTTTGTCGTTGTTCAGTTGCACAGTCGATTCCGACCCTTTGCAACCCCATGGACCACTGTCCGCCAGACACTCCTGTCCTCCACCATCCTCGTCAACTCGCTCAGCTCTGTGCCCTTTGCCTCTACAACACCATCTAGCCATCTCATTTTTGGCCGCCCCCTTCTTCTTTTGCCCTCCACCTTTCCCAGCATCAAGACCTTCTCAAGTGAATCCTCTCTTCTCATTTGATGTCCAAAGTACCTTAGCTTCATCTTTACAATTTGACCTTCTAAGGAGCAGTCAGGGTTGATTTCTTCTAAGATTGACCTATTTGCTCTCCTCACTGTCCAGGGGAAGGATACTAGCCCTACTCATTATACCTCTAAAAAACAGCCATAGTTTGCACTATCATAACACCCCAAACCAGCTTTGTGAAGCAGCTGCTGCATTTTTGCTTCATGGTAGGACAGGCCCTGATGAGCAACCATGATAATGTGAGTGTCTGAGAGAATCCTGAGCTTTGGAGAAGAGACATGCTTGGGCAGAATTTTTAAAAAAGCATGTCATCTTCATTTCATTTCAAAATTATACCCCACCCTACTCAGGTAAACCTGACTCTAGGTGGCTTACATATTATAACAGTAACAGCAATACAATCACAAATTCCACATTATCATAATCACAATCATCACTGTATCAGAATATATATATAAATATCAATAACACAGTAACAATCCAAAAGCATCAACATCACAACAAAATGTTACAAGAAAGCATTACAAAAAAACCAACAGCAGAAACAAAAATCACATATACTGAGTCCCGCAATGATTACAAGCAAAAACTCTACAGAAGGGTCCTGGCTGCAGCCGATTCTCCCTCTCAGCCGGCCTGCCAAGGCATCTGGTGAGGGCGGTGGCAAGGTCTTTCATTTTCAACACTCTGTTTTGTATTATTAAGTACAGAAGAGTAGCGTGCCTTGGCGGGGGCCCGTATAAAAATTTGTTTGGGGGCCCTTAGGAAGGGTAAAGATTTGTTTTGCTTACGCACGTTGGGGGCCCCCGTGGCCCGGGGCCCCCGTATAATTGATACGGCAGATACGGTGGTAGCTACGCCTCTGATTAAATATATTAAGCCAGTCATATTTGGCCCTAAGGTTCAGTGCTCATCTCTGTTCATATCCAAAGAACCAGTGATGTCTGCATTTTCAGATGTTTCAGTGGACATGTGGCAGGCATCCCTAGACACCGGAGTGCACAGAATGCTGTTTACCTTCCCACTGAAGTCGTACCTATTTATCTACTTGCAATTTCTTGCTTTCAAACTTCTAGGTTGGCAGGAGCTGGGACAGTTATGTTATTGTGGATTTTGGGAGGTGAAGGGTTGGGTGAGGGTGAACATATTTATTTTATGTCTCTTTCATTTATATATTGTGTTGTATTGTATTGTAATGTTATATGTTTTTTGTTGTTTCTTTTATAATGTGGAGAATTATGTTGTAATTTTTTGTAGTCTTATGTAAAATAATAATAAAAGAAAAAAAGAAATGGGAGCTCACTCTGTCATGCAACACTTGGGTATCGAACTCCAACCTTCCAGTCTTACAGTTCAGCATCTTAACCACTAAGCCACCGCAGTCCTGCCACTACCAGCTTCATTATTAGCATCTTGGAAAGGAAGCATGCATTTCCACCAGAGGTCTGGGATAGACAAGAAAGTGAAAATTGTTTCATGGTTGATTCTCCATCCCACTGAACTGCCAGTGACCCTCCTTCCCAAAGCCCTGAGAGGTCATGACCCATTGGTCAGAATGACTAACACAGAGATTTGTAATGTGCTAATAAGAGAACTGAGCAACCAGCATAATGAAATCCATTATTATTATTATTTTTCAATTAAAGAAAAGGGTGGAATGAAGTTTGAGGGCCAAGGCTGGCTTGAGATGGGAAGTGGTACATTGATGAGATTCTCAGTGACCCCTATGATATGTCTTTCATGACACATTATTATTATTATTATTATTATTATTATTATTATTATTATTATTATTATTATTATTATTATTATTATTATTATTATTATTATTATTATTATTATTATTATTATTATTATTATTATTATTATCTATAGCAGCTCCCCCGGTGGCTTAGAGGTTAAGACACTGAGCTTGGAGATTCGAATGTAGGGTTTCTATATCTGAGGGCTGCATAGGGACATGAAAGGAGCCCCATTCAGGCATCTTTGGGTTGAAAAGAGCCTCCATGGCCCAGCGGGAGGCAAGACACGCCACCATTAACCCAGTCCCAGCTGGGGAGTTGAGGAGCTGCTGAGGTTACCAACAGTTTTGGTGTGGGCCGTGATGCGAACTATGTTATGATTATTATGTATACTGATATGGACTTTTTATTGAATAATTTTCTTTTTGCTATGTTTTTGATGTTTTATAATGATTGTAACTTTGATCTGGTAATTTATTGTTGTGACCCACCCTGAGTTGTGTGGCAATTGGGCGGCATACAAATGTAAATATGATATGAAATAAAATCCTCTGAGTGGAGTTTTTCTAGCAAAAATTCTTTCAACCCAAAGTCATCTCTGAATAATAATAATAATAATAATAATAATAATAATAATAATAATAATAATAATAATAATAATAATAATAATAATAATAATAATAATAATAATAATAATAATATAGTTATTCTTATTGTTATCTCTAATATCATTTTCACATCTGTATAATTAATAATTCCAACATGTCATGGATGATGTTAAATTTCAAGCAACCAAGTCTGCAACAGGGTTTACACAGCTGTAGTTTCCCAGAACGCCATGTTTTCCATTATAAAATATATAACCCAGAATGCATTGTTCCCAATAGAAAAGCAAGGCCTTATGATGGATTATGGCCCATCTACTTCTGTGCTCTTATTTTTACCATATATTTATGGTCATTGGACACAACTAAGATTTTTAGTCTCTGTAGTGCTATCATGGCATACCTATAGCAGTGATGGGATGACACCGGTTCTGACCGGATCCACAGAACCGTTAGGAAGATTTCCGGAGGGTTCTCCGTGAGGGTAATACCATTTTTGAGGCGTCCGGATCAGATGCCTCACCGGCAGGATTTTTTTTTTTAAAAAATGGAGCCAAAATGGCTCCAATTTAGAGCGCATGCCCAGAAACTCAATCTGGTGCATTACGCATGCGTCAGATTGAGTTTCTGCACATGCGCACTAAATTGGAGCCATTTTTGGCTCCAATTTTAATTTTTTTTCTTTCGACAGCCCTTCCTGGCTTTCGACAGCCATTGCCTGGTCCTGGAGCGTGGTCCCTTCTGCAGGGCTGCCGGGGGTCCTCGACAGCCAGAAGACGGGCAGCAGGGGGTGGGGGAGCACAGCTGAAGCCAGCCTGGAGAATCCCTCTTTGGGGGGAGGGGAGCCGGGGGAGGGGAGGGGGAGGCCGGCCGGGCTCCCGCGCTCTGGGGTTCCGCCGGGCAGCGATCCTCTGATCCTTGCGGTCTTCTCATCCGGAAGGGAGGGAGAAGGGGTTTTTTCCATTGCTTTCCTCCTCCTCCCTCTTCCTCCCCGCTCTTCCCCAGCGCCGAAGTGCCGAGGCTGCCTGGCTCCGATCCGGAGAAGGACGGATGCCGACAAGCAGCCTGGCTGCCTGCCGAGGGGGGGGGGAAGGGTTTTTTCTCCATTGCTTTCCCCCTCCTCCTCCCTCTTCCTCCCCGCCTCCTGGCTCTTCCCCAGCGCAGAGGCTGCCTGGCCCCAATCCGGAGAAGAGGGACAAGCCCCAGGCCATGGAAGGTAAGTAAGTTAGGGTTTTGTATTTAGGGTGGGTGGGTGATTTATTTGTGTTTTGGGTGGGTGGTTGTATTTTTATTTTATTTATATCCTTATTTTATTTATTTATGGGTTTGTTGTAGCTGTCTGGTTGGGTGGGTGGGTTGAGGGGTGGGTGGATTTTTATTATTATTTATTTTTTGGGCCCGCCCACGACGTCATGACGTTATGACGTCGGCTCCGCCCATGACGTCGTGACGTCATGACATTGGCCACGCCCATGACGTCCGTGACGTCATGGAGTGGTAGTGGAATTTTTGTCATCCCATCACTGACCTATAGTATTGTGAACAAATATTAAACAGCTATTACAACATTTTATTCTGTATTGTTGGAGTGGGAGGGGAATAGGGAATCAAATGTATGTGCAATACTCTTACATAAAACACATAAGTGATCCAAGAACATGCAAGTCTGTGGCTGTGGTTCCATTTAAGGTACATACTTAATATAAATCTAGAATTCCCAGAATCCCATAACCATTGCCCACGAATGGGGGATTCTGGGAGGTGATAAAAAAATCCCCAGTTTTGAGAAAAATATAAACTCAAGTGATTTTAGAATGCTTTTCACATGGGAAAATGTTGACTGAGACTGTTTTTCTCGGTTTGTATTGCAAACCCAAGTTTGTTTACTGAATAATTTGTGAAATGACCTCTCAAATGAAGATTCTTTTTTACTTTTTTTTTTTTACAATAAATATACCATAACTTCCCCACAAGCCCTGCTATTTGAAAGCAAAGTGGATATAAGAGGTGAATGCTTGAGATGAACTGCTAGAAGAAACAGTCATGGGTGAATAAACTGTAATTGGCTTCTCTTAAAAATTAATTTTAATAATTTAAAGGCAACCACATAGCAAAGCACACGCTCTCAAGTCAATCCTCAGATCATGCATTGTTAAGGCCTGTCATTAATTATTCAGGTCAATTGCTCAGGAAGGCATTTTTTCCAGTTTTTCTTAAGTTTGTATATCTTCACTTGAACACTTGAGGAAGTTCAGTCTTGCAGCTTCTGCTACTGTTGCTTGTTGAATATGTGCAGTGTCCGAATGTGCTTCCTTTCAACCTTGTAGAGAAACACTCAGAGGTAGTGTTCAAACCAGTGGTGTAGTGTGGGTTTCAGCCGCCTGGGGCGTAGGCCAAATTCACCATCACGGATGGACTTCCCCGAAGAGACTTACCCACACCGTATTATAATTTGCAGGTGTTATTAGACAATATTGAACTCTATTCTTTATATGAAATGATTAATTCTCGCTGAATATTCGTCGTGAACAATCCAAGCACAAAATAAAACACGGGTAATTACCACAAGGCAACTAGTTAGTACAGACGGTGTTGCCAGTCGCTAGAGCAAGCAAGATGACTACACTCATTTAAAGAAAGGTGATTCCCTAGTTTCGTCACAGATTAAATAATAAAAAGTTCCATGCTCATTTTAATTGGTCCGAATTGTAGGTATGACAAAAACATGAAATGAAATGGTTCAAATTTTTTATTTCAGATTACAAGATATTATTATTATTTATTGTGAAATTTTGCCGCCCCAAAAAAGTGCCATCTGGGGTGGGCCGCCCCCACCGCCCCCGCTACGCCACACCACTGGTTCAAACCAAAACAGACAAAATCAGTCAGTTTGGTTTCTGGATCTGAACTAGGACTGTACACTTCATTCAGCCGAAGCCCAAATCACTGGCTATACAACTCTTATTTTGATGAATTTGTTTGTGGTTAAAATGAAATGGAAAGGCCAGGTTGAGATCAGACTAAAGTGAAGCACACTTACAGATTGGTTTGTATCCAGAGCACAAACTGAATTGCTTGAGTTGCAAGTTGTTTTGGCCTTTAAAAAAATTAAACCGAACTTTAAAAGTGTTTCAGACTGAAGCTAGGAGTTTGAAACTTGGCAGGTATACGCCTCTCTCTAAGGTCTTGAGATTTCAAGTACATCAGTTGAAAAATAAAAATGCTATAACCCTATATTTTTTTTCAAAACAAGTCAATGGAAACCTAACAGTGTGGCCTGGATCTGGTGCACAAACTGCCCACGCAGGCATATATCCTGCTCTTTGGGGCATATTAGAAGTGGGCTAGTCTGCTCTTCTTCATGGCATCCATACATGATAGATGCTGTAGTAGACCCACTTACCCCTAATGGATGCCTTTTGAGCCCCTGTCAGGTTCGCCCGTAAGTCCCTACCTGGCCTGTAAGTCCCTACCCATCCTCTCCATGGGCACATGCCCCACCCCTCTGCCCAGCAGCCCAATGGGAGCACTTCCTCCCTCCTCCAAGCAAGAGTTCACCCCACCTCTCTGCCCAGCAGCCCAATGGGAGCACTTCTTCCCTCCTCCCAGCAAGAGTTCACCCCACCCCTCTGCACAGCAGCCCAATGGGAGTGCTTCTTCCCTCCCCCAGCAGAGCCCTACTCTCTTTGTGGCCGGGTATGGACTTATGGGTCAACCTGTATTTTGTTACACTGACATATATCTCATTGCCAGCATCTGTGGACACTAGACATGGGATATAGGCAGTGGTGGGATTCAAAAATTTTTATTACCTACTCTGTGGGCATGGTATGGTGGGTGTGGCCAGAGGGAAAGCCCTGTGTTGCACCCAAATTAGGACTACTTTATTTCAAAACTTGGATGGGTGGGGCCAGCCAGAATTTCTGCTACCAATTCTGGCGAACTGGGGCGAACCAGGTGAAGCCCACCACTGGATATAGGACTGGATATAGGAGAGGGTAAGTGAACTTTTTAATATATGGTTGTTTTGTTTGTTTGTTTGATTTTTGCCTATCTCTGTTCTGCCAATTGATAAAGTGCCCACAGTAGTAATACACAGAGAGGGGGAAAAGCTAAAGGTGCCTCCCTTTTGCATTCTCAGTATCGTGAAGTGGCTGATAAAAGGATAAGGGGGGGGGATATTATATTTTTATGTGTGGAGATGACTAAGTGATGCATTGCAACAGTGATCACCTACTGGATGTAAAACAATAATAATAATTTCACTCTTCCTGATCATTTGCAGATGACAGGGGAAGTGTTCAATTTACCAGTATCATGAAGTGGCTTGTCAGCTACTTCACAATACTGGCAATTAGATCAATTTGGAGGGATGAAACATGCCAAACATTATTTAGCTCCTATCCCATCCTCAAGTGGCCCCTTGTATCCTGATCCAGTCTGCACCACAAAGAGCAGTGTGGACAAGCCCAGAATCAGTGTGGCTCAAATCTAGATCAAACCATGACCTGAAAGCTGAAACTGGCCTACAAACCAGGCCAGGAGACCTAATCCTCACTTTAATATTCTGAATCTCTTCTCAAAATAGGATCAGCAATATGGACATGCATCCCTTTGTAATGCCTGATCCACTGTCCCTTAATGATCCTAGTGTCCATCCATTATTGTAGATCAACAGATTCATACCCAGAGTGCTGTCGAAAAGCTTATACTTCACTCCAGACATGCCAGGTAGGGCTGGAAAAGACCTCCATCTGAAATCTGGTAAGGCTATTGCCAGTCAACATAGACAATGTTAACCTATATTGGCAAGTAATTAAATTCAGTAGACAGAAGCTTTATATGCATATCCATATGTGAAAATATGTGTATAAAGACATTACTGCCTCAAGAGAACTGTAACATGTGATGAAGGAGTGCTGTTGCCCAACCTCTACCATCAATTAAATCAGATTAATATCTACAAGTCTAAAGAATCTCAAACAAACTTCTGCATGCCGTTTGTCTTTTGTATGTAGGTAAAGATAAAGGCTGCCCTTGCCCAAAAGCCAGTCGTATCCAACTCTAGAGTTCAGTGCTCATCTCTGTTTATAGCCAAAGAGCAAGCGCTGTCTGCATCTGCAGACATTTCGAGTGCACAGAACACTATTTACCTTTCCACCAAAGTGGTACCTATTTATCTACTTGCAATTTCTTGCTTTTGAACTACTAGGTTGGCAGGAGCTGAGACAGAGACGGGAGCTCACTCAGTCATGCAGTACCTGCATGTACACAGCATGTATTGTAGCATAATGAATAACAAACTAGATGAACTGAAGTCAGGAAAGAACAATTCTTTATACTTGCTGTAGGACATAGGAGAATAATAATAATAATTTTGTTTGCAACTCCCAATCTGTCACAGTCCAAGGAAGATATCTAAACCACCCTGAGAAAACCTAACTGTAGAACACGATTGCTTAAAGTGTGCCTGGAGAACAGGCTATGGTTAATCTGTTTCCATTAAGCATTATTAACTAGAAGTCTGATATATCTAGGGATGTGTGTATACAGCTGTCCATTCTCTAACTGTATTACAGAGAGAGCGGAGCAAAGACCTTGCAACAAAGAAGATGAGCAGCTTTAAACATGTGTATGTGTGTGTGTGTGCAGGCATGCATGCGTACACACGGAGTACAAAGGCAAACCCATCTATGCTTCGAGTCTAAACAGAAACCTGTCCATCAAACCGTCCCTATTTCTTTTCTTTCTTTTCTTTCTCTCTCTCTTTAACCTTTCACCTCTTTAAATAGCTTACACCATGAAAGTACAATTAAAACTGAACTCCCTATGGAACTGAGAAAGAGGTAGATAGGAGAAAGAGGCATAAGGCTTTTTGCCCTAGTGTCATTAGCTGAAATTGTGTTTGTGCAATTTATATTTTATGGCAAGCGTGTCAATTAGTGTGTGAAATTTAATAACCCAATTGAACGTCCCTTGCTCAAAGCTAAATTGAAATCTGTTGTCTGTTTCCTTTTCTGTGGGGGAGGTGTGATTGGAGAGGCAAGCAGGGCAGAAGGAGTTTTCTTTGTTGATTAAAATGATTAAGCTCCTGCGCCCCTATACCAAGGGATCCTCGTATGTTCTGGTTTATGCTCCTGAAGACCAGAATGTTTTGAAAAGTAAAATTGCTGGGTCAGAAGTGAGCTGAGGGGAGAAGATAATATATTTTGTGCTATTGTTTCTAACAGGATACAAATCAGAATCCATCCAACAGCTGAGAACACCTGGACACTCATCAGCATTGTCCACATTGCACCAGTATTGGGGTTAAAACAGAAGTGGAGCATCTGACATGCCTGCCATGCTCCTTCTCTTGCTTTCCTCCAAGAAATAGGAAAAGGCAAAATGCCAGGGCACATCTGCCTGTTGGGACTGTACCTAGTCCCAGAACACATGCAGTTCTGGCATCTCCCACCCTCTTTCATACAGGGAGTCACAGTTCAAATTAATCCTCCAGAAGAGTGAGAGATTTGGCTGCAGGACGAGTAATTATGTCAAGTATTGGTTCAGGATTTTGGAGCAGTTAGGCAAGACAAGTGATGGGGAACACCACGCTAGTTAGACTCCTCAAGCCCCCGCTAGGTGAGAGCCTTGTTGAGGCATGGGGGCTTGAGAAGTCTCACTTTGCCAAGGAAAATTGCGCACCTCATCTGAAAGCACCACTAAGGCAATTATCTTTTCCTAAACTCGACGCCTTAGGGGTACTTTCGGACAAGGTGCGCAATCTTGCCAACATGGATGGACTTCTCCTAAACCCAGCACCTTAGAGATGCTTTTGGACGAGGCCCACAATCTTGCCAACGTGCTCGCCCCCATAAACTGCCTCTCTTGGCTTCCTCCACAACTCTTGCAGCACAGTAAAGGAACAGAGGGGGAAGACAAGAGAGGTGGCCATGGGCCTTCAGAAGGAGCTGCTTCTTCAGTGGGGTGAGTTCTCCTTGTATGCTGGCCATTGCCACCTCTTTTGTCTTCCTCCTCCATTCCTTTACTGTGCTGCAAAAGCTGGGGCAGAAGATGAGAGAGAGCCCATCGGCCATGGGAGGCCAATGTGGTAGCAGCGCCCTTGTCCAAAGGCACTGCTACAGCATTGGTCTTTGGACAAAGTGGCGTGCCACCACGCCGACCCCTGGAAAGCCCACCCACCCGCATTCTTCCACCACTGGTGAGGGTGAAATCCTTACCTGGAGGTAAAGTGAGGCCCTCCAAGGAAGAGGAGCAGCATGTGTGCACGCTGTCTCCCCGTCTCCTAGGTAGGAGGGGGATGTCTGGCCATGCCTCCTGGGTAGGATTTCAGCCTCCCCTCCCCATTGGAAGGGTAACGGTGAATATTGCCCTCCCTCCAGACCTCGTCACCTCGGTCGGAGAAAAAGACTGCCAGCACCTGCGGGCGGCGAGAGAATGTTCTCGCCCTCCCCCCAGACTTCATCACCTTGGCCTTCACTGGACTCCCCTCAGCCAACTGGCCTCGAAGGGAGCAACAGCTGGGTGTCCCGGGGGTGATGAAAGACCTCGTTTTGTAGGATTTTGCTTATAATCATTGCAGGATTCAGTAAATGTGGTTTTGTTTTTGCTGTTTTTTTCTTTGTAATGTGTTTTGTAACATTTTATGGTGATATTAATATTTTCTGATTGTTACTGTGTTATTGGTATGTATATATTTATTTTTCTGATACTGTGATGATTGTGATGATGATAATGTGAAATTTGTGACTGTTTATGTTATTTTTTATACTTTGTAAGCCACCTAGAGTCAGGTTCGCCTGAGCAAGGCGGGGTATAAATCTGAAATGAAATGAAATACTGCAGAACTAGTATATCTTAACTTCAACAAAGCCATTGACAAAGTGTCCCATGATATTCTGATTAGCAGACTGACTGGATGTGACCTGGATAGCACAAATATTTGTTGGATACACCATTGGTTATAGAAAAGAGGCATTCAAAAGAAAATTGGACAACTATCTAGCAAATCTGCTTTGATTTCGATTCTTGCATTGAGCAGGGGGTTGGACACAATGGCCCTAGTCATAGTGGCACAGTGGTTAAACTGCTGTACTGCAGCCAAAACATTTTGACATCTTGTTCCTAGCCCACCCACAAAAGCTGTCCGTGGGTTATTATTTTAATGTTAGTGATAAGATAGTGGTGCAGGACCAAAATCCAGCCTTTTGTGATGTTACATACTGTGCATTATACATTGAAGTAGAAATTAAGCCAATAGTCCAGACAGTTTCTGCATATGGACGGGGGGGGGGGGAGTCTTTTTCTCCTCTTTCTGCAGCAGAATATTTAGATGGAAGTGTATACTGGTCTCCCTAATCTTCTCTGAGCTAAGATGAGGGCACACACATCAGGATCCAAGCAGCCCTGTGGATTTTTAGAGATACTCTGGTTTTATATCTTTGTCTGTTTCTAAGCTAAGTGTGCTTCTTGATAGCCTTGAAAAACCTCATTCCTGAAAATACGGTAGCACCAACAGCTAAAATGTGGGCTGTGATATAGTTATATATGTCTAGGAGTATTATACCCCCCTCTAACCCAGGGGACTTGGAGGGAGATGGTGGGAAGGAAGAGGGAGAGAACACCAGGAGACAGCTATAATCAACATTGGCCCTAACACTACTGCACCAAAAAGAAAGAGAAACTAATGGTGTTGGAGGAGAAAAGATAGATCCTAATGTGCTAAAATAAAATTCTGACCAAACCACCGAAATACAAGCATTCATCTGCATAGATGAATACATGCATATTTAATACCAGTAGTTTAACTTACTAAGTTTTTAAAACAAAAGTGGAAAAGCAAAGCCCTATGCAACATTGATGGTTCCTTTTGGAGCCATCACTTCAGAGGTTCTCCATTTGGAGCACAGGTTCTTTTGGAAATAAATGGATCTACTCCTTCCCTCCAACTCCCACACCCTAAATTCCAGTTGTATTACAGCTGTAATTTCCTGTATTACAACTGTGTTTCCTGTGCAACAGCTGAGTGCTACACTCCCGAACAAGTAGCACAGATGAGAATGAGTTCAACAGTTTATCCCCTTTATAGCAACATAGAAGTGGAGCCAGAGAGAACATTTCTATTCCCTGTTTGCTTCAAACAATGCAAAAAATGAAAGTGATGGCTCCTTTGGTATTTGCTAAATTAGACGTATTGCATGTTTGTTTACATGGCAATGCAGTACTATCCCTTCTGAGTGGTATTTGGAAGGAAGCAACAATTCCAGTGTATAGCTAGTCTTTTGCATCTGTCAGCAGGATGGAAGGGGAGGAGAAGAGAGAAGGCTGGGGTACTTTGCTGTGTAGATGTAGATCAGGAGTTCTCAACCTTTTCCAGTCATGGGCCAGACCATGCTCCCTCAGACAGCTGAGTGGCCAGGCACGTGATTTCCCCCGCTGTAAATGTTGCCATAAAACGTGTCCACGGCTGCTGTAAATGCATTTATGACAGCCATGGGTGCATTTATGGAGCATTTTTGGCTGTTTTCACCACTTCTGCTGTTTCTGGCAGTGGTGGTGGCAGTGGCAGGAGCGAAGGCACATGAAATGACACCATGGGCCGGGTCTGGCCCACAGGCCATAGGTTGTGAACCCCTGATGTAGACTAAAAGCAAGGCTACCCCTTTGTGTTTTCCAATTGTCACCAATGGAAAATGCATCTCTAACTTCCAAATTCAACATTAAAAAAACTAAGGTCATGGCATCTAGCCCCAGCATTCCCTGACAAATAGAAGGGGAAGAAATGGAAGCAGTGACAGACTTTACCTTATTGGGATCTAAGATCACTGCAGATGGTGACTGCCATCAAGGTGGGGGGAGCTTACTCCTTGGGAGGCAAGCTATGGCAAACCAAAGCAGCATAATAAAAGATGGCACATCACTGAGCCAACAAAAGTCCACATAGTTAAAGCAATGGTCTTCCCAGTATGGCTGTGAGAGCTGGACCATAAGGAAGGCTACATGCAGATGAATAGATGCCTTTGAACTGTGGTGCTGGAGAAGACTTTTGAGAGTCCCATGGACTGCAAGGAAATCAAATCAGTCAATCCTAAAGGAAATAAACCATGACAGCTCCTTGGAAGGACAAATACTGAAGCTTTGACCACCATATAAGAAGAGAGGATTCATTGGAGAAGGCCCTGATGCTAGGCAACATTGAAGGCAAAAGGAGAAGTGGGCGGCAGAGGATGAGATGGCTAGATGGCATTTTTGATGCAATGGACGAAGAGCTGAGTGGGCTGCAGAGGATGGCAGATGACAGAGGAGCCTGGCTTGCTGTGGTCCATGGGGTCGCAAAGGGTCAGATTCAACTGTGCCACTGAACAGTAACAACTACCAAAAAGTGTTCATCTCCTACTTCATACACCACATAAGCTAACCCTCCATCACAAATGGATGAGGTCATCTCCAAAATAACATTCAAAATTATCCTTTCATATTTGCTTTTCATTTGCTTAAGTTACATTTTTATGGGAAGAAGAAACTTTTTCATGTATCATACACCCTACTGGATACAGTGGTCATGATGGGAAGGCAATCCTTGTAATTTTCCACAATTGGCATATGCAGGGAATTGAAAAGTTATTCTCTTCGGACTACAACTCCCAGTGGTCATGAGGCTGGGCAATCCCTGGAGTTTTTGTTAGTGCATGTGTGTGTGCAAGCCCTATATGGTAGTGGGCCAGGATACTTAAAGAGACCACGTCACCCCAAGAACATCTGTCCATCCCACCAGGGTGGATCGGAGAGGCTCTCTTATCATTCCATTGGCTAGAGAGGCGCATCACTCTAGCACCAGGAGGAGGGCCTTCTCCGTGTCCGCCCCGGACCTTTGGAACCTCCTGCCAACTGAGTTACGTCTACAGACAGAGCTCCTGCCCTTTTGGAAGGCCCTAAAAACCTGGCTGGCAGGGCAGGTGTGGGGCTCCAGGAATGTGGGGTCCCATGTTGGGTGGCTGATCTGATGGGACAGCCACCCCTCTCACTGTTTTAAACTTTTTAAACTTTTTAAATTTTTAAATCTTTTTAGTATTTTGTAAATTGCAGTTTAATTTTTTTAAAATTAATTTTAAACCAAATTGCTGAATTTGTAAGGGTATAGTGGGATTGTTTAGTTTGTTTTGCACTCATGTGGGATTTTGCATTGTTTAGTTGTTTTGCACTCATGTTGTAAGCCGCCTAGAGTCGAGTTCGCCTGATTGGGGCGGGATAATAAATCTAAATAAATAAATAAGCACAGGCACGCACCAATAATTTTTTTTCTACCTGTAGTCTCTATTGAAATAACGTCCACTGAAACAACTGAGTGGGATGTGTCAAGATTTTTTCAACTGTTCTTGTCAGTATTTATAGAGGCCAAAGGGTATTTCAATGACATGAATCAATAACTTCAGCAACCAGACTTTCTTTTTAGCTCTCTCTCTCTCTCTGTATATACATGCTGGATTTTAAACAAGGTTAAGACATAATTTGCTTTGGCTTTTTAATATTGTGGAAATAGGTATTGCTCTGATTATGGTATAACATTTGAAACATATCATGTTTCTACCCAAAGGAGAAACAAAAAACAGTGCAGATAAAAATCCAAGAAGGGAATTTGACCTTTCCAGGATTTCCTCTGCCAGCAGCCATCTGAACTGTATACTTTTCCGCCCCTGCACATTTTATAGCCTGGAAAATGTATATACACTTCCTTTCTTTCTCAGCTCTTGCAAATGAGGCCAAACTAAGAAGTTTTCCCTAGTTTGGTGACCAGCAGTTTGCTTAGGGCACAAATTCTCTAAGGAGTATTAACTTTTGGAAGCATGAACCTTGGAATGATCTGAATTCTTTCTCAGGTGGCCCTGTGTGCAAAATAGAGGGCTCACATAGTCAGGAGCAGAAGTGGCATGAAACTAATCCAAACAAGGTTGACTTAGCAGGCAAAGTGTGATGGTGGGGTAAGCACAGTGGTGGGTTGTTGCCTGTTCACACCGGTTGGCCCGAACCAGTAGCAACAATCTTGGGTGGTTCTCCAGGAAAGGGGGTAGTAATCACCTGGGATTGTTTTTGTTTGTTTTTTGAGGCGTCCGGTTCGGACTCCTCACCGGCAAAAAATAATAATAATTCAAAATTGGAGTCAAATGGAAGTTTGACACATGCGCAGTTCCCGGCAGCCATTTTGGCTGCCAGGAAAAGGAACGGCGCAGGGAGCACCTTAAGAAATGGCGGCGGCGGCGGCGGTGGCAGTGGCGGTGGCGGTGGCGGTGGCGGTATTTCCTTGCCAGGCCATGTGCGCCACACTGCCAGGCCACCGCACCATTGTGGTGGTTTGCTGCCGCATCGCTGCACCGTCGCCTCTGCTGCTCCCCGATGAGTCGACCCAGGGTAAATGACCCAGGGCTTGTGTTTGGGGTGGGTGGGTGGGTGTTTGGATGGGTGGGTGTATTTTTATGTAATTTTTATTTTATTTATTTATTTAATTTATTTATTCAATTTATTTACGGGTTTGTGTTGTGGGTGGGTTGAGGTGTGTGTGTGTTAATTTTTTTATTTTTTTTATTTTTTTCTTTGGCTCCACCCACAATGTCGTGATGATGTCATGGTGTGGTAGCAAAAATTTTGACAACTCACCACTGGGTAAGCACATAACTGGAAGTAAGCTCAGAGTTTGGAAATATTTCCTTTTGCATTATACTTTCCAGAAGCCCTAAGCCAGCAGGATCAAAAACTCATGGAGGAAGCTGTAAGGTGTAGTCCAATAATCATTTTTCCAAGTCCTGTTCATACTTTTGAGGAAACATACACATGTTTGTGCAGTAAGGCTGAAAGCCTCAATATAGCTATGAGGGAGTAAGGAACAGAGTGCTGTTGAACACAGTGACCCTGCTGAATAAATATTCCTACACTGTAAAACTGTCAACATACTTAAAAGGGAGTGTGGCCTTTTGTAACCAAACAAAGTTTGAAACACCAACTCTTCAAATTAGCAAATAAATACATTGGCATATATATACAGTTTTGCTTCCATGAATGCTAAAATTGAAACAGACACTTCTGGTGTCTGCTAAATTAGACACACTGCCTATTTGTTTATATAGTAATTTAATATTTGAATATTTACTTCATCCTTTTCATTTGCCACACTGCATTAACCAGAAAATAGACTGGGCTCCTACAATTTCTGCATAAAAATAAATGCTCAGAGGGTGACTGAAAGCCAGGATGATGAAGTGAATGAGCAGCGAATGAAAGAAATTGATGAGCAAAATAAAAAGTACAGAATGGCTGTTTTTCAGACTTCAGGTATTAATGATCGGTTTAAATATAGACATGAAAGAGCTTAGCATTTGTTCCTGAATGGCAACTATAAGTAATGTATTAAATGTCCCTGTGCATCATTGCCTGTACATGTATTCATGTGATACACACTAGGATCTTCAACTCAATGTCATGAGGAATTATTAGATTGGTTTTAATACAAACACAACAGAAGAAGAAGCCACTAAAATTGGGGGAAATAGAAAGAGATGGCTATAGAATTAGGTAGTTTAATGCCACAAACACAAAATGAGGCATATTTCATATGCACTATGCAGTTACCTGGGCAGCAATCATTTGGTTAAATCTATGGAGAAAGTAGAAGATGAAGAAAGATCATATGAGAAGGAGACATTTGTGTGTGGGTGATGTATGAATGTGGGAAACTGATATAAAGTAAGAATACACATACACATGGACAGACCTATCGATTCAACCAACCTAGTACATCTATTGTGAGGCACACTGGCACCTGCATATAGGTAAAAGGTATCCGACTCTAGGGGTCAGTGCTTATCTTTGCTTACAGCCAAAGAGCCTGTGCTGTTTGTGTCTGCAGACATTTCTCTGGCCATGTGGAGGGCATGACTAGATACCCAGGTGTACCTGCTTATAGCATATAGTCCTTTTCCATCCTTCCTTTAAAGTTAAAAGTTAGGAAGGAGACTCCAGTTTGAAGGAAGGGAGGATAGGATGGCTTCATCTTTTTGTTCCCTGGCATGAACCTAATCTAGATCACCCCTTCTCGAATAAATGGTTTTCTATTTACATTTTCTAAAGGTGAGCCAATTATTTGTACTGTATTGAGATTTGGCAATGTAAGTTGTGGGATGGAAGTGTCCCCATAGGAAGCAAGTATGCTCTGCTTATTTTTGTTTTAAAGTAACATGATGTGTCATCCTGAGATATTCCCAACCAGAGGTGCTCAAATAATGAATTTAGATCTCTCTCTTTCTTTCAATCTCTGAACTGATCTTTACATTATGGTTCACATTAAAATCCATTCACACATCTGTCTCTCAACTTCAACCTTTATCTTGGGTTAATCTTATAGAGTGGTTCACGTTTCTTTAAGTTGATACTTAATGGAAAAACCAAATGACCACATAGAAGAGATATGGCCAAGCAGAGAGCAAGAGGAGCACAATTTGGAATAGGCACTGTTTACAATACAGGTCCTCATATAAAGATATAGAGACATGAGATGTGATGTGTATGCATGTTTTATAGATTATGCAAAAGCCTTTGACCAATGCCAGAATGAAAAGATGATCACAGCACTGAAGAAAATAAGTGTAGATGATAAGGCTATCATCAACAAACTTTATTTGAATCAGACAGCTCAAGTCAGAGTTGAAGAGCAGCTGACAGAGCAGGTTCAAATTTGCAGAGGTGTGTGACAAGGCTGTGTGTTGTTCCTGACACTATCTAATATATATTTGGAGAGTTTTT
The DNA here is from genome assembly GCA_030440675.1 of Furcifer pardalis. NCBI lineage: Eukaryota > Metazoa > Chordata > Lepidosauria > Squamata > Chamaeleonidae > Furcifer > Furcifer pardalis. The sequence goes on along the minus strand of CP126893.1, from coordinate 61,237,868 downwards.
TTTCCAGAAGCATTATCAGATTTAAACAGGGCATTAAAATTAATGCAGAATACCTGAATAACATCTGATATACTGATGACACAGTGTTGTTGGCCACAAACCTTGCAGATCTTCAGTTGATGCTGGATTGAGTTAGAGCTTCAAGTACAATAGTATATTGTTTGGATCTCAACACCAAGAAGATGAAATATCTTGTTATAAGCTGAGCACCAACTCACAGCAAGTTAATGGTGGGAACACAAGAAATTGAAAGAGTGGATAAAATTGTCTATTTGGAGAGTATGTTAAATGAAAAGTGGGATCCAGAGGTAGAGATTAAAATAAGAATAGAAAAAGCAAGATCTACCTTCATAAAAATCTGACATTTGTTATGCAGTAGAAATCTAACTCTTAGTACAAAGATCTGAATAGTGAGATGTTATGTATTCCCAGTGTTGCTGTATAAAGTCAAACCTTGGACATTGACTAAAGCATCTGAAAGCAAAATTGAAGCTTTTGAAATGTGGATCTACAGATGCCTGCTAAAGATATACAGTAATGGGTTGACCATGTGACTAATGTAGAAGTGTTGCACTGGATAGATAAAGAACAAGAACTGTTTAAGACCAGTCTCACTCCCATGTCTGATGAAATGAGTTTGATCCACGCCAGCTAAAATTAAAATATAACAGTCTTCAAAATGCTACAACTTTTTGTTTTTGTTTTCTTTTGTTTATTATCTGATATGTTTAAGACTATTGCACACATAAAGCTTCAATACCTTGGGCATATCATGAGGAATGACATGACATATAGAATACTCCAGCTCACTCTGCAAGTTAAGATCCCTGGGAAGAGAGGCCCTGGCTGAAGAATCTGAGAGACTGGTGTGGAATGTCCTTGGAAGAACTGTTCTGAGGAGTTAAGAACAGGAAGACTATTGCCATGTTGCTAGATAATATCCAGAAAGGATATGGCACCTGAAGAAGAACTTCTAGCTCTGCAACCATATACCCAACTCATTCTATAATCTCATGTAACATGTGTGGGTTTTGGCTTCTCACAGCTCTTGCATTGCTCATAAAATAAAGAACAATTTGCTCCCAGGATTAATTCTTTCTGTTAGTTGGCTATCCTGCTATAGTAATAGGGTAGACCATACTGCCAGTGACTCAGTGCTGAGTGTCAGGCAGCAGTTTATTTATTTATTATTTTATTTATTTATTTAGATTTATTATCCTGCCCCAATCAGGCGAACCTGACTCTAGGCGACTTACAGAAAAGGGGGAGAGACTATACACAATGCAAAACAATTAAACAACCCCCCCACAAATTCATAAATTAAAACCTTAAGGTTCAAAATCACTTAAAAATCAGTTTAAAAAGAATTAAACTATGAATTTACAAAAATCTAAAAGATTAAAAAGGTAAAAGGTTTAAAATGTTTAAAAGAGCAAGGGAGGAGTGGCTGTCCCATCAGATCAACCACCCAACATGGGACCCCATATTACTGGAGCCCCACACCTGCCCTGCCAGCCAGGCTTTTTGGCCCTTCCGAAAGGGCAGAAGCTCTGTCTGTAGATGTAACTCAGTTGGCAGGAGGTTCCAAAGGGCCGGGGCAGCCATGGAGAAGGCCCTCCTTCTGGTGCTAGAGAGATGCGCCTCTCTAGCCGATGGAATGATAAGAGAACCTCTCCGATCCGCCCTGGTGGGACGGACAGATGTTCTTGGGGTGACGCAGTCTCTTAAGTATCCTGGCCCACTACCATGTAGGGCTTTAAAGGTAATAACCAGTTAACTAACCTGACAACCCTGAGGACTAGTAGCCTTGGTGAAGTTCACAGGAAAGGGTGATGGTCCCCTAATGGATTAAATCCCACTTGAATCCATCTTGATGAAGGGCAGCAGCTTCATCAGTACTGGTGCTGAGGAGGACTTTGTGTGCCAAAAGGGCTCAGGATCAGAAAGTGACTTGCTGAGCTGGATCAGTGGTATGGGTGTCATGCTGTGGTGTGGAAAGCAGATGAAAGGCCATGACATTGTATTCGGAGGACAGTCTTCATGGTTGATCACCATGATGATCACCAATATTTGGAATCAGATATGGCACAAGAAAAAGAAGTTATGAATTTGGTCAGTCCTCCAGAGATCTGGGACACCAGTGTTTTAGAGCACTGGTGGAAAAGGTATGGGTAAGGAAACCATGTGGTGAGTACCTACCTATTTGTGGGATATGGAAGAAAGCCCACTATATGGGTGATAATAATAGTAGAATATGGTGCCTGTAAGCCAGCATTTTTACCCCTACCACAGGTCCTTCTGTGTCTTAACATCAATGTTCTCCTAAGTTACCTGATGTGCCATTTATTGCAAAAATAACCCGCTTGGCACTGACACTTGAATTTCACTTAAGGTTCCTCAAGCTATTAACGACAAAATCAATATTATCGAAGTTGTAATGAGAGCTCTATTGGATCTGTCCACCTCCTGCCTTCTTTCCCTTTATAAAATTGCCTCCCTTCTTAAATGGCTGTTCTTTCTCCAAGGTGTTTCAGCTCAGAGAGTCCTCCTCCATTTGATTCTTGACAGCCACCACTGACATATTTCTCTCAAACCTTAGACTGCAAGCCACTACACTGGCCTTGATGAACTCTCTTGGCACAATTAGGCAATCAAATTGCCAGAAGGGTTTGATTCATATCTCCTTACCATCAGTAAAGTGATATCTATCACCCTGCGACAGGACCATTATTGCTGAAAAGTATTTCTGGCCTTGATTTCTTATCTAGGTCTTTAAAAAAAGAAAAGCAAAAAATCTTTGTAAAATGGAAAGGGGGAGTTTGTCATATATTATAGCAAATTAGCTTTTAACATATTATTCTCTGTTATATTAATATTATATTCTGAACGAACAGATCGTATTTTATCAGATAGTATTCTGAGTGTTGCCTGCAAACTCAGGAAGATATTCACATATTTTTGGAGCCTCCAGCACTTCTTTTCAAAAGGGAAAGAAAACAATTTAAGGATAGAAAGGATAATAATACAACATGTCCCTGTGAGTGGGCATACTAAGCATTCATTACTGTGACTCATCCATTTACTCCACATTCACAGTCTGCCAGAGCAGGTCATCTCAGATCCTTCCTTGAAGGTTGCTGCAGATTTCAACCCAGGATATGCACATCAATCTTATTTTGAATCATCTCTGCATGTTATACTCTGGGCTGAAGATCTCCTCCTGTCCTGGAAGAAGTACCTGGTTAAAGATTTGGAAATGTCCTTCTGATTAGAGCTACTGCAGCCAGCAATCTTTACTTGTGTTATGTAGTAGTTCCTTCACCTGCTACTCAGTTAAAATGAAGAGACTTGATCCAGATAGAAGCAGCCAATAGTATAGTTCTTTCCCTCCTAGCTTCACCACTTCTAGGAAGTTGTCTTGTAACTACTATTGGTCATCCATAGCCCAAAAGTGTCATATGGACTAGAATCAAGTCCACAATTTCAGACTGGAGTCTTCCCAATCCCTGGAGTAAAAAAAATCTGCATGCAGATGTTGTTTTGATGGGTTGCATTCTTTTCTCAATTAAGGCAATAGTGGCAAGCCTAGCTCAAGATGAGGATGATGGCTATAATTTTTGTAGATTATCTAATATTCTTATGTTGATAGTTTATCTCTGAATTTTTGATTATCATTTTGGTTATTGTAAGCTGCCTAGAATAGTGTTTTGCACTAATTGTGCTTGGATTACAATCAAATCAAGCAATCAATCCCATGTTTAAAATTTAAGGTTATTATAATAATATTATTATTATATTTCGATTTCTATACTGACCTACTCAGTAGGACTGACTCAGGGCGGTTCACAACACATGTAAAATTACAAGTTCATAACAACATGTCAATAAATCATAAATAATCAATACCAATATCACATAACATTAAAATATCAATATAAAAATGTAAAAATAAAATAAAAATGCAATATATGTGCTACAAAAACAGCACGTAACAATAATAATAATACACAACCTATAGCCAATATATAGTAAAAATAAGCACAAAAATCATACCATACATATCTTACATAAACAGCCCATAGCAATACTAATAATATACAATGCATCTCCCCTCTTGCTCAGAAGAGTTTCAGGTAGCAAATATGAAAAATCACAGTATGTGCTGCTCTTATGTAGTTTCAGGTTTCCTTACATCCACATGGCAAAGTAAGAAATCATCCTACAGGTATTTCCATACGATCAGTGTATTTGTTACATGGGTGGCATATTAGGAGCTCATTGTTACCATGAGATGAGACCCAAACTGTATCAATTTTAGGGGTGGATTAGGGCCATAATTTGAAACATCTGGAGAACATTCAATTGCTTGTTGCTATGTCCATGTTTGTGCACCTTCTGAAAATGTGTAGATCCTTCTTGTCTGAAATGGAGCTTGATGTATGGTGTTAAGCAGCAGTGGAATAATTTGTTTTTAAGTATAATGCTTTCTAGTTATTCATCTTGTTGGCTTTATGCAGTTCTAAGTGCTGTTTTCTCTTGCAAGCCAGGGAAGTGTGTCTTTGAGAAATAAAACTAAATTAAATAAGTCATATGAAAATAAAGCAAGATTTATTCTTACTATTTCTCCACGCAGTGACACATTCAGTCATTTTAAAAAATGGTTCACAGATGAATTTACCACCTGTTCCATTCCAAAGACTTGACTGGTAAAAAGCACACACAGTTTCTACTTTTATATATCAAGTTGTCCAGTTGATCGGAAATAAATGAGTAGCTGAAATGGCTACTGTAGCATTAATAATGACTTGATCTGCAGACATTAGCCATGTTATTTACATGTTGGTTCACCAGTGGCTTTGTGGTTAAGACACTGAGCTTGGAGACTGGAAGGTTGGGTTTCGATACCCAAGGGCTGCACTTGGGGACATTGAAGGAGCCTTATTTGGGTGTACCCTGAGCAGAGTTTCTCCAGCAAAAATCCTTTCAACCCAGAGTAATCTCTGACACAAAAAACAAACAACCAGCTGATAGTCCTGTTCCCTTACTCCCTACATCCCACTTCAGCATCATGTAACTGAGTGGTATAAAAAGGAGGGCTATATGCAGTGGTAGGATGTCAAAAATTTTACTACCCCACCATGATGTCATCACAGTGTGGGCGGAGCTAACATCATGACATCATGATGTCATGGGCGGGGCCAAAGAAAAATAAATAAATAAATAATACAAAATAATTTTAAAAATAAAAAATAAGCGCGCGCACACACACACACACACCTCAACCCACCCACCCACCCACAACACAAACCCGTAAATAAATTAAATAATTAAATAAATAAAATAAGAAATACATTAAAATACACCCACCCACCCAAACACCCACCCACCCCAAACACAAATCAACCAGAGCTTTTAAACCACAGCTTAAAGCTTATTCTGGCTAATATTTCTCACACTAGGTCAGATGGAAGGAACTACAGAAGGAACTCACCACAAGATGGCTTCATTTTGGCACTTTTCAACTTTTCAACAGTTAAAGAAGTTAGGTACTAAGTCTTTGCCTAACCAGTTCTCTAGGATAATATGCCTTAATGTAAATGTAAAACAGCTGTACCTCCTTAAAGGTTCTCCAATTGGAACAGCAATTGGAACAGCACAGGTGTAGCTTATTGATGAGGTAACTCCAAGACATTGCTTAAAAACCCCAAGCTAGGCCGCCAGGACTTTTTAGGAACTGTGGTAGTACGTCAATATAGGTAAAGGTATTAAATACACATTAAAATACACACAGACACACCACATCCAAAGGTGAGTCACTTACCCTGGGGAGCAGGCTATAGGGAGCTTCAAGCTAGCAGCTTCTCTTCCTTCTCCCCACTTGGGAGGACAGCAAGGAGGCTGTGCATACACGCCAAGCACTGTAGGCATGCATGCACACCAAGTGCTTGGCGCATATGCGCAGTGAAAAGGTAAGTCCTGAATGTGGTTCCCCCCAAAAGCTGCTACCGGTTCTCCGGGACACTGGGAAAAGTTACTACTGGTTCTGGCGAACTGGTGAGAACCTGTTACATCCCATCACTGTCTATATGAACAAATCAAATGACCCTGGACTGTATTTCAAAGTGCTACCTTACCCAAATGCCAAAAGGTCTTATTCTGCCATTCAGGATTTGACAGGGTCACCTCCACTGCGATGTGGAGGTGATGGTGGATTTCTGAAAGCTATGTGAGTAGAGTTTATGCTGTGGAAGTTTCTATCAAGCCATGAAGGCCTCAGGTATGGACTGCAAAGTCCTGCTTCTTTGTAAATAGGAAAAGGCTTATTACCACAGATGTTTGGCCATTAGGTGACACATTTGGAGGTCTTTTTGTTTAAATAACATATTTAGCACCTTTAAAGAGCAAGTCACTATATCATGAATGCTCTTAAAATGCACTCTTTGAATTTATTAATGTCTTTGTTAGTCTACTTACTACAATTTAATCTTGCATGAAGATGTGCCCAATGCTTTGAGCCAGTCATTAAATTCCTTTCCTACCTCCAGCTGATGTACACCCCTTGCTGAAATATGAAATAGTGCTGTACTGCTGTATAAAAAAACTGATCAATAGTCACAATATTTAAGGTAATATATGTTTCAATCCAGTTCAGATTTATTTCTAAGCGAACTTGGTCAGGACACAATTGCAAATCCTATGCATTTAGTAAAGTAAATGTCATAGAACAGGAGGAAGCAGGAGTAAACCAATATTTAGAATATTTCCAAGATGCCAAATTTGCTAGAGCACTCTTTGTATTTCTTGTTGGTTGCTTTTAGTTGGTATTGACTGCTGGCCTTTGTCAACTCCATATGGACATTTAGCAGTCTCTGGTTATTGTAGAAATCCCATAAAATTTTATGGCAATATATATTTATATATTTGTAACCAACAACACCTTCCCTGCCCCTCGCTTTGCCCTAATCTTAGGACCACCAAGGAACTTGATGAAGCCTAAACAGAGAAGACGTAGCTTAGACTCCCACTGCCCACATTTTAATTAAATTAGAAATCATGTGGCTGGGCTGAGAGACAGCATTCAATAGTTTACCATAGAAAGAAGAAGTACCTTGGGCACAGGGAACTTGTAGGGGAATGTTGTCTGCCATCTCTAGTTAGCTGTTCCCTATGTGCCAGATTTTTGTCCACAGAGTGGTTGCAGACTTGTAACTGAGGGAGTTTGCTTTTTCATTTAAGTGAAACAGACCAGGGAAGCTGTGACACACAAATGGCCATTTCGGTCTCCATCCAGAGATAAATCAGATATCTGTTTTTTCTCAGAGTGTGCAGGGAATGGCGGTTTATGAAGCAGCTGTCTGAAAGGAAATTTACTGGACAATTAAAAGTGCTGACTTTCAAGCAGTGCTCTCTGAGGTGGACTCTGAAATTATTGGGTGTGAAATGCAAATAGATTTAACAGTTTTACTGCTATTTATGTGATGTCCAGCCATTCCTAGCTAAGGTTGGGTTGAATCCCCCCTCCTCCCCCTTTTATTCTTAGGAGTCAGTGGTCCTGCATTTTGTAGACTTCAACAATCTCAAATGTATTCTGGAGCATGCAGTAAAACTGGAGTTGTTCCAAGGTCAGACAAGGCCAGGTTAGTTATGTTCATACTGCAGTGAGGAGGGCATGGAAAGAAAGTAATTACCCAAACTTTTATAGGCACTTTAAACATAGGTAGTTGGCCTTGCATCTTTCCTTCATTTCCTCAGAAAAGAAAGGAAAAAGTCCATAAGGCTTTCTGGTTGATAAATGGTTCTGAGAAATTCAAAAGCAACATGTTGCTTCAGTAACTTGCACCACATTGGACAGTTTCGCACATGCATCTCTGACACTTGATAGCTGCTGCACCCTCTTTCAAAGGGTGATTCACACATGTTTACACAGATTAATGAGCAAACACAGATGAAGCAATGCTTAAAACATAACCTCTCATTATCTCAAATATAATGAAAGGTGAAGTGATGCATAGGGTGGCCAAGCCTTTCACTCAAAGATCCCCATCTAGTTGGGACCTGCACATGTGTATGCATAAATGAAGCTTGTGAGGACAACTCATGAGTTAGGCTGGGGAGCATTCCTCATCTCCCCAAATTTTAAGCAAAGCCAACATAGTGAAAAGTAGAGCCACCACATTGCAAACAAAAATTCATCTAGTCAAAGCAATGGTATTCCCAGTGGCAATGTATGGTTGTGAGAGCTGGACCATTAGGAAAGCTGAGCGCAGAAGAATAGACGCGTTTGAGATGTGGTGTTGGAGGAGAGTTTTGAGAGTCCCCTGGACAGTGAGGAGAACAAATAGGTCAATCTTAGAAGAAATTAACCCTGACTGCTCCTTAGAAGGTCAGATAGTAAATATGAAGCTAAAGTACTGTACTTCAAATGACGTCAAATGAGAAGAGAGGATTCACTTGGGAAAGCCTTGATACTGGGAAAAGTGGAGGGCAAAAGAAGAAGGAGGAGGCTCAAAATGAGATGGCTAGATGGCATTGTAGAGACAATGGGCACAGAACTGAGCACGTTGAGGAGGATGGTGGAGGATAGAAGTGCCTGGCGGACAGTGGTCCATGGGGTCGCAGAGGGTTGGTATAGTGAAGTCAAAGAATATACTTGCAGAAAACGGGTCAACGTATTCTCCGGCTGGGTCTCTGACCAGTAATGCCCATAGCACGTTTTGACTAAATGGTCTTCTGAGATGCTGTTGACCTTCTTAAAATATTTTAACAACAGCACAGGAACTCTTACAGTAGTTAACTACAGGCCTGCCTGCTTCCTTAGACAAGCAGAAGAGATGCTCTGGGGGAAGACCTAAGATTTTCCTTTTAAAAAATTATTCTGGGATATTTCAAGCTGGGCAAATACCTTCTCACTCAAGCAAATACATAAATAAATGTTGTGAGTGCTGACTCTGAGGGTTTCTGATGAGTTTCAGATGTGTGTAAGTATAGTTGTCATTTTTCAGTGGGAAGGCAAAGATGTTCTGTGCTCACTCAAAGGCCCCCCTTTTTTACTGTTTGTTTTAGTACTTTATATGTTTCAGACTTGAGCTGGGGTATATAATGGAATATTCCAGAACAGCACTCAGTCGATCTTGGTTCAAATTAAGCCCTCCTGATAAAGATAAACTGTGTCGATTGTTCATGAAAAATTCGGCTCATTACACCCTGTTGCTGTAACCGAGTTTCCAGTGAGCAGGTGGTCAGGCTAGCTATAAAGCTTTGGCTGAGTTTTCCATAACAGGAAAATTAACAGAGTAGCTGATGAGCAGGGCTCTCTTGGGCTCTCCTGATAGTGGTTCAGGAATTTTGCATGCTGGTGATCTGGCCAGTCAGGCTAAACTATGCAAGATTCCTTCACCTTTCTGCAATAAATAATAATAATAATCATTTGCTAAGACACTCTTCACTGCAATAGTGCTGATTTATTTCTTTGGCTCCTGCTTCTGAAGATATTTAAAATATTCAGTGGGATAATGAAAATCCCACTTTTAATGTTGAGCTGAAGTTTGCCATGGACGGGTTTTAATTTTAATAATGACTTTCTGATGAACTCCGGCTAACCCAGCATTCCAACTTGTGGCTGCTTTTAAAAACACACACAGAGCCATGCATATTTAGGCGCATAGATCATCTATGCTAATGTAATTATTTTGAGCAGATCAGAATGAATTGTAAAGAGTTTGAGAGATAATCCTGGAGAGCACCCTGACTTAGACAAGCCTAAGAAAAAGGGGCATACATAAAAGAGAGAGAGAGAGAATAAAACTGCTTTTTTATAGTTTAGTGTATATCAAAATATTTTAAATGACATTTCAAGTATTGCAACTCTGCCATCTAGTTGGTCAGAGTCATAATCCATTTTTTTTTTAAAAAATCTTCCTATCCTATGCATATGGCCCAATATTCCTATGCACTGCAGAGTTTGAAAGGCACTACAACTGCAGAAAACATTTCTTCACTGAATGTTTACTTTTGATCTCAATTGGTAGGCTAATTTTGTTACATTTTGATATAAGATGTGGGCACTTTAATGTGCCCCACCCCCTGTCACAGAAGATTGGGGACTTATTGACGAAAGTCATTAAAAAAATCATCATCTCCAATAATTGCTGATATTTACCAAATTAGCCATGACATCCAAATGGCTAAACAACCACATGCAGATGGACTTGATTTCTCAAGTCCATTTCCACATGTGGAATGTTGCCGTGAACTCCTCACTGAATAACTACTCCAAGGTATCCAAGGTATGCACATTTTCACTCACAATAGCTTAATAATTCAATAATTTATTTAACAGCTTCTGAATCCTCTACTTTGGTCTTTTAGAAATAAATATCTCTATTTCTCTCTCTTTTCCTCTCTTTGTTTTTTTTTTTTAAAAAAATAGGAACTGATACAAACAAGGAAAACAAGAAAATGATTTGCTGGGTTAAAAGACAATGACATCGAGTCCAGCTAAAATATTCTGAATTGACTGTTGTTGGGGTTTTTTCAGTCGCACAGTCGAGTCCGACCCTTTGCACCCCATGGACTACTGCATGCCAGGCACCCCTATTCTAGACTAGAGAAGCTAAAGATTGCTTGCCACTATTATGAAAGGTAACTGGATTAGAATCAATGAAAGCAACATTAAACCAGATACTCCAATAAACCAGGTCAAGCTGATTGTGTTGTTACTTCAATATCATGGGATACTGAGTACCCCAGGTCTATTCTCTGGTGAGAAAGAGAGAAATCATACCAGCTGTCACAAATTTAGGGGTTGATTGAAAATTTTAAAAGTACAGCTAGGGATGCATCCTCTAAGCAGTGTTTTAACATGAGAACATTGAAACAATCCTGTCTTGTCACAGGTGGAAATGAGCAGAGCTTAAAAAATAAAAGTTAAAGGAAGGAAAGTTCTCTGGAAAAGTATGGAAAGAAATGGTAGAGAGAATTCCAGCTGGGCCATCAGAGTCTTTAATGAGACAGAGAAGCCCTCAACACAAGCTGCCATGCTCTCCTTGGTACTTTCAAAATGTGGTCGCTCAATAATGCATGTGAGTAAGAGGCTAGCTTTGGAGATGTGTAATGAAATATTTATTGCAATAAGTTTGGCGTGAAAGGAAACAGCATCAGAACTGGGAGAACGTGGGTGTGGGCTTCCCAGGAGCAGCTGCAAAGAGAGGTGGAGCAGAAAGAATCCAGCTGGTCAAGAGAAAGGAGGATTCTGAGGGAAGATGGGGGGATCTGCTGGACTTAGTGCATTGGCAGGTATGTGAAGCAAGGCTGCGGGACTGCAGCTCAGTGGTCCCAGAAAGCCATTTTCAGCCATGTCATATGCAGGAGAGAAGGGATTGCCTGAAGCCTCCACAGGTAACCTGCCAGTATGATCAGTAGGAAAACAGCTCTTCGGAGCCTTCTTGAAAGCAGTCATATAAACAGTACAAGCTAAAGGGAAAATCTTCATTTTGCCAAAGACAGGATATGCAACTATTCACTTATAAGTGCAGAAGAAACTTTTTATACATACATACATACATACATACATACATACAGGAAGTTCATGGCTTGAGTAAGTGGGTGTCCTGCCCCTAAATTGTGAGAAGAGGTACTCCCTAGACAACAAGCTGCTACCAATTTAAACAAGATTTGATGGCAAAATACCTTTAAAAGGAAATAGCCAAACCCTTAATGATATCCATGACTGCTAGTACAAAGGCAAAGGTTTCAATATATGATTAGTTATAGTTCCAAGGCTTCTGAAGTAATAATTATATATAATTATGTAACACATAGTTTTCATGTGTCTCTTGACTTTCCTATTGATAAAAAATAAGTCAAGAGTTAATTGTTAGTTACCTAATGTTGAAAGTGGCCTAAGCTCTTTTATTCAAAATTCACCAAAGTAATAAGGCCAGGGAGCTCACATGACAAGAAAATGAAATAAATTATTACAGATACAGAAAGAATTATATTATCCCTTGATGTTATTATTGTAATACAACTTACTCAAGTCTATCATAAGAAAACGATGAAGTACAATTAAAATTTCCTCACTTGTTGCTATAATGAAAATTAAAGGACAGTTTAATGATTCTTACGTCATGTAAGAGAGACCTTTTTTCACTTTTGATTCCAGAATATGCATTTGGAGATACTGACTTTCATGGGATAAAGAGATGACAGGTGTGATTCTGTGGAAAACATGGCTGGACAGAACTCTGTAAATCTGTGTATTGACCAAGGAAACTCATTCCTTTCTATTGCTGCTATCTTTTACTTCTTTTGTGTTTAGATTAGAGCTTTGTGTTTGGTTAGGAACAGCTGTTGTGAACTAATTTTTTAGATTATATTCCAAAAATTATTTTCATGTTAAAATAAAAGAATGACTTGACCTAGTATTATAAATATCAACAAATCTCCTCTTCTTATATGGGCACTGAAAAGTACGTGCTGAGCAACACCAAAGCCTTGTATAGTCCACCATTTTAGTTCACTAGTGAGTCCTACTGGAACAATATTTCATAGTTTCCACTCTGTATGTCCAGAATCCTCAGAGACCATAGGTGGTGGGAATGGTGAAGCCTCTGGTGGCCCAGAGCATTCCTGCCATATAACATACGGTAGATATAATGAATCAGTGACTAGTTCACCTAGCTCACATTCCTGAAATAACTGAATGGGTTTTTTGACAAGGTTATTCATCAAAGATTTGAAACAGAAAGAGTGCTGAACCAATCTGATGGGTAGCAGGAGCAAGGATAAAGTCAAGTGTATACCAAGTGGTAACAAGAAAAGGAGGTCACCTCAGCTTTGGTTTGCCAAAGACTTTGCTGTAACGTTTTGGAAGGAGACCATAAAAAATTAAATTATTCCATAGATAATTGCTAATGTATCACACTGAATACCAATCTGTACCTGAAAGAAGTTTTATATAAAGGATTTTATTTGGAAAGAAGCTAAGACTGCTGATAAAGTAAGATGTCTTGGAGATTTGCATCCCTATGAATAAAAACACAACTGTTTTAAAGTAGAAAAACAGCTTACTTTAAATTGCTTTGACAGCTTCAAGGTATCAGTCTGTGCTGGAAATTACAGTACATTTGTAGGCGACCAGCATGTTGGCATTCTGAAATAATAATATACTCTGTGCTGATTCTTGCAAGGGTCATTACAACTGTCACTGACATCCAAAAATAACTCACTCCACTGCAAAATGGAAGTGTCAGTTACTAAGGATAGCTGTTTTTCAGACTGGATCTTGGTTTTGAAGCACAAATTAGAAATGCATTAAAGCACAAACCAAGCAAATGTCTTACTCATCCTTCTAAGTATTTCCTTATTTATTTCCTTATTTGTGGCTGAAGGAGCCATAAAAAAGAGTTCTGAGAGATAAAGTTCTGAAGGTAAATGAATGTAAATGTAACATAAATAAAAACATGCAAGCTTTACCTACATGTCAGGATTTTCTTCTCTTATACAACTGGTGAATTCAAAGTGTGTGTGTGTGTGCGTGTGTGTGCGTGTGTGTGTGTCTGTGTCTGTGTCTCTGTCTCTGTCTCTATCTGTGTTGCCCACATGACACAAAGGCTGGATTGAATCCATCTATGACTTTTCCCCCCTCCCAAAATGGCTTTTTTAATTCTGTTGTTGGGCACTTCTACTTTTTTCAAATGAGAAGAATTTGAAAGGGCATTTTGTCAAGAATCCAGTTGTTTCAATGTGTAAAACAAAGGAAATGTGGTTGTGGGTGGTAAAATAATGGCATAGGCAATTGAGTGTGATCTTTAAGGATTGCAAGAACACTATGCCCCATGTGTCCCTGAATTATTTATTTATTTATTTATATGTTTAATAAACAAAGCTAGCACTGATTCATTGTATTACTATACCAGAATAATGCTAGACCAGTTCTGCATTTAAAAAAATGGGAGGGGGTGTTTCAGGCTTCTATTGCATTGCTTCTTGCTGCCTATCTCTGATTCGCTTAAGCAGCCAAAGCTGGTAAGGAACCACCTTGGAGTGGCTGGGAAAGCAGGCAGGCAGGCTGGCTATAGATTGGAACGCCAATCACATGTGGACACTGAACTTCCAAATCAAATCACAAAACCCATGAGAACACTCACTCCATTTTCAAACACAACTGAGTGTGCGATTGAAATGGCAACAGAGCTGAATACTTCCAGTTTGGCTTTCCAGTGCAGTCATACCTTTTCCAAAAAATATGGTTCTCTTGCTCCTTCTGAGAGTTTTGTAACTGAAATTCACCTGTATTGTTTAATATTAAGAAAAGGCTAAGCTATTAGAATTAGAAAATCTAAGCTCCATTTATGGTTTCCAAATGATGTTTTTATTGATGTAGATTGTCTTATGTTTTTATTCTTATTCTTAGTCTCATGTAAGCCGCTCAGAGTCGGGTCCTCCCGATTGGGGCGGGGTATCAAGTGTAATAAATAATAATAATAATAATAATGGGTCCAGAACCATGAATGAGGACCACAAAAGAAGGTGGGGAAGATTGGGGGGAAGGGAGAGTCAAAAAGTGAACAAAGGGGTACAACATGGGGACATGTCTGGCCTCTTGGTACAGGAAAATAAACATCTGCAGTGTGACCAGTAGGAATGCTCAAGTGATCCTCAGTGAGAGATAAAATTGATCAGTGAACATAAAAAGCTTTTTCAGAGTGATCCACATCCCCCAGTCTGGACATACTCCAAGTGTTGACTTAATGGGCCACATCCATTCTGTCAGTCCACTCTAGTTGGGACTAAAAAACTGGATTTAAACTGGATCAGAATTTTGTGGGGAAAGGATAGAAGTCAAAGGATATCTCACCAATTTTGAAGATAACTACTCAGTCTTGATAATAATGGAGTAAAGGAAATTTCATCCATGACACTAAAAACATTTAAATCCAAGCTCTCATTTCATGGGCAATCAAAGACTCCAGAATGAAGGCTTTTATGTTAAAAAGACAGTGGAAGTCTTCTTCTTCTTGGGTTTGGGAGTAATAACAGACTCAGCCGTATATCTGAAAAAGGATGTTCTTGAACAACTGCCAAATCTTTTCTCTCTCAAAATTTAGTTCATTTTTCATTTTCCATTTGGTCTCAGGCACATTGAACTGTAGGCAGAATCTGGTGTCTGGTACAACTCCTGATAAGAGCTGTTGCCCTTGAAACTGCCCTGAGGTTCTATAAACAATCTGAACTTCTTGTTAGTCTTTGTCCATTCTCCCTGATAAGAGATTGATTTTCTACTGAAGGCTATCATTGTACTGCTATCTTCCCAAACATAGAGCAGCAGAGAAATGCCATGAATCCATCCCTTTTAATTCCAAACTCTAACATACCTTCCTCATAGGCAGAACTTTTGGTTTAAGAGATTTGATTTGATTTGATTTGATTTATTCAAATTGTATGCCACCCACTCAGCATACGCCAACTCGGGGCGGCTCACAAAAATCACAACATATCAAACATTACAGTACAATAAAATATAACAATACAATAAAATGTAACAATGCAATAAAAATAACAATACAATAAAATATAACAATACAATAAAAGGTAACAATGCAATAAAACATAAAAGACTAACACATACATTGACAACTGTGGCAAAGGGACCATCTTCTCCTGAATCAGCAACCAGCTCTTCCCAGCTGTCCCTCCTTCCTCAGGCCGGGTGGGTAAGGGGCCAGCATCTGGCAGCAAGCAGTTTTTAAACAGGCACTGGCCCTCCCCAGGTGTTCCTCCTTCTTCTGGCTGGGTGGGTAAGGGGAGATGTGTCCAGAAAGCTTTCCAAAGCTTCCTAATATCATGACCTCCATAGTACTTAGTACAGTTAAACCTCGCATAAAGAGCGTTTCGCTTAAAGAGTAACTCGCTTAAAGAGCAGCATTTTCTCTGAATGTTCGCTTCGCTTAACAAATAAAACCAAACAAAAACTCGCTTAACAAATAAAACGGGGTTTGCAATCCCCCCCACAATTGGTCGCTTACAATGGTGTTTTGCTTAAAGAGCATTATGCTCTTTAAGCGAGGCACCACTGTACTTAGAGAAGACATAAAGTAAAGTAGCTCGACCCATATTTTACTTGCAATTCAATCCAGATTTCAAAGTACTTAAATAGATATCAATGACTTTAAACAAAAGTAACTCTAATTATTGAATTGCAATTAATATTTTCAATGCTTAGTGTTATCCAATCGAACTGCTAAACATCATCTTTCCTCGCAAATATCAGTAGACATTTCTCTGTCCATCTATCTGTTGAGCTATATGTGTCTTAGTGATACTTTCTGACCTTTTAAAGACATACAGCAGTCCAATTCCTCTTTTATTTTAACCATTTGACGAGAAGTCTACAATCTGCCCATTTGAATAGTTTAAAATCTGCCCTTCTTTTGGAAAGGCACTGCTGGTTGGCTTTGGATATTATGAAACTATAATATTTGTGATGACACTATGAAGCAGTCACCTAGGAAGGCTTGGGGGTGGAGGGCTTCACCTTCATGTTATTAGATCAGAAAGAGGTTGCTTGCTCAAAGTTTGACCAGGCTGAACTGGTTTCTGCCTCTGATCTGTTATTTCAGTGTGTATTTCAGTGTAGAACTCATTCTTATCATTTGCTTCTCAACAAAGAGTGAGATTGGGAATAAGAAGTGGCATTCTGGAGCCATAAAAAGGTCTGCCAGGGCCCAGGCTGGTGGTGACTGCTTACTATAGTATTGTAAGAGCTTTCACAAACAAGACAGGCAAGATAAAGAGACAGGCAAGGTGGAATTATTCCCCAAAAAATTAAACAAAATTTGTTTCCCTTTCCCTTTGCTTTCTGTTTTATTTCAGTGAGAGTAAGTATTCAATCAGGGATATATTTCTGTTTATCTGTGTATTGCATATATATGGCATGTTTCCGTTCCTTGAGCACTGGGGTGAAAACTAGGCTTGAGCACTGGGGTGAAAACAACAGAATGAAATGTAACAGGAGTAAGTGCAATGTTCCACAGCTGGTGAGGGGGGGGGGATACCAAATTCACAATCAAAGATACATGGCTCAGTAATACTACATTCAAGAATATTGTAGATCACAAACTGAATATGAGCCAGTTCAACATGGCTGCAAAAAAAGGACAAGTGCTATTTTAGGCTGCATTAACAGAGATATAGTCTCCAAATCCCACAAAGAACTAGTTTGCCTATTTTTGGCACTGGTTAGGCCTCATCTTGAGTAGGGTGTCCACTTCTGGAAATCTCAGTTTAAGAAGGATGCTGACTAACTGGAACAAATTCTTTAAGAAGAATACTAAAAATGAAAATAAGTTCAGTGGAGGGCAAGAAGGATGATCAGAGGATGGAGAACCAAGCCCTGTGAGGAACTGGATGTGTTTAGCCTTGAGAAAAGGAGAATAAGGGGAGATGTTATAGCACTTTTAAAATACTTGAAAGGTAGTTGTAAAGAGGGGGGGATCTGTTCTCAAGAGTGTAGAATAAGTACTAGTGATATCAAGTTACAGGAAGCCAGGTAAAAGTTGAATATCAAGAAAATCTTCCTAACTGTTAGAACAGTATGACAATGGAACCAATTACCTTGAGAAGTGGTGAGCGCTCTAATACTGGAGGCATTCAGGAGAATATTAGACAACCATCTGTCAGATCTGCTTTGATTTGAATTTCTGCAAATCAGAAAGGGCCCCCTTCCAACTCAATTATTCTATGATTCCATGACATAATGAAACTTCCCTAGTGAGGACTTTCCCACTCTCTCCTCCCCATTCTGCATTATTCCACATAAACAAAAATCTTCCCATTGATACAGAGGTGACCAATTACACTGATGGAAGCAGTTTGTAGTTGCAAAATGGTAGTCAGATTCCACTTGCAAGTATGATAGCCCTGATCAGTCTGGGAAAGGTGGAGGGCAAAAGAAAAAAGGGGCAGCCAAAAATGAGATGGCTAGATGGTATTGTAGAGACAATAGGCACAGAACTGAGTGAGTTGAGGAGGATGGTGGAGGACAGAAGTGCCTGGCGGACAGTGGTCCATGGGGTTCCAAAGGGTCAGAATTGACTGTGGAACTGAACAACAAGATCAGTCGTGCTTTAAAGAGTACAGAACCAATACATCTCGAGCATGCTTTTCCCCTTCCACCATCACCTTACTGGCAGAAATGCAACAGCCTGAAGAGGGGCTGCTACAACCATGTAGCCTCTCTATGTGAGTCAACTCCATCCCCTCAATCAGGACTTTGAACTACATGGAGGTGCTAGCTGGGTACAGCAGCCTCCTCCTCTTCAGATAGTTGCATTTTGATGACTAAAAAGGCAACAGATAGTGTTGGTATAAGTGCCTGGGCAGCACTGTCCTACTATGTTGCAAGCTGGATATGGCCATTGTAGCTTTAAGGCTATTTGCAGAGAATGGCCAGGTGCTCTGAGTCAGCCCTACTCAGCTAGCCTCTGAGCATATTAAGAGGCACATCTGAATGGAGCTTTTGTCTAGCTTTTTTGCCTGCCTCATGGCCTGATGTGCTGCTGTGTGCATTCGATTGCCAAGATTTATGCCTGAGTCTAGAAAGTGTTCAACTCAAGGCCAAACTGCATTGGAACAGCTGAAGACCACTGAGGTACGAGGAGAATTGCTTAACAGCTTTTTCCAGTTATTCTCGTGGAACTGTTTGTAATCCAACCATTCTCTGCTACCCACCCTTGTTCGTGGTATTTGGGTAAGCAGAGTGGAGAGCTGTGTGCTCTAACTTGGCAAGAGAGAAAAGACTGTGTGTGTTGGACTTTATGAACTTTGTACATATTGCTGAAGTCAAGCTAGTTTTGTTTTTCTGCCTGCACTGTAAATATATAGCACTCCTCATGAGTAAAGAGGCTTTTGTTCTTTTTGCCAAGAACCAGGTTGCTTCTCTTTGTCTGCAAGCCACATAAGTTGCACAGCTGACACATGTGTGGCTCTCAAGTTTGCGGGTGCAGATTCCGTCAAATTTTCACCATCAGAAAATGTGTGGGTACTGCATTTCCTACACATTCATTTCTTCCCTATCCTCCTAATGTCTTGTTGGGGTTGGTATTGAGGTTGACAAAGTCCCTTTAATTGATCAGACAGGGAGGTAATCCTTGACCCTGCCTGGCATTCAATATGTTGCTTGCCCCTCCACTTCTACAACTGGAATGAAAGAGAAAGAGAAGGGGACAAAGAAGCCAAGCACTGCTCTTTGTGATATATGGAAATTTATTCATTGGTCAGGACAGCACTAGCCAATTAGGAGAGAGAAGTGGCTGTATTTTATGACTCTGACTTCTTTAGCTTTCTTATCCCATTTCCCCATTTCTCTCTCTCTTAGCAGCTATAAGGAATGGAACTAGTTCCTGAATTCTGGGAAAGTAAAGACTGAGTGACAAGCACCACTGTACTTTATAATTACTGTATATAATTTCATTATCATATGGTGCTGGCTGGGTATCTCAGTTAGTTATGTATGGTTGGAAGTGTGATTCCCATTCTGCCTTCTGGGAAAAGAGCTCTCCTGTATAGCTTTGGGCAAGCTGTTTGACCCCATAATAATGGAACTGATAAACCACTTCTGAGTGTTCTCTACCTAGAAAAACCTGGAAAGGGTTGCCGTTAGTTGGGACTGATGTGACTGCATGTGATGATTTGGCTTTAGTTTTAAAATATCTGGAAAAAAGTAATATACAGTATGCTGTATTCAAGTAATAACATAAAAATCCATTCCACTTTTCAATAGCTTTGCTCCATGGCATGCAGATATTCTCTCCAAGGATTGAAGGATTGAAAATGATTTCTGCCTGAAACTCCAGCCCATCATTGCTAGTTAATATTGTACTAAATGGACAAGAAAATGGATTAAATTATGAGGCAATTTGTGAAGTTCCTCCTGTCATGCAGTTGAAATATTGGACCTACATAACAACTACAACAAATCCCATCCACCCCAAAACACGAAAGTGTTTGTGGTGACTTAAAGGCTAACACATATATTTCAGTAAGTTTGGTGGACTATAATCCGCTGCCCCATTCACATGGTGAGATACACCTTTATCATAGGTTTGTATCCCAGGGTGCACTATCTGAGTGGGGAATTAGTGAAAACAGCTCATTACTCATTCTGAATTTATCTTAGATTTGGAATTGGCTTTCAAGAGCTGGGGGTGGGGTAGTTTCCAGTTCAACCTCTTTGTACTTCAACGACAGACTGTGCTAACCTAGATGGTTAATGTTCTGCTGTATCAATGTATTGACGTCATCTGCCATCCAGAAAGTTAATTCCTTGCATTAGCAATGTTGTCAGTTTCAAATGGCACTTTCCTTGCTCATATCCATCTTCACTGGGTCGATACACCCTCCACAATGTATATTTATATATAAACCTGTGCCTCAATATTTTACTCCATGTCTCTGTCAAGTCAGCTTTGACTTATGGTGACCTTTGACAGAAGGTTGTTCACATCTTCTGGGGTGCCCTGGGAAAGCATTTTTCACAAGGCCATACAGGCTAGCTCTTCTGGCATACATATTGGGGAACTGAATTCACAGTCTCCGACTGCAGTCAGACACCTAAACCCCTGAGCTATTCAGCCAACTATTTTTTTAAACTTTAATTTTAGGTGCACATGCTGGAACATTCTAAATTTGCTCCATCTTTGGAAAAAATGCTAAGACAAGTCTTTCTAATATGAAGAAAACCAAAATTTTTCTACAACTGGACCAGTGTGCTGTGGCATTTCATCAGAAGAGGTTGAAAACAAACCAAAAGCAAAATAAAAGGTTCCTTACTGAAAACCCAAACTCAAGGCAATACAGTTACATAACCACTCCTACAGTTATACTAATGGCATTGTCATTCATTGGGGAATATTAAGCCATAAATACAAACAGCCAACCCTAGAATACCTAATGCTTCCACTTGAACCTTCCAAGACTTCATTTAAAAGCACTGCCATTAAGCATCCCTCCTGCTAGGCAGTTTAAGCAAGTTTCCAAAATAATTTCCAACTCCTGTTGTGTCCAAGGGGGCTAATTTTTATACATGTTTCAAGAAGTTTAAACTATGGTGTGTATAAATATATTTCATAGAAGTGCACACAGTGCAGGAAATAGCTGATTTTCAACACCTAAAATTAAAAATCATTCAGGGTAGCATTTCTTCCAGCGGTCTGAAGGAAACATCCTTCTCTTTCACTCCACAGGGTTAGTTGTAGGTGAGGGGAACTGCTGAAGACTCCTTCTGAGTAACACAGGCTTTATCAGTTGCATTAAAGCTTGAGCAAAAGGGCCTTTCCAATATTTTTTGACAAGGGCATTCACATTCTTCTACAGCTACAGCTAGACCAGAAGTTCTCAACCCTTTTAAGCCAGGGGCTGGGTCACACTCCCTCAGACAGCTTTGGGGGCTGGACGGTCATTTTGCCCTTTCTCCACCACATGGCACTTACTGGTGTGGTGGAGGCAGTGGGGGGGGCACATGAAATGGTGCTGTGGGCTGCAGGTTGAGAATCTCTGAGCTAGACTATAGACTGCTCTGTGGAGGCAATGAACTAACTCAGAAGGGCTGGAGTAAGGGCAGATCCTACTGGATCTTCTCCATCATGGTGGCTCAAGGCTCGCTACACAGACATATACCTGCTGTTTGGATGCAGGTTGGGGCTGGATGTTTCAATTGTCTGCACACATTGATTGAACAATCTTCTCCAACCTGCTTCCAACTCACTCCATGTTGAGACCCCATCAAGGGTTTGATTAAATTGCCCCCATGTATTTTATTCCCTACCCAGCATATGTGCATTGTGGGGACATGAAAAAACAGAGCATGGCCTGCTTTCCAATCTGATGTACAGGGGATTTTATCCCACATCCACCACTGATTGGACTTCTAGAGCCCAATCATTGGTTTTTACTTCAGCCATCAATGGTAGGGGCTTGAGCCACCACTTTCCACTGAAGTGGAGAGTGGTTCCTCATCAGCTGGAAAGTGGCTTTCACCTCAGTGCCTGCCGCTGATTTAACTCCAGCAGTCTGATCAGTGGTGGGTGCTGGGGTAAAAGTTGATTTCTAGCTGTCCAGGGAAGCATTCCCCCAATCAGATGGAAAGTGGCTTCTAGGGCCACAACTGATGGATTTGCTGCAGACCCTTGGAGAAGCAAAACACTGTCTGTTTGCTGTCAAGGTCAAAGTCAAAGTCACCCTTGCTCGAAAGCCAGTCATATCCAACTCTAGGGTTCAGTGCTCATCTCTGTTTATAGCCAAAGACACACTATCTGTGTCTGCAGACATTTCCATGGACACATGGCAGGCATGCCTCAGCACCGGAGTGCACAGAACACTGCCACCTTTCCCACCAAAGTGGTACCTATTCAGTTGTAATTTCTTGCTTTCAAACTGCTAGGTTGGCAGGAGCTGGGACAGAGACAGGAGCTCACTCCATTGTGCAGCACTCAAGTCTCTAACTGCTGACCTGCCAACCTTCCTGTCATCATGTTCAGCGCCTTAACCACTAAGCCACCGCAGTCCCTTCAAGGGAGACTTACACACCACTAAAATGGTGTGTATGTCTGTTTGCTGAGATCTCACCAAATGGCAGTTTGCTCCTCTCCTCAAACTCAAGCAGCTTTTCAAATGCCACACTATACAACTCCTGAAAACCAAGTGTAGACTGGTCCTTAGATTTACCAATGCACATTGCAATAATTTTAACAGACCTATAATATCTTTCACCATAGTGGGGAAAAGTGCAACCAGATCACCCTTGTTCCTCTCTTCTATCTGTTCACCAGATGCTAATATCTGGATGGCAACTTGCAGGCCCTTTCCTCTCCCTTTCTATGGTTCTCTGCCTCTAAACTGGATTTTGGACTGGCCAGGATTGCAGTTAAAGACTATCTAGAAATATAGGAATAGTTTGTGACAATAGTTTGAATATAGGACTGTTTCCTATAGTCAGACAGTTCCTGAGTACACTGCCTTTATGGGAGTAGGAACCCACAAGGGACTGTTGTGTTTAGAATAATAAGAAAGGCAAGAAGAAGGCTGAAGTCTCTAGCATCATTTTGATCTATGTGTATAGTAGTTATAAGTCCCTCTTTACCAAGTGACATTCCCCACTGTAAACAGAGGAAGCAAGCACACAAATAAACAAACAAAGCAAACAAAGGGAGCTGAAAACCTATATGTGTCATGGCCTCTATGTGCAGCCATTCCTCTGCACATTCTGATTTAAACTCTGGATTTTGAGTATTCCTCAGACTGAATTACCAGGGGGTGGGGAGGTTTCCTCTGCTCCATGTCCCCAAAAGAAGATGACAGCTGTTTCTACCCTTGTAGATTCTGCCTCTTTCCAAGCTGTTGAGCAGCATATTTATTCAACATTTGAGAATGGAAGTGTGATAGCCTCACCTCCCATTGCACACATGAAGCCAATCATCTGAAGAAGGCCCTACAGATTACAGTCCTATTTCCTAATATCTCTAAAATCATGGCTACCAGGTATTTTCTAATATCTCTAACATCATGGCTACCTCAACCCCTGATTAAGTTTGCAACTCTTTTTAAAGGTTTTAAGCATTTTGTTTTGGATATAAAGAAGAAGAAATGAGCCCCCTTCCTTCTTGGGCACAAAGATGCATGTATAAAGCAGAAACTCAAACAGTGCCAATTTCCTCTATTTTACATGAATGAAAAAACACTATCCAAAACTGTGCAAAGCATGCAACTGACAATCTGAATTGTATATGTACTTCCTGACTCAAACAGATACTGTCAAACCTCACAAAAAGAGTGCCTCGCTTGAAGAGTAATTCGCTTAAAGAGCAGGATTTTCTCTGAATGTTCGCTTCGCTTAACAAATAAAACCAACCAAAAACTCGCTTAACAAATAAATTGGGGTTCACAAACCCCCACAATTGGTCATTTACAATGGTGTTTCACTTAAAGAGCAAACTCGCTTAAAGAGCAATCCTGTGGAACGCATTATGCTCTTTAAGCGAGGTACAACTGTATTGTTGGTTTACATCTATTCCACTCATGCAAATCCTTTTGTTCCTTTAACACCTGGTTATGCTGCAAAATTTAAGCACAACAAGCAAGCAGGCAGGACAGGATGAAAAAAGGCAGGTGTTTTGATTAAAAAGCAATAACCTAACCAGGGGATTCAGTTTTGCCTGCTGGTATTAAGAGTCTGCCCAGGTGCGATAGAAGCTCTTGCCTCTTGGTTCAGTTGAATAAGAGACACCACAACAAAAACAAACAAGTAAAAAGATGGGAACTGATTATCTTCACATCATTTTTTGCTTAGCTGATAAAGATATTATGGCAGCTGATTCTCACCAAGTGGGCCAGAGTTCTCAATGTGAGCACTTGACCCTTTCCCACATTACTGTGTGAGCACTTTAGCAGTTTCTGCCGGCCACTTTGCATGCATACTTTTCATTCCAGCAGTGAGACTAAATAGGGATGGCAGATGCTAATAATGCAGCCTTGGAAACTCTAATCTAATAAGATACAGACTATGTAGAGTATGAGCCGAGGAGTGCAAATAAATGAGGTTACAGCTCACCAAGATGGCTTCTGTGAGCTTTATTCAGTGTTAAGTGCCATTTGCTAATTGCTAAGAGAAGCTTTGGCAAATATACATCCAGATTAGGAAGTACTTCAGGTACTTTGTACCTGAAAGAATTGAGGTCACTTCAGGAAGTGAAAGGTATATCCTTGAGAATTTAAGAAATGCTGTAATAAGCTAGAAGAGAATATGGTACAAGTGGGGATTGGTCCAGTTTCTATTATTAGAAACAATTAAACCCCCAGTTTGGGGGTGGGGAAGAGCTAAAATTTCCAGAATCCATCAACTAGCATAGTTTATAGGAACATTAGTTCATAATATAATTTTTTCAGATTCTGGTTAAATGCTGGAATATGTCTCTATGCTCCATTTTATACAGCATGATGCTGCAAATAGCTACGGAGTCTTTCTCATCCTCTGTTACCCTATCTTTCTAACTGGAAATGCCAGGGATTGAGGCTGAAATCTTTCACATGGAAAGCTTGTGTGTTGAGCTGTCTTCTCTTCCTCACATTGTCAACATCTTCTGTGCAACTACAGAGCAAGCAGATCAATATTTATTGTATTCCTAGTATTCTCTTGCAGTAAAGTCTTCAAGACTGGCCAGCAGTCTTTCCAATGCAGTTGCTTCATCTTTTTGGACTTCTCTGAGAAAAGCAGTATAAAAAATGAGAAGAATTCTCCTCAAAGCATGAAACTGCTGTCCACTTCTGCTATGCAGTTCTAATCCCTCTCTGGTTCTAGAATGAGCTGACCACCAGTTTGAAAAGAGTAGCTCAGAACAGATAAATCACTACATTAACTTTACATATGTTGAGAGCAGTAATTATTAAAAACAACACCAATGAGTTGGTGCTTCTATGTTGCTTTCTCTTGGCTTTTGATATTTTGTTTTTAATAATCATACTTTCATATTAGACCAGATTTTAGATTATGCTTTTATTATGCTTATCCTTATGCCGCATTATGTTTCAGGGGACTCACTCTCTCAGTTTTGAGTAACAAGTTACCTCACCTTCCCCCGAGTGGTTAATTGGTTATTATAAACTGAATTCAACTCAGTATTTTTAAAGAAGAGGTTGGGTGGGCGAGGGGGGAACACACCTGTATTCTGCTATTTTTTTTTTAAAAAAAATCTCTTTATGAGAAATTTGCACTGATGGTTGTTACCTATCAATCCGCCTAATATTTCTGTCATATTCATGTGTGTGACGTTTGAAACAGCAACTGGATATCAAAGCAATATGACACAATGCATCTGAAACGAAGGTTTGTCCTTTAATTCCATCAAAATCTTGGTGCCAATTGAGGGCACCTTCTTCTGTAATGGTTTGTGATCTAGGAGTCTGAGTCCACTAAATGACTATCTTTCTATTGAACCATTTAGGTCTTGGATAATATTTCAAATCAACCTTTGCAAATATAGTGGTGAAAATCCAGCTGTGGGGGGGAACAATGGTTACTCACCTCCTCTTGGCTCCTTTACAGCCATGTCATCAGCCACACTCCTGGTTTTGCAAACAGTGCAAGATCAGGTGAGTGAAGATGAGCTTTCAGGGTGGAGGATAGTTATATGATCATCCTTTTGTAGTCACATGAGCAATTATGATCCCAATCTCTTCTGACACATGGTTGGTTTTTTTGTTCAGTCACTCAGTCGAGTCTGACCCTTTGCAACTCCATGACCCACCGCACCCCAAGCTCCTCTGTCCTCTCCCACCCTCCACAGCCCTCTGCCGTCCCCTTCTCCTTTTGCCTTCAATATTTCCCAGCATCAAGGCCTTCTCAAGTAAGTCCTCTCTTCTCATTTACTTGAGCTTCATCTTCAGTATGTGTCCTTCCAATGACCAGTCAGGGTTGATTTCCTTCAGGATTGACTGATTTGATCTCCTTGGAGTCCAGGGATTCTCAAGAGTCTCCTCCAGCACCACAGTTCAAAGGCATCTATTCTTCTGCGCTCAGCCTTCCTTATGGTCCAGCTCTCATAAGCATACATTACAACTGGGAATGCCATTGCTTTGACTATGCAGACTTTTATTGGCAAGGTGATGTCTCTACTTTTTATTATGCTGTCTAGGTGTCTCATAGCTTGCCTTCCAAGAAGTAAGTATCTTTTTATATCATGGCTGCAGTCACCATCTGCAGTGATCTTAGATCCCAAGAAAGTAAAAGCTGTCACTGCTTCCATTTCCTCCTCTTCTATTTCCCAGGAAATGATGGGGGCAGATGCCATGATCTTGGGGGGGGGGGGGGGAGGTTATGTTGAGTTTCATCAAGAAGCTCTTTAAATCTTCTTCACTTTCTGCCATTAGAGTAGTCTCATCTGCATATCTCAGGTTGTTGATGTTTGTCCTAGCGATCTTAATTCCCGCTTGTGCTTCATCCAGCCCTGCATTACATGTGATGTTACGGTCAGAAAAACAGCAATAAAAAAGGGAATCACACTCTAGTTCATATGGGTTCCAAACAATTGAATTGCAGAGCAATACATTTATACAGAGATCCTCAGTATGTTACATGACTCTATAGCAGTGTTTCCCAATCTTTGGTGTTTGGGACTTCAATTATCCTGCAGTAGACAGGAAAGCAGCAGGCTAGCTGAGAAGGCCACTTAGTGATGTGAACACAGTTACATCCTCCCTATTCTCCCAACATCTTACTCTGCCTAACCTGTCTCTGTAGGGCCTGTCCCTCCTAAAACCTACTGGTCAAATTTATATTGCTTATCATAATAGGTTGCAGCTAGAGCAGCCCCAGTTGAATCGATGGAACCTATGGGGGAGCTGACTCACCCAATCCCCACTGATTCAAAGGGCCTAGTCTAGATGTGATTTATGACTTGATTTCTGCTAATGTGTCAGTGTCTGCCAGAGTTAAAATTGTGAACTGTTGTTTCTGTGTGCCTGTAAGGTGATTTAACAAATGACACCTTGAAATGTTTATTTTATTTTAGTTCTGTGCCATCTTTCTCCTAATGTAGGGACCCAAGTCAGCTGACAAATAATTAAAAACAAAGACACATAAAAACACAGCAATTTTAAATATTAAAAAATTATTAACCATGCAATGCTATTAAAAACCACTAGTTTAATATCTTTTAAATATGCACATGGAACTAAAAGTGTACAGCTTTCTACAATAAAACACCTTAGTGAGTTATCCCATTTAGTTTCTAAAAGTCTAGGTTTTGATTTTGGCAAAATAATGGCAGGAAAGGGGCCGACGTAGCCTCCAAGGGGGAGAAAATTTCACCACCTATGAGCAGCCACTGAAAAGGCTCTCTCTTGTGTCCAACCTCTCTGTGAAGGAGACAGGAGCAAGAGAAAAGTCTCATCAAAAAATATTAAAAGCCAGAGAGGTTCATTTGTGAAACAACTTTCTGAATGAAATTTTCTCAGGCTTTCTACTGGCTTAGATAGGCCATTGGGTATTTCAAGGCAGGAAGGGATATTAAATCTTTGCATTTGGCTTGGGACTTTGCATTGCTATATTGCTACATATTTTGATGTGGATACTGGATTTGTAAATATCTCCAACGTCTCAAAAAAGGAATTGCTCCCATTATCTGACTCAATGGCTCTGAGTCAGTTTCTTGCCTCTGTGTCCATGGCTTAAACTTGTTGAGTCTTAGTTTATCTCTGACAGCTGTCTATAGTTTAACCGTGACACTGTGTCAATTTTTCCTCCGTTGAGGCAAAGTACTATTTGTCAGTATTAATCTACTTTCCTTTAACGTGTTATGCCAAGCACAGTTTCCCAAATTGCCTTTGCTAAAAGGGCCTTGGTTCCTGTACAAAGAGAAGGTGAAATTTGCCATTATATCCGTGTTTGTTTGTTTTTTGTTTTGTTTTAAATCAGGTTTTATGAGCTGCCCCTAAGAGGGGAAGCAGAGTTAAATGTTCTTGGTAGACCAATAAAGGAACTGAATTGATCATCCCAAGTAGCCTTCCCCCAAACCACTAATCTCACTTTAGTCTTCAGGTGAAGTGGAGGATTCTTTCCTCATACCAGTACTGAAAGTCAGATGCAGCTGCCAGTCAAGTCATCTTCTATAGATAAAGTGGAGGTGTGTCTGCCATCTTGTCCTTCCTATCAGATTGCAAAATGTCTTGGGCCTTTCCTGATCAAAGGTAGTGAAACCATACCTAGCCTAGATTGCATCTGCTTTTGGGGGTGGAATGTGTCTGATTGCATTTTGGATAGAATTACATAGAAGGCACAGTATGTAGGAACACACTGCAGCAAAGACACAGAAACATGTGGCTCCATATTTGAGAGATGAGCTCACCTCTGATCATACACTTTTTCAGGTCATTAAAAATGGGGTCAGGGTTTAGACAAAGTTCTCAGAAATGTCTCCTGATGTCTGCTGATCTCTCATATTTCTTGGTATCCCAAATGAAAACAGAGCAGTTTCAATCTGTTTGTTTTGCTAATGGTCACACCTGTTACTGCCCAGCCTTTACATGGTTACAATCTCTCCCGGCCACATACTTTTTAAAAGCCAGGAATTGTAAGGGGTAGGGAAAAATTAATTAACCTAAGCATTTTGAAAAGAAAAGTGACAGAAATGTCAGCAACATGTGGAAAAGCAGTTCTGAGAAACAAGAAGAATATGGTTATCTTTGTATACAGCCAGGGAGGGAAATATAGCCATCAAAATGCACCAATTTAGCAAGTAACCAAAGTGAAATCAAGGTAGAGGGCAGTCCAGATCTTCACATATTACCTTATCAACTTAAATGTTGGACGTTCATTGTTTTACACAAAAGGGGCCCCCAGGATTCAGGCTCAACACATGACACACTGAACTCTGGCCTGCTGTACAATAGAGTCCAAGGTGCAGAACTCCACTCTAGCTCAGCATTACTTTTCACGAATCAGAAAGAGATTAGCAGAAGTAAATTTTATCGATCCAGCTAGGCTCTCTTTCAGCCTTGCACTGAGTATATATGCTTTTTAGGATATCAAAGTTTGCATTATGAAATGAGGTAAATAAAAATTCAGAGTTTGGAATTACAGTATTACTTTTTTATACTATAGATCCCAGAAGCTTGCAGTAAACCTTGCTTTAAAAAAAAGAAACTTTCCTAAGCTCCAAACAAATAGAATGCTACAGAACAACATTACTGACAAAATCTGAGTCAACTTGTTAGATTTTTAAGCCAACAATATGCTTTAGAAAGAAACAGAAGGAAAATAGGCACCCTATCACAGTTGCTTAACTCTTTTTTTCCCCTGTTTCTTTTAGTGGACACTGTTAAGATAGAAAGCCGTAATGGTTTAATAGACTGTGGAATGGCTATTTTGGAAAAAGAGAAGCTGAATAAAAGAAAAAGCAGATGGCAGCCTCCTTCCTGGGAGCCATAAAATTTCATGGTATATTTTCTAAGCAAAGCCTGATGTAACTTAAGCCCAGAGGCAAGCTTTCTCTGACATTGGGGGACAGGGCAGAACCAAAGTGGAGTCCTAACAAAAGATGGAATACTTCACTGAGATGCAGATACCAGGGGAGAAAAGTGATAATAAGTGTAGTGTGCCAGCTTTGGAACCACAAAAGGATGAGGTAATAGTAAATTTTTGTGGAAGAATTTTAAAAATGTCATGTTATCACTAAACCAAAACACAAGTTCATTTTAAGAAGATGTACACCAAACTTATAAAAGTGCAAACAGGTAGGGAGGTCTTGCAGAAATCCATAAGGACATCTTGAAATTGCAAAGTAACTTGTCCAAGTTATGGGTGAAAACAATAGGATACACCTTCCAGGATATTTCAGCAACCTGCATGCCTACAAGTGGCTTTAGTGCATTATGAAAAGAAGGTGAAATGGTTCTGATATGAAAATTCCTAGTCGTTTTCTGAACAATGAGAAGTCTCAAGTAGCATGCTGGAATAGATCGGTCTTTGGAGAATTATTTCCAATTAGAATAGAAAATACTGGACTAGACAGTCCATGGTTTGACTGAGCAGAAGACAACTTTTTTACAAAAAAAAAAAAAAAAGGTGGGGGAGGGGAGTTCCATCATTGGTCCAGAACCACACTTTACTTATTTCAAAAACACCTTTGAGGATCACTGTCAGAGACGGTACTAGATAAGGAGATGAATCTGTTTCTCATAATATGCCAGAACTGACCCAAGTTATGGTAACAAACTCCGCAGTAACATCAGTGATACTGTCAGCATTTCATGTTAAGGGCACTCACTGAGTGTTGTGCTCAGGACCATGTGGCCTTTCCTGGAATACCAACACATTCACATATCATCAGTTGCTCAGAGTTACCTAAGGAGACAGTGACTAGCTGTCATCCAGGGAGTTTCATGGCTCAGTAGCCGCTAGAGCCTAGATTGCTTAAGGGCCGAGTCAAAACTCTAGCTGCTCTACCATACTACCTCTAATCTAACCAGTAATCAGAACAATACATCACAAAGATGGCAGTAAGAATCACAAGTAATTATTCAGCATAAAGATCAGCCAAAGAGTTAATAACCTTACAGAACAATTCTCTACATGTTTTTTGAGCAGAAACTTGCTGAGTTCAGTGGGACAGACTCCTGCAGAAATATGCATAGGATTGCATCCTAAGGCTTATCTGGAAATAGTTCCCACACAGAGCTGTACTGTTTAGTGAGCCTTTTGAAAATGATGATGGAATGATTATGTTTGTGAGCCTAAACAAAGGTACAAGACAGGAAACCATCCAAAACACAGGGTACGTAAACACAAACTACAGGCATGTCCTCTAGCTACTCGTTTTCTATAAATAAACTTGTCCATGGTTTATGTGAAAGATGTAGGTAGGATTCTCTGCCGAATAAGAGGGAGTGATTTTAAGCACATGCCTATAAATAAAACTACAGTCAAACCTCACATAAAGAGTGCCTCGCTTAAAGAGTAACTCGCTTAAAGAGAAGAATTTTATCTGAATGTTCGCTTTGCTTAACAAATAAAACGATCCAAAAACTCACTTAAAAAACAAATCAGGGTTTGCAATCCACCTCACAATTGGTCACTTACAATGGTGTTTCGCTTAAAGAGCAAACTCGCTTACAGAGCAATCCTATGGAACGCATTATGCTCATTAAGTGAGGTACAACTGTACCTCTATTTCCAAATAGAGAAGAATGAGGGAAGTTGTGGGGAGATGGCAGAGATTACAAAACAAGTGAAAATAATTATTTTGTGTGTGTCTGAATGTAACTTCATTCAACTGAGCAGATCTCTGACCCGCTGCATTATCAGAAAGCTGCATGCATGGGACCTTGTCTCTTGTTGCCATGGAGGCTAGCTGGTCCTGTGGTCAAGGACTGAAAGGAATTCCTGGGAGATGAACTTCTGCTGGAGTGTCCCATCGTGCATGTATTTTTGTTTGTAGAATACCCAGAGTCAAATAGCAGCTGCATTAATGTGTCCGTGGCCCGTCTCTGGAAGTTGCTAATAGTCAACCAGATACAAAGGTGATGAGTAAAAGGAAACAGTTCTGTTCATTAAATTCAGTTAATTTGGTAATGAGCCAGGAAGACAACCCAGGCTGCTTTCTTCCCATAGCTGGCTCTTGTGTGTTCCGTCAGCTACTGGAGAGAGAAAACACTGTATGCATTAATGTACATTCCCTGGGACCTTTCCCCCCCTCTTTGTTTTTGGCACTTCCTGTGATAAAGCCCCTCAGGTGAATTGCCCGGTGAGGTGAACAGCCTTGAAATTCCAGGGCTGAAGTTTGTAAATCACTCACGCTAGTAGCAAACACACACGTTTATTCTCCTTTTTTCCCCCTTCACAGAACAAAATTACTTAGTCTTACATGAGGCTGCTTGGAATCCCTATGTTTATAGGGCTGTCTCCAAATTTTAGGCAGCCTGCAGCCGAGTTTGTCACTAATGAGCATTTCCCAGGCAAGGTTAAAGGAGGGTCAAGGCTTTAATTAAGAACACGGGGCCCTTTGACGGTACTGTTTTGACAAACAAATAATATTTGCTGAAAGTCCAGGCAGATAATGAAGTGAAATAATAGTCACAGTGTCTGACTAAAACAAGGCCTGGTCAGTGGGAAGCCAGTCACAGTTGCTCTGTCGAGCTCCCCTGTCTTGCATTGGCAGGTAAATGGTGGCTTATTTGTTTTCTAGCTGAGAAGATTTCCATTTCAGTTTTAAAAGACAACAACAAAGAAATAGCTTTATTAAATATTCAGTGGTTTATGTTTGCTTCACTAAATGTGTACCATTCCTCTGCTAGTTACACTATGGTGTGTAAACCAGAGGTGGTGCACCCTAATACTCCATAGCAGACTTTAGTAGTCTTGGTTAACCAAAGGAGAATTATGCCAGGTATGTTTACCCCTATCACAGAGACCTTCGGGCAGTGGTGGGATGTCAAAATTTTTACTACCCCACCGTGATGTCATCACAGTGTGGGTGGAGCTAATGTAATGACATCATTATGTAGGTGGAGCCACCATCATGACATGGGCGGGGCCAAAGAAAAAATATAAATAAATAAAAAATAATAAAATAAAATAAAAATAAGCACACGCACACACACACCCCTCAATCAAATAACCCACCCAACCCACCCACAATACAAACCAGTAAATAAATTAAATTAAATTAATAAAATAAAAATACATTAAAATACACCTGCCCACCACAAACACAAATCAACCAGAGCTTTTAAACCTAAGGTGGTTCCCCCCAAAAGCTGCTACCGGTTCTCCGGGACGCTGGAAAAAGTTACTACCGGTTCTGGCGGCCTGGTGAGAACCTGTTACATCCCATCACTGCCTTCGGGTAAAGATAGTTATGGATTGAGCAGGGGAGGAGGCCACTCCTCCAAATTTTATCAGAGTGGCACCTTGCTGCTCTGGTCATGAACTACCCATATGTCAGCCACCTTTCCCCACAGTTGCTACTTTATGCTTCTTTCCCAAGAGCAGATTTATTCCCTGAATACATCTGGGTGTGTAAACTCTGATTCTACAATCTAGTGATTTTCTATGTGCTGTTGCTATCACTGCTTTTCTTGCAGACCTTGCTCTTTCATGCTGAAGCTATGCATGAGTGAACAGTAGTAGGATGATTACTACAGAAGTTGTGATCACCTTGTTCTAGATGGAGTTGCATTGCTTCTAAACCAGTGGTGAGATGTCAAAAATTTTACTACCCCACCATGACATCATCACAGTGTGGGTGGAGCTGACATCATGGGCAGAGCCAATGTCATGACATCATGATGTTGTGGGCGGGGCCAAAGAAAACAAATTAAAAAATAATAAAAAATAAAGTACAAAAAAAAATAAACACACACACACACCTCAACCCACCCACCCATCCACAACATAAACCTGTAAATAAATTAATTAAATTAATAAATAATACATTAAAATACACCCAGCCACCCAAACACCCACCCACCCACAACACAAATCAACCAGAACTTTTAAAAAAGAGCTTAAAGCTTATTCTGGCTAATCTTTCTCACACTAGGTCAGATGGAAGGAACTACAGAATGAACTCACCACAAGATGGCTTCATTTTGGCACTTTTCAACAGTTAAAGAAGTTAGGTACTAAGTCTTTGCCTAACCAGTTATCTAGGATATCTAGGGGAGCAGGCTATAGGGAGCTTCAGGCTAGCATCTTCTATTCCTCCTCCCTGCTTGGGAGGACAGCAAGGAGGCCGTGCATATGCGCCAAACACTGTAGGCGTGCATGCACACCAAGTGCTTGGCGTGCATGCACAATGGGGGAACCAGTGAAAAGGTAAGCCCTGAAGGTGGTTCCCCCCAAAAGCTGCAACCGGTTCTCCGGGACACTGGGGAACAGTTGCTACCGGTTCTGGAGAACTGGTGAGAACCTGTTACATCCCATCACTGTTCTAAACCAGGAGTTCTCAAAAAATTTAAGCCGGGGACTGAGTCATGCTCCCTCAGAGAGCTTTGGGGACTGGATGGACATTTTGCCCTTCTTCCACATGCCACTTCCTGGTGTAGTGGAGGTGGTGGTGAGCCACATGAAAGGGTGCCATGGGCCGCGGGTTGAGAATCCCTGTTCTAAACGATCATGTAAGCCTCAATGTGATAATGTGGTATTGATTTCTACCATTTGTAATCCAAAGAGACTACCACAGCTCCATACAGGTGGTTTCGTCATGTAATTTCATTAATTGTTTTTTCAGAAAAGCAACTTTGCAAACTTTAGTTTATCACTAACAAGCACTCTGGTATGTGAGACATTGGATAATCTAGCACCTAGTGAACTCTTTCTCTGCTCTCTGAACTTCTTGTATTATTTACCTCTGCATCAAAAGATATCATCGATCATTGCTTTTAGTGTATGTATAATTATGTTTTGTTTATATTTGCACCCCTCTCTGAACAGTTACACAAAACTCTGTGAAATTTTGTTCAAGAGATTTCAACCAAAACCAGGACCAGATTCTCAAAATTCATATTTCTGCCACTGATTTTGCAAGTCCCATGAGACAAGTATAAAATAGAAAAGTACAATGGGATCTCCCTTAGCAAACAGCTCGGTTAACATAAAAATCACATAACAAAAGGAAATCTATAGACAGTAGTGGATTGGTTTACATAATTTTTTTTTCAGAACAGATTACAGTAATTGGTTTTCAATGCATTCCTATGGGAAATTCAGTTAAAGTAATTTTCGCAGCAAGAACACATTAATTATGTTAACCAGGGTTCCATTACCGCAGCCGCCTCTGGAATTTGCTCATGGCTAGGATGAGAGGCTTGATATTACTGGTTCTTGTGATGTTATAGTGTATTATTATATGTTGTTCTTGTAATTTGATTTAGATATACAGTATTGTACTAAATTATATACTGTACTGTAAATCATGATTTGGTTCACCTTCATTTGGTAAACAAGGAGGTCCTTTTTTAAAAATCTGCCTTCCTTTTGTTCTGCTTTACAGATATTTTGGCACGTCTGCAAAACTGACTGTATGCATGTTTTCTAAAATGTACATATTTGGAAAATGCGTTAAATGTTGCCTTGTTTAATAAACCAGCAAACACAGTATTACATTATTGGATAGTATGTTTCTATCCAATAATACTGTGTTTGCTGGTTTATAAAACAAGGCAACATTTAACCTATTTCCCAAACATGTACATTTTAGAAAATATGCATACAATCAGTTATGCAGATGTGCCAGATATTTTGTTTGTATAGGGACTGTGTTGGCTTAGTGTTAAGATGCTGAACTTGAAGAGTTCAAGACCTGAGTACTGCATGACACAGTGAGTTTCCACCTGTGTCCCAGCTCCTACCAACCTAGCAGTTCAAAAGCAAGAACTTGCAAGTAGATAAACAGGTACCACTTCAGTGGGAAGGTAAACAGGATTCCGTGGACTCTGGTGTCTAGGTATGCCTGCCACATCTCCACGGAAACATCTGCAAACATAGACAGTGCTGGCTCTTCACCTATAATCAGAGATGAGCACTGAACCCTAGAATCGCATATGACTGGCTTTCAAGCAAAGGTGACCTTTACCTTTGTTGTTGCTGCTGTTTAGTCGCACAGTTGTTTCTGACCCTTTGCAACCCCATGGACCATTGCCCACCAGGCACCTCTGTCCTCCACCATCTTCCTTAACCCACCCAGCTTTGTGCCCATTGTGTCTACAATACCATCTAACCATCTCATTTTTGGCCGCTCTTCTTCTTTTGCCCTCCACCTTTCCCAGCATCAAAGCTTTCTCAAGTGAATATTCTCTTCTTATCTGATGTTCAAAGTTCTTTAGCTTCATCTTTACTATTTGACCTTCTAAGGAGCAGTCAGGGTTGATTTCTTCTAACCTATTTGTTCTCCTCACTGTCCAGGGGACTCTCAAAACTCTCCTCCAACCCCACATGTCAAAAACATCTATTCTTCTGTGCTCAGCTTTCCTAATGGTCCAGCTGTCACAACCGTACATTACACAACCTTTACCTTGTTTTTTTGTATATTTTTTATATTTATATTTTTTATTCTTCTGCTTGCCTTTTTCTCTGTATTGTGTGTGTGCATCCACATGCACACTTAGGGAAAAAGACACTCTTTTGTGCACAAAATCCAATCAACAGAAGGGGGGCAGTGGTGGGATGTCAAAAATTTTACTACCCCACCATGACATCATCACAGTGTGGGCGGAGCTAACATCATGACATCATGGGTGGAGCCAACATCATGCTGTCATGACATTGTGGGCGAGGCCAAAGAAAATAAATAAATAAAATAAAATAAAAATAAGCATGCGCGCACGCACGCACACCCCTCCAGCCTCCTGAGTGATATCATGTTATCAGTTCCTTTCCCCAGTAATAGAGATACAACTATAATTTCTTATGATTGGAACTTATCCAGGAATAATTTTGTCTGTGGTATAACAGCAATGGGGATATAATTATGGGGTGCAGCTTCATTAGCAATAACACTAACACTTATTTATAGACAGCCCCATAGCTCTTAGTGTCCTCTCTGGGCAGTCCACAAGGTACAGTAGTTAGCATTTTGCCCCAAACATTCTGGGTACTCATCTTACCGACTTCAGAAGGATGGAAGGCTGTATCAACCTCAAGCCCGTGCCAAGAGGGCTCTCCGTGGAGCAGGGATATCACACATTTCAACTACTGACTGGTGCCATGCTTTGTGCTTTTATGTGGGCTTTGAGGAGATGATTAAGTAGAAAGGGAAATTGTGTGGTTTACAGAACTCCCCCTCCCCATTAACTGTTTACCTGATTTTGAGAAACTATAATGTATTTCTGCTAGAATTAACTAAAATGAACTACTTTTTAGCCTTAGAACAATAACTATAATTTTCCAAGCAGTTTTCTACTCTTGGTCATATCAAGCAAATAAACAGAACTGGAGTTGTTTTGCCTTATTTGAAGCTGCAGGTGGTTGCCAGATTATTCTTTTTGTAGCACAGTGTGTAAAAAGCAAAGTCAGCTTATGCTCAAGAATACAACAAACAATCAAGCTTTGTTCCCCAAAATGTTCCAATGAATCACTCCTTTCAGGCTCAGGTGAGCACAAGCACTTCTTTTTTCCAGGATAGAAGCTTCATCATTGCTACCTGTTGCTCTGCTGATTATGCATCATCTCTTCTTTGTAGTTTTTGTGACTTACACAGTGACACGTTCTTGCATGAGTTACTCACAGGTTACCCATTATGTTACCACTTTACAGGCCCTATTAAGAGTTTTAAAAACACTATTGTGACCATACAGTTACTGAATAACAGTATGCTTCGAAAGAAGTGGCACCTGGCAATTTAAAGCTATGTTATCCTTTCATCTGATCTGTATTCAAGTCAGGATGCTGGATTGCTTCTCTCTGTTTTCCCATCAGTCTCACCACTTCTCCTATTCATCAGACAAAGCAAAGGTTCACTGGAGGATGTCCATCACAGTTTCCCATCTTGTTGGCCCTCTGTGCAACTCTGGCTTTCTCTGGGCTCCAATGTCTTCCTGCCATGAGTATCTCATTACAAGAGACCACTCCACATTAGGTCATGTCCCTTTCGATAAACACACATGCATTTGCACAAACATGTATAGAGAATGAGAGAGAGAGGAAGGAAAGAGTGATTTTAAGTGTTATGATATGAGTGCACTGCTTTGACATTCTGAGTTCAATCTAATGATAACTGCACTCAACAGATGGTTGCATCTGTGTTCCTCACCAGTCCCTTCGCTCTTCACCTTTGTGAAAATTGTATTGGGGGTAATCATGTGCTGATCAGAAAGAAGCCCATAAGCATCACATCAGGGTTTTATTATATGTTCTACCACATGTTGGCTGTTGTTGCATGATGACATTTTCTATACCATCTGGTGTAAGTGAAAAAGATAGAGTTTGATGCCCGCATCCCTAACACACATAGAGAAGGGGGGAGAGAAAGAGAGAGAGAACATAATGGTTTCTCTCTAATTGTCAGTCCCAACTGGAAAAGAGCCATGGCAGTTGTTAAGTCAACTTTTAT
This sequence comes from Furcifer pardalis, assembly GCA_030440675.1. Classification (NCBI taxonomy): domain Eukaryota; kingdom Metazoa; phylum Chordata; class Lepidosauria; order Squamata; family Chamaeleonidae; genus Furcifer; species Furcifer pardalis. Next base: position 61,199,268 of record CP126893.1, on the reverse strand, counting down.
TTCAGTCCCTCCTATTCTAGCAACTGAATTTAGTCAATTTTTTACAGTATGTATAACACCATACATGCTACTCTGAATGCTTCATGTCAGTTTCTAGGATCACTAGTGAGGGGGTTTTATGAAAGGAAGGACAGATTTGTGGGTAGCAACCTGTTTCCATCATAGGATACATCTCATGGGATTGATATGTCAAGACTTTGAGAGTACATGTTTAAAAAATTAGCACTATTCATAAATATGTGTGAAGTCACTAAATATTTTAGGACAGTGTTTCCCAAGTGCTGGTTTTTGGACTTCAATTCCCAGAAGCCTAAGTCATTTCCCCAAAGCACTGATCAGCCATTGTACTGACTGAGGCTTCTGGGAATTGAAGTCCACTAGTGGGCTGTGTACCCCTTGTTGAGAACAACTGTTTTATGATTTCAAACTAACTTACTTTGACTAATAGCATTACTGTATTACAATTTCTTTAGATTGGAGAATTATTTATTTGAAGAAGAGGCAATACATTGGATCTAGGATTTCTCTCCCCATAGTAGAATGGTTCCATTGGTGAAAGATGGCTTCCCCAGATTGTCTCTGGTCTCTCTGCACCTTGGACTGTAGCTTACTATGTTCCTTGAACTTTTTTTGTGCAGCATTCTCCAGCAACAGGCAATATTATTTTGGGCAAATAAAATTCCTGGCCACCATGCTTCTTTTTTCTGGAGGTGAAAAATAGATCTTCCCTAGCTCTATCATATCCGGATGGCTACAGGATTTGTTTTGGAGAAAAAGGACAGTGAAGTCTGTTTTTCTGGTCAATTTGTAGGCATCTAAATCTGGTTCACATCCCAAATCTCCTATGCCGTCATTTTCTTTCATAAGAAAGAGAAATACGTGAAGCTGCACTCATTTACAAACAAATAGAATCAGAATGTACATCTAAAATTCATTTATATACCTGTGATAATATATCTAGGGAAACAAACTGTTTATTGCATTCCAAATGACAGGCTTTATGAATTTGGAAAATGTTGATCAAGAAGATGCCTGAACACTACAGCAAGAAGAATCACTCCATAATCCTGGCCGGGTGGAGGGAGGGGGGAGGGAAATGTTTTATATGTATTTATATTTCTTTTTGTTTCTGAATTACTCTAGTGGAAATGGAGGAAGGAGGAGACAGGAACCAAACAATCTGTGTGATCCAAGTTAGAACTGTCACATATCTGTCACAAAAATATTTTAATGCCTTCAACTCTACTTGTTGACATTGTGATATCATTTGGGTAACTTCTTCTACCATATCCGAATCTGAATATTGGCAATCATCATGGCAATCAGCCATGAAGACTGTCCTGAGAATATAATGCAGTGGCTTTTCATATGTGTTCCATATCACAGCATGACCCCCATACTGGATAAATATGAACACATAAATAAATAAATACCACTAATCCAGTTCTGTGAGTCACTTCCTGGTCCTGAGCCCCTTTAGAACACAAAGTCCTCATCAACCCCAGGCCAGTAGTGATGAAGCTGCTGCCCTCCATCAAGATGGATTAAAGTCGGATTTAATCCATTTGAGGACCATCACCCTTCCCAGTGGACTTTGGCACCCAAGGCCATTAGTCCTCAGGATTGTCAGGTTAGTTAACCACCCCCTGTTGCTTGGTGTTGAGTTGCTGACAGTATGGTCTACTCTATTGCCATAGCAGGATAACCTGGTCAAACTAGGTGAAAGTTAACAAAAATGAATCACTATTAATATAAATGTTTACATTCCATGGAATGGTACCTGGGCACCAACATTTGAAATTCCAGTCTGAAATTTTAACAATTTTGATTATTCTTACCAGAGTGTGATCAGCTGCAACCCACTTATCTCCCAAACCAGTATTTTGATTCATGTATTTTATGATCTGGTAGGTTGTTCCTTATCACCTATGAATCTACTGTAGGAGGTTTTCTTTATAGATCAACCTGCGAATGAGTCTCAGGGATCTAGAATAGCATTGGCAGCCTTCCCCTGTTCAATCTGCCCTTGATGACCATTCGGAGGTGTCTGCCTGGTTGGTGTTGGGTTGTGGCCGTTATTCACATGCTCCGAGAGCTGCACTATTTACCAGTTTGCCTCTGAGTGTAATTCAAGGTGCTGGTTATTACCTTTAAAGCCCTATATGGTAGTGGGCCAGGATACTTAAGAGACCGCATCTCCCCAAGGTTATATGTCCATCCCACCAGAGTGGACAGGAAAGGCTCCCTAGTGGTGCCATCTGCCAGAGAGGCAAGCCTCTCTGGTACTAGAAGGAGAGCCTTCTCCGTGTCTGCCCCGGCACTTTGGAACCGCCTGCCTTTAGAGCTGCATCTCCAGACAGACCTGTTGGCCTTTAGAAACGGTGTGAAGACTTGGCTGGCGGGACAGGTGTGGGGCAGTGATGGTTCATTGACCCCACCCCGCTGGTTCATATAACACCTCATACCCACTCTCTCACTTTTAATGTCAAGGAATTGTTTTTAGAGTATTTAATTGCTATTTTAACTGTTTTTAGATTTCAATCTGGTTTTTATGTATTGTGACTTTTGTGACTTTTGTGACTTTTGTGACTTTTTGTAATCCGCCCTGAGTCATCTGTGCGAGTAGAGCAGAATAGAAATTTGAATAAATAAATAAATAAATAAATAAATAAAATTTCTCCACTCAGATGTGTATGAGAGAGAGAGAGAGAAGGAGGAAAAGAAGAGAAATGCACACATGATATTCTACACATGAGGAGCTTCACTTTATGTCAGAAAGTTAAAACAAGGCTTCAAAATCTGCATATTGTCTCAACAAGACATCAGAAAAGATTGCAGGATTTTGATCAGTCCATGTTTAATGGTTAAAGAATTGTAGTTTCATAAACCGAGTTCTCTGTAGGGATGACCAGATCAAGTTCACAGATCACTGTGTATCCTTGTGTCCTTGTAGGAACATTGCTGTGTGTGATCCTGCCAGCCAACCATCCTTTCTTCTATTGCACAAGAAACTGAAAGGTACACAGATAACACATTTCATTATGAACTCCAATCTTCAATTTTTTCCTAAAGACTAGAGTCTGGGACTATATTCTTTGGAAGGATTGCCCCATGGTGTTCTACCCTCACATACTTTGCATGTACATTTGCAAACCTTGAGATTTTTCTAGAGCATGCTTCTACCTCCTCATTGAGACTCAGTGACCCTGCTTTGTCTGCATAGCTGTGCTGTCACTTAAACACTTGAATGTCTTCTGAGCCAGCAATGAGTGTATTGGGAGAGCTTTATGGGTCCAGATGATTTCATTTCATTTTATTTTTGAGCCAGCTTTTTTTTCAGGGGAAATTGTAAAAGTAGAGGAAGCAGTGCTACCATTTAGATCCGCAAGACTATTGTGCTGACCAGCAGAGATATGGCTACAGATATTCCCTAGAACAAATTAGTAAAACATTCCGTTCTTCAGCTCTGTAACCTCACACCTCTAAATATCAGCAAAAACTCCAAGGGCTTGATGGGAAAAAATGGTGTGAAGTCTCCTGGTGTTTAAGGAATTTCCCAATATGTGTTAAATTAACTTTCTATATACAGGAAAGAGTGGTAGAAAACAGCTCCATCTGAGACAGATGGATGGCTAAGCAACCAAGCAGCTGTTTCGCACATGAAATCAGATCGAGATTAACACCTACTTCTTGAAGGGTTGCACCAGAACTGGGCGAGATATTCTTCTTGAAAGGCAGGAACCACACTCAGGGCCTCTCTTTTCAGCCCACTCTGCTCCAACTAGACAATTAAGGAAGCAGTCAATAAATAAAGTCATCTTGACAGACAGAGACAAAACCTCACTGTCAATTCACAAATACATCCCAGGCATCTTCAGATCTTTCCCAGCTTGCTTCAGGCAGAAAATTTCTTTTTAAAAAACAACAGTTAATGGATAGTATCATGCTCTGTTAAGTGAGCAGCAGCTATAGTGCACTGGCAAAACAGAAGTCTTGCATGATCCCCAGATGCAATGCCTGTCATTTCTAATCTAGAAGGGTAATTGAACAGCAGCCCTGGATGAGACTCTGAAGGATATCTAGTTTAGCTCAACATGGATGCTGGGAATCCATTGCCATGGCCCTCTAGATAGAGGGCCAAGCCAGCCTCTGTTTGCCTCATGAGGCAGGCTGCTCCAATGTCAAAGAGCTTGTGCCATCAAGAGGTTCTCAGTGTTTAAGTGAAATCCTTTCTCCTATAATTTGAAATCATTTGCATGAGTAAAAAAAATGTTTCAGTGATGGCGAACCTTGGCACTCCAGCTGTTCTTGAACTTCAATTCCCAGAAGCCCTGATCAACAGGAGTGCTGACTTGGGCTTCTGGTAACTGAAGTCCAAGAACACCTGGAATGCCAAGGTGCACCATCACAGATGTATATTCTATTACCTACATGACAGCCATTTAGATATTTGAAGGTAATCTTAACCGTTATCGTATTGTCTCTTATTCCTTCTAAACCAGTGGTTTCCACCATGGGGCCTGCGTCCCACAGGGGGAGTTCAATTCCCAGAAGCCTAAATCAGTACATTGGCTGATCAGTCCTTTGGGGAATTGACTTAGGCTTCTGGGAATTGAAGTCCTAAAACCAAAGAAACACTGTTCTAAACAGACCAGTTTCCATCAATCTTTCTACACTGGACCTGATGTCCACCACCTTTACTGTTCTCCTTTGGATTGGATTGTTTTTGCCACTACCAATGAATCTTTTCCATACATTTGAGTGTACCTATTGTACCATCTCAAAAATATTCCTTGTAAGACAATTTATGTACTGGTTAGATGATTGGACTAGATTACTGGCCAGAATACTATTTGGATTTTATTCCAGAGTAAATGAAATGGCAGAAGTCATGGTGGTGAATTGTAGCTAATTGACAAGATGCTAATAGTATGCCTGCTCTTGTGACCAGAACATCCAGTCACTTTACCATGCATCATGTTAATTAGTGGCATTTTGCACTTTAATTCACTTCAATTAATCCATTGAAATTACTTATTTTTCTATCTCTGGCCACTCAATCAGCCTAACCCCATTCACAAGAGTTTTTGATGGGATAGAGTGAGGAAGAAGGTGGACATGGATACCTCCTTAAGATCTCTGGAGGATAGACACACACACACACACACACACACACACACACACACACACACACACACACCCCTACCTCATAAATAAAATAGCCTTTTCTTTCACATTTTTCTAAAACACAAAACAGATTCCCACTTGAATATATTTTTATGAGAAAACAGCCACAGTGTGTCCTGTACATCTGACACAATACATGTGATTTTGGTACTTGGGTGTCTATACCTGACTACCAAATACCTGAGTACCACAAATGCCTTGTAAGAAGTGACCTTTGAGAACTATTGTCAATTCAAAAATGTTCATAACTGCTAACTTTCTCACTTTGTGTAAGTGAGGTCTAATCATGCTCTGACAATTTTAGAATTTGTTCCACTTTAGTGAATGCAAATCAAAATACAGAAGAATGAGCAGGCTGATGAATTCCCCTCACTGCTGTACTCCCTCAGCAGAGTCAGCTCATTAAAGGGACTTGGAAGATAACACAAGTTTGTTTTCAGAAATTCAAGGCCATCTGTCCATAAGGATTTCTCACGCCCCATCTGCAGGCTTTAGCCAGGGAATTGCAACATTAACAACACAGGAAGGAATAGTGGAATGAATAAATGATAAAGGCCTTTAGGGTAACTATCTGGGGTATTATTTTACATGCTCACATCAAGCAGGTTAGAAGATCATGCAGTTCTGTCACCTGAGTCTGCTCCCTGCTCAAGGATAGATCAACATCTGTAATTCGGTAAGACTGAGATAACAAAGCAACATCTAGACAAAGATTCAAACATCCAAAAAAGCTAGTGAATGTAAAAGCTAAATGACAAACATATGAAGCACAGCAGCAGATTAGTGAGGCATGTTATTTGCAGGCACATAAGGGGCAAAATCCAGTATTATGTGACAACTAAAATAGACCCATTGAATTAATAAATTTACAGTGGGGTTGACTCCCAAAAACTTCACTGATTCAATAGACCTACTTTAGTTATAACTTACTACTGAATTTTAGCCAATACTGTATTTTGCATTAATGGGTCTGCAATAATTGCCCTTTTATTATTCCATCTACACAGGTGAGTGCTGGCTTAGAACCAGTTGTATGCAAGCAGCAGGAAAACACACAACAGACATTGGCTCCCACCATTCAGTAACCTATTTTGGACTCTCCACCATAACCCATTTAAATAGAACAAGGGAAGGGAAGAAGGGGGTGGTGTTGGAAGGACATGGCCAACAAATTGAGCTTCCTGCTTGTCTTGGTATCCTCGCTCCTCCCCTTCCTTGCAGGTAACCCTTTAAATAGAGCACCTCTTTGTATATCTCTATGCAGTATGAAGTGGAGTGCCTAGTGTGCATTTAGTGACACCCTTGATGGTGAAGGAAAATCTGGGAGCCATGAAGATGCAGGTATGGTGCTTCCACAAAACACCAGGAGGATTCTTTCTCTAAGCCATTCCACTGGGACTGGTTATTTGAAAGATGATAGTCGTAACAGCGACCGGATTGCAGCAATAGCTGAAGGTGGCAGTACCATTGAAGAATTACTTGGCCAGGCTAGTTCTTAACAGACTCATAGCCGAAAAAAGTCTTCTCTACTTCAGAATAGGAAGGCTGGACTAAATAGACACACAGAAGTCAACATCTCTGATGAGAAAAAAAATGGTTGCTCTCATTTTTTCTTCAGCCTTTCCCAATAAATTACTGTTTCTTTCTTCACATATAAATGCAACTCTTCCCCAACCCCACTAGTGATCACAGAAACAGGGGTAATATACAGAAGAATCACATATACCAGGTATTCCCAGAAATAAATAACATGCAGGAGATTTGTTCCTGAGGAGCCTATGGTGTGCAGCATTTGCATTTCAATAGAGCAGAAAGCATCATTTCTCAATTGTATTTCTCCAGACTCTCTGGAGCACCAGAAAGGCCTATTCTTGCCATGTGATTAATCACTTCATGCTTAATGCCTTTTAAAATACTACTACTTTTCACAAACAAAGATAAATGCAGTGCTATTCTGAGCAAGCCTGGGTCTTAAAGGAGATCCCCATACAGAGACGCACATTTTGTCCTTTTAGCTTCTGTTGAGTTACTTAAATGTGGAAAGGGTTTACCAGAGTTTTCAAGCTGTAAAATAAAATGCCAGGGAGTCATCTGTGAAAGGAATGGATGCTACAACTCTCTCTCTCTCAAGCTTGTAAATAGATCCCAAAACTGTTACCATTCTTACATCAATGCGTTATGAAATCGCTAACCCACTAAACTAGCCTTCCCCAGCATGGTACCCTGAAGATGTTTTCAATATAACTCCCATTAGGACTAGTCAACGTAGTCAATAGTCAAGAAGAAAAGAGGTGTAGCCTGTAACCTAAAACATATGGAGGACACCATATTTGGAGAAGGATTCCTTTACTTGCACCACTGAGATTGCAGAAGCTGGATGGATAACTCCGTGAATTGGGTAACTAACTGTGGAGCCAGAGGTTGGGAGTTCAATCCCCTTCTGTGCCTCCTAAAAGAAATGCCAGACTGAGTGACCTTGAGCAAGCTGCACAGTCCTGGAGCGCTCTCGGAAGAAGGACATGGAAAACCATTTCTGTATACTCTATATCAGGGATGGTCAGCCTTGTTGCTCCAGCTGTTCTTGGACTTCAGTTACCAGAGGTCCTGCTGATCAGGGCTTCTGGGAATTGAAGTCCAAGAACAGCTGGAGCAGCAAGGTTGTCCGCCCCTCCTCTATACTGTTTGACACAAGCTGTAAAGGCACTGGCATTGCTCTGCTTAGGAGGGGTTGGACATGGTGTTCTTGCCCTTCCGGGCTATTTTCAATAAGTAGATGGCATCCATAGATATTAATACATCTGTTGTGTCCTAGTGATGGCATATTAAGTGATCCACACAGGCCACTGTGTATTAATGATCCACCATCTTGGTGCTTCTCTCAGTCTTTGGTGGAAATGGTGCCTAATACCCTTTCCTGTGCTACAGCTTACACTTCTGGCTAATCTATTTGAATCCCTTGACAGCAAGGTTTTGATGTTGCAGCTTGAGGATCTCCTTTGAATCTCTGTGTGTAAAGTGACAGTGTCAGAGCTACAGACTGTTGTTAGCTTTCTTCAAAATTGTCCAATACAACCTTTCCTCAAATGCCAGAGGTGGGGAAAAGAACTCTATCAATAAAGTTAGTGGCAACATATAATCATATTAGGCTGTAAAGCCCCCTGCTACTGATATCTAGTGTTGATTCAGCATGAAATATTTTTATTACTCCAACATATTCTGTCCCAAAGGTTACCTAGTCTGATATATGGCTAATGCAGGAAATCCATAGCTAAACAATTACTGACACAATGAGGAATGTTAACTACTTGGATAAATGTAGATATGGGTATATATTTTCTCTAAGGACTGCAAGATTTTACAACAAAGTGGAAGAACAACTTCTGTGACTTGTTTTGGCCAATGGTTTTGGTAAGAAGATATTTTCAAAAGTACTTCAGAGTTTTGACCATCAGGGCATTTTAGGTAAAAGTCACCCTTGCTCAAAAGCCAGTTATATCCAACTCTGGGATTCAGTACTCATCTCTGTTTCAAAGCCAAAGAGTCAGCGCTGTCTGCTTCTGCAGACGTTTCCATGGTCATGTGGCAGGCATGACTAGACACTGGAGTACACGGAACACTGATTACTTTTCCACCAAAGTGGTGCCTATTTATCTACTTGCAATTCCTTGCTTTCAGACTGTTAGGTTGGCAGGAGCTGGGACGAAGACGGGAGCTCATTCCATCCTGCAGTATTTGGTTATTGAACTGCTGATCTGCCACCTTTCAGTCAGCATCTTAGCCACTCTAAACTCTAAAACTTGAATGATTCAGGTTAACATTTTTAATGTTTCTCTCTTTTGTTTATTTTTTTTTTCACCCTTTGTACATCAAATTACCTGATGCATTTTTCATTCAATGGCTATTGCAAAGTCAAGTTGCATTATTTATTTATTTTATTTGTATCCCACCCCAATTAGTGTAAAACACTACTCTGGGTGGCTAAAACATTTTTAAAAAACCACCAATATGACAAAAATTCAACAATATAAACAACAGAATACAACGATAAAATGAGATACCAAATTGATGATGTGACCAATAAAGGCTGCCAGCAGCTGGTCAGAAAATGGGAATACAGCGGTACCTTGCTTAATGCACATAATGCATTCCACAGGATTGCTCTTTAAGTGAGTTTGCTCTTTAAGGAAAACACCATCTTGTGCTGCCTGCCTACCTAACATTGTGCCTCCATTTTGGATCCCTTCATCTCTCTCTCTCTCTCTCTCTCTTTGCTCTTTTATATTGAATTTAGGGAGTGATATTTCCTTCCACTTCTTTGGATTATTTTTGCTGCAGTTTGGGCCTGGACTGCCTGCTGCTCCCGTTGAAAGAAGAAACCCACAGTTATCAAGTGGTAGAGGAAAGAGAAATTAAGGTAAAGGTAAAGGTTTCCCTTGCTCAAAAGCCAGTCATGTCCGACTAGAGGGTTCAGTGCTCATCTCTGTTTCATAGTCAAAGAGTCAGCGCTGTCTGCTTCTGCAGATGTTTCCATGGTCATGTGGCAGGCATGACTAGACACTAGAGTACACGGAACACTGATTACCTTTCCACCAAAGTGGTGCCTATTTATCTACTTGCAATTCCTTGCTTTCAGACTGTTAGGTTGGCAGGAGCTGGGACAAAGACGGGAGCTCATTCCGTCCTGCAGTATTCGGGTATTGAACTGCTGGCCTGCCACCTTTCAGTCAGCATCTTAGCCACTTGGGCCACTGTAGCCCCCTGGGCATTTTAGTACATAAGTTTTATTTTGTTTCTTTCCCCTTCTCCAAATGGCAAGATTGATATCTTTGGGTCCAAGGTGGTTTGACTATAGGTCAGTTCTAGCTACTGGCTCCATTCTAATGCATGCCATCAGAAGTTCCTGTATGTATGCACTTGGCTGCTGTTTCCATAGAAACATGCCTTTTCGTCTCAGTTTTACTTGAAATATAATGTCTTTTTTGAGACCATGGGCCCAAAATGGCTTAGAAAGTAAACTAAGCCACATATTAGGTGAGCTTATGCCGAAGTGTGTGCATGAAATATTCGGAACTATATTGAGTACCTATGATGGCATTTAGGGAAATAACTGCAATTTTCTTTCTTTTTTCATGACATGAAAAGGAAAGCCTATGCCAATGATGGTGAACCTTGGCACTCCATGTGTTCTTGAACTTCAGTTCCTAGAAGCCCTGATCAGCAGGGATGCTGACTTGGGCTTCTTGTAATTGAAGTCCAAAAACACCTGGAGTGCCAAGGTTCACCATCAGGGGCCTATGCCAAGTTGTTTTGTTCCTGGTTTCCCCATTCTTCTTTCCTGTTACCAGTCTATATTAAGCCTTAAAGAACTCTTTAAAAACTCTTCCAAAAAAAGCAGAGAGACAGACAACAATTAATCCCCCAAAAAAGTAGGCAACCACACAAGAGAAAGAAGTCATTGTCAGACCTATGAAGGCGTCAGGTCAGTTTATATCACATTCACATAGGTCAGTGGCACCCTGACACAATCACACTGATACACAGAAATACCCACTGACGAAAGCAACAAAGGACAACACAGCATCAAGAACAGCAATGAATGAACTAAAGTGCATCCAAACAACAATAATAACCATCCCAGTGGCACATAGGCATAGTCTCATAGTCTAACCACCAGCTCACACACTGCCATAGATGCAAACAAAACAGTCCTAGAATATACCAACAAAATCTACATGTAAGAATAGACACACATTAAATTAACCAAATAACTACAGTACAGTATTTCTGTTTCAAATGAATCAAACAGGGAGAGCATCCCCCACATATATGCAAAAGAGAAAATAGGAAAATAAATACACGTGAGCATGTACACACAATTACCTCTTTAACCAAGAAAAGCAAGCAAGCAAATATAGGTTTAAAAAATCCCACAATCAAAGCCCCCTAAACAAAAGTATTTGCACATGGGTAATTTTTCTTTCACAAGGGACTGAAGTGGCACAAGTGGCTAAGATGCTGACTGGATGGTGGGAGGTCAGCAGTTCAATTCCCGAGTACTGCAGGATGGAATGAGCTCCCATCTTTGTCCCAGCTCCTGCCAACCTAGCAGTTTAAAAGCAAGAAATTGCAAGTAGATAAATAGGGACTACTTCAATGGGAAGGTAAACAGCACTCCAGTATCTAGTCATGCCTGCCACATGACCATGGAAACATCTGCAGAAGCAAACAGCGCTGACTCTTTGGCTATGAAACAGAGATGAGCACTGAACCCACTAGTCGGATATGACTGGCTTTTGAGCAAGGGAAACCTTTACCTTTACCTTAATTTCTCTTTCCTCTACCACTTGATAACTGTGGTTTTCTTCTTTCAACGGGAGCAGCAGGCAGTTCAGGCTCAAACTGCAGCAAAAATAATCCAAAGATGTGGAAGGAAATATCACTCCCTAAATTCAATATAAAAGAGCAAAGAGAGAGAGAGAGAGATGAAGGGATCTAAAATGGAGGCACAATGTTAGGTAGGTAGGCAGCACAAGATGGTGTTTTCCTTAAAGAGCAAACTCACTTAAAGAGCAATCCTGTGGAATGCATTATGCTCATTAAGCAAGGGACCGCTGTACTCCCATTTTCTGACTAGCTGCTGACAGACTTTATTGGTCACATCATCAATTTGGTATCTCATTTTATCATTGTATTATGCTGTTTATATTGTTGAATTTTTGTCATATTGGTGGTTTTTTAAAAAGTTTTAGCCACCCAGAGTAGTGTTTTACACTAATTGGGGTGGGATACAAATAAAATAAATAAATAATACAACTTGACTTTGCAATAGCCATTGAATGAAAAATGCATCAGGTAATTTGATGTACAAAGGGTGAAACAAATAAACAAAAGAGAGAAACATTAAAAATGTTAACCTGAATCATTCAAGTTTTAGAGTTTAGAGTAGACATTCTCTTTCAGGAATAAATGAAATAATTGCAACATTGAACATTGTAAGGAGAACCTCTTTTAAGTTTTTTTTCTTTTTGCTAAAATATAAAAGGTCCATCTATTGAATGTAAAATACCCAAATTCTGTTCTAAGCAGGTAGAGAGTTTAATGTCTTAATATCATGTTGTTGCAACGATCTTTACTAACATTGGCTGGAAAGCTTTTGGGTGAGCAGCTCTGAAAGCCAATGTGCTTTCATAGAGTAATTCAAAATGCAATATTAAAATAGCTAAATGAGTTGTTGAAAAGCAATCTGAATGTGTCAAATGTGCTTATTTCCTTCAAGTTAGACATAGCATCAAGGAAAGTTGGATTGGATTTACATAAGAGTAATATGTTTAGAAATTAAAAAGGGGGAAAGTGAATAGTCACCAAGAGCAGTGTTTTACTCTACTCTTTACTGTAGAACAATGATAGTATTGTTTTACTATAGAACATTTACAATTTAAATTATTTTCAGCCAGAACCTTCACATTTCCCCCCATTCTCTCCCTGTAAAACTGTCAGTGATGGGTATGTATTTATGTATGCATTTATGTGAATAAATGGGATACAGAAATAGAAAAAGAAAAATGTATAGTCTTCAAATAAAATTCCCAATATTTCCAGTGTTGTATAATCTATATATCAACGATGTTTTCAAATTAAAAAGAAATTAAGTTCATTTCAGTTTCCTGAACAGAAAATGAATCCCCCAAGTTGATCACACTCAGAGAGACAGAAGCAAAGAAGTCTAGGCAGAAGTCTATAATATATGTTTGGACAATTCCTCAAAGTATCCTATACTGCTTTGGGAAAGAGAAAATAATATACTACTATTCTTAAATTACAGTATTTCTCACTTTCCAGAAAGAGGACATTTAAAAAGTGTCTTGAAAGTGATATTGGTAAAAACAACCAGCCAGAAAACTGTTATTTTTGAATTCACTTGAGATACCCCGGCATGGTTTAAGTTTCATGAAAATTATTCCTTGGTTCTCTATGAACAGCACATGTCAGTAACATGGTTGGTATATACATTTATGTCTAGGAATTCAGAAAGCATCCTTCTAACATTCAAACACTGATTCTTGAGTAGCTCCACTGACTTTAATTAGACTACACCAAAGAAAAACATGTGAATTGTGGTTTTTGTGGAGAGAACGCAGTGCCAGGAAATCTCAAAATACTCATCTGTGGAATCTGGTGTGGAACTGGTTAAGGACTTAGCAATGAGAAAATCCATTTTGCACACAGCATATAACCAGTGTTCGTCTGAGAGCCAATGTTTTCCTTTCCTTCATATTTTCTTAGGAAGTTTGAATAGTTCAGCTTTGCAAGCCAAATGGTGTTTACCTTTTCAGAGGCCTCCTCTTTTCTGATTTGTAGCAGCAGTTACACTAACAATAGCATTCACATTTCATAAAATCCCATAGCCATGAACAATAACAGTGGGAGCACTTTGTGTGTATATCTCATCAACTCTTGTAGCTTCTTCTTATAAGTTGCTCCCCCAGTTAACCCAAGTAATTGCCTCAGTGTCCTAATTTTTTGGGAAAATAGGTTATTTGGCAACAAACAAAATAATTTTCAAAGGGACAACGCTGTCAGGGCACACACCTATAATTTTCTCCCCTCCCAGTTTCTCCTTTTAAAAAATCCTTGTAGAGATCTTTAAGAAATTGAAGTCTTCTGGAGTCATCTTCTGAGAAGGAAAATTAGGGTAAAAACACCAGGCATTTATGTACAGGAAGTGTAGGAATGTGGGCTCCCTTTTGGATGGTGAATTATATTTTCAGCCTGCATGTCAAATGGGCAGCTCATATGAATTGCATGCTCATGGCAATCACCTGTTCTGCTTGTGATGAAATGTGCTGAAAAGGGGCCATGGTGGCTTAGTGGTTAAGATGCTGAACTTGATAACCGGAAGGTCAGCAGGTCAGCAGTTTGAGACCTGGGTGTTACGTGACAGAGTGGGCTCCTGGTCATCTGTCCCAACTCCTTACAAGCTAGCAGTCTGAAAACAGGACATTGCAAGTAGATAAATAAGTATTGCTTTGACAGGAAAGGTAACAGTGTTCCGTGCACTCTGATGTCTAGTCATGGCTTCCACATGACCACAGAAGTGTCTGCAGCTGCAGACAGCGCTGTCTCTTTGGCTGTAAACAGAGATGAGAACCATCCCCTAGAGTAGGACAGAACTGGCTTTTGAGCAAGGGAGACCTTTAGCTTTTAACTTTCAGCAAACATACATTATTGCTAGTCTGTGACTTCCTAGTGAATATGAGGTTTTATGTTAGGGCTTATTCTCTCCATTATGTGTGCTTCTGATGAATATAGAAGCATTAAGGTCAGACCAAAGGAACTGCAGAATGAACTCACAAAAAGGTACCTTCATTTTGGCAATTTCATTCCTGGCGTAGACACAGCAGCAGAAGCAAGAGGAGGAGGAGGAGGACAACAAGGTCGACAAGAAGGAGGAGGAGGAGGAGGAGGAGGAGGAGAAAGGGATGTCCCACACTCCTGAGTATATTTTAATATACCATCAAAAGATAAATTCTACAACACAGTACTTTGCATTAGTACTGTACACCTACCAAATTACTAAAAAAAATAAAACCCTGCTTTTTGCTCTGGATTAATCTTCTAAAATGCTAAGTTTTAGACCATGGACCATGCAAATTGTTCACCGTCTTCTCGGATTCTTGAACAGTAAAGTGAGAAAAGCCATCATATGACAATTTTTTGCTCAAAGACATAGTATAATTGACAATATTGGGGGGGGGGGGGATGGCAGCTATATAGCTCTGATAAGTGACCAAGGAAGGCATGGAAACTTATGGAGAGTGAGGGAGCACATACCTTGAAATTCTTATTAGGGCTACTATAAGCCAGAAGCAACTTGACAGCACATGTCCCCTCTACACATGAATGATATGTTAATTATTACTTCTAATGATGAACTCAAGTAGTCAGGTGCTTAGGAGTTTGAAAGAAAAATAAGGAAGGGGTTGTTATATACTTGGCAGACCTCTAGGTATTCTGGAGTATATAATTTTTCAATCTAAAAACAAGAAGACATCATCCACAATGAACTGACAAGGATTTGTGCATTTCCAGTACATGCATATATAAAATCCTGAAATGTCAATTGATTTCATGGGGAGAAAGTAGAAATGAAGAAGGAAAGTCCTAATTTTCCCATGGAATGGTTCCAGTTATGCTGGCCTCCACAAAGGCAGGCAGAGTTGTACAGTGATTGAAGGATTTGTGTATGACTTTGTAAAATTAATTTCCCTGTTGACTGATGTGCATTAATCTTTTAAACTAGGTTGTTGAATGTCAATGGCTACACAACTCAGAAGAAAAGGAAGTTCTTAAAGGATGTAGTTCAGGTATCTTTGGATCAGTGGTGGGAAGCAACAGGTTCGCACCCTCCAGGAGGGGAGGGTAGCAAAATTGGGTGACCTCGGGGTGGGGGGTAGTGAAATTGGGTGGCCATGCCCACCTCCATGCCCTGCCCCATCAGGTTTTGTCCATGCAAGTGGTTCAAGGTCTCCCTTGCTCAAAAGCCAGTCATATCTGACTCTAGGGTGCAATGCCCATCTTCATTTACAGCCAAAGAGCCAGTGCTGCCTGTGTTTGCAGATGTATACATGGCCATATGGCAGGCATGACTAGATCGCCCATGACATAGGCTCCTCCCATGATATAAGCTCCACCCATGATTTAGGCTCCACCCACAATGTAGGTTCCACCCATGGTGTAGTAGCAAATTTTTTTGCTGCCCACCACTGCTTTGGATGTTTCTGAAGTTCCTATCCCATAGTACCTACCCAATATGGTCAGTAGCATTGATTCCCACAGTTTTACCACAGCAATATCTGAGGCCTCAAAGTTCAGAGCTATAGTCCTAGTTAATGTTTTTGGTATAAAAGGGAGGCTTTGGATACCCAAAATATTTTTACAACATGCCCTCAAAATTCATCCTTTCCAAAAGACTCCACTAGAATTGCACTCATTTCACTAAAGCTTTGATTTTGTGGGTCACAACAAAGAGATGGGAGTACCAGACCACCACACCTGTCTTCTGAGAAACCTGTATGCACGCCAAAGTGACAGAACAGGATATGGAACAGCTGGTTGGTTTAGAATATGAAACAGAGTACGGCAAGGCTGTATATTGTCACCCTGCTAATTTAACTAATATGCAGAGTATATCATGTATAATGCAGGGTTGGATGAATTACAAAACGGAAATAAGATTGTTGGTGAAAATATCAACAAGCTGATACTGTATGTGGATGACACTATCCTAATGGAAGAAAGTGAAGAATATCTAAAGACCTTCTAGATGACGGTGAAGGAGGAAAGCGCAAAAGTTGGTTTGAAACTCAACATCAAAAAAACCAAGATCATGGCATCTGGCCCCATCCCTGGTAAATAGAATGGGAAGAAATGGAAACAATGACATACAGTACTTTACTTTCTTCTGATCCAAGTTCACTGCAGATGGTGATTGAAGCTATGAAATAAAAAGATCCTAACTCCTTGGGAAGCAAGCTATGGCAAACCTAGGCAGCATAATAAAAAGTAGAGACATCAGCCTGCTGACAAAAGCCTGCAGAGATAAAGTGATGGTCTTCTGAGAAGTAATTCTTATTTTGCATCCTGATCAGACCCTGGACTGCCAAAATGAAGCCACTTTTTTTTCTTTGTTGTTGCACAAACGCAAATCCTCATCAGTTCATGTCTCTGGCAGCAATCAGCATACCAGCAAATAGGCTGGACTCTGTGTCTTTCCACATTCACACCGTGTGTTGTTGTCCATCAGCAGTCCCCACTTCAGTATGTTGGTCTTGCATGCAAGTAATGTATGGCTGTGAGAGCTGGACCATAAGGATTGCTGAGTGCAGAAAAACAGATGCCTTCAAACTGTGGTCCATAAGCTTGCAGAGGGTTAAACTCGACTGTGTGACTGAACAACAACAAAGAATTACAACTGATTATATTTTAAAAGTAACTTTTCAGCTCTGGAAAATATACATGGAAATACTACGGCATTTCAGCTCAGTATTTATTTTTTGAAATAAGCTGATTTAAAAGTGCTTTCCTTTTAAGTAAGTCATCCCATGCTAACAAACAGTCCATACACTTTTGTTTCTGTCACTGAAATCTCCTCTTCTTGGTATGTACTTGTTGTTTAATGTGGAAATGTTGACGTTTAATAAACCCCAGAGTCACTTTCACAATGAGTTGTGGTTTTAACACACTCCAAGTGACAATACATTTAGTAGAGATATTTCCAAGTTTTATATTAAATGCTTCTTTTTCCCATCCATTAAAACTGTTTCCAAGGACTGAATTGATATGAGGTTAATGTCCCAAATTAGAAGTACAATACAGTAAAACCTCAGATAACACTAAAACCTGGTTCCACAAGTCTTGGTGTTATACGATTTTTAGTGTTATCTGATGCATGTTAACATCCTATGGGATCCATAGAGATACATTGTAACCACACAGGCTTTAGCGGTTGTTATCTGAAGCATCCCATAGGATCTTAATGTTATCCGATGCAATTCTTCCCCCCAGATTCCTTAATGTTATGCGATTTTCGTGTTATTCGATACTAATGTTATATGAGGTATTACTGTACTTTCCTTCTTCAAAGCTGCCTGTGTCTGTACAATCTACTTCTAATGAAGCCCTTGCTTATCTTCCATAACCATGCAGTGGGAAAAAAATGTAAACTCTGCAAAGATGAGTGGGTTACTGAGCAAAGAAGGACTGATCAGCTTCTCATCATGGTATCCTGTCAGTCAAAGGAGAGGGCTAGGTATGAGGGAATTACCTCCTATGAAGATTGGATTCTGTTGTTGCTGTTAAACCCACTCAAGTTCCTCCAAAGTACCACCCATTGTTTTTCTGGGTTGCTGTTGATCCACTTTTCAGAGAAGAGGCCAGTGATGGATGTTGCCCTGACCTAAGAGCAGTGAGGCCTGGGGCCTTGACCCATGCAGGTTGCAATTAGCCAGAATTAGTCATCTGTGTCCTGGCTTGTCTTTCTTTAAACACCTAACAGTGTGAAAGCAACAGCCCCTCGCTCTCTCCTCCAACCCTTTCTTTCCCTATTGCTTTGTGACAGAACACAACCCTTTCTCCAGAGGAGCCTGGTCAAGTTTTGTTTCTTGGCCTTTTAGAAGCTTACACCAATCATTAAAAGAAATTTAGCAGCCCCATTATCACCCTGTTCAGCCTTCCAAGCTGGGGGACTGAAAGGGGGAAAGGCAGAAGGGAAGAGCAAAGCTTCAGCTAAATGGTCTTGAGCTTCTTGGGTTTTGTCATTTTCTTGAGCTGTGAGCTTTAATTGTAAATAGCGGACTTGATGGTTGCCTTATATTGTATACATTTATTGGAGCATCAACTGGTTAAAGTGGGGGGTGGGGGGGAATGGACCAAATCCAGTCCTTAGTCCCAACTAGAGCAAACCCATGGAATGTTACACAGGCCCCAGTCATTCAATGAGTCCACTCTAGTGGTGATTAATAATTGAACTTAACCCATTGTAAATAAAGATAAATAAATGTTCAAACTGAATAAAGATACCAAAGGAATGACATAATCTGCTGTGAAATAATTATCATGCATACATAGGCAGACCTGCTGCATATCCATCCATATCATTGTGCCTATGTGTCCGTTTAATGCCTGTTTATCTAGGTTTACTGCATATTTTCTGTTTTTCTAAGATGTATCCTGGTGAAACCAATTTAAAGTGGGGACATTTAACATCGAGCCAACTTCCCCTGACTGTGAACTCTCAATAACAGTCTGTTTATACCAATGAGATGCAACATCCTGTCTTTGAGATGTACATTTCAGCATTTTTGGCAAGCCTCAATGCCTGACTTCACGAGCAACTATAGCATTAACAATTTACTATCTGATCCAATCTTTCAACATGAGCTTCAAGAAAAGCTGCCCCCAATAAAAATGGTGGCAAAACAAAAAGGGAAATGGCAATGTGAGGAAAAGAAACTGATCTCAGAACGCCAAAAATGTATTAATATGAGTGTATTTTTAAATGGTGTGCTTTTGTAGTATTGCTTCTTCTTCTTCTTCTCCTCCTCCTCCTCACCCCCAACAACATCATAAATCTAATATACAGTAGTTCCTATGTTCCTAAGGAAAAAATTGATTTAAACTAGCCTTTTAGCAACAGAGGCAGTCTCTTGGCTCTGAAAAGGGAAGATGTTTTTGACTTTTTCTCCTCCTCCTTTGCATCATCATCATCATCCTGGTCATGCAGTTTCTTAATAACTAATTCTATTCCAGCCCCTTTGGGTCTGTAACTTGCTGTCCCTCTATGGGTTTCCTAAAGCAGAGGCATGTCACATTTGTATTTATTGCACATGTCCAATAGTAGAATACTCTTATTATTAGAAAGTCCCTCAATATTTATTGAAATAATTGTTGAGATTGGTCTTAACAAAGACCTTTTGGGTGGATTCATTCCTTAGTTCCTTTGGTTTGATTTGGCATTAGAAAGATTAGCCGGCAGAACAAGGTTGCTGTTTTCCAGGTATACCAGATTGTGGTTCAAAAATGTAAAATGTACCCACAATCTGCGTGTGACATGAAGACTAATCATAAAACTTAGCAAAATAATCTTAAAATTATTTCATTTCATTTCATTTCATTTCATTAGATTTATATGCCACCCTATTCGGTGAAAACCAACTCAGGGCAGCTCACAACATACAATTGAATACAATATAACAATTCAGTAGAACAACACAAAGTCGCAGTATAATCAAGTCTTATACTTCAATAATTCAAAACAATAGAATATCATAAAGTACAGTACAATAAAATAAAGCCCCAATATATGTCAGAAAGTTACAAAGATATTATGAAAAACATAGGAACATTGCACAAAATATTACAAAATTATTTTGCAGCAAAACAGCAAAATAACTGCAGCAAAACAACAACAAACACATCAACATCAATGCATGTAATAAAACAACTACAACCACAAAACAGTCACTTCCTCCGAGCGAAAAATTGCAGTAACTTCCCTCCAAGCAGGCAATGAGCGGCGGGGGGGGGGGGACCCTTCCCCAGCCCCGGAAAGGTGGGGGCCCAAAGTCAGCTGGGCGGTAGTGTTGACAATCATACATGAACACCACTTCGAGAATTCATTCTTCTAATTACAGGTTACATAGTACACCAAAACCACAACTTACATATGCCTCGAGTTACATAAAATTCGACTTGCATAATGATTTTGTGCTAAAACCATGTCCCGATTTATACAATTTTCTATGAGCTTGCGTTGAGTTACATAAAAATTTCATTTTTCCTATGGGTCTGCTTTGAGTTACATAAAAATTTCATTTTTCCTATGGGTCTGGTTCGAGTTACATAAAAATTCCATTTTTCCTATGGGTCTGACTCTGCTTCAAGTTACATAAAAATTCCATTTTTCCTATGGGTCTGCTTCGAGTTATATAAAAAACAATTTAAGCAAAATCCTACAGAATGGACATTTTTCATAAGTAGGGGTTTTACTGTATGTGTATTTAAGTCAGGAGTTCTCAACCTTTTTAAGCCAGGGGCTGGGTCATGCTCCCTCAGACAACTTCAGGAGCCGGATGGCTATTTTGCCCTTCCCCCACCACATGGCACTTCAGAGTGTGGTGGAGGTGGTGCATCCAGCCCATTGGCCTCAGGTTGAGAATCCCTAATTTAAGTACGGTAATAACAGAACATGCTGGCTGATCCATCCACTTCAGAAGCACCAATTGTGAGGTGATACAAACATTACTGGATAGTTTAACTATACAACTTTGACAATGATCTATAATTGGTCACCAATAACAAAAAGACTTTTGTCAAGGTCATCAAAGTGAATTCTAATTTCTATGGACACAGGTGACTTGTCTACACCTTAAAGATGCTACTGCATCAACTCTGCTAGACACATAGTATATTCAAGAAATGCATAGGGGCAGTTATTAGCAATGCCCCAAAATGTCTGACTCAAGACTTGCAGCTGAGAGACCTCATAGACAATATTGAAGTGCCATATTAATCCAGAGATAAGAACAGTGGAGTATCCATTCCTAAACTACAGAATTCAACCTTTTCCTTTAAAACATTGGACAACTTTTCCAACCCAAAAATAAATTTTACATTTTGAGACCAGTTACTATAGCTTATAGCTCAATAGTTTATGATGTCAGCCTCATTTCCAATGTAGCATCAGTCTGCAATGTGCCAATTCATATTAGCAGTCTGATCACCAACAGTACCATTCAGTACAATCCTGGATGGAATTATATCAAACATTTTTCATGTTCTAGAGGCTTATGACCAATTTAATATTATTATTATTTAGCAGAGCTGGTAGTATGGCATATTTCTTTTAAGATGACTTGGTCCACAGATTCTGGACTTTTGTTTTTCCCTTGGGCTAAAGTGGCTTCAACTTGGAGTCATAGGTGTTAGGTGTAGAGAGAGATGAGTGAACGATGTATTTTACTTGAACATTTTACTTGGTTTGTTAGTAGTTGATTTAACTTTTATTGGATCACTGACACTGTCCATTCTGAGTTTTGTGTTGTTGTTATTAATGTTGTTATACTTTCTGTTTGCATGTTTTTACAGTATGTTTATTGATTTTTATAAGTAATTTTTCCCTGCTTTTATCGATATAATCATTTTTCTTCTGCTGCTTTGTTTATAATTGTAGTAATACATGCCCTCCATGTTTTAAAGTATAACATGTCTACATCACTTTTTGGGTGTGATATGGGATGCACATTCTTTAATTTCTGTTCTAATTCTCTTTGAGTTTAATCTATTATTCCAGCTGGATGCATTGGACAGCTCAACTGAAGGAGAGTTCTACAAAGTTGTTGCCACCACGGAGAAGGCTCTTCTCTGAGTCAAGGCCTTTGTTGCTAATCTCAGGGTCAGCCCCTGTTTGAGCTGTTTAGTATCCTCAAGTCAATCAGCAGCTAATCTTTCATGCCTCTTGATTTTTAAAAGTTCTCTTTCTGTATAGGGAGTTTTCAATTAAATAATTATATTTTGATATTGCAAGTACTCCTTAAACAATGTTTACTAGCTTAAACATTGGTGCCCCCCCCAAACCAGGGTTCATTGTCCTTTTCTTAATTTTGTATTATCAGGAATGTGTGACTTCAGTTGTGACAATTTGAAGTAGGTGTTTGAATTGCATTGCTATTCATTGATGGAGACTTTTTAAATGCTTTAACCAAACTCCATACAACTCAACTGGTCTAGGTGCACTACAATTTTTCACAGCCTTGGGTGCCTCTTAATCATTTAAGTTCTTATCACCCATAGGTTTTCTTTGGACTCCCTTGCAAATGTCTTGATCCATGAGGCATTTTTATTATGTTCAAGTCAGGCTTTCATGTCCAGTGTGGCTTTCCCAATATTTCCCCCAAACTTTTAAAGCATCATCTTTACATGGCCCTAGATTCTTTTGAACTATGTTTTCTCCTAGCAATTTATAAAATAGTTGCTGGTTGTTTTGAAATTGTATGCTTTACCTATAGTATTTTAAGTATCCCTCATACCTTTTAATTATCTATGCTGTAGCTGTTTCATGTTTTAATTCTTCTATAATTTCAACAATTGTGTTCCTTTCTAAATCATGTTTTGCAAAATCTGTTTTTACTTTTTCATTTTTAAGTTTTAAATCTTTCAAGTATTTTAAATTGCTAATGTCTGCACATAGTGTGCTATTTTCTTTTCCAGACAATTTTTTTTTTCATTTTGAAAGTGCTACATAATTTCTGAGTTTTTGGCATCTTGCAGTCAAGCTCCATGGTTATTACGACAGCTGTACTATACAGAAGCTGGTTTATTTCCTTCAATGTGTTGGCTGAAAGTTACTTACCACCAAATTTGCATAAGTCAGTTGATCTTTTACTTTTTTATCCCATAACTGTCATAAAATAGGAAATCTTTGTCTTTCTGTATTTTCCTTCAAAGATTTTTGCTCTTCTGTCATTTATGGTTGCTGGGCTTGTTCATAGGTTGTTCTTCTATGAATACATTTTCCTACTATTGTATCTGTCCCTACCATTCAGTTTTTTCCATACTTTAGTTATTATTCTGTCATGGTTCTTCTCCAATTCTTGTAATTCGAATTCTGAAAATACAATATTCCAGATAATAAACCTTCTCTATTCCATTCAGTTATATCACTGCTCACATCTTTTCTTTTCCAAATTTCCATCATTCCTTTTTGAAAATCATGAGGTGTTGGGTTTGCCTTGCAATAGCTTTTCATATTTTCTTGATTATTGGTGAATATCCAAGTTTTATGTTTATGTTGTTCCAGTCATCTTTTCAATAGAAACTGCCAAGCTCTGTAGATGTCAACTAAAGGCCCTATTCATGCAAACTTTTCAACAAGTCAAAGAGTATGTCAGCTACACATTAATGGTAAATTCTGAACATCAGCATAAGAAATTAGAATTTAAACCTGAAAGAAAAGGCAGCTGGAGATCTGACAAGACATTCATCCTAAGTGAATTGCAAAAATGGCACTGCAGCAGGCCAGGATGACATCCACATAGAACAGTAAGCCATTTTGGCACAGTAATGAAAAAAGTGCTTTCTTAATTTTCTGTAATAATTGTCTTGACTCTTTCAGGATTCTGAAAATTAGGGAAAAGTACAACCAACTGCTGTTTTGACACCTGGTAAAGAACCCACAGACCTATCTCACTACTTTGTCATCTTTATAAAATCCTGGAAAAATATTCTTCAACAGCTAGTGAAAGTAGTGAAACCAGTCTTGATCCCACAATAGGATGGTTTTAGACTGGAAAGTACTGTACAGTGCAAATTCAATATTTAACACATATTGGTTACATATCCAATAGTAAGTCACTAGAGTAGGCCTATTAAATCAGTAAGGATTTGGGGAATCAACTCCTCCCTATGTTCCACTGATTCAGTGGATTTTTCAATAACTTTCAAGGACAATCCAAATGAAGCTTCAAAATAATGGTCTAACTCAGAGCAGTGTATTGGTCCCTATTTTGTTCAACTCTATATCAACAACTCTATATCAACAAACATTTCCTCACGTTATCTAAAGTTTATTTATGCTGACAATCTTGCTCTTTAGTTGGACAGTTTCAGATGGTAGAACACCTTTTAAGAGATGCATTAAAATAACTTGTCATTTGTTATGAGAGAAATCTAATCAAAACCCACCAAGAGTCAAAATATGGGCTTTTCATTTGAGAAATAAGTAGGCATCTCAAAAACATCAAATTGTCTGGAAGGTTGTCCAAGTAGATCATTATTTTACTCCCAAATATCTAGGTGTTTCTTTGGAACATACACTGACCAATGAGAAACACTTCTTCTTTCATGTCCAAATCAAATCCTGGACTGCCAAAATGAAGTCACTTTTTTGGCATTGTCATTGGCCAAACTTAAGTCCTCATCGGTCCATGTTTCTGGCAGTAATTGGCAGATGAGTAAATGAGCCGGATTCTCTTTCATTCCACATTCACATAGCATGTTGTCTGCCAGCAATCTCCACTTGAGCATGTTGGTCTTACATTTAGACACTCCAACCCTCAGCCTATTCAGAATCCTTGAAGTGATGTAGAGGAGGTTGAGTTCCTCAGCTATATCCTCCTTTAATGTTGTTCCTTGTCAAGTGAGCTCCTCCATCTTCTAATTTGATTTTGCTCTTGTGTACACTCAAGAATGTTTGTTCTTGCCATAAGGCTCTTCCTGGATCTGAGCTGGTGGACTTGAAGCTCCTATCCAGTGGTGGGATTCAGCAGGTTCACATCAGTTCTCCAGAACCGGTAGCTGAAATTCTGGCTGGCCCCACCGAAGTTTTGAAATAAAGTAGTCATAATTTGGGTGCAATGCAGGGCTTTCACCATACCATACCCACAGAATAGATAGTGAAAAAAATGTTAATCTCACCCCTGCTCCTATCCCTTCAGAGGATGTAGAGGGTCATTCTCTTGCTTAGTTCTTTAGGTGTCCGCTGCTTCTTTTTAAATGAGAAGTACTGTACATGGAGTACACAGAAAGAGCCTCCTTGAAGATTTTGGATACAATCGGGCATACCTTGGAAAGCAACTTTGCCAGCTAATCTTTCTAACACCAGATCAAACCAAAGGAACTGAAGAATGAACCCATCAGAAAGGTCTTTGTCAAGACCAACCTTAACAATGAAAAAAACTACCAAATCTCAAAGCAAAATATCTTTAAAAGGAACAGTTTTCTTTGAACTATATTGGAAAATAGTTTAGACATACAACTACAAACACTAAGAATTACAATCTTGACCATATGTTAATCGACATGCAAAAATGCCAACCCACTGTAAAATTATTCAGCCCATGCAAAGGGGGTTGATGCAGAGTATCAAAGCGGTGCTTCTGATGCAAACAAAGAAAGTTAGACCCTAAGCTTAAATGGGGACTGCGGTGGTTCTAGTGGTTAAGATGACTCGATGACTGGAAGGTCAGAGTTTGATTCCTGAGCACTGCATGACAGAATGAGCTCCCATCTCTGTCCCAGCTCATGCCAAACTAGCAGCTCAAAGGCAAGAAATTGCAAGTAGATAAATAGGGACTACTTCGATGGGAAGGTAAACAGCGTTCCATGCACTCCAGTATCTAGTCATGCCTGCCACATGTCCACGAAAACATCTGCAGATGCAGACTGTGCTGGCTCTTTGGCTATAAACAGAGATGAACACTGAAACCTACAGTCAGATACAACTGGCTTTTGAGCAAGGGCAACCTTTTTCTTTACCTAAGCTTAAAGAGTTAATTATTAGCATAGCAGAGTGAATAAATGTTCCAGATAGGAAATGGCCACATGCAGGTAAAATTGAGCCAAAAAAAAGTTCTCTGTACTAGAGTTCATGGAGAATTAAACTAGTGGTTTATGAATTCAACTGTTCTCTTTACAGCCCAGGATAATTTTATTATCCTAGTGCTCTATCTGGGAATGAGAGGACTTGATTGGCCTCATAGGCCTCTTCCAACTTCATGATTCTATGATTAGGGATCCTGATAGGCTTCCTATAGCCTTACTAAAGAATAGCTATGAGGTTGCAACACAAAATAGTTGAGCTGGTCATCTTCAAATCCAAAGAAATTTAATCACATAAGTCAACATGTGACTAAAACAGCATTATCCCACTTGGCATCTACTAGATGTTTTGGTCTTCACATTTCATTATCCTGGCTAGATTTGAAACATTTGAAGGACACCTGGTCCATCATATGGCAGTGGAAAGAGATGCTGGCCACTAGGCTGGTGGGCACAAGGGGGAGACTGGACTATGTAATGCAGCGCTATCATTCATATATACATCACTGGTAATCTATCTTCCATTTAGTACCTCCATTCCTGTTAACTCTTCAAGTTGCAAGGAAAGGATATTTCTGCTAATCCCATTTTTTCTATTGGGTACAGCAGCACAGAGGTAATTGTATGGAATCAGTTTTAGCCTCATAGGCTTTTCTCAATATTCCCCTCCCATATTCTTGCCAAACAGGGTTAGTAATAAAATGTCCCTATTTGGAGTGCTCATCAAGATCATTCACTGAACACAAGAATAACAACCCGGGGCCAACTAACTAGCATCCTCTTCCCATGTAACCTATACCTGCCCTCTTTCACAGTTGGATTCCTCTGACCTGGGACACAAACCACCAAATGTTTTTGCATTTTATCTTCAAAGAAAAACAAACAGGATAAGAAAGTCCTCATAGATCTGTACAGGAGGAACAGTTGCCAAGTCAAACACACGCTTGAACGCAGAGCAACTGTGCTCTGCTGCACTATTCAGAATCAGCTTGGCATCTCTTTTTATGGTAAGAATGGACTGAGAGATGGAAGGCATCTATGGAGGGAGGAAAAACAGAAGAAGAAACTGAGCACATCCACCCCAGTTAAAAACCAGGATTCAGGTCCTAAGCATACCAGTGGGCTGGATGTTATCCATCTGTAGTGTCATGCCTGAAACATTCCAGTAATGATATGGAAATGTACACACAGTATAAAGATTTCAAAAATCTGAGCTCACTTGCCATTTATGAAATGAACATCAAATTCATAATTGAAATGCCCACATAGATGATTCATCTGTTTGCAAACCACAGCTTTCTTTATCATCAGATAATTTACCCAGTCTGTAGCTTTCATACTTTGCCCCCTGGTTTTGAAATTGCAACCTGGCTTTTTCAGCATGAACTTTCAACATATATTTCATGCTGATTATGTGGCTGGCAACTTAACTGCACAGTCTTTGTGTTTGGTTAGCTCTTGTATTAGGTAGCTCTTTTGAAATCTTCAAAAAAATAATAATAATTGGAAAATGCAAGAACTGTCCAGAGCTCCAGAAACAATCGTACAACAGGTTGCTCTTGTATTTTGCTCTTCTTGCTGCTACTGCTGTAGTTTCTATCATAGTACAGCAATAGAGAAATCTTGAATTATCTATGGCAGAGTGGATAGGACATGGCCAATCGTTGACATCCATCCCCCTTGTGGATTTTTTCCACAATTAGCTGTTCTGTTTGTAATTATAGCAATGCAATTGCAAACGAAGGTTCTGGACCTTTGTGTAATGCATACTCTGATGACCATCAGAATGCATTAAAGGCCATTTGAAAGGATCTGAGAAGTGAGCCAACATAGTGCTGGGCAAGGTAAGGCAAGAAAATCAGGATAGTGAATCAATTAATTGCCTAGATCAGGGATCAGCAAACTTGGCTCTCTAGGTCAGGGGTCAGCAAACTTGGCTCTCTAGGTGTTCTTGGACTTGAATTCCCAGAAGCCCAAGTCAATACACCTGATGATCAGGGCTTCTGGGAATTGAAGTCCAGGAACATCTGGAGAGCCAAGTTTGCTGACCCCTGCTCTAGGTGTTCTTGGACTTCAATTACCAGAAGCCCAAGTAAGCACACCTGTTGATCAGGGCTTCTTGATATTGAAGTCCAAAACATCTGGAGAGCCAAGTTTGCTGACCCCAGAAAGTGGAATTTCTTAGAGAAACCAGATTGTTCTACAAATGTAATAGCCAGTCTTTCCTGCAACTCCATTTCTCACCACTCTAGTAACATTAGTCTGAATTTATTTATTTGATTGATTTTGATTAATTGATTGGTCAGTCAGTCAGTCAGGTAGTCGGTCAATTGATTGACTGATTGTTAGGACATTTTTCATTTGGGGGTATTGTACAAAGATTGCTGCCCAGTGGAATAGTATAACTTTAAGGCCCTCCCATGTGTTCTGAACACAGGTGTTCATAATAGAGCCTCAAACTGATGGCCAGGCTGTGCATGCCTTGTCCACGTGCTCATGTACCGGCCCAGCAACACCAGCTGATTAGAGAATCTGCCCAGCAACACAAGGGTATAACTGTGGCCCTCTGGGAAGGGTCTATGGAGGAGGCTATTATTCTGGAGGAGATTATCTGTGAGGAGGTTGCTATTCTGAAGGAGTCTATATACTGAGAAGGACTGAGACACTGAAGGAGGTGATGCTGTTCAGAGTTTTTCTTCAACTGAGAAGAAAGAACTGCTAAAGGATCACCAGGACTCTTTTGAGTGCTCCTGGAGTTGGAGCCAACAGAGGAATCCAAGCTGTCTACCTACTGTGGGGCTTGGAGAGAGAGAGAGACTGTTGTATATAGTCCTGTGTATGTCTGTCTTCCCCTCACTGTAAGTAAAGCACACCTTTCCACTGAAGGCATATGTGTGTGTGTTATTGCACTAAGGCTTTCGCTGCGTAAGAGCTTAAAAGTGCTACTCTGCTATCGAGCCACACATATCGCTAGGGGAATCCCTGATACTGATCAATCGATTGATCAATTGATTGATTGATTTCATGTCCCAGTTAGTGTGTGCACTACTCCGAGTGGTTAGCAATAATAAGTAAGTCAACATTAAATAAATCGAACACAAAATATTACATAAACATCGCCACAGTCCAACATACTATATTACATCACTAACTAATGACAGTACAGTAATAGTATGATGAAAATACCAGCTCAGATGACATCCAGAAATTCATACATTTCTCTCCTTGGAAGGGGTTGTTAATGTAGCCAATTGTCTTTGCATCTCCAATATTCATGGAAGAGATGAGTGTGCCTAGCAGGGCAAAATTGGCTTCCTGTATACAATTTGACTGGAGTGACACAACATGATATGTTATAGTGATACAAAGGGCGAAAACCAATCCTCTCATAATGCAAAGGAAAAAATAGACAGGCCTTTTCTGTTGATTCAATCCTATAACCAAAGCTCTATGGCAACACACTGAACCTGACACTGCATGGGTTTGAGGGTGTCTCCATGCTAGGATCTGATGATGTCCAGTTTAAATTTGTGGAAAGACCTGTGAAATGGGTCCAACAGGATCCAGCAGACTCACATCTGACTCTCTGAGACTGATAATGTGACAAACATAGAAAGTAAGATGGTGATGGCAGATGATAGAGGAGACTAGCATGCTGTGGTTCCTGGGTTTGTGAAGGATCAGAGTCGATTGTGTGACTGAACAAAAACAACAACAAAGATTGTGAGTATGGCCCTCACTTATCTTTATGTCATTTGATGAGTGGGTACACTGTCAGATATAAGGCCCACCAGGAAATTCAGGATTGTAGGGATCCCACCAGGTTAAAGCAGTAGCAGCTGTTAGCTCAGTGAGTTAGATATTTGACAGAGGCACTGGAGGTTAGGGTTTCAGTTCCACACTGAGTCGTCTGAAAGAAGAGTCAACCTGTGTAGCCCTGTGGAATCTCACAGAGACCTCTAAAGAAGGGAATAGTAAACTACTTCTGAGAATTGTGCACCTAAAAAATGCTGGGAAAGGCCACTCCAGTTGAAACTGACTTGAAGACATGCAATTATTTTTATTATAGCAATAGTGGGATATTTTCAGAACTTCAATAGCTCAGTGTTTTAGATGTCTGGGTTTATAGCCAGAGACAGAGAGTTCGATTTCCCACTGTGTCAACCTGTGTGGCTTTGGGTAAAATGTGCAGTCCCAGAGTGCTCCCAGAAAAAGGGAACAGGTGACTACTTCTGAGTACTCCATATCTAGAAAATCCTGGAAACGGTCACCATAAATCAGAACTGATTGCATGGCGCAGCTGCTGCTGCTGCTACTACTTCAAATTGAGCTGGGCTTGCACTCTAGCTATATTTATTGTAATAAAATCGAACTACTAAAACCCTATTTTAAAATTCTGAGTGGTGGTATTTTCTTTGTAGAGGTTGGAAAAGTTACTTTTTATTACTATGACTTCCAGCACCCTTCAGGCATCAATTTATCTGTTTGTTTGTTCATTCGTTAGATTTCCATACCACCCGTCTGGGATATTTTCGCACTCTGGGTGGTTAAAACCAGAAATATACACATGGATTGCTACTGTAATAAAACAACCCCAATGACTTCAAGTTCTGTTTCCTTTTGGTATCATGAACTGGCATTTCTGCCATGAATGTACTGCCTCACTTCTTGCCACGAACACTATTTCATTAATGATTAATTCTGACTGTATGAATGGTTAGAAGGAGGGAAGACATTATGACAGCTTAATAATCCATGTAAGCATTAAAACAAAGACCCAAAGCTGAACTGTAACAAATCCTCACTTAGGAAGTCTTTTTCTAATTCACTTACAGAAATTTGTAATTTGCTAATGATTTCATTCATTAACCTCAGTCACTGCTGGGCATGTAGCCCCTCATTCAGTGCTGATGAGGCCGCAACGGTTCTGCAAATGAGAAAACATTTTAAAAAGTGTACTCCTAAAGGACACCTTCATATTGCTTTCAAATCTGGTATCTCAATTACTACTTTCATTTCCCATGGCAATTGTTTTCATAGCCGTTTCATGGATATATATATATATTAATATTTTGTTATCAGTACTTTTGTAAATGCCATGCTTTCGTCATAAGTTCCTTGGTCACGCACAAAGGGAAAATAAATGTGAGGACTCAGCAAACATGAGACAACTGGGAGGGTGGAGTTTCCAGAAGAAAGAGAATATATCGTTGTCTGGATGTAATTAGAGCTCCCCTGATAATGATCACATAAAAAAATATGAAGGAGAGATGTTGCTGTCATAGAGGTCAAATGTCCTGTAATGTTTACATTGAAAAATTGTTTGCTTCTACCTCCTTCCTTTCTATGGTCCACCCTCTTCCAAAGTCCATGTTGTTAGAGATGGTAATAGGCCAAGTAAAGGATTACTAGGATTGAGCAAAGTATGGTGTTGCCTTGTGCCACAGGAAAATTAAAGCAACCATGAAAGCTGTTAGATCCGGAGATCCTTGCGCGGGAGTGAGGACACGGACGCCATTGATGGTGAACCAAACAACACGTATGTTTATTGTGACCGCTGGTAACAACAACAACAACGGCTGGGTCAGCAAGGGTTTAAATACCCTGCTTGACCCAGCCCACTGACCAATTGGAGACAGCGATTTTCCCGCCGCTTATACTTTTAAATATCCAACACCCCTTCCCCCCAGAATGCCTTAGTCCGCTATTTACATATATAATCGTTCAGGTGACGGGGGCGTGTCCTTACCCGATCGGACCTGCGCAGTTCAGTCGGCCCTGGGGCATCGAGCAGAGCGGACCTGTCGCTCTCGCTCTGCCCCGGTTGGGCCGTTGGCGGTTCCGGGATGCGACCGTCGGGCTCCGCGGTGACCGGGGGTGAGCCTGCTCCACACGGTAAGTGGACTGGTGGTGGTGCCACGTAACTGGGGGTGTCTTCTGGCCGAACCGGGTCGGTGACCGGTTCGTCCATCGGGTGCATGTCTGGCTCAGCGCCGGTCTGCACTCCCTGGGGAAGGTTGCTATCCGTGTCGGGACTTGTTCGCCTCCTGAGTTGGTCGACATGGCGTTTCCATGTCCGACCATCAGCGAGGCGAACCGTGTAGGTGTAGGGACCAAGCATCTCGCTGACAGTTCCCTCTTCCCACGGTGGGCCGGGCGCATAGTTCCTGGCAAAGATTGGTGAGTCAATGGCTAGTGTCCTGCCCTGTGGTTGATCTCCCTTGAATTTGTCTGGGGAGTACCTGGGATGTAACCGATCGAGATGACAGCGGAGTCTCCTACCCATGAGCAACTCCGCGGGGGCCCTTCCTGTGGTAGCGCAGGGAAGGTTGTGTTGGGCCAACAAGAACGTGTCCACGCGTTCCTGCCAGTCCCCCGGACCTAGCCTTCCCAGGGCTTCCTTTGCGCTTCGTACAAACCTCTCTGCCTGCCCGTTCCCTTGTGCCCTGAACGGGGATGTGAGAGCGTGTCTGGTTCCCAGGGATGCCAGGTACTGCTCGAACTCCGTGGCCGTGAACTGAGGCCCGTTATCGGAGACGAGTGTGTCGGGGATGCCGTGCGTGGCAAAGATTTGTCTGAGTTGCCTGATTATTGTTCTAGCTGTGGTGCTACTCAAGAGTCGGACTTCCAACCATTTTGAGTATGCATCCACGACAATCAGGAACGTTTGGCCATGGAATGGGCCGGCGAGGTCAATGTGAATCCTCTGCCATGGGCCCGAGGGTTGTTCCCATTCCCTGATCGGGGCTGCCGGGGGATTGGGCCGTGATGATTGACAAGGTGTACATTTGGCCACCCATGACTCTATGTCTTTGTCGATGCCAGGCCACCACACGTAACTTCGGGCCAATCCTTTCATTTTTACTATTCCCGGGTGGCTGGTGTGCAGAGTGTCTAATACCTTGGGACGGAGTTTCCTGGGAATCACTACCCGGTCCCCCCACAGCAAGCAACCCCCCACGTAACACATCTCGTTCCTTTTGTCGTGAAATACCTTGAATTCCCCTTCCCCCTTGTCCGGCCAACCCCGGTGAACCCAGCTGGACACAGTCCGGAGGTCGGCGTCTCTCGCCGTTTCCCTGGCAACCTCGGCCGATGTAGTGGGAGAAGAATCCAGGACGTCTAGGGCAAGAACCGACGCCTCCCCCTTTTCCGCGCCTTCCTGGGTTGGAAGGGGGCATCTGCTTAAGGCGTCAGCGTTGCCCATGTGTTTCCCGGGGCGGTAGACCAAGGTGTATGAGTACCCCGACAGGAAAAGGGCCCAACGTTGCATCCGGGGAGACAAGGCAGAGGGTGTAGGCCGGTCACCAGCCAGAAGTCCCAACAAGGGTTTATGATCAGTCACGAGTTCAAAGTCCCGGCCATATAAGTAATCATGAAATTTCCTTACCCCTGCCACTGCCGCCAGCGCCTCCTTATCGATCTGGCCGTAGTTTCTCTCGGTCAGCGACATGGTCCTGGAATAATAGGCGATGGGCGCCTCGAGGCCGTTGGGTAGACGGTGGGCCAGGACCGCGCCGACGCCGTAGGGAGACGCGTCGCAGGCGAGGACCAGTGGCAGGGTCGCGTTGTACTGTATCAGGAAACTGTCCTGGGAGAGGAGATTTTTTACAGTGGCGAAGGCCGACTTTTGTTCGGGACCCCACACCCACTCTGCCCTTGCCGCTAACAGTCTGTGTAGGGGTTCAGCCGCCGTGGCCTTCCCTTTCAGGAAGGCCGCGTAGAAATTCAGGAGACCCAGGAACGCCTGCAGCTCCTGCTTGTTTTTTGGGGCCGGGGCGTTCCGGATTGCCTCTACCTTCCCCTTTGTCGGGTGGATGCCCTTGGCGTCAATGCGGAATCCCAAGAAATCCACGGAGGGGACCCCCAGCAGGCACTTGTCCTTTTTTACCTTGAGCCCAGCGGCTCTGAATTTAGCCAGGACAGCGGCGACCCTGTCCTTTAGCTGTCCGGAATCCCCAGCAATTATCAGTACGTCGTCAAAATATGGGACCACCCCCGGGAGTCCTTGGAGGAGCCGTTCCATCGTGCTCTGAAACAGTCCCGGAGCTATGCTAACCCCAAACTGCAGCCTCGTGCACTTGAATGCCCCCCGGTGTGTGACAATGGTTTGGGCTTCGGCCGTGGCGTCGTCCACCGGGAGCTGTTGGTAGGCTTGGGCCAGGTCTAACTTGGCAAAGATCTTGCCCGGGCCCAGCGAATGGAGTAAGTGGTCTATGACGGGAACCGGGTATGCGCTCGGCTCTAGTGCCTTGTTGATCGTGCATTTGTAGTCTGCACAGATGCGCACTGACCCGTCCGGCTTGATGGGGGTCACTATGGGGGTCTCCCACCTAGCATGGTCCACGGGAACGAGGATTCCTTGGGCCACCAGTTTGTCGAGTTCCTTCTCGACCCTGGGTTTAAGTGCCAGCGGAACCCTCTGAGCCTTGAGTCTAATGGGGGCGACGCTTGGGTTGAGCGCAAAAGAAATAGGGGACCCCACATACCTGCCTAAGCCTTCCCTGAAAACGTCTTGGAATTCGGTCATCAGGTCGTTTCTCAGCGAGGCGTCTCCGGGCTGGTCCGTCGCGGTGTTGTGGATGCCGGCGATGGACAGTCCCAGGGCGGGGAACCAGTTTGTGCCTAGCAGCGTTGGAATGTTGCCGTGGACGATGGTCAGTGGGAGGCGTTCCTCCTTTGGTCCGTACTTCACTTGGACCCACTTCTGCCCTGCGACGGAGAGGAATCTGCCCTGGCAGTCCTTGATCCGGATCCGCTGAGTCTGGAGGTCCGCTACCTTCAGAGACGGGAATGCCTTCTTCATCCACCGCCACGGGATGATGGATATGGCGGCCCCAGAGTCGACCTCCATGGGACACTCAGCCCCGTCGATCGTGACTGTGGTGTGGTACTTTCCTCCTTTCTGTGTGGCGGTGTGGCTTATCGTTAGCGTGTGCGTCTCGGCATCTTCGAATTTGCCGCTGTGTCGTCCTTGGCGCCTCTGATTCGCCCTCTGGTTGGCGGCCATCTTGCCTGGCGGGAACTTTTGAATGTGCCGGTCAGCGTGGCTCTCCGCTTGCCTGGCCCGGCAGACCTTTTCAATGTGTCCCCTCTTTTCGCAAAAACGGCAGATGGCGTCCCTGAAGCGGCAATGTGCCCGCTGGTGTGGCCCTCCGCAGCTAGCGCAGCGCTGACCGCTCCTGCCCGAGTTTCCCCCGTCGGTCGCACACACCTCCGCTTCTTCATCTTCGTCCTCATCGGGAACGACCTCTTGATGGTGAGTGGAGGCTTGGCGGGGCGCCGACGGGGGCCGGTTGAAGGAGGATGTTGTTGTCGTCGAGAGTTCGAAGGCTCTGGCTTCCTCGATGGCCGCGGCCAGGGTCAGGTCTCTCCGGGCCAATAGTCTCTTGCGAAGTTTGTTGTCGCGGACTCCCCTGATGAGCTGCTCGGTTAGGGAGTCCTCGAGAAATGCCCCGAAGACCGCCGGAACGGCTGCTGTCCTTAGGGCGGCCACGTACTCGCCGATGGTTTCCCCCGACATCTGGAATCGGTCCCGGAACTGCAGTCTGAACACAAATCTCGAGGGCTCCGGCGCGTAGTGATTCTTGAGGGCCCGCTGTAGTGCTTCCCACGAGACGTCCAGAATTGACGTGGGGTCCACCAGGGACTGGGCCACTTCGTAAACTTTGGGCCCGCAATGGGTCAGGAAGAACGCTTTCTTCCGCTCCGGTGCGATCTCTCCCAGCTCTGCAGCCATGAGGGAGAATTCAAACCTGTCCATATAGCTCTTCCATCTCTCGTCCTTCGGCTGGAAGGGTGCCGGAGGGACGTAAGTAGCCATGGCGAGGTGGCTTCGAGAGTGGTGGCTCTGGCGTGTGTTGGTTCTGTCCGTTCCTCAGGATCCCACCTTCGTCGCCAGTGTTAGATCCGGAGATCCTTGCGCGGGAGTGAGGACACGGACGCCATTGATGGTGAACCAAACAACACGTATGTTTATTGTGACCGCTGGTAACAACAACAACAACGGCTGGGTCAGCAAGGGTTTAAATACCCTGCTTGACCCAGCCCACTGACCAATTGGAGACAGCGATTTTCCCGCCGCTTATACTTTTAAATATCCAACAAAAGCTATCCTGGGTGACAACCTGGCCAAACTTCTGGTGAAGTTGTGAAAGGCTCAGCAAGCCAGCAATGGATTGTATATTGCTACAGAAATCCAAACAAGATACAAATGGGTTGATCAAACAGGAAATGACTATAGCAACATTAAAAGACCAAGAGACAGACAACAAAGTACAAAACAGGAATTCTAAATATAAGTGGCTTTGGAAATAAAACGGAAGAAATTTTAGAAATAATGGAAAAAGAGGGAATTAAGATAATGGATCTAGCTGATATAAAATGTAAAGGACATTAGAGTAAAAAAGTTAGTAAAGGATACTTGTTGACCTACTCAGGAGTGGTCACAGCAAAGAATGGAGTGGGCTTCTTGGTACATCCAGACATAGTAAAATGCATACTAGACATTAACTATTTGGACAGAATAATAATACTGAAAATCAAGAGAGGAGAGCAAACTGAAACCTATGTAAAATTATATGCTCTATGTAAAGACAGCTACACAGAAGAACAAAAGGATCAGTTTTTCAATGAACTATCTGAGGTGATAGAGGAAGTGGAAGCTAAGTACGCTGTATGTAATGGGAGATTTTAACAGCAGAGTGAGAACAGTGAAAGGAATGAAAATGGACAATGGACCAGGCAATACTGATCATAAAATTATGGAGTTAACAGTAAATGATAAATCCAATATTACAAGAAGATTAAACAAAACCCCAGAATTAATTAAGATAGCGAAACTCAAACAAGGAGAAATAGTAGAACAGTTACAATGAAAGGTTGAGACAGCATTTAACCAACTGCCTCTGATACCACCAACCACTGTATCCTCCTGCATTAGCTCTCTGCACTGGATGGACATTGGGGGCTCGACCTTGTGTTGACTCCAGTTCTTTCTGGAGAGTCATTCTCAGATGGTTCATCTGTGAGATATGATGTTCCCCTTGTAGGGTTTTTCAGAGCTTGATTATCTCACCTATGCTGTTCAACATCTATTTGAGGCTTCTGGGAGACCTCATTCAGAGGTTTGGGGTGTTGTTTTCATCAGTACACTAATGATACACAACTCTATTTCTCCTTCTCACCTGTAGTGAAAACTGTTACTGGCCTTGAACATTGGCTGATGGCTGTTATGGGCTGAATGAAGCTTAACAAGGTTGAAGTTGAACCTGGACAAAATAGAGGTCTTGTTATTATGTAATTCATCTGCCAGCTCAGTGGGAAAGCCTCTAAAACTCAGAAGGATTTCTCTTTACATCAAGGATTGAGTCCATTGTTTGGGCATTACTCTGCACTCAGCACTATCTATGGATTCTCAGGTAGCTGCTGTGTTTCAGTCAGCCTTTTTTCATCTTCAGCATATCACTCAGCTTCAGACTTACCTTGATAGCAGGCCCCTAAGGACCCATGCACTGGCAATCTTGAGGATTGACTATTGCAATGCTCTCTACATGGGGATTTCCTTTAACTTAGTACAGAAACTTCAACAGGTCCAGAAATTGGCTGCTTGATTTCTCATGGATGTGGAGAGATATTCCCACATTTTCCTCATCCTGGCCAGCTGCACTGGTTACCTGTTTGTTACCATGCTAGGTTCAAGGCATTGGATTTTATCTATGAAGCTTTACAGGCTTTGGACCTCCCTATCACTTGGACTATCTCATCCCAAATGCATCTGACCCTCGATCCTTAAGGGTTCCAACTCCCAGAGAAGTTAAAAACACCAAGACATGGAATAGGGCAGGGATTCCCAACCTGTGGCCCATGGGCTGGATGTGACCCATGGCACCATTTCATGTGGCCCACCACCACCTCCACCAAACCAGGAAGTGCCATGTGGTGGAGGAAGGGCAAAATGGCCAACCAGGTTTAAAAGGTAGAGAATTCCTGGAATAGGGCCTTCTCTGTCATAGGTCCCTCCCTTTGGGCTGCCCTCCTGTCTAAAATAAAACTAGCCCAAGCTATAGAGTTTCAAAAATAAAAAAATAAACAACTAAAATGGAATTTTTCAGGGAAGCCTTTTGGGGGTGTTTAAATTAATTTGATCTTTCTGAAACTTGAATATTTTAGACTCTTTATTTGCAACTTGAGGCAATTGTTTTGTAAATTATGTCCAAGCTACCATTGTCTTTGGGATTTGTTTATTTTTTAATGTGGTAGTTTATTTTATTCATGGTTGTTTTCAATTTTAATTATCCCTGTAAACTGCCCAGAATAGCTTGCTAGTGGACGGTACAGTGGAACCTCATATAACAAATGCCCTGCATAATGAAGTGTTTTTGTGCTAACCACAATATCCCACATTAAGAATGTTTTCGTTATATGGGGTATACCTCGCGTAACAAAAACCCCGTATAATGAAAATCTCTATGGGATGCATCATACAATGAAAATTTTAGAGATTTCCATTACATGGGGTTTTTGTTATGCAAGATATACCCAGTGGTGGGATGTCAACAATTTTACTACCCCACCGTGATGTCATCACAGTGTGGGCGGAGCTAACGTCATGATGTCATGCTGTTGTGGGTGGGGCCAAATAAAATAAAATAAAAATAAGCACACACACACGCACACACACACCTCAACCCACCCACCCACAACACAAACCTGTAAATAAATAAAATAAATAAAAAATAAAATAAAAATTACATTAAAATACATTGCCCTGTTTTATTTTTCCTGTAAATGCCCTGATGTAAACATTCACTTGAAAAATGTGTTGGATAATTTTTGCCTGTGTTTCTCTGTCCTATGAGACAGCCATTGCTTTTTCTTTTGAAAAGGATTTTACACCAGCCCTCTTGAATAAAAATGAGGAGCCATAGGGAGGATCTTTTACTCTGTAAAAATGTGTGTGATTCTCTAGATATTCAACAATTGCCCATTATTATGGGAGTGCTCAGTGAGTGGCAATAGAAATAGTGTTTTTATATTGTTTTGTTCTCTTTTTTTATGACAGCAAGTGTGAATTTTTCAGAATTCAAAAAGTGCTTCAGAAGACGGATTTCTGATACGGATGACAACTACTTCAATTATCTTCTCCCACATGAAAAAAATTCAACCTCATACTTCAAATGTGAAAAACAAAACAGTCTATTTTGAGGAGGGAAGACATCAGACAATTTACAGGGTCTGAACTTATGGTACTAAAATAAAAGAAACAGTTGTGTAAGTAGCTACCCATATCCTCCAACTGTCCTGATTTACTGGGAATCTAACAGAGTTCTGCCTTGTTCTTTGCCTTGTCAGATTCACAAATTCCCAGACTCTCATTAAAAGAAAAACTCCCTAACCTTTACAGAAGTGGAGACATGTGGCAAAACATACACCCACTTTTCTGTCCAATTGCTTTTCAGGGAACAAAGTAACCTTTCCATGTGATTATTCAGTGGGTGAACCCACTGGCAGTTGGACTGACAATTTCATAGATGCATAAAAGAAAGTCACAGAATCATAGAAAAATTGAGACATGGAAGGGGCTTATAAGGCCATCAAATCCACTCTCTGGTTTAAGCAGGAATCCAAATCAGAGCAGATATGACAGATAGTTGTCTAGTTTTCTCTTGAATACCTCCAGCATTGGAGTACTCACCATCTCTCAAGGTAATTGGTTCCATTGTTGTACTGTCCTAACCATTAAGATGATTCCCCTGATATTCAGCCTAAATCTGTTTTCCTGCAGTTTTATCCCATTATTACATGCCCTGCACTCTGGGATGAATAAGAAAATATTCTCCTCTGTATGACCATCTTTCAAGTACTGTATTTGAAAAGTGCTATCATATTTCCCACCCCACCCCCACCCTCTCAGGCTCCTTTCCTCAAGGCTAAATATGCCTAGTTCTTTTTAATCCTTACTCATAGAGTTGGGTTTTCAGTCCCCTAATTGTCCTTTTCACCCTCTCAACCTGTTCCAGTTAGGTGTCCTGAATTGGACACAGTACTCTATACACGATCTAACTAGTGCCAAATAGTGGGGGACTAGTGTCTCATGGGTTTGGTAGTATATTTTGGTTAATGCAGCCTAAAATTGCATTTACATTTTTTGCCGTCACATCACACTGTTGTCTTAGCTTGTGATCAGTGATGGGATGTCACCGGTTCCAGACGGTTCCCTGGAACCGGTAAGAACAATTTCGGAGGGTTCTCCGAGAGGGTAATCTATTTTTAAGGCGTCCGGTTCCGGACGCCTGAAAAAAAGAAAAAAAATTTTTTAAATTGGAGTCAAAATGGCTCCAATTCAGTGCGCATGCGCAGAAGTCAATCTGACGCATGCGTGCTGCAATTTTAAATTGCGCATGCGTCAGATTCTGTTTCTGCGCATGCGCACTTGTTTTTGCCGGAGCCGGACCATTTTGAAGTGGCTCTGGCAGTGGCGGAGGGCTTAGGAGGAGGAGCCGTGCCTAGCCGGGCGGCCCAGCGCTCCCGGCCGCAACGCTTCACGGGCGCCCCAAGCCTCGCCGCCCGGCGGTGTGCCTAGCCGGGCGGCCCAGCGCTCCCGGCCGCAACGCTCCACGGGCGCCCCAAGCCTCGCCGCCCGGCGGTGTGCCTAGCCGGGCGGCCCACGCTCCCGGCCGCAACTCTCCATGGGCAGCTCGGGGCCGCCCGGCTAGGCGCGCCGCGGGGCGCCGAGGGTCGGGGCCGCCCATGGAGCGTTGCGGCCGGGAGCGTGGGCCGCCCGGCTAGGCACACCGCGGAGCGCCGAGGGTCGGGGCCGCCCATGGAGCGTTGCGGCCGGGAGCGTGGGCCGCCCGGCTAGGCGCGCCGCGGAGCGCCGAGGGTCGGGGCCGCCCATGGAGCGTTGTGGCCGGGAGCGTGGGCCGCCCGGCTAGGCGCGCCGCGGAGCGCCGAGGGTCGGGGCTGCCCATGGAGCGTTGCGGCCGGGAGCGTGGGCCGCCCGGCTAGGCGCGGCGCCGGGCACCAAGGCTGGGGGCCAGCCCCAACGGTCCCCATTGTAAGTGGGGTTTGTGTTTGGGGTGGGTGGGTGTTTGGGTGTATTTTTATTTAATTATTATTTTATTTATTTATTTTATTAACGGTTTTGTGGGGGGGGTTGAGGGGTGTGTGTGTGTGTGTTTTATTTTTATTTTATTTATTTTATTTTTGGCCCCGCCTACAACATCATGATGTCA
The DNA here is from genome assembly GCA_030440675.1 of Furcifer pardalis. Lineage (NCBI taxonomy): Eukaryota > Metazoa > Chordata > Lepidosauria > Squamata > Chamaeleonidae > Furcifer > Furcifer pardalis. The sequence continues at coordinate 61,157,971 of CP126893.1, read as the reverse complement.
TGACGTTGGCTCCACCCATGACATCATGACGTTAGCTCCGCCCCCACTGTGATGACGTCAGGGTGGGGTACAAAATTTTTTATCATCCCATCACTGCTTGTGATTTACAACAATTCCAAGATCCTTCTCATAGCATTAGTTAGCTATCTTCTCTGAGTTCTGGCTAAATGTTGCAGAACTGGGAGGGCCTACCATGATGGCAGAAAGGTGGGGTATCTCTCAAAGAGCTACCCACACAATATGCATATAAAGCGATGGTGTGATAGGTATGAAGGGGGGATATAACAAATAAATAACCAGAAGACAGCTCTTGTATTAATTAAAAGCTCAATACTGTATCTCCTTGAGAACACAAAGGCCATGGAAGTGTTCAAATCAATCAGACTGTAATTGATAGTCATTTGACAATTCAGCAGAATTAGGGAAGAGGTTGTTAGTCTGTTAGAGATTACTATTTTCATCATTTTATTGTCAGAGGGTAAGCAAGTGTGCATTGGAAAATCTTTTCTCTCTCTTTTATTTCAGGTGACTGCAGATTTTAATCCACTCAACAGAGCACCATTGTGTGTGAATGTGCCATTAATATCTTTTTGAGTCTCATATGAGATTTGAGTAGGATAGGTCTCATGAGAACTAGGGTCTTACTTAGCTATTTCTCTCTCTGTTTTGTACTTACTCTGAAACTAAATAATAAAGTAGAAATAAAGCGAATAAATTAAGTAAATTGCACCATTCCTGGTTGTGAGAAGACTGTCTATCTGAACATCCTAGAAACAGGGGAGACTCTTAAGGAAAGATATGGTCCTTTCAATAGCTGGATCCAGGCAAAACAAAAAGCAACCAATCTAAAGGTGGCATCTTATAGACAAACAAGTTTCTTTTCTCATGAGGCTCTGTAGACTGCAGTCAGTTTCCTGAAATAATAGGGTGTCTTGGCTACAACAAATGGCATGAGATGGAATTGGACATGCAAATGTAGAAACACTGGACATTAGTGAGACTGTGTTCATCAATAAACAGTGTTTGATTGACACATGTTAGCTGGGTGATAGCACAGACATCTTAACACAAATGCACTGGTTAAACACACATAAACACACATTGCAACAAAAACACGATTAGGACAAATAATGTTAAACTTGCAAAATATTATCAATTAATAACATATCTTATCTATGTCTCTGAGGGAAATTATACATTTTCTCTCTCTCCCACAGTTCCTGCTGATGCCCTCACTCCCACCACCACTTCTTTCTTGCAAATCAGATGGCAATGTGTCACATTGGGAGGATATTCTGGCATTCTCATGGAGAATGGAGAGAGAGAGAGAGTGTGTGTGTATGTGTGTGTGTTTACACCACCAGGAAGAAACTGACAGCACAAAACTACAGTAATTGAACAGAAGTACCTCCAGAAGCCCCTATGCTTGGCCAAATGTCATAGTTAAAGTCATCATGTATGTATTTTCCCTTCACCACAGTAAATCTACATGGCTTCTTTCATGGGTTCCTCTTTCCTGGCCAACATCATTATTCAATCATGGTGTTCAAATGGTTTCCCAAATGATGAGTACGAGTCATATCTCTACATGACTTTGTATATTTCTGTACCCAATGTTTGCAATTACTCCTTCACATTACAGACTAAGATTTTTTATCTGATATGACCATTTACTGAACATGGCCCATTTTATTGGACTATGTGATGAAATGGGGTATGTTTTTAGGAGAACTGATCCTAAATGGAACACAGTCATCTTCTAAACTCTATAGCTCTCTTTGCTATTTTTACCACAACACTCTAACATGGCTGTCTCTATAGCTTGAAACAGAAGGTAACTAAGATGACACTTCCCACCATGTTGATCCGTCACAGCACTTTTTATCAGAAATATCCTTTACTGTTGTGCAGTATCTCACAGGTAACAACCAGGAAGAGGGCCTTTGCGCACTGATGCCTACTCCCTGAAATACTCTCCTTCCAGAAACAGAACACGCACTGACTCTTCTGCTATTTAGCAACACCTCCCCCCACTTTTTTTAAAAACTGCCAAATGCACTCCTGTTTTATAGCACTTAGTGTTTCATTTGTAACCTATGGTCTGCTTCTCTTTCAGTTCAGTTTTGTCCCTGTCCTCCCATGTATATTTCTTTCCTTGTTTCACTATTGAATTCTACCTTAATTAAAGCACAAAGTAAGATCAATTAGTCCAAATCCTGTTGTGTACCCAAACAATGAGGTAACTTTCAGAGGCACATTGTCCCAGGTTAAGAAATTACCAAAGACATGACCAGTTGCATCTTGAATCCTACAACTCAGTATGTTAAGGGGGGGGGGGCTACACTTGAGTCAATTTTCCCCTAGAAATTTGTAGCCAGGCCACCATGGCCCTAATAAATTTAAGTGACCTCACAGCACTACTGCAACCAGAACATTGTGAGTTCAATCTTGACAGGTCTCAAGGTTGACCCACCCTTCCATCCTTACGAGGTCAGTAAAATGAATAGCCAGCATGTTGAGGGCAAAATTCTAATTATTCTGTGAACTACACAGAGAGTGTGCTAAGTGTTATGGGGCAGTATATAACTGTGCTTGCTATTGGTACTATTGCTTGTTATACTAAATAGACCTATTTGAATAAGTGGAACATACAGAGGGGTTGATTCACCTTATCCTTGCTGATTAAATGGGCCTACTCTATAATGACTTACTACATTATGCAGCAGATTTTGAGTAAAAATTAAAAGTTATGCTATTTATGTAGTTATGTAAAATTGCAACTGGTGGTTGCAAAGCATACGTAGCTCTTCTTGAATACACAGTCCATTACAGGTGAAATATAAACAATACCTATCACAAGGACTGCAGTGGCTCAGTGGTTAAGAAGCTTGCCTTGTTAGCTAGAAGGCCGGCAAGTCAGCAGTTCAAGACCCGGGTACTGCATGATGGATTGAACACCCATCTCTGTCCCAGCTCTTGGGACATGAAAGGAGCCTATTTCGGGTGTCCCATCAGTGGAGTTTCTCCAGCAAAAATCCTTTCAACCCAGAATAATTTCTGACACAAAATTAATAATAATAATAATAATAATAATAATTAATTTATTATTATTATTATTATTATTATTATTATTATTATTATTATTATTATTATTATTATTATTATTATTCCTTACATTGGTTAAAAGTTGTGGTTTTTCACTGTGTCTCCTAGAACTCCTCAGAACTCTTCCATCCATTGTCTACCTACCTACTTACCCCAAGTTTAAGTAGGACAGACTTCATAGCCATATAGAATTATAGAATTGTCTAACTCAGTAAATGATAGCTTCCTATGCTTACTCAGAAGTTGCTATACCAGGTCTTTAGCAACCATATGTCATGATTTTGATGTATCATGATGCTGCCTTTCTGGGTGCTTTTCCCCCACCCCAATTATTGTCCTCTAAATTCAAATATATATTATATAATGGAAGATTAGGCTATGTTATAGTTAAGGAAGATGTGCCACTGTGTGTATGGCAGGAGTGTGTTAAAGGAGGTAGAGTTTATTTATTTTACACTCGATGACTGCACAGACTTTTTAAAAAATCAATAAAAAATAAAAGCTGTTATAAGACCTTTGAAAGACATCAAGATAAAATGACTCAAACTGAGAAAATGAATATTGGATTTCAAACTTCCAAAAAGCAATGTTAAGCACTACTTGTGGGTGGGTGGAGATTCTATCCAAGGCTATTGCAATAATCTGAAAATTATAGGTGAGTGGTCTATGTTAAGTGTGACAGATATCACAGTGGTCTTGAGTGGCCATTACAATTAAAAGAAGACTACATGGACAAAATTGGAGGCTGAAGGGTAAAGGATTAACGAGCAACTTTGAGCATCAACTTCAAGTGCCTTCCCAATTATTAGGAGAATTGGAAAAGATCAGATACTTACTCTGTTTCAATAAGGAAGCAGTGCATAGAGTCATTGTCTAAAGATCCAAAGTCTTCCACTGTTCCTCCATCATCTCATCTATGATGTCAAAGGGAGTTTGTTATGTTCATTCCTCCCATCTTCTTCTCTTATTTTTTTTTGTTTGATTGCAAAATACAGCAAAATTCCACTGAGAGCTTTTCATAATCTGAGTAAGTCTTTTTATGCTTTCCAGGCAGGCAGTCTATCAGCTATGAGCGGTGCCCTGCCAAATATTTGAGAACAGTCCTGTTTTCCAAGCCCCAGCCAAGCAGAACAGGAAATTTCACAGATCCTGGATGGACCACCTATGAGGAATGGATTTGCTCTGGCTTTCTGGTTGTACTGTCCTCAAAGGTGTGGGGGAGGGCTTAGCTCCCTAAACTCTATCTCATAATTTACCAAGTATATTTCACCACCCCGTATCTGCAGAGAGAGAAAACTAATGTTCACATCCAGAGTGTGAACATGAGGGTATAATTACTTTGTAATACAAAAAGAGGCAAGAATGAGAAAGAGGTGGTTTCATTGAATCAAGGGAACCACTAGGACATTTCAGATGTCATTATGTTTCTACCCTCTTGATGTCTCACCAGGGCTATTTTGTCTATAGCTCCTGGGAGTTGCAACCCAACAACTTTTGGAGGGCCATAGTTGTTCTTAGCATGAAGAAGTTGCTCCAAGCAATAGTCTTCAACCTTCGGTCCCTCAGATATTTTGAACTTCACTTCCCTCAAAGCCTCAGCCAGCATGTCCAATCGTCAAGGATTCTGGATGCCAAAGTCCTAAGCATCTGAATGATCAAATGTTGAGAATTACTGTCTTAAATGCTTATGATACAAGATGTCTTCTGTTACGATCTTGAAAGCATGCGTAATATTGAAAGTTTAGATTGCAATTCTCTGCACTTGGGAGTCCAATTAGAATAACTTACACTGAACTCAGTGTGATCCAATAGTTCTCAGTATCTGCTCTATGTATTCCTATGTGGTTCCTGGTTTAAATATTAGGCTCGTCCTTTTAATTAACAGGCAAGTTTAATTTTAATTAACATGCAAGTTTTGTAACAAACCTCCTCTCTCTTCTGCTCACACATTCAAGGTGACTAAAGAGTGGAGAGAATATGGACTTCCCCCTCTACATTACAGTTGGTGGACAGCACATATTGGAAATCTGATCTACATTATTCATGGGAAGAGAATTCTAGATTACCATATATATTTGAGTATAAGTCGAGTTTTTTAGCTTCAAAAATGAGCCCCATAAAGGGGACACAGCTTATACTTGAGTCAATGAACACGAGGGTCCCAAGACTGTGCAGATTGAGATTCACCAACAATTTAATTAATTTTACCATATTTTCATGTATTTTGATTATTGAACCTCACTAGCAGCTGCTGCATTTCCCACCCTCAGCTTATACTTGGGTCAGTCTATTTTCCTGGGTTTTCAGGTCAAAATTAGGTGCCTCGGCTTATATTCAGGTCAGCTTATACTCAAGTATATACAGCAATTAATAAGGGAAATGGAAGCATTGGCATCATGTTGTAGTTTTATATGGACCCTACCAATGTTAATTAAGTGTTGAGCATTATTTAATTGTCCATGAAGAGCTACTGAGGAACTAAAAATGTCTAGAGGAACCAGGATAAGGGCTTATTGCAGTGGTGGGGAACCTATGGCACACATGCCATAGGGGTCACTTGGAACCCTCGCTGTGAGCATGAGAGCCATCATTCCAGCACAGAGTTTACTCTGCCCCCTACCCAGCAGCCCAATAGGATCACTTCCTCCCTTCCTCCAGCACAGAGTTTGCCCCGCCCCTCTGCAGCACAGATGGCAGCCTGTTGAGTTTGGGCACTCGGTCTCTAAAAGATTTGCCATCACTGGCTTATTGTTTTGTGATTCAAAGTGACTACCGCTGAACATAAATATTTCTGTAGCATTGTTGCCTTCAGAAATAATGGTGGTTGCTACAGTGATGCTTAACTTACAAACCTCACTGTAAGGGAACATCAAATCAAAATACATTTAATAATGTGCACTCTTCAGGATTGGTAAATCCACTCCTCATTCGTAGTAACATTTGAACTGCTACATCAATTTCCCACAAAAGCAAACTGGCCATCAAGATTTATACAAAGATGTCTACAATGTAACAAACAAAAACCTGATGTCCAAGCTGGATATAAAAACAAAGAAGCACTAGGAATCTTTTCCAAATATATGTTGACTATTGAACCATAACAAAGAATTTTGGATCAATTTTTTAAAAAATTTTTATTTTGTTCTAACTTATTATCCCGCCCCAATCGGGAGAAACCCCAACTCTGGGCGGCTTACAAAACAGGTTTAAAAATACATAATTAAGACCACCAATCAAAATTCAATTCCCTAATAATAGTTAAAAATATAAATTAATACAATATTAAAAAATAGGCTAAAAATAAATTAAACATCTTCAATTAAAAATCACAAAGATTATGAAAGAAGACAAGGACAGGGGTGAGGAGGTAAGAGCAGAGGATGGCTGCCTCAACCAATCAGCCACCCAGCATGTGATCCAGCACTCTTTGATCCCCAAATTTGTCCTGCCAGCCAGGTTTTGAGGCCTTTCCGGAAGGGCAGGAGCCAGAAGAGTAGCGTGCCTTGGCGGGGCCCCGTATAAAAATTTGTTTGGGGGTCCTTAGGAAGGGTAAAGATTTGTTTTGCTTACGCATGTTGGGGGCCCCCGTGGCCCGGGGCCCCCGTATAATTGATACGGCAGATACGGCGGTAGCTACGCCTCTGGCAGGAGCTCTGTCTGTTGTTGTAGCTCGATTGGTAGGAGGCTCCACAGTTTGTGCTTTGCAAATGACACTAAAATCATTGACAATTTGGATCACAAAAAGTTATGGATTTTTCCAAAGACCTGTAGTAGGAGGTTCCACAGTTTGTGCTTTGCAAATGACACTAAAATCATTGACAATTTGGATCACAAAAAGTTATGGATTTTTCCAAAGACCTGTAGTCTGGACAAGAAGCTACTATGGAGAACAGAATACTGTATTGAGAAATGCAGTGGTTTTTAACCAGCAATGGAACTCACACCAACACTGGGGAGAGTCTTCTGCTGACTTTCTGCTCAACTCTCTAGGTTTTGTGAAGTTTGGAGTTGGGTGTCTGACTTTTGCTCCCCCACCTCACTCATTGAATTTCCCCCAAACCAGCTGGTGGTGGCCCAAGACTTCTGCACAGTACTGTACATTTTTAATAATATGTCTACTCTTAGGGAACACAACTTAGATGTCTCTCTGCCTCAGTTGTGAAACTAGCACCTTTTCTGTACTATATACCTTGAAATGAGGAGCATGGGAGATTTTCTGCTCTGCCTCAAGCAGGATAATCCCAGCATTTCTCTTGCATCCTTCTTCTTAATTGGTTCCTCTTCTGTCCTTCTCACTTGAACAGATCTTTAAGCCTTGCCTGGAGATGTGTCTCCTGAAGAAAATATTCCCTCACACTCCCATCAGCTGTAAGGCACACCTCCTTTATATCACTACAAATCAAAGCTTTTAGAGTACAGTTGGGTTCTCCTTGGCTGCTGAAATACAGCTTGAGGTGCAAGAAAAGATTGCATAAAAAGTGTGTGTGTGTGTGTGTGTGTGTGAGAGAGAGAGAGAGAGAGAGAGAGAACAATGTGCTGTGTCACATAGGAAGATGCCCTCTGATTTGGAAACCTTTGTACAGAGTTCACCCAAGCTACTCTGGAGGGGCCTGAAGAACTCTGCCACTCCACACGCTTCTAATCTGGAGCACTGGGGTATTTGAGATCTCAATTATTTATGTGTTCATGCTGAGGGTTAATGCTGACTGACACTAAAACACAGCCTAGATTTAGCTTCATAAAATTTTTATCTCCACAACGAACAGCAAGTCTTTCTCTAGTTTCAGGGGAAGGAAATGGCTGGTTGGAAAGCCCACCCTTCTGCAATTTGCCAAATCTTGGGGCTCTGTTACCGTGGCAACTGGTCATAATTTTTAATTCCCTTCCTGCTTACATCTGCACAGGGGAAAATAAATTTTCCTGTTTTCATAATACCTGTCCATCTCCTTGAAGCCAAGGGCTAGGTTCACAGTAATTCCTTCCCTTGTGGTGTTGTAAGGTGAGCGTACATGTTGAGCCCTTCTGTAAATATATTGTGCTGGAAAAACTGAGCTGGAAATTCAACCATCAAATGGCTTACAAAGCTATGGATGGAGGCAGGCGCAGGATATGGAATTGGCAAGCACTAGAGTGGAGTACATAACTTAACACTGAACAATAAGGCAGCAAGTATGAAGATATTCCCATATTACTGTTGGGCAACCATTGAGAGACAAGAGGAGGGGAGGGAGAGTGTTGTGTTTTTACCTGTGGAAATTCTATTATGGTATATGTAGCACTAGTACTTGTAAAATGCAGGAACTGCAGTGGCTTAGTGGTTAAGACATTGAACTTAATTACTGGAGGGTTAGCAAGTCAGTAGTTTGAGACCAGAGTGCTATGCAACAGAGTGAACCACCATCACTGACCCAGCTTCTGTCAATCTAGCAGTTTGAATGCAAGAAACAGGAAGTAGATAAATAGTTACCGCTTTGGTGGAAAAGGCAACACTGTTCCATGCATTCTGGCATCAAGTCATGGCTGCCCCATGACCATGGAAACATCTGCAGACGCAGACAGTATTGGCTCTTTGGCTGTAAGTGGAGATGAGCACCTCCCCCTTAGAGTCAAACATGATTGGCTTTCGAGCAAGGGAGACCTTACATGTAAATTAAAAGTACAGTATATGCTGGCGTACAAGACTTTTTCACCCCGAAAACCATGCCTCCAAGTGGGGGGGTCATCTTGTATGCCGGGTGCACATCATTTGGGTTTCCGATGAACTCACCACAGCTTCGACAGCAGCTCCGGGGAGACTGTTGAGTCCTTCCCCCCCACACACCTTCCCGTGGAGTGTGTTGTCTTTGGTGAATTATGTTTAATAAACTTGCACTGTTTTATGTTTACTGTATATGTTTGATAACATACAGCCTTGTGACAGTTTTTCTGCATGTCATGAGCATTTGAATATAAATTACGGTAACATGTTGAAATCAAATCTGATGTTCTTTTACGTTTTATTTGGTGTGTGGAAGGTGTGCGGAAGAGGGAGCGAATATATAACAAAAACTATATTTTGAGTGGAAATGTTGGGGGGTTGTCTTATAAGCCCACTCGTCTTGTACCCCGGCATATACGATAGTCTTTACATCAGGGATTCTCAACCTGCCACCAGCGACACCATTTCATGTGGCCCCCCACTGCCTCCACCACACCAGGAAGTGCCATGTGATGAAGGAAGAGGAAAATGGCTGTCCAGCCCCCAAAGCTGTCTGAGGGAGCATGACCCGACCACCGGCTTGAAATGGTTGAGAACTCCTGCTTTACATGATAGAATTAAATGAACATAGGCATGTATCTGAAGAAAACAAACTTGGGTATCCGTAGAGGGCTTTTAATATTTCTCATTAAATCTTCCTCTGCTCTGCACCCTACGTGAATGGCTTTTAGAGCATCTGTCAGAATGCGACCATCCCACTCAAGGGCCCCTCCCTTCCAGTTCCAGAGACCCAGACTCTTTAAGGGAACAGTAGCCCTTGTCATCTCTATGGGAGAGCCGGTCCGCAGTAAAAAAAACTCTTACTATGCTCAAGAAATGAAGCAAATTGGGGAGGATTAGGGTAGCCAGCCGTCGTGTGTGTGTGGTGTCAGCTTCTATTAAGGAAAGAGATGATCTTCAATCGAAAGCTGTTGCTTTATTGATCAGGTTTCTTAAAGGATAATCCAGAAAAGCGTAAATAAGTTCAGTAACAATAGTCAGTCCAAAAACAATCCAATCACTCTAGGGGATCATTTTGAAGAAGCCAAAAGGGATAGTCCCCCAGGCAAAGATGTTAACCCATAGACATCCAAAAGCAAACTCCCCCATTCTCCTAAGATGGAGATTCTGCAGTCAGGTAGGGTACCCCCAACCAATCAGAAAATAGAGAAGACTTTCTCATAACAAGAGAATGTTTGTTCACGTGAAATAACAGTGCTCTAACATGTAATCATAACACCAGAAAGCTCAGCTAGCTAGAGATAAGGAATACTGGGAAACAGGCAGTCTTGTGACACAGCCTTGTGATACAGAGAAGAAAGGATTCTTGAGGCCTAGTGAAAGCCAGGTCCTCTCCAAGCTTTGAGAATGTTAGAAAAGATGTCGTTTCATGACAGCATCCATCTCGCAACTGCATAAGCACACTATGACACTTGTAAGTTCATACTTGTAACAAGTGAATCTCCTTTTTCTTGGGGTGGATATGTTTTCTTCACAGTCCAGTTGGATCTATCTAGTCAATGCTGGGTAAAGCCTAAGCCCAAGCTGTTCACTCCCTGCTTAGTGTCTGTGCTGTTTCTGAATAAAGTTCTCCAAGCACCACCTGGTGCTTCTTTACTTTGAAGTACAGGTGTTGCAGGTGACCTGTCCCACTGACCAGAGGAACTGATGCAAACAAGCAAGAAGTTAAAGAAGCAGAAGCTGCCTTGGCTTATAGCTCCTGTCATCTTGGTTAGGTGAGCTGTTATGGATGGGATGGATCAGACAGTGGTGTAGCGTACCGGGGGCAGTGGGGGTGGGTCACCCTGGATGATACTTTTTTTGGGTGGCAAAATTTCACAATAAATAGGACTTTGCTGCCGCCCCTGGACTTCCTAGCAGCCAGGGCGAAGAGGCTGCTGCGGGAACAGGGATCCTCTACCATTGCCGGCATCCAGGGCCCCGCCCAGGGCCAGGGCACAAAAGGCCACTACTGTGGCAGGACTTCACCACCACCCCCTGACTCCCTAACCAGTTGCCTTGCGGTAATTACCTGCCCCTGGCAGTTGAAACCCATGCTACGCCACTGGGATCAGTTACTCACCATGGATACCAGGAGCCATGGTATTTACCTGCCCACTGAGACAGTGTGTGAAGGACTAGTGATAGCAAGCAGCAGCTGGCAGTTACACCAGAGATGGTCCCGGAAGCCGAATTATTCCTACACAATCCTACTACAGCATGAAGAGCAGTTGACTTCCAGCCACGTTAACAACAAAGTATTTCTGCTGGTGTCATTAATAACCAGCTTAATCTCCACACCTCTTAGTGGTTTTAGACTGTAACTTCCATCAGCCCAAGGCCTGCATGAGAAATGGGATGGGGCAGAAGTTGTAGTCTGAAACATCTGGACAGATTGGGGAAGGCTGCTCTGTAGTAAAGTTACATAATATTTTCCTGCAATGACTAAGGAGAAGGTCTCTACCATGCCCTGTCTAAGCAGATGGATTTTGTGACCAAGTAACACTCTTGATTAGGACTGCCAATCATTCACAAATTGAAAGGCTTAAAATGAAGCACCTGACATTCCATTGCAGTATCTGTTAAAACAACATACATTTTCATGCTAAATACATTTCTTAGCAAGCCAGGACATTTTTGGCAACAGGACAGCAGGGCTAATCAGGCTGTTCAGCCTGCAAAAGAACTCGAAAGGGTTTGTAATATTATCTTAATATTTGAGGGCTGAAGAAAACTCTTGCTATTTATTGTACATTTGTAGCACAATCTCTTTATGCAGACAAGAGTTGAATGATTCAATAGAGTAGATTGGAAACCCTTTTATCCAGTTCCACCTAGTGGCCTAAGCTTTTCAGAGTTGCCATATTGTGAATACTGAAGAACAAAGCATAAGGAACCTAGAAAAAATATTTTCCCAATTTGGTCATTGGTTACCAATGTGTGTGTGTGTGATTAAATTAGTAACATTGGGTAATAAATTTCTTTGAAGTTCTCATTATTCTTGTCCTTAGATTTGAACTTTTCTTGGTCATGTTTCATATCGAGTCTGGATTTTAGTTATGTCAAAACAACTGATTAGCTCTACTCAGCCTGAAGAAGAAGGAACAAGGAGGGCAGAGGACAGCAGAAGGGTGGATGCTGGGTTTCCTGAAAGGTCAATTTACCTAGTCATTGAGCGTGACCAAATGGGAGAGCAGCCAAGAAGGGCAAACCCCTGGAACATTTCCAGGGCATTTGACTCATTAGCGATCACCACAGAAAATGGCAAGGCTGCCCTCACATCACTATGCAATTGTGTTGCCACTCAAAATAAGCTGATGTCCCACACGCCATTGCAACAAACAACTTCAGGTGACTGTTGACTCTGGATGGTACATTTCCATATATATCTATCTATAAAATATCACTGACATGCACTACATCAAAAGAGAGAGAGAGAGCTATCTGTAAGTCACTCCACCTCCAGAGGGCTGGTGTCATTATTTACGGTGATGGGAATCAGCTACAGCTGTGAGCCTGTCAAACCTACTTTTTAAACCATAATTGCAACTCTCATCAGGAATGTGTGCATTGTGTGCATGGACAAAGTATAAAATTGTGGTTTTTAGAGTCACAACTCTGATGTATTGTGTGTGGGGTTTTTTTTTTTTTTTTGGGGGGGGGGGTGATTCCATGGCTGTACATTTTCATATAATATTAGCCTGGTCAGTTGATAAAGACTCTGTTCATCATATATTACTTATTAACATATATTTAACTACAACTATCATCTGTCTTTTAGAAGAAAACCAGTCTTTCTTATCAGCAGAGCAGAACTCTGTACTTACAAATAATTGGTTTCCCAATGAGGGCTGCAAATCAAAGCCCATTTCCCCCATTAGGCTAATGTTACAACAAAGGTTTGGTTCCTGGAGATTTTTCATGCCTTATAAAGGAAATCTGTAGTGTCTTTTCACTTCTCCCTCTCGCCTCCTCTCTCTTGCTTGCTGGGAGATTTTCTCTGATCTCCTTTGTCTTCTGTGTTCTCCAGCTAAATCTGTTCCAATGTCTGCTGGCTTCTCACTTCTCCCTGGCACTTCCTCTTTCTATCTTATTTGCTGGGCTTTCTCCTCTAACCTCAACTGTCTCCTCTCTTCTCCCTCTACTCTCTTGTTCTGATCTTTGTAAGTTAAACACTCCAGTTTACAGGTCCAGCCACAGTGGTTGTAAATTATGATTTGATTAGGACCATTAGCCAATATTGGAAGAGTTCTGTGTAGCGATAGTGTGCAGGTGCTGAATATAAGTGGTATTTTTTCTCTCTAGAATAATTGGTGCCCAGTTCATCAAACCAATATTCTGACTTCAACTTTGGCACCATAATCACCTGATGGGTGAAGTAGAGTTTGCTTAGTATACTCAGACATATGTTATTATAAAGGAACATGGCTTACTTTAGAACATCACAGCACCATAAAATGTAATAACACTTTCTGATGAGGGTTGCTGACTAATGCCATGCAAAATTGATGTCTGTGACACATTGTTCAAATAAACAATTTGTCATGTGTGCGGTGCTGTTTGGGAAAGGGAGACATTGCACTTCTTTACTTAGAGCAACAGAATGAATATCTTAGTGTTTAATTTCTAAAGTGACTAATATGAGGGTTCAAATGTAGCCTCTAAGACAGTGGGTTTCAACTTTTTTTTTTTTTGCCATTCCCAACCTAAGCATCTCTAAAATCCTAATGCCCCACCCCACCCCCATGATATATAATTCTTATTCTTCAAAAAGTGAACTCCTGTTCACATGGAGGAACCCTAAAAGACCATTAACTCGATCTAATCAAGTTTCCAATTCCCCCCCTTAAAAATCAAATTTCTCCATGTTGTGAACCATGGCTCTAAGACATCTTGAAGAATCTTGCTCTCAGTATCACATTATTGTGTGGCATTTTTGGTAGTACTCTATGAAGATAGTATTTAATATGATATGGAAACCATCTATTCTTCATTCCACCAGGATTTCTGTAACTTCTGTCCCCACCATCAACTGAAAGCTAGATCAGGCCATAAAAAAGGTTCATTTTCTAGGTGCCATGTAAGAGCGCTGCCTTTTTCTGGAAGTCTATAAACACCTATGGACAGGATGTTATGAAAGGTTCTTACTTTGCAAATGTTATGATTCCTTCCACATTTCATGCCTCAGCAATCAGATTTTAAAGGTGTTGCTGTGACAGTCACATGACTTTCAGCACTTATTCCATTTCTAATAGTGTGCCCTCTTCATCATTTGGTTTGTTCCTGAATATTAATGATAAATAAGAAAATTCTGACGTCTGTTTCTGAAAAAACATACATGTCTCTGAGTTTGTCCACAGTCTTTAGAGAGCTACCTCCAAACATTTTGATGCCTGGAATATGACACCAACACACAAGGAAACTCATACCTCCTCAAGCTATGTTGGCACATGAAACAGAAAATCCCATAAACACCAACTGCCTATTACTACAAATACAGTCATTATCAGATGTAGCAACTAGCACATTTGCTATCTTTCATGATTACCCAGAATTTGTTCTTTTGGGGAACTGGGTCACTGAGCTGGGTCAGATATTGTAAATCACCTTAGGTAATCTTCTAGTATATGACTGTGTGACACAGAATTCTACAGAATACTCTTGAACTTCTTTATTAACAACAGCAAAAAAGATACCAATACTGTACACATATTGTAGATTAGGCTTCCTCAACCTTGGCCCTCCAGCTGTTCTTCAACTTCAATTCCCAGAAGCCCTGATTAGCAGGTGTGCTGGCTTGGGCTTCTGGGAATTGAAGTCCAAGAACAGCTGGAAGGCCAAGGTTGAGGAAGCCTGTGATGGTGGGGTAGCTCAGTGAGTAGTGGAGTAGTTCAATTCCCACCACCATACATCCTGGAAGAGCCAGCCTTGTGTGGCCATGGGCAAGCTGCAGAAAATCTGAAAGGGTCACCCTAAGCCAGAGTTGACATGATGGCACACAGTTATTTAAAATGTTGTGTTTTCTGCTGTTTATATCTAGATTTCCTTGTCATTTAATTCCATAGTAGAGCCCCTGCTGCTTCCTGTGTGATCAGTCCCACAATTTCCTTATGCTTTATTCATGAAGAAGCATTAAAGAGGAAAGGACTTCAGAATGGGGATGAGGTTTCTACAATTACAATAACATTAATTTTAATGAACACAGTTAGGTTTGCTCAGACATTCCAGGAGTGACGGAACATGTGGCAGCAAATGCTAACTGGGAAGGAAACACCACCAAGAGGAGCAACTCAATACCTGTTTGAAAAGCTGATCACCTGAGACCAAAATTTACCTTTTAAACTTTTGTTGAAAAGCTTCCTGGTTTTCTGGCTAGGCATAACTGGGTTTGAATCAAGCATGCCACAGAAAAACTTAATTTTCTATTAATCTTGGGGTTTGTTTTTTTATGTTTCCAATAGTTTCTACTGGATGTTACTTATTGTCACACAACACAACAAAGGGGACTAAAAAGCAGAGAACATTCGTGTTTTGCTTTGAAGTCATGTTCACCATTCAGGGTCCATTGTGTTTTCATTCTCTGTCAGATACTTATGGACTCAGCATGGCTTATTTCCAAGTGAATGTACATTTATTACTCTAATGATCAGTCTCATGAAAATGGCTGATGCTATCTAATCAGCCACTGCCTCCTGGTCATGACATTATCTAGTCCAGTGGTTCCCAACATGGGGCCCACACCCCACAAGGGGACTTCAATTCCCAGAAGCCTAAGTCAGTATATTGGCTCATCAATGCTTTGGAGAATTGACTTAGGCTTCTGGGAATTGAAGTCCAAAGACCAAAGTTTGGGAAACACTGATCTTGTCCATCTGTTGGTACAAGGCTATTGTGGCAAACCTCAAGTGGCCTAACACAGTCCTAGCCCCTGTTCTGTTCTCACAAGAGTTTGCTGGCAGATAGTGGAGTACAGTATTAGTGGGCATTGGAAATTTCTCCCCTTTCACCATCTAATCCTTTCTTTCCTATTTTATCCTCACATTTTCTCAGTGAAGTATGAGTAGCCCAAGATCAAAGAGAACCCTGAATGAAGTGGACTTTACTGTAAGGGAACTAGGAGTTTTCCAGGCAGGGCATTTTTACCTGTTCCACTTTATTCCAATTCTGGTCATATCAGAATTTTCCCCAGTGTTCAGACATGTATCCTACATGACTTTATTCTATTGCCCTGGCCCCCATCGACTTCTTAGATCTTTTTCATGGTGTCAGAACCCTTGGATAAATGTGTCTTACTTTTTTACCAGAGGATTAAGTGTACTAATGAGGCTCTTCCCAAGAGTTAGGCTTCTCAAGATTTTGTTTGCCACTTTTTGACTTAGAATTTTATCAAGAGAAGTACAAAGTAAGGACAACGCTAAAAGGGAGAAATAGTCCAGTCCCAGGCCACTCACTGTCAAGGTGAAATTGTTGATTTATCTCATGAACTTTCCTCACCATACCACCCAAAAGGAAGTAGAAAAAGGCATGTCTATTCAATCTGCAGGGACTGCTGTGGCTAAAGTGACTAAGATGCTGACTGGAAGGCAAAAGGTCAGCAGTTCGATACCTGAATACTGCAAGATGGTATGAGCTCCCGTATTTGTCCCAGCTCCTGCCAACCTAGGAGTTCAAAAGCAAGAAATTGCAACTAGATAAATAGGGACCACTTCAGTGGGAAGGTAAAGAGAGTTCTGTGTGCTCCGGTATCTAGTCATGCCTGCCATATGACCACAGAAACGTCTGCAGAAGCAGACAGTGCTGGCTCTTCGGATATGAAACAGAGATGAGCACTGAACCCTAGAGTCGGATACGACTGGCTTTCGAGAAAGGGCGACCTTTACTTTTACCTATTCCATCTGCAAGAGTCCAAGACCTTAAATCTTGAACACATTTTGAATGAATAGGCTACATGTATTCACTAGATATTGGGGAGTGTGGTGGCTTAGTGGTTAAGATGCTGAACTTGAGGACTGGAAGGTTGGCAAGTCAGCAGTTTGAGACCCAACTACTACATGACAGAGTGAGCGCCTGTCTCTGTCCCAGCTCCTGCAAATCTAGCAGTTTGAAAGCAAGAAATTACAAGTAAATAAATAGGTACCACTTCAGTGGGAAGGCAAACAGTGCTCCATGCACTTCAGTGTCTAGTCTTGCCCACCACATGTCCATGGAAAGGAAATGAACCCTAGAGTTGGACACAACTGGCTTTTGAGCAAGGGTGACCTTTACCTATTTACTAGATGTTATTCTGCTACTTCCTGGAATCACAGCAGCCATTAAATTAAAGATACACTTACCACCTATATTGTCTTTTTTTCTTTCCCTTTACTTTATTTTCCCTACCCCAGGTGTGCAATGTGATTTATACTCAGATGGCCCTGCACAAGGAATGGAAATATTCCACCTCGTACTACTACATGCAGCTACAACAGGGCATGGGAACATTAGGATTTATTTCCCTCTAAATCCTGCAACTAGGACCACAGATTTCTAAATTAAGGAAGTATTAAACCTCTCTTCCTTGTGCAAAATGCATGTATTCCAGTTTTTAAAAAAACACCATTGTACCCATCAACTTGGAGGGGTGAGGAGCAGAATGGCATAACTGCTGGCTCCGTCTTTAATGTAATATATGGTGTATATCTACAAGTCCATTCACTATTGAATCAAGACCAGGGCAAGTAGGACAAGTAAGAAAAATTACGTTTGGGAAAGCCTTTGGTGGCCAGCCATGAAAAGCTAGCATTTCTCAAGATAAAGTATTTTCATTAGTTCAAGTCACATCAGAAATCATTTGGGGGCTTGCAATGTTGCGTCTGGCCCACTGCAAAACCTCTAGTTCAGCACAATTTACTGCCTTGGGGGGTGGAAGCAGCACAGTTATTTAGTAACTTCCACTTTCAACCATTTGCAAGGTCAGATCTCTTTGTTCCAGGCCAAGCTGGGAAAGCTATAAACTATTGAAGGAGTTGACATGGAGATGCAGAAAGCACTGCCCAGCACCTGGGCTGTTTTGCATGATTCAGAGGACTGTGGAGAGTGCCCTGTACAGCCATTGCCAAAGGGAGGAAAATAATGAACACCCAGGCCACATTCTACAACCAGAATTAGGATGGTCTGAGGGTGCAAGGTGTGTGATTAAAGAGAATAGTTGTTCCAAACAGAGAATATACAGGAATACATATTCTAGCCAGAGAGTATATGGGAGAATATAACTATAGTATTAATTTCACGGCCTGCCAATTTGAGAGAAGTAGGAGGTGGAAGACTGGTGGAGAGGAGATAGAACAACTGCTGTGGAAATATGGGGATAGATCCCAATGGGCCCTGATCTAGTGGATATCACTATTCTTATGCCTGGTGGGATGGGGTTACACAGCTTCACTGATACATCAGTAAAAGAACTCTACAGTCAGAAGAAGCCCACAGGTTATGCAGGTTATGCAGGTTACACTGCTGCATAAATCAACAAAGCATTCTCCTTTTATAACTAAATAGGTCCTTTCTTGGGGGCTTCCACATTGATAAGATAGCCAAATGTCCTGTTTTCCATGAGGACCTTTCTCTAATTCATGAAGTACTAAATTTGGAGGATTTCCCAGTTCAAGTCTGGTTTAACCTTCAGACAGGATAGTAAGAACTTTGAAGTTGTCCACAATCAGCACCTAGACAGCTGACCCAGCAGGTCCATCAGTCAACTGGTCACAGGTTTCCCCACTGACAGAAAGGATTTTTGCCACTTCTCATGAGAATTTTGCATTTAACTTAAATTAAATATTAGTATTTCTTATCACCCCGACTGCTCCTTAGAAGGTCAAATAATAAAGATGAAGCTAAAGTACTTTGGACATCAAATGAGAAGAGAGGATTCACTTGAGAAAGCCTTGATACTTGGAAGGGTCGAGGGCAAAAGAAGAAGGGGACGGCCCAAGATGAGATGGCTAGATGGTATTGTAGAAGCAATGGGCACAGAGCTGGGCGAGTTGAGGGGGATGGTGGAGGACAGGAGTGCCTGGCGGACAGCGGTCCATGGGGTCGCAAAGGGTCAGAATCGACTGTGCGACTGAACAACAACAAAATATTTGTCTCTAGAAATGGAAATTAGAATGTGCAAATGGCTGTGCAACTCTAAATCCACTTCTGCCCATTTAAGAGCCATCTGTAAATGCCCATTTATTTCTACACAGTAAATGGCAAAAGATTAATTTATGGAGGTGTGAGTGCTACCTTCTCTGTCCAGATGAGGAGGTGTAGTGTGGTGGGGAGACCCACTTCAGTCAAGGCTCCCATACAGACCCTCAGAGCTTCTATAGCTGGGTTGTATTAATATAGAAGGAGCGGGGAAAGAGAAGTTTGGATGCTGAGGTTGTTGGGAGCTGGGTTGGGATCATTAGCACCTCACCAAGTCCAGTCTTCACCTAAAATTCAAGTTTTAGTCACTGGATTCAGACTGCCCACAATCCATGGGTGATGCCAAGTTTTCAGTATAGGCTCAAGCCACCCAACTTCCCTCAGGGAGGGTTTGTACAGTTGACTGATTACCAGTCTCTGGGACCTTCAAGTCCCACCTGCTGCTGCCTCAAGCATTCTTTAGGATGCTTCCACCTCTGGTGTCTCCATTGGGTCAAGGTTAGGGATGGTTTTCCCATTGGTTGCCATGGTCTTCACAGGGTGAGAAAGGAAGGAGTGTAAAATTAAGTGGAATTCAGGTCCAAGCAAGGCCACCTTTGTTCTTTCAAGAAAGATATGAAAAATATATTGTTGTTTAAGGAGTATCTCTCTTATTATTTTGTTTGAGCAAAAAAATAGATAAATCCTTGCTGTAGTTTACTTGGTAGAGGGTTTTTTTCAGCGCTAAGTGATGTATTTTCATTGGGATGATCTCACCATAGGCATATATTTCAATAAAAACCACTATATCACAAAAAACAGGGGGAAAATATTTCTTTTTGTTGTTGTTGTGAGAAGCAAAGGAAGGCATGGAGAAAGTCTGTGTCCTAAGCAAGGTAGGAGGAATGTCATCCATATGGTGGAAAAATACTGACATATCAATGTGGAGTCCATTACATTAGATGGGATGAAAGTTCCACCTCAAAGAGATGGACAGGCAAACAACAACATTAAGACGCATCGTCACTGCAAGTGCTCTGGCTCAGGAAGAAGGTATGGTGCTGCCAGCACAGTACCCACTGTTGTTGCTTGTAACAACCATCTCACTCTGTCCTGTCACAGCTCTGACTGAGTTGCATGCTGAGGAAGCTGTCTTTCCATCATTACTGAAATACGACATCAGTCTGATCAATTTCAGTATTTGATATCATTTCCGACAGTAAACTCATATGGGCTGTGCAGTTAAAGAAAACAGAAGCCTTGTTGCAGACTTTCCTAAGGTCTTGTAGGGGTAGATTACTCCTCAGTAACTGAGTATTTTGTTCCTTCTATTATTAAGGGGTGTGAAACAAAGAAGCTATGTTGTACTGGAGAGTCAGGACTGTTGTCTTTATATAATGTTAATCTTCACAATAAAAGTGATTTTAAAAAATTAACCAAACCATACCACACCCTCCCAAATAATTCCTAGCAGGTACTACTAATTCGTATGTAACACTTTAGGCCACTTTGGCCTGCCTCTTCATGGTCTAGCACAGGAATTCTCAACCTGCAGCCTGAAGTGCCATTTCATGTGCCTCCCCAACCACCTCCACCATACCAGAAAGTGCCATGTGGTGGAGGAAGGACAAAATGGCCATCTGGCCCCCAAAGCTGTCTGAGGGAACATGGCCCAGGCCCTGGCTTAAAAAGGTTGAGAACTCCTGATCTAGCATTTGACAAATATACTACTCAAAATCTTGCTTTCTTACTCTTCTTCTGGGCACAGGAGAAGGAAATAAGTGCACATTATTACTTTATCTAAGCCATGATCTTCTGTAAATTTGGCAAAAACTGAGCATAATCAGAACCACAGCCTCAAGGTTTTGTCAATTCTCCCTCTGATTCCAGTAGAACGGACGATTCCTGGAAAGGCCTGAAGCAATGTGTCTTCTGATGTAGACTAGGCAAATCTGGACCCATTCCAAGGGATGCAAGCTTCACTATGGAGTACTGAATACTTTCTAATAGGATCTCAACCCTGCATCTTCTCCACTATGATAGACTGTCTTCTGTCCTTTCTCCTAGTTGTCATGCATCTTCTGAAGCATCCAATAACCCTTCAATTTGTTGTAAAAGAATTTTATCATCTGGCATGATGACAAAATCAGTGTAGAACCCATAACATTTACTTCTCCTTCCCCTCATACCTACTTCTCATTTCTTTTATATAGAATTCCCATCATACAGAGATGCCTCCATAGTCCTATTTAGGCATGATGAACTGTAAGGTAAATAAATATTTGAGGAGGAAACACTAGCCTAGCCTTCTTTCATCATTGTTTCTATCACACTTTGCACATGAAGATTATTAACCTAGAGAGGAAATGTTATGCTTTCTGCTTCAGATTGTCCCCCACACATATTTACAGGGCAATAGAACCAGCAACTAATGGTGCTGTGTTAGCACACTTCCACTCCACGCATGGGTACTTACACCACCTTCAATAACATTTGAATAGGACTCATGAGTATAGCCAACTCCCTCTTCAGACCTTGTCTCCTGCCCTCTATTCTTCTGTCACAAAATTTATATGAAATGGCAATTTTCACTCTGAGAAAGATCTTGGAGTAGGAATTTTTTCTATTGAAACAAGTTTAAATTAGTTTCACTGTCAATGTCTAGGCTACACAGTAGAAAAGCAATACAACTGAAATAGTAAATGAGACACCTGGCATCTTCCTTGTGTCTACATGGCTCGCTCACACTAGCAATCATGATTTTATTATGCAGTCCCTGAACTCTTGTACAATTGAAACAGGACCTCGGTAATGATGTGTGAACTCCAAGGTCACCCCACGGAGAGTTGTCTTTAGCTCTGTGGCAGCTTACTATTAAGGAATAAAAATGACAATTTTGCTCAGGTAAATTACATCATTGGAGCATAATAAAATTCTGCTGGGGCAACTGAAATAATCTGATGGTGGATGTAAACTTCAAATACATTATCATGATTTCTTGTGTTTAGTGGTGAGCATGGCCTTTGGTGATGCATAGACATCCAAGCCTACAAATAATACACAATTTGCTTTATCTCCAACTGCACAGGCTTATAATTAAAGTCAAAAGGTAAGAGGCAGAAGAGTAATCTGTGTGCCCATTGTGTATGGATAAACTAGTTTGTTTACTATATGTGTTACTCAATAGTCTCTTACAAAGAAAATGGAATTCAGTTGCTGTGAATGAGCTGTTGCCACAAAAAGAAGCATGCATTTCTTCTAATCTATGTATGTAATGGAGGTGTTAGAAGTATGTGTGTGTGTGTGGGGGGGGGAATCAACCATCATTGCACAAGAGCGTATGTGCCTGTAGGGGTAACAGAAGTAGAGACATTTAACTAGGGTTTCCTTTGTGTTCCCTCTTGCCTGCTCCATTGCTTCCTCTGTGGCTTCTCTTCCTTCACACATATGTCCTCCTCTCCTTCTTAGTTACATAGCCAGTAATACTAGAACTAGATAATTGTTCTATAATAAAGCTTTATTTTTGTTGATGATTCCAAGCACAAGGTCCTTTTACATTATTGTAGAAAAAGCTTCTTTTTTAAGATGAGGAAGAGAAGGAAGTACTGTAGTAGTAGTGAAGCTGGAAGAGATCCTGAAAATCATCTCCAGCTCCTATCAAGAAGGCATAGTGGGAAATTGAATTCCCAAACTCTACCTAATTCACTGAGCTATGTAAAAGCCTTACAGTCAATCTGGTGCATTTTCCAATCATATCAACAAGATTAGTGCACCACCCAGTTCTAAAACAAATAGGCAAACAGCTTCCAGGTCTTAACTGAAAGTTGTGCCACCATTTGTCTAATTTCCTTCTGAATACATAATGTTAACTGTTTGAAACAGTGAGGGTTAAATTCAATTTCAGTAATGCATTCTAGCCCCTGGTGGGGCTGAAGGTACCAGCCTAGTTTAATTTCAAGTTCTTCCTGATTTAGAGCATGATGGCAAATCTTACAATGACATCTTATCATGTGACAATTGGCCACCAAGATTTATGGCAACTGTGCTGCATTAGCATGGAAAATTAATAGGGTTTTGGCAAAGGGAAGGATGAGAGTGATGTTATATTGTTCATATCTACTGTATTATTTTTGTGGTATTCTGGCTAATTCTAGCTGTAGTCTTCCATGTGGTCCAGACTTCCACTGACAAGACATTCAACATAGATCAAGAGCATGAACATGGAGCACTGTGTTTGATGAAAAAGCCGCACACAATCCTAAAACTAGACAGCAATCAGAAGGACCATATGGTCACAATGAGATGGAATAACTTGATATCCTTACTTTTTCATCATGGTGGCCACAAAGAGTAAAATTAAGTCTGCCAGTTTGCGTGTATCTTTTAATCATCCCCATCATGACTAGAGGAGCTTCCTTTTGCCAGGCACATTTCTGGCAGGTTCTGTTTAAAATTAGGCTTATAGGAAAATCTGTGTGCCTTCCAAAATATTTTCATCTGATTCCACTCTGTCATACAGGCTTTGCCGTATAAGCAGAAGCCCACAGGAGAGATGAAGAAATATATATTCAGCAGGGTTAATAGCAGAGACAGATGGGATGGTATAAAACAATTCCAGTTGTCCCAGAATTAAGGCGATGAGCTGCTTACTGAACAGTATCTACTTGAGCAATGTTTGCAAGGAGAAATCCATAGTTTCATTTCCAAGGAAGCCAAAGAGAAAACTGAATAAATAAACAACAATTATAGCTTTTGACCAATAAGTATGGCTCCAGATTGGTTGTTCACACTAAATTGCAAAAGATGTAGACTAACTATATTGCAGAGTATTACATCTTCAAAGCAGATGCAGCCCTTGGTATTCTAGAATCAAGGATTATTCATGTGAACAGAGAATCTCAAAAATATAAGAAGAAAAGCCCAGCTGGATCAGACCAAATGTCTACTGGGTGCAACAGTCTGTCCAAAATGATGATTATCCAGTAACCTAGGGGAAGAGAAGAGTGTGACTGCCCCATCCACCTCATGTATCCCAGGAATATATACACAAAGGGTGTACTCCCGCTGATACTAGATGTGATAAATCACCATCCTTACAAGTAAGCACACCTGTCCTGAACCAAAGCAATCTGTCCAGGAGGATACTGTGGTCAATGGTATCAAAAGCCACTGAGAGATCCAGAAGAACTAACAAGGTTACATTTCCCCCACCCTTCAGCCTACCTGAAGGTTATCACACAGGGCGACTAGTGCTGTCTCAATACCATGACATGGCCTGAACATCAACTGAAATAGATCCGGTCTATGAGTATCCTCCAAGAACACCTGTTTTGGTGTATGATCAAATGTCTTCCTGGACATTGCACAAAAAGCTTCAGATTACCTCTTTCTCAGCATCTGTAGTTAAAGCATAGACTTGACTGAAAATTCTGCAGCTAACTGCCTTTGGCTTTTTTGTAAGATACTCGTGGAGTAAAAATATTTTAAATAAATAAGCTTTCTGTGAAGTCTAATTGATATTGATTGGTCAGACTTTATAATATAGCATGTAACTGCTTGTTCTACATCACAGTTTACTATTACAGCCACCTCATATCTTCTGAATTTGTTATGTCCAGAATAATATATTTTGGAATCATTGCTCGAAAATGTCCTAGTCCAGTCCACTTTAGTTTACTTGTGTCAAGTATTGTGGGTTGTACAAGTTCCTTTTCTTGTTTTCCAATAATGTTACCTTGTGTCATGCTTCCTACATTCCAACTTCCAGATAGATCCACTGTGCAGCTTCATACTTCAGATTCTGCCATTACAAAGTCAATTCATATAGAACAAAATCCTACAGGAAACAGCTTCCATGTACCGTAATAATATGCACTTATTTTGCTAAATATATTTATGGTAGATAACAATGGTTTGCAAAGGCTTCCCATCATATGGAGCATTACAGAAAAGGGAGAAGTTACCTTTCTGGAGTAATAGTCCTTGCAGTGTTGGTGTACACTTGCACACATATATTGATATAGAAACAATTTATTCAGTCTACCCCATAGAACTGAAAATAGGCCTTAGAGAACTATGCCTGGTTCAGAAGGACTAATTACCCTTCTCTGTTTATAGATTACCATGAATAAAGGGGAGTAGACAAATAAAATGTTTTTTTTTTTAAAATATGCTTTTGATTCTGAAGTAGAGCACTAGGAAAAACACCAAGTGTTTCCTTCTTCTAACAGCAGTTTACTATTAGTGGCTTAAGACTGGACAGCTAGCTGAATGCTAGACCAAAAATGAAACAGATTAGCCAAAGAATAATTACATTTGACCACATATTATAGGACAGTGATGGTGAACAACAACAAGTGATGGTGAACCTTTTAGAGATAGAGTGCCCAAACTGTAACCCAAAACCTACTTATTTATCCCAAAGTGCCAACACGGCAATTTAACCTGAATATTGAGATTTTAGTTTAGCACTCTGCTTCCCTCTGGCTCCGCTCCCCTCCAGCTGTGCCATGCTGTGAGTTATGCTCCCCTTCAACTTAGTTCCACTCCAACCCCACTACAGGAATTACCTTCACCACAGACTCAACAGGCTGCCATCTGCAACACACCCACATGCCATATGTGTGCTGCCCGCCTTATCCCAGACAGGAAGGAAGCATTTCTATTGGGCTGCTGTGCAGAGGGGTGGGTGACATGAGAAATGTTCTCAGGCGCACGTGAAGAGGGGGAGGGGAGCAGCCTACCCCCACATCCCTCTGGCTTTCTAGTACCGGTAACAAAATCTGGTGAACTCTGTGCTGGGGTGACAATGCGCATGCCCACAGAGAGGGTTCTGAGTGCGCTCTCTGGCACACGTGACATAGGTTCGCCACCATTGTTATAGGCTTATTGCATTTATTCACAGGATACTAGTAACTGATAGAGAATAGGATTGCCCTTCTGTCTTGCCCAAAGGCCTGCCCCTCCAACCCACCCACACCCCTCCGCAAACTACATAATACAATCTGAAATTTGGTATTTAATGTGATGAGGAATTTTCCCAGCCTACTAAAACACTTTTCAGTTCTTTAAATAATGTACGTAAATTAGCAAGGGATAGAGGTGGTGATGAATAAAACATGAGTCCTTTCCATTTATTCTGAAGCCCAGAAGAATTAAGTAAAATAAAATAATTGCTTATTTCACACATATATAAACTTTCACCAAAATATTCAAAATAACATTTGGGACCTGGAGTGTAATACCAAAGGATTGATTTGTGGTGGACAACTTCATATACCATTAAGGCAGTGAAG
Organism: Furcifer pardalis; assembly: GCA_030440675.1. Taxonomy (NCBI): domain Eukaryota; kingdom Metazoa; phylum Chordata; class Lepidosauria; order Squamata; family Chamaeleonidae; genus Furcifer; species Furcifer pardalis. The sequence continues at coordinate 61,131,688 of CP126893.1, read as the reverse complement.
CATATTTAATCATCTGAGCTACTCTACAAATTCTGGCCTGGAAAATAAATCAGGTATGTCCGTGGAGGCCTATCTCCAAACATCTCCCATATAGGAAACAAACACAAAGCCCAGCTTCCTGATATTACCCCATTGTTCCCTTGTTTCCGCAATCATGATAAAATAGTAAAGCTCTTGAATTCTATCCCCTTTCACAAGATCATCTACAGTCACCTGAAATTAACAGCAAAACCCAGAAGCTAGAACTCTTTTAAATCAGTGGTAGGATGCCAGAAGAACACAAACCATGCCAGGTGTGCTGGAATCTTTTCCCATGTTTAACGGGTCTTTTAATCTACCTTTAAAATTCACTGGCCAGTGGAGCTATCTTCTGGGCCACAAATTACCACATTTATGTAATTCCACAATATGATCCAAATCTTCTGTTTAGTATTTCCTTTTGTGACTAACATGAATCTCTTATTCCAAGCAAGTATAGCAGCTGCAGCAATACTTTCTGCCAGGAACAGAATCCATCATTCAGCCAAGCGGCACCAGCATGGCTGTCCCATGGAAGCCCTGTGGGTAGCGATTCATCATTCAGATCATAGCAGAGACAATCCAAATGCTGGAATTGGCCAGATTTTTAAATGATATGTTAAGTGAAATGTCTTCTTTCCTGTCCCCGGGAAAGAAGACATTTCCCTTTCTGTGACCTTTCTAATCTAACTAACCATTTTCATTCTGTCAATTGTACTGGCTCCTATTCCCTTCATGTTCCCTTGTCACTCTGCTTTCTGCTTAGATGCACACAGGGGGTGGGCCACAAGGCAGTAGTACATCCCAGGCTGATTTGCAGAAGACCCACATCACTTCCCTCTCATCTGAAGAATCGTCCACGCACCACTTTGTGTCAGAGAGTACGTCTGAAAATGGTTGCCAGAAGTCAACAAATATAAAACTGGACTAAATGAATAAATAGTACAGCGGCTTCTGATTTTCTTCTTTCTCAATTCACTTTTTTTTCTCAACAGACTGGAGAAAATACAGTTGTACCTCACTTAAAGAGCATAATGTGTTCCACAGGATTGCTCTTTAAGCAAGTTTGCTCTTTAAATGAAACACCATTGTAAGTGACCAATTGTGACTTGGGGGGGGTGGAGGTGTTTGCGAACCTCAATTTATTTGTTAAGTGAGTTTTTGGTTGGTTTTATTTGTTAAGCGAAGCGAACATTCAGAGAAAATCCTGCTCTTTAAGCGAGTTACTCTTTAAGCGAGGCACTCTATATGCGAGGTTTGACTGTATATGACATCAGATTATCAATGTAAGAATCAGATTTGCAATTTGCTAATTTTCTGACAATTAAATTAAATTAAAATGCCAATGGAGACAGGAGGGTTAAATGCTCTACTCTAAGCATAGTAAGCATATCTGATTAGTTTATCGCAATATAACATGGTATGCTCTGAAAAGTAGATGCATATTTTAGATATGCACATATTTTTGACATCATTCAAAGGAAGTGTGTTTTGCTATGAGTGACCGAAAACTTGTCTCAGTCCCACGGTTTGGCTATAACCCACTACAAGTAACATTTCTTACGATGAGTTATATTTTGGGGCCTAATGAAGGCAACAACATTATAACCATATTATACAGTAATAAGTCACACAATGCCACATGGTTTGCCACAATAAAAAACTTTTTTAATAGCATTATTCACATTGAAGAAAGACTGGAGGTACTGTATTCGGACTGGTATTTCTCCCCTTTTTAAAAATTCACATTGCTAAAAGCAGGTGAGAGCCTTATTGAGGCGCTGGTGCTTGAGCAGTCTAGCTAGGCAGTATTGCCCATCTCTTGTTAGCGATGTTTGGCTGGGACTAAAACTCACCAAAGCGTCCTCCGTCAGATCTTTTGGGCATATGTCATGGTCCACCTAGCCAACGGGTGACGTGATATCCAAATGGCTAAAAAAAGCATGCAAATGGGCTTGATTTCTCAAGTCCATTTGCATGTGTGGAATGTTGTCACACTACTCAGAGATGTCTACCAATGCGCAGACTCCTTGCTGAACAACAACTCCAAGTTATTCAAGGTAAAACAGTGCACAGCTTTTGTCAGCTGCTCACCATATCACTTTAGGACCAGACTGCAGGAATGTTGTGTCTACGAGCCTTGTTTTCAGGTAAAATCACTACCACAACAATATCCTTATTAGAAGAACTGAATGCAAAAGAAAAACCTGCTGATATTAAAGCTTGACAACACAGTATTAAAGTATTATTTTGGAACTGTGGAAATGCAGCAAGCATGATGATTTAAACAGGAAAACCTGAGTCCTTCTGTCAAAATATGTGTGATCATTCAAAAGTGTATACAAAACTAATTTCCTTCCCAAAATTAAAAAAATCAATGATTTTGCAAACATATAGTTCTAGGCCCCACACTAGGTGAAAGCCTAGTTGGGCTTGAGCGGTCTAACTAGACAATGATGCCCATCTCTTGCCAATGATGTTAGGCCAGGACTAAAACTCACCAAAGCATCCTGTCAGATCCCTTGGGCCAGGTGAAAGCAGAGGGCACATGATAGAGGGCACATGATGTGTATGAGATGGGTGCACATGATGGAGCAACCGCCAATTTGTAGCTAAGCAGGTCCCTGTTTTAGATCTTTCTGTATGTATCATTCTAGATGGATTGTTTTCATTGCAGGTGTTAACATGTGAGCCAACAGACTTCTTTAGCAAGGGCAGTTCAGTCTCTCACACCTACCCCAGCCTGCAGTGGACTCTCATCACAAATCATACTTGCCACTGGCTGATTCGACAATTTAGCACAAGGGAGAGGGAGAGATTGAAAAACAGCACAGCCATTAAATTGCTGCCACTAATGTTTGCAGCTAGAAAATGAGAAAGTTTTCCTTCATTGCCACCACCGACAGGACCACCTGGATGTGTGTCGCCTTCCTCCCAGCACAAACATGACCCATAAATCATTGTATTAAAAAGTACCAGAGGGCCTGTCAGGTTTTCATTCCAATGAGAATTTTCTCAGGAACAATAGGAAATAAAACCTTGCAGCCCCCTCACTCTGCCTATGGTTCAAGATATTGTTTCTTTACATCGAACACTTCCACACAAAAATATGGCATGGAATAAGGTTATTTTGCCAGCAACTGTTTGTTTCCCTCATATGCCTCACTATCAAATCCTTCACCTTACATTATGCCTTCTCAGACCATTCCATAACTTTATCTGTCGTAAAGTTATGGAAGGCCACAAAAATACAGCACTTTTCCACCAAACCAGTCTATCTTCTACCAAAATTACCAGCCAACTGGGGTCCACAGAAATAGCCTCCTTGAAGTTTGAGGTATTTTTGAATGACAATCGGGTAATAGCTGCCTTGTTATGCCAGTTAATCTTTCTCACACTAGGTCAAGCAAAAGGAGCTATAAAATGAACTCACCAAAAATTGGCTTCATTTTGGCAGTTTAACATCTGACCTAGACACAAAAGAAGAAGACCAGCCAACTCAAGCTCTGTCACAGTTTGCAAAGACAGAAAATGGAACTTGTTTGTTCAGTTTCCTTCAAAGAAAGTGTACTTGTCGATGAAAACAAATACAGACATTGTTACCAAAGCTCTATTAACCTCCATATTGGACTGCTGTAGTATACTGTATGTGGGGCCGATGAGGACAGTTTTGAAGAGGCAGCTGCATTAGGATGTAGCAACCTGAATGCTGAAAGATGCTGGTCTCTTAACATCCTACTTCCCAAACACTTGCAGTTGTTGCAGTTTGTTTCCAAGGCCATAAAAATGGCTTGCTCCTGCTGCATCCACCACCGGACTCTCCCTCAGCCAGCTGGGCTCAAGGAAGGAGAGACAGCTGCATGGTCCAGCCAGCCGGCCATGGAAACGCCAACACCACCACCAAACTCTCCCTTGGGCATAGTTGGTGGGGTTGAGTTTTGATGTTTTTCCGTGTTTTTATTAAAGTGTTTTTGTATCATGATACAGTCAAACCTCATATAACACTAAAACCTGGTTCCACAAGTCTTGATGTTATATGATTTTTAGTGTTATCCGATGCATGTTAAAATCCTATGGGAGCCATAGAGATACATTGTAACCACACAGGCTTTAGCGGTTGTTATCTGAAGCATCCCATAGGATCTTAATGTTATCCGATGCAATTCTTCCCCCCAGATTCCTTAATGTTATGCGATTTTCGTGTTATTCGATACTAATGTTATATGAGGTATTACTTGTAATCTGATATTTTGTAATTGTAATTGAGATATTTTTTGAAATGTTTTGTATTATGATAATTGTAATTGTAACTGTATATTTTGTATCTTTGTTAGCCACCCAGACTTGCTTGGCAAGTGGGGCAGCATACAAATTCAACGACGATGACGATGACGACGATGTAATCATATAAAGCTGTGAGTAACTAAGACTCAAATCTGCGTCTTCCTTGTATCAGTTTTTACTTTTATAATAATTCCTACCCCAACAGCATTCAAGAAGTTTAAGTTAGAATGAATCCAGACTACTTCATATCATCATGAACCCTGATGCAAATTTGCTGGATGTTTGTGTTGGAAGGAGGGCAACCTAACAATAGTTTGGCATTTTTATGAAAATTCTTCCTGGGAACTCTAGTGGGGAGTCAGAATGGACTAATCATGCTGTTGTTTTGTGCTGTCAAGTTGGAACTGACTTATAGTAACTCTAACATGGTTTTCAAAGTAAGTGAGATATTTAAGGAGTTATTTTGTCAGTTCCATGCCTCAGCAGGGATTCAAACCCAGGCCTCGTGATATCTAGTCCTTCACTCTATCCACTATACCACATGGGGTACCACATTCATGCTACTTTATAAAAACTGGAACAAAATATTTGTGCACCATGGGAAGCAGATGGGTGGCCTTTTATGCTTTTTTTTTTTTTTTGCTAATCAAAAACATACACTATTTACATTTTAGTTGTTGTTTAACAAGGGACATTCTGTAAAGCAGGAGTAGGCAGCTAGCTAGTCTAATTTCATACAGGCCTTGGTCAGAGATGTCAGCACTGGCATTTGGAAAGTTGTAGTCCAAGTAAAGGACATCTTCCACTTCTGGCCTTGAGTAATCACTTAAGTTCCTTATAGGTATCAAACTCTCATGATTTTGCACAAAGTAATCCCTCCTGCTCCTTAGCAGACAAAGAAGTGAAACTAAGAAAGAGGGGAAGAGAGGGAGAAAGGGGGATGACTCTGTTAAGTTTCACTGCTAGTCTCACCGACTGCCAGCATGCCCTCTACCTTGTTATCCAGTGGTGGGATTCAAATAATTTAACAGTTCGCTGCCCAAACGATCATTTTAAGTATTAAAATGATAAACCAAAAGTTAATTTATTATTTCATGCAGTTAATACTTAAACAAGAACAATAAAAGAGGTACACAAAACTAGATTATGTTATAAGACAGTGGTGGTGAACCTATGGCATGCATGCCATAGGTGGCATTCAGAGCCCTCTCTGTGGACACCTGTGCAGTCACCCCAGCACAGAGTTTGCCCCACCCAGCAGCCCAATGGGAGTGGTTCTTTCCTCCTCCAGCACAGAATTCACCCTGTCCCTCTGCCCAGCAGCCCAATGGGAGCACAGGTTTGCTGACCTCTGGACTATATCATTGATAAACATCAGTCAGAACCTACATTTTTGCTATTTTATCAATACTAAAACAAAATTATCTTGCTGAATTAATAAATGACATAGGCTATGCTATGCAGATTAAATACAATAGAATAATTATTTATTTATTTATTTATTTTATTTATTTATACTTACTACCCCGCCCCAATCGGGAGCACCCGACTCTGGGCGGCTTACAACGTGGATTAAAATCACAAATAAATCCTTAAAAGTTCTTAAAAAATTAAAACAATATGACAGGTAAAACCAAATATCCCAAACGTCACAGGGGGTGGCTGTCCCCTTAAATCAGCCAGCCTACGTGGGATCCCGTGTTCCTGGGACCCCACACGTGCTCCGCCAGCCAGGTCTTCAAACCCTTGCGAAAAGGTAGGAGCTCTGTTTGCAGACGTAGCTCGATTGGGAGAAGGTTCCATAGGGCCGGGGCGAACACAGAGAAGGCCCTCCTCCTAGTGCTAGAGAGGCGAGCCTCCCTAGCCGATGGAATAACAAGAGAGCCCCTCCGATCCGCCCTGGTGGGACGGACAGACATTCTTAGGGTGACGCGGTCTCTTAGGTATCCTGGCCCACTACCATATAGGGCTTTAAAGGTAATGACCAGCACCTTGAATTGCACCCGGAGACATACTGGCAACCAATGCAGCTCCCGGAGCAGAGGCGCGGCGCGAGCATAGCGTCCGCACCCCATCACTACTCGGGCCGCTGCATTTTGGACCAGCTGCAGTCTCCGGATGGTCACCAAGGGCAGCCCCATGTAGAGCGCATTACAGTAATCAAGTCTGGAGGTGACCAGAGCATGTGTGACCATGAGCAAGGCGTCCCGGTTTAGGAGGGGGCGTAACTGGCGTATTACACGAAGTTGTGCAAAAGCCCTCCTGGCCACGGCTGCCACCTGTTCTTCGAACAGTAGTCGTGAGTCCAGGAGGACCCCCAGATTACGCACCGGGTCTGTTTGGGGCAAAACTGCCCCATCCAGAACCAAAGTTGGTAACTCCCGAGATAACACAGGGCCCCTTACCCATAGCCACTCAGTCTTGCCGGGATTCAGCTGTAGCCCGTTTTCCCCCATCCAGACCCTAACAGCCTCCAGGCACCTGGAAAGGACTTCCACTGCACCGCTTGGGTCCCCACGGGCCGAGATGTACAGCTGGGTATCATCTGCATACTGATGATACCTCACCCCGTGGGAACGGATGATCTCACCCAGCGGCTTCATGTAGATGTTAAACAGGAGAGGAGAGAGCACCGAGCCCTGAGGCACCCCGTATTGGAGGGGCCTAGGGCTGGACTTCTCCTTCTCCAGGCACACCGACTGGGTCCTGTCCCTCAGGAATGAGGAAAACCAGGACAACACCGTGCCCCGGATCCCCAATCCTTGGAGCCTTCCCAGAAGGATACCATGATCGATGGTATCGAAAGCCGCTGAGAGATCGAGAAGAGCCAGGACAGACGGATGACCACCATCCCGCTCTCTCCAGAGATCATCCACCAATGCGACTAGTGCAGTTTCTGTCCCATATCCGGGCCTGAATCCTGACTGAAAAGGGTCCAGATAATCCGTTTCATCCAGGACACTCTGGAGTTGCTGCGCCACTGCCTTTTCCAAAACCTTGCCCAAAAAGGGTAGGTTGGACACTGGCCGGTAGTTGGTGAGTACTATAGGGTCGAGGGATGGTTTTTTCAGGAGGGGGCGCACCAAAGCATGTTTGAATGGTGCTGGGAAAGACCCCTCCTTTAAAGATGAATTTATAATTGCCTCGACCCAACCCCCTGCCACGGCTGTGGATGCTTTAATCTTTATGCCAGTGTATGACTGTGTATGACAAACCTGTTTGTCACTGGAAAGTTGTGCTGAAAACATCTTAATTACCATGTGCACACTGGCATAAAGATTCCAACATGGAAGAAAATTCTTCCACTGAATGTATGTTCTGACTGATGTTTATCAATCTATTGGTTCATTGTGTTCTAGGTTCCTATTGGTTTTATCAATTAGGGAACACCAGTGTATTCATAATATCTTATGGGAATTTTGGGTGCAACACAAAGCTGAAACAAATGACAGCATGTCACCCCCTGGTTGGTTGGCACTTTTTCTCTTTATGGTATATGTTTGTTTACTGAAGTAACAAATGCAGAGGAATCAAAATGTAGTATTTCATCAAAGGTATAATGAGTTTTATGAAATGAATAAATAGATGTGTGGGGCAGGTGTGGGGCACCAGTGGTATAGGGACCCCAGCCTGCTGGTTAATTTAGTAAATATTCTTTCTCCCTTCTAATATTTTAATCTTTATTTTTCATATTTGATTGTAATCTTTTAAATTTTTAACATTGTCAGTTTTTTATAGGGTTTTTAGAATTATTCTTACAATGTTGAAAATTTTTATATTGCATTACTTGTATTGCTGTGATTGTCTAATTGTGATGTGAGCTGACCTGAGTTGGGTTCCCTAAGTGGGCGACATACAAGTGCAATTTTTTTAATTAATTAGATATTACAAGATAGTTCCTTCTAAAAAATTTTCACCTATGGACAGAATGAACATTACTAAGGCACGTAGAATTGGCTATTGCACAGATGAGCGTTCCACACTGGGCAGCTGCCCAGGCACCCAACCTTAGAGATTACAAGTGACATTTGAACAACCAGTTCACCAAACTCAGCAAACAATTAGGTATCGGTTCTGCTGAACCAGTGTGAACTGGCTGAATCCCACCACTGCCCTTATCTCTAAGGTAAGGTGGCCCTTCGAATAGAGGCCCTCTTCTGTGAAGTGCCACATGTAATTTCCAGCCTAAATGCAATGCAAGAAACTGCAATGATTAAAAACGCTGCATTCTATCAATGCATCCTCCAGCACTTAGGTGCTTTGCCTGCCTGCCTGCCGTCCAATCTCAGGCACTGATATATTGATACTTCATACCTGCCAGTACCAGAAAAACATGCAAGAGTCTTCCAAAGGGCAATAATAGTTTGATAACCTTCAACCCACCAGCCAGAATCAGAAACATTCAACTTGCTTCAGTCAGGTTTGAAGGCCAAGGTGGGCATCAGCCACTGACTGTGGCCAAAGCATTTTGTTAGAAGAAGCTTTATAAGTAATATGAGGTGTTGGCAAAGAGCCATGCTTCATTCTTGTGAAGCATACACCTACAGGTCTCCTCATTTTACTTTTATTTCTGTTTCATTACTCTCCACCTTTCCCAGTGAGAAGGAACAAACAAACAAAAATCTCCAAACAATCTAAAACTAGGGCGTTTTACAAGACTGTCTTGCCTTACTATTACCCTGGAGGGCTTTATTAACACAATTTCCAGCTCTGTTATAACTAAGCCACACTGTTTGCTGTGGAAAGGAGCTGAGGAAGAGCCATTAGCCTAGTGGTGTTCCCAATATAACTTGTTTTGATGGGCTACGTGCTGGCAAAATCCAGAGGAGCAAAGCCACACGCCCTGCCTCCTAGCAGTAAAATCCAATTAAATTAGAGATCCCACTTCACCAAAAGGCCTAAGTCTAATTTGTGTAAAGTTTCCACTAAACAATGCTGCCTTCAGAACACATGCAGCATAACTCCCTGCTGGTGGTTTAATGGGAAGAGAAGTCTAGCTGGAACATTCTTAGATTTCCCCATTAATGCTGTGTGTATATGAATGCTGGGCTTCATAGACACGAAATATATTAGCAAGTCTGCAAGCAGAGTCCTCTTAAAAGCTATTAACATTACTCATGGAAAGATGGTTCAGGTCTGGCATTTTCAGACACACAAAAAGCAGAAATCATCACACAGACAGAGAGCTTGTGAGGTGTTTTGTATGTTTGTGCAATATCAGTGTCTCTTCAGCAGTGATAGAATTTCACTATAAAATCTTTTAAAATGCCCATACCTGACTCCCCAATTGTGAAGGAATAGTTGAATCCTGACCTTAATTTTATGGAACAGTACTCCCACATTATTGGTCAATGTAGTCCACCTGTAACATGTAAAACACATGGTGTATCAAAACTGGTTCACCCCTGTTCATGCACTGGGTAGCATTATTGTTTGTACACAGGCAGTCCTCAAAGAGTTAATTAGCAGTACTGTACATTAAATTAAGTAGCTGTCAGATGGCTCAGCCCTTGCCAATCGCTAGGCTTTAATCCTTTTAGCATTCTAAACTCCAAATGCAGTTTGCAGTATAAATATATCCCTAAATCTTATCCTAATCCTTTCTCGTTGCCTAAGCCAAAATTTACTCTATCAGATGTGATGGATTCTTAATTAAGATATTTGCAAGACATGATTATGTACGAACACTCATATCTGGGACCTATGTTAACAACAAGAGCACTAATCACAGACAACTGTATTATAGACAATGGCTGTTTTTATTAAAGTCATCCATTTTTTTTTAAGTTGGATTCTTATTCATGTACTGTGGTTCATGTGGCTGCATTATAACCTCCTCATATCAAATAACAGAACTTTAATTAAAGTGGAGAATTTTCACCACAACTTTTACTATCCATGCCAAAATTGGTGGATGAAACATCAGTAATTTAAGATGGGCAGATGACACCATATTACTGGCAGAAAATAGCAATTATTACAAATGACTTATGTGCAATAGTCACAACTGGATATTAGAAAGACAAAATTAATGGCCACAGTAACTTTACCATGGACTAAAAAGAAATTAAAACTCTTAAAGACTTTCTACACATCCCATCAATCATCTTCTATATTTTCAATCAATCATAACAGAGATTACAGCCAAGAAATCAGAAGAAGACTGAAACCTGCTAGGACCGCTATGAAGAACGTAGAAAAGATCCATAAATGTAAACACATATTACTGAAGATTAAAGCCAACTTCATCTATACAGCGATATTCGTTATTACTGTGTACAGATATGAAAGTTAGACAGTGAAGAAAACTGACAGGAAAAATGAAAAACTATTGATTCAAAATGCAGGGTTGGAAAACAGCTTTATGGCTACTGTGGATAGGCAGAAAGTCAAGCGATCGTACTTTGGACATAAGAGAAGGCAAGACTAAATGGAAAAGGCAACAATGCTAGAAAATGGGTGACATTAGGAAAAGAGAAAAGAGCTAGAAAAAGAGGAGGCTGGGCATGAAATGGATTGAGTTAATAAAGGAAGCTATGGACTTTAGCTTGCAAGATCTTAGCAGGCCTGTTTGAGGGCGTCATTGATTCATAGAATCATCCTAACTTGGAAATAAGTTGACTGCGCATAATGTTTTCTTGTTATGTTTCAGAATCTTGCTTGCCTTTGGTATTGGTAGTGAGATTTGTTTTGGGGTCTCTCACATGTTTTCATTGGGGCACACTTAGAAGAATTCCCCAGTGGTTGCATTCATCAAACTCTCCTTGAGCCAGTAAAGTACAACATGGTCCCAGCAAACAGAGTTGTGGATTTTGAAAACCCCTTTTGCACCTTCCTCTCGTAAGAGTTTAACAATGCAGTCTGAAATATATCCATTTCTTCCCTTAAGGAACCAAGAAATGAGAAAAAGATGGGTTGGAAATCTGCCGGAACTGATTTGGTTAGAAGGCAGGGAAGATATCAACCCCAGAAGAAAAGCAGTTTACCTCCCTCACCAGTGATGGTCAGCACATTTTAAAGAGGAAGCCCCTTGTTACATTTTGCATTTTGGCTTACACAAAGTCCCAAAACCTCTGGTGACCTTGAGGTCAAAAGTTCCACCTCCCATTCATCAGTCTCTTTCAGGTTTAGGTGCAAGCGTGGGATTCAAAGGGCTACTTCCCTTTCCTCAAAGGGGACAGATGGTGCAAGAGTCTGTTTGTGTGGAAACTAGATCTTGTCCCAGTTAACTTTTCTGCCTCAAAAACAAAGCCGGAAAGTGTCCCTTGGCTGCCTCGCTGCTAAGTAAATACATGTGCTACCATTTTTAACTCAGGTGCTACTTGGATTACAAGGACTGACACCTCCTTAGGAGACTGTTTTCCTAACCTTGTCTTCTTTCTCTCAGTCTGTTTGCAACCCTTGATCACCGCAAGAGCATCAACATATATTGTATTTTAGAGAAACAACCAGTTTCCACTTGCAGGAATTTCATAGACTGTATATGAAATATATATGCAATTCAAAGAAATGTTGAGGGGACTGTTGGTCGATACAATGAACCCAACACTTTGAATTGCATGCAGATGTCCTACATTTAATTCATTAAAATGCTCACACATGGCCCAAACAAAGAGAGAAGGAAGTATTTCTGCTTCCATAGATTTTATTCATGTCTGTTTGGAAGCAAGGATTGGGTTGGTTAGGAGTGAGTATGACCAGAGCTTCTAAAATCTATTCCACCATACCTCCAGAGACAGACACGGTACTCTCCAATCCCATAATTGTTCCACCCCTGTGCAAATACACACACCAACACACTCAAAACTGTCTGCTCACAAAGATACCACCCAACCTATCTATCTGTGCACTTATAGATAACACGCACACAAGATCCATCCAATCATTTGCAGAAACAGTCCTACATGTGACTTTAAGACAAATACTGTACAGGACTAGCAACTTCCTGAACAAGGGTTTTTAAAAGAAGGAAAACAGGAAGATGAGGATCAGAAAGTTGTGGGTGGGGTGGGGAATATTATATTTAAAAAATCAAAAGCAGGAATCTAGAAGCAAGCAAGACCCCAACCATATCTTTTTCAAAAATTCACCAGCAAAAGAGATGTTTTTAAAAAGCATATCAGATTTTTAAAAACAAAAAAAAGACAAAAATGTTATATGCCTTAAAGACTAATTGATATCTTTTAATATGAGCTTTTATGGATCAAGTCCACTTCCTCAGACATTAGGGTGAGACTAGAGTGTCTGAGCATGTGGACTTGATCTACAAAAGCTCACATTAAAATACAACATTCAGTCTTTAAATTGTCACAATATTTATGCCTCTTGTTTGTTTGGTCGCTGGGTTTGTCAGTTGGCTTAAGGCAAACTGCACAGTCCTAGGATGCCCCCAGAAGAAGGGAATGACAGACAACAACTCGTGTGTGTGTGTGTGTGTGTGTGTGTAAATTTTGCAATGCATCGCCCCATATATATGATGAGTTATGATTCAACCTGAGCAGGTACATTATAAGTTTACAGCGAAGAACTCCCAGATGTTGAGAATCTGCATCTTCCTCTCCATCTAAGCACTGACCCAGCCTGACCTTGCAGAGCTTACAAGATTGCAATTCATAGCAGGATGGCTACAGGCCAGTTGGAAAACAGATGTCAGCTACAGATACCACTCATTGATACTTTATCATTCCCATTTATTATTTATCCAATACTTGCTCTCTGGGTCAATTGATGTTGTGTTACAGTGAACTTTCCAGCCTTGCTTTTCATAACAAAGGGCTCTCTAAGAATAACTGTGCAGATAACTGAAAAACAGGTCTGAAAAGGGGGAATTACTCTTTCCCCAGGTCTTAGGATTTCGGCAGCAAGCAGTATTTTCATTAAACTGATGGTAAGATCTGATTGTCTTCTCACCAAATTTCACAGACTCCCTTTGCTGCCCTTTGATTATGGATTACGAACTATGCTTTCTCGCAGCAAAAATACATGGGGATGCTCCATGAGGTCTACTAGTCCTACTTTTCTGTTCCTAGAATGCAGGGGTGAACAACTGTCACCAAGTTGCCCCTTCACCACATTGCCCCTTCCCAGCATCAAACAGGGGTGCTGCACACACCTTTGTCTATGGTATCTTTAAGGAGGTTTTCCAACACCACACTTCAAACAAGTTAATTACCCCCACCTCTACAATGGTGGTGGCCATTTTGTCCCAACAGCTTCAAAGGTGCAGCCATTCTGTTTCTTGAATGCCCTTAGAGAGGGGGGCACATTAAATGGCACCATGGGCTGGATCCGGCCCTTGGGTTGGAAACCCCTGGTTTATGTGTTTAGTTCAAAAGGCAGGGAGACACATTTTGGTAAGCATGCACTCAACGTTATATTATGGTCCAATATATATATTTCCTCTCTTGGGGTTGTCTAACCCCAAGAAAGAGTTTGGAATTTAGAAGATCATTTTCTTGTCTGCATTCTGTAGAGAAGCCATGTCAACATTACCTCACCTTAGGAGTTAAAGAGTACTGTACGTCTGTTTCTCTGTTTTATGAGTTGCATGTGCTCAAATATTTGCTTCATAATTTCACTAAGTCTATAACAGCTCTTCAAAATATTTTGGTACAGAGGGACTTTAGCCACATCCCAGCTGTCCTTGTATTTTTCCTTTCCCAGCATCTGTACTACAGATCATGTGCTCATCTTCTGGAGTCGTTAAGCATCAGACCATTTTACATAAGGGAATATTCTGTTGGAATTTGTGTGTAATGTATGTATATCTAAACTTTCATTTTAAAAAGTGAGGAAATTCAATTTATCAACAAAATAAAGCCCTCTGGTTTATAAATGTAGGATATTGTGCTTCTGTATCCATGATTCAAAATGTCTGAAAATGGCCTGATATTGCTGCACAATATCAAGCGTGTTTTGCTAGCAGGAAAAATTATGCCAAGCTTTACATAGCAAAGGGCAGCCTGAATGTTGAAAACACCAATGTCAGTAGCCAAGATGATCTATATCAGTGATGGGATGTAACAGGTTCTCACCAGTTCGCCAGAACCAGTAGCAACGTTTCCCAGTGTCCTGGAGAACCGGTAGCAGCTGGGGGGGGGGGACCACCTTCGGGGCTTGCCTTTTCACTGATTCCCCCACTGCGCATGTGTGCCAAGCACTTGATGTGAATGCATGCCAACAGTGCTTGGAGTGTATACACAGCCTCCTTGCTGTCCTCCCAAGGGGGGAGGAGGAAGAGAAGCTGCTAGCCTGAAGCTCCCTATAGCCTGCTCCCCAGGGTAAGTGACACCTTTGGATGTGGTGTGTCTGTGTGTATTTTAATGCATATTTAATACCTTTACCTATACCTGTATTGACGTACTGCCACTGTTCCTAAAAAGGCCTGAGAGGTGTGTGTGTGCTTATTTTTATTTTTTATTATTTTGTATTTTTCTTTGGCCCTGCCCACATCATGACATCATAATGTTAGCTCCGCCCACACTGTGATGACATCATGGTGGGGTAGTAAAATTTTTGACATCCCACCACTGATCTATATTCACATAGAGAATAGAACCATTCATATAGGTACCATTAATATAAAGACTCTAAGCAAGGGCAAATCCCAGAAGCTGACTCCTCTTTTCATCAAACATAACCAATTGTCATAGCTATTTATTTATTGCAAGTGTGAATGGTAGTGATCACAAGAGGGTTTTCTGTAGACCAGGGATGGCCAGTCTTGGTGTTCCAGCTTGTTCTTGGACTTCAATTCTCAGAAGCCCTGATCAGCAGGTGTGCTGACTTGGGCTTCTGAAATTGAAGTCCAATAACATCTAGAGAACCAAGGTTGACCACTCCTGCAGTAGACTATCTTGATTGCTGACATTGATGCTGTCAGCATTGTTTTTCCCGCTAGCAACATGGACACCATATTTTGCAGCAATATCAGGCCATTTCCTGGTGTTTTGAGTCATGAATAGAGAAGCAAAATATCCCACATTCATAAACTGAATTGACATATCTAATGTGTGGTTTTACCAGTTCCATCTCCCTAGTAAGTTTTTGTGGCCAAATAGGAATTTGAATACTGGTCTCATTAGTCTTAGTCCAATTTACCTTGTTATAGAATATGCCACAGATGATCAAAATAATGTTTACAGACCACATGTGGCAAAAGCCTAAAAGAAAAATAGGTTTCTAGTCCTCACAGTCTCAGAGAACTGTCTAAAATAATGGCACGAGAGAAAAGACTAAAATCATAAAACCTGCTAATATGCGGCTCAAAGAGCACGTGGGAGGCAGGATTATTTTTCTTGCCTGTGCATACTTTAAAAAATATAATGCTATGGTTATCTGGTTTGTTTGCTTCAAGAGCTATTTCCTGGCAGTGAATATTCAGGAATAGTAAATGGTGGCTTTATCATACTTTCCCTCTGGTGCCTGGGAGACATAGTTGTCAGGAACTATATTATGAAGATGAAGTAACACCCAGAAGGCGCAAAGTCAAAAGATTCATGGCTCGGGTGGCATCAGTGGAGAAATGCTTCATGTTCATTAGCTATGGTTTAATACCCAACACATTCATCCAAATTATATGTGCATAAAAATGCAAATTAAGCATAGCCCTCTGGTTCATTATGCATTTTCTAAACTGCTCCTACTACTGAAGAAGTGCCTCACCTGAGGTGTAAAGACATGAAATGTGGGAAAACAGGGGCTTGGAGGACTGAGGTTTTTTTTAAGGAGGTTGTATTTGAAGTAAGATAGTGACAGCAATGGAGAGCCTAAATGACAGGAGACATGTAACTTGAGAAGTCATGCAAAATGCACCATTCAGGAATGGGGCCATAGTTCAAAATGGTTGAAGCCATTTGTTGTGTACAGATGGTCTCAGCTTCCATTCCTTACAAGTTTTGCTCTATCACAGCAAGACCCACCCAATTTGCCTTCATTCTGCCACAAGAATGGCACACCTCTATGTGAGGGGAGGGAAGGAGAGACAAAACTCAGCAGAATCATTGGTCTGGGGAATGTCCAGCCCAAGTCCACAAATGGCACAAATAGAATGGATTGTGAAAGCTGTCGCATGAAGAGACATGATGACAGAAGAACAGAAATTTACACATTTTTTACGCACTAGGATGGCAATTAGAGATAGCCATATGTGATTATAATACTTCCCCTAAAGGTAAAGATCTCTCATGCTTGAAAGCCAGTAGTGTCCATCTCTAGGGTGTGGTACTCATATTTGTTTAAAGCCAAAGAGTCAGCACTCTCTGGATCTGCAGATGTTTCCATGGTTATGGGGCAGACATAGCAAGACACTAGAGTGTATGGAACACTGTTACCTTCCCACCAAAATGGTACCTATTTATCTACTTGCAATTTCTTGCTTTCAAACTGCTAGATTGGCAGGAGCTATAACAGATGACAGGCGTCAATCCGTCACAGTCCTCGGATCTTGAAATGCTGACCTTCCTGTTGTCAAGCTCAGCATCTTAACCACTAAGACACTGTGGCCCATTTCTTCCCATATACTGAGGTTATCTCACTTAAGCAAGAAAAAGTGGAAACTTTAGAGTTTGTTTGAGGTTTTTTGGCCTGGTAGAAGCTAACCAAAGACATGAGCCCAAGCATATTTAATTTGTTTTTCACTGTTGCTAGGAGGAACCAATGTGTGTTCAGGTAAATATGACGCCACAAGGACCCTGGCAAATGATTGCTGTCAATTACAGTTGTATCTGTTTTTCTTGTAGAGATGCAAAGAAAACTACAGTAATACCTCGGATAACGCTAAAACTTGGTTCCACAAGTCTTGGTGTTACCCAATTTTTAGTGTTATCCGATCCATGTTAAAATACTATGGGATGGATCAGATAATGTTAAGGCTCCATAGAGATACATTGTAACCACACAGGCTTTAGCGGTTGTTATCCGATCCATCCCATAGGACCTTAATGTTATTCGATCCAGTTCTCCTCCCCAGATTACTTAATGTTATGCGATTTTAGCGTTATATGAGGTAAACGTTAACCGAGGTATTACTGTATCTGGCTTTCTCCTACCACACACCTGAGTAGGATGGACATGTGTCCTGTTTGTCTGAGAAGGGATCATTTTTACAAAAGGGTGCTCTGTCCAATTCTGGGTTTCAAAGAACTATCAGAAAGAAAAGGAGGGGACTTGAAAGGCACCCATTGACATAGAAAACATGATACAGTAATACCCCGGATAACGATTGTATCGAATAACGCTAGAATCAGATAACAATGCAAGATTTTTGGAAAAATCTTGCATCGGATAACGTGATTTTTAGTGTTATCTGGTACAATCGTGTGTGGGGGGGTGTTGGATTGGGTAGACTAAGAGCGCGGGGAGATCCAGGCAAGGAGAGCCGGCTCTCCCCAGGGTCTCCCCGCGCTCTTAGCGGCTCCCTAAGAGCACGGGGAGATCCGGGTGAGGAGAGGCGGCTCTCCCTGGGGTCTCCCCACGCTCTTAGCGGCATGTTTCTGTAATGTATTTACCCTTTAGTTCTTTAAGGTTCCAGCATGTTTCCTTGACTTTCCCTTGCACTCTGTGCTGGTTACAATGTATCTCTATGGAGTTGACGTTATCCGAGCCAGCTCCATAGGATTTTAATGCTATCCGATACATGCATTGGATAAGGCTAAAAATCGCATAATGTTAAGACTTGTGGAACCAAGTCTTAACGTTATCCGAGGTATTACTGTATATTGATCAAGCAGGTATAGAGAACAGCTGATCACAGTCATCCCCATTCTGGTGTCATGCATTGAACTTCTATTTAGTAGGTAGCTATTTCCCCCCTCTAAATTTGCCTCTATACACATAAATTAAATTATGCAATTCTCTGCCCTTGTCTGGATTACCTCTTCTTTCTTTCTAGCAGCATAAAAACCACTGAATGGATTTCTCTGTCTATGAGATAGGCTAAAATAACAGCCAGTCTCTGGCCAAAGACTAACCACTGAACTTCATAGCCAAGTGAGGACTTTAACCTGAGTTTCCCTCAGTGCAATTCAACATTAAACATCCTACGACACTGGCTTGCAAGTGAATGTGAAGCTGCCAGACTTCCATATTTGAGCTTCATAACAGAAATTTCAAGGGTTACGTTTTTTTTCTTCTTCAGTGAATGCCTGTAGTTTCCTTCGGCTCAATACCTCTGTGTTAATGCAAATTAAACATCAAACATATTGCTTGGCAGTAAAAATGCTACTTAAATGTGATGTATTTAAGGAATATTTTAAAACTTAATAACCATACAGTGCAACAGGTTTCCAGGCCAGCCCTCTCTGCCAGGAATGTCATCAACTAACAAACTACCGGCAATTAAGCTTTTAGAAATATCTGCCCTAAGGTGAAATTGAGAGAAAAATGGTTCATATGGAGATAATAGAGGTCTGTGACACGCAAATGACATCACCACTTCTCGGGCTGAAGCGGTTTGCTGTGCCTGTCTTTCCATGAAGGTTCGCTTTAGCAGATCAGTGGTCCCTCCACCTGGGGGGGGGGGGGAATCCAAGATTGACCCTTGCTCATTGTTGTGTTAGCAAATCATTTTGGCAGCAGTCAAGTGTTCTTTCCTAGTCAAACACTGTATTTAAAATTAATTATATTATGTATCTTCTTATTATGACCCCATTAATGGGAATCTTTGATAAATTCTTTGGCATTTCCCCCCCTCTCACCTATCTTTTTTTCAATTTATTAGGCAAAATCAGCTCTTCCTCAAAAGCTGTTATAATAGGATCAGGCACACGCAGAACTTTAAGCATAAATTGTTGCAGTTGTGGGTGTGGGATGGGTACTTCTTTCTATGGATACAAAGACATCTACCCAGTGATGGGATGTAACAGGTTCTCACCAGTTCTCCAGAACCGGTAGTAACTTTTCCCAGTGTCCCAGAGAACCTGTAGCAGCTTTTAGGGGGAACCACCTTCGGGGCTTACCTTTTCACTGGTTCCCCCACTGCGCATGCATGCCAAGCACTTGGTGTGCATGCACGCCTAGTGCTTGGCACATATGCACGGCCTCCTTGCTGTCCTCCCAAATGGGGAGGAGGAAGAGAAGCTGCTAGCCTGAAGCTCCCTATAGCCTGAAGCTCCCTATTTTTATTATTTTGTATTTTTTCTTTGGCCCTGCCCATGACATGACATCATGATGTTAGCTCCGCCCACACTGTGATGACATCATGGTGGGGTAGTAAAATTTTTGACATCCCACCACTGCATCTACCAGAAAAAGGCACAGCATTGCAATGAATCCGTGTGTATTTCTGCAACATTTGCCTGGAAACATGAGCCCTGTTCTAAGTACAGGGCTATAAAGACAACTTATTGTAGGCAAGGACTAGTGGCTCCAGTACAGAACCAGTGGTTCTGGTTTCTCTTGTTGTTAAGCAGCTATTTCCAATGGCTCTTTTTTTCTGATGGCTAATGGCTGGAGCAAGCAGAATACTGGAATAATGTAATGGAATTATTGGCTCTGAGAAGGACTAAGCAGAACATTATAAGTGAACCAGCAAACTAAGAATAATATGGAGCACAGCAGTGTCTGCTTGAAGGCAGCTTCAATTCCAATAAGCCATATTAGATGGTCAGACTTTTAACTGAAATGAAAAAAATACTTTCCTATAAAACCAAATTCACATTTATTTCACATATTTAGTGTTTTGCTATTTGAAATGTGTTTTTTAATTGATAAGAACAAGAAAGAGACTTATGGTGTTTTAAGAGAATCAAATTTTGTTTGGCATAAACTTCCCACGTTGTCAGATACAAATGCAGAACAAAATCTTATTAGTCTTTAGAGGAGAATTGAGGCTCTTTTGTTAATTCGGCAGCAACAAACTAATGTAGCTGTCCCCCTGGATAGTACTGAGGAGGCATTTTCTCATTATTATTTAAGCATCAGAACAAATCTATAGGCTCCACAAAATGCATTGATTCATATCTACTGACATCAGAAATCAATTTGTTTCTTATTACCTGCTATTGATGTTATAGGAGTAACCTTAATAACTAGCAAGGTAGAGTAAATGACAAGCCTACAGGACTGACAAAGGCAGCTGCTCTGGATTAGCAGGTCCAATACTTTAGCCCCAAGGCTTAGATTTGAAGTCCATTCTCTACTTCTCAGGCTTTGGACCAGAAATTCCAAGGTATAAGAGGCAACTGACCTGAGAACTCGAGATTTTGGGGTTCGTTCTCTTGCTGCTTGGACCTGCAAAGAAGCACTTTTCACTTTTAGCACAGTGACCAGACAAATACCTCTGGGAAACGGAGTGGCAGGACTCGTGGTGTAGAACCTCTCTTACATTGCTGTGCAGCCACTGAATTTCATGTGCATTCTAATACTGCTGTTTGGCATTGCATGAATACCCAATAGCAGGAAAGATAGGTGGAGAAAGGGAAAGCCCATCACAGGCATTGGAGCAAGAGGCAACCGTGGTGACAGAGAAATCTATGGTAGCTGGTTGTGTTGGTCCATTGGCTGTCTTCATGGTGGAGATCAATGGATGGATGTACCAGCTCATGGATGGATCTCCTCAATGGATTTGCTGGGTCAGGACACCATGTGTGGCAAGTATTGTCTACTATGGGTCTCTTACTCTGAGTTTGAAAAAAATTACTTTGAAGATGAAAGCTCATCAGACATACCCCCTTCAGCATGGACACTGGTACATCCATTGGCTATGCTGGTGAACAGATTCTGAGAGTTGTGGCCCAGAAAAATAACTTCTCGATTTTTTTTTACTGTCCAGGCCCTGGAACATGCCCTAAAGGAAACAAAGTTCCCGGTGACTCCCATTTTGTATTTCATTGTTTCCCACCTCTGTCATCCATTCCACCATCTAATATAAACAGCAGTTCCACAACCATTTACTATTTGTACTAACAACCACACTTTCCTCTGTCATCATCTTTTAAGCCATGTATGAATCCCATCCATTGAACCACACATTCAGCTTGAGAACAATAAAAATATGCATCTGTAGAGCATCATGCTTTGCATGATGATGGTCTTAACTTCAGTCCCTGGCATCTCCAAAAATGTTCTCTTTGTGGGAAAGGGACAAAATTTATCTGACACTCTTCTAGAAGCAAGCAATGTGGTTCATTCCTAGACAGTGCTTTAAATTATGCAGCCCGCAATTCCTCTCCACTGGCCACGCTCTGTAGGCTGTCTAGTCCAGATCTGTTGGAGGAAAGAGTGTTCTCAATTCCAGTGTGCTGGTTTGACCAAAGATCTGACTTGCCATGTGTGGTCACATAATTCATGTGTTTAAAGTTGGAGGCATTTATTGATAACAGCTTCACAAAAGTTTAGGTGCAGCTTTAGATCTGAACATGCACATTTATATATTACCTACAGGATCCCCCCAACAGTGGAAATTCTGCTAATTACACTATGAACTCCCCACACCCCACTCCTGGGGGAACCACATCCAACCCATGAGCTGCTGTTTGGCTATGTTCCACCTCTCAAGAAGTATCTTGACTCTTCTAGCGTTGGTTTAAAAAATGTAAAATAAAACAAAGTAAAAATCACAAAGCAAAATAAAGCCATAAAGTTGTCAGGATTAAAGGCTTTTATCTTCTGCTCACAACTGCTTGCTTTTCATTTGTGGCTGTTTGAATGCAACATATGAATGTGTATGAATGTGTTAAGGAATGGGAAATCCCAAATTTTGGGAGGGCTTATTTGAGACCCCTCGTGATAGTTTTGTGTGAGCAGGCTTCAAAGAAGCTGTTTAGGGCCACTTGTGAGGAGGAGGCTGATGGCAAACCTCAGGACCAGAGCTTCCATCATTCATCTCTGCTTCAGAATTACCTTGGGCTAATTTTTTTGTAAGAAATTGCTTTGATTTGCTTTCATGCCAGAAAGATATATTAAAAATAATTCACAACCAGATTAATGAGGGGAGGGAAAGTCATTAGAAATCAAAAAATGAGATAATTCTGCTGTAGACATGACTGATGGCAGTAAATATATCATATTTGGCTGACGTGACTTAATTAGTTGGAAATATAGTGCTTTTTTAAAGTTGCTTAGGTTAAGCTTTTAAGCTTTTGACACATAAATTCTGAGCTAAGTATCCCAGATGTCAAAGCAGGCAGCTATAGCTCTTCACTCGTGTCATTTTCTTTAGCACCCAGACACATGCGCCCAAGTATAATTCTGAAATTTGATTTAATCTTTTATAGCAAGCTGGGTGCTTTTCATATTTTTAGGATTGCTTTCAAATTGCACCGTAGCTGAGCTACGTAGAGATCAGCCTTCATTCACATAAGACTGTTTACCAGCTAATGGCACAAGTCTTAACAATGAACACATACATTGCATTGCAATTCCCATCATTACATTTTATGAGGGCATAGGAGTCTGTGTCATTACCCCCATTCTAACAAAGCTGAGATACAGAACTAACCCAGGACATTTTCAATAATACAAAACTGACATCTCAATTGGTTCCATTATATTTGCCAGGTGTGAGGAAACAGGGCTACAGTTTGCAAGAGTTCTGTGAAGACTTGTTTGGCTCAAAAAAAAAACCCCTCATCAGTGGCAGAAACAGCTATAGATGTGGTCTCAGTAAATATAGATCTCTATTTTCTCCCTTGTAAGTAAATGATTGCAATGTATTTCTAAAGTACTAAATTGGGGGACATTATTATCATTTGGGTCAAAATTAAGAGTGTAGTCAGATAGGTGCATTCCAGTTACTGTACAGTGAAAAGGGTCACTTCATAAGGGATCTTGCTGAAAGCAGCCCTTCTGTCTGCCAGGGAATCGCTCCAGCCCAGCCCCAAAAAGGTCCAGCTTGGGTACAAATTAGGGTTGGGCTGGAGCCCAATTCTCCATATATTATGTGATCATTCAGAAATCGAACACACTGGGCTACTCTACTAGCAGTCCCAAACACAATCTATTTCCCTGTGTGATCACACCCTAATAACTCTTTTTACCTACATGGCCAGGGCCAGGTATCCATTAGGAAAGAATCCCATTCCTGGGAAACCAATAAATGTGAAGAACACATTGTTCTCTTCAATTTTTTTTTTGTTGTTGTTCCGTCCGACCCTTTGCAACCCCATGGACCACAGCATGCAAGGCTTCTCTGTCATCTGTCATCAGTGGTGGGCAGTCAAAAATTTTACTACCACACTGTGGGCAGAGCCAATCTCATAGGTGGAGCCAACATCATGACATCATGGTGGGGCCAACATCATGATGTCATGGGTGGAGCCAATGTAATGGGAGGAGTCAAAGAAAAAAACCCATAAAAATACGTACACATAAAAATACAAATTAGACATAAAAATATACAAAAATACACATTAAAACACATAAAATACACATTAAAAATAAATACACATTAAATACACATTAAATAGACATAAAACACATAAAACATAAATTAAATACACATAAAATATAAAAATACACATTAAAAATAAATACACATTAAATACACATTAAATAGACATAAAAACAGATAAAACTACAAATTAAATACACATAAAACACATAAAAATACACATTGAGAATAAATACTCATTAAATACACATTAAAATACACCCACCCACCCCACACCCAAGGCGAGTCACTTACCCTGGGGAGTAGGCTGTAGGAAGCTTCAGGCTGGGAGCTGCTCTTCCTCCTCCCCACTTGGGAGGACAGCAATGAGGCTGCCGAGGGCCTCAGCAGCAACCACTGGTTCCTCTGTGGCTGTGCGTGGCCGCCTGATGCTCTGTGCTGCCACTCCAAGCAGCAAATGGCCGCTTGGCTCAGCAGGCAGAGCGCTGTAGGCGCGCATGCATGCCAAGTGCTGTAGGCATGCCAAGAACTATAGATGTGCCAAGTGATGTAGGCATGCATGCACACCAAGCACTATAGGCACACCAAGTGGTGTCGGTGTGCCAAGCACTGTAGGTATGCATGCACAGTGGGGGAACCAGCGAAAAGGTAAGTCCTCGAAGTGGTTCCCCCCAAAAGCCACTACCGATTCTTCGGGACACTGGGAAAAGCTACTACCAGTTATGGCAAACTGCTGCAAACTGGCTGCTGCCCATCACTGTCTGTCATCCTCCAGAGCTTGCCCAGGTTTACGCCCACTGCATCAACAATGCTGTCCAACCATCTCATCTTCTGTTGCTCCCTTCTCTTTTTGTGTTTGATCTTTCCTAACATCAGGGTCTTCTCCAGTGAGTCCTCTCTTCTCATTTAGGGGCCAAAGTACTTGAGCTTCAGCTTCAGTATTTGTCTTCCAAGGAGCAGTAAGGGTTGATTTCCTTCAGGATGGACCGATTTGATCCCCCTGCAGTCAAAGCAGGTGTGTGTTGGTATATCTGGTAATCGTGCTTTGTCCCACCCCGCCCTTGCCTCTGGTGCCCTGGGGGGCCAATAGCAATGTATGGGATCCTCCCCAACCCCAACCCCCAAAAGGCACCCCATCACTCCCTGTTCAGCACCTTCCCATGGTGCCCTGCACACCCCTGAGTCCAAGGGACTCTCAAAAGTCTCCTCCAGCACCACAGTTCAAAGGCATATATTCTTCTGCGCTCAGCCTTCCTTATGGTTCAGCTGTCACATCCTTTCAATATTACTAGGAAAACCATTGCTTTAATTGTGTGGACTTTTGTAGGCAGGTTGATGTCTCTACTTTTTATTATGCCACCTAGGTTTGTCTCCTAAGGAGTAAGCATCTTTTTATTTCATAGCTTTAGTCACCATCTGCAGAGAATTTAGATTCCAATAAAGTAAAGTCTGTCACTGCTTCCATTTCTTTTCCTTCTATTTGAAATGGAATGGTGGGGATTGGTGCCATGATCTTGTTTTTTATAATGTTGAGTTTCAAACCAGCTTTTGCACTCTCTTTCACCCCCATCAAGAGGCTATTTCGATCTTCACTTTCTGCCATTAGGGTAGTGTCATCTGCATATCTCATCTTGTTGATATTTCTCCCAGAACTCTTGATTCTGGCTTGTGCTTCATCCATATGCATGACGTACTCTGCATATAAGTTAAATAAGCAGGGTGACAATATACAGCCTTGTCGTACTCCTTTTCCTATTCTAAACCAATCAGTTGTCCCAACTGTTGCTTCTTGACCCACATACAGGTTTCTCAGAAGACAGGTGAAGTGGGCCAGTACTCCCATCTCTTTAAGGACTTGCCACAGTTTGGTGTGATCCACACAATCAAAAGCTTTGGTGTAGTCAATGAAAAGGAAGTACAGTAGATGGTTTTCTGGTACTCCCTTGCTTTCTCCATGATCCAGCAAATGTTGGCAATTCCCTTCCATGTATATCTCCATATTCACATGTTCCATAACTACAACCATTTGTTGTGTTGGTTGGCTTTTTCTGATTGGTAATGAGATTCCCAATAACATCTAGAATGTTAATGGAATATGTGTTTCTCATCTCAGAGCCTCGGTCTATAATCTTTTGAGAATTCACACAAAACATTCTAGTCTTTGAATATTGGAGATAGACAAATGAAATTTGCTTCTTTAAAAGGACAAAATGAGGATTTAGGCAACTACTGAGTGGTCAGTTTGACATTGATGTCAAAAAAGTTTCTATAACAGTTCATTAAGCAGTCAGTCTATGAGCATTTTTTAAGAAGTCCAGAATGGGTTTCTCAAAACAAGTCATGTCAGACTAATCTTTTTTAAAATGGAGTCACAAGCTTGTACATGAGAAGAGTGCTGTGGATGTAATATACATACCAGGATGTAGCCAGACTGGTAAAATGTAGGCTAGATAATGGTACTGTCAGATGGACTTACAGCTGGTTGACAGTTTGTAATCAAAGAGAGCTCACAAACTGTTTCTTGTTATCCTGGAAACAAGTGTCAAGCGAGGTGCCAAAGAGTTGTGTCTTTAGCTTGGTATGATTCAATATCTTTATCAATAATCCGAATGAAAGTGTGAAGGGGATGCTTATTAGATGTACAGAAGCTACAGTCTGGAAGAGGTGACTAATACATCTTAAGATAGAATCAGGAATCAAGATGACCTTAACAGATTGGGGAATGGAGTGAATTGGTGAGTTGGCTTATGTAAAGGATCTAGCTCCGTGATGGCGAACCTTGGCACTCCAGATGTTCTTGGACTTCAATTCCCAGAAGCCCAAGCCCCCATGAATCCATATGAATGGGTTTACTGTGATTCATCTGGCCTGTGCCATCCTTGTCGCTCCTGGAAGTGAAAGTAAAACACGCCCGTACAGGCACATTTTACTTCCACTTCCAGGAGCGATGAGAGTGGTACGGGCTGGATGAATCGCAGTAAACCCATTCATGCGGGTTCATGGGGGCTTGGATTCCTGGGATGTAAGGGATACTTTCACTGTGGATTTCTTGCTATATCAGATACTGTAGTTGGATTAGATGACCTTTCCACTTCCACAGTCCTATGATTCTATATGCACATATTTATTCTCCAAACACTAGAGTGGCAGACTAAATGATTAACATACATTAAGGATGAACTGTTATACCAGCTGAAGATCATCTTTTCAAAACCACTGGTCACATGGTAAGAATGCTGAATGATTTTGAAAATTCATTTAGCATGGTAGTTACCAGCCTCATATGGGGCTGATATGTGGCTCTAGCAAAAGTACTAGGAGAATTTCACTTGAAGTATAAATTGGCAGCTAGTGACTTTCCTTGTCAATTAGGTAAACATAATTATGGCTCCATAATTCTTTGCAATCCAAATGTAAATTCATATCAGGAATCTCAGTCTCTGATTCATAGGTGTTGTTGTGGAATATCTGAAGAGCAAACGTTAAGCAATAAATTGGTAACTTTCCATCTGAATTCACTAGGGCTTGTATCTTGTTGTCTATATATGGAGCTGATGTAAGTGTCCCTCCTACATCTCTGGTAGGCTCCTGTCATGTGACTGTTCTCATACAAGTTATGAGATCAGTCATGCAACTAGTTATGCAATTGGAAACTTGCTCGAGTGGTGGGGAAGCTTGCATGACTTCCTTTCTGCTCCATGTTTAGGCAAAAGACTTAAGGGAAGACTTTGACTATGGAAAACCAAGGATACACATTAAGAGAACCTTTGTGTCAATCAGCTGTAAACATACAGGAGGAATTAACAAATGATTCCACCGAACTGTGGAATCATTGTGCCTCCACTCATTTCTGCCCCCTAAATGCAACGGAGGAGAAGGTAATTCCATTTAACCCACATTTATATAGGATGCTTTAAAAGGTAATGACAAATCTGCTCCCAACATTGCAGGGTTTTAGCTAAGAACTGTTCCTTATTGCTCTCAGTTGTACATGTCATTCTAAATACAAAGTACTGTAGTTCAGAAGCAAATCTCTTTAGAGAAGTGAATAGACTATTAACCTCCTTGTGACTTCTGTGCATTAATTTGCAAATCTAATAGTAATTCTTCTTTTCATTTTAAAATTACACTAACAGTTACTGACCTTTAGAAAGCCACACCAAAGTATATTCCAGGCTGCAGCTACAGACTTTTCTGGAATTCTAGACAGCTTGGAAAAATGGTTCTTTTCGACTCATTGTGCCTTCTCCTGAAGGTATGGAAGTGTAGATGGGCAGAAAGTGTAGCTACTGATCTGTCATTCAATCATCTTCTCCAGAGCCTCCTCTAAAAGGGGGAGGGTCTGTATGTGGGCATAAGGTTGACAGGTCAGCTGTCTCAGGTTCCTTCAGATTTCAAGGAATGGAATTATGGGGGTGCCAAGGTTTGGAGAGAGAGGTAAAACTGCTCTTAGACCAGCTAATAATGAAAAGGGGCATAGAAATTGGGTAATCCATATAAAGGAGTGTAGAGCTTAGGCAATACTTGGATAACCAGGTAAATATGATATTTTTGAAGTGGTAGACATGTTTATCTGTACAAGCATACCAGAAAATAAATAAATCAAAACAAAAGCATTGTGGCATCTTAAAAACTAAATGCTGTTTCAATGTTAGCTTTTGTGGATCAAGTCCATGTTGTCAGACCTAAATATGACAAGCCAGTGCCAAAGGGAAAGCCAATGGTGGAGCAGGTGAACAGGGAATAAAATGTGTCCAGGAGCTGCCGGAGCTGCCAATGTTCATATTAAGGCTAATTGCAACTATACACATAGGGAGTTTTTCCAGGTCCTGTACCACCACTGGAACTTCTGGAAAGATCATTACTAAGCCACAAGGTGTGGTTGTTCCTTAGGCTTTTTTAACCTCTGAGTCTACCCTGCTGCTTCCAGAGTCTGCAGCAAGGAGACTCAAAAGTTCTGATGACAGCAATTTCAAATGGTTCAAATGGCACAACTCCTTCCCTTTGCTTCTGTCTATTTGACTTGTCAGCCTTGGAACTCAGCTAATAAGCCCTGAGTCTGGGAGAGAGTAAGGTATAGCAGGTTGATACAATGGATTTCAGTGTAAGCAAATGGGGTTGTAGCATGGCATGTGAGTAGAGGAGGGGGAGCATTTAACCATTTGCCTCCTTCATTGTGCCAGCCATCCAGAATGGCCCTTCTATTTACTTTTTTGACAATGAGAGGTAGCCTCCCCTTGACACCAAGACTATGATGTCTTCCACTGGAAATGGCAGGCAGAGGTCATTCAGAACAAATAAGAGGAAAGGCTTAATGCTCATCATACTCCCAGCCCAGCCCTTCCCTCACACCAGCTTAATGTTTTAGACATTAAACTAGGGCTCCCCAGCTGGTAAACATCCCATAAATGAAGATTCCCCAGCTGCCCCTGATTTGTTTAGAATTTTGTCAACAAAAGCTTGAACATAAACATAATCTACAGCTGCACAATTCACAGCCTGCATTTTTCCATCCATGTTGGGTCAAATGTTTCTTGCAGATGTCCTTTCCATTTCTGTTTGAAAGAATGTCATTGAGAAACAGTATGAAGCAGATCAGGAGTCTACATCAAGCAGGTGATCGTGGGCAGTCATTGCCAGCTGTGAGAAAAACCAAGGATATGTTGCTCATGATCACACACACTCTGGTTACCTCCAGACTAAATTATTTTAATGCGCTCTACATGGGGCTGCCCTTGATAACCATTTGGAGGCTTCAACTGGTCCAGAATGTGGTTGCCCGGGTGGTGATGGGCTGTGGGTGGTATGCACATGCCTCACCTCTGCTTCGGGAGCTGCACTGGTTGCTGGTTTGCCTCCAGGTGCAATTCAAGGTGCTGGTTATCACCTTTAAAGTCCTATATGGTAGCGGGCCAGCATATTTAAGAGACTGCCTCACCCCAAGAACATCTGTCCGTCCCACCAGAGCAGACCGGAGAGGCTCTCTAGTTGTTCCATTGGTCAGAGAGGCACATCTCTCTGGCACTAGGAGGGCCTTCTCTGTGTCCGCTCCGGCCCAATGGAACCTCCTACCAACTGAGCTATGTGTATAGATGGACTTGCTGTCTTTTAGGAAGAACTTAAAAACAGGGCTGGCAGGACAGTTATGGGATCCTGGCGGTACCATGACCCCAGCTCGCTGGTTAGCTTGAGCTCCCTCTCCTCCCTGGTCTTTTATTTTTTTAATCTTTTATTTCTTGGACTTAGTTTTTAATCTTTTAATTATGATGGGAATTGACTGATTTGAAAAAAATTAAAATCTTGAAAAATTAATTTTTTATTGTTGAGATTCTGAAGCTCTGGGATGAATGGTTTGGATTGTATTATGTAGTTGTTGTTTTTGTGATGTTGTAAACCACCCTGGGTCACCCTGGCGAGGAGGACGGTATAGAAGTATGAAAAATAAATAAATAATAAAAATATGTAAACTCAAGCTTTAGGCTTGAGAGGGTTACAGTGCCTCATTGGGAAGGACAATCAACCAAATATTTATGTTAGGAAAAACTATCAGCCAAATATCTTTTTATCAGAAAGCTATTCAAGAAGTGGAATACTGTATCATGTCCGAGTGTTTAAGAAACTGTCTTATGCCTTCTCAATCTGGTTGTAATACATACGACCAAAGGCTAGGCCTGCTGGGATTGACTGGTGTGTGTAGGTTGACCTACTGAATCATTGTTTCCAGATGAAGGAGTGCTGGGATAGTGTTCAAGTGACAAAAAAAACTCCAAACCCCAATAAAAAAGACAAAAATTCCTTGAACTGGTTTCTAGTTTTACCCTAACATATCTATTTGATCAGCAGCAACTACTGTGACCACTCTATCCACAGCCAAAGAAAGGAAACATGTCACCTAGTAGGGTACCTATTTTTATAAATTCAGCACATGCCTATTTCTATGTATTAAATGCAAATATAGATCTACAGTCAAACCTCGCATAAAGAGCGCCTCGCTTAAAGAGCGCCTCGCTTAAAGAGCAGAATTTTCTCTGAATGTTCGCTTCGCTTAACAAATAAAACCAATCAAAAACTCGCTTAACAAATAAATCGGGGTCCGCAATCCCCCCCACAATTGGTCACTTACAATGGTGTTTCGCTTAAAGAGCAAACTTGCTTAAAGAGCAATCCTGTGGAACGCATTATGCTCTTTAAGCGAGGTACAACTGTATTACAATTCAATAGAACTGCAGTGCATCTCACCCTATCAGGGAAGATGACCTCTGGGTTTTCTGCATATTCAATTATTTGAGTGTTAACTGTGGATGTGCAACTTCAAGGCCCCTGCTATCCTTTTTTTACAGCTCTTTAATTTTAAACCAGAAAACTCCCAAAACAATGTCTTCTGTAAATGGAACGCTGAACCACATAGACAGCACTTTAGGTTCTCAAGTCAGCTTGATAGAGGAATGAGTAAAAATATATTCTTTTTCAAAGTTGCTTCCGTTTATTTCTATTTGCTAAATTGTAAAGGATATATATTGAAAGGTTAATGAGCTTTTTCTCAGATCCAAAGAGTTTGCGGGATAAATGCTCCATGCACAAAGTATTACTTCTGAGACCTCCAAAGAAGAGGAAACATTGAGGAATCTGTAAACCTCTACTGTACCTCTAGTGTACCTCAATAATAATAATAATAATAATAATAATAATAATAATAATAATAATAATAATAATAATAATAATAATAATAATAATAATAATAATAATAATAATAATAATAAT
Source organism: Furcifer pardalis (assembly GCA_030440675.1). NCBI lineage: Eukaryota > Metazoa > Chordata > Lepidosauria > Squamata > Chamaeleonidae > Furcifer > Furcifer pardalis. The sequence goes on along the minus strand of CP126893.1, from coordinate 61,100,295 downwards.
AATAATAATAATAATAAATCTACAAGCTTGGTTTTCATTGTATATGGCCAGATGTAAGGCTCCTTCTCTCATTTCTGATTCTTCATTTTCTCCACCAAGACCTTATGACAATCCATTGTAAAACAGGTCACACGGCCACCCTATTACTATGACTTGGGTACAGGGAGTTCGACCAGAGTCTGTGTTATTCAAGCTAGCACCCTTTGTTTGCCCACACACTGAAAAGGAAAATGAGAATTTGGTAAAATATATTTTATTTCTTCAAAGAAATAGTATGAATCAGAATTCCATTTTTCCTAGAAACCTCTGTGTAAAATTAATTTGTGTTGTACATACCACAAAATACTTAATTTACAGGTTTTTGCTTGCCATTTGTTTTCCTTTACAAGTATACTATTCTAACAGGTACCACAAAAAAAAATATTGCTAATATCTGGACATACTGCATTGCTGAATGGAACTCAGCCATAAATTAATGTTACAATATGAAGAGGAAAAAAATCTAACCACACCTTTGAGTTCTAATGGTGTACCTTCTTGTAAACCAAAGAAAAAGAGTGAGGACATAGCATTGAGGCTAACTTCAGCTGTTCAAATGCCACATGACATGGCCCTCATTGTGGCTATTGTTAGGTTTAAGTAAGGCCTTTTAAATTAATCAGTTTCACCAAGTTTCCACTGTATGGGGCTGCTGAGGCAGGATTTGCTTAAAATCTTTAACATTGAATTAACAGGATCACGGCACTCAGCCCTCTTATTTCACAAAACCACTCTGAGGGTCTGTAATTACAGTAACTATTTTCCCAAATGCGATTTGTGCAGCTGAGGAAGGCATCCGGGTAATAAAACCTGTTCAGAAAGGAAATACACACATCCCAGCATAAGTTTGGTAGTCCCACAAGCAGTTAAGCTTCTCAGTGATTCTGAATGGGATAGAAGTTGGGGTCGGGTGGGTAGGAAAGACAGAAATGGAAAACCGAACACACACTTCTCAAGGACACTGCCTGGCTAGATAAAGCCAGAAAGCAACATGGTCGTTGAATAAAGTAGGTCACAGAGTCAAAGGGGGTGGAGTGAAGGGGGGTGTCAGATGGGAAAGAGGCTTAATTTCACATGTTGCACATTAGTCGGCTATAGAAAAGTGTGGCTCAAACTGCTCTTTGCTCAGAGCATTGCTCTACAGGCAACCGATCTGGTAATCATCACAAGGATGGTCAAAGTCGAGGCAGAAAGTTACCGGGAAGTCAACAACCTTAGAGCTGATTGTGTTCATGCCTGTACACACAAGAAGATACACACATGGTTTCACACAGTCCGGTCACTCCATTTCTTCCCGTCAACAGTTTAGACTGTAATTATTCCTTAGCACAGTGATGTTCCAAACCCACCCATAACTGAGCAGTGCTAGGATGGCTGTTTTTCACCAAGCAGCACTAACTTACCACTCATTTATGGATGGCTTTGGATGTTTTGACTCATGATGGTATGGAAGTAGCTCTGCTGCAGCTTGCCCAGTGTTAAAAAGGTCTGAAAGTGGCTACATTGGGAGGAACGTACTTTGGGCTGTCCAGTTGAGTATGCCTGGCTTTGAGGCAACAGAGCTTTCCATTTCCCCTGGGATAGTGCTTGGTCACCTTTGGAAGGGTCTGTGGAGCTCCCTGGTGAGGCAACAACACCTGTACCTTCATGCCCACAAATATACTGTGTGGGTAAGTAAAATCCTCTCATCTCACGTCAAAGGCCTGTTCTGAACACAGGGTTTGAGGGTTTTTAAATTAGATGAGCCTGGCAACAAAAGGGCATTCTGTGTGGGTTGACTGTGTCCATTAGCTGCCTTCATTTGAGAGAGAAGCATCAGTGACTGTGGGAATTGCAGGATGGTTCAGCACACCAGTCCAGACTGTGCTCTTTTTCTCCCTTAAGAGTAGTCTGAAAGCCAGGCTGGAAAAGATACGACTGACAGTAAACGTCATTAGAAGCGTCCCAGTAAATCACTTCACTTGTTTTTCAGCAGGAAAGTTAAAGCTGGATAAAATACAGTATGAAGTTCTCAGCCCAGGGAATCTGCTTTAAAACTAGAAGAGATCAGAGAAACTGTAGACTGGGGTGCCCAAACTATGGCCTGTAGGCCGGATCCGACCCCTGACACCAATTCCTCAGGCCAACGCCACCCTTGCCGCTCCTGGAAGCAGAAGTAAAGTGTGCCCGTAGGGCATATTTTACTCCCACTTTCAGGAGCAGCAAGGGTAGTGTGGGCCGGGTGAATTGGTCTCAGGGGCCAGATCCAGCCTGCAGGTTGTAGTTCGGGCACCCCTGGTTTAAGCAGAGAAAATGGCAGCTCTATGGCTGGAGTGGAGCGTTTTGCAGTGTGTGCCACACCCACCAGTAAAGGCAGCTGCTTCAGCTAGGCCTCCAGGCTTGGGTCCCTCAAAGCCCTTTGCAAAGCTGATGGTATCTCATAGTCAACAAAAATCTCAAACTGCAGATATGACCCTAGGGCAGGGATGGTGAACTTTGGCACTCCAGATGTTCTTGGACTTCAATTCCCAGAAGCCCAAGCACCCTGTGAATATACAAGAAAGGGTTTACTGCAATTCATCCGGTCTGCACTGCCCTCGTCGCTCCCAGAAGCAATGTAGGGGCACGTTTTACTTCTGCTTCCAGGAGCGACAAGGGCAGCGCAGGCCGGATGAATTGCAGTAAACCCATTTCTGTGGATTCACAGGGGGCTTGGGCTTCTGGGAATTGAAGTCCAAGAACATCTGGAGTGCCAAGGTTCACCATCACGCCCCTAGGAAGAAGCAGGTGATGCTACCTGAAGGGCCTTGCACAGAAGTGTTTCAACATGCCTAGTACCCGTATTGGAAGGGGGGGGGGGAGATTGTGCTTTTCTCATTCTTCCATATCCACCTGCTTGCCTCCCCCACCCTCATATGATTAAAAAACAAAACAAAATTGGGAATATACTCCAGCACAGTCTGAACCAAGCAACAAAACAGTAATAGCATAGCAAGAATCAACATGGTGGAATGTTTTTAAAAAAACAGTAATGGGCTAGTGTGGTTAGGCAGCTTAGTGAATTAATTGCTTAGGAATTAAAAATAAATTATTATAAAATAGATTTCTGTACATTTTACATATAGCTCTATCTACAGATATAGGGAGAAACAAGCTTAATGTCAGGGTTAACTCTGGCAAGTGCTTCCACATCGACCATTAATCCCAGCCAAAGTCCTGTCCAGTCATCTGGTAGAACTTCATGTTGAAGGGCCTGTAGAACTCACGCAGCCGCTGCACCACCTTCTGGTCTATGCTGGGGTGGGTCCGCCCTTTGGTTTTGCCTAGGCAATGGGGCTTGCTGCTGCCTTCTGCCTTCTTCAGGCATGGGAAACCCTTGGTCTTGTTGAAGTAGAAATGCTTGTCTGTGATGATCCGCTTGAGGCCCAGGAAATCCTGGACTCGGCCCAGCTCACCGGCTGGATCGCTGATGAGCCTCTCTCCACTGACAAAGAGGATCTGCCCAATGGGGAAGTAGAGGAGCCAGTTTTCCAGGTGCTTGGCATAGATGCCAATCTGGATGGCACTCCAGGAGGTATCAATAAGGCCTGTAGTCCTGTTTTTGAAGGTCAGGCTCTCAAAGGTGGGGATGTCCGGCTTCTTGGACAAAGTTTGTGTGTAGTCTGAAATGGCTCTGGTGACCGGGTCTCTCACCACCACAATGAGCTTGGTGTCCTTGGACATGGTGGACATACGGGCTGGAGCCTCCTTGGTGACAAAGTAGCTCGGAGTCTTCTCCATGGTGATCTGCCCATCAAGAGTTCTTGGCATCAGGTCTCTGCCAAACAAAGAAAAGAGAAAATACATTTACAGGCTGTTTAGAATAACAGAAGGGTATTAATTACATAGGTAGCTCATGGTTTAGATAGATATCTGGCTGCAGATTCAGAGGTTGTGAGTTCAATTCTCTACTGTCCCTCTAGTGATTTTCAAAATGGTAGCCATGTTATTCTGTGTTTCAAGAGAGTAAACAAGCTCTTCTAGGGAGAAATGTCAGCCTGTGTGAACTTGGACAAACTCCATGGTTCCAGGTGCCCCAGAGGAGGAATAGTCAACCAGTAATGAATTTTCCTTACCTAGAAAACCCTGTAAAGGGTCACCATATGTGACAACTGACTGACAGCATCCAATAACAACAGACTTTTACCATTCTTGGTACTAATAGTGCAAGATTACTGAGTCAAACAACAAGCAACAGAGCATTCTGACTAAGAGTACAATAAACTCAAAGGGTCAAAATGTACCCAGGGTGTGTTTCATAATGGTAAGAACTTACAGGAATAGCCTGTGTTAGGCTTGTTACATCAAACTGGTGGGTATCTGATTAATCTGTGGAAGAACTAACAGGAACAAAAAGGGAGTCGGTTTAGAGTAAGAGGATGCTTTCTCCTAAATTTGGGTTCTGGGCTGCAGCTCCCATTGTTCTTGGCAATTGCCCAGGTTTCTATCAGAAAACAAAGGGGATACTCATAGATTTTTTTTCCTAGTTGGACATATGGTCATGAAAGTATCAACAAAACATGCATACTGAAGGGGGGGTAGGCATAGCACACACACCTCAAGACAGCAGTGGAGTTGTTGTCTTGGAATCATCTCAAGCCAAGAGCCATGAGAAGCTGCCAGGTGCATTTCTCTCTCTCTCTCTCTCTCTCACACACACACACACACACACATACACACACACAGAGAGAGAGAGAGACTCATGTAAGTGAAGCAGTCTCTGCATTGGGTCTGCAGTCAGATTGACAACCTTTGCCATTCACCATTAATTCCCCACCACCACCAAAAACAAAACACCACCTGAATACAAGAAGCTGAAACACTCTCTTAGCAACACAGGTTCCTTGAGGAAAGCCACCTCCCAACTTGTAATGTAAAAACCAATGCAAAGACAGATACATCTACAAAGTCAGTGGACAGGTGGCCATGTGGTAATCCAATAGCTGAAAGCCTAATGCCTTTTGTGGCAGCTTTTTGCCTGCGCAAAAGGATTCTTCACTAACCTGTTGACACTTCCCAGTAAAGAAAATGAAGAGAGACTCTTGTAAAGGGAGGGGTTGACAAGAAGAAAAGGAGGAGAAAGGAGGTAGGGGAGTGTTTTACATGATGTTTCCACAATGTGGTTTTCAACAACAAGCTGGGAGGTACAAACAACTGAGCTCCCGAGATAGCAGAAGAGAGCTATTGGGCATTCTTTGTTTTAAAAAAACATACAGTTGTACCTTGCTTAAAGAGCATAATGTGTTCCACAGGATTGCTCTTTAAGCGAGTTTGCTCTTTAAGTGAAACACCATTGTAAGTGATCAATTGTGGGGGGGGGGGGATTGTGAACCCCGATTTATTTGTTAAGAGAGTTTTTGGTTGGTTTTATAAGAGAAAATTCTGCTCTTTAAGCGAATTACTCTTTAAGCAAGTCGCTCTTTAGGTGAAGTTTGACTGTAGATGATTTTTGTGTTAAAAAAAGAAGCAGTCAGAAAGAAGCAAGTGGTTCTCAGGGAATGCCTAAGGAAGCTTTGCCTCACACTGCGATGGGTAACTACAATCAGTTTGCAGGGGTTCGTGGCTGGAGATGGTAAAAACATCCCTTCTCCTCCAGGAACTTTGTCTATCTGCTTGGGTGGAATCAGTGATGGGATGTAACAGGTTCTCACCAGTTCTCCAGAACCGGTAGTAACTTTTCCCAGTGTCCCGGAGAACCGGTAGCAGCTTTTGGGTGGAACCACCTTTGGGGCTTACCTTTTCACTGGTTCCCCCACTCCTTGGCCCATATGCACAGCCTCCTTGCTGTCCTCTCAAGTGGGGAGGAGGAAGAGAAGCTGCTAGCCTGAAGCTCCCTATAGCCTGCTCCCCAGGGTAAGTGACTCACCTTTGGATGTGGTGTGTCTGTGTGTATTTTAACGTGTATTTAATATCTTTACCTATATTGACGTACTACCACAGTTCCTAAAAAGGCCTGGTGGCCTCTCTTGGGGTTTTTAAGTAAAGTCTTGGAGTTACCTCATCAATAAGCTACACCTGTGCTGTTCCAATTGGAGAACCCTTAAGGAGGTACAGCTGTTTTACATTTACATTAAGGCATATTATCCTAGATAACTGGTACGATGACCATATCCCTCTTGCAACATGGTGCTGCTCAGGCACTTATACTAACAGGTAAGTGATGGGTTTGTGTTTGGGGTGGGTGGGTGGGTTGATTTATGTTTGGGGTGGGGGGGGTGTATTTTAATGTAATTTTTATTTTATTTATTTTTTATTTAATTTATTTACAGGTTTGTGTTGTGGGTGGGTGGGTGGGTTGAGGGTTGTGTGTATGCTTATTTTTATTTTTTCTTTGGCCCTGCCCACATCAAGACATCATGATGTTAGCTCCGCCCACACTGTGATGACATCACGGTGGAATAGTAAAAATTTTGACATCCCACCACTGGGTGGAATGAAGACAGACAGAATGACTTGCACCTTGGACACTATGAACCAAGTTCCCAATTAGTCAATGAACAAAAGGCCATGTATGTACATGCATCCATCCATGAGGATGTGTGGAAAGAGGACCAGAGATGGAAAGACTTCAGACCAAGCTAAAACAAGCAGTCTTATCCTTGTAGAAACAGGTAAGGATCCTAAGTGGAAGCACTATCACAGCCATGTAGTATGGCTGAGTCATTCTTGCCAAAACAGGAGGTATAGAAAGACATCATTTCTTCTCTTGCTCATAAAGTGAGGTAAATAAGTATGCCCATCCCAGGACTGGCACAGTGTTGGACAAATTTTCCAGATGTGTCAAATGAAGAAATGGTGGTGGAGCCTCCAGATTGATGACCAACCTTCCCTTCTTACTACATGGACACACATATCCAAACACACAAAATAGAATGCCTCATTTCTCCAACTCCAAAATATCAACACCTCTACTCTTGCCAATCTAAACATTCTTATTCTCCTGTAAATACAATCAAGCCTTCTCTCAGTCACAGAACAAGAGATCCCAGCTACTTAGAGCAGTAACTCCTAACCACTCCATCAATCTCTCTCTTAGAATTGTTTTGCTTATCTATTGACATTCACAAACACTTTGAAATACATTCTTCCTAGTCCCATGTAGGAGAGGGAGCTAAAAAGCTTGAGCCATGGTGTCCACTGTTGAACTCAAATCCAGACATGCCTGCATGAAACAGCTGCAGCTCAACATCTGTTTCATATTTTACAAAAGGATCTACCAAGCAGTTTGGCCTTGAGGACATGCTAAATGATGAATAGAGACAAAGAGTAACTAACAGAATTTTCACTTTAGCTGGCTGTTTGCTTTGGAAATAGGTTTTTGGGTGCAGAGTTTATTAGGGCTTGGCTAATTAATGTATTGGCTTAAAGCAGGGGTTTGCAACCTACAGCCCATGAGCCTGGCCTGCAATGCCATTTCATCATGTGGCCCATTGCCCTTGCTCCTGCTGCCACCAGAAGCAGTAAAAGCAGCTGAAAATGCGTTGCCCTTGCTCCCTCCGCCACCACTGCCAGAAGCAGTGGAAATGGCAAAAATAGCAAAAAAATCCACTGTAAATGCACCCACCCATGGCTGTTATAAATACATTTATGCCAGCCACAAATGTGTTTTATGGCAGTGTTTACAACCGGGGGGGAGGACTACGTGTCCGGGCTGCTCAGCTGTCTGAGGGGGCCTGGTCTGGCCCACAGTGGGAAAACATTGAGAACCCCTGACTTAAAGGTTGAAATTCTTCAGGATTCATGACAGTTTGGAAAGAAGAGTGAATACAAGAGCCGCTACACCTTGCAGCAAGAACCAAGCTTTTAGATATTCTATTTCTCAGAGTGAAGCAGAAGAAAGGTGAGTTGAAATGAGGAAGTAAAGAGGCAACCTTCAAAAGGGAAAAATGGAACTGAAATTACTAGTAATACAATAAAAATGTCCAGGTGTGAAATTACATTTCTCTCTGCCATCATGCTGAATAGACGGGGTGGGGGAGGGAGGACAATATAAAATATATCAGATAGAGTTTACAGCCTCTTCTTCTGCTGCTTGATAAAGCAATCAAAATCTAAGAAACCTAGACTATCATGCTGCTAAACCAAAGATGACAACCACTCAGAGGGATAAGATGTTAAGTGAAGCCAAAGGTATCACCACTGTGACCAATGGGCTTTAAACAAAGATTTAATAAGGAGCAGAAATAACTATAAAAAGTGTTTATTTCAAGACATTCATCTGCACAAAACCCTATTTTAGCTTGCATAGCATATCCCTGCCTTTTTAGCCATAAGAGCTCTTGATAATAAGAAATGAACTTTTCACATGCTCCTCTCCCTAGCCAGAGATAAGAAATCTTCTTACTTATGAATTGGGAACCCATCATTTAGGAAGGCCAAATTAAGACCCTTATTAGTCAGACAGGTTTGCTTAAAACAGAGGTGTTACCTTTTAAAAGAATGCAGGAATAGTTCTGCTATCTCCAATCGTCTTTACATACAATCTGTTGAAGGAAAAATTCAGGAGGATTTCTCTTGCTCTGGGCTTCTAAATCAGCCTGCCCAATGTGGTACCCTACTCCTCACCTCCAGCCAAGCTGGTCATTAGCACTATACAAATACCAGCTCATCACTTTACACTGTGAAGAACAATAATCTTCCCCTTGCACAATCCACTTATGCCTTGATGCAGCCAATGTCAGTCCTGAAATCACATATTTGCTCACATGCTCCGTAAAGATCTTGATTATAGTCTTAGAAGGGCACCTTCCTAGATACTACCGATGTGCTGAAAATGTCGAGAGCTCAGATAGTTGGGGCCAGGTTTCAACTCATCAGCTACCACATTCAAACATCCAAGGAAATGCATGAAAACTAATTTATGGTGAGTAGTGATGTGATTCCCCACATTCCCATAATCCTAGCATCAGCCAAAACCTTCTCCTGGTCGTGGCTCTTTTCTGGGTTGTGGAGATATTCTAGAAGCCACTATGCCATCCCCATCAGGAATTTAGCTCTTCATGTACACATGAATACCAGAAGGCAGGCATTCTACTTGCTGAAAATCCAGTGTAACAAAAAACACTGGCAACACATCTGAAGAATGGCTTCCCCATTAGAGGTATTCTGCAGTGGGGATAAGGGAAGAGTGATGATTGATACCTGTGTCTCATACATCTGGATTTGTAGTGGAGCTTTAAGTCAGATTCTCAAAAGATTGCCATTAGAGAAAACTCTTACAGCTTCACACCATGGTAGCAAGTCTCTTTAATTCAGAGATTTTTAGAAGATTTCTTATCTAGATATATTGGGGTACACAGAAAGCGCCTCCTCGAAGATTGAGGTATTTTCGAACCACAATCAGGTGTACCCTGGCCAATGGCCACCTTGTGCTTGCCAATCTTTCTCACACTAGGTAGTGTGAAAGGAACTTCAGAATGAACTGACCAAAAAGTATCTTCATTTTGGCAGTTTATGTCTGGCCTGGACACAGAAGAAATCTAGATATACTGAGATGAATGGATCCTTTGGAATTTGTATCCTGAGGCTGCATGTATAAATAAAACATTCCTCATTATCACCATACAGGGAGGGAAGAGCTAGACATCCCCTTATTTAGTCATGAGAAATGTACAGAATATGAACCTTGAATGCAACAAACACCTTCAATTCATATCCCATGTTTTTCTAAGAACTGGTATGAGGCCATGAAGTAGAGTCTCTAATTATCCACTGGCCAAACCTGACACAGAAATTTTCACATACTTTCAGACCATAACCAAGATCCTGACAGAGATCTCTAATATGCCATCTGATCATCGTGCACTGATGCTCATGGTTCAGCAGAGAGAAGCCTGGCCCATGACGGGCCCAAAATGGAGGATACATTTAGCACATCATCAGGAATGGTATTCCTTCAAGCAAGAAGAGACATCTGTTTACCTCAGGGCAAGTCTGCCTCCCTCTGCATGCTGCAAATTTGCTCATTTTTATTTTGTCATAATTATAGATTTAATTTAGAAGCCTGATTGCTCAAGCATGGTACTTTGAAGGACCCGTGTGCCTGTTGGGAAAGCTAATAGCAGAAAATACATATTCCCTTCACATTGCTTGAAGCAACTTTGGAGGTATACAGAATTAAGTGTTAAATGGCACCATACAATTGAAGAGTAGGATGACAATACTCAACATAAGAAAAAAATGCAGTAGGGATGGCTGGCCATGGTGGGCACACTATGCAGGATAAGGGAGCGAATCCAGTGGAGATTCATCTGATGTTAACTATCAGAATCATCTCTTCCTCAAGAGAGATCAGTTCAGCAGAGCCCTCAATGTGGCCATCATCTCTCTTTACTGGACTCCACTTCTTTGTCTTTGTTGGCTGCAACTCATATCTGAGAATGCATTTTTTTCCTGAAGCAGGAAAAAATGTCATTGTGTGAATTTGTTAAAGATGGGTCTCAGCTTGCCATAAAGAGACCCACACACTATGATCACGGAGCCATCTCCTGTGGCACATATGAAATGAGATGTGCAGGATTTAACACTGAGACTGCAATGGACTGCCACAGCCTTGAGGATATGGGCAATGTGTGCCTTCATGGAGGCCTCTTCTGCCTCTATGACCATTGGGAATAAAGAGTTCCTCCTCCACTCATTTTGTTGTTGGGTCCAATATGATGGTTTCCAGTTGCATTTCCTTCACTGAGGGGACCATCATCCCACCTAAAGGGGCTCATTCGCCCATAGCCATTGGCCCCTTTAGGGAGTCAGGTTATTTACTGCCGCCCAACACTCAGTGTTGAGTCACTGGCTGTACAGTCTACTCCATTACCATAGTGGGATGTCTGGCCAGATACTTCTTACTCCTCAGGAAAACCAACGGTATCTTTACCCCTTCAAATTCACTCTGATTCACCCTTCCATTTGCTTTGGGAGGGATACACCTAAAGCACCCCTTACTTAAAGGCCACAAGAACTTCATTCCAGCCAGAGAAAGGAGCCAGTAAACAGAAATGAAAAATAAGCTGTGATGATGACTGCGTAGCAGTTAGATGACAAACTCACCACTGCTTATGGGGCTGGTCCTTTAGACACTATCTCTTCATTATTAGGTATTCATTTCACATGGCTGGGCCAGCAGGGAGCCATTAAGTCATCTGTAGACATTTCCTCCATAGGTTTCTCTCCCCCACCTCCGACACCCACCCATCCTTATTATTTTCCATCATGTAAATGAAAGAGGAGGCAAAGGCAGATGGGTTTGGAAATAAGATGACTCAGAACAACCACTGCCCAGCTGAAAGAGGAATGTGAGTGGAGAAATGGGGGAAACTATAGAGTGCCTGGAGTACAGTATGTTCCACCCAAAAGGTCTTTATAAAAATTATAAGTTTTTTTAAAAAAATAATTGATTTAAATATGGTTGCTATTCCACCCTCTCACAAAATGTCAGCACAACCTAAAAAGGGGTCGGGCCCATACTCTGGGACATCTCCTAATGTCCCCACTGGAATGGAAACACAAAGACTATGGGAGACTGAGTGACCCCTTTCATCTCTGCTCTTGGCAAAGACATTATGAGATGAGGATGCCGGCTCCATCTGACCAAATGGAACTGCGCATTCATTAATCTCTTTGCTCCCTGAAGCTGCATTATTCATAAGTTTCTCTCTGTTTAAGAGCTTAAAAAAAAGAAAAGAAAAACACAGACCTCAGCAACTTTTATACTTGGCGTGTACAAGCTATTAAGGAAGCAACCCACAAGTCTTTTGAATGAGGAATCTAAATGAAGGCAAGACTGCACCCATTCTAAAAGTCTATGCTGTAACCCCAGCTGTGCTGGACATTTTGGTTTCAACGCTGGGTTTTGGGTCTGCGGGAACTTCCTGGAAACCTACCCACTTAAGTATATATACAGGAACTGCTGATGGCTTTGCAAAATCTACCCAAGCCAAGTTCAGCCACCTGTGATGGCCACTTATCCATAGGAAGATGGAGGGAGCAAAACTTTCACAATCTGCTGATCCAGCTGTAATTACGCCCATGCTCTGCTCAGACATTATTCCTCCACCCCAGCCCCCTGCATGGATCGCCAGCACAGACAAGGGCTTTTTCGGCAGCCATCATGGACGAGTGAATACATTTAAATTCAATACCAGCTGCTTCAAAGAAGTTAAGACTAACACAGAAGCTTTTCAAGTGGCCAAGAAGGAATGTAAAATTAGAGGCAGCTCCAAAATGCTAGAGCAGTCTGGACATCGTGATTAATTGGCCTCCCATTCCATGCAGCCAAATTAGTCTAATCATTCCTGTTACAGATTTAACTCTCCTACAATTCAGTGAGAGCTGACTTAATGGGCATTAGGCAGCAAATGGCAGAAGATTCAGAGCTGAATAAAAAGGCCGTCCTCCAGCTCCCGGACAGAAGGGCACAAAGTGGCGGTATTCAATAGTGTCCATTTGACATCTAACATATCTGCACTTCACAGAGAAACAACCAAATTATCACCAGCGCACTAACATATGTATTTACAGGGAGCCCTCCGCTGGTGGATAAACCATGATGCCCATAAGACTTGCCAAACATGACCTGCAATGAGAACTGGGAAATCGAACAACATCTTTCAAGTCTGCACCTCGCCCACCTCAGTGAAAAGGATTAGAAGACTGATCAAGCACCTACTGAAGAGTGGTACTGGTTTTCAGCTATACTCTCCCTCATGTGGTTTGAACTCTGGGAGCAGGAATGGTTAGAGAGGGCTGCTATCATGATTCCACTCAATCCCCTTTTGGAGGAATTCATGTCAACTAAGATGTTTTTATATAAAAATATGATGCCTTTAGCAAAGCCTTGCCACAGAAACTACCAACCACGCGATGGGAAGGGAGCACTGAATGGCCATCAACAAATAAATCACTCCTGCAACGAACAAAATTTCAAATTAATGTGCAAGTGCAGACATGAACAGGGCCTCATCTAGTTTACCCTTGTTCAAACATCAAAGGTCACACCAATCACAATCTTGTTCTGTTCCTGTGGTTAAACTGTGATTCCATCTATCACTTTCATGGTTTCTGAATGAGTCCCTAACAATGTTAGAAATTATAACAGCTTTCCAAAAGTTTCATTTCAGTCAAAACAGGCCTGGCTTCTTGTAGCCAAGAGAGGTTCTAAGGAATGGAGCAGTTCTTTATTGAGTCAAATACCCATAACCTATGGGGCAGTGACAACCTTAATGGTAAATTTCCAATTCTTGGGCTCCTAAAATGCCGGAAAAGCTCAATAGGAAAGTTGCAAATCCAAATATAATTACAGCGAAAAGCCTTCTTTAACGGAGAGGTGCCAATATACACCATTACCATTCTTGCTGCACAACGTAGCTGGAATGGAGTGCAGCTTTCCTGAATTCATTGTTGGTCGTCATGACTCAGCCTAGGCCCAATCAGTGGATTAGCCACTGATAGCCTTATCCACCATATGGTCTACCGTATGGCATGCAGCCTAAATTCAAAACACACCTACCAATGTGTTCTCCGACAGCAAAGAACCACATACTGACATGAAGCCAGTATGTACTTAAGAATACTGCCCATTTATCTGGACTAAGGGCAATTTCACAAGATTTTGATTGTGGGAGGCAGCATTCACATCACCATAAATTCATGAAATGCTCCAGAAATACCAGAATTAGCCAAATAAAGAACTGTTCTAGTCTCTATAGGTATAGGTGTGCTATATGTATGAAGAAACCTATTTGCTTGCCAAGGCTCCACATTGCAGGTAAGCTACAAGAATTCTAGACGTGGAGATACACATAAAGTTGACACCACATGGTGTGAACACCTTTGCTAACAGCCACCAAAGACGATTATCTTCCTGTCCCAAATGAGACGGGTCATCTGTCTGGGTGGAATACGCAGCTTGCTGTGACACTCCCAGTGTATGGACAGGATTTAGTGTCTGATACCTTTATTTGAAGAAACTCCCCAAGTGGCACTGCTGGGGAAGAAGACCAACAAGGAAGATGCAGAAAGGCAGGCTCCCATGAGATGCCTGGACAATCAGGGCTGGACACAGGAGTTTTTATAGGGAAAATGCTTTTGTTTCCTGCGCAGGCAGGAGATTCCCATTTCCTAGGGTGGCCACATTGTTTCAACATTTGTGGGCTGCATTGAGACCTGGGTCTACAGCAGCCAGACCATCTCTTGTCAATGGCTTTGCCCTGTATCCATCCTCACTCCACCAGCCCTTCACAATTGGTCTCTGTATTCCCTTCAACCAAGAGTCAGCCTGCCACCCTCTCAGCTGTGGTTCAATGAGGGAGGTAGCTTTGGAATAGTACAGAAGCCACACTGCTGGACTGAAGCCAATTACAACATTGTGCAGGGTTAAAACCCCAGAACAAGACCAGCTACATTGGTGGCAACCATGTGACAAGCTGGAAGAACAAGCTGTCAGTGTGGAAGAAGCTGTTCTATTTATCCAACAATGCTTTGGTCCAGTGGACCAAGCACTCAAGAACCAGCTGCTTGGAAGCTGTTTCAGTAACTTCTCCACATGCAGCAAAGTTCCCACCTTGGGGAGACTGGGAAAGGTCACACAGGGGTAATTTAGGGAAAACAAAGGGGAGTTCTTGACAGGGGCAGCTACTCTTAAAAACTACATGGAGTCCTGTTTTTATTTTTGACAAGCACAACCTTCTGGAAGGTTGCAGTTGAATTAACTGAAGAAATTCGGATGGCCCAGTTTCTTCAGAAGACTGAGCGTTCAACTTTTTGAGCATTCTAAAAAAATACACCCACTGACTTCCAGCTATAGTAACTTTCAAACCAAGATCTTCACTTGTCATAAAGGTGTCATTTTTATCAACCCAATTTTTGTAAGGAAATGCAAAAAGACCAGATCATGTAATCATTTCCAGCTAGCCTGCCCAAGTAAATGGACATATTAAAGTGGTAAAAGCCCTCCTTTATGGTATATGAGAGTTTTTCAAGGTACATAAAATGTTTAAGGAGTGGATTAACACTGCCACATCTCCAACATGTTTCCCTTAGGAGAAAGGATTTGAACCTAGCTCTTCTGAGTCCTAGTATGACACTCTACTCACTAGTATCATGTTGGCGACCACAAATTACTGGGTGATAGATTACATAACACATGTTGAGCTCTTTGGATGCTGAAAGTTGTGTACAGTGGTGACTTGATGGTATATAACATGCAATCTTACAAGACGGTTGTAAATCCAGTGGGACATACAGAAAATAGTGGTAGTGAAGTTCAAGGTGAGCCAAGGTGAGCACAGAGCACTTTAGACATATGACAGTGTTCCTCTGGTTTACATCCTCTCAAGTATTACATAGTTGGATCTATCCCAGTGTTGGCTAAAGTCAACTAGACATGACAGACAGCAAGTATAGGAAAGTCCTGTCCGAAATGCAGTGATCAAAATGAACCATAACATCCACAGGTTTTACATACAGACTGGAAAAGTGCAGATCTGTTTATAAAAGAAGTGGGGAATTGTATCTCCAGCCACTTTTTTTTTTTAAGGGCCCTGAAAATTCCACAATTGTTCACTGTTGGCGGATAGGGATTGAGGCAATTGTAAAACATTTGGAGGGCAATATTTGCGCACCTTGGATTCACACCATGCACTGTAAAGGTGTCCATGGAAGCAAAAAGTGAGAAGGAAAGAGCAAAAGCAGGCTAAGGATTCTATAGTTACAGAGGATAATAGCAATGGTCTATACCAGGATCTGATTCCATGAGAACAGAGTTCCAAACCAAGCCAGTGATCTTCTCAGGTAGCTTTTATTCTATACAGTATCATGTTTTATGGAAGGAGGACACCATACACTTGAAAGTCTTTAATTTGCTTTATATCTATACTGCTCTTTCATTTCAAATTTCCTCTCACAAATCCCTTTTCACATCTTATCTTTCACTTGGCAAGTTCATCAGGGTTTGTTTGTTTTTACAGTTGCAACATTTCTGTAAATATAGCATTGGAGAAGACACTGCAGAAAATGTGATTTTTGCACAGTTCACAGGCAATTCAGAGATCTGGAGCAACATCCCAATGCATATTTACTTAGAAGTTAAGCCATCACAGTGTTCAAAATACATGTGTTCAGGGTTGTAGCCTGAGTTACTGTGGGTTAAGGAGAGCTCCTCTGGAGGGTTTGCATTTACTAACCTCACTAGAGGGGTCACTGCATGGACAAGGTGTGAGACATATCCTCTTAACCACATCTCTTGTTCCAGAAGGGGCTACAATAACAACAAGTTGAAAGTTGAAAAGGTCGCACTTAAAAACTACTTTGAAGGCAGAAGGTGACCCAGACACAATGTGTGCTGCACTATAATTTGTCTCATGACAGAATAAAGAGGTCAAGCAAATTAATACACTGTTGATCCTCTCTGCACACAGAGCCTTAAATGCATTTTAATACAAATGGGATTGCCTTCTCCAATCTCCCATTATTGGATTGGTGATTAGTCATAGAAACAGACAGACCCTGCATCTGAAATTGAATTAGCCTGGTCATGAGCACACAACATCAACTCAGAGGCATGCTTGGAGAGGAATCTAATGCTACTAAGGGTTGTGAACAAAGCTGAGGCCTTCAGAATAGAAAGCTCTACAGGTGGGAGGGCTGACGTGAAAACGAAGAAACATCAGCCTCTATTGAGACCCAACATTTCAATGAGAAAGACAATATAGTTGATTCTAGACCTTGGAAATTTTCCTTTTAATGTTAAAGTTCCCAGAATTCCCAAGTCAACATATTATCAAAATAGTAAACTCCAAGCTTTGGCAAGTTAAAAAAGTCCTTTTCAAAAGAGAGCAACCATACCTTGAGGTCAAGGTACAAGACCTCAAAGCCAGCCAAGTTATTAAGGCACAAGATTCCCAAAGCACTTCTCCTGAACCAGGACAGTTAACAACTAAACATGAATTTCTCTTTTATAATAACCCAAACATGGTCCCAAGGCAGCTGCCTTAGTCTGCTCTAATGTTAGAGCCAGCCCTGAAGGAGAAAATTATTATTTCTGAAGAAGTGGAATGGAATGGAGTTAGGAGTTAGGCTAGGAAGGCAAATGGAATTACTGTACTTTGTTATAAAGGAAATCTGCACTCCCAGAATCCTTCAATAAGCACAATTCTCCTTAAAAACAAGGTGCATGTTCCTACACCAGTGTGATGAAGAGGATAGCATGATAGACTAGTACTCATGAGGTCTGATGAAGATGATGGCATGATAGACTAGTATTCAGGAGGTCTGATGAAGAGGATAGCATGATAGACTAGTATTCAGGAGGCCTGAATCCTCACTTGCCCATGGAAATTGTTTGGGGTATGTGTGGAATAGGTAAAACTACTCCTTAAATATCTCACTTACCTTGAACACCTCTCATGAAGGTCAATGTATTTATTTTATTTATTTTTCATATTTCTATACTGCCCTATTCGCAGAGCGACTCAGGGCAGATTAACAGGAATAACAGCACATTAAAAGAATAATCCCACAGTAAAAACTTCATTAATGGCCATAGACCCCATAAAATCTAGGCTAAAAGAATCTAAAAGAATTTAAAAATTCAACAAGTTAAAAAGATCAAAATTGTAATATTAAGATTAAAGTTAGGGGGGTCAAACCAGCCAACAGACTGGGGTCATCGTATGACCAGAGACCCACACCTGCCCCCACCAGCCATGTCTTTACACCTTTCCTAAAGGGGAGCAACTCTGTCTGGAGACGTAACTCCGTTGGCAGGAGGTTCCAAAGGCCTGGAGCGGACACAAAGAAGGCCCTCCTCCCAGTGCTAGAGTCCAAACTGATGGCATTTAGCATCATTACATGCATCTCATGCTTTGTCTCTCTTTTTAAAAGCAGATATGTTTATCTTATTTTTTTGCTACTGAATTCACTGGTACAGATCTAGACTTCTGGGAGCACAACTGTGTTCATGAATAAGGACTGCAACCTACTCATGCTTTGTTTGCCAGTTAAAAAGTGATGATTGTCATGGGGGCTGCAAAAGGCCACCCATGTCTGATGGGGCTGCAGCGGCTCAGTGGTTAAGAAGTTCACCTTGATAGATGGGAAGGCCAGCAAGTCGACAATTCAAGACCCAGGTACTACATGACAGATTGAACGCCCATCTCTGTCCCAGATCGAAAGCAAAAAATTGCAAGTAGATAAATAGAGACCACTTTGGTGGGAAAAGATCTTGGGAACATGAAAGGAGCCTCATTTGCAAATTCCCCTGAGTGGAGTTTCTGCAGCAAAAATCCTTTCAACCCAGAATAATTTCTAACATGAAATTGTGTGGGGAGTGTGTGGGTGTGTGGCTTATTTCCTTGGGCAAAGGGTGTGCATACCACCTTTCATCTAGAAGAGCTGATAAGTACTGCTGGGGAGAAGGTAGTGACAGAGTTGGGAAATGTTATCTCTTTGGACTATATCTCTCAGAATCCACAATGACCAGGCTGGCAGAGGGTTTCTGGAAACTGAATTAATTGTTCCTATTTCGTCACCTGTCACAGTCAATGCAAGCAGCAGTGGAAAGGAGACTATCACTGTTCATTCCCAGAGCAATTGGCGAGAGACTGAGTGGTGCAGTGGATACATAATCAGACCAGGGTTCAACTCATGTTTTGCCCATTGAAATGCTGAAAGACTTGTATACCTCAAAAACCTTATTTGAATAACCATAAACAGGAAAAGAAATAGGAAGCAACTGGATGGTACATAACATTTAAGAGCAATCTTAAATTATGATAAGCAGCTTTCTCAGAAAGGCTACCTTCTTTGTATGCAGACTGGAGAAGAAATAGTTTAAATGTGTTGATTCATCAGGTTGCAAGGAATGTTGTGAAATAAGGTTTTGTTGTTGTTGTTCAGTCGCACAGTCGATTCCGACCCTCCGTGACCCCATGGACCACCGCCTGGCAGGCACCTCTGTCCTCCACCATCCTCCTCACCCCACCCAGCACTGTTCCCACTGCATCCACAATACCATCTAGTCATCTCATTTTTAGCCGCCCTCTTTTTCTTTTGCCCTCCACCTTTCCCAGCATCAAGGCCTTCTCAAGTGAATCCTCTCTTCTCATTTGATGTCCAAAGTACCTTAGCTTCATCTTTACAATTTGACCTTCTAAGGAGCAGTCAGGGTTGATTTCTTCTAAGATTGACCTATTTGTTCTCCTCGCTGTCCAGGGGACTCTCAATACTCTCCTCCAACACCACATCTCAAAGGCATATATTGTTCTGCGCTCAGCTTTCTTAATGGTCCAGCTCTCACAACCATACATTGACACCGGGAATACCATTGCTTTGACTATACAAATTTTTGGTGAAACAAGGTAGGATGAATAAAAGGGAAAGACTTTACTTGGACCCCAAACGGACTCAGACTGTTTGTGTTTCATACCAAAGGTGGGGAAGAAGGTCTTAAAAGGACCCAGAGGGTAAGCTTGCAATTGTCTGGTTCTAGAAGAATTACTGCTTGACAGTGGTGGGATTCACCAGGTTTGCCCCAGTTCACCAGAACTGGTAGCAGAAATTCTGGCTGGCCCTGCCAAGTTTTGAAAGCAGGGCGTGGTATGGTGGGCGTGGCCAGGGGGAAGCCCTGCTTTCAAAACTTGGATGCTGTACACAAAAGAAGAAAGAGGATCACAGAGGCAGACAAACTCTATTGTACAAATCCTGTGGGTGGCAATATCAGAAGTATAAAGTTATACCTGAGGTAGAAAAAGCAGAGATAGATTCATTTCCCTGACTCTTAATATTAGAACCTAGAATCATCCATCCAGAGAAAGACATCATGCTATACTTCTTCATCTGCTATACTTCTTCATTGCAAGAATGCAGAATTCAGTTGGATGGTGCAACATGAACAGCTTTTTATCAGGGATTAGACAAGTTGGTGTTGGACATGACAGTCAATGATTTTTTTTTTTTATTTATTTCCAATTTTTATACCGCCCTACTCGGATTGGGCCGACTCAGGGCGGTTCACAAGCACAGAGAAACAATAAATTTATAAACACAACATGTAAATATAGGAAAAAATAATAATCAGCACTGTATCAGCACTGTATTACTAATCATGACAGCCAAATCCCACCCTTCAGTATCAGAAGCAGCTGACTAGCAGAGTTATGGCTAAGGCAGGATGCACAGGGTTTTGACCCAGGGTGGTGGAAGTTAGAGGGTGCAGAAACTCACTGCTCCGTGGGCACAAATGTGCTTGTCAATGTTTGTTGTCAGATTAACACAAATCCACCCAATGCAAGCATGTCTACCAGCTCCATCTACTCCACCCTGGGCTAGAAGGAAACACAAACATGGTGGGCTCATTACAGAAACCATTTGACTACTGCATGTTCAGACCAATGTGTTACTCTCCATGCCTCCACCTTCTTTCCCACATCAGTCAATCTGGCGGGCCCCGCAGCGGCCAAAATTACTAATTAAATTCTTTCTAGGTTGATCACTGTGGGTGAAACTGGCCTTTGGAATAACCCAGCAAGGCTGTTTTGACATTCAGCCTAGCTCTTCATTATACAAGCAAAACATGAGGCAAGGAACATGTACTAACATGAAAAGGTTCTCCGTTATTAAAACAAGGAGTGTCTTGCACACTAGGACAGCTGTCCAAAAGAAGAGAGGCACCATATAGATTTGGGAAGCTGAACTGAAGAGGACAGTGAACATCCTAAATTATCCTTGGAAAGAAAGAAAAGTTCCAACATCTGGAGATGTTAGATTCAATTTGTACTTCTGAGTTAAGATGACAGACAGCATCAAGGCACCTTTAAGATAGAGTGATTGAGGCATGAAGGTGCACTGCTGTAGGTATACATAATTTCTAATTACATAGATAAGTTTTAATGAAAGGCTCTGTATTTCCAGCTCACTAATTTGACAGGGACAGAGCAAGGTTATAATTAAGAAAGACTTCCCTCTGGCCACCATTATCAAGGAATTGGCTGTTTGTCAGGATACATTTGTTATCCGCTTCCTCCTGGCTTACCAGAAGCTGCCATTTACAGGGTAGCAATTGCTCTTAGGGGTGAGAGGAAGGAAATTTGAATCAAGCTAAGGACTCCCCACCTACCCATCCACTACCCTCCAAGTTCATCAAGTTGCTCCTGCACAGCAATGTATCATAAGCAACAGTTTTATGGCATGGGAGATGAACAGTTTATGGGAAGTTCACACACCCACGTGAAGCAGGAAGAACAAAGTCATGGAAGCAATGGTGTTGGACCAGGGGCTAGTCAGTCAGAAAGGCTCCAAGATCTGGAGAACGTAGATTTTCAGCCCCCTGTAGGAAGCCTTTACTTCATCTTTGGGAGAAAAAAGGAATATCTAAACCAGTGATGGTCAAGCTTTTTATGCCAAGGGCCTGTCTATGTGCCTGGACAGCTGAGTAGGCCAGACCATGCTCCCAGGAAGCAGAAGCATTTACGAGTGTTGTAAATGCACCCACTTCCGAGTTTATGACAGCTGCGGGCACGTTTTACGGCTAATGTAAATGCACCCAATTTGACTTGCAGGTGAAGTGGAGGTGGTGACATGCTGGATGGAATGGCGTCACAGGCTGAGTCTGGCCCACAGGCCATAGGTTGGGAATCCGTGATCTAAACCTTTGGAAGTGACTGAGTGCAACTGGGTTTATACTCAAGATACACATCATTCCATGGGAAAGAGGAGAGAGGGGAGGTCTCCTGTCGCCTAAATTTTACATTACCTACTCTGACCTATGCTGACCTTCCTCTTTCCTTATATTGCTATTATTTAGCTTGCTAACATTTCTTCTCACATCTCCTACTTGTTGCTCCAAGATAATGACATCTTGCCTCAATTCTCAACTGTTCAATACTGGAACAGTTTTGATGATATTTATTTCTTCACTCCTTTGCATTCTTGCAGTAAAAGAGACTTGAAAGATACTCCTGCCTCAAATAGTTTCTTTCTCTCATTTGCATCTGCACCATTTAGCCCAATTTTTGTGTCATTTCCGAAGAGAACAGGAGCGGCTCCTGATACCTCTAACCTAGTTAGCCAGAATTATGAGTTCTAATGCCTTTCCTATCCCAAATTTATTTATTTATTTTTAAATAAACACACACTTTCTTATTTTTTTAATGTGTGAACATGCTCTTCCTTTACAAAATGGGAAGTGTGCTCAGTTAACTATTCCAAGTTGCAAAGGACTGAACCCACCAGCTGTGTTGTGTATCCTCCAACATAAACTAGTGGAAGTGGGCCTTGTGTTTGTGGAACGAGAAGATAATACTTGTCTCCATTTCACCATAAGGGTCAATACCTCCAATCCCTTGAGAATTCACACAATCTCCTTTTGCAGTTGTGATAAACTTTGGCTGCTCACTTGTGCCCTCTGCCTCTTGCTACTATTGCTGTCCAACTGTCCCACCCAACTCCTCATTGTTCCAGAAAAAGAAAAGTAATTATTTGTTTGTTTAGTTAAATCCTAAATTCACAATCATGTTACCTCCAGGGACTTCAGATCACACTTAAGAAGTTGTCTTAGTGAAGAGATAGCCCCATAATAGAGATAGGTCACACCATCAGAAGCTACATTGTTACTTGCACCTCAAAACTGCTAGTATTTGGATCCTTATCTTTCACTTTTTTGCAGGAAAGGGTATGAGACAGGTTTTGTTTCAATCAATCTCTCTGTCATCAGGAAAGAAGGGGCATGCTGTAGATTCTGGAAGGAAGGGAAACTTCCATGAAGATAACACTGTAGAGCAATGGTGGCAAAACTGTGGCACGTGTGCCAGAAGTGGCACGCAGAGGCCTTTCTGTGGGGGAATGCGCCATCCCAGGCAAGCCCCACTCAGCCTGATCATTGCCAATGGCAGTGCCAGTCCCCCACCCAGCCCTCTCCCTCCTTGAATGGGGAGACAAGAGGGGAGGCTGAAATCCCACCCAGGAGGCAGCGGTGAGGAAGAGATGAGATGACCAGACACCCTCCACCCAACCCTCTTAGGAGGAGACGGAGGTGCACATATGGGGGTGTGCACACCCATGGGCCAGTGGGCTAACTCACAGGAGGCAAACCCACAGAGGGGCATGCACATGCACCCATGTGGCATTGCTGGCAATGTCACATAGGTGTGTGGGCACACCTTCTCCTCCTTGGGCACTAGGTCTCTGGAAGGTTCTCCATCACTGCTGTAGAACCGCCCAACTACACCTGTCCCAAGTGAAAAATGGAGAGGTGATGACTGAAAAAATGAAATATAATATACACTAATACCTCGAATAACGATGAGACTTGGTTACACAAATCTCATCATTATCCAATTTTTAACATTGTGCGATGCATTGATCGCACGACGTATTAAAAAGCCCTGTTCCCCTGGAGACTGCTGCAAGCTAAAACGTCGCGATTTGAATCCCGACGTTTTGGCTTGCTGCAGCCTCCAGAGAGGTGGGGGAACTTTGGAAACAGCTTGGATTGGGTCCCCTGACCCCCCCCCTGAGCCAGTAGGGGGGTCAGAGAGCCCGAAATGGGTGAAAAAAGTCCATTTTTTAACCCAATTTGGGATCTCTGCCGCTGCCACCACCACCACCCGCTGCCAGCTCTGGGCAGGTCAGAGGACCCGATCCAAGCTGTTTTTGGGCTTTTCCCACCTCCCCGGCTAGTGCAACAAGCCAAGATGTCAGGGTTCGAACCCTGACATTTTGGCTTGGTCCACTGGCCAGGGACATCGGGGAACCCCAGAAACAGCTTGGATCGGGTCCTCTGATCTCCCTGGAGCAGGCAGGGGGGGTCAGAGAGCCCAAAATTGGTAAAAAAAATGGACTTTTTTTTTACCCATTTCAGGCTCTCTGATCCCCCTGCCTGCTCCAGGGAGATCAGAGGACCCGATCTACAGCTGCAAGGTGGCTGGGGAAGCCGACAGGGGAGCCCCCCATCAGCTTTCCAGCCACCCCACCCCTGCCTCCACAGTTGCAGGGTGGTTGGGAAGCTGAACGGGGTTCTCCAGCCACCCTGCTGCTACGAAACGACTACATCGGATTACGTTAACAGATCGTTATCCGATTTTAGTGTTATCTAATGCAGTCGTTATCCGAGGTATTACTGTATGAGCAAAACCCCTGTGTGTCTTTTGTATTCCTTTACCATGGAACAGAGATTTGCAAGCCAGCCGATGCCTGCATCGCAAGATACAGTCACTTGTAAAACCCATTCTACTTCAAAAGTCATGGCAGAAACAGCTAAGCTCCACGAGGTCACAGGAGACTGACCCATCGCAACAATGAACAGTCTTGCAGGAGGGCTAAGAGATCCCTGTGCCTATCAGTTTACATTAAGACCTGGATTGAAATACTTAACTTACTATCCCATTTTATGAAATCTTTCCCATTATTCTGACTGGTCTTTGCCCTGCTCCACCTCCTCATAAGAACTGAGAGAGTAACTGCACACCATGCAGATGAAAATTAAGCTCTATAGACAACATAAAACCTATACATGGAAAAAGATCAAAATTACCACAAACAGACCTGTGTGAAAAACATAGTGTACTGGTTTTAAGACAGAGGAAAGATGACATGGTACCTATTCACCACCTTGCTTTACCTACCCTGTCTCCAAACTTTCCTTAAACTTTCCTTAAGAAAGACCTTATGCAATCGCAAACTCTGGTATATTTTGGTTCTTTTCTTACTGTCACTATGAGAAGACGCTGCTTCCATATGAGGACTTTGATATTCCAGCTAAATGCTCATTCTTTTTCCAAAATAGCAGCCACCTATTCTCTGTATTGACATCTCTGGAGATTCTGTTCTGCTCCTGACTAAAAATTCTTACAATCTTCCAGTCAGAGAAAAGTTGTGGAAGTATTCATCAGAGTTGCAAAACAAGAGAAGGTGGACAGAAAGGCTCACAAAGATAATTATTCATTGTGATAAGTGCAACACCCTCTTAACGAGGCTTCTTACTGGGAGACTTTGTCTGATACACAGAGTAAAGGATAGAAGATTTAGCTTACTAAAGGGCACATTTATCCAGTGAGACTTCATTGTGGGTGTTGCAGCTCTGTAGTTTGCTTTTCTGGCTATTCTAATTTTATGTACAGTAATACCTCGGATAACGTTTACCTCGGATAACACTAAAATAGCATAACGTTAAGTAATCTGGGGAGGAGAATTGGATCAAATAACGTTAAGGTCCTATGGGATGGATCGGATAACAACCGCTAAAGCCTGTGCAGTTACAATGTATCTCTATGGAGCTTTAATGTTATCCGATCCATCCCATAGGATTTTAACATGCATTGGATAACACTAAAAATCGGATAACACCAAGACTTGTGGAACCAGGTCTTAGCGTTATCCGAGGTATTACTGTATCATTCACTGAGCAATCTTTTCCCTTTTCTTGAAGGACAATTGAAATCAGGATTCTGGACCATACACCAACCAGAAGATGCCCACATTCCAGGAGAAATTGCTTGGGTCATTCTGTGGCCTTGTGGAGAATTTTCAAATCTTAAATCCCACACTAGCTATAATTTTTTTAAAAAAATACCAGTTTGCTGCCCTTTAACCAGATACCAAAATCCACTGTCTGAGGAAAGCTGCCTTAGCTAGTATGAGGCTAGCCTTCCATTCCATCCATGCAAACCTAGACCTCTCCTTATATAAAGTCATTTAACTAAATAAAGATAAAGGTTTCCCTTGCTCAAAAGCCAGTCGTATCCAACTCTAGGGTTCAGTGCTCATCTCTGTTTCAAAGCTAGAGAGAAATGTTTCTGTGGTCATGTGGCAGGCATGACTAGACACCAGACTGCATGGAATGCTGTTTATCTTCCCATCAAAGTGGTCCCTGTTTATCTACTTGCAATTTCTTGCTTTCAAACTGCTAGGTTGGCAGGAGCTGGGACAAAGATGGGAGCTCATTCCGTTCTCAATATTTGAGAATTGAACTGCTGACCTCCCGCCTTCCAGTCAGCATCTTAGCTGATTAACAATAATAATATTTTCATGTCAGAAATTGTTCTGGGTTGAAAGGGTTTTTGCAGAAGAAACTCCGCTCAGGGAACGTCCAAATGAGGCTTCTTTCATGTCCCCAAGAGCTGGGACAGAGATGGGTGCTCAAGTCTGTCATGCAATACCCGAATCTCGAACTGTCAACTTGCCAGCCTTCCAGCTAACAAGGTGAGCTTCTTAATCACTGATGTGTAGTTTGGGATCATTTCCATTAGCAAAGGAATATTGATCCAGAATCTACCTAATACCATGAGATGAGAGAGACATCAATAGGTACACATCACCAATCAAGTTTTTGTGGTAGTTTGCTTTGATTTTTCCTAGGGGAGGAGGAAGAAGTGCAATTATACCACCACAAGCTCCAGCAAAATCCCTGCAGGCACCTTCTCACTTCAACAGAACTACATGAAACTACAATCGGAGTTTTGTTAATGGGAGGGAGCTTCGGGTTTCACAGGCAGCATACTATAAGAAGAAAACAAACATCTTGGCATGACCACTCTGCAGCCAGAAAGAAAACAGCGTCTGGGATTAAATCTAAACAGATGCGTATATGAACAATTTATTCTTATCATTCTTCATATGGCACATATGGCACTGCTGAGATATTTACTCATAAATATCTGCTTGAAGGTGCCTTCCCCAGCCAAAACTGCTACCTTTAATGGCACACAGCCCCTACTGTGTAGCCACTGCTTGTAAATTTAGGTTGGGTGGGTGGGTGGGGGGGTTGTTTGCAATGCATACCTTATGGTCTGAGAAGCAAATTTCTTTGGTATGAAACTACTCCGGAAAGCAAGTATCATTTTAAATGTACCAGGAGAACAGTGTTATGTAGCTAAATATACTCTCAAGAGACCAACTTATCACAAGGTCTGAGGTTTCCTTAGGGTTGAGTGTCAACAGTTCAGGTTTTTCCCCAGCTTCAGCTGGACACTCAGTGCGGGACCTTCCACCTGCAGTATATGTGCTCTGCTACCAAGCTCTGCCTGGGCTGCTCCAATAGGTTGCTCTTGTGAGTTGTTGCCACAAACCTTCATAATGAAGGGATGGATGATGGAGACAGAGGAGGAGCTGAAGCAAATCAGGTAAATAAATTTCATATCAGAAATTATTCTGGGTTGAAAGGATATTTGCTGGAGAAAGTCTGTTCAGGGGATGCCCGAATGAGGCTCCTTTCATGTCCCCAAGATCCATTGTGCAGCACTCAGGTATCGAACCCCAACCTTTCAAATCAGGTGACATGGAAGCAGCAATGACAAGCCATTTTTAACTAACAGTGGCACCATCAGCCCTGGAGTTAAGGAGCAAAGGGAAGGGAAAGGTTAACAGATACATTATACATGAAGTGTATCTGAATACACAAGACAACTTTGTAGCATGGCAAAAATCTGATGAAAAGGCTTAATAGTCTGGGGAGGTGATTTTGATCTGGCAGTCTCTCTCCCAGCCCCTTGACAGCAAGCCTCATGTGCTGATCAACTTAATGCCCTACTTGACACACAGTAATAGCAAGCTAACTTATTTATCTATGACACCCACTTTTGCTGGATTAACATTTAATTTTGCTAGTGACAGTTACAAACACAAGCGTGTGTGGACATGCCAATATCTATGGGCGGACACTGGATTTCGTTTAGGAGTACGTACTTTTCTTTTTGATCTAGCAAGCTAGCTCTATGAGAACAGGCTTTTACCTTCACATGCGGCTGTTAACAGGAAGATAACCTTCCAAAACCATTTGTACAAGTGTGTCAAGTGGATGCCACCGACTAATTGAGCCAAAGCATGCTTGAGTGGGGTTGCTTGGTCACTTAGTTCTCAAAGCAGGCCTTCTGCCATTTTATGGAGTGTCTGGCAACCAGCAAGCCGTTTTAAACAGCTGCACCTTTTACCGGCCCATGACATGGGTTATGAAGCAATTTCCCATTTCTGAAATCCATCCAGGATTGCACAGGATGAACACAAGTTAAAGCCAACATACCAAACCCTGGGGACAGAATTCAAGTGTTACTCTTTTCAAGGACTGCAAAACTGGGCACTGAACATGGACCACTGAGTCTCCAAGTGCTCCAGGCCTCCTCAATCATTTCAGACACTACGCAGGGACAAGAGGTAGCAGCCTTGGTTGCTTTCCAACCCTGTAATTTAGGCTACAGAAATAAATGGGATCTGGTCTTTCTTGTGCTTCAAGGCCATATGGTTAACTATCCAGTGGAAGACTGGCCTATTTATTATCCTCTTAACTCACTGATCAACAGTCCTTTGACAACTGGGAGGAAGGCTGTGAAGTAGGAGTTCTAGACCTTAATCAAATAAAAGCCTAAAGTTCTCCATTTCCCCACCACCACATCTAAAGGCAGCCTTACAAGGCATGCCTTTATGCAACCGCTGTGCTGACAAAGAGTATGCGTCACAGGTATGCTCATGCAGTGCTGTGGCCCTTTCAAACAAGATAGGGTGGGCATTACCATCCAAACATTTCCTCTGAGATGGGTTCTCAAATAGTCACATGATCTCCTGTAATAAAAGGCATCTGTTACCACATCCTATATACTTAGCTGGCCAATGCTGAACAGCTTGTTATTTTGTGAGCTGTTTTGCCTAGGCACAAGGTGTGAAATGCAATGGGATACCTGTACACACTGCAAATGTAATTTCATTTTGATGAACAGATCAAATAAAAATAAGCATATTCCTCCTTTGAAAAACTGCTAAGTGCTAAGGAGGCACAGCCAAGAAATTCTGGGTTTCAGCATTACATCAATAATCAAGCAAGAGAAAGGAAGAAACAATAAATTCTCATAGTCATGTTGTTATGCTTCTCAGCAATGTCCCAATCCACAGAGTACCATGAAGGAAGGCCTGCCATTCCTCAGAACCATGGGCCGAGTCACCAGGCAAATGTGTCCACTCCAACGCATGCTCAACTTTGGAGTGGGGAGGGGGTAAATTCAACAACTCAACAGGTGAGGCTATGAAACCTGATCACGGAAGACAAAGCAGTTCCCCGTCAGCAGCGTGCTGGGAAGGACACATCATTTGCACCGTATCCGGAGACAGGCCTTGAAACAGTAGTGCATAGAAATCTCAGCAACACAAGTAATCTTCGCCATCTGTTTGAACAACTCAACGCTTCTGCTGAAGCCCGAAGGAACACTCCCACAGAAACACAAGGGCCTTGCTGATGGATCGCAAGAGTCCGTCCCCTCCTTTGGGGGCCATTTTCTTCATAACTTCATGCTGCAACCGAGACACTGCAATTCAAGGTCTGCTGAAAATGGAACTCCAAGGCATTATACACCTTGGAGAGCCGAGGGGAAAGGAGACCCTGTCCTGAATTGTGTTAGGCTCTTGTCTCCAAAGAGAGTTTCTTTCATTGAAGAGTCTGTAAGTATATTCTGAAGTAGAACTGAAGAGCCCCTGAAGCTGATGTAGCATGAAATCAGATACAACACTTTGCTCTATGGTTTGTTTCAGGCAACCGAGTCAGACAAAGTTTGGAATGTTAATACAGAGCTTGTTATTTTACTACATCATCCTTAAAAGATACTGAATTAGGACTGGAATTTGCAAGGAGATCTTTTTGGGGGGAGGAGGTATTACAGACACAGACACCCCATTATTTTTCCTAGTTCCCTCTTACAGATTTCTTCCTTCCAAGAGTTTGTACAATATGCATTTTGTACACAGACTACCTACAATTCTTATCTGAACTTCAAACCTATTATTATTATTATTATTATTATTATTATTATTATTATTATTATTATTATTATTATTATTATTATTATTATTATTATTATTATTATTATTATTATTATTATTATTATTATGCTGCCCCACTCGCAAATGCGACTCTAAGGGATCCTAAGGGAGTCAGATGTTGCCAGTTTTAAGAGTCAGTTATAGCTTGCCAGGACAGGATCTTACTAGTCTGACTCCTTGTCAACATGTTAGAGTAGATCTATCCCTACTAACCTTTTCAAAACAAGACACAGACACAGTGTAAACAGGACCATCACACTAAAATGGCTGCCTCAAGGGCAGATTTTAAACATAAAAGGGGTGAAAATTGTTCATTAAATACAACCTGACTAGCTTAAACAATGGTTTGATCTGGGAGTTAGGATGCCATTTTTTGCTCTGTCTCAAGTGTGAAAACATCTTGTGAGTGCACTAAATACAAATATAATGAAAGAGGCAAAGTGACAGACTGAACTAAGAAGCCCTACATCACAAGTAGGACTAATAAGAAACCATGATATGCTCAAAGTTCCCATGGAAATAGAATTGTTACCAGTGCATCAGAAAACTAGGTGTTTGCCATAAAATGTATTAGGACAGGGGAAGAACGAGGGGGAAGAGGAACACGGGATCTTTTATACTAGTTTAAGACACATAATGCGCTCAAATGTTGAAGCATAAGAAGGTGGCAACACACACCCCTTGAGGAAAATACATGCCCAATATTTAAGGATCTTGATACTACAGGGTGGAACAAGCTTAATTTACCAAGTATTCAAGAAGACATGGGACTACAGTTTCCTTAAACACACCTTCTATTCTCTTACAATTAACCTGTGAGACCTGTAGGTCACCTGTTTCAACACATATGAACTGTAGGCAAACAGGATGAATTCCAGATTCTGTAAAATAGCATCATGGGCTGAACCACTATGGTTAGACTACACTATTATTATTTTACTATTTAGAAGTTCTCAGATGTCTATTTACAAAACAAACAAATCCCAGCCAAGTAAATAATTGGGCTTAGCCAATGGGTCTCTCCATTCTCGACAATTCTGCCATGTCCGTTTCAACTGGCTCACAAGTGATAAAGAGACACCCAATAAACACAGAAAAATTGGCTGCTATGAGAAATACATGCAGACATACACACTCACGGGAAACAAGCAAAATCAGAGCAAAAATTCCCACAACAAGCAGCGTGTATCATATGTAGTTATTGCATATTGACCTACGCAGCATTGTATGTTAATTATCTTCTGCTCAAAAAACAAAGCCTCTGTTTCTAAGTTTGAGAAGTGAGCATGAGGCTAAACTTTCAGTGATTTATCTACATTTTGATGTTACAGCCACTGCCACCTCCAAAAACTTCATTGTAAAATAACAACATACAACATAGAATAGTCAAGATGGAAGTGTTGTAACATACCAAGAAAGCTATTCTGAAGGTTTTAAGCAGTAATTGCAGACTTTCCAGCTAGTCGACAAAAGGTCTATTTTCTTCCATTTTTTTTCACACAGTGGTTGTAAAGGAGACACCAAAGAGGAAAAATATCATGAACTGTAGTACTTATAAACACTTAGCTTTAATAGCTGGATCTAGTTTCCTTTCCATCCTGGTGAAATAGTACCTTGCATACTTCTAAACAGAAAAAACAGGTTAAAGACTTATTTCCGTAGATTTTCAACTATTGGACTGTTTTCCGAAGCTGCGTAACAGAAGCCAACAGATTACCACAAAAACCTATACCCGCTTCATATATACATGCTATTTAGCAAACTAAGAGAACCCTTCCCCTTACAAATAATTAAAGCATCAAAAGAATTCATCCTGATGAATAAAGGAAATATTCAGAAACTCTTCCCCTACATATAAAATATATGTTGCTAACATTTTTTTAATTCAAGTGAAACAATCCCTATTAATGTTTGACGCACCAGAACTCAATAAGATTTTTAAAAGGAAAACCAAAATAACTTCAATTTATAGTTTATTAAACATTTTACCCAGCTGTGTATTTGCTAGTCATTCTATTCACTCTGAAAGTTGTTTTAAATATACAATTGTTTATATAAATTTCATTATGTAGTTTTTTCCTCTTACATATATAAATCAGGAAAATATATGTAAGTTATTGGTCACATATGTTATCAATCAATCATTTATTCTGATTTTTCTTCCCTGAGTTATGTATTCAGATAACAAATTTAACCTTATGAAATAAATACAGTTCAGCAGCACTTTGATATCATTTCTAACTTTTATGCCAATGTATAATCTAACAAAAGCTACCTGCACACCTTTAAAAGCTACCAAAGAAACTCAGAACTTTCTGGTAACAAATAGACAAATAAGATTGATTCCCCAGAAGATATTTTTTTTGGTGTTCAACAATTTTAGAGTATAATTTACAGAGTCTCATTTGCATCAATGATTATAATTTAACTTTAATTAAAGTATTCTACCTCAGCTTGGTGCTAACTGTACAATTATTTACTTTCCCCAGGTCAATACAGTAGAAACTACTTCTGATAAATGTGCCTCAGGTTTGACTGTTAAAGTTGCAATCCTGCACACATATTGTCAGTGAGGCTTACTCCCAAGGAAATGGGTGCAGGATTGAGGCTTAAACTTTCCTTAACTCATAAGATTAACTTCTGAGTAAATTTTATGCACCGCACAGCAAGACCAACATGAGGAGATTTCTATTACTGTATTTCCACATGGTATTCTTCAGAGATCCTACCTTATTATTCAATGTGGAAATAATATAAGATGTATATATTCCACAGCATATTTACTCTTGTGATCTTTTAATAGATTTTCTTTAAAGTCCCAGACTTGTAATTTCATAATGAATGGTTTCACAGAGGCATTTTTTTTCCAGGAGGAAAATTGCCTGCATGTTTCCAGAATTAGCCTCAGACACCATTAAAAACACTAATTAGAAAGAAGACATTTTAGTGAATTATGAGTAAATTATAATATGTGTGGTTGAGCTAGTACAGGCCATATGATCCCTAAAACAAAGTGTTCCCTTAAATATCAACTTTTTTCTCTGACTGGATCTAGGAATCCCATCTGCAATTAGTTGACCTCCCTCATCCATAAGAAGGATTAATAAATTATTTCACAGTCTAATTTTGGCAGATGTTTTGACGCAGAGCACAAGATAGTTTAACACCACCTTCCTAACAAAAGCACAAGAGCTTTTTAGAAACATATAGTGCCCCCCCCACCTCAATTTTAAATGCTATGTTGCAGATGACAACAGAAATTTCCTAAGAGTGTTTGAAGGAGACACTGCAAATTTTGTACCACCATGCCTCT
This sequence comes from Furcifer pardalis, assembly GCA_030440675.1. NCBI lineage: Eukaryota > Metazoa > Chordata > Lepidosauria > Squamata > Chamaeleonidae > Furcifer > Furcifer pardalis. The sequence goes on along the minus strand of CP126893.1, from coordinate 61,067,135 downwards.
ATTTACCAGTTTGGGGAAAACATAAAAACATCACTTAGTCTGGTATTCACAGACTCATCTAGAGTTGCTTAACTATGGTTTCAAGGCAGAAAACACTGCTGATGTTTCATTCAAGGAAATTCACTCAAAATTCAGTGAGTTAAAAGGCCTGAGCAGGTATGAGTGATTTTAATGTATTAGCTCTGATCCTAACCCTAAAACAGAAAATTGCTGTTTCCTTATTCATTTCTCAACCTTTTCAAAGTTCAAAACCAGGTAGCACCACAAACTTTATGATCAATGTTCAATGTGGACAGAAAATCTTATAAGAACTTCTTATATAGAATCGATTAACATTATTTGTTTGATTTGAAAGGCTAAGAAACATGCACACCTCAATATCTCACTAATAACTAACAGAAGCAGCACTATGGTAACTGTTCAGAAGTTGTTTGAGTAAAGACAGAGATAAAATAAAATATATTATAATTAAAAATAAACTTAGTTTCCTACCAATACTGATTATACGCATTAAAATAATTTCCAGTGAGTCTGCAAACTTCAACTGAAACACAATGTCAACAGAGAAAACAAAAACTTATCACACATCCTGATGATCAACTAAGTTGAAAAACCACCTCTCACCTTCTTTTGGACACATGCCTTTGATTAAGAAAAGGAGGCCTTAAACATTCCTAACCATACATTTGCTTGAAAGGCACAACCATGATAAACTATGGTCTGAAGTTTTAGATATGAAACAGAAGCTGAAGGTAGAAGATGTAACATCTTTCCTACTTGACTGGACACAGAAAAGATTTTTTTTCCCATTGCTGTTTTCTCTTATGCAAATGAGCCAGTGACTATTGTCTCTCACATGATACAATCCTGCCTTAAATTCCATTTTGAATAAAATCTGTTTTCAGCCCACAGCAAAGCTCCTATTAAACATTAGGTATGCTATCTAAAGATCATCAATCGAGTAAGAAAGTCAGCAGCCATTGACTTTGCAGCCCTGAAGTAGATTTAGTGTACTTAGACTTCGTACAAACAGTGCGGTTGCACTAAGAATAACATCCTGTCACATTAGATACAATCTACTCTGCTTTGGCAATAGAGAGAAAAATGATGTTCAGAAGCAGAAATAGGAAATGTCACTTTTGTGGACTAAAAACATCCTATTACGTGGCCCCTCTAGCTGGGATACTGTGGGAGCAATAGGGGGGGCAGGGGGGAATAACTGTTTCCAACTCTGATCACAACCCTGTGGCAAAATGACTTGGCCACTTTATTTTAGAAAGGCTGCACTCCAATACAATTTCTCAAAAGTCTCTTGAACTTCCATCAGGATATAATTTTAAATAGATATGCATGGGACTTAATAGTGAATGTATTCCGTTCCTCCCCCTACCATCCATTTACTGACTCTGAAAGTCCTTTAATGGAAGGGGGAGGGCGGGGAGGAGACTGTGATTGGAATACATGTGTAATTCAGCACAACTGATAAAATTAAGTCTTTTACAGCTGAAAGCATTAATCTGCCAGTCCACTTCTCATGTCAGTTTCAGATCTTTACAAGTCGACTCTACTGCATTTACATACCAGGGCTGCCACTCACAAATCACAGTCCCTGAATTAACCAGCCTAACTGTTCAGTTGTGTTTAAATGGACTAACACCTCCTTCGAAGAGCTCATTAAAACTGTGCATGGAAGTTCAAGACGGTACCGTATTCTAAAATGGTTTGATAATGACTTTAGTTCTGCAGGATACCTAGCCTATTTTAGCATTCCTAGATTGATTCATCTTTTTTTTTAAACTGCTGCTGAAACCACAATTCTGAATTTAAAAATTAAACACATAAGTGAATTTAGCAATAAACGCTGCTGTGCTTTTTTCAGTATTTTACAGCTTTTATTTCATCATGTAGATTTGTCCTAAAAGTAATTGTAAACCACAATCTATATTGTTGGATCCAAGTTGCCTCTCCATTTTTAGAAATGGATCCCCCCCCCCCAATACAAGGAATTACTTGTATAATCAAGCACTGATTTTTCTTAATAGATGTTTCCTCTTACATTAACAGCAGTAGTTTGATTCCATTTGGGGTACAGATGGGCAGAATTATCCAGTTGGAACTTAAGTAGGAAAATGCTACATTCTTAACCAAACAAATGCCTTGAAAAAGGGAAACTCTTGCAACCAGGATTTAACATGCCATCTTGTTTGCATAATACAACATTTGAGTATATCATCTACAGTATTTGCCTTCAGGTCCCATATGTAAACTCTCCTGCTCACTGTGTCTTTCAGGACAGTAAATGGTCTCTTTTAAAGAGAATTAATGCTACTGAGCCAGCCTCAAGAGGAACGGTAGAGCAGGAGGAAAGAAAGAGGAAAACAAAAGTAAAATATCCAGTCCATGATAAAAACAACACTATTAACATATCCATACAGGAAGCCCATGTACTACACAAAGCTTGAGCCCCTGTACCACAGCTACCCACACCAGTTTCCCATCTTTGCAAGGTCCACAACCACAACCACACATCATTGCATTCTAGTAAACCACAAAGACCAATTCCCTCCCCCCCCCTCCTGCAAACTAAAATGACATTGACCATTAAACCTGATAAGTTCTGGAACTCTTATCTGCTAAAAAGGCATTAAAATTTACCTCCTCTAACCATGGCAAAGCTGTGCTCACACGTTTCTATTTCTAGGAGATCCTGTGGGATGGCGTCATTATTGGAAAACAAAACTTTTCTAAGGACTTAGAAGAGTTGTAAACTAGCATATGAATAATAAATGACAGGACAACACAAGCAAAGATTTCCTTCCATTCGCTCATTGACATTTTTCTTTTGGGGTTCAAGGGTCACAGTGGTTCAGATCTTCTGCTTATAAAGGTATATTAGAGCAAGTAAAATGCCAGATTTGCCCCCAATAGTGGTGCCATCTAGACACCACAGAAAAGGAAACTTAAAAGCTGTAAATTCACCCTTCAATAACTCTTAATGGCTTTCGTCTTCTTGACAGCTCTACTCATTAGCTACAAGCTGCAGTTCATGGAGGATCTTTTCAAAACAGCCTCCCTTATCCCTGTGTCCTTCTTCCAGGTACAAAGCGATCCCGGCTTCTTGTAGCAGTCAAACTAACAGATTTATGGCTTTCATTCCTCATCAAAGCAAAGGGCACCCGGATGTGAAGATGAAGAGCCAAAGAGACTGCCCTGGGAAAGCTTTGCCTATAAATAATGGTCCCAATCCTCCTGCCTGAGAAAAGAAAACCAGTTCTGCCTACTTGACTATCCCTCACATTTAAATATAACCTGGCAAAAAACAAAAGAGCATTAAAACAAGCCCAGGTACCCTGATTTCTTGGCTTTCATTGTTGCTTTTACTTTCAAAGAAGTCCCAAATTTATTAAAGACAGATGTTAATTTGAAACACACAAACACAAAATGTTCCGCCTTTACCTAGCATGCTTTTAATTACTACTCTGCTTGTAGCCAACATTTCCTCTCCTTTGTGGTGTTTTTACTCCTGCAATGTTGACAACTACACAGCTGAAGATGTTAAAATACCCCACCACCCCCCGTTTATTCCACAAGTACAGGTTGCCTAAGTGACACGTCCCTCAGATTTGCTCTTTACTCTTTCACTAAAAATTGTGCCATTCTGGCGCTAGGGTAGCCCGGCTGCAGCTTAAGTACCAACAGGGAAATCCAATGAATAAACCAACTTCAGGGCAGAGTGCCACATGAAACCCTTTCCACTTAAAAAATAGGCAGTATGTCCCTAAGGTAACTTCTGCCTCCATATAAATCCAGGCATGAGTCTGTTTCACACCACGCTTCATGTTTTAAGCTGATGCCACGTGTTGCTCCTACTACCGTTACATGTCTGTCCGCCCAGCTTCTGAGAGGACTCCTTCTTAACCTGCAGTTGTGTTACCCTCTTCCTTTCTTCTGGACCCTTCTTTTTTCCTTACCTCCCCCCCCCCCAATTTCCCTCTACAGTAAGGAGCCATTTTCTTTCACCTCATATTCCACATAAGGTGCTGGAAAATAGTCTAAAGTTGGAACTTTTCTCTTGGTCTCTTTTCAAGCATATACAGACATTGGATGGAGAAATCTGTCACTCCCCTCTTTCCTCTTGGCCCTATTATTATTATTATCATTATTATTTCAATTTATATGCCACCCTACTTGGTCAAAACCTATGCACCTCCTTGGAGTATGGAACCCCCTCGCAGCACCATCAATCCCATGCCGCCTGGCTCCCCTTTTGTCTTGCTTCCTCAGAAGAGGCCCCAATACTCAGAGAGTGCGAGAGAGCACATATTGCTATCATTTCCTAGTTCTGTCTCTCTTTTAGGATATTAGATTCTCTCTTCTCCCTGCCATTGATGGGTCTTCACATTTATATTATTAGTATCACTCAAAGGTGCTTTCTGGGTGGAAAGGATTTTTGCTGGAGAAACTCGGCTCAGGGGACTCCCAAAGGAGGCTCCTTTTATGACCCCAAGATCTTTTCCCACCGAAGTGGTCCCTATTTCTCTATTTGCAACTTCTTGCTTTCGAACTGGTTGGTTGGCAGGAGCCGGGACAGAGACTGGCATACAGTACTCAGGTCTTGAACTGCCGAATTGCCGACCTTCCAGCTAACAAGGCAAGCTTCTTAACCACTGAGCCACCGCAGTTCCATTCTTTAATAATAATAATAATAATAATAATAATAATAATAATAATAATAATAAGAAGAAGAAGAAGAAGAAGAAGAAGAAGAAGAAGAAGAAGAAGAAGAAGAAGAAGAAGAAGAAGAAGAAGAAGAAGAAGAAGAAGAAGAAGAAGAAGAAGAAGAATCTTGGAAATCTAGAAATAGAACATCTTCCCCAATGGGAGCAAAATCCTCGTTCTGACCCCATCCCAAGAGAAGGCTATAGATAGAAAACCAGAAAAGGGGGGGACAGTCCAAGGACTAGCAGGGACCCCCTTCCACCCCCACATGTGGGAATCTCTCAGTTTCCCTCCCACCTTGCCCATCCCGATCTAAGGGATCCTGCTGCTGCTGCTCTGTGGAGGTGGCGCTATTCACCGACACAGGGGGATTCCTCAGCTTCCTCCTCACGTCTAAAACAATCAAATGCTGGACCGACGGTTCCCCTGCCCGGAGAGGCCACCGCGCGCCTCCCAGATGGAGGTCGGGCACAGCCGGGGCTGGCTGGCTATGGACGCCGAACTTCAGACGGGGCGGGCGGGCTATGGACTGGCCGGACAGCCGGAGGGCGGCCTGCCCTGCTAGCCCTCTCATGCCCACCCCCACCTCCCCGAAACCCTCTACGGCTTCCTAAGATGATCAATAAGCTTCCCCCCCCCCCCATTTTAAGGGGCCGGGCGTTCGATACCCATATTCCGCGGGGAAATCAGAGGAGTCAACTAAGAGGGGATTTCCCCTGTGGACCGGGGGGGGGGGGACGATAATGGAGGCGAATACCCAGTCCTGACCTCGCCGCCCTCCGTCCCCAGGGAGCCACCTTCGGACCGTTTCTCTTTCCATCCAGATCGCGGGGATGCCGTTTGAACGGCAAACCTTCTTCCCGACGGCGCGGACCGAGGAGAGCGGAGAAAGCGAGGCAAGAAAGAGGCGCCGACTCAACCAGTGTCGGGGGAGGCGTCGCGGACTGACACACCGTCTCACCCGTTAAACTGACATTAACTAAGGTTTAGCAGTCCCCAAACTACAACCCACCAACCTCTGGCAAGGGGGCCAGAGACAACCAGGATCAGCCCCGACGAAGTGCAGCCTGGCCTTCCTCCCTAGCCGACCAAAAGCCAAACTAGAGAGAGGAAGGGGGGCGCTCCGGTTAAGCCTCGCGGCCACTGCCGCCGCCCCCTCGCCGGTCGTCGGAACCCGGAGACACAGGAGGCGAAGGGGGGGGGGGGAGGCGCCGTCCCATCGCCGGCCGCGGCATCCCCGCTTTCTCGCTCGCTCGCCACAGAGGCGGCTGGGCCAGACGTACCTGTACCAGGTGAGACCTCGCTCGTAGTTACGGTCGAAGAAGTGGGGCTCAGCGCCCACGGCCCGCACGTCGGGGTGGACCCGCAGGAACTCGAGCAGCGCCCGCGTCCCGCCTTTCTTTACGCCGATGATGACGGCCTGGGGCAGCCGCTTGACCCCGGAGCCGTTGAGGAAGCTGGAGAGGGAGCCCGGGGCGTCCGCCCCGCCGTTGCCGTTGCCTTCCTCGTCGTCCTCGTCGTCGCTCTCCGTCTCGGGGCTCCAGGGCCCCTTGGCGCCGCCGGGCGTCCGCAGGAGCAGGAGCCGCTGGGCGAGAGGGGGGCCCGGGAGCGCCCGCGGGGACCCCGCCAGCCGGAGCAGCCCCGGCGCGGCGGCCGAGGCGCACGAGCCGGCGGCGCAGGAGTAGACCATGCAGAGCCACAGGGCGAGCATGATGAGCAGGAGCGGCGGCCCCAGGAGCAGCCTCCGTCGCCCAGGCGAGGCAGGGGCGCCGGGGGCATCGGGGAGGCGGCACCCGCTCAGGCGCGGCTGCCCCATAGGCGGCGGCCAAGGCCGGGGTGGCGGCTGCCCGCGGGCGGCAAACCCGGCACCATGGCTCCCGCAGGGGAGGAGAGCCCAGCAGCCAGCCAGGCAGGCAGGCAGGCACGATGGACCGAGCGAGCAGCCCCGGCTCAGCCGCGCACCATGGCTTCCCTCCCGGAGCAGCGCCCGCGAGTGGCCGTCTGGCGAGCCAGCGAAGGAGGGAGCGAGCGCGCCTCTGCCGCCGGCCAAGCTGGTACTGGAGCAGGGGAGGGACGAGAACGGGCGCGCCTGACTGGCACCCCTCAGAGCCTATAAGAGCCGCCCGCCGTATGGTAATTAGCCCCCCCAGCCGGTGGATCAAAGGCAGCCAATCGCGAGGGGGCGGCCGGCTGCGGGAGGCGATTAGCCATTCTTATTGGCTAATGAGCCGTTAAAGAGGCAGGGGCGGCGCAAGGCTTAGCGGCAGAGCAGGCGAGGCGGGCTTTGGGAGCGCTGCGCTGGGGGGAGGAAGGCGGGGAGTGGGAGGGACGGGGCGGCGGACCCTGGGCTGGGCTCGCCTTCGAGCGCCTGGAGGAAGGGTCGGGATGCCGCGTGGGCTGACCGGACCTTAGTAGGGCCTTTGGGGCGGGAGGGAGGGGGGGATCAAAGCGGCCTCTGGGGCTCGACGGAGACACGTGGGGGAGGCGAAACTGGCGGCAGGGAATCCGTCGGGGCGAAGGAAGGCTTGCGAGGCAGCTGTCCGGTAAAGGCGGCTTCCGTTGGGATCTCGGGCCACCCCAGCTTGAAAGTGGGGCTCCGGAAGAGTCCCCGCCCCTTCCAAAGCCATCAGGTGCAGGACGGCCTCGGGCAGCAGCTTGCGACGATGACGACCCCGGCAGTGAGTCTTGCGCTGGGACCGAGGTCCGCGTGTTAGGAATCAAACTCGAGAATCACTGGACGGGGCTAGCTAGGAGGCTTGACAGACACATGTGGCTTGGGTCCTTAGGAAGTTCAAGGGGCCCTCTCGCTTTCGTAAAGGAACGCGAGGTCGTTCCCTGCACTACATTTCTCAAGCTTGCCCTCTCCCCAGGCTTCTGGTCGCGTAGGGCTCGGCTACTCCTCGTACCCAAGTTTGCAACACCTCCCTGGCTTCTCAAAGCACACCCCGCGCTATCTGTAAAGTATCGGCATCCCGTAAACCCTGTTGTAGCCACACACTTCCTCCGGTTGGCCCAGGGCATCCGATCTAGGCCAAAGAGCCGCTCTTTTTCCACAGGAATCCTTGAAATGGTTCAGAGCTTCCCCCTTCCCATATGGGATTTACCTTAAACTCTGATTACAGTATATCAATCGTTTTTGTTGTTGTTCAGTCGCACAGTCGATTCCGACCCTTTGCGACCCCATGGACCACTGTCCTCCAGGCACTCCTGTCCTCCACCATCCCCCTCAACTCGCTCAGCTCTGTGCCCATTGTGTCCACAATACCATCTAGCCTTCTCATCCTTGGATGCCCCCTTCTTCTTTTGCCTTCAACCTTTCCAGGCATCAAGGCCTTCTCAAGTGAGTCTTCTCTTTTCATTTTATGTCCGAAGTACTTTAGCTTCATCTTTACTATTTGCCCTTCTAAGGAGCAGCCAGGGTTGATTTCGTCTAAGATTGACCTATTTGTTCTCCTCGCTGTCCAGGGGACTCTCAAAACTCTCTTCCAACACCACATCTCAAAGGCGTCTATTCTTCTGCGCTCAGCTTTCCTAATGGTCCAGCTCTCACAACCATACATTGCCACGGGAAATACCATTGCTTTGACTACACGAAATTTGTTTGCAATTTGATGTCTCTGCTTTACACTATGCTCCCCAGGTTTCTCATAACTTGTCTCCCAAGAATCAGTCGCCTTTTTATTTCATGGCTTTCCCCCCCAAGGGGTGGGGCTGCTCCAGATCGTTTGCGCACAGGATCCCTAAAGCTAAGGGTATCAGGAAGCAAAAACCAAAACCCTGCAACATTTTAAAGACTTCTTGTTGTTGTTCAGTCGCACAGTCGATTCTGACCCTTTGCGACCCCGTGGACCACTGTCCGCCAGGCACTTCTGTCCTCCACCATCCTCCTCAACAAACTCAACTTTGTGCCCATTGTGTCTACAATACCATCTAGCCATCTCATTTTTGACCGCCCCCTTCTTCTTTTGCCCTCCACCCTTCCCAGCATCAAGACCAACTGCTATATTTTTAATGTGAGCTTTCGTGGTGCAAGTCCACTTCATCAGACTATTCCAAAAAATAAAGCTAAGTGAGCGCTTAAAAAGCCAGAGTAAAAGCTCAGCTGAATCCCACAGAGTTGGATGAGCTGCAGCTGGAGCCCCGTTTGGATTCCGAGCCCCGTCCAGGGCCGTAGCCAGGATTCTAGATGTGAGTGGGCGAATATTTTTTCAGGATGGGCAACAATCTCTCTCTCACACACACACACACACTTACTTACTTACTTACTTACTTACTTACTTACTTACTTGTTTATTTATTTATTTATTTATTTATTTATTGACGGTGGGCAAACTGCTAACTCAGGGTGGGTGATGTCTACCCCCTGGATACACCCCCTGGATACAGCCCTGGCCCCATCCCTGGGAAGCCCTTTGATCCCATTTCTCCGAGAAGACTCGAGAAGACTCGGTAGATCCAAACACTGGGATAGGTGGCTAGATCTCCCATCCCCACCAGCCAGCCTTCCCAAGAACAAACCCAGTCTTCTCTGCCTTACTTCTACTAAGACCTGTTCTCTTCTCGGTCCGGCTTGGCCCTTTTCCTACCCCCATCCTCCGGATGTTAATGGCTGCCCCTCCCCTCCCCCCTCTTCAACGAAAGACTTCCCAGCCCAGGGACAATGCCATTGGAAGCTGACAAGTTTCAGGAAAGGGGGCGGGTGGGGTTGATTTTCCAGTGCCCCTCTGTCTCCCTCCCGACCACTCCTTGCAAATGATATCCCAGATGCGTTTAGGTCCAGGAATAGGTTATGCACTTGACATTGTGGAATCGCAAGGTTTGGCCTCCCCTGATGGTTTGGGAGATCCCGGGGAAAGCCTCTGACTTCTCTACTGTTTCTTGCGGGTCCCAGGGTGTCTCTCTCTCACACACACACACACCAAACATACTTCTAGTTCAATAATAATAATAATAATAATAATAATAATAATAATAATAATAATAATAATAATAATAATAATAATAATAATAATAATAATAATAGGCATTGTGCTCGGGTGGCGCATCAGTAGAAATGTCACAAAATGAAAATAAACCCATATAAATAGTCGATCCATTAAAATTGCGCTGGTTTTTAAACTGTCATGGCATTCAAATTGAGAAAAAAAAATGTTTCCTTAGTCAGTCCCGATGGATCGCAAGCCCCACGGAATTCCTCCTTGCGTGGAATCCTCTGATGGCTCTGGCGCTTCTTGCAACAGTTTAATGGAATTCCTGCAGGCGTAAAGTGTCCTGCAGTCAGATTTTTAGCCCACGGGCTTTTGAGTCTGTTTGGAGCTTTGTGGGACGTGTGTGAACCTTTGTTTTGGGGCGCTGGATAAAAATCGCGTGAACATTTTCACGTGGATCGGCTTTCACACGTGAAAAAACGTGCTGTTCCCCCCTTTTTTTTATAACTTCTACACTGTATTTGGACGTGTGCGCTTTCAAATGAAAAGAAGAGAGGAGAGCCGCTGTTTAATCGAATGCAATCGTTTCGCAACACGGAAAAATGCAAACGCGAAGGACACCAGGCCAAGGTCATGTGAAAAGGCGTCGCTAACCCCACATCCGCCCTCCGGATTCCAAATACTTTTTGCAGAAGGGATGAGTGTGAAAGTCATGAGAATGAAAAACAACCGGGGAGGTGTCCTTGGAGGGGGGGGTGTCCCCTCCCGCCCTGCCCCTGCCATCAGAATTGGAACACAAGGTCCCGATCCAGCTGTACACGTATTCTCAGAACAGGGGACCGAAGAAGACAGGAAACGTGGGAATTAGTTTCTCCTGAGCAACCAACGGCCATGGAATTCTAATCGGATTCACTCCTCTTAGATCCCAGAGCAAGAAAGCGGGGGAGCTAGAGTTCAGCTTCCTGACCATATCATGCCGCTTTTCACTGGGAGACTCCGGTTCAAAGCGGACGACCAGTGGATGGGGAATGCGAAAGCCAAACGCCCAGCCTGTCCAGATACTTTCACAACTTCAAGATGTGAGGCTGGACGGGTTGCGGTACTACGCATACACAAAAATTAAACAAGTAATTTGAAATTCACACTAAACTCTAATAAAGAGAACAGAGGAAGATATCTGAAAATTACTACTTGTTTGTTTTCAATGTTACAATGAAGTATGACTAGTAATTTGATTAAACTGAAATAATCGAAGGACTATTGGAACACTGAACTGGCCCTATTCTTGAGAGTCCACGGACCACTCAGTACAGGGGAACAAACTATTTCAAACTCTTTGCTAACGTTAAAAAACCGCTTGCATGCAGCTGACGGAGTAGGTAGAAATCAACAGTTGGAATGTCTAAGTGGGAATAAATTGGGTCGGGTTGATTTTGCTCCTCATTCTCGTACATGACCCAAAAGACCCAATTCTTCTCCCCTTCGTTTAAGATAGTTTTAGATGAGGCTGTAATTTCAAGCACACTGTGTGTCGTGTGTGTGAACTACTGTCTGGGGTTTGCGGTGCGTGGAAAAGAAAGCACGGGATTCATTTCGGCCAAAACATGATGACAACTCTTGCTGTCAGGCTACACACGTTTAAAAGTCAAGGTAAATATTTCCCTTGCGCGAAAGCCAGTCGTATCCGACTCTAGGGTTCAGTGCTCATCTCTTTCAGAAGCCGAAGAGCCAGCGCTGTCCGCTTCTGAAGACGTTTCCGAGGTCATGTGGCAGGCATGACTAGACACCGGAGCGCTGTTCACCTTCCCACCGACGTGGTCCCTATTTATCTGCTTGCAATTTCTTGCTTTCCAACTCCTAGGTTGGCAGGAGCTGGGACAAAGACGGGAGCTCATTCCACCCAGCATTCCACCTCGCTTATATTATGCAAAGGGAGGGTAGCAAAGGTAAAGGTTTCCCTTGCTCGAAAGCCAGTCGTATCCGACTCTAGGGTTCAGTGCTCATGTCTGTTTCAAAGCCGAAGAGCGAGCGCTGTCTGCTTCTGCAAACATTTCCGTGGTCATGTGGCAGGCATGGCTAGACACCGGAGCGCATGGAACGCCGTTCACCTTCCCACCGAAGTGGTCCCTATTTATCTGCTTGCAGTTTCTTGCTTTCGAACTCCTAGGCTGGCAGGAGCTGGGACAAAGACGGGAGCTCATTCGGTTGAGCTGCTGACCTCCTGCCTTCCAGTCAGGGTCTTAGCCACTTGAGCTACTGCAGTCAGGCTACACACGCTTACTTGGGAGTAACTCCCAGTGAAGCCAATGGAGCTTATTTCTGCGTAATCATGTAGAGGTCTGATCTGTAAAGTTGGCACTAAAGACTGCAGACAAGGCAGTGTAATCTTTGTTACTTTTCCTCGGAAGTAAGTCTAAGGAAGTTCAGCGGGGCGCTCTTGACTTGATAAACGCATCAGGTTTGCACTGTACAACCTTTCACAGAAATCAGATCGTTGACTCAAGTAAAAACTCCTGTCACGTGAAGAAGAGGGGCACACTCGGGGTGGACACGGGATTTGGTCCATTGCCCTGGCTGCCAGCTTTGCAACTCGGAAAACGCCGTGGATCGATGAGGAAAGCGGGTTTCCCTTCTCCAGTTTTCGGTTGTCCTTGCGGGGCGGGGGGGTCATGGAAAGGCAAGCAAGCAAAGCCTGCAGAGATCTCCCGTCTCGATCGACTGAGCCCTGGGCGCTCTGCTTTCTGCAAGCCAGGCATTCTGACTCCCCAGGAAAGGGCTCCTACCCGCGCTGATCCTGCCCATGCGTGAAGAAACCCGCCGTCGGTATTTTTGCCTGGAATGGAAGGGAAAACTATGAACTCAGAAGAGATCACTGGTGGGAGCAGAAGGCAATCCCCGAGAAGGGGGGGGGGAAGGACTTTTGGGGCTCTGGGACACAACCCTGAAGTTTGCCCACCCCCTGCCAAGATGGCCCACCCCCTGCCAAGCCCTGAAACGCACCCTGGCACACCAGACACGTCAGGATGCCATTCAGGTGCCCTTCCAGTGGGCGATTCCTCCACTGGCTCGCAAGAGGCAAACGCGGACTCTCCCGATCAATAAAGGTCGGGCAATATCTCAAAAAGTTCCACTGTGGAGCTGCAAAGACACGCCACTCTTCTGCCTGGTCCCGAGACCCTTTCCCACGCGGGATAGAAGCGCAAAGGGACTGGGGCCCATGAGCGGATGCTTTCGGAATCCTGCCTTCCTTCCACGGAAGAGAAAATAGGGTTGAGCGAGAATATCCAAAACAGCTTCTTACTAATCTGAAGCTTTTTTAAAAAAGATGGGGGGGCGACGCGGCGGAATCAAGTGCTGAATTCGATCTCATTGGAGCCACGAAATCAGCTCGAATCAACTTTTTATAAAGTTCACCCCTCGCTTATATTATGCAAAGGGAGGGTAGCAAAGGTAAAGGTTTCCCTTGCTCGAAAGCCAGTCGTATCCGACTCTAGGGTTCAGTGCTCATGTCTGTTTCAAAGCCGAAGAGCGAGCGCTGTCTGCTTCTGCAAACATTTCCGTGGTCATGTGGCAGGCATGGCTAGACACCGGAGCGCATGGAACGCTGTTCACCTTCCCACCGAAGTGGTCCCTATTTATCTGCTTGCAATTTCTTGCTTTCGAACTCCTAGGCTGGCAGGAGCTGGGACAAAGACGGGAGCTCATTCGGTCCTGCAGTAGTCGGGAATCGAACTGCTGACCTTCCGCCTCCCAGTCAGCATCTTAGCCACTTGAGCCACTGCAGTCTAGGGTCTTTGAAAAAGTTCGAGCCAAGAGATGTGGGGGGTGATGCTCAGGGAGAGACAGCGTTTGTCGTAGCCTAGAGACGAAACAGGGTTCCGTGCACTCCGGTGTCTAGTCATGCCTGCCACATGTCCACGGAGACGTCTGCAGACGCAGACAGTTTTTACTTGAGACAACGATCTGATTTCTGTGAAAGGTTCTACAGTGTAAACCTTTAGCCAGCTCTTTGGCTAAAAACAGAGATGAGCACTGAACCCTAGAGTCGGATACGACTGGCTTTCGAGCAAAGGCGACCTTTACCTTGAGAAGAACTCTAGTTACCTCGGGTCGGAATGGACAAAATGGAAAAGAAGAGCAAACGGGAAAAAAAGGCTCGCCGCAGGATTGCAGAGGGATTTTCGGAAAGCACATTCTCGGGGTGGGGTGGGGTGTAGGTGGGAGGGAGGGAATTAATTCAGGGTTTCTTGCTGGGTCGTCAAAATTTGGTGGTAGTGGCTTTGTGATTAACTCGACAAAGCTGCTAATTATGAACAGATTCTCTCTGGAGCGAAACTACGGGGGGGGGGGGATTTCTCCTTTTCAAATCCTCTTTGGAACGTTTTCTTTCAGGCCTGGAAAGAAATTAAAGCAAGATGCATCGGAGTTAAGACAAAACATGTCTCCACCGCCTACCCATCTTTCGCTCCATTTAATTCCATTCTCAGGGGTGCCCTAAAGGTGCTTCTTACACTCGCATTCGCTCCAATCGTAAACGTACTAACCTCTCCCTAAATCCCATTGATCTCGATGGGATTGAGGCTCGAATAATGGCGATGGAGGTCGCTGTCCCCCCCCCCCAAGTGTCACTCTCTGGTCCGTTCCTAAAAATCTCAAGAAGAGAAGGCATTTCCTTTTCTTTCTCGGGGTGGAAGAGATTTGGATTTCATTCTCTAGTCCTCAGTTTCTCAGAAGTTTAACAATACAAGTAATACCTCATATAACATTAGTATCGAATAACACTAAAATCGCATAACATTAAGGAATCTGGGGGGAAGAATTGCATCGGATAACATTAAGATCCTATGGGATGCTTCAGATAACAACCGCTAAAGCCTGTGTGGTTACAATGTATCTCTATGGATCCCATAGGATTTTAACATGCATCAGATAACACTAAAAATCATATAACACCAAGACTTGTGGAACCAGGTTTTAGTGTTATATGAGGTTTTACTGTATTCCCCTTTATGGTGGTGGGGGAGGAGAAGAGAGATTGCCACTCAAAGAACACAAAGGGAATTAATAGATTAATAGCCCTGGAGGATCAAGAGTCATTAAGATGCTTTCGAAGTTGGATCAAGGAGAGACGCAATTTCTTGGTCCAAATCTGCCTCTTTCCCGCACTTCTGAAAAGATTTACGCTGCTTTTCTTTGCCCGACCCATCTGCCCCCTCCCTCGGGATTGGCAAAACCAAGCTTAATTTCTTGTGTAGGTGTGGGTGGTTCTGAGGAATCTTTCTCTTGCACTTCCTGTCTTCCGTGGAAAACACCCGTGTTGCGTGATTTATGGGAAAGGGGCCTCTGGTTTTGGGAACTGACGCGGCACCTACCGTGGTGGCATCCACATTCCTTGGGAGAAAGTCTTTGCTTTGGACTCCGCAGCCCATCAGCCCCTGCCGACATTGACTTTCATTTCCTGCTCTGTCTTCCGAGGGTATTGACTTCAGGTGATGTCCAAATTGCCAGGCTATTCGCCCGAGACGCCCGGTGGATTGCACTAAGGAAAATGCGCGCGTCTTTCGGGGTCCCGCAAGGCTCCTCGTTAGTCCTGTGTCCTCGGAGATGTCAGAATCGCCTTTCAAGAGGGCCACCCCCTTTCCGTAGGGCGGACTAAAAAAGGAGGGTAGCGGGATGGTAGTTTGGGTTAGGGAAGGATCTCCGTTGCTCGAAAGCCAGTCGTAGGGGGAGATGTTAATCTCCGTTTACAGCTGTCTGCGTTTGCAGGTGTTCCCATGATCACGCGGCAGGCGTGACTAGCCACCCGGAGCGCACGAAACGCTGTTACCTTTCCCTCTGAAGCGACACCTATTTATCTACTTGCAGTTTCTTGCTTTCGAACTGCTAGGTAGGCAGGAGCTGGGACAGACGATGGGTGCTCACTCCATCACGCAGCTCTTGGACTGACGACCTTCCTGTCTTCAAGTTCAGCGTTTTGACCACTAAGACACTACGCCCCGAGTTTGGGTTATATGCCCCATATTTGTTCCCTCGAGCTGCCATTGCCCCCCACCCCCACCCCTAAAGATGCAACAGTGTTCCGCAAACCTGTTCCTCCTGACTCAAGACTCGGCCCTAACTGCCTTTATTGGCTTGCCCTAGGCACTCCCCCGAAGGAACTGCGGTGTCCTCAGGGCCGTGGCCAGGGGGGAATCGCCCCCCAATCTAGAATCCTGGCTACGGCCCTGGGTGGCTTAGTGGTTAAGATGCTGAACCTCACAACCGGAAGGTTGGCAGTTCGAGCTCCGACAGAGTGAACTTCCGTCTCTGCCCCAGCTCCTGTCAACCTAGCAGTTGGAAGCAAGAAATTGAAAGTAGCTAAACAAGTGCCACTTCAGTGGTAAGGTAAACAGCGTTCCGTGCACTCCGGTATCTAATCATGGCTGCACCATGTCCACGGAGACGTCTGCAGACGCAGACAGCGCTGGCTCTTTGGCTATGAAACAGAGATGAGCACTGAACCCTAGAGCCAGATACGACTGGCTTTCGAGCAAGGCAGGGCGACCTTTGTCTTTGCTAGGCACTTCCACGGCTTTTTCGACGGGCCCTACTCCGGTGTCAAGTCATGCCTGCCACATGACCGCAGAAACGTCTGCGGAAGCGGACAGCGCTGGCTCTTCGGCTACGAAACAGAGATGAGCACTGAACCCTAGAGTCGGATACGACTGGCTTCCGAGCAAGGGTGACCTTTACCGTACTCCTCAGGAAGGGCGTGGAGAGAAGCGAGGGGGCCAAACCGCGCCATTGGGGGAGCTTCGGTGGCCCTTGGCGGCAACTCTGGCCTTCTCGCTCCTAGCCCTGCCTGGGCTACCAAATCCTTCCCACGTCAAGGAAGGTGTCTCGGGCTGGCCGGGGGACTAATAGAGGCGGCCTTGGATAGCGTGCGCGCACAACCCAAAGCCCTTCTTCTCTGCCTGGGGAGCAGCAGCAAAGCTGTGCGTCTCCAATGCCCCAGCTGGGCCCATTGATTTACGTCTAGGAGGTGGCGTTCGGTTTTCCGCCCGGGAAGCCAAACCCAAGCCTGCCCCAGGTCTTGAGGCGCCCTGGAGGAGTTGCCTGAGAACTGAGGAAGGGGGAACGGTGGGGTGTGGAGAGAGAAATTTGAAGTTCACTTGCAGGTACAGCTGCTCAGCCGCAAACAACAATTAATAACTCCCCAAACAAAGCCCTCCTTTAAAAAAACAAAATAAAAAGTTCCTATTGCGAAGTCCAAAAAAGGCCAACAAGAGATCCTGCAGCTACTGTGGGGCCCCTGGGACTCATGAGGTTGAAGAAGTGGTTTGAACCAGAGGCCCAGGTGGGTTTGTGTATTGTTTACTGTGGGCAGAAGGACAGGTTATCCTACTAGAGCAGGGATCAGCAAACTTGGCTCTCCAGATGTTCTTGGACTTCAATCCCCAGAAGTCCTGATCAGCAGGCATACTGACTTGGGCTTCTGGTAATTGAAGTCCAAGAACACCTGGAGAGCCAAGTTTGCAGATCCCTGTACTAGAGTAACAGAGTAAACCATACTGGCAGCAACCTCAACTCAGGTGGCAGTTAACTAACCTGACAACTCTGAGGACCTTGGGTGGCAAAGTCCACAGGGATGGGTGATGGTCCCCAAGTGGAACCTTTTTTGGAAATTTATCATTTATTTGCCTGCATGTAATGAGCAAGATTTTCATTGTTTGTTCACAGCTCAGAAAAGTTTGTTATAGGAAGATCCACATCTCTGTCTCAACCCATGACTGATTCCTGATTCTTACTCCTACCCATAGAGACTGTCAGGGATTTCTGGCGGTATGTGTGGTAGGATAGGAGAGTAGTGATTAGCTATTTGCACAACAAAAGGTTTGGGTGCAAAGACACACACATACACAGCTTCAGTGAATAGTGCAGTTTACTTCTGGGTGACAGAAAGGCAATAGACACAGCACTATATACACAGGTACCAGTCTGTCTTCAAGCCCCACAGTTGGGTTAGAGCTTGGAATCCCCGAAGGCTCAAGTCCAATGAGCATGCACAGAGTCCTGCCAGCAAAACACTGACTGCAATTTGCCAAAGTCAGTGTGCTCTTCTCAGCAGTATTGAGTACAGTACCTGATAGTTCTTGGTAGAAGCAGAACATCTTCTCCCTCTCAAGTCAATTGTCAGTCTGTCACAGTTCCTCCTCAGAGTAGCCCATCTCAGGTGGGCCATAGTTATACTGTGCTGTTGCTGTATCACCCACTAAGTGGTCACAGCTCTGCTCAGCCCTGAGTCACATACACCAAGCAGACACAGCTGTGTAATCAGTCTATGCCTCAACAGCAAACACCTGTGCCTGGAGCTCTGCAAGTGTCTTAAAGGTATACTCACACAGTGGGCAGGAATCTTGCTACAATACCCCTAAAAATGCCCTAACAGAGACAGTAGAACTGAAGCAGATGCAAAAAAGGGCAACCAACATGATCAAGGGTCTGGAGCAATTCCTTTACAGGGAAAGAGCACAATGCTTGAATTTTTCTATGGTAGAAAAGAGATACAGAGGACATGATAACAAGCTTTTAAATTACAGTATATATGTTATAGCAGGGGTGGCCTGTGGTGCCATTCCATCCAGCCTAATGCCACCCTTGACATTATCAGAAGTGGAAGTAAAATGTGCCCGCTCATGCACGAAATGCTGCTGAAAATACACCCATGGCGCTTGTAAACGTGTTTATGACAGTGTTTTGTGCACACACAGGTGTGTTTTACTTCCACTTAAGGTGGGAGGAAACACATGACCAGCCAACTCAACCATGCGACCAGCCCACGGTCCGAAAAGTTTGGCCACCCTTGTGTTATAGAGTAAATAAGGAGAAAATTATCTTCCTTCCTATCAAAATGATAAAACAAGAATGGAATGTTAAATATTGTAATACGTGGTGTGAATCAACTAAACTGGACTGGAATGGGATATTTTTAAAAAAAGATAATTACAAAGTAGTTGGCTGGTTCGATTCCTTACTGCGACTTCTGGGACACGAGCCTATGTGATCTTGACAAGCTGCAGTTCCAACATCCCTCCAGAGAAAATGGTATTCTGTGTATTCTCTGCTTTGAAAATCCGGGAAAGAGCCAGCACAAGTCAGAATTGGCTTCTCAGCATGCAAATATTAGCCAGCTGGATAGCTCGGTGATTTAGGTATCTGGCTGCAGAGCCAGAGTTTGGGAACTCAGTTCCTCACTGTACTTCCAGGGAGAAAAAGGCACCCTGTGTAGTCCTGGGCAAGCTGCATAGCCCCAGAATTATTATTATTATTATTATTATTATTATTATTATTATTATTATTATTATTATTATTATTATTATTATTATTATTATTATTATTATTATTATTATTGTTGTTGTTGTTGTTGTTGTTGTTGTTGTTGTTGTTGTTGTTGTTGTTGTTGTTGTTGTTGTTGTTGTTGTTATTATTATTATTATTATTATTATTATTATTATTATTATTATTATTATTATTATTAATTTGATTTGTATACCGCCCTACTCGGTAAAAACCGACTCAGGGCGGTTCACAGAAACCATACATGTAACACAATCAAAAGTAATATAACATAATGAAAAATAATACAATATATAATACAGCAGTGCAATAAGGAAAACCACACTGCAAAACAAAGTTACCAAGAATGACCCCATAGGAAGGGAATAGTAAACCACTTCTGTGTATCACTTCTGAGATCAACTTACTGACTACTGAAAGTAAACAGGACCACCAAAGAGGAACTGATAAATGTAACACGTATTTCTGGTTTGCAATGAGATTTAATTTAATTTAATTTAATAGATTTATATACCGCCCTATCTAAAGGACTCAGGGTGGTGTACATAAGTTAAAACCAATATAAAACATTTTTTAAAAAACCCTTAAAAACAGCAATATTACTCCCTGGTGTGCCATTTATTATCTAAAAACAAATATAAAATCTACAAAACCTTAACATTAAAAAATTAATTAAAGGAGGGGGAGCCTCAGATGAGCCAGAAAGGGGAGCTTGTTGACAATCCTGGCCCCCAGACCCATTTTGCCAACCACATCTTCAAATCTTTCCTAAATGGTAGCAACTGGGCTTGGAGGCGTAGTTCTTTTGGGAGAAGGTTCCATAGTGTGGGGGCTACGACTGAGAAGGCCCCAGAGATATCTAGAAGAAGATGAGGTAAGTGCATTAGAAAGTCAAACCAATCTCACTTTCTATGGCCACACTGTCAGCAAGTGCTCTATGCCTTCTAAGCTGAGAGGACCAACAATATGATAAAATCAACCAGCTAGAGGAGTTTTTCACCCAGGGTATAATGACAAACCCTAAATCACATGAACAGACTTAAACCAGAAATAACCTAACAAGCCCAGATCCTCGGTAGGAGAAACAGCACATGGAAATTTAAACGAGTAGTCACACGAGGACAAAAAATAGACAGCTATAAAGACTTTAGTAGCCCTGTTGGTATTGTCATGGAATATATCTGGCTGGAAGTACAAAAAAATGACAAAGATCTGAACAGATATTTACTAAAACATGAAGTCGTTTCACTGCAAGAAGCATGATGCATGGCAAATGATAAGCTTTACTTATCAGGATTCAGAATCCAGCTCATTTACTGGTCTACCAATTACTGCCAGAAACACCAATAAGCACTTAAATTTGGCCAACAACAAAACCAAGAAAGTTGGCTTCATTTTGGCAGGCCAGGGTTTGATCGGGACATGAATGAAGAATCAGGATTTACAGCTTGGGTCAAACCAGCTCAGAGAATAAATAACAAGAGCCATAGGACAGTGGTCACGAACCTATGGCAAGAGTGCCAGAGGTGGTACTCAGAACCCTCTCTGTTGGCACCCATGCAGTCAGCCTAGCACAGATTTTTTCCTTCTCCTCTGTTCAGCAGCCCAATGGGAACATTTCCTCCATCTCCCAGCATAGAGTTCACCCGCCCCTCTGCCCAGTAGCCCAATGGGAGAGCTTCCTCCTTCCCCCCAGCACAGAGTTCATCCCACCCCTCTGCCAATGGGAGCATTTCCTTCCTCCCCTGTTGCCACATTGCGATAAATAAGTGGGTTTTGGGTTGCAGTTTGGGCACTCAGTCTCTAAAAGGTTCGCCATCACTGCCATAGGAGGTATAGCGATGTTTGTTAAGGAGCAGCTGGGATAGGATGGTGAACCTACTGAAAGTTCAACCTCATCCTTCAACTTCCTAGTACTAAAGCTTGGGGGTGGGGGTAGGGGTGGGGGAAATGGAAATAATTATGATAACAGTTTATATATCCACAACCTCTTCCCAGTATTACAATATAGACATATGGCTGCAGCTGGAACAATCACTGGAGGAGCTGGGATCAAGGTTTCCAAGTGCTTTGATTATACTGGTAGGCAATATCAAATGTTCAAATCAGCTGTTCTCTGTTAAGAGCTGATGTGCAGTTTGGTATCTTGCAAGTCTGCTCTGTAGATTTAAACTTTGAGGATCTAGAGATAAAAAGATGAATAAAGCTGGTTTAATCCTATTCAGGTTAATACTTATGTTTGAACTATAGATCACAGGCTCTAATGAATATAACACAGGATAGCCTGCATGTTCAGGAAGTGTTCTTGACTACATCTGTGTCTTGAGAAGGAAGGCAATGTGGATTGCTCTGGGACCAACTGACTCAGAAGAAATGGTGTTGCTCTGACAGTGAGATGAGACTTAGCACAACTGGTCAACGGTTACGAGCCAAAGTCTGACCAAATAATTTCACTCATATTTCATGGAAAGCCCATAGACATGACTGTAGGTGCTGAAAAAAAGTCATTGAAACTTCTATGGAAATGTCAAGTAGGAAATTGATCAACGCTATAAACGGATATACAGTATTGATCTCATCAAATGCAACAGCAAGAGAGTGAAGGTGGGAAGTAGAAGAGGGAAGACAATAGATGCTGTGGTTAGTTAGGGGAGTTCCTCACAAGCAAGCAAACAAGCAAGCTAAAAGGAGGGAGTGTGGTGAGAAAACAGCAGAGGGAAGCATCTGGCAAACAAGCAAGAGAAGAGATAGGAAGGCGAAGACAGTTGAGGTTACATTTATTTGAAAGAAGCCAGGCCTCTATTTTCACCTTGAGCTTAATGGATAAGTAGAGACCAACTTAACAATGGCTTGCTTTAAAACTGTCATCAGGAAACCAATTAGGTTGTATGTGAGGTGGGATCTGCTATAATAATTAGGGGAGAACATTAAGAGGACAACAATTATACTGACTCTGGAAGGGTTTAATGTTGACATGTCATAACTGTTAAAGATTTTTTTATTCTTTGGCTCAGCCATCAATCGAAATGCAGACAGGAAAGAAGATAGAAGAAGACTGAAACTTGAGAGGATTGAAAAATCTAGGGGGGGAATCATCTTGTGTAAATATGTATTGTTGAGGAACAAAGACATGAAAATTGAAGTGGTGGCATTCCTGATTTCTTAGTACAGATGTGAAGGCTAGATGGCAAAGAAAGTGGACAGGGAAAAAGTTGATTCATTTGAAGTGTAATGTTCTAGGAGAGCTTTATGGATACCATGGACAGCCAGAAAGATAAGTGAGTGGGGACTAGATCAAATAAAGCCTGAATTCTCACTAGTATTTTCAAACTGCTAGGTTGGCAGGAGCTGGGACAGAGACGGGAGCTCACTCTGTCCTGCAGTACTTGGGAATTGAACTCTGATCTTCCAGTTGTCAAGTTCAGCATCTTAACCACTTGAGCCACTTGAGCAACTAGCAGCAGATTAACATCTCCAATATAGAAAATGGAAGATGCAACCCAAAACCCACTTATTTATCGCAACGTGACAACAAGGGAGGAAGGAAATGATCCCATTGGCAGAAGGGTGGGGTGAACTCTGTGCTGGGGCTAGGAGGAAGTGTTCCCATTGGGCTGCTGCGCAGAGGGGCAAGGCAAAATCTGTGCTAGGCTGACTGCATGGGTGCCCACAGAGAGGGCTCCGAATACCACCGCTGGCACTCTTGCCATAGGTTCACCACCACTGTCCTATGGCTCTTGTTATTTATTCTCTGAGCTGGTTTGACCCAAGCTGTAAATCCTGATTCTTCATTCTTTATTCATGTCCTGATCAAACCCTGGACTGTCAAAATGAAGTGAATATAGTAGCTAAAATGACTAAACTGGGTTATTGTTCAATCATTCCCACCTTATGTTACTAGTGCCAAACATGGACACTTACAACAAAACATAAATGAAAGTTGGTCACCACTGAAATGAGATATCTGAGGAAGGCTGCTGGAGTGACTAAAAGGGATAAAATAAGGAATGATATTAAAAGGGAAAGAATTAGAATGGAACCAATCTTAAACTGTGTACAGAGGCAACAAATAAAGTGATTTGCCCATTTGGAGAGAACGTCTTGGAATTCTGTACCATACAAGGCGTACACAGAAAGAGAAGGACAAAGAACATGAAGCAGACCCAGAGGAAGATAGAGAGATAACATCAAAGACATATTACAAGAACACCAAATAAGCTGGTGGAGGCCTCTAGAAGTGTCAGAACAAGAACCTTGTATTTCCTCTGATGGAGTAAAAGAGGAAGTAAAGAAATTGAAGAAGAAGGGGCTATTGTACTCTGAGAAGATAAGACTCACAGGGAAAGACAACAATTCTGGGAAAAATAGCAAAGCAGCAGGAAAAACCAAAAGCTAAACATGAGACTGATTAACTAAAGAAAGAAAGCTATAGCCTTGAGTTTGCAAGACCTGAATAGGACATTTTAGAAGGCAGAGGCTGAAATCCTGTTGATGCAACTATGCCAGGTGTCATCACTTGGACCATTAATCTTTATTTTAAATTCTAAATTTCCTGTTCTCTTGTACAGCTTCCAAGGCTCACTAAGGAGCACCTTTTGCTTGGGGGAAACTTTCGGGAGTTTCTCGATTAATGTGGTGGTAGCAGGAGGCAGGACCGTAGCCAGTAGCCAGGATTCTAGATTTGGGATGTGTGTGAATATTTTTTCAGGAGGGGCAATAATGTCACACACACATATATAACATTGACATCCTGGGTTGGGGTGGAGGTTGTTAGCTCAGGGGGTGGGGGCTTATCCCCCCCCCCGGCCACCCCCTGGCTACGGGCCTGATAGGAGCCTTTAAAATTGGAAGATTGCTGCCTGCAGTCCTGTGACTAGATTGTATGCTCAGAAGCAGGGACCTTTCTTTCTTTTATTTATCTAAATCCAAAGCACTAAAATTTAAAACCATCATAATTTTATTATGTACGCAGACATACATTATATGTTTACATTTTACTTTTCATGTTCGCATTCACATTTATTCACATTTATACCCCGCCCTTTTGGTGCAAGCACCACTTTTCCTATAATCCCATCATTTTCCTCAATCAAATCCTCAACATTGCACTGTTCAGGCAAATTGCCACAGATTAGCAGATGAACAAAGTCTTGTTTCTCACCACATTCACCTTGTTCACCATCATCAATGTGGCCCCACTTTTTAGGTTTGTTTGCATTGTGCCACCCCAGTTCTTAGCCTATCCAGCACCTTCCATTTTCTATATTGGAGATGTTAACCTGCTGCTAGTTTCTCAAGCGGCTCAAGTGGTTAAGATGCTGAACTTGACAACTGGAAGGTCAGAGTTCAATTCCCAAGTACTTCAAGACGAAGTGAGCTCCTGTCTCTGTCCCAGCGCCTGCCAACCTAGCAGTTTGAAAGCAAGAAATTGCAAGTAGATAAATAGGTACCACTTCAGTGGGAAGGTAAACAGCTTTCCGTGCACTCAGGTGTCTAGTCATGCCTGCCACATGTCAATGGAAACGTAAGCAAACACAGACAGCACTGGCTCTTTGGCTATAAACAAAGATGAGCACTGAATCCTAGAGTTGGATATGACTGGCTTTCGAGGAAGGGTGACCTTTACCTTAGTTTCTCCTTCATTGCACATAACCCTCTGGGTGATATTCTTTTTCATAGTTCTGTTCAACAAGCCTTACCTGTAGATGGAATTGGTGTTGCTGTTGTTTTTAGGAAGCTCCTCCTTGGCTGCAGCCTTGATGGATGATACTGAATTCCAAACATTGGATGTCTTGAGTCTGTTCCTTGCTTTGTATTCTCATCTTCTGTTGCTACTTGTCTTCTAAGCTCTGGAGGTGCTATCCCCATGCCTGAAGCAATTTTATTAATAGAATATTGGTTGTAAATAGCCTGTATCTCTATGGCCTGTTTCATAAAAGACCATGTTAACTTGACTAGCATGGGCAGAGTTTCTCCAGACTGGGGCAGCATACTCTGCAGAAGAAAGCACAGGTCAAGGACAGATGAACAGAGAACATTAGGCTGTGCTCCCCATATGGTATTTGTAAGTTTGTGGATGAGATTGTTCCTGGCACATGCCTTCTATTTAATATCCTGACAGTGATGTTTATAAGTTAAAGTATGATTGATTTTTACTTCCAGGTATTTTGGATTGCAGTGGTTTAATTTGTGGCCTCTTCAGGTTATGTTCAGATTCTTTCTTGCCTTCCTAATCAGCTGCAGTGGGTCAGTGGTTAAGAAGCTTGCCTTGTTTGCTGGAAGGCTGGCAAGTCAGTAGTTCGAGACCTGGTTATTGAATGACCGATTGAGTGGCTGTTTCTGTCCCAGCTCTTGGGCATTCCCTGAGTGGAATTTCTTCTGCAAAAATCATTTCAACCCAGAATAATTTCTGACACGAATTATTATTATTATTATTATTATTATTATTATTATTATTATTATTATTATTATTATTATTATTATTATTATTATTATTATTATTATTATTATGTTGCCCACAGCAACATATTGTATTGTAATGTAATGTATTTTTTGTAAGCCCCCCTGAGTCGCCACGGCGAGTGGGCGGCAATATAAATTTAAACTAATAAATAAATAAATAAATAAATAAATAAATAATTAATAATAATAATAATAATAATAATAATAATAATAATAATAATAATAATAATAATAATAATAATAATAATAATAATAATAATAATAATAATAATAATTTAGATTTATTATCCCGCCCCAATCAGGCGAACCTGACTCTAGGCGGCTTACAAAAAGAAAAAGATCACGCAAAACAAACTAAACAATCCCACTATACCCCTACAAATTCGGACATTAAAACCTAAGGTTCAATGTTAATTAAAAAATTAAACTATAAATTTACAAAATACTAAAAAGATTTAAAAGTTTAAAAGGTTTAAAAAGTTTAAAAGAGTGAGGGTGGTGGTGGCTGTCCCATCAGATCAGCCACCCAACATGGGACCCCATATTCCTGGAGCCCCACACCTGCCCTGCCAGCCATGTTTTTAGGCCCTTCTGAAAGGGTAGGAGCTCTGTCTGTAGACGTAACTCAGTTAGCAGGAGGTTCCAAAGGGCCGGGGTGGACACTCTAGCTGATGGAATGATAAGAGAGCCTCTCCGATCCGCCCTGGTGGGACGGACAGATGTTCTTGGGGTGACGCGGTCTCTTCTTCTTCTTCTTCTTCTTCTTCTTTTTCTCATCATCATCATCATCATCATCATCATCATCATCATCATCATCATCATCATCATCATCATCATCATCATCATCATCAGAGTGAGAACTGATACTACTGGATTAAAAAGCACCCACAGGGGTGCTATTAGAAAGTAAGACAGTTGGATAGTTTTTTATACCTATCTTGCATCAGTAATACTGGCAATCTCTTTATTTTCAAGATCATTTTAAGGTAGTGGGGACAGTCTTCAAAGTAAAAACTTAAAAATCTGGCTAACAGGTTATTTTTAGAACTGCCTTCATTTCTGTGGAATGTCTTTAGCCTTTCTTAACCTTAAGGATAGTCTTCAGTGGCCTCTTCTCTGGCCCATTGTCAGTGAAAATTGGAACATGAGCTACAATTCTCTTCTAGGGAAGGCCCAACAAACTCCCACTTTTTTTTTTTGCTTTTCCACGTCATTTGGATATATTTTTTTTGGAAGGCATTTCAAGTAAGGACTTTCTGACTAGAACTGTACCCAAATATTTGTTGTACAGATCAGGGCCATCCCACTCCACACTGTTTTGAAGGTGACCTGGCCTGATTTGCTTTCAGTTTGTGCAGGCAGTTGTACATTTCTGGATCGTATATTTAAAATACCTGCCAATAGGGAAAATGAAGGCTGATGGCTGGGATTTTGGGGTTAGGGGTGTCCACCAAATATGCAGCACCATATGTTCTGAGAATGTGGAGGGCTTTAAATAGAGGAGTTAGTGTGCTTACCTTTCAGACATGCACTTCTTCATGAGACAGAGCCACCTGCAAAATGGAATTTTGCACCAGGAGAGGAATAATTTTCCAGAAATTTCTAAACGGCCAGCTGGCAGAATTATTTGACAAAGGACACGGAGAAGTGCATGCTGTGTAGATTTTTATTCTTCTTTCATGTCCCAAACCCTGGACTGCCAAAATGAAGCCACTTTCTTTGCTTTGTCATTGCCCAAACCCAAGTCCTCATTGGTGCATGCTGTGTAGATGATCCAGCTAATTGGCAATTAGCTTCAAAATATACTCTGGAAAGATACCAAAAGTACCACCCCTCCATGACAACAAAAGGCAACAAAAATAAAATATTAAGAGAAAGGCTAATTTTTATGATGAAATATAATAATTGTGTGCTGTTCAATCAGTTGTGACTTGTGGTAGATCTTTCTAGGGTTTTCTAGGTAGAGACTACTCAGATGTAGTTTTCCATTCCTTTCTTCCACATGTGTCCTAGGACTGCAGGATGGCTCTTCTTTAGGAAACACAATGAGGAACTGAACTCCCAACCTCTGTCTCTACAACCAGATACCTAACCAAATGCTCAATTTGTTCTACACAGTACAAGATCAGTAAGCATCCGTGTTAAGAAATATCCAGTTCTTCTAATACTCTATAAGAGCTGCAGGTATTGACATTGGTTTGCTGTGCACCAACCAGCAAAAGAAGAAGGGGAAAATTAGAAAAAGGAGGGGAGGAAATAATCCCTACTGCAATTCCAACCAATCCATTCAAAGTGTGAACAAGCACACCCACACAATGTCCTTTTGTAGAATAAAAGAAAGGTTCACACCAATACAACCCTGTTCAAATTGTGTGGTAAAAAAAATTAAGATTAAATCCCCAGCAGCAGCGGGGGTTGGGGTGGGGTGGAAAAGAAAATCTAAATTGGAAGGGAAAAATATTGGGTTGATCCACATTGACCTTTTTGCTGTGCGATTATTGAAAAAATGCTTCAAATGGTTGATTCTAGAGCAAAATATTTTCCAATTTAGACAAACCACAATAGGACTGGCTGTCCTATGCTTAGTTTACAAAGTGTGCAATCCTGGGGTCCCCAAAGAATTATCTCAATACAGTATCTGAAGACCAAAGTGGACCATGACTTGGAAACCACATCTTCCAGAATCTGTCAATAACACTGGTCAGTGATCTCAAGGGAATGTGTTCTTAGACCAGAAACTAGTTCAGTGGTACTACTTCCACACTGATATGTTATGTGAGTGGCCTGGCATTTTAGGAGTTTCGATAGAAAATTACCCAGCCCCTTCAGACATATGTGGAAGCCCACCAGTTCAAATCTGCTTGTGAAAGAGGAAGTCAGGAGATTGAGCAAGATTATTGAATGGTCGAAGAGAATTACATTCTGCCTTCATTCAATGGGATACTGGCTTTGAAAGGCAATTATTCTTTTTTTAGTTCATCATCTTGACCTACCTAAAAGGTGCTGGCTGTATCATGGGTTGGTTCCCATGGTTAAGCGTCCATATGACTCTTCCTATGAAATCAATGAGCGGCATAAATTGGCTACTTTTCAGTTCACTCTTTCCTCCTCAGCAACCTTGTCGGATATTTAAGGTAATGAGGAAAATTGGATTCAAATAGCTTTCTTCATGGTAATCAAAGGGCCCCAACTCTAAATGCAGCCTTCCATTATTGAATGGAATATGACCATTTTAAACCAGATACAAATCAATTCACTGCAAACGGGCATTGGATGTTTCTTTCCATACGGCCATCTCAGAACATGGCTGGCTTTTAATTCAGACCAGAAGTATAGGCTACAAATCGTAGGCTACATGAAGTGTAGCCTATTTTCAGTTGCCCTCTGCATGGAGCAATCTTTCTGTGGGCCATTTTCAAGTAACTTTCTTTTGAAATATCCTTTCTTTAAAAGCCTGTTAGCATCTCTGTGTGCCTGGGCTTTCACTGATCAACTGGGTTTGGGGGAGTACTTTTATTTTATACAAGCAGGCAGTACCAATTTTTCCCTCAAGAATCCGGATGTTGTTTGGATTTTCCTTGCCTTGACCTTCCCTAAGGTTTTAATACTCCTTTTGGCAGACCTCATCCTTTGCTGGCCCCAAACCATTTGGCTTGAATGGGGAGGAGTGTTTTGAGTGCTCCACAGAGAGATGGGAAGGAGTGACGTGACAGAACAGAGGAAAGGAAAAATGAGGGCTGGATGTCAAAGCCTGTTCTTTAGTGAGATGGATGGAGTGTGGACGTCACCCCCAGGGAAGGGGCAGCTCTCACATTTAAAACAGTTCTAGAGAACAAGAGGACACAGAGAACAGTTGTGCTTGGGTCAAATACAGAAGAATTGATAATAAAACAAAATAAGACATCCTCCCCCAGCACAAATATACCACATCATTTACTTTTTTCCATACCAGAGCATCAGAGATAATTTTATTATGAATATTCTGTGTAGTTTGGTTTAATCCATGGGTGATCTTGCCAGGATTCACAAGCTAAGGGCAGAACGAGCCCACCTTCCCAAAGAAAGGGGACACCAATAGGGGCTGGCCCATCCTGTGCTTTTTAGTGACACTCTGGCTTAATCTTGTTCTGGATCTGTGACAAAGGTCTTGTGCGTTTATAGTTCTTCATGAGTACTTCATGGGGAAATGTAACCAGTAAAACTGGGCTGAATGGTCTGTGGAGCATTCAGAGTTGTGTGCTCCATTCTATTTCTGTTTTATATTCTGCCTTTACCCCCACTAGCAGTCTCAATTGACTGCCTTAGGCAACCACCAGGAATGGAATGAGTCAGGGACTTTAACACGGCAGTAGGCACAGCAATCTTTGATTCTTTCCTGAAAGAGCCTGTGTTTTTACACTTTCTATCGTTTCTGTCTCCCTTTCTCCTTTATCTTCCCTGGATCTGAAATTAGTGGTACTGTACAAGATTTTAGGGGACTGTGGTGGCTTAGTGGTTAAGACGCTGAACTTGATAACTGGTAGGTCAGCAGTTGTTGAAGACCTGAGTACTGCACACCGGAGTAAGGTCATCTGTCCCAGCTCCTGACAACCTAGCAGTTCGAAAGCAAGAAATTGCAAGTAGATAAATAGGGACCATTTTGGTGGGGAGGTAACAGCGTTCTGTGCACTCCGGTATCATCATGCCTGTCACATGTCCATGGAAACATCTGCAAATGCAGACAGTGCTGACTTTTTGGCTATAAACAGAGATGAGCGCTGAACCCTAGTGTCAAATACAACTGGCTTTCAAGCAAGGGTGATTTTTACAAGATTTTATTGATTAAATCAAAGACTTGGTAAGAAGAAAAGCAAGGAAGTTTAGTTTCCAAACATTTAATTTCCTTTCTCCTCCCACCCACTTGTTCTAATTATGTCATAGGAAAGCTGGGTTTAACACTTACATTCCTTGAAGGGTTTATTTCACAGAAACCTCAGCGATTTTTGCTTATATCTAAATATGTGTAAATAGTGGCTGAATTAGGTGTTGCTGCTGCACTGTGTGGGCAACAAGCACTCTTTGCAGTGCCCTGTGGTCATCCCTACAATACAAAACTATACCTGATTCATTTAGTATTTCCACATGTGTCTGGAGACAGCGTGTATGTCTTGTCATAAAGTCTTTATCTGGGTACAAACATATTAAAATCAATGGGATTTCTGCAAAATGAATGCTTCAAGGAATATAAGATGCTACTATGCTGGGCCTGTCTGGCCAGGTTATCCTGCTATGGAATAGAGTAGACCCTACTGCCAGCGACTCAACGCCGATTGTCAGGAGATGGTTAACTAACCTGACAAATGTGAGGATTAGTGGCCTTGGGTGACAAAGTCCACAGGGGAGGGTGATGGTCCCCAAGAGGATTAAATTCCACTTGAATCCATCTTGGTGGAGGGCAGCAGCTTCATCAATACTGGCCTTGGGCAGAGGAGAACTTTCCATGGCCAGTGGGCTCAAGACTAGAAAGTGACTTGCTGAACTGGATCAGTGGTATGGGGGATCATGCTGTGATGCAGAAGGCAGGTCCAAGGCCACTGTGCTATATTATCAGGACAGCCAATCACCATGATGATGGCCAATATTCAGAACTGGATACGGCACAAGAAGAAGACTATGATGGGGATTTCAAAATGCATGGACAGTGGAGGTACAATCCTTTACGAGCTTCATGAGGCATGCTCCCAAGTGAGGACAGGACTGTAATAGGCCATTCCTTTGCTTCCAGGTAAATGTGTGCAGAAAAAGATAAACCAGGCTTCATTGCTAAGAAGTAAACAAGACTTATGCCTGAATAAATATGCATAGGATCATGGTGTAATAAAATCAAGCTGCTGTTCCTCCTGCATAACCTAACAGGGTGTTTACAGTGAAAAGCTATTGTTTTTGCTTAAAATATCCTGGAAGGCTAAAACAGTCCCTAAAGTACTGTACTTCTGATTTAAAAATAGCTCTCTTCTGATTTCCATCCCACATTAAAAGCATTTGCACAAAGTACACGAGAGCTTTGCATCTGGTTGTTTGCATGTTTACTTAACTGCTGGATTCAAAGGGATGATCTTAGGTATGTGTGTGTGTGTGTAGAATTTCCGGTTGAATGTGTAGTATCTCAAAATGTCCTAAGAGGCATTGATTTCCTGTTTATCCTATTTATGTTTTGCCTGAGTATTAATGTAATGTATTCACAGGCACATAACAGAGCCAAGCTATATGAAACATTTAGTATGCATAGCAATATTTATCAGTCTTTTCTGTTTCTGGAATTTGCCACTGGTGACCAAATGAACGCAGTTTCATCCCTTTGGTATGATGAAGTTTAAGGGCTCAGCAGCCAACAACCTCCTGCCTTGCACATTTCCCAGATAATTACAGATTAGAGCAGGCTAATTTTTATTTTTGCAAAGCTGTTGGAGATCTGTGTTTGTTATTATTGTCTCCTAGGTTGCCACGTGCATAAATAACATATGTAAAGCCCTTTGATCTGCAGGCATAATGACATAGATTTATCAAATGTTTGCCTTTTCCCCGTCTCTCTTTAAAAGAGAGTTTTTTTTTTTGGGGGGGGGAGGGAATCCCAGCTTGATTTATGGAGTGTCCTTCCCCTCTTGAAATATGAAGTGTTCATGAATAGCTAAGGTAATATTTAATATCCTCCCAAGAAGCTTTTGCGATGCCTAACAAATGAACTACAAAATGGCTCACATCTGTTTTAGCCTCCCTTCCTTTTAACTAAACAAATTAGCATTAGAATACCTGGGAGACAACATACAAAGTCCCCTTTCTAGATGACAGAACACAGACAATTATTAGCAGGGGGGGGGGGAACAGGACTGAAAAGGTTCTGGCCTGACTCCAGCAGATGTTTTCACATCTCCTGTAGTGCCCCTGAATGAGCCGGCCCCCAGTGGACACACGGGCTGCAGTCTTTTGAAGTGGGTCAGGGAATTCATTCACAGCCTTCCTCTGAATGAAGACGCCTACGCTTCAGTCCTCTCTCTCTCAAGCCTCTTCCGGCAAGGCTAGCGTTTCCCTTCTCAAGTGGTTTTAATACAACCACCACCAATCATAACAATACGTAGTCCATGCCATGTTAGAAACATAAGGTGCCATGCTATGCATACCTACGTGGAATGAGGTCCCATTGAATTCCATATAGCATGGGAGGCACTTCTGTATTTTAAGCAAGAATGTCTCTTCAAGCTGTCACTGGGCGATAATAAAGAAAAATACCATTCTACAGTGAATCTTGATTTAAAAGTGTTATGTGTGCCTCCCCCCATCGCACCCAAAGATCTATATAACAGTGATGGCCAACCTTGGCACTCCAGGTGTTCTTGAACTTCAATTCCAAGAAACCCAAGTCAGCAGTACTGCTGATCAGGGCTTCTGGGAATTGGAAGTCTAAGAAAACCTGGAGTGCCAAGGTTGGCCATCACTGATCTATAACATTTAGCATGCCAACATATCGAACCACAGAGCCAGAGTCAATCAAAGTACAGTAAAACCTCATATAACACTAAAACCTGGTTCCACAAGTCTTCGTGTTATATGATTTTTCGTGTTATCTGATCCTCTATGGGATCCATAGAGATACATTGTAACCACACAGGCTTTCGCGGTTGTTATCTGAAGCATCCCATAGGATCTTAATGTTATCTGATGCAATTCTTCCCCCCAGATTCCTTGATGTTATGCGATTTTCGTGTTATTCGATACTAATGTTATATGAAGTATTACTGTAATAATAATTTTGGGTCAGAGATTACTCTGAGTTGAAAGGTTTTTTTGCTGGAGAAACTCCACTTGGGCGAATGAGGCTCCTTTCATGTCCCCAAGTGCAGCCCTCGAGTATTGAAACCCAACCTTCCAGTCTCCAAGCTCAGTGTCTTAACCACTAAGCCACCGGAGGAGCTGCAGTCAATCAAAGTGAAAATCTAGAAATGGAGATACTGCAGTTATAGCTTTCATGGGTAACTGTCCCTGCTGGCTGTGTTTTCTCCAGATTTTCACCCCTCATCTGATCTGCTGAATCATTAATTCATTGTCGTTTGCTCTTTCAGTGGAAGCCTGTGTCCTTGTTACATGGAAGTGTTGAATCAGCATCTTAGACCTGAACTTGAAGGTATAGATAACATAATTAGAAGCTGAGCTCCTTTAAGAGAAAATTACTATTTTAACAGGAGCTTCCCTCTATCCACTTTGGGCAGATTAGTCTGTTTTTGTTTTTTTAATGAGTCCTCTCAGGACAGAAGTACAGTTTGCTTTATTTCTCAGGAAGAACTGCATCTTTGGAAGGGCAATACAGTACAGTATTTTAAGGGGAGCGAATATCCATTTACTTAAATGCTTTGCATCCTGCTTCATGCCTTGTTTGGCTCTGCTGGAAAATATTTATTTTATTCATGTTTATTCATGTAACTTCTAAAAAAAAGAAAGAAAGAAAGCCAGGAGAAACTCCCTAGTCCTTCCAAATTAAAAAAAACCTGTACAACTGTTAGCTTATACCAGCTGTCCACATCTTTTTTGTTTTATATGTTGTCAAATGGTTTCCAATCTAGGATGATCCTATAATGACTTTCAAAAGGTCCTATCATGAACATCCCTGTTCAGCTCTTCAAACAAAGGGCTGTGATTTCTTATGTTCTTCCTTCTTTCACTCCCTGCAACCTTTCCTAGTGTTACGGTCTTCTTATCTTCTCATGACATGTCTAAACTACAGTAACCTCAGTTCTGGCATTTAAACATCCAGTGAGAGTTCAGATTTGGTTTAATCTGGGACCCATTTGTTTGTCTTTCTTTTAATTCTTCTAGTTATTATTTTCTTACTGAGTGGAACTGATAAAACTGATCTTGAAATATCTCACTTACCTTGAAAACCTTATTAGGGTTGCTATAACTTGGCTTTGACTTGATGGCATAAAACTAACTAAATAATCCTCAAAAGTGATCCTGTTTTTGTATTTTCCTTAATTTTCATCAGTAGTAATTTCAAGTCATTGTTATTTTCTGCAAGTTATATGACATCATCTGCATATGTTTAACTATTGATATTTCTTCCATCAATTTTACTCCTCCTCCATCTGAATCTATTTTAGCTTTTGATATGAAATATTCAACATGCTGACTGAACAGATAGGGAGACAAAATATACCCTTGTCTGACACCTTGTCAAGCTGGAAATCATTTTGTGTCTCCATATCATGTCTTAATAGACTTATATCCACAATGTAAGTTACAGATCAATCAATAAAATGTCATTCCCATTTCTTTGATTGATCCAAAGATCTACACAATACAAACTGATTTTCTTCTAGTTTTCAGCAACCAAATATATTTACAACTATCATCTTAAGTG
This sequence comes from Furcifer pardalis, assembly GCA_030440675.1. NCBI lineage: Eukaryota > Metazoa > Chordata > Lepidosauria > Squamata > Chamaeleonidae > Furcifer > Furcifer pardalis. The sequence continues at coordinate 61,032,299 of CP126893.1, read as the reverse complement.
TCTCTTCCTTTTTAATCTTTTCCATTTTTATTGATATATTCTTATTAATTTGATTGACTTTGTCTCTGTAGATTGAAATAGCTGTACAGTCAAACCTCGCATAAAAAGCACCTCGCTTAAAGAGCAGAATTTTCTCTGAATGCTTGGTTCACTTAACAAATAAAACCAACAATAAACTCACTTAAATAAATCGGGGTTCACCCCCCCCCCGTCACAACTGGTCACTTATAATGGTGTTTCGCTTAAAGAGCAAACTCACTTAAAGAGCATCCTGTGGAACACATTATGCTGTTTAAGCGAGGTACAACTGTATTGATATCTCATCCACTCCTGGCTATTTCTCGCTTTCAATTGCTAAGAGCAGATTTCACTTCTCTAATATCCTTAATCACAGAATCATTCTTTGAAATTATCTTTCCACTTAGTTCTTAAGTTACTGTTTCCATCTCATCTTTATCTTATCCAGCCCAGTAGCTGAACTTCTATAATTTCTCCGCCCTCCTCCTTATTGGATCCATCAGCAGTCTTTGGTGGGTGCAGTCATTAATTCCTGATGAAAATCCTTGCATTGCTTTGAATTCTTAACTTTGACAGCTTTGCATTTTCTGACCCTACTGAGAGTCTTGATTTATAATATTGTGCAGCCAGCTTACCGCATTGCTGTCAGCCTTCCTAACGTAGTCAAACCCCCTCAATGCATTAATGTGTGCAGAAAAAGGCTTCACAACTCCCTTTGAAAGAAAACAGGCACAGGAAATGTCTTGAGCAACCACTTTGGCTACTTGGTATATTCTTCAAATGAATCATCAAACTTAATTTCTGCAGAGTCAATGTATGTGTAATATGTGTAAGGTGTAATATGAGTAAATAAATAAATAAATAATGACTGTTGACTGTGCTCCACTAGGTAAATGTGGCTACATCTCCACAAAACGTTATTTATTTATTAATCGATTTATATACTACCCTACTCTGTAAATCCGACTCGGTTATGATAGAATGTTTTGTTAAAATGGCTGTTTTAGTTTTGTTGAATCTTGGATCTTCTACATGAACTGAGTGACATCCCATTGCCTTTACATACATCTACTGCCTTCACACTAATTTATTTAACAGATTTATACACCATCCTCATTCGGTGTACTCTGCGCAGTGTACATAGGCCAGCAAGCACCTCACTGACCATACAATGAAACAAGTTAAAACCAATATATAACCAATTGAAAATCTTAAGAACATTGCTGTCTTTTGTAGCTGGAGATGCTGAATTGGATCCTTTAGTCTTCACCTGCTTCGCCATCATTTCAGGAAAAACAGGTAGGGTGAAATATGGACTTACCTCTCCCACACAGGTTGTGAAGGCAAAGCTGATGCTATGGCTCAAAAGTGTCAAACCATTCTAACCATGACCTGAGTTTATAAAGAGGAGACCATAAAAATGGCTCTGTTGCCAGCTCATATGATGAATAAACTGACCAGAAGAATGGACACTTAATTTTAAATTGCTGGGTGTTTTTTCTTAGGACTTGGCTACACGGCTTGGCTGAAGTGGGAAGATGCAGGGCAAATAGAGTTGCCATTTGGTGCAATCCTCGTATCCAAATGGCACAAAGACCTTATGCCAGCCCTACTTGGTCCCCACCAGCCTCCTATCCAAATTTGCCAGTATTGTATCTTGAAATGGCATAAGAAGAGAACCACTTTGGGATATTGACAAAATTAAATATTTCCTCAGCTCCAGATGCTAAAGGAAGTGATTTTTTAAAAAGGGTATCTAGGCAGCACATATGAGTTGCATCACATTAAAAAAAAGGCAAATTGAAAACTTCCACCTAGAAGCAAGAGGAGGGGGGGGGGCAACAAGGAAGATTCTTTACTCTTACAGGTCTAGCCAAAATCCTGCCTGATTAAGCTGTAAATCAACAGCTGTTGGCTCACTTTTGGTTAATTTCCAGCAATTTCATGCACTGAAAAACAATAACAAAATGGAGTGATCCTACCCGTACCAAAAATGTAGATGCTTCTGACAGAGCCCAGAAAGGGGCAGGTTTGTTTCACAAAGACATCATCTGATTGCTATCTTAAAGAGCAAATCAGCTCGTCCCTGAGGCAGACCAAATAGCAGGCAAAATATCCATCTAGTCATCCTCTAATACAGTGGAACCTCAGTTAACAAATGGCTTGGTTAACATAAAAATCACATAACAAAAAGGAAATCCATAGAAAATAGTGGTTCAGTTTATGGATTTTTTCCAGAATGGATTAAGTGGTTTTCAATGCATTCCTATGGGAAATTGCATTCAATGCATTCCTATGAGAAATTCAGTTAAAGTAACTTTCGCTGTAAGAAACATCCTGAAAAACGCATTAATTACGTTAACTTTACTTTACTATTCATATTTGCTATCCCGCCCCAATCAGGCAAGCCCGACTCTGGGCGGCTTACAGCATAGATTAAAAACATATCAATATTTAAATTTTTTTAAAAATTCATGAAAATTAAAACAGTATCGGGGGTATGATCAGAAAGGGTGGATTATCTCTAGACTAGCCACCCCACATGGGATCCCCCATTCCTGGATCCCCACACTTGTCCTGCCAGCCAGGTTTTTAAGCTCTTCCGGAAGAGCAGGAGCTCTGTCTGCAGGCGCAGCTCAGTTGGGAGGAGGTTCCAGAGGGCCGGGGCGAACACAGAGAAGGTCCTCTTCCTAGTGCTAGCGAGGCGAGCCTCCCTAGCCGATGGAATAACAAGAGAGCCCCTCCGATCCGCCCTGGTGGGACGGACAGATGTTCTTAGGGTGACGTGGTCTCTTAGGTATCCTGGCCCACTACCATATAGGGCTTTAAAGGTAATGACCAGCACCTTAAATTGCACCCGGAGACATAAACGTTGTACTTTATGCGAAAATGAACCCTTTGAACAGTGCAAAGTCTGGAAATAAGTCACAAAGAGCCCTCTCTAAGCCAAATGAAATATTTGCTTGTTTTTCCTTGCATGTGATTGTTTGACAGTAAATTCTGTTGTGATCAAAACTCTCTATCCCTTTGAACCTAGTCTTGTTTCTTAAATGCAAGGTTTGTTTGGTGATGATCTTTGCTGTAAGAGATTGTGTTTTATATTGAGACATCCTAAATAACAGGTGTTAGAGAAACAGGCACTCTAAGACAAATTTCTCTAAGAGAAATTTGGTAAGTAACCTTACTATATATTCCTCAAAGCATATCAGAAGACTCAGTGAGATCCCTAAGAATATTTTGTGTATTTTAAGCAGATTACTGACCATGATAATGACCACAGGCTTTTGAACACTGGTCTGTTAGGCCTATAATCTTCTGATTTCTTAATCATATGGTCAAAGACACATTTCAGTCTATTACCCATTGCTTAGAAAGTAAACAAACTCAAAGCCACTGGTACAGTGTGGTGTTTAACTAGCATAAATAAATGCACATATAAATGTTATCCATTGAGTGACACTGACTTAGTCAGTGGGGGGATCCATTTGGGTAGCAATAAGAAGTGGGTTACGGCTAAGGAAAACATTGCCTATCCTTCTAGGAGTTCTTTTCAAGGCCAGAGACTCACACCAGGTTAAAGGCCATGATAAAGCAAAGTCACGAAACAAAACCCACCTTGACTATTCTTTAAAAAGGAGGACAAAAGAAAGGCATTGCATTTTAAAGTGCATTTTATCCATTAAAAATATTTTGAAATCTCTCTCCAACCTCAGGGTCCAGACTGCTGTACTATGAAAGTATGATCAGAAGAGGAATACAGTATCCAATAATACAAAATCATCATCATTATCATCATCATTCCACCTCCCCAATGGAGTGATAAATTCTAAAGCTGACCTAATTCTCTTATCTACCTTACTTTGTAGCTGCAATCTTGATCTCATAGAAATCTAAGAAGAAGTTTTTGTCTTAATAGCCTCCTCAAAGCTTGTGATATTTTTGAAACACAATCGGGCATACCTTGGTAATGGCAACCTTGTGTTGCTGGCTAATCTTTCTCACACTAGGTCAGGCGAAAGGAACTGCAGAATGAACTCCCCAAAAGGTGCTTTCATTTTGGCAGTTTCACGTCTGGCCTAGACATGGAAGAAGAGGCAGATATGTCAGCAGGTGAAAAGTGCTCTTTGATTTACTCTTGGCCTAATGAACAATTTCCCCCACTGATGAATCATTAGTATTTGCACAATTATTACTAAGATTAATTCTGGTCCTGCTAGCTTCTGCCTTTGCTCTTCTTTCCTTCCCTAATTTTTCTCTCAATTTTAAATACAGTGGTAGCTCGCTTAAAGAGCATAATGCGTTCCGCGGGATTGCTCTTTAAGTGAGTTTGCTTTTTAAGTGAAACACCATTGTAAGTGACCAATTGTGTCTTCTGGTGATGGTGGGGATTGCAAACCTCGATTTAGTTGTTAAGTGAGTTTTTGGTTGGTTTTAGTTGTTAAGCGAGGCAGCCATTCAGAGAAAATTCTGCTCTTTAAGCGAGTTAAGTCTCTAAGCAAGGCGCAGAATGCCAGGTTTTACTGTATATTTTTTCGCCTGTGTGATGGAGTCAAGTTTCATTATGTCACAAATAGAGCAATTTAACATTCCAGAGGTGTCCCTTTACTTTGTGTTAGGTTAAGACCTAACTGACCTCACAGTTGTCCTCTTTTCTTGTCTTCAGAAGGCAGATCAAAATCTGTTCTAGCTAGGCTGATCTCCTGGGAACTAAGAGGTTTTCTCTATTTCCCAGTGGCAATTTTGAATTGCTACATTGTAATATTTCTCTATTTTAAATGTAATCTTACTGAGGAGCCTGGTGTGCTGTGGTCCATTAGGTCACAAAGGGTTGGACTCAACTGTGTGACTGAACAACAACAAACTAACAAGTAATGTTATACAGTAATACCTCGGATAATGCTAAGACTTGGTTCCACAAGTCTTGGTGCTATCCGATTTTTAGTGTTATCCGATCCATGTTAAAATCCTATGGGATGGTTGGGATAACGTTAAAGCTCCATAGAGATACATTGTAACCGCACAGGCTTTAGCGGTTGTTATCCGATCCATCCCATAGGACCTTAACGTTATTCGATCCAATTCTCCTCCCCAGATTACTTAACGTTATGCGATTTTAGCGTTATCTGAGGTAAACGTTATCCGAGGTATTACTGTATATATTAAGATATTTCTATATGTTCAGTAGATTGGATTGAGCACCTGCCTTCTGTAGATGGAAAAACTCTGCATCACAAATGGTACCTCAAACTGGTTTTCTGATAATTAGGACAAGAAGATGGCAAATTCAACTTCCATTAGCCCAGTTACGCATACCTAAAACTTGACCCAATCCACTGCAAGGATCTCATACTATATAATAATCAAATTGAAGAGTCACATGTGCCCCAAATGAAATCATTTAATTTGAAAGCAATCATAGCATGTGTTCATTGGACCTAAAATATTTTCTCTGAACATATACAACATAAACCTCCTCTCAACTCTAGCACTGAAATACACAACACTCTGAGTGGGGGCTTTCCGAAGCCATAGCTATTATAAAAACAAGATTGCCTTTTCACCATGTTTTCAACTAATAGATTCCTTTTTGTCATCATTTTCATACAAAGATTTTTTGCACGTCAGCATGAGTATAAGTAGCACTGGCAAGTGCCAGAGACTGCAAAAAAACAATTTCCGGGAGCTGCTGCGGTCAGCGTATCTGTAGAAATGATAAGCAAGGTAGGAAATATACAGGTTGACAGGAAGAGAAATTATGGGGAAAGTCCATGTGGTGACATCTATGATGGGAGCCAGGGATGAAAGTCCAATCAAGGCAAAGCAATGACGCAGAGCCACCCGTCTGCACATTGCTGGATGAGTGACAGACATCATGCAATAGCCACCTCGGGAGTAATCTTCACGGAGACCCCAGCTTAGAGCATTGAAATGTGGGAACTGCCAGGAGTACAGAATCCCACCCAGCAGCAATGCCCCTGCAAAATAAGAGAAATCAAGGTATTATTAGAGAGCTTATGACCACTAAAATGACTTGCAGGTGCAGATATCTTATTAATTAATTAATCAAGTTTGCCCCAATGGTAGTTCTAGATGTACGTAGTGGAGCTGCAAGAGACAAGTTACTTGCTTCATCACATAAACTGCAAATGCTACTTAAGATATGGGAATGACTACTTGTCAGGTTCTTGTGTCATACATTTTATCAAACTGATAAGTGCCAGAGGCTGCAAAAAAAAAAAAAGATGATTACCCATTTTACAGTTTATTTTTTGCTTATTGTTTACAATATTATGATTTTAGTTGTTAGTTTCAGAATTAAAACATTGCTTGTGTTACTTCTGGAAGTCCCAGAACACAGAAAGTATATGTATGACAACCAACAGTTATAGGAACATTTTTGTGCTTCCTGTACAGTTTCTTTGCTTCTGATCCATTCTGTACAAAAACAATGTAATCCCAGCTACATTTGAAAGCAAGGTCAAAACATTTGTTTTGCATTTGGGATATTGATTCATTCATTGCCCACCTATCTAGGTACATGAGTTCCTTACTCTAGCTGGCTTACAAAATTTTACAAAGTGTTAAAAACAACACAAATTACATTATATAAAACAACGTAAAAACCTACATTTGGGAATACAGTAATACCTCAGATAACGCTAAGACTTGGTTCCACAAGTCTTGGGTGTTATCTGATTTTAGTGTTATCCGATGCATGCTAAAATCTCCATAGAGATACATTATAACCGTACAGGATTTAGTGGTTGTTATCCGATGCATCCCATAGGACCTTAACGTTATTCGATGCAATTCTCCCCCCCCCCCCGATTACTTAATGTTATGCGATTTTAGTGTTATCCAAGGTAAACATTATCCGAGGTATTACTGTACAGTAATACCTCAAATAACGTTTACCTCAGATAACGCTAAAATCGCATAACATTAAGTAATCTGGGGGGGGGGGGAGAATTGCATCGAATAATGTTAAGGTCCTATGGGATGCATCGGATAACAACCACTAAATCCTGTGTGGTTACAATGTATCTCTATGGAGCTTTAATGTAATCCGATCCATCCCATAGGATTTTAACATGGATCGGATAACACTAAAAATCGGATAACACCAAGACTTGTGGAACCAAGTTTTAGCATTATCCGAGGTTTTACTGTACTTATAATGCCGTAGTAAAAAGGGAAAGAAGTTTCTGTCTTCAAATGTGATCAGTGCCTCAAGCTTCATGCAGCACTAACAACAAATGCATATTTTGGGGACAAGGCCCAGAGAGAACAGGTACTTTTAGCTGCTTAATTCATCATTTTCAATCCTGTACTGCATGCAGAAATTAATGAATCACACACTTATTAACTATTTACATAGCTATTTAACATAAATACAGTAATACCTCGGATAACGCTAAGACTTGGTTCCACAAGTCTTGGTGTTATCCGATTTTTAGTGTTATCTGATGCATGTTAAAATCCTATGGGATGTATCGGATAACGTTAAAGCTCCATAGAGATACACTGTAACTGCACAGGCTTTAGCGGTTGTTATCCGATACATCTCATAGGACCTTAACGTTATTCGATCCAATTCTCCTCCCCAGATTACTTAACGTTATGCGATTTTAGCGTTATCCGAGGTATTACTGTATAATCAAAGCCTTCCTCAAATCTGTAAGTAAACCATTTCTCTACTTGCATTAGAAAATGGCTAGATGCATCTCCTGCCTTGGTTTTCAGATTTTAGATGCCAAATTGAAGATATATATCTATATCTATCTATCTCTCGATATAGATATCTATATACAGTATCTTTATCTACAGATACACACAGACACACACAGAGAGAATAAATCGATTTACTCTGGCACCCACTCACTTTCTACAGGGTGTATTCTCTTATAAACAGTAAAACCCTGACTTACATATGCCTTGACTTACATACAATTCAACTTACATACAATTCGACTTACACAATGATTTTGTGCTAAAACCATGTCCCGAATTACACTTTTTCCTATGGGTTTGTTTCGAGTTACATTAAGATTCTTTTCCCTACGGGTTTGCTTCGATTTACATAAAAATTTCATTTTTCCTATGGGTTTGCTTCAAGTTACGTAAAAATAGTTTTTCCTATGGGTTTGCTTTGAGTTACATAAAAAAACCAATTTAAGCAAAAGCCTATGGAACTGACTTTTTTCCTCGTAAGTAGGGGTTTTACTGTACAATAGGGAAAATTCATGAAAGTGTAGGTCTAACACAAGGATCAACTTCTCTTTCATTATTATTATGCCCTTTAACTATTCAACTGTGTACATTCCATGTCATGGCATCCAAAAAGCTACTGTTGTCACTGAATGTTTATACTATAAGCAAAGATTTAAAAGATGCACTTAGCAAATGCTGCTCGTGTAGTACAAGTGGGAGACTACTCTATTTCAGACTCTGTCATGTCCCCCAAAAAACATCCAAACCCAAGATCAATGTAATAATAATAGTATGGTTGCTTCTGACTACTTGGCAAGTTTTATTAGGTGTACAATACTCAGAAGTTATTTATCAGTGCATTCTTCTGGGAGCACTCTGGGACCATGTAGCGTACCCAGGGCCATACAGATGGGTTCTTCTCTTGGAAAGCTCAGCTGGGACTCAAATTCCAAACCTCTAACTCTGTAGTCAGGTGTCCAGCTCACTGAGCTATCCAGCAGTGTGGAAAAGTAGATAGAGTGACAATTTAGGACTTATGAGATCTGGATTCAAATTCCTGCTTGGCCATGGGATCTCACTGAGCACTGGGAAAACCAATACTTATATATTCCATAAATCTTGAAGATTCTATTAGAGTTATCAAAATCAAATTCAATTTGGCACATAACAATGAAATCAACATAAAAGGGGAAAATAGCGAACTCCCTGTTGTAATGGAGGCATGAGTACATTCCAAAATAGAAATTACAAATATATCATAAATCTGTGACTGCAGGGCAATTTGAAGCACAGCTGCGTTTGACGTTTTTGTAAACTTTTCCCAGTTGGCTGTTTTGAAAATATATCTCCTACAGAATCGTACACAGTGAGGTTGGATAGCTGAGTAAATCTTACCTAGAATGGGTCTGTGTGGAGAGTTTGGGATTGGTTGGCCTAATGCTCTTAATGTATCATTGAGCTATAGGCTCACTAATAAAAATCAGATCTAGATTGTAACCTTTTTGTCAGTGCTGAATGAACTGGGTAGCTTAGGTTAATGCAGGCATTCACAACCTATGGCCCATGGCCCAGACCTGGCCCCGAATGCCATTCCATCCAGCCCTCCATGTGATTTACTGCATTTTCAGCAGCTTAAAAGCAGCCTATGGCATTTCCAGGTGGGGGAGAACAGATGCCTGTCATTACTAGATATGGCTACTAGAGGGCGCAAAGTGCGGTTTCCCATAGGAATGCACTGAAAACCAATTCCAAGCCAATAAGGCAAGCTGAGGCAGCAGGTAAGAAGGCTCCTTTTGTTTACCTCTGTGCGTGTGAGTATTTTTTAAATAAGGGTTTCACTGTGAGCCCACTCTGTCTTATTCTCCATACTAGCATGCTACTGGCCTTTAAGGGGAGCCATTACAAAATCTGGAATGGGTGCTTCTTGGGCCTCCTAGGAAGTATTGCCTTCTGCATAGTCCTGAGGGAGTTCAGCAGGTCTGGAATTTTTCAAAAGTGCTTTCTTAAAAGCCTCCCCTTTTCTTCTTCCACAAGCGATGTATTTGTTTGGTTATTGTTTTTGACTTGTGTTTTTTTGTATTATCTGATATTGTGTGTACACCACCGAGAGTGGGAAATTTATAAATAGTAAATACAAATTCTATTTTTTTAAAAAAATCCAGCCCCCCTCCCCTTCAAAAAAGTTTGTGGGAGCTGGCTTTAAAAGGTTGAGAAAACCTGGGTTAATGTATAAGGCATTCTGTCTATTTTATACTTGCTTTGCCATTTTTATCATTGTGTTCATATCTCCAATTATTGCTACGGTTGTTGAAATTCTGAGCTAAGGTAAGAGACTGTTGTCCCATTTAATTACATGACAAATGCATGCATTACATTATTTATATGGCCTTAAAGTAGTAGAGGATGGACAGACAGCAAAATAAATGTAGTTGGTTCTATCATTGAAGGGACTCATTGGCTCCTATCAACTGCTCCTGCACTGTATCATGAAAAACTTTCACTGTTAACACTCAAGGCCTATTTATTCCATCTGTTAATGTGTCCCAAAAGGTGACACCAAAGCAAGAACTAAGGGGAAAGAGGAATCATAGCAAAAGCTTTGAGACTGAGTAAGTATAATTGCCAAGATGAAATATTTCCTGATAACTGCAGTCTGTAAAGCTTATTTTTATTCTTATGTTACACAACTGAACCCTGTGACACTGAAATTTAACAAAGATGCTGATTATCTCTTTATAAATGTAATTCTTTTTCATTAGGGACTTTTTTGGGTCAACAAAGTGATTCAGAAGCTTCACTAATTTGCAAAGATCCAATTTCTCAATTTGTTTTATTACATCACTGTTTTGTCTAGGTGTCCAAGTTTGTTTTACCTATGAAAGGATAGCTGTTGGTAGCATAAGTATTAGTGGTGCAGTGGTTAAACTGCTTATTGCAGCCAAAATGTTGTGAGTTTGTGGTTCCTGATGGGAACCAAGGTTGACTTTTTCTTCCATCCGTCAGAGGTCGGTAAATGAGTACCTAGCATGTTGAGGACAAGATACTAATTAACTTGCAAACTGCCCAGAGAATGCACTAAGCATTATGGGATGGTATAGAAGTGTAATTGCTATTGCTTACATCACTGTTCTGACTAGGTGTTCACATCTGCTTTACTCACTAAAGGATGTTGGGAGCATCCTAAGTGCAAGATCCACAGATGCTGCCTCACCAATAGCTACTGAAAACAAACCACAATTCAGATGAGATAGAACTCCTAGGCCCGTGATGGTGAACCTTGGCACTTCAGATGTTCTTGGGACTTAAATTCCTAGAAACCGAAGCACCCTGTGAATCCACACGAATGGGTTTACAGTGATTCATCCAGCCCGTGCTGCCCTCGTTGCTCCTGGAAGCAGAAGTAAAACGCGCCCCTACTGAAGGGCCTAGGCACATATCTTCCAGTTATTGGTTTGATCTGCTAAACGAGGCATATGACACATTGTGGACACATTCACAATTGCTAGCTGGTAATAGGCCTGGCTGCTTTTTCTGCTACGCAGAAGGGAACCTGGCTTTCTAGAACAACTGAATCCCAAATATGCCAATTTTCTACTTTCTAAATTCTTATCTGAGGTAGTCTGAATGGGAAGGCAATCTTCAGTGGCATAGTAGCAACCTAGCACTTGCATAGTAGTTGTCACTGCTTATGCATCATTGTCTTATTCAGAAAGAAACAGTTTGTAGTCCTTATGGAGTGACCTTGGATAAAGATATAACTACACCCCTCTTTTATATCAGTAAGAGCTATGATAGCAAACAGAGCAGGGTGCTTCTCTCCGACCTTCTATGTTTGGGATATTGCTTCAGCAGTAGTGGTATACAGTACAGTAAAACCCCGGATAACGTGAGTACCGTATAGCGTGAAAACAGCATAACGTTACAAGATTTTCGGAAAAATCTTGTATCGAATAACACGATTTTTAACGTTATCCGATACAGTCGTTCTTAGCAGCAGGGTGGCTGGAAAGCTGAACGGGGTTCTCCGTCCAGCTTCCCAGCCACCCTGCAGCTACGGAGGCAGGAGTGGGGAGGCTGGAAAGCTGATGGGGGGCTCCCCCGTCGGCTTACCCAGCCACCCCACAGCTGCGGAGGCAAGGGCAGGTGGCTATGGAAGCCGACAGGGAGTCCCCGTCAGCTTCCCCAGCCACCCTGCAGCTGTAGATCGGGTCCTCTGATCTCTCTGGAGCAGGCAGGGGACCCGATCCAAGCTGTTTCTGGGCTTCCCCGACATCCTCAGCCAGTGCAGCAAGCCAGAATGTCGGGATTCGAACCCTGACATTCTGTCTTGCTGCACTGGCTGAGGACGTCGGGGAAGCCCAGAAACAGCTTGGATCGGGTCTCCCCACCTCCCTAGACCCGGTGGGGGGGGTCAGAGACCCCAAAATTGGTAAAAAAAACCAGATGGATTTTTTAAACAATTTTGTGGTCTCTGACACCCCCCCCCCCAGGTCCAGGGAGGTGGGGAGACCCAAACCAAGCTGTTTCCAAAGTTCCCCCACCTCCCTGGAGGCTGCAGCAAGCCAAAATGTCAGGATTCAAATCCCGACGTTCTGGCTTGCTGCAGCCTCCAGGGAAACAGGGCTTTTTTTAACATTGTGTGATCAATGTATCGCACAACGTTAAAAACCGGATAACGTTGGGACTTGTGGAACCAAGTCATAACGTTATCCAGGGTACTAGTGTATGTCCTTCTCTCTTCCTTTGCTCTGTGACAAGGATCGATTTCCTTGTAAAAAGCTTTTGAAGAGGGAAAATGGAATAAACCTGAAGAGGCTTGATTCTGCTGTAGTACCAGAACTAAGAGCAAAATGAAGTTATTTTCTACTCATGGTTGCCCTGGGGGCATGTGAAAAGTATCATAGTAGTAGAAGAATATTTGTTCAACTGTGTTATCATTCACAAACTCGAGCAAAAGCCAAAGGCACTTCATGTTAACATCTAAGCAGAAAAAGCTGGAAATCCAATCAATCTTGCTACCTCTTTCACTGTCTTAGGTTCTGGTTTCATATATGTATGACAGAGATGGCCAACCAGGCATGTAAAATAAACAGAGAGTGGTTAAAGTATCAGGTCTAAAACAGATGTGGAAGTCCAGTTGCATTTCCTAAAGCCATTGTTTACTGCCTTGGCAACCCAAGAATGCATTTTGCTTAAAGCACAATTTTGGTAATTCTTCTGCCTTGAATAATATGAGATAATTCTAAAATTATTTCCAGATTCTGGCAGCTGACTGACACATTGGGGGAGGGAAGGAAGAGAACCATCAGCTTCTTGTCTCTGACTAGGAAACAAAACATTTAAGTTTATGTAAGAAGTTGCCAGAATTCTGAAGTCTAAGTTTAGCCATTAATGAGACTATTTCTTTCCCCCACTATCTTGGTATGATAACAAACCAGCCCTTTTAGGTAAAAAGATGCTAAAACAAATTACTCCCCCATAGTCCAGATGAGGGAGATTAGAGCTGCAAAATGAGAGTAAATCCAGCTGTGCCCATTTGCCTTTGGATAAACACTACTGGTAGTTATGTGGCTGAAGCAGTTCCATGCTGAACCCAGAAAATAAGATGAAGTTTAACGCAACTTTATCATTGCCTAAAGAAAAATATTCCCATCATCTGATGCAATAGCAGATCTAGCAAAAACACACCACCTGCCTATACTTAACTAAATAAGGTATAGCTGTGATGAGTAGAGAGATAAAGTCTCTAAATTATGTGGCTAGAGAGTCCCAGTTTCTGCTCTAATACCACAAGACTAAACATACCAATATGTCAAAATGTATTTTGATACTTTTGTATAGTTGAAAATGTTATAATGATGGCAAGGGGCACTGTGATAAAAAACAGAGTTAAACTGATTTAATTAATAACATTACAACCACATTTTGAAGTATAAAGCATTTAAGAGCATTCAATGTTAAATGTCCCTTAAAAAAACAAGCTGATATTCGTAAGCTGGTATAACCATAATCAAAACAGGCTTGTAAAACTAGGAAAAAAAGGTACAGCAACAGGCCTGGCAGCAGCAATTTTATAACATTAAAGGGTACCTCCCCAGTTTTGAGGCGCCAAGGGCTCCCCAGTTTGAAAGGGATCCCTAGAAAGCCTTGGAGCTGGGTGGTAATTTAAATTAAAGATAAAATGGCAGTGGCTGAAGAAGTCATATGTTGAAGAAGTTACAAGTGCAGATCTGTACCAAGCAGTTCTCAAAATATTGATATTTTTGAAATGAATGAATGTGTTTAAAATGAATAAATGTTTTGAGTTTACCTTTTCAAATATACAGTGGAACCTCAGTTAATGTAATTAATACGTTGAACGGGATGTTTCTTACAGCGAAAATTACTTTAACTGAATTTCCCATAGGAATTCAATGAACACAATTTCCCATAGGAATGCATTGAAAACCAAAATACATTAACCAAAACACGGTTTCCCATAGGAATACACTGAAAACCAATTAATCCATTCTGAAAAAAGTTCTGTAAACCGAGCCACTATTTTCTATGGATTTCTTTTTGTTATGCAATTTTTATGTTAACTGAGCTGTTTGTTAACTGAAGTTCCACTGTATTTCAAATGTACTTTTTATGCCCTTCTTTTTTTGGTGAACTACCTCACAAATGTTGGAAAAGTATGGATTTGGAGGTCTAAATGTTTGCCACTCTGTGTATAGATATGGGAACTACAAATTTACTAAGTACGAACTGAAGTGCAAACTAAGTGAACTTGTCACCCACCTGGACTTAAAAGTCAACTCACCTTTCTTGTTGCTACTCTGGTGCCCCCTACTGACTACTTCAATAAAAATTTCAAAGATGGAAAGAAATGGAGCAGGTGTCTTTTGAATGGTCTTTATTTGGAAGATGAAAAGCACTAGCAACTTGACACAGCTGTGTAAATTGTAGTTGACAATAAATTCATTGACTGGGTATTTTGACTTTGATTGTACCAGCCTCTCAGGTATCCCAATGGAAGAATCACCATTGCTTTTGTGTCTCAAAAAGAAAGGGGTGGATGGGACAGGGCAGGGAAAGAATAACCGACTGACATTTATCTTATTACATTTAAAACAACTACCTACTAGCACTGCCCATTCTGTCTTCATATTAACTACATGGAATAGAGACTTTTGTGTGTCCAATACTAGCACGTCAGAGATGATTTCTCTGGCTACTGTATCAGTTGCGCAAAAGGCTCCCTGGGTCATCATGCTTCTGAAGAGGAAGTAATCCCAAAGCTTGCTAAGGTCCATCCTAGTGTATCCCTCTACACATCTCTCTAGAGCAATGATGGCAAATCTTTTAGAGACCAAGTGCCCAAACTCACCTTTGCCACAGACTCAACATCCTGCTGTTGCACCACACTCTCATGCTGCATGTGAGCTGCCCACCTTACCTCAGACATTGGAGGGAGGAAGCACTCCTATTGGACTGCTGGGCAGAGGGATGGGGTGAACTCTGTGCTGGGGAGAGGGAAGAAGCGCTCCTATTGGACTGCTGGGCAGAGGGGTGGGGTGAACTCTGTGCTGGGGAGAGTGAGGAAGTAATCCCATTGGACTGGTGGGCAGAGTGAGGAAGCACTCCCATTGAGCTGCTGGGCAGAGGGGCAGGTTGAACTCTGTGCTGGGGTGACGGCATGCATGCCCACAGAGAGGGCTCTGAGTGCCCCCTCTGGCACATGTGCCATAGGTTCACCACTGCTGTTCTTGAGCAGTGGTTCCCGATGTGGTGCCCATGCTCCACAGGGAGGGACTTTAATTCCCAGAAGCCTAGGTCAGTACATTGGCATCCAATGCTTTGGGGAATTGACTTGAGACTTCTGGGAATTGAAGTCCCAAAACCAAAGGTTGGGAAGCACTGCTCTAGAGCCAGGACAATCTGACCACAGGTTTTAGGATTTGTGCCTTACTTTGAAACCACTCACATATCTTGCCTTTAGGCTAGTCAAAACATGATCTGGCCAATTAAAAAAATCATTTGAAGGAAACAGGAATAAAGTTCAGTGTCATTGACTCCACACAAAGTGAGGTCTTCTTTTCACTACTCTCATTCTGGGCAGACAAAGGCCCTACTAAAGAAGAAGGCCCTACCGCAATTGTTATTTCCTGTCCCCTAGCTGTTTTGTTGCTAAACCTAACCATCTGCCCAATGTCACTAGCTGATAAAAACTGCCCCGTTTAAAATCCCTGGTTGTAAATAGATGTTGGCTGACATAATTAATGTCTACTCCACAACCCAATTTGAATTACAAAGTCAAGGCAATTTGAAAATAAGCCTCTGCATGATTACCACTGGTATATACACAGTCAGTCCATGAATTTCAGAGCCCCAGGAATTATTTAAATTTTCAGAAAATGAATGGAAATCAGGACAAGATGTCGCTCAGGAAAACAGAAGGCAGAAGTGGGGCATTTGAGATAAACTAAACAGTCTCTTGAGATAAACATCCTCTAGAGCAGTAATGCCAAAGGCTCCAGGCCATTGGTTCTCTAATGTCTGCTACATTTGTAAGGCTGTTATCTCCTTTGCCACCACCACCTACCCAAGTAAATCCCCTTAACTGATAAAGCATATTATAGCTGAGATGCTTGCTTGTCCCTTCTAGCAAACTGGGTGGTTTCAGAACTAGAGAGCAATTCAAAAGTTGGAAGCTAGCCACAATTTTTCAAGAATAACAGGTTCTGTTCCCATCATAAAGAAATGTAGTAAAAGCGAGACATGTTTAGAATGACAAATGAATATGCATGCTATAGCCATAACTTGCAACTCATCCACTTTTACATTCTTAACCTTGTTAATTTGAACTACAGTATCTATTTGCTTCAACACTTAATTGTCCTGACATTTAACTTCTATTGTAGACAAGAAGCTATTATCAGTATAGATTATGGAGAGACAGAATGTTTCCTATAGACCAGTGTCCCAACCTTTTTTTGGCTATGTCCCATCTAAACCGTGACATATAATTTTTATTATTCAAAAAGTGAACTCCTATTCACGTAGAGGAAGCCAAAAAGGCCATTAACTTGGTCTAACATATTCTTGAATTGCCCCCCTTCAATATCAAATTGTCTCCCTGTGGGGTAGGTGCCCCACATTGGGAACCACAGCTATAGGCAAAGAGGTCAGGTATTTTACTTCCCTGTCTGTTCATTCTATACACAGACTATTCATACAGAAAACTGGATTAGATTCAGATGAAAGAGGAGTAATAACTGCTGGAAGAAACATCAACAATTTACAATATGTAGATACCAAAATTACTCTAGAAACGAACCATGACTTGAAATGACCTAATTAAAATGAAAGGACATGCCAAAGCCGGACTGCACCTGAACATTAAGAAGACAAAAATAAAGACTACAGAAGAACTACACAATTTTAATATTGACAATAAAGACATTGAAATTGTTAAAGAGTTTGTACCTCAGTTTAATCATCAATCCATATAGAGACTGCAGTCAAGAAATTGGAAGGGGAAAACCAAAGTTATTAGAACCTAGAAAGGTGTCTTTTTGGGCCACAACTTTCATGAGACTCATCTATCCTTAGCATGCCACTGGCTAATTCTGGTTAAAGGGTCTTCAGAGTTGCAGTTCCCAAAGTTACCTCTTCAAAATATCAGCAATATTTTCTACTTGGCATGATCAAAAATAATGCTTCTTGGAAGCTTTCATAAATCTCCAAGCTCCCATAAATATTATTAAAGATAATGCTTCTCAGAAACTGTTTTAAAAAACATTAATGGTCTACACAAGTGTTTCCCAACCTTTGGTTTTAGGACTTCAATTCCCAGTAGCCTAAGCCAATTCCCCAAAGCACTGATCAGCCAATGTCCTGACTTAGGCTTCTGGGAATTGAAGTCCTGCAGAGGGGATGTGTGCCCTACACTGGGAACCACTGGTCTAGACAGAAATAGTTGGGTAACTTGAGACAGGTTGAGAGTTTGATTCCCCACTATGCCTCTTGGGAGCAGAATCAGCCTGTATAGTATTGGTGAAGCTCCACAGTCACAAGGTGGCCACAAAAGAAGGGACTGGCAAACCACCATTGAGTATTCTTATCTAGAAAATGATGGGAAAGGTTGCCATAAGTTGGAATCAACATGATGGCACCCAATTATTGTTACTAGTGATTTCAGACATCCTATGTTTCACAAGCAGACCTCTGCTTATAAAATGTGCTTCCCTCTTATCTCTTTGCCCTAGCCCTAAAATGTTCCAAAGGAAACCCCAACCTCTGTAGAAACTTGATGGGCAGGTAGGACAGCAACAAAAAAGAAGTATCTGTTTTTCCAGGGTTTAATAAATAAATAACAAATCAATAGCTGATAGGCAAAACAGAAAAAGTTGATTCCAGCTTATAAAATGTCTTCTTATAGTGACATCATTGGATTTCACAAGTCCCACAAGCTTTAGATTTCATTTCCATTACAGAATGTATAATTTTCCAATTTAAAATTCTGTCTATTTTCCAACCCAAAATTTTGCCTAGCACATGCTTTTTTTAAAATGGCTCAGCAGCAATTTTTTAAACTATGAGTCAGAAAGTCCTCAAATTGAAGTTTTTTCCCTTCCTACCCTCTTTCAAGATGATGATAGGCAAACAATTATTTTCTCAAGCCTTCTCCAGTAATACTGTCCTTGGTTATAGGGTTTATTGCAAAAATGTGAATGAGTCACTTTGAAAACTTCAAAAGCAATGTGTTCAAAAGCCTACTGCTGTTATTTGTCATGTTGACTAGTCACCAGACATGGTTACAAAGATGAATGAAAACTGTGTACTACCAGAAAGCCACCAGCTCTTATCAGCAAGAAAGATGTTTAAACCTGGGTCTCTGTAACAGTGAAAAAACTGTATTGGTTTTTTTGGGCATTTTTCATTGGTTCTCTATTCCTTCTCGTGACCCAGACATCTTTATGTAAAACAACAGGAACTAAAGGTAAAAATGAACTGACTGGAAGAGAAAATAATTCTTGATTTTTCGGAATGCATTGAAGATATCCACAGTTTTACTTTCAGCCACCTGAAGACATTTGTCACCTTTGTGTAAGATGGAGAACTGTAGATGTGTGTATGGCATGAAAATAAATCCCACTCCCAAAAACCACCACATACTTCAAAGAATGCCAGAGCTTTGAAAGCAATTTCTGAAGAGGGTTGTATTGGTTACAGAACATGGATCAGAAATCAGGCTCCTAATCATGGGAGCTCTTAAGCATTCTTAGACCTTCCACACTTCTGGCTAAATGGCATATTGTACAGATGGGACTTACATGTGTTTTTATTCCCATCTCTAATTTTAGGCCTATATATGTACAAACAAATGTCTGCATGGAGCTTATGTAAGATCAGTTTCTGAATGACTACAACTGGATGGAACCTGAATCGTATCTATTCTAAAGATACATTTCCAAGGATATCTGTTTCTTTCAGTAAGAGAAATGTCTCTGATTTCACTATTGCCTGATTTAGAAAAGATAGAATATGTTCCTGAAACACTTAAATAGAAACGTGTGTAGAAACAGACTTAAGTAGAGATGAAACAAGATTGTATGGCTTAACTAGTATTACATATACAAAATACAAATGCTTCGAAAAGGAAGTTCTTTATGTCTTTGTTAGAACACATCTTACACATGGAAATCAACAAAAGATGTGTGATTTTATATACTTGGTATTGCTACAAGTAACTCTGTGAAGGATTCAGTCCTCTTAAAAAGTTTTAGTCTGTGTGACTCCATGTCTTCTTTGATGTAGAAAGTGCCATTTCTCCCAGTAAATCAATCCTTGTCCTTCCTGTTTAGTCTAGTTTTTTCCATTCCACCAGACTTTTATTTTGCCCATATATTTATGTGTTTTTCTTTAGAACCAAGCTATTTCTCACATTTGGCTTAGCAGCTTCCTTTACTTAGAGATCTGTGTCCAATTCTGAACATCTTTCATGCATGCCTTTCACCATACAGACTTCTAATCAGCTATCATGAGGCTTTTAAATGAAAAGGCCAACTATACTCCACAGAGACTGCTAAACAACTACCATTTCCTATTTCTACTCTGCTCTAATGTGAATTATGAAAAATATTTTCACTCTTATCCTCTAGGGTAAAGGTAGGGAATTGATCTGATGTCATGGGTCAGACCTGTATTCACTGAACCTGCATTGGCCAATTGACCATGGGCACAGGAATACTCTTGACATCACAAGTTTCTGATTCCAATGCCAGCTGGCTCTTCTACCCAGTGAAAACTTGACTGTACTCTATCTTCACAGAGGAAAATGATAGATTAAAATTGTATAGCAGCTTTGTCTTCACTATATTCTCCCATCTGCGAGTATATTGTGTGGTGGATGGGACCTGTTACCTCGAAATAGAGACTGGAAGGAGTATCCCTTTCTCTACCACTACCAGCCTTCCCAACTGGAAGAGGAGTGATGCAAGAGAAACTCCTTTTAGGAAGGAGAAGCTTGCAGCATCTTACTCTTGAACAGAAACTGAGAGAAAAGAAAAAAATCTATCACACTTCATGTTGAGAATGGCATTTTCAAGACCAAGACGTTGCTTTTGCAGGAAGCTAGTTTTGCTGATACTGGGAAAATCTTCAGTGTGAAGTCTTGGCACAGTCTTTTCTAATAAAAGCTGAAGCTTGGGAAAACCGACCATCGCATATGTGCGAGAGCAAACCCATTAGTATAGATGCTCATGGACCATGATGGAGAAGCTGCTTTTTGAGAAAACTGTGTTGCAGGTCCTTAGTCTTACAATTTTATTTAGCTACCAGAATGTTCATTCTACAAAAATGTTCTAGAACTACATTAAAAAGAACAAATGCACACTGGAACGGAGGCACAAAAAAACAGAAAATGTGAAAAAGATAAAGTAGTTCTCAGAATCAATAGTGAGAACAGAATGTAGCATGACACATTTAAAACCTTTATTTGGAGCAGTCTACTGAGGGGTACAAATTAAAATCAGTTGTATGAAATGTATGCTAACTCTTTTACTTGAAAGCAGCATTTCCCAAACTATGTTCTGTGGAACACTGGTGGGCTTCAATTCCCAGAAGCCTATGTCAGTACATTGACTGATCAGTGCTTTGGGGAATTGACTCAGGCTTCTGGGAACTGAAGTCCAAAACCCAAAGATTGGGAAACTTTAATAAGGGAGGATGCGATAAGGTGTAATAAAACAGTAGATAAAGTTAATATAGTTAATTTTTTTACCAAAAACTGTACACAGATAAGAAAATTAATACAAATAAGTTAGAAGAATACATACAAAAATACAAGGGGAAGAGCATAAAAGAAGAGCATAGGGCTAGAATGGAAGAACAAATTACAGAGAAAGAGATACTAGATGTTATAAATAAACTGAAAATGGGGAAAACCCCAGGAGAAGATGGATTGCCTGCCAAATTTTATAAAGAATTTAAACAAATTATTATTCCAAAATTAACTAGGTTGTACAATTATATACTGGAAGGGGGAGAATCTCCAACTTCATGGCTCAGATCCATTATAGTACTAATACCAAAACCAGGGAAAAATTTAGAATTGGTTGACTCATATCATCCAATTTCCTTAATCAACCAGGATGCAAAGATTTTTACAGCAATTATGGCAAACAGGTTAAACAGTTTTATGGGGGAATATATACACATAAACCAGGCAGGTTTTTTTAAAGGAAAGATATATGTCTGATTTAATAAGGAGAGTGTTAAATTTGTTAGAAATAAACAATAGAAGAGAAGGTAAAATAGGACTACTATCTTTAGATATTTTTAAGGCCTTTGATTCATTGCAGTGGGTCACTATCAAGGAAATTATTTAAAAAGGTGAATTTGGGGAAAAGTTTAAAAATATAATTAATCAGCTTTATAAAAGTAGTCATGCTAAGGTAAAAGTAAATGATTCTTTTACAAAGGATATTGAAATCAAAGCTGGAATGAGACAAGGATGTCCTCTTTCCCCCATTTTGTTTATCATGGCTATGGAATTATTGGCTAGAGCTATAAGGAGTGATTCAAATATAGAAGGGATAGATGTAACAAAAATAAGTTTGTATGCAGATGATACCTTGATTATAATGAAAAATCCTATAAAAATATGGAAAAGATTCAAAATCATCTGCAAAAATTTGAAGAGGTAACAGGCCTGAAAATAAATTGGGGGAAGTCGGAAGCAATTTTCAGTAAATTAAATAAGGAAGAGATAGGGAAAATTAAGGAAAAATTTAAAATTCAAATTAGGAAAACTATAAAATACTTGGGAGTTAATATATCAGATAATGCAGAGGATTTGAAGAAATTAAACTATGATAAAGTGAAAGGGGAAATTAAAAAAAATTGTTCGATATCGGATATTGAAGACCTCTTGGTTTGGAAGGATTGATATTTGTAAAATGGGTCTATTACCAAAGATTAACTTTTTATTTGGAGTCCTCCCGATTAAACAAACAGAAAAAGAACTAAGAGTTTTTCAAAATTTAATGAATAATTACTGCAATGGAGGGAAAAGAGCAAGGATACCCAAAAGGTTTATGGTATAAGTCACAGAAAGAGGGTGGATTAAGGTTACCTAACATTAAATTGTATTATAGGGCATTCCAAATTAAAGGTTTGGTAAAACTTTTAACGATAAAGGATCTTATATGGCGGGATATAGAAATGAAAGGCAGTAATGTGTGTGCAAAGGGAGATTCTTTGGAAAATTCAGTTTTTCATTTAAAATCAAGAAATAATATCCTAAAATCTATGATAAGTGAATGGGTAAAATTAAAAGAAAAATTGGCACCAAATACTTCTCCAATATTAGAGTTGCAAGATCTTAAAACATTTCCGGTTAAAAATTTAGAATTATTAAAAAACATTATGTATTAATATGATATAATTTTACTAAAAGATTGGTTGAACCGGATTGAGAATGAAGATACTAAAAAAGAAATTTATAAGGAATTAAGGTTGAACTGGCTTCAAATACTAATGCTGGACAGGTGGAATAAAGAATATAAAGAGAAATTACAACCTACAAGACAGTTGACAGACTTCGAGGAAATGTTATATAAGATAAGAAAAGGTTCAATGAGGATAAAAGGAGTAGTAAGCAAGTTATATAAAATGATAAATTGTACCAAAGAAACTCAGGATGTTCTTCAAAGATTGTGGGGAACGGATTTAAGTATTAATATTTCGGACAACAAATGGAACAAAAAATGGAAAAATAGGATTATGCGAAATCTGTCCACAAAAGTTAAAGAACATAACTACAAAATTTTGTGGCGGTGGTATATGACGCCAGTTCGGCTAAATCAAATAAACAGTAGCAACTCAAAAAAGTGTTGGAGATGTCATCAGGAAATTGGGACATACAAACATATGAAAATGAAAAGAATATAACTGAACAATCCCTATCAAAATTAAATAGCATCAATATCCAACCAAAAGCCATCTCATCTCCTGTAGAGAGGTTATGCAGAGTAGACCACCTTCATTTATTTACCTGCTGCAAGTATTGCCTTTACAATTTATCTAGCCTTGCACAGTTGTTGTCTCTATGGCCTGGAGCATGGGTGCCCAAACTTTTCAGGCCGTATGCCAGTCACATGGTTCCTCCTACTGTAAGCGAAAGTAAAACGCCCCTTGCAATATGTTTTGCAACAGGATGAGATAGATTTTAAGGTGCCATTTTCTCTGATTAAACCAAGGTTGCCTAAACTATGCCCCAAGGGCCAGATCTGGCCCCTGATGCTAGTTCATCTTGCCCACGCTGCCCCTGTTGCTCCCGGAAACGGAAGTAAAACTTGCCTGTACAGGCATGTTTTGCTTCCGCTTCCGGGGGCGACGGGTGGCGTGAGCTGGATGAATATTCCTGTTTTTCATAATATTTTTGTAACCTTATGACGTATATTGGGGCTTTATTTTATTGTATGGTATTTTATGATATTTTATTGTTTTGAATTATTGATGTATGATATCTGATTATACTGTGACATTATGCTGTTCTATTGAATTGTAACATTGTATTTGATTGTATGTTGTGAGCCGCCCTGAGTCGGTTTTACCGAGTAGGGCGGCATATAAATAAAAGATGATGATGATGTGATGGGATTGTAAAATTATTTCCAATTTCTGACATAAAATGGAACAAGAAATAGCAAAAATTTTAAACTTCAACTTAAAGTTGAATGAAAAAATTGTTTTATTAACAGATTTAGAGGAATTGAACTTAGAGGAAAATATAAAAGAGTTATTATCTATTTTTTTAACTTTGGCAAGACAACAAGTGGCCAGAAACTGGAAAGGTGTTATGAACTTAGAAATCAGTAAATGGTATACCGATGTTTGGGATATGGCACTAAATGAAAAACTTACATGGGAACTAAATATAAAAAGGGGGTTAATAAAATAAAATAGATTTTGGGACATTTGGAAACCTTTTTTGCAATATACATTGAGGGAAAATAAAGGTGAAAAACCTGCACCGAATACAATGTATTTTTGGCAGAATGACTGAGTGTAAAAGGGATGGCTGGCAGACTCAAGGACCTTAGCGCACTTGGGTGATATATGTATTATGTTTAAAAAAAACATAACAAAGTTGTAACACCATGCTGAAGAGGATAATTGATACAAAATGTGAAAGTATACAGTGTGTGTGTGTGTGTGTGTGTGTGTGTGTGTGTGTATATATATATATATATATATATATATATATATATATATATATATATATATATATATATATATATATATATATATATATAGTATGGTTAAGACATTGATTGCATTGAAAATAACTGAATTAATATGTTATGACATTATGTTATATTGGCTTGTATTTTCTTTTATTTTCAATACTGTAAGATGTAGTTTATAATTGTTTTTTGTTTGTAATTGTTTTTTGTTTCTTTCTTTTTAATACTTTTTTTGTTGTTAAACTCTAATAAAATATTTTGTTAAAAAAACTCTGCTCTAAAGAATAAAAGTAAAAGCACCACTTTCAAACAGAAAAACACAAGACAATGGAAAGAGGAATGGGACAGGGAGCATACATACTTGGTCACCATCATCTGAAGGACGTGGACATTATACTCACCCGCACCCAGACTGCCAGTTGCTGCTGTCCAACCCATGATTGGGGGAATGGCACCAACCACTGCTCCCACCCATGTATTGATGATGCTAATTCTCTTCAGTGGGGTGTAACAACATGTGTACAAGAAAATGTTGAAGGCTCCCAGGGCTCCAGTAAGAGGATTTACTCCAAAGGTCAGTAGGGCTATTCCTGGGACTCCACAGGAAATGGCAAAGAAGATGGCAAGGAGAGGGCTGTTTAAAAAACAACAACACAATACAGACAGTAAAACAATCATTAGGACTTGAGACCAATTCATCCCTGTATTTTCCTAATATCTGGGGGAGGGGGCAATTAACAGTGATAACAATATAGCTAAGGTTAACTCCAGCATCTATAGGTTCACCCCAGCAAACATGATTATTAAGTAAAAAGTACACTAAAGGGGTTATTTTTCCTCTTTTAAAGCCCCAATTTTTTTAGGGGCACCCACTGAAGGAGCAGCCTCTCTTGTTATGAAATTGTTTGGATGGTAAGATCTTTCTAGCCTGGCCAGGTTATCCTGCTATGGTAATAAGAGTAGACCAAATTGCCAGCGACCCAACACCAAATGTCAGGTGGTAGTTAACTAACCTGACAAACCGTACTAATGGCCATTGGTGTCAAAGTCCACAGAGAAGGGTGATAGTTCCCAAGTGGATTAAATCCCACTTGAATACATCTTGATGGAGGGCAGCAGCTTCACCAATTCTGGTCTGGGGCAGATGAGGACTTTGTGTGCCAAAAGGGCTCAGGACCAGAAAGTGATTCGTGGAATTGGATCAGTGGTATGGATGTCACACAGTGATGTAGAAGACAGATGAAAAGCCACGGCATTATATACTCAGGACCACCTGAATGGCTGATCACCATGAGGATCACCTATATTCAGAATTGGATATGGCACAACAAAAAGATCTTTCAGAGGGCCTTTGTAAAATTAAAGCAACAGTTGCAGAGTCCTGCCTATCAGGAACACACGAGAGGACTCTCTTTTGCATCCATTCCAAACTCTTGCAATGAACTCTTTTTATAGTTACAACCAATTTTTGCTCTCACTCCTTTTATGGAGTGCAAAATCATGTCTTTTAAAACTGGAATATGATCTACTGTGATATTTTAAAAGTGTTTATACTTATTTTTAAATGACTTTTTTTTGGTAGGGTTGGTTTTATCTGGTACAGTCATACCTCGCAGAACGAATTTAATGCGTTCTGTGAGGTTGCTCGCTATGCGAAAAATTCGCTATGCGAGTCAGACTTTTCCCTATGGAAAAACTCGCATAACAAGCGTTTCTATGGGGAAAACTTGCATAGCGAAAAAAATTCGCTATGCGAGTTTCCCCCATAGAAATGCTCATTATGTGAGTTTTTCCATAGGGAAAAGTCCGACTCGCATAGCGAAAAATTCATTATGTGAGTCAGACCGCTTAGAGAAAAACTTGCTCATTATGCAAGTTTTTCGCTAAGCAAAACGCTCGTTATGCGAGGTTTGACTGTATTAATAAATTTATGGTTAAATTTGTTTTTATTGTTTTCTAAAGACTATAAGATGACTTGAACATTACTTTGCAGTTGGTATAAATGTAATAAAATAAAAAATTAAATAAAGTCATATGCAGATTTACTGTTTATCTCTGTAAGGATGTAAATGATCTCAGCGCCTCCCACTTTGACCCCCTACCACATCACTCTGTCTGCCTTCAGTGGCCTGCACCCTTCAGTGAAGCCCACACCCCTGTGGTGTGGCTCCTGGGTGCCTATGGACTTGCTCCAGGCTAGAGTAACTGTGATAGGATTCACCCCCTGACTGTTTGAGCTTGCAAACCAGCAAGGTCAGGTAGGAGATGCATTCCAAAAGACCTAAGATAGCTTATGGTACCTGGCCTAGCCTGGCTTAATTAACATAAAGGCTACATTTTTCTAGCTTACTCACACATATCCAAGTGATGTTAATGATCCAAAGCAATGGCCAATTCTCTCCTTCTCTTCCCCCTTCTTCACATATCAAAAACACATTTTCCTACACTTATCCCACCTTCTGAAGGGTTTCAGCCAATCATAGCATAGAATCCAATGACTTAGTACCATTCCCACAGACTACAGGTTGTTTTGACTACACATCCAATCTTCCACCCCATGCCAGCTTTTGAAGGCCACTTTCTTTCTCTGACCCTGGGAACAAGAAATCAGAAATCTACTGTACTTTTAAAAAAGACAAGCACCCCCTATTCTTTTATAATCTCCTGAGTTATTACTTCTTCCACAGAAAGTAGGGAATGCTATATAAGCAGCAGTCTGGTACAGAAGTGGGAATATGTGCAATATACATCAAATATATTATAGCTATGCATACACCCAGAAACAGACACAGATAAATATTATTTTACTTACTGGTGCAGGAAATATACTCCTGTATCATTATGAGGGGCTAGACATATGTGGACCTACATGGATCCCCTATGTGACATCTGGTCCCATCCCACAGACTCCAGGAGGCAAGGGGGATGGTGGGACTCTTAAGTCCCAAGTCAGCAAGAAGGCACTGGCACAGGCAGATGAGAGGAGACTGCCTGGTAGGAAGCAGAAATGAGAGAGGCAGATGGGGAAGGTCCAGGTGGCCAGCTATCATCATCACCTACTTTGGAAGAAGGGACCTATAGCAGTGATGGCAAACCTTGGCACTCCAGGTGTTCTTGAATTTCAATTCCCAGAAGCCCAAGTCAGCGCTCCTGCTGACCAGGGCTTCTGGGAATTGAAGTTCAAGAACACATTGAGTGCCAAGGTTTGCCATCATGGGCCTATAGGCAGACAGAGGAAAGGCTAGGATCCTATCTTTTATGCAAGTGCAGTGACGAGGGAAGAAGCAGCACCAGCTTTCCTCTTTCCCTCTAGTTTGCCTGGCAGGTGAGAGACATGGAGGACTCCAGCCTCATGCACATCTACGGCAGCCCTTGCCTCAAGACAGCTGAAGCCCTGGAGAGGCAAGTAACAAGAGGTGTGCCAGGGTAGGGGCTGGGAAGAGAGGAGAGATGGGCCTTGGCTCCCTCTCCCATTTGTACAAGCCCTTTCTGCAAGGGACACACCACAGTGTGAAGCTCAGTTCTCCTACCCAGGACAGGGACTCTGGGGGATTCCAGTGAACTTAAGTAAAGGCTGCCCTTGCTCGAAAGCCAGTCCTATCTGACTCTAGGGTTTAGTTCTCATCTCTGTTTATAGCAAAAAAGCCAGGGCTGTCTGCATCTGGTGATGTTTCTGTGGACATGTGGCAGGCATGACTAGACACTGGAGTGCATGGAATGCTGCTTACCTTTCCCACCAAAGTGGTCCCTATTTATCTACTTGCCATTTCTTGCTTTCGAACTGCTAGGTTGGCAGGAGATGGGACAGAGACGGGAGCTCACTCCATCGTTCAGCACTCGGGGCTTGAACTGCTGACCTACCAACCTTCCAGTCATCAAGGTCAGCATCTTAACCACCAAGCCACTGCAGTTCCACCCAGTGAGGTTAACTGGGAGCCTAAACTGGCAAGAGGCACACAAGGGACTAGTGATGGCACCTCAACCCTCTGAGACTGAAGAGAAATGAGCCATGGTGGGAGCCATTTTGCCATTAATAAAAGCTGTTCCTAGCAAAGAGAGTGAATTGAAACCATTACCAGAAGATCCTACCACTGCAAATGCTCTAGGAGCAGATGCTGGCAGAACACAGTCAACCAAGCTTTTATTACATTATGTAATGTTTTAAACAGAAACCTGCATTCAAATTGGATTGGTGTGATGAAACAGAATTACTTTACCCAACTCTTGGAAGCTTAAACTATGGATTTCAAAAGGGTTCTTGCCTAGGCTATATCATCTCTTGACAATAAGAAAGAAACTATTTTAATAAAAATTTTAAGAAGTTAGGGGTGGGTTTTTATAGCCCCACACAGACCAGTTCACCTCATAGTGTTTTAAACAGAATTGCAAACTAAGCCTAAGGATTAATGTCTGCGGATCTTGTTAGAATACTGAGAAGGAATAAATTTCTGCCTTCAATTTAACTTTTAATTAAATGGGTCAAGCCAACAATTTGATAACTGGAACACATTTTTACCAGCTTTAAAAATGTGATTGTAGATTTTGTTGATTTCATTTGGTGGGCTGCAATGTTTATCACATTTCTCTTGCAAGCTTCTAGAAAATTGATATTTTTTTTTACAATACACACCTTGCAATGAACCCATTCAAAACAATGCTCGTACAGCATTTGGACTTTAAATTAACACAACAATTCTATCCATCAAGTGACACAATTTTATTATGTGTCAGAGCTTTGCCATGGGAACCCAGCACCTGCAAATAAAAGTAAACTTATCACTTGATCACTTTCATCATAAATGTCCATTTGGATTGGCCCCAAAGGCTGTGCTTTTGGCTGAAATAACCGATGAGGAATGAGAGATGCATCTGGCAAGAAAAAAAAAATGGGGATCTGGGCAATGTGGTGCTATTCAAATGGTATTACAGTTTTCCAGTGCTCAAAGACAAGAACTAAACAATATCCTTCCCAACACTTTATCAATGACAGAAGCAGTAAGAATAAAAAATTGAAGGCAGTTATTAAACCACCTTTCTCAATTATTCAGTGACTTGCTGTATGATCATCTCTGAAATAGAACAGTTTAAGTAGACAACAATGTGAATTTCTGGTTGTGTTTAACTTTAGTCATGCCTAAAGCAGATGTCCTTTTGGACTTCTCTGTAATTCCCTGAAGAGACTATCGATCTGTCTTGGTATCCCTGAAGCTGGACTTTCAAAACATTGTCAAAAGAGTTGTTTAAGACAGAAAATTAGTAATGTTTGGCAGACTGAAATGAAGTTTATGAGAAATTTGCTAGCATTCTATTATTTGCCACCTGGTATGATATTGTAGAAGCAGTGACAGATTTTACTTTCTTAGGAGCTAAGCTCACTGCAGATGGTGATTGCAGCTATGAAATAAAAAGGCGACTGATTCTTGGGAGGCAAGCGATGAGAAACCTGGGAAGCATAGTGAAAAGTAGAGACATCACATTGAAAACAAAAATTCGCATAGTCAAAGCAGTGGTATTCCCTGTGACAATGTATGGTTGTGAGAGTTGGACCATTAGGAAAGCTGAACGCAGAAGAATAGACGCCTTTGAGATGTGGTGTTGGAGAAGGGTTTTGAGAGTCCCCTGGACAGCGAGGAGAACAAATAGGTCAATCTTAGAAGAAATCACCCCTGACTGTTCCTTAGAAGGTCAAATAATAAAGATGAGGCTAAAGTACTTTGGACATCAAATGAGAAGAGAGGATTCACTTGAGAAAGCTTTGATGCTTGGAAGGGTCGAGGGCAAAAGAAGAAGGGGACGGCCCAAGATGAGATGGCTAGATGGTATTGTGGAGACAATGGGCATAGAGCTGAGTGAGTTGAGGGGGATGGTGGAGGACAGGAGTGCCTGGCGGACAGTGGTCCATGGGGTCGCAGAGGGTCGGAATCGACTGTGCGACTGAACAACAACAACAACAACAACAACAAAATGATATTGTAGACTGGATTATGATTCCACAAATATTTTAAATTCTTGCCCAGATGAAGCCCACTGGATGTTCCGAGGGAAATCCACAGGTCTAACATACCCAACAAAGGCAAAAGAGTAGCTGTGCAGCCAACTGATTGGAAGAAATGGTAAAATACAATAAACACCTGACCATCTGGTGAAAACCAGCATTGCAAAGCCTTTCATTTGCTGAGCTGCCATTAAGTCTTTCAGTGTATGCACAAAATACTAAATATTACAATTTCTGCTAAAATATGAACATTAGTACTTGAACTAGGCATTGGTTAATGAACCATGGTGATTAAATTGGAATCCAAACAAGATGAAAATTCAATGAGGCCTCAGAAGCTTGCTTAATGTGTTGTTTTGAAACAAAAGCTGTGTGCATATTTTTTTAAAACTAAGAGTTTTAGTTGAAATGAAAAAAGGAGGTCATATCTAACATATAAGTAGCATATATACTTCTTCCATTTCAGAATCTATCTTGAACATCAGGCATGGAAGAGACACCTGAGATCATACTGCAAATATCTGTTGGATACTGGAAAGCACCAAAGAATTTCAGAAGATCAGACTGTGCTTTATAGATAGCAACAAAGCCTTTGACTGTGTTATCATGAGAAACTGAGAGTTTCTGAAAGAAATGGTGGTGTGTGTGCATGTGCACACGCATATACACGCGTGTGCTCCAACACATGATTGTCCTGTTGAGTAACCTATATTGTGAACAAGAAGTTACCATTAGGACAGAATATGGAGACAAAATAGTTCCTAAAGGCAAAAATATCAGTATGCCCTTATCTGCAGAACATATAATATGGAATGCTGAACTAAATTCAGATGAAGGAATGAAAATTGGTGGAAGATACATCAATAATTTAAGATATGCAGATTTTATCATTTTATTGGCACAAAACAGCAATGACTTGAAATGACTCTTGGTGAAAGTGAAAGAAGAAAGTGCTATGCAGCTGACCATTAAGAAGACAAAAATTGTCACCACAGAAGAACTAAACACCTTTAAAACTGACAATGAAGAAATTGAGATAGTGAAAGATTTTGTATACATTGGTTCACTCATCAATTCAAATGGAGACTGGAACCAAGAAATCAGAAAAAGATTGAGACTTGGTAAAGTATCAATAAAGGAATGAGAAAAATTCACCAAGATGTTTTACCGGAGACCAAGATCGTCCACACTCTTGTACTGCTGATCACTATCGACGGCTGTGAAAATTGGAAGTTAAGAAAGCTAACAGGAAAAAAACCCTTATTCATCTGAATATGTTGCTGGAGGAGAGCTTTGTGGATACCCTCAATGGCCATAAAGATGAACAAGTGGGTCCTAGAGCAAATGAAGCCTGAAGGCAAAAACCATGAAGCTGAGGCTTTCTTACTTTGGGCACATTATCAGAAGGCAAGAGTCTTTGGAAAAGGCAATACAGCTGGGAAAGGTGGAAGGCAGCAGGAAAAGAGAAAGACCAAACATGAGATGGATCGACTTCGTGAGGGAACCACAGGCTTCTGTTTGCAGGGTTATTTTGGAGGACATTTTGGAGATTTCTTATTCATAGAGAGGGTTGCTGACTTGATGGTACATGTCAACAAAAACAATGTATTTCTAGTGCAAATGGTTTTAAAAGCTTCCTTAACATGAACAACAAATAAATGAACTTAAAACATTTAGAGCATCATATTTTCACAAATGATGTTTATGTTGAAGTAGGCATATCAGAAAACAAAATGAAACAAAACAAAACAAAAATAAAATAAAAAAACACTGTAGCGTTTTAAAGACTAACTGCTTTATTTTTATTGTTAGCTTTCGTGGATCAAGTCCACTTCTTCTATGTTGAAATAGGTTTCGCCATGAAAAATGAAGCAATATGTAACTACATTAAATCAAACAAACAGAGGGGTGTGAAAAATTTGTCTTCTAAATATTGTATATCTTCACAACAGCCATGCAGATGCTATTTGTCTGTATTTGCCTACAGTCCAACAAATTTCATCTATTACATGTATTCCCCCATGGACTACATTTCTTTCATGATGGAGCAAAAAAAGGTTTTATTGACTTTAAACATCCTCATTGAATAGAAGGCAATACAGTAATACCTCGGATAACGCTGAGACTTGGTTCCACAAGTCTTGGTGTTATCCGATTTTTAGTGTTATCGGATGCATGTTAAAATTCTATGGGATGTATCAGATAACGTTAAAGCACCATAGAGATACATTGTAACCGCACAGGCTTTAGCGGTTGTTATCCGATCCATCCCATAGGACCTTAACGTTATTCGATCCAATTCTCCTCCCCAGATTACTTAATGTTATGCGATATTAGTGTTATCCGAGGTAAACGCTATCCGAGGTATTACTGTACCTCGGATAACGTTTACCTCGGATAACTTATATATGAATGTGTTATTTGTTTTAATCACAGGTGTTAATTCCTCTCAATGATTAGGGATATTTGTCCTGATGAATAATCAGTCACATTAGAATCTCACCATTATCTTGCAGTTACTATCTAGTGTTGTGATGCAGTCATGCAAATTGTGAAGGAATCTCCAATTATATTATATCCCTTTAAATGTTTTACAGTAATACCTCGGATAACGTTTACCTCAGATAACGCTAAAATCGCTTAACGTTAAGTAATCTGGGGAGGAGAAATGGATCGTATAACGTTAAGGTCCTATGGGATGGATCGGATAACAACCGCTAAAGCCTGTGCGGTTACAATGTATCTCTATGGAGCTTTAACATGCATCAGATAACACTAAAAATCGGATAACACCAAGACTTGTGGAACCAAGTCTTAGCGTTATCCGAGGTATTACTGTATAAAGTTTACATAAACCTCCTCCTACTCAGAGTCAGGCAGTTTGTGCCACTGTATCTGGTGTAAAAATATTTTTCATATCTCACAAAATCAGCTGAATGAGAAATTTACCAAGTGCCATAGAAAAGCCAACACTACACAGGTTTAGTCTGATTGTAAGATATTTCTGAAACAATTAGTACTATTTGTCAGGAATGCTGCTGGCATTTACTCCATATTACAGTATTCTCTATATTACTAAATGAATCTAGAAGCCTCCATATCCTTTGAGATCACAACAGGATATTTACAGGTGACAGGCTAATATTACAAGTTATTCATATTTTGAAAATGTAAAACTCTAAGCTTGTTGCAATTCAAATATGGAAATACTATTTTCTATTAAATATTGACTCTGCAGTATTTAAATTCCGAGAAGGAAAATGTAACTGGTATTCAAAGGATACAACTGAAAAAGGAATCAGATTTCTCCCTAGAAATGCACTGCGGTCACACTTGGAAGAGCTCTTGTGTGACAGTGACAGCCCCCACAGGGTACAATATGTTCTATTTCTCTCAGTGTAACATCTGCTCCGTTGACAAGTCTCAAGCAGATTTTTCTGTTTGCAGACATAGCCTGGGCCCGGATCACCCAGCTGGTGTGTTTCTAAAACCACCAGTTATAACAAAGGTGTAATCAGGAGTTACGAGAGAACTTTGACAAGGCATGAAGAGGATATATTCTGCTTATGTGAGGAGCTGTGCTGTAACATAAATGGGAGTCAAAGCCAGCTCTCATCCATAAAGCAAGTGAACAGCTGCCAGTCTTTGACACGCTTCTAAACCACTGCTACTTAGTCCCACTCCTGCTGGTGCCCAAGGCACACAACTGGCTATTTCACAGAACAGGTTGTTTTAACTTGTTTTTCTATACTGAGCAAAAGAACTTCATTAAACCATAGACTAGCCAAAATGTGGCTAGTCTATGGTTTATTTATTGCCAAATTCTAAAAGGATAATAATTACATGCCATCAGGTCATTTCCAATTGAATGTGATCTTTGTGAAGCTTCCTCAATGCAACGTACCATAAATGATTTATCAGTATCTCCTTTTGATGTTGATCTGAGACTTTTCAGCTTGCCCAAGGGTGCACAACCTTTACTGGAATCAGACAGCTCAAGTCAAGAGTTGAAGAGCGGCTGACAAAACAGTTTCAAATTTACACAGGTGTGCAACAAGGATGTGTATTGTCCTGACACTGTTT
This sequence comes from Furcifer pardalis, assembly GCA_030440675.1. Classification (NCBI taxonomy): domain Eukaryota; kingdom Metazoa; phylum Chordata; class Lepidosauria; order Squamata; family Chamaeleonidae; genus Furcifer; species Furcifer pardalis. The sequence continues at coordinate 60,997,757 of CP126893.1, read as the reverse complement.
AATATACACTAGTACCTCAGATAACGATGAGACCTGGTTCCACAAGTCTCATTGTTACCTGGTTTTTAACGTTGTGCAATGCATTGATAGCACAATGTAAAAAAAGAAAAAAAAGCCCACAGGGGGGTGATCCACCTGCCTCTTTGGAAAGAGCAGTGGAGATTCCATGCATGGAATCCCCACTGCCCTTTCCAAAGAGGCAGGCAGATCACAGTATGGGATTGGCGCTTTGGTTGGGGGATGAACCGGGGCACGCAACTGTTCAACTCCCCAAACCAAGCGCCAATTACGCGCTATGATTGCAGCACCCAGGTAGGTCAGGGGATGTCAGAAACAGCACAGATAGGGTCCCCCGACCTCCCCAGAGGTGGCAGGGGTGCTGGAGAGCCCGAAATGGGCGAAAAAGATGGGTTTTTTCACCCATTTCAGGCGCTCTGGCACCCCTGCCGCCTCTGGGGAGGTCGGGGGACCCGACCCGCACTCTTCCCGATGTCCCTAGACCTACCTGGCCAGTGCTGCAAGGAAAAACACCAGGGTTTGAATCCAAGCGTTTTGCCTTGCAGCACCGGCCGGGTAGGTCTGGGGACGTCGGGAACTGTGTTCCCTTCACAAGCAAAGGGCTATCCGACGCTGGAAACTCCCCCATCAGTTTTCCAACCACCCCATCCCTGCACCTGCAGGCTGGCTGGGAAGCTGAACAGGGAGCCCCCGTTCAGCTTCCCAGCCACCCCACTGCTATGAACAATTCCTCGGATAACGCTAACAAATCGTTATCCAATGCAAAAAAAAAAAAATTTAAAAATATTTTGCATCGTTATCCAATTTTAGCGTTATCCAATGTAATTGTTATCTGAGGTATTACTGTATATTCAGAGAGTATTTTTTCAGAAGCACTATCAGATTTAAATACAGTAATACCTTGGTTAACATGTGCACCGCACAGCATTAAAACCGGATAACATTGATCTCTGCCCCAAAGCCTGCAGGGCTGGAGATCTGCAGGGCATGCCCGTTCTCCCCCACACCAAAATGGTGCTGCAATGCTCAGAGTGCCAGTTTGGTTGGGGGGAGGGCATGCGTGCCTGTTCTCTCCCTAACCAAACTGGCACTGCGATGTTCACAGTGCTGGTTTAGTGGGGGGGGGGGGAGGGCTGTGCACGCCAGAGCGCCAGTTTGGTGGAGGTGGTGAGACCAGGCGTGCATGCCCTCATCCTAACCAAACTGGCACTTGGCTCGATCCACCTGCATTTTCATAAAAATGCAACTTTTGTCATGCAGTAGAAATCTAACTCGCTGCCCTTTCCAAAGAGTTAGGCGGGTAGACCCCCTGTTCCCTTTCCAAAGAGGAAAAGGAACAGGGCCTTTAAAAAAAATGTTGTGCAATCAATGCATTGCACAATGTTGAAAACCAGATAACGCTAAGACTTGTGGAACCAAGTTTTAGCGTTATCCGGTGTATTAGTATATTGGCATTAAAATTAATGGGGAATACCTGAATAACATCCAGTATGCTGATGACACAGTGTTGCTGGCCACAAACCATGCAGATCTTCAGTTGATGCTGGATTGAGTTAGAGCTTCAAGCACAGAATATGGTTTGGATCTCAACATCAAGAAGACTAAATATCTTGTTATAAGCTGAGCACTAACTCACAGCAAGTTAATGTAAGGAACACAAGAAATTGAAATAATGGATAAAATAATCTATTTGGAGAGTATGTTAAATTAAAAGTGGGATCCCAAGGTAGAGATTAAAATATGAATAAAAAAGCAAAATCCACTTTTATAAAAATGCAACTTTTGTCATGTAGTAGAGATCTAACTCTCACTACAAAGAACTGAATAGTGAGATGTTACATTTTTCCAGTGTTGCTACATGGAGTCTATAGTCTGGACATTGACTAAAGCATCTTAAAAGAAAATCGTAGCTTTTCAAATGTGGATCTACAGACGGCTGCTAAGGATATCATGGGTTGACCATGTGACTAATGTAGATGTGTTGAGCTGGATGGATAAAGAAAAAGAATTGTTTAAGACCATTAAACAAAGAAAGCTCCAATACTTTGGGCATATCATGATGAACTACATGAAGAATAGAATACTCTAACTCATGAAACAGAAGATCCCTGGTAAGAGAGGCCCTGGACACAGATGGACTTTGTGGCTAAAGAACCTGAGATACTGGTGTGGAATGTCTTTGGAAGAACTGTTCCAAGGAGTTGAGAACAGGAAGACTATTGCCAAGATGATAGCCAATATCCGGAATGGATATGGCACTAGAAGATGAAGAAGACAAAGAAGGGTGCACAGATAGCAGAGCATATAACCTAATCAGCCACAAAAGAGACAAGTGATCTTCACTGAATTCTTTCCTGGGAGATACTGTGAAGATTCAAAGTCTTGGCTCCTGGCACTGCTATCAGGTGTTCCAGCCACTTGGGCTATACCAACATAATTCAAGAAATCAATCAATATACACACAGCAACACACTGCTCTGTAACATTCTGATATCCAATAAGACCACTGGCATTCCCAAAAGCTACCTTTATAATGTTTTGCTACTGCCCTGCCCTGCCTGCATAGTGGAATGCAGTGGAAAACTGTATCAAAATGCAAATTATGAGCATATGCTATTGGGTTACATAGTGTGATCTATCCTGACCAGTTGTAGCTTTTCAAGGTCTCATGAAGAGATATTACCCAGACTTGCTACCTGAAAACATTTTTAGCAGAAAGTAATGAGGAAAGAAACAAACTTCACACATGCCAAACATATACTCCAGGGACCTGTGGAAAGTGAAGTAAAAAAGAAACAAAATATGCTCTGAATGGTCTCCTTTATATATAATTTAAAAATTTCCTTTCCTTTAGTTTTTGCTTTTCCACAGTTAGTGTCATTTCATATGATATTACTGCTTTCTTTTAATCATAGTGGCATTCTGCGGGTGGGGTGGGGAGGAAGTAATTTTCCAAAACCTAGAACCAGACAACTGACCATCACATGATACCGCAAGCAATCTTGAGGAAAATGCTACAACTTGTCTTGGCTGTGCAAGGAATACACCTTACATGCACTGAAAATAACTAAAAGGTTACAATGGAAGCTGTGATCAAGTTGACTGACATGTCTTCTGTAATCAAAAAGGAATATATGCCTGGAATGAAAAGACTAGTTCAAAGGACTTTTTGAAGCAAAGTGACACCTATGTAAAGTGCCTGACATTATGACTGGCAACAGGGAATTGTGCAATTTCACTGCATAATTTCACTGATTACAAACACTGCTGGTGGCAGTGCTTCTTGGATAGAATGTCTGGTTTGGCATTACTGTAGCTACTGTGAATGTAACTGAGTTACACCCACATAGCTATGTAACAGGATTTTGCTCAAACAGGCAAGAGAAGAGCAACTCAAGGATAGCTTTGCTGGCAAGCAGTTCAATGTGTATGTGTGTGCGTGTGTGTGTGTGTGCATAAAATCAAACAACTACACCCTACACAAACGTTATACATTCATCAGAACTCCACTCATCAAAAGTAATGGATACCATTTGTATTAATATACAAGCAAAAACTCAGAAGCTTTATGGCAAATAACTTACGGTACATAAAATCAGAAATCTTTCGAGTCATGTTGTTTTCTGTGTGCGCTGAGAAGTCTATTACTGAATTGCAGAATGATCCTGGAATTTTCCTCTAATGTATCTGGGTCCTTTACAAGAGTGTTCCCCAAATTTTGGGTTTTGGACTTCAATTCCCAGAAGCTTAAGTCAATTCCCCAAAGCACAGATCAGCTAATGTACTGACTTAGGCTTCTGGGAATTGAAGTCCAAAACACAAAGGTTGGGGGACCCTGCTTTACAATATACTGTTTAGCTCCTCTCAGAACACCAGGAAGGCAAATATGTCTGCAAAGAGCTACAATGATAGACAAGACATACTGAGAAGACAGCCTTTCACTGTATTTTATAGACTTAATTACCAAATGAAGTTAGAAAAAAGATCTAGAGCACAGACATCAGTAAATTAAAGTTGGAAATGAGCATTGATTGACTTCTCAAACCATTATTGCATTTTCTTTCCACACACTGACACATAACCATGGGTTTACACATATAGTAAGCAAGCTTTTCAGAGTGTAAATATTATGGAAATAGTATTGGGGGGAAAAAACGGTCACCGGTAATGTAGAAAAATGTAACACAGACATTCCACCTGCCTGAAGCTAAATTTGACCACATAAGAGGAATAATACAGTGGCCCTCTTTCCTACATATGCTGGCATAGCACAAATGGCAAAACCTTTGGAGGCAAATTTCTCCAACTTTCAGTTGCATATTTCAGTTGTAGGACTCAGAACACAACTGGAAATGTCTACAATCAATTCTTAACTTGGGGTAGTTTGCCTCCAAATGTTATGCCATTTGCATAATTATGCAAGATGAATTTGGTCAGTGCTCTAAATAGCTGAGTGGACAGTACAGTTAGTTGGGTACCTGGCTACAGAGCCAGAGTTTTTGAGTTTAATTCCCCCAATTTGCCTCAGAAGTACAAGCCTATAAAGCCTACGTAAGCCGCCCAGTTTCAGGATGCCCCCAAAAATAGGAATGGTAAACCAAGTCTGCATATGCAGTATCTAGGAAAAAATGGAAAGAGTTACCAAATGTTGGAATTGACTTGATGGCACATGATGATAACAACTACAACTATTATGTATTGAAAACCATGTATGAGAATGTACACAAACATTTGCCCACTTGCTTACTCAAAAATAAGAGCCTACTTATCTCTCATAATTGTTTACATGACCAAAACAGATTATTCAACACTAAAACACATTCAATGTATGAAAGAGCTTCCTCAGAAAATAATGGAATAATCACCTTGGAAGAAGTCTTAAGTACTGTTATCCCATGTGTATGGGATTCAGTGGCACTTGGTGAGTATGTATAGGAGGGGTTCCCAACCAACAGCTCATGGTGCCATTCTATCTGGCCCGCCATCACTGCACCTGGAAGTGGATGTGTTTACGTCAGCTGTAAAACAAGCCCAGACATGTGTAAACACGCACACAGCTGTTGTAAATGTGAAAGTGGGCACATTTATGACAGACATGAATGCGCCTACTTATGGAGGGCATGGTCAGGCCTGCTCAGCTGTCCGGGGGACATAGTCAGGCCTGCAGCAAAAAAAGGTTGGGCACCCTGATGTATAAGATTACAATATACAGTAATACCTCGGATAACGCTAAGACTTGGTTCCGGTGTTATCCGATCCATGTTAAAATCCTATGAGATGGATCAGATAACATTAAAGCTCCATAGAGATACATTGTAACCGCACAGGCTTTAGCGGTTGTTATCCGATCCATCCCATAGGACCTTAACGTTATACGATCCAATTCTCCTCCCAGATTACTTAACGTTATGCGATTTTAGCGTTATCTGAGGTAAACGTTATCCGAGGTATTACTGTAAAACATTTAAAGGGATATAATTGGAGATTCCTTCACAATTTGCATGACTTCATCACAACACTAGATAGTAACTGCAAGATAATGGTGAGATTCTAATGTGACTGATTATTCATCAGGACAAATATCCCTAATCATTGAGAGGAATTAACACCTGTGATTAAAACAAATAACACATTCATATATAAGTTTTCCTATGTTCAGAGTACATTAAAATATGAATGAAACAACACTGCTATTTTTAAAGAGAGAAATAGAAAAGGAAAGAAGAAAAGTATTGCCAGAATGGTAATCAAGAGACCATCATTGATTTTACACAGCTCTCAATCCCAAGAGTTAAGACAACAACCCTGAGATGATGTTCATGTGTTAAAATGTGCAGTGGGTTGAAATTCTGTTGTGTGGTTGCAGATAAGACAGAAAATTGCTGTAAATTAAGAAATCTCTATAGGCAGTATCTGCTACATGCGGAGTCTACAATTCAGTATGGAGTTTTCTTAACCTGTGGCATAGATAGGCATAGACCCCTTATCAACTGGCAATTGTACAGTGGGAAATTATTTTGAAGCAGACACTTTTGCTTTGCCTTTTGTGTTACATACATGCTAGCAATACCACACACTTGCACTTTTCCAAAGATGTAACTTCTTTGTTACCACCACTGCCCACAAGAATGTTAATGTATCACTGCCTTCGTTACATTAGTAAATGAAGTAAGTAAATGATACTGTAGCAGTAATGGAGAGACTGATGTCTCAACAATCTTAGTATTGCTACTCATGACAGGAATTTCCTCTGCATACAAGACTGTTATAGTGTGGTGGTGCTAGGTTGTGTATGTTGGAGGAATGGGGAAGCAGAGATGGTACAGGGCACATTTGGACTTGGGAGACTTTCTCATTATTGTTAATTCACTCTTGTGTATAATTTCTTTGTATATGGCCAACACCTGCTCTATAGTAACAGAAGAGTTTATAACCAGAAATGGAGCAAGAATAACCGAAAAATAGTTGAAAGCAGTGATGGCAATTTGTATTGTCCTTCTTCAACACACACTGAGGAAAATTCCCCATGCTTCTGATATGGCCAGTTGGTAGTATTATGTATGCCTGTAGTATTATGTATTTTGTGTGTGTGACTGATTCAATCAGGAAGACTCGAACCAATTTGAATCTGAATGATAATGTAGGCAACATTCATAACATATTAAGAAACCTCCATTAACAACCAAATTCTGGCAATTCCACAGTGCTGAAAACACAACATACTAACTTGTACTAGACTTAAATTAAGGCAGTTACATTTATAAGTGGCATAATGCAAAGCACATTTAATAGTATTTTTAGTTAGAAACAATAATGCACTAATAACAAGTCTAAAATAAAAATAAATCTGAAGGGGGGGGGGATGTTCCCCATGCCAGTAGCTGCTCCATAAATTTTCTTTTAAAATTGAATAAAAACACAGCAAAACACAAAGACATAAATACTAAATTAACTCTTACTAGAGGCATATGATGTTAGAATTACAACAGATCTATAGGCCATCTGTGCACAACACACATCTATTTGCATATAGACCTAAAACTTTACATCAAAACAGTTACGAGATTACACATTATGCTCTTCATTAAATGAAGTTATATGTGGCATTTGTGACCTACAAAATGCTTAACTACAGAAAGGGCAAATATGCTTTTACATTCAATTACTGGTTTTAATCAGAGGTTCCCTTCAAGTCTAATGAGATATGTCTTCTAATTAAAAGGAAAGCACAGCTTTAAACAAGAACATTGCAGATTTATTGCCAGAGCTACCTTTTCTTCTTTGATAGGAAAACACTGAAGTAATATCAATTAAAGACTTTAAAAAGCAGGGAAAGCTGAAATTGCATGTTATATATATATATATGGTTTTCAAGTGCTTAGAAACAAACAGGAAAACTGGTGATGGAATATGCTGCTGCAAAGACAAAGAATTACATTAACCAAAAGTTTAATGATGTAAAAGGGCACTCATTTAAGTAAACATAGTTGACATAGAGAAATAAAAAAAATGCATATCAATTTATTCCCCTACTTCCGTGATGGTGAACCTTGGCACTCCAGATGTTCTTGGACTTCAATTCCCAGAAGCCCAAACCCCCATGAATCCACATGAATGGTTTTGCTTGATTCATCCGACCTGCACCACTCTCATTCCCAGGAGCGACAAGGGTGGCGTGGGCCGGATGAATCGCAGCAAAACCATTCATGTCGATTCACGGGGGTTTGGGCTTCTGGGAATTGAAGTCCAAGAACATCTGGAGTGCCAAGGTTCACCATCATGGCCCTATTTATTCATGCAAAAAGGTTCATGACTCTTGAAAAGGACAGGAGGCTTTTGGGTTTCAGAACTGACATACAAAATTAAATTACGTTTTTAATGGAGAACTCAGCTTCTTTCCATCTATCCAGGGGGGATCAGGAAATGGATTTTTTCTCCACTACTCATGCCTGATGGTAGCATCTTTTGAAGAATGACTGACTGACTGACTGACTGAGACTGACTGACTAACTAACTAAGAGAAAGCCGCTCAGTCCCTTTCCATTAATTGTTTAATTTCCTATCCTTCCTTTAAAAAATGGTCAGAGTCCTGTTAGTTATGTCAGCTAGCATAATTCCACTGAGGTAAGTTTTAGTGGCAAACTGCCAAGAGTTGCGAAGTCACCACTGGTTTTCTCATCGCACCACAGTTATGTGACTTAGTGTATAACCAGCGAAACCAGCAATTTGCTGGTGGAGTTACTGTGACATAAATACGCAATATGTCATTATTTATTTATTTATTTACTCATATTTACTATCCCGCCCCAATCGGGTAGACCCGACTCTCCCTGCCCTCGGCCAAAAAATAACAAAAATAATAACATATTATAAAATAATCATATCTCTGTTCTCACCAGATTTTTAAATTTTTTAAAAATTCAGTATTTTCTATTAAGTGCTTGGCCAGAAACAGAAAAACACTGAGTGAACTGTATGAAAAATCTTACTTTCTGAGAGTATAGAATACTGTATCTGAGTTTGTATATTTCAACTCAAGTTACCAAGATGGTAAGACAAATAGTGACCCTTCTTGTTGCAATTTCTAAGTCATTAATGCTCAGTACAAGTTGGCATGAGGCTCCAGCAGTACTGAAATCTTCAATCAATGAGTAACCTGTCACAGAAAATAACAAATGACATTTCAGTCTAGTTTCAGGCCCCGTTTTTGTTGTTTTGGCCTCTGTGTTGTATAATAAAAAGGAAGAATAATGATCAGTTGTTCACGCTAAATCTTTCAGCAGCATGAATACTGGCAAACATGGTATTCTTCCACGCCACCTGCATGAATGGGCTTTGAACATTTAATAAACAGTTATGTTTATTATTTTATCAACTACCCTTTTCACTTAATACCAAGGAAACTGTTAATGTTCTAAGGAGAGGGCTAATCAATCGAAGCTTCATCCAGATAACACAAAGCTGCTCAGCTGGAAAAGACGATTCTGGAACAGAGATTCAACCTGTTCTGGATGGACTATTTCTCCTGGAAAAATTGGTTTTGCAGTTGGGCTCTCCTGTGTTTGAAATGCACCTGAATACCACAGTGGCCAAGAGTGCTTTGCCTAACTTAGGCTGAGGGGGGTACAGTGCACAGAAAGCCTCCTTGAAGATTGTGGCATTTTTTAACCACAATCTGGTGTACCCTGGTAACAGCAACCATGTGTTGATAGCTAATCTTTCTCACACTAGGCCAGGTGAAAGGAACTGCAAAATGAGCTCACCAAAAGATGGCTTCATTTTGGCAGTTTCATGTCTGGTCTAGATACGGAAAAGGAGAAGGAGGAGGAGGAAAAGGCTGATGGTCCAGCTGCACTTGATTCTGAGTTGATTTGACTCAACTGGTTGTTTTCCTAGGCTGCTGCCCAATCTTGTGATCAAATGTAAATCGAAGAATGCAATCAAGTCTTTGTTAATTTGTTACCAAGACTGAAATGATATTCCTTACACAAGCATAAACTGGCAACAATTTTCTGGACAATATACAAATAAAAGATTTTAATATACCACTGTGTGGGCAAAACAGACAGCCACAAGTGGATGTGGGAATTCAACTACATCAAAAAGCAAATAAGCATTACCCCAATCTATTAATATCACTCTCATGTTTATTTTGTGTAAATATGTGTGTGTTTGCTAAAATTAGGTTGGAGGCTTCCAAACAGTACAAAACTGTTACATATTTATTTATTACTTCTAACAGCTATGATGACTGATTGCAGGGGGCTAATAAAGTGAGCTTCTAAAATCCTACTGAAAGGAAGTAAATGGCTCTGTTTAAAAGCACTCAAGTAAGGAATGTTGATGGTCATCATGTTTTATCTTCTGATAGAGAGGTTTAACAACTGCAATTGCCTGAAAAGCAGAGATGCCTTTGATGTGCACAGGGTAGTGAGACCATATGAACCCAATACTGAAAGACCTGCATTGGTTGTGTATTGCTTGCTGGCCTCAATTACAGTGTTGATTTTAAAAAACAAAATGGCTTGGGGCCTTACAGTGACTAGCAGTCCTATTATGAACCTTTCTAGAAAGTTAAATCCTCTTGAGAATACCAATACCACAGAGGCTTGATGAGTATGTAGTAGAGAAATTTTTCCTGTGCAGCTAGCAAAGTGTTGTTGCTCCAAGAACTGTGATCATTTCCAACTTTTCCTGTTATTCGACAGAGCATGAAGACTATATTTCTGAACTGGTTTACAAAATTCCTTGGATGAAAGGAACTTAAAATAAATGTTTGAATTAAAAAAAAAAGAAACTGTAGATGATATCCAACATATTGCAGAAATAGACTGCTCCAGCAGCAGAACATTTTCTTCTCCTCTCATCTCCTATGCCCCCACTCCAAATAAAACCCACTGCTGAAGGTGCAGCAACAACCGGGAGGAAATTGTGTGAGGCATGAAACTTTGCAGGGGGACAAGGAATCTGTTCTACTAGCAGATGTTCTTCCATTGGGGGAAGATGATAATTAGATAATTATTTAAATAATCTAAATTTAAAATTATTCAACATGGAGGAAAGGGTATAGGCAGGGAAACAAAAATACAGTCAAACCTCGCATAAAGAGTGTTTCGCTTAAAGAGTAACTCGCTTAAAGAGCAGCATTTTCTCTGAATGTTCGCTTCGCTTAAAAAATAAAACCAATCAAAAACTCGCTTAACAAATAAATCGGGGTTCGCAATCCCCCCCACAATTGGTCACTTTCAATGGTGTTTCGCTTAAAAAGAGCAAACTCGCTTAAAGAGCAATCCCGTGGAACGCATTATGCTCTTTAAGCGAGGCATCACTGTAATTCTTTGATGCTTAGCATAGGATGTTTTTTCCCCCTGACTATGTTTTCCCTTTAATTTACTGCCATTGCCAGTGAGGCTATTCATTAGCAAAGAAATAAATACTGGTTGTGCCAAAACCTTATATAGCTGTGTGTGAACATACTTATTTGTAAACAAAGAAATGGCTCAATGCATGGCATCTGAACTTTCCTGTCAGAAGAATATATAAGGTGTTATTTTAAAATGTAATTGGCATAGTATTTTAAGCAAATGGGAGAAAATTAGCTTCCCTGGCTTCTTACCAATCTGAGTTGCACATGTTCTTTGACTGAAATTAGTGACCTTAGCAGTACTATAAACAAATCAGTCTGATTTGAGAAAGGCTTTTGTTCCATTAAAATGGATTAGTCTCTTCTTTTTAAATTCATTAGAAAAATCAGTATTACACAAAAACATTCACATGCATGTTTTCAAACATTTATATATTTAGAAACAAACATTTTGACTAAAATAATGACTGAGCATAAGGGAAGGCACTAAAAAATTTAAATACTGAAAAGGTTAATGTAACAAACAGATCTTCTAACCTCCTTACTAGCTACTTTTTAAAAAGAAATCTCATTAAAACATACAGTGTTTCTACTGCAGTGTTTCTCAACCTTTAGTTCTTGGACTTCAATTACCAGAAGTCTAAGTCAATTCCCAAAAGCACTGATCAGCCAATGTACTGATATAGGCTTCTGGGAATTAAAGTCCAAAAACCAAAGGTTGGGAAACACTGGCTACAGCATGCAAAGTGATACAACAGGATGGGAATACAGTATGAGTCCTTTGTTTCCTTCATACAGATCTCTTACAGGAAATTAAGCCCTTTATATATAAAAAAATGGCCTCTACATAGTCATCACTGAACGATTTTGATCTACTTTACAGGCTATCTGTATGAAGACTCTTCATTATTTAAATTCTAGTGGAGCTCTAGGCTAAAGGAATGAACCAAGGCTAAAATTCAAGCATCCCAATTCATGAAGCTAGATCTGATCATACTTGTGGACTGGAATAATATCTTTCAAGTACCTGAAGGACCTCTAAAAAGCTCTCATCACATCCTCTCAGTGGAAAGGACAAGTTTCTGTTGCTGCCAAAAGCAACCCCTATGAAGGAAATCTCATCTTAAAGGACATGATTGCTTTTTTGCTTTTACTAAATCAAGTTCTTCCACCAAGAGATGGAAGGAACCTCGACTTTGTCTCTATAGCTACAGAGGCCTTGCTATGTGTCCCACCACCCAAGAGACTAGACTGATGAGTATTTATCATTGAACTGCCTCCCAATGAAAATCTTGCTGGCTTCATCCCATCAGTCTTCAGTAGGGGATCAAAAACTGTGTCATTCCAACTGGCTATGATTTTAAATAACATTAATAAAAATATTTTTAAACTGTGCCTCATTTGGAGAGATCATGATATACAGCAAAGTGACTGATGAATTATTTTGATAAATCAGTATACAGTGGTACCTCAGATAACATTTGCAGCAGATAATACTAACATTGGATAACGTTGGGGAATTTGAGGCAAATATTTGCATCGTACAACGTTAAGATAACGGTGTGTGATGCAAATGTTTGCCTCAAATTCCCCAACATTGAGATCGCTTGCTGTTAGGCTTGCATTTCTTCAGCCAAAGGCAAAGGGTAACAGCAAGGGATTCGTCCTGCCCACCCTGTTGTTTCAGCAGGGAGACAGAGGGAACCTCTCTGCTTTGGCCTTTGGGTTGGGGGTTGAACCGGTTTTTAAAAACATCAATGCATCGCACAACGCTAAAAACAGGATAACGTTAAGACTTGTGGAACCAAGTCTTAACATTATCCGAGGTACTAGTGTATGTGAGTTATATTACAAACTCCCTTCAAATTTTCTTGCTAGATAGGACGGCAGTTTCACACACTACCCTACCTCCAGTTAAGTTATCCTGGTCCCTAGAAGCCACATTCTTACTTTACTAATAGAAGGAATGACAGCAGCATATCACTACCTTAAAGTTCACAGCAATATCTGCAACTTGTTCTGAAAACCTTAAGCTGATGCCATTAGAAACTCAACATTAAAGCAAACTAGCAAACAGCATACAAACTGGAATTTATATATTAATTCCACTGCATGGACAGGAAAAGCCCTAAGTCTTCTTTCAGCAGGATTTATAGGTACAATATTCACAGTGACTTTATCAAGTAAATTCCAATAAAATGTGTGAGAGGTTTCTTTGTGTATCTTAGCCTCTGGAATGCACACTGTGTACAAAGACTATGCTAGCAATGCCTAATTAAAGTGCAGATCCTGTATCTAACTTGCCAAGTTGATAACATGTAAGCTGTCCCTTATTTAAAAGCTTCATAAACCCAGCCATTTGTAGAAAAATGCACTTTTTATGTGACTTACTGTAAACAGAACTCAAGGTGCAAAGCCATTTACTATCCCAGAAAGATTGGTAATGGACTTGCTGAGTGGTGTCTTTTCTGGAACTACTTGGCACATGTTGGATGAAAGGCTGCTGTGGTTGGGTAAGATAAGGCTCCACTTGACTGAAAACAGAACAGAGTGCTCAGGAGTTGGCCCATCTTAAAACAAAATTTACCAATTCAATTCTAAATAAAATTGACAGTATTCATAAGGCAAAACACTAAGTAAATGGCAGGCTTATCCCAGATGCAAGAGGTATTACTACTGCATCATAAAACGGGATGGACACATACCACTCTACAAAAACTAGACTCTGATTTTATTGACTTTAGTTCCGCCCCAGTGCACTGTGGCCAATATAAAACTGTCTGTATGGCTGTACTAACTCTTATAGTTCTTCTCTTGTTTCTGGTAACTTGCCTTTTCTTCCTAAAAGCTACAAGAATCCAATTGGAGTGGAGACCTTGGGTATCAGAAGAATCCCTTTCTTATTAGTCAGGATTTCTCTGAATTCTGTAACACAGACAGCTTAACAGATGTATCTGACTACACAGAAGCATCTCCAGCTGCCAGTTCACCACATGCTGCATTTAAAAAGCAGCACTTTCATGGAGAGAATGAGAAGAGAAATTTGCATTAATTATTATAACTTTAAAATCTGAATCATTTTCATGACTGAAACTGATAAAAATCTATTACTGTTTTGCTGAAACTCAGATACTGTATGGTACTATAAATCATGTCATCCTTTGCAAGACCCTTATGCCTCTTGACTGCTCTATACCTCCCTGTCCCCAAATATTTCCTCCCCCAGACAAAGCTTGCAAACAACATAGGTGACAATGCAACTGGACATCTATGCATATCTACCATGTTAATTAATTAGATTGGATATGTGCTGCCAATGATGGAAGTCTAGAACTTTGCTTCTCCTTCAGTAGTTTTGATTTTAAAGAAAGGAAGGTGTATGACATTATTTTCTTTCTTTTTATAAAAAAAATGGAACTAGAATTTACAGTGAATCTGAAAAGTGCTGTTCCTATGGGACATCATGATCAGAAGGATTAGAGTTGTGTTCCCCAACCTTAGAAGCCTAAGTCAGTACATTGGCTTTGAGGAATTGACTTAGGCTTCTGGGAATTTAACTCCCAACACCAAAGGTTGGGGGCACACTGGATTAGAGGATACACTTGTTGCACGCCTTCAAGCAAACTTGCTCCTACCCCCTACTGAGCTGCTGACACGAGGCTAAGACAACTCCATTAGGAAGACACATTGTGACTCAGCAGTGGTCTACAGAAGCAGATGGAGGGCTATTTACTGAAATTCACCATGACTGCTGGCTTATACATGAGCATCTGGGATGTTTCCTAACATGATGTGATGCACAATGCACTCAGATTTATCAACTGTCTCCCATGCAATTAAAGACTCTGATAAATAATTCCATAGAAAGGGACTAAAAGCTGAACTGAAAAGCAGCAAAGCGTGAGGGGTTAAATGTTTCCATATGACTCTTATTTAACAAATGCTACTACTCATAATGGAATGTTTCTACTGAGTTGTGTCAGTTCTTTTTTACTTTTCTTTTGAGTACACAACCAAATTAAATGGTGCACTGAATAGCTGGTGTAATTTCCATAGAAAATGAAATAATGCTGAATGTATCATGCAAATCATACTCTTGATGCAGATACTACACAGATGCAGATACTACACAGATCTACTCAAGGACACACACACACACACACACACACACACACACACACACACACACACACACACACACACACACACACACACACACACACACACACACACACACACACACACCTATACTGTGCTCTCAAACAATGTGAATAATCAGTCTGTGAACTTAAAATAAATTCTAACAGACATAAACTACGTACAGTAATACCCAGGATAATGTTTGTACCGGATAGCACTAAAACCACCTAACGTTACAAGATTTTCAGAAAAATCTTGCATCGGATAACGCAATTTTTAGCATTATCCGGTACAAGCGTGTGCGTGGGGGGAGTTGGATTGGGTAGAACATCGGGGGGGGGGGGGGCGTGCGCGTCAGACGGGGTTAGGGAAGTATACGGAAGTCTTCCCCTATCCTCCCCTAACCCCGTCTGATGCGCCCGCCGCCCGATGTTTTGAAAGGGCACACTAAGAAAAAAATGCTAAGAAAAAAAGCCCTGACTTCAGGGACAAACCACTTTATAGGCAGGCAGACAAAGAAAGAGACCTCCCTGCCTTTAAAGTCACCCCCCACCCTCAGCTCTGCCATGAGAGAATCCAGCCTCCCCTGTTTACCTTGCAGTAAGTGCCGACAGTCAGCTGGAGCCTTTTTTCTGTTCCACTTCCTGTAAACAGGGAAGGGGGAAAATACAGAGATGTGATTGGTTCTCTATCTTTTTTTCTTCTTAGTGCCATGTGACACTAGAGAACCAATCACATCTCTGTATTTTCCCCCTTCCCTGTTTACAGGAAGTGGAACAGAAAAAAGACTCCAGCTGACTGTCGGCACTTACTGCAAGGTAAACAGGGGAGGCTGGATTCTCTCGTGGCAGAGCTGAGGGTGGGGGTGACTTTAAAGGCAGGGAGGTCTCTTTCTTTGTCTGCCTGCCTATAAAGTGGTTTGTCCCTGAAGTCAGGGCTTTTTTTCTTAGCGTTGTTCGATCAATGTATCGGACAACGCTAAAAACCGGATAACATCATGACTTGTGGAACCAAGTCATAAAGTTATCCGGGGTATTAGTGTAATCAGGATTATATGTAGATGTATAGTCTCATACATTTTTATTCCCTTTGGGGAAATGTAAGACAGTAAACATTGTATCATTCTATTTGTCTATTATTATTATTATTATTATTATTATTATTATTATTATTATTATTATTATTATTATTATTATTATTATTATTATTATTATTATTATTATTATTATTATTAGTTCAAATTTATATTGCCACCCACTCACCGTGGCGACTCATGTCCTTTCATGTGGGTTTTACTCTTTCTAAACCGTGAATTGTGAGCAGCCCTGGGTCACCTCGGTGAGGAGGGCGGTTGATAAGTATGAATAATAAATTAAAATCTAACCTAAATATTTTTCTTTCCTTGGCTGTAATGTACTTTTCCAATCTAGGGGGAAAAATGAGTGCCCTGAAGCTTAAAACACAAGGTTGACATTTTCATGAGTAGTAGGGAATATCAAAGTATATAGCAGCATTATTAATTTCTCTGTGTGTACAACATTCAGTCAGTGCAAGCTTCTCACCCTTCAGGAAAAAAACATATCACAAACAGGGAACTCAGCAAGACAGAAGGCAATGGTTAAAATATGACTTATCGAAATGGCGGCATATCTCCAGGGTAAGTATATGAAAAGATCATTGCTATAGTGTCCCTTTCGAACAATGAAGTTTTCAAAGGGGAATATCTGTTCTCACTCCCAATATGAAAAGAGCCCTGGTGGTGCAGTGGTTAAGCTGCTGTATTGCAGCTAAAACATTGTGAGTTCGATCCTGATGAGGAGCTCAAAGTTGACTCAGCATTCCATCCTTCCAAGGTTGGTAAAATGAGTACCCAGCATGTTGGGGGCAAAATGCTAATTAACTTGTGAACCACCCAGAGAGTGCACTAAGCATTATGAGGCAGCAGATAAGTGTAAGGTAGTTTATCCACCAACAAACAATTAATAGTATGATCACTTGTGTGAAGTTAAATGTAATAAAGAAGACAGGAACACAAGAACTTTCTTAAATCTGCTAGATGGTGAAAATCAGTAATTATAGCTCCCTTGTCCTTAAAGTTCAACAATGAAAGATACTACTCCAATAAAAAAATAATACATTCCATTGTCAAGATGTCACTGGGTCGAGGTCTGGCTTCAAAAGAAAGCAAATTATGGGAGTGGCCTTCATTGACCTAACTGCAGCATACAATACTGTCAATCATAAGTTTCTGTTCCATAAAATAAATAAGCTAACCAAAGACAAGAAGCACTTTAAAGACTAACTGCTATATTTTTACTGTTAGCTTTCGTGGATCAAGTCCATGTCATCAGACAAGGAATGAAACTTACAGGCATGTTCTTTATACAGTAATACCCTGGATAATGTTATGACTTGGTTCCACAAGTCATGACGTTATCCGGTTTTTAGCGTTGTCCGATGCATGCATCGAACAACGCTAAAAAAAAAGCCCTGACTTCAGGGACAAACCGAGCAGGCAGTGGGGTGCCTTTAAAGCCACCCCCCACCGCTTTCCCCCCACTCTACTGCACCTTTCCCCCCACTCTACTGCAGTCTTCCCTCCGTGCTTACCTGCACGCTCCGATCGAGGCTTTTTTTTTTTTGTCGAAGTCTCTTTCTCTCTTTATTTCCCTCCCTGTACATTTAAACCTCAGGGAAGGGGTTCCCCCTCCCTGTATTGTCGATAAAGGAAGTGAAAGAGAAAGAGCGATCGGCTGCAGTTGGAACTCCAAAGCAAGAGAAAGGTAAGCTGGGCTGGATTCTCTCCGAGCAGGCAGTGGGGTGGGGTGGGGTGTGGGGAGTCCCAAACTGGTGGTGGGGGTGGGGGTGGGGGAAAGGAAGGAGGGAAGTGGCAGGGAGAGGAGCTGTGGCCTCCTTTACTTCTTTAATACGATGGATCGGATAACGCTAAAATGAACGTTATCCGGTGCAAATTTCCCCCCCAAATTTGTCATCGTTATGCGGTTTTAGCGTTATCCGGTGCAATCGATATCCGGGGTATTACTGTATACCAGTGTTTCCCAAATGCTGGTTTGTGGACTTCAATTCCCAGAAGCCTAAGTCATTTCCCCAAAGCACTGATCAGCCAATGTACTGACTTAGGTTTCTGGGAATTGGGAGTCCACTTGTGGGCTGTCTACCCCCTGTTGGGAACCACTGCTGTATACCAAATTCAGGGGGTCGTCGGGAGAAGGATTGGTGTCAAGTAAGATGACAGACAAGCAAGCACAAGAATGCAGTATCACCCAGCCATTAGCAACAATAGATTATTCAGTAGATTTTAAAAGAAGAAAATCAGAAAGGGTGTGTAATTTGGGTGCACAGTCTCAAAGGAAGTTACTGGTTTTGTTGATGAGGAGTGTGTTGTTGTTTTTGATAGCTTTAAGGCTCAGTAGTACATATAGACCAGGAAACAGCACCATTATTAATAAATGCTTTGGTCATTTTGAAATATCAGCCAAAAGAGCAAGTTAAACATGAGCCAACTGAATACAATGCACACTAAAAAGTGTGAAGCGGAATTTAAAGTGCAGCAGGAAAGAAGAACTCAGTCCTTCACTCACATTTGATACCTTCCCACTCCCATTTTACCCCATTTGCTGCTTCCCAGTAAGTGTTACTTCCACTGTTTGTGGGAGAGTAAAGTCCTGCTCATTCTCTGTTTTCAATTGTCAAAACTAAATGGGTGCAAATCTGCTTACACTTGAGAAGATGGATGTTTTTGCATCAAGAAAAGCAGAGCCCTCAAGTTTCCAAGGCTGTCCTGTACCTTCTCTGATTTGTGATGACCTTTCCCTTGACCTCAGATAGCTATTCTTACAGATGCTGATGCCACCATCCTCTCCTCTCACATTTCTCTCTTGCCCTACAAGGAGAAGACATCCTGCTTTTGTTCTCAAGAAGTTGAAGGTCCAGTCTGTGAACCAAGAAGAAGCATTTTCTAGGAGTATAGAATGTTCCACTCTAGAATCACTAGTGAGATTTAGGACATATTCTGAATACAGTACAAAGCTGAAATTGGAATCAGTCCCAACAGAGGGTGTCTCCATGTATAGATGGCAGAGTTTGATTTAGAGCTGGCAGAAAAGTTCCCCATCAGCAAACTATTTTTCCCATCCCTGCAAACAATTCACATCAACTTAAAATTATAGTGTCAATATAAATGCAGCCCCTTACTCTATGTCAATTTTTTTCCTGGTGGCTAAGGGGAAGTGGCAACCATGTTAGCAAAATAAACAGAAAGACAGACAAACAGAAAAAAAGAGTTTCATTTGTTATAGAATTGCATATGGTGAAGTAGACAATAATTTGCAAAAGCTTAAGATTTATTCATTTAATTTCTATAATGCCCATCTGGGATATTTTCCCACTTTGGGTGGTCTGCAATACTTAAAAGCATAAATATACATTCAGCAACAATGGACAGAATCTGGGGGTGGCATAGTCCAATGATACCCTTATTCATCGATTATAGGGAGAATGTTCTTATAAGCATCTTTAAAAAGTAAAGTTTTGAGATGTTTCTTGAAAACATCCAGTGATAGGGCCTGACGTAAGTCCACTGGTAGCGTGTGATAGTGTGGGCGCCACACTATGGCGCTGATTAATAAAACCTGCACAGTTTTCAGGCACCTGCAGACTCTTCATTGTTCCCATTTAATCATTCACATTTACTTAAATTCACCCTTCTCTTCATGTTATTTATCATCTTCTCCTCTCATTTTCATGGTTATCCTGATGGTTCAATTCGTCAACATTTTTCATGAACTGTGACATCTAGAACTAATATCAAGCAGAAATCACTCCCATGGATGACCCTTCCATTAATATGGCAGCTTGAAAATTAGAGAAGGTATCACCAAAGAACACAACAGGTTATTTCAGCTTTTAGGTTAATATACTTTCCTTGCAGTGGCTCTGACTAGAAAGAAAGTACAGTAATACCTCAGATAACATTAGTATCGAATAACACTAAAATCACATAACATTAAGCAACCTGGGGGGAAGAATTGCATCGGATAACATTAAGATCCTATGGGATGCATCGGATAACAACCGCTAAAGCCTGTGTGGTTACAATGTATCTCTATGGATCCCATAGGATTTTAACATGCATCGGATAACACTAAAAATCGTATAACACCAAGACTTGTGGAACTAGGTTTTAGTGTTATCTGAGGTTTTACTGTACACAAGGGATTACAGGTGCTTTATAAAAAAATTCAAAAATTCAAATAAAGCAGAATTGATAATGGAAGGAAGGGAAAATAGTCTAAAAGTTAGTCAATAGGAACCCACTAAAATCATCTGGCAAAGTTAAGACATTTTCATGAATCTCTTAAAGGGAATGATATTAGAACAAAGATGAATGTCTTTAGGAAATGAGCAGTGTAAAGAGGTCCACAATTGCAAAGAGCTAATTTTCTGTTTACTTGAAAATAGACGCAAAAGACACCCAAGAAAGCAGCTAGAAGATTGACCATATATCCATTATTTTTAGTTACTAGTTATGCTAACAAAAGTTTCTCTATTATAGAATACGGGGGTAAAGCCAGTAAAGCATCAAAGAGCATTTCTTCTGTGAGTAGGTGTCCTTTGATGTATATTGCACCATGGGGTTAAACTGAAAGCATGAGAATAGACTAGACAAGGATTAAACTTGATGAGAATCAACAGTAAGACAAAAAACAACAGCACTGCTTTGAAGATACACAGAATCCTTTGTACATGCCCCAAAATTCTTTGGAATGATTCCCAGAATGCAAGACATTTTAAGCACAATTTTCTCATCTCTACACTGTTCTGACTAGTCTCTAGTACAGGGGTGCCCAAACCTTTTGGTCAGTGGGCCGGTAATGTGGTTTAGGGAGCTGGTCACTATGGCCTGTGGGCCAGCTTCAGCTCCAGAAGCCCTCATCATTTCCGGAAGTGGAAGTAAAACTTGCCCATACGGTTGTGTTTTGCTTCCGCTTCGGGGAGTGATGAGGGCTTTGTGGGTCGGATGAATTGGTATTGGGGGTCTGGATCCAGCGCACAACTCATAATTTGGGCACCCCTGCTCTACTATTTCCACAGAATAGAATCAACCAAGAAAGAAAGCAATGTTCGAACAACACTGACAAAATATGCAGCAAAAGATTGCATCTTACAGTATGCCGTTTTGGTGAGTTAAGAAATAATGCCAGCTGATGTTTAGTTTGAGTTGTATAAAAGCTTAGACCAACATCATTCAAGGTTAAGTGACACTTTAAAGTACATTAAATTAACTGTTGACAGTTCAGTAGGTAGACTGATGAATGATTGCCATGAGGTCCTCAATGGCCACAAAGTTCAAGCAAGGGAGAAAAAGAATTAAGTACAATGAAGTTTCAAGTTTAGTGAATAAAATTCTGGACAAATGGAATCTCTGAGAGTATGACTTAAAAAAGTAAGCTTCTTACATTTGGCTGATTTTCTGCCCTAAATCATTTCCCTTCTATATGCTGGTGATACATAAACAAAGATCAAATTAAAAATCTTAGGAAAGTTTTACAAAGAAAACCCAATTTTATATGAATTTTCCATAACAAGTGTTTAAATTATTGGGAAATGTTCATACAAGTTTGCATACTTGTCTCGCATGACTGAGAATGCCAGTTTAAGCAGAATAGGAGAACAATTTGTTGTTGTTCCAGTTGCACAGTCGATTCTAACCCTTTGCGACCCTATGGACCATTGCCCGCCAGGCACTTCCGTCTTCCACCATCCTCCTCAGCCTGCCCAGCTCTGTGCCCATTGCATTTAGTCATCTCATTTTTGGCCAGCCCCTTCTTCTTTTGCCTTCCACCTTTCCCAGCATCAAGGCTTTCTCAAGTGAATCCTCTCTTCTCATTTGACATCCAAAGTACTTTAGCTTCATCTTTACTATTTTACCTTCTAAGGAGCAATCAGGGTTGAATTCTTCTAGGATTGACCTACTTGTTCTCCTCCTTTATGTATTTAGTCCTACTTCCTCTGCTATACATGAAAGAATCAAATTTCCCATTTAAAGTATGGTTTTACCTAGAATATTGTTCAGATAAAGGGGAGGGGTAAAGGTTTCATTTGAAGTTAGGGGGAGGAGTTTAAACTCACCAAACTAACCAAATTCAAAGACCAGAGTATGCCTCAAGTTCACCATGTATAGCGACTGTTGGCTAAGTCCAAGTTTTGGTTCAGTTTGTTCTCATTAGAGCATTCCCATTATTTTTTTAAAAATAAAAGTAACTGAACCTGGAAATCTATAATTAGCACCATCTTACAAAACAGATCAGAACAAGTCTATTTAAAATAAGAGTGAGTTTACCCCAGGGCTTACTTTACTATTTCGTTTCAATTTTCATGTAATTTTATCCATCACTCCCCCCCCCCCCCCCCAAATCCTACAAAGATGATGGATAAAACACAGAAATAAATAGGACCAACTGTTCTCATATGCCTAAGGGAAAACATAATTTTGTTATAAATATTCTTTGGCAGAAATCATGGAAATGCTATCTGAAAATTGTTTTTTGAATAGTTTATGAATAAGGGCTTTAGTTTAAAGTTTGCAAATAAAGTGTTACACCATCCCCCATACAATGGAATTCAACCCTTTAAGAAATTGAACAGACATACAAACAGAAACCAAGGTTACCTTAAGTTTCAGTTCAAACAGGAATCTCATGGGACACAGGCTTTTTAATTTGTATGTCTCTATGTAGCTGAGAATATGCACAAAAGGTGACACATATTTATGCATTCTTTTCATAAATCATCACTGAGAATTTGACTCTCCTATTTCATGATTCACCATAAAAGGGCAGGGGGAGAAAAGGATGAGTAGGCAAATTCTTACATATAATGCAAAGACAAGTATTTCAGAAATACAATGTTTAACAATAGCAATTACATTTGTATACTGCCCCATAGTGATTAGAACACTCTCTGGAGGGAAATAAAGAGAGAAAGAGACTTCGACAAAAAAAAAAAAGCCTCGATCGATCTCACAATCTTTAGCACTATGCTGTCTACTCTAATGAGAAAAAGGGCAAAATGTTTAATTAGTTCTAGAAAATGCAATAGTAGCTCTGCTCAGACTAGAGAAAAGGAACATTTGAAGTACAGTCAAACCTCGCATAAAGAGCGTTTATTTTTATTTTATTTATTTATTTACTCATATTTGTTATCCCGCCCCAATCAGGTAAACCGACTCTGGGCGGCTTACATATAAATTAAAAACATGGGTAAAGCTCTAAAAACTCACAGAATTAAAACATCAGGAAATAAAACAGAGAAGAAGGCTATCCCTTAGATCAGCCACCCCATATGGGATCCTCCCTTCGTGGATCCCCATATTTGCCCTGCCAGCCAGGTTTTTAGGCCCTTTCTAAAGGGAAGGAGCTCTGTCAGTAGGCGCAGCTCAGTTGGCAGAAGGTTCCAAAGGGCCGGGGCGAACACAGAGAAGGCCCTCCTCCTGGTGCTAGTGAGGTGTGCCTCTCTAGCCGATGGCATGGTAAGAGAGCCTCTCCGGTCCGCCCTGGTGGGACGGACCGATGTTCTTAGGGTGACGCGGTCTCTTAAGTTTCCTGGCCCACTACCATATAGGGCTTTAAAGGTGATAACCAGCACCTTGAATTGCACTCGGAGACATACTGGTAACCAGTACAGCTCCCGAAGCAGTGGTGAGGCATGAGTATAACGCCCACACCTAAAGAGTAACCCGCTTAAAGAGCAGCATTTTCTCTGAATGTTTGCTTCGCTTAACAAATAAAACCAACCAAAAACTCACTTAACAAATAAATCGGGGTTCGCAATCCCCCCCACAATTGGTCATTTACAATGGTGTTTCGCTTAAAGAGCAACTAGCTTAAACAGCAATCCCATGGAACGCATTATGCTCTTTAAGCGAGGCACCACTGTATAAAGACAAACACATTAAACTTCATCAAACATAGCAAGTGGCAGTATTAGTAAGCTATTTTTCTTCTTCCACATCTGATTCTGAATACGGTAATACCTCGGATAACGTTTACCTCGGATAACGCTAAAATCGCATAATGTTAAGTAATCTGGGGAGGAGAACTGGATCGAATAACATTAAGGTCCTATGGGATGGATTGGATAACAACTGCTAAAGCGGTCAATGTATCTCTATGGAACTTTAACATCCGATCCATCCCATAGGATTTTAACATGGATCGGATAACACTAAAAATCAGATAACACCAAGACTTGTGGAACCAAGTCTTAGCGTTATCCGAGGTACAGTATTACTGTATAGGTAATCCTCATGGCGATCAGCCATGAAGATTGTCCTGATAATATAATGCATTTCATCTGCCTTCTGCATCGCAGCATGACCCCTGTACAACTGATCCAGTTCTGCGAGTCACTTTCTGGTCCTCATCCCTTTTGGCACACAAACTCCTCATCAGTCCCAGGCCAGTATGGATGAAGCTGCTGCCTCTACCAAGAGGGATTCAGGTGGGATTTAACCCATTTGAGGACCATCACTCTTCCCTGTGGACTTCACCACCTAAGGCTGTTAGTCCTCAGGGTTGTCTGGTTAATTAACCACCACCTGACATTCGGCATTGAGTCATTAGCAGCATGGTCTACTCTATTACCATAGCAGGATAACCTTGCCAGACTGGAAGCTATTATTAGGACTTAGAAATGAAAATAGAAGAATGCAGGACAAAAAACAAACAAACCCTGTTCCACTAGTTCAGGGATCTGCAAACTTGGCTCTCCAGGTGTTCTTGGACTTCAATTACCAGAAGCCCAAGTCAGTATGCCTGCTGATCAGGACTTCTGGGAATTGAAGTCCAAGAACATCTGGAGAGCCAAGTTTGCTGATCCCTGCACTAGTTGCCTGAAGGGGCATTTTCCAGGCATGTACATTATAATTATTGTCATACAAATCTGATTTACCTCAACTTTCTGTAATAAGCCAAGTGACTGGAGTGACAGAGTTTGCCCTAAAGTGCTCTGGGATCCTGGCTCTTTCAAAGGAATATTTCTATACCCAACAAGTTTATCTCTCTATATTTCTACAGTTACTTCTTTTAACACCATAGCTGTTGTTTGGTTCTTTTAACAACACACCGTGACTGTATTTTTTGTTTGGAAGCAATATTATTGAAGGAATATTGAGCATTAACTTAGTGGACTCTATCATCACTTATGTTGGAATTGTGGAACAGTACAAGATATAGAAAAAATAGCTGCCTTCAGGAAAATACAGCATATGACATCCAAACAGCAGGATCTGACTGTATATTTCTGTCAGAAGAACAGGATAATCTAGTGTAACTGGAATAAGGGCTTTGCAGTATTCTATTACTGGTGCAACATTCTATGCACCATTGCAACCAACTCTAGAGGACTAGGACACCCTCTAGATCAGGGGTCAGCAAACTTGGCTCTCCAGATATTCTTGGACTTCAATTCCCAGAAGCCCTGATCAACAGGTATACTGACTTGGGCTTCTAATAATTGAAGTCCATGAACACCTGAAGAGCCAACTTTGCTGCCCCCTGCTCTAGATATTTGTTTCAGGCAAAGGGAGGGGGAAGAAAAATGTTTTTTGACGGTAATAGTGGATTAAATCAATGACTAATGTTTCCATGTTACAGAACCTTGCAACCACCTTGAACTTGCCATTTTCAGTTTGGATGAATAGCTTTATCATGAATGAGAACTCATACCAATTCATTAGAAAAAGAATTAAAAATTTATATCTAAGGAAAAGCTTTACTTAAAATGGATGAAATAAAGTTGAACAGAATACACCCATTTGATGCACGTAATTTATTGTAATAATAATAATATGGATTTTGAAAAATATTTTGCAACAAACCTAGTGATGAAGTGAGTTGAATATTTATGGAGGAAACCTACAACAAGTAGTAAACTATTTGCTCCACTAATTCTCCATGAGAGTCATGCAATTTTAGAGAACTGGATAGTGTCCCTAGCATGTATCCATCTCTCATGTCACCTCTGAGGGCTAAAGAGAATCTTTACAAATGTTAGACATTTTTATTGGTGTGCCTTTTAAGAATGTTCCTGGGAGGTCCATAAAGTTAATCCAGTTGTTAATCCTAACTAGACTATACCCACTGAATGAATGGGAATTGTCAAATCAACAGTAACAGATACTTGCTTTTTAAACCATACCACATGGTTTGTTCACAAGATTATATAGGAACATTTGAAAACCTGTCACTCTTAATTTCTTTGTACAGTTTTCCATTTAACGTTATGAGTTTCAAAATCATCAAAACACACACAGACAAAAGTTGCTCTTTCCAGACCTTTTGTTCTTGATAATTTGACATATTTGCTTATCTAAACAGAAGGAAAGAACAGAAGACTAGGGAAATATATAAAAGGAACAATGGGAGTCATTACTCATTCTAGAGAACAGGTGTGCATGTGCAGCCTTACCTGATCTGTCCTCGAACCAGGGGCCTGTTTTTTGTCCTGTTCATATTCGAATCAAATGGAACCTCAAAGAACTACAGAAAAGAAAAGAGAAAAGAAAAAGGACTTTAAGGGATGCCCAAAATGTTATGAACTATAGAAAAGAAAGACTGTTTTTTCAGGTGTTTCAAGCCTTCATTTGAGAAGAGTCCAAAGTGCAAGTGAAATAGCAAACTGTATTTTATGTTCACTTTGAACATCTATATAATTTCCTTAAAAGGGAGGACTTTCCATAGGAGAAAAAACAACAACAAAGTTTAAGCAAATCATTTGAAGTAGAAGCTTCTTTCAAGTTCTATCTAGACAAGTTTGGCAGAGCTTTGCAGATGACTATGTGCTATGAAAATAACAACTGTCTTCCTTTTGTTGCTATCTATAAAAAAAGCTGTACTGACAATCCTTGCTAATCATATGCTCCTGGTTTTAAAGATTAATGCGGTAAAAGTTTTCAAGAGTAACCAACGTTTGAACTCTATAAAGTATGTAAGAATCAATTAATTCTTTAAAATGTTACAACAACTGCATTCTAGAAAATGCACTGACAGCAAGGAGTTATTTAGCACTGTAGCTCAACTTCAGTTTACAGAATGCCTCTGTGAAGGCAACATTCTGAGAAACTATATCCCCCATAAAATCATGGATAAGATAAATGAAATATTGAACACTATAGTAACAGTATCATGTAAGGGTGTGCAAATACTGTCCATTCTGATCTTCACACAAATAACTGTCCTATAAATAAGGACCTACCCATTCCAAGGTAATTCAGAGGTGGCTTGAATGAATAGGTTTTCAAATTTCAGAAGATATTGGTATGCACTTATACATATCTTGATCAGAAGGGGAAACCCCTAGAAAACATGGAAAACAAAGGTCTGTAAACTAAGTTGGGAAGTACTTCACACCCCCAGCAAATCTGGGAAGGTGGTGGACCTTCGGAATGCGGGTAAACTCCAAACCAACTTCTTTCTTGCTAATTCTCCAAGGGGTCTGTGATCAGGGGAAAAGTATGTTGGGGTATTCTCAGTACGGCCTAGCACGTTTGCTTATTCAGTGCCTAGTTCAAATCAGAGTGATGTATGGCACCAATCCCTTCTGGAACATACTAAGGCACTCTCTTCAAGGCAAAATGGTTATGCAAATAAAGGCCTGCAGCAGGCCTTTAAAATGAATGAATGAATGAATGAATGGGGTTGGAACTGGGGAGAAAAATAGTGTCTAGTACAATTCTGACCTAATCAATCAAAGCATGAAGGTTGGCAATTTATTCCACGTTAATATGCACATTCACTTCTAACAGTAATGAAGACTATGTATAGCAACTTTTTAAACAATGGGGTAAATGAGGAATCAACAGGAACTGATAACACTGCTCTGAGCTCTCCCTGGGGTTTAGCAACTGGATTTTTCAGGAAAGATTCTGGCTTTCAATGGTGTTTCAAATGTCAGTTTCTCTATTCTAGTGCTTTCTTCTTTCACTACTTCAAATAGTGCCAAGTATTTTTATTCAAATGTCATCATCTTAACCTCTCAAACACTAAGGCATACTTCAGTGATTTGGAAGTGTATCCTAAATGATTCTGGCATGACTGGGATTGCTGAACCAGCCATTACTGCTCTGGTAAAGTAAAAATATCTTTAATTTGGGTAATCCCTCCCCTCCCCTCAAAGAAATACCAGTGAGAGGCAAATAGCCTGTTACTCCGAAGAATAAGAACATGAACTTCCGGTGGGAGGAATCACATGACCACCCTGCTGAACCACATGATCGGCCCACGGGCTGAAAAGTTTGGTCACTCCTGCTTTAGATTATGGCTTATTTTTGCATGTTGTACCCGACACATGATAGCATCATTTTATTCACTTATGTTTCTAAAAAGATCTCTGGCTTGTTCTGATCTAGCATCTACTTGTCTCTCTGGTAGTCCGTGGTATTAATAAAATTCATTTCTAACACTATATTGTGAATGAATTGATTCTTTTCCTGTCTAGCTTTCAATTCTATAGACCAGGGGTTCTCAACCTTTTTATGCCATAGACTGGACCACACCCCCACAGACAGCTGAATGGGCCGGACTGGATTTACGACAGCTGCAGGTATATTTACAGCTGTTGTAAATGCTTTCATTTCTGGTGGTGGCAGTGGAGGCAACGTGGGCCACATGAAATGTTGCCACGGGCCAGGTCCAGCCTGTGGGCCATAGGTTGAGAACCCCTGCTATAGACACTAGTTGGGATAATCTTGATCTAAGTGCTCAGTGACATATCCTTTTACCTCAGTATCTTTTCTGTGTCACAACTGTCTCTCTGAGTCTTAGTCTTCTTTTAATTTCTTGACAACAGTCTTTATATAGAATGACTGAACTGAAGTATACAACCTTTCTGAAAATTTCATTTTTTTTCATTTTCAATTTACAGTCATGATTTTTGTCTTCAATTGATCAATTACACTCCTTCTTTTGCAGTTTCTTAATTCATTTTCATTAGTAGTCATTTCAAGTCATTGTATTACATTTTTTAAAAATCTGTCCATCCAAACTAGAATAAAGAAGGAAACAGTTGGAATAAGAGGACCAACAGCAGTGATCTTCCTGGGCTGCTGAGTACACATAGCAGAAGGTTACATAGAACAGTCTGTACTAAAACCTTGTATTTTAAAAGTACAATTGTACCTCGGTAAAAGAGCATAATGCATTCCACAGGACTGCTCTTTAAGTGAGTTTGGTCTTTAAGCAAAACACCATTGTAAGTGACCAATTGTGACTTCAGGGGGGGGGGATTGCGAACCCTGATTTATATTTTAAGCAAGTTTTTGGTTGGTTTTATTTGTTAAGTGAAGTGAACATATAACAGTGGTTAAGCTGTTGAACTTGAAAACTGTAAAGTTGTCAGGTCAGCAGCTCAAGACCCGAGTGTTGCAAGACTGAGTGAGTGAATGTCTCCTGCCAACCTAGTACTTCAAAAGCAAGAAATTGCAAGGAGATAAATAAGTACCACTTCAATGGGAAAGTAAATAGCATTCCATGCACTTTAGTTATGCCTGCCACATGACCAGATGCAGACAGAGCTGGTTCTTTGGATATAAATGGAGAGGAGCACCGAACCCTAGAGTCAGATATGACTAGTTTTCGAGCAAGGGTGACCTTTACCTTACTATATACATGTTGGCTTTTGTATAAGATAGTTATCAACTGCAGCCTCCAGTAAAGGGATTAACTGCAGCATAAACACAGACTTTGAAGAACACAGACTTTGAAGAAAAGTGGGTGTAAAGAGTGGGTGTAATGCATATGGATGCATTAACTTTAGTTTTTCACTTGATTATTTATTTACATTAGCATTTTATGAGTCTATAAAAATATTTTTATAAACTGATTGTGTTTAAGAAAAACATTGAACACAACCGCTTTAGATGCAAATATAGGTCAGCAAGATATCAGTTCAAACATGCTATATTTCTCCCTCAAAGAAGGGTATATCTCATTTCCCTTTAAAATGTATTTCAAATGCCATTTAGCTCTAGATTTAGGCAGGGGGTAATACCAGTTTTAGATTATCTCATTATAGCCTGTAGAGTTTTGCTTGTTCTAGCTAACAACAAATTCAGTAAGAGGATACCTGGATAAATAAATATTTTAACTGCTCACAAGAGGCCATTTCCTCAGGAAATCTAAATGCATCACTTCATTTGGCTGAAGCAGAAGACTGTCTTCCCTACATTTTTGGCAACCAAGATACCAAGAGGAGAGGTGTAGGGTTAAATGTACTGCAACAAAACACCAACAAGTGACTTAACTTGGCGGTGACTTGGAGACCATACATAACATTTTAAATGGGAAGAGATAAATATTTAGAGCATGATGCTGAGAAAAACCACATTAAATAGAACTTTGTGGTCGATTTCTGTTACAGATCATTCCCTTTACATAGCTTTCATCAAACTGACAAAATGATTACATTCTGTGGTTCTAGAAGTGTGAGATCAACGGTTGTATTACTGTTTAGTGTTATAGCAATCATATGTTTTTCATCAGTTTTCTTTTCACTGCCCTTCACTTGTACTTATGAATGTGTTAAAATTGTTTGATTTCACCAGACAAACACTATGTGGATTTAAACCTCAGTTGAGGGGGCCTCAACCTTTTTAAGACGGGGGCTAGGTCACGCTCCCTCAGACTGTGAGGGGCCAGACTGGTGGTCCCCTCCACCACCTTTGGCAGTGGAGGCAACCAGCCCGAGTCCCCCACACCCCAAAAGCCCCCCCCCCTCCCCTGCTTACCGACCTGGAGCTGCATAATGTAATGTGTGTGAAGTAAATGTGCCCACGGCTGCTGGAAATGTACCCACTGGAAACACCGCTCACAACTGCCAGAAATGCCCCCACAGCCACAGGAAATGCACCCGCTGCCACTTCTGCTGCTGCTTCCATGCCCAACTCAATCCTTGTCTCCTCCACTTGGCTTGGTGTGTCCCTAATGGTGCTCTGTAGCAGGGTGGATGTTGTAAGCCTTACAACATCTGTTCTGCTATGGAGCACCTGTTAGGGACATGCAAAGCCAAGCGGGAGACAAGGATTGAGGTGATGACTGGAGCAAGGGAACAGGCTGGATGATTTGGTGCTGTGGAAAGGATCTGGCCTGCAGGCCATAGGTTGAGAATCCTTGACTTAGATCACAGATGTAAAAGTTCCCCAGTTCAGCAAGTGTCATGACCTACAACTAAGAAACTGTCCTGTCTAAGGTGTGCCACATTAACACCACCACCTTTATCTTTTGTTGTTGCAATAATGTTCTTTGATGACTTAGTTACTTTAAAAAGTTGGTAGATGAGGAATGGCATAAAGTTATAAAATGAAGTGAATGAGTGAGTGGGTGGGTGGGTGAATAAGAAAGGTAAATAAGTAGGTAGAATGAAAAAGTAGAAAGGTGTAGAAGAGAAAGAACAGTACCCAAAACCTGATAAGTGTGAGTACTCTTATACATTTTGTGACAGTTACCAATGCAAGAAATGACATGAATAGGGTATTTTCAAGAGAACTTAAAATATTTTCAAGGCAGTTAAAGACCAAAGAAACTAACTATATCTCACTAACATATCAGCTGTAAGCAGCTGCAGGAAGACAATTATCAAAAGCTATATAATAACAAGGTACCCAGTGCGGTCTAATGGATAATGAGATGGACTTGGAGACAGGAGACCAGGGTTCAAATCCCCACTCAATTTCAGAAACATGCAAGAGGCGGCGGCACTGGTAAAAACCACTCCTTGAATGTATTCCTTGCTTTGAGTGTACCTCATTTACAACAACTGTTCAAGCTGCTGCAACTCATAAGACTTGATGGCACAACACAAATCAGTGAGACATTAAATTTCTCCATCTGAATAAATATAAGCAGAAAAATGCAATCTTATTGATGAAGCTTGTCTCTTTCATTTGGTTTTGACAGCAATGTTACTTCAGCTAAATCACTGTAGCAATGCTATCGGCAATCAGTCACAGGAGGAAGTGTGCAGAAACAGAAAACCAAAAAGTGAAGTTTAGCAAGAAAATATTTCTAGCAAAAGCGGAAGAGTAAAAATGTCATATTACAATGTTGTGTACACTTACTAAATACATGTCTTCCAACCATTATATGCCTTGGAAACCTCCCCTATTTAGGACTTCCTTGTACATACAAATCACATGAGAAGGAGGCACATTCCTATTGTCACTGAGATGAGAGGTAAATGTATTTCACATTTTCCCCCAATTTGAGAGTGATTTCCATAAATAAGCAAGAGAAAGAGTGAAAGGAAAGAAAAAACACAGCTGGTGTTTGCTCTTGGAAAAAATGTTGCTAAAAGACTATGAATGATAAGTAGTGATAATGCAAATTCACAGGGAAACTAATATCTTTAATCAGAATAAACCAAGGTCACTGAAGCTAAGCATTCACTACATTAGTTGTTCTTACTACTGTACACAATTAGCTTTTATTTTGTACTAAGTACTTAAAAGGACAAAAGGTCTTTATTTCTTACTCTTGATTTTTGGCTAACATTGAAGCTGTGTCCAACTAAATGGCATAGCAATGATGTTAATTATAGAGTTTAGTAATAAAATGCAACAATAGCTATTGGTGAAAACAGTGTCTGAGAACACATGGTCCAGGGGGAAATCTTTACTGAAATACTTAATGCTTAGATAGTGCAGCTGGAAAATAGTAATTGTGTCGATTGCTCCATATTTCTGTTGAAAGCAATTGATCTGATCCACTAAGAATTCCACAGGCTCTAATAACTAAATATGTCTAAATTTCATGCCAAAATTATGCCAAGCCTCCAAGGGCATTTCACATTTGGGATTCTATGGTAATAAAAGCCCTGTCTTGTGTCTCCACATAATGAACTGTTCTCTTTTTAAATATAATTTTAATTGAATTTTCAAATAAAAATACATTTTTAAAGAAAACATACAATACATAACACATAAAATTAAAAAAGAATAAAAATAAAACTTAATACAAATAAATTTTGCATTAATATTCCATTGTCTATTTTATATACTGTTCCCAATGGCAGAATACAGGGTAAGACCTCCACATTAGACCTTAGTAACTGGGCACATTTAGAAAGACATGCTTTCATGTATGGCACATTAAAAAATGTAAAGGCTTCAATTAATACTTTTTTGGTCTTGGAAGTGTGATGTTATCCACTGTAGTCTCAGTTTTTATAAAGTCAAGAAATTACATGTTAGTATTTTGGCAATAGTAAGATCTGAAACAATAAGCTAGCAAAATTCCTAGTATCTAGCACATCAGAATAGTGAGTCTCTGGTACTGCCCCATCTTTATTAGTCCAAAATGTCAAAATATGGGGCAATTACAACTTAATGTGAACATTCTTCTTCTTATCCCTCTCTACCACAATGGCCATTCTGATTTTGGACATTGTAGCTCTAAACTCTGAACTGATACCTTTTTGTTACTTTGTTTGCTTTATTGCACTTCTAAATTACCTTTCTCCTGACAGTTGGACTCAAGAAGGTTAAAAAGTCATTAAGAGGGACAAGAATATATTGAGTTGTCAGATTATAAAATATATTTTGTGCTGTTTTTTAAAAAAATCAGTTTTGGATTTCAGAGGAATAGAATGCAAAATCTAACTTTAAAATTCAGTACAGTAATACCTCGGATAACGACTGCATCAGATAACGCTAAAATCGGATAACGATGCAAAATTTCCAAAGAAATTTTGCATCGGATAACAATCTGTTAGCGTTATCCAATGCAGTCGTTTCGTAGCAGCAGGGTGGCTGGAAAGCTGAACGGGGTTCTCCGTTCAGCTTCCCAGCCATCCTGCAGCTGTGGAGACAGGGGTGGGGTGGCTGTAAGGGAGGTTGGGAGACCCGATGGGCGCTAATTTTGAAGTTCCCCCACCCTCCTGGAGGCTGCAACAAGCCAAAACGTCAGGATTTGAATCCTGTGGAAACAGCTTGGATTGGGTCTCTCGACCTCCCTGGAGCTGGCAGGGGGGGTCAGAGAAGCCGAAATGGGTTAAAAAAATGGACTTTTTTTACCCATTTCGGGCTTCCTGACCCCCCTGCTGGCTCCAGGGAGGTTGGATGACCTGATCCAAGCTGTTTCTGGACTTCCCCCACCTCCCTGGAGGCTGTAACATGCCAAAACATCAGGATTCAAATCCTGATGTTTTTGCTTGTTGCAGCCTCCAGGAGGGTGGGGGAACTTCAAAAATAGTGCGCATCGGCTCCAGGGAGGTCGGAAGACCCGATGGGCGCTAATTTTGAAGTTCTCCCACCCTCCTGGAGGCTGCAACAAGCCATAACGTCAGGATTCGAATCCTGACGTTTTGGCTTGTTACAGCCTCCAGGAGGGTGGGGGAACTTTGGAAACAGTTTGGATCAGGTCTTCCGACCTCCCTGGAGCTGGCAAGGGGGGGGGGTCAGAGAGCCCGAAATGGGTAAAAAAACCGGACTTTTTTACCCATTTCGGGCTCCCTGACCCCCCCCCCCTGCCAGCTCCAGGGAGGTCAGAAGACCTGATCCATGCTATTTTTGAAGTTCCCCCATCTCCCTGGAGGCTACAGCAAGCCAAAACGTCAGGATTCAAATCTCGACGTTCTGGCTTGCTGCAGCCTCCAGGGAAACAGGGCTTTTTTTGCATCGCACAATGTTAAAAACCGGATAACGACGAGACTTGTCTCATCGTTATCCAAGGTACTAGTGTATCTCCTACCTTCCTGTTTTCTACTCTTACATTTCCCCATCCTGCTTATCTTTTACATCTGCTATAGGAAAAAGTATTATCTCAAAAGCCTGCACTCACATTTTTATTTTACCCCACTGGCCTAATCATCACCTTAGCATGTATTCTGAAACTGAGGTTTAAAGAATACTTTAGTTTCACATATCTTATTCATACTAGCATAGCAGTCAATTTAGAATGATATTCAGAAAAGATTCTATATTTTGATCTTGCGTCAGCTGAAATCAACAACTGGATTGATTTATGTAAACCTGTACTGGACAATAGTCATTTTTGTTCATCTGATTTTTCTAAATATGTCCATCTAAGCTACTGAACACGGACAGCTACTGAGCTCGGACAGTTTATCTGCTAAGCAACATGTTAACCCTTGAGAATCAAGTAATGAAAAGCTGCATACTCCCTTGGAGATTACTGTAATTCAACCAATAAAAAAGACGAAATATAAACCAAGGTGTAAACTGACACCAGCATTTATTAATATTTAGTGTACTGAAAACAAGCAAAGAGCGGAAATATGGTCCAAAAGTTCCAAGGCAGAATGTAGCAGGGAAAATAAATTTGATTTACAGCAAACTCTACCTCTTAAAAATAATACTAAAGGCAGATTGCATGGGCTCTCCCTTTAAGCCATTTAATAGCTGATATCATTAGGATAGTCTCAAATCATATTTTAAACATATGGGAATTTTTTTTTTTTTGGGGGGGGAGGAGACTATCATCTGCAATCCACATTTTAATGGATTATATTATTTTAACAACTTTCCGCCAGTGTTCAGATGGTTTTGAAAAAGTATAATGTGGGGTTTCCCCATTTCTACCATAAAGCAGGATCTAAACATTTTCACAGCCACTTCCCTCAGGCAAGTTCAGCTCTTAGAATCAAGATGTTTAGTGTCTTACAACCTGAAAATCTTTAATGCTTTAAAGGTGACATCATCACCAATGGAACTTTAATTATAATTTTCTCAATCTTGAAGGAGAAGGCACCTCTCATCTTAGAGAAATTGAAATTTCATATAAACTTTAAGTCTTTGCTGAAGAAACTTACTGAACCATTTCCTTAGTATAAGTCAACAAGATATGGTGTGTTTGCTGTTGAATTTAATTCAATAATCTTGCCACAGATAAAAATAGGAAACCTTTCAAAGATTTCAGTACGTTCAAGTTCTTTGGAGTAATACTAAATTGCTACAGGGCTCCTGTAAAATTCTTCCTTATTAGGTTAACTTTAGGTTAACTATAAGGCTGCTCATTATCTTCTATCTGATCAGGAAGCATCTCAATTCTGTCAACAATTGAAACACAGAGTGTGCTGTCAGATTTACAAACTAAAAAAGACAAGGTACAAAGAAAGAGTGGAAAGACAGGCAGAGGAGGGAGATTAATATAACAATACAGGGTAAATTGGAAATAGACATACAGTAATACCTCGGAATCCGGAAAACGCTAAGACTTGGTTCCACAAGTCTTGGTGTTATCCGATTTTTAGTGTTATCCGATGCATGTTAAAATCCTATGGGATGGATCGGAGAATGTTAAAGCTCCATAGAGATACATGGTAACCACAAAAGGTTTTAGCAATTGTTATCAAATTCATCCCATAGGACCTTAATGTCATTCGATCCAATTCTCCTCCCCAGATTACTTAACGTTATGCGATTTTAGCGTTATCTGATGTAAATGTTATTTGAGGTAATACTGTATCTCAAAAGGGCAAGGCTGATAATCTCATACACATTTGTCTGGCTAGAACCGTGATGGCAAACCTTGGCACTCCAGGTGTTCTTGTACTTCAATTACCAGAAGCCCAAGTCAGCACTCCTGGTGACCAGGGCTTCTGGGAATTGAAGTTCAAGTACAGCTAGAGTGTCAAGGTTCGCCATTACTGGGCTAGAAGCGGTGTACCTAGCTACCAAACCTTGTTTCTCCAATAAGTGGAGTTTCTCATTTTTCTGTTCATCTATGCTTTTGTATATAAAAGATGATCCACACAATAATGGAATTTAGCAACCACATTTTCAGTAAGAGTGCCTCCAAACTTTACCTGTATCACCAACTGAATGGGGGCAATGTAATACATTCTTTCAAGTCACTAAAATACTGGACAGACAAAAACCAATATATCTCACCTTTCCACCTTCTCTTTCAAGCTAGTCGATAGTTACACAGAGACTCACTGGGTAACACAAGCATGCAAATTGTTGCTTGGACACTGCAACATCCCCCTCTAGAAGGCTGCCAAGAAGTATTTGTAATTCCAATACTGTTAAGAGTTTCCCAAAATCAAAGATAAAATGGCAAGATAAGATGTCCATCAATCTCAAAGAACAATTGAAATAAAGAAAGTTGAGATAATAATTAAGAATGGTTCGTCAACATAGAAATGGAACTACCAAGCAGTGAATTACCTCAATTAACAGGTCCTGGCTAGGTCAATAACTGTAGGCCAGATGGACCTAGCTGTTACAGGAATGTTAGGAGATATTTCTGGGATAGAAGTGTTAAGCATCTCAAAGTGGTTGTTGTAGTAAAAGAAAATTACAAAGGGAGATAACAGAAACTGGCAACCCAAACAAGTTCCAGTGTATCCCCAAGGACTTCAATAGAGCTCAAGGTTTATTGCATATATTAATAAAACTAGATTTATACCAACTGCCAGGGGAAGAAGAAGCCAGGGCAGGATGAGGACCTTGCCGCCCCTCCCCCTGTGCCTATACCAACTGCCAGGGGAGGAAGAAGCCAGGGCAGGATGAGGACCTTGCCGCCCCTCTCCCTGTGCCCACACCAACTGCCAGGGGAGGAAGAAGCCAGGGCAGAACCCCGGGGACCTTGCCGCCCATCCCCCTGTGTCCACCCCAACATATTGTAATGTAATGTAATGTATTGTCTGTAAGCCGCCCTGAGTCGCCACGGCGAGTGGGCGGCAATATAAATTTGAACTAATAAATAAATAATAAATAAATAAATGTAATTTATTGTCTGTAAGCCGCCCTGAGTCGCCACGGCAAGTGGGCGGCAATATAAATTTGAACTAATAAAATAAATAAATAAATAAATTTATGTTGGGACATAATATATTACAGATATAAAACCATTTCCTTCCTTGACAAACCCTGAGACATATTTTAAAATTTCTATGACAGCCAAATCTACTTGGCCTACAGTTACTGACTTAGCTAGGATCCTCTAACTGAAGCAATTAACTCCATGAAATCCTATCCCTGTGTTAATCATTCTCATTTTATCTGTTATCTCTGTCCTCACCAATTCACGTTGATATGTATAAATGTTTGTTGTCATGTACTGTCAAGTCAAAACCAACTTATAGAAACACTAATAGGACTTTCAAGGTAAATAAGATGAGGAATGGTTTAACCAGGTCCATGTCCTCAGTGAGTTTCCATGGCTGAGCAAGGATTTGAACCAAGGTTTCCTGAGTCCTATTCTATCCTTCTATCCACTACACTGGGTATCTATGTATAAATATATCAGGCATGAAGTTACAGTGCAGAGTCTGAAGAAGTCAAATGTGATCCACAACAGCTCTCACTGAAATACAATTAGGTACAGTATTAGTCTTTGGCCTGCTACAAGATTTTGTTTTCATTTGCTTTCCTCTTCTTTTGCCAACATATTAGACAGATTAGCATGCCTACTTCATTGGAAACTGTTAATAAATATGAAGGTGTTTGGACACTGAATGATGAGATAGAAATGCTTACTGAGACTTGTTTTTATTTTCTTGCAGTAGAACTGGTGCCTCCATATAAATTACAAACTACCTCTTCAAGACTATGTAAAGGCGCTTATTTAAACAATGAGATACTATGGGTTGCGTTCTAGTAGTCGTCATTGGCTGCTACCCTTGTTCGAGCATACATTTGTTCCTGAAAATCATTTTCAGGAAAAATGCCATTGGCGTGAATTTGTTTAAGGTGGATTCCAACTTGCCATGAAGTGACCCGCACACTATGATCACGGTTCTGGATGGGGCAGCTTTGCCCCAAACAGACCCGGTGCGTAATCTGGGGGTCCTCTTGGACTCACGACTACTGCTCGGAGAGCAGGTAGCAGTTGTGGCCAGGAGAGTTTTTGCACAGCTTCGTGTAATACACCAGTTACACCCGCTCCTAGATCGGGACTACTTGCTCATGATCACACACGCTTTTGTCACCTCCAGACTTAATTACTGTAATGCGCTCTACATGGGGCTCCCCTTGGTGACTATTCGGATGTTGCAGCTGGTACAGAATGCAGCTGCTCGGGTAGTGATGGGTTGCGGGCATTATGCTCATGCCTCACCACTGCTTCAGAAGCTGCATTGGTTGCCAGTATGTCTCCGGGTGCAATTCAAGGTGCTGGTCATTACCTTTAAAGTCCTACATGGTAGTGGGCCAGGATGCTTAAGAGACCGCATCACCCCAAGAACATCTGTCCATCCCACCAGGGCGGATCAGAGAGGCTCTCTTATCATTCCATCAGCTAGAGAGGCTCATCTCTCTAGCACCAGAAGGAGGGCCTTCTCTGTGTCTGCCCCGGACCTTTGGAACCTCCTGCCAACTGAGTTATGCCTACAGACAGAGCTACTGCCCTTTTGAAAGGGCCTAAAAACCTGGCTGGTAGGGCAGGTGTGGGGCTCAGGTAATACGGGGCCCCATGTTGGGTGGCTGATCTGATGGGATAGCCACCCCTCTCTCGCTCTTTTAAACTTTTTTAACCTTTAAATCTTTGAGGTTTTTTCCCTTTGTAAATTTATAGTTTAATTTTTTTATGTTGATTTTGAACCTTGGGGTTTGGTTTCTGAGATTGTGGGGGTGTGGTGGGATTGTGTGGTTTGGTTTGCACTCATTTTTGTAGTCTTTTCCTTTTTTGTGAGCTGCCTAGGGTTGGGTTCGCCTGATTGGGGCGGGATAATAAATCTAAATAAATAAATAAATAAATACTGTAAATGATCCCCAAGCAGCAAACGTGATTTTGGGATATTACCTAAGCATAAATCAGCATTATCAATGATTTCCTACGCAGGAGTGGGTGAAGTTGGGCAATGCACTGTCGATAATGGAAGGCAGACCTGATCACAGATTATATCAGCTGCTATATAAAAAGAGCCAGGTGAAGTAGCACACACTCAAATTATTTGCACTCTCTCCCAAAGAGATCCCCACTCCTTAAAGTGAGGGAAATTCTCCCTTCGTGAGATTGGTCACCTCCAACTCGCATGACCTCCATCTTCACCAGACTGAGTCTCAATTTATTATTCTCTATTCACTCCATGACTGCCTTTAGGCATCTCTGCAGGGCGAGAACAGCATCTCCTGCTGAGGTGGAAAAGAAGAGACAGAGCTATTTATCGTAAGCCGACTCCAAATCTCCTGATGACCTCCTCCGGCGACCTTATATACTAAACAGCATAGGGGAGATTGCCAACTCCTGGGGTACCCTATATTGTTGTACCCATGGGTCTGACAACTCTCAGGACATGTTCCTCAAGAAAGGACCAGAGACAGGTCAAAAATCTTGCCACCAATGTCCAATTCCAAGTGCCTGTCCATGAGGATACTGTATCAAAGAGATCCAAGAGGAATGACAAAGAGGTATTACTCCTGTCAGCATCTCTCATAAGATCATCCAACAGCTTGACCAATGCTGTCTCAGTTCAATGTCAAGGCCCGAATCCAGAGTGGAATGGATCTTAAGTCTCAAGTAAGTATACTGAGACTACCTGATTCATGTAATAAACTAAGAATGACACAAGTCTTTAAAACAAAGAGAAGCTAAATTGTTTTGTGCATCTGTAGTATTTTGGAATTTATTTTTTTTATTTAATATTCTTTCTCAGTATTCAAGAGAACACTTGCTCTGTTATATTTTTGAAAGAGGAAAATGATAAAAAACAGACTATGATAAGATAAAATAGTGAGGAGGAGAGACATGTGTACTGTCTTGAACTCACTGGAGGAGAAGTAGGGTACAGTAATACCTCGGATAACGCTAAGACTTGGTTCCACAAGTCTTGGTGTTATCCGATTTTTAGTGTTATCCGATCCATGTTAAAATCCTATAGGATGAATCGGATAATGTTAAAGCTCCATAGAGATACATTGTAACTGCACAGGCTTTAGCGGTTGTTATCCGATCCATCCCATAGGACCTTAACGTTATTTGATCCAATTCTCCTCCCCAGATTACTTAACGTTATGCGATTTTAGCGTTATCCGAGGTAAATGTTATCTGAGGTATTACTTGTATGTGTATAACAAATAAAAAATTGTGCCTTCACAGACCTTCTAGAGCACAGATCCTCAGCCTATGGCCCATGGGCTGCATCTGGCCTATGGCATCAAACCATTCGGTGTACCCCCTTGCTCCACCCACTGTTTCCCCAGAGACCACAGATGCATTCCCAATGGCCATGGGCACGCTTCCTTCACCCATGCAATGCAGTTCCTCCAGGCAGGGGAGCGGTGTGGATGTGGGGCTCTGGGTGGTCACTCCCGCTGCAGAAAGTGGTGGTGAGGGAACCACCAGTCCAGGCCTTCAATAGTCTGAGGGAGCGTGAACTAGTCCGTGGCTTTAAAAGGTTCTAGAGGAACATGGAAATGATGCTGAAAATGAAAACTGATTTTCTTCCACCAGTGGAGACCATGATAGGGTAGAAGCAGCTTTCTATCTCAGAAAGGCAAACTGTAATTTGAGCCAAAACACTTAAAGAAAGTTACTACAATTTGCTAGTATGAATAAGTGTCATAGGTTTAATTTAGTTTTTACCTAATTACTCCAAATCTGAATACTAAAAATCCTAATCAAAAAAAGAAATGTACAAAGCCTTCATGTTGCTAATGCAGAATACTAATCATATGAAGCTTCTGAGTAATACTGACAAAAGGAACCACATAACAGAGAAAAATCCAATTTTAATGTGATTAAGGGTCTTAAATGAATAGGTTTCAATTACACTGCTAAATTTAGGAAGACAGATTGTCATTCAAAATTCCTGAATGGTTAATGGTAGCTTGTTTAACAGAAAAGAGAAGAATCACTTAAGAATAAATACTAGTTTTAGTTTATGATTTCTTGGTACCCTGAAGCTGTTAAGGTCCAAGTTAAAGTTCACTGTACAAAAGCAAGGTGCTCCAAGATGGGGCTGAGATAGGTGAAGAAGGAAGAAAGGAATAAAGAACAGAAACAAAGGCTTTTGTATCAAGCAAAATTGTTTACTAGAAACCCTTTTAAAGAAGGGTCTCCCACCAAATGTGGACTGAGAAGAACATGTGACTTAAGTATTCACTTCTAGAAACTTTGGCTAACTGCTATTTGTGTTATCAAGAAGGAAGGCCTGGCTAATGTACTCATCATAATGCTTACATGAGAACATTAAAAAGAAAATATTTAACTGAATAAATAATTGCAAAACATGATACTGGATCTGGAAATATATATGGAAAATAAGCACCCCAAGAATAATACTGCATATTACTAAGATAAATGACTTCTTCCAGTAATCAAGTGCCAGGATTCTTTGGTAATTTATGTTAGCATTAAGTAAAATAGGGTAAACTGCAATGGTGAATTGCTGCTAATTAACAAGTTGTCACTCATATTCCTGGTTGCATGCCAAATTACGTGACCAGGATTGTGAATGACAACTTGTTGATTAGTGGCAAAAAGATCAAGAGTTACACAAGTGTACAGTAATACCCCGGATAACAATTGCACCGGATAACGCTAAAACCACATAACGACGACAAATTTGGGGGGAAGATTTGCACCGGATAACGTTCATTTTAGCGTTATCCAATCCATCATCATAAAGAAGTAAAGGAGGCCAAAGCTCCTCTCCCTGTCACCTCCCTCCTTCCCCACCCCCACCCCCAGCAGTTTGGGGACTCCCCACACCTACCCCACTGCCTGCTTGGCCACAGATAATCCAGCCCAGCCCTGCTTACCTAATCTACTTGAGCTGCACGCTCCGACTGAGCGATCGCTGGAGGCTTGTGTTTTTGCTTTCCCTTCCTGTATTGAAAAAAACAGGGAGGGGGAAAGAGAGAAAGGTGATTGGTTCTCTAGAGAACCAATCACATTTCTCTTTCTCCCTTCCCTTTAGTTTAAAAAACACAAGCCTCCAGCGATCAGCTGGCAGTCGGAGAAGGGAAGGTAAGCAGCGAGGGAAGCCTGCAGTAGCGTCCCTGATCCTACTGCAGTCACAGCGGTGGGGGGTGGCTTTAAAGGCAGGGAGGTCTCTTTCTTTCCCTGCCTGCCTTTAAAGCAGTTTGTCCCTGAAGTCAGGGCTTTTTTAAAGCGTTGTTCGATGCATGCATCGGACAATGCTAAAAACCGGATAACGTCATGACTTATGGAACCAAGTCATAACGTTATCTGGGGAATAACTGTACTTAAGGTAAACATTGTTCCATTCACTCTGGTTTCTGGTGCCTGCCACATGTCCTAAGAAATGTCTGGAGATGCAGACAGCGCTGGCTCTTCAGCTTTAAACAGGGATGAGCACTGAACCCTAGCATTTGAGCAAGGGCTACCTTTACCTTTACCTGTAGCAGTGTAAATTCTCAGCAGGATTATGGTCATTATTAAAAATATAGTCAAATTGCTATATATTGAAGCTTAAATGGTAACAAAAGATGGTTTGCTAATGAATAAATTGAAGTATCCATAACAATTATTTTCAAAGTCACACAGACATATTACTAAAATTAACTTGGAAGATCCTTGAAGGGGACCAATTACTTAAAGTTCAACTAGTGAAATTAGCAAGCAATAATTTGAGAACAAAATTCAATGCCATCAGAAAATTAGGAGATTTAATTTAAAAATAATTTAAGTTATTTCATGACTATGTTTATGATAATAATAATTTTG
The DNA here is from genome assembly GCA_030440675.1 of Furcifer pardalis. Taxonomy (NCBI): domain Eukaryota; kingdom Metazoa; phylum Chordata; class Lepidosauria; order Squamata; family Chamaeleonidae; genus Furcifer; species Furcifer pardalis. The sequence goes on along the minus strand of CP126893.1, from coordinate 60,954,065 downwards.
TGTCAGAAATTATTCTTGGTTGAAAGGATTTTTGCAAGAGAAACTCTGCTCAGGAGACACCCAAATGAGGCTCCTTTCATGTCCCCAAGAGCTGGGACAGAGATGGGCGCTCAATCCATCATGCAATACCCAAGTCTCGAATTGCTGACTTGCTGGCCATCCAGCTAACATGGCGAGCTTCGTAACCACTGAGGCACCACAACCCCACTATGTTTATGATGATAACAAGGATGAATGAAAATATAGGTATGTACTGTAGGCCATACTTGTTGTTTGAGGAAAAGACAAGCCCCATGTTCAGTAACAGTACCACACACCTGAGATAAAAAAAAAAGATGGGTTCATAAAGATACTGTACTGCCCAGTATTGCATATTGGATGTTATTTTATTAGGTCCGTATGTCTCTTTAGCTTGACGAATATGATGATAAATTTGCTGTTTGTAGGTATATTGCAATATTTGAGATCTCAAAAACCTGATGTGCTAGAAAAAAGCGGATGTCAGATTCAGAATCAGCACCTCAAAATTACCTTAGAATTGTTCATGCCAGAAAAATTGTGTTGACCAGTCACTAATTTTATCACTATAATTCTATAACTGACTTGCACCAACATGCAGTCAGGAATGACAATTGGGTTGGCCAATAGCATAAAAATGTGATGTGATAGAGCAAATCTGAGATCATATTTGTAATCAGCAGCCTGAAATTAGTATAAAACAACTGCAAAAGCTCATGCCAGGAAAAAAAATGTTTTATAGCTGTGTATGATGATAAATTTGCTGTTCATAGTTATATTGCAATATTTGAGATCTCAAAAACCTGATGTGCTAGAAAAAAATGGATACCAGATTCTGAATCAGCACTTCAAAATTACCTTAGAATCGTTAGAGTACCTCATGCCAGAAAAATTGTGTTGACCAGTGTTATTCTGATAGCTTAGAAGAGAGCAGGATTTCCTTCCTCTCATTCTTCTCTGGCTTTTTCTCTTCAGATTCTCCTCAGAATCTCTTCCAAAAGTTTCCCAGAATCTCTTCAGATTCACCTCAGAATCTCCTCAGATTCTCCTCAGAAAGTTTTTCTCAGCCTCTCTGAAAGTTAACCTCAGAAACACTCTTTTCTTCAGAAAGTCTTGTCTCTCCAATTCTCTTTCTCTAGTTCTCCACAAGTTCCCTTTTCCTCAAGTTCTCTTTTCCTCATGTTCCCGTCAGAATACCCTCTTTCCTTTTTATACCTCACCATCCCTCTTATCTCATGTACATGAACCAATCAGATACAACCCTGTAGCTTCACTGTCTTCTGCCCAGCAACAGGGTGTTAGAGTCCCGTACCGTCCCTCTCCGTTATATACATATAGAGAGATATAACAAAGTTTAACTAGCATATTATTATTATTATTATTATTATTATTATTATTATTATTATTATTATTATTATTATTATTATTATTATTATTATTATTATTATTATTATTATTATTATTATTATTATTATTTGGATTTCTATACCATGACACCTAGCTCTTTCCTGTTGTCTTTCTGTCAGCTGATTAATAAGAATTGTGTATCATAAATTCTGACATACAGAGATCCTTTCCAGGGCTTTCTAGGTAGGTTATTGAAAAGTGGTTTGCCATCCTCTTCTTCTGAAGGCATTCTGCGACTACGCAGCCTGTCCAAAGCCACACAGGCTGGTTCTTTGGGATGCATACTGAGGAAATGAACCCCTAGCCTCTGGCTCTGCAGCCAGAAACCTACCTCAAATACTTTTTTAATTAATATAGGCCATTGGCTGTTACACTCAACTGCAGCAAAATGGGGCTAAAGATATTCCATGTTATCTTGTACTGTAGGGTGAAATCAAGCTCCAGGTATGATAAAGGGTAATAATATGCAGTATTTGGTATGAAACTAGTTCTCATCACAAGTGTTGCAATGCTGCATAAATGCTCTGCATAAAATCAGCAACTCTTGGAAAGGAATAAATGGAAAATTTCAAAAATAAAGGAGGAAGAAAAGACAAGTTGTCTACTTGTAACTGTTTTATTTTATTTTTTTAAAAATGGTCATCTGTAGAGACCATCTATGGAACCACCTTAAGACTGAGGGAGACATCTCACCCACCCACAATTCTTCATGTGCATGTCAAAAGAGTGCAGCTTTTTAGACCAAGGTATGGTTGAGACTCCACAGAGAAGGCTGCTGCCAGTACATCTACCACTACACAAAGCATCAAACATGGGAAGGCACTGGGAAGATGTTTCCTATGTAGAATTCAACGAAGAAGCACAGCTGAAGAGGATGAATTCTCAGACAGTCAAAGGATAAGTCTCCTATTATCAAAACCTAACTATTTGTGAGCTTCTGTATTCTGATTGTCAAATCCTTTGGCAACATAACAGCTCACGACTCTGCCAGAGGGATGACATACAGGCTGTACACAAAACCTAGGAGATTACTGATGGCAAAAAGAGTATAACAGGGTAAGAAATACTTTCTGATGTCCTTTCATGATATTATGCGAGAGAATTACAAGACTGTTACTTCATCAGATAATGCTGGACATGGTTCCAGAGCTATGAAGGAAATCTATATTTCCATCCATAAAGAAAATAAGAGCCAAAAGGCTATGTTCTGTGCCTTGTACTGCTATTGCATGAGTCTTAGTATGAATCATCAACATATTAATACCACAGAGACCAACATTACTGATATCAATAGCACTCTCCATTAACTGGACTACCCGGACACCTTAAGTCACAGCTGTAGCAGTAGAGTCATTGTTCCTGGGTGACCAGTTAGCACACCAGAACACCTAGATCCTGTGGAGATACGCGAGCACCATGTATGAATATTTGTATACCTGAGGAAGAGGAGAAAATTCCTTGTGTTTTCTCTGATAAAGACACGTAGCTGCTTACCTCTTGAAAATGACTACATGAACAGAGGTAATTATTAGTAAAAGTATATTTGTAGATTACAAGAGATCAACAGGAAAACTATTACACTAAACTCAAGCATTCTTGTCATCATCTCTGGAAAACTGTAACACAGTCATAAATGTGAACATGAACATATACAATAATACCCCGGATAATGCGGGTACCGTACAGTGCGAAAACCGCATAACGTGACAAGATTTTCGGAAAAATCTTGTATTGAATAACGCGATTTTAACGTTATTTGGAACAAGCGTATGCGGGGGGGGGGGAGTTGGATTGGGTAGAACATCTACCCAATCCAACCCCCCCAGCGCCCGCCCCCACGATGTTTGGAAAGGGTACAGGGATCCTTACCCTTTCGAAACTTCGGGCGCGCGGGCGCGTCAGTGGGGGTTAGCGCAGGATACGGGGGGACCTCCGTACCCTGCGCTAACCCCCACCGATGCGCGCATGCCTGCAAGCCACCCGATGTTCCCAAAGGATAAGGATCTTTACCCTTTCGAAACTTCGGGAGAGGAGAGGCGCCTCTCTGCGGGGTCTCCCCGGCATGGGAAAGAGGCGGCTTGGCCGAAATTCCCTCTCCCTGTGCGATCTGTTGCCTTGACGTGCGATCCCCGTTTCGCTCGCCTAAACAAGGGTCGGCTTTTCTGAATTCCCCCCTCCCCCAGGGGAGGGGGAAATTTTGAAATGCCGATCCTTGTTTAGGCGCTTTGCGATGGGAGTTTGGGCACCCAAACTCCCATCGCAAAGAGCCTAAACGGGGATCACACGTTAAGGTAAGGGATCAAAGTGGGGGGTGGCACCCCCTGCTTTGATCCCTTGCCTTGACGTGCGATCCCCGTTGCTATACCCGTTTGGTAGAAGAGGCTCCCGCTGGCGCGCCTTTTCGCGCACGTGCGAGTGCCTCTTCTCAGGTTTTTTTTTAGCATTGATCGGACAACGCGAAAAACTGGACAACGTCATGACTTGTGGAACCATGTCATAACGTTGTCCAGGGTACTATTGCACATATAACTAACATATTTGTCAAAGCATTTTTCATCTACCAGTAAAATGAAAATGAAGCTCTGCCACTTCTAATCACTATAAAATAAACAAATATATAAATATATAATAATATAATATAATTCAAGAAATCTAATAGTTAATGCAAAACTCCCAGCATATTGTGCTGGGCCCCTGAAGCAAAGGAATGCCATAGAAGACAAAAATAAAGGGATATACCATATGTTGAGTAATAAAATTGGCAAACTTAGTAAGATTCAAATTCAGCTATTACACACAGCTGGGCAAAATAGGGGAGAACAAATCATTAAGCAATCTGAGAACCCCTAAACAAAGAAACTGTAAAATTCTGAACTGTAAAGCAAAGGAAACACATCTAATCCCCCAGGAGTTTTAAGTATGTATTTCAACTGGGTTATCCCATCCCTCAAAAAGACAGAGAAAAACACACAAAAACCTAGACATACAATATATCTACTGTGTGACAGCGGCAGGGAGCCAAATAGCTTCAGTACCCAACTGCCCTGGCACCTGTTGGTTTTGTCATCAACAAATATATTACCACTTTGTGTCACAAAAGGAAGGAAAACACTATACAGAAAAACTCACCAACTTCTAAAGAAGGTAAGAAAGACAATTGGCATGTGCTTTATGGGAATGTAGTGTTCTTGGGGAATTAGGTATATGAAGAAGTACTGCGGGAGTTTGAACTTTTATATGTTTCAATTTCCAATACATCATGAATACAATATAAATTGAATGCCACATATTTTAACTCTAGTGTGACTACTTGTATAACTTCAAGTAGTCACGCTAGACTATCCTCTAAAGAAAAAGACAAGATTAAATATTAGCTGAACTTTGTGGAATTAATCATAAATATTCAGGACAAAGTTCTGCCATTTTTAAACTGTGGAAGGTATGCATACAACTGAGGTATGTAAATTAAGGAAAGATCACAAGAGAATAAATCTTTAATAAACTAAATTTTGAAGAATAAAATGTTTGCATTTATGTTTCACTTATAAAGCCTAACATTTCAAGTTACCCTTTATCTGATAGATTATTGAAAGTGGGAAGTGGAAGGTTTCACAGTCTCTCAAATAACTATGCATCATTCAACTATGCTTTTAAAAGATCCATCCATTCAAAGGCATGTGAATAATAGATACAATGGCAAATGATCTAATAATTGAAATTACCATTTTGCAAGGTCACTTAAATGACTAGCCTGCAAAGAAAGAGTATACTTCTGATCCAAAATGTTTCTGTTGTAATTCAAAAGGCAAGCTGAAGAAATATATTATCCAGCAAAATATCTTGAATCAAGAATGCGTAAAACCAAAGATCCAAACAATTTAATTACAGTTTTAGGCAGAATTCTGAGACACATATTTAGAACTACACAGCATAAAACCTAACCAACTTTTAAACAAACATGTGATACTAATTATGTAACTACTGTATTCTGCATTTAAACCTATGCTTCGTCTTGTCACAGAGCAGTGATGTTTTTATTGAAATGATTTTTTAAAAGGTTCTCAGTGTAAGTTCCACTCTGCTTTTATGGGGATCTGAGAACTCTTGTTCACTGAAGTTTTTGAATAATAAAAATGCTGATATCTATGAGCAGATATCGACATTCAATTTATTGGTTTTATTGTCTTTCTTTTGGATTTTAATGGAATCTTTGCCTCTCATTCTGCATTACTTACAAAATGTTGGAAAAAAACATACATTGTTCCTTCTTTAGAAATAATTTTTGCTTTTTAATCTGTATTTTCAGGAAAAAGTCTAACAAATTCAAAAACTCACAGTAAACTAGGACATGACATTCTGAAATGTTCAGACTTTTTAACTATGACTTCTCACTTTCTTTGTACATTAGCCACAAACAGAAAATACTATGTCATAGAAAACTTTAAAGGAGAAAAAAGGAGAATATATTATAAACCAAATTTTCTCTCCAAAATAGCCTACTCTCTGCAATCATAGGCAGCAAAATAAGATTTGAGAGTGCACTAGGAATGTGATTAAAATGTTTATTGGATATTTGAAAAAAGGAAAACATAGGATGAAATAAAATTACAGTATTTCCCCAAATATACCTTTTAGAATTGAATTCTAAAAGAATTTATAGCAAGAACTGAAAAACCTGCATGTCTACTGACTTCTAAGGATTAAGAAAATAAAAACATAATCCTGTAATTTACCGCTAACAATTGAATAGAGTAGATCATTGAAAACACAGACATTATTAAGAGACATAAGGAGATCTTTGAGAACTGAAGGTACAGTACATCAAAATGTCTGTAAATCTACATCCAACCCATCATTTGGTAAAATAAGATTTTTTTGTTTGCTTCAGGGTTGATGATGTTTTATTTTGTTGTTCTATATTGATTTTGACTGATTAATTCATTAACACTTAGGTTTTTTTAATGTTATCTTTATTCATTCCACAAGTATCAGAAATTTTACATGTTGATTTTGCCAGATGCCCTATATTTTAAATTACATGACATTGGCAGTAAAAAAGAGACTATAAAAATAACAATCCATTATTCTCAATTAAATTAAAGCAGAAACTTGCATGTGCCCATGCAACAGTCATGAGCATTCAAAAATTAGCAAAAACAATTCTATATAATACAGTAAAATCTCGGGTTACAGAATTAATCCGTTCCATGGTGTTTTCCTTATAGCGAAAATTCCTTATCGCAAAGCACTCATAGGAATGCATTACACTGTTTCCCATAGGAATGCATTGAGGGGGGAACTGTTCTGAAAAAAAAGTTGTGTCAGAAGGACACAAAGGGTTTTCTGGGTTGAAAGGAACTTTGCTGGAGGAACTTTGCTCAGGGGATGCCCAAATAAGGCTTCTTTTCATGTCGCCAAGATCTTTTCACACCAAAGTGGTCCCTATTTATCTAAATGGTTAAGACACTGAACTTGATGACTGGAAGGTCAGCAGGTCAATAGTTTGAGACCTGAGTGCTGCATGACAATGTGAACACTTGTTGTTTGTCCCGCCTCCTGCCAGCCTAGCAGTTCAAAAGCAAGAAATTGCAAGTCGATAAACAGGTACAACTTTGGTGGGAAAGCGAACAGCATTCTGTGTGATCTGGCATCTGGTCATGTCTGCCACATGACCACAGAAATGTCTGCAGATGCTGACAGTGCTAGTTCTTTGGATAGAAACGGAGATGAGCACTGACCTCTAGAGTTGGATATTAATGGCTGTCAAGCAAGGGAGACCTTTACCTTTAACAAGGTCAGATAGCATGGTAAATCCACTGCCATCTCACTCTCTGTAATCTTTATCCTTCTAAATTCTAATAGCTGTAATTTAAAAAACTGTTTACCTAAATCAAGGGTCCTCAACCTTTTTAAGCTAGGGGCAGGATCACACCCCATCAAAATGAAGGCTGGACTGGTATGCCCCACCGGGAAGAATGGGCAGCAGCAGCAGGACCACCCTGAGCCAAACACACCCCAAAAGCCCCCCACTCCCCACTACACCACTCACCTGCTTACCAGCCTGGAGGAGCTGTGTAGCATGGGTGAAGAAAAAACCCAACAGGGGCCAGGAATGTGGCCGCCTCCAGCAACGGCAGAAGTGGCAGCTGGAGCAAGGATGCGGGCCGGATGATTTGGTGCAGTGGACTGGATCTGGCCCACGGACCGTAGGTTAAGAATCCCTGACCTAAATAATTCCCATTAAATTTTGTGGAAGAAGAGGCCAAGAAAAATATGATAAGACTGGGCTGAATATAACATTAAAAACTGAATAATACCTAAATATTGAGTTAGAGGAAAACTTTTTCCGGTTTATTGCAGCCAAATTTAAAATAAGCAGTAATTACAAAGTAATAGGGAGAAATCCAGTATAAACTGTTGTGATTATGGCCATTTACACCAGGGTGCCTAAACTACGGCCTGCAGGCTGGATCCGGCCTGCAGCACTAAATCATCTGGCCCACACTGCCCTCACCGCTCCTGGAAGCAGAAATAAAACATGCATGCATGGGTGCATAACACACCCACACATAACGCTGCCATAAATGACCCAAGGCTGTCGTAAATGCGTTTGCAGCAGCTTTATGTGCTTCTGCAGGTGTGAACATGCATTTTACTTCCACTTTTTGGTGGGAGGAACCACATGATCGGCCCGTAGCCTGAAAAGTTTGGGCACCCCTGTTATTTATACAATGATTGTTTTTTCAACAACTTGGATACTATGTAGGCATTTCAACTGGAAGTGGGTGGAAGCCACTTAACGAGTATTGCCAAAAGCAACAGACTGAATTGTGATCATATGTATAGAAATAATTTTCCACATGAGAGAGAGCTTATTTAGGCAAGAAAGTTTGCAGCATTATCTATGACATTATTATTACTTATCATATATATTTACTTATCATATATATTTGATAAGTAAATATTATTATTATTACTTATCATATATTATTATTTCTTATCATATATATTTGGTACAAAACTAATTCCAGAAATCCCTATTAGAGCCTCAGGTCTTGTAAGCCAAAGCTAGTGGCCTCATTTCCTGGGCAAACAGCTTTGGTTTTCAAATGTTTGACGTGGTAGCTGTGTTAGTCTGTGCAAGCATATTTGAGAGTACAGTAAATAAAACAGAACAAAAAAATGTTATGGGACCTTAAAGAGTAACTCCTGTATTTAAATGTGAGCTTTCATGGACCAAGTCCACTTCATCAGCCTTCCTATTTTCCTAGCATTATTGTTTTTTCCCCAATGAGTCTTGTCTTCCCAGAGTATGAGCAAAGTACAATAGGCTCTGTTTCTAGTAAGAGTTCAGATTCTCTTTGATGCTTTTTATATAGCGTGGTGTTAAAATGTATCAAATTTATAGCAATCCTAATAAGATTTTCAAGGTGAGATATTTACTACTGCCATACTCCTATTCGTTTTCATGGCTGTGGAGACTCAAACTCAGGTCTTCTGAGCACTAGTCTCCCATTCTGCCCACTGCACCATACTGTGCACTTGCTTTGATCTCATTTATTTATCTTTTAAGGAGATCTGCTTAGTCTGTGCTAGTCTGTCCTAAAATGAATCCCATTAAATTAATTGGGACATGTTCTCATGTGTGTACATGACCGCAGCCTTAGCCTCTCCACTGCTGTGACTGATGTTTACTCAGCAGCTGTCAAATATCAGCTGCATTTCTTTTATATTCTTTGCTACCAATTAAACAGATATGCCTTTCTGAAGCTCATGTTTTCAGGGTTAAATGTAGCAGAACATTATTTTCAAAAAATTGATTACAAATAAGTCATAAGGTTACTCTTAAGTTCAAGATAAAGATCAGATAGAAGTAGTGACAGACTTTAAATTCTTAGGATCCAAGATCACTGCAGATGGCGATTGCAGCCATGAAATAAAAAGGCGACTAATTCTTGGGAGACAAGCATGAGAAATCAGGGGAACATAGTTAAAGGTAGGAACATCACCTTGCAAACAAAAGTCCACATAGTCAAAGCAATGGTATTCCCGGTATTAATGTATGACTGTGAGAGTTGGACTATAAGAAAAGCTGAGTGCAGAAGAATAGCCTTTAAGATGTGGTGTTGGAGGAGAGTTTTGAGGGTACCCTGGACAGCGAGGAGAACAAACAGGTCCATCTTAGAAGAAATCAACCCTGACTGCTCCTTAGAAGGTCAAATAGTGAAGATGAAGCTAAAGTATTTTGGACATCAAATGAGAAGAGAGGATTCAGTTGAGAAAGCCCTGATGCTGGGAAAGGTTGAGGGCAAAAGAAGAGGGGGGCAGCAGAAAATGAGATCGCTAGGTGGTATCGTTGATGCAACGGGCACAGAGTTGGGAGGGTTGAGAGGGATGGTGGAGGATAGGGGTGCCTGGTGTGCGATGGTCCATAGGGTCGCAAAGGATTGGAACTGACTGTGTGACTGAAGAACAAAAGGATCAGATTCTAAAATATAACAAGCAATGTTCTGCACCTTGGTTATAACATGTTTTTATATATGGCTCTAAAAAGAGAAAAACACATAGTGTTCATATTTAACCAGTTACAATTCATATAGTGAAATAAGCATGAAAACTGGATGGTAAAAGTTCATGTACACTGTAAAGTTTCAAAATTATTCACATATCTTTAGTGTCTGTTCTCAAAGTTAATTCATTTTCATATTATTACTAACTCCCTTGACACCTGATGGGGTAAAAGAGGAAGCAAAGAAGATTATTATTAACACAGGAAATTACTGCTGCAATTAACTGATAACTTTGGCAGATAAGACAATAAATGTATTCAAGGAAAATCTTAAAGTTACAGAAAAACCAGGCCACATGGTACCAATGAATCTGATCAGCATTCTATTTTTCATACCCAGGTGAAACACACAAATTTAAGCCACATGCAAATACTAAGAGGAAGGATAGAGGAAAATTCTCCATGCAGTGCATTACAAATATTCCATGCAAGGAGAAAATAAAATGCACATCTGGCAGTCAGTTCAGTTTATGAAGAAAGAAAGAAACTTTTGCTCTTACTTCTCACATGACACTCAAGGTAATACTGTATATATAATCCTGCCTTAGTCTTCAACTTGAAGAAACTGAAGTCATTAGAACCTCAGATTGATCAGTCATCAGATCTCAAAGGAGAAAGAAGCATTTTCTAAAGTCCTTTTAGAAATGTGGCCTGTGTTAGTAACACTCACACTCTCAAACTCCCACCAGGTCTGAGCCGCAAGAATGTAAAACAAACTGCATACAGTGTGGCCACCAAGCCACCTATTAAAAACTTCATTCACAGAGCAAATATCCAGCATCTAACATAGCTAAACATTCATTTTATCTTAAATTTCAACCAAGCTAAATATATTCTAGAAATACATTCTCAGATTTGTATAGAGGACAAGAAACAAATGCTGCAAAAAATACTGGTTGTAGAAAACTCTGTACTTATCATATTAAACAAAAAAAGATGTTTTTTCATGGTCAGAATTTTTGCAAAAATGAAATCATGTGCAGTTTCATATTAAAATAATGAACACAATAAAATTATTGACACCTTGAATCAAGGAAAAACCACACTTAATAGTCGTATTTTGTTTCAGAAATGAACTAGTAGTACTAATGATAATACCAAGGATTTATTAGAAAGAGGCAGACACAAATGGAACAAACAAATGGCTAATTTGGTCACATTATACCAAAAATGTTACTAATATCAACTAGATTGAAAGACAGACATACAGACAGAAAAGAAAGAAAGCAATCCCCAAGAGACTTGGTATATGAGACTTCCTGTGCATAATATCCATATGTTATGCTACCACTATGAAATTGCCTACATAGTACTTTTTACATGCTGTATTATTTCACACAAACACTACAGACTTATTACAATATACGAAAGAAAATCACCCACTTCCAGAAGAATCAGGACTAGCAATTTACAAGGTACCTTCCATACCTATTACTCATATTCTAAAGAAATATATACAGTATATTAACAAAAATAGTATTGAAGAACTTTAAAAAATAAGTAAAACCAAAGATTAACTGAACTGAATAAAACAGATACCCCATTAGATGTTTCTTATACATTTGGAACAGAAATAACATTGAATTTATACACAGAAAGAGCCTTCTCAAAGACTGTGGTATTTCTGAACCATGATCGGGTGTACCTTGGTAACAGCAAACTTATGTTGCTGGTTAATCTTTCTCACACTAGGTCAGGCGAAAGGAACTGAAGAATGAACTCACCAAAAAGTGCCTTCATTTCTGCAGTTTTATGTCTGGCCTAGACACAGAAGAAGTTTGCTTTAACACATAAGTTTAAGAAGAAGCAAACAATTAACAGTTCTTAGTTGGATATATGGTATATATATCCTTTCTCCTGTGAAGGGATATATAACACAGGGAAATTGGAAAATTAAATAAGGTAACCGTACTAGTCCAGAGGCATTTTGTAAAGTGAAGTGCTCTACAATTTATTTATTTATTTATTTATTTATTGGGGGGGGGGGGATTCTGAAATCTTCTCCCTGGAAGAAGGAAGAAACAAGAATGAAAATTGGAAAGAATGCTTTACAGACTAATTCAATTGCTAAACCTTTGCCAAAAATGTATCTGATTTTGGATTGTACAGCAGATAGATCTTTTTTTAAAAAATGAAATTCTTCCTTTTGGAAGAAGGGGGAGAAAGTGATTTTCTTTTTCTTCTTGCCTTCTTAAATGAGCTGGGGGAAATAGGGTCACTTGAGGTGCATGTGCTACTTGGATGCAAAATTTGCACCAAATGACATACCAGATCTCTACCTGACCTTAACTGGCCTTATTTAGTCCAAACCTGCCCACTCTAATTGAGTCCATGTATACAAGTTCTTTCTCTACATGGTCTGAAGAATTAGACTTGATCCATGAAAGCTAAAAATAAAAATATAGCAGTTAGTCTTTAAAGTGCTACAGTGTTTTTTATTTTGTTTTCTAATATGCCTGAACCACAGACTAACATGGCTACTATTCCAAAAAATTCTCTACATAGTGAATTTAGAAAATTTTGGCTGATTTAACTGAAAATATCACATTGCTATTCAGGTCCTACTCTTTTATGTTATTACTGTAGATTATCCTTCCTACATTTCTGAGCGTTAGCCCTGGTGGTGCAGTGGTTAAGCGGCTATCCTGCAACCAAAAGGTTGTGAGTTTGATCCTGACAGGTATCGAAGTTGACTCAGTCTTCTTTCCTTTCAAGGTCTGTAAAGTGAGTACCCAGCATGTTGGGGGCAAAATGCTAATTAACTTGTAGACCACCCAGAGAGTGCACTAAGGGCTATGGGATAATATATAAGTGAAATTGCTTTGCTTTAACAATTGCACCTTGTTTCCATCTGACAACTGAATAGACATCCTCAGTCCGGAGAAGTAATAGTAATATTTCCACATATCTAGAGGCCTAAAGATGTAAAACTTTACCAATTACACAACTGATATGGAAGCAGGGCCATAGCCAGGATTCTAGATGTGGGTGGCCGAATATATTTTTCAGGATGGGCAACAATGTCAAATATATATGACATATATATATATATAACATTGTACAGTATTTTATTGTATGTTGTGAGCCGCCCTGAGTTGGTTTTCACCAAGTAGGGCGGCATATAAATCGAAATGAATGAATGAATGAATATAAGCAGCTGGGAGTTTGAAGGTGGGCAAACCGTTAACTCAGGGTGGGCAAAGCCCGCTCTGGCCACCCTCTGGCTACAGCCCTGTATGGAAGATTACTTAAAAGTTGTAGGATATTGCTTTCGGTAGTATTTTACAGACAAATAAGACTAACAACAATTGTCAAAATCTTATTCATGGAGCCATAACAAAGTTACACCCATATAAACTTGCCAAGGGTTACAATTCTATTGTACAATTGGTCATGAGATTCCCATGCAGAATTGACTGCTGCAGAATGCACTGGCAGAAGTGCTTTGTAGATAGCACGCCCACCTTGACATAAGTGTAGCTACAGTATGTGTAAATCAAGTTACCGTATACCCATGTAGGTATGCATGTTTTACTGTCAGTGTTGTCAACATATTCTGCACTGCTTGCTTTTGAAGAGCACTGGTGTCTTTACTGAAAACGCATGAGTCACATACCAAACAAAGCTATGCTGCTTTCAGACATTTATACTGTGTTCTGAAATTCTAGATAACAACAGTTCTTAATCCTCACTGCTGGGATAACCATAAATTATTTTCTAGAGCTTCCTGGGTTCTGTAAAAGCAAGTGCATTGTAAGAATATACATTCTCAGTTGTAGGACAGACATCTTAATCTTTCAGATACAGAATCATTAAGCTGACTATTCTGCTAGCTTCTTCAGGACTAAAGTTGTTCAAGTTCAATTGGAATATAAATAGAATACTGAAGAGGCAAGATATTACTAATAAACTTTCAACGACTAAGCCAAATAAAAAATACATGTTGTTTTGAAAAAGTTAAAAATCAGAACAAGTATAGCCTTTCTGCTTATTCAATATTTAAATCTGAAATAACAACAGCAATAAAACACAGACACTTCACATGCTCACCTTTCAAGCTATGTAACTGATCTACTATTCCGATATGGACAGTGACCTCCCATGAGAGAATGAACAATCCCAATTCACATGAATAGTGAAATTAATTTCATGCATTAAAAGGATTCACTCATTGCATAGAACCTCACAGTGAAGTTACCTGAGGTAATTTGTGCATTTAAACCTATGCTACATTGAATTGAATGAATATTCAATACAAATAATATCCTTCTACACTGATGTACTTTATCCAGTTGGATGAACACTGTATATATAAGGGCAATCACACTGCACCTTTTCATCTCCTGCAGGCTTTCCTTCATGCAACAAATTTCACAACCAGTGTAGGATATTGAGTACATGAAGGAGAGGCAGAAGGAGGCAGAAGGAATGCTTATCTGACTGTATTTTTGTAGCTGCATAAGCTAATACAACCCAGCCCTTTATGGTTAATGCAAATTTCATGTCAACTGCCTACAATGGCTGCAGTTATGTACCCTCTCCAGACACTGTGGATTATATGTAGAAATGCTTAACATAAACAGAGAACTTTGCACATTTAACATGTATAGAATATACATAATTGCCAAATATTATTGGGAAATCTACATAACTGGAGAGCATTAAGCAGAAGCATTACTGGATTGTTTGATTCATTTATTCAGCTAATTTCTATGTTGCCTTTTCCCACTACAGGGGCCCAAGGAAGCTTTCAAAATGGTTTTTAAAACTGTTAATGTTAAAGTCATAACATTAAAAGTTAACATAAACATCCTCCACCTGGAACCTAGAGACACATATAAGATACAGTACCTATAAAAATTGACATAGCCTTTATCACTGACCAAGTGAGATATATAGTCAGCATTCAAATATTAGATGAATATGCACAATGATTGGTGTTTATCCACATAAATTGCAAATATGTATTTTTATGTGAATTTTAAAAAACAGAGTCAATGTTAAGCAGCAGACCCCTCCCTTTGTATGCAGAAAAGTCCAGTTCAATCCAACTTTATGGTCTCCATAGCAGATGACAGCAACAAAGAATTGCATGAAACAATGATACATTGCTACCAATAAAAAAAAAACTTTAATTGCTCCACTACACCACCTAATCTTTTCTACCTAAACTTTGCACATTGCGTGTCTGAGTGTGGGGAAGATGAGAGCTTGTTTTCCCATGAAGACTACATGTAAGAAAAAGAAATCAATGATTTCAGGTTCTTAGACATCTATAAATTCATGTATGCCATCTTGCTGTTATAAGAAAACCCTGGAGTTAACAGCACTGTATACAAAAAAATCATACATGCCACTAAAGGTCCCAATGGTTAAGGTCTAGAAGTCTATTTAAGCACAAGACAGAACAACTTCATAAAGGTTTTCAATTCTGTTGGGGCAGAGCTTATGGTAGGGCTTCTTAACCTGTGGACTGTGGGCCAGATCTAGCCCATGGCACCAAATAATCCTTGCTCCAGCCACCGCTGCCATCAACCACAGACTCATTTATGGTTGTTGGGAACACATTTATGACAGCCGTAAACTGTGGGGGGGGGGCACAACCAGTCAGGCCCCGTCAACTGTTTGAAGATGCATGACTCGGCCCACAACTTGAAAAGGTTGAGAACCCCTAGTTTATGACTAAGAAGCTTTGGATAATAGTTTGGCCAAAGCATTGCCACCATTCATATTAGGCTGCTCTAAAGTTATGTACTTTTTAAAAAATGTTTTATTTTTGCAGATTTAATTTTTAAAAACTAAACTGAAGTAACAACGAAAAGGAAAACAAAACAAAAGCTACAACAAAAAAATACAATAATGTTACTACTCACTATAGACTACATTTTGTTGTTGTTGTTCAGTCGCACAGTCGATTCCGACCCTGTGCGACCCCATGGACCACTGTCCGCCAGGCACTCCTGTCCTCCACCATCCCCTCAACTCGGTCAGCTCTGTGCCCATTGCCTCCACAATACCATCTAGCCATCTAGCCATCTCATCTTGGGCTGTTCCCTTCTTCTTTTGCCCTCGACCCTTCCAAGCATCAAGGCTTTCTCAAATGAATCCTCTCTTCTCATTTGATGTCCAAAGTACTTTAGCTTCATCTTTATTATTTGACCTTCTAAGGAGCAGTCAGGGTTGATTTCTTCTAAGATTGACCTATTTGTTCTCCTCGCTGTCCAGGGGACTCTCAAAACCCTTCTCCAACACCACATCTCAAAGGCGTCTATTCTTCTGCGCTCAGCTTTCCTAATGGTCCAACTCTCACAACCAGACATTGTCACAGGGAATACCACTGCTTTGACTATGCGAATTTTTGTTTGCAATGTGATGTCTCTACTTTTCACTATGCTCCCCAGGTTTCTCATCGCTTGCCTCCCAAGAAACAGTCGTCCTTTTATTTCATGGCTGCAATCACCATCTGCAGTGAGCTTTGATCCTAAGAAAGTAAAATCTGCTTCTACTTCTTCCCCATCTATTTTCTAGGGACTGATAGGGCCTGTTCCATTATCTTGGTTTTCTTGATATTGAGTCACAAGCCAGCTTTTTTACTTTCTTCTTTCAACCTAATCAGGAGCTTCTTTAGGTCCTCCTCACTTTCTGCCATTAGGGTAATGTCATCTGCATATCTCAAATTGTTGATGTTTCTCCCAGCAATTTTGATCCCAAATTGTGATTCCTCCATCCCTGCATTGCGCATTATGTGTTCTATGTATAAGTTGAATAAGCAGGGTGACAAAATGCAGCCTTGTCTTACTCCTTTTCCTATTCCAAACCACTCCGTCATTCCATTTTCTGTCCTAACTGTTGCTTCTTGATTCATGTACAGATTTCTCATGAGGCCCATAAAGTGTTCCGGTATTCCCATCTCTTGAATCACTTGCCACATTTTGTTGTGGTCGACACAGTCAAAAGCCTTAGTGTAATCAATGAAACAGAAGTAGACTTGTTTCTGATATTCCTTTGTTTTTTCCATGATCCATCTTATGTTGGCAATGTGGTCTCTAGCCCCCCTGCCTCTTCCGAAACCCGCCTGCACTTCTGGTAATTCTCTCTCCACATGCTGTTGCAGTCTATCCTGTATTATCTTGAGCATCACCTTGCTAGCATGAGGGATGAGCGCAATTATTCGATAATTTGAACATTCTTTGGCACTACCCTTTTTGGGTAGTGAGACATATACAGATCTTTTCCAATCCTGTGGCCATTGTTGTGTTTTCCAAATCAGCTGGCATATAGAATGCAATAATTTGATTCCATCATCTTGTAGGGCTTTGAAAAGTTCAACTTGGATACCATTAACTCCACTGGCTTTGTTGTTTGCAGTGTTTTTTAGGGCCTTTCTGACTTCACTCTCTAGAATGCCTAGCTCATGTTCCATGTTCTCATCATTGTGATTATCAGGGGTGTTGAGGTCCTTTTTGTAGAGTTCCTCTGTGTACTCTTTCCATCTTTTCTTAATCTCTTCTGCATCTGCTAACTCCTTGACATCTTTGTCTTTTATCATGGTCATTTTTGCTTTAAATGTTCCCTTGAGTTCCCCAATTTTTTTGAAAAGATCTCTAGTCCTACCCCTGATATTGTTTTCCTCTATTTCTTTGCACTGTTCGTTCAGGTAGGTTTCCTTATCTCTCCTAGCTTTTCTTTGAAATTCTGTATTCAAGTGACTGTATTTTTTCCTTTCTCCTTGGCATTTTGCATTCCTTCTGTCCTATGCTATTTTGAGAGCCTCAGCGGACAACCACTTAGCTTTCTTACACTTCTTTTCTTTTGGTATGGTTTTTCTTGCTGCCTCCTGTATGATGTCCCCCATCTCTGTCCATAATTCTTCTGGCACTCTGTCTATCTGGTCCAAGCCATTAAATCTGTTCCACACCTCCACTGTGTATTCCCAAGGAATGTTGTCTAGGTCATATCTGTCTGGCCTAATTGTTTTTCCTATTTTCTTTAGTCTAAGCCTGACTTTTGCAATCAGTAGGTTGTGATCTGAGCCACAATCTGCTCCTGGTCTTGTTTTTGCTGACTGTATGGAGGTTCTCCATCTTTGACTGCAGAGTATGTAATCAATCTGGTTTCGATGTTGGCCATCTGGTGATGTCCATGTGTAAAGTCTCCTCTTGTGTCATTTCTTGGTGTCTGTTCTATGAGGTGGTTGGATTACAGTGATATTGTGTAGTAGATAGTGGATATTTATCTTTCCACGCTAGGTGTATAACTCTTTTAGACACAAAATGTGGTAAGCCACCTAGATTGGTGCTTTACCAGATAGGAAGGGTATTTATTAGATCAGAGTTTCCCAACAAGGGGTACACAGCCCACTAGTGGACTTCAATTCCCAGAAGCCTCAGTCAGTACATTGGCTGATCAGTGCTTTGGGGAAATGACTTAGGCTTCTGGGAATTGAAGTCCAAAAACCAGCATTTGGGAAACACTGGATGAATTAAAAATGCCCCAATACAGTAGTATACTATTTACAAGTAACAACTTCAATCCAAAATAAATGAATAAGTGCACAAGCCCATATTATATATGTTTCAATATTACATCTCCAACATCTGCCATAGAGTTTGACAATCCTTTACTAAACAGCCATTGTGGAGTCTAAGATAATATAAATACTATTTTTGTTGGATTGATCTCAGTGGTGTTATGCACCCTAACATATTTATTTAATCTTTAACATTTCAATTACATTTTGCCCACAGAGATGTTACTCAGCTGAAAGTTTTAAAGGTCAGCAGATTGCACAGCTAATACACTGTACCTGCACAGCATGGAAGGCTTCTTACTGATGAGAATTCTTTTTCAATCTATGTACACATCACTATCTAAGTCCTAGGTTTAAAATCTTCTGACATTTCTTTGAACTTTATCCACAATTGGCACCTGCAGCCAATAATTGCAGAAGTTCAAAAACTCATCTTTTTTATCTTTTCTAATTTAAATCTCACACAGTGCTGAAAATCAAGATTTCTAATAAATGTAACTGAAATTATAAAAAACATGAATTGAATAACTGTAATTTTGACTCTATGATTCAGAAATACACAAAATAGAAAGAAAGAGTCACAATTTATATTAGATCCTAGACAAAAACACCAAGGATAATTATTTCTAGAACTGACGCTATTTTCTAATTCAAATTATTATATTATCACAATGTTCATGTATGAAAACATTAGGAAAAAGAATTATGTATCAATAAATTCAGAACTATTGAAAGTGTACTAGTTTAAGGCAGTTGCTAAGCAGATGCTGTGAGGCAAGAAACCCTGATCACAGTAGCCTTTGTTTAGAAATGTACTCATTTAGGTGGCAATGGGCGACTCACCACCACAGTCTCATTTCTCCCTCTGCAACTGAAGATTATTTACACTGGCCCCCTTGCATGGCTACTGGGTCACTGAAATAATAGGTGTGTAGTGCTTTGGATCTGTGCAAGTGTAATGTAAATGCTAATTATTATATAATTACACATACAACTATATACAAGTTACATAGGATTTTTCAGTCCCAAAGCTATTCCAGAAATAAATAGCTCAAGTGTACAGGTCAATTCTCTGCACAGTCACCACTCAGTCTATGTTGGACACCAACTACATGTACTTCTCCACTACATGTGCAAAATTGCCAAAATTCATTTTAAAAAAAGACTGTGTTTATTGCAACATAGGCAGATTTGGGGATGCTTTTCTAAAACGATTCCACTTTTGTTTCATAATCAGTCAGGCAGAAGAAAGCATAACCTGGTCTGTTTGTCTACCATAGCATAGCACTGAAAGATGTGCATGCCAGAATTATAAAAGGAGGAATTACACATTAGTTTGAATATGGAAGCAGCCCCTGGAAAGCCAGCAGAGCAGAGATTCAGAATATTTATTTACAATGTGTAATTTATCCCAATAATTTGGGTAAATTACCATCATTATCCCAATTATGCTTTATTTTTAATTACTCAATAAATAATGTAGATATTTTAATTTTAATTTGAAACCAACTTCTTTGATATCTCATGAATGAGCATAAAACAGTTACCAAATTATTTAAATAGTGCTAGTTTACATGGTTTAATTAGCTAATAACTAAAGCAAGGCACTGTATACACAATGGATGAAGAAATAAAGTAATCCTTCAAAATTACTTGAAATGTTGCCCATGGGTTACTATGCTTTTCAGTAAATCCCTCAGTTACAAAGTTAGCATTGTTAATTCACATGGATTTTAAATAGCAAGCGAAGTCACTCCAATGAAACTCCAATGAAACTCAGAGCTGCCTAACTGTTACAAAGTTGTTACTCAGTGTAGTAAACTAAGTGAGTCAGTAAACTGGAATTAGTAAAAGCCAAAACAATTAGTTCTTTTATCCTTATTTAAAAATACAATGAAATCCATCTAAGTCACCTTTCCTGAGGCATTATTTGTACCATTACTTTAATTCTGTGTACATATTTAATGTGCACCCTAAAGTGCAACATAAAAAGAAAACAGAGTCTATTCAAAGAACCACAGCTTTCTTGAATGCAAGTATTCAGTTGAAATTCATACTTCACCTTGAAACCATTACAACTTAGGGAATTTAATTATGTACTTCTGAAATATGGTTTTAAAGAGAAGTAAGCTTACTGATTATTTAAAAAATTAAAAGACACAGGAAAGTGCATCCAAACCAAACCCAATTTAAAATAATAAACACTGTTGAAAGAGTCCTAGACTGAGACGGTGCACAGGAGGAATGGGGAAAGGAGGGGAAAGAGGAGAATGAGACTCAGCCATGAATCAACAGAAGTGCTTTTTTCCCCAACCGCACCCCCTCCCCTCATTAGAAGCATTTTTCTAATTGACACTGAATTAGCATTTACTGCACTCTACGTGGCAAACACTTTAATGGAAAGCGCTTGATGTTTTTGGCTCATGGCGGAGGTGTAACAAACAAGATTTAGTGGGCAGAAGGAATGATGGTGTCACATTGAACTGCACACTGGCTCTCTTCTCTTCACTCATATGCGAAGCTATGCATGGACTGTTTGCCCTTGACCAGTAAACAAGCACCTCTAAAACAATGCATTAATTATGCATTCCCCATGAGTTTGGAGACTGTGCTTAATATGATTAGTGCTGCTGTCTACCCAACTTAAGTGTTGATGTGTAGTTTAAAAACTGAAAGTGGGGTGGGATGTCTTCTGCTACCCAGAACATTAATTCTGAAGCTTTCTCAGTGTCTGCATACTAAAAGTGGAGACTTCTCACAAGTCCCATAAAAGAAACAGGTCAACATACATGCATATACTTTACTGGCACCGTCTGGGGTTATTCTTCTTCATTTTCACTTGAAAACAAAAACAACATAAAGAGAGAAGGAAAAAAAGGTTCCTCTCCTATCCACTGTTTAATATCCCACACTGTATCTATAATGAAACTTTAGAAATTAGTTTTCTGAATGATTGTCCTATTTGACAAGATAGTTTTCATCTTTCTTTTAAAAATATGCTATTTTGATTTTAAGCAATCAGATTATTCAAATTTGCTAAAGATTTATAATAGTATTTCAAAACCATTTTACTTGAGCAACAGATTAAATTGTGCATATGTGCCACTGCAATTTTCTTAACGGTAAACTCTCCCTATCACTGAAGGAATTTTACATGCCCATCAAGAGTGAGTGTACAGTATATTTGTAATAAATCCATCCAAATTGCTATTTGATTATTGAAACATTCAGTGTAGCTGCTCAGGTTCATCCTCGCAACACTGAAGCTCTGGCAGAATAAATACATGTGCTGCCTGTTTATTTCTCCATTCTGTACTTTACAAAACATATAGGCCAATACCACAACTAACTGGCAGGAAAAATCTTCACAACTGCTTTGCCACAAAGAAACCCAAGTTTAAATACAATCCATTCTTTTTGTCTTTGAAAACCATTTGCAAAAGCTTTCTCACAATTCTTAGACTAAACCCTTGCTGTAATTGCAACGAAAAGATAAATTTTGTAGTGTTGAGCTCCACATTGATGAAAACGACTGTTGATTATAGACCCTAGAAGACCACCCAGCTTGATAGGCACATGCAATAATAATTTTTCCCTTTTGTCAACTAATAAGATCTCATGGTAGGATAAACTGACTGTTGAATATCACTAGCCATTTAAGGTCTGCATATTTCCAAGTGTACAGTAATATATTCCAAAAAATTCCAAGGAACATATATATCCACATTTTACCAATGGGCAGCACAAAATATTTGTGCTAATTTGTAACTTTCTTCTATTTACCTTCAGGTTCAATAATCTGCAACTGCAGCCAATGTAAAACCTCTTCTCCTAGATAGATTCTAAATCAAGAAACTGGTTTTTTTTTTAATGGCCATGAGGATTTCCAAGTAGGCAATGTTTAATCTACAGCAGAAATCTCTCCATTCAACAGCTTTATATTTTGGTTTAACTATTAATTTTAACAATTTAAATTCATGAAAAGGACTAGATCAAATTGTGAAAGAAAGAAGGCTGTTGCTGTTCATCCAGGAAGTTAGAACAATGCCTATTTAAAGAATATGGTGGATGTGTAAAAATAAAGCTATAGTTATGGCTTGCAAGTCTAATTTCTACAGCATTTTAAAAAGCTTTTTTTATATATACATGGTATATAAAGAGTTAGGTAGCTGGCTGTAGAGACAGAGATTAGGAGTCACTTTTCCACTGTGCACCCCAGAAGAGTATGTGGCCTTAGGTCAGTGGTGGTGAACCTTTTAGAGACCCAAGTGTTGAAACTGCAACCCAAAACCCACTTATTTACCTTAAAGTGCCAACACAGCAACAGGGGAGTAAGGAAATGCTTCCTTTGGGCTGCTGGGCAGAGGGGTGGGGGTAAACTCTGTGCTGGGGGAGAGAAGAAGTGCTCCCATTGGGGTGCAGGGCAGAGGGGTGGGGCAAACTCTGTGCTGGGGTAATTGTACGGGTACCCTCTGAGTGCCATCTCTGGGATGCAAGCCATAGGTTCACCACCACTGCCTTAGGGAAACTGCACAATCCCAGGATGTTATCAGAAGAAAGGGAACGTAAACCATTTCTGGGTATTCTTTACCTAGAAAATCCTGAAAAGGCAAAATCAATTTCGTGGCATAGATAAAGGCCACCCTTGCGCAAAAGCCAGTTGTGTAATAATCTGACTCTGGGGTTCAGTGCTCATCTCTGTTTATAGCTGAAGAGCCAGTGCTGTCATATAAATAACAATCATATTTGCATACTTCTGTTTGTTGTGTTTTTGAAAGTCTTACGTTTCGATTGGCTGGTCTGGCAGCTCTTGCAATGTAATGAAAATCATGTACTTTTGCCAAACTGCAACACCAAAACTAAGGCACCCACAAAAATAAGGGTTATGTCATTTGAAAGATTGTCTCGGTGACCTTAAGAATTAGTAAAAACCAAAAGCCAAAAATGTAAAGCTTTTGGAAGTAGCATCGGACAAGTGAGTTTTGCTGGGGGGTGGTGGTGGTCGGTTGTCAGGAGGGGAGCGAAAAAAACAACCCTACCTATTCAGATGATCCAAAGTGCGTTTGAAAGAGGAAAGATTAACCTTTGTGGTGATACCTTCAGATTTGGAATTGGACTTCGGAAACATAATCTATGAAGCGTTTTACAAAAAAACCCCACTAAAATGAGGTCACAAAAAAACCCCAAAAGGAGAGAAAAGCAATTTTAAAAATGACAACTTCCCGAGGTGGATACAGTTCACATACAACATGTGGAGAAAAATGAAGCAGGAATCCACAAAAAATATATTGAGGAAAAACATGATGAATTGAAATGACATTTCTCTCTCTCTCTCTCTCTCTCTCTCTCTCTCTCTTTGTGTGTGTGTGTGTGTGTGTGTGTGTGTGTGTGTGTCGGGGGTGTTTGGCGGTGATCCAACAAAAAAACTGATTGACCGATCGAAGTGATCTAAAGTGCGCTTGAAAGAGGACAGAATACCCTTTTTCTTTTGATACTTATACAATTTGGATCGGAATTCAGAAACATTTTCTATGAAGGTTTAAAACAAAACACACACTTTCTAACCTTCTTTCCTTAAAAAAAAAAACCCCTCTTCATATCAGAATAGATACATTGGTGTGAGAATGGACACACTGTAGCAAATTTCTCATCTGAAGTCATAACCACTTTTTCATTTGGCTTCCCCTCTTTTGAAGAACTGCTTTCAAGGAATCATGAAGGAAAAACTCTTTTTCTTCGCAGTTTGACTATTGAAATATATTTATTAAAAATAGGTCCTTTGCTGTTATTCACTTGTGGTGAATTTTTGTGTGTACATTGGGCTTCCTATGGACACGTGTGCATAGTGGGTAGATTTGGGGAGATTGGAAAATAAAGGTTAAAAGCATCTTTATTGAAAAATAAAATGTTAAAAAAACCAAATGAAATTGGGATTTCTGGTTTTGGGTTAAAACAATGTAGCAGTTCAAAAACAAGAAATTGCAAGAAGATAAATAAGGACCACTTTGGTGGGAAGGTAAACAGCGTTCTATGCCTGCCACGTGTCCATGAAAATGTCTGCAGACACAGACAGCACTGGCTCTTTGGCTATAAACAGAGATGAGCACTGAAATCTAGAGTCAGATATAACTGGGTTTCGATCAAGGATGACCTTTACCTTAGCTCAGAAAACCTTAGATTTTATGAACATTTTATGAAACCCTTAATTTTATGAACATAATATCTTTATTTTCCCCATTTGAAACATCACCCTTAACTAATGAATGAAATAAAAGAAATAAAAGAACTAATGAGCATAATTCAAAACATTGAATTCATGCACTAAATCCCTGACGGTAGTGTCCTTAGACTCTACATGCAACTCTACCCCACCCCACCCCCTTCTTTGTTGGTTATAATTTGAACAAGAAAGTTTGGCTTTTAAGAAGTCTAGTGATCACTGGGAAAACCCTTCATCCCTCTATTTTAAAGTTAAGTTTTCCTACAATCATAGATTACCTATTGTATTAAACCTACAACGATGATGTAATATTAAAAAAGGAATCAATTTATCTAGTTTTCCAGTGAAAATTTCCCTCCAACATTGTTTCCAAAGATATTTTCCAGGATCCCTACTGACAGGAATAAAATCTGGAAACACAGAAAATGCTTCACTGAAAATTCTTGTTGTACAAACACATGGTTCCATTTAATATGGATAGATTAAAGTTATTTTGACTAGCTCTGCAGTTAAATTACATGCACCTGTTGTTGCACTATTAGTAGCACCTAGACCTCACTGCAAAAATGAGCATGTTGGTCTATGAACATTAAACCCATATATATTACATTTCAAATGCTTAGCACTGGAACAGAGTAGATTTATGCATCAATTTCACAGTTTCCTTTGGGTAAACCAGTTACATTAATATAATTCCACATAATATACCATAAAGACAACATTTCTTAACTTAGACCATTTACTACAAATTTGTATAATTAACTTTATGATCTGCGTAAAATAGTGTTTTATCAGCTTCTTGTTTGCTTTATGTATTTTCAGCCTTTCTACAACCATGTTTATGAATAAGTAAAGAAAATCCCTGCTCTTAAGCCTAATTTCAGTCATTAATAAATCCAGCTATTTTACCACACACAGTTTTTTGAGGTCAAATTATAATTAACACTGTAAAAGCTAACATTTCAGATTTCTTTTCCCCATTTATTTATTGAGCCATTATAGAACATTTACCTGATTTCATGGAATGGTAAGCTAAATAGGGGGAAAGGGAAAAGGAGGAAGTAGTATATTGTATATCGTTGGTGGCAATCTCTAGGCAGACAAAATATGTAACATATCATTTACTGGTGATTCTAAATATTTACCAGATTATAATCTATTCTAGATTATTGTGAGAGCTGGACCATTAGGAAAGCTGAGCACAGAAGAATAGACGCCTTTGAGATGTGGTGTTGGAGGAGAGTTTTGAGAGTGCCCTGGACAGCGAGGAGAACAAATAGGTCAATCTTAGAAGAAATCAACTCTGACTGCTCCTTAGAAGGTCAAATTATAAAGATGAAGCTAAAGTACTTTGGACATCAAATGAGAAGAGAGGATTCACTTGAGAAAGCCTTGATGCTTGGAAGGGTCGAGGGCAAAAGAAGAAGGGGACGGCCCAAGATGAGATGGCTAGATGGTATTGTAGAGACAATGGGCACAGAGCTGAGCAAGTTGGGGGGGTGTGGAGGACAGGAGTGCCTGGCGGACAGTGGTCCATGGGAGGGTTGGAATCGACTGTGCGACTGAACAACAACAACAAAAAATCTATTCTAAAATTATGAAAAAATGTGTTTCCCTTTATTATACATGTCTCCCAATTCTTTAATCTAAGGGGGGAAATCTGGTCCTCTATTCAGATTTTACATGGGAAAGATATCAGTCATAATTTTTAACATAAAGCTTCTAACATTGATTAGATAAAAAATATGTTGGCAAAGAATGCTGAAGGAACTAAATAGGTTTGCCTCAATTCTTCCACATCGTTGCAATCTTTTCACTGTCATATAAAATCTGTCCTGCTCAGTTGGAATTTTGGTCTATAAGGGGATGAAGAAAAAAACTGGTGTTGTTTCCTGACTCTTGTTGACTTTTATTTCCTTCCTGCTTTCATTGCTTTGCTTATTTAGTGTGCCATGCTTCCTTATGATATTGCTACCAAACAGAAGACTTGTACGCATGGACATCTCATATGGTCAACACATATCAAACAGACTACACACCGTATATACTCAACTATAAGTTGTCCCAAATATAAGTCGAGGTACCTAATTTAGACCTCTAAGACTAAGAAAATAGACTGAGTCAAGTATAAGTCGGGGTGGAAAATACAGCAGCTGCTAGTGAGTTTTAATAATTAAAATACATGAAAATATGGTAAAATTAATTAATCTAGATATTTGTGTGGGTATGTTTTTGAGTTTTTACGGTAGTGCTAGTGTTTTTTTTTTTTTTTTTACTGTATGTTTGAATTTGAACCACTGCAGTTTTGGGACCCTCGGGGTCGTTGACCTGAGTATAAGTTGAGTCCACTTTTTGGACCTCATTTTGGGGGCCAAAAAACTAGACTTATACTTGAGTATATACAGTAACTAGAAGCAGTATGTAAAAAAGCTCCATTCTCTCTACTAAAACAAGATCAGGCACAAATTGTGGTAATGAGCAAAAAACATTTCAAGCAATGCATAAATAGTCTCATGCCACTTATTAAAGATATAGATGTCTAAGGCACCCGGATATTGAAGAATGAAGAATGAGTCAAAAGTGAAGGAGATAAAGTATACTTGTTCCATTTTTCCTCTAAGCAGACCATTACAAACTAATCAGCCACTGGAATTAAGTTGCAACATTGATTGTTTTGTCTACTCTAGATTAAGAAAACACAGTTTTGTTTCTCTGAACACTAAAAACTGATGCAGCTGTATGTTCCAACCTAGCAGATCAAAAGCAAGAAATTGCAAGTAGATAAATAGAAACCTTTCTGGTAGAAAAAGATCTTGGGCACATGAAAGGAGCCTCATTTGGGCATCCCTAGAGCAGAGTTTCTCCAGCAAAAATCTTTTCAACCCAGAATAATTTATGACACAAAAGTATTATTATTAAGGCAACATATAAAACATTTGACTCAAAGTCACACAATCTTGAAGACAGTACATAACATATCTGGTAAAAAAAACAGTTTACTTAAGACTGCTGAGAGATGAGTGTGTCATTATTGATAGCTTTTACATCTGCCATTAATTTTCACTTAGTTTTATCTGCTTTCCCAGCCAGCATTTAATTTCATCTTGCTCTGTATTTTATTGCAGTTCCAATGCAGAACATATCAACTGAAAATGGCAGTCACTACATAAGAAAGTACAGCAACTAGGAATAATATTGTAGGGTTTTTACATATGAAAAAAAACACAGTATATTTAAATATTTGCATAAAGTAACATTAGTGGGCTTCTAAACTGCTTCTCTTAAAATATTTTGCTCTTTTAGGTGCAGTTTTTATTAATCATTTTTAAAGTGCACAGCTCTGGAAAGAGATAATCAAGTTACACTCTTTGACTTGCTTAGGTAACAAATACTATGAATGCATTATTAGCATGATGTACACGGGACAAATTTTCCCTGTAACTGCAATTTAAAAATAACCCTTAAAACTCTTTAAGATTCACCACTATCATGAAAAGCAAATGCTAATACAGTGGTACCTCGCTTAACGATTGCTCTTTAAGCGAGTTTGCTCTTTAAGCAAAACACTATTGTAAGTGACCAATTGTGACTTGGGGGGGGGGGGAGATTGCGAACCCTGATTTATTTGTTAAGTGAGTTTTTGG
This sequence comes from Furcifer pardalis, assembly GCA_030440675.1. Classification (NCBI taxonomy): domain Eukaryota; kingdom Metazoa; phylum Chordata; class Lepidosauria; order Squamata; family Chamaeleonidae; genus Furcifer; species Furcifer pardalis. The sequence goes on along the minus strand of CP126893.1, from coordinate 60,925,677 downwards.
TTGGTTTTATTTGTTAAGTGAAGAGAACATTCAGAGAAAATTCTACTCTTTAAGCGAGGCGCTCTTTATGCGAGGTTTGACTGTACACTATTTCCCATGTTCACCCTATAGAGAACTGATGAAGTTTAAAGTATCAATTCAAAATCTAAGGGTCCTTACCTCTCTTTAAGGAATTTATACAGAGTAGAGAGTAACCTCAAGTTATTTGACTACTTTGTAGTAAGACATCAATGGCATGCAAAAAGATATTCCTCTGAACATGTCAGTAAAATAGAAAATCCCAAGTATCTCACCCATACATGTAAACCTGCACTAAGAAAAATTATACAAAAACACAAAATAAATGAATGTTCCTTTACAAAAATAGAATCCTTTGATATTTCTATGAAAATATCATCTTTACAGACAATAATAAATAAAATTCATTTCAGTGTATGCTCTTCATAAAAGAATGATACAAAATTAGCTAAAAGTGGAAAACTAAATAATATACAATAATTATTACAATTGCCTAGTAAACATAAGGAAAGTGTATTTATTCCACAGGCATTAATTTTTTTCTCCTGTAGATTAATCATAAAATAACTAAACATTTAAGAAAATCTTGGAATAGAAACAAAGCTGCTTTCTAAATACTTGATGAACAAGAGGGTGTGAACATTTGTGAGGAAAAAAGGATAACTAAGATTGGCAACTAAATCATTAGCTATATTAAGATATGAAACAGACACCCTAAGAATGGCACAAAATGTAAATGAACTTTTCAGTATAGCATCTTAATTTGGCAGCTGTTTGACAACTGCAAAATAGAAAACTGACCTCAGACAACTGTTTATAAATCAAAGTATTAAACCAAAGAATTTCCCATGAAATGATACAATATGTTACAGTAACTCTTCAAAGGGCAATAGAAGCACATGAAGTCTTGACTTTTCATTGTCTTTGAAGATGCTGGTGTTGCACAGATGTAAGTTTCAGAAAAACATCTCTCTCTCTATACACACATGCATCCATGTGTGCATCTTCTCCAGTAGCATAGGGCGGGTTTTGGTCGCTCAGGGCCCCAGGCCAAACTCACCTCCCTGGCTTGCCCCTCCCTAGGTAGGAAAGTCCTACGTTCAGGATTCGCTGGGCTAGGAGGTGGGGTGGCCGCATGCCTGGGACCCTGACGGCGCTGGCGAGGCCCAGGGTCTGGGGTGGTGTGGTGCAGGCCCAGCAGAGAACCCACCATCAGGGGCCCAGGCACACGGTCTCCCCGCTTCCAAGCCCGGCGGCAGCAGCTCATCTGCCTTCGACAGCAGTGGCACCCAGGAAGCGAAGCTGGCAGTCGCCGCGGCCTAGTGCCTGCGGCCAGAGGACCTCTCCCTCACAAAGCCTGGCCGGTGCTGCTCCAGCCACAGCCGCTGGGACGCAAAGAGCACCGGCCTTGCCCCGCTGGGTGCCACTGCCACCGAAGGCAGACAAGCTGCCACTGCTGGGCTCGGAGGTGGGCCAGCCATGTGCCTGGGATGCCAATGGTGGGCTCACTGCTGGGCCCACACCACACCACACCAGCCCCTCGGTACAGCAGCAATGGATACTGCCGCAAAGCCTGATCCCTGTCTTTGCCACTGCATGACCGCAACGGACACTACACTTTACCCATGGGGTCTCCATTGCCATTGTTTTGCCTGAGCTCAGACAGGAGCCTCCCCCACGTGGTAGCTACAGCCGTGGGTGACGAAGATGACAGGACAGAGGAGGAGGAGGAAGTTGGTCACTCCTGAGTGCCTCCTGGGGCTCCTGCCTTTGGCCTGAGAGAAGTGGAGGCCAAGGTGCTCACCACATAGTGCACCTCCCTGGCAAGGCCAGGCAAAGCGGCAGCGACCACACTTCCTCCCTCCTTCTCTGTGGCTTCGCTGCCAGGTGGAAAGGGGAGTTGGGAAGTTCCATAACTCAAAAGGGCCAGCCACCTCGGCAGTTTCCACTTTGGCTCCTCTGCTGGGCTCTGCTCCACCCTATGCCTCTGCTAAAGTGCTTCAGATTTTCTCCCACAGGGCAACGGAGTTACCCCCGTGGGTAAGGTGAGGAGGAGATCAGCCCTTCCTTGGCTGAGGCGCCTGGCATTAGGAGCCAAAGCGGAAACTGCCATGGTAAGTTCTAAGTAGAGGCACGCAAACTGTCACAACAGCATAGGCCTGCGTGCACAGTGCTCTCCAGCTTCTCTCATAGCCCAATCCCTGCTGCACGAGTGCACACTGGTCAGGCGTCAGGGCATGTGAGAGAGCTTCTCTCATAGCCCAATCCCTGCCATCCTCGTGCACACTGGGTGGTGTGTGTGAATTTCTCTCACAGCCTGATCCCTGCCACACGTGTGCATACCAGGCGGGGCACTTTTCCTCCCTGCCTCCTGACAGCCAGCAGTGGGATCGGCTGGGCAAGAGACTTTCAAAGGGGCTCTCTTGACTGGCCAATCCTGCCCTTCCCACCTCATGGAGTTAAAATGTAGAATTTTTTTTCTTTAAAAATGTGTCTAAAAAATGGGTACGTTTTATAATCCAGTGTGTTTTATAAGCCAGCAAATACAGTAAGACTAGATTTCTAATGTAATGCCTCCTGCCATCACCATTCTTTAAAATGAAATGTTGCATTTTATTATTTATTTAATGTGTGTTACTCCTGAGTGTTTTGAATAAAAAAGAAAACTGTTTTTAGACCAGCTAGAGACTATACCATTAGGAAAGTAAAGGAACTTCAGAAGTACCACAATTGGGCCACGGAAAACCATTGTGGGCTTTTCTTAAAAATGTTTTTAACAGAAAGTGACCACATATGTTTGGATTTTTTTCTTACTCACTGAGAGGTAGATATTTACTACTTAAACAAAAAAGTAATATTATATTCTTAGGATTCTGCCCAGCACAAGATTGACATTTGGTATACAACGTTTTATCAACATGATGCAAATGCAATAGGCAGGAAAAGCATGCATAAAACTACCAAATGTCTTTTGTGCATACGCTACAGATTGTTGTGTATCTAAACAGGGATTGTGGATATGATGCATGTTCACAAACTGACTGAAGCTTCTAGAACCAATGATGCATGCATCAACTTCAGAAACATGCACACACAACAGAATAAACATACTGCACTTCATAAATTATAGTCTGGGTATTTCTCTTAAAACATATTGTTGTTTTTTGTAGAAAGAACATGCATGACATACTCCTAAAGCTTCCCAGCTCACACATAATACTGACTTTATTTATTTATTTATTCACATTTATACCAGCTTACAATGTATATATAGCAGAAGCAATATCATTACGAATATAACCAAGAATGCAATCTTTTATAAGTACTGTATATTTAGACATTAACTTCAAGAAGGTGCCTAAGATTGCATGGCATATTTGTTTTTAAACTAACAAACATATTCAGAGAAAAGAAACACTCATGTCAACTTAACACACTGTAGGCAATGTTTTACCACATGTATTGCTATAGCAGACTTGAGCAGCCTTATCTGTAAAGAAGCTCAACTTGCTTACAATGAAAAAAAATTTTTAACATCAGAGTGGAGACAGCAAGGATTAAGTAAGTTGCCTTCAACTTATTACTCTTCAACAGTCTCGGACTTTCAGAGATTTTGATAGAAATATCCAGAAAATCAAGCTGTACCTGTCACAAAGTGCCAAGTAAAATAGGGCAGATGCTCGCTCTGTGTATAACTTCCCCTCAGTTATTAGCTCAGTTTAGCTGAGCAGAACCATTTCTAGAATATTTTTGTAAAAGAAAGGACTTTGGTGGGACTGTTTTGTCTTCCATAATGTGTAATAAACAGAGGACTTATCTTCTAAAGCTGCTAATGTAGCTTGTAAAAGATCACTCCATAAAAAAAATTTGTTTACAAAAAGTACAGGGCTGAAACCAAGTCCACTTTAGTTAGCGGGGTAAGAAAATTCCAGCTAAAATGGCCTATCATGCATCTTTTTCATAATATCAAACGACATCTTAACCACAAAAAGGAAATATGATATAAAGAAGGTAAGTAAGACGAAAAATGGTATATTAACTGCACACATAAAAGCTAAGACCAGCTCACATGGATGATAAATATTATTACATAAATTCAAAATGTAAAAAATCACCCTACTACAGCTACTGCTGCTACTACTAAGAAGAAGGAAAAAATAGGACAGTGAAACAGTAACTGCATTAAAATTACTTCTATTGGAAATACATTTGCCATCTGAGTTTCAGTTACCAGGAAATACTGGGTGAAATCCCGTTCCTACTCTAAGGCCTGTTTACATAGTCAGAGAAAAGCAGGACAGATAGTGCTAAATAGGATCAGGTAAGATGTTTAGTTTACAATTTGGGCCACAGCATTAGTCAATATCGTGAAGTAGCTTAATACAATTGCCACTTCAGGATACTGGAAAATTAATTACTTCTTCAGTTCCATGATGGGGTCAAAGAAGTGGAAAAACTTGATGTCAATACTTGTACCACTTTTTTTTAAAAAAAGATAAATTTATTAATTAATTTATTTAATCACATTTATACCCTGCCCTCATCCAAAGACTCAGGGCAGCTTCCTCCTGTCTGCTTTTCTTTTAAACACTGAGTGGGTTGAAACATCTTTCTAGTTTTGCGGGCACACATTCTGTTAACAGTAAAGATGCATTTGATCAGAAATCCAGTTTACCAGAAGGAAATTTTGGTTTTCGTTTCTTTTAAAGGCCTGGTCAAAAGCCTGTCACCAGCCAAATCTGGCTGGAAACCTGGCAGGGGCTACGGTGGCTCAGTGGTTAAGCTCGCCTTGTTAGTTGGAAGGCCAGCAAGTTGGCAGTTCAAAACCCAGGTATTGCATGACAGGTTGAGTGGCTGTCTCTGTCCCAGTTCTTGGGGACATGAAGGGAGCCTCATTCAGGCGTCCCCTGAGTTGAGTTTCTCCAGCAAAAATCTTTTCAATCCAGAATAATTTCTGACATGAAATAATTATTATTAGCCAAACCTGGCAGCTCTTACTGGACCTGTAAAAGGGGTGCTGCAAACATTCACTATCCAACACACATTTTACTATGCGTGTAACAGCTAGCTTGCTGGGCTGCCATGTTAAAGGAATGGAAAAAAGAAGGGGTTAGGGTGAAATGGAGGAAAGTGATGTATAAGACTTGAGGGGAAATTGGGCTTATTCTTAGTGTTTCTGCCCATGTTTATAAGTGTAGTGAATGGAATGATATAAACATAGCACAAGGGGGGGGGCCTATGGCTATTGGAGGTGAGTCAAAATGATTTGCACTTATATTGCCGTGTGTATGTGTTTTCACGAATGAAGAACTGAATTGAGAGTTTAAATCAGGGATTCTCAGCCTGCAGCCTGTGGGCAGGATGTGGCCTGCAGGGCCATTTCATGTGCCCCCCCCCTGCTTCCACCACACCAGGAAGTGGCATGTGGTGGAGGAAGGGCAAAATGGCCGTCTGGACCCCAAAGCTGTCTGAGGGAGAATGACCCTGGCATAAAAAAGTTGAGAACTCTTGGTTTAAATGGATGCACTTCTTGCTTCTGGGAAACAAGATTTCAGATCAAATACATTATGTCCTTACAGTTAACAGAATTTGTGCCTGCAAAACTAAGAACATATTTAAATCTACTGAGTGTTAAATTCTAATCTGTTCTGATAATTTAAAAGAAAAACAAAAAAAAAGTTTCCAAGAAGAAGTTTTCCACTTGTCTTTTTATTTTTTTTAAATGATCCAGCAAATATTTGCTGTCCAATACATCCTTTTTTAACATTTTCACAGAGCTTCTTCTTCTTCCGTGTCTAGGCCAATCATGAAAATACCAAAATGAAGGCACTTTTTGGTGAGTTCATTTTGCAGTTCCCCTTGCCTGACCTAGTGTAAAAAAGATTAGCCGGCAACTTGAGGTTGCCCTTACCAGGGTATGCCCAACTGTGGTTCAAAAACACCACAATCTTCAAGGAGGCACTTTCTGTGTACCCCTCCTCAGAGCCAATGTAGTGATTAATTTGCCTATACAGTAATACCTCCTATAACATTAGTATCGAATAACACTAAAATCGCATAACATTAAGGAATCTGGGGGGAAGAATTGCATCAGATAACATTAAGATCCTATGGGATGCTTCAGATAACAACCGCTAAAGCCTGTGTGGTTACAATGTATCTCTATGGCTCCCATAGGATTTTAACATGCATCAGATAACACTAAAAATCATATAACACCAAGACTTGTGGAACCAGGTTTTAGTGTTATATGAGGTTTTACTGTATCTTGAAATAGGTCTCTTGTTAAGCCATTTCACAATACAGTACAGTCAAACCTCATATAACACTAAAACCTGGTTCCACAAGTCTTGATGTTATATGATTTTTAGTGTTATCTGATGCATGTTAAAATCCTATGGGAGCCATAGAGATACATTGTAACCACACAGGCTTTAGCGGTTGTTATCTGAAGCATCCCATAGGATCTTAATGTTATCTGATGCAATTCTTCCCCCCAGATTCCTTAATGTTATGCGATTTTAGTGTTATTCGATACTAATGTTATATGAGGTATTACTGTATTGGCAAATTAAAGGAAGGTGTACTTTTGGGTCCATTTCCAGAGATCACGTGTGATAGAAAGGACCAAACCACACTAAAGTGGATACCACTGAAAAGGGTCAAAAAGGTTCATTTAGGAATGTTCTGGGGGCAATTAGGATTGCTCCTCTGATTATGTCATGCTGACAGAGCAAGCCAATCTGTCCCTGCAGAGAATATAAAGGTGGTCTAGATGCCCATCTGATCAAACCCTTCCTTTGACATAATAAGCTGTAACTAAAGTAGGCCCATTTAAATCAAGGGAAACTTACAGAGGAATGGGTTCATCAAAGCCCCACTGATTCAATGGACCTACTCTACAGTTTGAGTAGATGCCTCACTATCCCAGAATAAGTAACTTTGTACAGTCAAATCTCGCATAAAGAATGCCTCGCTTAAAGAGCAGAATTTTCTCTGAATGTTCGCTTCGCTTAACAAATAAAACCAACAAAAAACTCACTTAACAAATAAATCGGGGTTCACAATCCCCCCCGCCAGAAGTCACAATTGGTCACTTACAATGGTGTTTCGTTTAAAGAGCAAACTCGCTTAAAGAACAATCCTGTGGAACACATTATGCTCTTTAAGTGAGATACAACTGTACTAATATTTCCATTAATTAAATGTTAGTATTTTCTTGACCTGCAAAAGACACACTTAATCTAAAACAGTTCAGCATCAATTAAAATCCTTTAGGCAAGGAAAGAAGTCTAATAAGTCTTGCATTTTGAAAGACAAGGTATTTTGGAATGTTATGTAGCTACAGATTATACAAACAGATTAATCTTAATAAATATGAAGTTTACTCTTTGTCTGCACCATCTCCACCTTTCATCATAGTAAAGGTATAGGTTCCCCTTGCTCGAAAGTCCGTTGTATCCGACTCTAGGGTTCTGCACTCATCTCTGTTTCAAAGCTGAAGAGCCAGTGCTGTCTGCTTCTCCAGATATTTCTGTGGTCATATGGCAGGCATGACTAGACACCAAAGCACACGGAACACTGTTTACCTTCCCACTGAGGTGGCCCCTATTTATCTACTTTCAATTTCTTGCTTTCGAATTGCTAGGCTGGTAGGAGCTCAGACAAAGATGGGAGCTCATACCATCCTGCAGTACTCGGGAATTAAACTGCTGACTTCCCACCTTCCAGTCAGCGTCTTAGTCACTTGAGCCACTACAGTCTCTACAGCCCTTTAATATGTCTTTGTTCTTTCAGCCATTAGTGCTTTCAGCAACAATCTGATACTTCCAGTTAAAGAGAGCACCACAAGTTTTTTCCAGAGATCAATCATAAAGGTAAACTGCTTTCCCTCTTCCCAACTTACCACTGAAAAAAGGTTTAATAAGAGTATAACTTAATCTTAATAGTAAACCTAGAATGGAATGGAACAGAATAGTCCACCATAAAAATGTGAGCAAAAACATTTGTTATCATTCCTAACTAAATAAAACTAGTTATTAAGAAACCATAACTGCATATTTTTAGTCTTATAAAATTCCAGACAAGTGCATCCACCCACACGCTGTGAGCTTTTGAATCTAACAATGGGCCAGTCTTTAAAGGGGCCATGTACTAAATTCTCAGAAACTTTTATATGGTCTGGCTACTCTTGTCTATGTATGCCCCATTGAGCAATTTTAGTACAATAACTAAAGAGGAAACAATACTATAATTCTACTTGACATTTTTGTTGTTTGGGAAAATACCACAAAATGCTCACTTAGATGCCATCTGTGACATTTGCCCAGGAATGTTTCCAGTTAATTGAACACATTACAAAACACATATTGTGTTTTAACCATTACAGTATATGACACATCAGTCTGCATCTTCTACTAGTATATCCTCAGAATCACCAGTAGTGATAAAAACTAAAACTTCAACTTAAAAAGTACACCTGAGGGACATGGAATTGCGTGACAACCTCTGGGACCCACATACAACCTGAAGATTGTTCCATATTGACACATGTTATATTTAAAAATAAGACAAAAGTGAAGTCCTTATTATCTGAAATGAATAATCCCTTGCTATTTTCTACAGCTGTGTATTTTATTTTACTGGTTATAATGAGACATTTAAGTACAGTCAAACCTCGCGTTTTGCTTAGCGAAAAACTCGCATAACAAGTAAGTTTTTTGCTAAGCGGTCTAACTCGCATAATGAATTTTTTGCTATGTGAGTCGGACTTTTCCCTGTGGAAAAACTCGCATAGGAAAAATTTTTCGCTATGTGAGTTTTCCCCCTTGAAACGCTCGTTATGCAAGTTTTTCCATATGGAAAGTACAATTCACATAGCGAAAAATTTGTTATGCGAGTCTAACTCGCATAGTGAAAAACTCGCATAGCGAGCAGCCTCGCAGAATGAATTAAATTCGTTATGCGAGGTATGACTGTATAATGTATGTAGGAGAGAGTTTTGAGAGCCCCCTGGACAGTGAGGAGAACAAATAGGTCGGTCTCAGAAGAAATCAACCCTGACTGCTCCCTAGAAGATCAAATAGTAAAGATGAAGTACTTTGGACATCAAATGAGAAGAAAGGATTCACTTGAGAAAGCCTTGATGCTGGGAAAGGTGGAGGGCAAAAGAAGAAGAGGGCAGCCAACAATGAGATGGCTAAATGGTATTGTGGATGCAGTGGGCACAGAGCTGGGTGGGCTGAGGAGGATGGTGGAGGGCAGGGGTGCCTGGAGAACAATGGTCTATAAGGTCGCAAAGGGTTGGAATCAACTGTGCAACTGAACAAAAAAGTCCATATGCTATGGAAGTGCCTCTGACTCCCAAGTTTTTGTAATTGTCCTATCCTATATATACACAATTGCTTATGCTTATAATCTGAGACTTTCTTCTAACAACAGCACATACTAATTTATAACATTCTACCAAAGATCTTTTATCAAGTTTCAGCCAGAGGTCAAATAATTTATGTTTCGGAAAGATGATCTCTGCATTTAAAATTTATTGTTTTTATGGAGGTTGGGTCTCTAAGTGCTCATCATTTTCACCGCTCATGAAATATACCAGCTCTGGCTGAGCCATTTCTTCTTAATACTGAGGATTTCTTCATGTTCACTCAATCTAGCAGACTTACAATTATGAATCATCAGACTAGCCGTAAGTCATGATCCTCACAGTAACCACTAATGAAGGTTGCCAAGCAGTTAAAATATCAAAGCAACATATATCAGAACATTTTTGAGAACAGATATAGGCTTCCAGTGTTGCATTTCCCATATATTTATTATATACAGTAAATTACATCATCGTCTGCCTCCTACACTGACAACCTTGCACTCCAAGGCTTAAACATCAGGTTTTAATAACTGCTACTTGGCAACCCTCTGATCATCATCAGAAGATGAAAGGAAGTGCTGCCTGCTGCAGGCTGCCTGTTCCGTCAAAACAAAAGAAAACTTCAGAGGAAGACACACAGATGCATCAGGAGTTAAATCACAAATGCACTGCACAGAAGTCAAACATAATAGTTTGTCATTTTCTCTTCCTTTCAGAAAGTTCTAGGTGGCTACAAGTGGTCTCTCCCTGCTCTTCAAAGCACTTCTTCTGGCAGAGAGAATACATGGGTGTTATAATAACCCTGAAGGAGTCTTCTGAACTTCTGTTTACATGGCTTTTACATACCCTTACATGTTTATAGATGTTTGTTTATTAATAATTTCACATTTTTTTTTGTTTTTATATGGAGTGAATTATATACCGTATGTATATTGTACTTTTGGGTCTGTTAACTGATTAGACTAATTTTATACGTTAGATGGGTAGAACAGAAATTGAATCAATCAATCAATCACACCAATCTTCATTTATAACTATTAAGACTTTGCTTTAAATCCTTGGAAGTGAAAAACCAAGATTATAATGAAATCAGATAATAATAAAAGGCAATAAAATGCAAGCTTCCTCTATGACCAGTAAGACAAAAGGAAACAGGTTGACCCACTTCTGCCTAATTAATGAAACATGTTTAGCTGTCTGAACTATACTGTGACACTCCAGTTATACTGACTGATAAAGACCAATAGGAAGCTGCCCAAATTTTCAACTGTTTTTTTTTTTTGCTTTGTTGGCCCCCTTCCCACAGGAAACTGAAACCATACATGCCCATGACTGATCTTCTTCGCACATCACGAAGCTAGCCAGAGACAAAACCAAGAATGAACAACAACAGCTGAACTGCCTCCTTTTGTCTTGTTCAAATGCAAGAAAAATCCATGAGAATATTAAGAAACGGAGAGACAACTGGGAATGAAGCTGCCTAATGTTAAGCAAACAACATCAAATCTTATCTTTTAGCTTCTTTTTTTTTGGGGGGGGGACTAGGAAGTTGAAGCAATTGATTCTTTATCTAGGCTGATTTGTGTCCTGGATATGAACTGATATACAGTCAAACCTCGCATAACGAGTGTTTCGCTTAGCGATAAACTCGCATAACGAGCAGGTTTTTTGCTAAGTGGTCTGACTCGCATAACGAAAATTTTCGTTATGCGAGTCGGACTTTCCCTATGGAAAAACTCGCATAACGAGTGTTTCTATGGGGAAAACTCGCATAGTTTCGCTATGCGAGTTTTCCCCTTGAAATGCTCGTTATGCGAGTTTTTCCATAGGAATTTTGTTTGTTTCGCATAGCGAGCAACCTCACATAGCGAGCAACCTTGGATAACGAATTAAATGCGAGGTATTACTGTATAAATTCATTTTGCTTAACTGAATGTGACCAATCTGCTTTGATCTGGATGTCATACCAGTCAGGTGTGAAAGGTTTTTTAATTTAGAATGTGTGTTTTGTCCAAATATAGTTTACAGCCCTAGTAGTTTCCAAACAATTGTCAGAACTGTCTCATATATGAGAAACAAGACACAGTTATCAATGCAAGGTAAATGCTAGCCAAGGCAAACTGGTTAGCACAAAACCCATCAGTCTTTTGACTTCACTATCAAAGAAGTAATGGCTGTCTTAAGAGCAAAAAATTAACTCATATTTTTTGTCTGTGACAATATTTTCTTTAATTTCCATGGTAGATTTTTACTCTCAGTTTAAGATGTGCAACTCCATCTTAATTCTGAAGATAACATCAGTCAAACCTAAACACAGCCGTTCATCTTTCAGCTACTAAATGCAAACCATTTTAAACATCCTGCTTTCATCTTTGCAACCTTCTCCACTTTGAACCATTCGTCTCAGAATGCACTTGACTTAAGGGGTACATCCAATCTTTTAACAATTTAATGTTGCAGTTTATGTGGTAAACAACACTACAAGTATCATCTATACCACAATGTCATAAATCAAAGCCTAACATCTCTGAAAAAAATGATATTCTTTCCACATAAATATCTGACTATAGAAATCTTGATTTTCAGTTTTCACAGAAGATCAGGGAACAGATTTACAAGTCAAAAATTGATACCCACCCAAACTAAAAGCAGGTTTTTCAAAGTGATTCATATTAAGGAAATATGTAAAATTATCTGCCTCTGGGAAGCAGAGATCATAGGTTGGGATTTCCATTTTCTTGGCTTATTTCCTTTTTATTTCTCTCTATAAAAGAAAGGTTGGCAACTTATCATTTGGGTTTCTTTCCTGTTTTACCCTATGGGATGGCGGGAAACTCATTTACATTATACAGATACATATCTTGTAATTCAAGAAGCCTTTTGTTCCAGAGTCTGGCAGGGTTCAAAACAAGATCTTCTGACTGAGGCTGTGATATGTTATTTCTGCATCCATGTCTCTTGTGGCAAGATGCTCTGCCTTGAGCAGGAACCACCATCTCTACCAGACATCATCATAGCTAGAATCTGCATAGAAGCAACTATGCTATATTTGGTAGCCAATAATCTATTTTATTGCACAACCAAGGATCAGCAATCATTAACTGTTTATATCCAGTGGCGTAGCATAGCGGGGGTGGTCCGCCCCGGGCAGCACTTTTGGGGGGTAGCAAAATTTGCAATAAATAATAAAAGTATCTTGTAATCTGAACTAAAAATGTGAACCATTTCATTTCATATTTTTGTCGTACCTACAATTTGGACCGATTAAAATCAGCACGAAACTTTTTATTATTTAATCTGTGATGGAACCTGGGAATCCCCTTTCTTTAAATGAGTGTAGTCATCTCACTCACTCTAGCTTCTGGCAACACCATCTGCACTAACCAGTTACATTGTGGTAATTACCTGTGTTTTGTTTTGTGCTTGGATTGTTCACAACGAATATTCAGTGAGAATTCTTTTATATAAAGAATAGAGTACAATATTGTCTAATAACACCTGCAAATTAGGATACTGTGCAGATAAGTCCCTTCGGGGAAGTCCGTCCGTGACGGTGAATTTGGCCTACATCCTGGGCAGCTTAAACCCATGCTACGCCACTGTTTATATCACTCTAGCACACTCCCTTTTGGATGCACAGCATTGCACTGCTTACCATTGGTTGTGTCCTTGATAATTTGCCATTAAGCCTCAGTAACAAGTGATTTATCTGTAAGGGTTTTCTGAGCAAACAAAAAGTGGCAAAGCTCTGGGAATGTTCCATTAAAAAGATTAGTACCAACAATGTAAATTCCCAATTCTTTGGTTACTATGTTTTGCACACATGGTGCATATAATGCATCACTTTTTTGGCATAGTTAAAAACAATTTGTGATCTCTCTTAGTTACTGTACTGAGATTCAAAAGGAATAAAAATGCAATTGATGCTCTTTATTTTCAGGAAGTCCCACATAACTAATGATCACCCTGCACTGACTCTTCTCCCTGTTACTAATTCCAGTTTCTTTAAGTGGTAATGAAAACTGCAATATGTTCAGTTGCTGCAGCTAAATAAACAATAATGCACAATATAAAAATGTGTAATTCTTAGTGCCATTTCATCTTCATAACCAAAAAGGCCCCAAAAGAAAATTTTCTAACAATCCCCCCAATAGTTTTGAACTGTATTGAAATGCTACTGTTTTCCTTCTATTTCAGAGATGTAAAGCAAGCTATTACTTGATACAATGCAATTGATACCTGACCATCAAAAACTGCTCGACATTCATTGCATTAACCTTTCATGAATATTTATTTATTTTATTTATTTAATTACATTTATATTCTGCACTACTCACACAGGCAACTCAGGGCGGATCACTATATAATAATCATCCTTTTCATACAGCAGAAATGGAATTGTCTTAGAAAAGATTCATTTAAAAACACCCTCTGGTAAACTGATGTAAGATACTGTGCTTCTGTATCCACAATTCAAAATTTCAGGAAATGTCCCAATACAGCTGTAAAATACAGTATTGTGGTAGCACTGCCAGGAAAAAAGGACAGCAAACTTTATATAGCTCCTTACTTATGTAGCAGATGCAATCTACACTACTAAGATATCCTTCTCAATGTGTTCTCCATTACTTTTCTTCCCTGACTTGAAATCAACTCATGTTGATTTCAGATGGGGAACATGAAAGAACATAAAGATGCTACTGATACTCTTTTCAGAAGAACAGAAGGGTCAGAATTACTTTTGGCTCACATCTTTGCTGCCTTTCACAGTCAGTATCAGCATGTGGGAAGCCAGCAGGGGCATCACGGCCACACAATCCAACTGCAGCAATTGACTTTAAATAAATCCTACCTGCACATGATAGAGAAAGGGACCTACTGAAGGTGCTACCAGACCCTGGCTATTTCAGTCATTAAGTACGTATACCCCAACCTTTTCTGTAAACCTATCTTAGATTTTCCTTCTTTGTAAATATACAGGGACTGCAGTGGCTCAAGTGGTTAAGACCTTGAACTCACTGACTGGAAGGTTGGAGTTCAATTCCTGGGTACTGCATGACAGAGTGAACTCCTGTCTTTATCCCAGCTCCTGCCAACCTAGCAGTTCGAAAACAAGAAATTGCAAGTAGATAAATAGAAACCACTTCGGTGGGAAGGGAAACAGCATTCCATGCACTCCAGTGTTGAGGCATGCCTGCCACACGTCCATGGAAACGTCTGCAGATGCAGTCAGCGCTGGCTCTTTAGCTATAAACAGAGATGAACACTGAACCCTAGAGTCAGATAAGACTGGCTTTCGAGCAAGGGCAATCTTTACTAAATATACAGTGTCACTGAACACTACACAAATACTACCACTTTTCATAAGAAGATCAACCTGTATTTGTGCGTGGGTAAGAAATGTTTAACTAACCAAAAATTCCTTTCAAACAAAATGGCAATAGAAATACTAAATACTTATAAAACTAACTGTTAAGAGCTGTTGGATTGATACATATATGGTAGTATGCTACCTTTCTTGAAAAAGCAGTTGAATACTATGCTTTGTGATTTTAAGCCTTCACAGCCCTTACTGAAGTCAGTGGGCAAAGACACATTGCAATGACATAACACAGTGAGCAAAAATAAGAGACTGTTTTCCTTTGAAGCCTAAAATATGACAAAAACAAAGGAGTACTACTGTAATTAGTTTTGAATGCTATCTTAACTCATACTTAACCATCTCAACATGAGATGCTCAAGTCTCCTATTCTGACTTATTATAGCACAGAAATCACAAAAAGTGAATACAAAGAATATTCATGGTACTAATTTGCAAAAAGAATCTAATAATCAAGCACCAACCTGGTTGATTGTATTAGCAGCACATGATGCCAGGCCAGTTCCAAGGGATGCAAGCAGGAAACATGTTATGTCAAATGGCACTGGTGCCATTGCAAATCCAGCTGATGCAGTAATCACAACCAGAGCTGCAACAAAAACACAGATACTATCATTCTTACAAACCAATGTATTTCTAATTTTCCAGTTATAACCATTACATAGTTATGTCACTAAACATATGACTTAGTCACATATTGCTCTGTTCTATGTTCCCCCAATGAGAGGATAGGGCCCCCACTCCTTACTATCTATTAAAACATGGAGATGAATGCAAAACAGAAAAGCGAATACTTCTCCCATTTGAAAATCAAGACTAGATACACATACATGTAAACAAAAATAACA
The DNA here is from genome assembly GCA_030440675.1 of Furcifer pardalis. Lineage (NCBI taxonomy): Eukaryota > Metazoa > Chordata > Lepidosauria > Squamata > Chamaeleonidae > Furcifer > Furcifer pardalis. The sequence continues at coordinate 60,910,055 of CP126893.1, read as the reverse complement.
GAGAAACTTTACAATTGAACAATTTATCGAAGCTCAATTAACTATCTTTTCCAATCATGTGCTTCTCCAAAACTTAAGGCTAACATCTGTAACCCTTTAGCACAACATCTATGCCACTTGCGTACCTCTCTCATTCATCCTTCTGATCTTATGACAATTAAAAAAGAAACAACATAGTTTGCTACCTTCCTACTTAATTTTTTTTAAATTAAACTTTGTTAGAAATGCTAGGCTTCCATTAAGAAGGGCAAATGTCTTTTCTTTTTTAAGAAGCACTTTTAATTAAACTTATCAGCGAGAATACATTCAGCTCATTTATTATAGCAAAACACCAGCTCATTTAGAGGAGTAGAGAAGAGGAACAGTCTGTATAGCATTATCATTACAATGGTCTTCCAAGAAATTCTAGCATACCGTAGCCAGTGTTCTAATTAAAGTCTCCATTGATTTCTCCAGATTAATTTCAACCACTCATTTCATTGCAATTTATCAGGTTCTCATTAAAAACAGCTATACATTCAGATTTATTTATACAGATATTTCTGCAAGTTTGCCTACTATCCTATAGTCATAAAACAAAGTTCTTGTTGTCAAACCATTATCTCAGACGTGCAATAGAACATTTTAATGCCCTACCTCAAATTCAGACCTAACCTTCAGTTTCGAAACTTTTTGGCCCAACTATTCTCCTTGGAAGGTCAAATAGTGAAGATGAATCTAAAGTACTTTGGACATCAAATGAGAAGAGAGGATTCACTTGAGAAGGCCTTGATGGTGGGAAAGGTTGAGGATAAAAGAAGAAGGAGGGGGCAAAAAATGAGATGGCTAGATGGTATTGTTGATGCAATGGGCACAGAGTTGGGCGGGTTGAGGAGGATGGTGGAGGATAGGGGTGCCTGGTGTGCAATGGTCCATGGGATTGCAGGGGATCGGAACCAACTGTACGACTGAACAACAACAAATTCTAAATGATTCCTAATAAGGGAAATCTGTTGAAGTCTGGAGTCAACATAGAATATGCTGACCTATCTCAAGAGAAGAATTTCGAAAGGTTATCCTTTTTCATATCAAATTTATTTCTCATCTTTGGACCTTCTTTATCCTAGTAATCCTAAACTGAGCATGAACATTTTTGAGCCAATAGATAGAAGGTATATGTCTGAAAATTTCTAAAGAGGAGAAAACAAGTAAGGCTACACACACATACTTGATCTTAGCTTATTATAGAGACAACCCACTATTAAGATGGTTATAGTAGTGGACTGTCTCTATAATAGGATTTCTATTGTACTTTTACAATCTCTTAATGTAGAAAAATAAGAGAGTCAAAATGTAGTATATACATATTTGCTTTTTATGAACTTTTCATAAAAGCATCATCACAGATCATACATGCATACTTGCTTACAATTTAAGACAAAAGAGAAATATATAACTTAAGAGAAGGAAAACTGCAGCAAACATGAAAGAAAATGAATTGCAGAAATATAAAAATAATATTTTCCTTTAATTGAGGATATTATCCATCCTATATTTTGGTTTTGTTGTAAATACAATAAAGCTTCTTAATAAAAATATTGGTGCTTGTTGACTGCATATTCCACTGTACAAAATACCAAAGATTTGTTTTATTTGTTAACTAGAATACTAGTTTTACAAGCATTTACTACCATTTCATTTATTTTTAGAAGAATCTACTTATGAAAAAGTTGTTGCTTTAAATATGTAGGAATTTACACTTGCACCAATAGTCAATGTGTATCCATATTTAACAACTAATCTGTTATCCTATATTTATTTTGAATTATCGTCAACAAACATTTGCTTTATGCTTTGCATCCCCCCACCAACCAGACAATGGACTGAACTGGAATTAGTGTCATATACATGTAACATTTTCAGATATCAATTCATGGACTATACCTAGCTTTTTTAGCGTTCAAAAACATCTATAAAGGGTTCCCAGGGAGGGCAAGTGTATTACAGGGGGGGGGGGGGGAGAGATCCTACAAATCATATTTCTACACCTTGGCATAAAAGTTTACAGACTGTTGCATCCGATGAAATAAGATACAGTCTGCAACATCAAATAAAACATGCCAAGCTTGATGATGTGAAAAGGTTCTTTGCCACATTGGGATGAAAGGATGTACTGTATTTGCTGTACTTTCTCACTATCCTTCTCCTCCCTACTGGCTGTTGTTAAATTTATAATTTACTTGTTAATAGCAAACAGGCAAAAGACCAAATTGATAAGGATTGGCTAATCCTTGTATCTTGACTCACTGCCTCCAGACTTTTAAAGATTTAAGAAGCATCTGCAGATCACACATTGGGAGTCTAAATTAAATGAAAGGGGGAAAGTCCTTTATGTTTCCTTAAAATTCATGTTTTAAAGATCTATATCAAACATGTCAAGCTCAAGATAGTTTATTACTTCCTAACAGTTGCAATAAAAGAAAAAACTCAAACAATCATGACATGTTTTAAAACATTCATATTAAAACATTGGATTAGGTCCAGACACACGATTTTATGAATAGGAGGAATCCTTCTGTTTGTAGAAGTGAGTTAAATTCAATGCAGAAAAACTAAAAAGAAGCCATGGAATCACTGTGTGTTTCAAAGGTGAGGACAGGTGATTCCTGGATTGAACCACTAAAAACCTGAACAGTTAGCTTTCAACAGAAATCCATCCTCTTTAGGCTGTGCACCAACATGTCACACAGTACATATAGACGAGTTAACTTTTAGAGATCCAATAAAGGTATCACCTGTCCAAACCTTGAGATCCATCACAGACTTTCACTCCACTAAACAGTCACTCTTACCAGAAGGGTGACATGGCAACTGTTTTTGCTAATTCCCCCTCTCAGGGGAGGAATACCTGGAGACTACAGCTGGAAAAGCAAAAACTGTTGTTATGCTCTACTCCAGCCCCAAATAGCCCTCCTCTCATCTAAAAAAGCATCTACCTTATCCACTGGGGTCATAGCATACAATAGACCAAACCACTGATTTCAACAACGTTAGACAAATTCCCTTAGTTTTAGTATGAGAGAAGTTAAGACAATATATGTGTCAGTCTTAACTGGATTACAGTTGGGGTGGGGATATTTGAACATATTACTCTAAGTTTTAACATTTCACAAAGTTAAAATTCTCCTTCAGTACTTTAAACACTATTTCTTTCTTGAATTCTTGCATTCGGTTTACTAAAATACTAATACATGGTCCTATTTTAGAGGATGGGACTGTGGTGGCTTATTGGTTAAGATGCTGAACCTGAACTGTAACTGTCCACTCAGAGGGAAGTGACTATTTCGTAATTGTCTCATGACATGCACTGATGATATTGATGTATTTGTTGTTATTTTGATGTTTTGCTGCATTGCATTATATTGTATTTTTAATTGTATTTAATTTTAAATGTATTGTGATATATTGTGATTGCTGTTAGCCACCCTGAGTTGCGTAGCTGAGTGGGTGGCATACAAGTCCAATAAATCAAATCAAATCCTGGCCACCTTCACTGAAACCTAGGATCAAGCATTAAATGGGGGGGGAAATCTCAGTCCACACTATTGTTCCTTTAAAAAATAGTATTTCATACATAAGGCAACCACACAGAAACCACAGGCCAATAGTTACATTTGTATCTAAGCCTAACCTAGATAACCATCATTACTCCTATCTGTCCAATCCAGAATAATCCTAGGCACTACAAGATACCCCACCCTCTATGGTAGGAGTGGGCAACAAATGTTGGAGACTTTCTTTAAAGTAGTGATGGTGAACCTCTTAGAGACTGAGTCCTCCAGGAGGAGGCAGCGCGTGGGGAGGACGGGTATGTGCACACACACACATGTGATGTCACCAGTGTGCCTCCAGTGATGTCATGTGGGCACATGCACAGCCCCCTGTGGGGGCACAGTCCTCCCGTGGGTGCATCACTACTGCCTACTCCAAGGAGGGGGTATCTCATCACCTCACTTTGTTCCGGCTGCTGCCTCCCATTCAGCCTCCCCTCTCACCTCCCTGTTGGTGGAGGGAGAGGGGTGGTTGGGGAAGCAGTGGCATGGGGTGGGGCTTGACGGTGGCACTGAGTGGAGTCTGCATGCCCCACGTCCCCCAGGGGTCCACACACACACACATCACTCTCACGAGTGTTCAGGCCCCATACACCCCATGGGTCCACACACCCCCATGGGTGCACCTCCTCTTCCTAAGGGGGTGTCTTGTTGCCTCAACTCATTCTAAGCACCACCTCCTATTTAGCCTCCTCTCCCCTCTCCATTGGCAGAGGGAGAGGGGTGGATGGGGAAGCGGCGCTGGCAGCATGGTGAGGGGCAGGGCTGGGCTTGTCAGCGATTGCACTGTACTCCTTCAGAGATGGCCTCCTGGAAGCTTGTGGATGTAATCATAATGCTACATACTAGTTTAGCATTAAGTACTAATTACACAATTATATTACATACTTGGGGAAAGATAACAATGTCAAATGTTATTTGGCACTCTTTAAAAGATGAAAAATAATGCAATACAAACTACAGACCCTATCCAGAACTCATTAAACTAATATAATAGTTTAAGCACACTGTATCAAATAGTTTAAACACAATGTATCAAACAGAAGTACCAGAATATACTGTATTTTTACAGTAACTATGAAATTAGAATTAGTTTAAAAGCCAAATGAGAGATTTATACACAGTGGCTAAAATTCTACTCTGTAAGTCACACCACACAAGTCAGATGATATCATCAGCCATAGAAATTTCTGAGAAATAAAATCTTTTCAATTACTGTACTCCCCCCCCCCTCTTTGAGGTCCCGAGGCTCCCACTAAACTCCATTCATCATCAGGAAGCCAATGGGGACACTGGATAAGGAAAAATAATTAATCACTAAAAATGGCCATCATTTAGGAGCCAAATATAATAATTAGTTCTTCACTGGTTTGACTACTGTATACTTCCCTATAACCACCCGGGTAGATACATTCCAAGATCTGCTGTGGCTACCTGAAAACAGAGAAAATAGTGAGCCCCATATTTAAGCACACAGAAATGGGAGAGATGTGTGTAAATGCCTCTCTTTAATGCCTCTGTCTTTCTCCATGTGTGCTAACAAAATGGCTGCCATAAAAATACAATCTTTTCTTTCTCAACATTACATTGCAGATAGTAGCCTCTAGCAGCCAACTCTGGTAATGCAGCAGAGAAATACATATAAATTATGTATTTCAGGAGTTTTTATTGAATAGTTTTAGACCAGAAGAAAACTGAGACTGTGGAAACAGAACTTATGGATAAGGGGAGCCACCTCTATGATTTAAAAATAAATTTCTGGTCTCACTGTCTACATGGAAGAAAAGTAACATTTTACCAATGAAGCAAAATCTCCATTAAATAAAAACTCATCCTTCCAGGGATATTTATCCATTAGAATATTTAATGTGAATTGTGAATCTCCAGCATTCGGAGGAAAAGCTGTAGACGCATCTGGAATTTTGAGGAAGTGCAAAGGACTGTGACAAATGGTTACCACAACAGATACTACAAGAATATGAATAATCACAATGTTTACTATTGCAACTAAAAATCCAATTCTACAAAAGAACAAAATAAACAAATACAGTAGAATCTTGCTTAACAAACAGCTCGATTAACACAAAAATCGCATAACAAAAGGAAATCCATAGAAAATAGTGGCTCAATTAAGAAAAAAATTTCAGAACAGATTTTATTTATTTATTTATTTATTTATTTATTTATTTATTTATTTATTTCTCACACTTGCTAACCCGCCCCAATCGGGCAAGCCCGACTCTGGGCGGCTTACAGCACAGAATAAAACACATCAATATAAAAATTTAAAATTCATAAACTAAAAACAGTATCTGGGGGTGTCGTCAAGGGTAGTATCCCTAGACTAACCACCCCACATGGGATCCCCCATCCCTGGAACCCCACACTTGTCCTGCCAGCCAGGTCTTTAAGTTCTTCCGGAAGGACAGGAGCTCTGTCTGCATGCGCAGCTCAGTTGGGAGGAGGTTCCACAGGGCCGGGGCGAACACAGAAAAGGCCCTCTTCCTAGTGCTAGCGAGGCGAGCCTCCCTAGCCGATGGAACAACAAGAGAGCCCCTCCGATCCGCCCTGGTGGGACGGACAGATTAACTGGCTTTCAATGCATTCATAAGGGAAACTGTGTTTTGGTTAACAAATTTTGGTTTTCAATGCATTCCTATGGGGACTTGCATTTAATGCATTTCTATAGGAAATTTGCTTTATAATTTTTTTGTATTACAAAAGGTCCTGAAGGTCATGGAGAATGCATTAAATTTGTTAAGCAAAGTTCCACTGTATGAGCAATTTACCCAAGAGTCCAATGTTTGATTGCAATAAAAACTTTTTTCACATAAGGTACATTGATTCAATTTCACTAAAACTAGGTCTTAAAGAATGAATCCAAGTTTAATACACCATGGCCACATATCTTTTACTCTCAAGATCCACACTCAAACAGCTTCTAGGTCTTTTGCCCTCTTCCCTTTCCTAATGTCTTCTCCGGTAGTTCAGAATTCTCCAAATTTTTTCTCTTCACTCTTTTAACTACAGTGGAGCCTCACACAACAATCCTCCCATATAGCAACAAAATCATATAACAATTAGGTTTTGGGGGGGAAATGGCGTTCCGCATAACAATTTTCCCTATGGAAAAAATTGTACAATTTTTCAATGGCAAAAACTTAGTGGGGGAAAATCGTTGTACGATGCATCCCATAGGAAAAATCACTATAGATACATGCACTGTATATCAATTGTTTTGTACAACGATGAACCCCATGGAACAGATTCAAATCATTGTATGAGGCACCACTGTAATTCCTTTTTTTGACAGTTCACCAGCAGAATGAATGAGAAAGAAATGTTGTAATTGACAATTTTTCCTCTTTGCTAATAACATTCAAGTAGAAATTATCTCTCTCCTCACCTCTTTTCTGCTTCTGATAGCGAAATTAGGATGACAAGAGGACCTGATCAGATAAGGTATGTGAAGAAGCAGAGAAATTAGCACTCAATGTCAGTTAAAAATTGTAATACCACAATGAAGGGAGGAGAGAGCATGTCAGGTACCCAAGTAATTCCCTACAAGCACACTGGTAATCAAAGATAAAGCTCGCCAGCTTCAAAACAACTGCTCTGTCTAATTTTTTATGACCTGTAAGGACCAAGCTACTCTCAAGTGTATGCAGTGATAGGATTCAGCAGGTTTGCCCCAGTTCGCCAGAACCTGTAGCAGAAATTCTGGCTGGCCCCACCCATCCAAGTTTTGAAATAAAGTAGTCCTAATTTGGGTGCAATGCAGGGCTTTCTCCCTGGCCACGCCCACCATACCACGACCACAGAGTAGGTAGTAAACAATTTTTTTAATCCCACCACTAATACCATAGTATTACTCACTACAATCATTGCCACTACTTTTAGTATGCTTTTTAAAAATTCAACAGCTACTACCCATACAATTATATATTTTCCTTCATGTTTTATATTGTAACACTGCTTATTTACAAGATGGCTTGCTCATAAGGTATTGTAATTTTGGATTTGTTTATATAATCAAGGCTTAACTATGAAAAGAAAGACAAAAAATAAATACACTTCAGTAGGATGAATCCTTCTCTGTATGCATATTTGGGTCTATACTTGGTTGTGGATGTCTATGAAGACAACTCTTTGAAGAGACTGCTAAATCAGAGACAAAATATTTTCTTGCCTTATCTACATCACTGCATTATGACAGATGAATTCTAATAGCTTTAAGAACAGATAGGTGTGTGTGAGTCCAAGTCACAATTTAAATTATGTCTCCAAACCAAATGGTTTTTTTCATTTTCAGCACAAATCTATTCTTGCTCTACACCACCTCTACTTTCTCCACCTCAATGGAACGTACATATTCAACTAATTCTGCACCTGAACTATGCTATAGAAAGCTATTCAGAGAATTCATTTCTCTAAACTCAGGCAACATGACATGAAGCTCACAACAAATGTCTTATGAACTATATCAGTCATGGTGAACCTTTTAGAGACTGAGTGCCCAAACTACAACCCAAAACCCACTTATTTAGATCAAAGTGCCAACACGTCAACAGGGGAGGAAGGAAATGCTCCCATCGGGCTGTTGGGCAGAGGGGCTGGGCGATCTCTTTGTTGGGGGGGAGGGAGGAAGCGCTCCCATTGGGCTGTTGGACAGATGGATGGGGCAAATTCTGTGCTGACTGCACGGGTGCCCACAGAGAGGGCTCTGAGTGTCACCTCTGGCACATATGCCATAGGTTTGCCACAACTGAACTGTATCTTTCAAAGTGCACTTCATGATGAGAACTAAGAGAAAGAGCAGTAAGCAACAGTAACCTGTTTGTAACAGCAAACTTTTGGAATGGCATATCACACTTCTGTCTTGTGCTTTTGTTTTGTTTTCTGTTTTAAATTGGGCTAGCAGACCAGTTACCAGGATTTATGCAACACAATGGACCTGGCCACACTAATGTGTTTTGGTCATCTATCTACTAGATTACTGCAATGTGCTCTAAAAGGCTCAGTCCTTGAAAAGTGATCACAAACTGTAGTTAGAGCAAAATGTATCAAGCCAGTTTGCTTTCTACCAGATTCCTTTCAACTACATTGTATGTCTCTGATGTCAACTGTTCCAGCTTTAGATTTCTTTCTGGACTTAATTCAACGTGCTGGCGATTACTCACAAGGCCCCAAATAGCACAAATACACTAGGATTATATGAAAGAGCAGTTTATCTTGCATTAACCTGCCCTTAGGCAGAGACTAGAGGTCTGATCTAGGGCCCAATGTAAACACACATTTGGTTTGGGAAAATACAAAAAGTTACTCTGACACTGCTCTGGATACAGAATTTCCTGTTAAAGAAGGCAGAAAGGTTTTAGTCAGTTTTCTGGTTTCCAATTGTATGTTTTAACTTTATTCCCTTCTGGTTTTAATGCTCTAGATTTAAATTTGATATTAATAAATTGCTGCTTTGTTTAAAAATCAGACTAATTAAGTCTGAGCACCACAATAATACATTAAACAAGTAGATACAGTAAACTTTGCATAAAGAGCACCTCGATTAGAGAGTAACTCGCTTAAGGAGCAGAATTCTCTCTGAATGGTCGTTTCGCTTAACAAATAAAACCAACAAAAACTTGCTTAATAAATAAATCAGGGTTCGCAATCCTCCCCACCAGAGGTCACAATTGGTCACTTACAATGATGTTTCGCGTAAAGAGCAAACTCGCGTAAGGGCAATCCTGTGGAAGACATTATGCTCTTTAAGCAAGGTACAACTGTGCAAGGTTGTTTCCAGATAACGCCTGTCACAAATACTCAAAGAGGTTCCTCAGTTCCACCTCTCTGTCTGGAAATGGAAGAACAAGGCACTCCAAGGGAGCAATCTTTACCTAAATGGCTGACTATTGTACATGTTCCTAGTGCTCCCTCAACAAGCTGTAGTGGTGTAATAATACTTTCCCTCAAAAGTAGCAAAAGCATCTTCCATAGAAATTAAATGTATTACACAGATACTGGTGCTACTGTTGGCCATAAGCCCTATAACTAAGTGAGCTCCTACAGTGCAAAGAAGTTGGCAACAGTGGAACAGATATTGCACTGTATCCAGAGTAAGCAAAACATTTTTTTGGATGAGGACCTAGTAACTCCTAATTTTTACATGTACTCAGAATCCATGAAAACCTGTGACTACTAGAAGAGAAAGGTACAGCAGCAAAAAACCTGGCTATCCTGCAGTTCATCACAAAGAGAGCTCTGCTGGAGAATAAAGAGAGCAGGCATGTCTCCTGTGAGGAAGAAGACTGATGAGTACAGAAGAATATGACAGATGAAGCAAGATTATCAAGAACCATGTTGTATCTCTGGAGCCATAGAACCAGTATCAGGCCCTTCTCATGGATAGCGATTCTGAGTCACTGGCGCAAGAACAATGGTTTTATGTGCTCTCCATGGAAGATCATTCCATGTTGCTGAAGAAGAGGTAGCAGTCTTAGGCCCTCTTAGCAGATAATGATTCTGAGCCACTAGCACAAGTACAGCAGTTACAAACCTTAATCACAGTGATTCTGAGCTACTGGAAAAGTGACAGCAGATAGAACAAAAGTGGCCATGGGCATCACAGTCAATGGAAGAATTCCCACAACTTTCCAGAGGAGGAAGAGATATACAGTGATAGAGGGTAATTTCCTGTAGAAAACAACGCAGGCAGCAGTTTGCAGACTTGAAAGGATGTCTGAGTACCCAGCATGTAATAACAAAATGCTAGTTAACTTGTGAACCGCCCAGAGATTGCACTAAATGCTATGTGTAATTGCTTTGCTTTATATCCCCAATGCAAAGTTCCATTATTTGACAGAGAGTTTGTCTAGGCCAGTGATGGTGAACCAAGGCACTCTAGCTGTTTTGGAACTTCAATTTCCAGAAGTCCTGATCAGCAGGGGTCTAGGCGTACCAAGCTCAATAGCCACCAGCACTTCCTTCTTAACAACTTGGAACAATACTGAAAGTGTCAATGGGCCTCAGGGTAGGAAAGGGAAGTGTGAGATCAATCAACCTGATGCCTGAATTTTTTCTTTGGGGTCCAAAGTGGAGCAGTCTTTGAATCCCACAACTAGGAATCCCACCACTTATGCAACAAGAATATTTTTGAACAGTCATTTTTGAACAGTTGTTCCTGTTACTCTAAGAGCTCATAACATAAAATCTGGCAAGCTGTCAATACCATGAAAACATCATTATTTTGACTAACACTCTGTAGCGCTAAGGGCTTGTAACGTCCATATTCTAAGATGCCAAACTATTGTACAGTTCTCCCCTCATATCTGCAGGGGATACGTTCCAAGACCTTTCACAAGTATCTGAAACTATAGATAAGAGTGAACCCTATGTTTGCAGCATACACCTTTGTCATAGAAGCAGGGGAGAGGTTTGAAAAGCATCTGTTGTTCTACATGAGAACTACCAAAATATCTGCCTCTATTCCTTGCAAACATTACACTGCAGACAGTGAAGTCTAGTGGCCAACTCTGGTAGTGCACCACAGAAATAAATGTTTGTTTGTTAGACTCAGTGATTTATAGCCCACCCCAATTAGTGAAGTACTACTCTGAGCAGCTAACAACAGTATGATACAATCTTAAAATACATCAGAAGCAAATAAGAATTAGAATAGGAAAAATAACACATGAAAGCAGACAAATTTGCTGGCATATAAGATGCATCGGAGCATAAGACACACCCCATTATTACCAAAATTGCCCACTATAGGGCATTATATACAGTACAAGATGCACTCCAGCAAATTGGAAACAATGGGAAAAATTGGATGGAAGTGGTGATGTGCTCTTGGGAATTTTTATACTGAAAAAGGAAACTATGAATAACGATGTTAACAAAGCTTATTTTAGTAAACTTAGGGAAATCCTGATATCCTGTGATCAGAAATACACCAACATAAAGATGTGCATGATGGATGGAATGGTGACTGCATAAGGAACACCCACATGATCTAATATTTAAAAGAAGCATTTATAGGAAATAGAAGGGCTAGCAAGGAGGAGCACAAACAAGCAGCCACAATCTGTAGAATGAAGATTAGGAAAGCTCTCACTCACAAGAAGTTAAAAATATCAAAAGTTTTTTTCCCAACTATGGTAGTAGGATTGGATTCAGTGGCCCTGGGATCCTTTCTACTTCTATAGTCCTAAGAGTCTCTGATTATTTAAAAAAATACCCAGTACTTCCCCTTATCTTACAAAACAATAGAAGCAACAGCTGTAGTCAGAATCCCAGTAAACATTCCTATACAGAATAAATGGATATTATCTAACTTCTGTGTCTCCCTCGACAGGTGACATTTTGTACATCGAGATCAAGTGTCTCATCAATAGGGAAGGATTCTGATGTGGCTGTAATTTCAGTCACTTGCTAAATAATCCTTAGTGAGCAGCTAAGCAACATCACTACCAACATTAACCCCTCTTATTTAGTTATTTTTCTGCAGCTTTCTCCTGATATCCCTCCAATAGATTACAGCTCCCAAAGATTCCAATAGATTCCCAGCTCCCAAAGTAATGAAAACTACATAAATATATAGCACAAATAGCAGCAGCACAAGTTGTAGAAATTTAGCTGTTTCTTGGTAGAGGCGGCCACCCTTTTGTCATAAAAGATCTCCTGCAACTCTGAAAACTGCTGAAACCATTAACACAAATGCTATAGCATTGACCCTGTGAAATGGAAAATTGACCTGTTTCTCTGTTGTTTGTTATACACAGTAAAAGGCACCAAACCCTTGAAAAACAATCACTGACAACACTATTTATGTGTCTTTTTAAAATTACAGTAATACCTCGGATAACGCTAAGACTTGGTTCCACAAGTCTTGGTGTTATCCGATTTTTAGTGTTATCCGATGCATGTTAAAATCCTATGGGATGTATCGGATAATGTTAAAGCTCCATGGAGATACATTGTAACCGCACAGGCTTTAGCGGTTGTTATCCGGTACATCCCATAGGACCTTAACATTATTCGATCCAATTCTCCTCCCCAGATTACTTAACGTTATGCGATTTTAGCGTTATCCGAGGTAAACGTTATCCGAGGTATTACTGTATCACCAATGCAGATTGGTGTCTAAAGACTCCTACTGAAATACAGTGAGATATTAACATTAAAACCAGAATCTACAGAACCAAACCAGTTTGCATAATTCTACAGTGCTGCAGAATTATGGCCTAGCCTTTAGCTCAATCTTGCTTGCCAAATTTAAATAATAACATGTGAAGCAAGAAAAAAAACCATTTTTTTTAAATACTATTGTCCTCCCATAAAATAGCAGATGTTGTCAAGGAATCTGGAGCTACAATTCCAAATACACTAGTACCCCGGATAATGTTATGACTTGGTTCCACAAGTCTCATCGTTATCCGGTTTTTAACGTTGTGCGATACATTGATCACACAATGTTTAAAAAGCCCCGTTTCCCTGGAGGCTGCAGCAAGCCAGAACGTCGGGATTTGAATCCTGACATTTGAATCCTGACATTTTGGCTTGCTGCAGCCTACCAATTTTGGGGTCTCTGACCACCACCACCCCGCCGGGTCCAGGGAGGTGGGGAGACCCGATCCAAGCTGTTTCTGGGCTGCCCCGACGTCCTCAGCCAGTGCAGCAAGCCAGAATGTCGGGATTCAAACTCTGACATTCTGGCTTGCTGCAATGGCTAAGGACGTCGGGAAAGCGCAGAAACAGCTTGGATCATGTCCCCTGCCTGCTCCAGAGAGATCAGAGGACCCAATCTACAGCTGCAGGGTGGCTGGGGAAGCTGATGGGGACTCCCTGTCGGCTTCCCTAGCCACCCGCCCTTGCCTCCACAGCTGTGGGGTGGCTGGGGAAGCCGACGGAGGAGCCCCCCGTCAGCTTTCCAGCCTCCCCATCCCTGCCTCCGTAGCTGCAGGGTGGCTGGGAAGCTGAACGGAGAACCCCGTTCAGCTTTCCAGCCACCCTGCTGCTAAGAACGACTGTATCGGATAACGTTAAAAATCGCGTTATTCGATACAAGATTTTTCCGAAAATCTTGTAACGTTATGCGGTTTTCATGCTATACGGTACTCACATTATCCGGGGTATTACTGTACAACACATGAGAGTGAGTGACTACCCGAGTTACCATTTACCAAGGACATGTAAGATTAAAATGCAAATACAGTCTACAGAAGTACCAGTAAATGGAACAGATGTATGAAAACAGTCTTAAATACTGTACATATAAAAACATCTTTAATACCTGTAAGTTTGATTTTGGCCAAACGAGCCAAAATTCCTGGTAAGCTATCAAGGTCAAGTTTCATCTCTTTCCACTGCTTCTCTTCCTTGGACACAAGTCTCATTACAATTTCTGCATTGTCGGTGATTGCTACAGAACTCCGTACGTCACATTCATTAACCGTTGGTTTGCCAAACTTAGGTGGAAGAAGAGGTGAAACTGACAGCACCTCATGGCTTACTATTTTTTCCTGAACCAAATGTTGTACTTCAGTACAAGGTGGAGCAGCCAATTCTGGGTGTCTTTCAAAGCAAGGTGGGGCTGCTGATTCTGGTTTCAATTTTGCTTGCTGGCAGAGTCCTTTGCTATGAACTGTAACATACTGACAGGCAAAAGAGAGAGAGAGAGCATGAGTAAGTCATTTCATGACATTTACACTACTTTAAATCACAGCTTCTACAAGCTCAAAATTTAAGGATATTCTCCTATGAAAACACTACTGAACTCAGTCAGCAATTACAGGAGAATTTTCCAGCTGATTTTGTCCACTGTACTTTACTAGGGATACTTCCAACTAGTGGCACTCCTTTATCTTACACTAACTTCTCAACATAATAACCACCCTAGGTGGTTTGAACTGTAACATCTATAGAGCACCATGTTAGAAACATAGATTGTAATCGTTAATACAATTTTAAGTTACCTGCCTCTAATAACAATTTATGATTTAAAAATGGAACTAACCTTTTCCTCAGTTAACCCAAGATCCAGGAATTCATTTACTTTTTTAAAATATGAGTAACTACATTGGATTTAAATAATCTCTCTTATACTGTACATGATTTATAGTACATAAAAAGTTTTAAAATTTAGCAATTTGAAATAGGCAGGTTTTTTAAAGGAAAGATACATGTCTGATTTAATATGGAGAGTCTTAAATTTGTTAGAAATAAATAACAGAAGAGAAAGTAAAATAGGATTATTATCTTTAGATATTTTTAAGGCCTTTGATTCATTGCAATGGGTTACTATCAAGGAAATTATTTAAAAAGGTGAATTTGGGGAAAAGTTCAAAAATGTAATTAATCAGCTTTATAAATGTAGTCATGCTAAGGTAAAAGTAAATGATTCTTTTACAGAAGATACTGAAATTAAAGCTGGAATGAGACAAGGATGTCCCCTTCCCCCCATTTTGTTTATTATGGCTATGGAATTATTGGCCAGAGCTATAAGGAGTGGTTTAAATATACAAGGGATAGAAGGAAAATAAGTTTGTATTCAATTGCCACTTCTATAACCTGGACAAACTCCACCCTGTCTAAGGATGGCTTGTCGAATAATTTTTCACTGCATTTGCAAGCAAGAAATAGCTGATGCCACTGTGCACAAAAAGAACTGACAATAGAGTCATCATCTTAATCTATACTGCTGATGTATCATATTGATATACTGTATTGGCTTACCCTTTGCTTAAGGAAGTTTAACTTTTGAAATGTAATTCTTCTTTCCTTGGTGACTCTAAGAAAAAATCCAAACTTGTGAGGCACTTGCTGCATGGCTTTTTTTCTTGTATGTACTGGGAAAATATTCCTATAAATCAGGAAAAAATAGTTTATTTACAGAAAAATAAAAACAGATCTAGTATAGTAGCTCAGTATCAACAAGGAGAGAAAGATACCCAAAAAACAAGTATAGTATAGAGGAAAAAGGGGGAAACAAAGCTTTCAAAATCCAAAAGAAAGCATTTGTTTTCTTTTAAACTACCCATCATCTAATTTCTTCCATACCCGATACTGTCATTGGCTATAAAATTGTTCACAACTAGACAAGCATTTTTGTTGTTCGGTCACATAGTCAATTCCGACCCTTTACGACCCCATGGACCATGGTCCGCCAGGCATTTCTGTTCTCCACCATCCTCCTCAACTCGCTCAGCTCTGTGCCCATTGTGTCTACAATACCATCTAGCCATCTCATTTTTGGCAGCCCCCCTTTTTTTTTACCCTCCACCTTTCCAAGCATCAAGGCTTTCTCAAGTGAATCCTCTCTTCTCATTTGATGTCCAAAGTACTTTAGCTTCATCTTTACTATTTGACCTTCAAAGGAGCAGTCAGGGTTGATTTCTTCTAAGATTGACCTATTTGTTCCCCTCGCTGTCCAGGGGACTCTCAAAACTCTCCTCCATCACCATATCTCAAAGGCATTTATTCTTCTGTGCTCAGCTTTCCTAATGGTCCAGCTCTCACAACCATACATTGCCACCGGGAATACCATTGGAATATTTACGGTAAAGCAGTTCAATTCAATTCAATTTTATTTACAGTCCATGATCAGCTAACAAGAACACAAAAGCTAGTATTACCCAGAAAAATAGCACCAAAGTTGAGAATTCACATCACGTGGACTGTTCGGGGATTCTAACGCCAGCTGCAACGTGCACATTTATTACTGAACTTAAAATCTACTAACTATGATATAAGGCAGCTATAAAACTTCATTTTTTAATTGTCACTGTAAAAAGTCTCATGATAATAAAGGAAAACACTGAGGCAATGTTTATAGCCCTGATGTGTATGCTTTGGTCTCAAGTCATTACACCTCACTTGTACTGAATTCTCAATGAAAAGCTTCTATACTTCTAAGAAGCATTTGACTATTTAAGTTTTTTTTATCTTTATGTATGTTAATCAAACAAAGCAAACACAATAATGCTTTTTAAATGCATGAGAACCATGTTCTCTTTAAAAGTAGCTAATTAGGTGGAAAGCTGGTAACATCAATGTGTGGTAGGAGAGCAAAACCACTTCCAGGAACATTTGCATTTATAAGTATGGGATAAGGATATTGGTGTAAAAATGTAACACTGTACTTCTGTACAATTACAATACCCCTTTCTCTGTTAAGAACCACAATTTTAGTAATATTTAGTCTTTAAGGTGCTGCAACTTTTTTTTGCTATTTTGTTTTGTTTTCTCTCTCATATAAACAGAGTACTGAATGTGTGGTGGAGAAAGCAGAAAGCACAAAGAATAATAGCTATAACAAAGGACTGGGATCTTACTAATTGCTTATTGTGATTTTTTTGACAAATATTCCTATTTTTGCAAACTAAGCCATCTTAAACTAAGTGAACCCCCTCCTATTGATTTCAAACATGTTTGTGAAAACCACTTAAGATTTCAGCTATAAACACGGTCTGCTATCAAATATGGTTTTGAAAGCTCCTATCAAAATAGTACAGTGAAATAGTACAGTGAAAAGGGACTTCATAATAAATTTTTTTTTGCCTGAAA
The DNA here is from genome assembly GCA_030440675.1 of Furcifer pardalis. Lineage (NCBI taxonomy): Eukaryota > Metazoa > Chordata > Lepidosauria > Squamata > Chamaeleonidae > Furcifer > Furcifer pardalis. The sequence goes on along the minus strand of CP126893.1, from coordinate 60,892,905 downwards.
CATCTTGTCACATAGAGCAAAATGATCATATATTATAAAACAATTCCTCCCTGCATCTAACATGACCAACTGGTCACAACAACTATGAACTCAGTAATAGCAAGGAATACTTGCAATCTGTATTAGTGAAGAAACTACTCACACCAAAGAATGTTGTTGTTCAGTCGCACAGTCGATTCCGACCCTTTACGACCCTATGGCTCACTGCCAGGCAGTCACTTCTGTCTTCCACCATCCTCATCAGCCCACCCAGCTTTGTGCCCATTGCATCTACAATACCATCTAACCCTCTCATTTTTGGCCACCCCCTTTTTCTTTTGCCCTTCACCTTTCCCAGCATCATTTCAAAGGCATCTGTTCTTCTGCGCTCACCTATCCTAATGGTCCAGCTCTCACAACCATACATTACACCATACATTAGCTGTCCCCAATCCTCAGAGCCTTTCCAGCAGGATACTGTGGTCGACGATATCAAAAGCTGCTGAGAGATCAAGAAGAGCCAGGACGGACAAATGATCTCCGTCCTGCTCTTGCCAGAGATCATCCACCAGCCCGACCAATGCAATTTCTGTACCATATCTGGGTCTGAATCCTGACTGAAAAGGGTCTAGATAATCCGCTTCAACTAGGACTCCCTGTAACTGCCATGCCACTGCCTTCTCCAAAACCTTGCCCAGAAAAGGCAAGTTAGACACAGGCCAGTAGTTTGCAAGCAGGGTTGAACGATGTTTTTTTTTTCAGGAGGGGGTGCACCAACACATGTTTGAAGGTTGCTGTAAAGACCCCCTTCCCATAACAAAGAATTTATAATTGCTCCGAACCAATCACCTGTCACCTATTTTGACTAGCCAGGCGGGGCACGGATCTAATGTTCAGGCAGCGGCACGAACAGATCCAAGGAGTCTGTCCACTTCATCAGGGACAACTGGAACAAACCGATCCCAGATAACATGGCCAGACTGCACTCCAGACAATCCCAGCTCTACATTTCCCATGCCAGGATTAAACTTCGAGCGAATCTGAGTGATTTTCTCCATCAAATAATCAGCAAAAGCCTCAGCAGATCCCTGTCAACCGGAGCCCGACCCCCCTCTACTGAGGAGGAATCTGGTCACCCAAAACAGGGTTGCTGGGTGATTATCTGCAGAGGCAATAAGGGAGGTGAAATATTGATGTTTCACCACCCACATCGCCACAAGGTAGGCTTTAATAGCAGCTCTAGCCAGTGTTCAATCAGACTCTCTGGGTCTTCACACAGTGCGCTCTCAGCGTCTCTTTGCCCATTTGAGCTCCTTCATCTCTTCTGTGAAACATGGGGAGGATCAATGCCCACGGGCACGGAGAGGCGCGATCATGTCCAAGGGCGCTGTCAACCTCTCATTCCAGAGGCTGACAAGAGCCTCAGGCGAATCGCATTGCTGGTCCAGAGGAAAACACCCCAGTTCCCTTTGGAATCCATCTAGATCAGTGGTTCCCAACAAGGGGTACACAGCCCACTAGTGGACTTCAATTCCCAAAAGCCTAAGTCAGTACATTGGCTGATCAGTGCTTTGGGGAAATGACTTAGGTTTCTGGGAATTGAAGTCCAAAAGCCAGCATTTGGGAAACACTGATCTAGACCCATTAGTCACCAGGAGCAGGCCAATTGAACTGGCCCTACCTCCCTGCGGTGAAGCCTTGCCTCTAGAAAGTCCAGTCACCAAATAGTGATTCGACCATGGCACAGGAGTGATGTCTAATTTCTGTAATTTCAGATCAGTCTGCCACCGCTCCGACACAAAAACTAAATCCGGGGTGTGGCCACTGCTCCTAGTAGGGCCCTGAATTACCTGAGTCAGGCCCATAGCTGCCATGGAAGCCATGAACTCCTGTGCTACCTCAGAGCCAAATTAAAGTCCCCCAGGAACATAAGTCAGGGGAGCTCCAACGCCACCATGGAAACTGCCTCAAGGAGCTCAAGTAGAGAATCTGCTACATTGCAAGGAGGCAGGTACAAGGGCAAGATTCCCAGCTGACCCTCAAACGAAGAAGCAGGGCCTCACAACCTGGAACTTGTGGAGCCGATTCAGTAATACCTCGGATAACGTTTTCCTCGGATAACGCTAAAATTAACGTTAAGTAATCTGGGGAGAAGAATTGGATCGCATAACGTTAAGGTCCTATGGGATGGATCGGATAACAACCGCTAAAGCCTGTGCGGTTACAATGTATCTCTATGGAACTTTAACATGGATCGGATAACACTACAAATTGGATAACACCAAGACTTGTGGAACCAAGTCTTAGCGTTATCCGAGATATTACTGTATATAAATATCATATTTAAAACATATAGAGTAACTAACACCAAGTTGCCTTATAATTAACAGTACTGTTCTGGCTTTCCAAATGAAATGCATTACTGAGCCAATTTCTCTCATATTAAGTCTTCCTCTTTACCAACAGCCTTCTCTCTTTCCTACTCTAATTGTCTTTCCCAGACTTACCTGTCTCATAATATGTCAGAAGTATAACATCCTTATTTTAGTTATTTTCAGTCCTAATGAGAGTTCAGGCTTGATTTGATTTAGAACTCATTTATTTGTCATACTGGTGGTGCACTATATTCACAAAACACTTTTCTTCATCTTATGCCATATCAGATTCCAAATATTGGTGATCATCATGGCGATCAGCCATGGAGACTGTCCTGTGAATATAATGCCATGGCCTTTCATCTGCCTTCCACACCACAGAGTACCACTGATCCAGTTCCACAAGTCACTTTCTGGTCCTGAGACCTTTTGCTCACAATATCTTCATTGGCCTCAGGCCAATATTGATGAAGCTGCTGCCCTCCATCAAGATGGATTCAAGTGGGATTTAATCCACTTGGGGATCATCACATTTCTCTGTGGACTTTACCAAGGCCACTAGTCCCCAGGGTTGTCAGGTTAGTTAACTGCTGCCTGACGCTCCACATTGAGTCACTGACAGTATGGTCTACTCTGTTACCATAGCAGGGTAACCTGGCCAGACTTACACAAAACACTACATTTTAAATAATTTTTAATCTGTACTTGGTATTCTGGACTAAAACTACATAAATGATTTTGTTTCCTTTGATACATACTGTCAAATCAGAATTGACTTGTTGACTTTAAACTATCCTGCCCATCTTGGATTTTCTACTGTCTCAGAGATATAATTTGTCTCTTTCTGCTTCTTGTATCTGGTATTAATCAGGTCCGAATTTCAGGATATATTTGGGGGGAAGCCTGTGGACATATGGCTTGGTCTACAAATATTTAATTTATGAACAGGCCATATTCTATAGAAGAGAATGGCTTACTTATTGAACAACATGGGGAAAATCTTTGATTTGTTTCATAAACAGCATGGCTGCCTTTTTTCTGTTGGGAAAGAGGTAGAAGAATTACTATTGACCTGGTCTTTTAAGTAACTGCTTATATTGATCCCCTTGAAAGTTGTAGAAACAAAACCAAACAACCTCTATTCTTTGAAGCTTCTGACACCACCTCACAGCCTGCTTTCCTCTTTATGGTCTGAGATGAAACCAAAAGGGAGAGGAAGATATTTAAATGAACCAAACCTATAGTACTTTTTGAATTTATCATTTGTACATTAGTTCTAAGATAATTGCCGTTACCGTTATCCACAGGATAACGTGGACAGCACACGCTTAAAATCCGCAGGAGAGCCCAAGTTAAATCCCAGAGATCTCTAGAAAGGGGCTGGGGGAGCCTCATGGCAGGAAGCTTCGTGGGCTGACCTCGAATTACCCTCCGAGAGATGGAAACCTCGACTGACGCGGCAGAAGCAGGCAGCCATGGACGTCTCCGCCCTCTCTCGTGAATGCGTCCTTGGCTGTGCAGGTGGCCGCCGCACAGTAACATCTGCGGCCGAGATAAGTGGCTGCAGTGGCGCTCAGCCTTGGGACTTGTTCCATCTGCCCCCAGAATCCAGCCCTGCTGGGGCTTTAAGAGACGCTGTGCGGTGGACGGAGAGGCTCGTTACTTGTCGTGGTGCTTTGCTTAGTTTTGTTTCTTTGTGTGAATTTGACTGCGATATGGAAATTTTTTAACTACTGCTTCATATTGATGTTTATTGAATTTTTTTTGTTACTGTTTATTGAATTACTTTTACTGTAATGATGTCTATGTGCTGATGTTCTGTGATATTGATATTGACTATTTATTGACTATTTCCATTTGGTATTATTGATTTATTGATATGTTGTGACTGTAACTATACATGTGTGTAAACCGCCCTGAGTTGGCTCTGCCAAGTAGGGCGGTATAGAAATTCAAATATAATAATAATATTGATTATTGATTTATTGATATGTTGTGACTGTAACTATACATGTGCGTAAACCGCCCTGAGTTGGCTCTGCCAAGTCGGGCGGTATAGAAATCCAAATATAATAATAATATTGATTATTGATTTATTGATATGCTGTGACTGTAACTATACATGTGTGTAAACCGCCCTGAGTTGGCTCTGCCAAGTAGGGCGGTATAGAAATTCAAATATAATAATAATAATGATTATTGATTTATTGATATGTTGTGACTGTAACTATACATGTGTGTAAACCGCCCTGAGTTGGCTCTGCCAAGTAGGGCGGTATAGAAATTCAAATATAATAATATTGATTATTGATTTATTGATATGTTGTGACTGTAACTATACATGTGTGTAAACCGCCCTGAGTTGGCTCTGCCAAGTAGGCCGGTATAGAAATTCAAATATAATAATAATAATGATTATTGATTTATTGATATGTTGTGACTGTAACTATATACATGTGTGTAAACCGCCCTGAGTTGGCTCTGCCAAGTAGGGCGGTACAGAAATTCAAATATAATAATAATATTGATTATTGATTTATTGATATGTTGTGACTGTAACTATACATGTGTGTAAACCGCCCTGAGTTGGCTCTGCCAAGTAGGCCGGTATAGAAATTCAAATATAATAATTAATAATGATTATTGATTTATTGATATGTTGTGACTGTAACTATATACATGTGTGTAAACCGCCCTGAGTTGGCTCTGCCAAGTAGGGTGGTATAGAAATCCAAATATAATAATAATATTGATTATTGATTTATTGATATGTTGTGACTGTAACTATACATGTGTGTAAACCGCCCTGAGTTGGCTCTGCCAAGTAGGCCGGTATAGAAATTCAAATATAATAATAATATTGGTTATTGATTTATTGATATGTTGTGACTGTAACTAGACATGTGTGTAAACCGCCCTGAATTGGCTCTGCCAAGTAGGGGGGTATAGAAATTCAAATATTATTATTATTATTATTATTATTATTATTATTATTATTATTATTATTATATTTGAATAATAATAATAATAATAATAATAATAATAATAATAATAATAATAATAATAATAATAATAATAATAATAATAATAATAATAATAATAATAATAATAATAAAAGAGGCAGGTATTTTCTCCCCTCCCCCCCCCCATTTCTGCAGCCAACAACCCACCCTGGACAGCGAACTCCCCTCAAAAAAACCCTTGAGCCAGTTACCGAGGCGGAGTCTCCGGCACTGACCTTCCCCGCGGATGCTGGACGGACGACGCCTCGGAGCCACGGACGCCCTCCCACGGCCTGCCTTTTTTTTGGGGGGGGGGCCAGCGAGGCAAGAGAAGACGGGGCCCAAGTAGAGGAAGGGGCTCGGCGCCCTCTCACCTGCCTGCCCTTCGTTCCCCTCGGCTCGCCTCACTGGGCGCCGCCATCTTAGCCGGCGTCAAGCTTCCCTTCCGCGAGTCGGGGCGGGACTTCCGGTCGACAGGCGGAAGTGAGCGGCCGGCCTAGGGACAGCGGAGGGAACCTCGGGGTTGCGCTCAGAGCCGAGGTTGCCGGGGGTGACGGGTTGGTGCCTTCCTGGAGCGACTTCCTTCTCACAAGGATTTGATGCCTTATGGGTGTCTGTGTGCCGGATTTTCTTCCTATGGAGAACAAGCTGCCCCTGTTGAATTTCTGCCTGGGAGAGTCAAGGCTGTCGTTGGAGAAGAGGCGACTGAGTAGCTGCAAACGCTCTTGCGAAGGACGCGTGTAGAGAAATTTTGGCTCTCCCTAGAAATGCGTGTAGTGGTAGCCGTGTTAGTCTGTGTTTCATGCATATCAGAGAGTAAATAAAACATTTTTAATTGGGGTTTCACTGGTATTTTTAATTGGGGTTTCACTGGTATTTTTAATTGGGGTTTCACTGGTATTTTTAATTGGGGTTTCACTGGTATTTTTAATTGGGTTTCTTACTGGTTTTAAGAGTGTCACTGATTAAAATTCGTGTAACCTCATTCATGCAAGAATGAATTAAAGTGCCACTGCAAACTAGACACACTGGTAGAAATGACTTTCTGTGAATTACTACTGCTACCTGTGGCCAACCCAAATCATACAAGTTATCTACTGCAGTGGTGGGATTTATTTATTTATTTATTTATTTATTATTTGTACTTACTACCCCGCTCCAATCGGGCAAGCCCGACTCTGAGCGGCTTACAGACTAAAATATCAATATCCCAGACTTGATGTTAAAACTTTAAAAATTCATAAAAGCATAAAAAAGCATAAAAAATCACACCAGATAAACCGAAGGGTGGCTGTCACTAGATCAACCACCCTATATGAGACCCCATGACATGTCATGGATGTCAAAATGTTTACTACCCCCACCATGACATCATCACAGTGTGGATGGAGCTAACGTCATGGGCGGAGCCAATGTCATGACATCATGATGTTGTGGGCGGGGCCAAAGAAAACAAATTTAAAAAATAATAAAAAAATAAAATAAAAATAAGCACACACACACACCCCTCAACCCACCCACCCACAACACAAACCTGTAAATAAATTAAATTAAATAAATAAATAATACATTAAAATACACCCACCCACCCACAACACAAACCTGTAAATAAATAAATAAAGAATACATTAAAATACACCCACCCACCCACAACACAAACCTGTAAATAAATTAAATAAATAAATAAAGAATACATTAAAATACACCCACAACACAAACCTGTAAATAAATTAAATAAAGAATACATTAAAATACACCCACCCACCCACAACACAAACCTGTAAATAAATTAAATAAATAAATAAAGAATACATTAAAATACACCCACCCACCCACAAACACAAACCTGTAAATAAATAAAATAAATAAATAAAGAATACATTAAAATACACCCACCCAGCCACAACACAAACCTGTAAATGAAAGAAAGAAAGAAAGAAAGAATACATTAAAATACACCCACCCACCCACAAACACAAACCTGTAAATAAATTAAATAAATAAATAAAGAATACATTAAAATACACCCACCCACCCACAACACAAACCTGTAAATAAATAAAATAAATAAATACAGAATACATTAAAATACACCCACCCACCCACAACACAAACCTGTAAATAAATTAATTAAATAAATAAAGAATATATTAAAATACACCCACCCACCCACAAACACAAACCTGTAAATAAATAAAATAAATAAATAAAGAATACATTAAAATACACCCACCCACCCACAACACAAACCTGTAAATAAATTAAATAAATAAATAAAGAATACATTAAAATACACCCACCCACCCACAAACCTGTAAATAAATTAAATAAATAAATAAAGAATACATTAAAATACACCCACCCACCCACAACACAATCCTGTAAATAAATTAAATAAATAAATAAATAAATAATACATTAAAATACACCCACCCACCCACAACACAAACTTGTAAATAAATTAAATAAATAAATAAATAATACATTAAAATACACTCACCCACCCACAACACAAACCTGCAAATTAAATAAATAAATAAATAAATAAAGAATACATTAAAATACACCCACCCACCCACAACACAAACCTGTAAATAAATAAAATAAATATATAAAGAATACATTAAAATACACCCACCCACCCACAACACAAACCTGTAAATAAATAAAATAAATAAATAAAGAATACATTAAAATACACCCACCCACCCACAACACAAACCTGTAAATTAAATAAAGAAAGAAAGAAAGAATACATTAAAATACACCCACCCACCCACAACACAAACCTGTAACTAAATTAAATAAATAAATACAGAATACATTAAAATACACCCACCCAGCCACAAACACAAACCTGTAAATAAATTAAATAAATAAATAAAGAATACATTAAAATACACCCACCCACCCACAACACAAACCTGTAAATAAAATAAATAAAGAATACATTAAAATACACCCACCCACCCACAACACAAACCTGTAAATAAATTAAATAAATAAATAAATAAAGAATACATTAAAATACACCCACCCACCCACAACACAATCCTGTAAATAAATTAAATAAATAAATAAAGAATACATTAAAATACACCCACCCACCCACAACACAAACCTGTAAATAAATTAAATAAATAAATAAAGAATACATTAAAATACTCCCCCCCCCCCCAAACACAAATCAACCAGAGCTTTTAAACCAGAGCTTAAAGCTTATTCTGGCTAATCTTTCTCACACTAGGTCAGATGGAAGGAACTACAGAATGAACTCACCACAAGATGGCTTCATTTTGGCACTTTTCAACAGTTAAAGAAGTTAGGTACTAAGTCTTTGCCTAACCAGTTCTCTAGGATATCTAGGGGAGCAGGCTATAGGGAGCTTCAGGTTAGCAGCTTCTCTTCCTCCTCCCCGCTTGGGAGAACAGCAAGGAGGCCGTGCATACGCGCCAAGCACTATAGGTGTGCATGCACACCAAGTGCTTGGCATGCATGTGCAGTGGAGGAACCAGTGAAAAAGTAAGCCCTGAAGGTGGTTCCTCCCAAAAGTTGCAACTGGTTCTCCAGGACACTGGGAAAAGTTACTACCGGTTCTGGAGAACTGGTGAGAACCTGTTACATCCCATCACTGCTTTTAAGATCTAAATACCTTGCCCTGTACAAGAACAAAACGATTTTTGGAAATTATGAGGTTACATAAATCCCTGGACAATGTACATAGCACAAGGGTGATAATAATGATGTAAAATGTAACAGGGTAGGAGAATATTATGTATTAGTTATTGAAAATGTGAGATTTATTTACACTTATTTTATGGATATTGGATTTTCCTTTCCAATGTTATACTGTTACTTTTCTATTTTATGATTTTTATGATTTCATGTATATTTGTACAGTATTTGTCTTTTCTTTTATATACCTAATAAAAATAAAAATAAAAAAAGATCTAAATACCTTGCATCCCTATTGGAAAAAACAACTTTTTGGGACTCAAAAAACAAACTGTCTTATCTCCTTCTGGGCTCTAATATCTACGTTGTGTGTAGAACTGCCAAGTTAATAATTAAGGCATCAGCTAAAAGAATCGAATATGTCAATCAAATTGGGGTATCCTGCAAGGGAGATTCACTTATCTGACTATCGATATGCATGAATTAATTGTATTTAGGGACCTTCTCCAGTTTACATTATTTAAAAGTAGTTCAGGTATGTATATATTGTATTTTTATTGTATTTTATCACACTTTATTGCATTGTACAGATTTTAAACTCTTATGTTATTGATAAGGTCGAAAGACTAATCAATTAATAAATATTCATTCATACTGGTTTTAAGTTTTTTATAGTGGGATTTATGTAGTTAATGATGTAATTGTTGTACACCGCCCAGAGTCACTTGCCGAGTGGGCGGCAATACAAATGTGACTAATAAATAAATAAATAAATAAACAAATGTTGTGGCACGTTAAAGACTATCTCCTGTATTTTGCTTTTGTGGATAAAGTCCACATCGTCAGACTTAAGAGTGAGTTTTTATAGACCTTGTGGACAGCTGCCATCAAGTTGTCTCTGACACATGCAAACCCTATGAATGAAATTTTTGAAGTGGCAGCCTTGTTAGTTTGTGTTTCAAGAATATCAGAGAGTAAACAAAACAACAACAGAACAAACTTTGTGGCACCTTAAAGACTAACTCCTTTATTTAAATGTAAGCTTTCGTGGATCAAGACCACTTGTCAGGAAAAAAAATCTAAAATGTCCTGTCTTTAACAAGCCTGCAGAGCCTCCTCACGAACACAGCTAAAGGTAAAGGTTTTCCTTGCTTGAAAGCCAATCATATCCAACTCTAGGGTTCAGTGCTCATCTCTGTTTCAAAGCCGAAGAGCCAGTGCTGTCTGCTTTTGCATATGGCTCCATGGTCATGTGGCAGGCATGACTAGCAGAGGCGTAGCTACCGCCGTATCTGCCGTATCAATTATACGGGGCCCCCGGGCCACAGGGGCCCCCAACGTGCGTAAGCAAAACAAATCTTTACCCTTCCTAAGGGCCCCCAAACAAATTTTTATACGGTGCCCCGCCAAGGCACGCTACTCTTCTGATGACTAGACTCCAAAGTGCACGGAGCGCTGTTCACCTTCCCACTGAATTTCTTGCTTTTGAACTGCTAGGTTGGTAGGAGCTGGGACAGAGATGGGAGCTCATTCTGTCCTGCAGTACTCGGGAATGAAACTTGTGCCCTCCCACCTTCCCATCAGCATCTTACCCACTTGAGCCACTGCAGCTACTATCCCATAAAATTCATCCTTGAAGATTGTGGTTTTTTGGACCATAATCTGGCATGCCATGGTAATAACAACCTTGTGTTGCTGGCTAATCTTTCTCACACTAGGTCAGCTGAAGGGAACTGCAGAATGATCTCACCAAAAGGTGTCTTCATTTTGGCAGTTTTATGTCTGGCCTAGAAGAAGAAGCTCTTATAAACAATCCTGTAGCTTCCCTCATGGGGCCAGTCCATCTCATGTTTGGTCTTTCTCTTTTCCTGCTGCCTTCCATCTTTCACAGCATTATTTTCTCCTGACAGTCTTGCCTTCTCATGATGTACCCAAAGTACAACAGCCTAAGTTTCATCATTTTTGTCTCCAGAGATTTAGGTGTGGTTTGCTCTAGGACCCATTTGTTTTTGCTGTCCAGGGTATCTGCAAAGCTCTCCTCCAGCACCATATTTCAAATTAATCAGTTTTTCTCCTGTTCAGCTTTTGCATCCATACATGGTGATCAGGAATACAATAGTGTTAATGATCTTGGTCTCCAGTTATACATCCTTAAACTTGATGATCTCTAATTCCTTCAGCCTGCCTTTATGAGTCTCAATCTTTTTCTGATTACTGTACCTTGCTTTCTTGCCTTCTCTAGAAATGTCCAAGGTAGAACAATTTGTAGCATTTTCTGATTATGGGAAACTTGCAGGGGAAGAGATGGTATTAGCCTGAGTCAGGTCAGGAAGCAAACTTATCCAAGCAAGGGAAGAAAGTGACTCTGGCTTTATAGCCCAGGAAATGGGTCAGTTATGAAAATCACCACTAGATCTTCCTTATTTACAGATGTTTAAATATGAACTTGTTTACATTTGAAAACCTTCATTAAGAGTAGAAAATAGGAAGAGCCCAACAAATTGATTAGGCTATTTGTTTACTTCCAAGTCACCAGGAGTTGTAACAAAAGTGGCCTTTCTTATCCATCTTTTCCAAGTATGCAAACTAAATAATCTTGAAGCAAAGGGTGGGTCTTTATATTTTGTGAAATGTATGATGGGCAGCAACAGGTTTGCACCCCCCTGGCATGAGGGGTAGCAAAATTGGGTGGCTTTCAGACAAGGGGGGGGGAGTGAAATTGGGTGCCCAACCCCACCTCCCTGCCCTGCCCAGACTAACACAGCTACCATTTAAAAAGTTTTATTCTGTGCAAGCATATCAGAGAGTAAACAAAACAAAAAGACAAAAACGTTGTGGCACCTTAAAGACTAACTGCTGTATTTTAATGTGAGCTTTTGTGGATCAAGTCCACTGGCTTTTTGGCTATAATCAGAAATGAACACTGAACCCTAGAGCTGGTAACGACTGGCTTTTGAGCAAGGGCAACCTTTTACCTAATAACAAGATCCCTGATTGATATTCAAATTTGATGTCAGGTTTTGTCCCTGCAAGTGGTTCAAGGTCTCCCTTGCTCAAAAGCCATTCGTATCCGACTCTAGGGTGCGGTGTTTATCTTCAATTACAGCCAAAGAGCCAATGCTGCCTGTGTTTGCAGATGTATACATGGCCATATGGCAGGCATGACTAGATTGACCATGATGTAGGCTCCGCCCACGGTGTAGTGAATTTTTTTCCTGCCCACCACTGATGGTGGTGTATTTGATTCCATGGTGACTGGCTACTGCAGTGGGAAACCAAAATGTTCAGTGGGAAACTTCCAACCACCAAAGAAGAATGCAGATTATTAGTTGTATTTGCATAGAAATTCTTAATATTCATTCGTGCCTATAAATGGCAGCTCACTGGGCAGTTAAATCTCTTTTAAGGAACTATCTGTATACAGTGGTGGGCACCAACAGGTTCGCACCCAGGAGATGTGGGGTAGCAAAATTGGGTGGCCTCTGGGCAGGGAGGGGGGAGTGAAATTAGGTGGCCACGCCCACCTCCCTGCCCTTCCCCATCAGCTTTTGTCCCTGAAAGTGGTTCAAGGTCTCCTTTGCTCAAAAGCCAGTCATATCCAACTCTAGGGTGCAGTGCTCATCTCCATTTACAGCCAAAGAGCCAGTGCTGCCTGTGTTTGCAGATGTATACATGGCCATATGGCAGGCATGACTAGATCGCCCATGATGTAGGCTCCGCCCATTACATAGGCTCCACCTATGACATAGGCTCCACCCATGACATAGGCTCTGCCCGCGGTGTGGTAGCGAAAATTTTTGCTGCCCACCACTGCCTGTATACAAATAATTTATTAGTTAAGGAAATTAGGAACTGCATACAATGATTGTAATTAACAACAGCAATAGTTGTATAGTTTACACATTATCAAGATAATTCTGGCAATAATATTCAAATGTTAACAAAAATTCAAAAAGTACAGTAAACATTTTATTGCAAAAAAAATACATAGCTCAAACAATAAATATTCTTAATACACTAATTAACTCTGATACCAATAACAATAAATATGAATGGTCAGTTTTCCTATTATATCACTACTGTTGTTATTACTGTCTTGCATTTCTTGTTTCTTCACATGTCGGTAGTTGTCACTTCTCCAAGGAGCTCAAAATAATATTAAAGCGGAGTTGTTATTCTGCTGCACAGAGGTGCCTCTTGCCCTTCTGTCAAGACCTCAGTGGATGAATCACTGTTGCTCAGTGAGTCCTTGTTTGGCCCTTTGTGGGTAATGTGTGTTACAGTTTAGAGCAGGGAGAAAAGGCCAAGGGGAAAGGGTTAAGCACTGCCTCCCCCCCATGGCTCAAGATGGCAGCTGTTTACAAGGCAAAGTGACACTGAGTTGTCAGATATGTGTAATTTTGCCCTTCATGCACTGTGTCCTTCAGCTGTATGATTTGCTAGACGCTGGCACATTTATTCCTGTGTGTTTGTGATGAGCAATACTGTTGTGGAATTCTTTTGGAAAATGTTCAGAAAGTGTCTTTCTTTCAGCTAACTATATGATCTAGCATTGCTTTCAAAATGATGGCCAGGCTGAAGGCTTGTCTGTTTGCCTTCTCTGGAGAGTTCTGAACTAGACTTAAGGATTCTTCTTGAAGAACAGAGGAAGTAGAAAGCAAGGACCTTTAATAACCCTTTCTCACTGGAGGCTGTTGATTATTTGAACATTCCCTCCATTCATTCATTCATTCATTCATTTAGTGCTAAAATGAATCCCTGCTGAGATGCAGTTGGAATTTATTGATTTTTTTGGGGGGGGGTTGTAATAGAGATACGGGGGGGGGAATAAGGAAAAATCCATTTGTGCAACCAAAAATATTGGTGTGCAATACTTGTGGCCCATTAATCCAAATACTGTACCATACAAACTGTCAACGTACATGTGTTAACTCATCAGGGATTCTCTTTTGTTTTTTTCTGTCTTCTGAAACTGAGGATGTGGAGCGAATAAGCCTTGGACAAGCATCTGGTAGGGCACAAGTATGCAGCCAAGGTGCTCCATTTGGTTTGATGTGTCATAAAGTATGCTGTTCTGACATGAAAGTTATGGAAATGTCAATGCAAGAAGAAACACATTGGGTGTATTTTACAATAGGTTGTCTGAGAATGATTTTCCATGGTGTTGTGTAAGAATGATTCTGAGTTGGAAAAGTGCTTGAAAAGGAAAGTTTAATCAGCTCCCATCTACCTGCCAGATTTGTCATGTAGTTTCTGCCATGGGTTATGTGCTACTGAAGAAGGCTGATTAAAAACATCACATCTCTTCATTATGTTTCTGTTTATTTGTTTAAGAACCCATTGGTGATTTGATTTAGATTAGAACCTCAACATAGGTGAAGATTATTTCACATCTTTCCACACTGCACTCCTTCAAATGTAGTTATCTGTGAAGAGGAGAATAAGATACAAATACTGTTTCTGTATACAGTATTTTCCTTCACATGATTAAAAGCAACTTTTTGCTCCAGACTGCTAGCAGAAGGAAAAACATTGAATCTTCTTGTACCATGATTCTGAAGCAACTGCAGGAGGCAAGACACTTTGTCTCATTTCAGGGGATAAATCAAAAAGCCTTTAGAAGCACACTTGCACATCTAACATGACTGTCAAGTCACCTAAACACTCATGTTGTTACTTATGTATTTTATATCTTCAATAAAATGTCTAGATCTGTGTTATGAAACAGTGTTGCGGGGGGGGGGGATAAGTGTGTGAAGCATCCTCTGAGATACTCCCTCAACTCACTGGTTATGTCCCTCCCCACCTCCAATAGGTATGTTTTCCATTGTTCACATTTGTTTCACTAATTAATCTTTATTTTTTCAAGAGCAGGAGACTTCATGTTTTATCTAACACTACTTTTCACTTTCCCTAGCCATTGCAGTTGTGTTTCCAGCTAATCTTTCTCCCACTAGGTCAGGCGAAAGGAGATGCAGAATGAACTCACCAAAAGGTGCCATCATTTTGGCAGTTTCACGTCTGGAAGAAGAAGAAGATAGTTAGGATATACAATTGTACCCAATTTGCTGCTACAGTGATAAAATATTTGTTTCTAAAAGGTGATTTGCTGCTTTGGAAGGCTGACAGGTTGTATTATATTTGTTTAGCTTCCTGCTTTGATAAATAAATAAATTTTGTGTCAAATTATTCTGGATTGAAAGGATTTTTGCAGGAGAAACTGCTCAGTGGACGCCCAAAGGAGGCTCCTTTCATGTCCCCACGATCCATTATGCAGCACTCTGGTATCGAACCCTGACCTTCAAGTCTTCAAGCTCAGCATATTAACCACTAAGCCACCACAGTGCTGCTTTGATGATTTAATACTATTATATCATAGTATCAAATATTCAGGGTCAGGTATTCTTATTTAAATAGACTTCTGAGACATGTATATTTTTCTTACCTATTTGTTACCCTGTGCAGTTTTTACTGCATGTGTTACACTGACTACTACATAAACAGCACATTTTGGGTATATCATGTGAGATTGATGCGTGATATTTAACAATGGGAGCTCCACTAATGTTAATTACAGCAGCATGATGCAGTCTGGTTTCCTGTTAGTTAACATATGAAGGATAACTTTAATTAGATTTTTTTAAATTGAAATGCAGTGGCAAATTTGGAGGTTGTATATTGTTTCAAGAATCAGCCTCTTAAGATCCAGTGGCAACAAATGTCCTTTCTAGCTTGATTTGCCATCAGGAAATAATATAAACGTCCCACTGTAAAAATACTTAAAAGGAAGCACTCCACAGAGACTTGACATAAATTCCAGTGTAAGTTTTAAAAAGTCCAAGTACAAAAAATAAATAGAGAGCAGTGGGGATACTTGCTGCAGTAGCTTTTTGCAGTTCGTTTCAGAAGTATAACTGACATGCTGTTTTGTTGTCAAACAGTGCTGAAATATTTTTTAAATTTAACTAAATTTCCAACTTGTGTAGCTGCCCAACTCGGAACAACTCTGAGTGGCTTACAACATTAAAATTAGTACTACAATCTAAAAACTTAAAACCGGTAAAAACCCCAATTAAAAATACAACAAGAAATTACCCCGACAGCTAAAAAGAGTGAGGGAGCGATATTACTATATCAGCCAGCAGGCGGGGGTAACCGCCCCCCCCCCCCCGGGTGCCCCACACCTGCTTTGCCAGCCAGGTTTTTAGTTCTTTCCTGAAGGGCAGCAACTCCATCTGGAGACACAGCTTAATTGGCAGGAGGTTCCATAGGGCCGGAGCAGACACAGAGAAGGCCCTCTTTCTGGTGCTAGAGAGGTGAACCTCTCTAGCAGATGGCACAATAAGAGAGCCTCTCAGGTCCGCTCTGGTGGGATGGACAGATGTTCTTGGGGTGATGCGGTCTCTTAAGTATCCTTGCCCACTACCATGTAGGGATTTAAAGGTCATTACCAGCACCTTGAATTGCACCTGGAGGCACACCGGTAACCAGTGCAGCTCCCGAAGCAGCAGCAAGGCAAAGGGCGTAATGTCCATACCCCATTACCACCCGGGCAGCCGCATTCTAAACCAATTGCAGCCTCTGAATGGTCAAAGACAGAGCACATTACAATAGTCCAGTCTGGAGGTGACCAGAACATGTGTGACCATGAGCAAGGAGTCCCGATCTAGGAGCAGGTGTAACTGGTATGACACAAAGTTGCGCAAAAGCCCTCCTGGCCACGACTGCCAACTGCTCATCAAATGAGTCGCAAGTCCAAGAGGACCCCCAGATTATGGACCGGGTCTGTTTGGGGTGAGATAGCCCCATCCAGAACCAAAGATGGTAGCTCCCAAGATAACACAGGGCCCCTAACCTGTAGCCACATATATCCCCTAACCAGTGGGTGGCATCAAACATTTTTGCTACCACACCATGGGCGGAGCCTATGTGGGTGATCTAGTCATGCCTGCCATATGGCCATGTATACATCTGCAAACACAGGCAGTACTAGCTCTTTGGGTGTAAATGGAGATGAGCACTGCAGTCCTGGAGTCGGATATGATTGGCTTTTGAGCAAGAGTGACCTTTAACTTTACTAACCACTTACAACTAACCACGGCCAAAACCTTAAAGGTAAATGTTGCCCTTGCTTGAAAGCCAGTCATATACAACTCTAGAGTTCAGTGCTCATCTCTAATTACAGCCAATGATACCCACACCAACACACCACTCTTACCTTCAGTGGCGTAGCGTGGGTTTCAGCCGCTTGTGGCACAGGCAGTGGTGGGCATCAGCAGGTTCACACCAGTTCATGAGAACTGGTAGCAGAAATTCTGGCTGGCCCCTCTGCCCATCCAAGTTTTGAAATAAAGTACTGTAGTCCTATTTTGGGTGCAACGCAGGGCTTTCCCCCAGATCACACCCACCATACCATGCCCACAATGTGGTAGTAATTTTTTTTTGAGCCCACCACTGGGCACCCCATCTAGGCTCCTTTCGCCCATGGGACACAACCCCTCACTGGGGAGATATGTTGTGAAGGCTTTTCTACTCCCGGAAGCCTCTCAAAAGAGGAAGCTTTTAGGTCTCTTTTGGGGGTTGAGAGGGGTTTATGGTTTGAGAGGGATTCCCCAGAGCTCTAGAGAAACAAGGACTTTGAGCAGAGTCAGATGGGACCCTCAGGCTAATGAGAATAGGAAGGGGGAGACTCCTGGCTCTCCTGCCCTCATCAACTTAGCAAGAGATGATCTGAGCAGTGAGGGGGGGGCAGAATCCCTTGGGTCCATCTCCCTCTCCCTGAGGTGACTCAGGCAGAAGCTTCCCTTTCGCCTCTTGGAGGAACCACCGGTACTGCCTCCCCTTCCTCCTCCTCCTCCTCTGCCGCCAAAGGGTGGCAGGGAGGGGAGGGGAGGGCAGGAGGAGGAGGAGAGATCACCCTGCTCAAAGGGATTTCCAAAAGGCTGCCTCTCTCTCACACACACACGCATGTGCACACACGTGCGCCTGTGGCTGCCTCCTCCACCTTCCCTGAGGATGCCATCCCTGGAAAGTGCCGCCCATAGCAGGCTGCCCCCCTGCCCCCACACACTATGCTACTGCTTACCTTCCCAATGAAGTGGAATCTCCCCCCTTCCTCCCCCCCACTGAACATTTTTTTTACCTTCCCAATGAAGTGGAATCTCTATGCACATGCACACACACACACCATTTACCTTCCCAAAAAAGTGGAATCTCCTCTTCCCCCTCCCCATCCACAACACTGTTTACCTTCCCAACCAAGTGGAATCTCCCCCACTCCCTCCCCACCCACCTCCACATGGAATGCTATCTACCTTCCCCATGAAGTGGTTGGTCCCTATTGGTCCCCCTCCAATGGCAGCAGTGGTGGCGGTGGACCCTCTTCAAGCGGCTGCTGCGGGTTATGCTTAGGCGGCAGTGTGGGTGGCTGGGGGAAGGGATGGGATGAGCTCGCGCTGCCTGGAGCAGCCTGTGGCCATCGCTGCCACTTCTAGAAGCAGCGGCAGCTCCTGCCGGCTCGGGCAGCCTTGTGTGAGTGGAGTCTATGGCCCAGGGGCAGCAGCCTGGCCTTGGTGTGACTGCCTCCCCTGGGGTCCCACTCCCCCTACACACCATGCTGCCTTGGCCTCAGCTATCACCCAGCCGCCCAGCGCAAACTCCGCCCGGCAGGCGCTGCTGGTGCTCTTTGTGGTGGTGGCACACCACGGGCTGGTTCAAGCAGCGAGAGGTCCTTCCTTCCCTTCCCTGTTGTACACTCTAGCAGCACCTGCCAGGCTGAGTTCGTGCCAGGCAGCCGGGCGATGGCTGAGGGCAAGGCAGCATGGTGTTCAGGGGGAGTGGAACCCCAGGGGAGGTGGCCACACCAAGGCCAGGCCGCTGCCCCTGGGTCATCGACTCCGCTCATGGAAGGCCGCCCGGACTTGGAAGTGGAGAAGGAGGTGGCAGGGCATGGCAGGGAGGTGGGCACGGCCACCCAATTTTACTACCCCCCACCCAAAGGCCACCCAATTTTACTAAAAACCCCTGCCTGAAGGCCACCCAACTTTACTACTCCCCCCCAAAACTGGTGCAAAATGGTCACTGCCCGCCACTGCCCCTAACCCATAGCCACATACCTGTACTTCCATTGTGTTTAGTCAAATGGTGCCTTTATATGACCCAATGAAGGCTGTTCACATGCAATATAAATAAAAAGCAGATTAAATAAAACAGATACCACCAAAGACTCTTGACAGAAACAAATTTTTCCAACTCTGTCAGGATTCAGATGACTTCTTCCATCTCTTTAAAGCTGCCCACAGCACCCCGACTGTGGAACGTATTGCTCTTTGTACTTAAGTTGGCAAACCCTGTTCTAATAGTACAAGTGGCAAGTTAAATAGAGAGGTGAAATATGTGTTCAAGGTGTGACACAGCCCAAAACATGCCTACCCAGAGATAAGTCCCACTAAGTTTACTGGCTCATCCACCCATAATTTTGTGATTAAAATATTAGTTGTGACACTTAATTTTAAGCTAAAGAGAAGTTTGGAGTGTTTCTTTCAACACAACATCTTTGGATTTTTGATGGAAAGAAAAAGTGTTCCATTAGGCAAAGTGAAATTGGCAAAAGGCTACAAAAACCCTTTGCTTGTCAGTAGGCAGCACAAGATGAAGTTGAACGCAAGATAAATTTGAAGGTTTCTCCTCAGGAAGAAGTGGAGAATTAAGAGTTTCAGTCAGGTGACAGAAAGTTCTGAGTAACATTTTGCATATTCCTCGCTGTCACTGGCTGTTCAAACCTTAGGAGAAATCCCTTTTACAGTATTTGGGGTTTTTAGCCATTGCAATGGCTCAAGTGGTTAAGATGCTGAACTCGCTGAATGGAGGTCAGAGTTCAATTCCCAGGTACTGCATGAGGAGTGAGCTTCTGTCTCTGTCCCAGCTCCTGCCAATCTAGCAGTTTGAAAGCAGGAAATTGAAAGTAGATAAATAGGTACAACTTCAGTGGGAAGGTAAACAGTATTTTGTGCATTCCGGTGTCTAGTCATGCCTGCCCCATGTCCACTGAAACATCTGCAGATGCAGACAGTGCTGGCTCTTTGGCTATAACCAGATGAGCACTGAACCACAGAGTCAGATAGAACTGGCTTTTGAGCAAGGGTGACCTTTGCCTTTACCTATAATGTTTCTGTATGGAAGGAAAATGCTGGAAAGACTGAAATATAATCCTGTGCATGGAAGTGTAACACATAAAGTGGAGAAGGATGAATGAAAATTGTAATTTCCCCCCTTATCACTGGGGTAGGAAAATCTTGGTATAATTCAGAGAGTGTACATTGTTTGCACTCTTGCAGTCTGTTTTGGACAGACCAACACACACTGAATGTCCCATTTTTCAAGAGTGCCCCCGTAGGGCAGTTTTCTTCATTCATCAGGCACTTGTTAACACACTAGGCCATTCATTATTATTTTTTTGATGAATATGCAGTGTACTGGATGCTAGCCAGAAGTTGAGCTGAGGGAAAAAATATTTATACCTACACACAGTAAGTCATGTCTGCCCCAAAAATTGGACTTTACCTCCTAATCCACATGGCATTTCAAAACATTTGCAGTTCTTTTGGCCGATTAGCATTGGCTTACTTTGGCTCAGCCTCTTTGTGAGAAACATAAGAGGCTGAAAATAGCTGAATGCTTTAATTCAGGGAAGGGGAGAGAAGCTCCTTTGCTGACTGTTCTGCCAGTTCGTAACTCAAAGATTCCTCTGTAGCACATGGTGCGGTCTAGTCCCTCTGCCCTCAGAATGCAATAACGGACAGCCCTTACCTTTGATTTCCCTGTTCCTTTTTTGTGCCGGAGCAAGGGATTTCATGACACTTTTTGAAATCCATGTTTTAGGGGAAATGTTCTAAGCACTTAGAGTCTGGCCAGGTTATCCTGCTATGGTAATAGAGTAGACCATACTGTCATGAGTCAACACCGATCACTATGCAGCAGTCAACTAACCTGACAACCCTGGGTGGCGAAGTCCACAAAGAAGGGTGATGGTACTCAAATGGATTAAACCCCACTTGAATCCATCTTGATGGGGGGCAGCAGCTTCATCAATACTGACTGGGGGCTGAGGAAGACTTTGTGTGCCAAAAGTGCTCAGGACCAGAAAGTGACTCACAAAAGTGGAACAGTGGTACAGGTGTCACGCTGCGATGTGGAAGGCAAATGGAAGGCTACTGTATTATATTCTCAGGACAATCTTCATGGTTGATCACCATGATGATAGCCAAAATTCAGAATCAGATATATCACTTGAGGAAGACAACTAAGTCTCCCACACTCATGGTGAACATGTTCCAAGATATCTACTATGTTGCCAATGTATAGTGACTTTTGGGACACCCTGTAGTTAACCTACAAGTTTTGTTTTAAAGGTACAAATGTTTGCAACCAAACATACCTCCCTTCATGCCTGCATAACATAGCCACGCTTTAGTGGCTTCCCCATTGCATCCTCTATTTGCAGATTTCCCCTATTGTAAGGGTGATAAGGGACTATTAGATATTTTGAACCAATGCAGAGTTACAGTAAAAACTTTATTGGAATGTTAATATTCATTTTTGAATGTAGATAATTCCTGCCACTGAAGCAGTCCTAAAAAGACATTTTTATTTCTCCATACCAGAGTCAATAGTCTTCCCATGTGGTGTCGCCATGCTCTCTGAAGTATAACGCATGCCATAAACACTGAGGCAGCTTTCCCCCTTTTGTTTTTCTTTGATACAAGGTTTTTTTTTTATAAAAAAATGAGCATGAGTGCTTCAGCCATTCTAGAGCTGTCATTCATCTAAACTGTTCTTTATTTATTGATAGAACTACTTTCTGTCTCTAGTCACCCCCCCTTTTTTTTCTTTTTGGTTGCTATATTTCTAAAAGCCCTTCTTAATACCTAAGGGAACATTAACGCATGTAGCTACCTTGTCATCTCTCTGAAAGCATTGCCTGTCTGTGTTCATATTGAAGCAGTTTCTAGATTCCCCTCCCTTTCCAGATAAAAATCCTTTTTCTTTCATTTCTCTGACAGTGTACTGCATTCATATTCATGTATGACTGTGTACTGAAATGAATATGCCTCCCCCCAAAAGACTAACTCCATTTATTTCCAAAAACAAATTGTTCCTCTTTTCCCTTGTTATTGCTTTGAGCAAAAAAGAGAGACCACCTTCCTTTGTTAATCAGTGATTCGTGGGCAAGTTGTAGCTTCTTTTATGTTGTGTACATCCTTTAGCTTCTGAAATCTAAACAGCATTTAGTATTCCTGTGACAACCAAGTCTGCCTAGCTTGCCACCCTATCTAAGTGCTACTAATTAACAGCTTGATAGTCACATTCCTGTCTTAATGAACCATTGCCAATTTGGTATTGTTGTTCTTGTTCAGTCGCATAGTTGAGTCCAACCCTTTTCAACCCCATGGATCATTGCTTGCCAGGCACTTCTGTCCTCCACCATCCTCCTCAATCCGCCCACCTCTGTGCCCATTGTGTCCACAATACCATCTAGCCATCTCATTCTCTGCTTCCCCCTTCTTCTTTTGCCCTCAACCTTTCCCAGCATCAAGGCCTTCTCAAATGTATCCTCTTTTCTCATTTGATGTCCAAAGTACTTTAGCTTCATCTTCAATATTTGACCTTCCAAGCAGCAGTCGGGGTTGATTTCTTTTAAGATTGACTTATATGTTCTCTTTGCTGTGCAGGGTACTCTCAAAATTCTTCTCCAACACCACATTTCAAAGGCATCTATTCTGCGCTCCGCTTTCCTTATTGTCCAGCTCTCACAACCATACATTATCACCGGGAATACCATTGCTTTGACAATGCGAACTTTTGTTTGCAAGGTGATGGCCCTTCTTTTGACTATGTTCCCCAGGTTTCTCATAGCTTGTTTCCCAGGAATCAGTCGCCTTTTTATTTCATGGCTGCAATCACCATCTGCAGTGATCTTGGATCCTAAGAAAGTAAAATCTGTCACTGCTTCTTCTTCCCCATCTATTTTCCAGGGACTGATAGGGCCTGTTGCCATTATCTTGGTTTTCTTTATATTGAGTTTCAAGCTGGCTTTTGCACTCTCTTCTTTCAACCTAAGCAGGAGTTTCTTTAGGTCTTCTTCACTTTCTGCCATTAGGGTAGTATCATCTGCATATCTCAAATTGTTGATATTTCTTCCAGTAATTTTAATATCCACTTTTTATTCATCCAGCCCTGCATTTTGCATTGTGTCCTCTACATATAAGTTAAATAAGCAGGGTCCATCCTGGGCAATGTGACATAGTCACGACTAAATAGTTACACATTAGAATAAGATGAAACTGAACTGCTGGGTGTGGCTTCCCAGTCAAAAGCTACATAGAAGAAGAAGATATACACCAAAAGATCCTTCACAGGAACTTAAGTCTGCAACATTGGACCCTCAATTACCATCTGTCAGTTTAACATCAAGGGTATAAGCAGACCAAAGTGTGATCACTTAGCAAGAGTCCTCAAGATCTATCAGCCTCATGTCATCTTGCTTCAAGAAATTTGCACTGAAAATGACTTACAACTACAAACCAGAGGGAAGGTACCAGGGTTTAACTAGTGTCTGTGCACAACCATGCCAAGTATGGAATTGCCTTATTTGTGAGGAGTGATGTTACTAGTTACCAAGTTCCACCAACATCTTCAGACAACAACATATTTATTGCCTCACTCAAAGTTAATGATTTGACAATAGTCAATATATAAAAACCACCTGGGATCTCACACAGCCCCAAAGGTACCAAAGGCCTCCTCGAAAAGAAAGGTTTCCAGTTTTTTCTTGAAGATCCCTAAAGAGTCAATCAAACACAGCTCCCCAGGTACAGCATTCCAGTTAGCTGGAGCAGCCACCAAGAAATCCCTCCGACAGATAGCAGACTTTCTAAGCCTGAGATATGAAAAAGATAGAGTAAAATATTCATAATAAGCATATGAACCACATGATATTTAAAGATGTATAAAACTAAGAGGCCCTTCAGGCAAAGCTTTGATCATCACTTATGATTTAGGATTAAAATAATGGCTGAAATCCTGTTGCACAGCTTTGTAAGGCTGATCATGTCACCAGCTGTGTCAGTTATATGGATTTTTTTTAAAAAAATCTGATTTCCTTCCCCAAGATTTCCAAGGCTGCCTTGGGATCCTTTTCCTTATGGGAAAACTGCTGTGGGCTATGGGATGGATGGGGATTTTTAATCCCCCAAAATCATTGCTACTGGTAAAAAATCATCCTGGTGACAGTGACTTTTGGAAAGTGAAGACTTGTTCCACAGTCCTGCAGTAACTTCCTCATGATGAATGAGATCCAAAAGGAAACTTGGAAACTTTGGGGGTGGGGGCAGGATTGTAAATTTCAGAGACTGTGCCATCTACTTTATGCAGCACAAAGCTATACAACAGGATTCTAGCTGATGTATAATAATTCATGTCAGGTTGGCAAGGCTATAAGAAATGTCAAGCAATCTTGAAGCAGCAGTTGAGAACATAACATATCAAAGCCTTATAGCTGATATATCATCTGGAGAAAGAACAGTTTTGGTACCAGAAAAAAAAGTGGGGGGAGGGGACCTCTTCCAAACACAAGTTGAAACAACAGAGGGTTTCCCATCAACACAGAAGGATTCTAAAACCCAGATGCAGAGGTTGCATCAGCCTACGACAGATAACCAGCCCCATGATTAGAGAAGCTGGAGCTATCATAGAAGGCCAGGTCTGAGGGGGCTATCAGTAGATGTCCTCATGAACCTGTGAAATGACATAGATGACAAGTGAACAGTGGTGGGATTCAGCAAGTTCATCCCAGTTCACAAGAACCAGTAGCAGAAATCCTGGATGGCCCCCGCCCATCCAAGTTTTGAAATAAAGTACAGTAAAACCTCAGATAACACTAAAACCTGGTTCCACAAGTCTTGGTGTTATACGATTTTTAGTGTTATCCGATGCATGTTAAAATCCTATGGGATCCATAGAGATACATTGTAACCACACAGGCTTTAGCGGTTGTTATCTGATGCATCCCATAGGATCTTAATGTTATCCGATGCAATTCTTCCCCCCAGATTGCTTAATGTTATGCGATTTTAGTGTTATTCGATACTAATGTTATATGAGGTATTACTGTAGTCCTAATTCGGGTACAATACAGGGCTTTCTCCATGGCCATGCCCACCATACCATGCCCACAGAGTAGCTAGTAAATTTTTTTGAATCCCACCACTGAAGTAGCAATGTTGTAAACAGGTTCCCCTGGTAGTTCTTGGAATAACACTGTATTGTGGAGTATGGCCTTTTTTCATGTCTAGGCCAGACATGAAATTGCCAAAATGAAGGCACCTTTTGGTGAGTTCATTCTGCAGTTCCTTACGCCTGACCTAGTTTGAGAAAGATTATGCCTGATTGTGAGTCAAAAATACCACAATCTTCGAGGAGGCTCTTTCTGTGTACCCCATGGAGTGTGGGAGGAAATCAAAATGGTCTTCCTATAAATTTACTCAGAATAGTATTAATGGGGGGAGTGTAATTTGTTCCAGTGTAATCTGTTTTGCAGGGTTGTGAAGAAGATTCATGAGCACCACAAAACACTTCATCAATTAGAAAATAGCTATGCTCATCATTGCCACCAATATTATTTCTCCCCCTCCCCCAGTTACTTGCCTTTTGCGCTTGAAATTAAGTTTTCCCTGACTGATTTTCATGTCTGGCTCAGCAGCTTGTCAACCCATGTCTGGAATAGTTTAGGGCTTCGATATGACTTCATGGAAGAACAGGGGATTGGTTTTATCGTGTGATCACTAGTCAAAGAAAACAAAGTCATTGCAAAACAAAAACAATGAAAAAATCCACCCTGGCACCATTTATTTCTCTGTGCCTGCTTTGGTCTAACAATTTGATATTAATATAAGTTGCCAGTTTTAATACTTTGTCAAGTTCTATCTGAAAAGCTGCTTCTCATATGGCTGCCTTCATCTGCAGTCAAAGAAGTGAAATAAATCGTCTGTTGAATGACTGCATTACTGTGTGCTTCCAGGACTTGCCTACTCCCCTTTGGGGAGCTGTCTCTTCTGTCTTGCACCCTCTTTAGAGCTCTTGAACGATTTAAAGCAGCTTTAGCATAATTGAGAATTATACTCCAGTCCTGGATGTCAGCTGGGTCTACAGAGTGATGTGATGCTGAGGTCAGTTTTGAAACTGGTCCATAAAAGAGTTGAGGTGCCATGATGTCTGCAGATGGGCTGGAGGTCGTCTGGGTTCAATTTTCCTTTCCATTTCTGAAAAGCTGCAAAGTACCACCATGTGCCTTCCCCTCAACTGGTTAGGGTGTCCCTTTTGTGTTGCATCTTTTTTTTTTTTTTTGAAAGATCGCCCCAGGTCTTCAGGATGGTAAGAGTGTTGAAGTACAAATCTGGAGATGAGGGTTAAAATCCTCACTTGACCGTGAAACTCAGTGTGTGACCTCAGGCCTGTCAGAGTCTCTCAGCTCACCTTCCTCATAGGGTCATTGTGAGCGTAAGACAGGAGAGCTACATACACTGCCTTAAGCTCCTCAGAGGAAAGGCATCCAATGGATAAAATTAATATGCTGTATGTGCTGTGAAACTCTCTGTGACCTTTTACAGAACACTCAGTTTTTAAATTAAACATTTGGTTGAGAACAGAAAAACAGAACCATACAACACACAAGAGAAGCAACAGAACTCAACTGGAGAACTTAAGGGGAGGTTAAAAAAAGACATACTAGCCTAGGGCAAATAAAGCTGATTTAATTCCATATCAAATGGGTTGGAAAATACAAAAGTTCGAATGCACACTTCTCAGAAGTCAGAAAGAATTTCCAAGCAAGACCAGCAATACGACTGGGTTATTATGGCTCTTGCCACATCAACTGTCCCCTCTTCCCTATGTACAAAATTTCTTGTTTTTTAGGATCTTTGTCTGCAAAACATGAAATAGTATGATTTGAAAATATAAATCCATTGCTTTGCTACATGTAAATATTAGTCTAAAGAACCAGACCATGAATGGTGGTACTACAGTGTCGTGTGTGTGTGTGTGTGTGTGTGTGTGTGTGTTTTGGGAGGGAATAATAGGAAGAACATGTGTGTAATCGATGCTCATTATCCACTAGAACAGGGCTCTGCAAACTTGGCTCTCCAGGTGTTCTTGGACTTCAATTCCCAGAAGCCCAAGTCAGCACTCCTGCTGATCAAGGCTTCTGGGAACTGAAGTCCAAGAACAGCTGGAGAGCCAAGTTTGCTGACCACTGCACTAGAATAACTGGCTGAAAGAAGCTGCCAATAATATGGTGGCTCCTGAATAATATGGCTGAGTACTTCTGCACGAGAAAGTATTTCACAGAAATGCAACAATAGCTGTAATGCTGCTGCTGTATGCAATATTCAATTTACCAGCTCATTCTGCTCCCATGTTAGTTGGCTATCCACGCTGATCACCTATGTGCAAATGCCCCATGAAATACCTGAAGTACCTGAGTTATCATGGAATAATTGCTCTGTGAGGGAGAATCTATGTTGTGCCCTAATACTTGTACATCTGTACATTGTAAATGTTGAGGAGATTTTTAAAAATTTAATTCTCTTCCTTACTTGACAGATTTATCCCAGTGGCATTTTTGTCATGACAAATACATCTCCATCTCTAAAATGTTGTAGAGTTGCTGTGAATGGGATGTAGCAGTGTGGGCAAAGGAGAGCAATAATACCAGAGGACACAGAATCGCTCCTTGCTTTTAGTCAGGCAGCATTGACTGCTTTTCGTAGCACTGGTGTCAAAAACATTTCCTGCAGTCAAGATGAAGAGAAAGCCAATTGAAGTAGTGGCTTGACAGATAATCTATTAACTGTTAAAGAATTTATTTTGTAATTCAGAGCGAGTCAGACTGGGAAAATGAGAATTGCAAGTTTTAGACTGGATGTGAACAATAATGTCAGAATGGTGTTGTATGCTGAGTTAAGCTTGAAACTCTGAGATGAGCTAGAATTCAGGACAGAGAAGCAGTCAGAATCAGAGAAGGCCATAGTAGAAGACAAATTAGGAAACTAAGTATGGAGACAGGAATAGAGAATAGCCAGGAATCACAATCAAAGAACTTTTGTGTATCATTGAAGTGTACATTCATTCATTCATTACTGCAACATTTATGAAATACAATAGGTAGATTAAGAATCATACATTCAAACCCCAGCATTGGACCTAATCAAGCAGGAGCCAGCACAAGATGTTCCTTTGCACAGTTGGCCCTTTATGTATAGCAGAAGACAAACCAAATAGGGTAAGCTTGGCTGTTATCTTTGCCCGTGTCTGCCTCCTTCCATCAGTCAAGAGCACAAGGGAAACCCAAGATGTTAGGAAACAAAGGACATGCCATAGCTGTGAGATCCTGCTGCTTAGGCGAGGCTCAACTGAAAAGAGTTCCAAAGGATCCAGTAGTCAACCAAGGAGGGCTGAATCTGATCAGAAAGTGATGGTAGAGATAACCCATAGTTAGAGTTGAAAGCAATTGAATGTTTTGGAGATATAGTCTCCTCTTTGTCTGTAAAATCAAATTTCAAAGATATCCCATGTTTAAGATCCTAAAGCTCAGTCAGCACACAAAGAAAACTCATCTTCATAACCTTGGAGTGAGTCAAGGTCATGCTGTGATGCTCAAGCATTTGCATGCTCATGTTAGTTAGGAATTTCACTGTTCCAGTCCAATGCTTTCTCTAACATCTCAGTCTAGTTGTAGGTTCTTCTCAAATCACTACCTGTGTTTTCATGCAAGTAAATCGTTTTGCAGGTCTAGAAATAAAGGCCTCAATCTATTGTTTAGTCCCACTGATTGAATCATTGGGAATTTGTAAGGAAGTTCAATGGGTCTATTCATACATTGGTATGTTAAACCCACTCCTAACTCACTCTGTGCATAGACCCACCAAGTGTCCTTTCTGATATTTTTTGCCTCCAGGTCTGTGATGTCATCTCTGTGTTTCCAGATCTCAGTTTTGGGGTTGTTGTTGTTTTGTCTTAAATCCCCATGAATAAGGGGGGAAAGCAAGCAGGTGTGTTGGGTGACTAATTATGCCACCTGTAGACTAAAAGTCCATTAAAAATCTTTCCACAATCACATATGTACTCAATTTTATAGTTTAAAAATACATCAGCAAGACTTAGTAAACTAGGCTCAGTCAGAGACCGAAGAAAAGGAAGGCTACTCCATAATGCAAAAAAGATGCCTTAACAATGCCACACGACTCTCTTTTCATCATACTTGTGAAGAACATGCCTCACAGAAGTTAAATCATCTAATAAAATGAGCTAAAAAGAGCACAGACGGGTGGCCTTGAAGATGCCAGCTGATTGCTGTGGTATGCCATCTCATCAATCTTGGTTCTTCTTGCTCTAACCTTTGTAATAATCATCACAACAGAGGTTAGATTGATGAGGGACACCTGTGCAAGACTGTAGCTGGCCAAAAGAGCAGCCCGTAACCCTGCACCCTAAAATTCTATCAGTCCACACGACATCAGGAGAGATATAACTCCTCCTCCTTCTTGGCTATTCTGGGGTGCTCTACCCAGTGGCTTTGGGCTCTCAGTCATCTGGGGAAGGCAAAGAGCAGTCCCTTGAAACTGCTACCGGAGAGAAAGGGCAGGTGCGTTTAGATCTCACTCAGGTTTTTGCATTTCTCTTTGGTGCTCTTCCAGCTTTGGAACAGGACAAGTGGGAAGGACATGAGGAGCTTTTTCCTCTTGATAAACCATATTCTACCTGACCATATAATTCCTTTTTGTGATTGGAATGGTTGTCAAGGCACCGAATATTATCTTCCTATTTCCAGTGATGTTTTATGGAACCATTAGCTATGGAGAGGAAGCCTGTGAAGATATTGCACCCATCCCTTCTTTTCCTTGCATTTATTTGATGCTGGAGAAACAGGTTAACTCTTGGATAGCAAAGAATTGCAGTATCTGAAGTAGGGAGAGTAAAGAACTTCAGCCCAATGTGACAAGTCTCAACAATTAGCAGCAATTCACAGTGGACAATTGGAACAACTACCTCAGTACAAACAAAAAAAATACTCACGAGGAAAGCATGAGCAACACAGAGACAGTTGGCAAAGAGGCAACAGATGTTCTTTCCCAAGGACAATCGCATAAGAGTAATTACAAGCAGGAATGGCTTCCTAATGTTTGTGTGTGTGCCATGTATTTTTCCAAACCCCAAGTCTGAAATATTTTGCCATGAGATTCTGTAAGCAATTTCCTCCATGCTCATTCTTTATGACAGTCCATTTGCTATTTGTAAGTTACTGTTAATAGGTCCCCTGCTACAACAAGAGGTGGTATCCTGCACCTTCATAATGGGACCTAGCATCCAGGAGAGAAGAAGGCAGCCAGCAGGTTAGCAGTGCAGACATGAAAAATATCCAAGATGGAAATTTCTTGAACACTAAGCTGAAATGAAAACACTTTTACAGATATGGTAACTAACCTTAGTCTTCATCAGCATGTAAGAGGCAGAAAACCAAAATTTTAACTAACTTTACACACACACACACACACACACACACACACACACACACACACACACACACACACACACACACACACACACACACACACACACACACACACACACACACACACACCTATGTTGATTTAAACTATGGCTACAGGCATACACATTTTCCAAATAGTTTTCTCCTTGTATTTTTGACAGAGTTTGTATGGACAGAAGTTACTTGCAGAGAGCTGCAACTGCTTAGGGTCTGATCAAAGTCTGAAGATAGGAGGAGAACAACTGCATACATCTTCAGACATTTTATAGTCTGCATAAGGCTAGAAAGTCTTCATTGAAATAAAAGCTGAGCATATCAGAAACAAAAAATAAAATAAAAACACTGCAGCACTTTAAAGACTAACTGCTAGATTTTTACTGTGAGCTTTCGTGGATCAAATCCACTTCTTCAGACAAAGGAGTGAAATTTCTAAGCATGGTTTATATACATCAGATACAGAGGTAAATAAGTTACAAGGTAAAGAGGTAAACAGTAATCAAGCAGAATGACAGATAAGCATGCATATCAATACAGCTTCCCTCAGCTAGCTGTAACAAACGATCCATGGCTTGTGATTCAGATTAGTTTTAAATGTCCCCTTTTCAATCTTAAAAGTGTGAAGTTGCGAAGCAGAGCATATGCTAATGAGTTTAACCTCTTGCTTGTGTGAGCACATCCTGTTGTGCTCATATTGTAAAATAATATTGCAGGAAAGCTAGTGAAGGTAGTATAATACAGTAACAACCCGGATAACATTATGACTTCGTTCCACAAGTCATAACATTATCCGATTTTTAGCGTTGTCCGATGCATGCATCAAACAACACTATATAAAAAAAGCCCTGACTTCAGGGACAAACAGCTTTAAAGGCAGGCAGGGAAAGAAAGCAACCCAATCGGGTCTCTTTTCCACCCTGCCTTTAAAGCCACCCCCCCCACCCGCAGCGGTCTCTGCGACTGCAGTAGGGTCAGGGAAAGGTGCGCCTTTCCCCCAACCCTACTGCAGTCGCAGAGACTGCTTGTGTCTCTTTCCCTCCCTGTATTTAAACTATAGGGAGGGGGAAAGAGAGAGACGTGATTGGTTCTCTAGAAACCCAATCACGTCTCTCTCTTTCCCCCTCCCTGTAGTTTAAATACAGGGAGGGAAAGAGACACAGTCTCTCTCTCCCTGTACTTTAAATATAGGGAGGAAAAGAGTAAGACGCAATCGCAAACGCATCTTACTCTTTTCCTCCCTGTATTTAAACTAGAGGGAGGGGGAAAGAGAGAGACGTGATTTTCCCTGACCCTACTGCAGTCGCAGAGACCAGTGCGGGTGAGGGGTGGATTGGGTAGTTCTACCCAAACCACCCCACACCCGCAGACCATTGCCTCAGATAACGCTAAGAATTGTTATCCAGAATCGTTATCCGATTCTAGCGTTATCCGATGCAATCGTTATCCAAGATATTACTGTATACCAAAATATAGTATATATTATAAAATATATAGCAGCATATAGCAATCCATGTACAGTATCAAATTTGACAATGTCCCAGAAACCCTTGGCTAATATTCAGGCCTCTTTGATGAGTATCCGATGGAGGTATTTGATTTCTGCTGTCTTTCTTTGGATCCTAGTCTTGTAATTTCTCTGTTTCAGCATTGCAACTTTCAAGTCTTGGATAGAGTGTCCAGGTAGACTAAATGGTTTGAGACAGGTTTCTCTGTGATTTGTGTCCATTAATTATGTCCATTAAAAGTTGAGCAGTAACTGAAGTCAATTCAAAGGGCTTTGGGGCCCATTCAGAGGGGTGCTCTATTCCTAGGTGAATGCTGGTTATATAATATAGAGAATGTCAAAGTACACAGATTTTTAAAATTGTTCCCTGGTTGGGAACACAGTCATGACAGGTATTTTTTATTACTTTTCTTTTATTTGTACACAGCCTGAAATACTCACTGGGTGGAAGGACAACTCATGTATTTATGAAAAAAATAAATTCATCCATATTGGTAAGAGGAATTTAATCATACCTCAGTTCCCTGTATGGCTGATCTATAGCACAAATATGTAAAGTTTCTTCTGCCACATGGGCACACACTATGAACAAACAGCTCCCCTCATGGTTGTTTGTATGCTGTGATAACTTATCTATTAGATCATCAGTATGCATCCTCCATGAGTAAGCAGACCCAGATTTCTAAGGATGTAAATTTTTTACCGATCTCCCACAATCTACAACCACTGGCTGGCAGCTTAAGGATCCTTTTAATCATAAGGTGACATACCTTCAATATACTACCCAACTACCATGTTCTTTAAATGCATCTCATTTTGAGACTCAGTTATATATTACCATTTAGTACTACTTCTGGAGGCTAGCTTAAAAATTCAGTAGTATAAAATCTGCTGGGTGGTAATATTATAGAGAAGCTTCTGATGGTGGCAGAAGCTGAAAAGATAAGACTTCGTTTTGTAGATTATCTGTAAATTTACGTACACTGATTGTCCCCATGCTGTTTCTTTTCCCATTTTACAGAAGGTACTATTTACCTCTGATAATTTTCTTGCTCTACACTGCATTTTTCCAGTATAGTATTATTCTATCCCTTCCAAGCCAGGATTATCAAATCTGTAAACAGCACATGAGTTTTGGACACATCGTTTATTTGCAGGCTATTTATCTCCTCATTAAAAAAACACCAACTCTCACACATTGAGCTGATGTTTTCAAAAGGTTATTGGCAACAACTTTAAGACAGCTTTGGAGTTACCAGTAACCAGTCTGGAGGCCAGCCTTATGCTTAGAAGTCAATTCCCCTAAACAAGTAGGAGTTATTGCCAAATAAGCTGGCATTGAATCAGGCTACAGATTTTCCCCAGTATGCTTCAATCAGGTTTCAGCACTATATGGATGGTTACAAAAGTGTGCAGGACTGCTAGTGGGCTCAGGACTCAAGTCACAATCCTATGAAGGCATGAGCTATGTTGATGTCGCACCATCACATAAGACAGAAGAGCAGGTGACCAGATACTCTGCATCTTCTGAGTGACTGGCAACCCTTCACCTATAGCAGTGGTGGTGAACCTATGGCATGCATGCCAGAGGGGGCAACCAGAGCCCTCTCTGTGGGCACATGCACCATCAACCCAGCACATAATTTGCTCTGCCCCTCTGCCCAGCACCCCAATGGGAACGCTTCCTCTCCCCCCCAGCGCAGAGTTTTTCCCACCCCTCTGCAGAAACTCAGTTTCTAAAAGGTTTGCCATCACTGACCTATAGAGAGGGAGTAATTAAATTAATTCACACCTGTCAAAGTGAAACTTGACACTTCAAACTTCTATTGCAAGTATGCAGCCTCCATTTGGGAATGTTTTAAGGATGAAACCCTGAGACCTGGCTATCTGGCAGATATTATATACTGTATACAAATTTCTTTCTCCTCACTGTGCAAGAACATGCAATGACCACCTTAAAGGACTCAAAAACAAACTTGCTTGTTTGTTTGTTTTTGAGATTTTAGTGGTCTAGTAAAGGTATCGTCCAATGTTTTTGCACATATCTTATCTGTAGCTTCTTGTCCATAAAGTAGTATTTTATCTATAAAGAGAGAAAGAATTTAAATAAATGATAAATTCATTTTTTAAAAAAACCAAAAATAAGTACTATGATCAAACAGCATTACACACATATAATTAATTGGCATGTACAGTTCTGAATTCATTATATCATTTTGAAGATATGATTTGTGGATACCTGACTTTTTCTGTGAAGTGGAATTCTCTGGTAGACTACTTAGATTGCAGTGCCTTTTGAAACAGAGATGGCACTAATACTGCTCCAGGAATTAATGTCAAAAATTTTAAAAAATGTTTTGCATAGAAAGTGCTATAAATGTTTAAATATAATGTTTTATTTCACAGGACACATGTACACATTTAGAATATCAGCCAAGGTTCGAAAGAAAGAGGGGCACCAATGTATTTTACAAGAGTTGTTGGGTTGACTAACAAATGAATCATTTTGTGTTGCCCTTGGGGGTAACTGGTTTTGGCATTTGGCCACCAATTCACTAAGCCAGCTTGACCTCTACTTTCCATCTCATTTCGGGTGAAGCAGATTTATTCTTAGCTCACCCATGGAGCCATAACTCTATTTATTTGTGAAATTTCTGGCTGCTTGACCAGAAACCCTGGCAGTTGTGTGTGCTGAAAGTTTGTTTTGGACCACTGAGTGTTGCAAAGAACAGTTTGTTGTGTCCGATTCTGTCTCTAAAGTAAACCTACTGCATGGGGACACAAGAGACATCTTTGTTCAACTGAATGAAAATCCCTGTGAAAAGCTGTAGAAGCATATCTAATAACTATGTTAATAAACTGAATTGACTTGGTAGAAATAATAAAACAGAACTATTTGTAATAACAAACACAGGAGCTAAAACAAGACTGAAGAATGAAGGAAAATGAAAGTTATTAATTAAATATGTCTTCATAGTCAATGGAGCCTTTTAGAGCAACACTGAAAACCTACATCTAACCCATTCTTCTAACCACATCACTTGATCAATGGGCTCTAACATTTGAACTATTTATATTACATCTACTTAAAACCATATGGCTGCTCCCTACATTAGTAATGTTTTTAGTGCTACTGTGAAACATGAGGGGAATTGTTGTTTTGTTTTGTGTTTTGTTTTTGGACTGTTAAGATATGATCTGTGCAGTAGCTGTCATCATCGTTGTTGGCTGCTAATCGTATCCGAGCATACTTTTTACCTGGAAGTCATTTTCTGGATGTGTCTCTGATGACTCAATTCACATAATTGTCAGAAAGACGACCATCACACATCTGCTAGCAATGTGCAGGTCTGAACTAAAGGCTTCAGTTCCACCCAAAACCTGCCTCTACTGTCCTTATCCCATCACCACTGGACTTTGAAAGAAGACTACAAAACAGGAAATATGCCACTGGTATGAATTTGTTTAAGAAGTGACCCACACACTATGATCATGGAGCCATGTCCTGCAGCACATATGAAATGAGACATGCAGGATTTAACATTGGGACTGCAATGGATTGCTGCAGCCTTGAGAATACTGTATTAATAAGGTGCACCTTCACAGCTAGTCCATCTGGCCTGGCCTCTTCTGCCTCCATGATGGTTGGGGATCAGAATAAATGGTTCCCCCTCTGCTCATTTTGCCATTGGGCCTAATATGATGGTTTCCAGAGGCATGTCCTCCACTGAGGGGACCATCACCCCACCCAAAGGGGCTCATCAGCCTGTAGCTGTTGGCCCCTTTGAGAGTCAGGTTATTTACCACCGCTCAACAATCAGAATTGAGGTGCTGGATGTACGGTCTACTCCATTACTGTAGCAGGATGTCCGGCTGGACAGACTGTGTAGTAGCACGCAGGACCTAAATACGGCTAAAGTAGGTATGGTCAAATGACATTGAAAATAATGGAACAAGATAGCTGCAATTAGTGTGCCGTTTCTTAAAATGGGAAAAGAGATAATTAAGTTCAGTGTGTGCTTAGTTTGGCACTCTGTACCATGGCATCCGAAGGCCCACAAACTTCTCACAAGATCTCCTTCCAGCCACAGTAACCTAATATTTATTTATTTATTTTGCATCTTGTACAGGAAGTAAGCCCCTTTCCATACCATTGATGAAGAACATTATCATAAGTCATGGTGAGCATGCAACTTTGCCTTCACACAAGTTAAAAGAAACAGGAATTATCCCTGAAATGAAACTGCAAGATGGGGAGCAGGAAAATGTCCCCTGGAAGGAGGATATAGTTGTGTGGAGGGAAAGGGCAGTGTTATCTGAAAGCAGAAGCACATTTCTCCCCACCCCCTTTTTCTAGATGGGGTAGAATCTCCTATTTAAACTCACTGCTATGTGTATAACTGTAAGGACACAGTATAGTAAGTTGTCATTTACTGCTGCCTAAAGATTCTTCCCCACACCTAGAATTGGAAGGAATTGGGCTGGTAATTGTGGTGATGAAGGTGAATATTTTCTATATTTATAAATCATTCTAAATTTCAGAAACTTTTTAATGTGACATGTCAAGCTATGCTATGGTGCATCTACAGAGTGCTAAAACAAGGGTATAGAGTTCAGCAACTATAGATCAGTACATTGTTCCACCAATAATAGCAAAAAGGTAGACAAAACATATTATATTATTTAAATGGCTGTAGCCAGCTTCTCTCACACCTAGCACAGGAGTGAGAACAATAGCAATGAATGGGAGAATTTACATTGAAAGAGAAGGTTGCTTAGCTAGGACCTGCCAGGGGATGTTTATGTTAATTAAAGCACAAGGTCAATTAAAAGGTATAAATAATGGCTAAAGAGATGACCAGTTATTACAGATACACACAGGCAAAGAGCACAAAGCCATACCACTGGAGAAATGTTGTAATGAGACAGCTGGCTTCTCCTGAAGCCAACAACATAAACCTCATGGATTTACTCTTCATAGATTCAAGCTGCCTGAGCTGAGTAAACATGTAATTTTTTTTAGTTCAATTTAAAAAGTTTAAAGGCTAAACATTGTATAGTAACCAAACTTTTATTCATTCATTGACTTGCTGGCTTGCGGGTCCTAGGAGTTGTACTTCTTGGATAAGCTGGATCAGTATCAAGAAGGAGAGAGAGAGATATTCCAAACAAAGACAGTGTAGAAGGCTCTGAGTTGATGGTGAGATCATAGGATTTCTATCTGGGAGAATCTGGATCTAGTCTTAAAGTCCTTTCCTCACCTAACCCACACATGGAGGTAGAATTAGCAACAACCCCTTACTGCTAGCTTCTATGGATAGCCACAGGCCCTGTTATTTGTATTATGTCCTAAAACTTGTTCTTTGGCATAGACTCTGAGATGAGTATTTCTCTGCAGTGGTATCCATTCCCCTTCTGTAGTACACAAGGCTTCAATGCAGGTATATTTTAGAAAGTTATTGAAAATGCAATTTTTGCTATGCCTTTCTCCCAGCCATGAGCTGTTTAATACTCTCATGTGTTGTACTTTTATGTTTTTAATTGGATTGTTATATAGCTTATGGCATAAACCACTGCAGGATTTGTATAAATGAGAAGTGGGATAGCAACAACAACAACAACAACAAATTATAGGATGATTTTGAACAACTGACAATAGGAGGCACTGGAGGGCAATGTTTTCTGTTTGCTATTTTATTCCAAATTTAGCAACAAAACAGGAGAATCAAGTACTGTAGTTCCCAGCCCATAGACCAATATCTATAGACATGTTCAGAACCCGATCTTTTGCTCACCTGGATCACCTGTGGGGTTCCATTCGTGTTGGCAATGTACAACAATGGAAGTTTCAGTGAGGCTTTCTGAGTATAGTTCTTCAGGATACTGTATGTCCTTTGTAGAGGTTAAATGGCAGTGAAAGTACAACTGCCAGAAAGTTCTGGAGAATTCATAGAGAATTCTGAGATTTAGAGTCCAAAGAATCCAAATGCCATGTTCCCAGTTACAAAAATGAGCATCTATCACTTTTAAGGTAGACATTAATTATATGTATTGCTTACAGATTTTTAATTAAATGGGAATCCACATTTATGAGTATAAATAAGAATTATTTTAGTAATACAAATCTCCAAACACCTACTTCTCCAAATTAAAGAATGATGGCCATCTCAACTGCAATTTGCCTTGAGTCATTCACTGCGAGAAAGGTTGCCTAAAATGATAAATTTTAAATGAAAATAAATAAATTGAATTGATTTGTTTGGTTGGACATAAAAACCAAACTGCCAACACCATTTATCTGGGTCTTTGGAGACCAAGAAGTAAATTAATGTTCAACCATAAACTTATTAGAAAATTTTGGACATGTTACTGTCATCTGTTTTCAATTTCAATGTGTATCATCAAAACAGTACTGATACACTTCACAAGGGGATTCATTTTTAAAAGAAATCTATTCTGCTTTCCTTCAAGGAGAACAACATTGTACAAATTAAGTTATCCCATTTTCTGCAAAAATTTTGTGAGACAGGTTAAACCCACTGCCTTTGTAGATGAATAAGATTCGAACTGACAGTCAATTTTATGGCTTGTCCTGCTATTATCCTACCAAGGCCAATGCTGAGCCAAGGTCTCATCACAGCAGGATATTACCTTGGTTCAACCCAGAGATTATCCTGAGACTGCCACCATGGAAAACTGCTGACCTGAGAGACAGGATGATGGCTAAGCCACCTCTGAAATGCTGGGAATAAAATTTGCAATGAATCAGCACAACATCTACATGTAGCATGAGACCTTGCATCCATAAGATCTTCATGGGAAAAGGAATCAAGAAAGGATATATATTCTGGATTAGGCAGCAGGGGTATCTACAGTCATTGCTTGGTTGTTGTCATGCTTATGCTAGTTCTAGATGTATATGGACCAGACACTTGGTTTGAGAGTCTTGCTTTTGTTTCTTGGTTGGACAGCTCCTCTGATGTTTCAGCAATCCTGCCCTTAACCTTGCCCTGCTGGACAGCTCCCAAGCCTTATCAGACAGTTCTTGGGAAGAAAGACACCATAGTCCAAAAAGGAAATACAACAAGGCATTCTATGTTTGTCAGGAACCAAATACCAAATTGAAGCCTTGCCCCCTGCTGGGAAGCACATGGCATCTGTATTCCTTTGTCTGGCTACAAAAGGAAGCTATGTATGCTTCAGCGAGGGTCAAATGGGCTGGGATCAAATGCTCAGCTTCCTGTGGGAGTGGCATCCTAACTCCATGAAATATTTTGCTATCCTTAAGAAGAGAGCCTGGCAGAACACCACACCATGAATTTGGTAGAACACCATGCCATGAACACTTTAATACATAAGAAGTGATCTTGAACCACGAAAGCTCATGCAACGTTTTGTTTTTCTTAGTGATCTAATAAAGCTATCGCCTGTTTCCTGCATCTTTTGCATCTTTACAACAAAACATCCTAGTTATCCTTAAACCAGATCACACTTAGACAGGAAGAATATGTGATTTACTCTTGCTCTGTAGTGTTTGATACATATATACCCAGTGGTGTATGATTATATTATGGGAAGTGGCTTTCCTGTCTTTATGGAGCAGACCAAAGTATGTGTGGATCAGATAATGATGCAACAGAAATGAGTTCTGAACATAAAAGCTGATGTTGCAGTTTCAGTCCAGTCATCCTTCAAATGTGCCCAAACCTGTGTGCGTGAAGTATTTTTTTAAAAAAATTATGACATAATCAAGTGAAACATGGTTGCTACTGCCGTTACAAACTTCAAAGTTCCATTTGCAATGAGTTGCTATTGAAGAACTTCAGATGAAAACAATTTCTCAAAGAAATGAAAAGTTTATCTATTACAGCACATTCATCTTTCAATCCGTGCCTATAAAGAGCATGTGGGTTTAAATGTAAAAGAAGTGCATGAAACTTGCCTTGAGCAAATGTTGGTGTATGATTTTCTACATCAGCAGAAGCAGCCTGAGCAATTAATGCAGTCATACAATATTGCATTTCATGTGGGAGATAACAGACACCATGTTGTTCATCCCCATCACTTCAAACTGAATATGAGAGTACAGAAAAGCAACACCAAATGATGTTTGTCTAAAAATGTAATTGCTGATGGAAGCACTTCAAGTGAGCAGTGGAGTCTAGACAAAAATGATCCCTGGTGGTATGCTGGAGCTGGGCTTCAGTTGCATGATGCTGATCTCAACAGAATTAACATTTAGCAATCATGTTTTATAAAAGATGACCTGAAGGAGAAAAAAATCACACACTGTATTAAGAATTCAACAGTCCCTACTAGGAAGGCTTAATTCTTCTTCTGTCTAGACCAGTGATGGCCAACCTTGGCACTCCAGGTGTTCTTGGGCTTCAATTCCCAGGAGTCATGATCAATAGGAGTGTTGACTTGGGCTTCTGGTAATTGGAGTCCAAGAGCACCTGGAATGCTTAGGTTGGCCATGATTGGTCTAGGGCAGGGGTGCTCAAACTTTTTGGGCCACAGGCCGGTCATGTGGTTCAGGGGGCTGGTCACTATGGCCTGGGGGGCAGATCTGGCTCCTGATGCCAATTCATCCAGCCCACGAAGCCCTTGTCACTCCTGGAAGCAGAAGTAAAATGTGTCCATACAGGCACATTTTACTTCCTCTTCTAGGAGTGATGAGGGCTTTGTGGGCTGGATGAATTTGCATCGGGGACTGGATCCGGCCCCTGGGTCATAGTTTGGACACCCCTGGTCTAGAGCTTTCTCATTGCATCGGTTTCTTCAGCATCTCAGCTGCCCTCTCGGGATTCCATATGCACATTTTATCCCAAGGCTTTAAATGTTTTCCAAGGTCTCAAGGATGAAATTCCAACCTGTGCAACAGGTATAGCAATGTCGTGAAGTGGATGCCAATTGGTTCCTGACAAAGAGAGACCCATAAGCAAGTGCCTCTGCATGATTAAGATTAAGAAGAACTGGGTTTCCTTTGCCATGTGATAGAACATTCATGGATATGCAGCTATGTAGAAAGAATAGTTTCATGTTCCCACTTGTCTTTTGTTACAGAGCTCATCAAGCATAAGCTTGAGAAGGTCTGTATATTAAATCTGGCCACCTCCACCTTCTTGTCTCCTGCTTCATAGATAATTCTAGCAGGGTTGACTATAATTTAGTGTGTGAACACTCTGGAAGCTCTTCCCTCCCAGGCCAGCCTAGGCTGGCGCTTTCTGTGGGCTAAGTGATATGAGTGAAATATGGAAGCAGACAGGCAGGAAGTATAGTTAGTATTCATTCATTGCTTATGTTGTACAGGCTGTCAGAACTAATGAAATTTTATGACAGACGGGCAGTGATCAGCTTCCTGGTGTTATTTATCTTTCTCGCTCTTGGCTTCATGCTCCTGATGATTTTTCATTCGTCTTTGGTGTGGGGGGCGGGGGCGGCGGAAATGCCAAGATGACGAAGCACAGACTTCACCTATCCATACATAAGTAGCAAATTCTATCAGAGCATAAATATAATTAGCAGTCACCTGATGAGAGAAATGTAGGAAAGATGAGAGCATGTTTTATCTTGAAGAATTATCCATAAATATTCTTTGCAACAAATCCACACCTCTGGCTGCTCCTCTATGACTTTCCAGAAACTGCCAGAATTGTTCCATAACTGAAGTTTTCTTAGTGGCACAGTGGTTAGACTGCTGTACTGCAGCCAAAACTGCTGATGTTGTGAGTTCGATCCTGACAGGGCTCATGATTGACTCAGCCTTCCATCCTTCTGAGGTAGGTAAAATCATGTTGTGGGCAAAATGATAACTACCTTGTGAACTGCCCAGGGAGCACATAAGAGCTATGGGGTGATATATAAGTATAATTGCTATTGCTGTCCTTTCCCATTGCTATGTCTCCTCACAGTATAACAGATGTTTGTAAACAATTCTTTGGATTCATAAGTGTGCTCCTTCCCATTTATGCCATTAATTACAAAAAGTGTCACAACTTTCTGGGAAACATGCATGAATGTATAGAACATTGTTAATAGAAATAAAACAATTATAAATTGGAAGTATAAGTCCCATAGATGGTGGGGAATACAGAGAAAATTGTTTTGTTGATGTAAAATTAAATGAATTGTTATTGTATGGGATAATGATGTTTTTGTGTATTTGAATGTTGTCTTGTTTCAATAAATTGTAATTTTAAAAAAAAGTGTCACTGAATAAAAAGGCTTACATTTGTGGTTTCAAAGCAGGCAATCCAA
This sequence comes from Furcifer pardalis, assembly GCA_030440675.1. NCBI lineage: Eukaryota > Metazoa > Chordata > Lepidosauria > Squamata > Chamaeleonidae > Furcifer > Furcifer pardalis. The sequence continues at coordinate 60,850,506 of CP126893.1, read as the reverse complement.
ATTGATCCAAAGCATATGAGCAAAACTCTTATCCCTACCTGACCAATGAGTGCATTGGAACATGAAATGTGTAGCATAAATGTCTAATCCTAGAGATTCCTGCACAGCAGGTGTCCTTATGTTTAAAGACTACATGATTTAGAGTTGCTTTGGCACATTGGAATGAAAAACACTAAAAGGAAAAATGGAATACCAATTTAATTGTCAAATTTTTTGAAGTGGGAGCCATGTTAGCAGGGCCGTAGCCAGGATTCTAGATTGGGGGGGGGGGTGTTCAGGAGGGGCAAAAAATTCCAGGGTGATAATGTCACACTCACATGTACTGGTGCGGGTGTGGGTGTGGGGCTGGCTCCCCCCTGTTCCCCCCTGTTCCCCCCTAGCTACGACTCTGCGTGTTAGTTTATGTAAGCATATCAGAGAGTAAACAAAATAGAACAACAAAAAAGTTGTGGCACCTTAAAGACTAGCTCCTGTATTTAAATGTGAGCTTTTGTGGATCAATTTATTTGTGTTGTCACTTGATGCTTCTTGCATTTTGTTAAATTGCAATCCTTAAATTTCAGATTCAACGTCCAAAGTGGAATTAAAGATATATTAGTTCCTTACCTGGAAATTCAACTTGTAGTGCATTAATGCAGTGGCTACTTTATTTTGTTTCTCCTGATTGGATTATTTTGATACATTTGATAATTTCACATCACATTGATTTATCTGAACTATAAATTTCCAGTCAGTTGTATTTTACATGTAGAGTAATACTACAAAAATAGCTTTCCTGTTGGTAGCCCCAACAATGATCTCCCCAGTTGGGATCTGGCAAGCCCCCTCCCTCCATTCTCTCTCCAAAAAGGTTTTGCAGATAGACCTAGCCAATAGGGGCATCCTTTCTCTGACTTGAGTTTGATTGATTTGATTTATTGGACTTGTATGCCACTCACTCGGCTATGCGACTCAGGGTGGCTAACAGCAGTCACAATATATCACAATGAATTTAAAATTAAATACAATAAAAATACAATATAATACAATGCAGCAACAACAAAATAGCAACAAATACATCAACAGTATCATCAGTGCATGTCATAAAACAATTACAATTTCCAGTTTCCATTTTTTGAAATTTATTTACATTAGTTATTATTTGAATTGGTTGCTTTATGCTGCTGCCAGTTAATTAGGTTTGTATTGTGTGTGATTTTTATTATATGGCTTTATATATAGGTATATACTTTAAGATGTCAGAAACCACCCAAAGTAGTGTTCACACTAAGTTGGGATGTATAAGAAAGGTAACCAACCAATCAACCAACAACTAACCAACCAAATATGCTTCTTAAAGTCAGAACCAAAGCATGGAAGCAACACCTTACAAATAAAATTGTATCTATAAAAAATTGCTTTTGTGGTGTAAGTACAACAATATCCCTTTTATATAGTATTTGTAACAATGAACCTTTACTTGTTTTTAGGCCATTTTCTTTTTTTAGTAGAATATATTCTAAAAGAGTACCAAAAAGGAAAGAAATGTAATGAGGACTATAATAAACAATGATGAAAATTGAGTAATGTATCATGATATTGCCAAATGGGAGGGAGAATGCACAAAATATAAAGAGAGGCAATATTTTTGTTAGGTTCAAGTACATGCAAGCGTACTTCCTTAGGCTAGGTGCCGCAAATAAGTAATAAGTAAAATTCATAATGTGGCCTGAATTGACTTTACTATCTAATGTGCCACTGAAAATTTAATCTCCAGCATTACTTACAGAAGAAGTAAGCTCCTTCTGTGCTACCTCAGGAATCTCAGTTTCAATTAGAATAAATTTGCAGGCAGCTGGGGTTGCAACCAGTCTTCCACTTTTAGAAATATGGACCTATCATTTTCCTTTAGGTTAGCATTTTCCTAAGTGTTATCTGACATCTGCTCACCTATTGATGACCTACTAATCTCTCTTAACTGAAGACCTCATAATCATAATATCTGCTCATGTGTTTGGACTACCTTTCTTATCTCTCTCCACCATCAACCTCATGGCACTTTGTTTAACCAGAAAGTGTCCACATTTTTGTGGAATTTTTCTAAATTCTAATAATGACATTGCTCACCAGTAAATTCAGAATTGTGCTTTGTCAGTCCTCATGGACTTACACAACTACCTTTGCTTCTGTATTTGGGGAAATTGAGTAACAAGTAGCATTAGCAATTTTAAGTAGGATTATCTGACACTATCTAGTTTTGTCTCTTTGGGTCATTTTGGGTTATTTTTGGATGATTGCATTGCATACTTTAAAACAAACAAACTTACAACTGTGGAGAAGAAGAAAAATGATTAGGTATAATGAAAGCAAAGAATTCAGAAGTCCTTCATGTTGTAAACTTACTTTCTTGCTGAGGTTCCAGTTTATGCTTTGTATCTGACTGTGGTTACTTTATTGAAAAGTACCAGATTTATCTCATCAAGGACACTTATGAAGTTGGTGGATTATGTTTAGAATAAATCTGACATAAGCAGTGCAAGTTAGCCACAGTTAAAGTCCCACTGACTTTAATGGATCATCTCTAACCATAATTAAGTCAGGATCCAACTCTCTGATTCCAAAGGGTTTATGTTCCCAATCTGAAGAAAAGTTCTGTTCATCACCTGGGGTATCAAAGTTGAAGCTGACATGTCGTCCATGCTTTAGTTTGGACATGAGCTGAGATTGACTCACTCTTTCCTATGCTAATCATTTCATAAAATTCTTAAGCCTTGTGGAATGCTACTTCCTCATGCAGTTTTGCTATCCCATTAAGTAGGGACTTAGTGCTTATCCATGCATAATATCAGGGGTCCTTAAAAGGGAACAGAAATTCATATACACAAGTGCCCTTTCTGCTGTCGATTGAGTTTAACAGCAAACTCAAATTCAATGCCTTCTCTCCCTCTCCTCAATACAAAGTATTCTAATTAACACAAATATTTTCCACTGACCTTTTGGTGGGATAGAAAGCCTAGTAGCCATTAATCTTAGAGAAAGAGGAGGCTTGGATTGCTGTACCTAAAAAGAGGCCAGAATTTTTTTTAATTGTACCTATTTCCTGAGACGGGAGTGAACAGAAAAGATATATGTATATATACATACATAAATAGCCGGATTTAATTGCTTCTAAGGTCTGCATTGTCATTCTTGGCTGCCAACACTTACAAGGTTTAATTCTCTAATTGACATTTCATGGAAAGGCATCACCTTTCCTACTAGTCTGCTTCAGAGCAAATGTTCTCTCATAACATAGACATCTGCCCTCTGGACTAACCTTTCCTGACGCTGCATCAACAGAGTAATGCTAATAAAAATATCCATCTGTGCTTCAAGATAAACAAAGCATTAATACACCAAACTGTGGCTTAGATTATATTAGAGCCAGCTTTAATGATATTGCACATCTGTTAGGGTGTATCTCCTGTCCAGGCATGCTTGTTCAGACTGCCGTGCTCCTGTGATATCTTTATATGGAGAAAACAGAAAGAAAAGGAGAAATACATTCCTCTCTGTCAGTTTAGCTTCTGACACAGAAACAACAGGCCCTACTCATAAAAAGCTCTGCTTCTAATAGCATCCTATGATTGGGAAGGCCATTAGGATTAAAAACATTAATCAGAACATAATTGTCCTTAAAATCAAACACGCATCTCCCCCCCCCCCCCGCGCTCAGATTTCAGAACTCACTGAGAGGTCATTTGCTTTCTTGCAAAGATTGTGGGTGGCTAAGTATTTCTGAGCTAAAATGTAAGCAGTGTCTGTGTTGTATAAGTGGTGGTGGGAGCACAGTGTGCGAGTTCTAAGTCAGCAGGTATATCACTAGTCATCTACATCAGGAGTTCTCAACTTTTAAAAGCTGGGGGCCAGGTCGTGCTCCCTCAGACAGCTTTGGGGGCTGGATGGCCATTTTGCCTTTCCTCCACCACTTGGCACTTCTAGGTGTGGAGGTGGTGGGGGGAGGCACATTTTTTATTTTTATTTATATTTGTTTATCGCCCTCCTCCCCGAAGGGACCCAGGGCAATTTCCAACAATTTTAAAAACACTTCAAAAATTAAAAACTTTAAAAAGCTTAAAAACTTAATTAAAAGCTAGGCATTATAACTTGGACATACTGTGGGTCAAACCATCCAACTGGCTGGAGAAATTGAACCATCCACTCCCCAGACCAGACCTGCCAGCCAGGTTTTCACTCCTTTCCTAAAGGACTGCAACTCCGTCTGCAGGCGTAGCTCTATCGGGAGGAGGTTCCACAGGGCCGGAGCGGACATGGAGAAGGCTCTCCTTCTAGTGTCAGAGAGGTGCGCCTTTCTGGCCGATGGCACAACCAGAGAGCATCTCCAGTCCGCTCTGGTGGGACGGGCAGATGTCCTTGGGATGATGCGGTCTCTCAAGTATTCTGATCCACTACCATGTAGAGCTTTAAAGGTAATAACCAGCACCTTGAATTGCACCCGGAGGCAAACTGGAAGCCAGTGCAGCTCCTTCAGCAGTGGTGAGGCACGGGCATAACGCCCGCACCCCAACACCACTCGTGCAGCCGCGTTCTGGACCAGCTGTAGCCTCCGAATGGTCACCAAGGACAGCCCCATGTAGAGCGCTTTACAATAGTCAAGTCTGGAGGTGACCAAGGCATGTGTGACCATGAGCAAGGAGTCCCGGTCTAGGAATGGCCATAACTGGCAAATCACACGAAGTTGTGCAAAGGCCCTCCTGGCCACGACTGCCACCTGCTCTTTGAGCAGTAGTCGCGAGTCCAGGAGGACCCCCAGGTTACGTACCGGGTCTGTTTGGGGCAGGACTGCCCCATCCAGAACCAAAGGTGGTAGTTCCCGAGATAACACAGGACCCCCAACCCACAGCCACTCAGTCTTGCCAGGATTGTTGTAGCCCGTTGTCCCCCGTCCGGACCTTGACAGTCTCCAGGCACCTGGAAAGGACTTCCACTGCATCGCTAGGGTCCCCGGGGGCTACAATATACAATATATAATATACAATTGGGTATCATCTGCATACTGATGATACCTCATCCCATGAGAACGGATGATCTCACCCAGCGGTTTCATGTAGATATTAAATAGGAGAGGCGAGAGCACCGAGCCCTGAAGCACCCCGTATTGGAGCCGCCTAGGACTGGACATCTCACCCTCCAACCACACCGACTGGGTCCGGCCCCTCAGAAATGAGGAAAACCAAGCCAACACTGTGCCTTGGATCCCAATCCTTGGAGCCTTCCCAGAAGGATACTGTGGTCAATGGTATCGAATGCCGCTGAGAGGTCAAGAAGAGCCAGGACAGTTGGATGTCTGCCATCCCACTCCCTCCAGAGATCATCCACCAGCACGACCAATGCAGTTTCCGTCCCATATCTGGGCCTGAATCCTGACTGAAAAGGATCCAGATAATCCACTTCATCCAGGAACTCCTGTAACCACCATGCCACTGCCTTTTCCAATACTTTACCCAAAAAGGGTAGGTTGGATACCGGTCGAAAATTGGTCGAGGGAAGGCTTCTTCAGGAGGGGGCGTACCAATGCATGTTTGAAAGAAGTGTGTGTGTGCGTGTGTAGCCTGAATTGGTGCTCTTGACTGTTTAATGAACTTCAAACACTTATATATATATATATATATATGATTAGCCGTGAAGACAGTCCTGAGTATATAATGCAAGGCCTTTCATCTGCCTTCCGCATCACAATATGACACCCATACCACTGATCCAGGTCTGGGAGTCACTTTCTGGTCCTGAGCTCTTTGGCACACAAAGTCATCAGCCCCAGGCCAGTATTGATGAAGCTGCTGCTCTCCATCAAGATGGACTCAAGTGGGATTTAATCCATTTGGGGACTATCACCCTTTGCTGTGGACTTCAGCACCTAAGCTGTTAGTCCTTGAGGTTGTTAGGTTAGTTAACCATGGTCTGAAATCTGGCATTGAGTCACTGGCAATATGGTCTACTCTATTATTATTATTTTATTATTATTATTAAACTTATATGCCGCCCTACTCAGCGAAAACCGACTCAGGGCGGCTCACAACACAATCAAATACAATGCAACAATTCAATAGAACAATAAAATGTCACAACACAATGAAATATCATACATCAATAATTCAAACAATAGAATATCATAAAATACAGTACAGTAAGTTAAACCCCAATATATTATCATAGCAGGATAACCTGATGCTTTTACTGGGAAATTAATACATCCCAGGGCACAAAAGGCCGCTATGGTGGCAGGATTTCGCCACCCTCCTTGACTTCCTAACCAGTTGCCTTGCGGTAATTACCTGTGTTTTATTTTGTGCTCGGATTGTTCACAATGAATTTCTGTAAATTTTGGAGCCTTTTGGATTTAAATACCTAAATAAGAGGGTGGCAAATTTGGCCTACGCCCCGGGCGGCTGAAACCCATGCTACACCACTGAGAACAGGTTATAATATGTTCTCTTGAGAATATGTTATTTGTATAATCCAGGAGTCTTAGAGGGATGTGGCCCAGCAAAAGATTGCCAAACCAACTCATCTATTGCCTCCATGAACCAAATTGCCACCTTCTCACAGTGGTGAGCAAAATCAAACCCTATATGGCAGATACTTACCCAAGTCATCACATGCTTTGCATAGATCCTTAGGCAGGTTGATAGGCTGTTGTAGCCTTACTGAATGCAGAGGCATAGCTACCGCCGTATCTGCCGTATCAATTATACGGGGGCCACGGGCCACGGGGGCCCCAACGTGCGTAAGCAAAACAAATCTTTACCCTTCCTAAGGGCCCCCAAACAAATTTTTATACGGGGCCCCGCCAAGGCACGCTACGCTTCTGACTGAATGTGAAACATTCTGTACTATTTCTCCACATGGCTTCTCACCCTGAACTGTTACTTCACTCTAAAGGAAATGATCCACTAATTGTTATAATTCTTTATTGATTGGTAGTCATTAAGAATCATGAATCCCTCAAACTAGACAGCCTCCTATTTTTACCTCTCCTGCAGAGTAGTCTCTCTCTTTTCTTTCATTTTGAACACTAATTAACCCAAACCAATGCTATGTACTCATTTGAGTGATGATAAGGCAGCTCTTGTTGATAAGCCAGACCCTCATACTTACATTTGTTTGGGACACACACACAAAAGTAGCTCATTATATGGAGAATTCCTTCACAGATGTACCATGCAGTATCACTATACAAACTGTGAAATATGATGAATTAAAGCTTTTGTGCCTAGCCATAATGCAAGAGCTCATATTTAATTAGAGAGCTACTGGTTGCTCTTTTGAAAGGTTGCCACAAATTGTTGAGCCTCAAAGACCTCTGTGGGGGAAGAAGTTTGTAATGTGGGCTGACAAGCAAAGCTATGATACTCATCTTGGTCATGTTTTTGCGCCAGAGATGAAATAGTACTACTGTTGCTCTTTCCGATGGGTGTGTCTCCCCCCCCCCCCAAAAAAAAAGTCTCCTGGAGATGATTCATTTATCGAAATATAATGGCAGGGTTATTTCCTCCTTCTAGCTCTTTTAACTCAGATAATGCCAACACATGCCTTTTATGCAAAGTCATGGCCATGCCAGAATCAGCTGGAGGTGTACTCATCCAAATGACTTCTCTAAGTAGGACTGAATCTTTGGGTTTTAGACATCTCAAACTGTGGCATAGCTAGGGAAGCCCTGGGGTTGTTGGCAGAGATAAGTCAAGTTCCTTCTTTGGGCTACAGCTCCCAAAATGCTGCAGGCAACATAGCTATCAGGAATGGTGCTTAGAGGATCTTTTCTCAACACATAGCCTTTGTTTGTAGTCTGCATTTTTTTTTTTTGCTGTTTCTTACTTCTTCTTCTTCCATGTCTAGGCCAGACGTGAAACTGCTAAAATGAAGGGACCCCTTGGTGAGTTCATTCTGCAGTTACTTTTGTCTAATATAGTGTGAGAAAGATTAGCTGGCAATATAAGGTTGCTGTTACCAGGATATGCCCAATTGTGGTTCCAAAATATCACAATCTTTGAGGAGGCTCTTTCCGTGTACTCCAAATTTCTAAAGTCGCATTTGTACAAGACATGAAAAAAGGAGAGTACGTGAACAAGCCACTTTCCCAACAGCCAAGAAAAGTTACCCTTTTAGAATACAGATCCCAGAATCCCATGCTGATTGAGAATTTCAGAAAGGAGTGATTCCATAAAATAACACTTCCTATTTGTGACCTCCCCAGAGAAGAAAGTCATCACTATACAACTAGTACATGTTCCCCTTCTTTACTCTGCAAGATATATTAAAGCCCATGCAGAGGACACCAGAGGCAACAAGACAGGCTGGGATGACTAAAATATGACATGAGGCATTTTAGGCTTGAAACAGCTATTTCATGAATGAAGAAGTGGTAGATTTCCCCCCCCCTTTTTTTTTTTTTTTGCAGGGTTAAAATATGCAATTGGTTTTGGCTTGCCCATCCTACATGCCAGCAACTTCAATAGAAGAAATCCTTCTCTGCGGAGCCCTGCAGTCCTGGCTGGGAAGAGTGGCAGCTGTCTGTCTGGGAGGCAGGAAGGTTATGTTTCCTGCAGTCTCTTCTCGGGACTAGTGCAATGAAATGAAGCCATGGGGATCAAAGACTTAAGAGGATTGACTGCTTGCAGGCTATAAACAGTGGCAGCATTGATCCAGCTGAGATCAGAAATAATTCTTAGCTGTTACCTTTTGATAGCATCTAATCCGCCCTCCAGAAAACAATGTGGTGGCATCTGAACCATCAAATCCCCCAGGTTTGCTTGCCGGAGATATGACAAAGCAGAGTGCAACAATGGAGTTTGCAATGCCCACTCTCTGGTGGAAGTAATGTGCAGGTTTATTCTTGTGGTGGCGTCTCAAGTGGGAAGGTGTGCCACTAGATTCCTAACAATCTTTTAGCTAAGGGTATACTGGAGAAATACAGTGGAACCTCGGTTAATGTAATTAATGTGTTCTCTGGGACGTTTCTTACAGCGAAAATTACTTTAACTGAATTTCTCATAGGAATGCATTGCATGCTATTTCCCATAGGAATGCATTGAAAATCAAAATACTTTAACTGAAATGCAGTTTCCTATAGGAATGCATTGAAAATCAATTAATCCATTCAAAAAATATATCTATAAACTGAGCCACTATTTTCTATGGATTTCCTTTTGTTATGCAATTTTTATGTTAACTGAACCATTTGTTAACTGAAGTTCCACTGTATTTCAAATGTACTTATTATACCCTTTTTTATTAACTGAGGTTCCACTGTAATGGGCTTCAGAAATAGACTGTGTGTGTGTGTCAGATAACGGTGTGATAAATGGAGCCATAGAAGGCAGAGTGGTGAATGTGGCTTTGGTGACGTATGAAGGAAGTCATTCATAAGGTATCTCACATCAAGGGGGGGAAACAGCAAAGTTGTTCAAGGTGAAAGGAAGTCATATTCGTGGAACACACTGAGTATAACAAAAGTGTTTAGAATTGGCATTGTCAACATTACCACTATAATCCTGAGCATACTTCTTTTCAAACTCCTTTGGATCAAATGGGTCTTGCAAGTAGAGATGATTAGCACACTGCCTACTTCTCTTTCCATACCTTGTTCTGTTGAATGTAATTGAACATACATATAATAAATAGAACTACAATCTGTTGAAATTTCAACCCCTCCCCCAAAGTCAAAACACCTTTCCCAACAGGAAGGAAATAGGAAGAGAGGGTGTACATTATGTCAACATCAGGTTTGACTCTGGCTGGATCCCTCTCTTTCATAGACCATATGTCACAATTTCCATGTTGGTGGGAATCCAGCAGAGATGTGTAGAACTTGGGAAAAGTTACTTCTTTCCCTTTGTCTCTCAGTCAGCATTGCCAAAAACAGGATTCTGGTAGTTATAATCCAAATTTTTTCCCCCAAATTCAGGAAAGGAGTGAAGGCAGGCAGAGTATAACACGTTACTCCAGCAGTGCTGATTATTAATTTTTTGCTTTTAATACATACTTTAAGTTGGATTGAAATTAAGTTAGCCACACCAAGGTCAATGTGGAAATGCAGTCCTGTTGATTCCACTAGGAATGAAGTTAGCATGAACTTGGCATTGCCTAAAAATACTTTTAAAAATCATTTAGAACTTCTGGTGAAAACTGGAATGCAAATCAGGTGGGTATCATCAGAGAGTTCAGAAGCCATCTTCCCTTTCCCAGACCAGGAAGAGCTGTACCTCCAATGGTTGTACAGTACTTCAAAAACCTTCAATTTTGCTCCAAAATGGAAAAATCTGTGGCCAGGTCTTGTTGAAACAAGGTAAGAATGGCTGCTTGAACAAAATGTCATCACCATGGCACATTTTAAGTGTGAGAAGGCCATTGATAAACAGTGAGTGCGATGGTTGTTTAAAATATATATATTTTAAGACACACACACACACACACACACACACACACAGAAGTTAAAGACCAAATTCTGCTCAATTATGTCTTAAGGGGGCATAATTTGGGTGAGCAGAATGTAGGAGCATAGAGACAATGTATACCAGTAATGGCAAACCTTGGAATTTGAGCTGTTCTTGAACTTCAATTCCCTGATCAACAGGATTGCTGACTTGGGCTTCAGGTAATTGAAGTCCAAGAACACCTAGAATGCCAACATTCATCATCAAGGATGTATTCCCTACTGAGATGACACCATGGCTCTGAAAGGACAGTTTTTGCCCACATGTTATTTTATCCTTAAAATATAACAAATATATGCCAACAGTGCAGTAGCAACTACATAGCCTTCCATTTGATGTACAGTGGTACCTTGGATAACGTTTACCTTGGATAACACTAAAATCGGATAACATTGGAGAATTTGAGGCAAACATTTGCATCACATAACATTAAGATAACGTTGTGCGCTGCAAATGTTTGCCTCAAATTCCCCAATGTTGATCTCTGCCCCAAAGTCTGCAGGGCTGGAGACCAGTCCTGCAGGCCTTGGGGCAGAGATCTCTGCTGAGATCACCACTTGGGTTGGGCGAAAGAATGGGCGCATGCTCCAGTTCAACCCCCAACCCAGCCGGTGTTTGCATGTGCGATCGCTGGCTGGGTTGGGGGTTGAACCGGCATGCCTGCCTATTCTTTCTCCCAACTCAAGCAGCGATCGCAATGTGTGGTCGCCACTTGGGTTGGGGTTGAACCGGTGTGCGTGCCCGTTCTTCCTCCCAACCCAAGTGGTGATTGCAGCATTTGATCACTTGCTGGGTTGGGGGTTGAACTGGCGTGCGCCCCTGTTCTGTCCTGAAACCAGCTGGTACTTGGCTCGACCAGCCTGCCTCTTTGGAAAGGGCAGAGGGGATTCCCCGCTGCCCTTTCCAAAGAGGCAAGTGGATCACCTCCCTTGCTCCCTTTCCTCTTCAGAATGGGAACAGGGCTTTTTTAAAAATGTTGTGCAATCAATGCATTGCACAATTTTAAAAACCAGATAACATTAAGACTTGTGGAACCAAGTGTTAACATTATCTGAGGTACTAGTGTATATTGAATAAATAACTTTATAGACTACAATTATTCAAAAGATATGCTGTGTGTGTATGTGAGATGACGTGTGATCTGCTTCATGGGAAAAGTTTCTGAGATAGACCTGAAACTTAAAAAAAGAAGAGAACAGTGCTTGAACAATGTTGTATTTTATAACCGGTCTCAAATTTAGATATGTTGAGATTAGTAGCAGTGATCAATTTCCAGTGCAGGTCAGTTTGATCAGTCAAGTTCCCATCAGTGTCATTTTGATATATAATCATTAATAAAGTGGTTCTGTCCCTTTTTTCTGTATGAATACTCAAAATATATTTGCATGAAAATGTGCTGACATATGCATTTTAAATGCCACAAAAAGACCTATCAGAGAATAAACAAAACAAAAACACTGTACCACTTTAAAGACTATTGTTTATTTATTGTTCATACTTGTATGCCACCCTACTCATTATATTTCAATGATCTGGATCCACAAAAGCTCACATTGAAATATAACAGCTAACCTTTAAATTGCTACAACATTTTTGTTTTGTTTGTTCTCTGATATGCCTGAAACATAGACTAACTCTGCTAGTATTCCAAAAAATTCAAAAAAAGACCTTTATCCATTTCTAAATGAATATCTACATATCCTTTCTAGAGAAGTTTTATCCTAACATACAGTGGAACCTCGCTTAACAAATGGCTCAGTTAACATAAAAAAATCGCATAGCAAAAGGAAATCCATAGAAAATAGTGGTTTGGTTTACATAATTTTTTTCTAGAATGGATTAATTGGTTTTCAATGCATTCCTATGGAAAATTGCATTCAATGCATTCCTGTGGGAAATTTGGTTAAAGTAATTTTCATTGTGAGAAACATCCCAGAGAATGCATTAATTACGTTAATTGAGGTTCCACTATAAATGAATTTTGATCCATTCCCCAAGCTTGCATCAAAAAACCCAGAGAAATGCAAAATCCGAAGGGTGGTTGTGTTCTGCCCTATGCATTAGCCTGTAAGCAGTGGATCAGGTCAGTCTGCAATGGAATTTCCAGTGATCAAACTCTTGAAGTATTCCTAGGAATGTGTGGATCCATGGAACCTGTGTTTTGATTTATTTCATCATCACAACACATTGCTTCTTCCTTTTTACCACCCACTGCCAGATGTCTGCTATCTTCAAGTCAGTTATATTTCCATCTACAAAGAGTCCCAGATTGCACTTATTTCCCCAAGACAGGAGTAGGAGATCAACTTTCTAGGTCTGAAACCAAATGCAGCAGATCAACTTTCAGTGTGATGAAAGGGATTAGGCAGCATTTCCGTGGCTCTGTCTGTAGCCTGGTAGATTGTTTAAAGTTGCAGATTTGAAATGCTACATTTCTTCAAAGGATTAATTCATCTTTTGATCCAATGAGCATACTGATGAATGCTTCTTTCCCTATCACATTTAAACACATGGCCCTCTTTAGAAGTTAATAAACCCATTTGCTGCCAAATAACGGGTTTTTCTAATATTGCTCTATCAGACAGAGGATAAGAGGTTTAATGTCTTGGGTATTTTTCTTCTCCTCTCAAAAGCTAAATCAGGTGTATCTGGGGCAGGAAAAGAGCAGTACTTCCCCTTGTTATATAAGCATTCTTTTCAAATCTTCCATAGAAGCCCATGCTGATTTGAGCAATCCATTACTACATTGATAATGTGTCTAATTTGGTGTCCTTTCATCATTTCTGGTGGTCATCAGAGATGATGCAAGAGCACACATTATTTCTTCTAAAAGCGTAGGGACTATCCAGGCACCCTTGACTTTTGGAAATATATATATACTGTAATTGAAACAGCAAATGATTAACTCAAATAGACAATTAAAGGCCAGGCTAGAACCTGAGATGGTTAAAACCACAGGTGTCTGCTTCCCACACATATTCATAAGCCACTCTGGAAAGATAGGTTCTGTGCCTTTTAATCTTTTTTAACATGGAAGTCAGCCAGTGAAAACTCAAGGTAGCTGAGCTTTGACTCAAGAGCCAGTCTAAAGCTGCATTGCAACACTACTGAAACCAGTGCAACTGACTCCTGAGTATATCTGTATACAGGGGCGTAGCTACCACTGTATCTGCTGTATCAATTATACGGGGGCCCCGGGCGCCTCCAACGTGTGTAAGCAAAAATTAATAAAAACTTCCCAATTTTTTTTTATTTCACAAATGACAAAAGTAAAAAAAAAGCAATTTCTTTTTTTCCCGCGTAAAGCGTGCGTTCAAAAGTTGGCAACACCCTACATCGGTTATCGCGGGCTGCGGGATTTCCCTGTTTAAGTCATTTACTTCAACAGGGGAATCCCACAATAATTGATGTACATACGATACGATGATACGATGATAAACCACGGACGGAGAGGAGTGTTTATTGATAGATAATTATGATGAATAAATATTTCTTTTAATTTTATGCAAATTTTTTTCTTTTGTGAGAAATCTTTACCCTTCCTAAGGGCCTCCAAACAAATTTTTATACGGGGCCCCGCCAAGGCACGCTACGCTTCTGTCTGTATATATACACACACAAGGTTACAATGACTATTACGTAAAGTCCCTGAGATTTCAATGAAAGAGATTTATTCCTGTGCTTAAATATCCCACTGAAAGGAATGTGACTGAGAAGTGCTTACTTGTGTCAAGTATCTGTCCCTCATGTTCTGACAGACGGAGAAATAAGGTTAGTCTTTTAGAGTCTTGTCTCTAATTTTATATATGAAAGGCAGGAAGAGAGGTCTAGTGTTGGAATGTCTTGCATCCCAAAACAAATCTGTAATGTAAATGGACGGTCTGCACAACTGTGCTACATAGGTTTCCTTCAAAGGGAGGATGACACCAAGTCCATTAGCCTTGATGGGGCATTGGTCAGGATGGCCAATGACAGGCCAACAGTGGTGGGCTCAATTTTTTTTTACTACCACACTGTGGATGTGGTATGGTGGGCATGGCCAGAGGGAAAGCTCTGCGTTGCACCCAAATTAGGAGTACAGTCAAACCTTGCATAAAGAGTGCCTCGCTTAAAGAGTAACTCGCTTAAAGAGCAGAATTTTCTCTGAATGTTTGCTTCGCTTAACAAATAAAACCAACCAGAAACTCGCTTAACAAATAAATCAGGGTTCACAATCCTGCCCACAGTTGGTTATTTACAATGGTGTTTCGCTTAAAGAGCAAACTTGCTTAAAGAGCAATCCTGTGGAACACATTATGCTCTTTATGCGAGGTACAACTGTACTTCATTTCAAAACTTGGATGGGTGGGACCAGCCAGAATTTCTGATATCGGTTCTGGCGAACTGGTGTGAACCTGCTGATGCCTACCACTGCAGGCCAACCTTATTCATTCTCCTTTGTTCCCATTATTTTATTTTGCAAGGTCTTCTAAGAATATTGGAGTATTGTTGCTTGCCTTTATGCTTCTTACCCTTTACTTCTGTTTCAGGGCAAAAGGAGGAGGTATCTCTATTTCCCAGCCTGGATAATCATGTATTTCTGCCAGACCTTGCAAGTTGCACAGCCAGAGGAAAAAGATCAGAAGGCAAGTGAGCCCCTGCAGAATCATGTGGCTCTGAACTGAGCAAACTGGAACAAAAATATAACGAGTAACTTCTTGTTACTTTCAAAAACTATTTTGTTTGAAAGCAAGAAATTCCAAGTAGATAAATAGGTACCAGTTTGGTGGAAAGGGAAACAGCATTCCATGCAATCCAGTGTCTAGTCATGCCTGCCACAAGTCCACAGAAACATCTGCAGACGCAGAAAGAGCTGGCTTAGCACTGAACCCTAGAGTCGGGTACGACTGGCTTTTGGGCAAGGGCGACCTTTATCTTTACCTAAAGTCCACTCTAAAAGCATTTTGACAGGGATTTTCACATTTTATGCAATTCTCTAATGTTATCTTCCAATTTAGCAAGTACTGTATCAGGAATGACTTATTTTTGAAAAGTAACTTTAAAGGTTTCCCTTGCTCGAAAGCCAGTATTATCCAACTCTAGGGTTCAGTGCTCATGTCTGTTTCAAAGCCGAAGAGCCAATGCTGTCTGCGTCTGCAGACATTTCCGTGGTCATGTGGCAGGCATGACTAGACACCAGAGCACATTGAATGCTGTTACCTTCCCACTGAAGTGGTCCCTATTTATCTACTTGCAATTTCTTGCTTTCAAACTGCTCGGTTGGCAGGAGCTGGGACAAAGACGGGAGCTCATTCTGTCCTGTAGTACTCAGGAATCAAACTGTTGACCTTCCTCCTCCCAGTCAGTGTCTTAGCCACTTGAGCCACTGAAAGCTGGGGCATTTTTTTTTTCTTGGACCATTCCAGTCTCATAACATTGATAAAGGATTGGGTGAGGGTCAAAAACTGAAACTGAATCCAGATAAAACAGAGATTCTATTATTAATAGGATCATCAGAACAATTATAGGAAAGCTTACCTGGCCTCAATAGGGTTACACCTCCCAGGAAGGATTGGGCCCATAGCTTGGGGATACTCCTGAATACACCATCTCTATGGAGGCTCAAATACCTGCTGTGGCAAAGACTGCCTTTTCTCAACTCTGTTTGATTGCCCAGTTTCTCCTCTACATGGATAAGGAAAACCTAACAAGAGTGATCAAGACATTGGTAATTGCAAAAATAAATTACTGAAATGCTCTCTGCATAGCACTGCCCTTGAAGCTCTGGCAGGCCCAAAATGCAGCAGCCAGACTAGCTACTGGGACTAGTAAATTCAATCATATATCTCCAGTCTTAGCACATCTTAACTGGCTCCCTGTTAGTTTCTATGCTTAATTCAAGGTGCTGGCCATGACCTATAAAGTCCTTAATGGTTTAATACCTCAATATTTGTCAGAACATTTTGGAGGAATCAGCTATTTGTCCACCCGCTAGCCTCTATCCATGTTGCTAAAAGTGACCAAACTGAGGGAAGCAAAAAAAGGGCAATGATAAGGAATTAGGCCTTTTTGGTGGTGGCCCACAATACCTGGAATGAATTTTGAACTGAGATATGTCAGGGTCCTTTCCTCCTTATGTTCAGGAACTTGGTAAAAGTAGATTTACTCAAACTATTCAACATCTAAATCTCCAGGATACTGTATTTTTTCTTTACCACTTCTTTTTTTCTTTTGTTTGCATTTTGGATTTTATAGTTTGCATCACGATATTGTTTGAATGTATGTTATGTGGGGTCTTGTGGGATTTCACATTTTAATTTCTAAACTGCCCAGAGTAGTGCTTGCACTAATGCATCAGTATAGCAAGCAAGTAAGCAGAAATCCAGTCAATCAATTAAAAGCGTACCATAAAAACCTTGAATATGGTCCAAGGTCTAGGAAATCAGAAAAACCAGTGGCAAAATTGAAATGAACTTAGTAATGAAATCAATATATTCTCATGATAACGTACAGAAACCTACAAGTCATATTTATATCCGTTTCAAGGTGTAAGCACAGAGACAGCTCCATTTGTTTAAGACTGGAGTCTTCAGTTGCCCAATAATTTGAGACTTAGTGTTGTGTTCAGTGAAAAGAATGCTTTATTTGGTCTTTAACCATTGATGTCACAGTGTTAGAATTTGAAGGAGTGACTGATGTTAGGGATCTTTTACCACAGTTTGGGAATGTAACCAGTGAGCTCAGTGTTGAGAAAATGATACGGTCAAAAGGCAGGGAAAAGACTGTGACTAAGGACTATTAAACTCAAGAGCCTTCTCACTTCAACTGTGTGGTAATATTACCCAACATCTCAGGCTAGCATCTGGTTATGGCATCTTTCCTCTCTAGTAAAACAGTGGCTTCTCAAGTCCACGTTTCCTTATTTCCCCCCACTGGCTCACTTCATTCCAGCATACACTGCCATCTCATTTTTCACCCATCACATGGGATGAATCCTGAAGCAGTAATCTCTTTTTGCATGGTTCATTTCCAGATTCATTGCTTTGAAAGTGTTTCAGTTGTCTGCAGCATGATCACAGCCAACCACTTGGGGAAAAAAAGGTTTCCAAACATCATTTGAATCAAACGTCATTCCCATCACTTGAGTGCATTAGCAGCTACGTGAGGAAATGTTAGTGGTGAAAATAGGTCCTTTTCCCTACACAAACACAAACTTACACACAAATTCTTTATATTTTGTTTGTTTCATTTTGAACTTTACGTCAATCTTACTTCTTAACTAGTAGCATTACTGTTGTCAAAATAGAGCAGATTTTTTTGTTGTTATTTGACTGGAAAACATTGAAAAGACACCACATACTAAGACCTTGTAATCCTCTTTATGGCAAGATATCTGATAACGCAGTCTTTCTGTACTGCAGATGTAGTTGGATGTACCTTTGAGAGTTCTTTGATCTACAAAACTTGCTCAAATTCTACTTTTGCATCAGATGGAGCTTTAATTACATCTACATTATGTTGCACAAAGGAACCTAACTGTGACAGAGTGCAATTGGCAACAGATGGAGGGCACAGCATAAGAGGCGAACAACAGATCACACCAGAGAGCTGGTTTACAGGCAATTGATGGGAATTACCTGCAAGCTTTACAGAAGAAGGGTCTGTTCCTGCATCATGCAATTCTGTATGGCAAGCCTGATAAATTGATCATGTGGTCCAGGTGGTGGTCACCTGTGACTCTAATTTGAAAGGAGTCCCAAACTGTCCTCAGGATAACCTCCCCACACACCCCACATTGCAATGCAATAGCAAAACTAGAAGTGGCTAGACACCCATGTCCAGTTTAGGAAGCAAGATCTTTCAGAGTGCTTAGCAGTACAGGAGGGTCTTGTAACCTACAGTATTTGGAAAAATAATAATCCGTCCTCTTCCTTTCAGGAGCTGTAATTTATCTCTCCACCTCTGACAAGAGATTAACCAGAGTGAATTGGCAGGGGTCTGCATGCAGCCTGAGGGCTATTTTTTTTTTTTGCCCACCCCACCTTAGATAAATCTCCATCCTTAGAGGTCTTCCAGAAATTGCCCTTGTAGCCACTATAAGCCTCAGAATTGTCACCTCCTGCATTATGAAGATGGAAGGGGAAATTGGCAACACAAAGATAATAAGGCCTTCTTCTGACGTGTTTATATTATCCTATATGACATGTCTATGTTATTCTGATAGTCTACATTAGTTCAGTGTTGTAAACATTGAAAGTCCTGGCAACTTGTAGGTATGTCACTGGCTACCTTTAAAAAACAATTCAAAAAGCTCTTCTTCAAGGAGGCCTTTCAGGGCGTTGTTCCCTTAGCCAGTTAGGTTCACCCCCAATGTCCTCAGATGCCTATTATTTTAGTTTACTTTAGTTGAGTTTAGTTGAGTTTAGTTGAGTTTAGTTGAGTTTAGTTTGTGATGTATTTGTTGGTGGTGAGTTTTGATTCGTTGTGGGCATTGCGTCTATTTGTTTTCTGTTTGTTCACTGCCCAGAGAGGAATACCACCCAGATGGGTGGTATAGAAATTCAAATAAATAAATAAATAAATAATGTCCCAAACATTAGTGACGTTAGATGTTTAAAAAACCTCTCTTTTTAACCTTGTGTTGCCAGCTACTCTTTCTCAAAGTAGGTCAGGCGAAGGGAACTGGAGAATGAACTCACAAAAAAGTGCCTTCATTTTTGCAATTTCATGTCTGGCCTAGACACAGAGGAGGAGGAGGAGACGGAAAAGGAGAAGGAAGGCTTCTATTCAGATTTCTTTTTTTAAAAAGGTGCAGGATGTTTTAAACCTCTCACCATATGTGACAGTCCCAATCTATATTAGAATTGGCATGGAATGTGCTCCCTTTTGTGGAAAAAAGTGGGTCTTAAACTGCATGCTACATGTTTCACATAGTGTATAGTTTAGCTCACAGAAAGAAAAGGCAAATGTGCTCTTTGAAGGATTTTTTTTAAACTGCCAGTATAGAACACTCAACAGAATCCCATTGTACATCAGAGTGCAAGGAGAGGAAAGGGATAGCTTTTCTAATTACTCATGGCAAAAAAGCGCTCAAGCTTGCATATTAAGTTTTGCCATGGTTTTCCTCATCATGTGGCTTGTTGGAAAAGAGTCTTTCTCCTAGATAAAAAGTCACAGGTTCCTTAAAAATGGACTTTTATTTCTATTTCTTTTTTTTTTTGGCTGTTCAAGCAGTTTAGTACAAATCTGGCAGTCATGCAGAACATTATGTGAAGAAATGGCCCTTCTGTCTCCAATAATCACTAACATTAAGTTTATCTTTTTGATAACAACTAGTTCACAAATGTATTCAGAACAAGTGAATTAAATCTGCTGGATACTCCGCTCCAGGCAAACATTAATCTTCACTGTAGACACAGTTATGTCTGCAAAGCTTGGATTTTGTCTCTCAGAAACAAATTAATTCTCTGTCCTGGGTAGAGCTTCTCTTTTTCAAGAAGGTCAAGGTGATGATCTGTCCAATTTGGGAAGGAGGGTGGCATAGAAGTGTGACTAAATAAATAAAAAATAAATAAGGAGGGAGGAAGACCTGACACAGCAGTTTGGTTTGAAACAGAGACAAGGTCTTGTATATCCCTCCCCTATGATCCCAGTAGGGTTCATTTTGGTAAAGGTTGCCCTTGATCAAATGCCAGTTGTATCTGAATCTAGGGTTCAGTGCTCATCTCTGTTTATAGCCAAAGAGCCAGTGCTGTCTGTGTCTGCAGACGTTTCCGTGGACATGTGGCAGTCATGACTAGACACCAGAGTGTATGCAATGTTGTTTACCTTCCCACTGAAGTAGCACCTATTTATCTACTTGCAATTTCTTGCTTTCAAACTGTTAGGTTGGCAGGAGATGGAAACTCACTCAATTATGTAGCACTTTGGTCTTGAACTGCTGACCTGCCAACCTTCCAGTCATAAAGTTCAGCATCTTAACTACTAAGCCACTGTAGTCTCTAGGGTTAATTTAGGATATCAGAAAAGTTGGCCAAGAGTTGAGAGGCAGCAAGGCCCCTGATTCAGTTGGCAGCTGCATGCGCTTCTGGCCCTCTTAGCCTAAGGGGGCAAAGCTGTATGTGTAACATGCTCCCCCCCACATCTGCCTAAATTAGCCTGCTGCTTTCAAATGTGGTAGTGGAGGATGACACTTCTATTGCTGATATTCATCTGGCAGTCCCAGCAGCTGTCCAATGAGGAACAGGCAAGAGGCAAAGTCTGATTGATGGCCTCCTTTAGCAAAATATCTTTGGCCAGCCTTGCCCAGAATATATATGCAGTTGGACACTGATAGTGGCCCCAAGTCAGTGACAGTAACCAAACAGCCCCTGAATTCTGTGCATTGCGCCTCAGGCAGAAGACACTGATGCGCCATGCGCCCTCCCGTCCCTGCCACCGGGCACGAGGATAAAGGAGCCTCCCATGGTCACAGGAGGCTTGAAGACGCTGATGTGCCCTGTGCCCTCCTGGCCCTGCCACCGGCCAGGAGGATAAAGGAGCCTCCTGTGGCCATGGGAGGCTCGAAGACGCCGCTGTGCCTTGCTCCATCCCAGCCCTGCCACCCTAACTGACCCCTTCTCTCATCTGGGGAGAGGAGGCACAGCTGGCCAGCCTAGAGGGAGAAACAGCTGCGGGGCCCGAGTAGCTGCAGCCAGGATCCTGTTCCCACCTGTTCACCCTCTGGCCCCATCATCGCCAGAGGGATAAGGACTGGGCTTGGCGGCGGCTGCTCAGCCGGTGGAGGAAGCTTCCACTTCCTAACTCTGGGCTCTACCTGCCCAGAGAAGGATAACTTATGTCCTCCGGCCGGGAGAAGGAATGGACTTCAGCTTTAGGAGGCGGCAGGTTGATAAAATCTGCGCCATCGCCTTTACCAGACTTTTGTCCAACATCCCCCGGATAGTTATGTTGTGTATTGATAGTCATGAGGTACTCTTAGTCATTGTGTATTGATTTATTGTGTATTGATTTATTATCTATTATATTCTAACTACTGTTCTTATTCTGTTATATTGTATGTTTATTGAATCTTTTTGTTATTGTAATGATATTGATATTTTAATGTTATGTGATATTGATATTATTTATGATTTATTGACATGTGTTTATGAACTTGTAATTTTACATGTGTTGGGAACCGCCCTGAGTCAGTCCTCCCATGTAGAGCGGTATAGAAATATAATAATAATAATAATAATAATAATAATAATAATAATAATAATAATAATAATAATAATAATAATAATAATAATAATAATAATAATAATAATAATAATAATAATAATAATAATAATAATAAAAACTTGGGACTGGCCGCAATTAAATAATAATAAGATTCTGTGAAACCAGAAGAGTCGCTAGCACTCTTAGCTCCTCACTATGTTTCTGTAACTATTGAGACTTGGTAGGTGAGCAGTAGTCTGAAGGGAGGGGTGGGGCAAGGAACAAGTTGAAATGAAAGGCCCAAGCAGGGGAGATACTTCGCCAGGAAATAAGTTGGGACTGATTGATAGACCTGATCTGACATAACCTGACCTGGGAGATGAACCTGGAAGCAGAATCTCCTTGCTCAGCCAGGATCACCTAGAAGAGGATGCTGGTAGACAACAACATGCTGTGTGAATGTGTAGAGCAGGGTTGTCCAAACTTTTCAGACTGTGGGCCAGTCACATGGTTCAGTGGGCCATTCACGTGGTTCAGTGGGCTGGTCACATGGTTCCTACTACCAGAAGTAGAAGTAAAATGTGCCTTGCAATCTGTTTTGCAACAGGATGAGATAGATTTTAAGCTGCCATTTTCTCTGCTTAAACCATGGGTGCCCAGACTACAGCCCACAGGCCGGATCCAGCCCCCAATGCCAATTCATCTATCCCATGCCTTCATCGCTCCCGGAAGCAGAAGAAAAACACACACATGGGCTGGATGAAATGACATTGTGGGCCAGATCTGGCCTTTGCACCATTGTTTGGGCACCCTTGGTGTAGAGATACAGAATTTGGCTCATTTAACGGTCTGGTGAATATTACCAGAAACATGTGCTGATTAAGATTTAATTTTGGCCAATACCAAAGCCAAGAAAGTGGCTTCATTTTAGCAGTACAAAGTTTGATCTGGACCTGAAGATGACCCAGAAAAGGAAGCGCTGTCTCTTCTTCTTTCCATGCACAAGAAGGTCAAGCCTGGAGCACAGTTACTTTAAGGGCTGCCTCATTTCACACATTCCTTCTCATGTGCTCTGTTCATCATTGGAGCACCCCTTCCTCCCCTGCTGACTGAGGCCTAAGAGGCAGCAAAAAAGAAAAGACCTTTTTGTCTGTGGTATGGATTCTGTGAAGTGCCTTCTACTGAGTTTCATCAAGCCCCATTGCTTTATGGTTTTAGGAAATGCGAGGGCAACCTCTGGAAGTCCAGAGCTGCAGGTCACCACCCCTCAACCTTTACAGGAATCCACCCATGCCTATGGCCCTTTAAAACACTTTCTTTACAATATTTTTCCACACACACATTACACCAAAAGCTCACATGGTGATCTCTGATGACCATTTTAAAAAATGAATAATGTGTTTGCAGGGTGTGGAGACACCTCAAGCTCTGTGGGAGACTTTTTGAGGTGTTAAAAAGAATCTTAAATATTTGGGGGTGAGTGGGTATGTCAAGAAGGCTGTATTTACACTCCCCTCTTGATTTGGGCATTTGGGTAATAATAGGAAGAGGAGGAGGAGGAGGGAACATTCTTTCAGTAAACAGGATGCATTCCTGTTACAAGAGACCCTTGCCTGGGCCAGGTTCTAGTAGATGACAGGGCAAAGATATATAAGATGAATCTGAGGCAGAGTTGGGGAGGTGGTATAGTCCTGACTAATGTGGATATTTTACCACGAAACAGAAAAAACAGTGCACATCCTATGCATGGCGATTTGAGAGGAAACCCCAGTATGGAAGCGACAGAAGTAGACTTCTAAAATATTTATTTAATTTCTATTTTAAAATGTAAAAATATAATATAATATAATATAATATAATATAATATAATATATAATATAATATAATATAATATAATATAATATTGACTTAATTAAAACTTTGTCCCAAGAGGATCCAGGATATTTTCATTAATAATAATAGCATGCCCTAGAATAAATTTTGACTTATGATGACCCTTTCCAGAGTTTTCTAGGTAGAGAACACACAGAAGTCATTTCCTATTTCCCTCTTTTGGGCATGCCCTGGGACTGTGCAGCCTGCCTATGGTTACACACAGCGGTGGGATGTCAAAATTTTTACTACCCCACCGTGGGTGGAGCCGACGTCATGGGTGGAGCTGATGTCGTGGGCAGAGCCGATGTCATGGGCGGAGCTGACATCATGACATCATGACTTCATGGCGTCATGACGTCGTGGGTGGAGCCGACGTCATGACGTCATGACATTATGGGCAAAGCCAAAGAAATAAAATAAAATAAAATAAAATAAAATAAAATAAAATAAAATAAAATAAAATAAAATAAAATACACATTGAAATTAAAATAAATACACACAATACATAGCACACAAATCAACCCACCCAAAACACAAACCCGTCACTTACCTGGCCTGGGGTTGGGGAGCAGGCACTAGGCAGGCAGGCAGGCAGGCAGGCAGGAACCGTGGCAGCATGGCGGCATGGCGACAAACCACCACTGTGGCAAACCGCTGTGGTGGCAAACCGCCATGGTAG
Source organism: Furcifer pardalis (assembly GCA_030440675.1). NCBI lineage: Eukaryota > Metazoa > Chordata > Lepidosauria > Squamata > Chamaeleonidae > Furcifer > Furcifer pardalis. The sequence goes on along the minus strand of CP126893.1, from coordinate 60,826,295 downwards.
CAAACCACCGTGGCGGCAAATCGCTGTGGTGGCGCAGGGGTCTGGCAGCGCAGCCCGGTGCGGCCCAGCGAGGAAAGGCTGCCGCCACTGCCACCACTTCTCCAGGCGCTGCCTGCACCCTTTCCAGACAGCCAAAATGGCTGGCCGGAACTGAGCATGCATCAAACCTCCTTTTGATGCATGTGCACTTCTATTTTTTAGTGCACATGCATCAAATGGAGGTTTGATGCATGTGCAGTTCCGGGCAGCCATTTTTGGCTGCCCGGAAATACACATCCAGAGGACCGCCGGAGAGGTGACCAAATCAGTTGCCCGGAGATTTACCTCCCCCGGCGATCCCCTCCGGATGGCCGCTACCGGTTTGGATGAACCGGTCTGAACCGGTAGCAGTCCATCACTGGTTACACAGACTGCCTTCTCTCCAAGGTAACTCAGGGGCAGAATCAATCTCCCAACCTATGGCTCCACAGCCAAATACCCAAACCACTTACAAATACTTTAAATGGTACTTGAACATTAAAATCATGACCAGAGATAAAAAGCTGCTCTGTGTGACAGAAAAGCCTACTTTTTCCTTCAGTGCTGAGCAAGGAAATCCCCACTCTTATTTTACAGCAAGAGCAAGGGTTTCCTGTGCTGCTCTGGTGAGATAAAGGTTTGTAGCTGTGGACGCAGCATGCAGGCTACACAAGGACCCCCTCAGGATGTTTGGGAAGGTCTTACACTGAAATGTATATCTCCCCCCCCCCTCTATTTTTTCTTGACAAGTCTGTTGCAGCTATTCTTCTTTGTATTCTTTTTTGTTGTATTGTTCTAGATTTAATAAAGCATTTACGGTGATGATATTCCCCTCCTCAACAGGGGCTTAATCATTTTGTGACTATGGTTTTATTTGTTTGGTGTTTTATCTGAAAATATTCTCTTCTTATAAACCACTTTCAATTTCTCCCCCCATCCCCAAAGGGCAAATGCTGAAATAAAATAAAATAAAATAAAATAAATATATCTATTGGGAGAGTGGAATCAGTCGTGTGCTGGAGTAGAAGCAAACAGCAGCTGAGTAGTTTACCACCCAGAGAGAGCAGCTGTCCATAGATGCCAGGGCAATTCATTTCCGCAGTCCCCTGCTCCCTTTTCAGATTCGCAGGTTTCTTTTGTATTGCACAGATGGGGAATGTTTGGCCTATGGCTGAACTGTGCACCTCCAGGCCTCCCAATCTGGTCCTGTGGATTCTGCCAAGCTATCACACACACACACAACACACACACACACACACACACACACACACACACACACACACACACACACACACACACACACACACACACACAGACACACAGACACACAGACACAGACACAGACACACACACACACACAGAGACACAGACACAGACACAGACACAGACACAGACACAGACACAGACACACACACACACACACACACACACACACACACACACACACACACACACACCAGGATTTCTCTCCACCCCCACCCCAATCCAAAGCTCATGGAGGGTTGAAGAATGAGAGTTGTTGTTGTTGTTGTTGTTGTTGTTGTTGTTGTTGTTGTTGTTGTTGTTGTTGTTCAGTTGCATGGGCGATTCTGACCCTTTGTGACCCCAAGGACCATTGCACGCCTGGCACCCCTATCCTCCACCATCTTCCTCTACCCACCCAACTCTGTGCCCATTGCATCTACAATACCATCTAGCCATCTCATTTTGGGCCACCCCCTTCTTCTTTTGCCCTCCACCTTTCCCAGCATCAAGGCTTTTTCAAGTGAATACTGTACTCTCTTTTCATTTGATGTCCAAAGTACTTTAGCTTCATCTTCACTATTTGACCTTCTATGGAGCAGTCAGGGTTGATTTCTTCTAAGATTGACCTATTTGTTCTGCTCACTGTCCAGGCGACTCTCCAGACTCTCCTCCTGCACCACATTTCAAAGGCATCTTTTCTTCTGCGCTCTGCTTTCCTTATGGTCCATGTTTCACAACCATACATTACCACTGGGAATACCATTGCTTTGATTATATGGACTTTTGTTTGCAAGGTGATGTTCCTACTTTTCCCTATGTTCCCCAGGTTTCTCATAGCTTGTCTCCCAAGAATCAGTCACCTTTTTATTTCATTGCTGCAATCTCCATCTACAGTGATCTTGGATCCTAAGAATGTAAAGTCTGTCACTGCTTCTACTTCTTCCCCATCTATTTTCCAGGGACTGATAGGGCCTGTTGCCATTATCTTGGTTTTCTTGATATTGAGACTCAAGCCAGCTTTTGCACTCTCTTCTTTCAACCTAAGTGGATGTCCACTTACTTTTTGGTCCCCATCCTCCCAATGCACCCACTGGTAGTATGGCAGATTCTCCAGGTCTCTGCCTGGAATCTTTGCTAGAAAAAAGTGTACCTTAAAGGTTGAATGTATGAAGGACTCTGACTTACACTAACTAACCATGTTTTGAAGCAGGAAACAGATCCTGGTAATAGAGTAGACCATACTGGCAGTGACTCAAGGCTGAGTGTCAGGTGGCAGGTAACTAACCTGACCATCCTGAAGACTAATGGGCCCTGGGTGCCGAAGTCCACAAGGAAGGGTGATGGTACCCAAGCAGATTAAAACTTACTTGAATCCATCTTGATGGAGGGCTGCAGCTTCATCAATACTGGCCTGGGACTAATGAGACTTTGTGTGCCAAAAGGACTCAGGACCAGAAAGTAACTCACAGAAGTGGATCAGTGGTACGGGTGTCATGCTATGATGCGGAAGGTAAATGAAAGGCAACATAATTATATTCTTAGGCTTCATGGCTGATCACATATTTGGATATGGAAGAAGAAGAAGAAGAAGAGGAGGAGGAGGAGGAGGAGGAGGAAAAACAACAACAGGAACAACAACAGGAACAACAGGAACAGGAACAGATCTATGAAATGACAGGAAGTTTGCAATCTCTTAGCCATCTCTTAGCCACCACTTTGTTTGGCTTGTACCTCTTAATGCAACACTCAAACACAAAGATAGAACCACAGAATTACATGCCTTGTGGCATACCAACATACCAACTGTTCATATGTGCCTTGGAGCAACAATTGTTTCCATTGTGTCTAAGCAGCATGTACTAAGAAGTGTGTATTTTGATCAAGGATGGCACAGATCTCCAAAGCAAATTTGCTCAGAATTGTTTTCAATTACATGGCTGTGCCAAGTTGTGCTTGCTTCTTTAAGTCTGGCAAATTGGAACAATTTGCAGTTGGCCTTTACTGCTGAGTAACCTCTTTTGTTGTTGGTGCTCCATTTTGTTTTAATAAAGCAAATCTGAATCTTAACGGCAATACAACGAATAAAGCTCTAGCTAGCTATGTTCCGTGGTGTCTTTGTTTGACCTGCTTCTTCATGTAGTAGTACATCTTTGTCTGGACTGTAGCAATTTCAGTTTGCAGATGGAGTTTCATGTGATATGATGATCATAACTATCTGGATAGAGCAAAGAAAAGAAAATTCAATATGCTCTTCTGAACATCTCACTTGCAAAGATCAGTTTCCTTCTCTTTATGCTTTTCTGTTTGAAAGGGCCTTCAATCACAGAGCTTTCAGAAGTTCTGCAGTCTACAACTCATTAAAACCAAAGTGAAACCAGGTCTTGGTCATCCATGACATTTTATCTAGGATTCCAGATTATTCTAAACTAGGGATTCTCAACCTGCAGCTCATGGGCTGGATGTGGCCTGAGGAACCATTTTATGTGGCCCACCACCACCTCAACCACATCAGGAAGTGACCATGTGGTGGTGAAAGGGCAAAATGGCTGTCCAGCCCCAAAAGCTGTCTGAGGGAGTGTGACCTGGCCCCCGGCTTAAAAAGGTTGAGAACTCCTGTTCTAAACTCTCTTGACTTTCCAGTTGCTTTTCTATACTATATGATTTCAGGTTTTCATTACTACCTACTGAAACTGTTACCACCAGCATCAAACATCTAATGTTTGTTTTCTCAGCTCCAAGCTTTTGGTTCTTGTACTGTTCCACTAGTTTCAGCATGGAGAGAATGCAAGAATGCAGTGATCGTTGTCGGCTGCTACTTGTTTCTGAGCATACATTTTTTCCCTGGAAGTCATTTTTTTCTGTTGATGGATGTGTCTCTGGTGACTCAGTAAGCCAATCCTAGCATGAAACATTACATTGAATAGAAGGTGGAGGGCATGGTAGGGTTTGATGAAACTTCCGTGCTTGTTGCTTAGCCTCTTCACATCTATGGTGTTCCCCTTCAAAGTGATTGTTAGCAGCTGAGATGGTTTGGCACCAAAGTGGGTAATCTATGGCTGGTGCCTCCTAGGTTTGTGGCTTTATACCTGACACCTTCATGGTTTGTTTCAGATGGTCCTTATAATGCTTCAAAGAAGCTCCATGAGGTCTTGTACCAGAATTAAATTCCATCTAAAAAAGTGACAAGGAAACTTGGAATCATCCATATGGCGGACATGCCCTAGTGATATTTTGGGAGGAAACCATAGTGTTTGTTTGAGATGTGCAGAGTCAACCATTGTTTTGACATGACTGAAAGCATGTGGCCCTCCAGATGTTGTTGGCCTGCAAGTTTCTATCAGTCTTAGCCTGCAAAGCCAGTCTCCTTTTCTTAAGCTAAACATGCCCAGTTCCTTGGTTTCCATTCCTCTGATCATCCTTGTTGCCTTTCTCTGTACCTGCTCTAATTTGTTTGCATCTTTTTCAAAGTGCAGTGCCTAGAATTGGACACAGTACTCTAGATGTGGTCTAACTAGTACTGAATAGAGGGGAACTGGTACCTCACAGATTTTTGGGACTATACTTCTGTTAATATGGGCTAAAACAGCATTGGCTTTTTTTGAAGCCACATCACAATGTTGACTCCTACTTAGCCCCAGATCTACAACTATTCCAAGATCCTTTTGCTTGTAGTATTACTCAGCCAAATATTCCCCATCTTGCAACTGTGCATCTGGTGTTTTTTCTCTAAGTGTAAATCTTTTCACTGATCCCTGTTAAATTTCATTCTGTTGGTTTCAGTCCAGTGTTGAAGCCTATCAAGATCTTTTTGAATTCTGCTTCTATCTTCCATGGTATTAGCTACTGCTCCAAGTTTTGTGTCATCTGCACATTTGCTAAATATTCTCTGAACTCCCTCATCCTGGGCAGAGCCTTGTAGTATTCCATGTGTTACCCCCTCCAAGCATGAGGAGGAGTCATTAATAAGAACTCTCTGAGTAAAATTCTGTAATAAACTGTATATCCACCTGACACTTGTGCTATCCAGGCCACACCCAGTTGGCTTGCTAATCAGAATATCATGGGGTGCTTTGTCAAAGCTGTTATTTCTAAGTGTCCTCAAGTGTACCTTCATAACAATGAACAGTTGCAACACATACTTATGAGGATAAGCAAAAATTAAACTTCAAATCAATGTTGTGGGAAATGCCAAACCAGTTGATTACCCTTGACAATGATAGATATGCCATAGTAAGGGAGAGTAATGTCTAACTTTACCATAGCAACGTAGCTCCAGAATTGTGAGACAAACTGAAATACTGCATTTAAGACTAGTATTGAGAGAAGAGTAGACAGAGCTTTCCATCTTTGATAGCTGGATAATTCAGTCATTACCAACAGATAACAGAAGGCAAGAGACATTTCATATTTGAATGGAGATCTGCAATTGTATAGGCCCATGATGATGAACCTTGGCACTCCAGATGTTCTTGGACTTCGATTCCTAGAAGCCCAAGCATCCTGTGAATCCAGACGAATGGGTTTACTGTGATTCATCCAGCCCATGCTGCCCTCATTGCTCCCGGAAGTGGAAGTAAAATGCGCCCATATGGACATGTTTTACTTCTGCTTCTGGGAGTGACGAGGGCAGCAAGGGCTGGATGGATTGCAGTAAACCCATTCGTGTGGAATCACAGGGTGCTTGGGAATTGAAGTCCATCAGTGATCCACAGAACATGGTTTGGGAGATGCTGATCTAGCACACGATCTACTTATTGTTCCACCACAATTTAGTGAGGCCCTACTCCCTAATTGTAAAAGTAATTAGTAAACAAATCAGACATCCGGAATGGCAACACAGAGAAACCTCTCTCAAACCATTTCAATCTACCTGGACACTCTATCCAACACCTGACAGTTACAATTCTGGAACAGAGAAATTACAAAACTAGGATTGAAAGAGAGACAGTAGAAATCAAATACATCCATCTGTTAGACACCCATTGCAGGGGATTAAATATTAGCGAATGGTTTCTGGGACATTATCAAATTTGATACACATATTGCTATATGCTGCTAGATATTTTATATATTATATTCTGGTGTATTACAACCTTCCTGCCAATTCTCTTTAGCAAAACAGGAAGTAACCAAGTACTGTACAGTGCTTTTGTTTGTTTTCTGACATGCAAGTAAGAGGTTAATCAGAAACCAGAATGGGCTTTCTCCACACCTTTGAGACTGAAAGGGAGACATTTAAAACTAATATGAATAATCTATTGTTACTGATAGCTGTAGGAAGCTGTTATGCTTGCTTGTCTGTCATTCTGCTTGAGCAAACCCTTCTCCCTTTAACCCCTGAATTTGGTGTATATAAACCATGCTTGGAAGATTTACTCCTTGTCTGAAGAAGTGGACATGATCCATGAAAACTAACAATAAAAATATAGCAGTTAGTCTTTAAAGTGCTACAGTGTTTCTTATTTTGTTTTCTGATATGCCTGAACCACAGACTAACACGGCTACTATTCCAAAAAATTCAAGTAATTAGTAAGTTATAGAAAAGGCAGGCTTAGCTGTTTGCCCAAAAGAAAATAGTCAAATCTTGCAGTGACAAGTTAAAGCTACATAAAGTAAAACAGACCCATCCAGGATTTGCTTCTATATAAGATATATAACTAGTTAGAATTGCTTTGAAAAAGGAGCTACCCTTTATTACATTCCACTTGTAATATAACTTAACTATATCTTTCTAAGTGGAAGAAAAATTAATTACACGCCATCTGTTCCCTATAACTTGATACTTCTAAGTAACAACATTATTAATAAAGGTAGAATAATTAACAGGGACTATAAAAACAAAGAGAGAAAATATTGCTGTTGACCATTAGTAATGCTGAGAGCTGGCATGATGCCAAATTACTTTCTTCTGGCAGCTGTGACACATCTTTAAAAAGTGTTTAATTACTGTCCGAGTTGAAATTCTCTTGGTATTTCTGGATTTAGCCGTAATGTCTCAAGATAATGGTATGGAAGGGTTAAAGTAGTAGTAAATCTTATCCCATATTGCTTGTACAAGCTAAATGAAACTGGGATTTATTAGGAATGTGCATGTAATGCTGTATAACAAATGGACTCTTAACTTAGGAAAGATGGATGGGAGACAGATTTGGGGGTACCAGGTTTGAAAAGGTATTTCTCCTATACCTAGATCAGGGTAAGGAACAATCATCCCTTGAAATGTTGTTGGACTCCAGTTGCTGGTAGCCTCAGACACCTTGTCAATGATCAAGCAAGGCAGGAGATGCAGTCTATCAACATCTGATGAGTGCTTGTTTCTTTTCTCTACCCTAAAAACACATTTATTAGAGAAATAGTGGCTCATTCCTTTTGTTAAACAGAAGGTGTGTGGGGTTTTTCCCCTGGAAAGGAAATAGTCTGCGTGCCTGCTCCCACTCTCTCTCTCTCTCCTTCTTTCCATTTCTATACTGTCCATCTGACCAAATTTTACTCTAGGCACTGGAAATACAGATACAGTAAAACACCAGATAACGATTGGATTGGATAACGCTAAAATTGCATAACGTTGAGTAATCTGTGGAGGAGAATTGGATCGAATAATGTTAAGGTTCTATGGGATGGATCGGATAACAACCGCTAAAGCCTGTGCAGTTACAATGTATCTTTATGGAACTTTAACATTATCCAATCCATCCCATAGGATTTTAACATGGATCAGATAACACTAAAAATCAGATAACACCAAGACTTGTGGAACCAAGTTTTAGCATTATCCGGTGTTTTACTGTACTGCATATAAATAACAAAACTATATGCAATATCAGCCAACCTCAAATATAAAACTCCTTAGATTTGAAAAGATGAAAACAGTGAAAAGTTAATAATCAAATGCAGTGATAAGATTCAGCTAAGAGGCAAGATGTCAGCAAATTGCAGAATATGGCGAGAGAGGAGGCCTCCAGGACATGTGGTGGAAGGGTGTTTCATATTGATGGTGCCCCACTGAGAAGGCTCGATTTCTGCTGGATGTCTTACTGATCTTCTTCAGGGTTGAGGAGCTGCAGTCTGCATGTATCAAAAGCTATTGAGAGATGCAAGAGGATGAGTAGGAACCTATTGCCCCTGTCAGCCTCTTGGAGGATGTCATCTAGTAAAGTGACCAATGCTGTCTCTGTCCCATGTCATGGCCTTAACTTGATTGAAATGGATAAAAACAATATTATCCAAGAACACCCACAACTGATTTACAACATTTCTTTCCTTCAACTTGACTATGAAAAGGATGTTTGTGACCAATTCAAAGTTGTTAAGATCCCCTGTTTTGGCATTTATTTCCCCACAAATGTGCCTAATAATTGCTTCCTTCAAACTGGCAGGGAGAGATCGCTCCTGTACAGAAGTATTAACAACCTAACTCACCCATTCCACCCTTACCTCCTTGACCAGATTTACAAGACAGGAAGAGAAAGAGTCACGAGGGAACCTCATGGCATTCTATTGTCCAAGCACCTTGTCCGCATCATCAGATATCACAGGTTGAAATAGATACAACACAGCCAGACAGGACAGTGCTGGTAACTGTCACAACAACAGGGCCCAGGTCCCTTCAGATAGTTTCAATTTTCAATCTAAAATATGTCACTAACTTTTCATAATATTGAAACTCATGTCTTGCTGTCCAGAGGGGGTGGATTGAAAACTTGGTTGAAAAATATCTGAGGTTAGAGCAGAGATGCCATTTTGCCAATGCTTAAATTTTTGCCAGAAAAAAAGGTATTATTAAAAAAATAATGCTTTGGGATGATGATGATGATGGTGGTGATGGTGATGGTGATGGTGATGTTCGACTTATATGCCACTCCACTCACGAAGTGTGACTCACAAACATATCCTCAACACAATATACATCAACAGAATGAAATATCATAAGATACAATTTACATAATACAACACAATTTAACACTAAAATAGCACATAGCAATTAAATAACAAAAAGTCCTTTGCTGCTCAACGTCCTCAATAAGGCCCGGGTACTTCCAACTAATTCTTTTTTCCTTCTGTTTTATGTAATTTTATTAGGAATCTGCCTAAAGGGCACTAGTCCATCTCAGCAACTTTATCTTCACAAATTCCGATAGTTTAGGCCAGTGGTGACGAACCTTTGGCACACATGCCAGAGGTGGCACTCAGAGCCTTCTCTGTGGGTACCTGTGCAGGTGCCCCAGCACAGACTACACTGCACCCCCCTGCCCAGCAGCCCAATGAGAGCACTTCCTCCCTCTCCCAGCACAGAGTTTGCCACACCCCTCTGTCCAGCAGCCCAATGGGATCACTTCCTCCCTCCCCCCAGCACAGAGTTCACACTGCCCCTCTGCCCAGCAGCCCAATGGGATCATTTCCTCCCTCCCTTGTTGCTGTGTTGGTACTTTGCGATAAATAAGTGGGTTTAGGGTTGCAGTTTTGGCACTTGATCTCTAAAAGGTTCACCATCACTGGTTTAGGGTGATAGAAACCTGCTCATTCAATGCTGCCTATTTAAATCTTAGTTGAATGGGAATTTGAATACAGGGCTCCTTTCTTTATCCAGTACTGTCTTAGTCTTTGCACCCAAGATCTAGCTTTTGCAACGCAGACATGTGATTATATATTTGTTTGCCCTATACATAATCTATGCAATTAAGACGAGAAAGCAATCTTCAGACAAATGTGTGTAGATGGTTTAAGAAAGCGCACCAGGCTAGGGGGAAAATGGGTATTAAAACCATAAGTGAAAGTATCACAGTGTTGCCCTCGTGTGGCCTGCTCCCATATCACAGCTAGATGTACAACCCCTTCTTCTTCCCCTTTCTCCTATATTTCTTCACCTTGTGGGTTCAGATTTTTAACCTATAGTGAAATTTTTGCATGTTGGATTGGATTTTACAATCCAGCTGAGACATTTTGTGGTATTAGGGCAGGCATGTATATGTAGAGATAAAGATAATATAAATACAGATATACATAGTGTGTGTATGTTTAATTAGGGTTGAAGATAATTTCCCCTTGCCAGTTGCCTATACAGTATTCATTGTATAGCATCATAGGACACATCTGTTAGTGAGAATTTGGGGAATTCACCCATCTCATCTGCAATTTTTGATGTGGTGAAGAACTTTAAGCCTCTTTCCAGGCTGGCTGGGAGTTCTGCCTTGAGATGTTCCAATGTGTCTTCTGGCAGGACATTAAAGGTGACCCATCCTGCAATTAGGGTGATTATAGTCTGTAATTTGAGGCTGCTTTGTGTGTCAGGATACTGTCTTCTACTGAAACAACAAAGTTAGGGATTCTTTCCTCTGTTCCAAAGCCTTTGGGAAAATGAGCTGGTTGCTGATCACGACAAAATGCAGCAGTATTATTTTTATGAGGCATAGTAAAAGTCATTGCAGCTTTCATGTTACAATATTTTGTAACTGCATTTTTATGAAGCTAAAATAGCAGCTTGTTGTTATTATCCGGCATAAATTGCTACCACATTTTCTTACTACTTTAATGCTAGCCATTAGACAGCTGCTTCTAAATATGATACAATTACATGTTACTCTCCTTCAAGTGTAGGAAGAAGCAGCTGGCAACTTCAAGGTGTTGATGCTAAACATGCTCACTTGGAAGGTTTCAGAGCATAGATGTAAGAACCTTCTCATTTGTGTCTGTTGTCCTAAGACTTAATGCTTTACCCATTCTGAACCAAAACGGTGACAATGGACACATCTGTCAATGAGAAGAAGGATAATTTCTTGTGTCCGGCCCAAGAATAATACAAAGTTGTTTCACTGAAACGAAACATAGATGCTTCACCATGACAAAGATACAGGATATAATAATATCTATATTATCTGCATTATACAGTTCTTGTGCCTTGGTATTTCTTTAACTGGGATAGTTTCATTCTGTGGAGTCCTGTTACACCTAAATCTTGCTCAGAAAATGATTTTGCTCTCCTTTTTATGTTTAACAAAGTGACCAGTGCATCCCAGTTAAACTATCCCAGTTAAAGAAATACCAAGGCACAAGAACTGTATAATGCAGATATATAATGGGATATATAGTCTTGGGGGCGAGACTTAGAATTATCTGCTAGAGACCAGAACTACCACAGAAAATCCTAAATCCTTTAGCAAACTCTGAATTTCAAGATTCTGTAGAAAGAGGCCACCACACTTAAACTGGATCATGCTGCCATAGCTATAGAGTAGTGACACAGATGTGCATGATGGAAATGTTCATTTTTGTTTAGTTTCAGTTTATTTCAGGGTGAGTGTGCCTTTTTTTTTAAAGTCTTATTTGCACTGGTCATTTTGTTAAACATAAAAAGGAGAGCAAAATCATTTTCTGAGCAAGATTTAGGTGTAACAGTCTTATTGATTTCAAAGCAATCCAGACCATTTTTCTTCTTACATTTCCTTCTCTTCCCTGTTGGACATTCTGATTGGCAGCTGACAGCCACCTTCACAACACTATACCTCACCTTGGATACCTTGGAGTTGTTATTCAGCGAGGAGTCTGCACATTGGTAGATATCTCTGTGATGACATTCCGCACATGCAAATGGACTTGAGAAATCAAGTCCATTTGTATGCAGTTTTTTTTTTTTTAGCCATTAGGATATCACGTCACCCACTGGCTAGGCAGGCCATGATGTGTGCCATCTGCTTTCACAACACTATTAGATGGAAAATTCTTCAGTTGATTTGCCAGGCAAGGGATGAAGGAAAGGGTACATGAAAGAGAAAAACACATCTAGAAACACAACCCCCATTTTTTGGTGAACCTGTCTTTCATTAACACAAAGCATTCAAATTTAAGAGGCTATCTTTCAAGAATCAATGAAAAACATGTGAGCAAAAGTAGGAGACTCTTTTACATTTTCCCAACTTGTGGTAACAAAAAAAAAATATATCCCATCTCTAGTAGAGATACTCAGTGAGCGTTCCTCCCAATTTCTGGAGAGTCTATAGCTGTCCTATCAGCCTATCTTCCACTGAAAAATCACGGAAGAGTCAGAATTCAATACAAAGTTTAGAACAGGAGTTCTCAACCTTTTAAAGCCAGGGCCCGGGTCATGTTCCCTCAGACAGCTTCAGGGGCCGTACAGCCATTTTGCCCTTCCTCCACCACATGGAACTTCCTGGCGAGGTGGAGGGGGCTGCATGAAAAGGTACCATGGGCTGCATCTGGCCCATGGGCCACAGGTTGAGAACCCCTGGTTTAGAGTCTGTAACTACAGTGACATATCAGATATTCCAAAAAGCCGTCTGCCAAATTGTTAAAAAGTACTTTGCTGGCATGACTCTAGTAAAGGATTGTGACCTAAATGTACTAATATGATTTAATTGCTTCCCCATTGTCTCCAGGAGTTACAAGCCATCTGTATTATTTCCCCTACAGCTAGGTTTCCCGTACTTAGAGCAAATTAGTAACAGCATAAAATTATCTGTCACTACATGCTGCTAGGTTTCTCAAACTGCACACCATGACAGTTTCCAGGGCTAATTTCTAGCTGATGCGTGGAGCACCACTTTTTACCCAGAGAATCTAGCCATGTACCCCCTGCTTCTTCTCCATGTGAGAGCCTCAGATTGAGCTGCTGGTGGCTAAAGCAAGCACTTTCTGGTTGCTTGCCCATTCATATTCAAGCTGGAGAGCATCATTGACCCTTGTACATAGAGATCTGTTGCTCCTTTGGCTTTAAAATGTGTGGACAGATTTACTATTCATGGAACGCTTGCCTAATAGTAGTGTCTGCAAGTAGGGAAAAGAGCTCAGGAAAACCATAAATCTCTCATCACTTCAGGGGTACCCTGATCTGCATAATTTCTTACACTTGTGACAGCCAGAAAGTGAATTAAAGTCCTGTCAGATTCTATGGATAGGAGTCTGCCTCAGGAAGAGGGCATCCTAGAACAAGACCTACTAAGTTACTTTTAAGAAAAATCAATATAACGGCCTTCTGAGCTGGTCTTTAACTAAGCAGTGATGCTCTGAGTTACAGCAAGCTGTCCTTTAAACAAAAGGATAGTGCAGTAGAGGACTAATGTAATTTTCAGACAAGTGGATGTCCTCAGCATTGCTATTACTGGATGTTTCCTGTTAAAGGATGTGATTTTGACAAGAAAGTAGCAGCAATAGGAGACCTGGTGGTGCAGTGGTTAAACCGTTGTACTGCAACCAAGAGGTTGTGAGTTTGATCATGATCAGAGCTCAAGGTTGACTCTGCCTTCCATCCTTCTGAAGTCGGTAAAATGAGTACTCAGCATGTTGGTGACAAAATGCTAATTGACTTGTGAACCTCTCAGAGAGTGCATTAAGTGCTATGGGGCAGTAAATAAGTGTGATTACATTTTGCTTTACCATTTACCTTAATGTAGGAAATATTTTATAATCATTCTTCTTTACCAATCATTTAATTTCCACTAAAATGCTTTCTCTGGTATTATATATTGTACTGTATATTATTTTCCCAGAAATATATGTTTTTGTGTTTTTTTCCAGCTAGTAGTTTTTGTTACAGAGGCCTACAGTGGCTCAGTGGTTAAGAAGCTGAGCTTGATGACCAAAAAGTCAGTAGGTCAGCAGATTGAAACCCGAGTGCTCCACGATGGAGTAAGTGCCCATCATTTGTCCCAGCTCCTGCCAACCTAGCAGTTTGAAAGCAAGAAATTGCAATTAAATAAATAGTTGCCGCTTTGGCAGGGAAGGTAACAGCATTCCTTTCACTCTGCCATCTAGTCATGCCTGTCTCATGGCCATGAAAATGTCTGTACATCCAGACCCACAAACCAGTCCTTATTGTTGTAAAAATTTACATGTAATGCCTCTGGCAGGCTCCCTTTCTAATATGTCAGGAAGAGAGAGAGGGAAAAGGCAAACAAACTCAATCTGCAGAATGGGGGACACAGGGACTGCTTAGATCTCAAATCAATGTCTTCCAGTGATGGGATGACCCCGGTTCCAACCAGTTCCCCAGAACCGGTAGGAACAATTCTGGAGGGTTCTCCGAGAGGATAATCATTTTTTGACTCACCAAAAGAAAGAAAATGGCTCCAATTTAGTGCGCATGCACAGAAACTCAATCTGATTGAGTTTCTGCACATGCGCAGTAAGAGGCAGTCATTCGCTGCCTCTTTTAGCTGGAGCTGCACCTTTTCGGAGTGGCTCCGGTGGCTCTGGTGGCAGCGGCAACAGCCTCGACAGGGGGCACCAGCCCTCAGAGGAGGGCATCTCCCCCAGGACCACCAAGCCCCCACAGGCATGTTGAGGCCCGCACGGGCTGTCCGCCACTGCCGAGCCCTCCCAGGGACTTGGGGCTGACAAGCCCCCATGGCCTGGGGACGCCTGGCGGGGCGCACCACTGCCGCCACCTACAGCCTCCTCCTCCACCAGGCACCCACCGAGGATTGTGGCGGCGGAGGCAGCAACTGCAACCCTAGGCACCGGCCCAAAGAGGAGGCCACAGTCAGGGGCGGCGCGCCTTGCTGGGTGACCACGGGCCTCGGTGGCAACTTGCGGCCACTGAAGGTTGTGGCTGCCAAGGCCCGGGGTCGCCCAGCAAGGCGTGCTGCCCCTGACTGCGGCCTCCTCCTCCTCCTCGGGCCGGTGCCACCTGCTGAGGGTTGCAGTTACCACCTCCGCTGCCGCAATTCTCGGTGGGCGCCCGGTGGAGGAGGAGACTGCAGGCGGCGGTGGTACGCCATGCCAGGCATCCCCAGGCCATGGGGGCTCATCAGCCCCAAGTCCCTGGGAGGGCTTGGCAGCAGTGGATGGCCCGGGTGGGCCTCAACGTGCCCGTGGGGTCTCAGCAGCCCTGGGGGAGCTCAGCGGCTCGGTGGTGGCGGCAGGCGGGCCTCGCCACCGCTTCCAACGGTAAGTAAGTAAGGGTTTTGTGTTTGGGGTGTGTGGGTGGTTTAATTGTATTTTCAGTGGGTGGGTGTATTTTTATTTAATTTTTATTTTATTTCTTTATTTTATTTATTTAAGTTATTTATGGGTTTGTGTTGTGGTGTGTGTGTGTGTGTGTTTATTTTAATTTTATTTATTTATTTATTTATTTTGGTCCCGCCCACGTCATGACGTCATGACGTTGGCGCCGCCCATGACGTCATGATGTCATGATGTTAGCTCTGGACCACTGTGATGTCATTACGGTGGGGTAGAAATTTTTTTTGTCATCCCATCACTGACATCTTCCTTTATTCCAGAACTCATGTAGCTTGTATAGAGGAGGAGGGAAGGCTCTTCTCAGACATATATAAAAATGGAGGAATACATTAGTAGGTATTTTCCTAGACAATACACCTTTTGACAGTACATGTTGATCTTACATTCATCCAGCTACATAGATTTTACCTGTTATCTTTTCATCTTGCTTACTGGGTAAGAGGGTAGAAGTAGCTTACTCAGAACAAGGTGAAAGTCAAAAGGCTGACTATTTTTATGATGATCTCTATAAGAAATTAATTTAAAATATGAATTCCTAGTACAGTACTTGATACCGTTTTTACTACATTATCACTTAAGAGAAATGTTTTTCCCCCAGTGAAGACTTCCAATTTATGATTCTGATGCAAAATAAATATTAAACATTGGGTTGTTTTGACATTTCATCAATAATAATAGGTAGTCACATATAAATATATGCTTAGATTATTATTATTATTATTTAAAAAAAAAAACCAATTCCCTCCCCATATTCCATGACTGCTGAACTGGTTTCTTCCTACGTGTCATGTTGCCATGTGTCATTTCCTATGTGTCATGTTGCCAGCGGAATGAGAATTTTAATAAAAGGAAAATAATTTCCCCCCTGCCAATAATCTGGATAGTAAACTGCGATTCTGCTTCTAGCTTGCAATGAAGAACATTGATATATTAGCAGTAGAAGCTACCAGTACCTCTCTGAAAACAGCCCCAGTCAAGATATAAAGGGATCAATTTCTCTTTTAACATGCATAGATTAATCCTCAGAGAGGTAAAACTGTGCAAGTGATGTGCTGCCGCCTCCTCCTCCTCCTCCTCCTCCTCCTCCAGATCTCAAGATCTGAGAACTGAAGTACAGCATCTCTGTGAGAAAAGAGCAACAGAGTTACCAGTAGTGATCAGAGTGCTGGGAGCAATCTGAGAAGGGTTGAAACAAAAGCATCTGAGTGTGATTGGCATTGATAAGGTCATGACAGAGCAGTTGCACAGAATAGCAGTTGCACAGCTACATTATCAGGTAATACCTCACTGGCTCAGGTGGGGGTTCCAGGACTTCAGTCCGAACATCTGGAAGACCATGTACAACAGGGGTGGCCAACCTTTTTCCGCCACAGGCATGAACACACCCCCGGAACAGATGGGTGGGCCAGACCCCCCCCCCCGAAGTGGACGTGGGCATATTTATGGCTATCATAAATGTGCCCACTTCCACGTTTACGTCAGCTGTGGGTGCATTTGCCCATGTGTGGGCACGTTTTACAGTTGATATAAACATGGCTTCTTCCACTTCCTGGTGCAGGGGAGATGGTGATGGGCCAGACTGAATGGCATGGGGGGATGGGGCCGGCCCATGGGCCATAGGTTGGGAACCCCAGTGTACAACTTTGATGTCGATGCTGATGATAACGGTGACAATGATCACCACCACCACCTCATCAGCAGATGAAGCAACGGATTATTTGCAATCCTGTGACAGGGTTATAAGAATTACTCATTGGAAACTTTGCCAGAAGTTTGGATATGAATGCAGTAAAAAGTATTGGGAACATCAGGGAGAGAAAGTTCTGGAAAATGAGAACATCAAGATCCTGTGGATGCCATGAATTGATGCCATGAGGCCTCACTCTTATGTCTGATGAAGTGGACTTGGTCCACAAAAGTTCACATTTACATACAGGAGTTAGTATTTAAGGTGCCACTGGATTATTTGTCCTTTTTTTCTGTTCTGTTTACTCTCATATTTGCACAGACTAACACAGCTACCACTTCAAACAAGATCCTGTGGGACTTTAAAATTCAAACAAATAGACATCTGACTTGTAACACACCTGATATAACTGTTATGGAAAGGGAGGAGGCCTGCATTATTGACACTGCTATACCAGGAGATACATGAATTGAGGACAAACAGCTGAGGAAAATTGCAAAATATTGCAATTTGCAAATTGAAGTTGAGTGTTTATGTAGAAAGAAATCTGTTATCATACCCATAGTGATCAGAGTCCTTGGAGCAATACCTAAAGGACTCCCTAGATATTTGGACATTTTGGATTTATTGGACTTGAACATCCTATTCTACAAAAAACAACTTTAGTAGGAACTGCCTATATACTTAGAGGTTACCTTAACTGCTCTTAGGTCTTTGGTTACATCTTGAACTGTTAATTTTATAGCAGTCTTTGACTATGAATCTTATGATAGATTTGTTGTTGTTTGTTGTTGTTGTTGTTGTTGATGATGATGATATTTGGATGTCTACTACTATATAGCTTCCACTGACTTGGATTTTTGATACATATGAGTATACAGAGACATATTTGCACAAACCTTCAGTAAAAGGCAGAGCATCTGTCTCTTTCTCTCCCCTCCTCCTAATGTAGTGACAAGCATATCAGTGGAAACAACATAGGATGATTGGCATTTCTTAAGGTGAGCATGGAGATGTTTAATCTCCGAGAAGCTGCTGTTCTCACTCCCACCAGACAACACACAGGCTCAAAAGAGTGGCGGGCAGAGATGGTGACAAGCTGCCTAAGGTGTCAAAGCTAGAGATAAGAGGCTACAGGCTCAAAGGAATGCCTCTGAACATCAACCAAGTACTGTAGAAGCAGCAGTTCAAAGCCTTGGTTAGTCTCAAAGGAGACAGCTTGTTAGATATGACATTAATTTATTGAATTTTTTTAAAAAAGCTAACAATAATGATATAATAAAGATTAAGAAGGCAAAAGGCTCAGTTTCATTGTTCGAGCTGATCATTCTGTTAAATAAATTATATAAAACATTTTTAAAACAATTTTTTGAAGGAGCAAACATTTCAAAATTGAGACATTATTTAATCCATCAGACTATATATACTACTCTTGGTGGTCGTTGTTCCTCCTTGGGTCTCCTAGCTCTAACTTTTAAATACTGTGATCATAAGCTTTCTTTACTACAAAGTAAGTTGTGTGAAAATCAGCCAGCCTTATCCATCCAAATAAATAAATAAAGGACTGATATATTATTCACTTCAAGAAAATAACATTTTCCATCTCTCTTGTTATGTCATATTATTTCACACGAAATGAAATTAAACTGAGATTCCTGCAAATAGATTCTTGCAAATAGTCTCAATCCATTTGTCAGCAAAAAATAAAACCACTAATGAAAGTGAAATGTAGAATTAAAAGCAAAGAGTAAATTGTGTCAGATTCTGGGTTGCGTCTATTGAGTTTTTCATCCATAGCAGTACAAAGAAGCGAAAGACCAAAGGATTACATTTCTCACTATTTCACCATGGGCAACAACTTTTTCCCCTTCTTATATTCAGTTTGAGAAAGGTGTATTCTTTTCCTCTGCCTGCTTCTGGTACCCAAAGTTCCTATCAAATTAGATATGAAGAAAAGGTTAGACTGGTACCTTTGTGAACAGGTGGGGGTGGCTGGGGTGGAGGTGCAATTTGATTATATAAATTAGATGTGTTTGCTTGTTGTTCCCACAAGCTGCACTAAAAAACTGCAACTACCAGATTCCCAAGTAATCATTTTCAGGGGAACAGCTCTCAACCCAAGAATCATATGTCATTATGTCAAATCAGAATTATGGTGACCCTTTTCAGGGTTTCCTAGATAGTGTGAATACACAGGCACGGTTTCCCATTCCTTTCTTCTGGGGGTGCTTTGGGACCATGCCGCTTGCCCAGGACGGCTCTTTTCTTGGAAAATATAGTGGGAAATTGAACTCCCAACCTCTGGCTCTGAGCCAGATACCTAAACTGCTGATCAATCCATATACTTTCTGACCTATTCTGAACAGTTCAAAGCCCACACGAGTAGTTCATCGTTGCTCAATCATATAAGTTATGAAGTGAACAGCCTTTTGTCTGTGCTTCCTATTGCCATCAAAGGTAAATTCAAAGATGAGTTGTAAAGCTCCAAATGGCCTGATACTACCCTATTTGCATGGATTACAATATAGTTGTTCATTTCATTTCCAGGCTAACATTGCCAAGCCTAGTTAGATCTTGTGTGTGGTGTGGTGTGGTGTGGTGTGGTGTGGTGTGGTGTGGTGTGGTATGTTCTTGGAACATGTTCCAAGAAGTTAAGAACAGGAAGACTATTGCCATGATGATAGCCAATGTCTGGAATGGATACAGCACCTGAAGAATAAGAAGATCAGAACTTAGGGAAATTCCCTCACTGGAACTACATTTTCCAAGAATCCTTTAGTTAGTATGCTACTATTCATGCTGGCTGGGAGATTCTAGGAGATACAGTCAAAAAGTAAACTTTCCAATCTTCTGCTCAAATGCAGATTTTATCTTCTTAAAAAATCAATCTGGTGCCACCTTATGGGACACTACAAGTTTTAAGGCCTATCAGATTCTGCCAGATTTTTTAAAAATCAAAAGTTTGGAAACAATTCAAGGGATGCACATAGATATATTTACCAAAACATATACAATAGAGTAGGGACTGCAGTGGCTCAAGTGCTCCGATGCTGACTGGAAGGCGGGAGGTCAGCAGTTTGATTCTCGAGTACTGCAGGATGGAATGAGTTCCTGTCTTTGTCCCAGCTCCTACCAACCTAGCAGTTCGAAAGCAAAAAATTGCAAGTAGATAAATGGGGACCACTTCGGTGGGAAGGTAAATAGCGTTCTGTGCTGTTTACTAGACACTCCGGTGTCTAGTCATGCCTGCCACATGACCACAGAAATGTCTGCAGTAGCAGATAGCACCTGTTTTTAGCTTTGAAACAGAGATGAGCACTGAACTCTAGAGTAAGATACCTTTACCTTTATCTTTATACAATAGACGATAACATAGACAAGAATACTGACAATACTTATTAAAAACACCCCATAACAAATTTATCTCCTTTTCAGCTCAATAAAAATGCTAGAATCAAATCACTGCAACGAGCAGCTCATGACAAAGCAGCCTCAAATTATAGAGTCATAAGGCTCAAGTGGCTAAGACGCTGACTGGAAGGCGGGAGGTCAGCAGTTCGATTCCCAAGTACAATATTGTAGGACGGAATGAGCTCCTGTCTTTGTCCCAGCTCCTGCCAACCTAGTAGTTCAAAAGCAAGAAATTGCAAGTAGATAAATAGGGACTACTTTGGCGGGGAGGTAAACAGTGTTCCATGTGCTCCAGTGTCTAGTCATGCCTGCCACATGACATGGAAACGTCTGCAGAAGCAGACAGCACTGGCTCTTTGGCTTTGAAACAGAGATGAGCACTGAACCCTAGAGTCAGATATGACTGGCTTTCAAGCAAGGGAAACCTTTACCTTTGCCTTATATTATCTCTAAATGCTGAAGTATTGCATTGTCTAAGACTAAGACCAGTGTTTCCCAAACCTTTTTGACCCATGAATTTTTCTAATAGGCAAATAACCTGCGTGAAAAGATATATTTAATGGGCTAAAGAAAATATTAGAAATATTTTTTATCTCTCACAAAAAAAAAAGCAGACAACCCACCTCACAAAATGGCGGCATTTTTCTAAGCTCTCACCCCCTTACTCCTTACTCCTAAGACTCTCTTTGTTAGTGCAGTTTAGCATAATCATGGTGAATCGTCCAGGAAATAGTTTGCAACTCCCTTGGGGGTCATGACCCACAAGTTAAGAACCTGTGATTAGGACACTCCATCATTTGAGACTAGGTAGATAAATCTAATGTCTACCGTGCATTCAACCAAGCCTGAAATGCTACAGAGGGTGCCGTCCTCTATACTTTGGCACTGTCTTCCTCTGGAGCCTTGTCCAAGCCCCAGTCTATATAAGACATTTTGTTCAAGCTGTCCGCTTAAATTACAGAGAAGGACAAGCAGAAGGCAATTAATGTGTTGCTACCTGCTCAAACAGCTGAAATGGGTGGTCTCTAAATGTGATTAATCAACAGTACAGATAAATATAACTTAGGCCAACAGCTGGCAAATACGTCTGCCCCCCCCCCCCCCCCTGGAAGGGTGTCCTCTTTATCCCTGATACAACACCAGCACATAATGGCTCGATAATGTGTTCCCAGCTGCCTGAAACCCTTTGTAGATAGTTATTAAAAATAAACATATGTCAACAGTCCATTTCTCTCACTTGGGTGCAGCTACTACATATCCTCTTGTATTCCAAGAGGTCATGGAGAGCCATTCTCTGCACCATAGCCTGCTCCTAGGGGAGTGATAGCTATGTTGTTTGTGCAGGATTATGACCTATTAGGGCAACTGAAGGGACATGACAAGGAAAAGGGAAGCATTAAACTGTTAAGAGCTTTTTGTCCCCCTTGAATCACTGGCAATCAAGCACATTGATCTGCATTTTGATGATGTGGTTTTACACCTAGCGAACATAACAGAGTTCATTGTCACTATGCAAAAAATATTAATTAAGGAGTGATCTAGCTAATGAGTCTTTCTATTGGGAATGAGTTATCTCTAGAGGGCTCTACCAACAGATATATATTTATTGAGATCATTGTTATGGTTGGTCTTGACAAATACCTTTT
Source organism: Furcifer pardalis (assembly GCA_030440675.1). NCBI lineage: Eukaryota > Metazoa > Chordata > Lepidosauria > Squamata > Chamaeleonidae > Furcifer > Furcifer pardalis. The sequence continues at coordinate 60,804,314 of CP126893.1, read as the reverse complement.
TGGTGAGTTCATTCCTCAGTTCCTTTGGTTTGATCTGGTGTGAGAAAGATTAGTCAGCAACATTAGGTTGCTGTTACCAGGGTACACCTGATTGTATCCACAATCTTCATGGAGGCTCTTTCTGTGTACCCCCACAAATAGATAATCTCTCTTATATAGGTCAGGTATGAAGAGAATGTTGATTTCAGTTGTTCAGCAGAGGAAAAAATCCCTGTTATCTCTGGCCACGAATCTATAGGAGAATGAGTTCTGTTTTGATAAACCAGGCTGCAGATCTGTACAAATTTACCCAAGATGAAGTTTCACTCAAGTCAATGGGACATGCTTCTCAGCTGACCTGCTTCGGCTAATGCTTTGAAACTTTAAAAAGCTTTAACTATCATTTGTTTTTCTTCTAGAAGCATTAATACTAGTCTCTGTTGATTATTAAGTAAATTCTATCTATCTATCTATCTATCTATCTATCTATCTATCTATCTATCTATCTATCTATCTATCTATCTATCTATCTATCTATTTCTAATTTGAATCAAACTGGTTTATGTTGTTAGGATTAACAGCCATACAACCTCCAAACAATAAAGCAATAACCAAGACCAAATAATAATATAACCGATTCCAATGTTCAAGCACAAAAAATAATAGAAAGCTAGTGATGGGGTTGATACTTAAAATAACCTATTGAAATGAAATGCCTGCTGGAAGAGGAATGTCATGGCCTAGTATCCAAATATCACAATACTGTACTATAATAAATGTCAGAGGATTAAATTAAGGCCATTTGCAAAAAGCTTAGGCTGTTGTGAAGCCTGTTGGCGCTAGCCTGTTCCCCTTGACTGCTAAAAACACTGGACTTGTATTTTCAGGCAAATATATTCTGCCTTGGAATGTTGTTAGTCTTCCTCAGTATTCTCAGTGACATCTAATCAGATTCTAAAGGACTGCACTGGATGTGCTCTAGATTGCAAAATAAATGACAGAATACTAAAATACTTTTATGGGACTTCTTAAAAACAAGATTGCCTGATGGATACTACATAGCAGTCAAAAAGATAAGAAATTTATCACAACAGCCAATCCATGAAGGAAGAAGCCTATCAGTCCGCACTCCATGATCCAGAGATGTAATCTAAGATGTAGCCAAACCTTGATTATATGGCAAAAGCACATAAAATTATATGGATAACTAGGGGCGCTTCTGAACGAGAGGTTTTATTGTCCAATTGCCTTGCCACATTTAGGGGTTTTGGAAGGTGGGGACTGCAGTTGCTCAAGTGGCTAAGATGCTGACTGGAAGGCGGGAGATCAGCAGTTCGATTCCTGAGTACTACTGGATGGAATGAGCTCCCATCTTTGTCCCAGTTCCTGCCAACCTAGCAGTTAGAAAACAAGAAATTGCAAGTAGGTAAATAGGGACCACTTCAGTGGGAAGGTAAACAGCATTCTGTGTGCTTACCACATGACCACGGACACATCTGTAGAAGCAGACAGCATTGGCTCTTTAGCTTTGAAACAGAGATGATCACTGAACCCTAGAGTCAGATACAACTGGCTTTCGAGCAAGGAAAACCTTGACCTTTACCTAAGTTGGGGATTCAGGCATGGGAAGCTTCCATTTTGTAGCCCTACTGTTTTATCCCAACTGTTTCTTATATATATATATATATATCTTTCCATTGATCATGTTTGCCAAAAAAAGATAGTACAGTAATACACCGGATAACGATTGGATCGGATAATGCTAGAATCGCATAACGATGCAGGTTTTTTGGAAAAAACTTGCATCGGATAACGATCCTTTAGCATTATCCGATTCAATTGTCTGGGGGGGTGGGGGGAGCAATCGCGCGCCTAGCCAAGGATCGGTGTGTCCGAAATTCCCCCCCCCCAGGGAAAAAAATTTCGGACAAGCCGATCCTTGCCTCGGCGCATGGTTTGCCCCTGATGTCAGGGCTTTTTTTTAGCGTTGTTCGATGTATGCATCGGACAACGCTAAAAATCGGATGACGTCATGATTTGTGGAACCAAGTCATAACGTTATCCGGTGTTCTAGTGTATGTGAGATTTGTTCCTGTTTTGAATGGCTGGCCCATTTTATTTTTCAACTGGCCTTCTCTTACCATATTTAAATATACCAAAAAGACATTAGAGATTAATTATATTCAGAGGACACTGACAAAGATATAAAATTATTCACCAAATGAGTTAGTAAGGGATGGTTTGTCTCTGTTTGGTGTCTCTTCCTCAATCCCACTGTTCTAATTCTTTTGCTTATTTTGAAAGACTTGTTAGTAATTTTTTAAAAGAAACGTTTCTGTTAACCTAAGATTATAGACAATAATATTGACTGACATCTGACCAGTTAGGAATTATGTATGTGGAAGCATTGAAAGAGCACATATTTGTATGGGACATTAATTTCAACTTTACAGTCTGATAAGATTGCTCTCAATTGGAACTATTGTCCTAGAACTTCAACATTCTCAGGTTTTGCTCAGGGCCAAATGATGTCTTTCAGTTAGCTCATGGCTTCCCTCCGGACTCACCATCTTGCCTGGGAGATGCCGAACACTTGCGGACGGTGAGGCAACGCTCCCGCCCTCCCCTGGGCCCCGTCATCTTGGCCCAGTGGCCGATAAAAGTTCAACAGCGGTGGCGGTGGAGTGAGGACGCTCCCGCCTTCCCTCTGGACTTACCATCTTGCCGGGGAGATGCTGAACACCTGCAGGTGGTGAGGCAATGCTCCCGCCCTCCCCCGGGCCCCGTCATCATGGCCCGGTGGCCGATAAAAGTTCAACAGCGGCGGCGGTGGAGTAAGGACGCTCACCATCTCGCCGGGGAGATGCTGAACAGCTGCAGGTGGATGTCCTGCCGCTGCCATCTCGCCCGGAGAAAGAGAAGATTGCCAGAACCTGCGGGTGATGAGGTGATGCTCCCGCCCTCCCGCCAGGCCCCGTCACCTTGGCCCGGCAGCCGATAAAGACTCTTTGGCTGTGGGCAGTAAGAGGACGCTCCCGCCCTCCCTCCGGGCCTCTGCCATCTCACTGGAGGAAGAGACTGCCGTTAGTTGAGGGAACGTTATTTTTATGACATGTGACTATATTGTTTTGTACTGCTCGGATTGAATTTTCTTCTTATTATATTGTTATTTCTTGTCATTATATTGTTATACTGTATTATATTTTGGGATTGTATCTTGCTTTGCATTATGGATTGTGCAGTAATGTTTGTTGCTTGTTTGCATTGCCACACTGTTTCTGTTTTACTATGTGGTGGTCTCTCACAGCATTGCTTGCCCTATTATTATGTTCTATTGGTTGATTGTATTTTATTTGTTTGTATACCGCCCTGAGTTGGTCGCACCAAGTAAGGTGGTATAGAAATCCAAAAAATAAATAATAAATAAAATATTTATCAGATGAAATCTATTAGTGTTCCAGATATATGATTCAGGTAGGCCTTCATGACTAAGCCTAGTAGTTGCAAATGAGCTTTGCACTTATCACCTAATGATCAAATACAAAACCAAGCAGGTTAATAAAAATACCATAATTTTTGTTTTGATTTTTTTTTTTGCTGATGCACATTAAATTTGGAGACATGATAGAATCTAAATAGGGAAATAAATAGCCACGTTTCAGACAACCACGGCTTAAGAGTTTACACACTAAGTAACTTTAAATAAAACAAAGAACAAAATTAAAAAAGGCTGAATCAATCTGTGCTTCATTCACTTCCATTCATGTTTCAGATGTAAGACAATATATAAATTCAATAGTGTTCACTCCATAAGTGAACCTGGCCATTCTTTGATCATGCAAATCTTATGCAAATCAGCCCATATCAGGCCAATTCAGGTAATGAGTTGGGATTGTTCTGAAACAGTAATATTAATATTAAGTTTTAATCTGCATCCAAGTCTAGAAGAGACAGATTAAATTTATACACATGGGAATTCTCAAAAGTAAGATTCATCAAGTGTCCCTCCAAAACACTCTTCTACTCCATATCCAACTGTGATAATGCACCATTTCCCCAACATCTTTTATGAAAAGCAGTGTTCTGCAACAGAAACATGGATTTGTTTTGTCATAGCTAATAGGCAAGTCTTTCCCCTTCTGGACTCTGCAAATGTCTTACAGGGGGTAAGAGACGTAAAAATGCAGCAAGAAAGGCTGGCATAAACTCTGAACAAAGGGGACCATCAGATCCTACTCCTTCATCCTTCTGTATAACTGCAAGATGGCCTATAGTCCACTGCAGCAACAATCAAAGGAGATACACTGGAATCAAGCCAGGGCAAGCCTCAAATGTGTGAGTTGAAGTGAAATGACTGCCGTGTCTGTAATGAGCTCACTTGAGGCAGAGTAAATGATGGAGTTTTCCTACTGTCATACCCTGATGTAATCCACTGAGTAGTGGGAAGATTGCACATAACTCTTCCAAGAAGAAGGATGTTTCCTTGGGGAGCCTTCAGGCAGTGGTGCAATCCATGCAAATCAGGTCTGATCTCGTATGGTTGGCTGTTTTTGAATTATCTGTAAAATAGTAGCATAACACAAGGGGAGAAAATCTGCCTGTATGATATACTCATATAACTGATAATATCGCATGCACACAAAAAATGGAGCTGGGTGGAATACTAGTTTTTTCTCCCACTGCTGTATATACAAAGAGAAGCAACCCATTCATCAAAGTACAAAATACTTACACGAGAATAAAAATTGACACTTAAAAGCATAATTTCACGTGTATTTACTCAGAAAGGAGACTCATAAGTTAGATCAGCAGAGCTTACATCCAATTAAATATATGTGAGACTGTAGCCTAAATCTCTCAGGGGGCAAAAACGTTATTTTTATCTTACCTGAAGCCAAGATATGATTAACTAGAATCTCTTTCTTGCATATTGCAGAGGCAACAGCATTACTTACATCTTCATATGATAAAAGACAAGCTCTACACATGGAAGACACACATTGGATAACAATTCATCCAGAATGTTGCTTGTACAAGGCTCCATTTAAATGAATAGAAATCATATGGGCCAGAATCCTATTACCAATTTATACTTGGGTAAGGGAAATCATATACTGTATGCTTTGTTGGCAAATTGTGGCTCATTGGCTAAGTCTGATTGCATTTCTGGGCATACACCCAATTATGTAATTGGGTATGTTCACAGGAATATAACTACAGTTCATTAACAAGTGACAACTTGCTGGCAAGATTTGCATGCTTTCCACTACATAGCACACAGCTTAGCAACAGAATTCTGTCCATGATGTTGTAGCATAGTTAGTTGGGCCTGACATTATATAGATCATAAATCTAGAAGCTCAAGCTATGAGGTGAGGATTTGGCTTATGTACCACCATCAAGCTTAGGCCAAGAGAATTATGTACTAAGGAGAAACTGGTCCAACCAGCAAAAATGTCCAACAGACACCGTTGGCCAGAATCCAAACGAATTCTTGACTGTGTAAGTGCTAAAGCAGAAATTGAAAGAATGAACAGTCACTAATTAACAAATCTGCAATAGAATTTCCAGTAGCATGGCAGCTGGGTGATTTACCCTTAGCTAGAAATTCAACTGGGAACATGTTAATCAATAGCTATTTGCCCCTTTGGAGTTATACCGTTGTGCTTGCAATTACAATGGGCATTGTAATTGTTTAGAACAATTTCTCTCACACAGAATAGAACCCATAGTCAAACAGATCAAAAGCCAATTCATGATCTAAGTCACAAATATTTCAATTATGCTTTGATAATAACCAAGCATCAGGATCATCAGTCTCATTGCTCCACAAATTCTTTCAGAGAAAACTGAGTACAATACCATCCTTTTAGGTACTTCATTGAGGAGATAATGGAGGAATAACCATCATCAGTCTTTAACCATGGGAGTGGAATTACTGCAGAGGCCTTTTGTGTAGAGAGGCCTGTCATAAAATACTTCATACTTCTTGTCCTCTTGAAGGTCCACATTGTAAAAGGCTAAAGGTATAACCTAGGGGAGTGATGGTGAACATTGGCACTCCAGCTGTTCTTGAACTTCAATTTCCAGAAGCCCTGATCAGCAGGGCTGATCAAGAAGGCCTCATTCTGTGCCTCAAGCTAGGATGGTGTAGGGTAGAAGCAGTTTTGAAACTGAAACAGAATTATATTCTGTCTCTTCTGTCCCAAGGACAATCACATTATAGTTTAGAAATGAGTGACACTAGACCTGAGTAGAGTTGCATGTAAATTATTTCTCTTTAATTCATTTCTGGCTTCACCAAATGACCAAAGGATCCATTAATTCAAAAGCTTAATTAGTAGTTACAGGGGAGTGAATGATCTTAGGTCTTCTGGATGCTTTACAATAAACATCTGACATCCTTTAGCACTGTCCATGCTAGTAGCTGAAGTCAAAATTAATTGACTAGCTCTTGTTTCTTGATCCTGACCACTATACTCAAAATTGACATGGAAAACTTTGACAGGTCTGAACACCATACTTCTGCCCGGGAATTGTCTGAAGATCATACACATTACCAAAAATTTGTAAAACAGAAAAGAAAAAGAATGGTAACATGTTCCAGTTTTGAAAAGTTGATATTATAGTGGGCTGTTTATATGGTGGATTACTAGTCTTGGACATTTTTAAGAATGATAATTCACTTTTCTTTTCTTTTTTGCAAAAAAGAAGCCAAGAATAGGGTTGCCACACTCCAGTTTACCAAATCCAAGTAGTTTGCATGCTGAGCAAATTAGGTAGTCATATCTACATACTATCCAAGAAGTATGCAAATTAAGCTCATTCATTGTTTTATCCAGAATGTCACCTGTACATATGTTTCTGTCTTGTCATCATTTCTATAGAAAACACTGATCTGAGACAGACAGTATTATGTAATAACAGTGTTGGATTTAAAACAGGGAGACCTGTTCAAGTCTCTACTTAAGCCCTGTTGAGGCGTTCAGGTATGCAAGCATCAAAATATAGCTATGGTGTGGGATGCAGATAAGCTGTGCCCCACAACCCCAGCACACACAGAAGTCCTATATTAAAATGAGAAAGGGTTGCTGATCATCCAAACATTGCTTTCATTTGAATGAATTCAAAGCCTTATGCAGTTTCTCACACTGCAAATGTAAAGATCTACATGATCTCATAAACTCCTATAATCATAGAATAAAAGGGGCTGATAAGGCAATTGAATCTAAACCCGACACAATGCAGGAATCCAAATCAAAGTATGTTTGTCAGATGGTGCTCTAATTTTTCTTGAATGCCTCCGGTGCTAGAACACCCACTACCTCTCAAAGTTAGTGGATCCATTGTTGTACTGCTCTAACAGTTAGGAAGTGTTTCCTGGTATTCAGCTCATTAGTTTTACTGTTTTGCCAGTATGATATTTTATATACAGTAATACCTCGGATAACGCTAAGACTTGGTTCCACAAGTCTTGGTGTTATCCGATTTTTAGTGTTAACCGATCCATTACCTTTAAAGCCCTATATGGTAGTGGGCCAGGATACCTAAGAGACCGCATCACCCTAAGAATGTCTGCCCGGCCCACTAGGGCGGACCGGAGGGGCTCTCTTGTGACTCCATCTGCTAGGGAGGCTCGTCTTACGAGCACTAGGAAGAGAGCCTTCTCCGTGTTCGCCCCGGCCCTTTGGAACCTCCTTCCAATAGAGCTGCGCCTGCAGACGGAGCTCCTCCCATTTCGAAAGGGGTTAAAGACATGGCTGGCAGGTCAAGTGTGGGGACACAACAATGTAGGTTCCCATCTAGGATGGCTAATTTAAGGGTAGCCATCCCCCCCACCACCTGGTATTTGTACCTGTCATCACTTGTTTTTATCGGTTTTTAACGTTTTATCGTTTTAATGTTTTAAATTTTTGCTTCTGATGAACTCATGAATTTTTAATGTTTTATGGTGTTGTGTGTTTATAGATTACCCATTGCGGTAATACATTTTGTAAGCCGCCCAGAGTCGGGTCTTCCCGAGTGGGGCAGGGTATCAAATTCGAACAAATAAATAAAAATAAATAAATAAATAAAATCCTATGGGATGGATCGGATAACGTTTAAGCTCCATAGAGATACATTGTAACTGCACAGGCTTTAGCGGTTGTTATCCGATCCATCCCATAGGACCTTAACGTTATTTGATCCAATTCTCCTCCCCAGATTACTTAACATTATGCAATTTTAGCATTATCTGAGGTAAACGTTATCCAAGGTATCACTGTATTTGTATTTAAAATTTTGAGTGTGGTTGTGTTGATGGTAGGGTTTGCTCTCTCTCTTTGTACTGTTGGTTGCAAAGTGCCCAGGATAATCACTTTTCAATAAATGGGCAGTACAGTAAAACCTCGCATAAAGAGTGCCTCGCTTAAAGAGTAACTCGCATAAAGAGCAGCATTTTCTCTGAATGTTTGCTTCGCTTAACAAATAAAACCAGCCAAAAACTCACTTAAGAAATAAATCGGGGTTCGCAATTCCCCCCCACAATCGGTCACTTACAATGGTGTTTCACTTAAAGAGCAAACTCGCTTAAAGAGCAATCCTGTGGAATGCATTATGCTCTTTAAGCAAGGTACAACTGTATATAAATTTATCAAATAGGATTGGTAAAACCCATGATGGTGAGCCTTGGCACTTCAGGTGTTCTTTAACTTCAATTCCCAGAAGCCCTAATCAGCAGGAGTGCTGACTTGGGCTTCTGGGAAATGAAGTCCAAAAACAGCTGAAGTGCCAAAGTTTGCCACCACTGGGTTAAATGAACAAAGGAAGAAAGCACTGTAACTCACTCACGCTGTTGTTTTTCGCCCAGTGCTCAAGTCTATCAAGACATTTTGGAATTCTGCTCCTGTTTTCCAAGTTATTAGCTATTCCACCCTGTTTGGTGTCATCTGCAAATCTGATAAGCATTTCCTGCACCTTCTCATCCAAGTCTTTAAAAATAATGTTAAAGAGCACCAGGCCCAAGACTGAGCCTAGAGGCACCCCACATTACCTCCTCCCAGTGTGTGAAAAATCCATTGATAAGCACTCTCTGAGTATGATTCTGGAGCCAACTGAGTATTCATCAGACACTTGTGCTATCCAGGCCATGTCTGGTTAGCTTGCTAATCAGAATATCATGGGAAACTTTGTGAAAAGCTTTGCTGAAATTGAGATATATTCTTTTTATAGCATTCCCACTGCCTTGGATTCCAGTTGTTACCACATTGTTGTCAAGGTGCTTTATAATCTGCTTCAGAATTTCCCCTGGGATTTCAGGCTAAAAGGTCTATAGTTCTCCAGTTCCTCCTTCTTGAAGATAGAGACATTAACCTTCCTCCAATCCTCTGGCACTTCACCCATCCCCAGTTATTTCAAGAAAATGATAGACTGTGGTTTTGAGATCTCTTCAGCCAGTTCCTTCAGTCGCCTTGGATGCAGCTCATCTGGCCCTGGGGATTTCAATTCATTTCAGCTTTCAAGCTGAATGCCTGAATATGACTTTTATTTTATTTGATTTATTTGATTTGCATGCTGCCCACTCAGCATTATGCCGACTCAGGGCGACTCACAAAAATCACAACATATCAAACATTACAGTACAATAAAATATAACAATACAATAAAATGTAACAATGCAATAAAACATAAAAGACCAACACATACATTGACAACTGTGGCAAAGGGACCATCATCTCCTGAATCAGCCACCAGCCCTCCCCAGCTGTTCCTCCTTCCTCAGCCCTGGTGGGTGAGAAGCCAGGGGCCAGAGCAAGCAGTTTTTAAACAGACACTGGCCCTCCCCAGCTGTTCTTTCTTCCTCAGGCAGGGTGTGACTTAACTGGTTTCCTTGGACTAGACAGTACATCTAGAAGAGACCTGGTGATGCAGTGGTTAAACTACTGTACTGCAACCAAAATGTTGTGAGTTCAGTCCTGATACTCAGTCCTGATATTCAGTCCTGATTCAGGTTGACTCAGCTTTCTATCCTTCTGAGGTTGGTAAAATGAATACCCAGCATGTTGGGGGCAAAATGCTAATGATCTTGTGAACCAGAGAGTGCACTAAGTACTATGGAGCAGTATATAAGTGTAATTACTATTGCTACATCCCAACCCAACACATCTTTCTGAGTTACTTTTAGAATTATAAATGCAGAGCAGGACACATTGTTGGCCATACAAATAAACAAATAACTAATGACATTCTGCTATGCTCAAGGGAATCCAGTGATAACCTTGTTTGATGGCTATCATTTCTTGCCATTAGTTATTACTGATACACATACAGAGTTTTGACAGAGACAGAGTTCAATATTTCATCACAATTAGAAAATATCCTATCTTGCTTTTCTTTGCCATATTTGAATTTCATATGTTTAAAATTTATCCTACCCCTTCCTTGCTCCTTTCTCCTCAATGGTCCCAGTCTGAGTCTCTACCATACCTGCCAGTGGTTGATTACTTTTTATTGTTACTATCAAATGATTTCAATGTGCTTGAAATTTAGATCACAGAACAGAGATCAATACTGATGCTTGTTTGGGGAACAAAAGGCTTCACTTGCCATTTGAACTATCTCTCCTGACTTTTCTGCGAAGTGCAGAGGCATAATAAAATGGTTCCTGTAAGAGGCATAATAAAATGGTTCCTATGAGAGGCATAATAAAATGGTTCCTATGTTATGCCTAAGGGACAGCAGTGGCTCAAGTGGCTAAGATACTGCCTGGGAGGGTGAAGGTCAGCAGTTCTATTCCTGAGTACTGCAGGACGGAATGAGCTCCTGTCTTTGTCCCAGCTCCTGTCAACCTAGCAGTTCGAAAGCAAGAAATTGCAAGTAGATAAATAGGGACCACTTCGGTGGGAAGGTAAAAGCGTTCCATGCGCTCTGGTGTCTGCAGAAGCAGACAGCGCTGGGTCTTCGGCTTTGAAACAGAGATGAGCACTGAACCCTAGAGTCGTATATGACCGGCTTTCGAGCAAAGGAAACCTTTATCTTTATGTTATGCCTTCCTACTTTGCCCAGTTGCCTGCTGCTAGCTTCAGTTTCCCAAGACAAAAGCCGTTCTTCTGTATCTCCATGGAGTCTTCAGATTGAACTGTAAGGGCTGCTGTGTTATTCATTTGCATGACATTCATAATAAAACTCATTGTTTATAGACCATTTTTGCAACTCCACCATGACTTCTCTTAAGCACTTTCTTTCTATTAATTTTCTCTGTTGCATCCCCTTACCTGCAAGGCATTAATATGCCCAGCATGAATAGCAGCAACAAAAGAAAAAAGGCATTATCATGAGCACCAAAGTGTGACATACTAATTTATTTTTTAATATTACTTAACTACCTACCCCTGTTAGAAATCCACAGTTCACCAAACACACCAGTCACTATTCCAAGACAACTGGTGTTTTATATTTATATTTCATGATTATCATCTCTGCATCTGAATTTTTCAAGCTTGTAAAATTCAATTTTCCAGGCTTGTAAAATTCAAGGGTATCATTCCCCACCTCCTCTTAGTTCAGCTTTCTAACTGCAGAGCAAGTTCCGGACTTATATCCAGCAGATATACCTCAAGACATCAGACGGGTTGGGAGGGGAGGAAGAACTGTGTTTTTGCTTAGGTGTTTGTTCACAGGGTAGGAAGAACAGTCTCAGATCTTTTCGGAAGCACACATTAAGAAAGGAACTAATTATCCCAAGTCAACACCCCTAATTTCTAGCACTTTGATCACATTTCTCTGAATTGGGAATATCAAGAAGAGGAAAGGAGATGTGTCATTTGTCAGTTTTTATGAAAGGCTGTCTTCGACACATGTTGAGAAAGAGCCCCCTCCTCTAGTCACACATCCAGAGCGGCCATTGGGGATTATCAGCATACTTTCAAAGCTGGCATAACAGTCAAAGTCTATGGAGATCACAGGAGGCATGCTATGGGTGAAACTCTTCTCTTTGGAAAAGAAGCCTGTAAACCCTACGTATAATATCACCTGCCATAGTAAAGAAATTACCACCCCCACCCCCATCTCTGCTGCTGTTCCTCTATGTCCATTTTTATGATCCTCAAAGTGAGTATGACCCCAGCACATTGGATGATCTGAGCCCCTCTCTTTCTCTACTTTTAAATTAGTAGTTGTAGCATCTGGTGTGTTTTTAATCTTTTTTAGATTTTAATTTTAAATTTTAACAGTTTTAAGTTTTTTAGATGGAAGCTTCCACTTCCTAATCCTGGGCGCTACCTGCCCAGGGAAGGATAAGACTAACGTCCTCTGGCCGGGAGGAGGAATGGATTTTAGCTGTTTGTGCTGTGTGCGTGTGTGTTTTTTTTCCTGACTGTAAACTGCCCTGAGTCGCCATGGTGAGTGGGCAGTGATATAAATCTAAATAAATAAATAAATAAACAAGAATAGATCAACTCATAGGAGCCTTCAACAAAAATGTCTCATGGTAAATGAATAAGCTCTAGGGGAACAACAGTATTAAAGTCAGCAAAGGCAAAAGAGTTTTCTGGCTGGGCCTTGATGTTAACTTTTTCCTATGTAAGCAATACCAGATACAAGCAGGAGGCAAGGAAAACAGATGCCTTTTAAGTTGAGGTTAGCATGTTTATGTGTAACAGGACTCCTGTCAAAATGAGTCTCACAGCTCATGGGTAATAGGTGTTGTTATTCAGTCACACAGTCAGGTCCAACCCCATGGGCCACAGAATGCCAGGCTCCTCTGTCACCCAACACTGTCCAGAGTCTACTCAGAGCCATTGACAACTGTGTCAACGATGCTGTCTAACCTCTGACTGGAGTTCTGCAGCCCCATTCTCTTTTTTCCTTCAATCTTTTCTAGCATCAGGGCCTTTTCCAGTGAGTCCTCTCTTCTCATTTAGTGGCCAAAATAATTCAGCTTCAGTATTTGTCCTTCCAAGGAGCAGTCGGGGTTGATTTCATTCAGGATGGACAAATTTGATCTTCTTGTGGTCCGGGAGACTCTCAAAATTCTTCTCCAGCACCACAGTTCTAAGGCATCTAGATGATAGTTAGGTGTTGTTAATTGCAGTCCAGAACAAAGCCTTTGTTATACTCATAATGATATTTCAGATGATTCCTCTTTCTTCTCCTCACAATGATACTTCAGATGATTTCTCTTTCTTCTCCTCATAATGATACTTCAGATGATTTCTCTTTCTTCTCCTCATAATGCTACAGTACTTCAGATGATTTCTCTTTCTTCTCCTCTCAAGCTGATCTCAGAAGACAAAACTTTAAACTAGGGGTGAGAACCTTACCTTCATAATTCTATGAATTGTTTTCAAGCCTTTACTGTCAAGAGAGGTACAGTACTGCCATAAGAGCAATCCTATTCTGGAGTTTCATGCACACACTGGAAAATTTCAAGTGGTGAACAAGCTGTCTTTTATAACTGCTTGTCCTCTGCTTGTGAATTTCTCACTGAGGAATTGCTGGTAAGCTTCCCTTGATGGAACCTCAGGGCATTATGGTGCTCTGTTTGAATTATGCTATAATTACAATTTAGCTTAGATGTGTAGTCTCTCCAGGAAGGTATTTGCTTTGTTGATGTTGTTGTTCTTTAAGTTCTGGACTGATTAAGAAGATTAAAGCCGTGTGTTAAGCACACTAGTTGAAAAGTATAGTGCTTACTTATCTTCCCACTGTTTCTTTAATATCTTTCCAGCAAGTTAATGACAGGCAGTGTGCTCAGAAAACTGGTAATGATCTGAAAGTTCTTTCCGTTGTATATTTCTCATCGTGAATTAGGGAGTTTTTTTTAACTGACAAAATTATAGCATGGAAAGAGGAGGCTGGGGACAAGGATTGAAACAAGAACAGCAAACTCTTAATTAGAACCTAGTATATAACCAGCACAATATTGCAGTTAAGAGGTGCATGAGTGGCAATTTAAACAGGTGATTCCTTCTTTTACATCCACATAATTTTGAACTGGTGCCTGTTCACTTAACAGAAGTAAAAGAAATTTAACAGCCCAAAGAAAGTTCACAAACAAAGGCTTTGTTAATAGCATAGTAACAAATGAATTAGCTTGATCAAATTAAAGATCTAATTAGTATTACACAGAACTTTGATAAATTAATTGTAGATCATAATTCCCCACATATAGTTTCCTCACTCCCTAAAGAAGATGTTTTTATTTAAGACAGGCGTTTCCAACCTAAGGCCCACTCCAGATTTTCTCCCAAGCATAACAGTGGCACCATCAGAGCAAAATCCTATTATTTTTTTCCATGTATTTCTTTAAAAATCCAACATTTTTCAAACTTCCCATAACTGAACAAAATATTGTCTCTGCATCTTGTTTTACTAATTCAACTAGCTCAACAAAAATAGTTGGTGAGGTAACTTAACCCTCAGCTTTTAAGAAAACTATTATAACAGGTTTGGAAGATATCATTGAGGCTTTGTCAATAATCAAACATATTTTCTGATTCTTTTCAACAATTTTAGTAAATATTGTCCCTTTAATTTCTTGTGCAGTGAATACTACTCTCTGCATTTGTACTTGAATGTAATCCTATTCCCATATCTACTCCATTTTTAATTTGCAATTTTACCTCATTTTCTGTGTCTGAAAATGGTTTACATCTTTTTGCCAGACTGTAAATTGTATTAAATATTCTACAAGTAGTAGACAAATATGCTTCATTGACCTTATCTACTGCTTTTGTTATAGCATCCTGCTTCCCTTTTTAAATGTTATCTCTGCAAATAATATGAGCTTCTGATAAAAAATGTTCCCTCATCTTTTTTCTTAAAGATGACTGTTGTACCTCTTTATGCTGTAATCTGGCAATGTTTCCATCCTTTCAACACATGAACACCTTTCTCCATTGCAAAGTCATGTTTTGAGCAATACTCACAACCTAATTTTCTGTTGATTATATTTTTCTTTAAAATAGTTGCATTGTACCACTGTCCAGCATTCAGGAATATTGTTTTTAGTTTTGGAACTATCTAGTTCAATTGACCTGCTGCTCTCTCCAAGTTGAGGTGATTCTGCTTGTGATGGTTTTGTAACATCCAAGGCCAAATCTGATACAACTGGTGGTTCCAATTCCAATCTTGGTTTCTTGCTAAAGAAAGCTGTCAGATTTGGTTGCCTTTTCTCCTTAAGGGCTGCTGCTGCAAAAAAAAGTTTGAGGTTGGACTTGATTGTGGCTGTAAGATGAAGAAGACATTTGATAGCAAATCCAAAGCTGCAGGAGAAATTGTAGGGTGCTAAGAAAGACAAAACTGGCCAGAGTGGCCAGCAGGTTGATAATGTCTAAGGCAATGAGAAAAAAGGAGTTTCTTACTGTTTTTTATGAACTTTTAAAGTTTTTAAAGTTTTTAATTATTAATACACTTCTAGCAACTTCCAACTCATCAAACCAGCTCATAATTTAATGAGGGCTTGCATCTTGCATGTATGCATGCTCATTTAGAGACAGAACTTTTTCCTCTTGAAAACAATACTTTTCTCTTTTTGTATAGCCATTGCATCCAGGCTAAGCAAATGTAAATTTTTCAGCCTATGGTTATATTGTTTCTCACATTAAAGTCAGTCTTTATATATGAAATTAGAACTCTAAAATATTTTAAACTTTATTTTCAACTGGGGGTGTGTGGGTACGAATTAACTACACCAACTGCCGGGGAGGAAGAGGCCAGGGCAGGTTGAGGATTTTGCCGCCCCTCCCCCTGAGCCCACACCAAGATAATGTATTATAATGTAATGTATTTTTTGTAAGCCGCCCTGAGTCGCCACGGCGAGTGGGCGGCAATATAAATTTGGACTAATAAATAATAATAATAAATAATAAATAAATAATAATACTCCATTGGTTTAGCTTATGATCGCATTTTATCTTGTAAGCCGCCCAGAGTCGGGTATACCCGATTGGGGCGGGATATATACCCGATTGGGGCGGGATACCAAATGTGAGTAAATAAAATAAAATAATAAATAAATAGGTCATGCAGAATTGGGTCACAATGGAGGAATGAGGCCTATGGTCTGCAAAAAAGTCTGGCATTAAAAAGGAAGATGGTTGTGCATAAGAGCCCAGGGAAAAGATATTTGACACAAGGACTGCGAAATGCAGTTTTTGTAAGAGGTTGATGCATGCACATCAGCCAAAATAGAAAACAACCCACAACAAAGCCAGGGTGGAATGCAACATCAGCCAAAATAGAAAACAACCAACAAAGACACAGTGGAATGCAACATCAGCCAAAATAGAAAACAACACACAACAAAGCCAAAGTGAAATGCATGCCAAAATAGAAAACCACAGTGAAATGCAGTGTTGTGCAAACATGGAAAACAACCCCCACACACAAGAAAGTGTGGAGAATCAAAGACTAGACCCTCCACTGTTACTGTAAGGAAATTGCTTGTTTCAAACATTTCAAGAAGTAAAATAAATTTAATTTCAATGCAGTTTCAAATAAACCAATTAGAGAAAACTATTCGCCATTAGGCATGTCAAAAAACAAAAACGTAAAACAACAAAGCAAAAACAAAAACACTGCAGCACTTTAAAGACTAACTGCTAGATTTATTTATTTATTTATTTAATCAATCTTTTATGCTGCCCTCTTCACAAAGACCCAGGGCGGCTAACTTTAAAAAAAAAAACACTTAGAACACAGTAACAACATGGTATAAAAACAGTATTATACAGGATTTAAAAGTTACAAAAATTAAAAGAGATTAAACAAGTCACACACAGAGAGGGAGGGGTTAGAGGAGCCAACAAACTGAGGCAACCGTCTGGCCCATACCCCACACATGCCCCGCCACACATGCCCCACCTCTGTTAGTTTTTGTGGATCAAGTCCACTTTTTCAGACCTGAAGAAGGGCAAGAAACTGCAAGGCCACTTCTTCAGACCTGAAGAAGGGCTGAAAAGGTGGACTTGAGCCACAAAAGCTAACAGTAAAAATATAACACTTAGTCTTTAAAGTGCTGCAGCGTTTTTGTTTTATTTTTATTATATTGTTTTTGTTTTCTGACATGCCTGACCTGAACCACAGACTAACACGGATACTATTCCAAATCCATTACAATACCTAGAGCATCAAAGTCTAATTCCTAACTAATGGTTTGACCAAGTGAGCTTGATCAATGAAGATAATTGCTAATGTGATTTATGCCATCTTTTGCCAAAAATGCTCTTATGCACTCTACATAGGACAAACAGGACACTTCCTTCTTAAAAGAGTTAGTGGACATAAACCAGACATCAGGAATGGTAATACACAGAAATCTGTCTCAAATCATTTTAATTTGGCTGGTCACTCCACACAAGATTTGAAAATTGCCATTCTTGAACAGAAACATTACAAGGCAAGGATACAGAGAGAGACAGCTCTCTTTAAAGTGTGACCCCTCAAAGTAGAACTAATGTCTAAAGCAGGTTCTTAGTGGTTAAGAGGCTTAACTTGGTGACTGGAAGGTTGGCAGGTCAGCAGTTTGAGACCCGAATACTGCACAATGGAAAGATCTCCCATCTCTGACCCAGCTCCTGCCAACCTAGCAGTTCACAAGCAAGAAACTGCAAGTAGATAAATAGTTGCTTTGGTGTGAACGTAAACAGTGTGCTGTGCATCCCTGTGGACTCTATATCTGGCCAAAGAGTATAGAAAAAAGAGCACTGAACCCTAGAATTGGAGTATGTATTAGTGGCCCCATAGAGAATAAACTGGGACAGATGGGCAGGCATGCTCAAAGGCCCCATACAGCAGAGTGGCACGTCTGTCCCAGTTTATTCTCCCTAGTCACTACCACAGGAGTTCAAAACATACTCCAACTCTTAGGCTGACCTGCCTAACTGAGCGACCCTTTCTTCTGCGCCAGCTTCCCATCTCACCGGGCACCCGTCATTTTAAGCCTCCCCACTTCTCTTCTCTCCCATCCGGATCCTCCCTGGGAGGAAGGGGAAGGGATGCATTGCATTTCCAAAACTCACCAAAGGGGCCGAGCCGGGGAAAACTTCCTGCCTCTGCCTGCCACCGACCGTTCCCCCCAAAGAAAAAAACTGGGCAAGTATCTACCTGTGCCAGGTCTCAGAGCATTGGGGACACTCCCAACAGAGGCGTGAGATCCCGGTGCGCCCACCCCAGTGTGATCCATGGTCTCCACCACCTTGGTCTCCATTGTCTTCTCCATCACCACCACCAGTGCTGCCACCACTCCCACTGCCTTGGTCACCACTGGTCCCACCACTGCTGCTCCCACCGCTCCCACCGCTCCCACCACTCCCACCACCACTATTCCCACCGCCGCCATGGCATTGGCTGGTGCTCTGCTACCGCCACTTCGGCCACCTTGGCCGGTGCTCCCACCACCTCTTTGCCCGCTGCTCCTACCACCTTGGCTACCGCCTTGGCAGGTGCTCCCGCCAGTGCTCCCGCCAGTGCTCCCACCAGTGCTCCAGCTGCCACCACCACCTTGGCCACTGCTCTGGCCACTGCCTTGGCTGCTGCTCTGGCTGCCACGCCGGCTGCCGCCACTGCTCCAGCTGCCACCTTGGCCGCCGCTCCAGCCACTGCCACCACTCCGGCCACTGCCACCGCTCCGACTGCTGCCACCGCCCGCCCCCCCGGGCCGCCACCACCACTGCTCCAGCTGCTGCCTCTCTGGCTGCCATTGTTAGTGCTCCGGCTACCACTGCCAGTGCTTCAGCCACAGCCGCCACTGCTGCTATCACCAAACTTCTGCTTTGCCTGACGCTGCTGCCACTGTCTCTGCTCTGTGTCTGTACTGCTCCCAGTCCAGGTGCAGAATGAGGAAACGGTAGTTTGGTTTAGTGCTCATGTGCTAAACTATAAACTAGTGCATACACACTGAGCAACGGAAGGAGGAAGTGGATGGCCAAGTGGGCATGGCCTCCTAGGATTTCTGCTACCAGTAAAGGTGGACCGAGGTGCACCAGGAGCAGAGCATATATCATAAAATAAATACATGGGGCTGCCCTTGATAACCATTTGGAGGCTGCAGCTGGTGCAGAATGCGGCAGCCCACATGGTGATGGGGTGTGGTCGCTATGACCATGCCTCACCCTTGCTGGAGGAGCTGCCTTGGCTACTGGTGTGTCTCCGGGTGCAAGTCAAGGTGCTGATCATTACCTTTAAAACCCTACATGGTAGTGGGTCAGGTTACTTAAGAGACTGAATCACCCTGAGGGCATCAGACCATCCCACTAGAGCGGGTCGGAGTGGCTTCTAAGGGCACCACCACCGCTAGATGAAGGGTATTTTCGGTGGATGCCCCGGCCCTTTGGAACCTCCTGCCGACTGACCTCCACCTACAATTAGATCTGACAGCATTCAGGAAAGGCCTGAAGACCTGGCTGGCCCAGCGGGTGTGGGGTTCCACAACAGGAGTTGCCCCCCCCCCGGCTTATATAGGACCACTCTAAATAACTCGTTCACTGGATACTTTCTGGGGTCTGCTTAAAGATACTTTTTAATTAAGCTATATTTTATGTTGATTGTAAGCCGCCCTAACTTGCTGTGGTGAGCGAGCGGTGATATAAATCTAATAAATAAATAAATAAATAAATAAATAAATAAATAAATGATCAGAGTAAACTCATGCAGGTGATAACAATAAAAACATAAGAACAAAAGCGGATGGCATGAGAAAATCTTCAAACCATAACAATATCCACAGTAAACACTGTCAACATTAGTAAGTGGAGGTAAATAATAATAATAGATTTGTGTCCCCACTTCCTGAAAAATATGGCTTAAAACAGTTTACAGTATAATTAAAAATAAATAGCTCTCTCCCTTGTTGAGGCACAGGACTTGAGCAGTCTAACTAGGCAGTGTTGGCCATCTCTTGTCAATGATGTTCAGCTAGGACTAAAATTCACCAAAGCATCCTCCATCAGATCCCGTGGGTAAGGTGATAGCGGAGGGCACATGTCATGGTCCACGTAGCCAATGGCTGATATGATATTCAAATGGCTAAAACACCACATGCAAGTGGACTTGATTTCTCAAGTCCATTTGTATGTGCGGAATGTCGTCACGGATCATCTACCAATGCACGGACTCCTCACTGAATAATGACTCCAATACTGTATATCTAAGGCATAGATTTTAAAAAAATACACTGTACACATTAAAATATAATTAAATTGGTTATATTAAAATCAATTGCAATTAAAAATGTTTTATCATGTTTTGGTTAAAAAAATATTTAAAATTCGCAAGTGTAGCACATTCTTTAAAAGCTCTGTTCTCAGCCATCAATCAGTTGCTTTCAGCAGGTTGGTCTATCTGCCAAAAGATCTTAAGGACAACCTAATCTCCAGTGGCAGGGAGTTCTGTATTCTGGGAGTGGATGTCAGAAAGAAATGTCCTCAGTGACATTTATCCGAAGGGGGTAGAACTGTGAGAAGGCATCCCCAGCAGATGGTTAAGCATTCTTTGCTATGTTCAGAGAAGTAGATGTATTAATCTGTTTCATCAATAATAGCTATGAGAAAAGCAGAAAGCTAGATGTCTTATTCCACTGTGGGCTTTCATTGACTTTTGCCTGAAAAAAATATATTATAATCCACAAAAACTGGTTTTTCCTTTACCTTTTCTTTTGTTTTTGTGTTTGGCTATAATCTTTATTTAATAATCTAACCAAGGAGATTTAACAGGTTTTTAATAGCACATAACAATAACTATGTGATAAAATTCCATATTATCTTAAGATTTCCTGATCAGCAGCTTGGAGAGGTTAGCTAATTTTAAACTGATTCACACATATAGTATGAAATGTCCTCCCTCCTCCTTTGCCTCCCTTTTATATACACTTAGTTTAAGGTTTTATCACTTGTTACAGTGCTGGTAAGAAAGAAAGAACAAGGACCAAGCGTGGGAAATATTCTCATGTTCCAGTCTTCTTGCCTCCCAATTTTTTGTGCCTTGTGCAATGGTGAAAGCAAACTAGTCATTTGATTGCTATAGATCCATGATGGTGAACCTTGGCACTCCAGATGTTCTTGGACTTCAATTCCCAGAAACCCAAGCACCCTGTAAATCAATACGAATGGGTTTACTGCAATTCATTTGGCCCCCGCTGCCTTTGTCACTCCCAGAAGTGGAAGTAAAATGTGCCTGAGCGTGTTTTACTTCTGCTTCCGGGAGCGATGAGGGCTGCACGGGCCAGATAAATTGCAGCAAACCCATTCGTGTGGATTCACAGGGTGCTTGGGCTTCTGGGAATTGAAGTCCAAGAACATCTGGAGTGCCAAGTTTCACCATTATGGCTATAAATCTCAGTTTATTGGATGGTATCAAAGACCTGAATGAGTTTCTACTCAGAATGCCTGTAAAATGAATGTCTGCCCCAATAGCACAGATGGAAGACTGCAGCAATCACGGGAAACAACCAGTGATGGGATGTAACAAGTTCTCACCAGTTCACCAGAATCGGTAGTAACTTTTCCCAGTGTCCCGGAGAACCAGTAGTAGCTTTTGGGGGGAACCACCTTCGAGGCTTACCTTTTCACTACAGTGCTTGGAACGTATGCATGGCCTCCTTGCTGTCCTCCCAAGCAGGGAGGTGGAAAAGGAGCTGCTAGCCTGAAGCTCCCTATAGCCTGCTCCCCAGGGTAAGTGACTCACCTTTGGATGTGGTGTGTCTGTGTGTATTTTAATGTGTATTTAATACCTTTACCTATATTGACGTACTACCATAGTTCATAAAAAAGGCCTGGTGGCTAGCAGGTCTGGTGGCCTGGCTTGGGGTTTTTAAGCAAAGTCTTAGAGTTACCTCATCAATAAGCTTGTTGTTCAGTCGCACAGTCGATTCCGACCCTCTGCGACCCCATGGACCACTGTCCACCAGGCATTTCTGTCCTCCACCATCCTCCTCAACTCGCTCAGTTCTGTGCCCATTGTCTCTACAATGCCATCTAACCATCTCATTTTTGGCCGCCCCCTTTTTCTTTTGCCCTCCACCTTTCCCAGCATCAAGGCTTTCTCAAGCGAATCCTCTCTTCTCATTTGATGTCCAAAGTACCTTAGCTTCATCTTTACAATTTGACCTTTTTTTAAATTTTTTTATTGGGTTTTTCAAACAACACAAAAATACAAATATATCTTGCAGAAAATAACCATTTGATTTTACATTATCTTGTCTGTGTATAAAATGACAAAAAATAAAAATGACATACAATACATTACATAACTGACAATCTTTAACAATATACTAAAGTAAGAATAAAACTTTCTTGTATAATACTTAATTTGTAACAATCACCACTGTGCTATTTACATTGCCCAGAAGATGATGGGTGATCAGCCTCTTTTTAATTCCAAAAACTCATTTGCTCTGGTGCTGGCCTCCCTCGTTCTTCCCCTTTCAATGTCGCCTCCACAAATAAGTTCCAAATTTTTGAAAATTTGTTTTCTTGGGCTATTCCTTTTACCACATTCAACTCCCACGTTAGCTTATCATTCAAGGCAAGCCCCCACATCTCTTTATACCAGTCATCAATCTTTAATGTCTCATCATTTTTCCAATTTCTTGCTATACATTGTCTTGCTGATGTTAACATTATAGATATCAGCTCCTTTTTATCCTCATCCACTTTTATATTGTCAACATCAGTTAATAAGGCCGTACCTGGACAATTTGACCTTCTAAGGAGCAGCAAGGGTTGAATTCTTCTAAGATTGACCTATTTGTTCTCTTCGCTATCCAGGGGACTCTCAAAACTCTCCTCCAAAACCACATCTCAAAGGCATCTATTCTTCTGCGCTCAGCTTTCCTAATGGTCCAGCTCTCATACATTGCCACAGGGAATACCATTGCTTTAACTATACAAATTTTTGTTTGCAATTTGATGACTCTGCTTTTCACTATGTTCCCCAGGTTTCTCATTGCTTGCCTCCCAAGAATCAGTCGCCTTTTTATTTCATGGCTGCAATCCCCATCTGCAGTGAGCTTTGATCCCAAGAATGTAAAATCTGTCACTGCTTCTACTTCTTCCCCATCTATTTTCCAGGGACTGATAGGGCCTGTTGCCATGATCTTGGTTTTCTTTATATTGAGTCTCAAGCCAGCTTTTTCACTCTCTTCTTTCAACCTAATCAGGAGCTTCTTTAGGTCCTCCTTACTTTCTGCCATGAGGGTGGTATCATCTGCATATCTCAAATTGTTGATGTTTCTCCCAGCAATTTTGATCCCAAATTGTGATTCCTCCATCCCTGCATTGAATAAGCAAGGTGACAAAATGCAGCCTTGTCTTACTCCTTTTCCTATTCCAAACCATTCTGTCATTCCGTATTCTGTCCTAACTGTTGCTTCTTGCTACACCTGTGCTATTCCAATTGCTGTTCCAATTGGAGAACCCTTCAGGAGGTACAACTGTTTTACATTTACATTAAGGCATATTATCCTAGAGAAATGGTACGATGACCATATCCATCTTGCAACATGGTGCTGCCCAGGCACTTATACTAACAGGTAAGTGAAGGGTTTGTGTTCGGGGTGGGTGGGTGTATTTTAATGTAATTTTTATTTATTTATTTATTTATTTACAGGTTTGTGTTGTGGGTGGGTGGATGGGTTGAGGTGTGTGTGTGCTTATTTTTATTTTATTTTTTATTTTTTTCTTTGGCCCCGCCCACAACATTGGACACCTGCGGCGGGGAGAGAGAGAGAGAGAGAGGCTGCTGCCGCGTCCGGCCCTGGGATTGCTTCCACCTGGGCCGGAGGCTGGACGCGAAGGAGGAGGAGAGGGCTCAAAAGCCGCAGCGGCGGCGCGCTGGACCCGAAGACGCTGGCCTCGACATCGCTCCCATCCCCCGCCGCCACAGTGGACACCTGCGGTGGGGAGAGAGAGAGAGAGGCTGCTGCCGCGTCCGGCCCCGGGATTGCTTCCACCTGGGCCGGAGGCTGGACGCGAAGGAGGAGGAGAGGGCTCAAAAGCCACAGCGGCGGCGCGCTGGACCCGAAGACGCTGGCCCCGACATCGCTCCCATCCCCCGCTGCCACAGTGGACACCTGCGGTGGGGAGAGAGAGAGAGAGAGAGAGGCTGCTGCCGCGTCCGGCCCCGGGATTGCTTCCACCTGGGCCGGAGGCTGGACGCGAAGGAGGAGGAGAGGGCTCAAAAGCCGCAACGGCGGTGCGCTGGCCCCGACAATGCTCCTGTCCCTTGCCGCCATTGAGGACATTTGCGGCGGGGAGGAAGAATGAGCAGCAACAGGATGGGGGCTGGGGGAAGGAGCATAAGGGGAGAGATAGAAGAGCCTGCCAGCTTGGAAGTAGAGATTGTGCACACTCTGTTGGGTCTGGGGGGTTCCGCGGGGCCCAAATTGATGTGGTGACGGGCATGGGGTGTTATGGCGGGAGCCGAGGGGCGGGCCGCACTCGGAGAACACGGGTCAGATGTTTGACTGCTGTCCCGTGTTCTGGCCCCCCAGCTACACCTCTGGGCCCTGAGCAGCTGGTCAAGAGTGACCCCTCCCTTAGGCTGCTGCTGGTGAATGCCAGATCAGTCTGCAACAAGGCTCCCTTGCTTGCAGACACCATCTTAGGGGAGCGGGCTGATCTGGCATGCATCACCGAAACCTGGCTGGTGCCTGAGGATGGGGTTCCTTTGTCTGAATTGTGCCCAGCCGGGTTCGGTGTTTGGCACCAGCCTAGGGAGAGGGGAAGGGGCGGTGGAGTCGCCGTAGTAGCCAGGGAGTCACTAGGGGTCGCCAGGGCCACGGCTCCACAAATCCCGGGTTGTGAGGCCCTGTTCTTGCGTGTGGGCCCTAAGGCCCAGTTGGGAATTCTGCTCATGTACCTGCCTCCCTGCAGGGTAGCAGATTCCCTGCCTGAGCTCCTCGAGGCAGTCTCCACGCTGGCATTGGAGACCCCCAGGCTGTTGGTCCTGGGGGACTTCAATTTGCCATCATTGGGGACTGACTCGGAGATGGCTCGGGAGTTCATGGCTTCCATGGCAGCCATGGGCCTGGATCAGGTAATTCAGGGTCCTACCAGGAGCAGTGGCCACACCCCGGATTTAATCTTTTTGTCGGAGCTGTGGCAGAGTGATCTGAATTTACAGAAATTAGATATTACTCCTGTGCCATGGTCAGATCACTATCTGGTGACTCTTGACTTCCTGGGGGCGAGACTCCACCGTAGGGAGGCTGGGCCGATTAAATGGGCCCGCCCCCGGCGACTAATGGATCCAGTTGGATTCCAGAGGGAACTGGGGTGTTGTCCTCTTGACCTGCAAAGCGGTTCGTCCGAAGCCCTTGTCAACGCCTGGAATGAGAAAACAATGGCAGCTTTGGACGTAATCGCTCCACTACGGCCTCTCCACGCTTGTAGGGATCGATCTGCCCCTTGGTTTACAGAAGAACTAAGGGAGCTCAAACGGGCAAAGAGACGCCGAGAGCGCCGCTGGGTGAAGACTCGGAGTGAGTCTGATCGAACACTGGTTAGAGCTGCTATTAAAGACTACCTAGTGGCGATGGGGGCGGTGAAACGTCAATATTTCACCGCCCTTATTGCCTCCGCAGATAATCGCCCAGCAACCTTGTTCCGGGTGACCAGGTCCCTGCTTGGAAGAGGGGGGTCTGGCCCTGGTTGGCAGGGATCGGCTGAGGCTTTTGCCGATTATCTAGAGGAGAAAATCGCTCAGATTCGCTTGAAGTTTAATCCCGGCGTGGAAGAGACAGAGCTGGGGTTGACCAGAGTACAGTCTGGCCATGTTATCTGGGATCGGTTCGATCCAGTTGGCCCTGAGGAAGTGGACAGGCTTCTTGGATCTGTTCGCGCCACAGCCTGCGCACTGGACCCATGTCCTGCTTGGCTGATTAAAGCATCTGGGGCCATGGCAGGCGGCTGGGTCGAGGCGATTATAAATTCATCTTTAAAGGAGGGGTCCTTTCCACCACCTTTTAAACATGCTTTGGTGCGCCCCCTTTTGAAAAAACCTTCCCTCGACCCTATGGTACTCACTAACTACTGGCCAGTGTCCAACCTACCCTTTTTGGGTAAGGTGTTGGAAAAGGCAGTGGCGCAGCAGTTACAGGAAGTCCTGGATGAAGCAGATTATCTGGACCCTTTTCAGTCAGGATTCAGGCCCGGACATGGGACAGAAACTGCACTAATCACATTGGTGGATGATCTCTGGAGAGAGCGGGATGGAGGTTATCCGTCCGTTCTAGCTCTTCTCGATCTGTCAGCGGCCTTCGATACCGTCGATCATGGTATCCTTCTGGGGAGGCTCCAAGGGTTGGGGATCCAGGGCACTGTGTTGGCCTGGTTTTCCTCATTCCTGAGGGGCAGGACCCAGTCGGTGTGGCTGGAGAACGAGAAGTCCAGCCCTAGGCCCCTCCAATACGGGGTGCCTCACGGCTCGGTGCTTTCTCCTCTCCTATTTAACATCTACATGAAGCCTCTGGGTGAGATCATCCGTTCCCACGGGGTGAAGTATCATCAATATGCTGATGTTACTCAGTTATACATCTCGGCCCGTGTTGACCCAAGCGGTGCGGTGGAAGTCCTTTCCAGGTGCCTGGAGGCTGTTAGGGTCTGGATGGGGGCAAACGGGCTATAGCTGAATCCCGGCAAGACTGAGTGGCTTTGGGTAGGGGGCCCCGTGTTACCTCGGGAGTTACCAGCTTTGGTTCTGGATGGGGCAGTTCTGCCCCAGGCAGATCCAGTGCGTAATCTGGGGGTCCTCCTGGACTCACGACTACTGTTCAAAGAGCAGGTGGCAGTCGTGGCCAGGAGGGCTTTGCACAACTTCGTGTAATCCGCCAGTTACGCCCACTCCTGGACCGGGACGCCTTGCTCACGGTCACACATGCTTTGGTCACCTCCAGACTTGATTACTGTAATGGGGCTGCCCTTGGTGACCATTCGGAGACTGCAACTGGTCCAAAATGCGGCGGCCCGGGTAGTGATGGGGCGCGGGCGATATGCTCGTGCCACACCACTGCTTCGGGAGCTGCATTGGTTGCCAGTGTGTCTCCGGGTGCAATTCAAGGTGCTGGTTATTACCTTTAAAGCTCTACATGGTAGTGGGCCAGGATACCTTAGAGACCACATCACCCTAAGAACGTCTGTCCGTCCCACCAGGGCGGATCGGAGGGGCTCTCTTGTTATTCCATCGGCTAGGGAGGCTCGCCTCGCTGGCATTAGGAAGAGGGCCTTCTCTGTGTCCGCCCCGGCCCTGTGGAACCTCCTCCCAACTGAGCTGCGCCTACAGGTAGATCTCCTGTCTTTCCGCCGAGGCTTAAAGACCTGGCTCGCAGAACATGTATGGGGACCCAGTAACGTGGGATCCCATGTAGGCTGGTTGGTTTAGGGGACTGCCACCTCTTCCTGCTCCGGTTTTTAGCGGTGCGCTATTTTAATTTTAATTTCTCTTATGAACTTTTTATGGTTTTAAACCTAACTATTATATTAGTTTATCCTGTGATTTTAATCCATACTGTAAGCTGCCCAGAGTCGGGTTTACCCGATTGGGGCGGGATAGTAAATACGATTAATAAATAAATAAAAACATCATGATATCATGATGTTAGATCCCCCCACATTATGATGATATCACAGTGGGGTAGTAAAATTTTTGAAATCCCACCACTGGAAACAACCTGCAGTATTTTTGTTCCTAGCCACAATGCTGCCTGAATAAGCACTTGCTACCCCCTTCTCTCGTTGCCTTCACATTGAGAGAGACAGAATCCAGGCCCTTGACACACCAGCACTTGGCTTCCCCTAATACAGTGTAATTATTGCTGCTATAAGGCAAAAGTCCCCTTTTGTCGACAACTGGGAAAGTGCTTAATGTGATGATATTGTTCTGCTTGGGTGGCCTGTGCCTAAAGGTAATCCTTCAAAAGCAGCTGCTTTAAGTGTTAGTTAAATAGTACCTAGGGATTCGCTTGACACAGGTGTCATGTTTAATCTTATTCATATATCAATAAAATCAGTACCATATGTGCAGGGCAGTTGGCAGTCCTGAACCTCTGAGACAATCAATATTTCCATTAACAGACTCATCTTCTCTGGTCAGATCCCACTGCAATGTTTGTCATTCCACAGCCCTTTGTTTCTCCAATAGATTCCACAAATGGTTACTCTCCAGAGAATACAGTGCAGATGCTGATATCAATTTTTCAGAGAGCTTGCTCTGCAAAATCTCATAAATATCACATGTGTATTGGAGGCGAAGAGATTCTTAAATACTATGATTTTTATATAACAGTATTTTAGCCCAGTCTCAGTCCCATACCTTGGCTGAGACTTGTTGAATCAATCTGGCTTGACTCACTATTTGATAGCTGACTCAACACTTTCAGTGGTCTGAATCCAACAGTTAGTCCCAAGTAGAGCCATTGAAGCAACTGCTGAATGGTGGGGCAAGTCCCACTGATTCAATAGGTCTCAGCTAGGCTGAGACTGCTTTGGTCACCTTGGTAGATGGCTTTCCCTTGGAACTGGCTAAAGGGAGTAAAGGTAAAGGTAAAGGTAAAGGTAAAGGTCACCCTTGCTTGAAATCCAGTCATATCTGACTCTAGGGTTCAGTGCTCATCTCTGTTTCATAGCTGAAGAGCCAGCACTGTCTGCTTCTGCAGATGTTTCCGTGGTCATGTGGCAGACATGAATAGACACCAGAGCACACAGAATGCTGTTTACCATCCCAGTGAAGTGGGCCCTATTTATCTACTTGCAATTTCTTGCTTTCGAACTGCTAGGTTGGCAGGAGCTGGGACAAATACAGGAGCTCATTCTGTCCTGCAATATTTGGGTATCGAACTGCCTTCCAGTCAGTGTCTTAGCCATTTGAGCCACTACAATCCCGGCTAAAAGGAGTGCAATCTTATTAGTTCCCCTGGTCATTTCAGCAGCGTTCGGTATCATCAGATTGCCTGTCTTGATTAGGTATTGGAGGCACTGTATTACATTGCTTCTTGTTAAGATGTACACAAAAGTGGTATTGAAGAAGTATTATTTCACACCATGGCCTTTGGCCTGTGATATCCTTCCCAGTTCCCCCTTACCTCTATATATTTTCACATCTATTGTATATGAAGCCACTGGGAGGGGTCATCCAAACTCTGGAATGTGGTGTTACTGTACCAATATTCTGATGACTCCCATCTCTATTGCTCCTTTTTACATAAAAATGAGGAAGCAGTCAGGACCATTAAATGTCATCTCAGTTTGATGACAGGCTGGATGCAGAACAAACGGAAATTATTTGCTTGTATATATTGTGTGCTGTCAGGTTAGTTCTGACTTATGGAAACCCTTTCCATGGTTTTCTAGGTATAGAACACACATAAATAGTTCACCATCCCCATCTTCTTGGGGGTGTCCTGGGGTAGTGTAGCTTGCCCTTGACCTCACAGGCCAATTCCTCTCCCACAGGAACCATGGGGAATTAAACTCCCAACCCCTGGCTCTGCAGCAAGACATCTAAACTACTAAACTGGATTTAGAGTTTACAAATTCCATCAAATATGTTTCCATGGGGAGCTGAGCAGTGTTAGCTGAGATGAAGATTTGTGTAAAAGGAAGAACTAAGTAACAGCTGATCTATTGTTTCAATTAAAACATCCTGAATGTATTGACTAGACACAATGTTGTCATCTGAACTCTTATCTTCGGTTTTGTACTGTGAATAATTTCATGATGTGTCTTCCTTCATTAATTTTAGTGTTTGGAGAAAAGAGAGAGTCTGGCCAGGTTATCCTGCTATGGTAGAGTAGACCACACTGCTAGTGACTCAACACCAATTGTGGCAGTTAACTAACCTGACAACCCTAAGGACTAGCAGCTTTGGATGCTGAAGTCTACAGAGAAGGGTGATGGCCCCCAAGTTGATTAAATCCCATTTGAATCCATTTTAATGGAGGGCAGCAGCTTCATCAATGCTGGCCTCGGGCTGATGAGGACTTTGTGTGCCAAAAGGGCTTAGGACCAGAAAATGACTTGCAGAGCTGGATCAGTGATACGGGCATCATGCTGTGATGCGAAAAACAAATGAAAGGCCACTGCATTATATTCTCAGGACAGTCTTCTGGTAGCCATGATGATCACCTATATTCGGATTCATATATGGCAGAAGAGGAAGGAGAAAAGAGGAATTTGATACATTGGAAATATTGCTGGATAATCAGAAAATGTTATTTTAAGAGGAAATTAGGAAAAGGTTTTAGAGGAATAAGGCCCAGGGTTTTTTTTTAAATAAAAATTCCCCAAGTTAGGAACATAAGTAAAGTAACTGCTTTGCTAGGAAAAATATGGCGGGCTGAGATCAGAAATAGTGTTTGAATAAATAATAATTAGAAACTATATGGCAAGTGAGTGATAAGTCAGGTTTATTCATTGTTGGCTTTTAAAGCTGTGAGAAAATAGGAAAAGGCCTTGCTATTGAATATTAGTTTAATACAGGGGTTCTCAACCGTTTCATGCCAGGGGATGGGTCACACTCTCTCAGTCAGCTTTGAGGGCCGGACAGCCATTTTACATTGTCTGCCCGATGGGTTGGCCATTTTGTCCCAACATCTTCAAAGGGGTGGCCATTTTGTTTCCTGAATGCCCTTGGAGGGGTGTGGGGCCACATGAAAGGGCACCATGAGCTGGATCTGGCCCATGGGCCTTAGGTTGGGAACCCCTGGTTTAGTAGAATGGAAATGGATTTAGGAAGATAGGAATTCAAACTTGATTTGTATAAGTTTGCCAGAGAAGTTTTGTAAAAATATTTTTTCAGTGATATCTTACATTTTATAAATGAGCAAATTATATATTTTAAAAATTTGGATAAATACTAGATATATAATCCAATTATGCAAATTTATTACATGTATATCAGTCCTTTCATTAACATTATTTTTTTAACCTTTGGCATACTATACTTAATGATGAGATAGGTAGTAACATACCAATGTATCCTGAAATAACTACATTGAATTATATGAAAGACTTTGTTAATTGGGAACTCAGGACATGTTGCATGGAACATTCAGCTCTATGCTTCAACAAAACAGGTGGAAAGGTCAGAATTGTTCTCAAGTCTTCTATAGCTAAGGTGGCTACAGTGACAACTGGAAAGAAAGGGTTGGTTTAATTATACCTGGAATATTGCCCTCTTAACTAAAGTGAAATATTTTCAGAGGATGTGAAGAAATTATTTGCAAGGTACACATAAATGTTATGGACAGGCAACACATTTATGTTATGTTTAGGAATGAGAAAGTAAGATATGGAACATACCCTTTTGCTTTTTATGAATTGTGATATATATATTACAGTTTGACATCATATCTTTAAAAGGGTATTTCCATGGAAGAACCAAGCAGTGCAAGATAAAGGGATGGAAAAACTATAATAATAATAATTATGTCCCTTCATGTCAGTTCTAACTTACAATGATCCTTTCCAGGGTTTTCTAGGTAGAGAACACACAGAAGTGGTTTCCCTATTCCTTCTTCTGGGAGGCATCCTAGGATTGTATAGCTTGCCCAAGGCCACACAGGAGGTACAGTGGGGAACTAAACTCCCAACCTTTGACTCCACAGCCAGATGGCAAACTATACAAAAGTAGTTGAAACTATTGTGCCAATAAAATGTGAAAATATATTATCCAGATAGTCTATATTGATGACTTTTGCATGGTTTGACCCAGTCAAAGATAAGTGCTTCCAAGTCACTTAGAATTCCATGGAACAGACTTATGTGAGCCAGGGAAAGCCGACAGCTTCAACAAGATAACAAGGACAGCAGCTTCCTGGATTTTCTTCTGATCTTTTCACCTGTTTTGTTGAAGGATAGAGCTGGGATTGCCATGCAACTTGTCCTAAAATCCCTAACTAATCGCCATTCTCAATTGTTATGTCCCATTGTCAGTGCTGATGTAAGGGTTGGCCTACCGTAGTAGTCAGTCTCAACTGGGGGCAGAGAAGAAGACACCATTGTGTATTTTGTATCAGGTAGCAGAATGATTTTGATATACAGTACTTTCATTTGGATTCCTGTACTGAGCAGGAGTTTGGACTTGATAGCCTCATAGGCCCTTCCAACTCCATTATTTTATGATACTGTGAATTCAGCTGGACCTACAGAACAGTCAGGGAACAAAATTAGGTCAGACTTGCCATGCAATAGGCAAATGTGTGTGATTTTGAGACTATATGACTATTTCCATGTTAAAATGAGAATCAGGAAACAGTTATAGTGTAACACCCTCCGGTTCTATCTATCTATCTATCTATCTATCTATCTATCTATCTATCTATCTATCTATCTATCTATCTATCTATCTATCTATCTATCTAATACTACAAACACAAATTTAACAAAAAGTTTTTTTCCTATGTATGCTTACAACAGCAATAGTGATACTGTATATAACAAAACTGGATGTTTCAATTTGCACACTCTGAGTTCTTTTTGCACTAGAGCAGTAGTTACATGAATAACTTTAGACCTCGTCATGACACCGGCTCTGGTTGCATTGCATGATGAACTTCTCTGGGAAGCTGACAGGGGTGTTTCATCTCTCCTGGTGCTCCTGGATCTTTTGATGGCTTTTGATTCAATTGACTATGGTATCTTACTGGGACAACTGTTGGGGATAGGGGTTTCAGGCACTGTTTCACAGTGACTTTGCTGCTTCCTTGGTGATCTCACCCAGAGAGTCCAGCTTGGGGCATTTCTGTCTGCAATGTGGGCCCTTTAATGTGGTATTGCTCAGAGTCAATTATCTCCTCATTGTTATTCAATTTGTATGTTAAGATGCTGGAAAGGATCATCCAGAGATTTGGAGTATGGTGTCACCAATATGTGGATTACACCCATCTCTATTTCTCCTTTTCATCTTCTGCAGTGGATATGGTCTGGTGCCTTGATGATTGCCTGACCATGGTATTGGAATGGACCAAAGCTAACAAGATGAGACTGAACCCTGACAAGATGGAGCTCCTGGTGTTGGAGGGTACGTCTGCCTGACTAGTGAGTTGGGCCCTAGGCTGGATGGGATTTTTTGCCCTCCTAGGGACCAGGTACACAAACTAGGGGTCATATTTGATCCTCATTTGACCCTTAAAGTGCAAATTGCAGCAATGAGCAAAGTCACTTTTTTCCAACTGTACCAAATAGCTCAGTGGCATCCCTACTTGGACAGGTGACCTCTCTTAACATTAGTTATCTCACTGGTAATATCACACATTGATTACTGTAATGTTCTCTATGTGGGGCTTCCCGTGTTTCTGATACAGAAGCTTCAATGGGTGCAAAATGCAGCAGCCAAGCTGATTACTGGGTTGCAAAAATTTGATCCTATCTCCCCAGCCTTGGTAGGGCTGCATTGGCTACTTTTTCCTTCTCGTATCAGATACAAGATGTCAGTTCTAACTTTTAAGGGCCAAAACAGTTTGGGACTTTCCTACCTGGTGGAATGTCATTCCCACAGAATATCTGCCCACAACACCTGTTCCTCCCAGATGGCACAGCTTCAGGAATCGACCCCAAGATTAGCAAGAAAGGCTGTGACTCATAGAAGGGTACCTTCGATGCAGTGTCTGCTGAAGGCGAGGGGTCTTTGCTGCCCCGCCCCACCCCTGGGAGGGGATAGGCACTGGACGGTGGCAAGGAAGGGTTTGATTGGTTGAAAGTTTATTGGGGGTGTGTCAAGTTGTTTTTCAAGTTCTGGGTGTTCTGGAAGGGTCTTTGTGGGTTGGGAGTTTGTCCCCCATCCTCCCACCCTGAAAATCGAAGTGGCAATGGTGGTTGCAATATTTTGGGCCGGGTAGGAATTTTTGGTCCAAGCTGATTGGCTGTGCTGGGGACTGTTTTTGCCTACCCCACGTCGATGAGTAAGGTAAAAGGGGTGACAGTATTGTACGGGTAGGGCAAAAAGCACAGGGTGGTGAAGGTTTTCTGGTAGGGGAGGGGGGAGCATTTTGGGTGTGGTTTGTTGTGTTTTGGTTTGGGGGCGGTGTTATGTTAATTGGTTGGGCCAGAATCTCACCCCGGAGATTACCCCTGTGCTTTGTTGGCCCCTGCAGTAGGTTTCCTTTTCAGAGTTTGTCACTTAATAAAGTGGCCATTTTCTTTCCATGTCGTCTATGTCTTTTGTGTGTGTGTGTGTGTGTGGCTGGTGGCTGGGGTGGCAAAAGTCTTCTCAGTGGTGGCACCAACTTTGTGGATCTCTCTACCAGTTGAGCTGTGACAGATTCCATCTCTATCGATTTTTTAAAAACAACTAAAATCGTTCCTCTTTAAAGAGGCTTTTAAGGATATACTGGTGACGCCCGAGCAATTCATTTTGATTAACTTTTTCACTCGCCAATATGTGTTCTTTGTTGGTGAGATGATTTTTTCATTTGTTTTTTAATTGGGGTGTGTGTTATTATTTATGTTCTTGTTGATATTTATAATGCATTCAATTTGGTTAATTTTTATTGTAAAGATTTTTCAATAAGCTGCCCAGAGTGGTATAATATCCCAGATGGGCAGGATATAAATGTAATGGATGAATGAATGAATTAATGAAAAGTCTAAGAATTATTTATCAACTGAAGTAAGACATACACAATGTAGAGGAATCATCTCCACATATACAGTCTCTAAATCTTAAACCAACATTGTAAGGACCCTGTCTTTCTCCAAGGGAGAAGCAACTCCTGCCTCTCCAGCTCTTTTTAACTCAGTTCCTGAAATCCCTTCTTAGGATTTCCCCACCCATTGGGCTGAACCAAAAAATCCATAGGAGTTACTGTACAACATATCTCTGTAGATTTTTGCCCTTTTCTGCTCTTATGTGAACACATTGAGGTGAGCATGCTATATCCTGCCATCACTTTCAACATGTGAAAGTGACAGTCTGAAAAGATGGCATGAACTTAATTTGGGCAGCCTCTCTACATGAGCTTAAACAACAACTGAATAGGATGAAGATATATTTTTGGTCATCCCTGGGTGGGTATACAATTACTTTTGTTTATGAACAGAAACTGTCCACACATCTGTTATTCTTCTAGTTTCTCTCTCATTCTCGATTTCTTATGTACTGAGGACCTAAGTCACCATGTCAGTTTCCTTTCTGAATGCAGTTTTGGCTCATGTCTGCCATTGTTTCAGCTGCTCAGGGTTAGTTTAAGGGCTATGGCTGGAGCTATGACTCATATTTGGGTCTCAGAAGTTTGGATCCACCACCTATGTGGCTGGTGGTGGTGAGGAAGAGGTTCAGTAAACAACTCAGTGCCCTGTTGATGTTTTAGATCTTACCTCCCATAATCCTTGACTTTTGTCCATACTACATAAGGCTCTTGTTAGTTAGTTCATTTGTTTATTTATTTATTTATTTACTTACTTAATCGAATTTCTATTGCCACCCCACTCAGCAACGACTCTGAGTGGCTAACAACAATTTAAAACAATATAAAAACTAAATAAAAACCCTTCAAAACCCCATTAAAAACTCAAAATAATCCCCCCATCCATTAAAAGAGAGAGAGAAATCTTAATTATATCAGCCAGCAGGCAGGGGTCACCCCTCCATTGGTGCCCCACACCTGCTCTGCCAGCCAGGTTTTCAGTTCCTTCCTAAAGGACAGCAACTCCATCTGGAGATGCAGCTCAATTGGCAGGAGGTTCCATAGGGCCGAACCAGTCACAGAGAAGGCCCTTCTTCTGGTGCTAGAGAGATGAGATGAGCCTCTCTAGCAGATGGCACAATGAGAGAGCCTCTCTGATCTGCTCTGGTGGGATGGACAGATGTTCTCAGGGTGATGTAATCTCTTAAGTATCCTGGCCCTCTACCATGTAGGGCTTTAAAGGTCATTACCAGCACCTTGAATTGCACCCGGAGGCACACTGGCAACCAGTGCAGCTTGCACCTCATCACCATCCGAGCAGCAGCATTCTGGACCAGTTGCAGCCTCTGAATGGTCATTAAGGGCAGCCTCATGTAGAGCACATTGCAATAGTCTAGTCAGGAGGTGACCAGAAGGTGTCATAAGCAAGGAGTTCCAGTGCAGGAGTGGGCATAATTGGCAAATCACATGAAGTTGAGCAGGAGTCGTGAGTCCAGGAGGACCCCCAGATTACGCACTGGGTCTGTTTGGGGCAAAACAGTCCCATCCAGAACCAAATATGGTAGCTCCTGAGATAACGTGGGCCCCCCAACCCATAGCCACTCAGTCTTGCTGGGATTCAGTTGTAGCCTGTTGTATTCAGACCTCAACAACCTCCAGACGTTTGGATAGGACTCTGACTACATTGCTTGGATCACCATGGGCTGAGATGTACAGCTGAGTAACATCAGCATACTGATAATACCTCACCTCATGGAAATGGATGATCTCTCCCCGCGGTTTCATATAGATGTTAAATAGGAGATGTGAGAGCACCAAGTCCTGAGGCACGCCATCCTGGAGAGGCCTAGGGCTGGACATCCTATTCTCCAACCACACTGACTGGGTCAAGCCCTTCAGAAAAGAGGCAAACCAGGACAACACAGTGCCCTGGATTCCCACTTCTCAGAGCCGTTTCAGAAGGATACTGTGGTCAACTGTATCACAAGCCGCTGAGAGGTCAAGAAGAGCAAGGATGGAGGGATGAACTCCATCCCACTCCCGCCAGAGATCATCCAACAGTGTGACCATATTCGGGCCTAAATCCTGACTGAAGGGGGTCCAGAAAATCTGCTTCATCCAGAACCCCCTGTAACTGCCGCACCAATGCCTTCTCCAAAACCTTCCTTAAAAAGGAGAGGTTGGATACTGGCCAATAGTTGACCATTATTGTTGGATCGAGCACTGGCTTCTTAAGGAGGGGGCACACCAAAGCATGTTTTAGTGGTGCAGGAAACACCCCCTCCCAGAAAGCATTGACTATTGCTCCAACCCAACTGTCTGTCACCACCTTGGACACCTTGACCAACCAGGTGGGACATGGATCTAATGGGCAAGCAGTGGCGTGAACAGATCAAAGGAGCCTGTCCACTTCCTCAGGGACAACTGGATCAAACCGATCCCAGATAGCATTGCAAGACTGCGATCTGGCCAATTTCAGACCTATAGTGTCCATGCTGGGGTCAAACTTCAAGTGAATCTGAGTGATTTTCTCCATGAGATAATCAGCAACGTCCTCGGCTGACCCCTGCCAATCAGGGCCAGCCCCCCCCCTCCACTGAGGAGGGATCTAGTCACCTGGAACAGAGTTGCTGGGCGATTATCTGCAGAGGCCATCACCACCAGGTAGGTTCTGATAGCGGCTCTAGCCAGTGTTCAGTTGGAATCATTCTGAGTATCTTTGCCTGTTTAAGCTCCCTCAAATCCTCCATCAACCACGGGGATGAGCAGGGCCCACGTGCACGGAGAGGCCGTAGTGGCACGATCATGTCCAAGGCTGCCATAGCACTCCCATGCCAGAGGTCAACGAGAGCCTCGGGCGAATTGTGTAGCTGGTCCAGAGGAAAACATCCCAGTTCCCTTTGGTTGTATTCCAAAACATCTGGAAGGCTTCAGATTGCTTTAATTTGATTAGGACATTATGGCAACATTAAAATTAGACAACATGGCAAGCCTTTTCCAGTTACATTTTTTTGCTACCTCTGGGGTTGACTCATGTATCTTTTGTGCTAGATTAGGAAGGTTGGCTCTTTAGACAAGATTATTCACCCTGTGGTGTAAATATGCTGTTGTTTCCATTGTTGCAATTGCATGACTTTAATCACTGACCATCATAAGTCTCATGGTGAACACTTTGAGGATTGCTTCAGTTTCCAAAAAGCATAGGAGGGTATTCTGAACGGAAGAATTTTTATTCATAGATGAGCTTCTGGGATGGAAGCCATCAGGGGACAAGTTATCCAACAACTCGAATCGCTAATTCATTCAGATGGACAGATTTAACGCTCCCAAATGAAGCGTTAATGCAAGAACAATCCCTTACAACATCCTCAATGTAAATAGTTTTCTTTGCTCCCCAGCACGGAAAAAGATTAATGGGAGGGAGCTCACACATGAAGGCAAGGGTTTAAAAATGTGTGGGCCATGGTGTTATCGCAATAATAGTCTGTACACATAAACACTGGCAGGCTCTGGATCAATTTGGGATGGTATCTAAGAGGACCACACAACACACAATGCACCACCATTTAACCAGTGTGTGATATTTCCAAGGGCCATTTTCTATTTCCAGCTGGAGTAGGAAAGGGAGATTTGCTGGCCGAGGTTAAGCCACCCAGTTATTTGTTATGATGAACTCTCCAAAAGGAAGAGATTAAAACCAAACCCTAAATGTTTCTGTGACAAATGTTGACTGTCAGCTCCAGAAGATTGATAGCACTTCTGCTTGCCTTCCAAAAGCTTTTAGTTCTATGGCAGAGGTTAACAGGAGCCTGCCCATTGGCTGCTGGCTTTATGGTTTTAGCACTGGCCAGAGAGCAATGCAAAGTTTCAGTAATGAATAATAGCACTTTTAGCTCCCTATCATCATTTGTCCAACATCCATTATTGTCCTGAGAGAGCAATCTCCACGATATAAATGGTCCTGGCAGCTGGTGTGTCAGCATTTCACACCTCCACAGCTGCTCAGCTGCAGTGATGGGAAGGGTCGGTCCACAATAGGAAGGCCTAAGCTGTCCTTTCTCACCATCTTTGGGGGCCTACATGTGCTGTGCGCAAGCTAGAGGTGTCTCTTTTGTATGGCAGACTCAGAGATGCCTAATGGGTAAGGGCGTCTAGCCGACGACAAGAAAATAGATGCAATTCCACAGATTGCATGACTGGATTAGTTTACTTGTTAAACAATGACTGAAAGCATGGGGTTTTAAAAACTGATCTTAATGAAAGATTCATGCTGAGAAACAAGGTTTCAAATATGCATTAGGATATTGTGAGCATTTTTCAGCTCAAGCAATGCATTAGGTGTGATTTTCCAGTGAAACAAAATCATTTTTCTGCTCGTATAGGATAAGATGAGCTGTTATAATCCTAAAATTGCCATCAAATGTCAAAGAAAAGAAATGTAATAAATGCCATAGTCAAATGGAAAGGCCAGAATCTTGTTAAAATATCTGAATGTGTGATGTTAATCAAGCAAATGATTTGTACTGTTTGGCAGGGTGTCTGTTTCACAACCAGTCGCATGACAGATGCCTCACTACAAATGTGTAAACTGTGTGCATAATTCATGTTGTATATGGAGAAATTTCAGTAGAACTCTGGCCTTAAGCTTTCACTCAACAGAAAAGTATGACATTATGAAAAGGAAGGAAGTGATAAAACAAGACAAAATCCCAACATTCATACTTCTGGTTCTGACTCTGGTGGGACCAACAGAGCAAGGAGGACGATGATATTGAAATGTCCACATAGGTAGGAAGTATATCAGAATTGTGAATTACGACAAAATCTAGGGGTCTCTGTATGGTAGGTTTCACTTTTCTGCACGGAGCTGGAATCAATTATGTTTGGCTTCCTTCTTGCTCTAGAGTTCTATGATCCATTTTGTTTCGACTGTACTCTGTGCCCTTAGTTCAGTGGTGGGCAGTTCAAATTTTTACTACCACACTGTGGGCGGAGCCAATGTTATGGGCAGAGCCAATGTCATGACATCATGGGCGGAGCCAACATGGCAGAGCCTATGTCATGGGCGGAGCCAAAGTAAAAGAACCCATAAAAATAAGTACACATAAAAATACAAATTAAATAGACATAAAAATACACATAAAAACACTAAAATACACATTAAAAATAAATACACATTAAAAATAAATACAAATTAAATACACAAAACACACAAAAATACACATTCAAAATAAATACACATTAAATACACATTAAAATACCACCCATCCCACACCCAAATGTGAGTCACTTACCCTGGGGAGCAGGCTGTAGGGAGCTTCAGACTAGCAGCTGCTCTTTCTCCTCCCCGCTTGGGAAGACAGCAAGCAGGCTGCCGAGGGCCTCAGCAGCAGCCACCAGTTCCTCCATAGCTGCATGTGGCCACCCGGCGCTCTGTGCTGTCACACTCCAAGAAGCAAATGGCTGCTTGGCTCGGCAGGCAGAGCGCAGTAGGTGCGAATGCGTGCCAAGCGCTATAGGCACGAATGTGCGCCAAGTGCTGTAGCCGCCCCAAGCACTGTGGGAGAAGTGGCAAAAAGGTAAGCCCCTGAGGTGGTTCCCCCAAAAAGCCACTACCGATTCTCCGGGACACTGGGAAAAGTTACTGCTGGTTCTGGCGAACTGGTGCAAACTGGCTGCTGCCCATCACTGCCTTAGTTTCCTTCATGGCTAAAATGTGGCCTCCAAAACCCCTCTTTAAATTAGAATTTGGACCCACGACTGAACAATGTCTTTTACTTCCAAACCAGATACTAGAAGACATGAGAAGTGAACCCAACAGCAAGCATGAAAAATCTTTGCTTGTCAGTAGGAATTAATGGTGTTCAAAAGCTTCTGTGTCTGGAGAAGGCATATTAAAAAGCCAGCAGAAAACTCTGGAGATTTCCCCCTTACTCACATGACCCTCATTCATTGGTTCTAGTAGAAACTTCTGAGGCCCCATTATGTCCTGGCTTTCCCAAGTTCCGGCCCAAGACTCTGATCACTTCACTATACTCATCATACTGATCTCATGGTTCCATGGCTCTTTCTGCTGTGCCTTAGGCAGCCTATGCTCATGCAAAGGACTCCTAAGCAAGTACCCAGCAATCAGGCAATGGCGATGGTAGAGGCACTGCCTACAATGTGTGCGGGGCCAGGAACATGGGGTGCAGCAGGATGATGGAGTTGTAACTTTTA
The DNA here is from genome assembly GCA_030440675.1 of Furcifer pardalis. NCBI lineage: Eukaryota > Metazoa > Chordata > Lepidosauria > Squamata > Chamaeleonidae > Furcifer > Furcifer pardalis. The sequence continues at coordinate 60,763,519 of CP126893.1, read as the reverse complement.
TAGCCAACCCAGCTGCGGATGCTTTCTCTTTTCATTCCAGGAACTGAGGTGTGGATGATATATTTAGGAATGACATCAACAATAGAAAATAGAAACACATGCAGAAAGAGCTGCTTCCCATACCATGTTTTCTTGGATATCAGCACTCAAGAACAAAGTCAGGGAGAGCTATCTTATTCATGAAGAGTACATTAATGCTTTAGGCATATGTTTCCAAAGGATACTTGGCTGGGCAAAGATGAAGCTGTTGCTCAGGAATATTTTATACAGAAAAAATTTGTTGAATAATGCATGAATGCCTATTATTTTTTACAGGTCATGCAGGGCCTTCTTACCTATGTACAAAACGTCTATTCTAAAGTTATCTGGCTCACAGATGTGTATACTAAAAGGCCTGATAAAAAGTAAGAAACTAAGCAAAATTGGCATACAATGAAGAAGGGGTCACTGAGTATTCTGACAACATGTTATTAGCATTAGTTCTACTTGCCTAATGTCACATCGTACCACTGAACTTGTGACTATTGAAGGAAATAACCACCCTGTAACACAATGTTGTAGCAAAGGAGAAACTTATAGATTATTATTTATGAAAGCTATTCAAGGATAGAGCAGGAGGAAAAATAATTTTGACTTTAGCTACAGAAGCCTGTGTAAACTGCGGTGGCTTAGTAGTTAAGACACTGAACTTGATTAAGACACTGAACTTGATGACTGGAAGGTCAACAGATCAGCAGTTCAAGACCCCAGTACTGCACGACTGAGTGAGCATCCATCTCTGTCCCAGCTCCTCCCAACCTAGCAGTTCGAAGGGAAGAAATTGCAAGTAGATAAATAGGTACCATCCTAAATATAATCTGCAAAGTGTGGTAGGAGACAGGCAGCCATCTTCATCAACAATAAACACTTTGACAGGATAGTGAAACAGTACCAAAGTCTAATGCATAGCCTATAAAGACAGAGTGTTCCACCTCTAGGTTAGTGTACTCTGGACAGGATGGGCTGGGAATGTCTTGCAAGAGGTGTGTGTCACAGTGATGCAAATATTGTCCCATGGCTATGTTCTTGACAGCTAGGGATTATCTATAATTTGAAAAAAGGGATTGTCTATAATCTCTCCCTAGTTGCCACAAACCCCTTAACCTTTTGATCGCTGCAAGCTTATGGGAGCATCCTCTTAGCACAGGCAAGGAGAAAAGAGTACTGCAAAATTATAAATGAAGCTGAAATTAAATCACATGTGAGCTTCATTGCGGACTGGATAGCAGATCATAAACCATATTCTGTAACTGACTCTGCCACTCCCTGCAGATTAGTTATAAATCCTACCATTCCTTTAATAAACCCATTACTTGCCTGGAGAAATCTAATCTGAAACTGACTAGTTACTAAGTTCATCCTTTCCACACATGCTTTATACCCTTTATTTGAAAAGTTTAAGATAAACCAGCTTTCACTCCCTTCCCTCTCGTAAACACACACAAACCAGACTTAACTATACTTAGAATAGACTTCTTGAAATTGATGTTGGCATTATGTTGCAAAAGGAAATCAACATAAAACTCAGTTGTTCTTAGCTGGCAATTAATAGGACATTGCTGGTTTTCTCAGGGATGTGTGCATCAGTACTTCATGTAGACTTGAGTATCTCAGTAGGGACTTGTAAATTGACAGCTAGAAATGACTGCATGTTATGCTGTTGTGTGTAAGAAATCAACAGGAATTCAGTCCATGTGTGTGAAAATTAGTCTTAACTACATATATTCTCCTTTATATCAGTGGGTCTGGACTAATAAAATGTGATTCCAGCCTATATTACCAACCTCAAAAAATTGCTTAGCCCATTAAAAGAAGAACATGGATCAGCAGGCAGATCTTTCAGAGAATGGTCCTAGGCCAGATAGATAGATAGATAGATAGGTAGGTAGGTAGGTAGGTAGGTAGGTAGGTAGGTAGGTAGGTAGGTAGATATTATTCATGTTACACCCATAAAAAATTTAGGAAGTAGATTTCCATGCACACTAGTGGGGAAATGGTGAAAACAATACAAAAATCCATGATACAGCTAGTGAGAAAAGGGTAAGAATATTAGATCAGCCATGCTGAATTAGAACAAAGACTATCTAATCCAGCACTTTGATCAAATGGTATCCAATCAGGGGCCTTGAGAACCCTGCTAAGTAGGACACCCACAAAACTTCACCTTCTGTCTTCCATTGTCCAACCAGTCGTACTGAAAGACATGCTGTCTCTAATAACAGAGGTGAGGTATGTCTGTTCTGACTAGTCAATGATCTTGTGGCAATGAACTCCCCAATTTGACTATGTGTTGTGTGAAAACTACTTTCTCCTATCTGAACTTACCTACCTGTCTTACCATTTTGCTCCACTAGCTGACTGACTCATGTGCTAGTATCAGAAGAATAGGAAAACCTTCTGTCAGGAAGAAGACCTATTTCCTAATGTCTCCCAAGGCTTGAAATTGCTATTCATTTAGCTAGGCCTCATAGAAATCCTTTGTCTTCTCTCTGTCTCTTGGACAGCATGTTTTTCAACCATGTTTCAGCCATTGTTCCCGTGTTATCTTTCTAGCTAGCAGAGCTGAGTGTTATGTCTTCACATGAATGTAAACAACTATTGTTTTGAGAAAGTTTTCTCTGTTACCTGATTGGCTAAGAGTAACCCACCTGACTGCAGATTCTCCATGTTTGCAGAGAAGTGAGTTAGTATGTTTCTGGATCTCAATGGCTTAAGACCCTGGACTGTAACTCTGTTTGCTGATATGGGATTACTCTTCTTTTTTTTTTACTATGATTACCTAAAAGATCCTGGACTGTTTACTGGACTGATCTTATGTTTATGACCTTTTGATCTACGCTTTTCCATGGACTTTGCTACATGAACCTGAAGAATAAAACAGCTGTTTCTCTTTGAAGATTGTTGTTTTTCTTATCACACACACACAAGGCAATTCGGCTGCATGCTACCAGAAGAAGTAGCCTCCCTTGTTCTGCTCTACTGTTAGAGCTCACTAAGTTCCTTTTAAATGCGGCCCAGGTCTCTCAAAGTTGGAAGGGTTAAATATGTTCCAGAGATGAGCACAGAGATGAGCACACCCTAAGCCTTATGATGCCACCTAAATATGCCACCTAAATTTGACAAATCAGGCATAAGAGCTTAGGCTTGGATCACATATGGAATGGGATACCAATCCAGTTTGCCAGACAGGTGGGATGATGAGATCAATGGTGTTCAATTATGTCTTCCTTTTAATCTGTGCTATAAATACAGTCAAGGGAAGAATATAACCTGAAGACTGATAGCCAACTCTTCCTTCTTGAGTGCAACTTTAAGGTATTAGCACCCAGGGCTATAGCCAGGATACTAGACTTGGGGGAGGGTGTGTGTGAAAATTTTTCAGGAGGAGCAAAAATTCACCTGTGCGTTTGTGTCAACAATGTCACACTCACATATATAACATTGACATCATGGGTTGTGTTGGGGGCAGCGGCAGGCTGTTAGCTCAGGAGGGTTTTTGCCCCCCCTCTCCCCCTCGCTATGGCCCTGTTAGCATCTCCTTTATGCTTTTGCCCTCCTGCATCTTAATGGGTTTTATTTCAATTTGCTACCCCACACCTGCTGCTATAGGTCCTGGCTAACCACCTTTGCTCCAAAGACCTTCCTTGTGCCAAAACCATGGTAGTAAGAGTAGATCCACTCTGCTTTCCTCACCTGGGCAAGTTCAACCTCTCAATGTGCCCTACTTCATTTGTGCAGTATGCTAATTCAGAGAAAGGAGGGGGGGGAGGAAAATAAACTGAAAGTGGAGAGAGGGAGGTGCTGCCTGATAGATTAATGTACCTGCCAGTCTATTTAATAACCTTCAATATATAACAGTCAAGACTCAAGACTAATGCAGAGATATCAGTGGTGCCATTGAACCATTGGCCAAACTAGTAATAAACTTAAACGTGAAGGTGTCAAAGAAAAAAAAAGGGTTGGATTTGCTCATAGGAAATATGATATTTCTCCTTAATGGTATGAAGAATTTTCATGTTAATAAGTTAATACCCAGTACAATAGATGGAGCTAATAAAAACCTCTAAAATAGCCATCCTTCATAACCATGAGTAAAAGGAAACAGATTGTTTGGTTATACAGTCTGATTTGGTTTCCCAGACCACCCTTCCTATGACTCTGACAACAAATTCTCTTTATTAAAAATAACTTTTGAGGAGACTCTTTTTAAAGCATCTTACACATCAGATGGTCTTTTAAAACTTCTGTTCCCCATTATGTCTCATACATAGTTTTAACTAGAGCTGCAAACTGGATTTACGCAAATCCCAAATCAGTAACAGAATTGGGCTGATTTGGATCTATTTGTATGAATCAGAATAGTCAGATATGGTTTTGCAGTAAATCATTGAAGCACAGATTAAGTAGGATGATACATATTGTTTCAGTCTTCTTTAAATAAAACTGCCTTCGAGAGGATTTAGTATACACATACCTGAAGTTAGCTGTCTCAAATGTAGTTTACTCCCAACTTTCAGATCTGTCATATTTCCAAATTTCATGCACACCAGTACAGAACAAAAATGTGGTTTGGGTTTTCCAGTTGAAGTCAGTGGAAGGTTTGCAAGTTGTTTTGTATCTGGAGCACAAATCAGATTGAAAGTGGAGCAAATCATTCTAGACCAAATTTGGATGATACTCAAGCACTGTGCTGGCCTCCAAATTGGATAGGGAGACTCATACATGGAACTAATTTTAAACAGTACCTTAATTAGTGTTGTCACACAATTCTGTTAATCATCTGTGATGCATTTTGTAGATTTTGGCCAAAAATTTGATGTTGATGTTGGCCAACACCTTTAAAGATCCTTTAAGATAGAGATAGAGATGATTCTGTTTGTGTTTTTAAATGTTCCCTGGGGCCATGGCTGTTGTGAAGATGCTGTCATGATTTACCAGTGCATCACTGGTCAAAGTACTCTAAACCATAACAGTACCAACCAAGACATTGAGAAACAGCTGCTGTGTGACTAAAAAAAAAAGGCAACACTCATATTGAGTGCATATTTCTGCTCCCATTTCTTCTCTCTTCCATTTCTTATATGCAGACCATAAACTCCCAATAAGCTATAATCTCACTTTACAATGTTGACATTTGTAGGGTGGCTGATCATAAATATTAATCTGCAGCGGAGTGTTTATAACGTCAGCTTGTCTAGTAACTGCTCAGGAAAACTGGATTTTGGAAGATGCTCCATAGCTTAGATCAACTATCTCCTCACCAATGTTTGATACTCCTCCCCACATATTGGCTGTCCTGGCAGGAACTGATTCAGGCTGTGCTCCAAAAGACCTGAAAGGAAGCCAGGTTAGGAAAAGTTGGCTCAGCTTATAAGTGGTCACCACCAAGTCTTTGGCCCAAAGCACCCCCAATGCTCTATATCTATTATCATAATAACTTCCAGTGGTGGGCTCCAAAAAAAAATTACTACCACACTGTGGGTGTGGCATGGTAAGTGCGGCCAGGGAGAAAGCCCTGCGTTCCACCCGAAATAGGACTACTTTACTTAAAAACTTGGATGGGCAGGGCCAGCCAGAATTTCTGCTACTGGTTCTGGCAAACTGGTGCGAACCTGCTGATGCCCACTACTGATAACATCCACATGGAATATTGTGCAGCACCATTCCTTGGTTTCTGTAAAATACTGGTATTTCTCATATCACTGCCTGGGGCAATGCAGCAACCCCCATCTGTTCCTTTAGGGATTGGACTCTATTAGGTTCCATGAGGTTCACGGTCCAGGAAAGTCTGCAACATGTGAAATATGCATTAACCTTCTTTTACCCAAGTAAAATAACCTTTTTGAACCTGTCTTATTCAAAAGAGGGAGAGTAAAAGCATAGCCTCCCAATGGACATTCATCTTACCATCATAACACTCTTTCTTGCCAGAAAACCAGAGGATTTTGACACTTTCAGGAAAGTTCATCCGGCAAAAGGCAAGACGTATTTAACATCATTTCCTCTTCCAAAAGAAAATTACACCAATAACCAGTATTACAGACTCTTCAAATGATTCACTTTCCTATAGGATTTAGGAGTAATTTTGCAATAGGATTTAAGGCATTGCAAACTGCCAATATAAACTAGGTTTTACATCAGTCCCACTAAGGATAGAGACCCACTGAGTGTATCAGAAATGGGAATAATTTGGCTTGCTAGTTACCAATGAACTATTAATCCCATTTTATTGCACCTGGCAAATATGGTTAGGGATAATGGGAACTGATGTTCAACATTTCCCAGCCCAAATTCTGTAATATCAACCCAATATGTTTTCAAGACATAGAGTTCAGTCACAATTTTTTCACATAAGATAAGACTCCCAGGTTATCACATTGTATTCATGCTGTGGGAATTTAAAAGGATACAGTAATACCTCGGATAACGCTAAGACTTGGTTCCACAAGTCTTGGTGTTATCCGATTTTTAGTGTTATCTGATGCATGTTAAAATCCTATGGGATGGATCAGATAACGTTAAAGCTCCATAGATACATTGTAACCGCACAGGCTTTAGCGGTTGTTATCCGATCCATCCCAAAGGACCTTAACGTTATTCAATCCAATTCTCCTCCCCAGATTACTTAACGTTATGCGATTTTAGCGTTATCCGAGGTAAACGTTATCTGAGGTATTACTGTATTCCACATAGATGAGGAGAATGGTGTCCGTGGTCTCTCTCTGGAACTAAGATTTCTTAGTAGGATTAACTACTACAGAATGGGGTGGCTTCATTTTGTCAGTTTCACAGCTGGCCTAGAAATGGAAGAAGAAGTAGGTTTAACTGAGGAAGGTGGTATAGCCCATGCATCTGAGCATCTTCAGGCAAGAAAAACTCCATCTCTGAATCCTGGGAGATGTGATGTCACTTAGGATGTTGTCACAGGACAGCAGAGGCATGCACCTGGTTGCATTGGAAAAGGTTGCTGTAAAGGACAAATCGCCCTCCCTTAAAGTAACCCTTTGATTTGCCAAGGAATTGCTCCAGTGTGGCTCAAAATGGTAACAGATCCAGAACGGGATAAAAATATAAGTCCAGGTTGGGCACAAATTGGGGTTGGACTGGACCATATTTCTGTTATATGATCTTCAGAAAATAGATCATATCAAACCCTCTCACAAACAGTCCAAAATGTGATCTGTTTCTCCATGTGATCACACCTTTAGGAAATCATAGCAGGCAACAGACTAGAGTCCTCCAAATGTTGTTGAACCTCAACCCCCATGATTGCTCATTGTTGCCTATACTTGCTAGAGCAAGTCCACCAATGGTTGCTGACCTCTCCACTAGATGAACCAATTTCAGCTGAACTGAAGCGTCTGATGCGACCATCTGAAACTCTAATGATTTCCTGCCCACCATTCCCTGGAGCTGGTAGGAAATGAGCCTGGGACCCTGTACATAAAAAGTACAGTATTTGCAAGCCTGCAAAGTAATATCCTCCTATTATAACCAAACTGATATGCTTCAGAGTTAAAGGAAAGAGCATTCTCCTCCCAGAGTTCACAAAGTAGTGATGAATCTCTTGAGTTTCATGGCATGGCCAAGCTCCTCCTCCCCACATGGTAGCAGTTCCATGTCAATAATGGGCCTGAACATTTTTGCCATCTCTATCCTGCATCTCCAAAAAGTACATTTCTAGTCTTTTTACTCTAGGGAACATTGGCAGTTATAATTCTAACATCTCTTACTAGCTATTAGAAAAACCAAACAAATTGAATTAAGGGAATAACAGGGTCAATTTTTGAACTTCACTTTTTATGTGAGAAGTGAGCAATTTCAGAATAAGAATGTCACCAAACAGCTGCAACATGTCTACTTGTTACATCTTGGTAATGTAACAAATGACAAGCAACAGGTGCTCATAATAAGTCTACGCAAGTAGATTTTTATTTCATTTAGTTTTTAAGTGTATAATTTTTGTTTCTGACTGTCCCAGTTCTACATGAGGTCACCACAGACGTCACAGCTCCAGTCACAGTGCAGCATCTATTGTGGTCTTCCAGTTGTTGGCAAGTTGTCTTGTAGCATCTGGCTCTGCTGTAGAGCACCTTGTGATTTAAGCAATGGGGTGATTCTGTTTGCCACCGACTGCCCTTAATCAGCAGTCTGTGTTCATTATACTCTATTGATTAATCCAATGTGAAGGAAAGAGATTAGCAGTTGTTTGTGGGACAAGGGGACTCTCACAAATATATGTGGAAATTACTCAATGCCTTGTTTTAAATGGTAACACCCATCTATGCTGTGAATCTCCTCTGAAATTGCATTGTTCATTAAATCAGATGACTGTGATTAGTGTAGAACTAGAGCATAGCATTTCTGCTAGATTAATCATCCCTGGTTAATGATGAATTATTTTGACAACATGGCCCCCAATATTGCTGTAGAGTTCTTAGTCTTCTGTATTTCTGCAACCTTTCCCTCTTTCACCTGCACTGTTGTGTGGTCTGGCATAGATCAATCGTTGTCTTTGTCATGCAGTACAAACCAACTCACATCTTCATGCACTCACAAAGCACTGAATGAGTAGTTGTGGTACACAGGCACACCTGTCCATTGGGAGGCTTTGAACCATAGAGTGAAAGCTGTTACTGTTGAGCCCAGTTTTATAAATATCTGTAGTTGAGTTAGCACTTTTCCATGCTTAGGCTAAAACCATTGACATCAATTGGTTGATTTCACTCGGTCTACTCTAAACATTTGCCCGAATAAGGGCAAACAGACATGTGTCTGACCCACCCTTTACCCTTGTGGTGGCACTCTGATTGAATTTTGGTCTGGACTGATGACTGTATTTTGTGTTTCCAGACCTAAATGGGGAAACTTACTCCTACTAGGGGAAACTCCCAGCAGTTGTGAGGGTTATACAATTTGATCAGTTTTAGGAACATGGTAGACGAGAGACCTTTACTGCTATCCACAGGTATTTGCCTTAAGCAGCCACATTAAGGCCAGCACGCAGTAGGATATATGCAACCACAAAGAAGAAGAAAGCTGGGGAAGGAAAGGAAAGACTGATCCTAGTGCAGTTATTCTCAATTAGCCAATCAAAGCTTGGCAAGGCACACTGGCACTTGTTCAGAGTCATGCAGACATTCAATTTTAGTAGTAAACAAACTAAGCTATACAGGAAGAAAAAAGTTTAGAGCATGAATCTTAGCTAGTGGTAGAGACAAAAAGGATTTCCACACTTATGAGAAATACTTGGCAGAGTGGTTGCAAGGTGAAATATATTTCATGTTATAGCCTCAGTCTGAGCCCACACTATTATGTCAGTGGCTGGAATGTCCAGGGGAGATCATGAACTTCTGTTTGGGTGCCAGCAGCTCAGCCTCCACAATTCCATTTCTTCCATTTAAATAAGTAGGTGCTGTAATGGATAAATCCTTTTCAATCACTGATTTATCCACCCCTTCCTGCTCACACTTCACTGTACAGCCCTTTCACCAACAGCAGCTTCTCCTGTCTGGGAGGTGCAATCCCCCCAAATGGATTCCCCTAGACTCTGCCTGGCTTTTGGCTCATGAAAGTGCACAGGGCTCAGATTAGGTAGCTTTTCATGGCCTCTGTAGCATGGTCCAGTCAGCCCCTTCTCCCAATTCAATGGACACAAAGGATCTTATATTTTATGAGTTTTATTCAATGTGAAATAAAGAAATGAACATAGCATAGGAAATCAGACTTGCAGTCTAGTCATTCAAATGTACACAAAAATAATAAAACTTTGCTTAGGTAGGCTTTTGGCCTTCTTTACTCATGGCTCCATTGCGTGAGGCCCTTGCCAAGACTTCTCATGGTGAAGAGAAAGTACCTCCCTCACATTTTCCTTTTATTCTCACCAGTGGTGGGATGTCAAAAAATTTACTACCCCACTGTGATGTCATCACAGTGTGGGTGGAGCTAACACCATGATGTCATGATGTCATGGATGGGGCCAAAGAAAAAAATACAAAATACAAAATAAAAATAAAATAAAAATAAGTGTGTGCATGCACACATACTCCTCAACCCACCCACCCACAACACAAACCCATAAATAAATTAAATAAATAAATAAATAAAATAAAAATACATTAAAATACACTCACCCACCCCAAACACAAATTTATTTATTTATTTATTTATTTATTTATTTCTCACACTTGCTAACCCGCCCCAATCGGGCAAGCCCGACTCTGGGCGGCTTACAGCACAGAATAAAACACATCAATATAAAAATTTAAAATTCATAAACTAAAAACAGTATCTGGGGGTGTCGTCAAGGGTAGTATCCCTAGACTAACCACCCCACATGGGATCCCCCATCCCTGGAACCCCACACTTGTCCTGCCAGCCAGGTCTTTAAGTTCTTCCGGAAGGACAGGAGCTCTGTCTGCATGCGCAGCTCAGTTGGGAGGAGGTTCCACAGGGCCGGGGCGAACACAGAAAAGGCCCTCTTCCTGGTGCTAGCGAGGCGAGCCTCCCTAGCCGATGGAACAACAAGAGAGCCCCTCCGATCCGCCCTGGTGGGACGGACAGATGTTCTTAGGGTGACGCGGTCTCTTAGGTATCCTGGCCCACTACCATATAGGGCTTTAAAGGTAATAACCAGCACCTTGAATTGCACCCGGAGACAAACTGGCAACCAATGCAGCTCCCGAAGCAGTGGCGAGGCCCGAGCATAACGCCCGCATCCCATCACTACCCGGGCTGCCGCATTTTGGACCAGCTGCAGTCTCCGAATGGTCACCAAGGGCAGCCCCATGTAGAGCGCATTACAGTAATCAAGTCTGGAGGTGACCAAAGCGTGCATGACCATAAGCAAGGCGTCCCGGTCTAGGAGCGGGCGTAACTGGCGTATTACACGAAGTTGTGCAAAAGCCCTCCTGGCCACGGCTGCCACCTGCTCATTGAACAGTAGCCGTGAGTCCAGGAGGACCCCCAGATTACGCACCGGGTCTGTTTGGGGCAAAACTGCCCCATCCAGAACCAAAGCTGGTAACTCCCGTGTTAGCACAGGGCCCCTTACCCATAGCCACTCAGTCTTGTCGGGATTCAGCTGTAGCCCGTTTTCCCCCATCCAGACCTTAACAGCCTCCAGGCACCTGGAAAGGACTTCCACTGCACCGCCTGGGTCCCCACGGGCTGAGATGTACAACTGGGTATCATCAGCATACTGATGCTACCTTACCCCGTGGGAACGGATGATCTCACCCAGCGGCTTCATATAGATGTTAAAGAGGAGAGGAGAAAGTACCGAGCCCTGAGGCACCCCATACTGCAGGAGCCTAGGGCTGGACATCTCCTTCTCCAGGCACACCGACTGGGTCCTGTCCCTCAGGAATGAGGAAAACCAGGACAACACTGTGCCCTGGATCCCCAAGCCCCGGAGCCTTCCCAGAAGGATGCCATGATCGACAGTGTCAAAAGCCGCTGAGAGGTCGAGGAGAGCAAGGACAGATGGTTCCCCTCCGTCCCGCTCTCTCCAGAGATCATCCACCAGTGCGACTAGTGCAGTTTCGGTACCATATCCGGGCCTGAATCCTGACTGAAACGGGTCCAGATAATCCGCTTCATCCAGGACATCCCGTAACTGCTGCGCCACAGCTTTCTCCAGGACCTTACCTAAAAAAGGTAGGTTAGACACTGGACGGTAGTTGGAAATTACCATAGGGTCGAGGGACGGCTTTTTTAAGAGGGGGAGCACTAAATCAACCGGAGCTTTTAAACCAGAGCTTAAAGCTTATTCTGGCTAATCTTTCTCACACTAGGTCAGATGAAAGGAACTACAGAATGAACTCACCACAAGATGGCTTCATTTTGGCACTTTTCAACTTTTCAACAGTTAAAGAAGTTCGGTACTAAGTCTTTGCCTAACCAGTTCTCTAGGATAATATGCCTTAATTGTAAATGTAAAACAGCTATACTTCCTTAAGGGTTCTCCAATTGGAACAGCAATTGGAACAGCTTATTGATGAGGTATTATTGGAACAGGTGCAGCTTATTGATGAGGTAACTCCAAGACTTTGCTTAAAAACCCCAAGCCAGGCCACCAGGCCTTTTTAGGAACTGTGGTAGTATGTCAATATAGGTAAAGGTATTAAATACACATTAAAATACAGCACCACATCCAAAGGTGAGTCACTTACCCTGGGGAGCAGGCTATAGGGAGCTTCAGGCTAGCAGCTTCTCTTCCTCCTCCCTACTTGGGAGGACAGAAAGGAGGCCGTGCATATGTGCCAAGCACTGTAGGCATGCATGTACACCAAGTGCTTGGCATGCATGCACAGTGGCGGAACCAGTGAAAAGGTAAGCCCCGAAGGTGGTTCCCCCAAAAAAGCTGCTACCAGTTCTCCAGGACAGTGGGAAAAATTACTACTGGTTCTGGAGAACTGGTCAGAACCTGTTACATCCCATCACTGATTCTCACCATATCTGACTTTCCATGTGTGGGACTTCAGCCAATTGCAGTTAGTTTACTCTAAGGAACACATTCCATTCCCAGGGTGTTTTGGCGGGCAAAAGCCTCAGAGATAAGTACAGACCAGAGGGCTGGACTTTTCCCTGACAGGTGTCTTTAGTGGAAACATTGTTCAGTTCACAATAATAGCAGCATCAATTATACTTATTAGTGCACTCTCTGGGCAGTTCACAAGATTATCAGCATTTTGTTTCCAACAAGCTGAGTACTTATGTCCACAGTCACAAATATTAAATGGGATATGAAAGATTCATGAGGGTGCAGCCCGGTCCCTCCACCACATACACAAAAACAGGAGCTTCTTGCTCAGCCCCTTAGTCTTTCTGGAATCACACAAATACCCTGATTTGATCTGGTTTTGCACATTTGCCCAAAAGATAGTGTTCAACATCATAGTCAAGAAAAGCAGTGGCAGAATAGCAAGAGAAGGAAGTTGCTTTATTGAAGTAATACTTCAATCAAGGGAGGTGAAGGAAGGCAATTTTCAGAGTTTCTTTTTTTCTCATGGTGCTACAGAGAGTCCCAGAACAGAAATTGTGGGATACAGAGCTCTGCAGTAGGAAGCAGGAATGAACTAAGTAGATTTAATGAGTGATTGGACAACTAAATAGTTGCTTATGTACACTGCCTGTTCACTCTGAGCACCAGTTTGGGACAAATCCAAAGTTATTAACCAAAGTGACCTGATTTGGATCCATTTGTGTGAGGTCTTGATGCTGAATTGGCCAGGTTTGGTTCTAGGAAAAGAGAAATGAATTTACAAATTGATGTGCATCCAAGACCACGACTTGAATCAGTCAGAGCATATTCTCTTCTTATTTCTTTTGGAAAAAGAAAACGTTTGCAAACTCCTGAGACTAGTTGGCTGACATCTGTCTGGTTTACTCTCCTTCTTAGGTTCTATTAAAACCAGTGATGGGATGTCCCCGGTTCCAGATGGTTCCCTGGAACCGGTAGGACCAATTCCGGAGGGTTCTCCGGGAGGGGAGTCCACTTTTGAGGCGTCCGGTTCCGGACGCCTCACCGAAAGAATTTTTTTTAAAATCGGAGCTAAAATGGCTCCAATTGACTGCGCATGCGCAGAAACTCAATCTGACGCATTGCACATGCGTCAGATTGAGTTTCTACGCATGCACAGTCAATTGGAGCCATTTTAGCTCCAATTTTTTTAAAAAAATATTTTAGAGTTTCAGGGCGGCGGCGGCGGCGGCACCAGCACTCTGAGGAGGGCACCTCCCCCGCGGCACGTTGAGGGCTGCCTGGGCCATCCGCTGCCGACAAGCCCCATGCCCTGGGGACGCGCGGCGCACCGCTGACGCCTCCTCCTCCACCGGGCGCCTGTGGGCTGGGTGCCTGCAACCGCCGTCCGCCGCTGCCGGAGCTGCCGCTGGCTGCATTCCTGTGGCCTCCTCCTTGGGCCGGTCCCTTTTTAGCCCGGCTGCGGCGCCTGGCGGAGGAGGAATGCAGGCGGCGGCGGTGCGGCATGGGGACGGCCCAGGGAGGCTTGGCAGCCGCGGCTGGAGCCACCGCCAGAGCCACTGCTGCCCGCCACCCCTGGCCAATGGTCGGAGCCGGGCTAAAAAGGTACCGGCCCGAGGAGGACGCCACAGGGGTGCAGGCAGCTCCTCCGCCGCCACCGCTCGCGGCTGTGGACGCAGTCGGAGTGCCGGGTCCCAAGAAAGGTAAGCGAGGGGTAATTTATTTGTGTTTTGGGTGGGTGGTTGTTTTTATTTTATTTATTTATTTATTTATATATTTATTTGTGTCTGGGTGGGTGGGCTGAGAGGGAGGGGTGTGTGTGTGTATGTTTATTTTTATTTTTTATTTATTTTTATTTTTGGCCCCACCCACAACGTCATGACGTCATGACGGCGGCTTCGGCCATGATGTCATGACATTGGCCACGCCCATGACGTCCGTGACGTCATGGCGTGGTAGTAGAATTTTTGTCATCCCATCACTGATTATAACTCCAAAATTCATATACTTCAGTACAAACTATTGTTTTCAATGCAAATGCATGGGAAGCTTACAAATCATTTTGGATCTGATGGACAGATATAATCAGATTGGGCAGAAATCATGCCAGACTGAATTGACTTCTAATCAGAAGCTCTGTATTGGCCTCCACAATTGGATTGGGGGGGGGGGGAGGAATCTATACACAGCCTCTGTTTCTATTATTCCTGATCATTTCCCATGCTGTCTGCGTTTGAGCTGGAGTGCGGTTTTCTCACCCGTCAGGTAAGACAGATCTCAACTGTGTGAACTGAAGTGATAAACCCTAAATTAGAAACTCTTAAGGAAGGCATCTGAAATTGTCATATAAAGAAATTTAAAAAAGAAAGCATTACCACCAGATAATGAGTGCTTAGCATTTTAATTCTAGTGACATTCTCTCCTATTGCCAATCTTTTGAAAAGAAGATGCATGTAAAATAGACATTTTTTAGATCTGGTGGTTCTGGTGCCATGGCCACAAAACACTGGAGGGACTTGGCTTGCTGCTCCCTAAACTGGTCATCAGGTTAATCGAAGCAGGTTTTACACATTCCCCAAACAGATTTATTACTTAGCTTGGAAGTCTGACAAGCTGGACTCCAGCTTCCCTCACTAATGTTTCACCAAATTGAAAAAGTCATAAAGCACACACACACAAAATTGCTTTGTTAGGGCATCAGCTCTGCCGACAAATGAGATACATTTGGGGGAAGAGCATTGCAGGGGCTCAGGCAAGAAACGAAACTTCATGTTATCTGAAAACAATAAAAAGCCTGGGAATAGTATTGCAGATTAATTTATTGTAACAATAAAAGCTAAATGCCAAGAGATTGGTGATGTTTGATAGGTCTGGAATTAAAAGAAGAAGAAGGAGTGGGAGGAAGATTGAAGAAAAGGTATAAAAGAAAGCTGCTGAGTTGTTGTTGTTGCTGGTGGTGGTTCCAGTGTGTAGCTATTTGTGGAAATAATGTTCTCTTTTTCAACTTCATACTGTAGGGTCCATTCTTCAGACCAGCATTGCAAAACAATGAGCTAAAAAACAAAGAGTCTGAAAGAGAGATTGAGCTTCTCGCTTCCCCTAACTCTACAATAATGTTCTGGCTCAAAACAGTCACAAACAAGCTTCCCAAATTCCTGGTGGTGGAAGAGACATGTCATTTTATGGGACTCAGGTTCGGGGGGTCAGAATATAAAATCTCCACAACATCTCCAGCGCCTGAGTTTTCCAACCATTATCTAGAAAAGTAAGAGTGGTGTGGTTTTCACAGAATCCTAGGGCTGACAGGACCACCAAAAGCACTTAGTTTACCCCTTTGGCTGTTGCAAATTCCTCCCGCCAGTTCTGTCTTATGCCAGAGGCAAGATAGCTGTTATCAGGGCTTGCCTCTTCTGCTCACAATGCCATGCCTACTTTTGCTCCCACCTGCTGCTCACTGCTCATTTCCTCTCTTCTCCTTCTATTAACAGTGCACCTTCTCTTATGTATCCATTTCATCTACATGAAAACAATAAATGTCAGGAAGCTAAATGGAGCAGCAAATGAGGATATCATCCTATAATAGTGAAATCATGACAAAACTATTAATATGAATAGGAGCAGAAAAAGTATCATCGAAGCAGAAGCTGTAGCTGATAATACTATAAAAGCAGCAATGCATACAGCCTAGGCTAGAATGGTTTGAAAGAAAATCAAAAGTCTCACCTTTGTCTATTTTTTTGGGAGCCTTGACTGATGAGATATTTTTTTTAATTCACTCAAGTAAAAGAAACTATATTTTGAAAGACACAAAGAGAGATAGACAACACACGCACAGAGAGATAAGTATTAGGAGAATCTTTAAAACCTGCTTATCCAGATGTGATTATTTTGGTTGCTTAGGCAAGCAAGCAAGCAAGCAAACATGAAAAGTGTACCATGCTCAGTGTTTTGCTGTGAGATTTAACCTTCTTCCACATTGTTATTGACTAATGTCCATGTTAGAGGTTGGAAATGGTTGGGGAAATTCTCCGGTTATTCATGTTAAGGAAACAAAAGATTAATTTGCTGACTCACAGAAGGCAATGTGCAATTTGGGAGATTTGGGGTTATATGTACAAAAATCTGACATTTTTTTGCATATGTTTCTCATTGGTTTTGCTCTCCATTACTTCTAGATGCCAAAACTGGGCTTCATTACACAATGATAACCCTTTTTCTCTCTCCCTCACCCTTACAGAAAATAGAGAATCTCTCTATATCTCTCAATAGTGCTATCATTAATTACCAAGAACAGAATTTTAAAAAGTAAGTCTTGCTCATGGGGCATCTGTCCTTAAGGATATTGTTTTTCCCACCAGGAAGCTGCTAATCTAATCTATGTCTTCTTGCCTTTCTGGGCATACTGTATGCAAGGATTTCTCTTAATTGCTCTAGTTTTATTCCCACAGTTTATTTCCATTTCCTGCAAGAAATTAAGAACTGGGGCCATGCAATGCACTCCCCTCCCTCTGCTCAGTATTAATACCTGCAGCTATCCCCTGTATATCAAACTCAAATCACAATGTTAAGCAAAACATGTGTTTTCTTCTATTAACAATGGTTTCCCACTGGACAAACACTTCCTTCAAAATAAAATCAGATTTACAAACAAGGACTCTGTCTACCAATTACCAGTTGCCCAAATAGCAGTTGCAAAACAAAAGAATGCAAATGTTCAGAATGCAGAGTGAGGCAACCTAAGAGAATTGACAAAGTTTATTTTTTTTTTTAAAAAAAACCACCTATCTCTTAGGGCAGGGGTGCCAAACTTTTTGGGCTGCGGGCTGGTCACGTGGCTTAGTGGGCCAGTTGCGTGGTTCCTCCCACTGGAAGAGGAAGTAAAATGAACCTTGCAATCTGTTTTGCAACAGGATGAGATAGATTTTAAGTTGCCATTTTCTCTGCTTAAACCAGGGGTGCCCAAAATACAGGAGCAATGAGGGCAGTACAGTCTGGATGAATTGGTGTTGGGGTCCAGATCTGGCCCATGGACCATAGTTTGGGTACCCCTGTCTTAGGGAGACCCACTTCTAATCATCAGTGGGATGTCCACTGATGCCTAGGCTAGTATAGGCACCAGATGGTAGTATTTCTGGACACGGGCATGCTCTGAGAAGCACATTTACCAATGATGTGAATGTGCAGCTTCTCAGAGGACAGGGGCCAGGTTTTAGTGCAACCTTCTCCACCTTGGCATTTTCCAAGTATGCAGAATTATACTTTCCATCTTCTCTGCAGTTTCAGGCAGGATTCTCCCCTGGCCCTACCTGGAGATCACTGATCTTTCCCGATGGTTTCTCATACCAGTATTAGTTAGATCCAATTATGTTTAGTTTTAACAATCAGAGGAGGATAAGTGTTTCCAGGATGCTACAGTCATATCTCCCTCCTCCCCCCTCCCTTGGTGCTTGCTCATATTAAAGATACAAATATACAATGAATAGTACTTATGAATACCAGTTTTAAATGAATGCATTGGCATAACCAGGGGAGGCTATTCTATTTTCTTGAGAAGTTCTATTGCCTACAGGTTTTATATGTGATGGAAGCTTATGACAAGGGAGATATTGTGTGCTCTGTGTAGGAGAGGGGTGGAATATAGGTTCTATGCTACCATCTTCTCATTCCTGATATAAGGGTGCATTGACTGGTGCCTTCAGGGTATGACAGGTAGGGAGACATTATCAGGGAACCACATCTCCTGAGCTGTGTTTCCCAGGACATAGTGGGCATGGGTGGGCTTCATTTTCCACCTGTCCTCCTTGTGAAAAATATTTCTTTATTTCATTGACAGAAGAACATGACATCCTGACTGGTTATATGCGGCTTAAGCTTGGGTAGGAGAGCATCCATCTTAACTAAAACTCTAGGATCAGACTGTTAGCTGGATCCTCCAAATATTTGGAATTATTCCAAATTTGGAATTATTCCAACTCAAAGGGAGTTGCCTCTGAATAAACAAGCTTGGGATCAATTTAGAACAGAATGCTTTTTAGGTTGAAAACTGTCACTTGTAAATGCTGTTGCAAAAAAACAGAAGAGGCATTTTAAAAGCAAGTGTAAATTCCAGCTGACGTAGTTTACACCTTTGACTTACCAATGCAGAGAAAACAAAAACACCCATTTAATAATCACTTGTGGAAAGGATTCAAAAATCTTAAAAACACTGCAACAGCACACAAAAATATGAAAAATATGCAAAGTTCCATATTGTGTAATATACACATACATGTATGTACCTGTATGTGTGCATGTTCCTTTGTGTGTGTCTTCCTTCCTGACTGCTTGCCACGATCCCAAATGCCAGCATTGCCCAGAAGAGGGAGCAGTGGAACACACATACACAACCCCAATATGAACTACTCTTTGGTGGGCCAATTCCACCAGGCCATCTGGGTATTGACTCTGGGGCGGGTTTTATCTGTCTGAATTGATGGCAGTTGGGTCTCTTGCCAAGGAGGCCTGGAGTGGAAACAACTCTTTGGTTTCCCATGGGTCTGTCAAGGTGTAGTTTGTCAATGTCCATTCCACGTTCAGATTGCAGTCATTAAGGACAGAACAAGTGCTGCTTAAGCTCTGAGCCAGCGATTAATGCGGCATAGAGGGACATACTTAATGCTGTCAAGATGGTGAATGGATAGTAGAATAAAGGGTTCTTGCCAGCAAAGGGTAATTAGCATGTAGCTATCTCAAATGAGAGAGCTGTACTGTATAATTCAGAAGTGCCACTGAGCAGGCTGCATTATTTATCACATCCATCTTTCTTGCACACAACACAGGCACCTTCTTTTGAAGGACAGCCTCTCACATGCTAAAATGGAAGAACAGGTTGCCACAGGTCTATTATCATCCACAATTGGTTTGGGACGGGAGTGGGAGAGAAAACACCTCCTTATAACTGTGGGTTCATAGGAAGTCAAGGTTTGGCTTCTTCTTTGTTTCTCTTCTCTTCTCTACACCATGGAGAGCCAAAAGGTGCCCCACAAACACTACTTGCTTTTTCCAACCATAGTTCTTTCTGAATCGGCTGAAATATTTCTGCCATGGTACTGGTTATAGATACCAATTTCTCCCATACCGAGCCTAGGATTCTGTGGCAATAATTTATGCCAGCATATTTTGCAAGTCTTCTTTGAATTGTCCATACCTTCAACAGTGGGGGTTGGGTAGGAAAAAACCCTTCCATTGTTTTACTTTAATAATAGGCTATTTTGAGAATAACTGCCTCAAGTTCATTCCATGGAAACAACAAGCATTGAGTACTTTTCTGGAGGGGGTGGGAGCTCGCCTTTTTCAGTGGCCTTTCTTGATGGTAGAACAGGCAGTTGTGAGCTTCCCATAGTTTTAATTAACCAGGAGGGCTGTGGTTGAATTATTTTCCAGGGGCATTGTAGGTATAACATACCTACAAGCTGTTTCCTATCATTAGGCAAACTGAAGCAGCTGCCTCTGGAGGCAGAAAAATTTGGGAAATATGCAAGGAAAGCAAACTTGATTATCTGTCTTATTGATACTACAGTTTAAATCCAGGGAGGGGAAGAAGGCTTGTAAATGTTTTGTTCCTGGTGCCAAATTATTTTCCTTTCTCCAGGACTCTGTGCATCTGGACAAGGCTGGTAGTAGAGTAATTGGCAGAAAATATCCTGGGCCATCCCTATATATCGTCTATATGGCAAAATGGCCTGGATGATTATTGTAGAAGACTTCAGCCTGAGGGTCCCTGCTGGCATGGAAATAATTTCTACTACCAATCACACTATTGTAGGAATGTCACTTTTAAATTAAGCTTTTATAACCCTAGCCCAGCTGTTGCGGTGGAGAAACTGAAATCACAGCTTTTCCTGCCTTCACCATCTTTTCCTCCCAATTGCTGTGTTGTCTCTTCTCAAATGGCCTCTCACACAACAATTTGCTCAACACTGATACATCAAGAAGCAAATGATACATCATGATGCAAGCAAATGATACATATACAGTTGTACCTCGCTTAAAGAGCATAATGTGTTCCACAAGATTGCTCTTTAAGCGAGTTTGCTCTTTAAGCGAAACACCATTGTAAATTACCGGGGGGGGGGGGGGATTGCGAACCCCGATTTATTTGTTAAGCGAGTTTTTGGTTGGTTTTATTTGTTAAGCGAAGTGAACATTCAGAGAAATTTCTGCTCTTTAAGCGAGTTAATCTTTAAGCGAAGCGCTCTTTATACGAGGTTTGACTATACATACACAGAACACACACAGAGTACTGTATATATAAAAATCATCATGATGTATCATTTGCTTCTTGAACACCCAATGCTTGCAGGAGTAGCTGTTTTTAATCTTCTGCCATGAGGGGAAACATGTGAATGGGATCCAAGTTGTGGGTCACAACAGACAAGGAGAATAGAACTGTGCTTTCAGTCTTCTTCCACTGTTTCTCTGGGTTCGGGAGTGTTAAATAATCATCTTGTGGATGGCTTCCACCTGCCACCCAGATCACTATCCAATGCACCCTGCTATTCACCAGCTGCCCTCCTTCATATCAGAGACCTCAGGGTAAGGTTATATCCTTTATCATTGTAGCAGATGAGTCCCAGACTGTCTTTCTCCTCCCCCTCCTTCTAAAAAAAATTGAGAGAGAGAAAGAGTGAGAGTGCAATGTGAAACCAGTCATACATCCAAGTGTTTCTGTCGAAGCCTTGTTATGTCTCTCAATTTATCTGCAGAGAAGTTTAGAAAAAAGGGGAGGGTGTGGTGGGAGTGAGAAGATAATCAGCTGGCATGAAGTTGGGATGGGGTGCAAAGAGCTGTGTTCTTGGTGATGTCTATGATACCTGTAAATAAAAATAGGATGACACTGTGCACTTCCTGAGTGTTCAATCTGCTGATGCTGAAACAAGGCAGAGGTTGATCATTCTCTTAGAATGTTCCTTTAAAACCTCATCTTTCACTATAAGCTGTTTCTGAGCAAGAAACACGGCACTGATCTTGTCAAATAGTTATACATCATGTCCAATATGTTCACATGGCAGGGAAGCAGCTTGTCAGATTTCTTTCTTCCAGCCCAATACTACACCTTGCATTTATATTTAACAGTTGGAGCAGTATGACGATGGGACTCATTACCTGGGAAAGTAGTGAGTGCTCCAATGCTGGAAGCATTCAAGAGAAAATTGGACAACATCTGTCTGATTGGCTTTGATTTGGATTCCTGTTTTGAGAAGGGGATGGGAATAAATGACCTCATAGGCTACTTCTAACTCAATTATTCAGTGATTGTATAAATCTATATAGCATGTACAGAAGGGAATAAATGGTTCTCCAGATGTTGCTTGACTGCAACTGCCATCATCCTTCACCACTGGCTATTTTGAAAAGGGTTGATGGGAGACAAAGCCTATGAGGTATGAAAATATTTCCCCTGGATCCCTTCACCTGGTCAACACTTCTCAAGGCTTTTCCTGTCTGCCATAAGAATATCAAAATAACTCTTATGGTTTATACTGAAAGACAATCTCCTCCACCTGCATCTTCCTTCCCATATTGTTCCACCAGAGGCCATGGAGAAGACCAACATTCTAGTCATGAAGGCTTTCCCATCATTTTTTATTCTCCCCATTCTCCATCCAAGAAAAAAAAAAAAAACAGGACATGACCAAAATCCTCTTGCAAAGTTATGGCTATGTAATCCAGAATTTTGCAAGTGGTTGTGAAATTTGGACCTAGGTAGAAGTAGTAACCAGTACGTGGTTCTGAAGGTGTACTTGCCCAACCAGTTATGCAATCAGATATGTGTACTGTGTGAATGTAAATCCCTATAAACATCTGGATGTGCAATGTTATTCTATACTAAGTACTATTGGCTTTCAGCCAACAGGTTTTGTACACCCATCCCATGAGAGATCCATCTATTAATCCATCTTCTGAAATACCTCCCAACTTAGCTGACTTCAACTATGCAAAACCTGGCAGAGCTTCAGAGCAGGACTATGAAGACCAATGGGCTGCAGCCTGCAGATATCTTAGAAGCATAGTCATTTGATAGCAAGGTTTTGTTAAATTAAGGGGCAATCTCCTACAACAGAGCTCAGAAAAGTTAGTTTTGGAGATTGCAGCCCACAAGAACACAGAGCCTTAGTGGATTAAGATCATAAGATCCAAAGCAATGCTAGATCCAGAACATAGAAAAATTAATATTCTTTTGTAGGATTGCCATATAGGACTACCATTACATATATATTGTAACATTCTAAGCTCTGAATGACAGTGAGGCTTTTCACTGTAGCTACAAATGCATCTGAAAATATAGTGCTCTATCGCAGTTCTGAGCTTCCTGTGGGGAGGGAGAGTGAGAACAGGGTGTTAGTTGTCCTGACATCTAAAGCTTGGATTAATTAGGTTGTTTAATGGGGTTTGACAACATCTGAAGCAGCACAAATTTCCCTGGAAGGAGGGGGAAGAGCTGTGGGATTGTTCTCCTCTATGTCTTAGACACGCTACACTGCCCGGCAAGCCTAGATTCTCTGATCTCATTCTGTGTGCTAGGAAAAAATAATTAGTGAAACAATCCAGAAAGTACACACTGATAGCCAGCTTATGTGCTCCAAGTGGCCCACAATTAATCACATGTCTAGGTAAAAAGGATGAAGGATCTCTCTAACTCACACTGTAGACAGAGCTCATGCATGTCGATAGGTCATTTGCCAGATTCCCAGGATCATATTCGTCATTTTCTTCCACTGATGGCTCGCTAAGTTGGAATTTGCCAAATATGCTGGACAAAAAAGAAGCACCCTATTCTAGAGTGTGTCAATAGGAAGAGTGCTCTTAACCTTGAAGAGGGGATCCATGAGCTCAAAGTATTTCACCTAATGCTACTAACCAAAGGTTGTGTCCTGTCTTTGTTTTCGTATCAGTCCTCACCCACCTTTTCATGGTAGAAGAGACAAAGTAGAGAGAAAACATAGAATTACAATTTGAAAGTACAGGTCACACACACACACATGTACATGTATTTACAGAGTATATGTTTTAAGACCCACCATGGATACTTGAAAGTGTGGATAACAGCAAATCCTATATTTTGTACTGCAAGTAGTGGCCTGTAGTGGCCAGCTCTGGTAATGCTGCTTTGTAATTAGATTTGAGTTTTGTTATATGTTATGTAATTTTGTTTAATATTTTAAAGAAATAAAAAAAGATGCTGGACTTGATGCCTTGAAGTTTGGCCGGTCAGCAGTTTGAGACCCGAGTGCTGCACGAAAGAGTGAGCTCACGTCTCTCTCCCAGCTCCTGCCAAACTAGCAGTCTGAAAGCAAGAAATTGCAAGTAGATAAATAGGTACTGTACCACTTTGGTGAGAAAGGTAAACAGTGTTCCATGCACTCCAGTGTCAAGTCATGAATGCCACATGACCACGGAAATGTCTCCAGAGACTCTTTGGATATAAATGGAGAAGAGCACCGAACCCTAGAGTCGGATATGATTGGCTCTCAAGTCAGGGTGATCTTTACCTTTACCGAAAGCAGCTCACTATGACTCACCTGGTAAACAGGTGAAGATATAATGTATCAAGCACCTTGGACTGAGAATTCCTGTAGTGGGGTGAGTGGGTGGGTATGTTCTTGATATTCTCTGGATTAAGTCATTCTGTTCTTTTCAAACTGGGACTAAGTCTCCAGAAAGACAGATGTTCTCAAGTACCACACTTAAAAATAGCTTGAAAGAGGGGGGGGGGAGTGAGAGGTTTTCAGGCAGAAGCTTCTTCTTCTTTCCTTGAGGAGTTTCCACTCAACACCTCCTCCTGAGTAAATTTATTCACCAACAAAAGTGCAGCAGGGTGTCATTTAGAAAGAGAAGAACAAGAATTATATACTGCAATCTCTATCCAAACACACCAGCAGTGCTTTTACAGGAAAGCCATTTAGTCTTACTGACATTCCCAGGACAGAAGATGAATCTGGGGGCCTAAATTGAGGCTAGGACTGAAGACACACCATATCACCAGCTGTTTGTTGCATGTTGTACGATGGACCTTGCAAAAACAGGCCAGATGCTACAAAGTAAACAAGCTCTGAGAAGGCGTGAGTTCTCCAGTTCAATGGAAAGGAAACATCCATCTTTGCCAGATTCTTGCACCAGCAACCTCTCCTCCTATGTGTCTTCACAAAGACTTCATCTGGTCTCTTCAGCAATCCTACTTTTTACACACATTTCTGAGGCTGGTATTGTGTGAAGTCCCTCTTGCCTCAGAAACTGATACTCTAGTGCAGAAAAACAAAACCCCTCAGAAAACCATGCATATATTTGAAAAAAGAGGCACCATGAGATTTACTTCAAAAAGGCACACATAGACACTTTAGCTAATGCAACAAAGATGCATGCATTAGAGAAATGCATACAAACATGAATATCTTATAAAGAATTGGAGCCAAACTACAGTAATACCTCATATAACATTAGTATCGAATAACACTAAAATCGCATAACATTAAGGAATCTGGGGGGAAGAATTGCATCAGATAACATTAAGATCCTATGGGATGCTTCAGATAACAACCGCTAAAGCCTGTGTGGTTACAATGTATCTATGGATCCCATAGGATTTTAACATGCATCAGATAACACTAAAAATCATATAACACCAAGACTTGTGGAACCAGGTTTTAGTGTTATATGAGGTTTTACTGTATATGCATATTTCTGTGTAAGGAATTGAGGGGAGATGAGTGCCAGTAAGATGCCATAACATGCCCTGAAAACAAAACTGACACAAACTGCCTGACCCTAAGCAAGGGATAGGCACTGAATAGGACATAAATATAATTCAAATGGTGGTAGGAAGGAAGAGTAGGTTTAAATATGTGGATAAATCAGAAGTCACACAATGGGGATTTCTTACCAATTTTCTTTTTTCTATATTCTCTTGACTAGAGTGCAGAAGACTAGATGCCTTTGAAATTTGGTGTTGGAGGAGAGTTTAGAAAATACCCTGGACAGCGAGGAGAGCAAATAGGTCAATATTAAATCAACCCTGATTGCTCCTTGGAAGGTCAAATATTGAAAATGAAGTTGAAGTACTTTGGACATCAAATAAGAAGAGAGGATTCACTTGAGAAGGCCTTAATGCTGGGAAAGGTGGAGGGTAAAAGAAGGAGGAGGGGGCAGAAAATGAGATGGCTAGAAGGCATTGTGGATGCAATGGTCACAAAGCTTGGTGGGCTGAGGAGGAGGATGGAGGATGGGGTGCCTTGCATGCAATGGTCCATGGGGTCACAAAGCGTTGGAATTGACTGTGTGACTGAACAACAAGAGTCTCACACTTCTCTGCATCTGGGAAGAGCTTTTGGAGATGACACAAAATATGAAGGCTTCATGTAGAAGATGGGCTGGTACAAACTGTTTCTTACAAACTTTCTAACAAACTGTCCTCCTCTTTGTATGAATGGAGGAACAATCCAGAATTCAAGCTGTGATCTTCTAAAAATCTGTGTGATCTCTAGGATACAGAACAGCTACTATCTCAGTAAGGTCACCAAACATAGAAATGATATGCGTTCATGCCTCTGAAAGACTATAATTTACAAAAACTGAGAGAAAGTTTTATTTGATCAAGCTTCCCATTCATTTTCTAAAACAATGTTTTAAAGGGCTTTTGTATTATTAAATCTTTGTTCCTGGGATTAACTTGTTACATTATTCCCAGGTGGCAGAGTGGATTTGCTTATGCTGCCCTACCAAGTGGCCTGAAAGCCTATTTCTTTCACCCAACCCTCCCAAATTACCTTAGCAATGCATGAGCACGTGGGTTAAAAAACAGACAGGCAAAAGGGGTAGATTAATGGGCTGGCCTTTAACCTTAAACCCATTGAAACCCACTAGGGAAATGTATTTCTCCATCAGCACAAACCAAAAAAACACAGGCAGAAATAATTTGGTACTAAAGACAATTCTGACAAGAAACCTAATTTGTCCCCTGGGGGCTCTGAGAAGTAACTGGCCAGCTAATGCCCCATGTCACCAAACCTACTAGAAACAGAGTGCAGGGCCAGTGCGTTAAATCAGACACAGGGCTCTGGAAAAAAAATCCTTATAGGAAAGAAAGTACAATGGAATCAAGAACTGGACTGTGATTACCAAGGTGTGTGTCTGTGAGAGCAATGCAGTTGGAAGAGCTGAACATTGTCTTTCAGATCTCCCTGAATCCCACTGTAAAAGAACACCAGAATGGCCATGCTAGATAAAAGGATCATCTAATCTTGGTCAAAAGTGGCTAATCAGATGCCCTGGACGGCCATAAGCAGCATATAATGATTATGCTATTCCTTCTTGTTTGTCACCAGCTCTTTGTGTTCCCAAATATGCCAGCTCTGTGTGTGATGCTTCCATTTAGCTGTCATGAGTAATCACCATTGTCACTGAGTTGCAGAGTCTGCTGATGCATGAACCTTTCTCAGCTATGGATATCCACAAGGGACTTTGTGGGAACATTGCAGCCCACCCATTCCTAAATGCAGTTACATTTTAAAGGTGTGTTTGCACGTCCACAATGCTCACTTAACAACCTGGTATGACTGCTGGAGAAAACCATATAAGAAAGTCTCGCAACCAGATGAACAAAAAGCTCCAGGCAATAATTTGTAGCACCGATGTCTGTCTGTCTACTCTAAAGTAAACCACACTGACTTCAATCAGGTTTACTCCTTGATGACTCTTGCTGTTCAAAGCTTGGACTACAACTCCCAGTTCATATACTGGGAGGACCACCATGTTCCAAACTTAGAAACATTCACCTCTTGGGTTTTAACTCCAATCCTGCTGCATTGGGGTCTCTAGGAGCTGCTCTACAACAAAATAAGCTACCTGTGCTATGTCCAAATGAGATCAAAAGGTAGTGTAAGCTATTGCTCTATTTCCACAGTGACCAAACACCTGCCTGTAGAAAACCCTGCATCCAGGACAGGAGGGTAACGCTTTTCCACCTGCTCCTGGGACCCACCTTGGCCGGGGCTTTAAGAACGGCCGAGGCACAGGACTTGCTTGCTGCTCCACCCGAGAGGCTTCTGCAGAGGGGTGAGTGGTTGCCTCGGCATCCGGCCCCAGGATGCTTTTCCACCTGCTCCTGGGACCCACCCTGGCCGGGGCTTTAAGAATGGCCAAGGCACAGGACTTGCTTGCTGCCCCACCCGAGACGCTTTTGCAGAGGGGTGAGGGTTTGCCTCGGCATCCGGCCCCAGGACGCTTTACCACCTGCTCCTGGGACCCACCCTGGCCGGGGCTTTAAGAATGGCCAAGGCACAGGACTTGCTTGCTGCCCCACCCGAGACGCTTTTGCAGAGGGGTGAGGGTTTGCCTCGGCATCCGGCCCCAGGATGCTTTTCCACCTGCTCCTGGGACCCACCCTGGCCGGGGCTTTAAGAATGGCCAAGGCACAGGACTTGCTTGCTGCCCCACCCGAGACGCTTTTGCAGAGGGGTGAGGGTTTGCCTTGGCATCCGGCCCCAGGACGCTTTACCACCTGCTCCTGGGACCCACCCTGGCTGGGGCTTTAAGAACTGCTGAGGCACAGGACTTGCTTGCTGCCCCAGGCCCTGGGCTCTAAAGTCTGCCATGGTGACAGGTGGTGGGATTTTTTTTTTCATGGTAGCTGCCCCTTGGACTAATTTGGGGCTGGGTAGAATGGTTATTGAATTGTATTGTTAAAATCGGTGTTGTAACATGGTATCTTCTCTGTGTCAAGGATTGTACTTGTTGGATTGATATTGTATAATTTTATAGTGTATTATTACAAGTTGTTCTTGTAATTTGATTTAGATATATTGTACTAAATTATATCTATTGTATTACTATGCATTTATTGTATTTGGGGGATTTACCTGTGATCTTTGTATGGTGTTATTATGATTGTGTAACTGTATATTTTGCATTCCTGTAAGCCGCCCAGAGTCACAGTATGCGAGTGGGGCAAAGTATAAGTCACAACAACAACAACAACAACAACAACAACAACAACAACAACAACAACAACAACAACAACAACAACAACAACAACAACAACAACAAAAGATACGAGTAATACACTAGTACCCCAAATAACGTTATGACTTGGTTCCACAAGTCTCGTCGTTATCCGTTTTTTAACGTTGTGCGATACATTGATCACACGATGTTAAAAAAAGCCCTGTTTCTCTGGAGGCTGCAGCAAGCCAGAACGTCGGGATTTGAATCCTGACATTTTGGCTTGCTGCAGCCTCCAGGGAGGTGGGGGAACTTTGGAAACAGCTTGGATTGGGTCTCCCCACCTGCCTGGACCCAGGTCCAGGGAGGTGGGGAGACCCGATCCAAGCTGTTTCTGGGCTTCCCCGATGTCCTCAGCCGGTGCACCAAGCCAGAATGTCAGGGTTCGAATCCCGACATTCTGGCTTGCTGCACTGGCTGAGGACGTCGGGGAAGCCCAGAAACAGCTTGGATCATGTCCCCTGCCTGCTCCAGAGAGATCAGAGGACCCGATATACAGCTGCAGGGTGGCTGGGGAAGCTGACGGGGACTCCCTATCGGCTTCCCTAGCCACCTGCCCTTGCCTCCGCAGCTGTGGGGTGGCTGGGGAAGCCGATAGGGGAGCCCCCCGTCAGCTTTCCAGCCTCCCCACCCCTGCCTCTGTAGCTGCAGGGTGGCTGGGAAGCTGAACGGAGAGCCCCATTCAGCTTTCCAGCCACCCTGCTGCTAAGAACGATTGTATCGGATAACGTTAAAAATCGCATTATTCGATACAAGATTTTTCCGAAAATCTTGTAACGTTATGGGGTTTTCACGCTATACGGTACTCACGTTATCCGGGGTATTACTGTAATAATAAATCAACCAGTGGGCTGGGGTCATAGTCCCTCTTTCACCCCATACCTGCCCTGCCAGCCATGTTTTTAAATTTTTCCTAAAGGGCAACAACTCGATCTGGAGATGTAACTCCATTGGCAGGAGGTTCCATAGGACCGGGGAAGACACCAAGCAGGCCCTCCGTCTTGTGCCAGAGAGATGCACCTCTCTGGCTGATGGAACAACTAGAGAGCCTCTCAGATTTGCTCTAGTGGGATGGACATGGTGAGGCGGTCTCTTATGTATCCTGGCCCACTACCATGTAGTGCTTTAAATGTAATAACCAGCACCTTGAATTGCACCCAGAGACATATAGGCAATCAGTGCAGTTCCCGGAGCAGTGGTGAGGCATGTGCATACTGCCCACACCCCAACACCACCCGGGGCAGCCACATTCTGTACAAACTGAAGCCTCCAAATGGTCATCAAGGGCAGCCCCATGTAGAGCGTGTTACAGTAATCAAGTCTGAAGGTGACCAGAGCATGTGTGACCATGAGCAAGGAGTCCTGATCTAGGAGTGGGCCTAACTGGCGAACAACTTGAAATTGTGCAAAAGCCGTCCTGGCCATGACTACCACCTGCTCTTCGAGCAGTAGTCACGAGTACAGGAGGACCCCCAAGTTACACACCGGGTCTGTTTGGGGCAGCATCACCCCATCCAGGACCAAAGATGGTAGGTCCCGAGATAACGCAGGACCCCCGACCCACAGCCTCTCAGTCTTGCCAGAATTCAGTTGTAGCCCGTTGTCCCCCATTCAGACCCTAACAGCCTTCAGGCACCTGGAAAGGACTTCCACTTTATCACTAGGGTCCCCATGGGCCAAGATATACAACTGGGTATCATCTGCATAGTGATGATACCTCACCCCATGGGAACGAATGATCTCATCCAGCAGTTTCATGTAGATGTTAAATAGGAGAGGCGAGAGTATCAAGCCCTGTGGCACCCCATAACAGAGGGGCCTCGGGCTGGACACCTCATCTTCCAACCACACCGTCTGGGTCCAGTGCCTTAGAAATGAGGGAAACCAGGACAACACCTTGCCCTGGATCCCCAATCCTCGGAGCCTTTCCAGAAGGATACCGTGGTCGATGGTCGAATGCTGCTGAGAGGTGAAGAAGAGCCAGGATGGACGGATGACCTCTGTCCCGCTTTCGCCAGAGATCATCCAGCAGCACGACCAATGCAGTTTCTGTACCATATCAGGTTTTTGAGATCTCAAATATTACTATATACCTATGAACAGCAAATTTATCATCATATTTGTTGAGCTAAACAGACTTACGGACCTAATAAAATATGTACGAAAAGGTAAATTGACAATATCTTGGAAACTCAAGAGCTCTTGGATGTAGAATGAGCATCAAGATTCACTATTTACATAGTCACTTGGCCAACTTTCCAGAGAACTTGGGTGACGTGAGCGAAGAGCACGGTGAATGTTTTCATCAAGACATTAAAGTAATGGAAGAATGTTACCAAGGCCGCTGGAACACCAACATGATTGCAGATTACTGTTGGTCCTTGATGAGAGACATTACACACATTGAACGTCACAAAGCGTCCAAGAAAATGTTGTTCATGGTGATGTAAGGCCGATATTGTCAATTTATCTTTTTGTACATATTTTCATATCTTAACGTTTCAATTCTTACATGTTAATATGCTTTCACTCTCAACTTTGTACTTAAGTTCATAATTATATATGCTTGTTCAATAAAGTATTGCATATTGGATGTTATTTTATTAGGTCCGTATGTCTGTTTAGCTCGATGAATATGATGATAAATTTGCTGTTTGTAGGTATATTGTAGTATTTGAGATCTCAAAAACCTGATGTGCTAGAGAAAAAAAAACGGATGCCAGATTCGGAATCAGCACCTCAAAATTATCTTAGAATCGTTCATGCCATAAAAATTGTGTTGACCAGTCACTAATTTTATCACTATAATTCTATAACTGATTCACACCAACATGCAGTCAGGAATGACAATTGGGTTGGCCAATAGCATAAAAATGTGATGTGATAGAACAAATCTGAGATCATATTTGTAACCAGCAGCCTGAAATTAGTATAAAACAACTGCAAAAGCTTATGCCAGGAAAAAATTTTTTTCTTTGTATAGCTGTGTAATCTGCTTCATTCAGGACTCCCTGCAACTGCCGTCCCACTGCCTTCTCCAAAACCTTGTCCAAAAAAGGCAGGTTGGACACAGGCTGGTAATTAGTAAGGACCGCAGGGTCAAGTGATGGTTTTTTCAGGAGGGGGCGCACCAAAGCATTCTTTAATTTTGCTGGAAAGACCTCCCGTAATAATGAATTTATGATGGCTTAGACCCAACCACCTGTCACCACCCTAGAGATTTTAATCAACCAGGCGGGGCATGGATCTAATGCACAGGCAGTGGCACGAACAGATCCAAGGAGCCTGTCCACTTCCTCAGGGACAACTGGATCAAACCGATCCCAGATAACACGGCCAGACTGCACTCCAGACAACCCCAGCTCTACATTCTTCATGCCAGAATTAAACTTGGAATGAATTTGAGCGATTTTCTCCATCAGATAATTAGCAAAAGCCTCAGCAGATCCCTGCCAACTGGGGCCTACCAAGGAGAGATCTGGTCACCCGAAACAGGGTTGCTGGGCGGTTATCTGCAGAGGCAATAAGGGTGGTGAAATGTTGATGTAGGCTTTAACAGTAGCTCTAGCCAGTGTTCGGTCAGACTCACTCTGGGTCTTCACCCAGTGGTGCTCGAAGCTAACTCAGAGACCGTGACCTGGCCCCTGGCT
This sequence comes from Furcifer pardalis, assembly GCA_030440675.1. Classification (NCBI taxonomy): domain Eukaryota; kingdom Metazoa; phylum Chordata; class Lepidosauria; order Squamata; family Chamaeleonidae; genus Furcifer; species Furcifer pardalis. The sequence goes on along the minus strand of CP126893.1, from coordinate 60,731,311 downwards.
TGAAAAGGTTGGGAAACCCTTCTTAATACAGTCACTGCTTGGAAGGGGTTCCTCAAGCTATAAGCCCACGGCTAGGTGTCTTTCTAAGCAAAGGCTGGATTGACTTCACGGGACACAAGTGGTGCTGCTGGGAAATTTTGCACCCGGAGGCTGTGCCTGCTGGATAAGGTTGTTCCAGTGACAGGCACCAGCTTCCTCCCAGGGCCTGTCCTGAACTGGCCTCAAATGCTGATAGGACAGGGAAGGCGAGAAAAGCCATGGCTCAATGAGCAGTCTCCCTTCTGCAAATATTTATGTGCTAAGCTTTCCCACTTAAAAAGCCTAATTGGAGTGCAGTGATGCTCAGTACACTTGAAGGTAGCCTAATGGAGACATTGCAGTGCTATTAGCACAGATGGTTGTCATATGTATGCAAATAAGGAGCAAATTGAATTTGGTGTCCCCTCTCACCAGCTGTCCTCTGTGCTCTGGCTTCTCTGGCAGCTAATCCTTCCATGCAGATTCATTACCACCAGCACATTAATCATCACTGCTTTACCCAGCACAAAGAGAAGGAGCTCTTGCTTCCATGTGCCTTTGCCTTGCCCAGGGTGTCCCCGTTTGAAGTGAAAGGGCACCTGTGTGGCTTCCTTAGGCAAAAGACACAAGAGGGAATGGACAACATGGGTCTTCTGATGTTGTCTGGCATTCCAGAATGCCAAATCAATGAAGGGAGGGGACCACCTTCCTGGCACTTTACTAGATAGGACACTCCCCTCCAAGGTTCCAAACAGGGTGCAGACTGGATGCAGCTGGGCATCTCCTCTGATGGTGGGTGCCATGGCTCCCTTTTGGGGCCTTCACTGAAAGTTCAGAGAAAGCTTCACTAAGGAGCACCTGGGGGATTCCAGTCTCCTCAATCTGCATTAACAGCCTATGCAAACTTCTGTTGACTTTAATGAGAACAAGAGCGCCACCTTATTGTAAAGCAGTTGAGCTAATATATCCTCATTAGTACAAGTTTGCAAATATATGTCTGTGTGCATGAGCAGGGGGATTCAATTATGCTGGTATCTCTCATTTAGCCTCAAGCCAGAAACCCAACACCATGTAATACAGCAGCCAAAATTCGATCTCACGATCAGCTCCCGATTTTGCTGCTATTATTATTGTTTAGGCATGGGCATGAACATTCACAATGTACTCGTGTCATTAGGTCTAAAGAATGTGTGCTATGCCATGTGGGTGGCAAGGGTAGGAATTATAGCCCCATGTACCAGAAGGATGTCAGCTTGGGGAAGAGTGCTATACCCTAGTGCTCTGTAGCGGCTAAAGGATTCACTTCTGACTGAGATAGTACCTCCCCCAAATCTTTGGCAAGCCCCTTTCTTCGACTGTCCTGTCATTGGTTCAAAGATCAAAGTACTGGTCTCTTCGGAGTTTTGTTGTAAAGATTGCTGAAGCAAAGCATGACAAGTGGTTGTTAATATCCAGGTTAAATTTGTTTTATTTCTTGCATACATAACACTGCCTTTCTTCCAAAAATCTCATTATACAGTAATACCTCATATAACATTAGTATCGAATAACACTAAAATCGCATAACATTAAGGAATCTGGGGGGAAGAATTGCATCAGATAACATTAAGATCCTATGGGATGCTTCAGATAGCAACCGCTAAAGCCTGTGTGGTTACAATGTATCTCTATGGATCCCATAGGATTTTAACATGCATCAGATAACACTAAAAATCATATAACACCAAGATTTGTGGAACCAGGTTTTAGTGTTATATGAGGTTTTACTGTATTCAGTTTCCTCCTCCTCCTCCTTCCCCATTTTAATTCTCACAACAACAGAGAGAGTGCTGACAGGCCCCAGTTTCAGGGCTGACTGGCAATTCGACCCCTTTCCTCCTGTTTCCTATATCCACCTCTGTATAATCACAATACTGCATTGTTACAATTCTGTCAAACAGTAGACTGGAAAAGTGCCTTTGTTCAGTGCAAAGCCATTTTACCACATTGTGGAATGTTAAAAAAAAAAATCTGCTTGCCTTTTACTGTTTTCTTGTTTATTTTCCTTGTGGCTGCTGGGGCTTACGTTAAGTGCACCAAAGCCCATTGCAACCACAGTTTAAGGACGAATGGACCATATGGCTTCCAAAACCACAATAAACCTAAGATGAAGGGAAATTATCAAATAGACATGATCCCCATTGTTATTGTTGGTGGTGATTTCTAGTGACATCTCGAGTCTCTCTTTCTCTGTGTGTCCTTTTCCCAGGACAGCTCATTAGAAGCGAGCAATTGTGTCCCCCTCTAGTTGAAAGGCTCCATTTGGAAGACCGAGGAAACACCCTCCAGTTCTGAGACCCGTCTGTCTACAAGCTGTTCTGTGGTGCTGATTAACATGTCCCACTCCCCATACTCTCTGCTAGGATTTGCAAGGAGGCGTCAATCCTTCTGACAGATCCTGCCGTAAAAGCTAGAGGAATGTTTCAGTTTGCTGTCTGGCCAGGACGGCCAGCTTTGTAACTGAGGCTGCAAACTCGTTTTCACAGCTTCATGCCTTATCCTGCCCCAACCCCCTTCTCTGTGTTTTAGGTCAGTAAGTAGGCAAAGAAAGAGAGATTCTGCAGCTAAGGCTCTTTGTTAAATAAATAAACCCAAACACAAGGCAAATTGAAAATCACAAACTGTGTCAGCGTGCGGCTCAGGCTGGAAACAGCCCAGTGTCATTTGAAGGAATAATAGACAATGAATGCCGGCATGCAGTAATTACCAAAACTGAGATTACCGACACAGAGGATTTAGGAAACGATGATTCACCCTAATTTTCAGACTGAATAATCCAAACATAATGGATGTTTGGAATTGAAGCACAAATTCTCCAAACATCTTTATCTGGTGCCTGGTGAGATGCTATTCAGTAGAATTAGCAGTTTCAGTGGTAAATCTCAACAAATTGTAGGTTGGACTTTAAAAACTAGACCACAAAAAGCAAACACTATTTTGATTATTTGATGTATTAATGTATGTAGAGCTGTATGCCCTACTTTCTCTAGGAACTTCAAGCAGCCCACATTTTTAAAAAGCCAACAATAAAAACATCAGAGCAGTTTTAAACAAAGAAGGGCTCCATCCTAGGCATAGCCGTGAGTAATCAGATGGTGATGCTGGATGCAAATGGGCATCACGTTCACCTGATTTGATGTGCCTGAAATAAAAATAACATATAGCTAAGCTTCACCATCCATATGGAAAGCAGAAGGCTCATTTTGTACAATGGATAGGACAGTGTAGGTGAACCTATGGCATGCGTGCCACAGATGGCACACACAGTCATATCTGTGGGCATACGTGCCATCAAGGGCATGCTCTGCTCCTAGCTGCCAGCATCAATGGCAGTGCTGCTTCTCCACCCCTCTCCCTTTGCCAATGGGGAGGTGAGAGGGGAGGCTGAAATCCTTCCTGGGAGATGGCTGTGGGCAGTGGTGTGCTGGCCCACAGGGATACAGGGACTCATCCCGATGTGCCCCAGCGACTGGTGCTCCCCAGAGGCAGGCAGAGATAATGGGAATGTATGGGATTTCTCCCCCCAATAGGTGACCCATCACTGTCCACTGCCCTCCAAAGGTGCCCAGCACAACCCTGGCAGTGGGGATGAGGTGAGGTGACCAGACACCCCACCCACCCCTCCTAGGAAGCGGAGGAGGTGGCAGTGGCACATCTGCCTATGTGACATTAGTGGAGGTGCACCGGTGATGTCACATGGGTGTGTGGGCACACGCTAGGCTGCCTCCTCCTCTTTGGGCACTCAGTCTCTAAAAGGTTCACCATCACTGGGATAGGATGTTGGACTGGGACTGAGATCAGTATACATTCTGGTCTGATGTAAAGACCCAGGAAAGCCAGCTTTGTTCCAGATGGGTTTTGTATTGGTCAAGAGGGTCCCATATCCAACATCTCTACTATGAGAAGGTAAGATGGTCCCAGAGCAAGACCATGACTCCAGAGCAGGAGGCTAACCCTTTTCCTCATTGCTTTTCCCCACACAGTGAGTGTGCTGCAGTGTGAGAAGATAGAAAAGCAGGCTGAGAGATTTAGGTCTTACTCCTCATAGATACATGCTACTCTCTGGATGACCTTGGACCAAAGAATGCCAGTGACTATGATTTCAATGGAGAGGAGCTCAGGGAATCTGCTCCCGATGTTCAGTGAATCATCTGAGACACAGAACCTCAAAAATAGCCCTAATTCCTCAGACAGTTCCTTTAAAGCAGGGAGCAAAATCCAGAGTGGATTCACTACGCACACATCTCCAATGAAATCAGAGTTGCCAGCCTTTTCCTCCTATTAGGGCCAGTGACTTTTTTCCAGTTTCCCCCAGTTGTGAGGATCCAGTGGGGAGGAGAACTATGGATGCATTATAGAGGGAATGGGATGGAAATGTAAGTCTAGGCAAACAGGCCTTCTGTCTCTCAGACATGCACACATCTCTTACATGCACAATTAGGGCAAGAACCTTTAAAGAGTTTTAAAGATAGTGCAGTATTTGCAAATGGCTGTCATTGCTGTCTAGTTTAAGCTATAGCAATACAGTACTAAGAAACCAAGTTGCATTCCATTAAATATACTTTCCTGCTATTCTGTACATACCGATCAATGACTAAGCCTCACTGAACTCATTAGGACTCACCTTCTGAGAAAACATTGGATCACATAGTTGAGTACATTTCCAACCCCTTCCACATACTGAAGGCTGTCTTTGTTGGATGCCTATAAGAGGGCTCTCACATTTGTTTTGCAGGAGATAAATAAAATCATTTAGAATAACCAAATCTCAAGTTAGAACCAAAAAGAGTGTAAGAATTTGTCAGTACGTCAGTGATTTTCTGATTGAGTCTCTCCTAGAACAAAATGTACACACAGCTGAGAAAGATCTTTATCATCATCTGGCTTTGTTTTTTGTTTTGTGCAACTACAAAAGACCTTCTTCTCAAGAGAATTCACATTTTGAAAGACTTAACAACTTGGCTGCTGCTCATCAGTTTAGTTTGAGAAATTTGTCTGCCTTATTTAATCATTATCCAGTGCACACTGTCAAGATAACTGAGACCTGTGAAATTTAAAAGATGATTGTTCCACTCCCCAAAAGTTTCCAGGCCAGTGTGAGAATCCATCTCACATAACAAAAGCATCAAAATCCTCTGTCTGCACAAGGTATCATATATTTTGAGGTTGCCCAGTGCTGTTCTAGGGACTGTGGTGGCTTAGTGGTTAACTTGACGACTGGAAGGTCAGCAGGTCAGTAGTTCAATGGAGTGAGATCCCATCTCTGTCCCAGCTCTTGCCAACCTAGCAGTTTGAAAGCAAGAATTTGCAAGTAGATAAATAGGCACCACTTTGGCAGGAAAGGCATGTCCATGGAAACATCTGCATCTGCAAATGGAGACAGCCCTGGCTCTTTGGCTATAAACGGAGATGAACACTGAACTCTAGAGTCAGATACGACTACCTTTCAAGCAAGTGTGACCTTTACCTTTACCTACTGCTGCTCTAACTGGTGCAAGTTGTTTTGGAGGGAATGCAGAAAGAATCAGAAGTTGCTTTTTACTTTCCTGCTGCCACATAGGAACACTGAAGTTGTATTCAGGCATTCGAGATGCCGTTCAATATGAGGAGAGGGAATGGGTTAGCCCCGCTGTTTCCTCCATCATTCTCAACATGTAAAAGACAACAGTCTGAAGGGCAAATATCTGTACATGCAGCCATACGATTAGGAACCTCGTTTTTTTTAAAAAAGGCTGTGGATTTATTTATTTTTTTATTTCAACTTGTTTAGCCGCCACCTCACTGAAGCGACTCTGGATGGAGACAACCACCAAACATAAAACAATCTGACACCCCATACACACGAATAAAACATCATAAAACTCTAAAATCTAAAAATCTTAAAAATCTTAAAATCTCAAATCTAAAACTCAAAAGTTTTAAAACTTAACATCTCAAATCTAAATGCAGATGGTAGAATTGACCGATGATCATACGAGACAGTGGGGTGGGGGTGGGGGTCGAGTAGTCCCAGTGGCAGTGCCCCACACCCGCTGGGCCAGCCATGTCTTTAAATCTCTTCTAAAGGCCAGCAGTTGTGGTTGGAGGCAGAGGTCAGTCGGCAGGAGGTTCCTAGAGACTTCCTCCCCAGAGAGAAGGGATGCAGCTAGCTGGATCCATCACTTCACTTGTGAAGGCCAGGCCATGAGTGAACGGCTCAGCATGGAGTCTGATTAGCCAACGGAAAAATAGATATGATAATATATTACTTTCTGCTGTTGCTCCTCTTTGTCTTATTGCTTCTTGCTAAGTAGAGATGGCCTCTCTCCATGAAGACCATCTTCTCCTTTAAGGGAGAAATGATATGTGTCTTTATAGGTAAGGATTAAGAACAGAATGTTGAAATGTGAAGCATGTCATGCATGGACTAAATGACTAGCATTAGTCTGGCCAGGTTATCCTGCTATGGTAATAGAGTAGACCAGGGATCAGCAAACTTGGCTCTCCAGATGTTCTTGGACTTCAATTCCCAGAAGTCCTGATCAGCAGGCATACTGACTTGGGCTTCTGGTAATTGAAGTCCAAGAACACCTGGAGAGCCAAGTTTGCAGATCCCTGGAGTAGACCATACTGCCAGTGACTCAACACCGAGTGTCAGGTGGTTGTTAACTAACCTGACAACCCTGAGGATTAACTGCTTGGGTGCTGAAGTCCACAGGTCGCCAAGTGGATTGAATCCCACTTGAATCCATCTTGATGGAGGGCAGCAGTTTCATCAGTATTGGCCTGGGGCTGATGAGGACTTTGTGTGCCAAAAGGGCTCAGGACCAGAAAATGACTCGCGGAACTGGATAAGTGGTATGGGTGTCATGCTGCGATGCAAAAGGAAGATGAAAGGCCCCTCCATTATATTATCAGGATAGTCTTCATGGCTGATCACCATGAGGATTGCCAATATTCAGATTTGGATTTGGCAGAAGAAGAAGAAATGACTAACATAGTTGGTCACATGACCCTCTTAAAGAAGAGAAAGAACCTCTCTAGAAAACTATCTTGTTTGTTTGCTTGTTCTAAATCAGCCAATTAACAGACCATTTGTCTTCACACCTTTTAAGGCGCATAAGCTACTTGACTCTAAGTTAGATCTTTGCCTTTTCTGACTTCTACGGTAGCAGATCCTCCATTTTGTGAGGCAGAAGAGCTGCCATGTAGCAGAGAGTGAAAAACATCTATTTTTCCCCTTACCATTTACTGTATTAGACTAAATGGTTCTTCGTTTTGTAATGAACAATGCCTTCATGTCAAGATTTTGAGCACTATCATTGTAAGCAAACATGGTTTCATTTTGGCTGGTCTGGTGAGATAAAAGGGGAGTTCTTGGGGGACTTGCTTATAATTCTAAGCCTGAAGCCTGCCCCACTTTTTTGCTGCAAAACAAAAAATTTCAACACAGAAGAATTCCTGGTCAGACCAAAAGCCTATCGGGTCCAGCAATCTGTTCCCACTGGGGCTTACTTGAGGCCCCCCAAACAGAACAAAATGAGTGCCAGTGCACCCTTCCTCTCATGTTACCCAGCACCTTGTATTCAGAGATATATTGCTTTTTATACTGCAAGTAATATATTCCCATAATAACTAGTGGTAGTCATTAATATTTTTATTGTCCATTAATTTCTCTAATCCTCCAGATTAGTGGTCATCATTGTATCCTGTGGCAAAATATTCCCCTGATTAACTATGGACTGTATACGGAAACACTTCTCTTTATTGTCACGAAATCTCCCATTATTTTAGCTTCAGTGGAGAATCTATCTTCCAGTATTATGAGAGAAAGAGAAGAACTTCTCCCTATGTACATTCTCCACATCATGTATCCTTTTACACATCTTCATCTTGCCCACTAGCTGGCTCAGCGATTTAGGAGTGATTGGGAGTTCAAATCCCCATGGCACCTTCTGGGAGAAGAACCAGGCTGTGTAGCCTTAGCAAAGTTGCAATATCCTAGGGTACTCCTAGAAGAAGGGAATGAGTAACTCTACGCCTAGAAAACCTTGGGAAGGCCTGCCATAAGTAAGAACTGATGTGATGGCACATCATCATCATAATTATCATCATCACCGCTGCCACCTCCACCTTTGTTGCTGTTGTTGTTGTTGTCGTCGTCGGCATCATCATCATCATCATCATTATGCCCTTCATTTGGTTTTTTCCCTAAGCTAGAAAGTCCCAAATGCCACCATCTTTTCTCATAGGAGAATTTTCCATCTCTCCATTGCAAAAATTGACCATTTATTACCATTCTCTGCTTCTTGTTTTTTAATCAGTCACTAATCCAGAAGAGGACATCTCATCTCAACATAGAATAAGATTTCCCAGCTAAACTCCACGATGGAGATTAACAATGGAATAAGTTGAGAGCAATATCACCTCCTATTGAATACAAAGAGTTTGTGAATGTTGCTGTTCTCACAAAGAAATTCTGAGCCATTATTATTTTTAAGGAAAGACAATTTGGAGTAAATGACTGTATTTAGTACTAAGGATCAGCTAGGTAGGCCCATTGAATCAGTGAGAATTTGGTAAATCAGTTTCTCTTTAAGTTCCGCCAAGTCAATAGGCCTACTCTAGTTGCAGCATATTAGTAGCTTACAGGTAATATCTGCAACTAATGATATACAGTACAGTACTTTTTGAGGAGGGGTGGATGCATAAAGAGATCTGATCATGGGTCAGTCTTTATCTCTGAGTCAAACCTACCTCACAGATTTATTGTGAGGATGAACAAGATGAATATATGTACAGCCCTCAGTTACTTAGGACCAAACACTATATTACAGGTTGTCTATTAGCAGAAGGGGAATTCCATGTAGCATTGAAAAAGATCTGATTGTTGCAAGACAACCAATTTGTATCTGCGGTAGCTTAGAAACTGGCTTGCTTGATTTTGTGATTGGTCACTGGGAGGTAAACATGGGCTTTGTTTGCAAGTATGATTTTTCAGAAACAAAAGTCTGTTGGAATCACATCCCTGAAAGATTAGCATGATTTCAGCTTCTAATGATCTGCTATCTATATAGTTTAATCCAGGGATTCTCAACCTGTGGCCCGGGGGCTGGATGCAGCACATGGCACTATTTCATGTGGCCCCACCACCACCTCCACCACACCAGGAAGTGCCATGTGGATGTGGGGAGGAAGGGCAAAATGACCATCTGGCCCCTGAAGCTGCCTGAGGGAGCGTGACCTGGCCCCCAGCTTTAAAAAGTTGAGAACTCCTGGTTTAATCCATAGAGCAAATAGCTAAGAAAATAATAATCATTTTGGAACTTCATCCATTCGTGTTACCATGGATTCTATGTATTGACAACCTCAGTAGGTTGACACTAAAAATTCCATGTTTTCCTATGGGCTGCATCCATGCATGGGGACCTTGCCAACATTTTGCCTAGCGGGCAATGGTCCATAGGGTCGCAAAGGGTCTGAATTGACTGTCCGACTGAACAACAACATACCATTACACGTTGATAGCAAACTGGGAAATGCTTCAGCTGAAGTAAACAATGCAGGTTTTAAAAGGGATTTTCTAGATTGTTGCCCATATGTCAGCCATAGATGGGTTTAAATTGAGTGTTTACACATAAGGCTAACAGAAATTTGGGCCAGCCTTCTTTGGCAGCCATTTCCCCCCTCAGACCCATTCACTGTCTCCTCACTTCCTGTTCAAACTGCACCCTTTTCTATTCAGCCCAATGTATGGTTTTACTGCTGTCAGGAACTGGCATCAATTTCCTAATGCTCACAAAGCTTGATTAAGTAGTAATTTCAAATAGGCCTCAGAAAAATCCATTTTTCTCTCTCTGAGCCTCAAGGCTGTGTAATAGCATGTTTTTCAACCATGTTTTTAGTGTCAGTGTACCCGTCTTATCTCTTTAGCAGAGCCATGTTATGACTAGCCCCAGTTCATTCTGTGTGCACGTGAATAAACAATGTACTATTGTTTTGAGAAATTTTTCTCTGTTGCTTGCTGATACGTCATTGGCTGAAGCAGTCCCACCTGACTGCAAATTCTCCATTTTGGAGAGAAGAAAGAGTTCGTCTCTGTTTCTTCATGAATTAAGACCTGTTTTTGATTAGAGAGGTTTTGTTTCTAGTTCTCAATGGGCTAGCAATCTTTAGCCTAGGAGTATGCATTTTTGCTCCTTAAAAAATGGTTACCTAGATTTGCCTGTGGACTTTATTGGACTGACCTGTGCTACTGACTTTTATGCTTTATGAACCTGATCAATAAATCTTCATCATTTTTCTGAACAACGTGTCTTCATTGGACTAAAAAGGGTAAGAGCTGCCTTTCACACACACAAATCTTTGAACACGCTACCAAAATAAAAACCCCTTAAGAGCTGATAAGCAGCCGAGAGTTGGATCTCTGTTCTAATTAGCCGTCCAGCTCGCCCTGTGTAGGTTTGTTTTGGTTTCCAGGGGTTTACCAGAAGAGTGGGGGCCGGCTGGATCGTGACATGGTGGCAGCGGTGGGATAAACGAACCCTGAAGAGGTTTTTTTTGTGTGTGTGCATGCTCTAAGTTTCTGCCCGGCAAGAAGCAGCAGCCTTTGTTTGTTTTTGGCTGAAAGCCTGCAGCAGAAGCTGAGAAACTGCATCCTTGGAATGTGTTTTCCTGAGATAAGGGTGCTGAAAGGAAAGCAGGATCGCAGCTGTTTGCTTCTTCGTTTTGAGTTTTGAGTCGGATTCTCAAACTCCCAGATCTGAGGGCCGTGGGCCGAGGGCCGTTTCCAGTGCTGGCAAGTCCAGAGGAACTGAGACGTCTTCCAAGCCTACAAGATGGAAGGTAAGCCAGTGGCTGATGAATGTACCCCCTCACCACAGTTAGCACCCCAAGACAGACTCCATTCCAGATGGGATCTTGGAGAAGGTGCCCAGATGATGTTTAGCCAAAAGGAAGGGCCCAGGGTGGGTGAAGCTTGTCCAGATGACTTCTGAGACTTCCCCAGACGCCCAGCAAGCCCCAAGCCCTAAGTAAGACTCTTTTGTGTTGAATTGGAGTCAAAACTCCACAGAGTGCCTATTTCACTCAGAAGCAGTTCCCTGAAGTAATTTTCCCCCAAAGCCAAGAAGAAGGAGTGGAACCCTTCAGATAAGATTTATTTTCCTGCATTGAAGTTCCTAGTTGCTGATTACATGTGCTGTTTGGTCTTTGAAGACCTGGAGAGGTTCCAAATTGCCTCATTGTGTTTGAGATACCAGCTTAAAGGTGGAAGAGCTCCAACGGACTCCTCCACGTGTCCAAGGAAGAAGTTTGCTAGAGTGTGTGGGCCAGAGCCACCACTCTGAAAAGTGTTATCTACAGGCTGTTACACTACGCTGTTTTGGTCAGCTAGTGGGAAGTGGGAAATAATTGCCGGATGCAGTGTTTCCCTGAGTTTTACTACCCTTCGAGAAAGCCAAGAGCTGAAGAGGGGGGAGTACGTAAAGATGGCTGTGGGAAGCCCACCTAGCGTTTTCAGCAATAGCAGAGGCCAGATCCAGATCCAGATTCCCGACGTACTGAGGAGAGTGAATGGAATTCTGCGTGCTCTTGAGTTGAGAAGCTAGTCAAGCCATCAATTCTGTTGCCTGTTTAGTTCCCAAACCTCACAGGGATGAGGGTGATGGGTTGTTTGATTAATTCCTTTGGACTGTGTTCTGATAAATACCTTAAAGGTTGTTTCTTGAGTTTGTTTACTAGGAGATGCACATGTTCCTGACGTCTGAAAGAAGAGCTGATAACGGAACTCTAAATGGACTTTGTTCAACTGGTTGTTTAATTGTTTGCAGGTGCAACATCGAAGAAGAAGAAGAAGAAGGGGGGAAAATGTTATTATTTCTTGCTAATCATCTGTTTATTTTTCCAGAGGCTCGTACAAGCGGCTTCTGTGACATGTGTGGTGTTACTGACCTGTTTTCTGATTTAAAGGTTGTTCTGTTTGGGCAAAATGTGTTTTGGAAAGGGAAAACCTTTGGTACCTGAAAATGCCCAAGTCTTTTGTTCCAGCAAGGTTTTATACCTGAGTTTGCTTGCAATGCAGAATGTAACTTATGTAACGTGTACCTCCAGTAACTAAAACTGGAAGAAGCTTTAATGCTTGATATCCTACATATATAAGGGATAGCTTGTTTGCTCAATTGCTTTGCTCACATTAGTAAACAATGCCTTTTGGTAAAGTCAAACCCCCGGTTTGCCTTTCCAGAAAGGAGGGCGTGTCAGGAACTGGCATCAATTTCCTAATGCTCACAAAGCTTGATTAAGTAGTAATTTCAAATAGGCCTCAGAAAAATCCATTTTTCTCTCTCTGAGCCTCAAGGCTGTGTAATAGCATGTTTTTCAACCATGTTTTTAGTGTCAGTGTACCCGTCTTATCTCTTTAGCAGAGCCATGTTATGACTAGCCCCAGTTCATTCTGTGTGCACGTGAATAAACAATGTACTATTGTTTTGAGAAATTTTTCTCTGTTGCTTGCTGATACGTCATTGGCTGAAGCAGTCCCACCTGACTGCAAATTCTCCATTTTGGAGAGAAGAAAGAGTTCGTCTCTGTTTCTTCATGAATTAAGACCTGTTTTTGATTAGAGAGGTTTTGTTTCTAGTTCTCAATGGGCTAGCAATCTTTAGCCTAGGAGTATGCATTTTTGCTCCTTAAAAAATGGTTACCTAGATTTGCCTGTGGACTTTATTGGACTGACCTGTGCTACTGACTTTTATGCTTTATGAACCTGATCAATAAATCTTCATCATTTTTCTGAACAACGTGTCTTCATTGGACTAAAAAGGGTAAGAGCTGCCTTTCACACACACAAATCTTTGAACACGCTACCAAAATAAAAACCCCTTAAGAGCTGATAAGCAGCCGAGAGTTGGATCTCTGTTCTAATTAGCCGTCCAGCTCGCCCTGTGTAGGTTTGTTTTGGTTTCCAGGGGTTTACCAGAAGAGTGGGGGCCGGCTGGATCGTGACAACTGCCCACAGCATTTTTAACACTTCTAGTAATCTGGTTTTCTCCTATTTGGTTAATAATAGGATTATCATAGCCTGCCCCCAAACCTGAACAATTGGAACCACATCCATCACTTTCATCCTTAATGAAAGAAATAATTGCCATGGACTGACTTGTGTTTACCTCTCGGAGGCTGAGCCATTTATCTACACGAGTTCCCAGAGCTGATAAAATACTTTCATGTCAAGTGAAATTCAGGCAGCTGTAAATCAAAAGGATAATAACATATGTGTGGTGTTGGAGATGAGCTGGAATGGTTTCATTAGAGAGAATATATCTGCACCAGATTCCTGCATAATGTGTCTATTAAAACCCTATCAATAGTGAGTTTTTGTACCTTAACCATCTCTCTCCCAAATATTTATGCATCAAGTTTCACCTGAACTCCACTTAGAAAGCACCACTGTTTAACAACTGTCATTCTGTTTACTTTTTTGATCAGTTGCTGCAGTGAGAAACAACCTGTGTGATATCCTAAAGCATGTATTGAGGCATAATGGCCACAGAGGTGTGAATGACAGAGAACAGTGTGGGAGTATCACTTAGCTGCAAAAATTCCTATATTCTCAAAGTGTTGTAAAGAGTCCTCACAGTATAAGTAAGCTTAGAGATTATTCATATGCACCTACGTTACTGTTGGCAGTTTATAAGCCAATGATGGCCAACCTTAGCACTCCAGGTGTTCTTGGACTTCAATTCCCAGAAGCCCAAGTCAGCACTCCTGCTGATCAGGGCTTCTGGGAGTTGAAGTTCAAGAACACCTGGAGTACCAAGGTTGGCCATCCTCTCTCTCATCTCCAACAGCAGGTGTTTCACTCTGAATTAGGACACAGCTAGACTTGGACTGTCGGCACATGTAGAGAATCTGCTGATTTGCCCCAATACTGTTGCTGTGCATTCAAAGCACTTCCACCTCTTGATATATGTGTGTAAAGGTCCTTTCCAGGTACAGCTGTACTCATAAAGACTTCCCAGAGATAAAAGGAAAGCACACAGTTGGGATTCCATTTCCCACAGTGGATAAATATCATTAAAGTTCTACTTGTGAAGACTCTCTGTCCATACAGATGTTGATGCTTTCCATATAGACACAAGATGATGGGCCTGTTTAGAAAATATAGCAACCATGTTAAGGCTGTAGCTTTGTACTTACAGTCCTCCCAAGAAACAATGGTCCTTGCTTCTGAATAGGGTTGGTCTCGAATAAGGAAAGCAGCAGAATGCACTTAAACCAGAGGTCCTCAACCTTTTAAAGCTGGGGGCCGGATCATGTCACCTCAGACTGTTGGCAGGTCAGATAAGTGCCACCACAACTGCTGGCAGCAGGACCACCCCCAAACCACCCACCACTCCACCACATGCTGTTTCCTGCTTACCAGCCTGGAGGAGCTTTTGTTGTTGTTCAATCGCACAGTCAATTCCAAACCTTTGCAACCCCATGGACCATTGCACACTGGGCACCTCTATCCTCCACCATCCTCTTCAGCATGCCCAGCTTTGTGCCCATTGTGTCAACAAAGCAATCTAGACATCTCATTTTCTGCCGCTCCTTCTTTTGCCCTCAACCTTTGCCAGCATCAAGGCTTTCTCAAGTAGCCCTCTCTTCTCATTTGATGTCCAAAGTACTTTAACTTCATCTTCAATATTTGACCTTCCAAGGAGCAGTCGGGGTTGCTTTCTTTTAAGATTGACCTATTTGCTCTCTTTGCTGTTCAGGGTGCTCTCAAAATTCTCCTCCAGCTCCACATCTTAAAGGTGTCTATTCTTCTATGCTCAGCCTTCCTTATGGTCTAGCTCTCACAACCATACATTACTACCAGAAATACCATTGCTTTGACTGTGCATGGCACCAAATCATCCTGCCCGCAACCTTGCTCCAGCCACTGCTTCTGCTGCCTCAATCCTTGTCTCCTCTGTTTGGCTTGGAGTGTCCCTAATAGCACTCCATAGCAGGGCAGATGTTGTAAGGCTTACAACATCTGCCCTGCTATGGATTGCCATTAGGAACACACCAAGCGAAGCAGAAGAGACAAGGATTGAGGTGTTGGAAGTGGTGGCTGGAGCAAGATCACGGGCCAGATGATTTGGTGCTGTAGGCCGTAGCTGGCCCATGGTCCATAGGTTGAGAACCCCTGACTTAAACTGATTCCTGAAGGAATTGATCAGAAACATTTGAGGTTGTTCAAGACAGACTAGAGATCTGTATGGGTTCTGCTGCTGTGGAGATTATGGGAATGATAGAAAATTGCCACACTAAAGATCTAGATTGCTACTGTTGTTCTCAGCTCTTCATTTAGCGGTTGAGTTGGTTATGGTACCACGTTTCTGCTTGAATACCTGGTACAGTAAATGACATGGCCTACTTCTGGTCCAACATATGCACTGCTATTATCTGCCTAGACCCAATTAATTGATATCAGGATGTGATGGAGAGGATTAAACCTTTTCCCAGAAAGTGGAAAACCACCCTCTGCTAAAGTAGTTATTTCTCCTTAAAGGGAAGCAGCTGTTTGGCTCCATAGCAGTTCCCCCCCCCCCTGCCAAATAGCAGATCCAGGACCTGACAGGGTGGATGGAAAGGAAGTGAATTTTCCTTAGGGAAAAAAAGGCACAAGGGAAAGGGTTCACCTTTTCCCCTCATGCCATGGGTCTGATCTGAACTGGAAACCCTGCAGCTGTGATCATACATTACTCAACCAATTGTCCCCTGTTATTGCAGAGACTCCTTAAACCAGAGCTTATGCTGAATCCAAAGACCTGGCAGTCCAAGCCTAGTAGGACAGGAAAGAGGGAGAAAAACATTCCTAACATCACCCAGACTAAGGCATGTATTTTCCCTCTTCTTCTGGTGAAGGTCAATGGCAAAGTTAGGGGAATTTCCAGGGAACAGGATACAACCCACAGCCTTTCCCAGAGATGCTCCTGGTGGACCATCAGCCAGAGAGGCGCACCTCGCTGGCACGAGAAGGAGGGCCTTCTCGGTGTCCGCTCCGGCCCTTTGGAACCTCCTACCAATAGAACTACGCATGCAGATGGAGTTGCTGCCCTTTAGAAAAGGAGTAAAGACCTGGCTGGCAGGTTTGGTCTGGGGAGTGGATGGTATAATTTCCCCAGCCAATTGTTTGGTCTGACCCCAGTATGCCTGTGTTGTAATTTTTGACTTTTTTTACAAAGTTTTTAGAGTTTTTAATTTTTTAAAATGATTTTATAATTGTTGTAAATCGCCCTGGGTCCCTTTTGGGAGGAGGGCGATAAACAAATTTAAATAAATAAATAAATAAAATTTCCTTTCACCTGTCTTCAGTCATTGAAGTTCTAAAGTGAGAAAGAACCATCATGAAAGTTTCTGATGGCAAAGAAGGGTGTCAAAGTTTAACAGTTCCCCTCTAACAGTGGACCTCTTTCTCTTCCTTCAGAGTGGGAGATCTTGAAAATCCTTAAAGCAGAGGTGGCTAACCTTGGTGCTCTAGGTGTTCTTGGACTTCAATTCCCAGAAGCCCAAGTAAGCACACCTGCTGATCAGGGCTTCTGGGAATTGAAGTCCTAGAACACCAGGGGCACCAAGGTTGGCTGCCCTTGCCTTAGAGCAACCTCTTTAGTGACACTGATCTATTTTGCTAGCTTACCAACCTTGTAAGATCTGTAAATATGCTTTCTCTTGAAACATACCTGATTATCCCATACCAAAAATAACAGATACTGCAATCTTATTGGAATTATTGTTGACCTCTTACTTATGCCTTGTTACTGCTGAGGTTGCACCAAGGTCTTCTATTACCCATCCTAGTTACACTACTGCATGAAATCATGGAAACTGTGGACATCTGGAAAGTATGGTTACTTAGGTCACATGTTACATCTGTTCATGGGGTCATTTGCCTAATGATGGTGGCCACAATCCTTTACATGCAGAAGGCAAATAATATTTAGCTCTGTCTGACAAGCGAGCAGCTCTCTTTTAAAACCCAAAACCAGGAAGAAGGACTTCAAATATACTCAAAGTTCCAAGGGACTCTTTGGGTAAGTCTCCAAAGTGCAACTTTGGACACATCATCTGCAACTTGATCAGGTCTAGGATTCCAAAGTGAAGCAGCGTTATGTATTGCTTCTTTAGAACTTCCCTGTTCCCAGGCAACCCAGCAATAATTCCAAACATTTCCATTTGCAACATGCTGTAAGCATCATTCTAGACAGAAGGTTGGTTGACTTTTATCCCCAGTTAATAATATCCTCCTGCCCCACCCGTCAAGGTTTAGAAGGCCATGGAAGAAAATATCCTGAGGAACTGGCACAGTGACAGTGGGACACGTCCTGTGCATTTTGCAGGTTGAAATATTATTTCAGCTGCCATATTGCGGTGCCCCCTCTTAGTCCTGGGAGCTGGCCCCCTTGTACCAAATGCACATTCACAGTGGGATGAGATTCTCCCTCCCACCTCCAAGTACATTTACATTCAGAGACGCAGGTGTGCAAACATCCTGCCCCTACAGGTGCCCCAAGCCTTCCTTGCTTATATAAACAGCAACCGACCCTATTTTTGATTCCAGTCTCCTTGCATCTAGTTGACATGCCTGTTTGGAGACAGACAGCACGCGAAGGAAAATAAGCCAGAAATTTAAGCCAGTGACATTTTAGGAGGAGCTGGACCCTGCCCAAGTTTGAGCTAATTGGACCTAAGGGACCTTGACATTTGCCACACCCTGGTTAGCTTTTGTTCTAAATGCAGATGGGAAAAAATAGCAAGGTTAGGCAATGCAGATTATTAATGAATACTATTAGCATTAATGGGAGAGACAAAAATTGTTGATTACTAGGCGATTCTTCCAAGTATAAAAATTTATATTGTCTCTTTAGTTTATAAGGTAGGAGGAAAGATCTGATCAAAACATCCACACAACCCTCTGCAAATATATCAGGCTTAGACTAGAGTCTGAAATGTACTTTGTTAAGTAAGTCATGTTTTCCATAGTATTTTGTCCACAGTAGTGAAAGGAGCTATCACAGAAAGTATGGGGCCAGGACTCTTTACACACCCTTCTGGCATTTGAGTTGCTAGGTTTACTTGCACAAGATTTTAATGGTGAAGGGTTATGAGTTACCAAAAACGAAGAGGTGTTGAGTTGATATTGAACACATCACTGAATGCTTAGTCATTTCTCCCAAATTACCTAAGTGGTTTAAAATTTAATTCCATGCCATCAGGCTGATTCCAACTTATGACGACCCTTCTCAGAGCTTTCTGTTGATAGACCATTAAGAAATGGTTTACCATTCTCTTCTTCTGGAGGTGCTGAGGGACTGAGCAACTTGCCTAAGGCCATACAGGCTGGCTCCTCTTGAAAGCAGAGTGAGGAATCAAATTCCCAACCAGGTGTTCCAACTCAGCTATCCAGCTAGCATAAGCACAGGACTGTATAATTCATTTTTTTGGAAAATATGCAGTGAGCAGAGGCTAGGACCTCATGAGGAAAAACAGGACCAGTCTAAGAGGGGGAAGGAGAGACCTCAGGATTAAAGGGAAGAAGTCTGGAGAGGAGGAAGGGTCAAGAGAGGGTAGCAAGGATGCTGAGGGCAAGGAGCTGAATTCAGATGATGAAAAAACTCTCTGCTGGCCGAGTGAATTTGCCTGGAGAGAGTTGTTATAGTATTCCCTGCTAAAGGTCAGGACAGAGTTGCTCTGTGGGAGGATTACACTCAGAAGCTTGAGGGCTCACTGTGTCCTGGAAAACCTGATGGAAATGCCAGCTAATGGTATATGACGCCAGTTCGGCTAAATCAAATAAATAGTAGCAACTCAAAAAAATGTTGGAGGTGTCATCAAGAAATTGGGACATACAAACATATGTGGTGGGACTGTAAAATTATTTCCAATTTCTGACATAAAATGGAACACGAATTAGAAATTTTTTAAAATATCCGCTTAAAGTTGAATGAAAAAATTGTTTTACTAACGGACTTAGAGGAATTGAATTTAGAGGAAAATATAAAAGAGTTATTGTCTATCTTCTTGACTTTGGTGAGACAACAAGTAGCCAGAAATTGGAAAGGTGATATGAATTTAGAAATTGGTAAATGGTATGTTGATGTTTGGGATATGGCATTAAATGAAAAACTTACATGGGAATTAAATATAAAAAGGGGGTTAATAAAACAAAATAGATTTTGGGACATTTGGAAACCTTTTTTGCAACACACATTGATGGATAATAAAGGAGAAAAACCTGCTCCGAATACAATGTATTTTTGGCAGAATGATTGAGTTGTAAAAGGAGTGGCTGGTAAACTCAAGGACTATAGTGCACTGGGTGGTATGTACCATGTATAAAATAATAAAGTTGTAATATTGCAGTTAAAGAGGAGAGTGGATATAAAGGTGAAATTATACAGTATAGTAAATGTATAGAAAATAACTAAAGTAATGTCCGACTACATTATATTCTATTGATATGTATTTTCCCCCTCTTCTTATCTTTTAACGCTGTAGGATGTACGTGGGAACTACTTTTTTTCTTTTTTGTATGTAATTGTTTCTTTTATGTTTTGTAGGGGGGAAAAAGGGGGGGGGGAAAGGAAATGCCAGCTAAAAGGGTACACCAACACTGAACTGGAGAGAATGATCACAAATCTCAATTCTTCAACATTTCCATTAATGACTTGGAGGGGAGAGTGTTTAGGGAATACTTTTCAGATTGTGGATGACATGAAATTAGGTAGAATGGCCAGTATCTGGGAAAAGAGGATCAAAATTAAATATATATATATTGCTAGGCCCTGAGCACTGGGACCTAGAACAACAGAATGAAATTTAACAGGGATAAGTGCAAAGTTCTACACCCGGGGGGGGGACCAAATGCACAGTTACAAGATGGTGGTGGTGGGGATGCTTGGCTCAATAACACTAAAAATGAGAAGTATTGGAGTTGTTGTAGATGCATGCATGCAAGTCTAATAAACTGAAAAAATACTTCATGCCTCTGTGCTTGTTACTTCTGTATGCTGAATTTCAATCAGTGCCATTTGTTCAGAAGTCATAATTCAGGTGCCTCTATTTAGGCCTTTAGCAAAGGACCATCACTTGTCACCTCCTGAAGTCCCAGACTTCATTTGGCCTGCCTCAGTACTCCAGTGAATGGAATGGATTTGTGTTCCAGGGAGGGCTTGGCTCGCCAGGATGGATGATCTGTCATCCTAAATGCAGAAGTCTCGGCCTGACTCGATGATCCGTTGTGTGTTGCACAGAGGAACCCAGCCTCATAATAATTGTCATCTTTGCACTATTTTTAGCATCTGTACCCGACGTCCAGGGGATATTATGCTGAAAAGTGAGGATGAATGATGGCAATTGATTATCACAAGCTGTGTGGTGGGTATTACAGCAAAAGGCCACAGCTGTGTTATCGCCTGCCTCCCCAGCAAAATAAAAATATCCCATTTTCATCCCTCTTAAGTAAAGTGGATAGAACTCTTCTTAAAAGGGTTATGTTTTGTAAAAAATTGTCTTCTCAGTTAAGAGAAAGGGCCTCTCTGTGGCCTGAAGAGTGGAAGTCAAATGTCTCCATTTGTCTGATGCTTTCTTTTACTAATGTGAAATCTATCTTTTTTTATTTATCTGCACTGTAAAGAGACTGATCAGAATTCCCTTCCATTGCCTCTTAGTTCCTAAGTTAGTTCTCATTGCAAATAGAAATGGATATTTAAAATAAACTAATAAGGGTGTTATTAGATGTTTGGAAGAAAGTGAAGAAGGTGTTAGTTCCAGATACATCTCCGAAACTAGAAATAGAGGATATAATTTTTTTCCCCTGTGAAATTAGATACTAGGTTAAAGGAATTTTTTACTAGAAATGATGTGTCTATGTTGAGAGACTGGATTCAGGTCTGCAGAGACAGAGGGGGAAAAGGTAGAGATATTTACACAGATTAATTTGAATTGGTTTCAAACCATATTGGTAAATATGGAATGTCAAATATTAGATTGAAATTAGTTGGAAAGGGACAAAACTGAATTTGAAGAATTGATATTAAAAATAAGAAAGGGGGAAATAATTGGGGATTAAGTGCTTGGTAAGTAAGATTTACAAGATGTTAAATAAAGAAGGAAGATTGCAAGAAACATTAAAATGTATATGGGAACAGGATTTGAATGTTAAAATCACTGAATTATCATGGAAAATAAAGTGGAGGAGAAGAACTATGAGAACAATGTGTTATGGAGATGGTACTTGACCCCAGTTAGGCTTCATCAAATACCGTAGATAAAAATACAAGCGACATGTGTTGGAGATGTAAACAAATAAGGGGAACATATGAGCATATGTGGTGGAGTTGTAATGTGGTAAAAGTTTTTTGGGGGGGAATAGAAGAAGAAATTGTAAGAATTATGAAGATGCGGCTTAAGTTTGGGTCAACTGTAGTTTTACTGACTGACGTTGACAGTATAAAAGTGGATGAAGATAAAAAAGAGTTAATATCTGTAATTTTAACGTCAGCCAGGCAATGTATTGAAAGAAACTGGAAAAATTATGTGGTTTTAAAGATTGAAGACTGGTATAAGGAAACGTGGGAACTTGGACTAAATGATTAATCAATGTGGGAATTGAACGTTAAAAAAGGTATAGTGCAAGAAAGTAAAAAAAGTATAGTGCAAGAATAGATTTTGGAAAATTTGGCAACCAATTCTGGAAGCTACATTAAGTAGGAGTGGAGGAATAAAGCCAGTACCAGATCAAATGAGGTTTTTTTGGGAAAAGAAGACTAATATGGTATACTGCGATCTTCTGGGCATTGTAAATATCTCTGAGGTGTGTGTGTGTATTTTTAAATGTATTTTTAAGTATATTTGTATTGAACTTTGTGTTTTGTTTTACAATGTGGAAAATTATGTTGTTGTTAGTACTGTATTTGTATTTGTATTTGAAAATTTAATAAAATATATTTTTAAAAAAAGAAATGTGTGCTGTCTTTGAGCAAATGTGTAAAAACAAACTGAATCAGGAGCATATGTGCACTTTTACGATGGCTACAGTGTACAGGACAGCCGTAACCAGAATGCCTGACATGGGGGTGGGGGTGGGAGTGGGGAGAGGCATCATCTTCCCTCTATTCTGCCTGGGGCATGAGCCACCACTAAGACAAAGGCAGAAGGTGAGACCTCCCAAAAGAAAGATAATGGCGCCCAGGGGTCATTGCTACCGTATTTATTTATTTTTGTCCATTAGTAAATTCCCTTCTAGATATTGGTGGCCTCTTAAGCTTGGTGCCCTTGGGCGTTGGCCCAGTTGCCCATATGAGTTGCAGCCATGGGGCAAAGCAAACAGCCGGCTGGCATTAACATGGTGAAACAACAAACCACCTCTCAAAGTCCAACCCTATGTCCACGGTTGCGAGAGGTGTTAACAAGTCCAATTGAAGGATTGCTAGGACTGGACGAAGTATGAGGTGGCCTTGCACCACATGATCGCTATGGTAGCCATGAAGGCCATCCTGGATTACCCTGAGAATATCTGGCTGAAGGGGCTCTGGTGAAGTAGCCACAGGCCCAGCAAGTTGGCAACGGATAACCCATTGCTAAAAAACGACAAAAGAGATGTAAACAAACTGAACAAACCAGAAATGAGCCCACAGTTATTTGTATACACAGAGACACACCCAGCTAGCATTTTTAATCTGATTATCAAAGCACAACATGTGTGTGTGTGTGTGTTCATACATGCACGCACCCACACTCACCATCACCACCACCACAACAAAGCTATTTTGTCATGTTTAAGACTAAGAAATTTATTTAAGAGTGATGTTTCAGGATTACAATTCATCTCTTCAGATACAAGAAACCATGAAATAAATATGTTGCTCTTAAACTTGCCACAATATTTTGTTTCATTTTTATTTTTTGCAAAGACAGGCTAATCCAGCAAGCCTTGCTTGCCCTCAATTAGTTTTTAGATTTTGATTTTAAAGTTTTAAATTGAGGGTTTTTTAGGAATGTTTTAAAGAGTGTTTTATTGTTTGTTTTTTTAATGAATTGTGAGCCGCCCTGGGTCACCTCGGTGAGAAGGGCGGTTGATAAGTATGACTAATAAAATAAATAAATAAATAAATATTTCTTTGAAAACAAGTATAGGCATCTCAAATAAATCCTGATCAATAGAGCAGTACTTAAAAATAAAACTACAGTATTTCAGTGACACATTTATTTCATCTGTAAACTGCTTTTCCATAAAATGAGTACACATTGTATAACAACTGTAAACCAACTCTGGAAAACCATAATAAGAAATAATATAAATCTATCTAAAAGCAAGTAGATGTATTTAAAAATTGCAATGAAAATATTATTAAATTGAAATACCTATTGGCACAAGTGAATTTTCAGTGTCTTGGAAAAGGCAGCCTTCAATGGATCCTGATTTTACTCACTTGTGCCATGGCAGAAAGGCCCAGCTTCCTGTACACATCTGCCATACATCTGTTGGTGGCATAACTGCAGAGTCTTTGATGCTGACCTCAAAACTCAGGCAGGGTATCATGGGAAGAGATTGTTCTTGGGGCTTCCTGGGCTAAGACTAGCTCTTTGAATGACACTTAGGAACAACTTGGTAGATCATCATGATGGTGTAATAATGAAGTTAGGTAATATCACCCATGTGTCTCTGTTGAAAGGACTGTACAGAATTTTGTACCAGTTGAAATGTCCATTCTCATTCTCAGTTCTGCTGTTTTTGGATGGCAACTCTTGTCAATCCTAGTCAACAACTTCAGTGATACAGAATACTGAGAACTTCCATTTAAAAACAGCGGGAGAGCTTTGCTAGTCCCAAAACTTGGTTCAGTTTAAAGCATCCCTTTATAGGATCCACTTCAGCAATCAAAATTGGATGTGTAACTCTGATGTACTATTTGATTCAGTTCAATGGGTAGGGAAATCCTAGGAATGGGCTGTGATTCAGGATTTGGATTAGAAAGAGCTGGTGAGGCAGAAGCAGCTGTTCCCGTAAAGAAGGATGAGGCCCTTACAACTTTGGTTTAGGTGTAGAATTCCAACATGTTTGTGCAGGAGGGGCACTGGAAGGATGAATTCGCATAATGATCTTATGTATGTGCATTTTACTTTAGGGTGTTAAAGAGTATCTATATGGAGCTGATTCCTCTATGTTGTGGATGGTTCTACTTCAGTTGCCTTTGTTCTCATTGGATTTCAGAAGCGTTTTAATTCTTCTTTATTTTTTCAAGCAAGTCCTGCTCTGGTCCTGGTGAAAAGAACTCAGGGTGTGCAAGTCTTAGCATCCAGTTCTATCTCTATCTCTATCTCTATCTCTATCTCTATCTCTATCTCTATCTCTATCTCTATCTCTATCTCTATCTCTATCTCTATCTCTATCTCTATCTCTATCTCTATCTCTATCTCTACAGATAGATAGATAGATAGATAGATAGATAGATAGATAGATAGATAGATAGATAGATAGATAGATAGATAGATAGATAGATAGATAGATAGATAGATAGATAGATAGATAGTTTGAGTGTTACCAATGCAACATGAACATAGTAACATTTGACTTTTTCCAAGAAAATCCTGCTGGCCAGTGTTTTTTATGCCTGAGAAAGGTCACATATTAAGCATTTGTAGCATCAGTTGTTCTAGTAAAAAGTTACATAAAACCCCAACATGTGTAGCACTGCAAATGTTTTAGACCACTATCAACTGTTTTGGGGAAAATTCAATGTGTGTTTTGGGAGCCATAACTTGGAGGCCCTAGATGGACTTCGTGGCTGAAGAACCTGAGAGATTTGTGTGGAATGTCCTCAGAAGAACTGTTCCAAGGAGTTAAGAACAGGAAGACTATTGCCGTGATGATAGCCAATATCTGGAATAGATGCAGCGCTTTAAGAAAAAGAAGGTGGCTCTGGGACTGAGTTGCCCCTCTCCACATCACTCATTGAATTTTTCCCAAACCAGCTTTTGTATAGTACTGTATATTTCAAATTGTGATCCCAATCCAGCAAAAAAGGCTAGATTCACAAAAGTAGGCCTTAGCAGGAATGTACATTATACAGTTGTACCTCGCTTAAAGAGCATAATGGGTTCCACAGGATTGCTCTTTAAGCAAGTTTGCTCTTTAAGCGAAACACCATTGAAAGTGACCAATTTGAGGTGGGTGGGTTGTGAACCTCGATTTATTTGTTAAGCAAGTTTTTGGTTGGTTTTATTTGTTAAGTGAGGTGAACATTCAGAGAAAATTCTGCTCTTTAAGCAACATGCTCTTTATGCGAGGTTTGACTGTAATATTCATCTGGACTCTCCTGAAGCAGCCAGTTGTGTCTTTTAGACATGGATGGGAATATCTATCCAGGGCAGGTAGAGTGGGATCCAGTCCAGTACTTCAGAAGCCACCCATGAGTTTTAAATACTTGGAAGCAAGAGGACTGGTCTTTAATTATGAGATGTGGGGTGGGTAGGGGGTGGAATCAGTATTTGGAATAGGTACCATAGGTTGTGAACAACTGGCAAGTAAATTAGCCAAAGTTTTTACTGCTGACTTTATTAAGAAGGAATTGAATAAACATTGTTGGGAAGTTCTGCTCCATTAGCCCCTTAATATGCACATACTTAAAAGGAAAGCTGGGCAGATATGTATACATTATTTTTTTCTATTTTATTAATAATAACATATTACATAATTGAAAAAACAGAGTCAGCTGAAACCCACAGATGTAGGAGCCTTTCTAAAACATCACACCAGTCTAATAAATTCATTTTTTAAAGTTTTTGTGTTTGATCTGCTCCATAGCATCATTCATTTATTTATTTGGTTCAAACTGGAGGAAAAACCTATTTGTTTCTGGTTTGGCATTTCTCCCCCATTGGAATAATTTCCCAGACTCACTTTCTCTCTTACCATGTCTTCCCAGGCTACTAATATGGGGGAGAATTGCTCCCTTTTTAAACATAAATGTGAGCCAACATGCAAGGGGTTTGGAATCAGTCCTGAATTCAGCACTGCACGGACCCCTATCTGCAACAAAATGCTGGTGAGTTTACTGAGTAGTGCTGTGTTATGAGGCACCTGGTTCGTCAGCTAAACCAGGGGTGGCCAACCTTTTCATGCCATGGGCCAGACCACACCACCTCAGACAGATGTACAGGCTGGAGGTGTTATTCCTCCTGCCGCTTCCGTCCCTTCTGGTTGCAGTGGTGATGATAGTTGCATTCACGGCACAATCCTGGCTATTTTCATCACTTCTGCCACTTCCTGTGGTGGCGGGAGTGAGGGTGGTGCGTTTTTGCCACATTATCAGCTGGGTTCATGCTTCTGGTGGTGGCGGTGGTGGCGGCGGCAGTGGAAGCAGTGGCTGTGCCACCAGGGTCCTTACTGTGGCCCAGATTAATTGGTGCCATGGGCCATAGTTTGGCCTCCTCTGAGCCAAACCATAGAACCTTATTCCTTCTGATTGTTGGATTACAGTTCACATTGTTCCAGGCTATCCACCCAAGAGCTTCATTGGCAGAGCATGATAGGAGTTGTAGAATGAGACATCTGGAGGCCACAAAGCAGGGGCAACTGCAACTGCAAATTATTTTCCACTCTTTTCATAATGAACATAGATGATGAGTGCCATCAGACATGGAGCCACAATGTGCCCTTAATATTATGAACAGCCTGGCAGAAGGGCATTTGATCAAAATTGTAACAAATCTTAAGGGAATGAACACACATTTTTGTGGAGTTTCTTTCTGCTCCTTTCGAATTTAACCTGATAAATGTCTTTAGTTTCTGGATAAAACAGAATCAAAAGTTTCAAAATCCATAAAAATATCTGCTCTCGGTATATTTGCTGTTTGTTTGTACATAAATGATAATAGCAAGAAGAAGAAGAAGAAGAAGAAGAAGAAGAAGAAGAAGAAGAAGAAGAAGAAGAAGAAGAAGAAGAAGAAGAAGAAGAAGAAGAAGAAGAAGAAGAAGAAGAAGACTGACAGTACTTACTATTGATGGGTAGACTGCCTCATTGTGATTTAGAATTGGTCAAAGGGAAGCTCAGGTATGTGCTCACCTATATTCTGAGTTTCTGATTCATGCTTGACTTTTTTGGAAAAAATGCATTCACCTTTACGATGTAGGATAGCTAGCCTGCTTTTTTTTTTCATTCCCAGGTGTCACAGTGTCATGTGTGTTTTTGTCATGTGTGTTTTGTTCATTACGTGAGGGCATAGGATTGTGAGCAAAGACTGTGAGCAAAGACTGTGACTTTAATCATGGGACATGTGGCAGGTGGGACACTGACTGCTCACCTTTTCAGAGGAGGACTCGGCAGGTTGCAGCTATAAAGAAGAAGAAGTGGCCAGTTATCATCACCCTAAAGGTCCCCAGAAAGAACTTTGCCAAAAGAGACACATGAACAGAGAGAAGAGAAAATGACTTACATTTCAACTCTGTAGTAACATACTGTACTGTACTGCAGTTTTGGCACATAAAACTCTGTGCTCATTATCCATGTAGAAATTACAAACAACCCAGATTCATAACACAGTCTGGTTGACTGCAAGTTTCAGCAGCTTCACAAGTATATCTATCACTAGCACACTGGAAAGAAACACAATTACTGTACAGTCAAACCTCGCATAAAGAGCACCTTGCTTAAAGAGTAACTCGCATAAAGAGCAGAATTTTCTCTGAAGGTTTGCTTTGCTTAACAAATAAAACCAACCCAAAACTCACTTAACAAATAAATTGGGGTTAGCAATCACCCCTCCCCCCCACCAGAAGTCACAATTGGTCACTTACAATGGTGTTTCACTTAGAGCAAACTTGCTTAAAGAGCAATCCTGTGGAACACATTATGCTCTTTAGAGCAAGCTACAACTGTACACATTTTAAGAGATGTTAACTATGTCTTAATTTTTGAAGTTGAATTGAATCACGGTAGCAAATTATGTACTTTCTGGCAATGATCGGTTTTACTTCCAACAACATGGTGCTCCAATTCACTTCCACAGAGATGTGAAAATTTTTCCTCAATGAGAATTTGTCAGGACAACACATACGACAAAGAGGTGTGGTTGGGTTTCCTCCACTTTCTTCTGACTTAACATCCCTTGACCTCTACCTATGGGGGCCCTTAAATGATGTGGTGTACCATGGAAAACTGGCTACATTGGTAGTGTGCAGCATTACAAGTGGCCACATTGGTCAATATTGCTCGAGTAGTAGTTCGTCATAATCAGAAGTGTCTGGACACTGATAGGAACTGCTTTGGGAACCTCTTCTAATTTCAGAAGTCAAACATGACTTGTATTCATCTTTTGGTATCGATATTTAGGTAAAGGTAAAGCTCACCCTTGCACGAAAGCCAGTCATATCTAACTTTAGGGTTCGGTGCTCATCTCTGTTTATAGCCAAAGAGGCAGTCCTGTCTGCATCTGCAGATGTTTCCATGGACATGTGGCAGGCATGACTACACACCAGAGTGCATGGAACATTGTTACCTTCTCAGCAAAGTGGAATGTATTTATCTACTTGTAATATCTTGCTTTTGAAGTATTAGGTTGGTAGGAGCTGGGATAGAGATGGGAGCTCAGTCCATTGTTCAGTATTTGGGTCTTGAACTGCTGACCTGCCGATCTTTTAGTCATCAAGTTCAGCCTCTTAACCACTAAACCACCACAGTCGCCATTGATATATATTGAGTATTATAATTTTAATACAGTTTTTTCTCCTTTCTGAAAAATGTGTATCCATTTTTTTGGCACCCTCTGTATCTGTTAAGAAGTTTGCATGGTCATAATAGAAACCTATGGCATAGCTAGAGTCCTCCAGGATACAGGACTATTCTGGGGAGAGGGGAGTATTGATATTTTTTCCTCCAATCTTTTCTCCTGGAAGCCCAGGGCAGCAGATATGCCCCCCTCCTGCTTAGTCTTCTTAGTGACTCTCTCAGTTAGGTTAAGTTAAAAGACAGAGACTATCTATTGCCAATAATAGGCTTCCTAGCTGAACAAGCATCTCTTTAATCTTACTGCAAGATGTCATCTATCACACTGTGCTAGGTCTCTATTTAAAGCAAGGGGAAAAGAATGCAAGTCTTTAGCATGGGGCTGAAAAGAGCTCTTGCAATGCTTCACAATAGATACACTATAACACCAGCAACATTACAAAGCTGCAAACATCAATCAAACCAATAAACTCATTATTATCACCACCTAAAATCCCCATTTATTAGTGAAAAGCTAATTGCTCAGTTTAAAAACAAAATGACACAATATTATCAGCTGTTGCCCAGGTTAGACAAAACATACATGTGTGTGTCTAATTAACAGCTGATTAAAATCTTAATTAAATTAATAGAAAGAAAGCTAAATTGGCAACATAACTTAGAACACACATGTACCACATCAAAAGATATGAGTAATACACTAGTACCTCGGATAACGTTAAGACTTGGTTCCACAAGTCTTAACGTTATCCAGTTTTTAACGTTGTGTGATGCATTGATCGCACAATGTTTAAAAAAAAGCCCTGTTCCCTTTTTAAAGAGGAAAGGGAACAGGGGGTCGATCCGGGTTGCTTGGGGAGAGAAAGCGCCCTCCCTCCCCAAGCAAACCGGTGGTCCCAGCATGGGACCACCACCTTGCTTGGAGAGGGAAAGTGTGTTTCCCCTGCAAGCAAAGCTTGATCGCTTGCTGATTGCCTGCCTCCTATGAAAGGAAACTGGGGATGGGGGGTGGTGACCCTTGCCTTTTTTTCGCAGAAGGCAGGTGAGTGGGGGGCTTGCCTCCTATGAAAGGAAATGTAGGGGTCCCAGGCTGGCTTGGGAAGGAAAGAGGCACCTCCACTCACCCCAATCCCAAAACGCACAGCCCGGGCGGGCTCTCCTCTTTGGGATTCATAGCTATGAACACCGGGCTGGCTTGGGAAAGAACTGGGGACACTGCTGGCCTCCCTCCTTCCCAACTCAGCCTGGGACTCGAACCTACAAGCACCAGGCTGGCTTGGGAAAGAACTGGGGCCATCTGCTGGCCTCCTTCCTTTCCCAAATCAGACCGGGACTCGAACCTACAAGCACCAGGCCGGCTTGGGAAAGAACTGGGGCCATCTGCTGGCCTCCTTCCTTCCCAAATCAGACCGGGACTCGAAGCTACAAACCCCAGGCTGGCTTGGGAAAGAAGGGGGCTCCCGCTGGCCTCCCTATTTCCCAGCCCAGCTTGGGACTCGAAGCTATGAATCCCAAAGAGGAGAGGCTGCCCAGGCTGTCCATTTTGGGATCGGGGTGGGTGGGGGTGGAAGGCATATTCCCCCCACAAGCAAAGCTTGAGCGCTCGCTAGGATCATGCTTTGCTTCCCTCCCCAAGCAAAGCTTGATCCCAGTGAATGATCAAGCTTTGCTTGCAGAGGGAATGCACCTTTCCTTCCCAAGCAAAGCAGCGATTGTCAACTGGGTGCAGCTGTGGTGTGTTTGGAAGCAGAACAGGGAGCCCCCTGTCTGCTTCCCAGCCATGCTGCGAGCTTCATAGCACTTTTTTGGTTGGGAGGAGAACATGTGCGCCCGATCTCCCCCCAACCCAACCGACAATGTTTGCCTCAGTAGATCTCTGCCCCAAAACCCACAGGGCTGGTCTCCAGCCCTGCAGGCTTTGGGGAAGTGATCAATGTTGGGGAATTTGAGGCAAACATTTGCATCACATAACATTATCTTAACATTGTGCAATGTAAATGTTTGCCTCAAATTCTCCAACGTTATCCAATTTTAGTGTCATCCGAGGCAAATTTTATCCGAGCTATTACTGTACCTAATTATTTTCAGCAGCAAACCAATTTACATTGTTGTGCAATGGAGAATTAGGCAATTTTTAAGATTTGAATTGTTTGCAAGTCTTCTGTTAAAGCTCCCCCACATTTAGAATGCTTCCCAATCAAATGATTACTTGGCTCAATGACTTGAGGTACAAAAAGGAAAAAAAAGATATTTAATTACAATATACTCACAATATACTTGCAAAACTCAGGAATTTTTAACAAGGTTTGGTATCATGTTTGTTATCATAGGATAGTTATTCAGATTAGTTACAATAAAACATGTAGAGACTTTTTTCTTCATTATAGCTGTTTGGCTGGAAAAATAGTACAGGTACTAGTACAGAGAGCCTTCAAAATGGCTACCTCTCCCTCAAGAACAAACGGTCAACTGCTCCCAGCAAACAGGAGACAAGGGATTAAAGTTAGGCAATCTAATTTCAGGCAGGAAATCAGGTTTTTTTTCCTGGTTAATAAACAAAATATGCAAATTAGTTAGTCTTGGCAACAGAAGCTCTCTCCTCCCAAGAATTATGTGTTAACCCTTTGCATGTTGGGTGGACTATGGATGATGGGAGTTGACAGAAGAACCTGCCATGCTACGGCCCATGCAGTTGCAAAGCATTGGACTTGACTGTGTGTCTGAACAACAACAACAACAAGAAGAAGAAGAAGTTGAAGGCTAGCCTGAGATTAACTGTTTTTATCTGATAGCAAAACAAAATTATAAATGGTCTCAATCTAGCCTACTTTGGGAATGTTTTTCAAAATTTAGGAGCTGCCACCAAAAAAGATTTCTTGTGATGCCTTTAATTCCAAATTCACCCTTTCTTATTCTAAATATCAATTCTTCGGATTCTGTTCTATTCCTTGTCAAACTGGTTTCTGTCATATATTTATTATTCCATTTATTCAGCATGATAATCTGAAACCAGTTCAATTTCATTTGTCTAAATATCCTCAATCTCTCTTCTTTATTCTTACATATCCAGATCCAGTCTTTCAACAAGGACACACCATTTCCAGAAAACACTTCCCATACATTCCTATCCATCTTCACCAGAAAACTCTTTAACTCTTCCATACAGCCATAGCACCCTGAACACGCCCGATTTCGCCCAGTTCCTAATCTGAGCACAACTATAAGAGCTGAAGCAGGCTGAAACAGTCTAATTGCAATCTGAGACCCTCATTCAGATCCATCTGCTTACCTACAAAATGTCTGCACATGACTAAGGTCCTGGCAAGTGTAAAGTCTAGATCAAGTGTAGGGAATTTCTTCCAGCCTGAAGGCCAAAATCAATTTCAGAACAGTTCTGGCAGACACTTTTTAAATAATCAGTGGGTTGACTTGTGTTTGGGGTGGGTGATGAGTGGGTTGATTTGAGGTTGGGGTGGGGTGGGGGAGTTGATTTGAGGGCGGGGCGGGGTGGGTGGGTGTTTAATTGGATGGGTGTATTTTTATGTAATTTATTTATTTATTCATTTAATTTATTTGCGGGTTTGTGTTGTGGGTGGGTGGGTGGGTTGAGGTGTGTGTGTGTGTGTTTATTTTTATTTTATTTTATTTTATTTTATTATTTATTATTTTTTCTTTGGCTCCACCCACAACATCATAACGTCATGATGTTGGCTTCACCCATGACATCATGATGTCATGACATCATGATGTTGGTCCTGCCCATGACATCCATGATGTCACAGTGGGGTAGTAAAATTTTTGACAACCCACCACTGCTTATAGAGACCATCAAATGATAGTGTTATGGAGCAATAGGCATCGCCTGCTAGAAAACACCATAGGACCAGACTAGGAAAGCCCAATTCAGCCCTAGGACCTGATGTTCCTCACCTCTGCTGAAGCAGATGTCAAACATAAGGGCAAATTTGTTGTTGTTCAGTCGCACAGTCGATTCCGACCCTCTGCGACCCCATGGACCACTGTCCGCCAGGCACTCCTGTCCTCCACCATCCCCCTCAACTCGCTCAGCTCTGTGCCCATTGTCTCTACAATCCCATCTAGCCATCTCATCTTGGGCCGTCCCCTTCTTCTTTTGCCCTCGACCCTTCCAAGCATCAAAGCTTTCTCAAGTGAATCCTCTCTTCTCATTTGATGTCCAAAGTACTTTAGCCTCATCTTTATTATTTGACCTTCTAAGGAACAGTCAGGGATAATTTCTTCTAAGATTGACCTATTTGTTCTCCTCGCTGTCCATGGGACTCTCAAAACTCTCCTCCAACACCACATCTCAAAGGCAAATAGACACTATAAAATCATACCAACAGTAATGGAATAGGCAGTACTGCAGAAACTGTATTCTCTTAGTGACAGTGAGCATTTTCCCTCTTTTATTGATTTTATTATTATTTTAACAGAACCAGTATTGTACTAAGTGTGTGGGAATTACTCTGTTGGATGTGTAGTTTTCTATCCAGGAACCATAGAGTGGTTAGATAATTTGGATCAAGACATGGATTAACTTGAAACCCTGTTTTGCAGAACATCCTTGTGACATTCTTGCTCATAGCAATCAGTTCCACTTTATACACAGTTTGGCAAGTGGAGATTGTGATGAACGTTGACTTCCCAGACAATTAAAAATGGACTTTGGCTCCATGTGCTGGCACTCAGCAGCATTTTGAGATGCCATTTAGAATAGCAATTCAGTAATGAAAAGTCTGTCTGCTGGATCTGGGCTGAGCAATTTGTGGGCAGCATAAAAAATAATGATGGATACTGAATATCCCTTAGGTCAAAAAATCCAGAGATGTTGTGGTTAATATGCTATAGAATAATGGAATTGAATGCAAACTGTGAAAGTCAGGGTGGGTCATGTGCACCTGGGGAAACCTCTGTGATCTGGATGCTTATCAGTTTCCTCCAGGACAGAATTACACTTCTGGTGACTTCAAATAATAGGAAAACAGATAGAAGCAGTCTGTTGCATTATATTTCCCTGCAAACAGAGTATTGAACTGTGTACAGATCCTGCAGAGGCAAGTAGGGGTACACCTTCTTGAGTCTTCTGGTACATAAAAGTACACCTCTGTATGGCTATGATCTTGAAGAATAATTCTTCTCATGAGGCAGTTTGAACATTTTTTAAAAAAACTTTATTGGCTTTTTAATTTGCCTTATGTCACTAAACTGGTGGCCTTCAGACTAGAATATCAATACTTTGTTTGAGATGGGAACATTTTACTTTCTTCTAATTTCAGATTTCTTAAACTTTGAGTCTTTCCATGAAGAATATGAAGAATTGTACTGATTTTGGTGAATTCCTCAGAAATGCAATGAACTACCTCCTTCCCTTTATTTACATGGTGAAAAAAGACCTCTATCCCTGGCAAGGAGGGAACTATTTTGTACCTGCTCCTCTGCATGTGTTAAAGAGGGCAGAGAGAAGTGAAAGTGGCAGTTTTAATTCAGCACTGAGTTACGTAATGAGTTATGCTCTCAATTTAGTTGGAAAGAACTCTCAGTTTAGATTTCTCCAATATTCAGTATCTCTTTAAATATCTATTCCTTTCCATTCCAAACATAAAATGCTTTCCATTCTAATACCTTCCCTTCTAACAGAAATGACTTGTGAATGTTGAGAAATTCATATTAAGTTTGAAGTGAGCTGAAATTCACACCCAAGCATTTCTTTGTTGATACAAAGTGGTTCCTCTGAACTGTTTGACAGTGTATCTTCTTCAAGCAGATATGGAGATGCTGTCCACAAACCACATACCAAAATATGGCCCTTGACACCACCAGCCCCCCACCCGATTTTAAAAAGAACACCCTAAACTTGGCTCTCCAGATGTTTTTGGACTTTAGTTCCCAGAAGCCCTGATCAGCAGGTGTACTGACATGGGCTTCTGGGAATTGAAGTCCAAGAACACCTGGAGAGCCAAGTTTGCAGACCCCTGCCCTAAAGACTTATGCACAGGTAGCACAGAAATAGCAGTGCTAGTCTTTCCACAAATAATCTTTTTCTTTTGCTGAGGTGTGGATGCTGAGAAAATTAAAATAACTACTAGATTATAAATTCAGAGCAAATCAGGGCTGCCTACACACCAGTAGAGAAACAAATGACATCCCACATGGTATTATCTAAGTTTGGGCACTTTGGGAAGGTGGTGGACAGGAAGTGATGGGGTGCCTATTGGGGGTTGGGTGAGAAATCCCATACATTCCCATTACCTCTGCCTGCCTCTGGGCGGCACCAGTCACCGGTGTGCACTAGGATGAGTCCTTGTATCCTTGTGGACCAGCACACCACTGTTTTCTTTCTTTCTTTTTTACTGCAAGCTGCAGCAGGAAAAGAGAAATATGAATGAGAACCACTAGTTTGGGACAATCTGGAAAACTTTCATCAATAGGGAAATCAATGTGTGGCATAGTATGTGGAAAGGTTCAGGAGGTTATTGTATGTAGTCCCTAGACCACTAAGTTGGGCTCCTTTGGTGTAAATATCATAATTTCTGTTATTGCTTTTTGTTTTTTTGCAAGATTTCCAGCTAGGGTCGATGTGGAAAATCCAGGGAAAAAAGAGATATGATGGTCTCCTCTTGGTTTAACCTTGCCCTACTGGGTGGCTGTTGTGACAAAATGGTTGACCGGTTTGCTTGTACACTATATCTGAGCATTGTGAAAGAAGACTAGGGTACAATTGTGGTCCATAAATAAGGTCTTTTTCATCAAAGTCAGGAGACCAGTCAAGCAAAACAAGGGTGGGTAATGGTGTGTGTCTGTTGAGACCTAAAGAGTAGAGTAAAACACAGTTATATATGGTTGCATTGTGTAGGAGCTGTTTTACATATAATTAATGCATAAACCTACATCATCCTTAGCCACATTTGTTCATGAGTGCAGCTCTGGTTTCTCTAGTTTATTTTATTATTTTGTATTCAATAGCTGCCTTCTCCTGAGACCCATAAGCTGAGGATCCCATTAGCAAGCACAGTGTCAAAGGAAGTGAGTGCAAATTGGCCCACCGACT
This sequence comes from Furcifer pardalis, assembly GCA_030440675.1. Taxonomy (NCBI): domain Eukaryota; kingdom Metazoa; phylum Chordata; class Lepidosauria; order Squamata; family Chamaeleonidae; genus Furcifer; species Furcifer pardalis. Next base: position 60,695,446 of record CP126893.1, on the reverse strand, counting down.
GGACATAAAAGCAAGAGGTGATATCACTCTTAAAATATAAGAAATCTAACGTAATGTGTTTGAATAGCTAAATAATTGCAGTGAGCAAAGAAGGGACTCCTTTGTGAAGAGGCCTCACTGAAAGCCATGGATAAGTGTGCATGACATCACAGGCCATGTACAAGGGGTGCGTTATTCTCTAAGTTTGCCAAAAATGACTTAGCAAGGATCAGCCAATCCCCAAATAACTTAGTGGGAGACTATGAGAGAATATTTAATGGGATGATTGATTTACAGCTGGAAAGAATTAGAAAGTCTATGAGAAGTGACAAGCTGACATTGTTTGAAAACTTTAAGGAACTTCCCCTTTCCCAAGTATTTTATTTTTTAATCAAGGTCAAATGGTTCCAAAGTTTCTTCCTATGCCTGAAGCTGACAGGTGTTTTGTGAGGCTCTTTATTTTCATAGTCCCCAAAACAGTTGCTAAAGAAAAAAACTGTGAAAGCACACCTCCAGCTAAAAAGTCTCTTCTAATGTCTAGCATAGAAGACATTGACATCTGTGACTCAAAAGAGATGATAGACAATGAGTCTGAGGATGTAGCATCTCACTTTTCTGCAACGTGATGATCCAGCTGTAAAATACATATGAACAAATGGCACATAGGAGTTAGAGTGCTGGACCAGCCTCAAAACTGTGCCCTATATATCTTTGTTTATAAGCCTTTGCTGGCTTACGCTAGAAATGCAAAATGGTTTTCATCGTTTTAATTTTGTACTGGCTTGAATTTGGTGGCTCAAGTGGTTAAGATGCTGAACTCACTGACTGGAAGGTCAGAGTTCAATTCCTGGGTACTGCATAATGGAGTGAGCTCCTGTCTCTGTCCCAGCTCCTGCCAGCCTAGCAGTTCAAAAGCAAGAAATTGCAATTTGGTCCAAGTTCAGGCCAATTCGTTTAGTAAGCTGTGGATATATGCAAAGCCGCTAGACAAAGTTGCCAAAACAAACTGAATTGGTGTATTCATTTGTTTTGGGGCCAATTATTATGTGGAATACATATGTACTAATCACTCCCTGAGTGCAACACCACCACGGAAGAGAACTTCACATCTTATCTAACATGTGTAGAGTTAAAGTTTGTTGCAGAGTTTATCGCCTGTTTTGAATTTCTGGTAAAAATTCCTTTTAGTTGTGCAGAGACCCACAGAGGGGAAATAGCTCAAAGTCTCTCAGAATTCTCCCCTTTTACATTATAAAAGTCTCAAGAACTCACCCCGAGACATTTGGAGGAGAAAGAATAAAAAACATTACTTGGCATTACACATGTGTGCATGTTGCGTTCTTTGCTGCACACATCCTAGCAACCAACCCAACAGATCAGCATCTACAAAACTATGTCCTGGCACCAACTGCCAAAGAGAGGGAAAGAACACAGAGCAGAAGAAGGCTGGTCTCTCTTTGAATTCAGAAGTGGGAAGAATGATTGGTTAGTACTAGCTAGATAGTCATCCCTTCTCAGAAAAATCCCTCCTTCTACAAGCAGCATGCAAGGGTGTACATAAAGCTCCAACACATTTACATAGCTATCTTCAGAATTTTGTTCAACAAAGGTCTAGGCCAGGGGTGGCCAGAAGCAGACCCATTTAGGACAGCCATAAAACATGTCTATGTGTGCATAGGTGCACCCGTGCATTTGTAAATGCACCCATGCATGTGCAAACATGCCTGCACCTGCCGTAAATGTTGCCGTAAATGCACCCATGGCTATTGTAAATACATTTACAAAAGCCTTGGATGTGTTTTTCGGTAGCATTTATGGCAGGAGGACCCACGTGACTGGCCCACTCCAAGGGGCGTAGTCCAGCCCATGGCGCAAAAAGGTTGGAAACTCCTGGTCTAGGCCTTCCTATAAGCATGTATTCATATAGAGACATACAGCCAACATGACAACATTGCTCATCGGTAACAGCAGAGTTTACCACAGAGACATACTTTAAGAAATGGCACACCACACATATTAATCAGTTTAACCATTGAGGTTTTCCTGTAACATATCTTACTGTACTACAATCATGTCTAACTGAAAAGAACCCTACTACAGTTAACAATGGCAAAAGTCCTAATGTACTCTTGGCACTTACGGAAGGTAAATGGCACAAATTGGAACAGTTTTTCACTGCTAATTACTAGAGCAATAAGGCACAGAACAAGTATAAGCTAGCACTTGTAATATGTCATATGACTTTTTCATCACTTATTGAAGTTATACCCACCATAATCTGAAGAATATTAAAATGATACAGAGACACTTTCTTGTTTTTTGTTAGAAACTCAGCAATATGGTTAAGAAATGTATGACAATTTTTTGTCCAATGATTGCCAACATCAAAAGCATTTGGGGGAGCTAAGATGAAGTCTTCCATAGTACATGATGATGGGCATAGAGTAAATTGACTTCACACACTGTTGAGCTATAAACTCACTAGCAAATATCAAGTCTGAGTTATAGCCATATTGCTATCCTCTGCTGTTGAAATATGAGGGCCACTGCAAAAGGAGTAACATTATTTTTCACTAAGTAACAATCATAACAATGGGATTATACAGTAAGCATCGGGGGAAAGAGTGAAATACATTAGTTATTTGTAGCTAGTTACTTCCAAACCTAGTGCATTATTGTTGGATAATAATGGTTCTGTATTCTGAGGCAGATACCAGGCCTAAAGTGAATGTTCACAAAATATGTGCATAATTTCAGTTGACAGAAGTTCAGTTGTGTCTTCCCTTGTTCTTTCTTATTATTATTTTTAGCACTGAATTTCTCACTTTGTTTAAACTGAATGTACAGATGTCTGACAAAAAGATACCACCACCTGTGCTCTTGTCTCTGGGAAGAGAACATAGTTCTTCAGAGGTAATGCTGAAATAGAACATTATCTTGGAATCACGTTAAGCAACAATGCTTGTTAAGATTGAGATACAGCATATTTCACATGGATCAAACATGATTACTATTTTGCAGTGATAGTGTTAGAGTGTGCAAGTGCTTGTTCGACACTCAGAGGGATTGCAAGGCATATGTGGCTATATAACTTTAAGAGATTGCCACAGGAGCATGCAGGTGTGTGTACTTCACCTTGCTGTGTCATGTTGACCTTATAGTCCAGAGCTACTGAGAGCTTGTCAGAGCAGTTGTCTCCAATGAGTGACTTGAATGCTATTCCAGAAGCTGTTTCAGAGTTGCCTGCTGGAGCTGTGTTTGAAGACTACTACAATGTTGTTTTAGCTCCATGAGATATTAGTTCATCATTTGCAGATATTGGTTTTGCTTCAATACCTGCTCTGACTGTCAACTCTCTGCTGCCAGGTATGGAGAAAGGCTCCTACTCTCTTTGCCTTGCGGACTGGGTTCTGGTGGGTTTGCCTGGCAGGCTACTTTTGCCTTCAAGTGGAAAAGGACTTGGGTAAGCCCCATCTGAGGGTCAGAAGCTGTGGAACTTTGTTACTTGTGCTTACAGCTTGCATGTGTCCATTGAACTGAACTGTATGAAGTTGTATAGACCTATGCACTACCCCAGTGGGGTTAACTGAGAACCAAGAGACTTGTGCTTCACTGTAAATAGTTCTGCACTTTGACTTCTGAGTAAACCAGCACAGAGTTTGGTTTTTTGCACCTAAATGGTCTTGCTTGTCCACCAAAGAGGCCAACCTCTGTGAGGTGCGTGCCACCTCACAGCACGCACAAAGCTACTCTGCTTAACTGCGTCTTCAACAGACAGCAATAATAGACATTAGTAGTAGGCATTATTCTTTTCACAGCCTCTGAGATAGATATTGTGGCAGGGAAGATGAGAGGAAGTTTTGGCCTGAATTCAGTTGATAGTCCCAACTAGAGGAGATAATTAGATCCTAAATCAATGATATTTACCATATTTGCCAGCATATAAGAATAACCTTTCCTCCCTTAAAATACACCAGAATAACAGAGTGCATTTTATACTCTGATGTGTTTCATATGCCAGCAAATACCGGTACTTCTGTGTTAACTTGCCCATTCAGCAATTGATTCAAAGGATACACTCCTATCTATCAATGGGATTTAGGCCCTTGTCCCTCAGGCTATATATCTGAAAGAGCCATGTAAATAAAGTCCACATCAATGCTTCTTATCCTAAACTTGTTTTGCCCAGACAAAGCTACAGAAGTTAATGATGTTTTTGCAGAGCTACTATAACTAATGGAAGATTATGACTTAGATGTTTAATGAATCTTTTAAATACATTTTACAGTGCCAGAATTATTCCTGCAGTTTTGTCGAGATTGCCCTTTACATCTTTACTGAAAAAAGGAAATGATCAGAGCTTGCAATGGTTATAGAATAATGGCCAGGATCCGATTTTTATTCTTAAAACATATTGAATCAATTGCTGAATAAGAAGTCAATAGTTATATACATCCTACTGATTCAGAAAGTTTAAGGTAGTTGGGAATAGAAATAGGATAGTTTTAAGGTCTTCTTATTTAAAAATGCATGGCAGGATTTATGAGAAGTACAAAGAAGGGACAGAAGACACACAACTTTACTTCAGAAGAGGATTTGGATCCCAGTAAGTACTGTTCTGAATATAAGTGTTAAGATCACAAGTTTTATATGAATAATTGTATAACAAGGGTATTGTTATAGAATAGTTTAGCATGACCAGTAATTTGGCATATCTTGAATTCTATTGTTATGGCAACATACATCCAGTGCAACTTGCTTGAATAGCAAGTGTTAGTCGAAATAATGGTGCTTTTCACTGTGATGGTGGTTTGCCAGAGCCAAATTTGCTAGAATTGTATTTCACAGGAGAAGTAAATGTAAAAGGGGCATTATAATTTTTTTACTGCGTTTCTACCCCTTGCAATTTACAAGTCCAGTAAAAAAAACAGTTGACCATTTGTAGGAGGGCTGGGTGAAGGAAATAAGAATATAAGTAATAATTAGAATTAAAGAAGTAACTAGAAAAGACAGCCAGGACCATCTCTCTTTCTCACCTCAGTATGCTGCATCAAATGTAAGATTCATGCTGTACAATTCTTCCTAGGTCTAAAATCCAGCATGTTGTGGAATGTACAATTTTCAGCATGTGTCCATTTCAAATATGTTAGTGAAAACAGCCTGCAGGCAAGACAACAGAAGAAAAATAGCATACATGATTATGTGGCTGACAGAAAGTGATACCGGAAACAACAGAGACATTAGGTTTCAGGCACAGATGAAAGAATAATGACCAATCTGGCCTGCCAGCAATATTTAGCTGGATGCAACCAATTACTCATTGGAAGAATCTAGAGAAATAATATAATCATGTTCTAAACCATTATGATAAGATCATTTTACCACAATGCTCACAGAAATAATTTTCTATGCAAGTGTTTATGTGTAATTAATAGTAAATGGAGAGAGAGTGGAGAGACATGGAGAAATATGTCCTCCTAATGCAGAAGAGGTACTGAATGATATCTTAACATAGCTCATAATTAGGTACCTAAATCAGAGCTGGAACTCACCCCTCTTCTGCACAGTTATCTATAAATTTTGGAGATTCTTGAGATGCTTATTATTCACTTTGACAATTAAAGGATAATGAACCAAAGCGTTGTTTTCCTCTCAGACAGACCACGTCTGTATAGAAATTTCAGCCATTTTTTAAAAAAAGGAAAAGAAAACATGCTTAAGAACAATAGGAATATTATTCATTGTTTCTCAGTGCCTGATGTATTGTTGTACATCAGCCAAGCATTGTTCTGGAGACAAGGCAGGCAGTTAAAGGCCAGTGAAAAGGCCAGCTAGTCACCAAGTTCTCTGAGTGATCAAAACACAGTTGAAAGTCAGCTCATAAAAAAAAAGATCATGATATTCAATACCACAAAATACAAATGTGGCAGGAAGGAGAAAGAAGTGCATACATTTTATGAGTGGCAGAACTCTGAGTCTGCCTGGAATTTAGTGTTCATAAGATTTCTCTTCTCTATTCCAAAGGTTCTGAGCTGGCTCAAGTTTCCTCAACATTGTTTGCAGGGTAATTCTGGCACCTCTACATCTACATCGTATCAATATTAACAACTCAAGCTGATTTACACCACATAAGGTGCTAAAATCATCTTGGGAAATTTAGACCATTAGGAGAACTGGATAGCTGCACAAGATGAAATCCGGAAGGCAACCTTGGTCTGCCTAGAACTGAGCAGATGCATGGTAGGAAATTCCTGTCATTGGAATTGTCTGACATAGCTACTGCCTCATTGACACATTGAGGGCAGTAGATTACCATGAGATGTCACTTAATTGTCCCCAAATGAGTCATCTTCTGCTATCTCCCCACTCCCTCTGCCCAACCACACTGGAAACATTCTCCTGGACAAGCTGCTACTTACAAGGCAACTCAGAATCCATTTGGTTAATGACCGATGAATGCCGCTGTAATGTGATTTAACAGGACTCAAATTTGCTGCAACCTCACTCATTAATGGAGCAATGTTAAAAGGTGATTAATTCTTTGTCAGAGCTTGTCTATCATCACCGTAAAGGAGCTTTGTGGTTCTTGCCGCAAATAATGACCAAGACACAAAATGGGAAACATATCTTGTCCCCCCCTTTCTCACCCTGCTCACCCTGCCTTTACTGTCCTCCATCCCCCCCCCCCATCTTCCAATCTTAGGAAAAGAATGAACTCATTAGAGAAAGGAACAATTAGCATCCCAGATATCTGAACAGGCTTTATTACAGTCTTAGCTTCCCTGCAAATTATTGCCTGCAAAAGGGCACAAAGTACTGAAAACATACCAGAATGATCTGTGGAGGACACCTTTGACCAAGATGGGGATAATTTCTGGAACTGGAGGAAGGGGCAGGATGAACCTATCCTACTACAGCTTGGGCTTGTCTTTTGCATATGTTATAGCAGTAACAATTGAAAAGCAGTGCTGTAAAATCACCTTCACTGTGGCCAACCGAGCCCCCATGCTGCTACAGTCACACACTGCTGTGTTTCACTAGCCAGAGAGCCACCCACAGAGGAAAGTGCATGGGTGCCAGTGGCAATTAAACAAGTGCCATTTCTCCACTGACCTGGATTTTCCTGAGCTGGAAAGCAAGCTCTCATGCCAGAATTGTAAGGGATCCTCAAAGATCATTTAACCCAACATTTTTTAAAACATCATGCTCAAAGCACCCAACAGATTAGGCTGGTAAGAGAAAGGAAGAAAAAAAAACACTGTGTGATACAAGAAATGGAAGGGAGAGGGAGGGAGAACTTGAGCACTGTTAGCATAGTACACCAGCAATACTATAGTGCAACAGAAGCAGATGAGGTTTCCAAGTTGCACAGGAGATTTAGCTCATGCCAACCAGAATGGGCTCAGCTGAACAGTGTTGGTCCTGGTCATCCTTGGGTATTATTTTGGATAGTCTGGTGGTTTTTTGTTACATTATTTGAGGAAATCACCTTGCTAGTTTCATGCACTTATAAGGAGGGTACTTGTTTTGGGATACACTAGGTTAATATGGCACCACTTGTCTCCACACATCCAGATTTCTTCTCTGATGTCTTGCTCCCAACTCTTGATCACCCTCCACTCCTACCTATCTTCTCTGCTCTTGCCCCACCCAATCCACATTTCTCCCCCCACTCACATACTGTACTTTTGTGCTACATTGTTTAGTCACTACATCGTTTTCAGAGCAAAATGTCATCCCTGCCCAGTGAACAAATATGGGGAGTTGATAGAAGGAAGAGGGGAAATGGGAAAGGATTGTTGCCTATTAAAGAAATAAAGCACAAAGACAAAACCAAAACAACTAGGACGGATTGCTGTTGATTTTTCTGTAGTTGTCAGAAAATGACATCTTTTTCCTAATGTTCCCAAAGCTTGGTAAAATAGTAGTTTCAAATTGGCCTCATAGAAATCCTTTGTCTTCTCTGAGCCTCAAGGCTGTGTTACAGACACCATGTTTTCAGTGTCAGTGTACCCGTGTTATCTCTCTAAGCTATGTTATGTCTAGGTGCCAGAGCACTCTCTGTGCACGTGTGTAAATAATGTATTGTTTTGAGAAAGTTTTCTCTGTTACCTGATTGGCTAAAGCTAAACCACCTGACTGCAAATTCTCCATTTTGGAGAGAACTGAAAGAGTTCGTGTCTGCTTCTCCATGAGTTAAGACCTGTTTTTGATTAGAGAGCTTTTGTTTCTGGATCTCTATGGGCTAACATTCTTTAGCCTAGGAGCCATGCATTTTTGCTCCTTAAAAATGGTTACCTAGATTACCTGTGGACTGTATTGGACTGACCTTTGCTACTCACTTTTATTCTTTATGAAACTGATCAATAAATCTTCATCCTGAACAACGTGTCTTCATTGGACTAAAAGGGTAAGAGCAGCATTGCATTTTACACACAAACATTTGAACACGCTACCCAATTAAACCCCTTTTGGCTGATAAGCAGCTGAGAGCTGTATCTCTGTTTCGCTGTCCAGCCCGCCCTTTTGTTTGTTTTGGTTTACAGGGGTTTTCCAGAAGTAGGGGGCCGGCTGGTACGTGACAGTAGTGTTTTGTGGTATTTCACTATTTTTGAATAAGTGCCTATGAGCTATCAATTTCAGCACAGGGATAAAAAGAGAGATAAGAAAAAAGGAGCCAAAGGGAGGAACAACTGACAACAAAAAAGATGCAATGGGGGGAGAGGTATGGAGAGTATGGAGATTGACCAGTGGAAACATGCTGATAAAGAAATGTATGTAATGACACAAATTAATGAGCAAGGGACAAGGTAGTAACAGGGTCCAAACAAGTAGTCTTCAAACAGCTATTCCATTTGTTCTGATTGTTGGTGGGAATCTGCTTTCTTACAGTTCTCACCCTTTGGCTTCAAGCACATCTCTTAGAAACAGAGAACCAAACTTCTTCTGTCTATCCATCAGTAAGGCTGACCAGCTTATTATTGTTTTTACCCTCTTAAATAGAGTTGCCATACGTCACGGTTTTCTGGGATTTTCCCGGATTCAAGCTGTCCCGTCTGGTTCAAAGAAAAACGTATAAAAGTCCTAATTTCAAAGAAAAACATGTAAGTCACGGAAGGGAGGGAGCAAGAAATGCCCATGTCTATGGATGATTCCTTCTTCACATGACTGCAAAGGGTTTAATGCATAGAGTCAGCATTCCTATAGAGGAAGGGAACACTGTGGATAGGAAGTGAAGAGTTGTCTCTCACAAAGCACCTCCTCCAAAGTACTGTAAGTCCCTTCCTTTTCTCCTTCTGGAGGGAAACAGGGACTTCAAGGGCTGCAGTTCATTGAGAGAGTCTGGAAAATGTAGTCATTGCCACAAGGTCCCTAATGCCATGGATTTCAAAGACAGGACACAATGAATTTTCTTTACAAGGCACCAATTCTCTTTGCCAAAAACATGAGCAACCCAGAGTTTGTCTCCCTGCAGCTGTGGCAGAACTGTGGGATGGGTGGTGCACACCGCGAGAGAAAGCGGGCAGGGAGGGCAGACTGAGCAGAATAGGGATGGGCACAATGGGGGGCAGCGAGCCTAGATGGGGGCAGTTTGGCAGGAAAAATTATGTCCCGGTTTGGCAGAAAAAATTATGGCAAGCCTACTCTTAAACCATATACAGTCAGGTTCAGAAATATTGGAACAAGGAGAGGCTTTTTGGCATATGGCTTCTGCACCCACAACAGTGAAGATGAAGGAGACAAGATTTGAGTAAAGTCAGGAACATCAGATAATAATAATAATAATAATAATAATAATAATAATAATAATAATAATAATAATAATAATAATAATAATAATAATAATAATAATAATAATAGTAGTAGTAGTAGTAGTAGTAGTAGTAGTAGTAGTAGTAGTAGTAGTAGTAGTAGTAGTCATCGTCATCGTCATTATTATTATTATTATTATTATTGCTTATCTGCTGCCCACTCGCAATGCAACTCAGGGTGGGTAACAACAACACAACATCCAATACAATATAAAAAAGGTACAATTAGCACACACTAGAGAACAAGATACGATTAGCAGAATACAGTCAGCATACAATAAAAGTCACCTAAGTCAAAACATCCCAAAACAAGAATTCGACCACAAGAGTCCAGGCCTCAGAGTCCAAAGTCTAGGCTGGGTGGGGGGCGATGTCCAGCCCCACACCCCAGCGGCCAAGTCCATGGCCAAGTCCACAGTGCCAGGCAGCATAGGGGGCACAAGACTCCACCACACCAGGGCACCTGCCACTGGCTCCTGTGTGGCCAAGCCTGCATTCCGCAACTCCGCAGATCCCACTCTGCTGTGGCCCAACCGACAATGGGCCCGCCACACTCGATGTTGACCCAGCCGCAGCTGTGGCAGAAATGTTGGCACTGCTGCTGCCACAGCCACCGGAAGAAAGGGGTTTGACAAAAGAGGCATTAACCATTCATGAAGTACAGCCATTTTGGAGGCTCATAAGTAATGGAACAAACTGACATCATCACATACAGAAGGACTGCCTTCAACACTAGGTTTAAAATCCTTTATAGTCAATAACTGCCTGAATTCTGGATCCCATGGACATGACCAGATGCTGAGTTTTCTCCCTCATGATTCTTTGCCAACCCTTTACTGCAGCTGCCTTTAGCTGCTGCTTGTTCATGGATCTTCCTTCCTTTGGTCTTCAGTAAGTGAAAAACAGACTTTATCAGATACTGATTCACTGACTGACTTGGCCATTGAAGAATATCCTACTTCCCCCCCCCCCCCCGAGAAACTCTTGGGTAGTTTTCGCTGTATGTTTTGGGTCATTATTCATCGGCAGTATCAAGCAGCGTCCTATCAGTTTTGCACCATTTCAGAAAATCTGAGCAGAAAGTATAGCACTATATACACCAAAATTCAGCTTGCTAACTCCATCAGAAATCAGGTCATCAATAAACACTAGGGACCAGCTCTGTTGGCAGCCCATGTAATAACACTGCCTCCACCATTTTTGACAGATGACATAGTATGTTTTGGATCATGAGCTGTTCCTTTCCTTCTCCATACGTTTCTCTTCCCATCATTCTGGTGCAAGTTAAGCTTGATCTTATCAGTCCAAAGAATCTTATTCCAGAACTAGGCAGGCTCTTTTAGGTGTTTGTTGGCAAAGACCAATCTGGCTTTTTTGTTCTTGAGCATTACCAGTGGTTTGCATCTTTATGCGAAACCTTTGTATTTACATCAATAAATTTGTCTCTTGAGTGTAGATGTGGACAATGACACACCTACTTCCTCAAGAGTGTTCTTGACCTGATGAGTTGTTATGAAAGGATTCCTCTTCACTATGAGCAAGATTATGACATTATCCACTTTAGTTGTTTTCTGTGGTCATCTAGACCAGAGGTTCCCAACCTAAGGATTCACCCTGCAACACCATTTCATGTGGTCCCTCGACCCCTCCAGGGGCATTCAAGAAACAAAATGACCACCCCCTTGAAACTGTTGAGACAAAATGGCCACCCCCATCATGCAGGCAGGGCAAAATGGCCATCCGGCCCTTGAAGCTGACTGAGAGAGTGTGACCCAGCTTCTGGCTTGAAAAGGTTGAGAATCCCTGATCTAGGCCTTTGCTGTCACTGACCTTGCCAGTTACTTCCTTCTTTTTCAGAATGTTCCAAACTGATGTGCTGGCCACTCCTAGAGCTTTTGCTACTCTTCTGGTGGGTTTCTTTTGCTTTCTTATCCTAATGATGGCTTCTTTCACTAGCATGGACACCTCTTTGGGCCTCATGTGGAGAGTTCCACTTGAACAGCTACCCCAGCAAGTATAACACTCAGAATCACCTCAAGGCCTTTTATCTGCTTGATTGGTCATTGTGAACCCATGAGACAGGCCACACTTGGCCAGGTAACTGTTTGTCAGCCATTTGTTAAATTACTTATGAGCCACCTATGACCTGACTGTATATCATTAAAAACAACAACCCCAAAACAAAGTTGTATTACCAAAAGAAGCTGGCCCCTGCCCAGTGGCGTCACGTGGGCTTCAGCCGCCTGGGGAAAAGACCAAACTCGCCACCCCCTCCATCTAGGATCACTGCTGCCCCCAGTTAACCCCTCGCTGCCTGTTCCAAGGCCCCCGGGGCCGGACCCAGGGCAGGGAGAGCCCCCGACGGCCAGCTGGGCAGGCAGGATGAGCGTGCGGCAGGGCGCTCGTCAGAGGGAGGAAGTGGAGGAGGCAGAGCAAGGGCAACCACGGCTGGTGGGAGGCAAAGAGCGGGGAGGGGGGTTGCCGGTGCAGCAAAAGGGCCGCCTTCTGCCTGGGAAGTCCGGCTCCCTAAGCCCAGGCAGAGGGAGGCCAAAGCGGTGGGAACATTTTGCCGCCCCCTGAAAAATGCCGCCAGGGGGCCATCCCCCCCTGACATCCCACACACACACACACACTACGCTTCTGCCTCTGCCCTGAGACACACTCTGAAACCTGTGTCAGATTGTAATTCATTCCAGGTTTAATGAGGCAAGTCCATACTGAGATTTATGAAATCTCAAATCTAAACTTGTGTGTGTGCATGTGCATGCACATGCATGCATGTGTGTGTGCGCATGTGCAAACTTGCTGTTGGCAACATTTCCTTTTCTCAGCCAGGCACCCAGTTGATACAAAATGCATCTTGGAAGAGAACATTGCAACTGTTTTCTCTAAACATTTACAAGCAAAGACATTTTGTGAGTGTGCATGTGTGTGTATATATATTATTCCATGCTTGGAGACTGGAGACACAGCAGCTGGTCTCTCCATTTTACAGATGGAGCTTACATACACTCCAGATATTTTTAAACCCTTAATTTACATTTTTTTTCCCCCTCCCGGATTTCGTTCTCATTTTCCTGAGGAAACTTCGTGACTGCCAACTCTGAATGTATTGTAAGCCTCATTGAATTTGGAGTATGTGCAAGGTTTTTAAATGGGCTCTTTGTAGAATAAATAGATCAAACTTCAGAAAAGTTACTTTTTAAACCACACAACTAATAGAATGAAGGAATTTTGGGAATACAGGTCTCAAATCAATAACTTTTCTAAACTCTGAAATGATAGATTAGATAGATAGATAGATAGATAGATAGATAGATAGATAGATAGATAGATAGATAGATAGATAGATAGAGTGTTACCAATTCAATGTTTTTAAGAAAGACAAAAATGGATAGAAAATTCAAAGACAAAAGCAGCATCATGAAAATGCTAGAACTGTAATTAAAAGCAAGACCACTGAAAACAATATCAAAGCCCAAGTTTTTTTTATATCAGAAGCACACAAAGGTGTTTTGTGGGTTGAAAGGATTTTTGCTGGAGGAACGCTGCTCAGGGAACACCTGAATGAGGCTCCTTTCATGTCCCCAAGATCCTTTCCCACCGAAGTGGTCCCTATTTAACTACTTACAATTTCTTGCTTTCAAACTGCTAGATTGGCAGAAGCTGGGACAGAAAGAGATGCTCGATCTGTCATGCAGTACTTGGGTCTTGAACTACTGACTTGCTGACCTTCCAGCTAACCACCAAGCCACTGCAGTCCCAGCCCAAGTTTAAGAGATGTATCTTAATGCCTAAGGTCAGAGATCAAACATGGGCTGTGTAGTCCTCAGCCCCATACCAACCTCCAACCCCCATTTTAAAAGAAAAAAAAATTCTCAGAAAGATCACTTGTGCTGTCTATTGACACAATTTTGCCTTATTTTGAGAGCCTCCATTATCCCACCATCACATGCTTGGCCAATAGAAGATATGGAGAGAATCAATTCTTAAGATAATTTTTAAATGTCACATCCATTTTTCACTTAATAAAAAATTGCAGCAATTTTAAATGTTAAAATAAAATAAAATTTTATTTATTTAAATTTCTATACCGCCCTCCTCGCCGAAGGCGACCCAGGGCGGTTTAACACATCCTAAAAAACATCAAAACAGTACAGGCTAAAATTCTCAAAATTCTCAAAATCCACAGTTAAAACCAATTAAAACTACGACTAAAACTTTATATAATTAAAAACTTAAGAACTTAAGGGAGCTGGGGAGGAGGTTGTTGTACCTCCAGTACCCGAGACCTGCCCTGCCAGCCAGGTTTTTACACCCTTCCGAAAGGGCAACAGCTCTGCCTGGAGGTGCAGCTCAGTTGGCAGGAGGTTCCACAGGGCCGGAGCAGACACAGAGAAGGCCCTCCTTCTAGTGCTAGAGAGAATACAATTTAGCTCCTCTGGCCATGTCCCTGTTAGCATGGATGCAACTGTTAGGCTACCTGCAAAAGTGGAAAATGTCACATGACTCTGCTATCTTGGACATTGATTGTGATTCAGCACATGTATGTGGATACTTCTTTCTCAGATGGTTTCTCTCCAGGAAGGCCCATTATCCCTTTCTAGACTTCCAGGTAGAAGTGCTAAGCTGACAGAAATGCATTACACTTCTCTTTGTTCCCTGAACTAGGCCTTCTCCCAAGTTTCCTCTTAAGATGCTGCAGAGAAGATCAGGGAACCCAGCAGAACATAGTGTTCTTTGATGTAGTGAGAAAGGCAAAGAGATCCTTGTCAATCAAACAGAAGCAACAGGAAAGAGAAATATGCTGGGTTGAAACCAGGCTTAGTCACAACTGATTTTAGACGCATGGATTGCAAGGGGTCTGCTCTGAGCATGGCTAAGTTTGAATCCAGATGTCACTCTTCTACCAGTGCCACCTGATCCAAACCTTCCTTGACTCATTGCATCCTGTTAGAATTCCCACAATGAACTGTTTCTCCCAACGGGAGGAAACAGAAGGTGCCTATTATTTGTCTTTCTCTTCTTCCCTGCTAAGCAGTTAACATAGCTGAATAATGTAGTCATTTTCTGTCAAGAGATGATTTTGGGTGCCTGTGATAATGTGTACAAAGAAGCTCTTTCACCCGCCCTCTCCCTGGGTGTCAGCTGGATGCAATTATTGGCTCCATTAAAGTCCCCTTGTTCAGATCACAGATATCCCATGTGCACATACAGTTGAAATGCCTTAAACCGAGATGCTCGGTCTCTTAAATGACTTCTAAAAGGAAATGCCATTGCATGATACTCTTCAATTCCCTTCTATTTATTGTTGTACAAATGGAATACCTTTTGAATTTGAAATTAAACTTAATTGGGGCAATTTGTAAGGAAGCAAAAACAAAGTCTGGTGGATGATCGGTACCTTCAAGATGGCACAAAACAGGATCAGCCAAATAATTGGTTCTTATGAATGTCTGCTTTTCTCAATCCATGTGATATGCTTCACATAGGCAGTGTGTGGTTAACAGGCCCTAAGACACTTAGTGCTAATCGGATGAACCTGCTGACACCATCTGTGATTAGCACATCTTTTCTTGGGTGTTATTATATGATTCTTCTCTTCCTATTTAAATTATCTGAGCTGCTTTGTCCCCTTTGCTCAGGGCTCAGTTAGCAAGTAAAAACAAAACCAGGCAGGAAGTCCAAAGCTTCTTGCCTTTGCTCCACCCCTATGATTTGCATCAAACTGCTTACTTAACTTATATTCAGAGCACATAATGTGCAATGCAGGGTTGGATGAATCAAAAGTGGAAATTAAAACTGCTGGGAGAAACATCAACAATTTGAGATATGTAGATGATACTACCCTAGTGGCAGAAAGGATCCAAGATCCCTGCAGATGGAGATTGCAGCCATGAATTAAAAAGCTGGCTGATTCTTGGAAGACAAGCTATGAAAAACTTGGGGAACATAGACAAAAGTAGAGACATCACCTTGCAAACAAAAGTCTGCATAGTCAAAGCAATGGTATTTCCCGTATTAATGTATGGTTGTGAGAGCTGGGCCATTAGAAAAGCTGATCACAGAAGAATAGATGCCTTTGAAATGTGGTGATGGAGGAGAAGACAGCAAAGAGAACAAATAGGTTGATCTTAAAAGAAATCAACCCTGATTGTTCCTTGGAAGGTCAAATTGTGAAGATGAAGCTAAAGTACTTTGGACATCAAATGAGAAGAAATGACTCACTTGAGAAAGCCTTGCTGCTGGGAATGGTAGAGGGTAAAAGAAGAAAGGGATAGCAGAGAATAAGATGGCTAGATAGTATTGTTGACATAGTGGGCACAAAACTGGGTGGGCTGAGGAGGATGGTGGAGGATAGGGGTGTCTGGCATGCAATGGTCCATGGGGTCGCAAAGTGTCAGACTTGACCTGAACAACAACTAGGATTGGGCCAAACTAAATTACCAGAAATCCATGTGCTGCCCAGTGGATGGCCATTTGTCCTGAACCATGAGAAGAATTTAGATTTGGGGACAGAGGAAAAAAAGAAGCTTCATGACTCTGTTTATTTGGCTAGGGAGCCAATTTCATGCAGGGTGGTGGTTGGATACAGGCAAAGGAGAAAATGTGTATCATGGATCGAAGATATTACAGAAGGATCACAGATGCTCCCCCTTGTGTGTTAATCTAGCATTGCACAGCTCATTTGGAGATAGACATGATGAAGGGGAAAGAAATGTAAACCAACCAGCTCCTTACAATGACTGTATGAGAGGTTTTTCTGCATTTTCCTGAACATCATCCATTCCACCACAACCAGGATTAGTTGAAGCATTAGCTTTACAGGAGAACCAATGTGTTGTGCCTGCCGCCAATTTTTTCTCTACCTATGGTTACTGCTTGGTTACTGTTGTTATTGTTCAACAAGGAATGCCAACAATGGTGTAAACATGGTCTTTATCCTACAATGAAAACCTGGCCCATGGTACTCTCAGCGTTGATTGTGGAGCAGAAAACTGGGAGGCTAGGAGGGATATTTTGTATCGAAAGACCACAGATGGTACTCTCTTAATATTCTCA
The DNA here is from genome assembly GCA_030440675.1 of Furcifer pardalis. Taxonomy (NCBI): domain Eukaryota; kingdom Metazoa; phylum Chordata; class Lepidosauria; order Squamata; family Chamaeleonidae; genus Furcifer; species Furcifer pardalis. The sequence continues at coordinate 60,678,593 of CP126893.1, read as the reverse complement.
TATGAACTGAAGAGGGTTCATATTAATATATCCTGGGGATGGGATACATTAAATAGTATAGAATCTTACATTAAACCTATGCCCTTGGGCATGTGTTTAATTAGCACATGAAAAGATCTAATGAAACAATGTTATTCAAAGCAGAAAGAACATTAAAATATAATACCACCAAGAATAATCATCTTATTACTAGATATCATCACTGGAGGTTTTTCCTTTTCTTGTGCCTTCCAGATTTACAGAAGAAGACTGAACAAGAGATAGATTGACTCAATAAAGGGGACTACAGCCTTTAATATGCAAGACCTGAGCAATACTGTTAATGATAGGACCTTTTGGAGGTCGTTAATTCATAGAATCATCGTAAATTAGAAAGAACTTAATAGCATACAGAAGTCCTTCCTGTTGAAGTGATTTTATTTTCTCCAACTTTTAGGAGTTCTGTGGATGTCAGACTTAATACACCAGTGCCAGAACTTGACAAACTGGATCTGAGGTGGTAAATTTGTTAGGTAGCATCGGTACCCTTTAGTTGTACCCCTTGCGCTCAGTCTTTCTTCCTTTCTTAGAGGGCAAAGATCTGTGTGCTCTTCAGCCATTCGGCACCCTCTAAATTAGCTAGATATTATGTGTCTTGAGAGAAATCCTATCTCATCTTTAGTTTTACTGTAATGTTCAGCTGTATGTTTACTTGGCTTCTGTACCTGGAATTGAGGGACTGAGTGCCAATGTATCTTCTTCCCTAATCAGCAAAATATATTGGAATAGGTCCTCCCATTTTTCTCTTTAGACGTGGCTGATATCCCACAAATAGGGAATTTTTTGTTCACTCACCCACCTACCTCATCAAAGAGAGAGAGAGAGAGTGTGTGTGTGTGTGTGTGTGCGCGTGTGTGTGAGAGAGGGAGAGAGAGAGAGAGATTGGAACCACCAGCAATAGAAGGTTTGTGCCTAATACATGGGGAGCCTTGTTTAGAAGCCACTTTTGTTTTGCAGCAGGATCCAAGACTGCCTACAGATTTTTTAAAAACACTATGCTCTAGTTTTTGTCAGTGATTTATCTCTCAATGGTCTTGGCTTGCCAGTGCATGGACAAGTGAGTAGGATATAGATCTGGCTTGTGGAGTGAAGCAGAAGAAGGGGCCAGGTAGGTGGTCTGAAGAAAAGGGAGATGACTTCAATAAACAAGAATGGGGAGGGGGAAGAAGGAGGAGGGCACCTTTTCAGGACCTTGGACAGAGCTTAGGGAGCAAAGGCAATTCGGTTTCACTGAGTTGTGATGGGCTCTCACTTGGGTGTGTTGCCTGAGTTGGCAGGAGAACTCTGTATGGTGTGAGGCCCTTGGGGGAATATGTTGCTACTGCAATTGAATCAAACATAGGGCTGGACTCTGCAGTAATACAGGCTTGGGAACATCCAATGTTTGTTCACATTGTTATTAGTAGCAAAGCAAAGCAACCACACTTATATACCGCCTCATAGCGTTTAGTGCACTCTCTGGGTGGTTCACAAGTTAATTAGCATTTTGCCCCCAACATGCTAGGTACTCATTTTACTGACTTCAGAAGGATGGGAGGCTGAGTCAACCTTGATCCCTGATCAGGATCGAACTCCTGACCTTTTGGTTGCAGGACAGCAATTTAACCACTGCACCACCAGAGTTTGGGCCTGATGTTTCCTCAATCTATGCAGTGATTGTATCTGTGTCTATGTTGCTAGTGAAATTAAGAGCTTTGCTTGCATGGATCCAGATATTACATGCTGCTCTTTAACCCAGCTGTATCTGAAAAACATGGGTGAGAACTAGAGTCAGACTAATACAAGAGGTTAATTTGCATGCCCTTTCCCAAACCTAAGATCATGTAAGTTTTTGCCATCAAGTGGTCCCAACTGTTTACTCTTCTGTACTCCACTCTACTACAACTCACCCTTGTTCTTTAATTATCTAGTGCAACTAATCAGACACATTTCATGCATTGCCACCTTTTATGGTGCTCCAGTGTTGGAGATGTAATTAAATTAATAGATTATAAAAACAAATTTAGGAATAAAGCTGACATATTACTATGGTGTTAAGCATAAGAAAATTCATTACTTAACGGTGACATTAACAAATGGTATTCATTACTTATTTTCCAAATGACCAGCTCTGATCTCAGATGGAGATGCGGGGTATTCCAGTCATTTTCTTTTAATCATTTTACTTTGCTTGATAAAAGAAGAAAACTGCTCACTAGGAAAGATGCATCAAGCTGAAGGATGGATCTCATCTTTCATGCTGGGGGCAATTATAACTCCTGTCCTTCTGTATTCTGTACTGCATTGGATGTTGGCAAGGACAAAGAAGCATACAATAAAAAGCAAAGCAATCACACTTATATACTGCTTCATAGCAGTTAGTACACACTCTGGGTGATTCACGTTAATTAGCATTTTGCCCCCAACATGCTGGATACTCATTTTACCTCAGGAGGATGGAAGGCTGAATCAGCCTTGAGCCCTGGTCCAGATCATACTCACAACCTTTTTGTTGCGGGAAAGCAGTTTAACCACTGTGCCACAGTAAGCAATAACTTTCTCATTGGGCTACTTTAATAATCAGAATACAAGTATTTACATTCCTTGTTTTGAAGATGTAGATATGGTAATTTAGATGGTTAGACAAACCATGCTACGTGACTGGAAAATTTTCACTTTGCTCAAAATGAACACTGAAGTTTAAAAATGGATGTTCGTTGTGAAGGTAGACTACAAAATTTCACCTGGTGGTAAAGATGGAACCATCTAAGGTAGTTAATGATGTCCCCATCCAAAGATCAAGGGGGGATAAGAGGTATTTCTCTGCCTGTACCTATGCAAAGCCTTTATGCAGGGACTTTGCATTCAGGAGCTGGTGTCTTGGCATTATTAGCCAATCCCAGGTCCTTATGAATGTTCACTTACTTGATTAGGTCCAAGAACTGCTAAAATTTGTTTCTGGCTATATCATTAGGCAATATCAGGCAGCTGTCCAAGGAAGCAGATTTCAGTTCTCAAGCAAGGGAGCAAACTGATAGTTATTTAATTGATTATGATTATTGTATCATTAGCACCATGGAGGAGAGGCGGTCAGATAATTTTTGGTCTTAGTTGTCAGAAAAACCTGAACACCCTTGGGTATTCAACACGGGGAAGAGATGCCTTTTGTTGCTCTGCTTCCTACACAAAAATATATAGGTCTGTCCTTGTTTCCAGTTAAACAGACCTTCCTCATCCTCTTCCTTTTGGCAGCTGTTCTTAGAAGAGCACTTGTTGCCTCTTTGGCACTGGAAGGATGAGTATGCTTCAGTAATAACCCAGCTGGGATTCTGGTAATTTACACCTTTTGGCCAGCAAATCATCTACCATTCTCCTCCTGCTCATGCATTACTTTTTAATGTCCTCACCCAGCCAGCAGCCTCCTGGAAGAGGAGTGTGCAGGCTTCACTCTTAGAGGCTGTGGTTTCTTTGTCACTTGAACTTCAGGATCTACCAGTCAAAACAAGGGATGTTTCAGGACTGGGGCAGGGTGGGTTTGGAAGTTGCACTTGGAAGGAAAGCTGAAATCTTTCTTTCATGCCACCTCTCAAAGCAATGGTATTCCCTGTGGCAATGTATGGTTGTGAGAGCTGGACCATTAGGAAAGCTGAGCGCAGAAGAATAGATGCCTTTGAGATGTGGTGTTGGAGGAGAGTTTTGAGAGTCCCCTGGACAGCAAGGAGAACAAATAGGTCAATCTTAGAGGAAATCAACCCTGACTGCTCCTTAGAAGGGAAAATAGTAAAGATGAACCTAAGGTACTTTGGACATCAAATGAGAAGAGAGGATTTGCTTGAGAAAGCCTTGATGAAGGGCAAAAGAAAAAGGGGGCGGTCACAAATGAGATGGCTAGATGGTATTGTGGATACAATGGGCACAGAGCTGAGTGAGTTGGGGAGAATGGTGGAGGACAGAGGTGCCTGGTGGACAGTGGTTATTGGGGTCGCAAAGGGTCGGAATCAACTGTGCGACTGAACAACAAAAAACATATATTGGTCTAATTGCTATTGCTTACTTATATCATTGTGAAAGGGAAACGATGTAACTCAGGAGGGCGATTTCCTGCTAACCAATTACTTCATAACCAATTGGCTAGATAGCTCAGTGAGTTAGATTTCTGGCTGTGGAGTCAAAGGTTGGGAGTTCATCATGTGCATCCTGGAAGAGCCATCCTGTGTAGCCGTGGGCAAGCTGCAAAGTCTCAGAAAGTCAGGATTAACTACTTAATGAGTCTTTGCCTGTATTGTTCACTATGTACCAGATTGGGGGCTTGGCATATTGCTAGGAATCCAAGTGGAAATTTTTAAATTAGTGATGGTGCTGCAAACTGTACCACTGCCTTGTTGTAACTGACCAATTGGATTTTGGCAACAGAATTAAGTGCATTTTCAATGGCGGTTGCAGCCACTTTTCTCTCTCTAGTGAATATATCCATATGATGTTTTTGCCATCAAGAGGTCCCACCTGTCTTCTCTTCTGTACAATTTTTGCACTGTTTTTACTTCAAATAATTTTAGATAATCTTTTAAACTTCATGATTTTATATGTTTTTATCTTTTACCTCTGTTTTATGACGATGTAAGCCGCCCAGAGTCGGGTTCTCCCGAGTGGGGCGGGGTAATAAATTCAATAAATAATAATAATAATAATAATTATATGCCTTGTTGCATTTTAGGTATATTCTGGTCAAAACTGCACTGGAATAAAATAAAATAAAATAAAATAAAATTTAAAAAGGTATGTATTTATTTAGCACCATGAGAAGCAAAATGAGGTCTTAGCAACACCTGAGATCTACAACTGAATCATTTCTATTTGACCTTTAAACTAAGCAAATGTTTCTCCAATTAAAAAATAAAGTCAAACTTCCCCAGATATAGCTGCCTGTTTTTTCTCTCTTTCTGTACAGCCAACGGTAGACCCAACGGGTTGTTGGCAACAACTGAAGCCCACATCTGCAAAAAGCAAGGTCTCTGTTGGCCTCTAGACGGCCTCATGACTTTCCAATCCGTGTGAATTTTTTCCCCAAGCTAGCTGTAGTGTTTATAGAGGAAAGGGAGAGATTGATTGGCCTTGCCAGAACCACACCCTCCCTTCACCCCATTCCCCACACACAAATACTTCACTGCTTCCTTTCTTATATTAGGAGTGATCTAATCATCACATTTACAAGATAAATGTATAAAACCTCAATTTGATTTTAAAAATAAAGGCAGCATTCTGTAGTCCACTAATTTACGATGATCTATTTTGGCATGAGCTGGGAATACTGAAAGGCTTATAAGTTCATGACCTCTTTTCTTGCCAATGTTCTCAATCCAGATTCATTGTGCAGGAGCAAGTTCTTATAATTATGATCTGGTCGATAGGAAAGAATTCCAGCCTGGAATGTAGCTGGATTTTAAAAGACTCTGAACTATTCCTCTCAGATCCGGAGCCTCATGATGACAGCCATCGCTCTGTCCAGTTAGATGGGGCTGCTGGCTGCCAGTGACTTCTGCTATCTGTCTGGGTGAGACCTCCAATCTCATGATCAAAATTGCTCTCCAAAGACCTAAAGAAACTGATGGAATGCCTTACAGAATACCAATAAGGTCAGTCTTGGCCTTAAACCTACTTAAAAATCCCCAGGCTGGCCTTGTTTAATTTCATTTTCCTACCTAGTGCCTAGTTTACTGTACTGGATAGCATTTAACTATTTCACCCCCATTGTTCATGTTTTCTATTTAGTTCAAATACTAAGCATACAATGTGATATAGCAATTAAAATCTATCCTGGGGTATTCAGTTTCTAAACCTCACTGAGCCATGAAAATCACCTTGAGCCAATCTCTCCCCATCAGTCTGACCTACCTCAGACAGTTGTTGTGAGATAAAGTGGGTAAGATGAAAAACATGAATTGAGTTTATGCTTTTAGCTTATTGGAATAAAATTGGAATGTAAGTGCTATGTAACTAGTAACATATAGTGTAAGCATGCACCCCTGCACTCTCAGCCTCTGCGTCCTATCAGAACTCCTCTTCACCCACCTCAATCTATTTTGTTATTACTCTATTTCTAGAAGGTCTACAGTGACTTAGTGGTTCACTGAGCTTGATGACAAGGAAGTCAGCAGGTCAACAGTTTAAGATCTGAGTGCTGTGCAACAGAGTGAGTACCCATCATCTGCTACAGGTCCTGCCAACCTAGCAGTTCAAAATCAAGAAATTGGAGGTTAATAATAGGTATCACTTCAGCAGGAAAGGTAGCAGCATTCTGTGTGCTCCAGCATCAGTGATGGGATGCAACAGGTTCACACCAGTTCACCAGAATTGGTAGTAACTTTCCCCAGCATCCCGGAGAACCGGTAGCAGCTTTTGGGGGGAACCACCTTCGGGGCTTACCTTTTCACTGGTTCCCACACTGCGCATGGGCGCCAAACACTTGGTGTGTATGCATGCCTACAGTGCTTGGTGCGTATACACAGCCTCCTTACTGTCTTCCCAAGCGGGGAGGAGGAAGAAAAGCTGATAGCCTGAAGCTCCTTATAGCCTGCTCCCCCAGGGTAAGTGACTCACCTTTGGATGTGGTGTGTCTGTGTGTATTTTAATGTATATTTAATACCTTTACCTATATTGACGTACTACCACCGTTCCTAAAAAGGACTAGCGGCCAGCAGGCCTGGCTTGGGTTTTTAAACAAAGTATTGGAGTTACCTCATCAATAAGCTACACCTGTGCTGTACCAATTGCTCTTCCAATTGGAGAACCCTTAAGTAGGTATAGCTGTTTTACATTTACATTAAGGCATATTATCCTAGAGAACCGGTACGATGACCATATCCATCTTGCAACATGGTGCTGCCCAGGCACTTATACTAACAGGTAAGTGACTGGTTTGTGTTTGGGGTGGGTGAATATATTTTAATGTAATTTTATTGTATTTATGTATTTATTTAATTTATTTATGGGTTTGTGTTGTGGGTGGGTGGGTGGGTTGAGGTGTGTGTTTATTTTTATTTTATTTTATTTTTATTTTATTATTATTATTCTTTGGCCCCACCCACAACATCATGATGTCATGACATTAGCTCCACCCACACTGTGATGAAGTCACGGTGGGGTAGTAAAATTTTTGACACTGTCCAGGATGCCTCCCACATCACTACAGAAATATCTGCAAATGCAGACAGCTTGGCTCTTTGGTTGTAATTGTAGATGAGCACTGCCCCCTAGAATCAGATATGACTGGCTTTTGAGGAAGAGAAACCTTTGCCTATCTCTAGTTCCCCCATGCCTTTGGTTTATAGAAGAAGCTATAATTGATGTGGCTTTGAGGGTAGCCACATAGAGCTTTAGTTGGAGCTCATTCTAGATTAGCAGGACATCCCAAAGGTGTTATTATTCCCCATGGTAAGAGTGTGGACTGCTGTTTCTGATTCATGTCTCCTTGTCTCACTTCCACGACTCTCATTGAGACTGGTTCAAGGCAAATGAGTCCTTGCCATGAGGCAAAGCTGAGAACCTGCCTTATTCTTTGGTTAGTACCTCTTTCAACAATCAGGTAACTCAGGAGTTAAGCCTTCTTGTCACAGATCTCCCTGAATGAGGCCATAAAATATTTTAGGAGCATTTTTACAGTATTTTGTACCATGTCATGGGACCAAAAAATTGCAGTGGGGAGAATGAAATGAATTGGGCCATAAACATAGGCACAGCTGAGGTGGAGTGAGCATGGCAAGTAGAAGCCACTTCCCTGGGACACAATGCTGAATGAGAACACTTATTCCCTTTTCCTCTCAGGACAACCAGCCTTGATCGTTTTATTTTTTTCCTTCTCCCCACCCCACACACATCTGCAAGACTTTTATTTGAGGGCTACATATTTGGGGGATGAGTGTGCATTACATGTTGCTACAAACAGCCCTCATAAACATTGGAGCCGAGCGTGTCTCAACTATTACAGCATATTAAACACCTTTCAGCCTGATCCACTGGGCAACTGGGACCAAAAGAGCAAGCTGTGTGATTGGTTTAGCATCGTAGAATGGAGAAGCATGAAGAGATGCAAAGCTCATTGAAGGCTTCTCCTGCACCACGGACATGGACTGGATGTACTAGCTTGCCAAGCCAAATGTTCAAATACAGTGCCTTGATGGTGAGGCATGCTTCAGCGTGCTTCCTCAGGACATGAAGAGAGGAGCATACTAGTCACACCTTCTTCCTCATCTGCTTACTTGCCTGAAAAGTGGTAGGCCTGAGAGAAGAGCCTCTTCTATCCATAGAAGCTCTCAGTGTGATCCAAAACTACAAAAATTAAGATTTTAGCTCATGTGGAGAACCTTTACAAGGAGTCTCTCCTCTTAAAATTCACACATAGAGTGCTCCCCTCCTTCTTAAGAGTACTTCGGTATTGCTGGTTTCTTCGTGGTTTATGTAATAACTCATATTGTTGTGTTTATGTGTTCATTATGTCATCTCTGACATATGGTGACCCTATGAATGGAAGATCTCCAGAATGTCCTGTCCTCAACAGCTCTGTTCATCTCTTGTTATCTCAAACCTGTAGCTTCCATCTTGTATTTGGTCTTCCTCCTTTCCTGCTGCCTTCCACCTTTCTCATCATAATTGTCTTTTCCAGGGAATCCTGTCTTCTTGTGATTTGCCCAAAATAGAACAGCCTCAGTTTCATCATTTTTTGTCTCTAGAAACAGTTCAGGTTTAATTTTCTCTAGGATCTAATTGTTTTTGGCAGTCCAGGGTATTCACAGAGCTCTCCTCCAATTCCATATATCAAATGAATCATTTTTTCTCTTATGAACTTTCTCTACTATCCATCTTTTGCATCCAAACATGGTGATCAAAAATACAATAATGTGAATGATCTTGATCTTGGTTTTCAGTGACACATCCTTACTCCTGATCATCTTTTCTAATTCGTTCATTGCTATCTTTCTGAGAAACAGATTTTTCTGATGTTTTAGATGCAGTCCTTGTTTAAATTGATGATTGGATCAAGTTAAACAAAATCTTTCACTATCTTAATTGCTTCATTATCAATTGTAAAGTTGTTTATGTCTTCTGTAGTGATAAGGTTTTGTTTTCTTAATGTTCAACTGTAATTTTGTTTTTGCACTTTCTTCTTTCACTTTTGTTAACATTGTTTCAAGTCATTGTTGTTTCCTGCCAGTAAGATGGTATCATCTGCATATCTTACATTATTGATGTTTCTTCTACCTGTTTTCACTCCTCTTTCATCTTAATCCACTCCACCTTTCAGGATCATATGCTCTGTGTACAGATTGAATTAAGAAGAGGATAAAATATACCCTTGTCTGATACCTTTTCCTATGAGAAACCATTTTGTCTTTCTAAATTGTCCGAATGATAGCTTCTTATCCATAATTTAGGTTACACAACAGGACAATCAAGTATTGAGGCACCCCATTTCTTTCAGATTTCTCATGATCCATACATTCAAAGACTTTGCTGTAGTTCGTAAAGCATAGATGGATGTTCTTCTGAAATTCATTGGTGCATTCCGGTATCCAATGGATATTTGCAATACTACCTCAATTGATTCTTCCTTTGCAGAATCCAGCTTGAACATCAGGTATTTCTCATTCCATATAAGTCTTTGTTGCAACAACTTGAGGATCACTGTGCTTGCATGGGAACTTAAAGAAATTTCCCTACAATTATTGTATTCCTTGGCATCTACTTGGTGGTTTAAATGTGTATTGAGTGTTATCAGTCTTTATGTCATGGTTTTGTTTTCCAGATTTGCTAGCATATTCTTGTTAGGATTTTGACAGATTCATTCTCTGTGGCTTGAAAGAATTCTATTGATATTCCAACTATGTATTTCTTCCTAGTACTTTCATAGTAGCATCCATTTCACTTTCTTGAACTGCAGGTTCTTCTTCCTATTTATTTATTACATTTTATACCACCCATCTCAGATATTTCCTACTCTGGGCAGTGTACAGGCAAATAAACAATATCAACATAATAAATTAAACAAAAAAAATAAATACCTAGTGGTGTCTGAGGGCATGCAAGCTCAAAAAGCCACCCCTCCCCCTGTGCCCACACCAACATATTGTATTGTAATGTAATGTATTGATTGTTTGTAAGCCGCCCTGAGTCGCCATGGCGAGTGGCTGGCAATATAAATTTGAAATAATAATAATAATAATAATAATAATAATAATAATAATAATAATAATAATAATAATAATAATAATAATAATAATAACAATAACAATAACAATAACAACAACAACAACAACAACAACAACAACAACAACAACAACAACAACAACAACAACAACAACAACAACAACAACAACAACAACTTCTTATCAACAGTATGATATCCTTAAAGGCTTCCTTTAAAAAGTAATGTTTTAAGTTGTTTTTTAAACTAGGATTCTTCTTCAAAGGAATCTGTCATCATTTTATCTCTTTTGTATAAATCTTCAGTATACTGTTGCCACTTTCTCTTTAGTTTCTCCTGGCCAGGTAATGTACTTCTCTTCTGATCAGTCAGCGTTTGTTGTCAAGCTTGAATTTCCCTTTGGTTTATTAGATTATCTGGAAGAGATCTCTTGTTATTCCCTTGTTGTTGTTCTTCTCCATTTCCTCGCACTGGTCAATACAGTAGTTCTCTTTATCACAGAATAGATGCTGTGTTGTGGTCTTGTGAACTTTGCTTGCAAGTCACAGTAACATTGTGCAGCTTTGTTTATCCTCCTCTCCATAATTCCCATGAACACTTTTTAGTCAGAAGGGGAGTGAACTCCAATTAGCCATTAGTACAAATTATATTTCTGCAGAGGCTCCTAGATGACCCTCCCTCAGGACACAGGTGCAAATATACCTAGCCCCAAGATGGTAAAAGGCATCTATCCTTTTAGGAAAACATGACATTTCCTTGGTGAGCTTTTATTCCACTGTTCTTCAAGGGCAGCCATTTGGGCACCAATCTTATTGGCTCTCCACCACAGTTTCCATGTGCTCAAAAGATTTGTCAAACGTCAGCACATCTCTGTTCATGTGAACACCTCTGGATCTCAGTGTCTGTTGCTTTTCCCTTATTGGTTTTTTTTTTTTTTTTGGGTGGCTCCTGTTCTTGCCATCACTGATGGCCTTTCTCACTCGTTCTCAAAGAATTTGCACTTTTGCCAGGCCTCACCCCATCTTCTGCTGATATCCCTCAGAAGGCTACTGTACTTGCTTGGCTCAGTCCTGTCTGGAAGATCACATCTGGTGCAGGTCCCAGTGGTTGGGCATCTTCTATGGTTCCTACCAACCCCTTTCATTTTTCCCTACCTGCTGTTCAGAACAATAGATTTGGCTGGTGAGTCATAGGCAACTTTGAGTTCCACTGCACATTCTGGAGCACCATCTACTGGTGCATGGACTTACTTGCTGCTCCTAGGTCAAGCCAGAGAGCATTCCTGTGACAGGTGGTAAGGCATTAACTGCATGTTTATTATCTCCCTAGGGATGAATTCTAGCCAGATGTGATGAGTGAGGCTTGCCCAACATTGGGCTTTCATATCCCCAAAGAACATGATAGTCTGAAGGCAGGTCAAAGGCACCAGATGGTCTTCCTGTTTTTTTAATGACAGAAGTGCTTGTCCTCTTCAGAGTTCTGTGCTATTGTTGTTTGTGTTTATTTTCAAGATACTTTAATATTCAAAATCTGTTTATATTCTACGTTACATTTCAATAATTTACAAGGGTATATTCAGAGGCAGCTCAGGTTGTCTTCCGTCAAGCTTGCACTTTGATAGGCAGACATGGGATTCTATCCTCATTCAGACTAATTAATTGAAATGACCAAATAAACTGCAGAATTTTGAACAGGTGCATAGTAAATACTGGTTAAATAATATAAGCAGTGGCGTGCCAAAGAGTCAATAGTATCTGCTTATGTGTTGCAGCAAATTATTTCACTTTGGTAGATACCCCTCCTCAAAAGATATCAAGTTTTATGGAGATATGGGGAGAATTTGTTAACCATGTATTGGTAAAAAGTAAAGGGATAAAATCAGGTCGAGAATATTTAACTTTTTGGAAATAGGGGATATGAATAGGAAAGGGAAAGTTTTATTTAGATTATAAGGGGAAGACAAACGTCTTGGTGGTGGGTGCACATATTTATTGTGTAATGGCATTTCTTTTTTTTAGTGTTGGATTATTTTATTATATGTTTTTTGGGAAAATAAAGATAAAAAAATAAAAATAAAATTATCAAATGCCATAATAAAAACATTAAGTTAGATTTTGTGAATATTTGCCCCCACCTTCCCTACCCCGTTAGGTGCTATTGTTAACAGCTGCTGTTTCCCTTTCCTTCTCAAAACACTCATATGAGCAATTCATGAGTGAGACGACATCACAACACAGCATTTGACAGGATCACATCATTTTATATCAGTTAAATAAAATGATATGAGTTGACCCAATCATTGCACTTGGTTACATATTGTCATTGATGGAAGTAAACGAAGACAGGCAATCAAAAGAAATGCATTGAGAAGTTATTGTACAGCTTTGCAGAAAATGTTTGTGAAAATGGGTGTGTCATTTTGGTTCAGTGTTGAGCGCATGTGCCAGACTAGTATGAATCTGTTTTTGTGAATGTAGCAAAAATGAAGAAGATATTTGTTCCTGATCGGAAGAAATAGCCTTCTGTTGATCACAGTATTGTTTACTTCAAACAATCCTGTCAGTGATATCATTCTTCAGAGCTATTGAAGCTTATTTCTGCCTGGCCATGCATGCGGCATCTGTGTTGCTTTTCTCCCTGCCTAGCGCTTAGTTCACTGAAGCATGGAGGTGGCTTTTCCATGCTGCCCCTTGCTTTCTAATTTGAGGCCCGAGAAAAGAGCACTGGAATCTGGGATGGCAAAGACAAGGCGCAACTGTGCTGGAGCAGGCATCCATGCCGGGAGTTTCTCTCATCTATAGAATGGTTGAAACTCCTCCTCTCCATCTCAGCATGAGTCTTATCCTGATTGTTGGCTAAGCAGGCAACCAATGACTTCATTGTTCTTTCACACAGCCGAGTGGTCTAAAAAAGAGAAATGCACATCACCTCTGGGCCACTCATTCCGTGAAGTTGAGCACTTATGCCACTGGGATCCTTAACAGGACATCCTTTGGGATGGCATGATACACCAGCGCCCTCCCCAGTGTATTTCTTTCTATGCTTGACCCAGATTCTCTTAATGGCAGCTGCACTTGCTTGTAATCCCCTTTCCCAATACAACAGCTCTGCAGTGTAATCCCTTACAGCAGTGCTTCCACCCAGATGCCCCTTGTTTGTTATCCTTTTCACTGCCCCAGGCTGACGCTCATCACTCTCTTTTCAAAGCAAAGAAAGCCAATCTCAGTATTTTCCCACTGCAGAAACGTAGCAAGTTTCCCACAAATATTTAACCATTGTAAAACTATTTTCAAAAAGATTTGACATTTGGTGCATCCTTCAGCAGGTTTGTTTGGCCCCAGACTCCTCCACATTCAATAGGGTTTGCTACTTTTCATGTGTGAGGGAATGCAGCTGCATGGTGCAAAATCATCCATTTTTAGTTGCGATGGAAACTCGTGCTCCGTGGAGTTTTCTGGAAATGTCTATAAAATAGGTGGGGAAGAATTACTCTTCTTCAAATATCCTTGAACTCTAGATACCATCAGACTCAGATGGTATGGGCAGTGGCCAGAGATGATAAGAACTGTAGTCCAATAATACCTGTAAAGTTCTCAAGTTTCCCATCCCTAGAGTTGTATAGAAATGTAGCCTTAATTTGATTCATTGGGTACTGGTGTCTTTTGTTGTTGTTATTGTTGTTGCTTTGATTTTGGTGCTCGGTACATTGCCCCACAACCCTCAGAGTAACATTTCATATCTGATAACAGTTTTCAGAAAATGTGAGTTATGTCCACTGTCTCTAGCCTACTATGTACAATGGCTTATGAAATAAGGCCCTTAACTCTATGGTTGTCAAGGGACTTGTATATACATTCCATTCTATAACAGCATAAATCCCAACTTGAATATCCTGCCACAGAAAGCAAGTTGAGGAGGATTGTGAAGATTTATGTTGCATGAGGCAGATGCTGGGACTAAGGCGCTCAAATGGATAAGCAAAAAGGAGCTGCTTTGCCATTGATACAGAAACAGAAAATGACGGGGGGGGGGGTTTCAAGAAAATGATAGGGGGATTTTTCCATTGGATCTAGTCAAAGAGAAGCAGGAGGCAGCTTGCATGGTCTTTTCTCTATGTTTTATATAGATGCAGCTTTGCTGTCATTGTGAAGTGAAATGTGAATACAACTCTGAAAGAAACAGTAGAAGATGCACATCTCTGAAGTGAAGTGGGGCATGGGAACTGGAAGGCAGCAAGTGTGCCAGTCCTTCAAACCCAAGGAGCAACAAGAGAGAAAATGCTCAGTTAGTCCTCAGAAGAAGCCAAAAACTAGAGTGGTGGAGTAGATAGGGTGGCATGGAGAGTCAGCAAGTAGATGAGCTGAAACACATGGCACTTTCTCAATCAAGTATATCTTATCAATTGCTAAGAAATACACCCAGGATTTCATTCACATTCCTCTTTGATGTTTTAATTTTCTGATTTGTACTTATGGTTGGTTGGTTGGTTGGTTAATCGCAGTATTAACTATGACCAACCAACCAACCAACCAACCTACCTACCTACCTACCTACCTACCTACCTACCTACCTACCTACCTACCTGCCAGCCAGCCAGCCAGCCAGCCAGCCTGCCTGCCTGCCTGCCTGCCTGCCTGCCTGCCTGCCTGCCTACCTACCTACCTAACTAACTAACTAACTAACTAACTATTTTAAAACACATTGATACACCTGATTCCTGAAGTTAATTATAATACAGGTACAAATAAGACCCTTGCTACTACTTTTGAAAATATAGACGTGGAAAGGCCCCTGCTGCTGCTGTTACTTACTCATCTTACTCTTAGAAACACAGTCATTGGCTAAGGACTGCACAGACTGGGATGTGACAACTATTTGAGGACACAAAAGGAAGTTGGAGCAGGTAACAAATGAGGAAAACAAGCAAATTTTGAATTCAAGTCCATTCTGGTAGTAAGGCCACTGGTAGACCAGTACAACCTCTTTAAAACATGACAGGTCTAGATTTCTGCTGTGTACATAAAATTCCTTTGGTTCTCCTTTCATACTGAGTTCAAATGTTTAGCCAAGCCATCTAGAAGTTTCCCCTTTTCACAGAATCTCCAGTATGCCCATCATATAAGGAGGGGTCCAAAAGCACTCACAAAATAGGAGATGGGGCTGTTCCCAGCTAGGTGATTGCAATGGACCTGAAATTAGAGGTGATGGTGACCTATCAGAAGTGTATTTGTGAGTGCCTAGGGACAACTCAATAAATGTGTAGTGCTCATGGGAAACAGAGTGGGTGGCACAAGAAGACCTAAGCAGGGAAGAATTCACAGGGAACAAGAAGGGCCCTCTTTGCTGAATGATCCTTCAGCTCTCCCAGCCCTATTGGTGCTTTGTAGGCTTGGGAAGGCTGAACTCCCCCCCCCTTCCCCACAAGCCCTGGATGTTTGAGAAAAGCAGGATTTGCAAATCACCCTTAGAAAAGATGGAAAATATAAAGTGACTGTGTCCACCAGTCTCTGCTCATTAGAATAAAGAGACCCCTCAGTGGGCTGCTCTTTAATCTCATTTATCCTCATATTGTGAGCAAACCCGTCTGTTAATCCATCTGTCTGCCTCCCCATTTATCCCCACTGTGGGCTGCCTCACAGAGCAGTTTGTACCAAGATTACCAATCATTACAGCCCACAACATTTCTGCATTCTCTGGGGACTTGGTTGTGAAACAATGGCATACATGCGATTCTCTAGGCAGGGCATCTCCCCTCCCACACTTGTCCAGGTTGAACCTCTACATTCACAGACATTTGTGAGCACCAGTGAACAGATACTGTCAATTGGCTGTTGGGTATCACAGTTACCACTAGAGTGAGCCAGGCAGGTTTGCAGTTAACGGGGCACATTGTCTGCAACTGTGTTATTCCATGTACTGATCTTCATGCTCAGTAATACCCCAAGACCACGTCAACAGAATGGCTCAACATAAGTGAATGCAGTCACAATTCTGCAGTGTAAAGATTTACACCCCAAACCTCTGACAAAGCCCTGCAGATAGATAGACCAAAAGAGAACACAGTGTACGATAGGGTTAGTGTTCTCCTGACCAGACCTTGGGATTTTTTTTTTTTTTGGGGGGGGGGGGGGGAGACAACAAATCCAAGATTCTCCAGACCAGCAAAGTTACTGTACTCTGCAGTGGCTCTCAGTTTCTGGGACTTTCAATGTTTTGGAATTCAGTTCCCAGAAATTCCAGTCAATGAATAGGGATTTTTGGAGCGGAAGTTGGGTTCGCCTGATTGGCCGGTATATAAATTTGAAAATTAAATTAAATTAAATCCAAAATATCTGATGTACCAAAAATAGTGAATCACTATCCTAGACTTTCTTTAGGAATAACTTAACAGGTGATTTCCAGATTCCAAACTTTCCTAAATAGCTGGCTACCTTGAGGATGGTGGAGGACATAGGTGCCTGGAGGGCAATGATCCATGGGGTTGAAAAGGGTCAGAAACGACTATGTGACTGAACAACAACAACCCTCAAATATTTTAGAGAAGGATTTCAGCCAACAACAACAAAAACAAGAATAACAAAGCATTTGGGTCTGTTCTCCTGCTCCTCCTTCTCCTCCTCCTTCCATGTTTATTTTTTATTTTTCTTCTTCATCATCAGCAATGTTTGGGCAAAACATAAATGTTGAAGAAGAGTTGTGCACCCTACTTAATTTAATTTTAAATGCAAAACATTATCCTCTTCCCCTCTGCAGTCTATTTTAGTTTCATTAGTGAATGCAGAAGTGAGCCAGGCTCATCTGGAATTGAATTTTGAGATGAGCCAGGTCCCCTCTGAAGTGAATCGGATCTGAATCCAGATCCAATTCACTTCAGAAAATTCACTACTAACTTGAATTTGGAGTGACACAGAGATAGAAATAATAATATGTCTCCAAATACTGGTACACTCCTTAAGTGCTCCATGAAAGGAAAAGGCCAGGATGGGGAGAGGGCTAGGAGAAAGAGAAGTCTATTGCAGAGACTGACAGCTCTAAATTCTAATGACAGTGACCAGTTTACTAGAACTCTCCTGTCTATGTGCTTTAGGAAAGGGGTAATGAAATTATATCTGGGGCTTTCATTATAGTGGGGCAAATGCAGTGATGGGATGTAACAGGTTCACACCAGCTCGCCAGAACCAGTAGTAACTTTTCCCAGTGTCCCGGAGAACTGGTAGCAGCTTTTGGGGGGAACCACCTTCAGGGCTTACCTTTTCACTGCAAGCACTGCATGCAAGCACTTGGTGTGCATGCATGCCTACAGTGCTTGGCACGTATGCACAGCCTCCTTGCTGTCCTCCCAAGCGGGGAGGAGGAAGAGAAGCTGCTAGCCTGAAGCTCCCTATAGCCTTCTCCCCAGGGTAAGTGACTCACCTTTGGATGTGGTGTGTCTGTGTGTATTTTAATGTGTATTTAATACCTTTACCTATATTGACGTATTACCACAATTCCTAAAAAGCCCTGGCGGCTGGTAGGCCTGGCTGCCTGGCTTGGGGTTTTTAAGCAAAGTCTTGGAGTTACCTCATCAATAAGCTATACCTGTGCTGTTCCAATTGCTGTTCCAATTGGAGAACCCTTAAGGAGATACGGCTGTTTTACATTTACATAAAGGCATATTATCCTAGAGAACTGGTTAGGCAAAGACTTAGTACCTGACTTCTTTAACTGTTGAAAAGTTGAAAAGTGCCAAAATGAAGCCATCTTGTGGTGAGTTCATTCTGTAGTTCCTTCCATCTGACCTAGTGTGAGAAAGATTAGCCAGAATAAGCTTTAAGCTCTGGTTTGAAAGCTCTGGTTAATTTGTGTTTGGGGTGGGTGGGTGGGTGTATTTTAATGTATTTTTTATTTTATTTATTTATTTTATTTATTTACGGGTTTGTGTTGTGGGTGGGTGGGTGGGTTGAGGTGTTTGTGTGTGCTTATTTTTATTCATTCATTCGTTCGTTCGTTCATTTATTCGATTTGTATACCGCCCTACTCGGTACAACCGACTCAGGGCGGTTTACAGAAACCATACATATAAGATAATCAAAAGTAATATAACATAATCAGAGGTCATACAGTATAATACAATAAATATAACAATGCAGTACAGCAGTGCAATAAAACAAACCACACTGCAAAATAAGGTTACAAAATACAGTGCAATAAAACAAAACCACACTGCATATCATCATAACACAATACAGTTAATACAATCAATATATCTAAACATCAGGGGGAAAGAAAAAAGAAAAAAAATGCAATGCAATACAATATTACAATCTAAAACATAAATATAACATTGTAACAATACAGTTAATACAATCAGAATGTAAACATAAGGTGGGGGGCGGGATGATAACAATGGTCCTTGGCTCACCGCATGGCCCAAGAGTTCATCCCCCCCTTCCCGGTCAGGAAAGGGGACACAAGAAGTAAGAGCACCCCAATACACCAACGTTCCCTCAAACCTCTAGCCAGGCGAGGCAGGGGGAGCGGTGACAGCATCCACACCTGCCTCCCATCCCCGACTGATGGAATGAGCAGCTGGGAGAGGCAGAGGAGCCCTTAGCTGGCAAAAAGCAACGTCCTTTTAACCCTCCAGTCTGGCGGGACCGGAGGGCGGTGACAGCGTCCACACCTGCCTCCCATCCCCGACTGATGGAATGAGCAGCTGGGAGAGGCAGAGGAGCCCTTAGCTGGCAAAAAGCAACGTCCTTTTAACCCTCCAGTCTGGCGGGACCGGAGGGCGGTGACAGCGTCCACACCTGCCTCCCATCCCCGGCTGATGGAATGAGCAGCGGGGAAATTATTATTATTTATTTTATTTGGCCCCAACCACAATGTCATGATGTCATGATGTTGGCTCTGCCCATGATGTCATGACATCAGCTCCACCCACCCTGTGATGACGTCACAGTGGGGTAGTAAATTTTTTGACATCCCACCACTGGGCAAATGGGACTTTTCCCAGGGTGCCAAATTTAGACGGCACACTCCTTCCTCCAGCTGTCTGAAAAGTAAAGGCATCTTTAACTTCCAGGATTGGACCTGTGGCAAAGTGTACCACCATAGGAAAAGTTTTCAGAATGGGAGCTGTGTTAGCTGTGAAAGGATAGCAGACAAGAAGGAAAACAAAAAACAAAGACAAAAAATGTAGCATTTCATGGATTAAGCCTACTCCTTCAGACATAAGAATGAGACTTCATGGCAACAGTTTCTATATAACCCCATGACCATTGTCACTTTTCACAGAACATAGTCTATTAAAGCAAAATGCAAAGTCTGAAAAATAAACTCATTGCCAGCTATGTAATGCCACAATGTTGCATGTCCCTTTATAGAACAAAGCTTCATAGGAACAAATCTGAATATCTACCAGGGATTTCTCAGTCATTACCCAATGAGAAAAGCTATATTGACACACAAGATTTTCAGTTGTATCTCTCGTATGCATCCTTGCACGTCTTATCCAGGTTATGGAGCCACATATAAATTGTTGCCATGCAGTCTCACTCTTATGTCTGAAGAACTAGCCCCATTCCACAAAAGCTAATACAGTAATACCTCATATAACACTAAAACCTGGTTCCACAAGTCTTGGTGTTATATGATTTTTAGTGTTATCTGATGCATGTTAAAATCCTATGGGATCCATAGAGATACATTGTAACCACACAGGCTTTAGCGGTTGTTATCTGAAGCATCCCATAGGATCTTAATGTTATCTGATGCAATTCTTCCCCCCAGATTCCTTAATGTTATGCGATTTTAGTGTTATTCGATATTAATGTTATATGAGGTATTACTTGTACCTCGAATAACGTTTACCTCAGATAACGCTAAAATCGCATAACGTTAAGTAATCTGGGGAGGAGAATTGGATCGGATAACGTTAAGGTCCTATGGGATGGATCAGATAACAATCACTAAAGCCTGTGTGGTTACAATGTATCTCTATGGAGCTTTAACGTTATCCAATCCATCCTATAGGATTTTAACATGCATCGGATAACACTTAAAATCGGATCACACCAAGACTTGTGGAACCAAGTTTTAGCGTTAACCGAGGTATTACTGTATTAAAATATAGCACTTTTTAAAACAGGAGTTCTCAAACGTTTAAAGCTGGGGGGGCGGGTCATGAACCCTTAGACAACTTCGGGGGCTGGATGGCCATTTTCCCCTTCCTCCACCACATGGCAATTCTTGGTGAGGTGGAAGCATTGGAGGCCACATGAAATGGTGCCACGGGCCACATCCAGCCCATGGACCGCAGGTTGAGAATCTCTGCTTTAAAGCACCACAATATTTTTGTCTTCTATTTTGTGTCTTCTCTGATACACCATAGGAAACGATGACAGTAATGCAGGCCACTGAACCATATTGTTGATTCAGTGAATTGGTTTACTAGTATCTATGTTATAATAATGTCCCCTTTTCTCTCCTAAACTGTTTTTATTTTTGTAGCTCTCGCAGTGCCGCTGATTTCTTGTGGTAGAAGGGAAATGCTGGCAAAATGTTCAGTGCTCTAATTGCATCTTACATCATTTTCACATGATGAATCACAAAGTTGAGGTGGGCGCACATTTTGCACTGCTTGGCCTGGCGCCACAATTTCTAGTTATGGGCTCTGTTCATATCTATCACTTACTCCCACCTAGTTATGCTATCTGTCATTTAGTGCCAAATGAGAAGAAAACAAACAAAAGAAGTTTGGAATTTTTTTTTCATATGTTACATATCTATAGCCCCTGCTCCTACCTTTCTGAAAAGTATACTTCTTGCATGGGATCTCCCCCAAGAAGTGTAACATTTTCATACACATTACCAAAACTAAAATTACATTTTTTTAAAAAAAAATCTAGGAATATGGGAAGAAAAGGCAATCACACCTCTCCCAATTAAATGAACCAAATCCTCTTATCAAAAATGTCCTGTTATCCCAAAATGTACACAGGTCTTAACAAGAGGAACCATTTATTTTTGTTTCAAAGAAAATCCCAAACTGTAAAGATCTTATTCGCAGAAAGCTCTGTGTATCCTTTCTACAAGGGTTCATCAAGTTTGATCTCATCTGAAGTGAAAATTGTTCCTGCAAATTCTGTTCAGTTATGCTAAGAAAAAAATGTTATTGGCAATTTCTCAGATATATATAAAAAAGGAACATAACAATCAAATGTCCAGCAGGTATAATACAGAGGAGTCATAGAGGAGTCATGGTTGTTACCACTTGCCTTCTGTGAGAACAAAAACTGCCTGTCCAGCCAAGTGAAACAGGAGGACTATACGGTGATTTGCTTCATGGAGCTTCACTAGGTAAAATAGGGGATGCAGTGGCTCAGTGGTTAAGAGGTTCACCTTCTTAGCTGGAAGTCAGCAGTTCCAAACCTGGGTACTGCAAGATGGTTTGAGTGCCCATCTCGGTCCCAGCTCCTGCCATCCTTGCAGTTTGAAAACAAGAAATTACAAGTAGATAAATAGGTACCACTTCAGTGGGAAAAAGATCTTGGGGACATGAAAGGAGCCTCACTTGGACGTCCCCTGAGCAGAGTTTCTCCAGAAAAAAATCATTTCAACCCAGAATAATTTCTGACAGATGATGATGATGATGATGATGATGATGATGATGATGATGATGATGATGATGATGATGATAATAATAATAATAATAATAATAATAATAATAATAATAATAATAATAATAATAATAATAATAATAATAATAATAATAGCTCTAGGTAAAATACTGATTCTGTTTCCAGAAGCCATAAATCCTTGAGAGGAAAAGTCTACCTGTTTAACTTTCAAGTCTTCTTTTGTATTATGTGATTTATTATAGTCTTCCCATTTTGTATGCTTTCAATTGTCATGTTGTAAACCACCCAGAGAAGTAGTATTACTAGATGAGTGATATATAAATTGAATGAATGAATGAATGAATACCCTCAGTGTGCATTTGGCAAATTAGCATTCTCTCATTTTGTACTGGGTCAGTTGGAAAAGATCATACTTTTTAAAAAGCATGTTTAATGTCTCACGTGGCGCCAAAGGATTTACAGAGATGATGTTGTAAGAAGAAGAAACAGGATCCCCCTCTCCCTTAATATGTGGTTTGACTCTGAAACACAATCAATTATAATAGATATACCGTCCAAATGGTTAGAAAACCCAAAACAAGACTTGAAAGTTGAAAACAGCCAGGATGGCCTGTGGGCTAAAATGAGACTGGAATATACAAGAATAATTATAGGATTGAAGAGCCAGAACAGACCATATCGATCATCAAGACTAGCCCCTTTCCAGGTGACATGGTGACTAATTGAACTCTTTAGAGCAGATTCCTAAACCACTGAGCTATCCAGCAGGAAGAGTTTCAGGGAAATGTTGTAAGATTTTTAGGGGTGGAGAGATGGGTAAAAATGAAATCCTAAATTTATTTACCTGGGAGTAAATCCTGTTGTGTTCAAAGGGATCTGGTCCTACAAACTAATGGGGAAGCAAACTTAAAACAGTGAGCAACAGTATATTAACAACTAGAGTTTTCTCTTAATATGAAGCAACACTGAAAACTTTTATTATCACTCAGAGCTACCATAAACATCCAATTTCTATATGCAGATAGTCTCTTTCTCTTTCTCTTACATCAGTTCAGTTGACATTGCTGGTTGAAATTCTGCATCCCAAAGGAGACCCAATTTAATTGAATGTAGTTATTAATTGAATGTAGTTATTAATATTGTATCATCAGCATCCAGATGGCCCAAAGAGACAAAGGGTTTCTGTACTATAGGAAAGTCATTCAGAGGAATAAAATGTTTCAATTTACCTCTATTGCTTCATGACTGCAAAGGGTAAAAATGTATTAATATCATTTTCTTATTACATGGGGTGAATTCATTCTTTGTTGGGAAAATTTGAGGCTCAGGGGTAAAAGTTACTAGATCAGGGCATTCAACAGAACCGATGACAACAAAGGAACTGAGGGAACTGGTCTATTTTTCTGTAGCTGCATACACAACATTTTACTGATATTTTGATATATCTGATATTTTGAGGCAAATCAATTGATTATAGTGTGAAACTTTGTGAAGAAACAGCCCACTGCCTACAGAGATTTATAAGTTTGTCATAAAAAGATGGAAGTATAAGCAGTAGCTTCTGAGACTTCCCTTCTTTGCCTCTGGTTGTTACCTTGTCTATATAGCTGAACAAGAAGAAATGAGACTCCTGGTTGCCATTTCCCAAAGTGAATGCCAGGTGTCTCTGGGAAAATAACAAGCATGGCATGAGGGCCAAAGCCGCCTCTTGTTCGTCACAAATACTTGAATTGTGCCTTGTTTTTTTTAATTGCACTGGTACCTCCCCATTTTTCCTGATGTAACCTACCAAGGATTGTCGGGCTGCAATTCCTATATGCCTTTGCTAGCATAGACCAATGTTTCCCAAACTATGTTCTGAGGAACACTGGTAGACTTCAATTCCCATAAGCCTAAGTCAGTTCCCCAAAGCACTGATCAGTCAATGTACTGACTTAGACTTCTGGGCATTGAAGTCCACCAGTGTCCTGTGGAATATAGTTTGGGAAACACTGGCATAGACAATGGTGGGCCATGGAGAGGGCAGTTGGCCAACAATATCTGGAGGTCCACACATTCCACAGTTTTTATTGTCCAACTTCCTTGATCTTGTTGGATATTGCTTGCCAAGCGGGCCGTGGGGAAGCTTAACAGGAGATTGACCGGATTTGGCCACCTTGCCTGTATCCTCCAACCTTGACCGCTGCTAATCACTACCAGAAACTAGGCCAGATTGTGCCCTGAACCAGAACACAGAAAAATTGCCATTTTGGACTATAATTTCCAGAATCTCCCAGACAGCCATTGGCTAAAAAGACAATTTTTCCAATTTTTGCTCTGTGAAACTCTATACAGTAGTTTGAATTGCATTCACTTCAGAAATCCAGGCACTGGTGAAAGAGTGGAGCCAGGTCAGAGGTTTCCTCCTCAGTGGTATCTAGTCTGTCAAAGTTACAGCTCTAGGAACAGTGGACTTCATAGTGCAACCATCTACATGTCCACATATGTAAAGACCTTTTCTTTCTGTTTGTTTTGTCCTGGGTGAATGGGTTGAGGATGACAACAAATGTCACATTATGTACACTTAGTTGTGAACAATGCCCACTGATTAAGGTGGGATTTTTATTTCCAAATAATATACAAGATATCTGCTGTAAGGAGGACAAACCAAACAATAAACTTAGCCAACTACCAATAACATAATACCCTGTGCTGGAAGGCAAGTAAGCCATGTGAACAACATTGCAGGTGCCCTTGCTTGAAAGTCAGTCATGTCTGACACTAGGTTCAGTGCTCATCTCTGTTTACAACCAAAGAGCCAGCGCTGTCTACATCTGCAGACCTTTCTATGGACATGTAGCAGGCACGACTAGACACTGGAGTGCACAGAACACTGTTTACCTTCCCACCAAAGTGGTACCTATTTATCTACATGCAGTTTCTTGCTTTCAAACTGCTAGGTTGGCAGGAGTTGGGACAGAGATGGGAGCTTGAACTGCTGACCTGCTGATCTTTCCGTCATCAAGTTCAGCATCTTAACCACTAAGCCACCGCAGTCCTTTGCAGGTGTACAAAATGAATAACACACATGAAAGAGCCAGACTAAAATAAATAAAATACAAAAAGGGTCACAGTACTTTCTCTCTTCCACTCTCTCTCTGTCACACAAACACAGAGAGGTAACAATGAAGATTTTAGCCTTGTAATCAAAGTGAATTAATCCAAGCATTTGTTCACATATTATAATAAGACAATTGACATGGTGAAGAGAGAAAATCTTTGAACTTCAAACTGTGACATCAATAAATGGGTTTACATTGTGTGATCGGCTTCCACATCTTTTTATGTACATGTGTGAGAGCTCTCTGAGATATCAGTTAGCAAAAAGAGTAATGAATCCATAAGTAATTGTTCCTTCCAGCCAGGAGCCTTCAATTCCATCACAGTCCCCAAAGAGACTACACAGCTGTGATAACACTCTGCAGATGGGCAAGTTGAGGCTCCAGACAAGGCAAAAGAATATCTGGTTCATGGCAGGAGAATGGCAGGGGGAACGGTCTCTGAGACCCTCCTGACAAGGGTAGAGTGGTGAATAAACAGAACCATCTGAGTTCTCTTGCTGAACATTCAAAGAGTAATCATTAATAGGGGGCCTCTCCCTTGCATGAAAGCCAGTCGTGTCTGATTCTATGGGGTGTAGTGCTCATCTCCATTTACAGCCAAAGAGCCAACACTGTCTGCAGAAAGTATCTGCAGATGTTTCCATGGTCATATAGTAGGCATGACTAGACATGGAAGCACACAGAAAGCTGTTACCTTTCCTGCTGAAGCAGTACCTATTTATCTACTTGCAATTTCTTCTTTTCCTACTGCTAGGTTGGCAGGATATGGGACAGAAGACAGAAGCTAACTCCGTTGTGCAGCGCTTGGATCTCAAACTGCTGACCTACCAAGCTCCCGGTCATCAATCTCAGTGTCTTAACCACTAAGCCACTGTGGCCCTGAGTAATCATTGCATGTCACTTACTGAGTGTTGCTCAATAAGATGTGGCAGATGATTGCAAACTGTCTCTTAGGAAACTGTCTCTTTGTGCATCTCTTTTCAAATTCCTCTGCAGAGTTCTGGAAACAACTGATTTTTTTGCTATTGCAAAATATGGAAAAATTGCCCTCTCCAGCACTCCAGATGACAGCTTGCAGAACTGGCCACAAATGGGATTTGGAGTGTTAAACTGGGTAACCATGACCCTGAAAGCATATCCTAAAATTTGTCCCCGACATCCTCGTTTTTTCTGTCGTTAAAAGTACAGAAAGCAATTGGTGACTATCCTTTTTTGAAAAAAGGGATCCCTCCTTTTAAAAGTACTGTATCAAAAACATCCTCAGAGTGCTTATTTAAAATATTTTTTTCAAAACTTTATTTATTTCAGACAACAACAACAACAACAACAACAACAACAACAACAACAACAACAACAACAACAACAACAACAACAACAACAACAACAACAACAAAATCACATTGTAGCTGTCAGATCACCACGTGGGCATTCATACATTTTAAAAATAAATTCCCTGTGCCTGGAGATGAGACTGGCGGGAGAGATAGTTTTCTGAGCAGTAGAATGGAAGACAGAACCAGACTGGATTTGCTTTGAGGAACTGCAGCAGACTCAGCTGCAAAAGTCCTTCTTGTTTGCGAGCAGTCTCCCAGGACATATAAGTACTTTTGGTGAAGAGCATGCTTCCATTGGCTGGTACCAGGAACACATAAGGTGGTAAGAATAAGGCATAAAGTACAGGACTGTCAGTGCATACCACCCAACCAGAACATTTCAAAAAAGTTTAAAAACTATTCCTATGAGCTTACATTTTGATGGAACTGTTGCTGGTGACGGTTGAATCAATCTAAAAAGCAGTCAATCATTTAACATTGCCAAGGGGGCATAAATATTAGATGATTTGTGTTAGGGTGTGTTTTATTCTCCATCACAGCTGCAAAGGTCAACAGGAGCCCTGGTGGAAACCTCTGGATAACCCAACTGGTTCTAATTATATATTGATCCGGTAGGCTGCAATCTAAAGACTGACAGAGCAAATTTTGTTTACTTGCCCTTCACCCTTAGCCAAGGTAATACTACAAAGATCCCTAAGAAGAGATGTAGCTGGGTTGGTGTTCATACACTTGATTAGGATCTAGACTTCAGTAGGAGGCATAATGGTAAATTGTTTCACCAATCCCTTTCAAGTTCTTCTTGAGTTTCCTTTCAAACCTGAAAGTATCTAGAGAGCAGTGTAGACCCTGTGACCCAAACAGGGGAAAACACACACATATCTACACACTCTTTGTTGGGACTGTTGGTTGTCAATGTTTTCCCATCAGAAATATATTGCTCCGAGTTGGATCTGCTGTTAAGCAAAGTAATGTTAAATTATGCAGTGGAGACCTGTTGGCCTTTAAAAATATCTGCTCCTAGTAGTGATGGTAAAAACTACTAGAACTGTTTTCTTGATATATCAGAAAATGAAATAAACAAAACAAAATAAAAAACACTGTAGCACTTTAAAGACTAACTGCTATATTTTTATTGTTAGCTTTTGTGGATCAAGTCCACTTCTTCAGACAAGGAGTGAAACTTACAGGCATGGTTTTTATGCACCAAATTCAGGGGTCAAAGGGAGAAGGGTGTGTTCAAGAAAAATGACAGACAAGCAAGCACAACAATACAGTTTCCCACAGCCATCAGCAACAACAGATTATTCAGATTAGCTCTAAATGTCTCCCTTTCAATCTCAAAGGGTCTGAGAAAGCCCATTCTGGTCTCTGATCAACCTTTGACCTGCAAACAAAAACACTGTACCACCTGGTTACTTCCTGTTTTGCTAAAAAGAGTTGGCAGGAAGGTTGTAATATAATATATAAAATATCTAGCAGCATATAACAATCTGTGTATCAAATTTGATAATGTCCCAGAAACCCTTCGTTAATATTTAATCCCCTGCAATGGTTGTCTAACAGATGGATATATTTGATTTCTGCTGTCTCCCTGTCAATTCTAGTTCTGTAGTTTCTCTGTTCCAGAATTGTAACTTTTAGGTCTTGGATAGAGTGTCCAGTTAGTTTGAGACAGGTTTCTCTGTGTTGCCATTCTTGGTGTCTGATTTGTGTCCATTAATTCTTTTGCATAAAGATTGTCCTGTTTATCCTACATAAAGCACAGACTGACATTTTTGGCAAGAGATGGCATAAATCACATTGGCAGAAGCACAAGTAAAGCTGCCTTTAATGTTGTGTGTGGTGCATTTGGGTCCAGTAATACTGTTTCCAGAGTGAATGTGGGGGCATAGTTGACATCTGGATTTGCAGTAGGATCTAGTCCCCATATCTGCTCCACTTCTGTGTAGTCTGTAGAGCTGCCCACATTTTAGAACTATTCTGTGTGAACCTCCAGATGAGTGCCAGCGCATCCACTTTCTATCTCTCTTCCACTTCCTCTAACCTAGATTTGGACTTAGATCCTCCCATACTATGTAACATATCACATTGGCAGCAAGGGATCTCTGATGGTTTCAGTCTTGGGAGAGTACTTTGGCATCCTCCCATGTCATTTTCAGGGTCTTTAAATCTGCCATAGAAGTTCTTTGTCATGTGTTTTGAGGGCGTCCTAGTGGTTGTTTGTCATTAGGAGGGTTTACTTATTGCCACCTTAGGGATTCTGTTTTCCTTCATACGAAGAATATGTCCTGCCATTTTGAGTCTTCTTTATGCAATGATGTTATGTAATCTGCACAAGCCACTCCTTTGAAGCACCTCCTCATTGGTAATATGTCAAAATATTGCATCTTTTACATTTGGCAGATACCTCTGCTGGAAGACATCAAGTCTCTTGTTGATACTTGCTGATGCCTTCCAAGTCTCACAAAATCACCCAGTCGTCTGGGAGCTGTAAACCAAAAATGTCACTTCCCCTGTTCTCCCTACCTCAGTGGTTCCCAACAAGGGGTACACAGCCCACTAGTGGACTTCAATTCCCAGAAGCCTAAGTCAGTACATTGGCTGATCAGTGCTTTGGGGAAATGACTTAGGCTTCTGGGAATTGAAGTCCAAAAACCAGCATTTGGGAAACACTGCCTTACCTGAATTCTCTAGTCATCTCTGTTCTTGTGACATAGAGGGGAACATTTGGTTCCTAAAGAACAGTTGCCAGCTCCCTTGGATTCTTCTTCTCTTTTGCCTGAATCCCAGTTCTGTTTTGCAGGTAGTAAAGGGCAAAGCACAAATCAGGCTCTGTAACCTCCCTCCCCAATATGTATAGTTCATCTGTGGGGATTTGTTTGCTTTCATTTCTTGCCGTGCGCACAGGATGATCTGAGCTAACTAGGATTGCCAGCATTGCAAAGGACAGTGTGTGCTTCTTAGAGCGTGTAGCTTTTGCAGCTACCAACAGCACCACAGCAAACAGATGACATCCAGGGGAGCTCATCAAAATTTGATGGGGAGCCATGAGCCATGTAGCCAGAGAAAGACACCACAATGGCCCACTGGAGCTACCCCCTAGAACTAATTGGCTTGCCAGAACATGTAAGAGCATTACTGAGAGTGGTGCAGGCTGTCGTTCCTAATGCCACAGTTAGTTTGCCTCACTGAGGCTTGATCTGGGAGGCGGAAAAACTTAAGATAAGCAAAAGGAATGGATGCATAATTTTATTGCCCTGTCTTACTAGTTGATGTGTTCCTACATAAATCCTGGAAAGTGGCACACTTTCCTAAGCTGTATTGTGTGGTGCCATATGGAGTCCAGCAAAGTTGCTTTTCTGGACTACAGCTCCCAGAATCCCCTGCTGTAGCAATGCACTCTTGCCTAATCCTGAGATTTGACCATTGAGGCTCATGAACGATTCTGAGAGCAAACCCAAGCTATCAACCTATGTATTCACTAGAAGTGTAACCTCATCCAGTAGAAGCTGAATCTCTATCCTCTAATTCGTCTGTGTTTGCTCAGTGTTTGGCTTAAAGGAGCTTTCATACATTAGCCTTCAAAGGACTCTATCACTAATAATCCAGCTCTATTAGCACTGTATCATGTAGCATATGATGGGCTGTTTGCATAGATCCCAAGAGGCACTAGCTCTGCTTAAATATGTGGGCACTGTGTACTGCCCCATCAATGTAGTGAATGAGCAAGGCTGTAGTCAGATGTTTGTTTAGTTAAAAGCACTTTATGTTCTTGCAGTGTCAAAAGATACATTTCTCATCACATTCCCCACCCCCTCCTCTTTCTGCAGCTTGATTTTGTCAGACATCATTATCCTTCTGTTGGAGCCGATTAGCGGATTGCTATTGGGTTGCAATTTGAGTGTAATTAATTCAGCTTTGAATCTCAGCTCAGCAGAGCTGAATAGCTCTCAGGTCCCCATTTCATGATTCCATAGAGACTGCTTGAAATGCGGCATGTAGAACAATTGGCTAGGTAGCAGATACCCTTATAGCACTACTGAAGCTTTCCCGGTCCTTCTTCAGTGGGGTAGGGTGGAATAGGGAGGCTACATTTTAATTATACAGATGTCGCTTCCACTGCTGCCCTGAATGTTCACGGGGTTTGGTTTCTGCTTTGTTCTGCAAAACCATTTATTCAATCATCATAGAATCATTTAGTTGGAAGGGGGCCTATGAGGCCACTGGGTCCAACCCCACGTTCAGTGCAGGCCATCCAAATCAAAGCAGATTTGACAGATGGTTGTCCAATTTTCTCTCAGATTCTTCCAGTGCTGGAGTGCTCACCCCATCATTTAATTAAAAAACTCATGTGCAAAGTGCCAACCAAGTCAAACAGGGCTGCCAAGAAACAGTAGGAGGTGATCAGCATGTTCAAGGAATATGTCTTACAAGTTTAGATGAAAATAAAGGACTCCCTTGTTTGAAAGTCAGTTGTATATGATTCTAGGGTCCATTGCTCATCTCTGTTTATAGCCAAAGAGCCAGCACTGTCTGTGTCTGAATACATTTCCGTGGACATGTGGCAGGCATGACTAAACACTGGAGTGCATGGAACGCTATTTACCTTCCCACCAAAGTGGTACCTATTTATCTACTTGCAATTTCTTGCTTTCAAACTGCTAGGTTGGCAGGAGCTGGGGCAGATATGGGAGCTCAGTCCACTGTGCAGCACTCGAGTCTAAAACTGCTGACCTGCTGATCTTCCAGTCATCACGTTCAGCATCTTAACCACTATGCCACCACAGTCCACCTTACAAGTGTTCAGAAGTATAAAAACAACCATTAGGAAGAAGAACATCAAGAGTATGAACTTCCCAGTCAACCTGTCAACCACAATACCTCACAGACAGTCCAGTAAGGACTTGGCATGCTCATGGGCCATAGAAATCTGAGTTTCCAGTCCTGCTCAATTCCACTGAAAGAATGCACTCACAGCCTCCAACATCATATTTACTACATAAAAGCAATGCTCCAAAGAGAGAGGGGCTAATGTAGCCACCTAGCCATCTGGTTCTGTGAACCAGAACCTGATTCTGCAGTCTTTCAATAGTACTGTATTTGTGTTGGAGGGGGAAACAAAAAATAGGGCAAAGATGTGGCAGGAAAAGACTGCAAACCAGAAAGGCCTGGTTGGTCAAGATGAAAAGTTCAATGCCAGTTTGGTCCTGAGCTATCAATCTGTGGTTTCACAACAAAAGCAAGTGTCACTGCTTATGTTAATACCCCTCCTGCTGCTATGGCATTCTTAGCAGGCCCTCTTTCTGTTTTGCCAGCTCCACAAGCACAGCTGTAGGCTGGACAAAGCAATCCAAAACATCACCCTTTATACCACATGCCTCATGAGGCAATGTGGAGCAGTGAGAGTAACAATAGCAGCTTTGCTGCTTTTTTAAAAGGAACAATAGTAAAATATGTCTCAATCCCCCCTCCCTCCCTCCCAACTAACTGAGAAATAACTCTCCGTTTGTGCAACTGACATCATTGTGGAAATATAGGCAGAGTATGAACAATTATTCAGGATAGCAAAAACAGGCGTGGTGTTATGGGGCAAGGGTGGTACTGTACACTGAGATGCTTGAATGGCTCATGGTCTGAATAAAGAGGACACCACCCTGAAATGTTGAGGAAAGACCCCTGCCCCACATCAATTTGATGATAAACTACTCCCAATTAGATGACCACCCTTCCACAATATTAATGACTCGGAGCAACTCTTCTCAGGCTTTTCTTGAACATGTGCTTTACCATTCCTTTCTTCTGGGGGCACCTAAGGAGCTGTGCAATTTGCTATGCTGTTTTATATATAAATTCCCTGCCCTCCTTAAAAAAAAAAACCAGGGAAGGAGAAAGGAAATATTTCCCCCTCTTCCCTAAGCTGTGGGTTCCATACCCACATCATCTGTTGTTCCTATCCACTGACAATTTGGTAGCATTGTTACCTCATGCCACCTGGATATAATCAGAACACAAGGAATTTTAGGGGATGAATAGGGACTGCAATGGCTTAGCGGTTCACATGCTGAACTTGATGACTGGAAGGTTGGCAGATCAGCAGTTCAAGACCCGAGTGCTGTACAATGGAGTGAGCTCCCGTCGTCTGTCTCAGATCCTGCCAACCGAGTACTTCAAAAGAAAGAAATTGCAAGTATTTGTATTTTTACTTATATGCCGCCCCACTCGCACAGCGACTCTGGGCGGCTTACAGAAGAAACAGTTACAATTACATAGCACATTCCATAGCATAAAAGCAATTACAAATATCACATAGTAAATTACAAATATCGCATATACAGTATAACAATTGCAATTACAAAACATCAGGACATCCTAAGAAATAAATCAAAAACACTGTAATATAAATCATTACAACATCAAAATTCAATAAGCAACAATATCAAGCAACAATAAAACATTCCAAATATCAGTCCAGTTTACACAAAAATTACAAAAGCAGAAAACTAAACAAAAAACAGTTACTAAATCCCGCAATAAGTGACAAGCTGCTCCGTCCAGCTGCAGGTGGTTCTAGCGGCCATAGCGGCTTTTAAGCCCTGGCCAGGGGGGAGCCCCCCGGGACAGATGGTGAGAGTCCCGGGACTGGACGCGGTGGGCTCGGAGGGAGGGCAGGAGCGTCCTCACTCCACCGCCGCTGCCAAACTTTTATCAGCCACTGGGCCGAGGTGACAGGGCCCCGGGGAGGGCGGGAGCATTGTCTCACCGCCCACAGCTGGTGGTCATCTCCTCCGGCGAGATAGCGAGCCTGGAGGGAAGGCGGGAGCATCCTCACTACACTGCCACCGACGAACTTTTATCGGCCACTGGGCCGAGGTGACGAGGCCCGGGGGAGGGCAGAAGCATTGCCTCACCGCCCGCAGCTGGTGGTCATCTCCTCCGGCGAGATGGCGAGCCTTCAGAGGCTGGAGCAAAGCAAGAATAGGATGGAAGGATCCAGGTGAGGCACAACAACAAGCTTCAGAAAAAATGGAAGAGGTATTCTAAGACAGGATAAAGGCACAAGATCCAGGAATCAAACAACAGCTAATCATTTCTGCCCTCTAGGTAGATAAATAGTAATTAAGTAATTTATTAATTGATTAGTCTTACAACCTTATCAATAACATAACAGCAGAATTAAAATCTGTGTGATACAGTGGAGTGCAATGAAATGCAATAAAGAATTCAATCAAAATACAATAAAAAATACAATACATACATACCTAGAGGGACAAATTCAGTTTTCTTTTGGAACAATGTAGCAGGTCTGTTAAAAGAACACAAATTCCAACTCGATATCCCAGTTCTAGCCACAGTTTGGGAAGATTATTGTGCCAATTTGCTTTCTAACTCAAACGTGGGCCATACCCATAACCTGTGTGGAGATTTTCCTTTTATTGATAGCCTTCCACCCTGGCCTCCTGTTTCCATGGCTGGAATAATAATCATTATTCAATCTTTAAAGTCTAATAAGCTTCCTGGGGAAGGTTTTTTAAGACTCATTATGACTGGTGGGCCCCTCTGCTAGCTGGACTTTTCACATTTATGAATAATACAGGTTTCATTCGAGTTGGATGGGAGGTTGCCATTATAGTGCCAGTTTACAAAAAAGGAGACAAAGGTGACCCTAAAAACTATAGACCAATAGGCCTCATCGGAATAGTGGCCAAAATGTAGGCCAAGTATCTGGTGAGCAAAATAGTAGACTGGGTTATGGAAAACAATATTTTAGTGGAGGAACAAGCTGGTTTTAGACAATAGATAATTGCTTTATTTTATTTATTTATATTTATTTATATTTCATACTTGCTAACCCGCCCCAATCGGGCAAGCCCGACTCTGGGCGGCTTACAACCCAAGTTAAAACACATCAATAAAAAATTTAAAAATTCATAGACTAAAACAGTATCTGGGGGTGTCGTCAGAAGGGTAAAATCCTTAGACTAACCACCCCACATGGGATCCCACATCCCTGGAACCCCACACATGTCCTGCCAGCCAGGTCTTTAAGCTCTTCCGGAAGGACAGGAGCTCTGTCTGCATGCGCAGCTCAGTTGGGAGGAGGTTCCAGAGGGCCGGGGCGAACACGGAGAAGGCCCTCTTCCTGGTGCTAGCGAGGTGAGCCTCCCTAGCCGATGGTACAACAAGAGAGCCCCTCCGATCCGCCCTGGTGGGACGGACAGATGTTCTTAGGGTGACGCGGTCTCTTAGGTATCCTGGCCCACTACCATATAGGGCTTTAAAGGTAATGACCAGCACCTTGAATTGCACCCGGAGACAAACTGGCAACCAATGCAGCTCCCTAAGCAGTGGAGAGGCCCGAGCATAACGCCCGCGCCCCATCACTACCCGGGCTGCCGCATTTTGGACCAGCTGCAGTCTCCGAATGGTCACCAAGGGCAGCCCCATGTAGAGCGCATTACAGTAGTCAAGTCTGGAGGTGACCAAAGCGTGCGTGACCATAAGCAAGGCGTCCCGGTCGAGGAGCGGGCATAACTGGCGTATTACACGAAGTTGTGCAAATCATCTTCTCACAAAAGAACTAAGAAACAGCAAGAAATTATTTGCTGCATTTATAGATCTTAGAGCAGCTTTTGATTCAATTGACAGAAATATGCTGTCGGAGAAATTGGATACCCTAAAGCTGGAACCTAGACTTTTACTTTTGGTTAGAGCTCTTCATTAAAAAACATGCATGAAAGTGCAAACTGGTGTAAATGGTTCCCTAATGAAGATAAGACCTACTTTTAAAGGTGTCAGACAAGGTTGCATTTTAGATCCAATGCTTTTTAATCTTTATATAAATGACTTACCAGGATTCCTGTTTGATACAGAGACCCATATTTTAAAGATTCTTGACAAAGATATTAATACTCTTTTATATGTGGATGATATTATTTTAATGGCTCACTCAAAAATAGGCCTGAGGAGATTGCTTCACAAATTAAATACATACTGTGATCAAAATTTTTAAATATCAGCAAAAATAGATCCAAGTAAGAAAAATAAAAATTATAATTGGCAGATAAACAGGGAATCTATTGAACAAGTGAACTCTTTTAACTATCTTGGAGTGGTTTTTTCCAATACAGGGTCATGGCTAAATAATTTTAAGAGAATTTCATCAAGGGCTGTCATAAATTCAAAGAGGCTCTATAAACTATTTAATTATAATCATCCTGGCACCCTCTCCCCAATTTTAAAAGTATTTTGGACAAAAATTGCTCCAATACTGTCATATAAGGCAGAATTGTGGGGTCTAAATAGAGTCCCCCTTCTGGAACAAATACAGTTCAGATTCCTAAAATACATTTTGGGAACTGATAGCAACACATCTTCCCCTGCAGTCAGAGCAGAATTGGGCATCCTCTTCATGTATAGCCATTTAATATTTAAAACATTCTCATATTGGCTGAGGATTCAATCAATGAACTCTAATTAACTTCCCAAATTATGCTTAACCGAACAGATAAAGTGGGATCATCCCAAGTATTGGGTTAGTCAACTCTGCAAAGTAATTTCTCGTTATGGGTTTTCAGTTCAGTATTTGGTTTCAGTGACCAATCAGGCTAAGGAAATTTTTAACCAGAGAGTCGTAGATATCAATACGCAATCTTACTTGGAACTACTGGCCACAAATTGATCTTTAAGGTGGCTGGCTGCTAACAAAATTATGTTTCAACCTGAAAAATATTTATTGATGTGCCTGCCTCATCCTTTAAGAAGGGCTTACTGTAGAGCCAGATTTGAGTTACTAGATTCCATGAATAAATATGGGCGCTTTCACCACTTACCATATCATGAAAGAGCTTGCATATGTGGCTCTCCAGATATTGAAAATATGTCTCATATTTTATTTGATTGCCAGTTATATATTTATATTATATTTAAATACCTTGTATCCTTACTGGAAAAAATACCTTTTTTGGGACTCTAATCACAAACTGTCCTATCTCCTCC
Source organism: Furcifer pardalis (assembly GCA_030440675.1). Classification (NCBI taxonomy): domain Eukaryota; kingdom Metazoa; phylum Chordata; class Lepidosauria; order Squamata; family Chamaeleonidae; genus Furcifer; species Furcifer pardalis. The sequence goes on along the minus strand of CP126893.1, from coordinate 60,642,325 downwards.
TGGGTTCTAACAAGCACACTGTATGTGGAACTGCCAAGTTTATAATTAAGGCAATGACTAAAAGAATCTAATAGATCAATCAAATTTGGGTATCCTGCAAGGGAGATTCTCTTATCTGATTAGGATATGTATTAATTGTATCAAGGCTTCTTCTCCAGTTTACATTCCTTTTTAAAGTAGCTTAAGTAGATAAATAGATACTGCTTTAGCGGGAAAGGTGGCATAATTCTGTGCTCTCTTGCATCTAGTCATGACTGCCACATGACCATGAAAACATCAGCAGATGCAGACAACACTGGCTCTTTGACTGTAAACGGAGATGAACAGTGCACCATAGAGCTGGATATGACCGACTTTCAAGCAAGGGATACTTTTACCTTTACTATGTACTTTTTTGTGGGTGGATGATACAATTCAAGTGGAAAGCCTGTTATGGCACTAGAATCACCATCTTTGTATATAACATAGCTTTATTTCTGTCTGAAAAGGCACACACACAAGAGTCAAATATTATTTTGCTTGCAAACACTAATCTTTTAGTAAAAATAGAAAAGTTTAGCTGTTTGCGTATTTCCAATAATAGTCCATCAGGGTTATAAAAAATTAGATTTTTCATACCTGACTTTCACACATGTCTGAGGAAAAGAAGCCTGGCCCTGACTGGTCACAGGGCTATTTTTCAGAGCACTAAGAGTCAAACGATATAGTGCAGATGACACTTCATTTAGAACTTGAAAATAGATTCTCATCTCAGAAATATTCATAAAATTGTAGAATCACAGAGCTAGAAAGGAATCCTAGCATTATTGGGTCTAACCTCTACCAAAATAGCGAATCTACCGTTAAAGCATCCCTTAAAAAATGACCATCTAATCTTGGTTTAAAAACCTTCCTCCTCTCTCAGTCTTTCTCTCTCTCAAAAAAATGTCTATCAGCATAAGATGCAGTCCATTCTGCTATCTAACAGCTCTTACTGTCAAGACATTTTTTCCTCAGGTCTTCCATTTTGTAATTTAAATTTATTTCTTTGGGTCTTAATAGTGACATTCCTAGAGACTTTGTGCCAGGGCAATCATTCTTTTAAACAAAGCCTTTAATGACCTCCCAATGACCAGTTATAAAAACAGAGAATGAAAGCCAACTCCAGGTTACAAAGGCTCTGGGCACAGGATCAGTGAGAGTAGGCTTTTATCACATCCCAGGATCCTGATATATGCCAAGGATGCCATGTGCTGATGCCAGGTTTCCTGAAGGCTTCAGATTACAACAGGAGTTCTCAACCTTTTAAAGCCGGGGGCCAGGTCATGCTCCCTCAGACAGCTTCGGGGGCCGGACGGCCATTTTGCCCTTCCTCCACCACATGGCACATCTTGGTGTGGTGGAGGCACTGGGAGGGCCACATGAAATGGTGCTGTGGGCCACATCTGGCCCATGGGCCACAGGTTGACAATCCCTGGTTTACAAGGGACTTTATGAAAGTCATTTTTTCTTAGACTCCTCTGATATTTGGGAAGAACAATACTGACCTAAGGATGGTGAGTGTAATGGATAGAGGGACAGCTGAGGACTTGGGAAACTTGTGTTCAAATCCTTGTTCGGCCATGGAAATTTGGTGGAAGAGAGGGATTGGCAAAACCACTCCCTTAAATATTTCACTTGCCTCGAAATCCCTATTAGGATTTAGATACTAGTTCGTAGCTTCTTGATGGTACATAACACACATGCAAGGCTTATAGGAAAGCTATGTATGTAAGGAGACTCATGGATGGAGGCAAGGGGATACCTTGTCCCAAAAATCCAAGAAACATCCCCTGCCTAGTCACAAACCACCTATGTTATGTGACACATTTTAAACATTGTAAAAGTAACAGTGCAGAACTTAAGGCCACACAGATGTTGTTGGACTTCAGCCCCCATCAGCCCTGGCCAGCATAGCCAATTCTGAGGGGGGGGGAGCTGTAGCCCACCAATACCGAGAAGACCAGAGGTTTCCCCACTCTGTCTCATAATAATAATTTCGTGTCAGAGATTACTCTGAGTTGAAAGGATTTTTTTTCTGGAGAAATTCCACTCAGGGGACGCCTGAATGAGGCTCCTTTCATGCCCCCAAGTCCAGCCCTCGGGTATCAAAACCTGACCTTCCAGTCTCCAAGCTCAGCATCTTAACCACTAAGCCACCAGGGGAGCTGTCTCTCTAAAAGAAATGTTCTCCATTTCTGCAGCCAGTTTTTGTTTTTGTCTTTTTTTAAAAAAAAGAGGCTCAGGGGCATAGGTAGTTCATGACAAGACCAGAGGATGCCTCCCATAGTCTGAGGTGATGGAACTGCCTGGCTCACCCCGTGTGCCAACCCTCTTTCTGACTCCAGATTTATATCTAATACTTCCAGATATTGATTAGACAGGAGCAGTCCTGTTAATCTTCAAAACTACCACCAGACAAAAGTTTGAAAGAAAGCTGAGGTGCAGGGAAAGAATTGGGAATAAGTAAATGACTCAAGAGAATCAAATAACTCGTATTTTAAGATTAAGCAGATGTTCCATAAGACACACACGCACACACTCAGCTGTAAGTGAAATATATGGGCATAGTCCTTGTGTGTGTGTGTGCGTGTGCTTGTCTGTACTTGTACACATCTACTTAAAAACCTGACACATCTGGTCAAGGGAACAAGACCTCTCTGCACTGATTTCAACCTCCCACTCACTCACCCCCTTCTCAACCAGTGAGCTGTGGCTCATTGAAACACTCTCCTTTGATTCAGATGTGAGCCATTTGGTCCTTTTCTTTTTGGCTTGTAAAGGAATAATGTAACTGGGGTGGGGTGGGGGGGGCGAGAGGTGGTGCACACAAGGGGAGGTGTTGGAGGGGGCTATTGGAGTGCTGTAACAAAGACTTTCTCCCTTGGTGGCCCACAACAATGAAGTCTATGTCAGCCCAGAGGCCACATTTTTCATGCTAAGCAAGCAGGACCAGTAGCGGAGGCTTCGAAGTACAGCACGCTTGAATATTATAAATACAGGAAAGTGTAGGAACCACGTTGTATCCAGAGGGGAATCATCAATCATTCCTTCCCTCTCTGAGTTTATAAAGCAGGTCCAAGTAGCACTTAAATAGTTTACTCAAGCAGCACAGAAAAGGCTTACGACATGCATCAAGTATGTTGTCTTGCTGTGGTAGCAATGCTCTTTCTGACCCTTGACCCTCAAATGATGTGACACTCAACAACTCTAGAGGTTCATGCACACCTTACAATGACACCTTATTCTTTGGTTCTGTCCCAAGAGGCAATGGCTACGTATACCCATAGACAGCATTCAGACCCATTCTCAGTGGTGGCCATAACGTACGAGTTATTGAAGGAGATCTTCCAGAGGCAGAGAGAGGAAAAAGTTACTTTCTTGGATGACTGTTCCAAAAATGTCCCATCAGGTGTGACCCAATGACACACTAGCTGAAAGCTCCCCCCCCCCCCAGGAACTTTTCATGTCTCTGGCTGGAGATAAGCAGAAAATTGGAGGAGTGGAGCAATGGGGTACACCGAAAGAGCCTCCTTGAAGATTGTGGTATTTTTGAACCACATTTGGGCATGCCCCAATGGGTAACAACCATCTTGTGTTACTGGCTAGTCTTTCTCACACTGGGTCAAGTGAAAGGAACTGCAGAATGAACTTACCAAAAGATGCCTTCATTTTGGCAGTTTCATGTATGGCCTAGACATCGGAGGAGGAGGAGGAGTTGGAGTTCCAGGTATTTATATTTAAATTATCCCATTCTAAAACCTAGGATAGGGACTATGATGGTGCAGTGGTTGAGAAGCTCACCTTGTTAGCTGGAAGGCTGGAAAATTGGCAGTTCGATTCCTGGGTACTGCATGACAGAGTGAGCCCCTGTCTCTGTCCCAGCTCCTGACAACTGTTCGAAAGCAAGAAATTGCAAGTAGATAAATAGGGACCACTTCAGTGGGAAAAGATCTCAAGGACATGAAAGGAGCCTTATTCTGGCATCCCCTAAACAGTGTTTCTCCAACAAAAATCATTTCAATCTTTGCTACCTTTCTGTGTTTCTGACATGTCGTCGAAACTCAACATTTTTATAAGTGTTATTTTAATGTGCTCAGGGGAAGTAATGGTTTAATGCAAATCTCCAAATTCTTGCATAAGGCCACCCTATGGAAGCCACACTCTTAGAGTGCAATACTATGCATGTCAAATGAGACAAAAACCCTGCAGAAGGAGCAATCCTACATGGGGGTGCAGAGGTGTGGTTTTCTGCCAGAGAAGGAGGTAGGGAGCTGGTAAAACCCTCTCCTCCCATCAAAAGCAATGAATTAGCTATGCCATCTCCTAGCTAATGAAAATGGGTATAACTTCTGATGCAGTGGAACCTAAGCCAGTTACAGCATAAACCTGGAATACACCCTTTGGGGGTGCTTTTGTTTGATAATGAGGTGAGTCATCAATGACTGCCTTTCCATGGAGATGTCTGCCAATACATCTGCAAACCCTCACAGCAGAGCCACAACATGAGAAGAGATAATTTCCACTGGTGGAGGGTTCAGATGGGCACCCGTATATGTCAACACCAGGGAGTTAGGACTGCTCCCAAACCATTTTTGACATCATGCAGATCACTGGAGTTCAATTTGTAATTATTAGGTGACGTCAGGTCCAACATATGACAGCTCTATGAATTAATGACCTCTTATTATTTACCCTGCTTAGTCTTGCAAACTCAAATCTATGAATTCCTTTACCGAGTTAAAGCATAAACTTCTTAATGTAACCAGGATGGAGAGAGAGAGAGAGAAGAAGAAAGATCAGGCCCATGCTGGGGCACCAGATTACTGGGATGGGCGACAGTGTGCTTCTACTGGGAACTCATAACTTAAAGAGCCATGCCACCTTGGCAGTTTCCACTTCAGCTCCTCTCGCAGGGTTACCCTCAGCCCTGTGGGAGAAAGTCTGAAGCGCTTTGTCAGCGGGTGGGCAGGAGGATGTGGTGGAGGTCTCCGCTGCTGCTCTGCCTTCCTCTGGGTGTGAGAGGAGCTGAAGCGGAAACTGCCAAGGTGGCATGTCCCTTTAAGTTATGGGTTCTCAGTAGAGGCTCACAGCCACCTGTCCTGGTATTTTGGTGCCCCAGCATGGGCCTGGGAAAGATCAGGAAGCATATAAAGGGGATTGGGAACCCCTGGAATCTGCCACCCACTCATTCAGACTTCCTGCATATCTAAGCAGACCCATTACTGTAACTGTGATTTTTGTTTTCCATGTAAGGTCAAGTTTCCAAACATTCCCAGTTTGTAATGGCCTGCACAAATGGACCAACTGAACACAAAGTCATGGTTGCTGACTATGCAAATCAGGCATAAAATTGCAAAGACATTTTCTTGCCCTAAACCAGTGGTGGCGAACCTATACCACACATGACAGAAGGGACCCTCAGAGCCCTCTATGTCAGCATGCAGAGAGTCACACCAGCACAGAGTTCTCCCTGCCCCTCTGATTGGGTACTCAGTCTCTTAAAGGTTCAGCATCACTGCCCTAAACTGTTGGACAACTGGATCAAATGTTTAAATGTTGGTTGGCTCCATTTGCAATGGTAAGGAAATCTCATCGCACTTGAGAGAGAGATATTTGTTGTATAACTTAAAGACAGAGAAAAAGTATGATAGAGGTTGCTTTTATAGCATTCTTTAGTTGGCTCCGCATAGTGCTGGTGAATTGTTGTTGGGGTTTTTTTGTTTCATTTTGTTTTGTGGGCAGAAAATTTGTCAATATAAATGCTACACCTCAAAAGACCACCATTGCTTCAAGATGCATAGGCCAAATAAAAAGATGCAATAGCATCATAAAAAAGAGCACAGAAAATCTCTAGTGCTGTTGATGGCTTGCTGAAGCCTTATTATTTGAAGAGGGAAACAGCCTATCTCTGCACAAAAGCCTCTTGCCTGCCCTTATGTTTGTGTCTCACTGTGCATGAAATACCGTAATATGGAGAAAAATCTTTGTGTGACCCATGTGCTTGTTTGATGCCCCCCCCCGTTCCCCTTCTTTGTATCAGGATCAGTGGTGGGATGTCAATTTTTTTACTACCACACCTTGGGAGGAGCCTATTTTGGGGGCATAGCCAACCATGTGGGTGGAGCCAATGTTGTGGGTGGAGCCAATGTCATGGGCGGGACCATGTGACCTGGTGGGCAGGGCCAAAGTTGGTCATGTACACATAAAAATACAAATTACATAGATATAAAAATACATTAAAATACACGTAAAACACATATAATACACATTAAAATAAATACACATTAAATAGACATAAAAACACATAAAAATACATATTAAATACACATAAAACACATAAAAATACACATTAAATACACATTAAAATACACACCCACACCCCACACCCAAAGGTGAGTCACTTACCCTGGGGAGCAGGCTATAGGAACTTCAGGCTAGCAGCTTCTCTTCCTCCTCCCCACTTGGGAAGACAGCAAGGAGTCCGCGCATGTGTGCCAAGTGCTGTAGGCACGCATGCACACCTAGTGCTTGGCATGCATGCCCGGTGGGGGAACCGGCAAAAAGGTAAGCCCCTCTGGGGGTTCCCTCCAAAAGCTGCTACCGGTTCTCCAGGACACTGGGGAAAGTTACTACCGGTTCTGGCGAACTGGTGAGAACCTGTAACATCCCATCTCTGATGAAGATGAATTCAAGGTAACTTATGCATCCACCAAATGTGAAGCAACACTAATTTTTATAAAGTACAGTATTAATTTTCAGAGAAACACCTATCACTGAATATTTGATAAGATGAAGAAAGTTTATCCTTTCAGATTGACTTTTCTGAAAATTAAAAACCACTTTGCACATGCTTATGGTATCTTTCCATCTGGCTGTTTTAATCAGAGGGTCACAGAGTGGAAAAGTAGGACGTCAGCTCAAAACAACAAGAACTGAACCATGTTCTGAAGAAGCAGTGGTAGACCTCAGTTTCTCCAAAGTTAGCTGGATCCTAACTCCTGACACAACTAACCACATCTGGAGGCCTTAAGTCCTCACGCACTGTGATACAAAAGGAATTCCTTTCACCTGATGACCAATCCTTAGCATGGTAACTACACAGCTGTTACCCATGTATTGTAAACAATCATAGCGCCTTCTCCCAAGACTGGAATTCTTTGTGAGGACCTTTTCCCAGGATGGGTTGTGCTGCTCCTGTGGAAAATATGTCAGAAGCCTGTGTTGTCCCTCCTACAACACCATTCCAGCAAAGCAGTGCTCACCTAGCCTTATTTCTAAGACCAAAGGCTGTTCCTTCACCTTGCATCAATCTTTATTCAGATTTTGTGAAATAGCCACTTTTCTTTAATCCCTTTCCCCTTCTCCCAACCAATATGAAAAGTTCATTTTGGTGGGGACTGTAACTCCCAATACCACAGCTACTATGGTATCAGGCTATCAGTTTGTTGGATGGAACAGTGCATGGCTGGCAGATAGAAGGGATTGGGTTTGATACCCAACATTTTAAGGGAGAGTTAGGAAAAAGATTGTGCTTGAAACCATAGATAGATGTTGCTGATTGGGCTTGTTCTTGCTGAGTGAAGTTCTATTGATCTGAGCCAAGATAAAGGACCTACCCATATTCTTATCTTCCATGCTAGTAGGAGTCATAGTCTAAGAACAAAATTTTCCCATCTTTTCCACCCCATTCATTAGCTGAAGATGGGGTAAATACTGGAAACAGGGGTCCTTGTTTATCTGAAATTCTCACATTCTTATACTCTGGTTCAGTGGTTCCCAACAAGGGGTACACAGCCCACAGGTGGACTTCAATTCCCAGAAGCCTAAGTCAGTACATTGGCTGATCAGTGCTTTGGGGAAATGACTTAGGCTTCTGGGAATTAAAGTCCAAACACCAGCATTTGGGAAACACTGCTCTAGTTCCAAGATCTTGGTGGAAAAGACTGAGGGCTTGGGGAAAAATACTTATTTGGAAAGCTCCCAGCTCTTCTAAGCCATCAGCTGGAAGATCCATCACAACAACTTTTAGTAACTCTGGAAAAGATCCACATGTTGATGAACGTGCACATGCCACCATCACCATTCCTTGATCCCTCTTGGCTCAATGGTGTCAGACTGAAGTTCATAAGAGCATGGCCATCACAAATAGTGGCCAAGGATAATGTGGGCAATGCAGCCAATTATGCACCATTGTTGGATCTGTTGTCCAACCTCTTATAGGCTGTTTGGATGGGAAACAGTTTGAGGAAATGTTGAGTATAGCCCCTTAGTGTTCATCTGGAGCAGTTTTTGTGTGAAAGGGAAAGTCATTCACCATTTCCAAAACCTTTAGACTCTTGTTTGAAGATTTATAGCTTTCTGGGATGTATTAGATGATAGCATTGCTAAACATTGCATGCTTCAGGTGATGTCTTTAAGATTTCTCTCTTTGCTTTACTATAATTTGGCACTTGTCACTGAAGTTGCTCAAAAACTGGTTGATGTTGGCAGTGCCCACTATCTTCATCCACTCTGGGCACAGTTGACCACAACCTCCTCTAATATAAAAATGGCAATTGCATGGTAGATGAATATTTTCTCTACATTAAATAAAACAAAGAGCAAAAGTATTGCAACCTCCTTAAGACTAACATATTTATTTCAGTATGAACATTTATGAACTAGGTGACCTCATCTTACTGGGCAAATGCTCAGAAAATGAGCTTGGAGAACTTGTGTCCTTCTTGTTCCCATCAGCCCCAACCAATCTAGTCAGTGTTAAGACCTGATCAGAGCTGTCATGCAACAATACCTAAATGAATACAGTTTCCTCATCCCTGCCCTTTAACATAGTGTGTTTGCACTAGTACCATGCCTGGCTGAACAAGAAGAATGTGCTGTACCACTTTCATTTTTTTAAAATGATGATCGATATCCAAATTCTTGGAGTTATATTGCCCTCATAATTATAATTAGGGCTAGGTGTTTTACTGACATGATTGTTGACCTGGGAGAAAAGCAAGTTAGTATGTCAAATAGACGTGGTCATTGGTGACTTTGGAAGCATACAGGATATTGGGCTATAAATCTCCTTAGTTTATGTGTCAGAGAGAGTGATTTTCTTGTTTGGTGCCTCAGTTTATTAGCTCCATAAATTCTTGGTGCTGATTTGTTATGAGAAATTGTACCAGGAGATAGAAAAGTAATTGGCAAAAAGTGTCCAAACACTTCTGCTTAATACTGGATGAAATGCTAGGTAAATAAAAGTCAGAGAGGAACCAGGACAAGCTCAGGCCAAACATCTTTTTAAAAAAACTGGATGCATTCAAACAACCAATTTAAGTTGCTCAGTGTGGGGCTGCCTTCAAAGAATTTGCAGAAACTTTGGCTAGATCAAAGAGCTGCAACCAGATAGCTGATGAAGGATATACTATTCTTTTATTTCAAAATTTAAACTGGCTGCCACTCTAATTCAAGGGACAATTCAAGGTGCTGGTTATGATCTATAAAGCCCTATATGGTTCAGGTCCAGTCTGTCTGAAGTATAAGACAGGTAATGCAACCCAAGCATATAGTGAATGCTAACATGATGAGTCATGTGACAGAAAACGTCCCCTTCTAGGCAAAACTAATTTGTTTGTTTGTCTCTAGTTAACCAATCAATAAAGGGTTTTTGTTGTTTTTTGCCTTTGCTGCCACTGAGTATCTTGATCTCAATTAGTATGCCTTGTGATCTTCCTTTGCTCTGGTCAACTGTCAGTTTGCCTTCTACAAAGACAGATGCTTCCATGAATATCTGCATCCCTTCGGTCAAATTGCTGAGAGGAACAGAGCCATTATTATCTTTTATTAGCTCACCTGAATTTCCTTTCTTGTACTAAAAACCCAATGCCATCCTGTCAAGGCTTCTGAGCACATTATTTTTCTTTTACCTTAAGCCTGGGGTTCCCAACATTTTTGTGCCATGGGCCAGACTACACCCCCCCACACACACACGGCTGTGTGGGCCGGTCCCACCATAAACACTGCTATAAAATGCATCTGTGGCTGTCATAAACATGTTTATGATAGCCCTGGGTGCATTTACAGCAGTTTTTATGGCAGGCATGGGTGTGTTTGCCCATGCGCAGGCACATTTTATAGCTGTCATAAATCTGTCCACTTCCACTTCCAGTAGCAGTGAGGGTGACAGCAGGCCACATGAAATGGTGCTGTGGGCAGGACCCAGCCTGTGGGCTGTAGGTTGGCCACCCCTGCCTTAAGCCTTTGTCTGGGTGGTTATTAGTTTGACTATTTGGCTGGAAGGAATGTATGGGGTGCTTACTTCAATGCTAAGCCTAATCTCTGCCCTGCTTCTGTTGTACCACTACCAAAAAAAAAAAAAACCCAACATGAAGAACTATATTGTTCCACATATGTCTCCAGGATCTTTAAGGGAAGTTGTTTTGGTTTTTGGTGGCTTGATGAAGAATCCCATGAGACTGGAAATCCCAGCTGTGTGGGCTCCCAGTTACATGATGAACATAAGGCATACTCAGATGGAGATGTGAAGGGTCCCATTTTCACACTTTAGGTCTCAATGAAGAAAGGATTAAATCATAAAGGATGGTCTTACACATCACACACTGTTTGAACATGTGACATGGCTTAGTAATGGGCAAACCACCCCAGCCTTGATCAGCTTTAGATAACCTGGACAATAGTCAGAATATGATGGAAGTAGTACTTCATGGAAACCACTTGTAGTTCAAGTGGGGGTGCACTTCACCAGTAAATTGTAGGGTTCATTAATGTCTAAACTATAGGAGTGATATTTTGCCCTTGAGGGAAGGAGATCTTCTTCTGTGTCTCAGCCAGATGTTAAACTGCCAGAAAGAATCCACCTTTGGTGATTTCATTCCATAACTCATTTCACACTATTTAGTGTGAAAAAGCACAAGGTTGCCATTGCCCAGGGTATGTCCAATTGTGGTTCCAACATACCACAATCTTAGATTAGAGAGATAGATTTACAATAACAGTAGCTTGTTGAAGCAAGTTGCCTACTTTAGAACTGTCCTTGGTACTGAAAGTTTAGCCTCTGCCCCATTTCTTGATTCATCTTAGATATCTTGTCCCTGAAAAATTCGAAACTGGGCGAAATGTGCTCCTGAACTGCAACTCACCATTGTTTCTTATTTATATTTTTTTTATTCTTTAAATTTCTATTGCCGCCTAACTCAGCAATGACTCTGGATGGCTAGCAACAATTAAAAGCAACATCAAACTAACTAAAAGTTCTATGTATTTTTAAATTGTGTATGTAAGCCGCCCAGAGTTGGGTTTTTTACCCGATTGGGCGGGATAATAAGTCGAAAGAAATAAATAAAAAATAAATAAATAAAAACCACTATAAAAATTCAAAATGATTTACCCACTCACCCCATCCATTAAAGGAGAGAGAAAAATCTTAATTATATAAACCAGCAGGTTGGGGTCACCCCTCTATCTATGCCCCACACCTGCCAAGTTTTCAGTTCTTTCCTAAAGGGCAGCAATTCCATCTGCAACCATAACTCTGTTGGCAGGAGGTTCCATAGGGCTGGTGTGGACACAGAGAAGGCCATCCTTCTCTGTGCACATGTCTGTGCACATTAAGTTGAGACATGTTCACATTGCACATGTCTCAACTTAATAGGACTGGACTTTACTTTCAAGGTTCAAGAATGTCTTTCTCCATACATGCCTACTTATGGTTTAAGATTATCTTCTATAAAAACCTCAAGTGTATAATGTATCAAGAAGAAAAATGCCTTCTCAGGTGTGATGTCCAAAATGTGAAATACTCTTTCTGTGAAGGTATGACTAGCTGCTAGCTAGCTCCATCATTTTGCTTGTGGAAGCATCTTATTTAGTCAAGACTGTTTTGTTGCTTTTGCTGCTTTAACTTGATCACATGTTTGAAAATGTTACCATTTTGATTCTTCTACTGTTTCAATCAGATTTGTACATTATCATGATATCCGTACAGATAATAGAATGTTTTTAAATGTTGTACTAAACAAAACACAAATAGAGGTTGTCTTCTGCAATGTGTAAGGACATCATCTAGACCAGTGACAGCCAACCTTGGCACTCCAGATGTTCTTGAAGTTCAATTCTCAGATTTCGTGATCACCAGGTGTACTGACTTGGACTTCTATACACTGATCTAGACCATTGTTTCCTAACCTTTGGCTTTTGGACTTCAATTCCGAGAAGCCTAAGTCAATTCTGCAAAGCACTGATCAACCAATGTATTGACTTAGACTTCTGGGAATTTACGTCCCCTGTGGGGCATGTGCCCCACATTGGGAACAACTGATCTAGACTTTATAAAGGAAAGTGATTAGGAATAGGAAAGGGTTTTCTTTCTTCAGCTAACTTAATAGGTTTGTCAAGGTCAAAGATATGTCTCAAACAATGACCTCTGAACACTATAAAACTTTAAAACACTCTTTGGTAGTTTGAATATGGGGTGGTCCATTACAGCTGACATTTATTCATAAAAAGGTTAATGTAAAGCCAGATATCCTTTTTTCAATCATATCAGTGTTCATATAGATATCAAGATACAGTATAAGTCTTTTCAATCATTATTTCCCTCATGTGAAATAAATTTCCTCTAGACATTCATACCCACAACATCACCTTGCCTATTTCTAAGTTTTATTTATCCAATTATTTCTATGCATAAAAATCCAGAAATTGCTTCCAACATGTAACTTTTTGAGAGGTTACAAGCACATTTCAGTTGGACAGAGATAAGTCTTACAACTATGAACATTTTTAGGTACACATGGTTAAACAGAATTCCATCCTTGAAACTTATAAAAAGCTGCAGGTATGAGTGTCATCAAAAATTCTTACAAGTATGGAAAGTTGCAAACAGAAGTACATTCAAAAGCAAAACTAGACTTGTATGTAAAACTTAAATCATATACTCATGATTCAGAATTGCAGGAGTATTAACTCTGCAACTGCTCATAGAAATGTATAATCAAAAAAGTGCATCTCTTAAAATATCAATGTTCTTTCAGAAATTGAAAACATTATTTAACCATTTAGTATATTCAGATACACCTAAAAATATTTTCCGAAACGGAGACTATTATCATTTGCCAATTTGCAGCCTGGCATGCTGTGGTCCATGGGGTTGAACAACAACAACTTATGGTGAAAAATTCATGTTCCTCCTCTTAATTTTGTCCCTTTGCATCTGCTGCTACATGTTACCTGATGCTTCTTGATATCTTGTATCTGGTATCTATCTAGTTAGTAACAGGGTCTCTTCCCTCATTTGTTTATTTATTTACTGTCAGCTAGCATGGGTCCTGCATTACAGCAATTCATTATCAATGCAGTTTGCTTCAGTATGAAACATGCTACTTAAATTTTCTAAGGGGATTTCTATTGCTTTCTTTACCTTTGTAAAACTCATAAGGAGCAGGCTGTTTTGGGAACAGGCTGTTTTTGCATCAATCTCTTTATGGTATGAGCTTCCTAAGTAAGCCGAGTGCTTATGAATGCTAGGAAATTAGCAAGATACTGTAAATTACCAAGATACTGACTTTGTGAGTCAATACTATTTTATATTGACCTTGATTTCCACTTGATGGCTTGGAATGGAGAGGTAGCTGGTTGTCTTGCAGTAGTTTTTAGCATATTGCTGCTCAAATCTCATTTTCTTTATATGTTTCTAGGGTTACTGTTTTTACATTCCCCTTAACTGTTTTAGTACTCTAAATGTACAAAGTTCAAACCATTATAGTTTAAAGCACAAGCAATTAATTCTCCTAGGCATTCTTCAATCAACTGAGAGGCCTGATGACATGTAACCATTTCATCTGGCCAAACTATTGCATGATATTTATAACAATCAAGAAAAATTGTAATAATTATGATAAATCTACCATTCTGGAAAATGGATGCACCTAACTACCTTGAAAAACACAAGACTGAGAAACCAGGTTTGGGACAGGGCAGGGATGATTTTCATCCAGAGTCTCATTCTCAGCTTCAGGCAGGCCATAGATCTGTGATGGCAAACCTTTGCACTCCAGATGTTCTTGGACTTCAATTCCCAGAAGCCCAAGCACCTCTTATGGGCGCATTTAACTTCCGCTTCCGGGAGTGACGAGGGCAGCGCAGGCTGGATGAATCGCAGTAAACCCATTCATGTGGATTCACAGGGTGCTTGGGCTTCTGGGAATTGAAGTGCAAGAACATCTGAAGTGCAAAGGTTAGCCACCACAGCCATAGAAGGGTTCAGAATTCCAGATTGTTCTAATCTGTAAGTGATTTGTAGCAGTAGGTCCCAGTCTTGGCCACCCTGATGTTTTGGGAATTGCAACTTCCAGTCTCTCTAACTATTGGACTTGCTGGCTTGGAATATTGTGTACTGAAAACCAGCAGTGTCTGAAGATTCAAGCTCAGGAACCAGCAATCACAACTTCGCACAACTTCGCGTAATACGCCAGTTACGCCCACTCCTAGACCGGGACGTCTTGCTCATGGTCACACATGCTTTGGTCACCTCCAGGCTTGATTATTGTAATGCGCTCTACATGGGACTGCCCTTGGTGACCATCCGGAGACTCCAGCTGGTCCAAAATGTGGCGGCCCGGGTAGTGATGGGGTGCAGGCATTATGCTCGTGCCTCACCACTGCTCCGGGAGCTGCATTGGTTGCCAGTATGTCTCCGAGTGCAACTCAAGGTGCTGGTTATAAAGCCCTATATGGTAGTGGGCCAGGATACCTAAGAGACCGCGTCACCCTAAGAACATCTGTCTGCCCCACCAGGGCGGATCAGAGAGGCTCTCTTGTGATTCCATCAGCTAGAGAGCCGCACCTCTCTTGCACTAGGAGGAGAGCCTTCTCCGTGTCCGCCCCAGCCCTTTGGAACCTCCTGCCTATCGAGCTGCGCCTACAGACAGAGCTCCTGCCCTTTCGGAAGGGCCTAAAAACCTGGCTGGCAGGGCAAGTGTGGGGACCCAGGAACGTGAGATCTCATGTAGTGTGGCTGATCTAATGAACAGCCACCCTTTCAGTTCAATTTCTGGCGTTGTTTTAATGTTTTAAGAATTTTATAGTTTTAAGTATGAAGTTTTAAGATGAATTAGTATTACCATAGGCTTAACCTATGATTTTAATCTGTAAACCGCTCAGAGTCGGGTTTACCCGATTGGGGCGGGATAGTAAATATGAGCAAATAAAAAATATACAATATATCCAGAGGATGCCAGAGTTTTAAGAAAAGTCTAGATTTCAGCGTATTCTTGTGAGGCTCTATTGTACATTTTCATGTACACTCATTAGGCACAGCATCGAGAACAATGCTGAAATACTCTCTATGGTACTCCTTATTTGTTCTGTTCATTTTAGATATTTACCACTTGCAATTCTTGGCAAAATCTACTCAATTACCCAATGCATCTTCCCATGTATATGGTTTAAACTTAAAAAAAAAAAAGTTGTGTTTCTAATCCATGGTTCTCATATCCTTTCTGAAACTGAAGAAATCGACTGTACAAATCAACAACTCACATTTTCTCAGAGGTGGGGATAAGCAACCTGGTGTTTCCCAAATAGTTTGGACTACACTCCTCATAAATGTAACTACTAACTAGGCTGTCTGGGGCTTATAAGTGTTCCAATCTAAAACATCTGGCCGGTTGGCACAGAGCTGCCTACTCCTGCAGCAGAGAGAGCTCAACTGTTGGAGGAAGTGCTGTTGGCTAGAGAAGAAATGCATTTCCTCACTGTTCCTTTTCATTCTCTTCTACAGGGCCTCTGCAGACCTTGAACCTCCTGCAAAAGAGACGGGAAGGTCAGACTATCTCCTCCACCACCACCCCACCCCATTTCCTTCTATTTCTAAGAGATGGAGACACTCGACAGAAAAAGAAACATGTTGGCTGAGGAAGGAAGCTTTCTTCCTGCTTTCTTACTGACTTGTCTTGTTTCCTCACATTTGCAGGCCTTGATTCTTTAAAACCCTGATAATAATAGTTTCAGATCAGAGATTACTCCGGGTTGAAAAGATTTTTGCTGGAGAACCTCTGCTCAGGGGATGCCCAAATGAGGCTCCTTTCATGTCCCCAAGTGCAGCTCTTGGGTATAGAAACCTGACCTTCCAGTCTCCAGCTCAGCAACTTAACCACTAAGCCACCAGGGGAGCTGATAAAAATGTCTGATCATTATCCATTGATCTAGCAGTGGGGCCTGCAAGAATACATGGCAAGGTGGAATACTTCTCTTCCCATGAGCATTTAGGGTTCAATTACTCAGTGAGCCCCACAGCCACACTCTAGGATACTTCACTCCATTCCTCTCCCCTCCCATTTTCTGTTCTTTACCCCTAGCATTTTTTTTTATTTCCCCAGGTCTTATGGAGCTGTTTTTGGCCTTCTCTTCCTCTGAAAGCCTCCTAAGACCTCACTCTTATTACATGACCTCTTGCCATTGGACACTCATTCTTGAACATCAGAACAGATGGTAATTGTTTAGGAAGAAGTGTAATGAACATTTGGGATGGTAGAGCAGCCTGGCTTCTTTATGAATAGCAAGAAGCATGGAGGTCCCTCAAAAAATACTAGGCAGGCACTGAACTCCTCACCAAACCCCTTTCTGGAAAGTGTCCAATTTCCTTGGCATACACACTAACCTGAGTCAGAAAACAAAAAACCCAAGACAAAAACAAAATCCAAATCCAAATACCGTAAAATCCAAAATTGGCTTTATATAGAACATCAATTGCTCTGAATAGGGCAGATGTGCATAGGTTTTGGCTAGAGATGAGAAAAATCACACAGTCATAGAACTGTAGCATTGGAAAGTACTCCAGGTGTCATCTATTCCAATCCCATGGTAATACAGGAAAACCAAAGCTAAAGCTTCTTGTAAGATGGGTGTCTAAACCCTATTTTAAAGCTTTCAGTTAAATAGACGGCACCACCTTCTGTCTGCTTCACTTGTTCCCGTATTCAGTTGTTTTAAACTTTGTGACTCCCCCCCACACTCCAACTCTTGAGGATTTCAAGTGCTTTAAAAGATTTTCAAATATCTAGGTTTAAAAAATATTATTATATATCTTAATGTTTTAACGTTGTAATTTATTTGGTTTTTTTAAATTGCATCTTAATTATTTGTAAACTGTCTTGAGTCCTTATACCAGGAAAAAAAGTGACTTAAAAATTAAAGGAATCAATAATAAATTTGATAAATGCTTCAAAATAAAATTTAAACTAAAGTCTATTCTACCAGGTACAGTATTGATATTCTCAGCACAGACATGTTCATGTTGTACCTACCTACCATATAGCCATGAAAGATATGCATACTCCCAGCAGAACAGGTGGAAAACCTGACTGAGTGCCGGCATGATTAAATAAATAGGGATTCAGCTCTCAACTTCTATAAGTTAAATACTTCCCTAAAAGTGACAGCTCTGTCAGGTTCATTTCTCCCCATATATGAACATTTTAACATTCAAACTTCTTTCCACCTCTACATGTATGCATTATACTACCTTTACATAAACAATGAACCAAGGACAAATTCTCCCCCTTCCCTCCTTTTGGACAGATAGGGAATCAACAATTGGTCTCTGCCAAGTTCTGGAATATGTAATACTTGGCTAATATGGTGAAAGAAGAACAACTGAGCTCTTTCTTGGATGCAATGTAAGAAGAAGCTGCAAACAGCTGTTCATGAACTATCAATGGCAAACAATACACTCCTGCATTTGATAGTCTCTCTGGGAAGAAAGGAAGAAAGAAAGGGAACAGATCCTAACTGGTTGGCATCAGTTGAGGTGCCACCTGGGAGACATCCATCTCTGAGAGAGCAGCACCTATACATGAATTAATAAAAAGAAGAAAAGAAGATAGAATGGGATGCTCAGTCTTTTGTGGTCCATGATAATAACTTTCCCTTCCCCAGAAACTTTGACTTTAGGGCACAACAGTTTTACCCTAACATGCTCAGTCTGGGTGAAGGCTTCACAACAATGGGAACGGAAATTCATGCTTTTGAAGTCCAGGAGCTCCAAAACTGATCAGACTAATATGAAGGAACTTTTGGGGCAAATTAATCAAAAAGGTGGCTGCTAACCAGTTGCAGGTCTTCTGGGGAGAAACTGATAGAATAGTTGGGACTGATTTCAATTTGGGTTTAGGTCATGATATGTTACTGAAACAGAATTGGTTGCCATGCAAGACAATATCCTAAGAGAGGTTGGGTTTGTAACCCTGCCGGTTGTCCTTGATCTTTCTGGAGTGTTTGATATGATCTATCACGGTATCCTTCTGGGATGGCTATTGAGTTAGGGACTGGTGACTTTGTTCTTCTGTGGTTCCAATAGTTTCTTGATGGCTGATCCCAGACAGTACAGCTTGGAAATGCCATCTCCATCCCTTGGAACTCCATTATATGACCTCACACAGGTTGACCAATGCTTTTTAACATCTACGTGAAGCTGCTGGGAGAAGCCCTACAAAAATTTGGGGCTCACATGCAGCAGTACACTAATGATATGCAAGCTACATCTCTCCTTTTGTTTATCTGCAGATATTGTTAAATAGGTCTTTCAACGCTGCCTAACTTCAGCAATGGACTGGATGAGTGCAATAAACTGAAACTGAATCCAGATAGGATGGAAATCCTACTG
The DNA here is from genome assembly GCA_030440675.1 of Furcifer pardalis. Classification (NCBI taxonomy): domain Eukaryota; kingdom Metazoa; phylum Chordata; class Lepidosauria; order Squamata; family Chamaeleonidae; genus Furcifer; species Furcifer pardalis. Next base: position 60,623,637 of record CP126893.1, on the reverse strand, counting down.
TTAGGAAGATTGTCAGACCAGTTAGAATAGTGGTTCCCAACATGGGGCACATACCCCACAGGTGGACTTCAATTCCCAGATGCCTAAGTCAGTACATTGGCTGATCAGTGCTTTTGAGAATTGACTTAGATGTCTAGGAATTGAAATCCAAAAACCAAAGGTTAGGAAACACTGAGTTAGAGGGATACTTACTTGGCCTTGATGGGTTTACATTTCCCCTGAAGGACTGGGTTTACAGCTTGGAGGTACTCTTGGATTCATCACTGTCCATGGAGGCTCAAATATTTTCCATGGCCAAGAGTGTCTTCTATCAGTTTCAGTTGGTCGCCCAGTTGTGCTCCTACCAGGATAAGAAATGCCTAGTGAAAGTGGTTCCTGCATTGTTAGTCTAAAAATAGATGTATGTATGTATGTATGTATGTATGTATGTATGTATGTATGTATGTATGTATGTATGTATGTATGTATGTTTGCTTGCTTGTTTGCTTGTTTGTTTTGTTTGACCAACTGGCACTGAAATTCCTAACAGACTGAACTGAAGTAATCTCTGAAGTCAAGAGAGAGAAGGGGTCAAAGGCTGATGGCCACTGTAGCTTTCAGTTCCAGAGAGCTCTGCTTCTGGGATCAACCTTGGGCAGGTCATGCAAGAGGTGGATTAAATGACTTTGGCCCAGTCCTCACTCAAGCCCATGTACTGTTCAACACAAAAATGGAGAAAACCAATGAAGAAAAGCACCCAACCTTGAACTTGCAGACTGATTCCCAGGAGGGAATGTGTGGAAGATTAACAGTTCAACAGTAGATTTGGTTAAAATAGGAGCCTCCATTGACTCTTTTCCTCCAGGCTTTCTGATATGCCTCCATTGCCTTCTCTTCCTTTGTTCCTATTGTCTCCATTCATTTGGAATGATGAAGAGGCTTTTGTTGCGCATTATGGGGTCAGGTTGCCCTTTGCTTATCAATGTGTGCCTCCCTTCTCTCTCTAACTTTGGCTATCCCCCCCCCCCTTTCACTCAAAGGAACACAAAGCAAGGTTTTCTTCTGGAGCTGCTTTTTGACTGATCAGAGGGGGGTGGGGGATGATTGGATTTGGCTTTTGACCTTGTAATCAGTTGTAAGGATGTGTTAGCCTCAATGCCCTCTCTCCCAAACTCCTCGATTAACCTCTGGACCTGCCTAAGTGGATGGGAAATGCCAAGCTATAAATGAGAGACTTCAAGATTCCCCAGGAAGGCATAAGTTGACTGACCCTCTTTACAACATCTTTTCTTTTTAAGACCCCTGCTTACCTGACTAAAATAGCAGAGGCCTGTCTGCAATAGAAAAAGTGAAAAGGGCTGCAAAGGGGTTTTCAAGGAATATAATCAGTGGTGGGATGTCAAAAATTTTACTACCCCACTGTGATGTCATCACAGTGTGGGCAGAGCCAGTGTCATGATGTCATGATGTTGTGGGTGGGGCCAAAGAAAAATAAATAAATAAAATAATAAAATAAAATAAAAATTCACACACACACAAACACCTCTCAACCCACCCACCCACCCACAACACAAACCCACAAGTAAATTAAATAAATTAAATAAATAAATAAACACCCACTCACCCACCCCAAACACAAATCAACCAGAGCTTTTAAAACAGAGCTTAAAGCTTATTCTGGCTAATCTTTCTCACACTAGGTCAGATGGAAGGAACTATAGAATGAACTCACAACAAGATGGCTTCATTTTGGCACTTTTCAACTTTACAAAAGTTAAAGATGTTAGGTACTAGGTCTTTGCCTAACCAGTTCTCTAGCATAATATGCCTTAATGTAAATGTAAAACAGCTGTACTTCCTTAAGGGTTCTCCAATTGGAACAGTAATTGGAACAGCACAGGTGTAGCTTATTGATGAGGTAACTCCAAGACTTTGCTTAAAAACCCCAAGCCAGGCCTGCCGGCCACCAGGTCTTTTTAGGAACTGTGATAGTATGTAGGTAAAGGTATTAAATATACATTAAAATACACACAGACACACCACATCCAAAGGTGAGTCACTTACCCTGGGGAGCAGGCTATAGGGAGCTTCAGGCTAGCAGCTTCTCTTCCTCCTCCCCACTTGGGAGGACAGCAAGGAGGCCGTGCATACGCGCCAAGCACTGTAGACGTGCATGCACACCAAGTGCTTGGCATATATGCTCAGTGGAGGAACCAGTGAAAAGGTAAGCCTCGAAAGTGGTTCCCCCAAAAAGCTGCTACTGGTTCTCCAGGACACTGGGAAAAGTTACTACCAGTTCTGGAAAACTGGTGCGAACCTGTTACAGCCCATCACTGTGTATAATCAGTGGCGGGCAGTAACCAGTCAGCACATGCACGCACACACACACACGGGGAGGGGGTGGTGGTAACATTGGGTGGCGTTCGAGTAGGGGGTGGCATAATTGGGGGCCTTTTGGGTGGGGTGATAGCAAAACTGGATAGTCATGCCCACCACCTTGCCCCACCCTGCCCACTCCTCCTTCACTTCCAAGTCCATGCAGTGAGCGTGGTCGATAGTCTGGGGGCTGCAACCTGGTGTGGCTGCCTCTCCTGGGGTCCCACTCCCCCTGTGGGCCATGCTGCAGGCCATGCATGTGCATGCTGCACACCGTGCTGCGTGCGTGCCATGCTGAGATCTCCTCATTTGGGCACAGCATAGTTGCACTGACGCTGCTGTGGCCCAGGTGCTCTCCTTCCTTGGCATCAGCCTGAGTGTGGAGGAAGAGGAGAAAAAAACAACTCCACCAGCACCCTGACACGTGCTCCCCAAGCTAAGTGACTTATGTGTGGGTGTGGAGAGGGACGGAGCATGGAGTGTGTGTGTGGGGGGGGTATGTGTGTGTGTGTCTCTCTGTGTGTGTGTGTGTGTAGGGGAGAGAGGGTCTGGAGCAGGCTAAGGGAGGTTCATTTTTGTTTTGTTTACTCTTATATGCTTGAAACACAGACTAACACAGCTACCATTTAAGAAGTTTTATTCTGTGCAAGCATATCAGAGAGTAAACAAAACAAAAAGACAAAAACGTTGTGGCACCTTAAAGACTAACTGCTGTATTTTAATTTGAGCTTTTTGTGGGTCAAGTCCACTGGCTCTTTGACTATAAGCAGAGTTGAGCACTGAACCCTACAGTTGGTAACGACTGCCTTTCGAGCAAGGGCGACTTTTACCTAATAACAGAAATCCCTGATTGGTATTCAAATTTGACATCAGGTTTTGTCTCTGCAAGTTGTTCAAGGTCTCCCTTGCTCAAAAGCCAGTCATATCTGACTCTAGGGTGCAGTGCTCATCTCCATTACACAGACAGTGCTGCCTGTGTTTGCAGATGTATACATGGCCATATGGCAGACATGACTATATCGCCCATGACATAGGCCCCACCCATGACGTAGGCTCTGTTCATGACGTAGGCTCCACCCACAGTGTGGCAGCGATTTTTTTTGCTGCCCACCACTGTGTATAATGATCTTGTGTCTGAATCCTTATTGTAATTGGATGTTGCATTTTTGTTTTCATTTAATTTTCTGTTTATTTATTTATTTTATTTATTTATTTATTGAATTTATTTATTGAATTTATTTTGTTTGTAAAATATGGGGACATGGCCTTTTGCAAATATTAAAACCTACTTGAGAAGCCTGAAGCTTTTTTTTTTTTTTGCCTTTAAAGGAGCCCTGCTGTCCTGCGACCAAAAGGTTGTGGGTTTGATCCTGATGAGGTATCAAGGTTGACTCAGCCTTCCATCCTTCTGAAGTCAGTAAAATGAATACCAAGCATGTTGGGGCCAAAATGTTAATTAACTTGTGAACTGCCCAGAGATTGCACTAAGTGCTATGGGGCTATATAAGTGTGATTACTTTGCTTTGCTTTAAACTGGGGATTCTCAGCTTGTGGCCCATGGGCAGGATGCGGCCCATGGCACCATTTCATGTGCCCTCCACACTGCCTTCACAACACCAGGAAGTGCCATGTGGTGGAGGAAGGGCAAAAATGGCTGTTCAGTCCCCAAATCTGTCTGAGGGTGTGTGACCCGGGCCCTGGCTTTAAGAAGTTGAGAACTCCTGCTTTAAACAAACACATACACACAACCCCATGACAAATGATAAACTACTTTTAATTTAAACTGATCAAAATAAATAAATTCAAAATTACTCATCTTAAATGTACTGCCTAGAAGAAAACCATCTTGAATCATCCTATCAACCTAGCCAAAGGTGGATCAGTTCTACATACAAAGGGGAAAACCCAGTGGTGGGCAGCAAAAAAATTTGCTACCACACCGTGGGTGGGGCCTACATTGTGGGCGATCTAGTCAGTGTGTTCACTGTCACCCACCCCGAACATCAGAGAGTTTGTGTGCTTGAACAGCACAACAGAAGAAAGGGTGTCGTGCCGCCAATAGACACAAAATAATCCTTGCAGATTTCCACCAAAATATACAGTCCTAACAGAATACATATGTAGTAAATTTTCCAACTAACAATTTAGAGAGAGAGTTGTTTCTCTTTCAAAAAGAAAAGCAAACAAGCAAATATAGGCAAAAAATAAAATCAAAGCCATCCCATTACCCATAACTAATTGAAAATGGGGAGATATCTTTTCTCCCCTACCACTTGCTGCCTTCTCTTCTTGTCTTTATTCCAACAGGTGGCAGGCCAATTTTTTTAAAAAAACCCTCAAAAATAAATAAATAAATAAATAAATAAATAAAGCCAATTTGGAAGTACAGGGGCAGGAAGTCAGGCAGGTAAAATCCAAGATGGCACCCATTAGGAGCTGACCATCCAAAAAAGAAATAACTGAAGGAAAAACAGATGACTCCTTATCTGCTTCCAAATAACTCAGGCCCTTTTACAAATTCAAAAGTTCCACTCCTCCCTGATGTTCTAATCTGCTGATGGCAGCAGCCTTTGAGATGCTATTGGGTTAAAAATTTATCCAACAATTTGAGAGTCAAAATTTGAAAGAAAGGTGAAATGAATGGGACAACACCGAAGAAATACAAAGTTGTTGTTTACTTCTGTTTCATTAACATGAATAATTCGTGCTTTAAAGGCTCTCTTTTGGCAATTGACAAAAGAACATAAAACAAAAAAGCCATTTGTTATAAAACAGAAGCTGTATTTTATGTGGGAATATGGATTTTCATCTATGTACTTTGTTTCAGGTGCAAAATGTTTGCTTATTTTTGTCTTTCCAATTTGTTCTAAGATATTCTTTGAAGGATGATGAGAAGGTTATTTTGGACATTTTTTTAACTGGGTAAAAATAATTCTCCTTTTATTGATATTTGATGATGCTCAATTAGTAGCAGCTGTAAAGTCATTAAATTATTACTAATTTAGTAACAGCTGTAAGATTATTGATAGTGAAAACCTGGAAGATAAGTTATGAATTTAAATTAAGCAAATGGTATACAGGAATGGGGGATTTGGTTACACAGTAAATGATAAATTGACATGTGACATGAAACAAAGAAAAGATTGATTTAAAAAATTATTTGGTGACATTTGGGGAGAATTTTTAGATTTTGTATTAATAAAGGGGAAAGGCCAATCATCCAAGTAAGAGATTATGACTTTCTGGAAAAGATATGGGATGAGGCAAACATGAAATTTCAACACTGGTATCTCTTTGGCCCTGGTGCACGGTTGTTTATGTATTTTGATGTATTTTTTATATTGTATTTTCTTTAAATATTGACTTTTTTGTTCTTTTTATTTTATTCCATTCAAATAAAATAAAAAATAATTTTTAAAGTGTCTTCCACTCCAGGTTTTTGACTGCTTTCCTTTCTGGCTAATAGAAACTGCCAAAGATTGATTGAACAAGTGGATAAATGAAGAAAGAAATGCTCCTTTGCAAGAGAGCCCTGTTCCAGAAATCTAAAAAAGACATCAGTAAGACACCTCTCTCTCTCTCTCTAACTCCTTCTTTGATTTTCATCATGTCAGGTACTTTCCTGGCAGGCAGTTTCTAACAATATGTTCACAAGCAAGCCATCTGACACTGTGGATGTTGGTCTATAGAGTACTGTTATCTCATTTCCTTTGCTGTATAACAATAGCAGGAAGCTTCACAGAAGGGCACCTAATGATTTTGATCATACTGATATGTTTGAAACACAGACTAACACAGCTACCATTTCAAACATTTCTATAATGATTTTGACTTCGGCAAAACCAAGGCACGAATGAGATGTCACTTTATCCTATTTGTTCATTGCCTGAACCCATGTACTTGAACATGGGAGGTTGCTGTCTCAAGTGGCCAGTTGTACCCCTGCCTCAAGAGAGCCCCCTTGCTGCTCATGACTCCTTTTGATCAGCCCACCTTGCTGTTGCTGCTGCTACTGTCGCCATTTCCTCCCTGCCTCCATCTCTTCCTCTCCCTTGCTTGCTTCTGTGACGGTGGCAGTGGCTGCTGCTTGCTGGCACTAGCTTCGTGGAGCTGCCTTCTTTGAAATGGTGCCAGTTGCTCAAAGGAGCTGATGTGTTCTTAAAGCAAAGCTAGCAGGAGTGGTGCCAGTGCTTTTAAACAGCTGGCGACTTCCAGCTGGCTGACCAGCAAAGACAACAATAAAGATGGCAAGACATGAACAGAGATGAGAGGTAGCATTGTGTACAGGGAGAGAAGGCATTCATGGGGACAAGAACCTGCAAACTGGGAACAGAAGGAGCAGGAGAAGTTTGGATGCCGCTGGCTTGGATTAGGGCCATGTAGAGTCATCCAGCCCCAGCACACTGAGAACAGAACCTTGGACCACACCACTACAACTTTTTTCCTTCCATTAAATCAAAGACAGAAGTGTCTGTAGTAAATGGAACAGAATTGCAAAGATTTTTGTGGTACCTTAAGGACTACAACACTTTATTTGCCATCCATTTCCATGGACTGCAGCCCATTTCAGCAAATCCCATCCACAAAAGCTGATGCCAAATCACGTTTGTTAGTCTCCAGGGTATCACAAAAAATCATGGTCGGTTTTGGTGCCCAGGATTAAAATGGATAAAACCCAAATCCTTAGAAACAGTTTGAACAGACCTGCTGGTCCTAAGATACAGAAGGAATTGTGCATGTAGGATCACACAGTTTGAAAAGATTCATCCAGGATAAATTCTGATACTTTGGATCTGGTTGTGTCTCTCAAACTGATCCCAGCAGGGCTTCCTCCTAAGCATGTATCAGTGTTGTAGCTTTACTGCCAGGTTAGCATGCACATAATTGTGTAGCCTGATACACACACTGAACCCTCCTATTGACATTGGCTTGACTTACCCAACAATTGACTACTCCTTGTTATTCGATTTGACAGTAGAAATATGAGATTGTTTGCAATCTAATATATTATTCTAAACTGATGAAGTTCATCAGGAGGAGTAAATCTAAACACCAAGCAAAGGTGAGACAATCTAAGTCAAATGCTTTGTGGGCAACTTTTGTTTACAATTCTAAAAGCTATGAAAATCATTTCAAGTGGAAAGGACTTCCCTGCAGGCTATGAAATAATGATGTTCTTAATACCAGGCATCTGAGGCTGGAATGCAGAGAAATTATGGTATCTTCTTATTCACTCCCCAAGAAGAACAGCTAAGTAATTGTGTGTATATTTAGAAAAGGAGACTTCCCAGTCAAAGCATGAAGATATGTGTAGGAAATGTCCTGTTCTGGAGAAGCATGAATTCATGCAAAAGGTTTCCAGGGAGCAGATTAATAGTGGGGTCAACTTGGGTCATTGTTTATTAGGGTTTGCAAAAGTTTGCAAAGAGATCTACGAGTGTCTAGGGAGTGCATGGCATACTGATTATGTCACTAGAATTGCTGGCAAGAGGATTCTGGGAATTGTAGTTTCCAAAAATAAAAGTTTCAAACTCTATTGCTGTGTGGGAACACCTTTCAGGCAGGGCTTAGTTGAATGGGTCCTAAAATCAAAAACCAAAGTGAAATCTGTAGTTTGCTTTGGGAGTTTTATCACTACTGTCTCAGACAATTTGCTGCACAATTATCACATTATATTTTTCAATGCAGAGATGACACAGCTGACAGGGAAGATGTGTAAGACACTTTGCATTCATATCTATGCAACAACTTCAATACAAGTCAGTCTTTTGGCTCCTGAACCCCACACAATTCCCTGGCTGGCTTTAGCTAGGATGGAACAGTTTCATTAGTCAATTGGGTTGTCTCTCCTAAGAGGAACTGTGTCATGAAGTGAGAAACAATCCTTTGTCTCTCCCTCCCCCCCCCCCCACTTTTAAATCCAAGAAGCAAAAGAAAACAATCTTCAGGATTGCAGATAGTTTTATAAAATCCCTTCCTTCTGATTCATAGTGCAATTTCATAGCACAGTAACAACACCTGTATCAAAATAACTTACTTTGCTATAGAACTTTTATAGGGCAATTTATTCAAGATATCTTGTTTGTGTTTTTTCTTTCTTGCTAATTTTATTCCTTCCCTAAAAGTGGTAATTTTTATTTTTGCTGTTCAAAAGTGAAAGTAAAAAAAGGTGGTCACCTATAATATGTGTGTGTGTGGGGGGGGGGGCAAACTCCTGCACATTGAAAAAGCTCTTAACAGAAGAGGAAATTTCAGTTTCTACACAATAAGCTGAGGCTGCCAAAATGTCTTCTTCCAATCAGCTATGGAATGCAAAATATCTTTGCTCATCTCTGCCAGTCTCTGCATTTCTCCAAAGTACCTTCCCAGGCAATGATGTTTAAATGTTGTATTTGTCATAGCGACTTGCTTTCTAAACTTGGCAAGAGGCAGTTTTGCTGTGTGGCCAAGTGGTCCTAGGTATAGGTGTTTGCTTTGGCATGCAAGCAAAGTGCAACACTAATGCATAGCAAACCGCCATTTCCATCAGTGAAACAGGGGTTCTTAGTCATCTGCTCCAGGAGGAAAATGCAAAGAGCCTTCTCCAACTTGCTGTACTTCAGATGTAGTAGGGCAATGGCCATGCTGGCTTCGAATGATGAGAGTGGTAGTTACAGTGAGCAGATGAAGAGGAGGATAGCATTACTATACCTTAAATAGTTACAAATACAGCAATTAGTTTTTAAAGTGCCACAATGTGTTTGTTTTGTTTGCTCTCTGATATGCTTGAAACACAGAATAACATGGCTACTATTCCCCAGAACTGTCAGTAAGCCATGCAATTGCGATCATCATTTTGCACTTCTTCTTTCGTGTCTAGGTCAGACTTTAAGCGGCTAAAACAAAGCCATGATTTGGTGAGTTCATTCCTCAGGGTGGCTTGTAAGTCTCTATTGAATCTTTCTCTAAACTTGCCACTTATTGCATCCAGGGTGTCACCAATATTCTTGTGTTCAGATACTTATTATGGATCTTATTTTAGAAGTGTAAAATGCTCAGAGTGGGAATTTTATTTATTTATTTATTTATTCTTCAAATTTATACCCCGCCTCGCTCAGGCGAACCTGACTCTAGGTGGCTTCCATACAAACAAAACAATATCCCCCCCCCCCATTGAGTCCTCCATAGCCACCCAAGACCCCCAAGTTCTCTCCCTTTGAGGCCGGGTGGCCGAGGGAGGCCCCTTTTATCTTCCTCCCGGCCGGTGACGGGGCCCGGGAGGGTGCAGCGGCGGCGGCGTCTAGCGCGGCGGCGGCGTTTCTTCGGGCCTCCCCTGGCCGAGGGAGGCCCCTTTTATCTTCCTCCCAGCCGGTGACGGGGGCCGGGAGGGTGCGGCGGCAGCGGCGGCGTCTGGCGCGGCGGCGGCGTTGTTTCTTCGGGCCTCCCCTGGCCGAGGGAGGCCCCTTTTATCTTCCTCCCGACCGGTGACGGGGGCCGGGAGGGTGCAGCGTCGGCGTCGGCGTCTGGTGCGGCAGCGGCAGCGGCGTTTCTTCGGGCCTCCCCTGGCTGAGGGAGGCCCCTTTTATCTTCCTCCCGGCCGGAGACGGGGGCCGGGAGGGTGCAGCGGCGGCGGTGTCTGGCGCGTCGTCGTCGTCGTTTCTTCAGGCCTCCCCTGGCCGAGGGAGGCCCCTTTTATCTTCCTCCCGGCCGGTGACGGGGGCCGGGAGGGTGCAGCGGCGGCGGCGGCGGCTGGTGCGGCGGCGTCGTTGGCGTTTCTTCGGGCCTCCCCTGGCCGAGGGAGGCCCCTTTTATCTTCCTCCCGGCCAGTGACGGGGGCCGGGAGGGTGCACCAGATGGGTGGTATAGCAGAGCATTAAATAAATAAATATGTGGATGGGGAAAATTCAGAAATGTTAGCTGGTCCTAGAACCTACAGCTGCTGAATTGTCCTATTGAAGCTATTAATGGTACAGAATCCTGCCCTCCTTTTCATTTGATCTTCCTAGTACTGTACTAGTCCCATATATTCTGAAAGCACCAGGTTGGCAGAAAACTGGTGTGCCCTGTACAATATTGGACTAAGCCTTAGGAGGTGGCATAATCTGATCCAAGAAACGTAGCAGGGTTTAGCACACCTTGCCGAATGGATGAATGCCAAGAGTGTCTCCCACTAAGACAAGATGGTCTGGTTGGACCATCTAGATGCTCCTTAACATACTTCCAAGTGGAGTAGGAAGGTCAAAGAACTATCAAGTAAAATGAGGCTATTTGGAAATAGTACAAATTTTCTGTGAATGTGGAGAAATCCCATCAATGTAGCATTTATGTGCATGCAATTTATGCCTCCATCTCGCACGTACAAAAGATCCAGTAACCAGCCAGGATAAAGCTACTGAAGTAGTCCGTGTCTGGTCAAAAACAGTCTAAACATTAACATATTATTTTTATATTCTACTGGGGGTACACAGAAAAAGCCTTCTCGAAGACTGTGGTATTTTTGAACCACAATCTGGTCATACCCTGGTCATACCTTGTGTTGCTGCCTAATCTTTCTCACACTAGGTCAGGGTTCTTCAAACTTGGCTCTCCAGATGTTCTTGGACTTCAATTCCCAGAAGCCCTGACCAGCAGGAGTGCTGACTTGAACTTCTGGGAATTGAAGCCCAAGAACACCAGGAGAGCCAGGTTTGAAGAACCCTGCACTAGGTCAAGCGAAAGGAACTGCAGAATGAACTCGCCAAAAACTGCCTTCATTTTGGCAGTTTCACATCTGGCCTAAACATGGAAGAAGATTTTAATTTTACCTATACGTATTTCCGTATAGAGCCCTATTTTCCCCCTCATTTGAGCAATGCAATGCTAAGAAGAGAGAAAAGAAAGCAGCTGGTCTTAGTCACTCAGTTGCTCAGTGGTTAAGAAGCTCGCCTTGTTGGCTGGAAGGCCAGCAAGTTGGCAGTTCGAGACCTGGATACTGCATGATGGCTTGAGCGTCTGTGTCTGCCCCAGCTCTTGGGGACATGAAAGGAGCTTCATTGGGGCATCCCCTGAGTGGAGTTTGTCTAGCAAAACATCCTTTCAACCCAGAATGATTTCTGACACATAATAATAATAATAATAATAATAATAATAATAATAATAATAATAATAATAATAATAATAATAATAATAATAATAATAATAATAATAATAATAATAAGTGCCGGGATGCAATGCAGGGATGGAGGAATCACAATTTGGGATCAAAATTGCTGGGAGAAACATCAATAATTTGAGATATGCAGATGATACGACCCTGATGGCAGAAAGTGAGGAGGACTTAAAGAAGCTCCTGATTAAGTTGAAAGAAGAAAGTGCAAAAGCTGGTTTGAGACTCAATATAAAGAAAACCAAGATCATGGCAACAGGCCCTATCAGTCCCTGGAAATAGAGGGGGAAGAAGTAGAAGCAGTGACAGATTTTACTTTCATAGGATCAAAGCTCACTGCAGATGGTGATTGCAGCCATGAAATAAAAAGGCGACTGATTCTTGGGAGATAAGCTATGAGAAACCTGGGGAGCATAGTGAAAAGCAGAGACATCAAATTGCAAACAAAAATTTGTATAGTCAAAGCAATGGTATTTCCAGTGGCAATGTATGGTTGTGAGAGCTGGACCATTAGGAAAGCTGAGCGCAGAAGAATAGATGCCTTTGACATGTGGTGTTGGAGGAGAGTTTTGAGAGTCCCCTGGACAGCGAGGAGAACAAATAGGTCAATCTTAGAAGAAATCAAACCTGACTGCTCCTTGGAGGGTCAAATAGTAAAGATGAAGCTAAGGTACTTTGGACATCAAATGAGAAGAGAGGACTCACTTGAGAAGGCCTTGATGCTTGGAAGGGTCGAGGGCAAAATAAGAAGGGGACGGCCCAAGATGAGATGGTTAGATGGCATTGTGGATGCAATGGGCACAGAGCTGGGCGAGTTGAGGGGGAAGGTGGAGGACAGGAGTGCCTGGAGGACAGTGGTCCATGGGGTCGCAGAGGGTCGGAATCGACTGTGCGGCTGAACAACAAAAGTGCCGACAGCCAAAGCATTTCAGACATTAGCAAGCTATTAACTGCCTCTGAGTCGCAACTTCCAAACGGGACTTGTGACAAGCCCGACGGCTCGACCTCGGCAGCAGGGGGCGTGTCTTTCCTCCGCTCTTGCCCCGCCTCCCATCAGACTTGACTCTGAAAGACCGCTGGGGACCTCCCCCTCTCCCTCCCCTCAGCCTCTCATTGGCTGCTGGGCCCGTCAATCGAGGGGCGGGGGGGGGGACCTTTCGGAGAAGTTTGCGTTACAATCGAGAGCTCCATGTGTGGCGGGCGCTGGAGCAGCCGGGGGAAAATGGGACTCTCCCGGGAAAGGTGACAGGCGGAGGGAGAGAGAGAGAGAGATAGAAAGGGAGGGAGATTTGGTCTCCCGTCTTGGGTCCCCAAGGCGAGCTGCCCCTTCGAGCGGACAAAGCCCACCGGGACCCACGGCCAGCAGCAGTCCGACGGCACACCCAGGCTCGCCCAGAGGAGAAGAGCTGCTGCCCCACGAGCTACCAGGATCGCATCATTCCCCCCTGCCTCGTTCTCGACGGGCAAGCTGAGGAAGTTGCCGCCGAGCTGCAGGGAGATCTGACTCGCGTGGATCGGTGGGTTTGGCTTTTCGACGCCTCTGGGCGAGAGAGGGATCTCACCCTGGCTGGCAAGTGCCTGGAACCCTGCCGGGGCGATCTGGAGAAAAGGATCCAGCGCCTCGCCGCTCCGACGTGTCCCCCCCACACACGGCTCAGCCCTCCCCTCGTCGCAGGACTGTGGGCTAAGGCGGCCGCGCCCTCTGCCCATGCCCAGGAGCAGCCTTGCTTGGTGCGCCGGCTCCGGTGAGACGGGGCGGCCAGAAGTTGAGGCGGCGTCCGGGCTCCCGAGTCTGCCCTCGGCTCTTCCCGCCGCCCCTCGGTGACTCCTAGGAAGCCGAGTCTGCCGGCTGGCGATTCGCAAGCCCCTGTGGAGCCGTCGGAGGAGGAAGAAAGGAGGAAGAAAGGGGGGGCCCTCCCCCCTCTTGCGGGACCCCGATGGGGCTGCCGGTTCGTCGGCTGGGCTGAGCGGCGGCGGAGGGGAGAGGGCGATGGCCCCGGCGCGGGGGCCCGCCTAGCATGGCCCGGGGAGGGGCGCCCCCCGCCTCGCCGCCGCCCCCGCCGCCGCCCCCCGGCCCGGAGCCCTTGCCCCGCCGCGCCTTGCGGAAGCTGCTCCTGGTCCTCGGCTCCCTCCTCATGTCCCTCTACGCCAGCTACTGCCTGGCCGGCGCGGCGCGCCTCCTCGCCCGGGAGCCGGCCCCGATCCCCGTCGCGCCCAGCCAGGAGGCGGCGGAGGGGGGCACCCCTCGGGACCCCCTCTTGCCCCCGCAGCCGGGAGGGGAAGGCGTCAAGCGGCTGCCCCAGGCTGTCATCATCGGGGTGAAGAAGGGCGGGACGCGGGCGCTGCTCGAGTTCCTGCGGGTCCATCCCGACGTGCGGGCGGCGGGCGCCGAGCCCCACTTCTTCGACCGCAACTATGGCCGGGGGCTGGCCTGGTACAGGTACCCGTGGGGGACTCGCTTCCCTTGCTCTTTTGGGGTGGGCGGGCTCCGTCGAAGTCCAAGGCGCGGGATCCAAATTTCCCTCCCCCTTCCTTCCTCGTAGCCTGTAACTAAATCTAATCACTTTTACCGAATTAAGAAGAATTGGGAAGGTAAACAGCGTTCCGTGCACTCCGATGTCTAGTCATGCCTGCCACATGACCACGGAAACGTCTGCAGAAGCAGACAGCGTTGGCTCTTCGGCTATGAAACAGAGATGAGCACTGAGCCCTAGCGTCGGATACGACTGGCTTTCGAGCAAGGGTGATCTTTACCTTTACTTTCCACCGTATGCCTGGGTTGGAAAATACGTGAGCTCCTTCAGTGCCCTCACACACACACACACACACACACACACACACACACACACACACACACACACACACACACACACACACACACACACACACACACACACACACACTTGAATAAACAGCTTGACTTCTTCATTGACTTTCTGCAGAGTTACCATGTTTTAGTTTGCCCCCTTTAAGTCTCCTAACTTAAAAAGATGTGTGCAGAATCTGAACTTTGGAGGCTGTGTTGTTCAATTGGTGTGTGGCTGTGTGCAAAATAGGGCTGTTGTTTAGTCGCAAGATAAAAGCTTTGTACATGCTCAGAAACACCAGTACATTTACTGTATTTTATTCAGGTAACAATATCTGGGAGGGGGTGCAGTGGCTCAAGCGGTTAAGATGACAAACTCAAAGGCTGGAAGGTCAGAGGTCGATTCCTGAGTACTGCAGGACAGAGTGAGCTCCTGTCTCTGTCCCAGCTCCTGCCAACCTAGCAGTTCAAAAGAAAGAAATTGCAAGTAGAGAAATAGGGACCATTTTGGTGGGAAGGTAAACAGCATTCCGTGCCTGCCACATGACCACAGAAATCTCTGCAGATGCAGACAGCGCTGGCTCTTTGGCTATAAACAGAGATGAGCACTGAACCATAGAGTTGGATATGACTGGCTTTCGAGCAAAAGCGGTCTTTACCTTTACCTAGAGAGGGCAATGTTGCTGGGTCTTAAAACAATTATATAGTGTAATTCTGTGCATGTTGATCCTAAACAAATTCTTGACAGGATGTATTCTTAAGTAAGCCTGCAAAAGGTGGCAGATAAGTATCTCTCCCCAACCAAGTGTGAGTCCTCAGTGAGTGGCAGAAAGCCACCCTCTCACCTTACTCTTTTCTCAGGACTCTAAGGTCCACCAACCTTTCCTTTGCTACAGCTTTTTGCATTCACCTCGAGATGCCAGACTGAGAACTTATGGATTTATGTTTCAAGGTAATGGACCAAGATTCCCTTCTCAAACACCTACCCAGACATAGAACAACAACAGTGCTGCCATATTGGCATCATAGGCCACCATGATCTGCCCAGGTATCCAGGCTTTGAGACTATTAACCCCTATCATTTTCCAGCTTGAGTAGTACAACTAATGTTCCCTTTGGTCTTTATGCTAAGTATTCACTCTGTCTTTCTGTCAGTACTTCATTCTTTATACCACTTTTTGCCTAGAAACCCAGATCCAGCTTCTCCTCACAACTGCAGGAAGGCACTGACTTCTATCACTTGGGAATGAAAAAGGCAAAGCTATTGTGAGGGCCAGGTTTATGTATTTGTTTTACCTCTTGGCTGAACTGGGTTTATACATACATAAGGCATGCACTCTCTCTCTATCCCTAACCCCCACCTTCTAAAATCACACTTTTCTATAAGTTTGCTTCTCACCTTAATCCTTCAGCCACGCTCTAAAGTACACAATGTGACTCATCCCCAACAAGCTTTTTTGTGTGGGTAGATGTGTAACTCAGGCATCTCGCAGAACCATCCCTAAAAATACCTGTAACTCAACATTCCCATCCTTATCTCCTCTCCCCCCCCTCACATAGAATCATAGAGTAATGGAGTTAGAAGGAACCTAGATGGACCATTGCTCTAATTTCCCATGCAAGCACAGTGACCCTCAAGAGGTGCTGCACCAAAGATTTCTACCTTCTATGGAATGAGAAATGCCTGATGTTCAAACTAGATTCCGAAAAGGAAGAAACACTTGAGATCCAATTGCAAATATCCATTGGATGCTGGAGTGCACCAATGAATTTCAGAAGATCCATTAATATTTCGTAAACCACAGTCAAGCCCTTGACTGTGTGAATCACTAGAAACTGCATGGTTCTAAAAGAGGTGGGGTGCCTCATCACTTGATTGTCCTGATAAAATAATCTACTGTATACAAGAAGCTACTATTAGGACAGAAACATGGAGAGGCAGAATGGTTTTCTATAGGCAAAAGTGTCAGACAAGGGTGTATTTTATTCCTTCCCCCCAATCTGTTCAATCTGTTTGCAGAATATATCATACAGAAAGCCAGAGTAGGTTCAGATGAAAGAGGAACGTTTTACTGGCAGAAAGCAGCAATGGGTTGAAACAACTTTTAGTGAAAGTAAAAGGAGAAAGTGCCAAATCAGAACTGCAGCTGAATATTAAATAAATAAATAAATAAATACAAAAGAACTACACAACTTTAACACAGACATTGATGAAATTGAGATAGTTGAAGATTTTGTATACCTTGGTTCAGTCATCAATCCAAATGAGAACTGCAGCCAAGAAATCAGAAAATGATTGAGAATCATAAAGGCAGCCAGAAGGAATTAAAAATGATCATCAAGTTTAAGGATGTGTCACTAGAGGCCAAGACCAAGATCAGTCATATTATTGTTTTCCTGATCATCATATATGGATGCAAAAGATGAACAGGAGAAAAACTGATTCATTTGAAATATGATGCTGGAGGAGAGTTCTCTGGATACCCAGGACAAAAACAAAAGAATCCTAGAGCAAACCACACCTAAACTATATCTTGGAGGCAAAAATGATGAAATCTTGGAGGCAAAAATGATGAAACCGAAGGTGCATCATGAGAAGGCTGCGCTGTCTTGAAAAGACAATAATGCTGGGAAAGATGGAAGGCAGCAGGAAAAGAGAAAGACCAACCATGAGATGGATTGAATCCATGAGTTTATAAGAGCTTGCTGAGCAGGGTTGTTAAGGACAAGACATTTTGGAAATTTGTGATTAATTCGGTTGCCATATGTTGGAGATGACTTGGTTTCACATGACAACAACCGTTAAAGCCACTTTTGGCAGCAATTGTTCATATTCTGTTGTAAATCTTCTTTATACTTTCATCTAAGTGAACCTTACTAGCTCCACAGAAATGTTATGAACTCTGGTCCATTTTGGATCACTGCCTCAAGGGGACCAAATGCATCTACCTAACTAGGTTCATTCTCAGGTTTTATAAATATTGTAAACAAATTGAATTAACTTCTAGGCTTGCAGTTTCTCTGTAAATCATTCCTTTCCTAAACTGTACAATTCCATAAACCTACCTTTCCCTCTTTTCTGAGGCATCATCAATTCTGTTACAGTAATACCTCATATAACATTAGTATCGAATAACACTAAAATCGCATAACATTAAGCAAACTGGGGGGGAGAATTGCATCGGGTAACATTAAGATCCTATGGGATGCATCGGATAACAACCGCTAAAGCCTGTGTGGTTACAATGTATCTCTATGGATCCCATAGGATTTTAACATGCATCGGATAACACTAAAAATCGGATAACACCAAGACTTTAACGTTATCCGAGGTTTTACTGTATTTGTATCAGATCCACATAGCCTTTAAAATGTGCTTTACTTGGTATGTGTCTTGATCTTCCTTTGGCCTTACCTTTAGGTTGAAAAAGGAGATGTGTGAGAAGGATCAGCAAAAGTTGATTAATCAATGCTGAGCATCAGGCACCGGTTAACTAAACTGACAACCCTGAGGACTAGTGTTGGGAAAGTCCATAGGGAAAGGGGATGGTCTCCCAAGTGAATTAAATCCCAACTGAATCCATCTTGATGGAGAGCAGCAGCTTCATCAATACTGACCTGGGGCTGAGGAGGACTTCGCATGCCAAAAAAGCTCAGGACCAGAAAGTGACTTACAGAGCTGGATCACACTGCAATGAGAAGGCAGATGAAAGGCCACAATGCATTATATTCTCAGGACAGTATTCATGGCTGATTGCCATGAGGATCACCAATATTCGGAATTGGATGTGGCACAAGAAGAAGAAGAAACAATGTGCAAAAGAATTGCCCATATTTTGTTAACATTGCATTACAAACATATATCAGCTGGAATTCTTTACAGATGTACAGTATTTAGAAATCCAAAGTAGATATCAGTAGGTTGGGTGGTGTTATTGTTTTATTTTTTGGAGAAAACAGAGTTCAGAATTAGTCAGGGTTTGTATGTGCAATCCAATTCTCTTTCTTGAAGCTCCTGACAACAATCCTTGCATTGCATTGATTGTAAGGAAATTAATACAATTAACTGCCTTTCTGTTCCTGTAAATGCTTTTTGCACTTCTCTTTTCTCTGCCATAATTACTTTTTATGCACTCAGAGTATTTGCAGATATCGAGCATTTGATGGTGAATTCCCAGTATTGTCCAAAGGGACTTTCTCAAGATTGTAGACTCAATCCAAAGAAGATTTTTGTGGATCTATAGGGCTCTTTTCAGTCTTTAGGATTTAAGCTTGCCCCTAAAGTCAGTGTGAATTAAACACTGACAATTTTCCTTGGATGGGGACATAGAGCTTTAATCAATTAAGTCAGTTGTTAGTTTTGTGTTGTGGGGAACCTCAGATGTTCCAGGAGCATATGGATCTGGCTTATGTTGACTCCAACCTTTTGGGCCAATATTATTCACACCAACTGGCAGCAGCTCACCAAGGTTTCAGGTGGGCATCTGTACCAGTCCTTCTTGGAGATACCAAGAAATGAACCTGAGATTTATGCAAAGCATAGGTTCAGTCATTGAGCTCAAACCCTTCTCCTGCCTTTTCTTCAAGGTGGTGTATATGTGTATGGCTAGTTTTGGCAGTCTAATTAAAAAAGTCATGCTCATTTTTTGTGGATGTTACAGTATATGCTTATTCTCATCACTCCAGTCAAGGTAATATTTGGTCTCTGAGAAAAAGTGATGTTTGACTCCTGCTCTCAAGGTATTGTGGTTTCTGAGTAGTGCAGTAGGGTGTAGAGATGGATTCATGGTTCAGTAAGTTGGAGTAGCTAGCTGTGCAGGTTGGGAGTTCAATCCCCCACGTTGCTTCCTGAGAGAAGAGCCAGCCAGTGTGATTTGGAGCAAACTGCACAGAGTGACCCCAGAAGAAAGGAATGGTAAAACCACTTCTGAGTACTCTCAACCTAGACAACCCTGGAAAGGGCCACTACAAGTCAGAATTTATTTGACAGCACACAACTCAAATCTTGAGGTGCAATAATATTTTCCCTCTCTCTTTTTAAATATTTGTCTGCTATGAGGAACTATGGTTCATCAAACAGTCTGGACCCAAGCATATAGAGCTTTGTAGGTAACAAGGGTTGCCATAAGTCAGCATATAATTACATGATTAGGGACCAAGAGTGGCATCAGGAGTAAGAGGTGACACTATCTCTACCCCTTTTGCCAGGGGTTTGTTTACTTTCAACTCTTCCTGAGCAATTTCTGTTAGTAGATTTCAAAACTGACAACAGCAATAATGAAATACACAATCTAGAACCAATGCTAAAAATCATGTACCTAATTGCACCCCAGTGCTTGTCAACTAACTGTGGCAGATTCAGCAAACTTTGGCTGAATACCAAGAGGATTCAGATCAGTCTCTGTAAAGTAAATGGCAGGACCAAACTCCATCAACATAACTTGGGGGGTAGGTGATGGGAAGCAATATTAAAATGTGGCTTATAATGAAAATTGTTGGGAGCAAGTTTAATATCAGAGGAAAGAAGATTCCACATGATCTTCACACTAAATGTGCTGCGTTAAACATCTTGCAGTGTGGCCGTCAAGAAGGCTTCTTTAGATTATCTCAGTGGCTGAAGGGGCCTAGAAGGGCTTTTAAGACATTCTGCAGAAAACATTTAGAGACTTCAGTGTCTTGAAATAACTAACCAAAACCTTCTTGGACTCTCTGTGTTTTTCCCCCCTTCTAACCTGCTGAAAAAAATCTGAAGAACTCAAAAGGTTGCATATTTTTGATTCCAATAAAGCAGTGTTTCCCAAATGTTTGGACTTCAATTCCCAGAAGCTTAAGTCAATTCCCAAAAGCACTGATCAGTCAATATACTGGCTTAGGCTTCTGGGAACTGAAGTCCAAACACCAGCATTTGGGAAACACTGAATAAAGGTATTTCCGACCTTCGGATTTTTTTTTATAATGGCCTGCTGTGTTCTTTACAATCTACTCCCTCTAGAACTGTGTTTCCCAACCTGTTTTTTGGACTTCAATTCCTAGCAGCCTATGTCATTTCCCTGAAGCACTGATCAGCCAGCATCTTGGAATTGAAGACACCCTTTGGGGCATGGGCCCCATGTTGAGAACCACTGGTCTAGAATTACATATTGGTAGCTATGATTAATAAAGGAAATACTGTATGTCGTCGTCGTTGTCGTTGGTGGCATCGTCGTTGTCATCTCTGAATTGGATTTTCAAGTCCTAAATGTCTACCCATTTAGATCTTTCGGTCAGATTCTTGATTCTCTTGCTATTTTAAACAATGTTTGTTAGATATAGATACCAATAAAAATGGTAGGGCAGTTATGTGGAGAAAAAGGTGTGGTATAAATTGCACTGATACTGATAATGTTATAATAGATAGACTAGAGGACATGAGCTGGGATGTGGCCCACCTGAATGTACTTTAATTCTGATCCCCCACTATTTTTAAAGGGGGAATGGATTGTGTGAATTGAGTACTTTATGAATAATTTGTATTTCAGTTTGGTACTTTTAGGTGTTACGTTTTCACAGATATTGTTGGCGGAGTCAAAGTTTCCTGCCACTTCCAGTATGTGCTCTATATGACCTGTTGATTATGGTAAAGGATTTATAAGATTTACATACATGTCTGTATGGCATGGGGAGATAGTTTTGAATGGCCAGCTGCTTTGATCCATTTTAGAGTGAGATATATGGTTTGTGAAATGTCTTTCCTCAGCCTCTGTGACACCATAACGCAGCTCTTTCTGATTGGCTGTGTTATCATTATGAGGCTTACATGGCCACTAAGACTTTAATGGTAGGAGATTTAATGATAGCAGAAGGCAGACAATAAATTGAAGGGGAAGGGAAATGGCACAGAACTGACAGTAGATGGAGAACCTGAGGCAGTGAGTGAGTTCGGATGATAATGGTCATAAACAATGGGACCTAGTGGCAAAGACCTCTGCTTGAGTGTGAGTCTCCTTATAGTGCCCACCCCTTTTTGTGTTTAAAGAGGAGAAAAGGAGCTCATGTCCCCCAGAGCATTCATATAGCCACCTGCATGGGGCATCAGACAGCTCTCCCTGGGTAAATGTTAGGACCCACCATGGTGGACTAAGAGGTTCTCTTTCTGCACAATCATTTGTCAAGACATGGGCACACCTGCCTCTCTGGAGCAAAACAGGGGCAGACCCTAATGCGGCAACTTGAACCTCTTGTCTGAGATGCTCAGCTCAGCTAGGCCTGCCTGTTCGGTCTGGCTTTTCTCTTCAGTGGAAGTGATGGGGTGGGTACCCCATGCACCCTCTGTACCACCCATTATTTCAGAGGCTGAACCAGGCTGGTCATGGGTTCGTGCCCTGCGTCTCGTGGGCCCAGTTTGACCCTACCAGTGAGCACTGTAATGGTACTATTTGAGGACTGTGCTACTTCTGTTTCTTCACAGAGGTAGAGAGTTACAAGAAACATGCTTACTATTAACTTCTGACTTTATGAGATAAGGAGGATACAATAAAGCTACATTTTGGAAGTTATTGGACTACATTGTCTTTGCCATTGCAATGTGTAACATTTTTAGTTCCTTTCAAAAGACATTTTAAAACATATTAAGAGGCACTTGACAGGATTTTAAAACTCTGAATCCTTGTCAAAGCAAACAAAACTAATCAGCAGCATAATCAGCATAAGTTACTTTTTCAAGTCCAACAAAGTTACTCATCAGATGCTGTAATTAGCAATAGGAAAGAGTTGTTGTTACTGGAAGGGGAAAGCATGTGATGGAGGATGACTGTGTGGGACAGTCCAGTGATTTACAAGGTGGCAAATCCATCCATACAAGAGGTGTGGCCCTCCAAGGTCCAGTGGTTAGCATGAATGGCACCAACCCCACTGAAGATGGCCCATCGCTGATGTAAAGACAGAAAAAACTAGGAAGACCATAGGCCCTACTGCTCATCATGGGATGGCACTCCTGCTCTCTCATGAAGCCATCATGAAACACGGTGTGAGCTAGAGCCTGTTCTTGTGGGAGAGCACTCTAAGCAGAGCAAGACTGAGCAGCTGAAGCCTATCTTCCCCTTGGCTTCCATGCAAATGGGTGCTTGTGAAGTAGTAAGAGAGAAGAGAGACTGTTTGGCCACCTCAGTGCTCAAGGAACACTTGCTCCTTAGCCTATCATCCGGCCTTGACTATGATTAGGAATGCCTCTTGTTTCTAAGGCCTCTACATTTGAAGCGGCTCTGGTCAACCCTCCACTTTCATTTGCCCATCCTCAGTTGCTGAGTCCTTGTTCTTCTCTTAACCTACTTCTTCCCCTTTTGTTCTTGAATTCTTCTCTCCCACCCCCCACCTCCCACTGTTTCGCCAAGCGGCCTGGTCAAGCACCCACAGGATGCATAACAGAGTGCAAAATAGTGTACTGGGGCCTGCCACAGAGCCATGGCCAAAAGCTTGGAGAAGTTACTTTTGAGGAGTGCTGCTTGCAGAATCATCCAGCTGCCATGGCTAGTGACTGTGCTACCTGATGGCTTCTGGAAGTTATAGTACAAACTTCTCCAAGCTCTGCCATGGTCTTGAGGCAGAAGGATCAGTACTGGGCAGCTGCTACCCTCTGTAGTAAACAGCTGGATGTATTTGCCCACAAGCCTTTCCAATGTAGTACTGATAAACATGGTGGGACAGTTATGTGGCACATGCTACCTCTTTGGAAGAGAGGCATGGTATGAGTGACACTTTTTTTTGCTAGGGAAGGGCCAGATTATGGTTGCTTTTTATGTGATGCAAGCTGGAACTGACTTATAGTGACCCTAATAGGGCTTTCAAGTGAGATATTTAAGCAGTGGTTTTCCCTAGTTCCATACCCTGTGAGTCTCCGTGGCTGAGCAGAGATTTAAAACCAGGCCTTCTGAATCCTAGTCCTTACATCAGTCTATCCACTACTCTACATGGGATATTCCCCACAGTTTATGGAGGGTGATTCAGATAGCAGGTTCCCATCTCATGCAGAGAGAGAGAGAGAGAGCGCGGTAGTGTTGTCTCCTGGGATGCTATGGCCTTGGCATTGCTCAGCATAGTCCAGATGTTGATACTGGGTGCTCTGTGTGCCTGGTGACATCTAGTTTCCCTTCACACATATAAACTGGGCATTGTAAAAGTAGGCCATAATGTTTCACAGCAAATGTGATGTCGGAAATGAAGGGCCTGGCCTTTTGCTATGAGAATGGTAAAGAAAGGGTGGATGAGGCAATGAGAGGGGAAAGCAAGGAAGACATTGGCCAAGAAACATGGGTGGCTCCTGTATATGGGGACGAGTTCCTCTTGTGTGAGACAAACACTGCTTTCCTCTGAACCGTGTCTGAGAGTTGTTTTTTTAACAGTACAGTTCAGACAGGACACAGAGTTCACGTTCAGTGAGGAAGGTGGGAAAAGATATGGACACATGGCAGCCACTGTTCCCTTTTCTGTGTCTTACTGTGTTCAAACAGTCTCTCCTTTTTGAGAATGGAGTTCAAAGGAATGATGCTGGATATTTGCACCTGGATTCTCAAAGCAAGAAACCTTCTCTAGGCAGATAAATGTTATCAAAGCGGTCAAGTGTATTTTCACATCAGGTTTCTTAGAAGAAAGGGAGGTCTAGTTTTGTTTGAAGCTAGTGCTCTCCCTCCTTCCCATCAGCAAGGCTCTGACTTAGGAATGCTAAGTTTGTGTGAAGTAGGACCAGGGGGAGGGAGGGAGATCCATATGTTGACGTATGTCCTAACATCTGGATTATGGTCTTCTAATGTGGATTTGTTCCTTTATGGTACTGTTATGCGGTAGAGTGCTGAATTACTCCATATCTTACAGTCTGTCACAGTGCCACAGACAATGGGTTGGCCTAGTCTTCAAATTTCCCTTTCCTCATAAAGCCAGCTGGAGATAAAATATCTGTATCATATTTGGGGCTGGTGCAGAATTATGTTGTTGGTGGGGTAGAGGTTGTGGATTTAATGAGTGTTGGGTTTGGTGTTATTATTAGCTCTTGCCTTCTGCCATAGTTGGGTGGGTATATCTATCATTGCAATGCTGCATCTTCATTCGGTTGATGTAGTAGGACTTCTTCCAAATCCTATAGCCCAAAAATGGGCAACTAGTAGCCCTTCAGATGTGAACAGATCTATATTACTCATTTTCTTTTATCATTGCCTATGCTGACTAGGAAAGGACTGCAGTGGCTCAAGTGGTTAAGAGGCTGGCTGGAAGGTGACAGGTCAGCAGTTCAATACCCAAGTACTGCACAACAGAATGAGCTCCCGTCTCTGTCTGAGCTCCTGCCAAACTAGCAGCTCAAAAGCAAGAAATTGCAAGTACTGTAGATAAATAGGGACCACTTTAGAAGGAAAGTAAACAGTGTTCTGTGCACTCCAGTGTCTAGGCATGCCTACCACATGTCCATGGAAACGAATGCAGAAGCAGACAGTGCTGGCTCTTTGGCTATGAAACAGAGATGAGCACTGAACCCTAGAGTCAGATACAACTGGCTTTTGAGCAAGGGTGACCTTTACCTTTACTATGCTGACTAGAGCTAATGGGGATTGTAGTACAAGATTGGGAGGGATTTGTGTGGCCTACCCCATAACCTTTCAGCAGGTAAATCTTTGGTGCAGGATTGCTTCATGGATTTTCTGCTGCATGTGACCAGGGTGGTGGAGGAAAATTGGCAGCTCCTTCATTTATTTAAATAAACTACTTCCACAACAGTCAGATTCTGAGAAAGCTAATAAATGCTGGTTGTAAGAGGTACCTGCACAGACAGCTCTAATCGCATCAAATCAAATATTTTTTTAATGGAATACATTTTTCATGTGTTGAGAAAGGGACAAAAAGAGAGAGAAAGAAAAAGGACACAACAATGTGGAAATAAACATGAAAGCCATAGGGCAATTGTCTGATTTGCAATTTGCATTGTTTAGATGGTTCTCCCACGTGCGCTTGTCATTTAAAGTTAATAAAGTTGTGTCCTCTGGCAACTTAATATGAAAATAGCTTGTTGGCTCAGCAAGCAATTTGTCTTCCTGTGCAGCAGAAATGCTTTGTTTCTCCATCAAGTACCCAGGAGGAAGACAAAGGGTTCTCTGGCTGAGGTTCATAGACACTTAGCAGTGACACAGTCCTACACCCTGGTTATCCTCAGTAGCTTTCCCCTTTGTTAGGTGCAGAATCAGGGTTGGAGTGTAATGCTCCCTGTCACAGGCTCACTTGCTAGAGAATGGAACTCAGTTAAAATTAGTTCCTATTATGGAGGGAGAGGTCTGTTAGGTGTTTTTTTTTTTGGCCTCCCTGGAAAATAGATGGGGAAGAAGTAGAAGCAGTGACAGATTTTACTTTCTTGGGATCTAAGCTCACTGCAGATGGTGATTGCAGCCATGAAATAAAAAGGCAACTGATTCTTGGGAGGCAAGTGATGAGAAACCTGGGGAACATAGTGAAAAGTAGAGACATCACATTGAAAACAAAAATTCGCATAGTCAAAGCAATGGTATTCCCTGTGGCAATGTATGGTTGTGAGAGCTGGACCATTAGGAAAGCTGAGCACAGAAGAATAGACGCCTTTGAGATGTGGTGTTGGAGGAGAGCTTTGAGAGTCCCATGGACAGCGAGGAGAACAAATAGGTCAATCTTAGAAGAAATCACCCCTGACTGCTCCTTAGAAGGTCAAATAATAAAGATGAAGCTAAAGTACTTTGGACATCAAATGAGAAGAGAGGATTCACTTGAGAGAGCCTTGATGCTTGGAAGGGTCGAGGGCAAAAGAAGAAGGGGACGGCCCAAGATAAGATGGCTAGATGGTATTGTAGAGACAATGGGCACAGAGCTGAGCGAGTTGAGGGGGATGGTGGAGGACAGGAGTGCCTGGAGGACAGTGGTCCATGGGGTCGCAGAGGGTCAGAATCGACTGTGCGACTGAACAACAACAACAAAAATATTCATTTTTTAAAAGACTCATAGTTTGTTCTATAGACCAATGAAATAGGTGACATTTGCAGTGCTTTCTTTTTCAGAATATGCGTGCTCAGGTTTGTACTTTACTGAACATCTCACTTTTAATGCTACCTCCAATTGAATGTGGATGAAAGAGTAAGAACAAAGGCAACTCTATGTATGTCTTCTCATAAGTAAATAATGCACATAGTTTTGTTTATTTTGTTGTACGGTTCCATAGCAGGGAACCTATGGCCCTCCGGATGTTTGATCATAGTGCTGATTGTCCCTAAAGGTTGGCCATGCTTCATCTAAAGAACTACTGCCATACCTTTAAAAATGGCATTTCAGGTTGCAGTGGGAAATACATAAGATCAACATACCTGTTGTAGGGTTTATTTTTTTAAATACAGTATATCTTTCATGAATCATTTGTTACTAGTCAAACATCTCTTTCTCTTCCCCGCTTCCCATTTACCCCACCATACAATATTAACTTCAAAGTGATTTGAAATAAATCAAGTAAAAAACCCAATGCTGAAGACAATAATAAAACTCTAAAAGCATCTCCTCCCTAACCCCTTTATCCCCCAGACTTTAAATGTGATGAAGAGGGACTTAAGCATCATGAAAAATCATGATACAACAGGACTCACTCACCTACTTAAAAAGTGGTGAAAAACATGCTCCATGTCTTAGAAGGAATTCCAAAGTATGAGCTGCATCTCCCAAAAAGGCCCTTTTGCCAATGGTCCCCTACCCAATCCACCTTTGTGGCTGCACCTGAAGGCGACGTCTGGAGGAGAAATTGAATGGTTGACAGATTCAGATGGGAGTCCATTTCAAACAGTTGCTTGAATATCTAAATATGGAATTAGGTAAAGGTAAGGTAAAGGTGGCCTTCTTTACATCTGGAGTTAGCCGGCTGAATAACCACACAAGGGTACAATGACTCAAAGCTCTTCCTAGGTAATACTACTGAATACTCAGCATAAGAATATTAACCTAACACTGTCAATTTTAGACCTGTAAGTAGACACACAGCTTAAAATTCATTTGAGGAAGGAAAACAATGATAAGAAACCCATGTGGAGTAGCAGCCACCAAAATGAATGGTTTTAAAAGGAGGTTGCTTGACTTCATGGAGAATAAAGTTCTTGATGGCCAGTGGCTACATGACACCTCTAGGCTCAGAAGGAGCTTGTCCTTGAAGTCAATGTCAGTGTCTAGGGAACACAGACAAGAGTTGGCTGTTGCCCTTGTGTCCTTCCTGTTGGCTCCCCAAAGTAGCTGGTTGGCCATTATGGGAACAGAACACTGGGCATAAGCAGGCTATGGTCTGCCTCAGCATGGCTCTGAAAAAGATACATCATGACTTATTCTGGATTATGATTTTAACCATTAACCCCAAATCCTTGCCATGCCTTCTCCAAAGTTTGAGTTCAACCCTATGTTTATTTCTTTCGAAGTAAGTTGCACTGATTCAAACAGCCACAGAACGTCCTGTACCTTGAATGGTTGGTTTGATGGTGAACCTTCAGCCTGATGTGCTGCTTGACCAGCTGCACTTGCTGAAATTAACCAGTTTGTGCAGTGGCTCTGTCTTCTTTTCCAACTGGCAGGCCTGATGGTGTCTGGTTCAGTGGGGTTACCCGTTAGTAAGCGTGTTTTGGGCTGCGGCCTGAAGTTATTGCTTTATACATCGGCATGTTTCTTGTTTCTTCTCTTGTCAGCACAGCAACCCTGTCTCTCATGAAGCTGCAAGCAATTAAATTAAGTTAATACAGTTTGTGGATGTTTATGCTGAAATGCATTAGCAAAGCACAGTGCCTGGAATGTGGAATTAGAACAGGACACTGGCTTTAACATCTGCCTCAAGTTGTTCTCAGGGGAGTTTTTCTGCTTTTACTACCAAGAGAGGACAACAGCGGCCTCTAGAGTTGTAAATAGACTAACAGACCTACTAGAAATATGAACTGTAAAGAGGTAACAGATGAACTTACATCTCTCTGTGTGTGAGAGAGAGAGAATGTGAGTGTGAGAGTGAGTGTGACAAGTATAGACAGAGCTTCATGTTGCTTTTCTAATGGGAAATTAAAAGTTTAGTGGTGCTGTAGCTGGAAGCTGAGGAAATCTGATTAAGTTCTTGTCTTTAAAAAAAAATCACAGCAATTCTGGTGCCTACAGGGGAGCAATGCTTCTAGCAAATCTCTTTGTTAGCCAGTTAAAGCCCCCTCTGCTTGCTTATGGATCAGGATAGGAAATGAAAAATGTGTAACATGCTGTACATTGATTCAAGTGTGAGGGGGTCTCTTTTCCTCCCCATTCCTTTCCCCTCCTCCCTCCCTTCCAGGGCATCTCCTCTGCATGAAAGGTGGATCACCTACAGAGACGTTTATTTAAATGCAACCCTGGGGCTTTAATTTAGAAGCTATGACACCTCTATGGAGGGGGATCCGGGTGGGTTGGATATTAAGGGGAAATTCAGTGCCTGCAGCAGATTTTGCTGTGTTTCAGGCCTGCAAGTTCGTTGGTTCACAAGGGAGAATTTGGGAGTGACTGGGACTGCAGAGGGTGAAGGAAGCAAGCCACAATGGCCTCATTGATTTAAAAATTGAGAAATTGCTGAACAAGTCTATTGAGCAGGCAGAGTTCAATAGCAGGTGACGCCTCCCCCAGCAGCCTCCTACTTTATGTGTAATGTGACTTTTATACAGCTGGAGGGGGAAAGGAAACCTTATGTGGGCTGTGTTAAAGTATATGGGTATAACCCAGCTTAGCTACAAAGGAGGGAGGAAAAAGAAAAGAAATCATTATTACCAAGTATAGGAGGGTGAAGGGTAGTGTGAAGAGGAGCCGTTTTGGGTCTCTGGTCCTTTGTTTAGCTGGTCACAGACTTGGTGTTCCGCTAGAATTCCATTATCCTATCAGTCACACCAAGAGCATCTATTTTGTATGTTTTAATCTTGCCGGCCTTTTGTAAAGCTGACACCAGATTTGCTACAGGCGAAATATGCCATTGTCTTAGAGGCAGCATACGGCGAGGAGATGAAAGATGATTCAGCACACTATTCTTTCTAGGATCTGTGGGTGAGGTTAACGATTGGTGCTCTGCACCTCCAATTAATACGGCGTCTATTCCTTTCTCCCATCAAGCAGGGATGGTGGGAGTCAAACCAAAGGAAGATTTGCAGTGCCATAATAGGGTTGGGAGAGGTGTTCTTACCAGTAGCTGGCAGCAGGTGCAGAGTACGGGTAGCTGGACAACTTCTCGTTCACATTGCTTCACTATCCCTGCTCTGTGTGAAAAATTAAGATGCACTCTGTTCTTTCAGGACTCAGTGCTTGGCGGCTCTTGTGAGTTGTATGATAATGATATAGCATAGCAAATTGTAGGGTAAGAAGGGGACTGTTTTGGCTTAGTAATTAAGATGCTGAACTTGATGACTGGAAGGTCACCAGATGAGCAGTTTGGTGGGTCGGTAAACAGCATTCCATGCCTGCCACATGTCCATGGAAACATCTGCAAATGCAGACAGTGCTGGCTCTTTGGCTATAAATGGAGATGAGCACTGAACCCTAGAGTTGGATATGACTGGCTTTCGAGCAAGGGTGACCTAGGGCAGGGATCTGCAAACTTGTCTTTCCAGGTGTTCTTGGACTTCAATTACCAGAAGCCCAAGTCAGTATGCCTGCTGATCAGGACTTCTGGGAATTGAAGTCCAAGAACATCTGGAGAGCCAAGTTTGCTTATCCCTTACCTAGGGTAAGAAGGGAATGGCAAGTCTCTCCCCAGGCTCTCTCTTCAGATTGTCTGGTCTCAGGACACTGGGTTCATTCCCAGCCTTCCCTTGAGACAATCTTAATGTGAGGAACACTAGAGGGGGAGTAATTTTGAATCTGCATTGTGACATACGGCTTATATAAAGCCTGGTCGCTCTTCTCTACCCATTCCTAAGTAGCATGTGTATAGTGCAAAGATGGATCTATGTGCATATCTTTTGCACTGGCATAATCAAAAGCAGGGATTCTCAACCTTTGGCCTGTGGGCCAGATGCAGCCCATGGTGGCATTTATGTGCCACCGCTGCCGCCACCGCCCCCCCCCCCCCGCGTACACCACACCTGGAAGTGCCATGTGATGGAGGAATGACAAAATGGCCATCCAGCCTCTGAAGCTGTCTGAGGGAGTGTGACCCAGCCACCGGCTTAAAAAGATTGAGGACTCCTGCTCAAAAGTGTAAGCAGCGGTTTAGGCTGTAGTATAGCAATTTAACCACTGTGACACATGGCTCATTATCAAGCAGTAGAGCTCTAGCATTAGGACCAGTGAATCTTTGTGCTATACAAGCCCAGGTGGCAGTAGGAGGAGGTTGGGAACTGGAAAATCCCAGTAGACTGGAAGGGAATTTTCCACCAGCGCTAACATCAGCATGACACCCA
Source organism: Furcifer pardalis (assembly GCA_030440675.1). Taxonomy (NCBI): domain Eukaryota; kingdom Metazoa; phylum Chordata; class Lepidosauria; order Squamata; family Chamaeleonidae; genus Furcifer; species Furcifer pardalis. The sequence continues at coordinate 60,592,949 of CP126893.1, read as the reverse complement.
GACCATTTCTCTATATGATGGGTGAGTAGTAGAGTGTGTGAGATGTAAGCCTTCTGGGTTTTGATGGCAACCACCATACCTTTTAGATGCAATTTTCCACCACCCCGGCTATGGAAGCAAGTGTGATATAAGTGGGTATTTTTTTGGACTAGGACTGAGAAGGCCTGGATTTAAATACCTGCTTAGCCATAGAAATGCATGGGGGGGGGGAGTGGCAGTGGTAAAACTGCTTCTTGAAATTCTCATATCCCTTGGAAGCCCTATTCAGTGGCATAGCATGGATTTCAGCTGCCCAGGGCATAGGCCAAATTTGCTGTCATGGACGGACTTCCCTGAAGGGACTTGCCTGCACCGTATACTAATTTGCAGGTGTTATTAGACAATATTGAACTCTATTCCTTATATGAAAGAATTAATTCTCGCTGAATGTTCATAATCAACAATCCAAGCACAAAATAAAACATGGGTAATTACAGTAAGACAACTGGTTAGTACAGACTGTGTTGCCAGTCACTAGACCGTGCAAGATGACTACATTCACTTAAAGAAAGGGGATTCCTCAGTTCTGTCACAGATTAAATAATAAAAATTCCGTGCTCATTTTAATCGGTCTGAATTGAAATGAAATGGTTCAAATTTATAGTTCAGAGTACAAGATATTATTATTTATTGTGAAATTTGCCACCCCCCAAAAGTGCCGACCGGGGCAGGCTGCCCCTACTGCCCCTGCTATGCTACACCACTGGCCCTATTAGAGCCAGTGTAAGTCAGATGTGACTTGATGAGCATAGGAACAACTGATTGCTGAAAAACAGTTGATAACCATGAGATATTTTGTTGTGCACAACATACTGGCTTCTAGCCATAATATCTGGAAATGGCCAAGACTGCATTTATACTAGTACCATGCCCTTGGCTATTTCAGAATGTGTTTGTAAGAGATCTTCCTTCTGCCAGATGGTGATCCTTGCACCTGTAGCCTGGCTTCTGGCACAGAGCTATATAAAAGCAGCTGCGTCTGTGCCTTGATCAGCATTTGAACTGTGACCTGTGGTTCTCAGGGTCAGGGTTTTCACAGGCTGACTATTGAGGTACCAGAAGCTTTTGAATGGTACTGTGCCCTTTGTCTGCTGCAATGGTAAGGTGGTGGAAAGGGGGATGATTATAAGACTGCAGGATAACTCATCTTTAGACATCACTGGGTTAAACGTATGACAAGAATGAAAGAGTCCCAGTTGACTGTGATATCTGAGAGAAAAGTAAAGAAGGTAAAATAAGGTCCATATTGGACTTTCGTGTTCAGTTTCTGTCTTACTTCTGAACTAGGGCTGTGCACTAGTGTTGGGCAAATTGCAATCTCCAGTCTTTTTTGTCCTGATGACTCATTTATATGGCTAGATTGGGTTCTAGGATAGAGTAAAGTGGATTTATAAATCAGTTTGTGTCTGGACCAGACAGCTTGTTTCAGGTTTTTTCCTTTTGTATGGAATATACTGTATACGTAATATTTGTAATTTAGTATTTGATATCTGTAATTGCTCTTGTGCTTTGGTATGTACTATGTAATTGTAGCTGTTTCTTCTGTAAGCCGCCCAGAGTCGCTCTGCGAGTGGGGCGGCATATAAGTCGAAAATACAAATACAAATACAAAACAAAAAAGCACATTTACAGGTGACTTGTGCACAATCCTTTGAGGCAAACTTCATATAGGAACTTCTGAAATTTAGCAAGTTGATCCCACTCTTTGGGATCGATCACATCCTCAGGTTTCATGTGCATCATTTTTTAAAAAACAGTAATAACTATGAAGGCCAGCGTGAGATTTCTAAATTGTCTCAAATTGTGAAGCATGTATCAAATCTGATTTGATGCAAATCGATACAGACAAGATTGGAGCTGGGATAATTCCATAGCCCTGAACTGATCTTCAAGCAAAATTGTATTATTTTCACAGCAAATCCTGTAATATTTACCAGTGTGGTCACAGCCTGATGTCTTCTTACAGTTGAAACTTTATCTCATCCCTACTGACCAAGTTATCTGTCCCACTCTGTTGCTCTGGAGTTGTATATTTTCTTCTGTACCAGTCCTGAAAAATGGCATGAACTATACTGTCACTGTTTTAAGAGGTCAGAGGTGTGTGGTGGGGAGAGTTGTCATCTTCTCAAGGCAAGCTCAGAACATTTTCTGGCCTGAAGCAGAGCAGGACACATGCTTGCCCCCCACACACCTCAATGAAGGAGCAAAATATTTTGTTAGAGTCAATATTTAACACATGGTGTTTGTTAGGGTGGAACCAATTTCAGAGATTTCATAGATATTTTAGCCACAAACATGACACTGAGACCCCTCTGTTAATAGACTTGGCAAAAAGCCACAGGAGAATAAGGAGATTGAACTAAAGACCTTGCTAAAGAGGTCATGAAAAGGTCTTTGACATATTTTCTGCCAAAAAATGTAGGTATTCATCTTGGTAGTCTTGTTGCATCCTAGCTCAGGCAATTCTATTCCTTATCAAATCAAGCTGACCCCACAGTTTCCAATGGTGTCCGCTTCATCATTCTTTCTTTCCCCAACACCTGTGCCTACTGTTTTACAGTGTTCCTTGGGATGCCCAAGAGTAATTGATTTTTTTATATAATTAGCAAAGTTCTTGAACAGAGAGGCATAGTGAAGCCATCTGTGCAGAATGCCTGTAAAAAACAATGGTTATGAAACACTTGCACAAGTCTCCTATGAAAGGTACAGAACTCTTTGGAGGTGGGATTCCAGACTACAGTGGCTATTTGGGCTTCCTTCCCATCACTTAGTAGGCTGAATCTTCATAACCCTGGATGAACTTCTGCAAGCCTAAAGAAACTGCTTTGCTTTTGGACTACAGCTCTCAGAATCCACCACCCAGCACAGCATACAGGTAACTCCAAACTACAATACAGCACACACAACTCCCTCCTGCACTCCATATTGCACAAAAGTTGTGTTTATTGACCTTCTGACACCCACATACACTCAACCACTTACCTTCTTAACAATCATTGCCATGACCCATGATAAAATGTGCTGGAAATCCAAAGAGGCAGGGCATTCTCAAAATCATTGATCCACAAGTAGGGAATTTCTTGTTCTCTCAGTATTCATGTACTCTAAACTGATGCCCAAATTTCTTCTTAAGTGATCTAGCATTGGCTTGCCTTCATTGCTGTAGGCTCAAGTAAAATGTATTAAGTTTCAGGGCGGGGTCAAGAGCTTGAGGAAGAGCCTTAGATCTTAAAGAGACAAATAGTTTCTTCCTCCTTTTCTTGACATTTAGGCCTTACTATAAGTGAAACTGGGACTGAAAGTGGGACTGCAGTGGCTTCGCAGGTCAGCAGTTCAAGACGCAAGTGCTGAACGATGGAGTGAGCTCCCAACTTTGTCCCAGTTCCTGTCAACCTAGCAGTTCAAAAGCAAGAAATTGCAAGTAGATATAAAGGTACAACTTCAGTGGGAAAGGTAACAGTGTTCCGTGCACTCCGGTGTGTAGTCATGCTTGCCACATGACCATGCAAATGTCTGCAGACGCTGAAAGCACTGGCTCTTTAGTTGAAAAAAAGATGAGCACCCTACTCTAGAGTTAGATATAACTGGATTTTGAGCAAGGGTGACCTTTAGGTAAAGGTAAAGGTTGCCCTTGCTCGAATGCCAGTTGTATCTGACTGTAGGGTTCAGTGCTCATCTCTGTTTATAGCCAGAGAACCAGCGCTGTCTGTGCGTGCATTTCTGTGGTCACTTGGCAGGCGTGCCTCAACACCGGAGTGCACAGAACACTGTTTACCTTCCCACTGAAGTGGTACCTATTTATCTACTTGCAATTTATTGCTTTAAAACTGCTAGGTTGGCAGGAGCTGGGACAGAGATGGGAGCTCACTCCATCGTGCAGTACTCGGGAATCGAACTCTGAAATTCCAGTTGTCGAGTTCAGCATCTTAACCACTTCAATCACCTCAGTCCCTAAGGGCGAGCTTTACCTCACTCTCCCTGCTGTCATTCCCTTTAGTTATTAATGAATATGTTAATCTCTTGTGCTGTAAAGCTGAAACTCCACCCACTTACTTGAGTTGCAGCCATAAAGGTTTCCCCTAACTCTGAAATACAGGCACAAAGCAGTATGGCTTTACCCAGTGGGACCTTTGGGGAAAGGGGGCAGGGGGTGACTGAGCCATCTGGGACCAAGAGGAACATCTCTGTGACCCGAGATGCCCTGCCTCTGAGATGACATTTTGTCATTCAATGCCTCCTTTAGTCTCCAGGGCACTTGAATAACTGCCCAGTAACCTCCTTTAATCCTTACAATAACAGCACCAGAATGTCAAGGGGTCTCTCATGCACGGGCCATTGAACAGGAAAGGGGGGGGGGTTTAGGAGGGAGCACATCAGTCTTTAATTGTAGTAGTTGACAAGCCCTGAGAAATGAAGAGGTGGACAGTGGATTCCACAGCTGTATGTGTATACTGATGGAGCCTTGCTTAATATTCCTGGGCCAATCCTTGTCCTAGTGAGGGCTCATGGGGTTTTTGTGTTTTGTGCTCTCAAAGTTGAACAGTTAGACTGATGCCTTCTGCCTGCCTTGCACCAGTCTGCTGGAATGGCTGCTCTCTGAAAATCTTGTAGGCGAAATCTTCTGTATGCTGGTACAACTGGGATTGGCTTTCTGCTAGATGGAACTCAGAAATGAAATTTGTTCACTTCCACTTTCCGAGACTTGTCTTGTACAGTCATGATTAACTGTGTTGTGTTTAAAATCAGTTCATTCTTGAGACTAGGAACCAGAGTACTGAAGAGCCTAGAGATTCTGCTACCTCCACAGTCCACATCACCTAAATGTAAACAGAATGAAGTTTGGATTAGTTACTTTTTTGGACAACAACTCCCAGAATTTTCTAGTAGCTGACTCCACTTGTGGTCACCCAAAAAGCATATTTCAGAGGCATTCATTACAAGATCCAAGCTGTGTAGCCCCACATCTCTACCTACTCTTCTTTTCCCTTCCTCCAAAATGGTGTGGGATAGGAATAAACTGACTGGCATACTACTAAGCAAATGCTTATACACATGTGATGTTATTGACACCATCAATGACTTAACAGTGTAAGTTAAACAGGTCTACTCAAAAGTAAGACCTGCTGAGGTTTATAGACATTAATCCTAAATATGTGGAAGCTGCCTCTTCTGCATATCTCAGGAGACATCCAGACATCTGTATTGTACTGTCAGTTTTGTCAGGTCAGTCACAAATTTGTGTCTGCAGTAGTTTGGTCCAGCTGCACTTTGGGGATCTGTATCAAGATATGGAGGAGAATTTTCTTTGATTTCTTGAACAAACCAACCTATCTCATGAAATACTATAATCCTTCAGATACTGATAGCCTTTCAGATAACTACAGTTTCTCTTTGAGTGCCGGGATGTTGAAATGCTTTTCATGACTCAAAATAGTCTTTTTGAGGAGTGTCATCATAAAATTTGTGTATCTTTAAAAGGATTTGTACAGATTTACCCATACCTCAAGCAGGGTTGTTGTCTCCACACCAGAGCAGCACAATGGACTTTGTGTATGTGTCAGTTCCCATGGCTGGGCAAAAACTTGTCCCAGAGTGCTAGGATGAAAGGAAATGTTGTCTCCTTCAGAGCTTAGAGATCCCTTTTCTAGACTGTATTAATCAGGTCCTACTCTACAGGATACAGAGGTATAATCCCCAAATCCAGAAGGATACCATGATTGATAATATTGAAGGCTGCTACAAGATCCAGGAAAATTAGATGAGTCACACTCATCTCTGCCTCCTTCAACAAGTCATCGAGCAGAGAAACCAAAGGTGTCTCAGTCCTATGCCATGGTTTAGACCCCGACTGAAATGGATCTAGATCAGTGGTTCCCAACATGGGGTACATACACCACAGGAGGACTTCTGCACCCAGAAACCTAAGTCAGTATGTTGGCTTATCAGTGCTTTGGGGAATTGATTTAGAATTCTGGGAATTGAAGTCCAAACATCAAAGGTTGGGAAACACTGATCTAGACTGTTGACATCCTCCAAGATAATCTGCAGCTGGTCTGCCACCACTTTCCCTATCGCCTTCCTCATAAACAGCACACTGGCAACAGGCCTAAAATATATTGCAGTGATTCAACTGATGAGCAGCTGTGAAAGGGATTCCAGGATTTCCTGATTTAGTGTTACTTCCTGAGCTGCAGTATTTACTGCTGATGAGCTTTGAAGAGCCTAGAAGTCTCTTTTGGTTCTCATGCCTGTTTTCTATTTTTGTCCCTAGTTGTTTTCTCAACAGTTCCTGAATGCCTGCATGTTTGGGCAGTGGTCTTATCCAGTGCATAAACCCCCCTTTTCTTCATAGTATGTTAGTAAAACACTCGGTGGTACAGGGAGCCTGACAGACCGGGTGACAAGGCAAGCCCTGTCTCTCACACAGCCTGCTCAATTTTGGATGGGAAGAATAGCTGAAAGCTATAGCAGCTGTCCGGGAAGTTTCTCATGGGGCCAAAGCTGGGGAAGCATCTCACACTCTGACCTAAATACATGGAGCGAGTGTTTAATTGAGTCTGATGGGCTGGATTTGCCCCCAGTCAAACACAGGCTTGCCATTTGCCAAAGTGACTTTGGGGGAGTTCCTTGAATGCACAGGATGGATTCACTCACCCAACACCCATCAAATTACACTTGTCACTTGCGAGGGCTCTAACGATACTGCTTTCTTTTTACACTGGCCATGCTGATTATGCAAACACAGCCTGAATGGGGTGACAGTCATTGCACAGCACTACTTGGGACATAGCAGTGGGTGTGTGCACACTGGATCCCTAGCCAAGGTGGCAGCTGTTTGTTTGAAGAGTTCAGGTCTCTGTGTATTTTATGGGAGTCATGCGCTCAAGGTGTCCTAATTGCAAATGATTAGGAGCCATTAGGCAGGCTGAGGGCTTGAGTTCCTGATCTGTCCGAGGTCCTGACAGATCTGTGCAATGCTGTCTCAGTCCTATGACATTCAAGGGTCCTTGGGTATTCCCCCTTTTTTCCTTTAGAAAGACTTATGATGTTCACATTGTGAGCTTTCTATCTGTGGTTTACAATCTTACATTCACTTCGTATCCCTTCTAGGTCAAATCTGGAAGTAGAATGTCCTCATCACTCTCATGCTTAAGTGTAGTATTGTAGGAAAAATATTTCATGACAGCAACCACAATTCACTAGGAATTCCCCTAGTTAGAATTCTGGTACCTGTAGCTAAAAATCTTCTTCCTTCCACAACTAGAATTTGGGGAGGAATCCTCAGAGTTGGAAAACGTAACTTTTCTGGGCTCTCACCACAATTGCTAATCAACACAAAGAGACATAGGCTTCTGTGTAAAACATGAAGAAGAAAATAACTACCACCTCTGAAATACCACCACATAGCAGAAAGACCACTAGCAGATGGTTTCCTGCTGGCACAGAAAATAACTTTTGGGCCTCCTTCTAACAGTTTTGACTTGCCAGCAGAGGACAGGCTGCCATTACTTTCCCAGTTGTCCTCTAAGTTCCTCCATGAATGTTCAATATCTGACAATATGCTATGTCCCCTGCAGCTGATGTACAGTAGTGCATATAAGTCCTCTGAACTGAATGGTAAAGAGGAGGGGGGAAGAGATGGTAATAGCTGTTGTGCTAAACACTGTCTCATTTCCTTCCCAGGACACTACTAGTCTAGATGACTTTGCCTGAATCCTTGGACTGCCAAAGAGTCTAGGTTTCTAGTCCTCATGTATGTGAAAGGCATTGTCAATATTTCTGATCATTTTTTTGAGAGCTTGTTATATAATTTGGGACAATTTAAAAAAGATTTTTAAATTTTAAAAGAGGTGATTGGTATACAGTGAAACCTTGCATAAAGAGTGCCTCGCTTAAAGAGTAACTCACTTAAAGAGCAGAATTTTCTCTAAATGTTTGCTTCGCTTAACAAATAAAACCAACCAAAAACTCACTTAACAAATAAATTGGGGTTCGCAATTCCACCACCACCCCGAAGTCACAATTGTAAAAAATCATATTTTGAAGTTGCTTTCCCATTGAAAAGCAAAAAATTCATTCCGGAGCTCAGAAAAAAAGCCAAAAAAAAAAAAATTTTTTTTCTGTTCAAAGCTCTTTTTTAGCTCTGGAACTAAAGGTAATAAATTCGTTCTCCGAGAAGTTTCTTACAGCGAAAATTACTTTAAGCAAATTTTCCACAGGAATACATTGAATACATTTTCCCATAGGAATGCCTTGAAAACCAAAATACTTCAACCAAAACATGGTTTCCCATAGGAATGCATTGAAAAACAATTAACACATTCTGAAAAAAATCTGTAAACCAAGCCATTATTTTCTATGGATTTCCTTTTGTTATGAGATTTTCATGTTAACCAAGCCATTTGTTAACTGAGGTTCCAGTATACAGTGGTACCTCATAAAACAATTTTAATCCATTCCATGGGGCTTGTTGTTGTATGAAACAATTGCTATATGATACTTGCATCATATAGTGATTTTCCCTATGGGATGTGTCGTACAATGATTTTTTTTGCTAAGCGGTTTTTCCCACTGAAAAATTGTTGTATGATTTTTTTTTCCGTAGGGAAAATTGTTATGTGAGATGCCATTTCTCCCCCAAAATCTATTTTTTAGGTGATTTCATTGCTATATGGGGCAATTGTTGTATGAGGTTCCACTGTATTTTGGTTTTAAATGCATATTTGACACATTTCTGACAGTGCCCTCTAGTGGCCAGCTCTGATAATTGCCGGCTCAGTACCTGACTATCAGCTGTTGAGGGGACGGGGGAATTTTCCACACTTCCTGGTTACGGGAAAAGCTTCTGGCGGTGGCAAAACACGAAAAATTCCAAAACCAGAGCAGAAATGCTTCAGATCCCCCCCCCCATGGGAAGCATCAGAGAACCCCCCAAAAAACTTTTTGTATCTCAAAAAGATTCCTATCTTGAAGCAAATTCCCCCACCCCCCAAGATTTCTTTTCGTATTGTGAGTTTTTCATAGGTTGAGCCATTCATAACTCGAGGTTTTACGGTACAGTACTTTGAAAAGGACAGTGGGTGGAAAGGTGTCCTGAACAACAGCCAGCTAAAAGCAAATTCTTTGCTTACTGCCATTGGTCCCTCCCCTTTCCCCATTATCATGGTGGCCATGGCCTGAAGAAGACGGCTCTTGAAAATCCTCTTTGTCCTGGGAAGTTGATGCTACTGCAAATCAAAACATATGCCACAGTTGCTCCAGTTTCCTCCGTTTAGGAAACACTTTACTGAAGAAAGCAAGAGGGCACTTCCCCTGCATTTCCTCCCTGACATTTGGCTCCTTGTACTGGAATGTGAAATGAGCAGTTATAACTAAAAAGGAATTAATTAAATTAACTAATTAAACAACTAGTTAAGCTTTGGGTAATGAAAGTGTAACTAGGTGGTATTTTTCCCAGGATTTGTGCAATGTTCCTCAGTGTTCCTTTTGGTATTTATTCCATCAACTATATGACATTAGTACTACTACCAATTCTGAGATCTGATTTTTTTGGGATCATTATGCAATATATTTTGTTTGACTAGCAGGGATTTTTGAGGGTTTCTTCTTTCTGTAATTTTTCCAATAGATACTTTTCTGATGTTTTTGGTCTGCCCAATACTCCCCCCCCCCTCCACAAAATAATTTTGTGCTGCTCAAAGAAAGAAGACTCTCTTATTATACTGGTCCTTTGGGACAGCTGCTGGATAGTGTAGCATGGTGTGGGAATGAATCCTACTCTTTTCACCTGCTTTCTGACCACACTGGTAAAAAGTGTAACTGCAATGCAACTTGTAAATTGCCTTTTTTAAAAAAAGTCTTAATTTAGCACAATTGTACTAAAGTACTAAACTAATTCAGCACTGATTCAAAGGCTGACTATGTTCTGTTATTGCAGCAGTATTTCAACTCTGTAAACATTTTTTAAAAAGCAACAAGGGATTTGATTGGTGACAAAAAGAATAGGTAAGAGGGTGGTAATATTGATTGAAAGGGGGAAAGGAGAAGAGGGTTGTATGACATGGGGACAGTTGTAATGCACTTTCCTGTGATAACTGAACTTTTCTGTGTGAGCAGCAACAGCTGCCAAAGTGCAGTACAGAGATGTTCATTTCAACTGGGAAAATCTTCTCTGTGGACGGGTGCTGAGTTATATTTCAAATAAAATGCTAGCCACCAGCCACCTTAACGAACCATTTTGGGCCAGTAGTTCCAAGTCAAATTGTGCACTGATATCTAAGACTCTCTGTTTAAAAATTTCAAACTGAAAAATATGTTTTGATGCGCCTCACTTATCCTTTAAGAAGGGCATGTTGTAGAGCCAGATTCGAGCTATTAGACTCCATGAATAGATATGGGCATTTTCACCACTCACCATATCACGAAAGAACGTGCATATGTGGGTCTCCAAATGTTGAAAATAGCTCTCATATTATATTAGATTGTTGTACACTGATATTAGATCTAAATACCTTGCATCCCTATTGGAAAAAACAACTTTTTGGGATTCAAAAAACAAACTGGGCTCTAATATCCACGTTGTGTGTAGAACTGCCAAGTTTATAATTAAGGCATCAGCTAAAAGAATCGAATATGTCGATCAAATTGGGGTATCCTGCAAGGGAGATTCACTTATCTGACTATCGATATGCATGAATTAATTGTATTTAGGGACCTTCTCCAGTTTACATTCTTTAAAAGTAGTTCAGGTATGTATATATTGTATTTATTGCATTTTTATTGTATTTTTATTGTATTTTATTGCACTTTATTGCATTGTACAGATTTTAAACTCTTATGATAAGGTCGAAAGACTAATCAATTAATAAATATTCATTCATTCATTCAAATAAAATGCAATGAGAAGTAACAAATTACTTTTTGGTGAATCAAGTAGTATTTTCCAGTCAATTTAAAATGTTACTTTTATAGGACATTTTGCCACTTTCTTGTTTTGTGTAGGTTTTTTTATAGAGGTGTGTACATTTGTGGTTGGCTAGCAGTGCTGTGTTAATCTAGCATTGTGGAGAATTCTGGGAGTTGTAGTCCAGAAACACAAATCAGCACAAATTTAATCCCTTGCATTTTTGTTAAGCATGTTCAGGGTGCAATATCAGTGAATGAAACGTGGAGTGTGTGTGTGTGTGTGTGTGTGTGTGTGTGTGTGTGTGTGTGTGTGTGTGTGTGTGTGTGTGTGTGTGTGTAAAAGATACCACATTAATGATGTCATCAGTCTGGCTGCTTCATGATAATAAGTAACACAACAAATTCATTTTTAAAGATAACATTCCAAGTTGTGCTTTCAGCATAGAGAGAAAACCTGAATTTTGTCTCTGCTGGGATAAAGAGAAAATTGAGAAGAACGGAGGGGAAAATATAGAGTGAGTGGGAAGCATTGCTGTATGCAAAATTTCTGGGAACAGACTTTTTTTGTTCTTTCAGCTAAATTTGATGCTTATTAGTCCCCCCCCCTCCCCCTACAACCTTGATCTGTCAACAGAATCTAAAGGAGAATTCACATGACATGAGGAATGAAGGGATGAGATTGCTCAAAATAAAATAATTACATAATTGATTCCCCACTAGTATAACACTTAAAATTCCCCTTCAGATTATATGTAACAAGAGGATAGCTTCCTCTCTCCACAGAGTCTCCCCACGTTTTCTGGGCATTGATGGTCTGTAGAGAATCTCACAGAAACGGGTCTTCTCTTCAGAAATCCATCCTCCACTGTGGCAGCATGATGGAAATGCACAAGAAGGGGACTGGGACTATTATTTTTATCACATTATGCTAGTGAGTGCCTAAAGAGATTTACAGGACTTCTACTTCTGAGGAAGCATTTGCAAACAGCTTCATGGTGAAGAAGCTTATCTACCTAATCCTTACTCCATGGTGAAGACATTTTATAGACCGTTTTTAGCTCTGTTGGACTGCTGTGATAAAACCAGTGTGAATTGTTCCACAGGTGAAACAGCTGTAAGGGGTTTCACTGCATGCCATACCAATTGTGTGCCCTAGTAGTGTAATGAGTAGTCAAAAATGTCTTGTTTGGGGATTTATTTATTTATTTTGACTTGCACCATATAGAGACTACCTCCTGCGAACTCTCCTTCCACCAGCAAGATCTCCTGGCTTCCTATGAAAATAAGACCACAGTCTCCTCCCTCACTTTTTCTGGTTTGTTTTCCATCTATAGTTTCACACAGGAGACTGCCCATTCCTGCACAGCTTAACAGAATTTTAAGCAAAGGATTGTTGTCGTATTTTGGAGTTTGGAGTTTGTTCTGTCTTTCCTGGATAAATCCTCTTTAGGAGAAATGCCAGTCCGGGCAGGAATTTGAACAATCCTACACTGCTAGGTGTTGCTTTGAAGGGGAAAATGGCCTCAAAATGTCTCAGTATTCCTGTGAGATCTCCTGCAAAAATTCTCAGGAGGAACATCTTGTGGAACCCAAAAAAATCTCTGTTCTTCATCCTGAGTGAGAAGCTGTGAGATTCACATCTCCTGTTTTATCAACCACAGCGGTTTGGTCCTGCATTTGAGAATAGTTGTGCTGGCAACGTTTATAATAACTGAAGAGTGCAGAAAGCTGACTTACACTGCCTTCTGTGTGGTCCCATCTAGCATAAGGTTGCCAATGCTGACTGGCAGTGTATCTCTAATTCTTACCCCTACGCTGGGGCTTGGACCCGGGACCTTCTGACAGCAAAGCACTTATTCTCAGCCACTGAGCTAACAACTCCTCGCTTGAGCAGTTCATGTAGATATCTAGAAAACAGGCAGAACATTTTGATTCAAAGAACCTAACTTCCCATTACCTTCCTCTCTTCCTGATAACTTGTGTTTTTCATTCCCCCCCCCACACCCCAGAAAATGTAAGGCAAAACTAGAGGGTCTCTATGTTGTTATTGTAGTCAAGGCTTTAAATGTGTTCTTCCATCCCTCTTATTGCTGCACATAACCTTTTTTGTTCTGATAAAAAAAAAAACAGGAGGAGGAGAAATTAGAGTAACTGGCGTAAACCTAAGGGAAAAGCTTGGAAGTTGTGACTTAAGCACAAGGCTTTTTTTGTATGTCTTTGGTTCCATTTCCCCACCCCCACCCCCAGTGTTTTTCCATCAGTGCAAAATATTTAAACTTCCAGCCCATAAATCCAGGGTCTTGGCCATCAGGGAGTAAGGGGGTGGAGAAGAGGAAGTGGGAGTCAAAGACTCTGAGTTCCTCAAAGGTCTCACATCAGGATTGTGTTTCTTCATCTTCTGGATCTGCCTTTCAGGATGGATGGTTTTATAGGTCCATTTGGTCCCAAGATATAAGAGATGATGTGATGTGTGGCAGGGCTGTTGTTATGCCAGCAATCAGATCCAGTTTCTCTTCTTGCTCTCCTCCTCCTCCTCTTCTGAAGTTTTTCTAGGCAGACTTCAGCTAGGAAAACCATTTACATCCTTATTTGTTTTTTTAAAATAGTGGTTACCTGCATTTTCAGGGGACAAAAAAGAGAGTTATAGCTTTGGTTAGTTCACAGCTCACACTATAACACTTCATTTTCTCACTTGGGAGATTTTTCTTTAGAATTAGATGGTTTTCATTTTTTAACACCTTCCAACCTTGTTTCCAAATCAATTCTTCAAAGCATTTTCTTCATACTTCTCCAATGAATTTACTTCCATCTGATGTTATATTCAAAGCTGGGAACTATAGACAATATAATATAATATAATATAATATAATATAATATAATATAATATAATATAATATAATATAATATAATATAATATAATATAATATAATATAATATAATATAATATAATATAATATAATGTGGGCTTCTCCTGGAAAAACAATATCTTTATCCATGAGTTGTATGAACCTTAAAACAGATTCTAAAAGGAAGAAATCATTTATCTGTATACTTTATATCTGATTACATATCTCTTGTGAGTCCCAAACTATTTGAATTGGAAGATGAGACTGACTATGCTTTGGATGTTCTATATGGGTTGCATTGGTTTTTTCTTTTTCTTTGTCAAAATTTACTTTTGTATCATACAAGGTAATGTACACATTGGCTCAACTTTGGTTAAGTGTTGGACATGAATGATTAAGCCCGGTTGAGTAGTAGCTGTCAACACAAATGGGAAACCATATACTGTATCTGAAGCAGGTTTGAGATCAATGGTTTCTATTGGGATTATCTAGATCCATTCTGTACACACTGAGGATGAGCAACCATGTGCCTTTTAGATGACATTCTAACCTGCTTTGTCCTTAAGTCTGTGGCATTACCTATGTTTTTGAATCTCTTTTTTATCCTAAAAATGCAGAGGAGCACACAAATATCTATGAATTAAGGAGGCATAGAGAGCCCTATTGGAACTGTTGTGGCTCAAGTGTTTAAGACACTGAACTCGAAGACTGGAAGGTCAGAGTTCGATACCCGAGTACTGCACGATGGAGTGAACTCCCACCTCTGTCTCACTTTCTGCCAACCTAGCAGTTCAAAAGCAAGGAATTGCAAGTAGATAAATAGGGACCCCTTCAGTGGGAAGGTAATCAGCATTCTGTGCACTCCAGTGTTGAGGCATGCCTGCCAAATGTCCATGGAAATGTCTTCCAATGCGCATAGTGCTGGCTCTTTGATTATACATTGAGATGAGCACTGAAGAGTTGGATATGACTGGCTTTTGAGCAAGGGTAACCTTTACCTTAACTGTGTGTACTCCCCACACAAAGCCCATACACCAGTCAGCCTTCCATAATCACGCACATACTCATTCCTAATAGTATAATTTTTCTGTGAAGTTTTTCTGTGGGGGTGGCCAGGAGGAAAGCCTTGCATTGCACCCAAATTAGGACTACAGTATTTTATTTCAAAACTTGGATGGGTGGGGCCAACTGGAATTTATGCTACCAGTTCTGGTGAACTGGGGCAAACCTCTTGAATCCCAACACTGAATCTAGGTGAAAAAACAAAGAAAAATACTGCAGAATGTGAAAAGGCTTATCTTTGGAATGATGGGATATTTTTTAGTGGCTGCAAAAAGATCTACATACATGTATTGGCTTTAGGGAAGTGTTCTCTCCTACGTTCCTAGTTCCTCAGTGTTTGAAATGTCCAGGTTTGATCTTGAGTTTTATTAGAGGATTCAGCTGTCGTTATTTGCTCCTTTGAGGACAACAGATCAGTATACTCTATTACTTTTGTATTCAAACTACTCGCTGCATTTCTCACCCAATAAATGCTGAATGGGATATAAAGAATCAGTGGTGGGCATCAGCAGGTTCACACCAGTTTGCCAGAACTGGTAGCAGAAATTCTGGCCCTGCTCATCCAAGTACAGTCAAACCTCGCATAAAGAGTGCCTTGCTTAATGAGTAACTCACTTAAAGAGCAGAATTTTCTCTGAATGTTCTCTTCCCTTAACAAATAAAACCAACCAAAAACTCGCTTAACAAATAAATCAGGGTTCGCAATCCCCCCCACCAGAAGTCACAATTGGTCACTTACAATGGTGTTTTGCTTAAAGAGCAAACTCACTTAAAGAGCAATCCTGTGGAACACATTATGCTCTTTAAGCGAGGTACCACTGTAGTCCTAATTTGAGTGCAATGCAGGGCTTTTCCCCTGACCATGCCCTGCCCTGTCCACATTATGGTAGTAAAAATTTTTTTAGCCCACCACTGTGAAGAATCCATTGTGATATTGCCATTTTCCTTGGGGGTGAACAGCAGCTTCTTGCTCCACTCTGTAATCATTCTAAATCAACATACATACCTCTGATATGGTCCATTTTTTTCAGGTTTGTCTGAAAATGGCACATATGTCTAGGTTCAGTTGTTGTATTGTATGCATATGGGGCAATCATAGTTAAGGTAGTTTCTCTAGTGGCAGCGTATAGCCTGCTCATCATAGAAATGATACTTTATGATTGGAAAACACTTGTTATTTCCCCTTTTAGGGCATATATGGCCCACAGCCTTCTAGAAGATATAGCCTTTATGTGTCTAAGTGTGATTCCAAAGCAGGCCAAATTATGTTTTTGTGTTTGCACTAGGGCAGGCACGGGGAATGTGTGGCCCTCCTGAGGGTAATGAGTACAGCATCTAGCAGCCTGTCAGGATAGGCAAGCGGCAAGAAATTATGGGTACTGCAATCCAACAACATGTGAATCATTACTATCTCTCATCCTGCTCTCTAGAGCAAGAGTTCTCAACCTTTTAAAGCCGGTGTGTGTGGGTGTGCGTGTGCGTGTGTGTCACACTCCCTCAGACAACTTCTGGGGCCAGACGGCCATTTTGCTCTTCCTCCACAACATAGCACTTCCTGGTATGATGGAGGTGGTGGGAGGCCACATGAAATGGTGCCAGCCCACGGGCCGCAGGTTGAGGATCCCTGCTCTTGAGCTTCTACATTGTTTCTCTTCAGAATTCAGAGTCCCTGACCCATGTCAGACACCAATCTCAGGAACCCCTTAATTTGTGGAAATAAAATTTGGATCACATATATTTGTAGAGTTCACTGTTTTGCAATAGTCAATTATGTTTCACCTGGGAACATTAACAAATGTGAAAATTGCTTTGTTTTCACTGTGCCAGTAAAACTGTTTACAGCATGGTAAAACTCGTTAAGTTATGCTGAATGAGCACTTGGGTGATGATATTATTTCTTACAGCTACAGAGTGTAGCATGATGGATAAAGTGGCACTTTAGGACTTAGGAAGCCTGGGTTCAAATGATGAGCCATAGAAACTTGCTGGAGGTGTGGAACTGGTAAAACTATTTTTTAAATATCTCACATATTGCTAGGGGATAGGCTTATATGGTACAATGCCAGGGACCACTGAGGCTTGATGCTGACCCTGATTCTGGTGAACATCACTGAGTGCATAGGACTAGGCTTGGGCCAAGGGTGTTTGCCCTCACAGCACTGTGCAAGCTAAATTTGATTGGATCTGTGGTTGTGCTATCAGACTGTCATTGCTTTTAGTACATGATCTTTTAATTGGCTGGGCTCATGTTGTGACATAGCAGTAGATTGAGTGAGAAGCTATGTCTGTGACACACAAAATTAAACACAAAAGCACACAATAGAAAAAGAAGGAAACAGGGCTTTCCCCACATGTCTGTCAAGTGATCCCTTTTTTGTCTTGTAACTGAGGACAAAGATTTGACATGGCTCTCATGAAATGCTGAGAAGATCAAGTAAAAGCTGCAGTTTTCTTTTCTTGTTCATTCAGATAGAACTGCTATTCTTGCCCAGTGAAAGGGATTCACATCCACTGCTTTGTTGATATTAAAAGAACCAAGCTTAAATAAGAGAAACTGAAGCCAGACATCCAAATATCATGAGGCCAGCATCTTCTGCAGAGAATTGAAGAGTTTTCACACACAAAAACAGTGTAACCTACACAGGAGGGAAATCAAGGTGGAAAGTCTTGGACATGCAGCTCATTTCAGACCAGGCTCTAAAGAAATGGCAGGAGGTCATTTACAGCCGTCTCCCACTGTTGTTTTTTGAACACACTTCATTAGTAGTGGGCTTTTTCATCTTGACAGTCATCAGAGATTTATCAACAATGGAATTTATATTGGCTGCATAGTACACTATATGCAGTGATGGGATGTCCCCGGTTCCATACGGTTCCCTGGAACCGGTAGGACCAATCCCGGAGGGTTCTCCAGGAGGGTAGACAACTTTTGAGGCGTCCAGTTCCGGACGCCTCACCGAAAGAAAATAAAATTTTTAAAATTGGAGCTAACATGGCTCCAATTGATTGTGCATGCGTCAGATTGAGTTTCTGTGCATGCTCAGTCAATTGGAGCCATTTTAGCTCCGATTAAAAAAAATTTATTTTGGAGCTTTCAGGGCGGCGGTGGCGGCACCAGCCCTCTGAGGAGGGCACCTCCCCCAGGGCACGTTGAGGCCTGCCTGGGCCGTCCACTGCTGACAAGCCCCCATGCCCTGGGGATGCCCGGCGGGGCGCACCGCTGCTGCCGCCTCCTCCGCCGGGCACCTGTGGGCCGGGTGCCTGCAGCCGCCGTCCACAGCCGCTGCACACCGCCGCTGGAGCTGCTGCTGCCTGCAGCCCTGTGGCCTCCTCCTTGGACCTTTTTAGCCCGGCTACAGTGCCTGGCGGAGGAGGAAGCTGCAGGCGGCGGCGGTGCACCCCGCCGGGCGTCCCCTGGGCATGGGGGCTTGTCTGCAGCGGACGGCCCAGGGAGGCTCGGCAGCTGCGGCCGGAGCCACCGCCAGAGCCACTGCTGCCCGCCGTCCCTGGCCGTGGCCCGAGGAGGAGGCCACAGGGCTGCAGGCAGCGGCAGCTCCAGCAGCAGCAGCTGTGGACGGCGGCTGCAGGCAGTGGCTCCTGTGGCCTTGCCGGGTGGCCCCAGGCCATGGGGGTTCGTCGTCCCAAGGAAGGTAAGCGAGGGGTTTTTATTTGGGGTGGGTAGGTAATTTATTTGTGTTTTGGGTGGGTGGTTGTATTTTTATTTAATTTTTATTTTATTTATTTCTTTATTTATTTAAGTTATTTACGGGTTTGTGCTGTAGCTGTCTGGGTGGGTGGTCTGAGAGGGGTGTGTGTGTGTGTATGTTTATTTTTATTTTATTTATTTATTTATTTGGCCCCACCCACAACGTCATGACGTCGGCTTCGCCCATGACGTCATGACGTCATGACTTTGGCCATGCGCATGACGTCCATGACGTCATGGCGTGGTAGTAGAATTTTTGTCATCCCATCACTGACTATATGGACTATGTTCCGCTTAACCTAAACATGTGACTGGGTCTAATATGTATTTTCCATGCTAAGAAAACAATCCCTGCAGTTAGGATACAGGGGATTCCTAAGTTGCATAGATATTTTTTTCACTGAAAATAATTTCCATGCTTTGCAGACCAGGTGTTAGCTGGGACATTTCCACTCTGAAGTCAGTTAATTTTTGGTTGCTGTTAACAAAAGACCCATTAATTCACATTGTGAGTGAGATTAGTCTCTGTAACCAAATAATTTAACAAAACATCATGTGAGCTCAAGGGAATATTATATTTGGTAAACGATCCTTGTCTCTGATGACAATAACTAACAAATATGCAAATACTGTACATTATTCCAAACCAGATCGGTTGGTTTCCTGGTTGACAACACAGGAAATAGAGACTAGACCAGGAGTTCTCAACCTTTTTAACCTGGGGGCTGGGTCATGCTCCCTCAGACAGCTTCAGGGGCCAGATGGCCATTTTGCCCGTCCACCACCACATTGTACTTCCTGGCATGGTGGAGGTGGTTGGGGCACATGAAATGGTACCATGAGCCGCATCCGGCCCATGGGCTGCAGGTTGAGAATCCCCACACTAGACTCTCTTTTTTTTTGTAATATCTTTACAAATATACCAACTGATTAAGAGGGAGCAGTCCATATCCAAGGGACAAGTAATTTTTAAAGGAGCATCAGTCCTTGCAGCAGTAAACATCATACTTTTGGAGCCCCAAGGCCAGGAATGAAAATTCCTGTTTGTTTTGCTGTTTCTATTCCACCTCTAAACTATTTTCCTTTACCCTCTTTGTACCTGGATTGGGTAATAATGAACTGATCTTTATGATGCTGCAGCCCTGAAGCCTTGCTAAACTAAGCTAGAGAACAACAGTGGGAAATGCATTTCCTGATTGTCCTAAACAGCTTTTTGGTATTTGCTAGTGAATTTTGATGTAGTAACAGCAGACGTGTAGCTATTAAAACCAATTAAATTACTGTCTAGACTTTCAGTGCCAGTTTTTGAGCTTAGAGATTATTTTGTCTTCATCAAGATGATGGCTCAGAATAGGAATTTTGTTATACTGATTCAAAACACAAGACCACCTCACACAGCTTTGTTTCAAGTGGGGAAAGACCTTAAATGTGATCTACTTTGAAGATGGGGGAAGTGTGTGTCCCTCCTTATATTTCTGGACTGTTGCTGTCATCAGCTCAAATCAGCATAGTCAAAAGTGATAGATCCTGGGTGTTGTAGTCTGACAACATCTATAGTATTGTTTGTCTTTCACCCTGACCTTGTCTAATGCCCCACCCATGCAGATTTTGCCATGGAGGATGAAACTGCAGCATTCTTGACAGAAGCTTGTCCAGCCTCTGATTCAATACCTTCCAGTGAAGAAGAAACACTCTAATTTGCTTGTAAACAATCCTTACCATTAGAAATGTTATGCAAATGTTTACCTGAAATCTGCTTCTTTGCTATTTCCATCCATTAGTTCTGTTTCTGTCCACCAGAGTAGAAGAGAATGAATCTCTTCATCTTCTGCATCACAGCCTGTCAGATATTGGGAGAGTATTAGCATTTGTCCACTCAATCTTTTCTTTCTAAGCATGTTTTATTCTTTGAACTGTTCCTCAAATAAAGTGGTTTCCACATCACTCACCTTTTCTGACTGTTTTCCAACCTGCCAGTGCCCTTTCTAAAACATAGCTCCCAGAATTGGACACAGGTCTCTAGATGCAGCCTAACTAACCCAGAATAGGGTGGCAATATGCTGGTCATTATGATTCTGTCAATGCAGCCCAATACTGCATCAGGTTTTGAGCAGTCATGCTGTAGCATTCGTTCATATTCAGCTTTCATTCTACAAAGATCCCTAGTTCATTTTCCCATGTCAAGTCATGTCATTCTGATAATAGACTTGTGCCTTAGACATTTTTGGCATACCAAAATGCAAGACTTCACACTAATTTCAGTAGAATTTCAGCTTCTTCATTTCAGCCCAGTGCTCCAGCTTGTTTTGATCTGCAAACCCAACAGTGGCTCTGTATTAATATCTGCAAAGCTTTCTCAAATCCCAGGGATGTAATTTGTCTGGCCCTAGAGTCTTGGGTTCATTTGAAGTAGCTAAGTACTCTCTAACCATCTCCTTTATCCCTCTGAACTGTGAGTCCCTCCTTATATCATTTGCTCTGCTTTTGTCAGACTGCTTACTGTTCCCTATGGGGGGAGAGGGTGGTGGCCAGACAGGACTTTGGTAGTTCAGCCTTCTCTCCATTACCCAATGAACAATTCATCACCTTGTCTAACCAATGGGCCTACCAGTTCTTTCATCTTCTCACTATTAACATAGGTTCTGCTGTGGAAAGAAGAGATGTTTATTTGGCCTCTTGTTCTAGGTTTACATAGCTGGTTATCTTCAATTGGTGTTGCTGCTTCATATTGTCCCCCTGGTAAAGATAAGTATTTGAATAAGCAATACTCATCTTTATTGCTTGGTAGGTCTGTGTAGAAATGGAGTTGCCATCAAACCAGTTTTCCATGATCTGTTGGAATTGGTTCCTTTTGAAACCCACCTTTGCAACCATTGTTTGATAGGTTGTGTGAAGTTGATATCGGTGAACTGTGTTCCTCATGGTTGCTCTCCCAAGTCAATGAAAATGAAACACCTTGCCCCAAGGAAAGCTACATCCAGATGTAAACAGTAATAGCAATTATGCTTATATATCACTTAGTGAACTCTCTGAGTGGTTCACAAGTTAATTAGCATTTTACCCCAAAACATGCTAGATACTCATTTTACTGACTTTGGTGGGATGGAAGGCTGAGTCAACCTTGAACCTTGTCAGGACTGTAATCATAAAGTCAGCAATTTTTGCTGCAATATAGAAGTTTAACCAATATGCCACCAGGGCTCATAGATGGTTAGGTTCAGATTTTAATCATAACACAAACTGCTGCTTTCCTCCATTTTGAAGTTGCAACACTTGTTCACTTATGTGACTGTCCCTTGCTGGTTTTATAGCTATTCCTGGGTTATCCACTCATTACACAGGAGGCTGATCCATATAGAGCTGGTATATTTGCATTCACTCTGGACCTCTCCCCTTCCCTTTACATTTAAATATACTGCAAAGATATCAGCAGGAGCCAGAAACACACTGCTGTCAAATGTCAGCCTTGCCATGACTCTGTCTTTCCAAACTGAGTAAATTCTTCACCCCTGTGGTGCAAGCTTTAATTTCTCATTATTATTGCTTTAATAAGTCTGATACTTACTGTATGTTGCTCATTTCCAGCTAAATCTGGAACTATTAGAGCAGTAACTGGCAATTACCTTATAAGCAGTGCAGCATGCAAATACTTCCATTAGCCTCTTTGAAGTTAAGTTACAGAGCAAAGCTGAACATGGACCACAGTTGAAGAGTACAGCAGAAGCAGGAAACTGCTAGAAGCTGGACTGATGAATGCTTTCTGATGAGAGGATAGTCACTCTCATAATGTATCTCATTTTATGGGGTTACAACTGATGTAGACAACTGTACAATTGAGGTGTTTGAGTCATACAAAAAGCATCTACAGTCAAACTACAGTCGCATAAAGAGTGCCTCGCTTAAAGAGTAACTCGCATAAAGAGCAGAATTTTCTCTGAATGTTCGCTTCGCTTAACAAATAAAACCAACCAAAAACTAGCTTAACAAATAAATCGGGGTTTGCAATCCCCCCACAATTGGTAATTTACAATGGTGTTTCGCTTAAAGAGCAAACGCGCTTAAAGAGCAATCCTGTGGAACGCATTATGCTCTTTAAGTGACATACAACTGTATAAGTAATATTCCAAATAGTGTATGGCTCGGTTGCTGAGATAGATGTCCAGTATCTCTAACCCTATTCCATCATTACCTAAACAGTTTCTATCAACACACTTAGAAAAGTGCAACTACTCTCCAGGTGGAGAAAGTAAACCAGGTGGAGAGGAATGACTAGTTGGTAATAATGATAATTCATGGCAGAGATTACTTTGGGTTGAAAGGATTTTTAGGGGACGTCCGAATGAGGCTCCTTTCATGTCCCCAAATGCAGCTCTCAGATATCAAAACCCGACCTTCCAGTCTCCAGCTCAGAGCATTACCCACTAAGCCACCGTGGGAGCTTTAATAACTGGATATGCAATAACTAAAGAAGGCTTCTCTGTCTTTAGTTTTCTAAGATTCTATCCTGTTCCTTATTCTATTATACCCTCATGTGACCAAAATGTAATCCAGGATGAGGTCTGTAAGTTTTGTTTTCTTTCTAATAACATTTTATACTCTACTTTTCCCTTTAAGAAATGATGGACTATATTGGAAGACTTACCTTTTCTAAATGGATCTTTTAGATCCATTTTGCAGGAAATGCAAGAGTCCCGCAATTTTAGGACTGAGTTAGATGTCCTAAAGAACACCGTTCCCACCACCACCACAACTGGACTCTTCTCTCGTCCGGCCCCGGTCTCAAGGGAATGGAGTGCAGCTGAGAGGCACAGCCAGTCGGCATAAGAGCACCACTCCCACCGTCGCAACAAGCAGACTCTTCTCTCAGCTGGCCCCGGCCCAAAGGGAATGGAGCACAGTAGTGTGGCATGGCCTGTCGGCATAAGAACACCACTCATGCCGCCGCCACAACTGGACTCTTCTCTCAGCCAGCCCCAGCCTCAAGGGAATCGAGCACAGCTGTGCAGTGTGGCTGGCCAGCAAAAGAACACCACTCCCCCCCCGTGCCGCCATCGGACTCTTCTCTCAGCCGGCCCCAGTCTTGAGGGAATGGAGCACAGCTGTGTGGTGTAGCCGCCTGGCAATAAGAATGTGTTATATTATGTTATATTGTGTTGATGTGATATTTTTGTGACTGCAATTTGTAGCTGATACTTTAATACTTTGTTTCATTTTCAAAGACCCACCTGATTGTATTGTATTGTTAGATTTATTGACTGTATTGATTGTGTTGCATTATGGTGTTATATTTATATTATGTTGTATTTATAGTTGATATTGTAATACTGTGATATATGTTGCTCTATGGTATGATATTGTAATAGTGTGATATATGTTGTCCTATGGTATGTTAGCTGCTCTGAGTTGCTTCGGCGAGTAGAGTGGCATACAAGTTAAATAAATAAATAAATAAATAAATAAAGTAAGTCAAAGGGAATGCATGATCCCTGCAAGTAACATTTTCATCTCATAACTGATCTCTCTCTCTCTCTTTTTTTTTTTTTATAATTGCCACTGCCATCATAATTGCAGACCAACCCTATATTTAACTTCCAGTAAACAATCAGGTCTCAGCCCTGAATGAAAGCAGGCTGTATAAAGAAGCAGGGTATAACTACCAGAGCCTGGCAATTCTTGCTCAGACTGCTGAAAAATGCAAAAGAACATATGATATGGGTTAAGCACCAGAAGTAAATTGCAGTTGAATCTTGTGTTCATGCTTTCTGTTTCCTCTGTGTTCTCCTTGCTATGTGTCTAATTGCTCACTACATTGGACTATTGAAATAGCAAACATCCACTAGGGCGAGTAAATTCCCTTCTATTGGTAGATATACTGCCCTAAATAAGCTAGTGTGGCTTCAGTAAATAGATCCCAAGGCGGTAAGTAAGCCTCTTAATTCTAGCAGTTGCTCACTCATGGAACAAAAGCATAAAAGTAATGAGGGGAGGGGGTGAGTAGACCTCCTGTGGAGAAGAAAACAGCATTGGACATCAGCCTGACCATTGTTGGCAAGAGAGCTGCTTTACAGGGGCAGATGTCTTGAAGTGAAGAAGCAGCCACAATGATGCAGTCTGAATAACAGATATTGTTGCCACTGTTACATGCTGTCAAGTTGCCTCCAATTTATGGCAACCCTATGAAAGAATATCTCCAAAATTTCTCAGCTCCTGTAAACTCTTGCCTGCTTGTGGCATGCCTAAAGTAGGTCAGCCTCAGTTTCCTCTGTTTTTGCTTCCAGAGAGAGCAGAAGCATTAATCTTAATTAATAGAATCTTATTTATTTATTTATTTATTGAATTTACCGCCCATCTGGGTGTTATCCCACTCTGGGTGGTGAACAAACAGAAAATAAATGACAACAATACAAATCAAAACAACCAACAACAAATACACCATTAACTAAACTAAACTAAACTAAACTAAACTAAACTAAAATAAAATAAAATAAAATAAAATAAAATAATTGGCAACAGAGGACATTGAAACTGAACCTAACTGGCTAATCTATTGACAAAGGAACAATGCCCCGAAAGGCCTCCTTGAACAGGAATGTTTTAAATTGTTTTTTAAAGGTAGCTAGTGATGGGGCCTGGCACAACTCCACCGGTAGTGTATTCCACAGTGTAGGTGCCACCACTGAGAAGGCTTGGCCCATTTGATTTTTGCATCACTAAGCATCATTCTATCAATTCCCCTTCTTCCCAAGTGTAGGCCACATCTGGCATGCTGTTGAGTTTGAAGTGCAGTGGTGGCCTACCTAATAATGGCCCAACATGGATATCTTTCTCAAGAGATAGGCCTAAATGGATAGAATATTCTGTCCAGCACAGTATTGCATCCAGCAGCTTCAGCCATCTGGGGAAATAATTGCATTCTCCCCTACTCATGTCCATCACAGGATCAAATACTTTGGTCCTGATGACTTGCATTCTTGTTAGGCCATCCAGATGAGGTTAAGCAATGATGAATCCCCTGCATTTCCACAAGTTCACTGTATATCCCTAGATTTTTTCAGTCTCATCCCAGTTGTCCTCACAAAGCACCAGCATAGCTAACAGTGTACATTAAACAAAGTATAAATTGGATGGTGAAGATGTTTCTTCCTCACATTATTAGCTGTCTTCAGTGTGTTGGGACATTGTAAAGAATTTCTTTAACTCCCAACTTGCTTAACATTGTAAGCATTCAACTATTGGGGAGAGGTCCCAGGTTCTTTGCCTCCAATGTGAGAATAAAACAAGAAAGACTCCTTCCTATTGAGGCTTCTGCAGTTTGCTCAACATGCCTCAGCCCAATCCTAGTATCTTTTCAGGGCCGTAGCTGGGGGGAGGGTGGCAGGGGGGTCAAAAACCATCCTGAGCTAACAGCCTGCCCACCCCACCCCACCCTGGGATGCCAATGTTATATTTGTGAGTGTGACATTGTTGCCCCTCCTGAACCCCCTCCTCAAATTAGACTCCTGGCTACAGACCTGTATCTTTTCCTTTGTGAAGCACACATAAAGCTAATGCAAAAGGGCTAGTGGCTTGAACAGAAAGATGTGACCCCTATCCCCATAGGTGCTTCTGAATTTTAAAAATATCCCTTCAGCAAGGCAACAGGTGTTGTTGTTCTCCACAAAACACATTCTCAAAAAAATGTGAGAGCTCCAATCTGTACTGACAGAAGATACCTTGCTATCTGACAGATAAGGAGAAGCATGCTATGGTGAAAATTTACATCCCTTAATACAATATACAAGCATCACTAAATTTGTAATTCTGAATTTTTTGAAATAGTAGCTGTGTTAGTCTGTGTTTCAAGCATATCAAAGAATAATCAAAGCAAAACAAAAACATTACAGCACTTTAAAGACTGACTGCTGTTTTTTAATGTTCACTTTCGTGGATCAAATCCATTTCTTCAGACATTGGACAGAGACTTCGTGGCATCAGTTTATACTTGGGGTTCCCAACCTTTTCAAGCTGGGCTGGGTCACACTCTCTCAGTCAGCTTCGAGGGTCAGATGGTCATTTTGCCCTGCCTGCATGATGGGGGTGGCCATTTGTTCCAACAGCTTTGAAGTGGTGATCATTTTGTTTCTCAAATGCCCTTGGAGGGGTGGGGGCCACATGAAGTGGTGACACGGGCTGGATCCAGCCCACAGGCCTTAGGTTGGGAACCCCTGGTTTATACATATCAATTACAGCGGGGTTGGTTAGCATAAGAGAGAGGTATACAAATCAATATGCCTTTTTACAACTGGTAAAAACAGATGATCTCTGGTAGTTATTCAGATTAGTTATAAATTCTTGCCCTGTTCAATTGCACATACGTAGGAGGATACAAGTCAAGCACCTTGCATTAAACATTTGCTAATGAGTTTAACTTTCAGTATCTATTGACAATGGTGTGAGTTCATCCTTTGTTCTGTGAGACAGCCTATGTTGTGAATGAGAATTTTATTGGAAAGTTTCTGTGAAGGTGGTATAATATAACAACGTATAGCTTATATCACATATAGCAGCATATCATAACCTATGTATCAAATTTGATTATGTCTCAGAAACCCTTGACTAATATTCAAACCTTTGTGATGCATGACCAACCGATGGATGTATTTGATTTCTGCTCTCTCTTGCTCTGTAATTCTGAAGTCAGAGATACAGCATAATTAAACATACTGAAACCATCAGTAAAGCATGTGATCAGTGCCAACACATAGACCAACATGAAGAAAGGGCTAATGTGTTAAAATATTGTATATAGTCAACCCTTGCAATCAGAACATTAACATGAAACTGTGTGTTTGGATGCTCTTGAGTAAGAAGAATGCATTGGTCAAGTTAGATAATGATGTTGTAAAACAGTGAAGCAGCTGTAAGATACTCCTTGCACTCTTTAGAGTCAAGAGTGTTAAAAAGAGATCTCTCTTACATTGTACCATCACAGATTCAACAACCTCATACTAGTTTATATTGCCAGTCAGTCAATGGCAAAGTAGCAAAAAGAGCCAACTCACGAATACTGCACAGTTAACAAGAAGGTGCGAGGCGGTGCTTTTGTGAGAAACAAGCCTTCTCTTAAGGCCGACTCCTCCCATGACAGCTTGAGGCCTGTGTTCATTATGCACATCTTTTTCTTATGGCTTTCATTACTTGTCTGCTATCTCATGTCATTAAGATATCAAGTTCATTTAGGTACATCCACATTGGCAGTTTAATTATGTCTGAGTATCTGTCCGTATTTTATTCATAGGATAACACAGGGCAGTTGTCAGACACGGGGGCCCAAGAGATAAAGGCAGAGTGTCTACTGAATGTTAATGCCTTGCTGGATCCTGCCTGACAAACATGCCTCCTGGTTATTACCTACCTGATTATTTCATTCATTAACAGCACATACATCAGCGCTCTTCATTCTGGATTATTGTGTACATTCATCTTTCTGCACACAATTACCTGATGAGTTTGAGGCAGGAGGGGCAAGGTAAACAAATGCTCTATTGGGATTTTCCTGCTCTGGACCAGCAACGAAATACTGAGGACTGAATGCCCTGTTGACACATTCACTTCATTAATCAAATTAGGGACAACGGTGTACTGCCTCTTCCCAAACAATGCTTGATCTGAGTTTCATTATGCTGTATCAGTGCCCTGGGTTGTGATAGAAGGCTGTTTGCTATTTATTGACATTTGACATGAATAGAGAGATCCTTGCAGCAGACCTGCAGAACCATTCTCTTCAGAGGCACTGAGACATCTATTTCCACCCCTTTTCTTCCTGGAAGCATTCAGTATGAAAGGAGATGGTTTGCTTTTTGTAAGCATGTTTCTTTTTCTTTTTCCTTGTTTTGCCTGTAACTCTTTCAAGTACTGTATATACTCGTGTATAAGTCTAGTTTTTAAGCCTCCAAAATGAGGTTCAAAAAAGGGACTTGGCTTATACTCGGGTCAATGACCATGAGGGTCTGAAAACCAAGGTGGTATAAATTCAAACATACAGTTTAAAAAAACCACCAGCACTATCGTAAAAACTCAAAAACTATACCCACACAAATGTCTAAATTAACTAATTTTACTGTATTTTCATATATTTATATTATTGAAATTCACTAGCAGCTGCTGCATTTCCCACCCCCGACTTATACTCGGGTCAATCTATTTTCCTAGTTTTAAAGTTCCAAATTAGGTACCTTGACTTATATTCGTGACAACTTATAGTCAAGTATATACAGTAGGCTCTCTGCAGGTGGAGCGAAAGAACCATATTTCCACTCTGGTAATGTCATCTGTACCCCTCATGTCATGACTACTTTATTGACTGGATCCTGAAAGCATAGCCTCTACTTTCTTTCTGGTAAAATCCCATAATGCCAGGGGTGGTATATCGTTGAAAAAGAAAGAGAATGTTATGAACTTTCAGCTTTTGGTGACGGAGTAGTACCCAAGGCCTGTCCAGCAAGTGGTCATAAATCTAATCCCATTCATGTTGTCTTTGAAAGGTTCCAGAACAATGGTGACATTAGAATATACATCTCCATCATTTTACTGTTTTTCCTTTACAATTGAGATGTTCATTGGTGATTTTTTAGGTATATTTTTGAATATTTTACTTTAATCCTGGCCTCACAGGCTCATTCTTAACATCCTTAAAATATTCTGGAAAGGGGGTCATACCTCCTCTGGACAGAAGGTTAGATGGAGAAGCTTTTCCTGGTATGAAAATGGAACATTTGAGAACATATTATTCTGAGTGGCGAAGACGCTCTTAACTCCTGACCTTTTAAAATGTGGCATTAATCCATTAAGTTAGTTGTGATTTGATGAGGTTCAAGTAAAATTACTAATTTTCTGCTCTAGCTTTTCCTTCCTTGTATAACATTTGCAAGTTACTTATGAAGGGTTTTCTGATTTCTCCTTTTATTTTATATTTTGATACCTTTGCCCTCTTCGCCTCAGGGGAGCCCTTTGCTTCCTGTAAAAAATGGCATTTAACGAAAGAAGAATAATGGAAGAAAAGAGGGCTATGAAGAATTGCTTCAGGAGGATGTGACTATTGTTCCATAGATTTGAGACTGTAGCCCAAGGTCAGTCACTTTAATACATATAAAGATTTTTGTTTGGCCTTGCAGAGGTCTGAAAAACGTAGCAATCTATAAAGAAGTCATATTTCAGAATAATTTAAGAAAGTATTCCCTATTCTCTAAGGAGGTCTTCTGTGCCATAAACTTGTCTTGAGATGAGACCAAGGATAGAGATGACAAATAACTGACAGTAAATATTACTGTTTGTGTGTTCTTGAAATAGAGCAGGTGGGGGGGGGGGAGGAACATACTGTTTTGGGTGGTCTGAGTTGCAGAAATGTAAGGAGAATATTAACAAAGGATGACTAATAATCATAACTTGTGATTTCTATTCCATGTTATGGGAAAAGTAGAGAAACCCCAAGACTTTTAGCTACATTCATATGTTCTGCAGTACTTCAGAGTACAGTATTGTGGTTTATACTCCAGCATATGGGTATAATTTCTTGAACCTGGCAATACCATAAGCATTCAGCCACTGGGGTGATGTTTCAAAGTATAGTTTGTGTGTCTTTTTGCATGTAAGCACACACATATATAGACAAGAATTCATTTTGCACCCGTTATGGACTCTTTTGATAGTACTCTTGGGAGGGGGAGAACCTTAAAGTGGTTGAGACCAGGAGCCTCAAGTATAGCTTTTATGGGATGGGGGGAGGCTAAGATGCTGGAAGATAAATTAATGTTGAGAGCTTTCCTTTGCCTGCTGCAGAGTTCTCTTTGAAGAGGCTTGCCTAAAACTCACACAACCCACTTTTGAAAAAACCCTTGCTAAAGATTCAACTGTTCCCTTTAAGTTGGTGAGTGTTTGAAATCAGCCTCAAAATTTCCTCTGCAGAAGATATCTGCAAATTCCAGGAAAGTCCCAGTTGTCTTTAGCATCCAGAGGAAAGAAAATCGAAAGGAAGGCTTCAATTACTAGCATGAAAAATGAGTTGCCCAAGAGGAAGCCTTTTCACCAGCCAGCAGGACTTGTTTTTAAAACTGAATTATAGAGGTGCTCCATTCCCCTCCCCCAATTCCTTCCTTCTAGAGACAAATGCATTAATTTTTCTCAGAACAGACAAGAGGGAAGCAGAAGGAAAATAAGATAATAAGAATTTCTGTGGTGATTTATTTGCCTTTGTGAAAAATAATGTGGATTAGGACAGCCAGCATACCAGCAACTGGGGTAGGCAGAGGGAAGGAGGACACGCCAGACAAAGGTGTCAACAGCTCAAATACCATTTTTATTGTGATGTCAATTATAGGTATATATGGCTAACTACCTTGAGAAGTATATGTGTATGACACACACACACACACACACACACACACACACACACACACACACACACACACACACACACACACACACACACACACACACACACACACACACACACACACACACACCATCTGCAATTCATAGAGATGGACTATGAATTGTCCTTTCTGTAGGTATAAAGCCAGAAGCAATCTCAGTAGAGCTATGGCTCCAGGTTTATTCAGACGAGTCACATACAGTAAAACCTCATATAACACTAAAACCTGGTTCCACAAGTCTTGGTGTTATATGATTTTTAGTGTTATCCGATGCATGTTAAAATCCTATGGGATCCATAGAGATACATTGTAACCACACAGGCTTTAGCGGTTGTTATCTGAAGCATCCCATAGGATCTTAATGTTATCTGATGCAATTCTTCCCCCCAGATTCCTTAATGTTATGCGATTTTAGTGTTATTCGATACTAATGTTGTATGAGGTATTACTTGTATAAACATTCCCTGCCATGCAGTGGTGGGATGTCAAAAATTTTACTACCCCACCGTGACTTCATCAATGTGGGCGGAGCTAACATCATGATGTCATGATGTGGGTGGGGCCAAAGAAAAAATTTAAAAATACAAAATAATAATAAAATAAAATAAAAATAACCTCACGCACACACACATGCACACACACACACACACACACACCTCAACCCACCGACCCACCCATAACACAAACCCATAAATAAATTAAATAAATAAATATTTTTTTAAAAAATATACATTAAAATACACCCACCCAGTGGGGGAACCAGTGAAAAGGTAAGTCCCAAAGGTGGTTCCTCACAAAAGCTGCTACCAGTTCTCTGGGACACTGGGAAAAGTTACTACTGGTTCTGGCGAACTGGTGAGAACCTGTTACATCCCATCACTGCTGCCATGCCACCATTGCACACATCTTCCACTGCACACATCTTCCACATGAATTAAGAAGGCCAAGGAAAGCCAGTGTGGTATAGTTGGACAGGAATGTAGAAATAGGACTTGGGAAATCGGGGCTCAAATTCCTGTTTGGCCACAGAAATTCATTGGATGGTGGTAACATAAAAACCAGTTCTTAAATGTCTCACCTTGAAGACCTTGCTTGAGTTGTTATAAGTTGGTGGTGCATAACAACAACAAAAAAGTTACAGCCTTGGATCACAACTCCCAGAATACTCTAGCCAGTAGGTTTGAGTCATACTGCTGAGGACTTTGGGAACTGTGTCTCCCAAAAACCAATATTTTCAAGTACTTAATGCAATGGTGTATTATTTATATGCAGATATTACCACAAATATGGTAACAAAATGCAGGTTCTGCTTCCACCATGTGCATAGTAAGGCAATGCATATGTAACTGTACAGACACAAGGTTCTGTGTTTGGTTCCTATGCATGTGAATAGAGCCCACAGAGAGCTGTGTCCCATTTTCCTTTTGAAGGTTAGGCAGTGGGGTCAGTTGCTCCAAGCCTCCTACGTGGAAGATGCTGCATTGCTAAGCCTAATAACCAAATGGAGATGATTGTAGTACCATCCTAAATTCATTCTTCCAGGACAGCTGAGTGAAGGGGAGCACATATGATGGTCTGCAGCAATGCTGAGAAGCATGTCAAGAGCTAAAGCTTCTTTTAAAAATGCCTTTCTCTTTCTTTTGGCATACAGAAAACCCTGCATCTGCAAGGCAGCATGGGAGATCCTGAGTATTGTAGGAACAATAACTTTTCCAAGTTCTGGAACCAGTCTGTTTCTCCTTAGCTACCTTTCCCCTTGAGGGTTGAAGAGGAAAGCAGGGGAAATGATGAAGCTAATGATGAAGCTACTACCCTGTTTTCCCGAAAATAGGACCTCCTCCTATAGTAAGGCACCCCCTATTTCCCCCCCCCCCTTGGAAATATAAGGCCTGTCCTGAAAATAAGGCACTCACCTAAATCTGCCCTGGCGATCCGCTGTATCAGCAATAAATGTGTACTGTATTCTTTGTCATGGAAAAATAAGACATCCCCTGAAAATAAGACCTTGTGCATATTTTGGAGTTTTTAAAAATATAAGACAGTGTCTTATTTTCGGGGAAACACGGTATTGCACACCTGGCCTGACAACCATGATCCTTTCTGGATCCAGTTTCAGATTAGGATTATTAGCTCTTTACAGTACTTTGTTTCAGTCTGGATTATTTCTGCACTATGTTGATTAGATCATGAAGGAACATAGCACAGTTGGGCTTGTCAAACAGTGGCCAGATCAGGAAGGGCGGGGGGGGGGGGAGAGAATGTAAGACCAAATGTCTATCTAGTGTCTCTCCTTGCTTATTTACTTGTTTATATTCACTTTTGTGTATAATGTGTGTATTCATTAATTATTTATCGCTTAAAGAGCAATCCCGTGGAACACATTATGCTCTTTAAGCGAGATGCAACTGTGTGTGTGTGCGTGCATGTACACACATGCATGTGTGTGTGTGTAAAAATATTCACCCACCCACATCTAGTATCCTGGCTACTGCCCTGTGATTTGCCTTTACTCTGAAGAATGTAAGGATCCATACATGATTCTTCTCCTAACTTGCAGCCTCCCAGCAGCTCTTTGAAGCAGATCTGATTGAGAGTGAGTGACTGGGTTCAGGGTCACCTGATGAGTTTCATGGCTCATTTGGAACTATACCTGGATTTTCCAAGTGCAGATCAAACACTACACCCTGTATCACATGTCTTCAATGGTGTGATCAGGAATCGTAGAGCATGACATGCAATGCCTTTCTGCCTTCAACTTGTCACTGAGCAATTTAAAGTCAGATCCCTTTAGTTCTCATCCCTTGTTTTAGCTCCTGTCCCTCAGCATGCCTTAGTTCCTATCCCTCTAGCAATTGTGGTTAATAATAAGACAATAATTTCATACTGTCAAGACATTTCTGATTTAGGTTTTTTTTCTAAGGTTTTTTTTTTAAGGTGGAGAGTGCTCTGAAGTGGTTTACCATTCCCTTCTTCTGGGGGCGCCTTGGACTTACCCAGGGCCACACAGGCTGGCTCTTCACACTGGAGGCACAGTGGGGAATCAAACTCCCAACCTCTGGCTTTGCAGCTAGATAGGTAAAGGTTGCCCTTGCTGAAAGCTGATCGTATCTGATTCTAGGGTTCAGTGCTCATCTCTGTTTGTAGCCAAAGAGCCTGCAGACATTTCCGTGAACATGTGGCTGGCATGCCTCAACACTGTTTATACCACTGAGCTATTCAGCCAGCTGCATTCACTCTAAGAAGATGGAAATAACAGAACAATGTATATAGGATTCCATAGTAGATGTATAGAAAGCTATAGTAGCACCACCAAACCTTTAACTTGCTGGATTTGATTTGTTCCGTTCATTTAATTTTAACTATTGCAAAATTAATTTAGTACATTAACTTTAATGATGCCTAATTAGTTGAGCTAGTAAATGTAGATAAACAACCACACTTAAATAATCACATTAATTTAACAAGTAAACAAGAATATCTCACTTTTCCCCCAGACAACAAGTATGATAATTCGAAGTAAACTTGGTTTATATGTCAATGCAATGAGAAAAAACTGGAGGTCAGCAGACTGCCATTATACAGGGCATTAGTTTTATGATTCAAACCACAGGAGAATAAGGTGTCTGGTGGGCTTAGAATTATTTGTGAGGCCTTGGCTGGAAGACAGCACATCTCCCTCCTAAAATTTTGCCCCCTCCTTCAAAGTAAAAATACATGACTAACTTGATGCCATCAAAGGCCATGTGCTAATACTTATTTCTGTCTAGTTGGTTCTTTGGGTGTTGTTGGACCCTTTTGTGTGTGTCATTTGGCCCTATTTTGGTGAGTTCATTCTACAGTTCCTTTCGCCTGACCTTGAGCGAGAAAGATTAGCCGGCACAAAGTGGGCATGCCCGTTGGTGGTTCAAAAATGCCACCATCTTCAAGGAGGCTCTTTTTGTGTACCCCACTAGGTATGCTAACATAGAGGTTCAGATGCTAAATTGGAGTTCCATTCCTATAATCTGAGCAGCATTACAGTAAATGTTGTTTGGGTGGGAAGGACAAGGCTCTGCTTGCCTACTGAACTTGCTCTGCAGGGGTATAATGTGGCTGGGAAACTTCGGGGCTCCCTGATCCTCCCACCCTGTGGTCCGTTATCTTAAAATGAGGCTTAGACTCAGAGCCCTCAAAAAGAAGGTGCCTAGAAGAACAGTCCTCTAACAACCCTCTAAATGGAGGACTATAGCCTCTGAAAAGAGCACACAGGGCCAACCTGCCACTGAAATGGACAGTGGCTGACAGACCTAGATTGATCTATGCCTGCTTCAGCCAACTGAAGCTAATGCTGCTTTATGACAGGCGTTGCTTTTTCCGCAAAGCATTTTATTGTTCTGGGCAGTTGGCCACACATGCAGATATTTACAGGTGCCCATTTTATTACTGTTATTGCCGTTCAGTAAAAGGTCTAACATTACTGTGCTGCACCACAATGCTCACTTCTAGTAATTACGGAAATTGTGATTGAAAATGCTTGGATTTTGTGGTGGAAATTAGCATACAGTAGGGAAAGAAATGAAATCTGGGGCTTAAAGAAATAGCTTGTATGGGGGAAAGCAGTTTTAAAAATACTGGATTTTTCTCTTAGAGAATTCTGTGTAAGTCTGCTCATGCATGCTTAAATAGGGCTTAAGGGGTATCCCATTAATAGCAATAGTAATTACACTTTTATTATTATTATTATTTATTGAATTTATTACCCCGCCCCACTCGGGAGAACCCGACTCTGGGCAGCTTACATCGTCATAAAACAGAGGTAAAAGATAAAAACATATAAAATCATGAAGTTTAAAAGATTATCTAAAATTATTTGAAGTAAAAACAGTGCAAATTACACGCCAGTATCCCCCTGGTCCAGATCCAAAGTGGCACTCCCTAAGTAAGCCACTTAGTATGGGAACCCGTGTTCCCTGGTCCCCAAATATGTCCTGCCAGCCAGGTTTTCAAGCCCTTCCGGAAGGGCAAGAGCTCTGTCTGCAGGCGCAGTTCGATGGGCAGGAGGTTCCAGAGGGTTGGGGCGGACACGGAGAAGGCCCTCCTCCTAGTGCTAGAGAGGTGTGCCTCTCTAGCTGATGGAACAACAAGGGAGCCTCTCCGATCCGCCCTGGTGGGCCGGACAGATGTTCTTGGGGTGACGCGGTCTCTTAGGTATCCTGGCCCACTACCATATAGGGCTTTAAAGGTAATAACCAGCACCTTGAATTGCACCCGGAGACATACTGGCAACCAGTGCAGCTCCCGGAGTAGCGGCGAAGCACGAGTATAACGCCCACACCCCGCCACTACCCGGGCCGCCGCATTTTGCACCAGCTGGAGTCTCCGGATGGTCATCAGGGGCAGCCCCATGTAGAGCGCATTACAGTAATCAAGTCTGGAGGTGACCAAGGCATGTGTGACCATGAGCAAGGAGTCCCGGTCCAGGAGGGGGCGTAACTGGCGTATTACACGAAGTTGTGCAAAAGCCCTCCTGGCCATGGCTGCCACCTGATCTTCGAACACTTATATACCATCCCTTAGCACTTAATGCGCTCTCTGGCAGTTTACAGGTACAGTAAAACCTCATATAACACTAAAACCTGGTTCCACAAGTCTTCGTGTTATATGATTTTTCGTGTTATCTGATCCTCTATGGGATCCATAGAGATACATTGTAACCACACAGGCTTTCGCGGTTGTTATCTGAAGCATCCCATAGGATCTTAATGTTATCTGATGCAATTCTTCCCCCCAGATTCCTTGATGTTATGCGATTTTCGTGTTATTCGATACTAATGTTATATGAGGTATTACTGTAATTAGCATTTTGCTCCCAACATGCTGGGTCCTCATTTTACTGACCTCGGAAGGATGGAAGGCTGAGTAAACCTTGATTATCCCATCAGGCACAAAACACTGTACCATCAGGCCTTGTTTAAAAATTGGGAGGGAGGCGTTTTAAAGCAACCTGTAGTGTTGTATGACTGTTCTCACATGTGATGCTCACCAGAAGCTTTGGCCTTCTGCAATGCTTGTCTCATGCCTTGGCATGGATACTACTAAAGAAGGATAACATTCAGTTTATTTTCTAGCCAGGGTATTTGCATTGCAGACCTCTGCAAGTAGAATTAGTCAAACAGAGTAGAGCATTCTACCATTCTACCATTCATTCGCTAGAATCTCTGCTGCACACATGGTTCCTGCTTTTCAATGAAAAGGGTGAGAAAAATATGGCACCACAAGGTTACAGATTTGGAAGTGACCCCAAAATTCATCAACTGATGGAGGAGATCCACAGCTGACAGCCAACAAACCATCAAGTCTCTGTTTCACAATGAAGGTGGTTGCCCATGACCTTCCAAGGTGGTTACTCCACTACTGAACAGCTTTTACTGCCAGGACATTCTCATTGTTTATACCAGAGGTGCCCAAACTTTTTGGGCCATGGGCTGGTCACGTGGTTCAACGGGCTAGTCACGTGGTTCCTCTCACCGGAAGTGGAAGTAAAACACACCTTGCAATCTGTTCTTCAACAACAGGATGAGATAGATTTTAGGCTGCCATTTTCTCTGCTTAAATCAGGGATGCCCAAACTCTATCCTGTGGGCCAGATCTGGCCCCCAATGACAATTCATCCAGCCCACGCCACCCTCATCACTCCTGAAAGTGGAAGTAAAATGTGCCCATATGGGCACATTCTACTTCTGCTTCCAGGAGGAATGAGGGTGGTATGGGCTGGATGAATCGGGGGCTGGATCTGGCCCATGGGCCATAGTTTGGGCATCCCTCGTTTAGACAGAGTGTCTTTTCTTCTCATTTTAAACCATTGGTTGAAGTCCTACCCTCTGGATGCACAGAAAACATGCTTGCTCCACCTTCCATGTGATGGCTCTTCAGATGTTTGAAGACCATCGTATCGGTCTCCTCTAGACTACATGTGCCCAGGTCTTTACTCCAGAGTTTCTCCTCCATCTTGTCCTTATTCTTGTGAAATTGGTGACCAGTAGCAACCTACTATCATCTGCCTACAATGCTGGCCCTCTCAATACTTTTGGATTGCATCTCCCATTGGTTATAGTAGTTCTCTAGGGCTGATGGGAAGTGGATTACCACAGCATTGGAAAGACCACTTGCATACCAGTCCTTTTTTAAAACATTGGAAGGAGAATACACACAATCTAGCACTGGTAGCCTAGTTTACCTGGAGTGGCAAAGATAGCAGATTTATATATTATTAGCCTAAATCTTCTTGGGGGATTCCAAATGTAATTTCCTTGGATCTTTCCTTCCTGTGCTGGTCCTTGTCAAGACTCCTGCTTGAAGAGGTAACTTGGACAGTTGGTCAAATGCTGGCACATTGAGCTAGTAAATAGAGAGGACTCTGATTCTGGCAGGCAACTTCCTAAGTGGACATATTGTAATTGAATCTTAAGGAGAAATCGCCCACCTCTACCCGGTTTTTAGGTTTTCAAAAGCAAAAATTTGCATATTAATAAGAGGCTGTTCAGACTGATTGGCTTAATGTGTTTGGGGTAAGTATAATTAAATGTCAAGGGAGATGTATTATGAAGTAATGAAGCTGGAGGTAATTTATCAGAAATTGAGCTCAGAGAAAGGCATTTCAAATAATAAACAGTATTTTAACTTTCCTTTTTAGCGGTAATTTGCTTAGTCTGTAGTAAGACATGCCATTTTTTAAAATTGCAGAGCCAAATAAACAATGGTGTTTGGGTTTCATGTTTTTAATCTCCAGGAAATTCCCATCACTGTTTTTTAAAAAAGTATTTCTCTTTTGTAGGTAGATCACTTAGTCCAGCAAGGTGAGGTCTGTCATTCTTTGCAGGGCATCATTTGATTATTCTTGTCTCTGCTGTAAGAGTTAAAAGCAAGAGTTATCTACTTTTTGGACTATAGCTCCCTGAATGCTTCATCCAGCACAGGCAACTTCTGTTTTAGAAACTGTTTAATTCCCAAATGCCTCCATTCAGACAAACATGAATGCTCTTTGGCTAGTCTTGGTCATCTTCATTTTGTTGTGTATTAGATTTTCTTTTTAACACAACTCGTCAGAAAGAGGGTACTGACTTCATTCATACATTGATTCACAAGCAGAATTTCTGTCTTTCAACTTAGAGTAGTGATGGCGAACCTTGGCACTCCAGGTGTTCTTGAACTTCAATACTATAAGCCCAAGTAATCACTCTGGGAAATTGAAGTTCAAGAACACCTGGAGTGCCAAGGTTCACCATCACTGACTTAGAGGCTGAAGCCAGCTTTTATGCACACTTGGATGTATCCTCACACGGTTGTTCCATGGACTTATGGAATAATATGTTTGAATCTAAAGAAACAATTCATCATATCATAGCTGGAAGCCCTAAACTACCATTAGTGGAGTCTACGTGAGGGCTTAACCACATTGCAAAGAAAATTTCTGGTCTGTTAACTAAATCTTATGGATTACTTGCTTTCCCCCCCCCCCCTTCATATGATATATAACAGCCATCTCCAGTTTTAGAAAATGAAACCACAATACTATAATGGGACAAGCAAGTTATCACAGAGAAAACTAGTTGATTTTAATGAGCCAGATATGGATAGTTGGCTTGAGACTCAACATCAAGAAAACCAAGATAATGGCAACAGGCCTTATCAATCCCTGGAAAATAATGGGGAAGAGGTAAGAGCAGTGATAGATTTTACTTTCTTAAAATCAAAGATCACTGCAGATGGAGATTGCAGCCATGAAATAAAAAGGTGACTGATGCTTGGGAGACAAGCTATGAGAAACCTGAGGAACATAGTGAAAATTAGAGACATCAGTGGACTGCAGTGGCTCAAGTGGCTAAGATGCTGACTGGAAGACAGCAGATCAGCAGTTCAATACCCAAATACTGCTGGATGGAATGCGCTCCCATCTCTGTCCCAGCTCCTGCCAACCTAGCAGTTTGAAAGCAAGAAATTGCAAGTACTGTATATAAATAGGGACCACTTGGGTGGGAAGCTAAATAGCATTCCATGAGCCCAGGTGTCTAGTCATGTCTGCCACATGACCACGGAAACATCTGCAGAAGCAGACAGCACTGGCTCTTCAGCTTTGAAACAGAGATGAGCACTGAACCCTAGAGTCAGATATGACTGGCTTTCGAGCAAGGGTGACCTTTACCTTTTTAAGGACATCATCTTGCAAACAAAAGTTCACATAGTCAAAGCAGTTGTATTTCCGGTGGTGATGTATAGTTGTGAGAGCTGGACCATGAGGAAAGCTGAGCACAGAAGAATAGACACCTTTGAAATGTGGTGTTGGAGTAGAATTTTGAGAGTACCCTCGACATCAAGAACAAATAGGCGTGTCCTTCCCCAGAGAAGCGCTTTCACATGGAGAAGCGCATCTCGGTGGGGAAGCGGTTCTCTTGCAAAAGGCACCCCTCCACAATTGCTGAAAGTCTGTCTCCCTGGTCCACTTACCGAAACGGGAGAGGGACCAGCCAGCCAGCCTTTCAGCAATTGCAGAAGGGTTTCTTTCATCATAGAAGCGCTTTTTCGTGGGGATGCATTTCTCTGGCGAAAGGCACCCGTCCTCAACTAGAGAAAGGCTGGCTGGCTGGTCTACTTGCCGAAACGGGAGAGGGTCCAGCCAGCCAGCCTTTCTCTCGTTGAGGACGGGTGCCTTGCGCCAGAGACGTGCATCCCCACGGAAAAGCGCTTCTATGATGAAAGAAACCCTCCTGCAATTGCCGAAAGGCTGGCTGGCTGGACCCTCTCCCGTTTCGGCAAGTAGACCAGGGAGACAGCCTTTAATTGGCCCTAGTGCTTCACGGAAAAACAAGTGTGCTCTCTTAACAGTACATTTCATAGATTGAGTGCATGAGTAAGAGGAAGTGTGATTTCACTTGTGGGCTTCTGCTGCTGCTGTTAATTACTTTATTTGGTCAGCTTCAGAATTCCTCTGTGCCACATTTTCAGAAGTCTTTATAATAAAGCACTCCCACATTACAGTAAAATAAATATGGTGGGGGAGAGGAGACTACTCTTCTAATAGCAAAACAGATCATGGGGGGGGGGGAGAATCACCATCCCTCTGTAACAAGCAGGTGATTTTGCATGCAGCTGACAGAGACCCTGAGAACTGTGAAGCTTTATCCTTGTTTAAAAATATATACAGTATGTCCATCATGACAAACTTGTTAAAATTAATTGCAAAGTAGGGACAGAGAAGGAAGCTTCACTGTTCAAATTTGGGGTGACAACCCTATTGTGACTGTTCTTTTTTATGTTTGCTTGCTTCATCTGGGAATTCACCCCCAGTGGGGGAGGCAAGATGTGGCTGTGTAAAGAGACCACATTTGAAGCTATTACCCAAAATATGTTTTCTCTGCATCTCTAGTCTCTCCATCTCTGCCAGTCTTTCTCTTTTTCCCTGTCTCTCTCTTGCATGCACATGTATTCTCACATCAGGCAATCAGGCATTTGTGGGTTGTCAAATTTGCCGTACAGACTGTCTCCCCTTTCAGGCTGTGATCACACAGGGGAAGAGATCCCATTTAGGACTGCTTTTGGATCAGTCCATTGTGATTTGTTTCCCAGCAATCACTTATGACATACAAGGAATTGTGATTGAGCTCAGCTCTGGTCCCATGCCCAAGCAGTACCTATTTTAAGTCCAGCTGTAGGGTACTACTTTGGAGGGCTGGAATGATTCCCTAAAGGACAGAAGAGTCGCTTTATAGGAGATCACTCTCTGTTCACATCACAGGTGCCCAAACTACAGCCTGTGGGCCAGATCCAGTCCCCAACACCAATTCATCCAGCCCACGCCACCCTCGTCACACCCAGAAGTGGAAGTAAAATGTGCTCATATGGGTGCATTTTACTCCCACTTCTAGGAGAGACACGGGTGGTGCAGACCAGGTGAATTGGTGTGTTGGGACTGGATCCAGCCCACAGGCCATGTTTTGGGCATCCCTGGATTAAGTAGAGAAAATTGCTGCCTAAAAAAATATCTCATCCTGTTGCAAAACAGATTGCAAGGCACATTTTACTTCTGCTTCCGGTGGGAGGAACCACATTACCGGCCCGCAGAACCACATGACTGCCCAACAGCCTGAAAAGTTTGGGCTGGTCCACAGAATGGTCCCAGTACCATTATCCTGCCAGCTGATCACACCCTCAGTTTCATGTGTTCTGTTGAACTTAGTTTGGAATGAGAAGTTAGTGAGAAATGTAACACAGGAAGAGCTTTCTTTGTAACCAGTCTTTGTAACAGATTCCCTGGGGAGTGGGGAGGTAGGTGGTAGTCTCTAGATATTTTTGGGAAATGGAAACTTGCTGGGTGCCAGTTTTCATTAAGAAGTGCCAGAGTTAAGAGAGAAAGAGCACAATTTCAGCTAGTCTAAGCAGGAATATGAAGAATCTCTTCTAATTTGGGAGTTGCCACTGTGACATAAATCAAACACAATATGACTGGCTTGCTTCATTGTCCAGAACTAATCATTTCCATGAAGAATGTTCAGGATTTCTTGGGCTAAAGTCAGATGATTGTGGCTTAATTGTTGAAATGAACCCAAACTGACTTTACAGTAAACGTTTCCGTGTTAAAGTACGGTAGTGAATAAATGTTGTGACTTAATAGTCTGACTGCCCACCTGCCTGCCTACTTGTTTACTAGTCTGCCTTCCTGTCTTCCTTCCTTCCTTCAATTTCTAAGTTCAGTGAATCACAGCCTTGACATAACATAGAGACTTCACGAAACCTGCTTTAAAATAAAATCCAACCCACACTCATCAGTCCTCGCTTCTTTAGATGCCAGACCTGGTTGGCTAAATACAAAATCAAACTAGGTGCTGAGCCACAAGTAAGACAATCCTGTCCTGTCAGCAGAGGCAAGTTGCTTAAACAGCAGAACAAGCACTGGCTCCACAAGTTTCCAGGTACAGTAAAACCTCAGATAACACTAAAACCTGGTTCCACAAGTCTTGGTGTTATACGATTTTTAGTGTTATCTGATGCATGTTAAAATCCTATGGGATCCATAGATATACATTGTAACCACACAGGCTTTAGCGGTCGTTATCTGAAGCATCCCATATGATCTTAATGTTATCCGATGCAATTCTTCCCCCCAGATTCCTTAATGTTATGCGATTTTCGTGTTATTCGATACTAATGTTATATGAGGTATTACTGTATAGGTAAAATGAAGTTGGTCCCTCTTATCTCTAAACAAATTGTGGAATCATCCTGGGAATACCAGAAAGCAGGCAGCACATTGTATTGGTACTGTGGTTTTTCCCAGCACGTTATATTGGTACTGTAGTACTGAAGAGTAAAGGATGACAGCCGTCTTAAGGCATCAATCCTTCATCAACAGT
Source organism: Furcifer pardalis (assembly GCA_030440675.1). Lineage (NCBI taxonomy): Eukaryota > Metazoa > Chordata > Lepidosauria > Squamata > Chamaeleonidae > Furcifer > Furcifer pardalis. The sequence goes on along the minus strand of CP126893.1, from coordinate 60,549,595 downwards.
GTGGGCCAGAAGCATTGGCACTGCCGGACCTCTGTCTTTGTTTTGATGCTAGTTGTATTCTACAGTCAACTGTCAGAATAGCTGTTGGATCTGGGCATATTTAAGCACCCAAAAATGCATACATTAAACATTGTGTACTTCTGTTTCTCTCTTCAAATGAAGGGCAATTTTCTGAAGAGGCTAGCCCTATGGAGGAGGCTGTCTTCTTCATTTATCCTGCATATGAGGAAATGGGTGGATGGCAGGCTGTCCATCTACGCGTGCTTAGTCTAACCATTTCTTAATTCCTCGAGTTTTATTTCTGAGATGTTAACTCCATTGGCAGCATGAGGTTAAACCTAGTTGAAAGCTCTGTGCAGTCATTATCTGAGTTGACTCCACACACTTAACAAGGAGGCATGTTAGCTTGGTTCCTTCTGGCCTTGCTTTCAACACATAAGAATCTGAATTGCAGGGAATACTCTCTGGCTAGTGTCTTCAGGTGAACCACAACCCAAAATGTGTTTGGCTCATCCTGGGAGGCTATGTGGATAGCTCAGCTTCCTCCTCTTCAGAATATCTATACAGTAATACCCCGGATAACGCGAGTACCGTATAGCGTGAAAACTGCATAACGTTAAAAGATTTTCGGAAAAATCTTATATCAAATAACGCGATTTTTAACGTTATCCGATACAGTCATTCTTAGCGGCAGGGTGGCTGGAAAGCTGAACAGGGTTCTTCATTCAGCTTCCCAGCCACCCTGCAGCTACGGAGGCAGGGGTGGGGAGGCTGGAAAGCTGACGGGGGGCTCCCCCATCGGCTTCCCCAGCCACCCCACAGCTGCGGAGGCAAGGGCGGGTGGCTAGGGAAGCCGACAGGGAGTCCCCGTCAGCTTCCCCAGCCACCCTGCAGCTGTAGATCAGGTCCTCTGATCTCTCTGGAGCAGGCAGGGGACCCGATCCAAGCTGTTTCTGGGCTTCCCCGACGTCCTCAGCCAGTGCAGCAAGCCAAAACGTCAGGGTTTGAATCCTGACATTCTTGCTTGCTGCACTGGCTGAGGATGTCGGGGAAGCCCAGAAACAGCTTGGATCGGGTCTCCCCACCTCCCTGGACCCGGTGGCGGGGGGGGGGGTCAGAGACCCCAAAATTGGTAAAAAAAACTGGATGTTTTTTTTAACCAATTTTGGGGTCTCTGACCCCCCCCCCGCCGGGTCCAGGGAGGTGGGGAGACCTGATCCAAACTGTTTCCAAAGTTCCCCCACCTCCCTGGAGGCTGCAGCAAGCCAAAATGTCAGGATTCAAATCCCGACGTTTTGGCTTGCTGCAGCCTCCAGGGAAACGGGGCTTTTTTTAACATTGTGTGATCAATGTATCGCACAACGTTAAAAACCGGATAACGACTAGACTTGTGGAACCAAGTCATAACGTTATCCGGGGTACTAGTGTACAAAGAAACAGCTGTTATATTGCCCTGGGCATGTGGGCTGCCCTTGCAGCACAATGGTTGAATAGGGCTTGTATAGACTAACATAGAAGTTGTTGAGCTCCCCTGTCCTCTTGGTTTGTCAAAAGCCAGCATTCAGTCTACCTGGACTGTAGTCTAGAGTCCAGACCAAGGAGGGAATTAACACAAGACAAACCCAAAAGGTATCCAACAAACTGGAAGAATGTGAGTTTCTTTCTGCTCAAAAGGAACAGTAGCAAGCGCAGAAATGTAGACAAGGTGGAAAGCACTAAAGAGCTGATGAGCCAAGAAGTTGAGCTGAATAAACTGTAATGATTTCCTTGTTAAAACAAAGAAAATCAATGAGGTACACAGCTAATGGCATCAAAGGGATCTTTCTTGTCGATAACACTTAAGGAACTGACTGCTTCCAGGAGGTTTGCAGATGTGCTTCTCAGAATAACTTCCATCTGGGAGATTCAAAGGTATGATAGTCCAAGAACACCATAGGAAGTTGCTCTTTCTCCTTCTCCCACAGCCAGTTTTAATCCCCTAATTAGATGGCCAAGAAAAAGGGAGATTATGTTGAGTGTCCTTATACTGGAGCTCTTATAGTCCCTTGCCCCCTAAAAAAGAAAGCTTTTTGTCATCAATAATTAGCAATCACAATTACACTTATATACCACCCCACAGTGCTTAGTGCACTCTCAGGCGGTTGACAGGGTAATTAGCATTTTGCCCCCAACATACTGGGTACCCATTTTACTGACCTTGGAAGGAATGAAGGCTGAGTCAACCTGGATCCCCATCAAGATCAAACACACAACAATGGAAGTTTTGGTCACTCCGCCACAACTGGAGCAATTAGGAGAAAGATTATTATCTACAATTAGCTGTGATGAGTGCTGATCCCACCTACCACCTTTCCCCTTGCATCCCACCTGATCCCCCCCTCCAGGTTAATTACTGTTGCCCAAATACAGTAAAATTGGCAACAGTTCAGAAGCTGAGAACCAAACTGTCGGGTTCTATGTAAACAAAAGTGTGTAGCAATACAACACTTTTGTTCAGCCCTGGAAACCTTGGGAAATATCAGTGGACATCCTCACGTGGAGGCCCATGCCCATTTCTTGCATGCATAGATAAAATGAAGATGAATCTGATCTATTTTTTTCCCAGCTGTGTCAAAGCACATTAGTATCATTACTGATGCAGGCAGTGTTAGCTGTGCTTGGGAAAAAAATAGTTCCAAATTCATGATGCCCAAATACAGTAAAATTTTCAGCACATTGTCATATGTTGTTGTTGTAGTGGAAGAGGTTTCCCCTTTGGACAAGAGGTATCACAGCTCATTAGCACTCGTTCTGAGATGAGAATTGGTTCAGCTCATAACATTTGGCTGTATATGAAAATGAACATCATTTTCTCCAGATATTCTCCTCCAGGAGCTATTCTCTGGTTTGAAAATAAAAATGAGATTTTCTGCATGCACAGCCATGGCTCAGGCTAATGGACCCAGTAAGTTGGAACATGGGCAAAAGTTCTTTAAACCCCATGTTATGTATCACCAATTTGGTTCTCACTGTAAGTGACCCTGGCAGCGTTTGGAAGGTATCTGAGATGTTCAACGAATGGTTTACTATTGCCATCTCCCAGTGAGTTTCCATGTGCAAGTACGGATCCCAACCCTGGTCCCAACAGTCCTGATCTGACACTCTGCTCACTACACTATGCTGCCCAGTTACTGTCACTGAAACATTTGTCCATTAACATGATTTTTTTTCCTAGCAGCCCAACCAAGTACAGTAAAACCTCGGATAACACTAAAACTTGGTTCCACAAGTCTTGGTGTTATCTGATTTTTAGTGTTATCCGATGTATGTTAAAATCCTATGGGATGGATAGGATAATGTTAAAGCTCCATAGAGATACATTGTAACCGCACAGGCTTTAGCGGTTGTTGTCTGATCCATCCCATAGGAACTTAACATTATTTGATGCAATTCTCCCCCTTCAGATTGCTTAACGTTATGCAATTTTAGCGTTATCTGATGGAAACGTTATCCGAGGTATTACTGTACCTTTTAAAATGTAAACATCTTCTCAGATGTTTCTTGAAAACATTTTATGAACATTTCTCTCTCCTCCCATTTAAATATCCTCTTTTTTTTCCTGCTTGTACTGGAGTTTGGATTTCCAAGTGGGTCTTAGAATCTCAGATATAGCTAGCTACCTGGGAACTTTAACCCCCAGGAAGGAATATGATTGATAAAAGAGACAGACATACTATAACATCCAAGAACATCATGAGCTGAAATAGAACACCCAGGGAAAAATGAACCATTTTCCAAAGTATTTCTTTCTTTATTTGATCAACAAAAATTGATATCTGGGTATTGTGCCATATTTGATTTCTGGGTATTTTGCCTACTCTGGACAGTTTACAAAATTAAACATGTACGTACAGTAAAACAACACAAACCCAACTGGTGGCAGCGTATAAAAGTGTCACAAACAGTCCCTTCAAAAATGGGGTAAATCCAGGGAAATAAATGTTTTAAATAATATTAAAACTGCAAATCAGATTGAGCTGAATAGCACTAACTAGCTGCAGGGAGTAGATCTTTAAAAGCCTCCTAGAATAGGATTGTTTTCAAATGCTTTTAAATTATCTTCAGGGATGGTGCCTGACACGTTGTGTTCCCTAATGAAGGTGCTATTACCAAGAAGGTTTGAACCCTCATTGACAATTGTTTAGCCATTCTTGGTGTCACCAAGAGCTGCACAGTTTGACAAGAGTGAGGGATGCAGGCAGCATCCCTTTGGGGGAGACATTTCATTAGATAATAAGGTCTTAAAGTATATAGGGCTTCATAGATCAACATTAACACCTTGTGCCTGGTATGGAAAGGAATGAGTAAACAGTGTAACTAGGCCAGGGCCAGGGTAATATGGTCAAATTTCTTTATTCCAGAAATCAATTTGGCTGCAGCATTCTGAACCCATTGTAATCTCCGTATCAGGTCAAGGGGCATCCCATATAAAGAGCATTACAGCATTGAGATTACCAGTGCACGGGCCAGAGTTGTCAGGGACTGCCTGTCCAAGTATGGGCACAGCTGGGGGAACTGGTGAGGGTGGAACATTTTTTGCCCAAGTTACTACCATAATCTGACGGTCTAATTTAAGTGTTGGATCTAATATGATCCCAAGTGACAAACCTGGTGCCTCAGAGGAAGGACCACTCCATCCAGTGTAGGAACCAGGCTCCCCAGTCGGGCAGATGGTTCCACCAACGACAGGACCTCTGTCTTGTCAGGATTCAGTTTCAACTTGTGTGTTCTTGACTACTCCATTATCGATGCCAAGCAGTCTTTAAGACATTAGTCTGCATCCCTTCAGAAGATGTAAAGAAAAGAGAGAGTTGTGTGTCATCCACAAATACTCAGTAAGATTATTATTATTATTTTGAGACAGAAGCAATTCTGAGTCAACTGAAAAATACATTGACATTAGAGCCAGAGATGCAAGTGGTGGCACGGTGGAAATTTTATGATTTACAGTTGTAGTGCATGTAAGCAAGTGTAGTTAATTGCTTGCTTGATTGGTTTAATTGTTTGTGCTAGGTTTTGATATCCAAATGTACTCCATATTCATTATGCTTGATGCATCTTGTATAGATTAGTTTTCCAGAAAGAGTAAGCAAGGTTAATTTCCCTCTTTCTGTCTGTTTTATATCTGTACTCCTCAGAATAAACATGTCATAGGAAACATCCCCACCAATGTTTCTGTTTTCTCTGTGGTGCCAGTTTGAAATTCTGCAAGAATGATGCACCATATCATTATCTTGTAGATTTTATGCTCATCGTGTACTTTTCAAACAACTGATAAACATGCTGAGCCTGCCTACTTTATGTCACTAAACTTCATGCCTTGGGTGAGACAAATTTCCCCTAGGACAGATTTTATAAGTAAAGGTAAAGGTCACTCTCGCTCCAAAGCCAGTTGTATCTGACACTAGGGTTCAGTCCTCATCTCTGTTTGCTGCCTGTGCCTGCAGAAATGTCCATTGACATGTGGCAAGCATGCCTCAACACTGGAGTGCACCGAATGCCGTATACCTTCCCACTGAAGTGGTACCTATTTATCTACTTGCAATTTCTTGCTTTCAAACTGCTAGGTTGGCAAAAGCTGGGACAGAGATGGGAGGTCACTCCATAATGCAGTACTCAGGTCTCAAACTGCTGACCTGCCTACCTTCTGGTTATCAACCTCAGCATTTTAACCACTAAACCACCACAGTCCCTGGTTTTATATTGTATGATAAAATTCTGATTTACATATAATATCAGTGCTCTCAACTTCCAGAACCTGCAGTACTGTGGACAGTATTGGTAGTGACTCATTTGGAGTATGTATCCCACAGTCCACCTACAACTTGAGCCATGGTCTGACTGTGTGTGTAAATATATCCAACAAAACACTGTTTCCCATTTTCATGCATGCACATTCTCTTGAATAAAACAATATTATTCTAGTCCACTCCAGCTAGCGTTGGGGCCCACTGCGCATCTACTTATCTATCAAAGGTCATAGTGCAGAATTGGCATTTGGGCAGGACTACTAGAATGGGAAATGGGAGAAGGTTTTTACATGAAAACTTTGTCCAGCATACCTGATTCTTCTAAAGCACTTCCCTTGTATTTCTTCTGGTTTACTGCTTAAGTCTAGAACTAAGAGTGAAGGAAAAGACCCCTGTATACGCAGTTATTACTAAACTTTGGAGTGGCAGATAGGAGTTGGGGGTGGGATTCGGGACTACAAAGGTAGGCACTCCAGGCTAACTGGAAATGAGAGTAAGATGTGTAATCAGCCATATGGTTGTGGGGTTGGGGCGGGGATAATCACTTTTCTGGCCATTTGTGACATGATTGGAGCCTAATTTGATAGCTTGTTAGAACACAGGATGTTGACACATGCAAGAAACTAAACAGAAGCTGCTATTAAGAAACCAAAACAAAATAAGTTTCCATTTCTGCCCTTGAGCACTAACTATCTTCTAGCCATGTCAGTTTGACTCTAAATAAAGTTTTCCTGTGATTGAATTACAGGAAATAAACTGATGTGAGAGCAATCCAATATCTTGTGTCACATGTTCAGCTATCTGCTCATAGGATAGAAGTTATGGGTGCGTCCCGGGCAACAGCAAACAACTGGCCTCGAGATGTGAGCTTTGTTTCTTTGTGGCCAAAGGAGTTGACCTGGATCCACTGAGAAAGATAGAGAGCTTCATCAAGCAGACAGTCAGGAATGAATAAGATTATTTTGTCCTAGTCCTCTAGTGATGGCTCTGAGAAAAAGATAAAAGGAGAGAAAGGAATTACTTTCCAAGAGACCTATACATTGGCCAGTGATGGTATCATCACCTGGAAGATATGCCTCGAAGTATGGAGGAAAGAGGACTCATTATAATTGGTGATTCATCACTAGTAGAGAGAGAACATTTCTAATGGGCATTTGGACTCCTTGGGGACTTACTTGCCCTAATAAAGGTTTCTGCTATCACTTGCCATCTCAGTAAGCTGATAGCAGGAAGATGTGGGAATCAGTAGTCAAGATGCCGTTCAGTGCCAGAACTGAAGTTGGTAGGAAGCAAAATTTAGGTAAAATGATAATATTTCAGGATAGCATGAGTTCTCCAGGTTAGCTTCAAAGAATGATACCTGTCCCACCTGCAAAACCAGCTGGATAAACAGAGTAAAATGGGTCTCAATGCATACATAAGGTGGTGGCGTCAGGAAGGAGGTTTGGTTTTTCCACTTTGGTGGACAAGTTAAACCAGAACAGAAGGGGCAGGCTGCAGACAGAACCATACTGCAGCTACTCAATACTAGGGGTTCTGTTGTTCAAGCCAGTTCTGTTGTTCAAGTACAGTAATTCAGATTGGCCTTGGGTTGATCCAGAACACTTGGGACTTGATCCAAACTGATTCAGAGGTGGATCTGAATCAAATCAGAGAGATTTTATGGAAATTGTTCTATTGAAGAGGAAAGGTATGATGTCCGTGCTGGAAACAATGTCTTTTTGGAGAGAAGTCAAGTACAGTATCTGAAAAAGATGAAGTAAAGCAAAAAGAAAAGATATCTTCAGGAGTATGAAGGTGGTGAGGGTCACATAGTTTGTATTATAATCTGTTATTATGTGCCTATTTTGTGTCTATTGATTCATGTTTAAAGGTTTCCTTTGCTCGAAAGCCAGTTGTATCCAACTCTAGGGTTCAGTGCTCATCTCTGTTTCAAAGCTGAAGAGCCAGCACTGTCTGCTGCAGATGTTTCCGTGGTTATGTGGCAGGCATGACTAGAAACCGGAGTGCACGAAACACTGTTTAGTTTCCCACCAAAGCGGTCCCTATTTATCTTATGTCAGGTTAAAATGAAATAAAATAATTAAAAAGGATCTGAATCACATTTCAGGTATCTAAAATTTTCTGCTGCCCATTGATACATGTTTGGAAAACAAAATTAATATTTCTTTCACATAAGTATGTATGTGTGTATTTAATACATTTTTACCTAGTCATAATTTGTAGACTTCCTTAAATGGGTTTTCCCTTCCCTGCAAGCTACCTTTTAAAGGTAATTTTGACACATTGAGTTTTGCTATTCTGGTTTGTTACTTCTCAGTATGACAGTAGTGTAGGTGCTGTGTACAGCCCATGTGCTAAGATATGCTCTATTTGTGTCACTAACGCTGCACATAGAGCATAGACAGACAGATATAGGAGAAAATGCTTTTGAAAAGAGCAAATACACTAAACAGCATAGACTGAAATCAAACTTAAATTGAACCAGCAAAAAACTGGGGTAGAAGAGCAAAGTGCTATTGCCTAATAAAACTATCACTGAAACAAGCACAGACTCACTAAAATAATTGTGAAGTATAAAATAAAGCTGGCTGGATAGTCCAATTAGAATTTGGAAATTTGATTCCCGACTGTGCCTCCTGGGAGAGGAGTTGCATTTGGCAAGCTGCACAGTCCCAGGGTATCTCTCAGAAGAAGGGAATGGTAAAGCACTGCATGTGTATTCTTTACTTAGAAAACCCTGAGAGAGGTCTGACTTGATGACAGGCAACTATTATTGTTTTAAAGTAACGCAGAATCAGGTAAAGGTTTAGGAAGGAAGGAATATAGATAAAGGTCTCCCTTGCTCAAAAGCCAGTCATATCCGACTCTAGGGTGCGGTGCTCATCTCTGTTGACAGCCAAGGAGCCATTGATGTCTGCACCTGCTGATGTTTCCGTGGTCACGTGGCAGCATGACTAGATGCCAAGGTGCACAGTACGTTGTTACCTTTCCTGCCAAATGGTTCTTATTTATCTACTTGCAGTTTCTTACTTTTGAACTCCTAAATTGGCAGGAGCTGGGGCAGATAATGGGGTCTCACTCCATCATGTAGCACTTGGGGCTTGACCTGCTGACCTACTTACCTCCCAGTCATCAAGCTTAAGAGATTTGGGTTCAAATCCCCATTTAGCCGTGGAAACTTACTAAGAGATGTCAATGGTAAAAACACTCCTTATATATTTGATACACTTGAAAACCCAATAAGGACCACCAGAAATCGGGTGTGATTTGTTGACAATACGAACAACACCACACAATCTTAGTCGCCACACCCACTCTCAAAAGTGTGCAATCGTCACACCTATCACAATTGCCAGCTTTTGCCATTACCCAGAATATGGAAAAGTTAATTCTGGAAACATGTCTCCTGTAATGCTGATTTTAGGTGTTGTGGTCCATGGAAATAACTTTTCTAAACTTTGCTTTCATTACCAGAAGGAAATCAAGTGCTGCCTCGATGTCATGCCGTCTAGTCATGCCTGCCACATGGCCACAGAAACGTTTGCAGACTCAGACAGCACTGGTTCTTTGGCTGTAAACAGAGAAAAGCACCTCCCCCTGTAGTCAGAAATGACTGGATTCTGAGCAAAGGAGACCTCAACCTTTTTAAGCCGAGGTCTGGGTCATGCTCCCTCAGACAGCTTTGGGGGTCAGATGGCCATTTTGCCGTTCCTCCACCACATGTCACTTCTGGGTGTGGTGGAGGCGGGGGTGGGGGCACATGAAATGGCACTGTGGGCTGCATCCGGCCCATGGGCTGCAGGTTGAAAATTCCTGCCCTAAGCCCTCATCTGTCACACTATGCACTAATCCACATGGGATGTCTCATTTGTGGGCTAGAAATCTGCAGTGCCAGGGTAAAAGCAGAAGACTCCAGGGAATGGAGTGGTGCCGTTGAAGACCTAGGTGTGTGTGTGGGGGGGGGAGGCAACTCTGAGACCCTCCTCTCTCTTTTTGGAGCTCTTTTCCAGGTTGTTCTGTTTAGTCTTGTCTACATCCTACTCTGTTATTTAAAAGAGCTTAGAATAAGCATTAGGTTACTTGTTGGTGAGGTAAAAGGAGAGAGAGGAATGCAGCACAGAGAAAAAGAGAGCTTCTCTGATAAGATGTAGCTTGACAGATATAGCATGGAAACAGATGCTACAGGCTGCTGAAGTAATGAGATACATAAATTCTGAGGTCTGCTTGAATAAATGGAAGCTTCCTCTTCCATAAAGATGTCTGCTGGAGTCTCAGACACCAGTACCTGCGTATTTCAGCACCAGCAGTCAGATCTGTTTGATTCCAGAGGCAGGAAAAGTATGTTTCCCTTTCTGGGGTTTTAATCAGTAGATTTTCTTTTCTAGCTTACCCGAGTGGCATGTCACCTTTTAACAAGCATTTGAGGTGCTTGCTCTGTCTCCGTGACAGGAAGACTACATTGCTCTATAAAGCTACAGCTCGGAGGGCTTCTGCATGCCTCACATTGCTCTGAAAAACCTAGGCTGGTAAGCTATGAGAGAGCAAAATGAATTTTACTACCCCTATTACATGTTTATTAAAAAGAACTCAATAGTAGTATCTATCCATGTTGCTCAAGGAGCTCTGAGCATGATGATGAAGGGACACAACTGGAATCTGTACTACTTAAGGGCACTACCTGCCATGATGAAATTTTGGATCTTCAAGCTATGTTGTACATAGACACGCACACACCACTTTAGACAGATGAAATCACCATAACATACTGAACACAACTGTCTGTGATTCTAGAAGCTAAGTAGGATCAGACTTAATTAGAACTTAGGTGGGAGACCACCAGAGAATAGCAGAGATCTCCACATAGAGCTGTTTGAGAATCTTTCGGGAAAACACAGAAGGCTGTTATCACTCAAAGACCACAATAGTGGGCTAAATGGTGTAAGGCCATTTTTTACGTTCTTCTTAAATCCCTGTTGGAGGTCAAAAACAGTGTACAGAAGGGGAATGGAGTTACATATACCAACTATTGTCCTTGGCCTATTATCCTTCAGCTGCTGTTCACTCGACTATGATGATTATTGACATGAGTTGCAAAACAGATTCCAGGCATCCCTGTTCACGAGATTGTTTCTGCTACCAGTTTGTACATTGGCAAGGTATTTGGAAACAGGCAAACAACAACTTCAACAAACAACAACACAACACTATCTGCTTTCTTGCAAAAACCATACCTCTCATCTTCCCACTCACCCTTCCCTGATTCATGGACATACAATTTGGGTAGATATGGACATGTAAGACAGAAGCTCTACAAGTATGTAATACAGTATATGTTTCTGCAGCCATTGAATGCACAAAATGAACTTGGCACACTACCATGTCTAAACAGTCTAAAGATGGTGAGAAACACTGAATTCATCAAACATCCATGAAATTAACTTACTTATTCTGAAACAGTGTCATGATTCTCATGCATGTATGTCTTTGTTCACCTGATTTATTTTGTCAACTCATTAGCATCTTCATTTGGGAATAGGACTATTGTTACGTTGAATCAGACATGCAAAGGATAATACATTTAATCTCTGATTTCCATTCTTCCTCTCCAAAATATGTCTTTTATGCCTTTCGGGTGATGTCCTAGTTTATTTTGCCATTTCACTGAAGAGCCAATAAACTGAATCAACTCACGTTGATGTGATGGGAAAGTTTTGAAATCATCACTGCCATTTCAGGTTAGAGAAGACATGCTCTTAATGTCAAATACAGTTTCTGTATTGCTGATCAACTGCAGTAGGTCTTTTCCTTTTATTTATTTTCCCACTCAAGCCAGTTTGTAACATGCTAAAGTAGTGCCTTCATGTACCTTTCATTATCAATTAATATAAACATCTAGTTAATTGGTATGACCAGTTGAATAATTATTTTCATGAATTATAACAAATTAGACTGCAGGTACAGAGCTTAAGAAAGACCTCTCCCCCCCCCCCCCCGGCTGCCACTTAAAAAAACCTACTGCAGCTCTCAAAGTCTTTCGGCCAGCAGGATCAGTAACCAGGCTTGCTGAGGGATTCTGGGAGTTGTTTTTTAGAGAGTAACATCTCCAAATTTCTACAAATATATGTGGGAGGCAGTGAATGCATTTGAACAGAACCTTCAGTATGTAGGAAGGAAAGCGTCTTCCTTGAGGTAGTAAAATCAACCTGTTGCATTTTCTCCCACCATTAAAAAAACCAAATTATTTCCATCCCATTTATGAAGAAATTTGCAAATTTTGCAAAGCTCTTCTTTTAAAGAAACTGAACAAAACAGTCACTCCCCCCCACCCCACTTCTTCACACAGAAAAATACATTACTGGAGTTCAATTGAACCCTTCCCCATAGAAGGTAATTTTCTATGGGCAATGAATTTCTTTTGTGAGAGAATATTTGATCCCATCCCTTCAGCCTGACCTGGTACATAAAGTTGCTGAAAAGCTCCATTCACGGCTAGTATGCACTGGCATTTATTTAATCCACTGCAAAACACAGTATGGCACGTCAGACTTCTTCTTGTTGTTCTGCCATATTGGAATATAAGCGAGCAGTGACCTTTCATCTGCCTTCTGGATTGCAGCATGACCCTCATACCCCTAATCCAGCTCCGCAAGTCACTTTCTGGTATGGAGCGTTTTTGGCACTCAAAGTCCTCATCAGCCCCAGGCCAGTATTGATGAAGCTGCTGGTGGATTCAAGTAGGATTTAATCCATGTGGGGACCATCACCCTTCCCTATGGACTTTGGCACCCAAGCTTTTAGTCCTCAGAGTTTTCAGGTTAGCTAACCATCTCCTGACACTCGAAGTTGAGTCGCTGGTGGTATGGTCTATTTTATTACCATAGCAGGATAGCCTAGTCCAGTGGTCAGCAAACTTGGCTCTCCAGCTGTTCTTGGACTTCAGTTCCCAGAAGCCTTGATCAGCAGGAGTGCTGACTTGGGCTTCTGGGAATTGCAGTTCAAGAACACCTGGAGAGCCAAGTTTGCAGACCCCTGGCCTAGTCAGACTAGGTTATGGCTAGGACATGTCATACACTCAGAACTAAACACTAAATGTTCCAACCAAAAGATCATGATTTCAAATGCCATCTAGGTTGGTTCCTCTTAGCAACTTTTTTATTCCTCCTTGTAGAGTCAGTCAGGAGTCAGTTCATGTAAATCATGTTATTTTTTATTTTTTTAAAAAAAATCAAAACAGTGGCAAGATGGTGATTGTTTTTCTGACAGTTTATTTAATGTGAAGTGAGAGCTTGATTCACATTCTGCCAGACATATTCTCTGATCCTTAAAAAGATTTATCCTATTGTGATAGAGACAGAATAAGAGAGGGGAGAATTCCTGTTCTGTGAAATATCTGGAATCAATCTGGTTCTTTGCTACAGTTGTGTGATTTTCATTCAATGCAAACAATTGTTCATTTCCTCCCTTCAGATTCATTGCTCCACAGCATTATTTATTCCGTATGAAGAAATGAAAATGACTAAACTGACATTGTAGTTTGGAGATGCCATTAGAAGGCAGGATTCACCGGGGAAAAGTACTGCTGGCAAAAGAGGGAGGCAGTTAGGGAGAGAGGAAAACCTAACATGAAATAAAAAACATTTCAAAGGTCACTCATTCATAGGAACATCGTAAATTGGATGTGTCTTGTTAGTATATAAAAGTGTAGGTGAACCTTTTGTACACGTGTCAGAGGTGGCATGCACAGCCCTATCTGTGGGCATGTACGGCATTGTGGGTAGTCCCTGCCCTGTGCCGCTGGCACCAATGGCAGCATCGCTTCCTCACCTACCCCTTCCTCCATCAATGGGAAGGTGAGGCAGAAATCCCACTGGGAGGTGGCAACGGGGACAAGGTGAGATGACCAGACACTCTTCCTAGGAGGTGGAGGAGGCAGTAGTGATACACCCGCAAGACAGGTGCACCGGTAATATCACATGGGTGCATGGGCACATACAGTGCCCTCATGCACACTGCCTCCTCCTCCTTGGGCACTTGGTCTGTAAAAGATTCTCCATCACCTGTTTATGACAACTGAATCTTATAGCAGACACTATTTTTATATCACAAAGTAATTTCTTATCTCCCTAACTAGTATGCTCACATGTGGCCAAACACATAGTTTAAAACAAAAGAGATGGGAGAAAAATATTAAGTTGCCTGCACCTAAACTCAGGGTTTCTCCTTCTGATTAATAGTGCATTTTGACTGGCCAAAAGCATGGTGCTGAAATCAGGGCTACAAACCTCTGATTTCAGGTCATGTGCTATTGAGTCAGTGTGCATACTATGAGAGGTGGCCAGAGCCAAGAAGAAGTGGGATCCTTCTAGCCAGCCAAGAGGAAGCAGGGATGCCACAGTGGAACCAAAATAGGCACAGAGCAGCTGAGTGTCCCTCCTCAAATGGGCCATGGCAAGTGGTTTAAAATAACCCATATTTTGTCAAGATAATGCAAGCTTTGCTCTGCACCCTGTATTCTTCGATCTTGAATCAATTTGAAGCTTTGCCAAACCTTTGCAACTGTAGGACTAATTGAGACACATCCCAAGTCAGAGTATAAGGGCAGTGAATGAAAAGTTGGCTGGATTGTTCATTGTCTCGAGTACGTAGCTGTGGAGCCACAGTTCAACCCACATTGTCCCTCTGGGAGTAAAGCCAACCTGTGTAGCTTTAGGCAAAGGGATCCAAAGAAGGAAATGAGAAACCATTTTAGGTACTCTATGTGGTGGCTTAGTGGGTAAGAACCTGAGTTTGATGGCAAGTAGGTTGACATATCAGCCGTTCAAGACCCAAGTGCTGCGCGATGGAGTGAGATCCCATCGTCTGTGCCAGCTGCTGCCAAACTAGCAGTTCAAAAGCAAAAAATTGCAAGTAGATAAATAGGTACTACTTCAGTGGGCAAGGTAACAGCAATCCATGCACTTCAGTGTCTAGTCATGCCTGCTGCTTGATAATGAAAATGTCTGTAGATAGCGCTGGCTCTTTAGCTGTAAATGGAGATGTGCACTGCCCCCTAGAGTCAGACCCAAACTGGCTTTTGCGCAAAGGAGAAAGAGAGAGAGATTAACCAATCATCTGCAATGACCAACTAGACAACAGACAGAACAGTCATTCATCCCACTACAGTATTGCTATTTTAAAGTGCAAAATAGTTGTTTCTAAATTAACATTTTATACTGATGTTTGAACAGGCACAAGCTTTATGCAGATCTGTGTCCTGTTTTGTTCTTTGTGTTGGTGTCATGTTAAAGGAGCACCCCGAGGAATCCTGGCTCTATATTAGGAGTTCCCAACATAAGGCCCATGGGCCAGATCTGGCCTGTAATGCCATTTCATGTGCCCCCACCCAGTGATGGGATGTAACAGGTTCTCACCAGTTCGCCAGAACCGGTAGTAACTTTTCCCAGTGTCCCAGAGAACCAGTAGCAGCTTTTGGGGGGAACCACCTTTGGGGCCTACCTTTCAGCTGGTTCCCCCACTGGACATGCACGCCAAGCACTTGGTGTGCATGCACACTTACAGTGCTTGACGCGTATGTACGGCCTCCTTGTTGTCCTCCCAAGTGTGGAGGAGGAAGAGAAGCTGCTAGCCTGAAGCTCCCTATAGCCTGCTCCCCAGGGTAAGTGACTCACCTTTAGATGTGGTGTGTCTGTGTGTACTTTAATGTGTATTTAATACCTTTACCTATATTGACCAACTACCACAGTCCCTAAAAAGGCCTGGTGGCCTGGCTTAGGGTTTTTAAGCAAAGTCTTGGAGTTTCCTCATCAATAAGCTACACCTGTGCTGTTCCAATTGCTGTTCCAATTGGAGAACCCTTAAGGAGGTACAGCTGTTTTACATTTAAATTAAGGCATATTATCCTAGAGAACTGGTACGATGACCATATTCATCTTGCAACATCGTGCTGCCCAGGCACTTATACTAACAGGTAAGTGACGGGTTTGTGTTTAGGGTGGGTGGGTTGATTTATGTTTGGGGTGGGTGGGTGTATTTTAATGTACTTTTTATTTATTTATTTATTTGTTTGTTTGTGTTGTGGGTGGGTGAGTGGGTTGAGGGGTGTGTGTGCTTATTTTAATTTAATTTTATTATTTTATTTTATTTTAATTTTTTCCTTGGCCCCGCCCATGACATCATTGATGTCATGATATTATCTCCGCCCACACTGTGATGACATCATGGTTGGGTAGTAAAATTTTTGACATCCCACCACTGCCCCCACCCCTCCAAGGGCATCTGAGAGAGAAAAATTGCCACCTCTTTGAAGGACAAAATGGAAGCGGCTCTGTTCCGGATGTTTCCATGTCCATTTTGTGGTGACTGGCGTCTTCCTTCAGTGCTCTGCAGGGACTTGTTTGCAACTTGAAATGCGAATTCAACTCCATTTTGCCCTTCATCCAGAGCTGAGAATAATGTTTGTAAAGAACTCCAGTGGAAGAACTACTCAGCAAGTGAATCCATTTACAAACACACCAAACCTCCCCTGTTGAAAACCACAGGCATTCCAAGCAGTTGTGAACAAGCCTGGCAGAGCAGCTGAATTCATTACCAGCAGCCTTCTTCAGGAGACGGAAAAACACTGTAGCGTCTGCTTGGGATTCAGGGTGTCAGCAATGACGTATCTACTGAGCTTAAAAATAATTCAGCCATACGAGAGGGGAAAGGGTTCAGGACAAACTGGTTACTGTAACCCCTTTTCTGGGTAAGCTTAGGTAGCTAGCCCTGTGGCATGACCCAGCTTTCTGGGTATACTGTAAGCCCATAGAATCCAGTATCTTCCTGCTCCCCACAGTGGCTAAACAGATAGCTTTGGAAAGCCCAGGTGAGGGCAACCAGACCTGCTTGCCAATGTTCCCCATCAGTCATTTGCACAATTGCCTCTAACAATGGAAGTGATCAATGACCATCAAGACCAGTAGCCGTTGAAGGTCCTCATTGCCATGCCTTTGTTCATTCTCCATAGGAGACCATGCATATTGGCAGCCATCACAGTGCCTTGTGTTGGTCTATCTTGTACTTTTAACTGGCCATTTTTAATGAAACTCCCTTCTATCTGCCTTGGATCTCTCAACCACCTTGCTTCAAGGGATGGTTCTCAGCTCCAGTATTTTGAGAGAGGAAGAAGAAAATCTCTCCCTGCCCACTTCCAATGTCTTGCACAGATGTGTGCCTGTCAATCAATTTCTCCCCTAATTACTTTTTGACTAAGCTAAAAAGTCCCCAATACTGCAAACTTACTCTTGTTGCAGAAGGCAACAAGATACTGTTCTTCTAGACATGTGTGAGTGAATTCAAGTGACCAGTTACCATATCTAATAGATTTTCTAGTCACCAGTGATTGAAATGTACCTTTCAAGGTTTGTATCTGTGGTCATTTCTGGTACCAGTGCACTAGGGCTGGGTGTTGCTTTATCTATTCTTGTGCATGAAGATGCATGATACACCAGGATCGCAGACTTAGGCTGTCACTGCAATGCTCTCTCCCATCTCTTGTTCATCTCAGTGTGGCTTGTACATGTGAAAGATTGAAAAGCAAAAACTTTCCACTGCCAGCAAATTCTCAGTGGGGCTGGATTACCTCATCATGGTACTTCTGGTATTCTGAACTGTTTATAAGATTAGACCCGTGTGGATATGGGGAGTGGATGCCCCATTGACTCTGGGTCGGACAGAAGCTCCTATGATCAGTTTTCATTCCCTTTTGGCCAAGTGCATTCGATGGCTGCCATACCTAGCCCATTTTCTGCAGGGACTTGTTTGCAAAGAGTAAGCTATTATGTAATTAAACACAGAAGGTAAACTCTTTGCGTAATGTATTTTACAGAAGAGGAATTTTATATACCTTCAGGTTAATCTCATGTCTTATGGGAGTGGAAACATTTCTTCTTGCCTCTAGTCGGTTTGTTTCAGCTGTGTAGTAGTGGTAGATTTGATTCAAGTTTATATTGGAATGCAGTCTGCACTCTTCAAATAGAGAATAAAGAATATTGAGGGAGTATTATAGGTGGCATTTTCAAAATCCCCATGGAACAACATTTCTTCTTATGGCTGTCACAAAGCCATGTGGCTATCCTGACTTATCTTGTACTGATACATAGCTGAGGAGGACCTTGGTTCTAAAAACATCCTATTTATTTATTTATTTAGACTTATATTGCTGCCCGCTTGCCGTGGCAACTCAGGGCTGCTTACAGTCAATAAAACAACAGTCACAGTATAAAATTGAATCACAGTGCTATAACTTCAATTCCCAGAAGCCCCAGACAATTCCCCAAAGCACTGATCAGCCAATGTACTGACCAAGGCCTCTGGGAACCGAAGTCCCCCAGTGTTCTGCAGAAGATAGCTTGGGAAATGCCATTCTGAAGGAATACCTTTGGATGGTGAGGGCAGGATCCAACAACCTAAGCTACAGATGGGTGACATATGGTCTTCCAGATGTAACTGGACCACAGCTCTAGTCATCCATCACTCTTATTTATCCTGGCAAGTGTTGGTAAGAGTTGCAAGCCAACAACATCTAAAGGGCCACATTTTCTCCATTTCAGGTCATAGCTCTGTGTAGACACTGCTTCAGTATGGATGAAAAGGGGTTCTGAATCTTGTGGACTCCCTTAACAAATAGAAAAACCTTCCCATTACTAGCATTATGACTCAGCTTATGAGGGGCAAAGGCAGAGTGTGGTGGTAGAGTTAGTCATGATAGATCCTCTAACTGTGCTCCCAAGAGGGATTAAAAAAATGCAGGCAACTGTCTTGATTCATATCAGCAAACCAGGTCTACCTGTTACAAATCTAGGATGGTGTGTACCATTAGATGGGGTTAGGCTGTTGCCTCAGGTAGCAATAATGCCAGAAGCTTCTCCAGCTTACCCCGGGGGAATGCTTTTTGTACATCTTTCCACAATTGACTATTACTTCTTATTTGCCTGGCAGTGGCTCACGTGGCTAAGATGCTGACTGGAAGGCAGCAGGTCAGCAGTTCGATACCTGAATACTGCAGGACAGAGTGAGCTCCCGGCTCTGTCCCGGCTCCTGCCAACCTAGCAGTTCAAAAGCAAGAAATTGCAAGTAGATAAATAGGGACCACTTCAGTGCGAAGGCAAACAGCATTCTGTGCGCTGCGGCGTTTAGTCATGCTGGCCACATGACCACGGAAATGTCCGCAGAAGCAGACAGCACTGGCTCTTTGTCTATGAAACAGTGATGAGCACTGAACTCTAGAACAAGGGTGACCTTTACCTTTACCTTAAGGATCTTATGGGCAAGCTGACCTGGAAAATTGCCTATGTAGTTTTTATGCTTCTGTACGCTTATTCCTCCTGCCCCCTTTGGTGATGGACAGTGTTGCCACAACATGGTGTGTGGAAGAGGCCCACCCTCCTGACCTGGCTGGTAGTGGGAGAAGTCTTCCCCCAAAATCTTTTAACCATTCATGTCAGACCCATAAAAATCTGCTCTACTCCTGAGCCTTAAGCCATGTGCTGCAAAAACTTATGTGTGAGCTGTATTTTCATGTTGCAGGCAGCTGATGTACAACTGGTGTAGCGCCATGATTTGGCTACCAAATAGTGTGTGATCTGTCCTCCTCCTGTTAATTATGGCACAGGCTGTATTCAGGGAAGAGGGGAAGCAGTGTCTGAGCAACTTCATGTATAATCCCATTTTCAACAAATTTAACATTGCTTTTATGCGCAGCAGTGTGCCTGAAGCACGGATGGCCCTCAGCCAACCAAGCTGGACCGGTTTCTGATGAGATGTGTGTGTGCAATGCAATGACCAGCTGTGCTATATTAGCACAAGGCAACTACAGTGTCATCCCATCAATGGGGCCCTTAACGACAGAATTGCACTCCACTGTAAACAGTTTTGATACGTCTTCCTGATGCTCAACTTGCGCACATTCAGCCTTGCTGGAAGAACTGTGGATATTCTTGCAGACAATTGGCTCTCTGTTTAAGTGCTGAAAAGCTCCTTGATTCCTTCCTCCAAACAGAACCAGAGTGTCTCAGCACTTCTGCATTTTATTTGAAATGTAAATAAAACACCCAAGTTTACAAATGCCAGAGGCAGTAAACACTTTGGAATAGCAGCAAAGAGTGTCAGCATGCCATGGTCCCATGGCAGATTGATGCTTTCATCAGAATTTGCTTCATCTTCTTCCTTTCCCCCACCCTTCTGTTAAGGGGGAAGGTGTTTGGCTTTATCTCCTCCTGCCCACATATGCAAAAACCTGATAACTCTGCATTAACGAGCAGCGTTCATTTTTAACCACATTGTTATCTGAACAGCAAGTCATCTCCTGAGAAACAGCACCCAAGTGAATCATGTTGAATGGTCTACTGTCATTTTATAGATGAATCTTCTGATGATACACAATATTTATGTTGGGTACTTCAATGCAACTCAAAAGAAGACAGTAGAGCTGTGAGAGGCAAAAGAGAGTTTCTAGTCCATTGGTGGCCAGCATGTACAGCAAATGGGCTATCAGTCATAATCTAGTGTCATAGGGCAGGGGTAGCGAACCTATGGCATGTGTGCCAGTGGGGAAACTCAGAGCCCTCTCTGTTAGAACACATGCCATCGCCCCAGCAGAGTTCACCCTACCTCTCTGGCCAGCAGCCCAATGGGAACATTTCCTCCCCCCAGCATAGAGTTTGCCCCGCCCCTCTGTTTGGGTGCTTGGTCTGTAAAAGGTTCACCATCACTGTCATAGGGGGTGACACTCCATAGCTCATGGCAAGGGATAGGGACAAGAAAAGTCCAAAGTCCATATCAACAAACAGATTGTGCAGGATTTTTTTCTTCCCTAGCAGCAGATTTTTATATGCAGTATATATAAAAGCTAATTGATGTTAATTGTCTGTTCAAGACCAAGCCAGACCAATCTCCTTGTAGGTAGTTCTCAGGAATATACCGGTACTGTTGCTGGAAAAATTCATCCACCCACCCCCGTTCCCCATCTAGCTACTATAAAGTTTGCAGATAAACTTGGAAGAAACATAGATGCCTGAGTGGGCATGGCAGATGATGATGTAACCCCTGTTACTCAAAACATCTCAAGCTCTGCAACTCTGATCCTATGAGCTACCAGTTCCACTACTGCCCTGATCATGATGATTACTGTAGGACTGTGATGGCAACCTTGGCACTCTAGATGTTCTTGGACTTCAATTACCAGAAGCCCAAGTCAGCACTCCTGCTGATCAGGGCTTCTAGGAATTGAAGTTCAAGAACAGCTGGAATGCCAAGGTTCGCCATCACTGCCCTAGGAGATTGTGGCACTTGGTTGTCTGTCCGACTGGTTTATGCACTGCACTTTTATTTGGATGAAGTTTTATCTATAGGTTACCAAGCTGAATAATGGATTGCAGTGTGTTATGGCTCTAGGATGAGTCAGGTCCACAAGCCTGTCTTCCTCTCTGGCCCAAGTGTGCCACAAACCTTCCGTATGCTATTGAGCATACTTGTCCTGTAGTTTAGCTGTCTGTGTGGAGGACAGGAACATCCATTGACCCAGTATACCAAGATGAGCAGTCCTAACCAAGTGTGACACTAATAAAGGCAATAGGAAGAAATAGTTCCAAATAACTTGTTATCATCACCGAAGGAAGGAAGGAAGGAAGGAAGGAAGGAAGGAAGGAAGGAAGGAAGGAAGGAAGGAAGGAAGGAAGGAAGGAAGGAAGGAAGGAAGGAAGGAAGGAAGGAATTCTGTAGGAGCAAAATGAGTAAAATAATGCAAGTTGCACACCTTTCTTATTTATTCTTGGTGGCTTTTGAACCACAGTGTGTGTCTCTCCATAGTAAAATATCAAAAGGTGTTTTGTTCCATAGTGGTGGGAAACTTTTGTGTTAGCACTTCTGAAAAAGCCAGAAGCAAAAGAGGGTGAAAGAGAAGCAGGTAAGAAAATTAAAAGAATATAAAAATAGCATTGTCATGAGCACACTGCTGTGGAATGGATGTTACAACTATAGAATAGGGCCTTGAACTTTAAACATTATTAGAGGTTATCAGAATAATTTCTTAATGGCAAGCTGCACATTACATGAAAATGTATCCATCAACTCCCATGGTTTCTTCTAAAGGAAAGCAATTTAGGGAGAACAGATAAGAGGCTGGGGAAGTGCTCCTGAGCCTCTTTCATCAGCCCATTTTCCCATCACAACTCTCCTACCCCTGGAGGGTTTGAAAGGTAAACTAAAATAACACCCTAGGTGAAATGGTGGGAGGGAAAGGGTTTTTAACTGAAAAGGTGAAATAGGGCAAGCATCTTACTGCTGCAGTGTAGCTATAATAGAAGAAGGAACTGCTGTGTTTACCCACAAAGGGTAGCTCAGTGCTTAGAAGAACCATGGATAATGAGTGCATTTGCAGGGCATCAGTTTTTTGCCCAAAATAGGTCACCTTGCAGATCTGCTAGATCCCATGGCAACACTGTCCTCTGAAGAGGGCCAGGCTTCCCTGCTAGGAAGGTGTACTGTGTGAGTGTTCCTTCAGAGCAGCTTCTTCTTGAGGGTGGCCCTGATAGCTTAGACAGGATGGCATCACTCAGCAAAGTGTTGTGTGCTGGCAGCACTGTGGGCTGTGCTCCCCTTTGTTGTCGCTATCTAGAATACCAGTGAGGTTTCTGAGGTCAAAATAGCAGAAAGCAAGGCTGCAGAGATGTGGGTTTTGATCAGGCCTCAGACTCCAGCTCTTCTCATTAAGCTGGAGAGGTTAAATGCATCCAAAACCAAAGAAATGTTGTAGACATAGCGAGAAAAATGAGAACTTGTGAAGTTTATTTTTCTTTTTGGACCATAATTCCCAATTGGTGGGGGTGCTTGGATCATTTTAGCTGAAGAAGAAACTTCTTCAATCACTTCCCCTTTCCTTAGGGGATTAGTAACGGGAGAGACAAAAATCCATGTTATCTCACGAAAGAAGGTGTGTATTAAGGGGTGGAAAGCCACAGTGCCTGAATACTCCAGACAGTATCTGTATACAGTTTGGGAACAATCTGTTTTCTATGTACGTCTCCTGAATTAGCTGTTCTATGTTTATGCTTTTTCATCATGAAACTGCTTGCTGACTCCCAAGTGGAATTGGTGGTATTCGGACCAGTGCTGGCAAAGGCTGACCCATACCAGTACATAAACATTGCCTCCTTCAGCCAGCAAGAGTATAGAAATTACTGGCTGGATGCTCACGGTGAGTTGCAGGCGGACCATGTTTTGCTTCTGTGATAAGACTTTCCATCCCATGGGACTTGGAAGTTTGTAATGGGAGCTGTATGAATAAGTCATTCTGCAGGCTGGCCTTGAACCAGGCTTGTCTTTGAACAAATAATTGTAGTGTGTGTGTGTGTGTGTGTGTGTACTGTACGTGTATTCTTTTTTTTTTCCCCTGAAGCACTGACTCCTGCTCTTTCCCCATTGTTTCTCTGGCAGACACTTCACAGCCCACCTCTCCTGTGGGGGGCCATGGCCAGGTCAGTGATAACAAAGCCAAAGATAAGACAAAAAAAAGGCTGTGTCAGTGTGAGAGAACACTGAGGGAGGGTTTTGCCGCAAGGGCTTGTATGCTGTGATAGGCAACTCTTTGTTCTTTGCACCCAAGGGCATCTGTCTAGAAACTGTATCCCTGCTGCTTACCAGCTTGTCTGCTGCTGCTCTTTCCTTCCTCCCTTGGCATCCCAAGCCTACACCATCTGAGACGCAATTGTGCATTCAGTAAATCGCCATCAACCATGGCAGAGAGAGAAGAGGACGGAAGGAGACTAGGCATTGTGTTCAGCAATTGGACTGTGGTTGTTCTTCTCCCTAGCCCACCCACGTAGAGAATTGCCTCACGTACAGCCAAACTGGAGCAAATTACTATCTATTGCTCTGCATATTCCCAATGTTGAAATGGTGGGTGGATGGATTGCCTACTGAACCAGCTGGGAGGAAATGGCAGACAGGGAGCCATCCAAGGCTTCCTCAGATTTTCACGACAATGCAGGCTTGGGACAGTGAACCCCTTTGTCTCATGTACCATCACCCAAAAGCCCACCACAACAGGTTGAGGCTAAAAGGATAGCTATGCATACTGCCCTCTTTGTTACTGTCAAATGATGGCAACAGGCAACATACTCGAGTCTCCACTTTCTGAAACTCAGTTTCAGTAAATATGTAAATGTAAAGGCCGCCCTTGCTCAAAAGCCAGTTGTATCTGACTCTAGGGTTCAGTGCTCATTTCTGTTTACAGCCAAAAAGCCAGCACTGTCTGTGTTTGCAGATGTTTCTGTGGACATGTGGCAGGCATAGACACCAGAGTGCATGGAGCACAAAGTAGTACCTATTTATCTACTTGCAATTTCTTGCTTTTGAACTGCTAGGTCGGTAGGAGCTGGGACAGAGATAGAAGCTCACTCCATCATGCGGTACTTGGGTCTCAAACTGCTGACCTGCTGACCTTCTAGTCATCAAGTTCAGTGTCTTAACCACTAAGCCACTGCAGTCCCTTCAGTGAATAGGCTGGGCTAAACCTATGGAGAGCAAAAACAAAAAACAGCACCCATTTTCCAATGGATAAATGCCAAAAAGTGTCTCCCACCATCTGGAAGCTACTTAATAGACTTTGAAGCAAAGTAGGAAAATCAAGGAATGAGCAAATAAACTTGGATGCAGAATAACTTTTTATGTGAATGTGGCAAAATATAATCAATGCAGCATTTTTGTTGATCAGTCACACAGTCGAGTCTGACTCTTGGACCATTGTACACCAGGCATCCCTATCCTCCACCATCCTCCTGAACCTGCCCAGGTCTATGCCCAATGCATCAACAATGCTATCTAGCCATCTTATTCTCTACCGCCCCCTTCTTCTTCTGCCCTCAACCTTTCCCAGCATCAAGGTTTCCTCAAGTGAATCCTCTCTTCTCATTTGATGTCCAAAGTACCTTAGCTTCATCTTCACTATTTTACCTTCCAAGGAACAGTCAGGGTTGGTTTCTTTTAAGATCGACCTATTTGTTCTCCTTGTTGTCCAGGATACCCTCAAAATTCTTGTGCATGCAATTTATGCCCTGTTCCGTGTACAAGAAAAAATAGTAAAAGTTCAAGATAACGCTATTGAAGTAGCACACTTCTGGTCAAAAATAGTCTAATCGCATTAATTTGTTTAAATTTTCTCTATATTTCATATATGTCCATAATTTTAAATTGCATAATGCTCTGATACAAATAAAAAGAGAAAGACAATATTTATTACATTTATTATTTATTAATACTTAGGTAAAAACATAAACAGTCTGTATTTCTTAAAGGCACACTGTTTCTAGGCATGGAATCAGAATAATTCCTAGCGAGACTTTATTTCAGTGGCGTAGCGGGGGGCGGGGGGCGGATGCCCCGGGCAGCGGCTTTCAGGGGGCGGCAAAATGTCCCCACCGCTTTGGCCTCCCACTGCCTGGGCTTAGGAAGCAGGACTTCCCAGGTGGAGGGCGGCCCTTTTGCTGGCGAGCACCCCGCGTACGTGCGCGCGCTGCTCGCCTCCGCCCGCCTGCCCGCCCGACTGGCCATTGGGGGCTCTCTGCCACCTGCCCCTGGCGGGCGCCCCGCGGGCGCGCACATGATGCTCGCCTCCGCCCGCCCAGCCACCCACCCAGCTTGCCGTCAGACGGCTGGCTGGGTGGGCGGGCGGAGGTGGGCGGCGCGCATGCGCACACGGGGCGCTCGTCGGGGGGTGGCGCCGTGGTGGGGAGCCCCTGGCGGCTGGCTGGGTGGCTGGGTGGGAGGAGGTGGGCAGCGTGCGCGCGCACGCGGGGCGCTCATCGGGGTTGGGTGGCGGAAGGCCCCTGGCGGCTTGCTGGGTGGGCGGGCGGGCGGAGGTGTGCGGCGTGCACGCACGCGCCGCTTGTCAGCAGGGGGCGCCTTCTGCCTGGGTCCTGTGGGGGGTGGCGGCGGGGGCGGCGGCAGCGGCAAGCTGGGGGGAGCGAGTTTGTTCTTCGCCCCAGGCGGCTGAAGTCTGCGCAACGCCACTGCTTTATTTGGTATCTACCTGTAAAACTACCCTCATTCAAATAAATCATTGTCTTTTATTAAGTAATTATATAGAATCAATAAAATAAAATAACAGGAGTCGATTTATTTTGGCAAGTCATTGCTAAATTATGTTAGAAAAAATGTTGTTGGTTTTTTTTGGCTCTGATCTCTAATGGCTCCTTTTCAAATAAAATCCAGATACCATCCATCTATGCAGCCTATGTGCTGCCGTGTTTGTCCACAAAAGATGTCCTTCTCTTTAATTAATCTTTCCAAAGCGGTGTCAGGACATTCCTTATGATTCACAACATGTAATTGGTGGTTTCAAACTGCCGCTATAAGCAGAAAAATATTACTTTCATCTCACAATTCTGAAGAAGGCCATTGTGCTTAAGAGATGGCACCTAAAGCTCTAACTCCCCCAGTAAATGTGTATATAAACATAATCCTCCTGCTGTGTTTGCTTTAGACAGCACTGCAGTTAATTCCTCTCATTCATAAGAACAGGCAATTTATGATGGATGTGGCTATATCAGGTCCTGCTGCAAATCATCTGTGGAAATCCTTGTTTGCTTTTTCAGGGACTGGATTTGACATGACCCTATAAGCATCATTTAAGAAAAAGGAAACTAACACAGCTCTTTCTTAGCAATAAAATAGTCCTAGAATGGCCCATATCTACCAAACATTATTAGTTTTCTTCATGTGTTTCACAGCAAAGAAGAAAAATGCTTCAGGGAGATGCTCAGAGGTACTAAGAAATTTCCTGTAGAAATGTCTGGCTGTGTAATCACACAAGCATTGGTTTTTAAAAAGAAAATAAAAACTATTCAGAGGGAACATTTTGATGAGATGCCACATAGCTGACAGTCCAGATGACACACATTATGCTGCTCTGGTTATATTCTTGGTTCTGATCATCACAATGTGTGAGTTTTGAAATCCGTACTGTCAACTACTCTTTACCCAAATAAATTGTCATAAGGTTCTCTATTTCTCTGTGGTGGATTCCCAACTACCCACTCATTGTCTAACCACAGTTATTCTGCCTCTTCTTTCTAGCATTCCCATGACTTCTCTAAACACTCTCCACCCACCCAGTCTTACCAGTGTGGTGATGTCTGTGGTTATAACCCTGTGTTTCGGCATATAAAAGCCTTCCTCACTGTAACTATGAAAGTCTCTGAGTATCCATGAGCCCAACCCAATGTATATTTCTCCCTCCCCATTGCTAAAACATCTGTCTGGCTCACCCATGGAGCATGGGTCATTCTTGCTTCTTGTGGTATGCTTGCAGTTTGTGCCACTGTACCCGGACTGATATAACTGACCACACGGTGGTTTGCTTCTGTATTGTCCTACACTGGTGGTTGTGGCTTTAGCGTTGAAAACTATTGTGTGCTCTTATTGTTCCAGTCCTAAAAAGTCGCTGCAGCTTGTAGAACACTTTTCTCCATCTTTCTTTTCTACCTTCACCCTTCACAGCTAGGGGGACAAAATAGAGCTTTTTTCTCCACTTATTGATGTTCAAGGTTCATTGACCCACCTCCCCAGCCAACATTAACTTCCCTTTTCTCTCTCTCTTAAAATCATCTGCAGAAGTGATCCTGCACACCTGCTGTGCACAATGGGGTATTTTTCTGGTCTCATAAGTAGAAAGAAAAACCACAGCAGTCTGGAGAAAGAAGAGACTATACCATTAGCAGTTTATCCTTTCAGCGACACACTGAGGTTAGGTATAAAACCAGAAAAAATGTTGATTTAGCTAGATTTTTCTCCCTAAAGCTTTACACCATAGATCCTCAGAACCCTAAGCGCATCTTTTCTACTTTCTTGAAATGTGGCATTCGGAAGGGAACCCTTCAGAATTTCCACCACTAAAGGGATAAGTACTACAGTATTTACATTTTGTTGTTCCTGGAACAACAAAACCACTTTCACAATGGGCAGCTTCTCTGCAGAGTCAGTGCAGCCTCTGGCTTAATAACAACATGCACTGGTGATATAAATGACAGAATGGCATTCAGCCAGAACCATAAAGTGGCTTCAGAACTAATCAGCATAAGGGTTAAATTGGCCATTAATCTCTCACTCGTACACTTTTCAGGGAATGTGTTACTCTCCAGCTTTCACTGATATGCAACTTTTTTCATTATAACTCCCACAGTCCTCAGTATTGGCTATCCTGTGTTGTGCTGATGGAAGGTATATACCAACAAACATCTGGGGGAGGTTACACTTCTCACCCTGTTATGAATTGTGCCTCTAGTTTAGCATGATACAGCTGTAGTGTGGGAGACAATTTGTTACTTGGTAAGAAAGTGTGGGGGTGTGCAGCAGGAACACCATGGATTAATGTACAGTATTGTGTGGACTAAGCGTAACTAATTGAGTGAACTTGCTATGCCTTATATCTTCTATCAAATATAGTAGCTCAAAACAGAACTTTAAAACTCCGCCTGAGGGTTAATGTCTTTCTTATTAGAGTGAGTCAACAGAATTCAGAAAATCTTCTGCAGGGAAAAATTTAAAAGGACAAGAGTCTGTAAAGTATAGTTGCAAGCAATGTTTTTGTTTATCCTGTAGGCCTCTGTTTCTGTTTTTGCACTTTCTGATACTCTGCAGTGTGAAAATAAGAAACGTAAAAGACCTTACTTGCTTGTGACATAGATGGATCAGCTATATGCATCACCTAGTTTTACTGATGTCTAAGAACATGACAGGATCTCTGCTAAATCAGGCCAACGGTTTGAGACCCGGGTCCTGCATGACGGAATGAGTGCTCATCTCTGTTCCAGCTCCTGCCAACCTAGCAGTTCAGAAGCAAGAAAATGCAAATAGGGACCACTTAAGTGGGAAAAGATCTTGGGGACATGAAAGGACCCTCATTTGTGTGTCCCCTGAGTGGAGTTTCTCCAGCAAAAGTCCTTTCAACCTAGAATAATTTCTGACATGAAATTATTATTATTATAGGCTAAGTATTTATCTTACCCAGCCTTTAGGAAAATGCACAAAGGCAATCATCCTTCCAGTTGTTGGTAGGAATCTGCTCCTTAGAATTTTGTGACCCTGTGAACATGAGATTCCTTACCTAATTGCTGCAGATTTAACTGTGATCTAGTAAAGGCAAAGGTTGCCCTTGCTTGAAAGCCAGTCATAGCCAACTCTAGGGTTTGGTGCTAATTCCGTTTATAGTCAAAGAGCCAGTGCTGGTTTTTATTGTCTGAAATTCTAAAATCTCAATAACCATGTCCGTAAGATTGCCAAATAAGCTGTTACGGTTCCCTAAAAGTATTTCCTTTCTTTCTTCTCCTTCATTATCAGGGAATTGATGCCAAGAACTCTTGATGGGCAGATCACCATGGAGAAGACGCCGAGCTACTTTGTCACCAAGGAGGCTCCAGCCCGTATTTCCACCATGTCCAAGGACACCAAGCTCATCGTGGTGGTGAGAGACCCGGTCACCAGAGCCATTTCAGACTACACACAAACTTTGTCCAAGAAGCCGGACATCCCCACCTTTGAGAGCCTGACCTTCAAAAACAGGACTACAGGCCTTATTGATACCTCCTGGAGTGCCATCCAGATTGGCATCTATGCCAAGCACCTGGAAAACTGGCTCCTCTACTTCCCCATTGGGCAGATCCTCTTTGTCAGTGGAGAGAGGCTCATCAGCGATCCAGCCGGTGAGCTGGGCCGAGTCCAGGATTTCCTGGGCCTCAAGCGGATCATCACAGACAAACATTTCTACTTCAACAAGACCAAGGGTTTCCCATGCCTGAAGAAGGCAGAAGGCAGCAGCAAGCCCCACTGCCTAGGCAAAACCAAAGGGCGGACCCACCCCAGCATAGACCAGAAGGTGGTGCAGCGGCTGCGTGAGTTCTACAGGCCCTTCAACATGAAGTTCTACCAGATGACTGGACAGGACTTTGGCTGGGATTGAAACTGGAAAAAAATAATTTAAAGAAATAAAAAGGAAAAGATATATTTTTGTACAGAACAGTAAAGAAGGGAAATTAATATTAGTGCTAATATGTGATGGTTCCAATTAATATTTTCACCTTGATGCAAATGCCATGGTTTTCTGTTCTATTTGTTTTACTGTTCAGGATTCGTGGATTCAATTCCTGAAGACTTTCAGCTCCAATCTGGTAAATGGGTTCAATATGGTTGTCCTTTCAGCTTTCCATGTAAAAATTTCAGGGTTTTGTGAACTCATTTGGATCCATTGGTATGTCATATGGGGGTATCTGTGCCTAATATTTTCCCCTATTTTAATGACAGGAGAATTGTTATACTGGTAATAAAAATAATCAAAATTGGAAGGTATTTTTCCATTCCTACTTAATATATTATTTCATATGGTGTGAGAATTAGATATAAATTTCATCATTACTGAAGTGGTTGAGAATAATAGATTTATCTCAGTAGAATAATGTAAATTTAGCTGGCTGGTTCAGAATTTTCAGACAGCCAGTTGTCTTCTGATTTGGAAAGACAATACAACATTGACGTGTGCCTAAAGCAATCAGAAACAGGCAAAGGAATTTGGAAAATTATATTTTTGGGCAATAGATTATGGTTTTGGGCAACAAATTTCAGAACCCTCAGTGAAAATGGGTTGGTTAGGTGGTTCTGGGATGTGCAGTCCCCAAAAGTAACTGCCATGGTCGTAATAGACAGTCTATCTCTGGCTCCACCACAGCATTACCATTTCCTAAGGCTGAAGGTAATGGTAGGTAATACCTTTATTAGGCCACTAAAAACTCTTTTCATTTCCTAAGGTGTAACACTGCTTCACTGTTTGTATTACTGAAGCTAAATTACACCCTTGGGATTGTGTCACTTAGGCATTTAATAAAGAGCCATCTGAGACCTTGTTCAAACACATGACTCCAAGCCTAGATGTTTTCTTAAAGATATAATATCCAAACTAATTAAGATAAAGTATCTTTGTTATAGTTTGAAAGAGCTTTCAAAGCTTTATTCCTCCACCCCCCAGTTCATCCACCTGTTGTCTCCATAAAGCCTTATATTAGCTCATATTTCTCTACTCACAGCCCAGTGACAGCTGTGCTGTGCTGAAGAGTCAACAGTAGGAATAGAGGAAAAATAAGCTATTTTCCCTGTCATCTCTCCCACTTAAGCTCAAGAGGTCATGAGCCAGTACCTTCAGCCAATCCACTCAACCTCCTGTCTTGACTCACACTGTTCCATCTCTAGCATTAAGCCCTTTTTTGGCAGAGTGGTCTGCCATAAAACATCTGGGCAAACATATTATAATCACCCAAACAATAAGGAGAAAGTAGCTGGTAGTTCACTTGAGAAAGAACCATATCCCAAAGCTGGCTTGCCTTAGCCCATAAATAACTTTTCTTTGAGAGGTCCTTCCAAGAGTGTAATCCATTCCAAGCACAGTATAATCACCCAGTCAAGAGACTTTTCTGTGACATCCCACCAGAGGCAAAATAACAATAATGATAGCCATGTTTCTTAGAATAAAACTAGATGTTAAGGAGAATTTGTCATCCTTATAAGTAACCAACCAGTTTTTACTCACACAACAGACTTCAGGATTAAGACTGTATTTGTCTTCTAATAATAATGCACAAAACAAAGCATGCTAAATGCATCATATATGGGTGAAGACAACATCCTATGACAACAGCCTATGACAATGATGGCCAACCTTGGGACTCCAGGTATTCTTGGCCTTCAATTCCCAGATCAGCAGGAGTGCTCACTTGGGCTTCTGGTAATTGAAGTCCAAGAACACCTGGAGTGCCAAGGCTGGCCATCACTGTCCTATAACATACAGATATTTTTCACTACTTAAGTGATCACCCCTGAAAGAACAAGGTAAACATACTACATAGAACAGGGGTTCTCAACCTATGGCCGGTGGTGCCAAATAATCCAGCCCCTGACCTCGCTCAAGTCGCAGCTACCAGAACCAGCCATGGACTCATTTACAGCCATTGTAAACGCATTTATGAAGGCGATAAATGGGTCTGCGGTGATCATAAATGTGTTTACAACAGCCACAGATTGCATTTTATGGCAGTGTTTACGG
Organism: Furcifer pardalis; assembly: GCA_030440675.1. Lineage (NCBI taxonomy): Eukaryota > Metazoa > Chordata > Lepidosauria > Squamata > Chamaeleonidae > Furcifer > Furcifer pardalis. The sequence continues at coordinate 60,517,684 of CP126893.1, read as the reverse complement.
CAGGGGGAACCACCAGTCCAGCCCACTCAACTGTCTGAGGGAGCATGGTCTGGTCCACAACTGAAAAACATTAAGAACCCCTGACACAGACCATGCAAATTGCTGTGAATCTTGAAATGAATGTCATATTGACACAGACCATAATAGCCAACCAATTGGACATCAGTCTTTAACTATGGCTTGTCTTTTTACCTCCCTCTAAATTAGAGAGGTGGATTGTTTGACACATACCCCTCAACAAACCCTGTAAGATTTTTATAAACCTGAAAGACTAACTAACCAAAACTCACGTTACTGATAATTTAAGCAAATTGTGCTTTCATTTTTAGTCATCTGTGGTCTTGGAAGAGCAACAACTTGATTCCAGCCAGTTTGCATAGCATTGTAACATGTCAAAAGCATTATCTTCACCCCATGGATAACCTTATGTCGGCTTGTTGGTTTGGCAGCTAAGTGTCTGATCTGATACAATGATTTTCCATTTGCTAAACAGGAGAGCCAGTTTGTAGCAGAACAGCTAGATCTATTGTCTATTTAGCTCTGTTAGTATGTGCTGCCCTGCCTATAGCTTTTTAACTGGGAAACATCTGGCTTCAACTTTGGGTGTTTTGGCCAAATCCACACATCTAGTGTTAAAAGCTAATGAAGAAACAGCAGATACAGTATGTTCTTTCCCCTCTTTTTTTGGTCTTGTTTGCAGTCATAGGTAAGGATCCCATGTTAATGGTAAAGGGTATCCAGGGAAGACAAACAATAAAAGTTCCACCCACCCAGTTTGTTCTTCATAGTTCCATTTCCACAATTCTAAAAAGTGATAGATTCTATGAAATGGACCAACTGCAAGAAACCGAAGTGCTGGATAGCGAAGGATCTCATATCCTTTCCCCTGTGTTCCTTTTATCATTAAAATAAAACCACTGTCCCAGTAAATAGGGCAAGCCCATAGCTAATTGCTCCGTCAGGGCTAATCTAGCCATTAGTCATCCTTGTTGGAATTTGTTCTTGAACAGCCAAAATTCAACCAAAAATATTGAACTCACACGGAGATGTATATTAAGTAAGCAAAAAGATACCAAGCAAAACAATCTGGTTTTACTAATGAAAAAAGAGATTCTTTATATAAGATTCCAAGTCTCTTTCTAGTTGCAAATTAATTGCTGTGTGTTTTTTTTTCCAGAGCCAAAGATACATCAGTTTTATAGTGACCTAATAAGAGCCTGGCTAGCTTGGCTTCCTATGTGTGCTTCTCTTAGATTTTGGTTAGGATTTCTGTATCAGAATGTCAATGTTTTTGATGTGGACAACTTCAATTGGTAACCTGTGTAGATGTCATGGCCCTGAAGCATCCATTGTATTTTACAGGGCTGTGATGTACTTCTGAAAGTTCAGAGAGAACTGTCTATAGAGAACAGGTTCCCCCTGTGTGTCTGTGTTGGAGTCATCTTGGTCTAAAACAGTAGAAACTTTCATTGAGTTCTATACAACTTAAAGGAAAGGCTTGGCTCACAGCTTGTAGATCTGCTTTTCTTGTACTGCCAGGCTGAAGCCAAGCCTTGGCTGCTATAATATTTAGTAGGATCCCTGTGACTAAGGGTTTCATAATAGCTAATGATGATCTCTCTTTTGTTGTTGAGTATAAACTATAAAACCTCCATGTTAAAGAGCTAAAGGATATGGGTTGGGGGGTTTTCTCCAGCATTTCTCCAAAGAGTTATTTCCTCCTTTGATGGGATATGCAGCAAACTCACAAAGGTGTTACCAAACAAAATTAGAAATCAGATTGTCAAGCAGCCTGATGAATGGTTTCCTTACTACAAAGAAGAAAGTGAATGCAAATGAATGCAACATCCATTTGTATGTTATGGATTCTGTAGCTCCTATTCAAGAGAACACCTTGCTGAAGTTTATTTATTTCAAATAGTTATTATTTTATCATTCATTTTCTATACATTATATAAAGTGTACCATATAAGGCTGGCCGAGAGAGGTAACTATGCCTTTTTTTTATTAACAGGGGGAAATGTTTTTTTTCTTTTGTACATTCTACTTTATGTTATGTCTTTGCCTTCTAATCATCATTTCCTCACTTTGATGCTATTCCTGTAAGAGTTGAAATGCTTTTAATTTAATTTAAGGCCGAAGAAGCACATCTTTTAATAAAGTTTACGGGTACTGAGAGGCTGTGCTTTATTTTTGGCTTTGACGTGAAGAGAGGGGAAGAAACACAATGCTGATCAGTGCCATTTTATACACTTGCTCATTGTAATGGGCATGTTCCAATGTAGTAAACATGAAAGTCTATTTAAAAGGAGAGTAGTCCTGCTCAAGACTAGAAAGTACAAGCAAGGGAGCCAAATGCTCAGGGGGACTTAGGCAAAAGAACACAAGGGCATTCCACTAGTTAGAAACAGTAACCTTTCAATTAGCCAGTGCTGGTGTGAAAAGTAAAAGCCAAGGTCTCCCATGCTCAAAAGCCAGTTGCATCTGACTCTAGGAGATGGTACTCATCTCCGTTTACAGCCAAAAAGCCAGGGCTATCTGCATCTGCAGATGTTTCCATGGTCATATGACAGGCATGACTAGACACCAGACAAAACATTGTTACCTTGCCACTGAAGCAGTACTTATTTATCTACTTGCAATATCTTGCTTTCAAACTTCTAGGTTGGCAGGAACTGGGACAGAGACAGGAACTCACTTTGTCATGCAGCACTTGGGTCTCAGAATTATGACCTGCCCACTTTCCAGTCTTTAAGTTCAGTGTCTCAACCACTAAGCCACTGCAGTCCCTACTGGTGTGAAAACAAAAGCAGTAAATGTTAGATTTCCTTTGACAATGGCTGACTAAATGGTGTTAATCTCCATGGCTGTTTCCAGCCTCTGTCTCTTAAACAACCTGTGTTCCAGGCCAGCCTATACTTTCCATATAGCAGAAATGAGCTGGTACAGTCCTGAGATAAAGACCTGATTTGTACCATTACGGATTATAGGTAGAGGTTTCATGAAAGCAAGCATGTTGTTGTGGTTAGCTAAATCATGCCAGGGAGACCTGGGTTCAGTTCTCCTTAGTCTCAACAGATATAGCTTGTGAACTAAGAAGGAGAGTACATACCCCGCACAATTTGAAGCTTAAGTATTCTACCTAAGCGTGAGCTGGAATCTATTCCTAGCCAGTGGTGGGCATCAGCAGGTTCGCACCAGTTTGCCAGAACTGGTAGCAGAAATTCCAGCTGGCCCCATCCATCCAAGTTTTGAAATAAAATGGTCCTAATTCGGGTGCAACCCAGGGCTTTTCCCTGGCCACGCCCACCATACCACACACACAGAGTAGGTAGTAAAAAAAAATTGAATCCCACCACTGCTCCTAGCCTCTTTCTTTCTGGGTGATTTTGATTTGCTCATAACCCTTCAACCTGACCTATTTTACAGTTTTTCATGAGGATAAAGAGGACTAGAGTCCAACTTGAACTTCATAGAGGAAAGAATACTATATAAATATCATCTAATAACAATACTCAGTCCAAATGCTAGTCCCAAATAGAATAGATTCATTGGCTGAAATCCTGTAACTTAGTGTAGTAAGTTGAATTAGAGGAAGGCCAACTGAATCTGTGAGGATTTCTATCATTTCTATTGATTCACTGGACCTACTGCAGGGTGATCTAATACACTAAGCTACAAGGTTTCAGCCAATGAATCAACTGCTGAATGGTCAGTCAACACTGACCCCAGTCAACCCCAGTGAGTCAGTGGGTTTACTCAAGATGAAACTAACAAATGGATCCAGGCCATTATTTGATTGCATCTCATCTAACATGTGAGACAAGTATGATCCACAAATAAAGGCAAACACAGCAAGGTGTGAGTTGGTCAGGCCTTCACTTCTGGGTGGTACAAGTGTTCAATGCATGTGCCAAAGTATTTTAATGTGGAGAAGCATTATGACATTCACTTCTGCAGTCAAATTAAAGTGTTGATTAATTAAGCACCACAGGTATTCTGTCACCTCATTCTGGTGCATAGGTAAGCCATGCTTTCCAGGAAGAGAAGAAAATGGACAACGCAGGTCAGAAAGATGTGGACCAGAGGTAGTAAACTTGTGTTTTAATAGTGCTCATCTACTAGCCAAAAAATGAAGCATAACAGAGATACATCCACAAATCAAGTGGAATTTAGGAGTGGGTCATGCCCGGCCAGAACTTTGGACCCTCAAGCTCCCTACTGTCTATTCTTGATCAGTAGTTTTCAGAAGTTCTAAACAGCAGTCTTCCTCAGACCTACCTGGGAATGAACTTGTGACCTTCTGCATATAAAGAAAGCATGCTGCCACAGATCTACAGTCCCTCTTGTTTTGAGGAAGCCAATGGCCGCACTTTGTTCTTTGCATTTTGCTATCAAAAAGAAACATGTCCAGTAGCTTGGCACCTGACTGGGCAATTTTCAATGTGCGGCCAAGCAAAATGAGAATTCTGTTCATTTATTTTACATGCCCAAACTGATTAAATCCTATAAATATACACTCCTGGACCTCAGCATGTTCTACTAAATTACTTCTATTTAATATAAATGTAGAAGCTTGAACAGAAATTTCTCCTGTTCTTTGCATAAGCTTTTAATTACCTCCCCCAATTAATTATATCTGTCCAGAGTTAATAACATGAACTCAGCATTCCTCCCAGGTAATATTTAATCAGATTCTGACTGAAGGACTTTAGTTTATAATAAAAACCTATGAAATCTACATTAAGGCTTAAGAAATTGTATGCATATTAGAATCTGTTGGAAATATTTAGTTAAGGGTGCAGAAATCTTTCTCCATAGGGGTTGCACAGAGGAGGAAAGTGCTTAGCTAGGGATTAGCTGCTTCAGGCTAGGGATTACTTTGTTTAGGCACACTTTGGGTAATATTAGTGAGTAAACAAAACAAAAAGACAAAAAAACCATGACACTTTAAAGACAAACTGCTGTATTTTAATGTTAGCTTTCATGGATCAAATCCACTTCATCAGACAAGAGTGAGACTTCACTTTATACACATCAAGTACAGAATGGTTAGCATAACAGATAAGTATACAAATCAATGTAGTTTTTCCGCAACTGGCAATAGCAGAAGATTTCTGGTTGTTTTTCAGATTAGTTGTGAAGCTTCATGCTGTTGAATTGCAAATGGTTAGTAGGAGGCTGCAAGACAAACCTTGTGGTGGTACACATTTGCTAATGCGTTTACCCTCAGGCCTAGCATCTATTGACAATGGTGTCACTTCTTCCTTTGTTCTGTGAGGTAGCCTGAGCCTGTGGATGCAAATTCTACTGAAGTAGGTTCTATGCAGGTGGTATAATATAACAACATATAAAGTACAACATATATAGCAGCATATAACAACCTGTTAGTTGTTAGGAGAGCTATAACACTGCACAACAATGATTTTGCTACTGGTAATAACACATGTGCTTTACATGATATTAAGTGTGCCGATTCCAAATCTGAACTCAGAATTTGCCTATCATCTACAGATTTTAAGGCGTACTATAGCTGTTCAAATGGTTGGTAATTGGGTAGTGCATTTTTACATGGAAACATTATAACAGTTGCAGCTACCACTATACCTGCTGCTGCCTCAACTGAATCATGTCCCCTGGTGGCATGCATGTTCCAACAGCAGCTAGGCATGTCTGGGCAAGCTGACATCAGAAATAGGTATATAAGGTGAGATGGACTAAAGACTTGTCTCTAGTGTAAAACCATCTTATTGGATAGTAAAGTTAGGTCATAGTGAGTCTGTTTTGAGCTAAAGATGAGCAGGTGCAGCTATGTTAATAAACCAAACAATTTTTGCTACATTTGTGGCAAATATATCATGTATGATCATTGCAAGAACTTATACATGTAATTAACTTAAGATCCTGACATTCTAGGCAGAATTGGATTTCAGATTTGGATTCAGTACACTTGATTTAATATAGGACATATGGATTAGACCAAGTAGCAGACAATATTTATTATTTTGTGATGTAGTGTAATGAATGTGGCAGGAAGTGGATGAAATGTGGAAGCAGAACTTCAGATAAGTATTGGGAGGGGGGAATGTGTGAGGGATATTTAAAATTAATCGGTCTCTTTTGCATTTTTAAATTTTCCTCCCAGAAAGGACTTATCTTACCCCTTCTGCTTCTCCTCCAAGAAAGCATCAGGCTTGTGCAGAGCTTGTCCTTCATGGCAGAGGTGAAGAAGGTCCAGTTAAGATACTGACAGACTGGAAGTCCTATAAACTCCTAGCCAGGATCACCACTGGTGAGAGCTGCAGTCCAGCAGTATCTGGAGGACTGCCTGTCCCTGCTTCATGAAATGGATGATAAATTAATCCAAACTTGAAAGCACATACAGATGTATTGTTTGTGCACACTGTGATTGTGCATGAAGCAGTCACACGTGAAGCAACACTAACAATCAGAGGAACATGAATATACAAATGTTGAACACTGACTTTCAATCAGATGTGACACCAGCTCAGAATAAAGGACATGGGGGGGCATGAAGCACACTTGGAGTGGTTAAACTGTCATACTGCAACCAAAAGGTTGTAAGTTTGATCCTGACCAGGGCTCAAGGATGACTCAACCTTCCATCCTTCTGAGGTCAGTAAAATGAGTACCCAGCATGTTGTGGACAAAATGCTGATTAACTTGTGAACCACCCAAAGAGTGCACTAACCGCTATGGAGTGTGATTGCTTTGCTTTTTTGCTTTACTTCTTTAGTAGCTAATTGTCAAGAGAGGCATAAACAAACAAGAAAGTGAATAAAAATAGGAATAAGCTCCCACTGAAACTGTAATTTTAGTAGATGGTACTTTAGAGTGACTTAAGAAGGACACACAAACAAAACACAACTACCCAGAATTTCACACTTCATTTAGTATGAGAACCTCAGATACTATTTTAGATCATGTTGGACTCTTGGACCATCTGGCCCAGCATGTCAACATTGATGGTTGTACTCCACAGTTTTTAAGGTAGGTTTCTTCCCTAACTCTACCTGAAGATATCAAAGAATCTGCATATACCCCACCACTGAACTATGGACCATCCCCAAATGATAGTCTCTTTGGTTGTATGCATATCACATTTCAGAAGGAGAAGTGTAGAAAACCAGTCCTCCTTTTGTTCTTCTCCTTCCATGCTTGTACCTTGGAGACAACTAAGAAGCTTTCCATGAAGAACCAGCATTCCTTACATTTTCTAGACCAGAAACAAGAAGTCTAAAGAGGAAGCACAAATCCCAGTCCAGATGATGACTATCCATTTGCTTTGCTTTCAGTAAAATGTGCACCAGGGTGTATATTCACATCCTTAACCTGATGTAGAATGGCCTTGGGGAAGCACTAGAGTGCAATTCTATTTAAGCAATGCTGTTAAACCACAGCTCATGGATGCACATTTCTGAGAAATGGGGGAGAAAATTGGGCTTGGAGAATGTGATCCCTCCAGTGTACAATTTCCCATCTTCCCTGGGTTTCAAATAAGAGAGTTTCAAGCTAGAAATCATATCTTTCTGACTATTAGTAGAAACTGAATGTTCAATCAGACAGATCTTTGTTCTGACTTAGCAAGCCTCCACCACCACCACCACGGGTATTTCATTGTATGTGTCAGTGTCTGTGTCTGTGTATTAGGACAAATATTTGATCTCATTTTCATGTTGTATTATGTATCAATAGAACTTACAGAGGAGTCTACTCACCAAATATCTACTGATTCAGTGGGAATAGCTGTGACTTATTACTGGATTTAAACCAGTGAGTATAGTGGTTGAAGGTTGGCCTTGGTAAAAGCCACTCCTTTAATATCTCACTTACCTTGAAAGTCCCAATAGGTTAACAAAGCATAACTAAACAGTTTTGGCACCTGAGACAAGTGGCACAATTTCCCCCTCATTCTACCCTGAGTTATGGGCACACCTTCACCAAGAAAAAATAATAATAAGGAAAATATGGTGCCTCTCAAATAAACATGTACAAAATGCATAGTGTAATGAGGTATTGCTATTTCTTTCCCTAACACTCACTAGTAGATTTACCTCAACAATTCGATCCCTTCTACATTTTGATCCCTGTGGCAAAACACAGAGAGAGAAATGCATACCATAAAAATAATAGAATAATTGAGTTGGAAGGGGCCTGTTGGCTGTTGTGAGGTCATGGAGTCCAACTCCCTCTTCAATGCAGGAAGGCAAATAGTGTAACAGCAGATCTGATAGAAGGTTGTCCTGTTTCTTCTTGAATGCCTCCAGCATTGGAGAGCTCACCACCTCCTGAGGTAATTAGTTCCATTGTCATACCGCTCCGGCAGTTAAGAAGTTTTTCCTGATATTCAGCCTATATCTGGCTTCCTGTAACTGCAGCCTGCTATTACGAGTCCTGTACTCTGGCAATTCTCATCTTGCTTTGCAAATTTTCAATGCAATCTCTTGGGAAAGGTGGTCAGGTATATATCTGCTACCATACCTGCAGTTGGACAGTGGATCATCTGGATGATGTCTTTCTTACTCAGGTCATGGTACCTCACATGAATGTGTTTGGTGTGTGCATTCATCTTCTCACTCTGTGAGAGCCTAATGATGCAGCTCTGGTTGCCTTCCATCATCTGGTTTGACATCACTTCATCTATTCCAAAGTCCTTTAACAGCTTATATTGCCATAGCAGTTCTCTGCACGTTTCTGCTGTGACAAAGAACACTGCTTATGTGGAATGAGTACTCCATGAGACAGGCCCATCACATATGTAAACAGGAACCCACTGGTGGTCTTATATCTGCTATCCTCAGCAATGTCGGCATCTGTGTATTCTACAAGCTTTGGGTTGCCGGTGGTTGTCCACAGGAAAGGCCTAAGAGCAGAACCAGTCCGGGGATGCAGGTTTTTTTTAAGGAGGAGAGAAATAAGGGAGATAGAAGTAGAAGTTCAGAAGCCAAGAATTTTGCTTTGAAAAGTGACTGAGAGTGCTTTGAAGGCTAGGGAAAAGGAATATTAAGAACAGGAGCTCCCAACCTAAGGCCCATTGGCCAGATCCAGCCCACAGTGCCATTTCATGTGGCTCCCCACCCCTCCAAGGGCTTTCAAGAAACAAAATGGCCACCTCTTTGAAGCTGTTTGGACAAAATGGGCACCCCCATTGTGCAGACAGAGCAAAATGGCCATCCAGCCCTCAAAGCTGACCGAGAGAGCATAACTTGGCCCCTGGCTTGATTAAGAAGAAGCAAAGAAAAGGAGAAAAAGCAGAGAAAATCAGGAATCAAAGTCAAGAAGAAAACTTGCCCCTCCCTCAGTTTGCAGAGGCTTTTTATGCCATACACATCCTTCACATTTCCTACTTTTCTGCTAATAACTCTCCAAAAAGTGCCGCTATATGATCTGTTTGCAGCAAATGCCTCCAAGACAGTACCCTACTGTTTTAGGGGTTGAAGCAACCACAGGCCAGTCTATGTACATGGAACATCTTGGTCTCATGGGCTAGCAACCTTCATAGGGCAGGAAAGTATGACGTCTGTTTTTCATATCAGTCCTCTGTTCCAATCCAAACAAGCTTGGTGGGCATAATATTCCTATGCGTCCCATTTTCCAGCCCGCTGACATTTCCTGCCCTAAGTGGGAACCAGGCCTGTATATTAGCCATGTTTATGCCCTTTCTCTTTGTGAGCCCTCTGTTCTGAACATTTAGGTTTTTTCAAAGAGGACCTGACAGAGCATTGCCAAGATCTCATGTGTCTCCCTGTGGTATCATGCAGGAACCCCCTACTTTATATTACTCCTCCATGGAGCACTAAGATCATCACCATAGTGTAGCTTCTTGTCTCCAAGAAGCAATCTGGCCGTGATTTCTTTTAACAGAGTCCTCTGGATGGCTTGTATTTTCCCAGCATCTACAACACAATGTTTTGCATTAAAATATAGCAACCTCCTGCCTTTCTTATTAAACGGGGAAAAGATGTGCAAGATCTCAAAACTGCCTCACAAAATATCTCAGGCTTCCAATCCCCAAATTACCCATCTACCTTTTTATTTCTTTCCAATTTGCTATCATAAACCCCATCTGTTTCCCTTGGAAGCTCCTTTGTGGCATAAAGAAAAAAATCACAGCACTCTGGTGCCCATCGCTTTTCGTTCCAAAGCACAGATCTTAAATGAGAAAGAAGATGGGAACACATGAAAGATTCCTTCTGAGAAAAGATTAGGGAAACTATTTTTGATGAGGCTGCTGAAAAATAGTTGGAGAATCTATCCAGGCCAAAGACTTGCTCTCTCAGTGTGTTGAACACTTCGTGATGCTTTCAAGATTATTAGCTTGACACATAAGCAAGGGCTATAGGAACTTCAGAGACAAGCATTTGTGCTTAGGAAATACTTTTTGTACTGTGTGTTGCTAAGCACTGAGGCACCAGAGTTGTAAAAGATGAGCATGTGCAAAGGTCTTGGTGTCATGTGTTGCATTCATGGCCACGCACTGATGTTTTGGAAGGGAGTGTTGGAGACTGAAGTTGAGAAAGGTCAACTCTCTCTCTTTTACGCCTTTGTTCTCTTTTTCTACCTTGAGCAATAGCTCAAGTGGCTAAGACGCTGACTGGGAGGTGGAAGATCAGCAGTTCGATTCCTGAGTACTGCAGGATGGAATAGCTCCCGTCTTTGTCCCAGCTCCTGCCAACCTAGCTGTTTGAAAGCAACAAAATGCAAGTAGATAAATAGGGACCACTTTGGTGGGAAGGTAACAGCGTTCTGTGCATTCCGGTGTCTAGTCATGACTGCCACATGACCATGGAAACATCTGCAGAAGCAGACAGTGCTGGCTCTTCGGCTTTGAAACAGAGATGAGCACTGACCCTTAGAGTCAGATACGACTGGCTTTTGAGCAAGGGAAACCTTTACCTTTACTTTTACCTTCACTGTAGTCTCCTCAATTTAACCTCTTTTTCTTCTCTCTTGTTTACTATTTCTCAATATTCACTCCCCCTTTTACATCTATTTCTTGTTCTCTCTCTCCTTCCGTTTTTCTCTTCAGACCAAGAACTCCCTCAGAGCCACATGGGTCAACCCAGAAAGGAAACACCCTCAATTGGTGGATATGTAAACTCTTCTGAAGCTCATTTGCCATTAGGGAATGATTTATATGTTCCTGACACGAAGGGAACAACTTTAGGGTGTCTCCAAACAGAAAAGGCTTAGTGCTACCACTTATGCAGCTATTCTATCTCTGCCTATTTAACTGATTTTTCCCCTTACAGGAATTATAAAAGAAATGGTAAGAAAACATAGAATGATTAGAAATAGGAGGTATCATTGTTGAGATGCTCCTGTGATAGTTCATAAATTTAAAAAAGGTAGCATGAAATCATTTATTCTCTGAAAGCAGTGTATGAGGCTTTGTTTATAGGCCTCATAGAAAAAAACTGCTCAACCAGGCAGAAAAGAGAAAATATGTTAAATAGAAAAAGGGGTGCCAAGGCTGCCCATGCCAACTAAAATAAAGCAAGCTAAGCCATGCTTGCCCTGCCCTGCACCACATGACCTAGGTGTGCAGGAGCTAGATGGCCCAGATAAAGGATGAGGGGATGAAACATATCACATCCCTCAAAGTATAAATATAAGTACAGTAATACCTCAGATAACATTAGTATCGAATAACACTAAAATCGCATAACATTAAGCAATTTGGGGGGAAGAATTGCATCGGATAACATTAAGATCCTATGGGATGCATCGGATAACAACCGCTAAAGCCTGTGTGGTTACAATGTATCTCTATGAATCCCATAGGATTTTAACATGCATCAGATAACACTAAAAATCGGATAACACCAAGACTTGTGGAACCAGGTTTTAGTGTTATCTGAGGTTTTACTGTATATAGATGGCCCAGATAAAGGATGAGGGGATGAAACATATCACATCCCTCAAAGTATAAATACAAGGAGTCTCATAGCTTTAATTAGCAACTGGCTTATGCTTATTTTACGCGAAGACATAACTTGGTGTTTATAGTCACAGATCATTCTGGCACTCTGCGAAGAGAAGGTATGATTATATTCTATGTTCCAAAACAATAGATAATGGGAACTCACTGAAAACAGAGACAGTATTAGTTTTAATTAACTTAATTGTTCTATAATTCAGTTTTCTTTTTATATTTTACAATATAAATGCATTCTATCTTACTTAAGATGAATCAAAATGCTTTCTTTATAGCTTCAGTACTGAAAATATTGTGTCATTCTAAGACTGTTTTTTTTTCACTTTTGATTTTAAATACTGTACATAGTTAACTTGCTGTGACTAACAAGCTGTGTCAACTCTTTCTTGACTGAATAACTAAGAATACAGGTTTTAATAGTGATATATTTGAAATGTCATACTGTTTTCCTGTTTCTTCCTTCCTTCTATTAATATAAGTAATAAGTGCCTTAAATGCTGTAAGTACTATTATTGCCCATTTACAGAAAGCATTTTCTAATGTTCCTTTTGATTAATTTTACAATTATAAAGTTTGTTGCAAAGTATTGCACTGAAGAAATTACAATGCCGTAAAATAAGACAGATTTTCTTTTGTTGTGTAGTTTACCCATGCCATAACCATGTTAAGCCATTTTGTTACATCGGTATTAATTTAGTAATTAAACTATACAGTATATTCTTGCTATAATATACAAGTGTTAAGTATTACATTTCTACTGTTTGTCATTTCTCTTTCTGCAACTAATGTAAGAAATGAGTGCTGTCTAATACTGTTACTTGTCATTTTTATGAAACCTTGCTTTTGAAACAATTAGTTATGTCCTATGTACTCATATATGCTCATATCTATTCCTGTTAAATAAATGATAAAGAAGAATTTTTCCCTTGCCATGTTCATTGTCTATCAATAATTGTAAAAGGGGGTGTATACTTACAAGTACCTTATGCAAAGATGCTGGGAACACAAAATTTTCTTTGAGAACTTTGAATTTTGGTAAAGAGCCTAATGGTTATAAATGTTGAGGGCAAGTGTCTACTCTGTGTTTTTGCATAGGAGGCACTATTTCTCAACCTGAGTCAAATTTGACCTTCCCAGAATCTGTTCTTACACCACGTAATAATATGTCCTGTAGAAAGATCATTCCTGTAGTGACAACTAGGTAAAGTAGACGTGATATTCCTGACACAATTGTTTATTTAATGGTGTGGGATGTGTTTTTTGTAAAGACAATATCAGTTGCAGTTATGAGATTGGAAAAGCAGTCCAGGTGAGGTTATTCCAAAGAGAAAAGTCAAATTGTTTCTATGTTAAAATTTAGTGAGTCAATGGGGTTTATGTTAGTGTTGACTTAATGAAAGCCTAGGCATGCCTGCCACATGTCCACAGAAATGTCTGCACACACAGATAGCACTGGCTCTTCGGCTATAAAACAGAGATGAGCACTGAACCCTAGAGTTGGATACGACTGGCTTTCAAGCAAGGTTGACCTTTACCTTTAATGAAAGCCCTATTGATTCTATGGGTCTATTCAAGTTGGGACTAAAAATTCAATGTTGGCTGATGGGTAAAAATCTTCCATCTCCTCTTGCTTCTCCTGTTTCCACACCTTCCAGCCGGGATTCGATGCCCTCATAGTTTCTCCTCACCTTTTAAAATGAAACATCCACACAATAATTGTTCTGTGAATAATCTCATGCCACCCCCTTTCTTTCTCTTCTTTTCTTTCTTTCTTTCTTTTTTTTTGCTTCTCTAGTGTTCAGAGTAGTGTTCCTTGGAAGAACCTGAAGCAGCTTACAAAAATGTTGGAAGGCTATGAAAAAGGAGGAAGAAAGAGTAGGCAAAGTAGTGAACCATTCCCAACCCCACCCTGAGTGTAGAAATAAGGATTAAAATGGTCTCAGTTGCTTTGCATAGATGCTGTTGAACATGACCTCATATAGTTAGAGATGAGAATTTTTTTAAATCCACAAATGCAGTCCCCATTTGATCTCCAGATGCTTCAAGTCACTAGTTATTCAAATGGTCACTGTTTGAAACACAACATTGCCACTACCAGAATTAGTGTAAATATGAGCTAGAGAGACTGATTGGCTGTCTCAGTATAAGGCAACTCCCTAACCCCCATGTTCTCCTTATGGAGGAGGAACATTTCTGGGTCAGATGAAAGGTCTAGCATCCTGTTTCCCACAGCACAGACGCCATGGCTCTGAAGTTCATTTATAACCACTAAATTAACACATAGATATTTCCCATGAGTTTGTCTAATACTGATTGATTATGTTTTTATGTTTTAACTTGTGAACTGCCAAAAGTAGAGCTTGAAGTAAATGGGGTTATGTATAAATTAAGCTAAATGAATAAATAAGAGGTAAACACATAATATATTACTGGTTTTTGTGAGGAGCTTCTTCTTCTTCACATATCTCTTACCTCAGGAAAGGCAAATTTTGAAGCAAAGATAGCTGGGAGGAAGTGTTCTTCTTCTATCACATATGTACGTATTCCCTGATGTTAGAAGGACTTTAAACTGCATGATATGTACTTAACAAGGATGTGCCATTCTTTTTTTTAAAACTCCAGAACTCAGATTTCCCCACTCTGAGAGTTCCTCCTACCAGACCCATGCTTGCCGTCATCTAAATCAGTGGTTCTCAACCTTTTCGCACTGTGGGGCGTACCATGCCCCCCTGGACAGCTGAGCAGGCCAGTCACGTGGTTCTTGTCACCATAAATGCTGCCATAAAACACATCCATGGCTGTTGTAAAGGCATTTATGACAGCCACAGGTGCATTTACAGCAGTGTTTACAGTGGGTGTGGGCATGTTTTAAATGCAGCCGCTTCTGCTTGTGGTAACTGTGAGGGCAGCAGCCGTCCACATGAAATGGTGCTGTGGGCTGGGGCTGGGCTATGGGTCATAGGTTGGCCACCCGTGATCTAAATTGTCAGAGAGTAACCTTTCCTAAATGATGAAGCCTTCCAGATAAGCACAATTTAGGAATCTTTAAGTGGAGGTCTGGCAGATTGAACTCCAAGAATTCTGGGATATAAAAAACCCAGCTATCCAACAATCACAAAACCATGTAGAATGTGCCTAAGACTTAACATATTGTAATTCAAAATTTAACTCTGCACAGGATAAATAAGCATTTCCTTCTGTCTCTCATCTTCTTCTCAGAATTTATGCTGAATTTGCTTTCAATTAGTATTTGGCATACTGGCAAACGCTCATGGTTCTTGCAGTGTGCCAAAATCTCCTTGCCAGATGACTGACAGAGTTTGCTGAAGAGACTAGAAGCCAACTTGAACAAGCCTTTTCCTTGTGCCTGAAACACAATGAATTGATCCTGAGAAGACCAGTACTCCCCAGTGCCAAGGGAGTTGCTGGCATACCGCATCATATGAATCATCTTGCCTTAACAACTTTGGCTTGGCTTGCATACACTGCAGCATGCCAAGCAGAACACAGCCCATCAATCTTCCACAATGAACCACAGTGGACCTAAATGTTCACAACTTGCCAAAAAAAAAAAAAAAAGGAACATCTCAATTTGACTGGACATCTACAATAAACTGCTGAACAGCTTCCTTCCAGATAGTGCACCCTCAATTGATATTCTTTCTCTGAGTTTCAGTACAGCTCACATTACAGTTTGACCTGTATTGTCTATATTGCAATTAGATAAAAGGATTAGGGAAAATCTTCCATAACCATCTCAAAATGAAGAGGCACATAGAAAGACTTTAAATGGTTTTTATCAGAGTCAGAAAATAAAGAAGGCTTGGAAAAGACTGTTTGGGTAGTGCTCAAATTTAAATACAAATACACACAGCTGTGTAGGGAATTTAAAAAAAATGCCGACTACAGCACGCATAGTCCAGAGATGAATGCTCTGTCAGCACTTAGCATAGTGGTGACACTGAATAATCAACACTGAATAATAATAAAACGGCAGTAGTTTAGGCCAGGCGTCAAATGTGAAGCACCCGAAGGAACCAGGGAGAGTTAATCATTCATCCTTGCTCATGCCTATTCTTGTATTCTGCTCTTTCTGTTCTTATGCTGCCATTTCAAGTCACTGGCAAAGTAAGGTGTTGAAGGAAGGAAACAGGATCCTAATTCTCATGGGAAGTGTTCATCACTTCAGGAGACCAACTACTAACTAATTTGCAGCCTCTGACCTTAAGCATAGTGCAAACATGCTATCCTGGTAGCAAGGGCAGGGAGGTGGACTCACCACACTGTATAATGATGCACAGAGCATGGGGGAGGGAACATAAAGGCCTCCATTGTCCCTTTTGGGCTACTTTGATGCACAGTCGGGAAAGACCCTCAGGGGGAAAATGGGTCATGGTATCGGCCACCCCCCCCAAATTCCCTCCAGTGACACGGAGAGACATTCTCCAGGCTCTTTGGTCTCTGTATTCAGACTCACTTCACCCTGAAATGTGCCGACATGGAACAGCAGTGTCAGGAGGCCATGAATAAAAGCTTTCATCAACTGTCACTTCCCATTATAGTGAGTATGACATAGAAATGCACTTGCAGTGGCTCTGGTGGTTTGGGAATTTGATCAGGGCCCCTCAGAGGGGACACTCCTATTCCTTTCCTAGAGACAGCCCTAATTGGTTTTCATGCCCCTCCTTTTTTGCTCCACTGATCACTTCCAATTTGGCCAATCATACAGGCTCACAGGAGGTCAAGAGCTCCAGCATAAACAAATTCAGCCTTCTTCCTCTGCCTTGCTGTGCAGATAATTTTCATGATGAGCTGGGCAGAAACATTTGTGAATCCTAGGCTGTTGGACATAGAGTAGCTCCATTGATTCCACCTTCTAGGCTAAGTGCTGTATGTTTTCAGCACATAACATCATCTAAAGCAGGGGTGCCCAAACTATGGCCCCTGGGCCAGATCCAGCCCCTGACACCAATTCATCCTGCCTGCAAAGTCCTTGCTGTTCCCGTATGGGTGTGTTTTACTTCCACTTCCGGGAGCAACGAGGGCTTCACGGGTTGGATGAATTGGTGTTGGGGGCTGGATCTGGCCCATGGGCCATAGTGACTAGCCCCCTGAACCACATGACTGGCCTGTGGCCTGAAAAGTTTGGGCACTCCTGTTCTACGGGATGCGTCCAAGAGCTGAGGTCTGATCTGCTTGGCGTTAACAAATTCCCTGGTACTTTCTCAGAGTAGCAGTTTGACCTTTTATCCCAAAGGTGATCTGCCTAATGTTTCTCAGCACATCAGCTGCCCAACCTAGACACAAGCCACCAGCACACAAAGGATGTTCTTTATACCTCCACAGAAAAAGAGTTTATTTTTTTAAAAAACTTTCTGAGTAAAAATTATCAATCTCTAGAGTTTTATTTTGGGTTTTTTGTTTGTTTTTGTCCTTTTTCAAATGGCTTTGCTGCCCACAAAAACTGCATATTCATCTCCTACATATTTTAAGTTTCCTCAATGCCTTCAATATCCCTTGCATACATGTATTCATTTTTTCCTCTTATAATAACTTTGTGAGATAGGTCAGAGAGGGTTGCCCAGTAAATTTCATGGCTTACCACTTACCAGAACCTAGATCACCAGAATCTCAGTCCAATACCGTAATCCCCGCACCCCACAGTCAGTGGCATTTGGGTGCCATTTGCTAAATAAGTAAAACAAACATAATGTGAATTCACAACCACAAATCCTACAATAGATGTAGCCAGCTCAGCTCACATGTTTGTTGATTTCTAAAACTAGTTTTCATCATTCTGTATCTGGAAGGTCCACAAAATCAGGGTGTTGTACCTGTAAACTGGTTTTGTAGCCCAAAATAGGATTCTCCTTGATTCACAATTGTTTTTCAGATTTACAATCCCATACCTGATCTATCCTTGATGGGGACAATAGTTACCCGACTCCCAATTCTTGGCAGCACATTTTTAGGGGCGACAAAGGGAGACAGGAAAATCCTGTGCTCCATCCATGAAACAGAAGATTAGAATCTTTCTATGTATAATTGGGACTGTGGTGGCTCAAGTGGTTAAGATGCTGAACTTGCTGACTGGAAGGTCAGAGTTCGATTCCCAGGTACTGCATGACAGAGCGAGCTCCTGTACTTGTCCCAGCTCCTGCCAACTTAGCAGTTTGAAAGCAAGAAAATTGCAAGTAGATAAATAGGAATCACTTCAGTGGGAAGGTAAACACTTCAGGTGTTGTGGCATGGCTGCCACATGTCCACGGAAACATCTGCATACACAGACAGTGCTGGCTCTTTGGCTATAAACAGAGATGAGCACTTAACCCTAGAGTTGGATATGCCTGGCTTTCAAGCAAGGGCAACCTTTACCTTTACCTAATGTACCTAACCTTTACCATTACAGGAACGTAACATTATTTACTTAATCATTTGTTAGAAAGCATAGTCCTAAACTTTGAAGGTTAACACATTTTTGTGTGTGTGCCATAAACTTTCACACACCTAAGTCTACCTTTTTCAGATGCACATTATCTGTTACCCTCACCCAACTTGCTCAGATACTCTTCAGGAAGAGAATTTGTGAAGCCAGGTAGCCAAATGATTTCCTTGAGCACCATAAAGAGGGGATAGATCTATCTATTGTTTACTTTGGGGCAGTAAAACTTCCAGAAGTAGTCATTCCCAATTCATGCCTCAGCGAATGGAATTCCTCCATCTCCAGTACAGAAGAAAGCAATGCTTGTTGTTATTGGATAGAATAAGGGTTTTTTATTAGATGCAACTTGTTCAGCCAAAGAATAAAAGCAGCCCCAGCTGAAATTCCCTTTTCCATCCAAAATTCATAATCCCAATCCTTTTCATCTCATGGTAACCCAGAGGTTCAAGGTTGCTATTAAACCTCCAAGCTCAAATGATTTTAATAGAGGCCTTGTTTTCCAGGGGAACTTTTCTTTTTTTAAAAAAATATATATATACTCATTATAGCTTTCTGAAAGCATTAATAGAAGCAGTTAAAGGACTAATATAATTAAGTTAGAAGGCTGTTCATGGAAAATATATTAGACAGCTGCCTCATGCCTCCATAGACACAGTGTATGCCTGTGAGACAAGTGGTTCTAAATAAATAATCAACAAGGCTTTAGAAAGCTGAGTGGAATATTGCTAGTTTGCATCATAAAGAGAAAACCTTTTCTGCATCCTTGTTGCTCCCACAGCAGCTAACAAAAGACACCTTATCTCAGATCACGTCAACTGAGATCACCACTGTTTTGACTGTATGCCTCTGTGGCAAAACACACCTTGCTAATGAGGATGACGGAGAGACCAAGAACTAATACAAATCATGTTGCTCTTCAGTGCGGGAATCTAACATTCACAAACCTTTCTTGGGAGATCCAAACACTTCCAGGAAGAGAGATGGCCCTAGAGAATTTGTTGTGGTCCCGTAGATTCTTAGATCATATGTTGAAATGTCACAGAGTGAGTTCTGCTTTGAACCAATGCCTGTGTTTGTTGTATTGAACCGTCAGTGCTGCAAAAGCCTAGCAAAAGAAAACAGAATTGTTCTAGTCTTTTGAACTGATGCCGTTAGGTACCTCTGCCTTCTTCACAGTGAAAACGGTTGCTCTGGAGGTAGCTATGGCTAGGATAAACAAATGAGTGATATAACAAAGTCATGCGGAATCTAACACAACAAAAAGGAAAGGGTGGAAGTAGCCACTCCCTCAAGTCTGTTATGACCCTCAAGTCCAGCAATAGTCTTTTCCACTCAGACATGAAGGCAGGAGATCCAGGAGTGTCTGCAGAAACCTTAGAGTTAAGATCCCTTGAGTCCTGAATGCTGGAAATTCTGTCAGACCAGAAGACTTTAATTCTCAAAACCAGGACTAGCATTTCCTGCTCCTCATCACAGCAGTATTCTTTCCTCTAGGAATTCCTGGTGACCTCCAGCTGCTATGTTAATGGTGGGATATACATTAGTGATGTACTTTATTGTTGCTTCTGCTCCACCACATAAACTTCACACAGTGCTACTACCAACCCACCCTGAGCTTGCCAGATCACAGGTATATCTGAGTTGACATCTCCATTTGATTGTTCATAACACTGTGAGTTCAATTTGCTGAATAGCCTAGTGTGAATGGATGATCTGTTTTGGAGAAGAGCTTTTTCTTAGTGAAATCCTTCCCCCCCCCAATTTTTTTTTTAAAAAATATCAAAACACATTCTACCAGAAATCCCAGCACTTTTCAAACTCCCTGCTTTTGCCCTTATATTCCTTGCTTCACCACAATCCTTCTCATTACCCTTTCTTTCTGCCTTGCCTCCCATAAACCTTTCTCTTCAAAAGAGAAACAGTGCTGATTTGTATGTTTCCATATTTTTATTTATATCATTAGTGGCATAATGTCAACTGGCCCAGATATGTTCTCTTCTGCTCATGGCTGCCGTGCATTCTATTGTCTGAATAAGATCATTGACCTCAATGGCATTGGGGGGAAATGGCAAAAAAGAGAGAGTCCAAAATCAACTGAAAATGACTGAGAGGATCATCAATATATAAGCATTAATTGACATTGATATTAATGGTGAGCCCAACACAGCATACAGAGGAAAGTCAGATCAAGGCAAAGGGACTGCAGTAAGATTATCACAAGGCCTGGTAGTGGCCATCAGACACACATCCACACACACACTTTGACTTTCTCAGTGTCATATTTTCTGGGAACATCCAACCTTAGTAAGATGATAGCAATGCCAAGATTCAGTTGTAGCCCGTTGTCCCCCATCCAGACCCTAATAGCCTCTAGACACCTGGATAGGACTAACTGCATCGTTTGGATCACCACGGGCTGAGCTGTATAGCTGAGTATCATCTGTGTATTGATGATACCTCACCCCATGGAAACAGATGATCTCACCCAGAGGCTTCATATAGATATTAAATAGGAGAGGTGAGAGCCCCGAGCCCCGAGGCTCCCCATATTTATTTATTTATTTATTTATTTATTTTCTTCAACTTACTATCCCGTCCCAATCGGGTAAAAACCCAACTCTGGGCAGCTTACATAAACAATTTTAAAAATACATAGCTGAAGACCATAAATCAATATACATTACCCTATTAACAGTTAAAATGTGAACTAATGCAATATTAAAAGTTGAGCTAAAAGAAATTAAACATTTCCAAGTTATAAAATTACAAAAATTATTAAAAACAGGACCGGGGTAAGGAGGTAAGAACAAAGGGTGGCTGTCTCATCTGATAAGCCACCCAACATGAGATCCGATGTTTTCGGATCCTCAAACTTGTCCTGCCAGCCAGGTTTTAAGGCCTTTCCGGAAGGGCAGGAGCTCTGTCTGTTGACGTAGATCAATTGGCAGGAAGTTCCACAGGGCCGGGGCAGCCACGGAGAAGGCCCTCCTTCTGGTGCTAGAGAGGTGAGCCTCTCTAGCTGATGGGATTGCAAGGGAGCCTCTCCGATCCGCCCTGGTGGGACGGACAGACGTTCTTGGGGTGACGCGGTCTCTGAGGTATCCTGGCCCACTACCATATAGGGCTTTAAATGTAATGACCAGCACCTTGAATTGCACCCGGAAACATACTGGCAGCCAGTGCAGCCGCCGAAGCAGTGGTGAGGCACGAGCGTAGCGCCCGCACCCCATCACTACCCGAGCAGCCGCATTCTGGGCCAGCTGGAGTTTCCAAATGGTCACCAAGGGCAGCCCCATGTAGAGCGCATTACAGTAATCAAGTCTGGAGGTGACCAGTGCATGTGTGACCCTGAGCAAGGAGTCCCGATCCAGGAGTGGGCGTAACTGGTATATTACACGAAGTTGTGCAAAAGGCCTCCTGGCCACGCCTGCTACCTGTTCTTCGAACAGTAGTCGTGAGTCCAGGAGGACCCCCAGATTATGCACCGGATCTGTCTGGGGCAAGACTTCCCCTTCCAGAACCAAAGCTGGAAGCTCCCGGGATAACACAGGGCCCCTCACCCATAGCCACTCAGTCTTGCCGGGATTCAGTTGTAGCCCGTTTTCCCCCATCCAGACCCTAACAGCCTCCAGGCACCTGGTTAGGACTTCTACTGCACCGCTTGGGTCCCCACGGGCTGAGATGTACAGTTGGGTATCATCTGCATATTGATGGTACCTTACCCAGTGAGAACGGATGATCTCACCCAGTGGCTTCATATAGATATTAAACAGGAGAGGTGAGAGTACCAAGCCCTGAGGCACCCCATATTGGAGGAGCCTAGGGCTGGACCTCTCATTCTCCAGACATACCGTCTGGGTCCTGCCCCTCAGAAATGAGGAAAACCAGGCCAACACAGTGCCCTGGATCCCCAATCCTTGGAGCCTTCCCAAGAGAATGTCATGATCGATGGTATCGAAAGCCGCTGAGAGATCGAGAAGAGCAAGGATGGACGGATGGCCTCCATCCCGCTCTCTCCAGAGATCATCCACCAAAGCGACCAGTGCAGTTTCAGTACCATATCCGGGCCTGAATCCTGACTGAAAAGGGTCCAGATAATCCGCTTCATCCAGAACTTCCTGTAACTGCTGTACCACAGCCTTTTCCAGCACCTTACCCAGAAAGGGTAGATTAGATACTGGTCGGTAGTTCGAAATTACCGTAGGGTCGAGGGATGGTTTTTTTAGGAGGGGGCGCACCAAGGCATGTTTTAATGGTGCTGGGCAAGACCCCTCCCTCAAAGATGAATTTATGATCTTCTCAACCCAACCACCTGCCACCGCCTTTGAGGCTTTAACTAGCCAGGCAGGGCATGGGTCCAAGTCACAGGCTGTGGCACGAACAGATCCAAGAAGTCTGTCCATTTCCTAAGGGTCCACTGGATCGAACCGATCCCAGATAACATGGCTAGACTGTGCACCGGTCAACCCCAGTTCCATACGTTCCACGCCGGGATTAAACTTCGAGCGAATCTGAGCGATTTTTTCCGCTAGATAATCAGCAAATGCCTCAGCCGAACCCTGCCAACCAGGGCCCGACCCCCCTCTTCCATGGAGGGATCTGGTCACCCGGAACAAGGCAGCTGGACGATTATCCGCAGAGGCGATAAGGGCGGTGAAATATTGGCGTTTCACTGCCTTTATCGCCACTAGGTAGTCTTTAATGGCTGCTCTAACTAGTGTTCGGTCAGACTCACTCCTGGTCTTCACCCAGCAGCGCTCTCGGCGTCTCTTTGCCCGTTTAAGCTCCCTCAGCTCTTCAGTGAACCAAGGGGCAGATTGGTGCAGACGGGGGCGGAGAGGCTGTAGTGGAGCGATCCTGTCCAAGGCTGCCGTCACTCTCTCGTTCCATGAGTTGACGAGAGCCTCTGTCGAATCGCATTGCAGGTCAAGAGGAAAACACCCCAGTTCCCTCTGGAATCCCTCTGGATCCATTAGTCGCCGGGGGCGGGCCCATTTAACTGGTCCTGCCTCCCTGCGGTGAAGATTCGCCCCCAGAAAGTCTAGGGTCACCAGATAGTGATCCGACCATGACACAGGAGAGATAACTAAATTCTGTAATTTCAGATCACTCTGCCACGGCTCCGATATAAAAATTAGGTCCGGGGTATGACCACCGCTCCTGGTAGGACCCTGAATTACCTGGGTCAGGCCCATGGATGTCATGGAAGCCATGAACTCCCGAGCCACCTCCGAGCCCGCTCCCAACGATGGCAAATTGAAGTCCCCCAGTACCATGAACCTGGGGGACCCCAACGCCAACATCGAGACCGCCTCCAGGAGCTCAGGCAGGGAATCTGCTACCCTACAGGGAGGCAGGTATAGGAGCAAGATTCCCAGCTGCCCTTTTGGGCCCACACGCAGGAGCAGGGTCTCACAACCCGGAATATGCGGAGCCGTGGCCCTGGTGACTCCCAGTGGCTCCCTGGCCACCACGGCGACTCCACCACCCCTCCCCTTCTCCCTAGGCTGGTGCCAAATACCGAACCCGGCCGGACACAATTCAGATAGAGGGACTCCGTCCTCTGGTGCCAGCCAGGTTTCAGTGATGCATGCCAGGTCCGTCCGCTCCCCCAGAATGGAGTCTGAGAGTAGGGGGGCTTTATTGCAGACAGACCTGGCATTCACCAGCAGCAGCCTACGGGAAGGGTCACTCTTGACCAGCTGCTCAGGAGCCCAAGGTGTAGCCGGGGGGCTGGAACAGGGGACAGCAACTAAACATCTGTCCCACGTTCCCCATGTGCGGCCCGCCCCTCGGCTCCCGCTGTAACACCCCATGCCCGTTACCACACCAATTTGTGTCCCCGGGAACCCCCCGGCCATATTGGACAGAGCTCCTTTCCTATTTCCTGGCTGACAGACTTCACTATTCCTCCACTTACCCTCATTACCCCACCCCCCAGCAAAAGACCTCCTGGGGTGTAAAACAATCCTTGTGGGCAAGTGGGGCCCTTTCCACAGTCCCCTGGGATGTTGTTTCGCATCCAGGGGTGAGCGCAGCGTCCACATAGCTGGCTTTTAAAGTTCCCGCCCGGGAGCTCAGCACTGTCGGCATCTCTCTCTTCCGCCGCAGGTGGTTTCAGGTGGCGGGGTGGTTTCAGGTGGCGCAGGTGGTTTCAGGTGGAGGGGCCTAGGGGTGGACCTCTTGCTCTCCAACCATACCAACTGGGTCTGGCCCTTCAGAAATGAGGAAAACCAGGACCAAACACTGCCCTGGATCCCCGCTCCTCGGAGCCTTTCCAGAAGGATACCGTGGCAGCTGAGAGGCCAAGAAGAGCCAGGACGGACAGATTACTTCTGTCCAGCTCTTGCCAGAGATCATCCAACAGTGCAACCAATGCAGTCTCGGTACCATATCCAGGCCTTAATCCTGACTGAAAAAGGTCCAGATAATCTGCTTCATCCAGGATCTCCTGTAACTGCCATGCCACTGCCTTTTCTAAAATCTTACCCAAAAATGGCAGGTTAGATACAGGCTGGTAGTTAGCAAGCACTGTGGGGTCGAGTGATGACT
The DNA here is from genome assembly GCA_030440675.1 of Furcifer pardalis. Taxonomy (NCBI): domain Eukaryota; kingdom Metazoa; phylum Chordata; class Lepidosauria; order Squamata; family Chamaeleonidae; genus Furcifer; species Furcifer pardalis. The sequence continues at coordinate 60,492,731 of CP126893.1, read as the reverse complement.
TTTCAGGAGAGGGTGCATCAAGGCATGTTTTAATGATGCTGGAAAGACACACGCACACAATGAGGAATTTACAATCACTCTGACCCAACCGCTGGTCACTGCCCTGGTAATTTTAACTAACCAGGCAGGGAATGGATCTAATGCACAAGCAGCGGCACGAACAGATCCCAAGATAAAAACAGCAAATCTGAGCAAATTCAAGAGTGTGAAAGTAAGAGGACTGAGAAGATTTATTCAAAGTCTTAGAATGGTGGAATTCAACCACACCAGGGGAAAAAGACAAGGCAACATGGATAAGTGGTGGGGTGGCCTCTTCTAGTCCCTTCCAGTTACTTCACAACCCTTGTATCATGTGAATACAGTGCCACTTAATTAGCTCAGCGATCACATAGTAAACATCAAGCTAATTCTGCTGGAAATTAATTGGTTTGTTTGCTTGTTCGTAAAAAAGTAAGAAACATCTACCGGTAACTGGGAAAACTGTACATGTTTCTGCCATACAATAAAATTTCATTGTTCCCTTCAAAAACAATTAGCACTATATAAATAACAAGATAACAGATGCTAAAAATAATAAACAAAACAGAAGGCAAGACTGCAAAACAGAAAGCCAACAGGTAGCATTCATGCATTATCCTCAGAAACATATACTGTATATAGAATATGGACCTTTTGTCTGCTATATGTGCTGTTCTTTTCCATCTGCAGTATGGGAGATTGTATTCTCCATTGTTGTGACAATGAGAAAACATTATACTATGCAAGCTGAAGGAAAGAGTGACTATTGCTATTGCTTCTGAAACATGATATAATTATGTCTTTATTTTCCACATTCACATACCTGTAATATATAGTAGGAGTGACTACAAAGACTCCCATATTAGCAGACTTTCTCTAATTCATCTTAACTGCATTACAGTAAGCGTAGCGTCCCTCATCTTCAGGTGGGCATGTAGCCCTTCCAATGCCATGTAACATAATCACAGTGGATGGAGAATTTCAGGTCTTGCAATCCCAAGGAACTGGTAAGAGCTGCCAATGGGTTGCCTGTAGCAGGCCAGTAATCTGCCACCAGTGTTTTGTTCACCTTGCAGAAAATGTTTTTTCTATCCAAAGTGTTGTCTGTCTCTGCAAAGATCCATCATTGCACCATGGGCTCTATGAAATCACATGAAAATAAGCAAAGAAGGGGGGCACAGTCCCTCACATTAGGTCATATGTGCTGTTAATCCTGTACTCTGATTTAGACAGGATAGCAATCAAAGAAAGACATCAGAAATGCCTATGTGTGCAAGGAAAACTGAGGAGCTATGTGACATATTAATAAAGACAGCAACACTTTCACACATCAAGAGGTAATCTTGCCTGCCAGGCCTGGTCTTCCTTTCTTTCCCAGAGTCTGAAATCACAGCTAAAAAATGGAGCTTCACAACATTGGATGGAAGGTATTTTTGTATGTTTCTATCAGTTTAGAGAAGTCCTTTCTTAGGGACTTGGTTTGCCATTTTGCCCTGCCTGCATGATGGGGGCGATATTTTTGTCCCAACAGCTTTGATGGGGGTGGTCATTTTGTTCCCTGAATGCCCTTGAAGGGGTGAGAGGCCACACGAAATGGTGCTGTGGGCCAGATATGGTCCACGGGCCTTAGGTTGGGAACCCATGACCTAGAGCAATGCTATAAAGAAGTGACCTCCAAATGGTCCTCTCAGGTCTTACAAACAAAATTCTGTGGCTTAATTTATTGAACCAATCCATCTAATGTTGGTCTTCCTCCTTTCTTACTTTCTTCTGACTTTACTAACATTTTTGACTTTGTTGGGGAACCTTTCTTTTCAAAGAACATCCAAAGTACATTAGTCTCTGTTCAGTAATTTTAAAAATAATTTTAAGCTTTACCCTTGAGTTTAAGCTTGATTTGATTTGTTGACAACTCAGGTTGGCCAGGCCTGATGGGCTTCAGGTTCTTTTTAGGATCTCACAGACAATAAGTGCTCAATGAGTGAAGAAACAAATCTGGGCGGGCTGTGTTCAAAGCCAAGAGGCTTCGTTCACAGCCTGCATGGGGTTTGGAAGAAGCCTAGCGCAGCCCAGCGTGGCTGTGCTAGGCTTCTTCCGAACCCCATCCGGGCTATGTTCGAAGCCAAGAGGCTTCGGACACAGCCTGGATAGGGTTTGGAAGAAGGGTTGGGAGAAGAGGCACTCCCTGGTGCGTGACAAGGCGCGTGAGCAGGCACCTCTTCTCTGGACCCTACCTGGCTCAGCTTGGGCAACAATCCTCCCTCCTGAGCAGGGGGGGGATTGTCACCCAAGCCAAACCGAGTTGCTGCTGGCAATCCCTAGCCACAGCTTGGTTCGGCTTGTGTAACAATCCTTCCCCCATGTGGGGTGGGGGGGAGGATTGTAACCAAAGCTGAGCCTGTTGGGGGAAATGTGCTCATGAGCGTGCATTTCCCCCGACCCTAATTCTTGCGAGTGCAGTAGGGTTGGGAGGAAAGGCGCTCGTGAGCATGCATTCCCCCGACCTTACTGCACTCACAAGAATTCTTGCGAGTGCAGTAGGGTCAGGGGAAAAGGCGCTGGTGAGCACGCATTTCCCCCGACCCTACTGTGCTCGCAGAGATTGGGGGGGTGAATTGGGCTACCAAATCCACCCCCCCAATGGGTGGGGGGTGGATTGGGTAGATGTTCTACCCAATTCATCCCCCCCCCCCCACAATTGAATCGGATATTGCTAAAGGATAGTTATCCAGAATCGTTATCCGATGCAAGTTTTTCCCCAAAAACTTGCATCATTATCCGATTCTAGCGGTTATCCGATGCAATCGTTATCCGGGGTATTACTGTACTTTAAAGCTAAAAATACTGTCTTACCATCTTTGGCTCTATGGCTCCTCCTCCTTGGAGGATGTCCAAACTTCACAATAACCATCTAGAATTGGTGCTTCGTCCTTCCAGGTAGGTTACACTAGCTCACTGGAAAGGGCCTGAATTTTCACAGATGTTAGGAAACATCAGGCAGGTTTTTCCAAATGATTGCCAACCTGCAATCAAAACAAGGACATTATGACCATTGTCTTTGTGCAATCTGTTTTCAGACAGGCATTTATAGGAAGATCTACAGCAAGCAACAAGCCCAGACCCTTGTGGCCTTAGATCAAAGGCAAAAAAATATGCAGAGTACAATTTGTTACAACATAATATGGTCCCAGTTCATTTTGAGAGCTGTAAAGGGTTTAGATCTGCAACGTTATCTTCACATATTCAGAAAAGGCAAGATCTGTGTATTATCAATAGCGTACCAGCTGCTTCTTTCGAACTATTCTTTCCTTCTTGTGAAGAAAACCTCAAATATGTAACCTCAAATAGGGTTTGAGAGCTCCACAGATAGTATTAGAGATATAAAAATGCTCTTGTCTTCTTTTTGTTCCATATAAAGACTGTGGAGACTTTCCTCCTGGTTTTAGCAGACAAAGTTGTGCCTTTAGGAACTCAATAGCCCTTTTAAAGATCTAAAGTCTTTGGATCACACACACACACAACATCAAAAGGAAGTGTATATGTACCTGCACATGCATGCATGAGTATGCAGGCATTTTAAATATATAAGGCATGGTGCAAAACCATTTTGATGTCTCAATTGTCTCCATTTTTAACATCTTGATATAATTTGTGATTTTATTATCTGGGATGTATACTCTGTCCTTTTTAATATAATAAGCTGCCCTGAAGACTTTGGTATTTGAATAGGAGATAAACATTTAAGCAAATAAATAAGACACCTTGGAGCTCTCTGGATGTCTTGAACTACACCACCCATAATTCCTTATAATTGGTCATTGCCGCTTGAACTGATGGGAATTGCCCTCCATGTCATCTGACATCCTCTGGAGTCTGCCCAGATCTGCACCCACTGTGTCAAAGATGCCATCTCGCCATCTCATCCTCTACCACCCCTTCTCCTTTTGCCTTCAATTTTTCTTAGCATCAGGGTCTTCTGCAATGAGTCCTCTCTTCTCATTTGGTGGCCAAAGTACTTGAACTGTAGCTTCAGTATCTGTCCTTCCAAGGAGCCGTCAGGGATGATTTATTTCAGGATTGACTGGTTTGACCTCCTTTCAGCCCAGGGGATTCTCAAAAGTCTTCTCCAGCACAATTTGAAGGTGTCTATTCTTCTGTGCTCAGCTTTCCTTATAGTCCAGCTCTCACAGCCTTACATTACTACTGAGAATACCATTGCTTTATGGACTTTTGCTGGCAGAGTAGTGTCTCCACTTTTTATTCTGCTGCTTAGATTTGCCATAGCTTGCCTCTAAAGAAGTAAGTGTATTTTTATTTCATGGCTGCAGTTGACGTCTGCAGTGATCTTAAATCCCAAGAAGGTAAAGTTTGACACTGCTTCCATTTCTTCCCCTTCTATTTGCCAGGAAGTGATGGAATATCATGGATATCAAGGTTGTGAGTTCAATCCTGACTAGGACTCAGGGTTGACTCATCCTTCCATCTTTCTGAAGTCAGTAAAATGGGCACCCAGCATGTTGGTGGCAAAATGCTAATTAACTTGTGAACAGCCCAGAGAGTGCACTAAATGCTATGGGGTGGTATGTAATTGTGGTTGCTTTGCTTTGCTATTGCTAAGGATAACATAAGCCATAATTCTGCTCCCTCCATTCCAACAGAGCTGAAGACTTTTATGGCAGTGTTTAAACCTCATCTGGTAATTGGACTACCTACTCTAGTATGGATATGCCTTCTCTCAGACGCAAATCTTACTGTGCTAAGTGGGTTTGAGTGTTAGAAAAGCCAACAGTAGCACTGTCTGAAGGCTAGACTCCATTACAAGCTTGGACTCCAAGCAGAGTCACCCAAGGCAGAATGATCACAGGTGAAGCACCAGGTTGAGAGATGCATGAACCATCTTCAGGAGTGACAGCAACATCATTAGAAGAGAACAGCTACAGTAAAACCTCACATAAAGACTGCCTTGCTTAGCGAGTAACTCGCTTGAAGAGCAGAATTTTCTCTGAATGGTCGCCTCACTTAACGAATAAAACCAACCAAAAACTCACTTAACAACTAAATCAGGGTCACAATCTCCCCCACCAGAAGTCACAAGTGGTCACTTACAATGGTGTTTCACTTAAAGAGCAAACTCACTTAAAGAGCAATCCCGTGGAACGCATTATGCTCTTTAAGTGAGGTACCACTGTAGTTACAATGGTGCTGGAGTGGAAAAGCATCTGGAGGGTAGATCGCAGGCAGTAGCAGTAGCTGAAGGTGATACTGATGGAGGATCTTTCATCAACAACAGCAGTGCTGCTCAAGAATTTTTTTGTTAGTTCTTTGCAAAGGTAAACCAACTTCAGACTATTTCTTATTTTGAAAAATCTGTGATGTGACAACCTAAAATGGAGTCAAATACCAGAAGAGAGCTTTACAAATACACCGGACCTCAAGAAAGACAAACAATTGGATTCAAAATCAACTTAAGTCTGAACTCTCTAGAAACAAAAATGATGAAATCTAGACCAGTACCCAAGCATGTGCATGCATTCACATGTGTGTGTGCACTCACACATGCACACAAACATACTTACATACATAACAACCCAGTTATACTAGGAAAAAATAGAGACAGGAGGGAAACAGGAAGACCCAATACAAAATGGGTTGATTCTACAAAGGAAGCCACAGGCTTGATCTTGCAAGAACTGAGCCAGACTGGTAATGACAGGACCTTATGAAGGACACTCGTTCACAGGATCAATGTATAGTCAGAGGTGACTTGACTGCACACAACAAAGTATGAACATGAGTGTGACCTGCCCATTTTACCAGAATTATTTACAAGATTATATTTCTCTCTACAGCTTTTTGATTAAGGCACATCTCCATCTCTAGTACCCAAGTTTGCTTTACCTGAACCTGAATGGCTCATCTCCTGTTGTGAGACTATCTTTAACACAACAAGGCTTGCCCTCTCTTCAGTTGGCCTACTAATATCGGAGGACTAGGGTCAATGCTAGAGGAAGGCAAAATGGAAAATTGTTCCTGGCACTCTGAAATAACTGTGTTTCTGTACAAACCTACTCACAGCTATCTCTTGGGTGACCTTGTTATACTGGTTTCAAAGCAGTGTGACTACTGAACTCCGTAGGAGTTTATGGGATCCATTTTCATTATAGTCAGTTACAATTGTGTTCAGACATCTATTATTACAGTTCCACTGAAGATACTCAAAATACACCTCTGACCCTGCTTGCTACACAAATGATCACTCTAAAGAAGAGTACTAATACATGCCAGAATTGCTTGACTTGATGGTATATACAGAATTCAAGAATTCAAAATTCAAGAAAGGAGGAACTAAAACTTTCTCAAGGACAGGATTTCTTTAGGGCCTTCTTGTTTTTCAACAGCTTGCAAGCTTGGCAAGCCATAAACAAATCTGGCAGTTCCTCTTCAGCAGCTGCACAAGCATGTTGCCAGAATTCTCCTTCAAATAATAGGAAGATCAGCATTCTTTTATAGTTAAACTTTGTCCTTTTTGGAAGCTTCCTATTGTCTTCTTCAAGGCAAGAGGCCACCAGGAATGATGCTGGCCTTTCCCAGATAACAAATGAGAACTTGCTATGTTTTTGTCTAATTAAATCTTAGCTGCTCCTTGCAGGAGATCAAGAAAGACATCTTATTTTAGACAAATGCTCCTGCTTCAGGCTACAATACTGATTCGTCTACCAAATAATCATTTATTATTTGGGGGGAAATTGGTTTCTTCCCCTGCAACTGTGAAGCAACTATGAGTGAATTGGTCATCTGTAGTTGGAGGTACAAGCCCCAAAGAGTATTAATGGACAGGATCTATGGTATCTTTGACAGTCAAAAGGCACATATGTCCCTTCATGACATGTGATTCTCAGAGGGGCTGAGGAATGCTCAAGAAAAAGTGTGGGCAATATCATCCTTGCAGACCGCAGTGGCTCAAGTGGTTAAGATGCTGAACTTGAAGACTGGAAGGTCGGAGTTCATTACTCAAGTACTGTGCAACGGAGTGAGCTCCGGTCTCTGTCCCAGATCCTGCCAACCTAGCAGTTCGAAAGCAAGAAATTGCAAGTGGATGAATAGGTACCGCTTTGGTGGGAAAGTAAACAGCGTTCCATATCTGCCAAATGTCCACAGAAACATCTGCAGATGCAGACAGCACTGGCTCTTTGACTATAAACAGAGATTAGTACTGAACCCTAGAGTTGGATACAACTGCCTTTCAAGCAAGGGCGACCTAACATCATCCTTTAATTAATAGAAATTATTTCAACTAATAGAAATTTATATCAACTTTTAACATTCTACTGGAAATGCTGTCAGATGAATTGACAACTCTGAATGGTCATATTCAGGTAGTGCTACTCGTAACATTCAAAGGAGGAGTTGGGATGGGATGGGGTTGATTATACAACCATCTCAAGTTCCTCTATGTAGGTTTCCTTCAGAAGACAAAAGGAATAGTCAGCCAAAGGCAAAAGTGACTCATAACGCAGTTTGCTGGTTCTACATCTTTGGGAAAATAAGAGGTCCTTGGAAGTAACCATATAAAGATGTGCTGGAGCTGGCTTCAATCTAGGTACGAAGATGCCTGTTATTTACATTTTCTTCAATGCTGATTTTTTGCAATTTCAGCCTGTTTCAGTCCCAGGCATGAAGAAATGTATTTATTTATTATTTATTAGTTCAGATTTATATTGCTGCCCACTTGCCGTAGCAACTCAGGGTGGCTTACAAACTATACATTACATTACAATATGTTGATGGGGGCCCAGGGGGAGGGGCTGCTCTCAACCCTTCCTGACTTCTTCTTCCCCCGTCATTGGTGTATGTTTTGGGATCTTTTCCCTCCTAAACAGGATCTGAACTAAAAACGTTGGCATTTTGGTTTGAAGGTAACAGCATTTCATGCACTCCAGGGTCTAGTTGTGCCTGTCACATGGCCATGGAAACATCTACAGACACAGAAAGTGGCTCTTTGGCAGTTAACGGAGATGAGATCCTAGAGTTGGATATGACTAGCTTTTGGGCAAGGGAGACCTTTACCTTAATGCAATCCACAGGGCTGATGTAATTCAATATGCCATTTCATTATTTAAATCCCTAGGCTTCAATGGACATATCTATTCATTTTAACCTAGTCTACATTTAATATTTTTCACTCAAGTTCTGGCACTATGGTGGCTTAGTGGTTAAGACACTGTGGTTGGAAACTGGAAGATCGGGGTTTGATACCCGAGTGCTGCACAATGGATCTTGGGGAAATGAAAGGAGCCTCATCCAGGCATCCCCTGAGTGGAGTTTCTCCAGCAAAAATCCTTTCAACCCTGAGTAATTTCTGATGTGAAATTCATTTACTCAAGTTCTAAAAAAAAGAAATTTATGAATTTTGGGAACTTCCTACCAATAACAAACTGAAATGAAGATCCCCTGCCATGATTCCTACATCGTTCTGGTGATGTTAAAGTGACCCAGCTACATGGGAACACTTGGGAAAGCCACATATAACACTGTAGACGTAAGGGAAGAACATGTGAATCCAAGTCCACGATTGCGCTACTGACATAATGTTCTGGCTAGCCTAATGGAAAAACAGCATCTACACAGATATGGTAGCAATGGTTAAAGGACTCCTGTAGATGTCCTTACACAGAGGTTACACAGAGCCATTCCAACTGCTGTTGAGTTTTTCACATTCCTGAGGATAAATCAAATTATGATCTTTTAATCTGGTTTGCAGACTGTTGTGTAAAGCAGGGGGCAAGGAACTTTAGCTTTCCAGAAACTGTTGACGCCAACCCCCATCATCCCCATTCTGTATGGGCAATGGTAAGTGATTGTGAGACCTGAGGTCTAAGAAGACATCCAAAGCTCCCCAGCCTTTCTCCTGGCTATCTAGCTTCAGAACAGTCCCTCTTTATGTACCTCTCCTGTATTTCCAGAATAATTGCTTAGTTCCTTTGGGATGGCCTTAAGGATCACAAAGTTTTATCACTGAAAGAAGGAAAACCCAGATACCTTCCCTTACTAAGATCCAGCCTCTGCTTCCTTCACATAGCTTGACTCCTAGGAAAGATCCCCATAAATGTCTTTATTTATTTGGACCATACTGGACTCTACTCTGTTGCTAAGATGTCCATGGAAGAAGCAAAGCAACCACTCCACACTCTCTGTTTCACTTTGCATTGAGGCCCTGTCCCTTACCTTGCTAGGACTGTGCATTTTACCAGCTCCTTCACAGATGCTGTTTGTCAAAAGGGTCATTTAAAGCAGACATCACTTTGATGCCCTTGTTTAGACTCTCTGGCTCTTATTTCAGCACACTTCCTGGTCAATACCTCTGCCTGTCCCTGTTTACCTAGCAAGACTGCCCCACATTTGACTCAAGGCTTACCTCTGTCTCAGCCTTTCATCTCTGTTTATACATAAAGTCATGATTACCGAGTCAGAGTTAGAAATTGCAATGATGCTCTCTTGAAGTTTGGATAAGAGATACTGGCCCCTGATGAAAGAGATCCTGAAAAAAACAACCCATGCTTGAAGGAGGAGAAACAATCAATCCTATTTGAAATAGATTTCTTTATGAATTTTCACTTGGAATAGTTCTGGTAGTAATGCAAGCTGGAGGCAAACAGGAGCCTGTGGGAGTTTAGAACATAGAAATTGTCACCTTTTTGAACTGCAATTGCCCCAATCCTCTGTCAGCACACTGGGAGGGGGATTCCAAGCCCCTTAGACTAAAATTAGGGCTCGTCTATATTTTCAGAAAGTCATAAATCTGTTCCCCTTTTAAACCAGGTTTAAGATCTCTGACTATACAATGCACAGGTGATCTCATGTTATTTTTGCCATGAAGTGGTTTATTTCAAACTACCTGGCATGGACCATTTATTTTATATCAATACCTGTACCAGTATAATTTGTACCAAGTATGTGTGTACATGTGTGTGTCATTTTTTATTGTGTCTTTGTGGTTCCCACTCATCAGTTGAGCCCATCTGGAACCCTTCCTCAGCTGATCAGTAGCAGGAGTAGAGAAGGGGACCAGCTAATTAGCAGAGACAGGCAAATGCCAATCATCTGGAGCCTGTCTCCATTGCAACTGCAGATATATTTTTAAAAAATATATATTCAAAGTGACACAGCACTATGCCATTTCAAATGAATGCTATATTTATTGTAAGCCGCCCTGAGTCGCCTCGGCGAGTGGGCGGCAATATAAATCTGAATAAATGAATAAATAATTTATGTCAACATATGGCTCTCATATAATACTAAGTGATAATATATTGATAGAATTTGTTGTGGACATGTACATGGACTCAAACACCACATGACCTCAACTTGAGATGACAAATACCAATTTTGACACCTTTTTATCCCTATGTAGCTGACCCCTCACTCACATTTCTGAGCTCTGTGGGAAACCCATGAGAAGCAAAAATACTTTCACACTTCCTCTTCAGTTTCCATCTATTAAAAAAATGTCAAGCTGTGTGATAGGGAGAAATGGAACCTGCTAATGCACTTTAAAAATAAATAAACAAATCAATAAATTAAAAAGGAATGGACATTTTTGGCAAGTCCCAGTTCAAGAAGAACCATTCAGTCAATGAGACTTTGACAATTCAACCAGCCAGTCCCACAGATTTAGTAAGTTTACAATATTTGAGATTAACAATTGGATTTAGCTTTCCATTTTTCCATAAGTGATCTTAATGGTGTGAATTTATTTCTTTAATACATTTCTTTATTAAACAACAACAAAAAACCCATATTTTTTAAATTAAAAAAATTAATTGTTTTGGAACAAACTACTCTTGCATAGTGAAACATGTCATGGTGCCTTTATTATATCCTTTCCAAACAGGTTAGAGAATTAGGTTCTTCTGTCAGCAACTAAATCCAGTCATTAGTATCAACAAGAGTAGACCCACTAAATCAATGGGGCATGTCAAATCAACATTCCATTGGCTTAACCTTGATATCAACAATATTACTAAAATACTGCTGGGGTGTGGTGTAGGCTCTTCCTACCTGTATCAATCATCTAGTGCAGTGTTTCCCAAATGCTGGTGTTTGGACTTCAATTCCCAGAAGCCTAAGTCATTTCCCCAAAGCACTGACCAGCCAATGTACTGACTTAGGTTTCTGGGAATTGAAGTCCCCCTGTGGGCTGTGTACCCCCTGTTGGGAACCACTGATCTAGTGTAAGATCAATCCACATGTGTGATATGAGTATGTTGTGACATCTACAACTGTTTATACACGCAAGCCACATGTGTTTGGTATGGATGTGCAACCCCTGGCCGGCCAGCCATCACCCCATACAATGCTGGATTCAAGAGAATTATGTCACCCTAATTTAGATGCTATTTGGAGGTGGGGGTAGGAACTATATTATAATGTCATGGAAATGTTGCATCAGACAGCAATCCTAATCACTGAACATGATTGTTCTTGATCTCGGTGAGGGTTTGGGGAGTTCCTAATGCTATCACAATAGGTTTGGCTTACAGGTCCCATTGGCCTTATAAGTAAATGGTAAGTGTTTATGTGAGATGTTAGTCCAGTATGACTGAAAAATACCAGTTTGTGTGCCCCTTGACATTCTCATTTTCAAAAACTTTATTTACGTGATGTTTTGAACACTACTTATCTTTAACACATCTGTAGTAAGTATGTGCATCACGGTCCCCTTCATGCTGAGGCTAACTGTATCACTCACATATCCACAGTTGTTGTTCTTGTTGTTGTTCAGTTGCACAGTCAATTCCGGCCCTTTGCAACCCTATGGACCATTGCCCTCCAGGCACCCGTGTCCTCCATTATCATCCTCAACCCGCCCAGCTCTGTGCCCATTGTGTCTGCAATACCATCCAGCCATCTCATTTTTGGCTGCCCCTTTCTTCAGTCCAGCTCTTTTTGAGGAATCTGAAAAAGTTAGGGAATCTTATATTCAAGAAGAAAGAATTTGATGTTCCAAAAAATATGAATGCGAAGCAAAGTAAAAGCAAAAAGAAAATCGATTCCTTATGATTCATCTTCAGATAAAGTACTTTTTCTTTTTTGGATGGGAGGGAGGATAGCAAGAGGATTAGCCAGAGACATCTCCAAATATTGTAGCAGCCCATGCAAGGCAACCACCTTCAGTATGTACTTTCACATTCCAGGGATGTGGGATGATGCCAAAGCCAATAGTATGAATAATAATTTTTTAAAAAAAGAATTAAAGAAATATGTGGTGGATAGGACTTTCAAAAGTGGCTGCAAACTGAGAACACAATCTAATGTTCAAAAAATGCCTGCTCCAGAAGGCAAGACTGAAGTGCAAGGAATGGATGCCAGAACTACTGTTTTCTTTCTCCACCTCCCTCTGCAGTATTTGGCCCAGGTTACATTTGCAAAAGAAGGCTAGGTTACAAGAACAATTGCCCCGAATCAATGATAGCTACTCTACTTTAATTCAGTGTATTCCACCTCTTGCTAGCTTGCTCTATCCCTGCTGGGTTATACAGTAACCGTGGAGTAGTATATAGTGGTTTCTTTTAATAACACACAAAACCAAACACAGAGTCCCTAGTGAAAAGCAATCAGTGTGCTCACCAGTCAGGTGGAAACACAATCTTCCCGTTGGGTTGCTACCAAGTTCGGGAGAGAGTGGATCTGTCTAATAAGTTCCTAATGTTAGTTTGTGAAGCTGGAGATGTTTATCAAAGGACTACTCAACTGTTCCCCCGGCTTACCTTCGGCTTCAGATTCCACACATGCCCTTGGTTTGGAACCGAGCCCTTTCCCATCAACCGCGGAATTTCCCTTGGGCTCCACGATGCCTTTCCTAAATCTTTCTGACTGATGGTAATTTTGACCTGCAAGGGAACAGGAAGTGCCCTCCAAATTCCTTTCTGGCCCTCATACAATCTATTAAGGTGCTTAAGCTGCTCTTTTACTCATAAAACCCTTTTTAAAGTTAAATGCAAACTTTGGAACAGAAAAAAAAATATCTCAACATGATTAATTGTCCTAGAAGAGGGCATTTATAGCCTGAACTTCATAAAATGGAATGTGTGATTTAAGGCACTCTTGGAGAATGTGCTTTTTCAAAATTCCTTTGCAATCAAAACCTAAATCTTTGTTGTTCTCTCTCATGAATGTGATGGAAATGGTTTCATACTCTGCCTTACTTTAACATCACATTTATAATGGGACATGGTCCATTTTGTTCCAAAGCCTGCTCAGTTTGATCATCTATTACAGTACATTTATTTTTATGACAAACAAGAAAAATGACAAAATAGCTACCAGACTCTTGTTAATGAAAACCAAATGTGTCCCTGTGCACCATCTATATTATGTTCATTTGTACAGTAGCTAAGTTAACTTCCACCTTTTCAGAGGCTTCCTGAGATCAGTGATGACCTGGTGAAAAATAGCTGGGTTTGCTATATGAACACATGTTGCTGCCTTAAGCAAGAGAGACCACTGGTCCTTCTAATGCAGAAGAGTCAGCATGAACTGACAAGGGGCTTCTAAGGGTTCAGGAAGAGGTCCTTCTTCTCAACTGCTACCTGAGTCACTGCTACCTCAGCTTGAACCTGGAATCTTTCCCAGTCAAAGCATGTGTACTCTATGGCTGACTTACATCCCTTCTCTAATCCATAGCATACACTAGATATATCTGTTTGCTGATTTGTTTCAACATTTCTGCCCTTCAGCACTCTGTATTATAAGTGTGCCTTATGCAATTCCACTGCAGCTATAAAAGGCAGGAAACTAAAACTGTCCAGGATACAATCATATAAAACCAGGAACCAGTATCTTTTTCAATAGCTATGCAGATGTTATAATGTTTGGAATTAAAATGGTGGAGGTCAAGTAATCATTGTAGACATTATAGGTTGCCTAGTGAACCATCATTGGAAGGATAAATAATGAAGATGAAGCTCAAGTACTTTGACCACCAAATGAGAAGAGAAGACTCACTTGAGAGGACCCTGATGCTGGGAAAGATTGAAGGCAAAAGGAGAAGGGGATGGCAGAGGATGAGATGGCTAGATGGCATCGTTTACGCAGTGGGCATATATCTGGGCTGGCTATGGAGTATGGCAGATGACAGAGGAGCCTGGCGTGTGGTGGTCCATAGGGTCGCAAAAGGTCGCAAAGGGTCAGACTAGACTGTATGACTGTATGACTGTATGACTACGACAACAACAACAAGAGTGAATCATACTATTGAGTATGCAACAGATAATGTTTTCTGTGATTCCTTAACTTAGATCAATTGGCCTCCAAAAGTTACACCGCTTCTGTTATGCCAACATAACTAGGCAAGAGGATTTGGGTCATAGAATTGTAGGGTTGGAAGAGTATACAGTTAGAGGGAATCTGTAATCCCTGCAAATCATAAATGGTTGTGCTTCTCCACCTTTTGCAGGGATGTTTTGTAGTTTACTAAATAGAGATCTAGATATACAGTAAAACCTCGCATAAAGAGCACCTTGTTGAGAGACTAACTTATTTATTTATTTATTTATTTATTTAATCAAACTTTTATGCCGCCCTCCTCACAAAGACCCAGGGTGGCTAACAAACTTTAAAAACATTTAACACACAGTAAAAACATGGTATAAAAACAGTATTAAACAGAATTAAAAAGTTACAAAAATTAAAAGAGATTAAACAAGTCACACAGAGAAGGGGAGGGGTTAAATGAGCCAACAAACTGAGGCAACGGTCTGGCCCATACCCCACACATGTCCCGCCAGCCAGGTCTTAACCCCCTTCCTAAAGGGCAGCAGCTCCGTCTGGAGATACAACTCACTTGGCAGGAGGTTCCATAGGCTGGTGCACCTCTCTAGCCGATGGTACAACCAGAGAGCCTCTCCGGTCTGCTCTGGTGGGACGGACGGAAAACCTTGGGGAGATGTGGTCTCTTAAGTATCTTGGCCCACTACCATATAGGGCTTTAAAGGTAATTACCAGCACCTTGAATTGCACCTGGAGGCACACTGGCAACCAGTGCAGCTCTTGCAGCAATGGTGAGGCACAAGCATAATGCCCGCACCCCATCACGACCCGGGCAGCCACATTCTGGACCAGTTGCAGCCTCCAAATGGTCACCAAGGGCAGCCCCATGTAGAGCCTATTACAGTAATCAAGTCTGGAGGTGACCAAAGCATGTGTGATCATGAGCAAGGAGTCCCGGTCTAGGAGCGGGTGTAACTGACATATTACACGAAGTTGTGCAAAAGCCCTCCTGGCCATGACTGCCACCTGCTCTTCGAGCAATAGTCATGAGTCCAAGAGGACCCCAAGATTATGCACCCGGTCTGTTTGGGGCAAAACTGCCCCATCCAGAACCAAAGATGGTAGCTCCCGAGTTAATGCAGGACCCCTGACCCACAACCAATTAGTCTTGTTGGGATTCAGTTGTAGCCCGTTGCCCCCCATCCAGACCCTCACAGCCTCCAGGCACCTGGAAAGGACTTCCACTGCATTGCTTGGATCTCCATGGGCCGAGATATACAGCTGGATATCATCTGCATATTGATGATACCTTGCTTAAAGAGCAGAATTTTCTCTGAATGGTCACCTTGCTTAACAACTAAAACCAACAAAAAACTTGCTTATCAACTAAATAAGGGTTTGCAATCCCCCCCCCCCAGTCACATTTGCTCACTTACAATGGTGTTTCACTTAAAGAGCAATCTTGCTTAATGAGCAATCCCACGGAACACATTATGCTCTTTAAGCAAGGTACCACTGTATAATGGACAATAGGATGAAATGGATCTTCTGGTAATGGATAGGGAATCAAGACTACCATTCTTTGAATTAGGATGATCATTTTAGGCCACAACAAGACCCAAAATGGCTGGTACGGACCATTTAAAATAACTGGAATAAGCTTTGTTTGTTTTTTTAATTTGTGGGAGCCTTAGAGGACCCTATGGTACTGTGGTAACTGAAGTGGTTAAGGTGCTGAACTTGATGACTGGAAGGTCAATTCCCGAATACTGCATGATGGAGTGAGCTCTTGTCTCTGTCCCAGCTCCTGACAAGTTAGCAGTTTGAAAGTAAGAAATTGTAAGTAGATAAATAGGGACCACTTCAGTAGGAAGATAAGCAGCATTCTGTTCACTGTAGTGTAGAGGCATGCCTGCCACGTGTCCACGGAAATGTTTGCAAATGCAGACAGCGCTGGCTCTTTGGCTATAAACAGAGATGAGCACTAAACCCTGGAGGTGGATATGACTGGCTTTCAAGCAAGGCAAGGGTGACCTTTACGTTCACCTAGAGGACCTTGCAAGGCTAATATATTAATCTCTGGTGCTCCTAGAGAGTTCCAGGAACAGAAACATAATGTTTTGCTTTTAAAATGATTTTTTTGCCTCTCCTTTTGGATGGACCAATCTTTGGGCCTCTTTGGGGGCACAAAGGCATCTCTGGAGGCCACCTGCAACCCGCAGGTCACCTTTTAACCAAACCTTCTTTGTGATCACACACCAAGGCAATCTGCTTTATATAATAAAGATGTAGCCACTCATTTCAGTGACTGCTTTCTCTCCTCCCGCCCCACCTCCACTCTGGTAAGAAGCAGGACCTTCTCCATTCTGCCGATAGACAATCTTTGACCTACTCATTTGCACAACCTTTGGGTGCTATCTGTGGAAGAGTGGCAGAAAGCCGGTTTTAGTGGCTGGAGGACATTTCTCCATTGGAGAGATATTATAGGTGAAGTTTATTTGTTAAGCAAATTGTGGGGAAACAGAGGAAGGAAAAAAGCATTTCAAATGGCTTATGAGCTCATTTTGTTTCTCATCAGCCTCTGGCTTTATGCAAAACAAGAATCCCAGATGGATCCTGTATCTGAAAAGGGAATGTCTTTTTGTTTTTTATCATAGGCACAAACAGATTTCAGGCTCACGTAGGATGCTTCACAGCAGCCCTAAAAAGCATTTTCTTTGAGCTTTGAAAGATCATTAACTGTAAATGTGTTTTAAATCTCATCATGGAAACATGCCCTGCACTCCAACAGATTTGGTCACCAAACAGTTGATCAAAGGCAGCAGTGACACTCAAAACAAATGTGAATTGGCTCACTGGAAACAGCAAGCTGCAAATGATAGATGGCATCAGAAAGAAAACAAAAATGATCTTACAAACAGGGAAAGATACCCACTCCCAAACCAGTCTTTCTCAAGCCTATGTTGATACAGAACATTGTGAATCTCACTCACATGGGTAAAAGTTATGGTGTCCCTGCCATATTCAGTGGATCACAGGGCTACAGGGGAAAGTGCTGCAGTCTAAGTTTATTGTGGTTCTGTCTCACTGGTTTTAATTCTGACACGAATGTGGTGGGAACATTTCTATTTGCCTAAAGAGCTGACTCCTTCAGCATCATCCTGATGTACACATGACTCTCAACTGCATTGTCTTAGAAGATACTCATCACCACCCCAGCTCCATCAAATTACTTCTTGTCCCAACCCAACCCGTTCTCTCTCTAGTAGGCAATACAGGTCACCTATATCTGCGGGTTCAGTATCCATGGTTTCAGTTATCCACAGATAAAAAATTCAATTAAAAATCCTGAAATACATACTATATATGCATTTCTATGGCTCATTACCAGAGCTGGCCATTAGAGGTAAGGTAAAATATAGAGTTTGCTGTAATATGTGGTTTCAAGTATCCATGGTAGGTCTCAGAACATGTCCCTTGTGGATATTGGAGGGGGGGGGAGGGACCTGTTATGAATCAAGGAGGCAGAAGACATTTCTCTGGGATAGATTTGTCACCACTGTAATGCTAAGTATCTGTCTGGCCAGACATTCCACTACGGTAATGGAGTAGACCATACAGCCAGGAACTCAATGCTGAGTGTTGGGCAGCAGTAAATATCCTGACTCCCTAAAGGGGCTGATGGCTATGAGTCCCTTTAGGTGGGGTAATGGACCCCTCAGTGGAGGAAATGGCACTGGAAACCATCAAATTGGGCCCAATGGTCAAATGAGTGGAAAAGGAACCACTTCACTGTTGTGATTCCCAATGGTCATGGAGGCGAAAGAGGCCATGCCAGATAGACTGGCTGTGAAGGCGCACGTTACTAATATCCTCAAGGGTGTGGCAGTCCATTGTCAAATTCTGCATGTCTCATTTCATACATGTCACAGGAGATGGCTCCATGATCACAGTGTGTGAGTCTGTTCATGGTAAACTGTGATCCACCTTAAACAAAATTATGCCAGTGGCATTCTTGTTTGTCATTCTTTTTCAAAATGATTTCTGGGGGGTGGGGAATATACTTGGATACGAGTAACAGCCTACAATGATGAATGCTCAGTGTTGGATACCTAGTGTTTGCTGCACATATCATAACTGAATATGAGGGATGGATATGAAAGTCATCAAATCAAGATAAAGGCTAGAAAAATACAATATTGGTAATCTTTTTAAGATTCATGCCATCTTTGTTTCCTCTGAGAAATCAGAGGAATTGAAGGAATTCCATAGTTTAGCCTTAGAAACCTGTCACAAAACAAAGGAAACTGGTTTTCCTTCTGTGTTGCCTCCAGTGAAGCAAAAAAACGTTCAGGCTCCGTTGGCTGGCCTGAAGGCAGCATGAGCCCAACCTTCGGTGGCATCAGAGCAAGAGAAAACACTTCTGCCTCTGGCGTCACCGAAGACTGTCAACGGACCACGTGGCCGCAGATGGACCAAGCCCTTATAAAGGCTCGACCCAGCCCTGTGCGCGTGCAGCACGTCATCTGCCCCGCCCAGGGGCTGGGGAACAAAGTGTGCACCCACTGAGTCCATGCGGGCGCGCGTGCATTTCCCCTATGGGTTTGCTTCAGGTTACAATCTGATTCCCCAGAGTGCATTGCACACACGCAGCCTTTCTGAGACCTGTAGTTGGCAGCAGAGTGTTTGGAGTGATTTCTTTGTCTGGAGTTTCGGTGCCAGAATGGCTGCCGGTTGCTTTTCTTGCTGAATTTTTCTGAGTTTTCTGTCCATTTTCAAAACTTCTTTAAGGCAAGGAAAAGCGTTTTTGCTTATGCATGCTTTTCTTTTAATGCTGCTGTTGTTTTTGGGTGGTTTGATTGATTTTTGAGGGTGGGGGCTTGTTTTGATATTTGGATGGGGTGGGTGGGGCTTTTTCTTTATCCGAATGGTGATTCCTCGAGTTACCAACAAATTCGAGTTACGAACAATGCCATGGAACTGATTTTATTCGTAACTCGAGGTTTTACTGTACAGTTGTACCTCACTTAAAGAGCATAATGTGTTCCACAGGATTGCTCTTTAAGCAAGTTTGCTCTTTAAGCGCTGCGAAACACCATTGTAAGTGACCACTTGTGACTTCTGGTGGGAGGGATTGTGAACCTAGATTTATTTGTTAAGTGAGTTTTTGTTTGGTTTTATTTGTTAAGCGAAGTGAACATTCAGATAACATTCTGCTCTTTAAGCAAGTTACTTTTTAAGTGAGACGCTCTTTATGTGAGGTTTGACTGTACTATTTTTTTTCCTTCCCTAAGAAAATTAATCTGAAATATTCACATATAAAAACTCAACACCCTGTTTATTTCTTTCTCTTGCTCTGTTTCTCAAGGTGTGACTAGATTGGAAATGTGGGTTGACTATGGGAATTGTATTAAATCATAATTAGTGACTGTATGTGTGTAAGAAAGGGAGAGCCCTGGATGCCATACCTTCAACAGCTGCTACTGCTATAGTCACTGCTTCTCCACTGTTGGGGGGCTACAGTTGACCAGCTCAACACAAACCAAAATGTAGACCCAAAAATCTCTCCTAGTACTTGCAGTATGCAGAATCCCTTCCTCAGCTTGTCCTCTATGATACCCTATGCCTGAAATACCATTTGTTAAGTGCCACCACACCCAGGTGCCAATGCCTGTATTCTGATGGGACTGAGGTCAGGATGCTTTTCCATCTCCTGAGCAGGGAGTCCTCCAGAGATGCCAAACTTGTCACTGCCCATGCCACCATCCATCAACTGCTGGCTGGAGAACTCCCTGGGTATGGCAATCATCCATCCTTGTGTGTGCGTACTCATGCACATAAATGCACACCAGACACCCTACATGCACACATACACATTCTAGGCAGGCACCTTTTACAGACTCTTGAGTAGCTGCAGGCTCATTCCTTCCCAGCCCTAAAAAAGTGCTTCATGCCAACCCTCCTCTTCCTCCCCTGCCATGCCTGAAAGAGCCCGCTGGCTTGTATCTGCACAGAAAACTCCTTATTGAACATGGTATATGAGGAGTGAATCCCGTTTTATTAGGCACCGAAAGACATCAAAATAAGCCTCCCTCAAAAACTAAATTTAGGAATAGCTAAATGTCAAAAGACAACACAGAGTTGCCTTAGTTCTTAAATACAGTGGAGGAAAGTAAATATTGGACTTCCTTTGTTATAGCTGTTGATTTGTATTATAAACTAAAAGGAGAAGTCAATACAGCTATTAATTTAAACCTGCTTGCGTCCACTTTTCCCTTATTGTTCTGTTATCAGTCAACTAAAGAAAAAGACAAAATTAATAAAAAACAAGACACACCTAAAGAATTATAAGTCCATAAAAAACTGTTAATGTGTACAAAAGTCGACTTAGCATATATCATTTTGAATATCATGTTTCTTAAAGGAATTACAGTAGATACTGGCTAAGCCAAACTGCCTAAAAACTCAACTATGTGTTTTTCATTTGAAAAATCATGAGGCATCAAGAAGGCTGCAGGTGACTTGGAATGGCACCAGGCTCGAACACTGTGTCAACCCCAAATACCTGGGAGTTACCCAGGCTCAAACTTTCACTTTCAAGACCCACTGCCTTAATACCAAACAGAAGGTTTTTTGCTAAGAACAATATTCTGAGGAAAATAAGCCTTGAAGTCAGAATTCGGAGTTCAGAGCTGAGGACTGGAACTTACAACGGCCTTGAGGCTCGGCTCGGCTCAGCTTTCTGTGATTCCTACAAAGAGGCTTGTGATTCCTACGCATCTGCTATCTTCTGTTCCTGTTGTTCCCGGCTGACTGTTGTATCTGCTGTCTGTTCCTGTTCATTGTTGTTTTTACCTCTGAAGAAGGTACAGCCTGCCCATCTGCCGATTGCCCTTTAAGAGAACAAACTTTCAGGTTTGCCCTGAAGGAGGAAACAACATGACAACGCCTTGCAAGTTTGCTCCCTTCTATCTTTACTTCCTCCTACTGATACACTGACCTGCTGGTGTTGTGTATTTTATCAAGCTAGTGAGGAGGTTAATGGGCCGGAGAAAGCTTCACAAGGATGGGGAGGCTATGCACCAACCAGGGGATAAACAACGGACACTGGTGGCGGATGGCATTTCACATTGTGATCCCCCTAATTCAAAATTTAGCATCCCATGGGCCTCTTTTCCTGGAAATGTGAATGTGGCTTTAACAGCAGAGGCAGAGGCTTTAAGGGAACAGAGATGTATTGAGGCTCCTAGGAAAATGCCTGATCATGGGGGGATTTGGGGCAAGCAGTGAGCAGGACACCTTGAAAGAACTTATGGACCTGACTGCCAGAACAGTCGCCCTGAGACTAGTTAGATGATTTGACTGAGGGACTAAGGCGCCTGACACACCTAGTACAACACCATGAGGAGGGGACTCAGTTGAGGACTGCTGCTGGCTGCCCTCTCTCCATCATGTCCACTCACTCTGCTCGTTTCTTGGAGCCCACCTTTCAAAAGGAAATCCCTGGTTGACAACTAATGCTACAAAGAGATAGGATATGTGTCTTAATATATCCAGTGAGGGGCCAGAGGACGTTGTGGAACTCTAAACATGTAGTTATAAATCACTTGAAAAATTTGATCAGACTGAACATGTTCATTGACTTTAAGGAGTTAGTTTACTTAGATGCCCCTGCCCAGCTACAAAGGAGGATCCTTATTTTTAAGAGCAATAGGATCCCTTCCTTGCTTATGCGGTATAGACGTAGGCTGGCACAAAGGGGAGTATTCCCAATGAGGGTCTTCCATGATCTTATGATCTGGCCACTTATTACATCCATTCCTATAAATGAACAAAGGTGAACCCTGTCGGGGAATTTTGCTCTCTCGAGGAGGATGAGAGGTCCAAGTTCAAGATGGAGAACATAAAACCAGTCAAGTCATCAGCAAAGTTGATGCAGGAATTGCAATCACCCAGGGGGACAGCTGGTCAACTGCCCGCTAACTCCCAAATTACAAAAGCTGATTACAGACCCCACCCTCCAGGGCCAGGAGAGAAAAAGCCAGGAGCCACTTTGGAAGACAGAGACACCTTCTCCCAGCAGATTCCGCCCTCAGTTCTCAGCCCAGCGAGGCGAAAGAGGAGCGCCTGGACTATCCCAGCTGCTGGCACACCCGGGCCACCAACCCTACGCTGGACTTCAAGAGGACACCACGGCGGGGCTTTCCCCTGCCACCCTCAATCCCGTGCCCGATGAGGCGAAAGAGAACCTCTGGCTGAGAGTGTCTGGACTATCCCACTTGTTTGGTTGGGAGGTGGCAAGGCGGGGTTATTATGGCCAGTTTGGAGGAGCCCTTTGGAGTTGTGAAGGCCACTCAGGGCCCTTGGGTCTGGGAGTGACTGGTACCTGTCGTAAGAACAAGTTTGGTCTTCATGCCGGTCCTCTTGCCTGAGATCTGGGGATGGTGGGGATAGGAGACAGCACTCCATCTGGAGTAAGCAATGAGATTCCTGGGGTCCAAATTAGCCGCATGACGGGCATGGGGCAGTATGTCAGGAGCCAAGGGGCAGGCCGCACTTGGGGAATGCGGGACAGATTTTTAATATCTCTCCCGTGTCGCCCCCCTCCGGGCTACACCTCTGGTTCCTGTGCAGCTGATCCAGAGAGTCCCCTTCCTTAGGCTGCTGCTGATGAATGCCAGGTCAGTCTGCAATAAGGCCCCCCTGATTTTAGATTCTATCCTGGGGGAACAGGCTGACCTGGCATGCATCACTGAAAGTTGGGTGGCACCAGAGGACAGGGTTCCTCTTTCAGAATTGTGTCTGGCTGGGTTTGGTATTTGGTACCAGCCTAGGGGTGATGGGAGGGGCAGTGGCATCACCATTATAGCCAGGGAGTCTCTGGGAGTCGCCAGAACCACAGCTCCCCAAGTTCTGGGCTGTGAGGCCCTGCTTCTGCGTGTGGGCCCTAAGGGTCAGTTGGGAATCTTGCTCCTGTACCTGCCTCCCTGCAAGGTAGCAGATTCCCTGCCTGAGCTGCTTGAGTCCGTCACCATGTTGCCATTGGAGTTCCCCAGGTTTATGATTCTGGGGAACTTCAATTTGCCTTCATTGGGGGTCAGCTTCATGGCAGCTCGGGAGTTCATGGTTTCCATGGCATCTATGGGTCTGACTCAGGTAATTCAGGGCCCAACCAGGAGCAGTGGCCACACCCCAGATTTAGTTTTCTTGTCGGAGCAGTGGCAGAGTGATCTGAATTTACAGAAATTAGATATTACACCTGTGCCATGGTCGGATCACTATCTGGTGACTCTGGACTTTCTGGGGATGGGGCTTCACAGCAGGGAGGTAGCGCCTATTAGATTGGTCCACCCCCAGTGGCTGATGGATCCAGATGGATTCCAAAGGGAACTGAGTTTTTTTCCTCTGGATCAGCAAAATGATTCACCTGAGATGCTTGTTGACCTTTGGTATAAGGAAGCAACAGCGGCCTTGGACATAATCGCACCACTACGGCCTCTCCATGTTCATAGGCAGCACACTCCCCCATGGTTTACAGAGGATTTGAGAGAGCTTAAATGGGCTAAGAGATGCCAAGAGCACCACTGGGTGAAGACTCAGAGTGAGTCTGACTGAACATTTGCTAGAGCTGCTATTAAGGCCTATCAGGTGGTGATGGGGGTGGTGAAATGTCAATATTTCACCACCCTCATTGCCTCTGCAGATAATCACCCAGCGACTCTGTTCCAAGTGACCAGGTCCCTCCTCAGAAGATGGGGTCTGGCCCCGGTTGGCGAGGGTTCGCTGAGGCCATTGCTGATTATCTAGCAGAGAAAATCGCTCAGATTCAGTCTAAGTTGGAAATGTTAGATCTGGGGTTGTCCAAAGTGCAGTCTGGTCATGTTGTCTGGGATCGGTTTGATCCAGTTGTCCCTGAGGAAGTGGACAGGCTCCTGGGATTTGTACATGCCACTGCATGTGCATTAGATCCATGCCCCATCTGGTTGGGTCGAGGCTATTATTAACTCCTCGCTTCGGGAGGGTTTTTTTCCTGCTAGCTTAAAACATGCCTTGGTGTGCCCCCTCCTAAAGAAGCCATCCCTCGATCCAGGGGTTATGACCAACTCCATTCCTAAGGTTTTGGAGAAGGCAGTGGCACAGCAGTTACAGGAGATCCTGGATGAAGCGGATTCAGTTAGGATTACCCAGATATGGTACAGAAACTGCATTGGTCGTGCTTGTGGATGATCTCTGGAGAGAGCGGGATGGTGGACCTCCAACTGTCCTGGCTCTTCTGTCCTGGCTTTCAATACCTGGGAAGGCTCCAAGGATTGGGGATCCAGGGCACTGTGTGGTCCTGGTTTCCTCATTTCTGAGGAGCCGGACCCAGTCAGTGTGGCTGGAAGGTGAGAGTCCAGCCCTTGGCCCCTGCAATATGGGGTGCCTCAGGGCTCAGACCTTTTGCCTCTCCTATTCAATATCTACATGAAACCACTGGGTAATATCATCCATTCCCACGGGGTGAGGTATAATCAATATGCTAATGACACCCAACTGTATATCTCGGCCCGTGGAGATCCAAGCGATGCAGTGGGAGTCCTTTCCAAGTGCCTGGAGGCTGTGAGGATCTGGATGGGGGACAATGGGCTACAGCTGAATCCTAACAAGACTGAGTGGTTGTGGGTCAGGGGGCCTGCATTATCTCGGGAGCTACCATCTTTGCTTCTGGATTGTGCAGTGTTGCCCCAAACAGACCCGGTGCATAATCTGGGGGTCCTCTTGGACTAATGACTACTGCTCAAAGAGCAGGTGGCAGTCGTGGCCAGGAGGGCTTTTGTACAACTTTGTGTAATATGCTAGTTACACCTGCTCCTAGACCGGGACTCCTTGCTCATGATCACACATGCTTTAGTCACCTCCAGACTGGATTATTGTAATGCGCTCTACATGGGGCTGCCCTTAGTGACCATTTGGAGACTGCAACTGGTCCAGAATGCAGCTGCCTGGGTCGTGAGGCTCACACCTCACCATTGCTGCAGGAGCTGCACTGGTTGCCAGTATGCCTCAAGGTGCAATTCAAGGTGCTGGTTATTACCTTTACAGCCCTATATGGTGGTGGGCCAGGATACCTAAGAGACCACATCACCTTAAGGACATATGTCCGTCCCACCAGAGCAGACCGGAGAGGCGCTCTGGTTGTACCATCAGCTACAGAGGCACACTGCAACTGGTCCAGAATGCAGCTGCCTGGGTCGTGAGGCTCACACCTCACCATTGCTGCAGGAGCTGCACTGGTTGCCAGTATGCCTCAAGGTGCAATTCAAGATGCTGGTTATTACCTTTACAGCCCTATATGGTGGTGGACCAGGATACCTAAAAGACCACATCACCTTAAGGACATCTGTCCGTCCCACCAGAGCAGACCGGAGAGGCGCTCTGGTTGTACCATCAGCTACAGAGGCACACTGCAACTGGTCCAGAATGCAGCTGCCTGGGTCGTGAGGCTCACACCTCACCATTGCTGCAGGAGCTGCACTGGTTGCCAGTATGCCTCAAGGTGCAATTCAAGATGCTGGTTATTACCTTTACAGCCCTATATGGTGGTGGACCAGGATACCTAAAAGACCACATCACCTTAAGGACATCTGTCCGTCCCACCAGAGCAGACCGGAGAGGTGCTCTGGTTGTACCATCAGCTACAGAGGCACACTGCAACTGGTCCAGAATGCAGCTGCCTGGGTCGTGAGGCTCACACCTCACCATTGCTGCAGGAGCTGCACTGGTTGCCAGTATGCCTCAAGGTGCAATTCAAGATGCTGGTTATTACCTTTACAGCCCTATATGGTGGTGGACCAGGATACCTAAAAGACCACATCACCTTAAGGACATTTGTCCGTCCCACCAGAGCAGACCGGAGAGGCGCTCTGGTTGTACCATCAGCTACAGAGGCACACAAGGAGGAGGGCCTTCTCTGTGTCTGCTCTTGCTATATGAACTAAATCTCCAGACAGAGCTGCTGCCCTTTAGGAAGGGGGTCAAGACCTGGATGGCAGAGCATGTGTGGGGTATGGGCCAGATGGTTGCCCCAGTCTGTTGGCTCATTTGATCTCCCTCTCTCTGTGTGTCTTGTTTTAGATTTTTTAATTTTAAAAAATCTTTTAATCTTGATTTTATATTATGTTTTTATTGTGTTTTAGGTGTTGAGAGTTGTGTTAGCCACCCTGGGTCTTTTTGAGGAGGGTTGCATAAAAGTTTGCTTAAATAAATAAATAAATAAATAAATAAATAAATAAATAAATAATTGGCACAAGATGGGGTGCCCAACCACACACATTAAGAACCTCTGAGCTAGCTTCATGTTACTCTATAGGAGAATATGCTAGGCCAGTGTGGTACAGATTGTTGGTGTGTAGCAGAGCGGCCAGAGGGCACACAGCTGAAGGTGTGGGCACTCTGATCAATGCAGCAACTGAAGCTTGTTTTGTGCAAAAGCGTTTCTTTACTTATGGTGCAAAACAGACGGCTTCAAATATTTACATCAACAAATATTATTATTATTATTATTATTATTATTATTATTATTATTATTATTATTATTATTATTATTATTATTATTATTATTATTATTTATATGATTTAAAAATATAACAGCAACTCAAATAAGATAACTTCTCTTTTGGTGACACGCAGTTCAGTTCACTGTGGCACAAATAACACAGACTGTAACTTACAAGTTATGTGGCTCAGCAAAACATCAGTCCTTGGCTGAACAATTGGTTCTGCTAATGATGCAAGCTGTAAAGTCCTTTGGTATGGTGACGAAGCAATGAGTCAGCATACACAAGCAGAAACAGTTACAAAGACTTTCAGCAAAGAAAGCAGTCTTACTCTTTCCTTTGGCAAGACAATCCTCGGTGAGTCTATAGTTTCTTCTTCTAGAGAGTAGAAACCAGTAGAAGTCTTGACTCATAAGCAGTATCTTGTGCATGGATTCCAGTGAACACAAAGGCACCAGTGAGCACATAGGCACTGGTGAGCATATAGGCTGACGATGTGTGATTTATACACAGGTTTTGGGATTATACCTGTGTTGTTACAGCCACAAACCTCTTAAAGCTCGTAAATCTCCTGAGGCTACTGATTCATTCATCATTGATATGGCAAGAATGTAAGTCCTTTTTAATATTGAACACAAGAATAACTCAACCGCATGTCCGCATTCCTTGCCTGATCAAATTGATATCAAAATTGTGCTTTAATTGTACTTTTTAGTCATGAAAGGGTTAACTGTGATTGACTGTTCCTTGGGACAAGAGGATACAAAACTTACAGCATTAATATCACATTTAAACACTGTTTCATAGAAACTAATCATACATTGGCATAATCTCCTACTCTACAGGAGACCTGTAACACCATTAAGCAAAAGAACCAAACCTCATAGGTTTCTGTCAAACCGTTGTGGAGTTATGGTATTTTAAAGGGAACAAATCAGTTTCATTATTTACTCTAGAGTAGATGCGTATACATCCCTATTTTAGAGTAGACCAACAATGTCCTAAAATGAATGGATTACTTCTGGTTAACCGCTGCAGAGGAATAGCATTTAAAAGGGAATAAATGATTTTTAAACCATTATTTTTCACAGCTCTTTTGAAGTCCCAAATATGGGAGATTATATCATAGATGGACTTTCTCCACCACATGTGTCCAATTTCCTCCACTCTTGATTTCATTGCAGTTTATTTCTGCCCTCAATAGAAGTCTACGGAACGGGTTATGCACTGCTTTCAGCCCCCCTCCTGTATTTTAAATGAACGGCACCTCGCTTGGTGAGTTTGTTTAAATATATTATTTATAAATAGAGGCTTGTATTTATGGACACATGAGTGTTTACTATTTGAATGTGTGTAGAGTGTAGTGCTTGTGTGAACGTATGCTTAGTGGTTAGAGCAATAGAAAATAAAAGGAAAATACTTTATTTAAAATAAAAATTTAACAATAATTAAAAAATGGGAAAATATGGTTACAATTTGACTGAAGGCCTGAATGTCAACCAGATCTCTTGTCCCCAAATGCCAGTGCAGTGATGGCGAACCTCAGCCAGCACTCTAGGTCTTCTTGGACTTCAATTCCCAGAAGCCCAAATCAGCATTCCTACTGATCTGGGCTTCTGAGCACTGAAGCCCAGAACACCTGGAGTGCCAATGTTGGACATCACTGGGCTAGTGGATCCATGATCACCATCCAGGAGGCTCTAAAAGATTTCTTGAAAAGTTTGGCTGGCTCTCTTGTCTCAGGTTTGGTTGATCTTTGCCGTCATTGTCTTTCCCAGTTGAAAAGTGCTCCTAAGTTTCTTACCAGGCAGCACAGCTTGACAATTCCTTGGCCTAATGAGAAATCATGGACAATGAAGCTGAAAGTGAGATGACATTGAGTGGGAATAAAAGTGCTTAGCTAGGGCCAAAGTTACACCAAGTGAAATAGGGTGAGGTGGATGATGGCTATGGAACATACAGTAGCAGAAGGACATGAACATGTTTCGGGCAACACGCCCCCATGCTGCCTCTTCTCATGTCCCATCAATTCAAACAAAAATATTTTCAACTCAATATTTTCTTGCAGCTGGCAAAAAGCACTGATTTAATGGGCCTGCAATCTATTACTTAAAGTACACTTTAAGTACACTTAAAGTACAGGCCAGATAAAGCCACCTACTGTAAGTGGAAGGTAAACCTGCCAGACACAAAACTCTTTCCTTCACATCTCCCTGTCATTTGACTTCCTTAAACAGGTTACTTGAGAACAAATGCTTCAACTTTTGCAGATGCACTATTTGGACTCCGTGTACTTTGAAAAGCTAACTATGCTTTAGGGAGGCTCAGATTCAGATGAAGTCCTCTTTGGAAAAGCCCAACTAGAACATCTCCCAAAACTGATGTTATATGACTCAGAATTGTGCCCAAATCCAAAACACATCCCAGCTTCTAACATTTGGAACAAGTACAATCTTGTTTATGTTATTCTGTGCATATATGGATAAGAAGGACAGGCTTTTAAGAACTAGATGTTTTGAGCATTAAATCAGGTTAAAAACAACATATATCCATTTTCTTAAGTGCAATATTGTATTCATTTGTAGCTTTGTGCGGGGGAAGGACAACTAGCAGGAATTGCACCATATAGTTTGTCTAATTTGAATATTATATTACTTATTGAAGCCCCGTGTATGGATGCTTTGAGTAAAAGGTAGTCGCTAAAGACAGACAGGGGAAGCCTTCTTTCTGGTATGAATTCCATTTCTCTACAGGACTGGGATCCTTTCATGTTATTCTAATGAAATGTGGAAGTATGAACTTCGATTTCCCTCTACATTAATTCCTTTTTTAATTTTTTTTATAAAACCAGTAAAGAAAAAGAGAGAGCGCTGGTATCCTCTCCACTGTGTGAAAAATTCCTTTACTGTGAAAAGCACCACTCTCAAAGTGCCTGGGGTTGGGTGACACTTCTACAGGTAATAACATTATCTCACACAAACTTAGCTCTTCTGTGCAGATAACTTTTAGTTTCTGTTCATAACAGTGAACACGAAATATAATTATTTTCATAGGTCATTAGCTTCACTGTGTTTTTCCCTCCCTCTTCTTCTCAACATCTCAAGCAATCTGGCTGTAAAATATCTAGCCACAGGCATTTTATGTACTCTTCACACCAGGTAAAAGGGCTTCACACAAGATTGATTACTCTTTTTATTTTCCCCCAAAAAATAGTAAAAGAAGAAACTTTCTAACTGTACGCACTGCAGTTGGAAATATGCAGAGGTAACCAGAACCCAGCAAAATGGTGGGCAGAGCCAGGGGCAAATGTGGGTATTGGTTCACACATGCATACTTGTGCAGGAATGTCCCCTACTCACCTACACATACAAATATGCACGGATAGCTGAGCTTCATTCATGTGGTCAGTGGAGAAAAGGACACATAAAGGACTAGGCCATTAAGGATAAGAGCATCAACTGTGACCACAGAGGAGAGGAGATCAAACTGTTTGCTAAACCAACCAGCCTAGTCCCGCATGTGTCTCTTCAGTACCCAATCAGTTCACACCATCCAGCATACACCTTTTCAGGCTCTTAACAAACAAAATTGGTGAAAGTTGGCAAAATTACTTTATGAGATCCCAGCTTCCCCCAGCCAGTAAAACCAGTGGTCTTTTTGTCAGATGGATTGTAGGAACTTTAATCCAAAGGTGTAACTTTCCCAAATTCTCTTGGCATTCCCTCCCTGGAGTTGAAGTGACGATCTTTTCACTGATTTTCACACTAGTAGGTCACACACTCCTCTGGTGGTCACAACAAGGCAACTCACTGGCACATTTTAACAATGTGAACCTAGTCACCCTTCCTTAATGCCCCTAAAGTACTAACCTACAAAGATAACACCTATTGCCTGCAAAGCCAATATTCTGCTCCTTCTATTCTGTCCCAGCCAGAGTTTCCTTGCCTCAAGCTGGTGTTTTAGATCATTTAAGACTTTAGTAAAAATATTTTTTCTATTTCAAATAAATCACTTTCTCCTGTTAGTAGCATGTAGCTTTGTGTGACATGGGCATATTATTGTCTGTTTATAGCCTGCTTTATTTTTTCTTAGGTACACATAAAATAAATAATGAGGTGAGTTTGATTTTTTTTATTGCAGAACCAACAGTAATTGCATGAAGGGAAATATATGTTCCAGGATGTGAATGATAAAAGTTAAAACAATGGGGACATGTAAATACATTTACTCTGCAATTACAGATCAAAATAACGTCTCTATACTCTCAGTCTTTCTGACGTGCAGACTTTAAGCACTCCACAAATCTCTCTTAAGAGACTCTAGCACAGGCTATGTCTCCTGACTGACTCTCAAACAGACTTCTTACTTTTTCAAACTTTCAGACCCAACTCTGTTAAACTAAACTCCAAACTGGCAATCCAGTTAAACCAACCAGATTTTGTCCCTATCATTTCCAGATCTCTTACCCAACTAATATTTTCTGATTGGTTTATTCCTCTTATTCTAGTCAAGGCTGGATGATACACTTGTCATGTACCTAGAAGCAGTGTTTTTGACAGATGAAAAGCATGTACCGTATATACTTGAGCATAAGCCAACCCGAATATAAGGTGAGGTACCTAATTTTGACCTGAAAACCCAGGAAAATTGATTGACCCAAGTATAAGCGGGGGGGGGGGGGGCAGCAGCTGCTAGACAGTCTTTATAATCAAAATACAGTACATGAAATTATGGTAAAATAATTAAATTGTTGGCACATCTCAATCCAGCATGGTTCTGGGACCCTCGTGGTCAGTGACCTGAGTATAAACTCATTCCCCTTTTGGGGCTTATTTTTGGGACTAAAAATCTCAGTTTATACGGTATTTGTCATAGCATAGGATTTTTCTACCATTCTGCATTTCACCATTCATTGTTTCTTGTTTGATTGCTGGAAGGGAAATAAAAACTTCCTTTGAAAGTCTAGGTGCTGAGGCACATACCATTAAGAAAATTTCATTGCTGCCCAGAAAGTATGCTAGTTTTAGATAATAGATCTATGATTCTCAACATGGGGCTCATGCCCCACAGGGGGCAAATTATTTTAAGGGGGCAATTCAAGATGAGTTATTAACAGTTAATGGCCTTTTAGGCTTCCTTCACACGAACAGGAGTTCACTTTTTGAATAATAAGAATTACATATCAAGGAGGCATGGCTAAAAAAAAAATGCTTAGGAACCACTGATATAGACAATCCCTTTAATGTCCAGTTTTCCTGTAATTCCAGCAATTTCTTTCTTTTCCTGACAACACTGCTCTAAAGTTTCCTCTCTGCCTCCCTTTATTCCTTTTGTATCTTTTCTTTCCTAAAGAAGAAATTTGTCATTTCCTCCTGTCATCTTAAGTTTTTGTTTCCTGAGATACACTTTAAAACCTCTTGTTGAAACCTGTACTTCCCTACTCTCTTGTTTACTTTTTAAAGCCTTGCTAAACTTTTCACCTTTTTGCTTTCTGGCTTAAATTCAAACTTTTCACCACCAAACCCTTAATGGTTGAGCTGAAATCTACTACCACGAAAACAGAGAGTGGTTTTTTTTCCATTTTATTATATCATAACACTAATTAAACTAAAAAGAATATGGAGAATTTTGATTCTTCAGAGTTTGAAAGGTTCATAGGTTTCCCTACCATTGACTGAAATCTCCTTCCTTGGGCACAGAAGTGGTGATAGAAATCAACCCCTCTGTATGTAGAAATAAAGGGGAAGTCACTCTGAAGTAGCTGAAAAACATGAAATGAATGCAAGTATGATAAGGCACTGAGGTACACAGAAAGAACCACCTCAAAGATTGTGGTGTTTTTGGACCATAATCCTGGGAAATGGCAACCATGTTTCACCAGCTAATCTTTCTCACACTAGATCAGGCAGAAGAAATTGCAAAAATAAATTCACCAAATGGTGGGTTCATTTTGGCAATTTAAAATCTGAAGTAGACATGAGAGAAGAAAATATGACAGAAAAACCTTGCACACTAAACGATAGGGCATAGTATTGTAGGTTACATTCAAAGTCTTCCTCAGGAAAAGTCATAACCTGCATTGAGCAGGAGGTTGCACTCAATGGCCTAAGATACCTCTTCCAACTCAGTTATTTTATGACTCTATGTTAGCTGGGATGGAAGTGTAACATAAAAATGGAGAATCCAAACAGAAACAATTTTCAAAATACCTACTGAAATGCTATTCCTTTTCTATCTTCCCTATGTAATGAAGCAAAAGCTACCAGCTAAGCTACAGCTGACTGTTTACACCAGTGGTGGGAAGCAAAAATTTTTGCTATCACACCATGGATGGAGCCTACGTCGTGGGCGATCTAGTCATGCCTGCCATATGGCCATGTATACATCTGAAAACACAGGCAGCATTGGCTCTTTGGCTGTAAATGGAGATGATCACTGCACGCTAGAGTCGGATATGACTGGCTTTTGAGCAAGGGAGACCTTGAACCACTTGCAGGGACAAAACCTGATGGGGCAGAGCAGGGAGGTGAGCATGGCTACCCAATTTTGCTACCTCCCCTGTCAGACAACCGGCCGTCTCACCCTGGGGGTGGCTCCCCTGCGTCCCAGAGAATCAATCTCTTTACGGGAACTTCCACCCCCCTCCATTAAAAGAGCTGGGCCACAAAAACCTGCCAATCACAGCAGGCGCCTCACTGTGCTCATTCCGTGGAGCGATATGGGGAGTTTTGGTTGCTAGCCACACCCAAAGACCACCCAATTTTGCTCCCTCCCCCTGCCCAGAGGCTACCAAATTTTGCTACCCCCCTCCCAGGAGTGCAAACCTGTTGCTGCCCACCACTGGTTTACACACAGCCACATTTTGTATAGAAGGTTGGAGCTATGAATGGATACAAAGCACATAATAATTCCTAGACATGCCACATGAGTTGCTGTTTAGTTTTTAAAGGTTCCTTTCTTCTCAGATGGTATCAACTTTTTCCAGTGCAATAGTTTTTTCCTGATCCACTCCACTGAAAACACACACCGAAATAGGTATCCAGAATTGTTCCTCTTCCAGGATAGAAGTGATTTGTCCCCCCTAATAACTGCTGAATAAAACTCCAATTAAATTTCTTTCTTACGTTTTAAGTTTGAACGAAAAGAGACATAGACAATATGTCCTCTTGTTGTTCATTCTATTTCAATGCAGAAAAAATGAGATCAATAGTCAGTTCATGCCTCATGGCGACTGTCTCTGGTTATGCTAGAAATAGGTTGAGAAGATCCAAGAAAACCTCAAGACCAACAACATTTGGAACATTTATTGTAAAACATTAGGACTGAATCTGTTCTTGGTCTCACACTTAGTGATTAAAATTAATTCACTACTGCTTCTCATCATTCAATTTAGAATGCTTTATAATTACAGACAAGTGGATAAGAGCACTTGGATCATTTGTTCTCTGTCTAGACTAGAAGAAGTAGCTATTGAATACTACCATACTGGTTTAAAAAAATATTAGCATCTTTCTTGACCACATGTTTGTCCCAATGGGGACAATGGTATCAAAGTGCCTTCTTAGCTATCAGTTTCATGGACAATTGGTCTCATGTGATGTTGTACAGCAATTTTATCCTTTTCTAGTTCTGCCTGGTACCTCCATTCTTGTAAAAGGAAGTATTTTGTTGTTCAGTCGCACAGTCAAGACCAAACCTTTGCAACCCCATGGACCAGCGCACGCCAGGCTCCTCTGCCTTCTGCCATTCTCCGCAGCTCTGCCAGATCTATGCCTATCCCTTCAATGATTCCATTCATCCACCTCATCCTCTGCCATCCCCTTCTCCTTTTGCCTTTGATCTTTTCCAGCATCAAGGCCTTCTCAAGTGAGTCCTCTCTTCTCATTTGGTGGCCAAAGTACTTGAGCTTCATCTTTCTAAAGAGCAGTCAGGGTTGATTCCCTTCAGGATTGACTCATTCAATCTCCTTGCATTCTCAAGAATCTCCTCCAGCACCACAGTTCACAGGAGTCTATTCTTCTGTGCTTATCCTTCCTTATGGTCAAGCTCTCACAACCATACATTGCTACTGAGAAGACCATTGCTTTAGCTATGTGGACTTTTGTTGGCATGGTGATGTCTCTATTTTTTTTATTATGCTGCCTAGATTTCTCATAGCTTGCCTCCCAAGAAGTGTCATTTTATGTCTTGGCTGCAGTCACCATCTGCAGTGATTTTAGATCCCAAGAAGGTGAAGTCTGTCACTGCTTCCATTTCCTTCCCTTCTAACTGCCAGTGAGTGATGGGGCCAGATGCCATGATCTTAGGTTTTTTTAAATGTGTTTCAGTCCAGCTTTTGAACTCTTCTCATTCATCCTCTTCAAGAGGCTCTTTAGGTCTTCTTCACTTTCCGCCATTAGGGTAGTAAGTCTATAAACCCATTTATATTTATCTTGAAGGTAAGTGCCATGAATTTGAGCTTACTGCTTTGGGGTTACTTTTGGGTAGAGAGGGACAGAATAGTGTTGTCAATTTCTTGGTGTCAAACGACTGAAAAAATTGGTGGATAATTGATCATTTTGTGAAGCCAATACTGATTTACACTGCCCTGGTGACAAATCTAGTGTCATGGACTATAGTATTAAATCAGAGACAGCCATTTGTTTAGCATGTTCTGATAGTTATGAACACCTTTGCTTGTTTGCTGTCCATTTCTTCCCCAACCTAACAGACCTTAGTTATCTGCTTACTTTTTTGCATTTCTATATGAGAATTTAAATTAATGAGAAGTGTTGACAAAATGCTACTAGATATATTAATAGAGCCATTAACATGAGACCACATGACATACATCCTATT
Source organism: Furcifer pardalis (assembly GCA_030440675.1). Lineage (NCBI taxonomy): Eukaryota > Metazoa > Chordata > Lepidosauria > Squamata > Chamaeleonidae > Furcifer > Furcifer pardalis. The sequence continues at coordinate 60,457,071 of CP126893.1, read as the reverse complement.
ATGTCTCTAGCATTTATTAATATGATCATCAAAGGAGGGGAACATTACTTCTTAATGACATTTCATATCACTTTTCATGAAGCAATACCTCAGAACATGATAATCAGAATGCCATTTAGTCACAAAATGAGGCAGAGTATAAAAGCCCATTCATAAAAGACACCTATTTTGTTAGAATTTAAACATTCCTGTTTGCCTCACAAGTTATAAATGCATCTGGGAAGGAGAAATATGCTGTGAAATGTTTATCAGAAGCAGCCCATTCCAGGTAAATGGAGCTTCAAAATGAAATGTTGGTAAAGGTTATTATTATATTCATTACCTCTTTGTATGTGATACATTTACGGAGCAATTTAAACAGATGATATGCTTAATAACCCAAGAGGATTTTAGGACATGCCTTTCAAGTTGCATGTCAAAAGTGATACAAGCTACCTATTATTATTCCAGAATGTTTTTATGGCTTTGCTTTTGGACTTTCTGAATGAGAAAAGCTTCAGGAGAAGAGTAAACTGGAACTGACCAGATGCTATATAAATTAAGCATCATTGGTTTGTAAAACACTGTAATTCTGCAGTATTTTACAAAGCAATGATTTAAGTTCCATGGCTCTGGAGGAAAAATGGCAGTAAAGGCGACCACTGTATCCTCATCTACCCACAGCCCTGGGCATTTAGAATCACAAAGAAACCCATCACTGAGTCCAACATTGGTGCTGTTTTATGTTATTAGATCTAAGTATTGACAGGGAGAAATGGAGGAGCTCAGTCATTCATCTGCCCTGGTGTCCACTTCAAATTGATCAATATTATGGAATGCTCCATCCAGAAGCGTAGCGTGCCTTGGCGGGGCCCCGTATAAAAATTTGTTTGGGGGCCCTTAGGAAGGGTAAAGATTTCTCACAAAAGAAAAAAATGCATAAAATTACTTAAACGGGGAAATCCCGCAGCCTGCGATAACCGATGTAGGGTGTTGCCAACTTTTGAACGCACGCTTTACAAAGCTGGCTTGAGACTAAATATCAAGAAAACCAAGATAATGGCAACAGGCCCTATAAGTCCCTGGAAAATAGATGGGGAAGAAGTAGAGGCAGTTACAGATTTTACTTTCCTAGGATCAAAGCTCACTGCAGATGGGGATTGCAGCCATGAAATAAAAAGGCGACTGATTCTCGGGAGGCAAGCGATGAGAAACCTGGGGAACATAGTGAAAAGTAGAGACATTAAATTGCAAACAAAGATTCGCATAGTCAGGGCAATGGTATTCCCTGTGGCAATGTATGGTTGTGAGAGCTGGACCATTAGGAAAGCGGAGCGCAGAAAAATAGACGCCTTTGAGATGTGGTGTTGGAGGAGAGTTTTGAGAGTACCCTGGACAGCGAGGAGAACAAATGGGTCAATCTTAGAAGAAATCAAGCCTGACTGCTCCTTAGAAGGTCAAATAATAAAGATGAAGCTAAAGTACTTTGGACATCAAATGAGAAGAGAGGATTCACTTGAGAAAGCCTTGATGCTTGGAAGGGTAGAGGGCAAAAGAAGAAGGGGACGGCCCAAGATGGGATGGCTAGATGGTATTGTGGAGATAATGGGCACAGAGCTGAGTGAGTTGAGGGGGATGGTGGAGGACAGGAATGCCTGGAGGACAGTGGTCCATGGGGTCGCAGAGGGTCGGAATCGACTGTGCGACTGAACAACAACAACATTTGTTTTGCTTACGCACGTTGGGGGCCCCGTGGCCCTCCTCCCACCTTTGGTCCAACTTTCCTCCCCTTTGCGTTATCTCTTTGCTTCCCGTTAGAAAACCTGTCCAGGGCGGGCAGGCAGGCGCTGAAGAGCAGCGCCACCCTTTTGCGGGTAACGGGCAGGAGGAATTGGGGGTTGGGGGGGCACCAAAGGAGACCGTCCCTTCTCAGGCCTTCCCACAATGACGATGGCTTCGGCAGAAACAGGAGAGGTGGGAACCGCTGCAACCCGCGCTGCTGGCTGCTGCCCATGGCCTTTGCCACCATTGGCAGGGCGGGTCCACGGCCGGGGAAGCGGGAGAGACCGTCAAAGCCCTCCCAGCCTCTTCCCAGGCCAGAGTGCCCTCCGCTGCTGTTGCTGCGGTCCCGCCGGAGGCGTCGCCAGCGCTCGGCGGCCTCTCCCCGTGCCGCCCCCTCCCCAGTGAAGGTCCCAGAGCGTCCGGCGGTCCGAGTGTCCCTGGTTCATCAGGGGCCGTGCGCGCACCCCCGCTCTCTCGCGTGAGTGGAGGCGACAGAAGCAGCGGAGAAAGGAGAGCCCTGCCCTCCCTTCTTTGTCCTGGGCAGGTGGGAGGGGGCAGCCCAAGGCCTCCCAGAAAGGCACCCGCCCCCAGCCCGCTTCCAGCGCCCTCTCCCAAGGCTCCCTGGCCGTCGCCTCCCTCCCGCTCTGCATTTGTTTTGCTTACGCACGTTGGGGGCCCCCGTGACCCGGGAGCCCCGTATAATTGATACGGCTGATACGGCGGTAGCTACGCCCCTGGCTCCATCAACCTCCCCTAAGGTTTTCTTCAGCTTATGCAACTCTGGATAGTTACTGCCATGGTAACGATTAGATGTCTGAAACAATAACAACAAATAAGGGTTAGAAAAGTACAAAGGTTGTCTCTCAAGAGTGCAATCTAGGCTTCCCCTGAAAGTGTTTAGAGATCACAACTAGAGCAACAGTAATCCTACTAATAAGTGCGGATATGTAGTATGATCCAGTCAACATTAATTCTGTTACACCTGTGAATGCTGCTTCATATCTGGATTCAATAAAACACTGTGATGGGAACTGGAGATCTGAAGATTGCCTTTACCAGTATGGAACTTCATACACATTTTACAGCAATATCTGAGTCTTTAACAGACTCAGTGTGGCTCTCAGTGCGGTACATATGGAAGATTCACCCAGACTAAGCGAAGCCTCGATCAAGTGCTCTATTATTGCTGATTCTAACAAATACTAAAGACAGATTACAAAGCATTCAGTACCGTGGTGAAGTTCACCTCTCCAGATTCTTGACATAAAAAATAAACTTCCTATACCCCAGTTTTTGTATTGAATAAATCCTTGAATCATACCTTTTGGAAGTATTCTCAGAGGTTATCTGGTGTAAACTAGGGTTGAAGCCAGAAATACAATACTGTAGCATTAGTCTCATGCAAGACTAGCATAGCATATATAAAAAAAGACAAACTAAATGGAGGAACTGAGAAAGCATAGATGAGAAAGCATAGACCCTTTTCAGTGTTTTCTAGTGGAGAGTATTCAGAGATTTTTTCTCTGAATTGGATAACATTAAAAATTGGATAAATACTAAGACCTGTGGAACCAAGTTTTAGTGTTATCCAAGGTTTTAATGTAAAAGTACCATTTTGTAAAGAATGCAGCTATATATAGTTGTATACAACTTTCAGTTTTGTGCCATGTAGATAGTGTGCTGCAAAAGAATAAAAAGTGAAAGATATTCTCTTGTGATTTGGAAACCGTGTCTATTTTAGAATTTACAGAATAGAGTCTGACACATGAGTGGTGAATTGCTAACATAAATATTAGTGCTTAGTGTATCTAAGGTTAATATATCACTACCACATTGATCAGTGAGTCAGCATAATTTAAGTGATTTCCACTCAGATCAGTCTCCTGAGCAGATGTTTGAATATATACAGAGTCTCTAGACCCAAGAAGACCACAAAAACATAGGTAAAGGTAAAAGGTTACCTTTGCTTGAAAGCCGGTTATATCCAATTCTAGGGATTGGGGTTCATCTCCATTTATGGCCAAAGAGCCAGCATTGTTTGCATGTGCAGACATTTCCATGGTCATGTGGCAGCCATAAGTCAAAAAACTGTTGCCTTTTCCACTGAAATGGTATCGATTTATCTACTCGCAATTTCTTGCTTTCAAACAGCTAGGTTGGCAAGAGACAAAAAGGGGAAGGAGAAGCCAGGGCAGGTTGAGGACCTTGCCGCCCCTTTCCCTGTGCCTATACCAACTGCCAGGGGAGGAAGAAGCCAGGGCAGGATGAGGACCTTGCCACCCCTCCCCCTGTGCCTACACCAACTGCCAGGGGAAGAAGAAGCCAGGGCAGGTTGAGGACCTTGGTGCCCTGTGCCCACCCCAACATATTGCATTGTATTGTAATGTAATGTATTGTCTGTAAGCCACCCTGAGTCGCCATGGCGAGTGGGCGGCAATATAAATTTGAACTAATTAATAATAAATAAATAATAAATAAAAACCTAAGGATAGTGCAAACTGGAAAAGTAACATATCTTAGGGTGAAACTTTTAGAGACCAAGTGCCCAAACAGATGGGCAGGGTGAACTCTGTGCTGGGGGGAGGGACAACGTGCTCCCATTGGGCTGGATTGATGGTGCGCATGCCAACAGAGAGGGCTGGGAGTGGCCCATCTGGCATGTGTGCCATAGGTGCAAAGTCACTGTCCTAAGGAGAAAAATGTATGTTTCTAACATATCTGAGAGCCAACAGAACAGGCCTCACATCTTGATGTTCCCTCATTGCATTGGATTGCAATTCATATCCTGCCTAGCCAGGCTGATATTATAAACAAATCTGGAAAAACAGCAGGTTGGAGAAGACCATGAAAGAATATAGTCACCAAACCAAACAATTACTCGGGAGTTGTATGTTCTAATTTTCTCTTCTTTGGGTCTGCCCAGGTGGATGAATTAGAAGTGGTCTTTTTTTACATTGAAAAGTTTCATATATTCATTATGATTGAGCTTACCTCTTGATTAAGCAATCCTTCCATTCTCACCGGAAATTCCTCCTCTTCCATTACATTGGTCCAGGGAGGACTTCAGAGTGCTTGAATTTGTCTCTTGTTCTTTTGCTACCCTTCCCCTTCTTGTCTCTTTCCCTAACTTTTTTCACATCTGTCATTCACAAGGTCATGAAGACTTTCCTTTTTAAAAAAAAATGTATTTTTATCTTTTTGTTCTTCTTTGTAAATTATGTGACATAGTGCTAAACAGCTAAAGCAATGCATCTGCCTAAAAATGCATCTGTATGTACATTATTATACATATAGGGCAGTTTTCTGTGAATTAGTTTGCAGATATGTGCTCTCCTACAGGCATCTGCTTTCTTTTAATGGGCTCCCTGCAATGCACCATACAATACAAATACCAAAGTGTACCTGTAGCATATCTAGAATTGTGCTGCATCAGTTAGAGAATTCTTTTAAGGTAGAGGAGACAAGCAGATAAGAAAATAAAGGAAAGGTTTTCTCCTTCATCCATGTAAATGTCACAACCCAATACGTACATCACAGGGCTGTCACTTCAGATAACACTGCCCACAGCTATATTTTGGTGCAGACAGGCTATAGAGCATGATAACCAGGAGCACCCAAAAAGAATGAAGCTGTTTAAGAAAGGAATGGGGGGAGGGTATTTATAGGGATTGGGCGGGAGGGAGGGAGCTCTGTGTCAAAACACATGTGGACAATGTAATTTAATTCAAACCAATCAGGATCATGAATGATCTCAACAGAGATGTCTATACCTGTCTGCCCAGGGTTTTTGTTGGCTTGGAGCAGAGACAGTGAAATAAACCAAAGCACAGAATGGCAGAATTACAGGTGAAGGAATGAGATGGGCAAGTGAGAGCTGGACAGAAGGGCTGAAGGGAAGATTAGTCAGGCAAGTCATTGGTGATTCAACTCTTGTTCAGCAGCTTGTTTAGAGCTATACAGTTTCAGGGCTGTAACTGGGGATCTTTCATCTTTGATGTGATCCAATTAGATATTTATTATGGTGCAACACTCTGGTCCTAAAGCAGCCCATTCTATCTTATTCAACAATAATTCTCTGTTATTGGGTATTCTGGTGAGCAGCGTTTCTGATGTAGAACACTAGGGAGGCATTTGTTTTCTGGGGCAGTGTTAAATTGAGGGTATTTCTTTTCTGTGGTGTTCTGTAGCACTTGATGAATTGAGAAATGCCCTGTGGAGATGTGGTGCTTTGAAATGTGGAAATTTGTTGAGCTAAATAAGAAAAGTTCATTAAAATTAGACTGTTGTGGATGCACTTAACAAAGACAGCCTCAAGGGAAACTTCCACAAGAGAGGCTGCAACTTTTTAGAAAAGTTTGTCAGGCTGGCATTAATCACAGTCACATCCACACATATACATATTTGCATGCTAAGGCATTTACATTTTAATTCTGTTTTGCCCATTCCCTCCCCAAGGTCCACAATGCAGAAGGAGAGCTTGGACAGTTCTCTTCTCAATGGCAAAACAACAAGACAAACAATCGATGCCTTGAGGACACAGTCTGCTCTCAGGAACAGAAAAATGTATGCCCAACACAAGGCTCTAATGAAATAATTTAATTAGGCTGATACCAGGGAATATCATTCCGATTAAACATGTCAGTTCTCTACATTACATAGTGCTTGAGCCACTTCTAGAGATTCAAATAACCCCCTCCCCAAATGCATTTTTTACTTTCTTTTCAAAACCACCATAAGAAGGCGTCTCCAAAATGATTTAATGCACATGATTATGTGCCTTCCTTCTCCCAAGAAGGTCTGGAATTCATTTCTAGCAGCAGGCAAGAAACTTTTTTTTTAACTGGTTGGTACAGACAGAATTTGTTGGCTTTTTCAACCTTGGGTTTTGGTTATTGACTGTGAAGGCTTGGAAAACAATTTACAGATTGGGGTGGGGGTGGGGAGCAAAGAATTATGCCGCCTGCCCATAGTTATATCTATTCAGTATATTTCAGCTCTGGTCAGTTTCAAATGGAAAGCTTGGATTGATATTTGCAGGCCCTGAAATGACATCTTCTACCTCTCTCCTCCAGGTAAGTAAAGTGCCATTTAAATATAAATAAATAAAGGTGGTGGATCCAAATTAGACTCCAGAGCGAGTTGCTCTGTAAGCGAAACACTTGGAAAAAGCGCCACTGCTGCCATTGTAAGTGACCGATTGTGACTTCTGACGAGGGGGATTCCCTACACCAGTGTTTCCCAAATGCTGGTTTTTGGACTTCAATTCCCAGAAGCCTAAGTCATTTCTCCAATGTACTGACTGAGGCTTCTGAGAATTGAAGTCCACTAGTGGGCTGTGTACCCCTTGTTGGGAACCACTGCCCTACACCAATTTAGTTGTTAGGCAAGTTTTTGGTTGTTTTTAGTTATTAAGCAAGGGCGACCATCCAGAGACATTTCTCCTCTTTAAGTGAGTTAGTCTCTAAGCGAATATATATATTCTCTAGGCCTGTGCGTTACACAAAGAGCTCCATGATGAAAGAACTGGGTTTTCTTTCTGAGAAAGAGTAAATAGTATGAAACTCATGTCATGGCAGAAGAAGAAATCCATAGATGATCATCACAACAGTATTGTTGAAATCAAGTTCAGATGCCTTGTCTGAGTGCTCAGAAAACTTTCCCAATGCCCTTGTGTTTACCCCATTGACACGACTAGTTAAAAGAAAAGAAAATGGAGCATGATCTTGAATTATGTAAAGAACAGTGGATATCATGACTAAGTGGTAGAAATATTGTTGCTTAGCATAGTATATCATAATTGGAATTGGCCAGTGGGGGGTTTCAAATAATTTAACAAATAGTTCACTGCCCTAATGACTTTTTAAAGCATAAAAAATGATCATATCATAAACTTTTATAAACAAAGCACTGTGCTTATACTATTGATAAACATCAGTCAGAACATACTTTTTCTTCATTTTCCAATACTAATTGAAAATTTCTTGCTGAATTTATAAATAGCATAGACTATGCAGATTAAATTCCATAGAATAATGTCACGGGAAAGTTGTGATAAAAATGTCTTAATCACCATGTGCACAGTGGCATAAGGGTTCCAACATGGAAGAACATTCTTCCACAGGTTCCAAAATGGATGATAAGATAACCCTTGAAATCTATATTTCTGTGGGTTAATTGTGCCCTAGGGTTTTTTTTTGTTTTGTTTTATCAATTGGGAAACACCAACACACTCATAATATCTGATGGAAATTTAGGGTGTAACGCAAACAAATGAAAGAAATGACAGTGTGTCACTCCCTGGTTGTTTGGCTCTTTTTCTCTTTATGTTATATGTTTGTTTACTGATGTAATAAATGCAGGAGAATCAAAATGTAGAATTTTAATCAAAGGTATAATGAGTTTTATGAAATGTATAAATAACTATTACAAGCATAGTTCTGTCTAAAAAAATTTCACCTATGGACGGAATGAACATTACTACGAGTGCTTAGAATTCACTGCTGCACAGATGAATGTTTAAAAAGAGTAAGGAATGTAAATTTGTGATTTCCATATTAGCTGGCTGTCCAGGCACCCACCTTAGAGGGAACCCTAATTACAAGTGCTACTTTAACAACCCATTTGCCAACCCAACAAGAAAATTAAGTATTGGTTCTGCCAAACTGGCGTGAACCAGCTGAATCCCACCACTGGAGTAGGCCCATTTAATCAATGGAACTTACAGAAGAGTTGACTCATGAAATCCACATTGATTCAGTCTTCCTATTCTAAGTTAACTTGCTATATCAATTGTTTAATTGATTGATTATGTAATTTATAAACAGCCCAATTTAGTGTACACAGTGTAGGACCCAAGGGTTGAGATAACATTTCTAATTTGAACCATTTGAATACAACCATCAAGAAAGGACCAGAACTTGAAAGGTACAAGTCCTCCGATCCCCAAACCTATAGTCTATCCAGAAGGATATCATGGTTGATGACATCAAAAGTCACTGACATTCCCCCTTGTCAGCCTCATTTAAGAGGTCATATACAGTTCAACCAGTATTGTTTTAATGCCATAGCATGACCCAAACTGGAATGGATCCAGACATGGTTTCCTGCAAGAATGCCTGCAACTAGACTGCGACAGGGTTTCAGCCAATGTCATCAGTCAGGTTTGTTTACTTTATGAGAATGAGATTAATGTTTCTTGGATCATCCACATTGCTGATTTCAACCCGCATGAGATCCCACAATAAATATAATGAAACCACAATGTGCATCAGCAACAAAATTTATATATCCCTGAGGGGAAAGAGAGAAAAATTTCATACAAGGGAATATACATTTCCAAAATAATCCACCAAAATATTGTCAGAAGTGGGAGGTGATTTTTGAGGTTACTGAAAATGTTTATGAAAACCCATCAGTAACCTTGGCTTTAGACCAAGGGTGGTGGCTATTACTCAAATCATCACATGAAAGGCCTAAACACTCTACATGTTGTTTCTGATCATGGTTTGGTTAAGAACTATCTGTAATCTGTAATTACCCAACAGTAACCTTATTTATTTAAAATGTGTTTACATTGCTCAAATGGCCCAATTTTTTCACTTGCTTTTGACAATTATATTTTTATCCTCCTTGAGGTTCTGTGATTTAGCTTTGGAACAAGCCAGAAACCATTTGAAAAGCTTTTAACAGTCTTTTTAAAGAGGCCAAACCAATTTATCCTGCTGACTGCCTTCGGGCAAGCAGGGAACCTATATTCTGTGCATGGAGAAGCAATAGCCTTTATTAGCATTGGTTCTTGGCATGCGGGTCATTATAACCAAGTAAGAAAGCCCAACTTAAACTCCATGCCAGCTCTTCAAATCTGCTGGCATTACAGAATGGCTGCAAAGCCAAGGCTGAGTGAACTAAAATTGTTTAGGACTCTGGTCGTAGCACACAAATGGCTGGCCATGTTTATAATGTACCTTTCTTCCCACACCTCTCCCCTCCCCTTTCCTCCCTGGAGCATTGTGAATTCTTAGTCAAGCTATTTGTGAAGGTTACAACAGCCCAGATTCTATCCATGGGAAATGTCCAAGGCCAATCATTGTTATTAGTGGCATGGTGTGGGCTTTGTCTGAATTATGCTGTTGGTTTCTGCCATTCAGAAAGGAATGTAAATTTCCTTATGTTTGAAAAGAATTTTTTAATAGCACTGAATGGTCAGCACTGTAGGATTATCAAATTGATGGGCAATTTTAAAACAGCAATTTTATTTATCTTTTTTAAACTATTGATTGAATAAAGAAAAGCAATCACATATATATACTGCCCCAGGGTGTTATAAAAATGTGAATAAATAAATAATTAATAAATAGCACTTAGTGCACTCTCTGGGCAGTTCACAAGTTAATTAGCATTTTGCCCCTACATGCTGGGAATGAATACACATTCCTCATTGACTGGATCAACAGGCGAGGCTGTTAAAGCTTAAATACACCACTGTCACTGCTCCTGGCCAAGTAATCTCTCAAACATAGTAATAGTAATTGTAGCAATAGCAATTACTTGTGGTAGATAGTCCGTAAACCAGGGATTCTCAACCTGTGGCTTGTGGGCCAGATGCGGCCCATGGCACCATTTCATGTGGCCCACCACCACCTCCATCACACCAGGAAGTGCCATGTGGTGGAGGAAGGGCAAAATGGCTGTCTGGCCCTGGAAGCTGTCTGAGGGAGCGTGACCCGACCCCTGGCTTTAAAAGGTTGAGAACTCCTGCTGTAAACCTTATGTGGCTCTTATTAGCAATAGCAATTACAGTTATATACCATCTCATGACACTTAATGCACTCTCTGGGCAATTCACAAGATAATTTGCATTTTGCCTCTAACATGCTGAGTACTCATTTTACTGACCTCAGAAGGAGGGAAGGCTGCCAACTTTGGTCCCCATCAGGATTGAACTCATAATGTTAGCAGCAGTTTTTGGCTATAGTACAGCTTAACCACAGTATCACCAGGGCTCAGTGTTTTTCTGTCCTTCATTGCTCCTGAAGGTGAAAAACCACTTGATCACAACCCTGTAGATTTCAGCACCCATAGTGAACAATGAGGAATTGTTTACAGCGTTGATTCAAACAATCTCACCAGCTGTACTGATGTGAACATGTAGCCCCTATGGACTCTTTGATTCAACCCAGTGGATGAGAATTCCTAGAAATGGGCTTTGATTCAGGATGTGATTTAGAAGGAGTGGGAATGCTGTTCTCAAGGAGGAGGATAAGGAGGAACACTGGAATGGTGAATCCACATAGTGATCTTATATCTTTAGATTATGCATTTGCATTTTATTTTAGGATTTTAGAGACTGTGTATGTGAAGCCAATTCCTATACACTGAGGATGTCCTAGTTTGGTTGATAATTATATCTTGGACCTTGTTTTCATTTAGTTTCAAAGATACATTTGAATTCTTTAATTCTTCAAATATCTCCTGTTCTACTACTGGTGAAAAGAACTCAGTGTGCTAATTGTAGGCTCTAGTTTTGTTATGTCTCTATTATTGAGGCTTGTTACATAAGTATATTTATACTGTATATAGAAAAAAGTAAGACAGACAGACAGACAGATAGATGCAGACAGTGTTACAAATGTGGAGGCAAAAATTACAGATGGGGTGAGGAGGAATCTGTGCTGATTTTCTTTTAACATCATGTCATCAACATAAAAAAAAATCTTAATCCCAAAGCATTCCCATTTTTTTTTACTCATGAGGTTGTATCCTTAGACAGGAGTATAAGACACTTAAATTTATGAGCTGATCTTCCAGGAGTCCCTGATCAGGAGTAGATTGCACAGTAAGGCCTGCTACACACATATACATATCCATCTGTCCAGATCTACTACAGACATTGACATCCATACAAACAGCTGGCACAGACTTTGGTGCCAGAGCTGAGTCTAAATGTTGTTTTTTGCCTTTAATCCTCCCCAGCATGATGGCACATAGAGTTGCTATAATTCTTTCCCAACAAGCTGGGACATCCATGTGATGTCATTGCATTCTTCAAACTGTGCATGTGTTGGATGGGGCTGTCGAGGAGACCTACTGGAGAGCCTTTGTCCTCCTCTCCCCCCCCCCACGCACACCTCCTTTTCCTCATTCTCCTTTCAGAGACCTTCAATTTATCCCATTGCCAAGCTGCCTGTCAGTTGGGAGGTGGGTTCCGTGAAGCCTCCCCCCCCACTGCCGCTGGGGATCTCTGCTTACTGACCACACTGATCAACCCAATCTCCTTCTTCTTCAGCCACCAAGCTGCTGTGGATGTTGCTACACATTCTGGCTAGTGCTTAAGTAGAGGCACCACTCTTAAGGCAGCAAGAAAAAGGTGAGAATTTTTTTTTTTCAAACTAAGAGCATCACTTGGTTTGAAACTCTGCAAATCTGGGACTTTTCAATGATTTTTACAGAACCAGCTGGGACAATTAAAATCTGGGAAATTCCTGGTTTCCCAGGTCATATGGCAGCCCTATTGGCACATCCAGTTTTGTCTTGCTCTGATTTAGCTACAGCAGGGATTCTCAACCTGTGGTCCATGGGCCAGATGTAGCCCACGGCACCATTTCATGTGGGCCCCCACCAGGAAGTGTCGTATGGTGAAGGAAGGGCAAAATGGCCATCTGCCCCCCAAAGCTGTCTGAGGAAGAGTGACCTGACTCCCGGCTTTAAAAGGTTGAGAGCTCCTGAGCTACAGCAAAATTCAAATTGGACCTGTACTGGTGGGACATTAGAAAACATTGAATGAGACATAATCCCACTGTAGACCTCATGCAGCTCAAAACTAGCTTCAGGGGAAATCCTCCAACTCTATTTTAGTTAGCTTTCAGGCCTCAGAAAGTGAAGGATGGTTGTCCCTTCATGTTGGCACCGCAGCCCCAGTGCTATACTGATTTTGGGCCACTAACAACTATGTCAGAATGACTGCCTGGCAGATAACAGATAGCGATCAAGGCCAACCTTGACTGTAACGATATGGTGACATCATGCATAAGCACCTTTGGATCAGAGCTGTGCTGAAAGGCAGAAGGTCAAGTGACATGAGAGAGTGTTGATTAGCAGAATATCCTGCTTAAGCCAAGCTATTGAATCAAAAGAAGGGAGCCCCTGGAGGGAGTGCAAGAAGAGTACTCATCACTTTGTTTGCCTGTATCTTAAACACACTTCCATGTTCATCCTAGAAGTTGTGGTTTTTCCTAGAACAACTCACTGCCTTCTTAGTTAGTTGTTCCATCCATTTGATCTTTTAAGCCTGCAAGCAACTACCTCCATGTAATTTTACTTTGTATTATATGGCTTCTGCAATTAAGCCTGGTTTGAAAAATGCAACCAACAATGTGCCCTTGGGGAGCAAAGTACCATATAACTTTAAATCAAGAGAATTTGTGGGATGAAGTAGAATTAGGATGCCTAATCGCAAACCATTTGGGAACAATTTTCTGATTTCTCCCAAAATCCATTTTTTGTGTGTTCTACCAATGTAGTGCAGTGTAAGATCTATGGGCGTGCATGTGCAAGTACACTTTGTACTCTTACTCTTTACCCATAAAAAAGAGATCAACGTAGGATGTTTGCTCAGGATTACTAGGAAGCTATAACCTTTTAAGGCTTCCTTCTGTCATTAATCCATAGGAAGTGCCCAACAGCTCACTGATGATATGAACTTCCTCTCTAATGTGTGTCAGATAGACATTTATTTTCCTTTTTTTTTACATGCACCAATAAAGTTTTATTTAAGACAGGATAACACCAGCTTTATTTAGGCAACAGGTGAGCTACACCTGATTAAACACTAAAGAAATTTCTTATAGAGATGGAAACAAAATATTGCCAGGTGATTTTTGTTCTTATTTTCCAAAATACAGAATAACTTCGCACTCAGGCACCATGTATGAGGTTAAAGATGGGAGGCTGTCTCTTCACCAGTCTCCACAGAAGCAGCTGGGCTTTGTGTGCCAAAAGGGCTTAGGCACAGAAAGTAACTCGCAGAACTGGATCAGTGGTATGGGTGTCGCACAGCAATGCATAAGGCAATTTTTCATCTTTATATATTTATTTTTTTCCTGGTATTTATTTTGTCATTTATTTTATTTGGATGTTTGTTCTATTACGTTGTTTTTGTTTATTTGTCTGTGCACCACCCAGAGTGGGAAATATCCCAGATGGGCAGTATAAAAATTTAATAAATAAAATAAATATAAAAAATGGAAGGACACTGCATCATATTGCTCACAAGACAAGCTTCATGGCTGATCACCATAATGATTGCCACTATTCAGAATTGGATACGGCACTTTTAGAAGAAGAACTTTATTTGCATATGCCAGTGTATTCTCAATTTCATCCAACAGAATGGTTTATAAACAACTGCTTGTAAGCAAGCAGAAACAGAACGGAATTAACTGTATAGGAATAGAAGTAGAACCTTGGCAAGCAAAAGTAGAACATTTAATTTATCTAGAAAGCTTGGAAGTAACTGGAACTCTGCAGGTCACTCAACTTGTTTTACGTAGTACTTTCCCCACCCCTGGATTAGGAATGTTGAGAAACTAGTTTTAGTTCATCTTTTATAAGAATTCATGGAGTACACAGAAAGACCCTCCTTCAATATTGTGGTATTCCTGAACCACAATCTGGTATACCATGGGTAAGGACAGCCTTGCTGTGCCAGCTAATCTTTCTCACACTAGGTCAAGAATGAAGTGACCCAAAAATGGCTTCATTTTGGCAATTTTATGTCCAACCTAGATATGAAAGAAGAAAGAACAAGAATAAGAATTCATCAACAATTACAAAGTCCTTTAATTTGTATTTTAAAAAAAAATCAAAAATGAGAGAAACAATAACTGACCATTTCATTCATTTAGGAAGGGAACTTTGAGTTCATAAGCCTGGGTCTCAGTCAGTGTGTAATAATAATTGCATGCCATAAATTCAGTTCTAACGTATGGAGACCCTTTCCAGGATTTTCCAGTACAAAATACACAGAAGTGGTTTACCATCCCCTTCTTCTTGTGGTGCCCTGGTACTGTGCAGCTTGTCCAAGCCTACATAAGCTGACTCTTCTTCAAAGAGGCAAAGTGTTGAATTAATCTCTTCAGTTAGAGACCTAAGTCACTGAGCTATCCAGCCAGTTATAATACTGTAATTAGTTTATCTGAGACCCTAAAACATCTCTAATATGCCTCTATGCTTAACACCTCATTTACCTGACTCAAATTTGCATCTTCTCCCTGTAGACACAGTGGGAAATTGAACTGCCAGCCTCTGGATCCTAACCCACTGAGCTATCTAGACAGCTACCAATCAGTGTGTACTTAGCCACTATTTGGCCAGACAGTGCTAAAATTTAAAATTGCCACTTTGGTCTTCTACGATGCAATTTATCTTTAAGGAGCAAGATTCACATCCTTAATTCAAGATGTGTTTTATAAATTGATAAAGGTACAGTAGGTATCATCAGGGAAGAAGAAAAACTCTTCCATAAAGGAGATGATGCTTCTATAATGAGGTTTCAGAATACAGTATGACTGTTCAATATGTCTATTAAAAGGGAAGGAACTGTACAGAAATAGAAGAAGAACATTGGAAAAGTGCTATTTGGACTAAAAGCCTGCAGAACACTTACTTCCCTTTTGCATAGATTCAGCCACCGTATTCTGGGATTTGTAGGTCCAAAAAGTAACTTTCCCAAGCTCTATTCCTTTGATGTCATTAAATATGGCAACTGTCTGTTTTGGCTACTGAGTATATTAGAGCAGGGGTGCACAAACTTTTTGGCCCACAGGCCAGTGAACTTGTTCCTCCCACTGGAAATGAACGTAAAACATGCATGCACGTGTGCAGAAAACTGCTGTAAATGACCTGCGGCTGTCATAAACACATTTACGACATCTGTGTGTCATTTACAGCAGTATTATGTGAATTTGTGGGCCCTTTTAACTTCAGCTTCTGGAAGTGGTGTGGGTGGCATGGGCCAGATTAATTGGACCTGAGAGCCGGATCCATCCCATGGGCCGTAGTTTGGGCACCCCTGTATTAGAAATAGCAAGTTTGTGCCATGAGTACTATGAGTACAGGAAGTGTGTATGCTATTTCTTCAATTTGTATCCTCATTGAATGTTACTTCAGGATGGACAGTGGCAGTAGATATTGCACCTATAGAATTCAGTATCACAATGCATGATGGTAATTTTCGAAAACATGGTTTTTAAATGGGTTTAAGTAAGATTGAATAATAATAATAATAATAATAATAATAATAATAATAATAATAATAATAATAATAATAATAATAATAATAATAATAATAATAATAATAATAATAATAATAATAATAATTTGACTTACCAACAACACTTGGCCATTTTGTCTAAATGAAATGTATACTATTTAAAATTATATTTCTGAAGATAATAAGGTAGAAAAATTGTACAGTGGGCTGAGCATTACTTAATGGCTTTCTGGAACTCTCTGGCCAAAGCTTAATAATACCGTGCACATTATATCCAGAACAATTAGGTCTACACCTACTTACTGGCTTCCAGCATTAAATAACATTCCTCCACCATAGCATCATGCAAAAATGCTGTTTTAAGACAGTACCACAAAATAGTTCAGAATCCAGAATTACCAGTAAATTCTGACATATTAGATCTGAATATTAACAGAATTTGCTCAAGACATCCACCATTATTCAGCACCACTACTGGAGGCAATGAAGAGTTCAATCTGAAGGATGCATGGAGAAGAGAATGGTTGGGAAAAGTGGCACACCAGTACAGTAATACCTAGGATAACGATTGCATCGGATAACACTGAAATCGAATAATGATGCAAAAAATTTTTTGGGGGAAATGCATTGGATAACAATCTCTTAGCGTTATCCGATGCAATCTTTTGTAGTGGGGGGGGGGGGGCTGGGAGGCAGGGGGGGCTGGGGAAGCCAAAAGGGGAGTCCCCCATCGAGCCACCGAGCAGCTGCAGATCAGGTCCCCCAACCTCCCCAGAGGTGGCAGGGGTGTCGGAGAGCCTGAAATGGGCAAAAAACCTTCATTTTTTCACCCATTTTGGGCTCTCCGGCACCCCTGCCACCTGCGGGGAGGTCAGGGGACCTAATCTGCACTGTTCTTGACCTCCCCAGATGCTGTGATCGCAGTGTGGGATTGGCGATTGCATTGGGGGGTTGATCAGGCGCACGTCCAGTTCAACCCCCAACCCAAGCAGCCAATCCCACGCTGTGATCTGCCTGCCTCTTTGGAAAGGGCAGTGGGGATTCCCCTTTCCAAAGAGGCAGGTGGATCGCCCCCCTGTTCCCTTTCCTCTTTGGAAAGGGAACAGGGCTTTTTTTAACGTTGTGCGATCAATGCAACGCACAACGTTAAAAACCAGACAACGACGAGACTTGTGGAATCAAGTCTCATTGTTATCCGAGGTACTAGTGTATCAGAATTTTCAATGTGTAACTGAAACACCACCCGGTTTTGATCAATCTCACAAGATATGGGGTAGCCTTAATAGAATGCATATAGGGCACATTAGATGTGTGGAGTTTTTGCATAAATGGGGAAAACTACCATCACCCGCATGTGAATATGGAGTACCACGACAGACTGTGCAACATATTATAGAACAATGTAGCTTTAGAGCATATGAAGGCAACAGTGAAGATTTTCTAAGGGTGACTCCTGGTGCAACCGAATATATAAATTGTTTAGATGTTTGTTTATAAATTAATGTTAAGTTTTATACAGTTTATATATATATTTCATTTTGTTATATGTTGATTCAATGTGTACAAGTGCCAGATGCTTAAAAAAAAATCTGGCCAAATCTTATTGGATTCAAAATGCTGGATGATAGCAGAGTTTGGAAAGAATTTTGAGAGAGGGGGAACAAATAATTCTCGTCTAACATGGCCACTGACTCCATGTGTGACAGCTATAGTCCAAAAAAGGTTATGTTTCCAAGATCTGAAAGATCTTCTTATGCTCTTCTTTGGGCTTTTCTTCTGTCCCCACATCATCCAGTCTTCCAGTACATAGATTCCACTGCTTGTCAGCCATATTCTCACAGCATCTTTCTCTCCCACACATGCCATATAAATATATACTTTCCTCTGGTCGGGATGCTTCTGTTGCTGATATATTTCATATTCCTTAAGGCTCCCAGATAAAAGGATGTAATAAATTTCTTCTTCACCTCATCTTTCTTTCATTCACTACAGCAACATCGACATAAAACAAAGCAGATGGTTGGGGTATCATGTGGACCACAGATACAGAAATTTTTGCTCAACCACAAGTAACATAATCTCAGATACACAAATGATGCAATATAGAATATGGGTTTTCAAATCAAACAGTGGCAAGGCTCCTTTGTGAACTCTGAAAGGGGAGTTCACAAATGTTAAGATCATTTGAAATTCAAATGTGCACCAGTGAATTCAAATGTTGCTCCAAATATTTGCCTCAGCCGTAGAAACAACACATCTCTGCCTGAACAAAGATCTATGTAATCGGCAAAGCCATCAGGAAAGAGAGCAAAAGGAAGTGAGTTCATCATATGAAAATGTTAAGACTACAGAAGAGTTAAGGTCAAGATTTCTAATAACAACACAAGTATTTTAAAATAGCCCAGTTCACCAAGCTGAAGTGCTTGGATTTCAGTCACATTATCATTCATTCGAATGTCATTTTTCTTCCTCTGAAAGAAAGGTCTGTGGAACATAACATATGTGCCAAACTCTACATTGCAACTGAAGACCCACATACTGTATGTTGTGCAGGAAGGATCCTCCTGCTCTTTAATTTCATTAATTTTGCTAACCATTTTTAACAGGTAATTTTGTCTATCATTTGTTTCCTGAACCAACATGCAAAGTGAAATGCAGTTGAGCTCTTTGTTCAAAATTAGGGATGTGTACTAGCAGCAAAATTCAGATTCAGAATTTGGAATTACAGCCATTTGGATTTAGAATTCAAATTTAAAAAAAAAAAATCAGAATTCCCAGATACTGTATCTGGAAATTTGGTTTCAGAAATCAGAATTTTAAAATTTCAGAATTTCGAGATATGTAGAGCCAGGTTACAGTCAATATTACCACTTCTTCTTCTTCCATGTACAGTATAGTCATTATTTTCCCCATTTAAAAAACACAACAGATAGACCAGTTTAAAAGTACAGTACAGTAAAACCTTGCATAAAGAGTGCCTCACTTAGAGACTAACTCACTTAAAGAGCAGAATTTTCTCTAAACGGTCACCTCACTTAACAACCAAAAACTCGCTTAACAACTAAATCGGGGTTCGCAATCCCTGCCACCAAAAGTCACAATTGGTCACTTACAATGGTGTTTCGCTTAAAGAGCAAACTCACTTAAAGAGCAATCCTGTGGAACACATTATGCTTTTCAAGTGAGGCACCACTGTACTGTAGTTCCCTGTATCCTGTGACACCTTCCCAGTGACTGTGTCAAGCAAAAAGAGTACAAACTAACAGCCAGCAATGTCTAGCTTTTAGGAAATGACAGCATTGAACCAGTGGTGGGATGTCAAAATTTTTACTACCCCACCGTGATGTCATCACAGTGTGGGCGGAGCTAACATCATGACATCATGATGTCATGGACGGGGCCAAAGGAATTTTTTAAATTTAATAAAATAAAAATAAGCACACACACAACCCTCAACCCACCCACTCACAACACAAACCCGTAAAATAAATAAATAAATAAATAAATAAAATTACATTAAAATACACCCACCCAACCCAAACATAAATGAACCCACCCACCCACCTACCCCAAACAGAAACCCGTCACTTACCTGTTAGTATAAGTGACTGGGCAGAACCATGTTACAAGATGGATATGGTCATCGTACCAGTTCTCTAGGATAATATGCCTTAATGTCAATGTAAAACAGCTGTACCTCCTTAAGGGTTCTCCAATTGGAACAGCAATTGGAACAGCACAGGTGTAGTTTATTGATGAGGTAACTCCAAGACTTGGCTTAAAAACCCCAAGCCAGGCCGCCAGGCCTTTTTAGGAACTGTGGTAGTATGTCAATATAGGTAAAGGTATTAAATACACATTAAAATACACACAGACACACCACATCCAAAGGTGAGTCACTTACCCTGGGGAGCTTCAGGCTAGCAGCTTCTCTTCCTCCTCCCCACTTGGGGGGACAGCAAGGAGGCCGTGCATACGCGCCAAGCACTGTAGGCATGCATGCACACCAAGTGTTTGGCGCGCATGCGCAGTGGGGGAACCAGTGAAAAGGTAAGCCCTGAAGGTGGTTCACCCCAAAAGCTGCTACCGGTTCTCCGGGACACTGGGAAAATTTACTACCGGTTCTGACGAACTGGTGGGAAACTGTTACATCCCATCACTGCATTGAACCCTGGGAAGTGGGAATGGAAGCAGGAAATGCCAGCAGCTTTGGGGAAGCAGAGGGCAGGTCACACTGGGGAGCAGGCTGATACCCTGGGCCACACTGGCCTGCAGACTGGAGCAGCAGATAGCATGTGGTGGATGGAAACCCTGACAACAGCATAAGGCACAGTACAGTTGATTGAATGAACACAGTCTTGGAGTGGTAGTTAGAAGAATGAAAGAAGCCGAAGGAGGGGCAGCAGACCAAAACATAGGATACCTAGTACAGTAATGTCAGCTGAGCCTGAAAGATAAGTTTCACTTTTACTTCTTTCTCTAGCAAGCAGAAAACTAGCCCTTTGATTCCTAATCTATAGGAGTAAATGCAACTCCAAATATCAAGAATTATTATTATGAATATTCAGAACTATCAGATATGTATTTTTATATATTTGTATTTGTATATTGTTTAGTGAATTCTGAATATTTCCGAATCCAAATCCATATCTCAATTCAAAATAGAGCACATCCTTTTTTAATGAGATTTTAGACCAAGGGTGCCCAAACTTTTTGGACTGCTGGCTGGTCACGTGGTTCAGGGAGACAGTCACTATGGCCTGGGGACAAGATCTGGCCCCTGACATCAATTCATCTGACCCACAAAGTCCTTGTCACTCTTGGAAGCAGAAGTAAAATGCGCCCATATGGACACATTTTGCTTCCACTTCCAGGAGTGATGAGGGCTTCGCAGGCTGAATGAATTGGCATTGTGGACCGGATCAAGCCCCTGGGCCATAGTTTGGGCACCCCTGTTTTAGACCATCTTCCAAGGGGTACATTCTGGGTATGGAGAGGAACAGCAACCCCCCCCAAAAAAAAAAAAACCCACCATATTAATATTTGGAAAGTAGTCAAAACTATATCTGTGATAGCCTTACTTTTTGACAAGATGACTGTAAGTTTTTCTGATCTCTTTTATTAATTGGCATATTAATTGCCACATCAGGCAGAAGCTCTTCTCTTCAAAACTACTCTGCTGTGTTTACAGGACAAAATACTCATGTAGTATTGTTCTGAGGCACATTTCTAAGTGTCTAGAAAATGGATGCCTCAGCCTTCTGAACTTTCAAAGTCCTCAGGGCCATATTGTAAGCTGAAAGGTGATAGGTGCTTTGCAAAGCCTAGTTCCTTCATGTCCTGGACCTAGAGAACAAGCAAGACCTGTCCAGTTCCTTGAACAAAAGCAAGTGCATTAAAACTCACAATTCTTCCACAATATTTGGTCATGGTGTGTGTGAGTGTGTGTGTGAGTGTGTGTATGTGTGTTTGTGTGTGTGGGGGGGCACTTTGTGGAAGTTTAATAACATTTGGTTAGATTTTGCCCCAAATGGAGTTCAAGAGAAGAGACACCACATCCAGATGTTGCTATTCACCACAACAGCTTGACCTTTGCAACTCTCTGATGGAAAAGGCACCATGTGGCCCTTAGCCTTACATCTGCAGTACGTCAATCATTGAAGCCAAGATGGAAAGTTCTAAGTCTAATAGCTCATTCAGGAGATGCTAATCATCCTGACTCCCTAAACAAACTTGCCCTGAAGAAGGAAATGTCTGCCATTGGGTGTAGATTAGTTAAAAGACCTGAACTCTGCAATTGTCATTTATTGTAGTTCTGGTAATGTATTGTGACACTCAAACTGTTCAACAAATGGGTTGTTTGCTTTCTCTTTTTTCTCTTTCTCTCTCACACTCATATATTCACAGAAAAAGAGAGGGAGGTCCTGGATATTCGGTCAAAGATCCCACAACAGGCAGAGTAAACTTTTCCACAAAGATAGCCATGTGTTCCCTACACAATATAAGTGCAGGAGAAAGGCAATACCTTTATAGGATCACAAAAAAAATCATAATACATGAGCCTTTGTGATTCAATATCACTTTATGCACCAATTTCTTGTGGATCGTGCAAATTATTAATGAGTCAGGCTTTGTTTCTTAGAAGTGCATTGGCAAAACAGCAGGCTGGATCCAGGTTAAAAAAAAAAAACCAGGTGTATATATAAAACTCTTCTGCAGATGGCCTTCTTTTTTTGGCTAGAGAAAAGAACAAAGCAAAGACAGAGCTCTCAGTGGAGGAATTGGGGTTATAATTGGTTTGAAATAAAAACCAACATTTTCTCAAATAGAAGAAAGACCCTGCCTTTCTATAGTCAGGGTAGGGTAGTTCTATACATGGTTTTCCCCTAGGCAAAACAGAATCTGAAGCTTGAGTCAGCTCCTGATGCTGTACTAATCACGTCTTCTGTAGGGTCATTTTAGGAACATAGCATAGGATGTTTCAGTTTATTTCATTGTCTGCTTGTGATCCCATTAGAACCCATTGGAGTCTGCCAGACTTGTAATTTGTTCTACCAAATTCTTGAAATTACTTTCTCTGACATTGCTTTCTGCTGACTGTTTAGCTCATACGACCCTATGTGTTTTATTTCATGGCTGGTTGGCTGAGTTTCAAAGTGGAGTTAGAGACAGATAGCAATATGACTTTTTATGGTGGAGCACCTTACTTAACCCCCAAAGAACTCTTGAGCTCTTACAAATCATCTAGAAGTGATCCTCATGGGGCAGAGTATGGCAGAAGAGATGATAAGGAAAGGAAAGGAAGAAAGTTCTGAAAGTTCTGTCAAAGGAACATTGGATTTATCCCAAATACTGTATCGGAAAACCATCCAGGCTTGCTGCATGGAGCTTGAAAGTCTGAGCCTATAAAGGAAAATGTACCATCTAGTTCTTTAGCAGAACCATCCAGAAGACTATAGTTCATCTTTGTGATGCTGGTGAAATGGAAGCTGAACATATCATGAAAAATCAGCTCTTCCATTCTGAACCACACTTCCCATTAAATTATGGAATCTTGACAGGAGTCCACGATGAAAAGAAGTTCTAACATCTCAGAGACCTCCACCTATTTTCAAAAGGGGTTAGAACCCATTCCAGAAGTACAAGCCAAGGTTCCACTATGAAAGCCAGCTAGGATGGAACTTGGCAGCATGTAACACATCAATAGAGGAAATAAAACAACAAAGAAATACATATGAGCATCTGGAAGACATAAAAACTATTTTGTTAAATCCAAAGACAACCAAGCGTTCATTGACTCTCTTGTCTTTTCAAAGTAAACGAGACAAATCAATTAATACTGTCCCAATAGTCATCTGCTATATATTTTAAAGCTATGAGTTGTGCCTCCAAGTGCCTTCACATCCTAACATATCTGGCATATAAATTATTTTTGTTTAAAATAAAATGGCAGGGATCTTCAGATGCAAATATAGATTTTCCTGAGAACCAAGAAGAAGAATACTTTGGGTGAATCCAAGTGGCTAAACTGGGGACTCTTCTTTAAAAAATAAAGTTTTCACAGGGAATATTAACACACTACAGTATAATGGGGGGAAAAGCCAGAATAGAAACCAAGCTTAATTTGTAACATTGCAGAATATAGCTCACATTTCATTAAAGGGGCCAACAACTCTCCTCTCTCCCCTCCCAAACAGTTCTGAAAGCAGATGGAATTGACAGTGCATCTGAGTTTATGTGCAATGTATGAAATCATATTTCATAAAGAAAATACTGTATTTTATTGAAGTACCAACTGATTATTAAAAGCACATTTATTGAGGTTGGACCACAGAGTAATAATTGCCTACCTCTTGCATAGCTGCTAAACCCCAGTAAATAGTGATGATTAAAAACACATTTATTGGGGTTTAGCAGTACTATACGATGCATATCATTTACAGGATTTTGAAAACCTGATCAGCACATGGCTAATCCATATTTATTGAGGGTTTATAGCTCTGCACAAGATCTAACATCTCATCAAGTGGGCTATTCAACTAATTCAAATGTCCATATAATGCTTGATAGATAAGTAAATCATATCAATAAGTAGGCAAATATACATTATATAAAGATCTGTGTAAGTGATCAGAGTGTCAAAATTACCATGGATCATAAACTAGAATCTCATAGTCCTTGATATGAGATAGTTCTCACTGGTTTGCTCTCATCAGTTTACCCAACTGTTAACAGCCTAATGTTTTGATTTTTTTTTTAAAAAAAAAATCAAAATATGGGCTAACCACATCATCGTTTATATAATCTATGTAGTCATGCCTGAAGTACTCCAAATTTCTGAAAGAAGGTGATGGCTAGACTATGGCTTCGAAAAAGATGATGGGTGACTAGAGGGTATTGTTGGTGCAATGGGCACAGAGATGGGTGGCTTGAGGAGGATGGTGGAGGACAGAAGTGCTTGGTAGGCAATGGTCCATGGGGTCACAAATGGTCAGAATTGTGCAACTGAACAACAAAAATGCATTCCTCATTGTTTTAAATTGTTTTTGGACTTTTAAATTGTGTTCAAATTTGTGATTTTGCATGTTTTTATATGTCGTGTTGTAATCTGCCCTGAGTCGCCCTGGTGGCAGAATGGAAATATGAAAATAAATAAAATAAATAAATAAAAAATAGGTCTCTTCCTAGAGTTGTGAGATGTGTAGCCAAAAGCGAAAATATCATAGTTAGCTGCTAAGACGTACAGCAGATTTTTTTGGCAGATCAGTAGATAGCCTACATTTTGCAATTTCCTGATTACTCTAAATGGCTGAATCTATGAAACATCTCCCAAATATCATATACTTGTTGGTATCCACTGTACAAGAAATTGTTTGGTTGGTATTATTTTCTCAATCTGACTGCAGCTCCTTTAAGAAAATCATTAATTGTTCTGCACTTTCAGTGCATGTCATCAGTCATTTTGGAAGGGAGAAATCATATCTCATTTCACCAAAGATTCTGTATTTCTGGATCAGGGAAGTTAAAGATGTTTTTCATCATTTACTAAGTTGCCCTGTATATTAGCACCCCATATGTCAGCTTCTTGTTGGTATCCTTAAATCATTGTTTGATAAACACACACCCCATAGCTCAGCTCTGTATGCTAATTTTGGGCAGGGATGTAGCCTCTAGGTAAAGGTAAAGGTCACCCTTACTCGAAAGCCAGTCGTATCTGACTCTAGGGTTCAGTACTCATCTCTGTTTATAGCCAAAGAGCCAGCACTGTCTGCATCTACAAGCATTTATGTGGAGATGTGGCAGGTATGACTAGACACTGGAGTACACGGAATGCTGTTTACCTTCCCACTGAAGGTGGTCCTATTTATCTACTTGCAATTTCTTATTTTTGAACTGCTAGGTTGGCAGGAGCTGGGGCAGAGATGGGAGCTTGACCTGCTGACCTGCTGACTTTCCAGTCACCAAGTTCAGCATCTTAACCACTATGCCACCACAGTCCCCATTGTTTGATAGATACACCCTGCAGCTCAGCTATGTGTGCTAATTTGTAGCCTCTACAAGTACTGTACCAAAATTTGCTTTGCTAGTAAAGATGATACCTGCCAAATATCAACAGTCTCAAGGAGGGAGGGAGGCTATGTCACTTTACATGTATGTGTAAATGTATGATGTCAATGCTACACACATTCTGTACTGTTGCTGATACAGTATATTGTGATGACCTATGGTTAAGTAATAAAGCTTATTCTGTATTCAGTATACTTTTCATTAACATAATGAATAGAAATGGTTCAACAGTGAATGTTGAACAATCCCCTTGAGAAATTCATTTCCTGAGAGAGGAGAATCAGATTAGGAACTGGATAATCTGTTCATTTTGACACTTATGTGACACATTTCTAGACAATCTTCTGAGTGTGGCTGGGCCATGGTGCTTAATGCACTTGGTTTCTATGTAGGATATAATTTAAAAAGTCAAGAGAAACAAAACCACTGAAAGAACTGAGATGTTGTTTAGTGTTACCTACAAAAATAATACTTCCAGTTGAATTCTGAATGAATTCTGAATGAAGGTCAGGCATTTTCAGATTGCATATTTATAACCGGCCAGAAATTATTCTAGACAAATGTCTAAATTTTTCCTATTTGTATTTCATACCTTTGCTTTACTGTGTGAATGTTCCTTTAATGCGTTTCCACTGTAGTGAAGATATAAAATTATTGTGCTATTATCAATTATCATTAAGATCAAACATTGTTTCTGTTCCAGGAAGGCATCTTGAATTGATATCTTAATGGAACAATTTTGGAACAGGTTATAAAAAGCAATAATTGAATAATGAAATCCAGGTATACATTTAAAAGGCATCAACCAGGCAACAGGAGGGTTGCACAGGGACACACGAATGAGCTCCACAGTTTCTTCTCAGATCCTTATAAAATATAATATCCTAAATATTGATCATAAGCAAAAGGGGGAGAACAGAAAATGGAAGGAAACATTCATTAGGCTTGATTCCCCATCCCTAAGGAAAAACAATGACAATTCGTTATGGAGATGGGAACTCAAATTTTTGTCTACCGTATATGCCGGCGTATAAGACAACTGGGCGTATAAGACGACCCCCCAACATTTCCACTCAAAATATAGTTTGTTATATACTCACTGTATAAGACTACCCCCTCTTCCACACACCTTCCACACACCAAATAAAACATAAAAGAACATCAGATTTGATTTCAACATCTCCCTGTGGCTAACACTAGTGCGCATGTGCAAGCTCTGCGTAGACATGGGGTGGGGCGGAGCATCGCTGTTTCCTGCCAAGCAGAACGGGCCAGTCATGCCAAAAAGGCTGGCACTCCTGTCTCGCTGCTGCTGCTTGCCGCAGCCACGCTGGATACCGCGTGACACTGGATGGTATGTAGAATGAGGTGGGTGAGCATCGGGAGGCCACTATGGGCAGCTGTGTCTATCCCAACTGAAGTGCACCCGGTGTATAAGATGACCCCCCCACTTGGAGGCATGTTTTTCAGGGGGGGAAGTAGTCTTATACGCCAGCATATACAGTACCTTTACTTTGTTTACCTTTACTTAGAAGCTGTATAAAATACTTCAGGACTTTCCCCAGTTTCCTCTCATTCCAGGCCAGTATGGATGGAATTTGAAGGTACATTTATGAAGGCATTTTGACTGTCTAATATCTGACAAATAAGTATAGAGATTGCTGAATTATTATTTTTTGTTAAATATACAATTCATTTATTAGATCTGCTGTACATTCACAAAGATAGTAGCCCTTTCTGAGAGCAAGCCTGACACCTTCCAAAAGAACAGGTAAAGGCTATTTTGTGCAAAAGCAGTCCTTGCACTTTGAATACTTAAAAGATCTCACATGTATATCCCTTCCCCAGTTATCCAAGTGACACAGAATGGAGATAGCAATACAGAAAACTGCAAAATGTCTGAAGAACAGCTGCATAGTCTTGAATACAAGGGGGAGGGAAAATATCCACTACCCAGTCTTCAAAGGCTTTTTTGTGGTGATGTGTATGAAAATATTATATATCATGTGAAGCACTGCTTAACAAGGAAAGCTACCATGTTTCAGAAGAATAAGTTTAGGAGTTAGGGAGTAATGATGAACAGAACCACTTTAAGACCTGGTTTCCATTTCCTTTGCAGCCATACCACAGAATTGGAAAGAGATATGAGTTGCTGATGAATAGAGTGTGTATTGACAGAGCGAGGAAAGACTTGAACATCCAGTATTTTCCAAAACACAACAGATTATGCACTTTCCCAAATACCAAAGATTCCACAAAAACTCTCTTAATTTCTCATTGCCATGAAAATACATAAGAAAGAAATGTGGAAAAAGTAACTATTTTTTTCTTCTTCTGTGTCTAGGCCAGATGTGAAACTGCCAAAATGAAGACACCTTTTGGTGAGTTCATTCTGCAATTCCTTTCACCTGATCTAGGTGAGAAAGATTAGCTGGCAACACAAGGTTGCTGTTACCAGGGTACAGTTGTGGGCAGCAAGAGGTTCACACACACACACCGGGAGGGAGGTAGCAAAATTGGGTGGTTTCTGGGCAGGGTGGTGGTGAAATTGGGTGGCCTTCAGGCAGGAGGGGGTAGCAAAATTGGGTGACCATGCCCACCAGGTTTTGTCCCTGCAAGTGGTTCAAGGTCTCCCTTGCTCAAAAGCCAATCATATCCGACTCTAGGGTGCAGTGCTCATCTCCATTTACAGCCAAAGCACCAGTGCTGCCTGTGTTTACATGGCCATATGTCAGACATGACTAGATCACCCATGATGTAGGCTCCGCCCATGATGTAGGCTCCACCCATGGTGTGGTAGCAATTTTTTTTGCTGCCCACCTCTGCCAGGGTACACCCGATTATGGTGCAAAAATACCACAATCTTCGAGGAAGCTCTTTCTGTATACCCCAAGTAACTCTGTGATATATGGTTTCAACATCCCTCTCCCAAAATTCTGAATTTGGAAATACCTGCTTAACTATTCACTGATTCAGGCTTCTAGTCAAAGAATTATATTCCCTTATCACCCTCCACCACCTCCCTGCCCCTATGAATGAAACTGTCAAATCCATGGTGAAATTTTGGAGGCATGTTGTTTGACTCTCTTCATCCCTGTGAATCCAAATTCACAGGAGCGAGATTCTTCTTACCATTAAATATAGTAAGGTGGTTACCTCAAGAGATGGATCTTTGGAGATAGCAAATAAAATGCTCTCTTTTCCTCGCTTAACCTGTGGTTCTTTGGAGAACTGGTCCCACACCCTGTTACATGGACTAAAGTCTTTTTGACAGCAGCCTTTTCTTAGTTTCCTTCCCTGTTGTTTTTGGTCATCCTGCATTTTTATGGAGATACTGTATGCTTCTTTTTTTCATCATTGACACCCAGTGAGTATTTTGAGATGACCCTTCTTTGTCCATGACTGCTTGGTATTACTAAGAGAAGAAGAAGAAGAGGAAGAACTATTACATTCCCTACTAAAAGCTTTCAGAAATTATTAACAAAGAAAATACTCCCTCCCCATTAAAGTTTCTCACCTCTTCTTAACCTCCCCCCAAACTCCCCCCCCCCCACAGAACAAGAAAATAGCTTTCCAAAAATGAGAGATCTTTATTCCAAAAGTTTGGATCCAATTAAACTGTGGCTCATATTATCAAGGGATTGAAATAAGTAGCCGGCACCTCATTTCTAACTGCAAGGGATGTGTGTTGTTTTATAAAGGCTAAAAATAAATGTAAAAGGAACAGAAATGGAAAGTAGGCACACAATTCCTGGCAATGCCACTATGGAAACATCCATGTTTCTGAGTCAAAAGCCTTGCTCATTCAGCAAAATGTTAAAATAAGGGAAATTCCCACCTTCCTTTCAATGTATGATTGGAAAGTTTTTGTAGCAAACAAAAAACAAAGGTAGACATCCAATTGAGGAATAAGAAACTGGATAAAGCTGAAACTTAAGTTCCAGGTCATGCAGTTTTGTAGACACAAGGATGAAACTTGGATGCCATCAACTGTTGAGTCTTGGAACATGATAGTCTTTGGATGAGAATAGAGCGGTTTGGCCCTCCAGATATGGTTTCCCTGCATATTCCATAGTCCTTTCCTAATGGTCACGCTTACATTTTATTCTGAAGTTAAAGTTCTAACTATATGGAGGGTCAAAAAACTCACCACCTCTGTGTCTCAATCTTTTTACTTAATATTTTTAATCTTTTAATCTTGATTTTTATATTGTGTTTTTATTCTGTTCAAAGTCTTTTGGAGAGTTTGTTAGCCGCCTTGGGTCTTTTTGAGGAGGGCAGCATAAAAGCGTGATTAAATAAATAAATAATGTGTGTGCCCAGTCCATCATATTCTCATATTAATCTGCAAATTGTTTTCAATTTACACAACAGCTATTTAAATAGATTTTTCTCGCAAATTCTTAAAATCTTCATAAAGTTCCATTTGTGTTTTGACAATGACAGTCTTGCATCCACTAACGCTGGGTATCTGTGGCATTGGAGGCAAAATAAATAAATAAATATTGCCTCAAATGCCACAGATACCCAGTTTCATTTACTTTCTTGCTTCCACTGTTCTTGTTGATAGCTGGGGTACACAGAAAGAGCCCCCTTGAGGATAGTGGTATTTTTGAACCACAATTGAACATACGCTAGGGCAATGGCCATCTTGCGCTGACTAATCTTTCTCACACTAGTTCTGGCAAAAGGAACTGCAGAATGAACTCACCAAAAGGTGGCTTCATTTTGGCAGTTTCATGTCTGGCCTAGACACAAAAGAACAAGAAATTGATAGTTCTTCTTTCTCCAGTCTCCAACAATGGAACAAGCATGGAGGTTCTCTCCATGTGCTGGAGACTCCATTATCCATTTTTTCTTCTTCTGACTGTAACTGCAAATGGTAAGGTCACCCTTGCTTGAATGCCAGTCATATCCGATTCTAGGATTCAGTGCTCATCTCTGTTTATAGCCAAAGAGCCAACGAAAGTGCTACCGATTTATCTACTTGCAATTTCTTGTTTTTGAACTGCTAGTTGGCAGAAGCTGGGACAGAAACAGAAGCTCACTCTGTCGTGCAGTACTTGGGTCTCAAACTGCTGACCTGCCAACCTTCCAGTCACCCTGTTCAGTGTTTTAACCACCAAGCCACCACAGTCCCTAGCTACAAATGATAACTATAAACAAATATACCTTTTCTACTTTAAATGCTTCTAGAGTGATTTTATCATACAAATGGCTCGTGTGCGGAAAATAAAGAAGGGCTGTGTGATGAGACAGGGCTACTCTCTCCACATTTTCTGTGCTGTTGTGGGTCCGTCTCCCCACCTCATACTCTTATTAACAGGAATAATAAAAAATCTCAAAAGTGTTCATAGCAATTGCCTGTTTCAAAGCACACAAGAGGAATATGACATATCCAAGGCCCATCTGTCCCATAGTTACTACATCATATTCCCTTCTTTCCTCCATTAAATAAACAACATCTCTAAACTTGTGTCCATTGTCCAATGGCTGAATGAAATTATTCGTCAGTGTTTGAGTCAGCCTGCTTTCTTTTCTTACAGCCCCTAAAGTGGCATGAAGATTTTAGGATGTAACCCCTGTTATTGCTGTTGTAGTGTATCATACTCTGAAGCCACATTCCCCAGGAGGTGGGACACGGTATTTGTGCAGATCCATGGTAGTGAATGAAGGCTCTACAGTAGCAGAGCTTAGAAGATGATGCCTTTAGCTTCCAACCACAATGTATCCAGCAGTCTGTTTCTCTCCTTTTACTTCTTTATATATCAAGGCCTGCCAAATGAGAATGGAAGCTTTCCAGGATAAATAACTTTATCTTGACAAAACCCCTGGTGGCACCCCATGGCAATTCATTATTTTTCAATTAAATCTACCATTTGCTGGCAGCTGCCCTGTTTTAATTTTATACTGTTTGTTTACCGAACAAGGAAACACATAACATAAAGCCCTATAAAAGTCAGATTGAGTTAATTAAATGAGGTACTGGGAGGCTCTAACTCAACCTCACAAGTACGTCCATCACTGGATCTCCTGAAAAATGTCTCTTTTTCGGGAATTTATTTTTCACATTTGCAGGGCCATAATTAATTTGGAGTACTGCCCTCCCTTCCTCTTGAGACCACATTGGTATCTTTTACACAGCCACTCTGTTGGATAGCAAAAGATGCTGCTGTGTTAAAACTTTTAAATGAGTCTCACATTGGGGGAGGGGGGAGAGAGAAGAAGTTTCAGAGGGAGGAAAAGGATTGTGGGTTAACCAGAGTAGCCATGGAGGTGGTGAATGATGAGATGATCCACAAGCTAGGGAAGAGCAG
The DNA here is from genome assembly GCA_030440675.1 of Furcifer pardalis. Taxonomy (NCBI): domain Eukaryota; kingdom Metazoa; phylum Chordata; class Lepidosauria; order Squamata; family Chamaeleonidae; genus Furcifer; species Furcifer pardalis. The sequence continues at coordinate 60,425,157 of CP126893.1, read as the reverse complement.
ATGTTTTTCATGCCCAGATTGTCACTTTTGCTTCCATTAAAAACAAAATTTGGTACCAAGGATGATTAAAACCTTCTGCGCTTGAGACATGAGGAGCTATATTTTAGATCTACCCAGAGGTAAAACACAGTCTCCAGTATTAAATTTACTGAGCATTTGTCCCGTCTTTGTGTCATGGCCCTTCCAAACAGGTGAATCATAACACAATGGAAGAACATATCTGGCCCTGGATTCAGGTCTTACTGTCTCCATTGGAAAAGACCAGACCATTGCCAATAGGAAAGATGTCTGTCTGGAGCTTTGGAAAGTTACTATCAGTCACAGTAGAGCCAGTCTTCATTACACTTCACTAAACTGAAGCTTTCCAGTCTTTTGGATTGCTGCTCTTGCTAGCCAGCTAAGTCACTGATGAAGGATGACAGGATTTACAGTACAAAACATCTAGATGGCACCAGTTGGAGGAAAATATTGTGAACTAGGGGAAGCTAATCAGATATTAGACTGATTATATGTTGAATTGCTACTTGTGCTCCTTTTTGTGGAAAGTTCACAGCCAAGAATTCTTTAACTTCTAGAGCACAAGTGGAGTGTGTAGCTTTGAACCCCAAGCTGTACACCAGCCCACCAGCAAATGGATCATGCCCGTTCTAAGAGAGGGGAGAGAAAATGGGCAAGTGAAAGCATTGCATTCCACTTAGAAGCAGCCCAAAATACTAGCTATTTGGATGCAAAGAACAAATGGCACCTCTGCTCGTTACATGACTAGACTGGACTCTGAATCTTTATTAACACTGAAAATAAGATATTATTTTTCATCAGTTCCTGACAATACAAAACTGTTCATCTATGTGGATGACACAGCAATGACCATTCAAGGGTCAGGCTTTCATGAGGACAGTATTACAACATCAACCATTTGAAGCCTAATCCAAGTGAGACTCAAGTATGTGCTTTTCCCCTTCAAAACCAAGAGGCAAGGGTTAAGTTGAATGTTATGTGGCAAGGGAATCAATTACAGCACTGTTCGACACCAAAATACCTAGGTGTAATTCTTGACCAGATACTCTCTTTTAAGGAGCACTGCCTGAATACCAAAGCCAAAGTTAGTACAAGGAACAACATCATCAGGAAGCTCACAAACTATAAATGGAGAACTCAACTATCCACACTGCACACATCAGCTTTGGCCCTGAGCATCCACACATGCAAAAGAAGTTGACATTGCTGTTAATGAAGTCATGCAGATAGTGACAGGATGCCTTATATCTACACCAGTTGAGAAAATATACCCTCTTGTTGGTATTGCTCCACCTAAGATCAAGAGAGAAGTAGCAGCAGATGCTGAAAGAACTAAGCAAGAGAATGACCCTAAAAACTCTCTGAATGGATATGAGCCTCAAGTCCATTGGCTCAGATCCAGAAAGAGCTTAATGTCAATTAAAAACATTCTTGAGGGTACACCAGAGCAAAACCAAATTAGAAGATGGAGAAAAGGGCTCATTGGGCAAAGAACAACATCAAAGGTGGATATAGCTGAAGATCTCAATATCCCTTATGTCACCTAGAGGACCCTGAATAGGCTGAGGGTTGGAGTCCCTAAAAACAAGACCAACATGTTCACATGGGGGCTGCTGGGGGACAACAACACATGGCACAAATGTGGAGAGACACAGAGTCCAGCCCATTTGCTGGTCTGTCAATTGCCGCCAGAGACATGCACTGATGAGGACTTATGTTTGGGCAATGACAAAGTGAAAAAAGTGGCTTCATTTTGGCAGTCCAGGATCTGAGCAGGACACGAAAGAAGAATACAGTAGCAGGAGTAAGAACTTAGCTGGGTGAAGTCATGGAATCCTAGAAGTGTAGTGATGGAATTATAGGGTGCAGAACTTAGAGCTCCACAATCCATATGACAACCCTGCAAATATTTGAAGGTCAGTCTGATCTTCTTCAAGGTAAAGATGACCCATTCCCTCACTTGTTCCTCACAGAGCTTGATTTTCAGTGGTCCTTGCCTCAAGGGCATTGGTTCCAACAGCCTGAGGCATGTGTAGCAAAAGGAAAAGGAGAACCCAGAATCAGAATCAAGAGACAAAACAGAGATCTAACCAACCGATTCCTCTTGGAAAGTCAGGTGGCCTCAGGGCCAGAGGCGTAGCTACCGCCGTATCTGCCGTATCAATTATACGGGGCCCCCGGGTCACGGGGGCCCCCAACGTGCGTAAACAAAACAAATCTTTACCCTTCCTAAGAGCCCCCAAAAGATTTTTATACGGGGCCCCGCCAAGGCACGCTACTCTTCTGCTCAGGGCAGCCATTTATCAGACAAACTACTAGAGTGTGTGAAGACAAAATGCGTGGAAGAGGAGAAGCTAATGGAACACTCTAAGAACCCTGGGAGAATTATAGGGTAAAATATGGTATAGAATGGTTTAGTCCTACTCTGTCTTACTTTTTTCAGTCCCCCCCCCCCCAACAAAGTGAACATTTTTGTCTAGTGAAGGGAACTGTTAGTTAAACCAGTTTCTTCTGCTTCTATCTATCCTTGAGTCTTCTTTTCTACGTATATGCCACTTTTACATAAGATGTTATTGAAAGAGAGCAAAGATAAAACATTGTAGCATTTGAATACAAGGGTTAAAATCAACAATTTAAAAAGCAACATAAGATGATGTCAAATGAGTAGCCTAATTGTACAACTAGATGACTTCAATAATTATGAGTGCTTTCCTTAAGGGGCCAATGATATGATAGCAGTAAATTTTTCTCAGAAGTAAAATTTTGGGATGGGACGTTGAGGGTGACCAGAAAGGAAAGAAATATAGAAGAGGCCCCTTATTTCATTTTCAGAATCTTCCATGCTTGTATGTTAGACAGCCTCTGAAATACAAAAGATTCAGGATGGCAAAAGAGAAGTTACAAAAAGTACATACTGTATATACTTTGTATTTCAGATTACAGTATTATGCCTTCTTGGCCTTTTATTTTATTGATGTTTAATTATCCTTCTCCCCACTCCTCCCATGTCCTCTATTGTTACCTGGACGACCTGCCTGTCTGTTGTTCACCTATGCTGCTGGACTGAAGTTAATAAATGTGTGTTTTATTTTGATTATGATTATGACTATTTTTGTTTCTTGTCTGTATTGTTCCTTGCTAATGAATCAATGAAAATGATGAGGATAGTGATGTGAAGATATATGTGAACTTTAAAATAATAGTAATGCCTGCATAGATCTGTACATGTCTGTTTTTTCTTCCTCATGTACTGCTGTTGTCCATTTTTGGAGCAGACAATGTCTGTCCATGCTTGTTAAAGACTAGTACTGTGGGTTCTGTAGGCCTGAATGGGAAAATAATTGAAATGAAAGAATGTATGAGATCTGGGCAGTTTGAGGATTGTTGAAAACCCTATTCCTGAAAGAACCCCAACCCAAAAGAAGGATTCCCCAGAAAAAAACATGAAACAAACCCAATACTAACATTTTCTTCCTGCACATTACTAGTCAATTCTTCAAACAAGAAGCAACCAACTGTGTCACCTACAGATCCTTCAAGCAAGATGGAAAGCCATCAAGAAAGTAATATGATTAGGGTAAACTGTATGTCCCAACTACTAACTTCTTTTAGGTACCAGAGTAGTTACAACCAAATCACACAAAACTTCATTTTCTTTGATGTTAACCAGATACAAAAGTGGCCAAGGTTCTTGTGGAAGATGCTACTTTATTTTCCAAATTTCAGGCATTTATAGACCTTTGGAAAGAACAGAAGCCCAGAATAAATCACAGCAGGATACAAAATCCCAGTGGGCACTGTGAGAATGCCTTTGAACTTTTAAAAGTGAGCACAAAGCAAGTCAGCCAGATTCATGCTGAGAAGGTGGCCAGCTTATTAACAGCTACTAAAATCCAAGTTACTTCACTGCATCAGAAATAATGTCTCTCCATTATCTGACAGGTTTTTTGGGGTTTACAGTGAGGCAAATGTGAGAATCTAAGAGCTTCCATATATGAGAAATCCATCAGTTACAGTAATTTAGGAACATGTGCTCTGGTGATTTTGAGTTGAATGTTTCCTTTCTTTGTTCATAAGATGAGAAAATAAAGTAGTAACCCAAGATAAATTGTTTTGCTTTTAGTTCATGTTTTGCACTTGATGTGCATTTAGTTTCTATTACTTTTTTTATTTCTTGTGCATTTGTTTTATTAAATGATTTTCATGTATATAAAACGAGGCTCAATTCCCCCCTCTGTATTTGCTCACTTTAGATCCGTGAACTTGACTTTCAAAGTATTTTTACATTACTATTCCCAGAATCCCTAACCAACATAGCCAATAGTTAAGGAGTATAGGATTCGTAGTCCAGTAACATTTGGAGACACAAAATTGGTAACCACTGCCCTCTTAAAAGATTCTGGAAAAAAATTATTAAGACATGTATTCAGACAGCTTTCCTTACAACTCCAGAGCATGAATTTTTGCACATTCCACTCCCATGCAATAGTAAAAACCAGTGGACAATTAAGATAAGCTCCTTGATTGCTTTCCTTGATCCTGGTGTAACTGTCCTTCATCTGTTGCTTTGAATTGAGATGCATTTCAGTGCTGCCCATTAATGACATCTTCCAAGGAGAACCTAAAGCCAGCTTTTAGCGCTCAGCAGAGATGATACTCAATTAACTGATTAACCCAAAGGGAATTGAAAATGAAGGCTATCTTTCAACTTCCATGGCATCTTTCTATAAATATTCCATACACATTTAATAAGGCAGATTTATACATTATTTAAGTATCAACTGATAGTTAAAAGAAGCTATGTATGGGAAGGAAGTAATGATTTTGTATTGTATTATGACACCTTTGACAGCAAACAAGGAAATATTATTTTTATTGCACACTAATATTTCAAAAGTAGATCCAGTGGATAATTTAAAAGGTGGATGATACATATGATTGTAGTTTTTAATGTTTTGCTTCTAGAAGGACCCAAAACAGATGAAAAGGATTTCTTTATGAAAAAGTGTGTGAGATAATAAGAATAATTATATCCCAAAGAACCGATCAGCTAATTTCAGGCTATAAACCATAAATGGCTTTAATGGTCAAACAAGACCTCGTGTCAGGGATGGGGAATCTTTGGCTCTCCAGATGCTCAGGGCCAAACCTCCTGCAGCCTCTTACGATTGGCTGAGGCTTATCAGAGTGGTAGGTCAAAACATCTGGAGAACTAAAGGTTGTCCAGCCCTGCGTTGCATGCAGTTTCCTTTTTTAAAAAATTAGAAAAGCTCCTTTGGGAGCATTGCATATGTTTGATGGAGCTGTGATGGAGCCTCAACTTTCTCTGCTCACAGTTTATCCATTCCACATTATTTCCCATCATCCTTGCCATCACATACAGAGGGTGCCAAAAATGTATGCACTTTTAAAGAGATGTTATCAATGTTTTATTTTTCATAGTTGAATTGAATTACAGTAGCAATGTGTAGTATGACGTTCACTCAAAGGAATGAATGCTAGTGTCACCATGTGACAGGCAGGATAGTAAAAAAGATGGTAGAAGCACAGTTGTCATTCAAGGAGCACAAAACCATTTTAAAGAGGTGCAGTTGAGTTTCCCCCATGTTCTCCCTACTTAACACCTCATAATGTCTACCTATGGGAACCTTAAAGAATGTGGTGTAACATAGAAAACCCGCTACACTGATGGTACTTTGGGAAGGAATTGAAATAGCATGCACAGTGATACCAGTGGTCACATTGGTCAATGTTATTCAAATCATAGTTTGCTGTAGTGAGAAGTGTCTGGATGCTGATGATAACCACTTTGAACACCTCTTGTAATTGCAAAAGACAAATGTGACTCTGTTGCTGCTGCTGTTGTTGTATTTGGACTTGTATGCCGCCTACTGGACAACGCGACTCAGGGTGGCTTACAACAATACCACATTTAATACATTGATCCCACGAGTCTTAGTGTTATCCTAAGATGCCTGGACTTGCTTCACCTGCCGGCACTCCTGAGCCCCACCCCCCACACTAGGCTTTAAAAGACCATTGTGGCAGGATGCTTCCCCACCACCCTGGATATCGGACTAGCTGGGCTAGGAGGACTCTGGCCGGGAGTGCCTGGACTTGCTTCACCTGCCGGCGCTCCCGAGCCCTGCCCCCACACCGGGCTTTAAAAGACCGTTGCGGCAAATTGCTGCCGTGGCTTCCAGAGCATGCTTGTGGATCATGTACTGTATTTTTATATTGTATTGCATTACTGAGACTATGTCATGTATATTTATTTTATTTATTTATTTTTATTTTATTTTTGGATTTTTATACTGCCCTACTGGTGCAACCAACTGAGGGCGGTGTACAAAAAGCAGAATGCAATTATAGATACAATACAACAATAGAGCAGCAATACTGTGACAGAACACCACACAGCAGAATAGCAATAATGTAGCAATGCAATCAAACAATAATGTAACTGGAATTGTATTTTTGTAACCTTGTTTTGCAGTGTTGTTTTGTTTTATTGCACTGCTGTATTGTATTGATATATTTATTGTATTATACTGTATGACCTTTGATTATGCTACATGTTATATTACTTTTGATTGTGTTATATGTATGGTTTCTGTAAACCGCCTTGAGTCTGTTGTACCGAGCAGGGTGGTATACAAATCAAATTAATAATAATAATAATAATAATAATAATAATAATAATAATAATAATAATAATAATAATAATAATAATAATAATAATAATAATAATAATACATTTATCACACACTGTTTAAAAAAAGCTGGCTTACTTTGGGGGAAGCCAGGGGTGAGTGCACTTGCCGGTTTTTCCCCAAACTAAGCTGGGGATCACAGCATCTGATCCCCAGCTTGGTTTGGGGGAAAGCGGGCAGACCACCCATTTCCTTGGGGTGAAAGCCCGTGTGCAGGCTCTCACCCCAAGGAAGCTGGCGGTCTGAGCCTTGGGCCGCCATTTTCCTTGGGGTGGGAGCCCGCGCGCATGCCCGATGCTCAGATCGCTGACTTCCTTGGGGTAAGAGATGTGTACAGGCTCTCACCCTAAGGAAACCGGTATCCCAACACCCAGACTGCCCATTTCCTGGGGGGGGGGGAGCGGCCAGCGTGTTCTCACCCCAAGGAAACCGGTGGTCGTATTTTTGGCTCCATGGAGGCCCCTTGTACCCCCCCAGCAAGGGGACCTCCGGAGATCTCTGCCTCAAAGCCAGCAGGGCTGTTCTCCAGCCCTGCAGGCTTTGGAGCAGAGATCAATGTCAGGAAATCTGAGGAAAACTTTTGTATTACACAACGTTAATTTAAAATTGTGCAGTGCAAAAGTGTTCCTCAAATTCCCCAATGTTATCCTATTTTAACATTGTATTTGTTATCTGAGGTATTACTGTACCTCAATACAATAAAATAAGACACAATTAGCATACTATAATAGAAATAAACCACAGTATCAAAAACATCACATAAGTCAAAACATCACAAATCAACTACTATAATCATGTTGGTTTTACATTAAGGGAGTCTGACCCTCAGCCTATACAGGGTCCTCCAAGTGATGTAGTTCGAATATAGACCAATACTGTAATCTCATTCTTCATCAATCTCCATTTTTTAAAGTAATCTTCCCCTTTTACCTTTGTATGTAACTTTACTTCATTAAAAAAAACTTGAACAAAGAATTGGCCATTGTAAAATGTGTGAAACTTTGTGCAATCCAAAGACTGTCAATGTTCCAATCTGCATATTAATCTGCAAAAATTATGTTTGGTGACTTTACTTTAAAATGATGAGCCAACAACATTTTCTTCCACTAAGACTACTTTCCTTAGGCTATGAAAAGTGATATTGATATAAACACAAAGCATTTCTGATAGAAATGGATGGCAATACAGTACGTGCATTTGAGTCTCTTGTTTGTATATCCCCCCCCCCTTTTAGTCTCTAAAAATTCCTCTCCACCCTCCTATGTGATGATTTATTCTGATTTGGGTAGATAATTTCTGCACTGGCATTCATGGTAGGAAAGTTTTGTTTTGCCTAGGAGCAACCTAGACTCAGTGCCAGATTTATACACTGAGTCAAATAAACTAGACATTGGAAATATTGCATTAATTTTAATATGTTGCTTTTTCAAATGGGACAAAAGCTAATAATAAAAATGCTTTAGTAATACAAACATTAACCATGTTTTCTGAACTTTTCTTCCCCTATAAGAAGAGTCACCTGTACACCTCGAGGAAAATATTGGCTCTTTACGCAGTGGTTCTCATACTTGCCTCAGCAACTTCTGGGAATCTGAATAAATAAATAAATAAATAAAATTATAAATAAATAAAATAAATTATAGTCCAAGAACATCTAGATCTCGGGCTTGGGAACCACAACACCACACCGAAACAATGGTGCTGGCTTTTTGAATCACTTTTATGTACACATTTTTTAATGCAATATTATATATGCTATTGCTGAAATGATTATAGTGAATGTTAAGGAAAACCTCTTCGGCGTCAAGCCTTATTCTCCTGTGCAGCTATTCAGCTCACAAAACCCAGTTTTCTGCTAGCACAACAGGAAAGTCACACAACTGAAAACTCCTGGCATCTATTTTCCATGCATAATATCATTTGAGAAATACTTTCAGGATTTTGGTTTGGGAGCAAAACCAGCCCTTGATCTCAGTTGGGATAATTAATAATCTCAACTGGTGCTAATGCTGGGTATAACTGAGATTGATGTAGACATGTTAGATTCCATCACCCTAGCTAACAATTATATTTTGGGATTTATAGTCCATGTAAGGGGAAAATATAATACTGGGGAAGGACATTTTAAAATGTCAGAAAGAACACTTCTGAAGTAACCAATAAAAACTCTTTCATCAGGGCTCAATGATAAAGGAGTATAGTAAATCCCATTGTTTGTTACAGAGCTAACAATATAACAAATGAATTAATAATGTCAGAAGAGCAAATTAACCTTGTCAGCTTTGATCCATTAACAGCAACAAATTAATCTTCAAACTTATAATATTTAATTAATGAATTAATTGTCAAACAAATTTCATCCCAGACTCTGAAACAAAGTACACTTTACAGCCTCAGATTATGAAGGACTTGTAAATAGAAAACAAAACATAACATAACAAAAATAAAATCTATTAGAAACACATATGTTTTTGGTAATTCTATGGCGTCTCTGAAATGTAATCAAGTTAAAGCCTTCTGTGTAACTTACTCTATCCTTGTTTTTACTCTTTTGCAATGTTTTGAGACAGAAAGGGGGAGAGAGGTATATATTTATTTTTAATTTATTTTATTTAAGCGCATTTCTGTACTTTTCATTAAGAAGACCCAAAGTAGTTTGAATATAACAGATATAGCAAAATAAGCAGTTAAAAGATTATAATAATGAAAACAATAGAAACAGTAAAAACAATTCATTGAAGACCAGGGCAACTAATACCATAAAACTAGAAAATGCTGAGTAAAAAGATAGATCTTTAATTGGCTGATATATTCAAAATGGGAGGTGGCATAGTCCTCATGGAGAAACCATCATACATGATGGGCATCACAGCAGTGAAGATCCTCACCCAGATCATTACAAAATAATCTAGGCTGTGGAAAAGTAAGGAGAGCTTACTTAAAGCAATTCCCACATCCTTATTCATCTTGATTGTTTTCTCAATCTTCTGCCTTCATATAAGGACTTCTTTCAGTTGTATGAATTAATAGTTCCAAGAAATAACTATGCCCTTCTAGACTGTTGGTGTTACCAGTCGATGGCAAAGGAAACAAATGTAATAATGCCCATATTCCAGATGCTCAGAACAAATAAAGATGAGAAGCTGTAGACATGTTTTGGTGCTAGCTGGTGCTTTATTAGCTCATCTTCAATTTATTCCTATTCAAACGAAGTTTACTGCTGCCACCACTACTTCTATTTCAGCAGACAAACCAGAGAAAAACTCCGCATACTGTTTCTGACATTAACTGCCAATTTAAATAGAGCATGAAGTTTCTCTACACCATTTTCAAAGATCACAATTTTAGCAAGCAGAAGGTCTCAAAGAGAAGACATCCCCCAGTTTTGTGTAACATCTTTTTACAAAAAGATAAATAGGGGAGGGGGGAATCTTACCTGGGAAAACACTAATAGGATAAACAAGTTAATAGTATAATTAAGCCAATGGTCAACAGGTGAAAGATTGGGTAAACAAACTGATTTTTTCTTTACAAATTTTGGCAGTACAGTGCCACACAGAGAACAGAAATTTAGAAAAAGATGAGAGGAGAAGTTTTCATTTTCATAGCAAGGCTTCCATCTCCCTCCCAGCATCTCTGTGAAGACTCCGTCTTTCACTGCTCTCAGAATTATTACAACTATTTTCCTATCAAAGTATGTGTGCGTGCATATGTTTCCAAAGAGTTATTTAAAAAAAATACTATTTTGCCAGCAGCACTATTACTGACATGTGAGCAGGGAGTTTGGAAGTAAAGGATCTTTCAGTGTTCTAGTAGCAACCTACCTGCTTATGTCGGACATTGCATTTTTCATGTTTAAAACATGAAAAATATTTGCAAAGTTGCTTGTGATCACATTATTTGTTCACATTTTGCTTGAATCTTTGCCTTTGTATTTCTTTATGCTCTGAAAATATCTCTTTTCTTTTTACCATGTTTATCCTCAGGAATGGTGCGAGATCTTTCATCATCCAAGGAAGGAGAACATGGAGTCACTTTTCCCACAATAATCCATTCCAAGCAAGACATTTTGGGTCTGTTACACACACACAGACACAGAGATGTTTACATTAAATTTTCGTTTATCTCCATTTTACTGTGCTGGCCATTGACTGTAATAAAGTGATTGATTGACATTAAATTTTCAGATGCTAATGATTATAGTGAATGGATAGATGCAAATATCACCATAATTAGATATTGTCACTAGAAACTAGAATTTAAGTGGTAATACACTACAACTTGTCGCATTGTACCAGATGACTAACCACCTTGGGACACATCACTGAGAGAAAGATGGGAAATAAATCACATCTATAAATAAATCATAATGCTTAATATTTTCTGCAGCTCACTGAAAGAAAATATATAGAGTGGGAGAAATGAACAGAAGTCACTGATGCTTTGTTGAAATGTCTAGGATGGCAACAAACAGTTATTTCCAAGGAACAGTCTGAGTGGTTCTTCCAGATGCCTAGTCTTGGATCTGATCTCATGTCTGAAGTTCACACATAATGGACACACTTGTGTCATGAGCAGATATATCAGAGTGTATGGTTTATGACTTTTCTTACAAAATGACCCCGCAAGAGAACCATTTTATAAAAACGAGGGAAGGACTGGTTAGATGTTTTTACCAATTTGATTGCATACAAAGATCTAACTCTAATTAAGCTTAACAGCCAGTGTATTGCAGTGTATTGGTGTATTTCTTACCTTGCCAGATACAGATTCTGGAGATCTAGGTTCAAATCTCCTTTCAGGCAGGGAAGGCCACTGAGTGTGTGGATTCATTGGAAAATACTTTAGAGTTTGCTCTGAAATTGGCATGGGTGAATTTGAAATATTTTTCAATGATCACATGAATCAGCCCATTATCTTTGTCTTCCAGACTTTCTCCCCTTACAAAAGGACCAGGGACAATAGTGTTGCTTTTCTGGTGATGTCATAAGTTGGAGGCTAATGTTGTGGGACGGTAAAAATGCCCAACCCCACAGTCTTTCTAGTCAGTTGCCCTAAATTATTTTTTGGGTTTCTTAAAGTGCTAAATCACCTCTTCGCATACAATAAAAGAGTTCTTCTTCTTTTATGTTCTGATCAAACCCTGGAATGCCAAAATGAAGCCACTTTCTTTGCTTTGTCATTGCTCAAACATAAGTCCTCATCAGTGCATGTTTCTGTCAGTAATCGGCAGAACAGTAATTGAGTCGGGTTCTGTATTTCTCCACATTCACAAAGCATGTTGTTGTCTCCCAGCAGGTCCCACTTGAGCATATTGGTCTTGCATTTAGGCACTTCAACCCTCAGCCTATTCAGAGTGTTCCAAGCGATGTAGAGGAGGTTGAGTTCCTCAGCTAAATCTTCCTTTAATATTGTTCCTTGTCCAGCAAGTGCTTGGGTGAAATGGTCCAACCCTCTAGAACTGTAGTGATCCTGAAATCTTTCAATGAATGGGGGTATCCCAGAGCCTTGACATAAAATGCCAGTGCTAACAGTTTGGAGCGAATTGTGCTTGGTGAAAGCCCAAGATCATGTAAATGGACCATGAATCGTAATACATGTACCACAGGGACTGGTCAGGCTGACTGCAATAATTGTGCATGACGGAACTTATCAAACTCTGATACAGTTCCAGCATAGCTGTGGTGGGTACTAGGTGCAATGGCGGCACCAATGGCACATTCTACTTCAAGCCACCAAGGTTCCAGATCTCCTGTGGCAAGACCTCTGGCATTTCAGCTGCATATGGGGTGAGGGCATCTGCTGCCAAGATAAAGCATCAGCAATTTGGTTATCCACACTGGGAAAGGGGTGTGCCCTAAACAGTATATTATACTTTAAGCATTGTAAAACCAACTTGCGCAGCAAACACATCACCCTTGGTGATTTCAATGTCATGTTGTTAACCACCTGAACTACTGACATGTTGTCATCCAAATTTTAACTGCAGAGTTGGCCCATCCAGCCTCCCACAAGAACACAGCCCTCACTACTAGGAATAGTTCCAAAAATGTCAAATCTCTGGTGAAGCCGGCTTCCCTCCATTGAGGTGGCCATAGACCGCAGACCACTAGCCACAGTGGTATAGTTTGTAGACACTGTTGCCTGCTGCATCCAGATACACGTGAAATTGGGCTTCCACAGTTAGTTTAGCATGCCAAAAGGAAGCCACATTATATTTGTGCAAAAATCCCAACCATAATCGGAGGTCTTCCCTCATGGCCCAGGTCACTCTGGTATGATGGAATAGTCTGGACAACCCCGTCGTGAAATCACATATGCAGCGGGCAAAAGCTCTGCTCCGGGCAACTACCTTGCATGCAAAATTTAAATGGCCATGCAGGACTTGGAATTCTTTAAGGGTCACCTTCCACTTGAAAGTGTGGCCACCAGTTTTTCACACAAGAGCAGCAATTTATCTTGGGGAAGGCAGGATAGCTGGCACATGGAATCTAACACCATGCCCAAAAAGAGGAGGGAAGTGGCCAGGCCCTCTGTCTTGTCATCCACCAAGGGGACTCCAAGTTCAGTCATCATTGTTTTAAATGTGTTCATGAGGTCCACACACATTGTGGAGCGGGCAGGGCCACAAAAAAGGAAGTTATCCAATTAATGGACCACATGACCGAGGACAGACAGGCGCCGTAAGGTCTATTCAAGGAAGGAACTAAATCACTTGAAAACCAAGCAAGAAATTGAACAGCCAAATGGCATGGCCTTGTTCACAAAATACTGGTCTTCAAAAGCAAAACCCAGCAGCTCAAAATCCTCCGGGTGTACCGTCAAAAGTTGGAATGCCTACTTAATGTCACAGTTGGCTAGTAATCCACCTTGGCCACAAGCTCTGACCATTCTAACTGCCTGATCAAATGTGGAATAACGGACTGTGCAAAGCGCGTGGGGGATGGTGTCATTTACCGAACTGCCTGTAGGGTATGACAAATGGTGAATCAAATGGAATTCCCCAGAATTTTTCTTCGGCACCAAACCTAATGAGGACACCTTTAAATTTGGGTAGGGAGGCTGGTCAAATGGGCCGGCCACCCTGCCGGCAGATATTTCTTTTAAAATGCTTTGGTGAACAACCGCCTCCATGCCTGCCACTGAACATAATTTCATCACCGTTTGGGGGAAATGGTTTCCTTGTGCGGGGATCCTGAAACCAAAAGTAAAGCCATCCCTCAAGTACAGCACCTCCTCCAGAAATGGGTAAAATCCCAGCCATTTGTACAATGTATTAATCTTGACTGGGCTGAATGCCTTTTGCAAGCTGCGGTTGCTCGGGTGAAGCCCATTTTGAGCCCCACTGCTCCTGCCCTTTGTACTTTTGCAATCCGGCTCTGCTCCCAGCAAACCAAGTGGTGCTGAACTGCCTGCCCCACCTGCTGGTGGAGAGAAGCTGCCGGCCCAGGGCATTGTACCAAATGGCCACAGTCGTAATGATTTACTGACACAGGGCGGGAAGGGGTAATAAATTGCAGCCATAACAGGGCATGTGCCTCATCCCATCGCAATGTTCAGGCATATTGCCACATACATACAGAAGTTCTCATCATAAAGAACCCATGCCTGGCCAGGGAAATCCACATAGACCCTAAAAATAATGTCTAGATATTGAATCGGGGGCAATGCCAAGTGGGGCCAGGCACGTACAGCCACACCTGGATACATCAGGAAGGCCAGCAGCCAATTCACCCAAGTTCTTTGTGCTGAACCAATTCCTTATCTTTCTCATCCATATCCTTCTCAGGTTTGTTAAGCAGGGAAAATATGTTAACATACTCCCCCCTTAGTATCGCTTCCCTAGTGCCTGGCAACAAATGGTCACCCAATGGGAGAGACTAATCACAAAAAAGGTAAGGCCAGTGTCGGCACAGTAGCCAAAGTTGACATCAGGGCCCCCGGGGCAGGTCCCACAACAGCTGCACCCTGAGACAATGTCAGGGGGAGAACCCCGGGCAGAGGATAAGCTGCTACCCAAGCTGTCAATGCAGGAGACTGTGTGGGCATGGGCTCCGAAGCCCACAAATAACTAGTCATAGACCAAGGCCATAACTGCTGCGATTATACTTTTCCTGGCATTAGAGCGCCCATTGCACTGTATACAGCTACATCATATGGCACTAAATACTCACTTGGCCCAAGCACATCATGGGTTACTCCGGGTATTGCCACTACTACAGTGCTCTCCGGCTCCACTGTTGCATTGGCAGCAAGTGCTCGAGCAGGCTACTCCAGCTCATCCTCTGGAACTGCAGTGACAGAAGAGGTCACCTCCATCACCGATTTAGCTTCCTGGGCTGCTGCGGCAGCCTCCAATGCATTGACGTGCTTCTGGAGGGCTTGCACTATCACTTTCCAGGTGAGCGTGTTGTCTGCCAGATTCCCACACTGGCTTGTCACTGGAGATGAAGGAGATGGAGCCGGCCTAACTGCCACCGCCCATTCAAGGGCCATGATTCTGGAGAGCAGTTTGGCCAGGTCCGGACTCAAAATAACATGGGAACCGTGACTTTTGGGATGGGTGTGGGGAAAGTTTTTCCCCCCTGAGCTGTCCCCCACCAAGGAAGAAGACTGGCACTTAGTCACCATTGTAAAGGTTATCTCCTTCAAAGGCCACAACTCCACCACTCACATGTGTGTTGCACGAGGCATTCATTGTGATAGATGTGTGCGCTTTTCCGCTGCTGTGTAGAAGAAGAAGAAGAGAGAGGGCGAGGTGGGAAGGAGCCACATCTTTATACTGCCTTGGCTCCTCCCCATTACACCAATGGCCCACGGAGTGGTTGCCTACCCAGGGGGGATGGTTGGCAAAACGCATTCACCTGTTAAATCATGTGACATAGCCATTATTGTTGTATTTTCAATAATGGAATTGTCTACTAGATAGAATCAGAGAGTACATCTCTGTAATTTTTTTTGATGTGCTTGTAATGATAACACAAAGCATTAATGCTGCATTATGCACCAAATTGCTTTCATGAAAAGAGCAACAATAACAATCTTATGAAGATTTCAAATTGATAAGTAATTTAGTGTGCTTTTTCAAAGAACAATAGCATTTGAAGAAATGCTTTTTCAGTATTTTTAGGATGTGGTAGAAGAAAGACCATCAAGGCAGACAGCAGGACCACCAGAGCTAATTTCAGAGAGCTATAATTTCCCTACAGTCAACAGCTCCATCTAGACCAGCAAAGTACATTGAGAAGGTAATAAGGTTTTCTTACACTGCCACAGCATGGCATTAGCAAAAACAACACACTGCTAGCTGCCAGGAAGTACATAATATTTTACTTCAGTAAAACCTGTGGGCAAGTGTTGCGACAAGCAGGCAGTCTGTTGCAGGCTGTCTCAGATTGCTCGTTTCTGTCTGAAAGCCTATTATTCAAGGCCTTGTCTTGTTTTTAGGAGTACCGATTCTAATGTATCAAAGACAGCAAAAAGAAAATTGGCTCAGAGAAAAAGGAATGGCTCTCCATAGACTTTCCCCCTCCGTGTATATTTATTGGGAGGCTTTGGTTACCTTGGATCCTAAGAGAGAGCTCAGTCTACACTCCACACCAGAAGCAGCATCTGAAAAATAAAGCATATATTTGGTGAAATACATTTCATCTTACAGATTGGTGGACTGTAAGCAAAACCATCTGGCTTCTTCTCCATCAGCAAGCATAATTCTCCCAGATGCCAAGCAGTAATGAGGGTAAGGCTTAGTTTTTCACCTTCAACCCAATTGAAGGAAACCATGCCAAAAGATTATGGGAAATTGGTAACATGCTAAGCTGGTGGTCACCAAAAAAGGGGTAGATGACTGACTAGGAATCATATGCTTTTCTTTCTCTGGATTGGTGGAACTCTAAATTTGTTAACACATCAGTCTTTCATGTACACTATCGGGTGTAAAGCTAACTCGCCTCCTCATGGTTGCACCATGGGCAACACTAAATGAACTAGCACTCACTGGCAGCCAGATAATCACTATGATCTCCTGGGTAAGTACATACGAGTCTCACGGTAGATGTATGGATTTTTCGCATAAATGGGGGGAACTATCACCACCATCATGTGAGTGCAGGGCACCGGGATAGACTTTGCAACATGCATATTATACAACAATGTACCCTTAGGTCATATGTGGGCGATAGAGAAGATTTTTTAAGGGTGACTCCTGTTGTTATATGTTCTCTTGTTATATGTTGACTCAATATGTACAAATGCCATACACTAAATAAATAAATATGCCATAACCATGATCCAAAATTATTATCTATTGACACATCTAGACGTTAATTACAAAGGCACAGTAAATGATTTCTCAGTTTTTAAAGAAGATGTCCTCTAGATCTGGAAAATCAAAGCACAGACCCTTCTTTCTCTCTCAACATGTATACAATAATACCTCGGATAACGTTTACCTCGGATAACGCTAAAATCGCATAACGTTAAGCAATCTGGGGAGGAGAATTGGATCGAATAACGTTAAGGTCCTATGGGATGGATCAGATAACAACCGCTAAAGCCTGTGCGGTTACAATGTATCTCTATGGAGCTTTAATGTTATCCGATCCATCCCATAGGATTTTAACATGCATCGGATAACACTAAAAATCGGATAACACCAAGACTTGTGGAACCAAGCCTTAGCGTTATCCGAGGTAGTACTGTACTTGCTTGTACCTAGAAGACAAATGAAGTCTTATAGATGAAGTCTCCTGATGTCAGATCTATGTAGCAAGAAGAGAAATATTTATTGGGTTGAGTGTTTTTCATGTTTGAAGATACCTGACTAGATTTTTGAAAATTATAAGAAAGAACGCAGAAATTCATTTATTGTTATCAGTCATGTTCTTGAAAATCTTTTTTTCTGCCAATTTCTCTGTCTTGATTTGAAGGACCTGTTTCGATGGACATTTGTCCTCCTGTTTTGGGACAGGTTGATCTACAGTTTTCTCCATCATGCAAATTTGCCTTGACAGAAAAAAAATATGTATCAGGGATTCTACTGTTTTGATGTGCTCTAGTTTAGTTCATTCCTGGCATGTTCAATCACTGAGAATGCACTAAATTGCAGCCTTGTAGCTGTCAGAGGCTCCTTCCAGCAATGTCTGGTATCACAAAGTAGATTTTAAGTTGCTTTAAGATACTGTATTGCTTAATTGAACACTTTCTCTGTTTGACTATGGAGGGGCAGTGTGTGTGTGAATGTTTTATTGTGTCTGCTAGCTAGATCATTAGTGATGTGCTGAATCACTCATGATTTTTTTAAAAAAACTTTGCCTTTCTGTGTAATGCTGGTCTGCAGCCCCAGTTTCTATACAGAACACCAAACAAATAGACAAACAACCAAACACAACCAAACAACAAAGAAAAACATAAATCTAAGTAATGCAGTGCATAAATGACAATCTAGCAGATGGAAACAAAATAATTTCACTTCCCCTGCCCTTCTGTAGGTGAGCAGGGCAACTGTTTAATTGATAGCACAGTCACGTGAGGTCGGGAGGGAGTTTGGACGAGAGGATCAAATCAAAGGACATATTGCTCCCCACCCCCATGACTGAATAGACTCTATTTACACTGTATCAGTCTTCACCAAAATGACCAATCTGAATAGGTCCTTATTCAACATGTAAAGTAGTTCTACAAATTAAGTGTAGGGGCATTTCTCAAAACCCAGACTTGTTCATCTTTACAACAAATTAGAAGACTTTATTTATTGCAATATTCTTGGTATCAGAGCAGCCTATGGTCTGAGCATGAAGGCAGTCCCATCACCACTGCTTCGAAGTTAGGCGACCACACACACACACACACTCCTGTTAAAACACAGGCTACTACTGCAAGGTATACATTGATCTCATAAGAACTCAATTAATAAACAAAGATAACCACACCTAGATACCAGAATTGTGTCACCCTGATACTACCACACTGTGGGCGAAGCCAACATCATGGGCAGAGCCAATGTCATGACATCATGGGCAGAGTCAACAACATGAAATCATGACATTGTGGGTGGAGCCAAAGTTAAAAAAAATTAAAAAGTACAGTACCGCTGGGGCTGGAGGAGGGCTTCAGGGACAAACCGCATAGCTGTGCGGTTTGTCCCCGAACCCTCCTTCAGACATAGCGATGGATCACTGCAGCTGGGGGGCACTTTGGGGACAAACCATATGGCAGCATGGTTCCCCCACCCTCCTTCAGCTGCAGTGATGGATTGCTACAGCTGGAGGGGGGGTGCTTCAGGGACAAACCGTGTGGCCGTGCGGTTTCCCCCAAGCCCTCCTTCAGCTGCAGAGATGGATCGCTGCGGCGGGGGGTGGGGGCGGTGGTGGTGGCGGTTCAGGGACAAACAGTGTGACCGCTGATTGCGAGAGGCTGTCTGTGAGACAGCCTCTCACAATCAGCGGAGAGGTGCTTTTGGCCGTAGGAGCGCAGAAGCGCTTCTATGGCCAGAGGCACCTCTCCGCTGATTGTAATGGGCGCTTCTGCCCAGTCCCTTGCCAAAACAGCAAGGGGGCCGAGTGAGAGCGCCCATCATAGTCAGAGGAGGGAGCTTTTCGCCATAGAAGTGCTTCCATGCTTCTATGGCCAAAGGCTCCCTCTGCTGATTGTGAGAGGCTGTCTGCTTGGCGCCGCTGCCATTTTGACAAGTAGCTAAATGAGACAGCCTCTCGCAATCAGCGGAGAGGTGCTTTTGGCCGTAGAAGTGCAGAAGTGCTTCTATGGCCAAAGGCTCCCAAAGGCTCCCTCCGCTGATTGTGGGAGGCCGTCTCGCTTGGCCACTTGCCGAAACAGCAGTGGTGCCAAGCGAGACAGCATCTCACCAGGAAAAGACCGCCGCTGCCACTGCTCCATTTGACGCATGCACACTTCTATTTTTCAGTGTGCATGTGTCAGAT
The DNA here is from genome assembly GCA_030440675.1 of Furcifer pardalis. Lineage (NCBI taxonomy): Eukaryota > Metazoa > Chordata > Lepidosauria > Squamata > Chamaeleonidae > Furcifer > Furcifer pardalis. Next base: position 60,405,488 of record CP126893.1, on the reverse strand, counting down.
GGGATTTTGAAGCATGTACACTTCTGAGCAGCCATTTTTGGCTGCCTAGAAGAAACATCTGGAGGGTGGCTGGGGAGGCAACTGAACCAGTCGCCCAGGGGTTTACAGCCCCCCCTCCCAGCAATCCCCTCCGGATGGCTGCTACCAGTTTGGGCGAACCGGTCTGAACCGGGAGCAGCCCATCACTGCCCTGATGGCAAAGGGCATTCTGATTGCTAGTGGATGAGTAGAAGATAGATTATGAAATATGATGTGTCTGTGAATACATTATTGCTGCAACAATTATAACTCCCAGTCAATGCCAAAGATCCATTTCATTACATGGTTTTAGAGGAATCTTGGGTATGCTCCTTGTGGCTTAGCTTTTATCCTTAAAATGGGGGTAAGATTGGAAGGCATTTAGGTTCAATACATTCCCAAAGTGGGGATTTGCAGACATTTCAGTGGTATAACATTTTATTGTGCACAGATCTTTTCCTTTTGAAAAGTTTTGCTGAGTTAATACCAGGTGAAGACATGGCATAAATCACAAACAAACAGCCAAGTAAAAGATGGAGAATTTCCCTCTGTTTTTCTTGGAATTGTCTCTTTGCAGTTCATCAGTTTTTATAGCAGAGATTTAGAGAGCTAAAGTCTTAACTCTAGATAAAAGTTATGGATATTGTGTTAAATCAAAAGAGTTACTTTCATTGTACCCTTTCTTGGCTGGGTGTCAACAAGTTGTGATTGGATTCTTTATTTCATCTGAAGAAGTGAGTTGACTTGTTATTCAGTTATAATAGAGGCCCACTATTGAAAATAATTCTTTTGCATTATATAATAAATCCTAACAAGTTTTATTTTTATACTAGGAACTTGGCTCTCATATGCAGTGGAGTAAGCAGCAATCCTCCAGCAGTTTCTAAAAATGTTGTTGTTGTTGTTGTTTAGTCACACAGTCAACTCCAACCCCTTGCGACCCCATGGATCATTGCATGCCAGGTACCCCCATCCTCCACCATCCTTCTCAACCCACCCAACTCTGTTATCACTGCTAAACAAAACCATCTAGCAATCTCATTTTCTGCTGCCCCCTTCTTCTTTTGCCTTCCACCTTTCTCAAGTGAATCCTCTCTTCTCATTTGATGTCCAATGTACTTGACTATTTGACCTTCCAAGGAGCAGTCAGGGTTGATTTCTTCTAAGATCAACCTATTTGTTCCCTTTGCTGCCCAGGGTACTCTCAAAGTTCTCCTCCAACACCACATTTCAAAGGCATATATTCTTCTGCACTCCGCTTTCCTTATGGTCTAGCTCTCACAACCATACATTGCCACTGGGAATACCATTGCTTTGACTATGCAAACTTTTGTTTGCAAGTTGATGTCTCTACTTTTCACTATGTTCCCCAGGTTTCTAATAGCCTGTCTCCCAAGAATCAGTCGCCTTTTTATTTCATGGCTGCAATCACCATCTGCAGTGATCTTGGATCCTAAGAAGATAAAGTCTGTCATTGCTTCTAATTCTTCCCCATCTGTTTTCCAGGAATTGATAGGGCCTCTTGCCATTGTCTTGGTTATTAGAAATGTGCTACCAGTTAAATTATCTCATGATATGCAATACCCAATATATGCATAGAAAATGCCACTGCTCTCACACTCTACCACACTGGACAACTTGGTGAAGTATGTTCATAGAGTCATGGTTACTGTGATTTGAATAAAGAAAATATATGAGTAACAATTTACTCAGTTAACAATCAAAATCCAGTGGTAGGTTGTAATTAGAATGGGGGTTTAGTGAGTCAACTCCTCATAAGTTCCAGTGACTCAACAGTCTCCTCTAATTGTGACCTACTCCTCTAATTGTGACTTCCTGCTAAAATTCAAAGGTCTCAAGTCACAGCTCTTGTTGTGGAGCCCTCCATCCTACTTGTTTACTGCTATCACCCTCAAGGCCCTTTTCCTCAGACCCACACTGTTATTCTTACTTTGTTCTTCCTCCATTGGCACCATCTACTGCTGTTTTTCATGTCCCTTTCTTCAAAAAACACAATACCAGTGTGGTTCCTTCTTATCTCCTTGGATCCTTCTGTCAGACTCCTCTTGGTCTTTTCCTTCATACAAGCATTTTTATTATTTGGGACGCTTTGCTAGCCAGTAACATATTTTCACTGGCTTCTGAATGTTTACTTTTGACCTACATTGGTAGGTTAATGATTCTGTTACATTTTGATTGAAGATGTGGCTCTCTTTAGCCTTTGGGTGTTCTGATGTGGGCCCCATGACTCAGAAGGTAGAGACTTTTTCTTATGTTATATGACACACTGTTTTATTAAACTGTCCCAAAAGACTTCTTAAGGGAGGATGGTAGCTTGTGCTCCTCAGCTACCTTGTAAGTAAAATATGTGCAAGGAACCATCTGCCATCAGAAAAATTTCATTGATTTTTTTTTCTCCTTTGGCATTTCCTCCTGAAAGGAATTGCTTTTCTATGCTATTGATACTGAGATCTACAAAATGTAACATGTCAACACAATAACAACCTGCATAAACCTGTGTTGGGGCTGTCATTTATCATATGTCACTCTACCCCTTGTAACAGGTCGTCATCCCAGGTGGACATCTGACCATCTGCGCTGAGTACTGGAGGTATCTAGCATCCTTCTGCCACCTGCATAGAGCTTTTCATCCACTTTACTGACTCATTAGTTAGAGGAAGATGCTCTCCCCTTAGATTGGCCTATTACAGAGGAAATACAGAAGATGGGAAATAAATATTCTTCCATTTGCTATATATTCATTTTTAACAATGGTTTGAAGAGAGAAGACACTCAGCACTTGATCTTGTGCTGCATATCCTCTTTTATTAACCTGTTTATATGAATAAATACTTCCAATGGTTAAAAATTCTAGTTGCTTGGATAATCTGATAACCATCTATTATATTCCTTTTCAAACATATACAAATGCTTTCTCTTTCATAGATTCCATGTTTGCTTACTATTTACTTGCTTGACTTGTCCAAAGCTCTGGCAGTCTTCCCAAATCCCCAGCATTCTGTACAGTACATTTAATAGACAACAAATCAACATTAGTAAGGGAAAAGACCTAAACTCACATTAAATAATCTGAATTGAACCATACTGAAACCAGTGGGACAAGACAGGAATGAGTGCATATTGTTTTCAGTGGGAGTAAGAGTAGCCAAGGTTGCGATCAGATAGAGGAGCTAGCTCACACTGGGTCACGCTGGAAAGGGATGTTTCATTGGGTGCAATCTCCTTTAAAGCAATCTTTTTGTGCACATGAAATCCCCTTTGCTTGAGCCCAGCTCAAAAAAAAAAATAAAATAGCCCTGTTGCTGGATCATAAAGGTCTGGTTTGGGGATGGAGTATACTACGCTGCAAGTGGTCCAAAATCTGATCTGTGTCATTGTTTGAGCATACAATGACACAGATCAGATAGTGTATGAAACAGGTTCATAAGAACACTTTGGTCTTAATTAGACAAAGTTCAAACCTGTTCCATAGACTCAGACCATTGTCCTGAGTCTTTATCTAGAGTTAAGACTCAGGACAATGGTTTCTTTCTGACCAATAGAAATAGCAAACTACTACGTTTGTGGAACTTCTTTTGCACATAACTATTCAAGAGACAGAATGCCACCTCTCTTTTTCATGTCATCATTGTATCTGCACCTAACCTGTTTCAATGAGTTACAACACCATATCTGGAGTGTTTGCACCCATGGTATGTGGCAATGCTTATACCATAAGTGATGGGATTGTAGTGGATTGAATCAAGCCATAAGAAATGTTACATTATCAGATGGTTTCCTGTGCTCCTGTTGTGTGTTGGATGAAAATACAGTCCTTTTCCATCTGAAGTGTAGGTTCAGTCTTAGTGGCATCTCACTTTCCCATTGACACTTAGGATGGACAACTTCTGTGGATGCCAATGCATTTTTCACGTCAATCATCAACTTAATGGCTGCATTCCCAAGTGGCTGGAGTTAAAACAGAGGGTGTGGTTAAAGAGGCTGATCTGCATTTTAATTTATTTTTTAATCAAGTAAAATTTTTAAGCGATGTAATGTAATGTAATGCAGAGCTCATTTAAAAAGAATTAACATATTTTTCTCAGTAAAATCATATTAAACTCTACCCAAAACATAATTCATTAATTAGGCTGAGAGACATTGACTGAAATCCTGAAATCACCTTTTAGAGGTGAATTGCGGTAAATTAAGCAATTATACCTGCTGGGTTGCATGACTCAGGATGCAACAGAAGAAATCCATAGAGATTTATAGCAATTCTCTTCCAAAAGTTATAGTGTCTGCATGCCAATACTTTAGTTGCTGAGAAGCAGCAGCAACAGCAGCCGTCGAGAACCCCAGTACTATAATTATTTGAAATACAAACACTCTTATCTTCTGAGATGTGGAAAAGAAAATGAACAATTAGAACCACAGCATGCCAGCAGGCCCGTGGTGGGGAGACAATTTACCAGAACAGATGGACATGCACCACTGCTTAAAGCCCAAACTTTAAAAGGAAACATCACCTTGGCATTTCCCACTTCTGTACTTCTCCCCAGGCTTTGTTCCACTCGGTGGGAGAAAATCCAAAGCACGTCAGGAGGAGCTGCCAAAACTGCAGAAGTTGCCAAAGTGCTTCAGACTTTTTCCCACGGAGCAGAATGGAATGAAGCCTAGGGAGAAGAACAGAAGCAGGAAATGCCGAGGTGGCATTTCCCTTTAAAGTTTGGGCTTTGAGCAGCGACATGCACCTGTCTGTCCTGATAGATTCTCTCCACACCACGGGCCTGCATGCCAGGCATCCTCCATAGTCCACTCAGATCTATGGCCACTATGTCAACGATGCCGTTTATTTATCTCATCCTCTGCCACTTCTTCTCCTTTGGCCTTCAATCTTTCCTAGCATTAGGGGCTTCTTCAGTAAGTTCTCTCTTCTCATTTGGTGCCCAAAATCCTTGAGCTTGAACTTCAGTATTTGTCTCTCCAAGGAGCAGTCAGTGTTGATTTTCTTTAGGATTGACTGATTTGATCTCCTTGCAGTCCAGGGGACTCTCAAAAGTCTTCTGCAGCACCACAGTTCAAAGGGATCTATTCTTCTGCAATCAGCGCACCTCTCAACTTAATTTCAAAACCTTTTTGAAAATAAACTTTTTCAAAAAAAATATGAATTGGTTGATGCTTTCCTCAAGTCTTTTGAATGGAGTGGTCTATGAACTGAATGAATGAACGAATTAATAAATAAAAGTTCAAGCCTCTGGGTTAGATGACAAACCTCTACAGTTTTCATCTCATAAAAAATGACAATCCAGCTTCTGTTTCTCTCTCCCAAGCTTCTACATGGCACATCTCCTTATTTCACTTGTGTTGAGCCATATGTTTGCGTTGTGAGTATATGTGTGTGCATTTTCCTGTGGTCACCTGTCATAGATTGTTCATCAAGCATCTGTAGCACATGTGATATTTAAGCTAGGCATTAATTGGAAATGTTTAGAGTGTCAGACATGTGATTAATGCTCAGGATTTTAATTGAAATGAATCAGATTTCCTAAAATCGCCTTTCCTTCCCTGATGTAAGACTTTTTCATGGCTAAAGGGATTTAGGAAAAGCAAGGGGTAAAATAAAAAATGAAAAGGGCCAAATTCTAACTGGGTGTTAGAGTGTGATTTAATTGAATTCATCTTATTTACATCTCTGGGAGAACTGATCTAAATCATGTAGGTGCTATTTAAAAATAATAATAAATAAAATCATAACAGCTACCTCACATGGCACCTTGTTAACAAATATAGCCTTAAGCTCCCCCCTCCCCCCCGATGATTAACTTTGCTGCCTCTTATTATCCAGGCTCATGTTTAACAACATTTTAATTTCACTAAGAATAATCCTACTCAAAAATGTCTGAATTTTGGCTAGCTCATCTAAATGCTTGCCATCTCTCTGCAAATTGCTTTTGCAGAGAGAATAGTTACTTTTATTGTGACCATTATTTAACCTCTTTTTAGATTGTGTTATTTTCATTCTTTTCTCGCAGGTGGCTGTAGCCGCCTGCTTACTCTCACCCTTCACATTTCTGCTTATAGTAATCTTCAAAGAACAAAGTTCACAGATTTTTGAGCTTCTCTTTTGGATCTCTTTATTCAATTCTGCAATATGAAAAGGCCCACTACAGTTTTTCCAGCCTCCGACATATTGAGGCTGGATATATCTGAAGATATGCTAGCAACACTCTATCGCTCAGGAAGACATAAAACTGCCCTATAGTGAGCCAGTCAATTGGTGTATCAAGCTCAGTATGTATGGTGAGGTACACAGAAAGAATCTTAGAAGAAATAAACCCAGAATGCTCCTTAGAAAGTCAAATTGTAAAGATGAAGCTAAGGTACTTTGGACATCAAATGAGAAGAGAGGATTCGCTTGAGAAAGCCTTGATGCTGGGAAAGGTGGAGGGCAAAAGAAAAAGGGGGCGGCCAAAAATGAGATGGTTAGATGGTATTGTGGAGACAATGGGCACAGAGCTCAGCAAGTTGAGGGGGATGGTGGAGAACAGGAGTGCCTGGTGGGCAATGGTCCATGGGGTCGCAGAAGGTCGGAATCGACTGTGCGACTGAACAACAACAGAAAGATTGTAGTATTCTTGAACCACAATCAGGTATACCCTGGTAATGGCAACCTTGTGTTGCCAGCTAATCTTTTTCACACTAGGTGAGGTGAAAGGAACTGCAGAATGAACTCAGGAAAAGGTGCCTTCATTTTGGCAGTTTCATGTCTGGCCTAGATATGGAAGAAGAAGAAGGCATTAGAATCTTTCCATAGTAAATATCTGTCATTAGCATCTGGGCTTCTGTTCTGTTATCAGACTAAGATAATGACTACACCACCAAATATGTCAGGATTTGGTCCACTTATTAAACTGGTAAAAATGACCCCCCCCCTTTTTTTTCTTTTTCTTTTTTTTTTTTTTTGCTATCTTCATGACACAAAGGCTGCATTGATTCCATCCATGGCTTCCTCATCCTTCAAAGTAGCTTTTTCTAAAGAGAACTGCTGAAAGGCTTCTACTTTTGTCATTCACTCAAATGCCAGAGGTGGGAAAAGAAAATTGCCATCCAAATTATTGGCAAAGGAAAATCACATTAGGCTGTAAAAACTTCCTCCCACTGATACACAGTGGTGGCGGCGTAGCAGTAGTTGTAGTAGTAATAGTTCTTTATCATGTTGTGTGGCACCTGTTTCCTCCACTACAGCATATCATTTAAATTTGGACACACACACCTAATAACATTCTCAGCTGTGCTTTCTTCTTTCCTTCTTTCTACCCTCCTCAATATCAGGCTTGTCTGTCGTGGGAGGATCCTCATCTTTTTGTCCATCTGTTTTGATATTTCTTCTTTTGCTGTGCCTATTGGAATCTCTGCCAATGCAGCTACTAGAATTCGATTATGCTGGAGAGAAACTTGACCTTTCACTTATGCCTAAATCTCGAATTGGAGAGTTTCCCACCACTTTACGGCCCCTGGGCATTGCTGCCTGCCACACCAGATAGGAAACTTTTTCTACCAACATGACTAAGTTTCTATGCAATGCCTCCTTATGTCCACCATTACAAACCAGAAGTGCTGCCTTTTTACTTATTGGCCCTCTTCCTCTTCTATTGGAGGCCGAACATCATGATGCCAATGTTGGACTATTAAATTGCCCACCATAGTTATACTTGATAAGTGGAAAAACCTACCCATGAGTCTTTCTCTGTGTGTCTTTAAATTTGAAAGGCTAAAAAAGTATGATCTCTCAAATTAGAGAGGAAAGGAGCAGGAATTATTTCCCTGCTGCTTTTTACCCCCTTGTCCCCTGTCCCATAGATTTTTACTTGCATTCCTCCACACAAAATCTTGATCAAAGCATAGATAAAAAGGTAATTATGCCAATATGGAACTAACAGAGTAGCTAACCCGGTGTCTTTATCACTAGCCTGCTCCCTTTTCAAAGTAAGGAAGAATAAACATATGATATGGATTGAGGAGAAGCATATGCTTTAAAACAGCAGTTTTAATTTAAAACAAATATGGTGTCAAGTTTGTGATTAATATCTTTTCTCACTGAAATGAATATGAAGGCTGGTTATTATTTTTGGTTTCTGTCTGTTTATGTGGACTTGAACCTGCATGGTAAATGAATGAATAATGATAATGACGGAAGGCAGTTAAAATAGCTGAATGAAATGGTTTGGATTTTGTCCAGGGCAGACTCCTACTTTGTTGACCTGAAATATAAGCTTTATTTATATATGGTGCTTCTGATCCTTTCCTGTGATTGGCTACTTTTATCCCACCAATGAAGATGTTTTACATCACTGCCATGCTACTCTGCAAGGGGCCACATAATCTGCAAAACTCAGTGAGATCCGATTACAAGTCCTAGACAGGCCATACACCATATACCCTCCCTTGGGAAAAGGGGAATGTCAAGCCAAAAGCTGATAGGGTTGCAAAGGACTCATTCTAAATGCTATATCATAACTTAAAGGCTTCCGACCATCTTCCCCAGAGCAGGGAAACACAGGTATGAAGTCTTGACCTTGATGAGTGGTGTGAAAGCGGTCATTTCTTAGATACCCAAGCATATAGTGAGCGTCAAATGGCTCAATTTACATCCTGTCTTCCTGTTCCAGCAGAGTCATTATGTTCATCTATTACACCAAAAGTAGAAAGGAGTTTCACAGCATGTCAAAGAACCTTGGACTGATTTTGTGACACGACTTCCATCTGGGCTGGAGCCTGCTTCACCAGATGAATACATGGATGCATTTTATTCATAATGCTGAAAAACAGATCTGTTGGCATTTTAAGGTGTCACAAGACAGGGATATATGGGTAGTGGAGGGGAAAGACAACAAAAGAAATTTACCATAAGGAGACTGAAATAAAGAGAGGTTTTGCAAGAAAAAGTAGCTGATGCGATATTCTAGACTGTAGCTAAGATGAAAAAATATCATCATCATGAAGGATCAAGTCAAAGAACTGTCTAGTCCAGTGTTTGCCAACCTTTGGTTTTTGGAGTTCAGTTCCTCAAAACACTGATCAGACAATGTACTGACTTAAGCTTCTAGGAATTGAAGTCCCCCCTGTTGGGAACCACTGGTCTAGTCATAAAGCAATCAAATTATTATCTATGGAGGTCACAAACAAAGCATGAGATCAACAGGACACTGTCATGTGTAGTCTCTAGCAACTACTGTGAGTAAACATAGTAGAAGTAATTAATCTTTCAACTATTCTTCCATGTCGAGGCCAGAAGTGAAATGGCCAAAATGAAGCCAACCTTTGGTGAATCCATTATACAGTTCCTTTGGCCTGACCTAGTGTGAGAAAGATTAGCCAGCTGCACATGGATACCATTACCAGGGTACGCCCATTTGTGGTTCAAAAACATCACCATCTTTGAGGAGGCTCTTTACACTCTCATATGTAGTCTCTAGTAAACATAGTTGAATATTGCTTTGTGTTTGAATAAGAAGTGGTTAACTGATGAAGGTGGGATTTCTGGATTGTTAATTGTTTGGTCTTTCTTAGTGAATGGTGGTAAGGGTAAGAAGGGGTCAAAAAGATCATTTTGACTACTGACATCAGCATTCAGGTGGGTTTTGCTTTGTAAAGCATGGTATCCTTCTTCCCACTGGCCATGCCATCATGATATAGCAAGGTAGTGTGAGCAACTTCCTTATGTTTTAAATCAAGGACAAGAAGCAATATCCCACATTCATAAATCAGGTGAAAGCCAGTTGTATCCAACTCTAGGGACGGTGCTCATCTCCATTTACAGCTAAAGAGGGAACACTGTCTGCATATGCAGACATTTCCATGGTTATATGGCAGGAATGACCACTGTGCATCAAAAGCTGTTACCTTTCCTATCAAAGTGATATCTATACATCTACTTGCAATTTCTTGCTTTCAATCTACTAGGTTGGCAGGAGCTGAGACAGGCAAATGGGGACTCACTCTGTCACACAGCAGTCTGGTCTTGAATTGCTGATCTGCTAACCTTCCAGTCATCAAGTTCAAAGACTTAATCACTAAGCCACTGCTGGGCCCTTGAACAACACAGACTACACCCAAATTTCCAGTTCAAAGCAGAATACAGAGAGGTGATGCTATAAGTCTAATAGACAAATGTACCTGGGAATTGAGCCAGTATGGGCCACACATATAGATTATACACTGGAACCTCATACAACAATCGCCTTCTATAGCAACGAAATTGCTTAGCAATTCGGGTTTTTTTAAAGGGGGGGAGGTGTCCTGCATAACAGTTTTCCCTATGGGAAAAATCGTACAACAATTTTTCAATGGAAAAAACAACTTAGCAAAAAAACAAACAAAACAAAACAAACAGTGTATGATGCATCCCATAGGGAAAATTGCTATATGATGCATGCATTGTATAGCAATTGTTTTGTACAACAGCAAGCACCATGGAACAGATTAAAATCATTGTATGAGGTACCACTGTATATGCAACACAAATGGACAACCAACATGGACAACCAAAAAGAGATAAATAGACAGCAGAGGCAATCCCCCACCCCACCACACCCTGGACATTTTGTAACATATCAGTTGTGGGCAGAAGCGGAGGAGATGGTTGAAGATGGTGGCAGGAAATGTAGTTTTTGTAAAAAATTGGGCATAAGGCTCAGAAGAGCACCAGACAGAAGTATTGGAGGTTATTTACAACAGTTGGGGTGGAAATATGTGAAGTGCTGGACTGCCTCTGTCTCAGCTGTCCATTTATCCTATCTGCAATACAAGGGTAATAATGCTGGCTTGCCATGCAAGGGTTATGTTAAGGATTTCTGGTACCATGTACACAAAGGGCTACCAGTATTGAAATCCAATGTGTGATACAAGGTGTGTCACAAAACCAGCCAGCCCCCTCTGCCTTGGCCCTCCTGTACCAAAGCCCCCAGAGGGTGAGCTGGCTGGCAATGCAGCTTTACAGCCCTTAGCTGCTTCTCATCCACAAGGAGGTTTAAACAGGTAGCGTGTTCAGAGGCTTTGTGTGTGAATGCAATGCTTCTCTTACCCTTTTAGTCCAATGAAGACATGTTGCTCAAGCAAACAAAAGTGTATTGATCAGGTATATTGATCAGGTTCATAAAGGATAGGTCAGTAGCATAAGTCAGTCCAGCAAACAGTCCACAGGTACATTAGGTAACCATTTTGAAGAAAAAGTGTAATCCCACACAATAGCCAGGGTTTTATGACATTGAAATCCAGAATCGAGCTAACTAACTTCTCTGCAAAATGGAGAATTTGCAGTCAGGTGGGTTATTCATAGCCAATCAGGTAATAGAGAAAAATATTCTCAAAACAATGGATTGTTTTTTTCACATGTGCAATAAGTGTTCTGGCATGTAGACATAACATGGTGCTCAGCTACCTAGACAGATAAGGAATACTGGAAAACAGTCAGTCTTGTGACACGTAATCTATGAAACAAAGAGGGACAACGGATTTCTATGAGGCCTGGCTGAATAATCTACTGCCTCAAGCCTTGGGAAACATGAGGAAATATGTCGTTTCCTGACACGCCTCCCCTTTGGAAAGGCAAACCTAGGTTTGACTTTACCAAAAGACAATATTTTCTAATGGTGAGCAAGTGATTGAGCAAATAAACAATCCGTTGTATTTGTAGGATATCAAGCGTTAAGCTCTTCCAGTTTTAGTTTACTGGAGGTACACGTTAAATACAGTTATGCATTTAGCATAGCAAGCATCCTAGCTCAGGTATAAAACTTAGCTGAAACAAAAGACTTGGGCATTTTTGGGTACCAAGGGGTTCCCCCCTCCCTTCCAAAACACATTGTGCCCAAACAGAACAACTTTCAAGTCAGAAAATATTTCAGTAACACCACACATGTCACAGAAGCTTCTTTTACGAGCCTCTGGAAAAAAAAAAACAATTGACAATTCCCCCCTCCTTCCTTCTTCCTTGTTGCTGCACCTGCAAACAGCCAAACAGCGAGTTGAACAAAAGTCCACACAGAGTCCCGTTATCAGCTCTTCTTTCAGATGACAGGAACATGTGCATCTTCTTCTCTAGTGAAGACAAATTAAGCAAACAAACTCCAAGGTAGACAACCACACTACCCCCACCCATGTGACCATTAAGTGAGGCTTGGAAACAAAACAGGCAACAGAATTCTGATAGCTTCACCAGCTTTTCAGCTCAAGAAAGCACAGCAATGCAATCTCTGTCCTTGTACGTCAGAATCTGGATATGGCATCTGTCTTCTTTATTGCTAACACCACTGGTTTGGACTTCCCCACAGCAATCACCATTATTCCCAACAACTCAGCTTTGGCACTCCTGCCTTGGCTTACGAAGGACAGTAAATCTTCGGGATGCACTGCATCTGGCAGGCAGCTCCCACTTCTCACACCAGCTGACGAAACAGCTTCAGTGTAACAGCCTGTAGATAAACACGTTTTAGAGTGGCAGGCCTAGCCCACACACTCCAGCACACTCTCTTCCTTGGACACGTGGAGAACCCCGATGTTTGTTGGAGCTCTTCCACCCTTTGAGCAGGTATTTCAAACAAAATATGACAATTTGCAACACCTCCAGGTCTTCAAAGACCAAAACAGCACATGTAATCAGCAACTTGAGCTTCACTGCAGGAAAACAAACTTCCTCCTCCTGGCTTTGAGGGAAAAAACTTCACAGAACTGCTTTAAAGTGAAAACAGGCCACTCTGCTCAGAACTTGACTGCAATTCAACACAAAAGAGTCTTATTTGGGGCTTGGGGCTTGCAGGCACTTTGGCTGGGCTGGACTGGAGGGGCTCAGAAGTCATCTGGACAAAATTCACTCCCCATGGGCCTTTCTGCCCCCGCCTCCATCTGGCTAAACATCATTTGGGCACCTTCTCCAAGATCCCATCTGGACGGCAATCTGTCTTGGGGTGCTAGCTGTGGTGAGGGGGTGCTAGGGGTTCTGCTTTCATCAGCCACTGGCTTACCTTCCATCCTGCAGGACAGGAACAGGTCTCCTTCCCTCTGGAACACCAGCACTGGAAACGGTCCTCTGTCTTGGAAGTTTGAGAACCCAACTCAGAACTCAAATAAGCAATATGAGAAGCAACAGATGCGATTTCCTCCCTCTCAGGACACAGCCAAAACAGGCTTGAAAAAATATAAATAAAGCTTGCTTCTTCTTGCTGGGCTCTTGCAGGGCAGAGATTTAGCATGCACACACACACACACAAAAACTACTCCAGGGGATGTTACATCCCACCGCTGCCACCATGTCACAAAACCAGCCGGCCTCCTCTGCCTTGGTCCTCCTGTACCAAAGCCCCCAGAGGGTGAGCTGGCTGGCAATGCAGCTTTACAGCCCTTAGCTGCTTCTCATCCACAAGGAGGTTTAAACAGGTAGCGTGTTCAGAGGCTTTGTGTGTGAATGCAATGCTTCTCTTACCCTTTTAGTTCAATGAAGACATGTTGCTCAAGCAAACAAAGGTTTATTGATCAGGTATATTGATCAGGTTCATAAAGCATAGGTCAGTAGCATAAGTCAGTCCAGCAAACAGTCCACAGGTACATTAGGTAACCATTTTGAAGAAAAAGTGTAATCCCACACAATAGCCAGGGTCTTATGCCATTGAAATCCAGAATCGAACTAACTAACTTCTCTGCAAAATGGAGAATTTGCAGTTAGGTGGGTTATTCATAGCCAATCAGGTAACAGAGAAAAATATTCTCAAAACAATTGATTGTTTTTTACACGTGTGCAATAAGTGTTCTGGCATGTAGACATAACATGGTGCTCAGCTAGCTAGACAGATAAGGAATACTGGAAAACAGGCAGTCTTGTGACACGTAATCTATGAAACAAAGAGGGACAACGGATTTCTATGAGGCCTTGAATAAGCAGTGAAGAGTCATGTTGAATTGAGAGTAAGTTGCCAGCAACCCTATGCATGCACTTGTGTTATCAGGCTGAAACAGCACTTGAGAGCAGCTGAGACCTATTTTTGAAATAATTATCACTTTAAAAGCACGGGGGGGGGGGGGGAGAGAGAGAACATAGATTGCTTACTAACACCTTAAAATGTCTTGTTTGAACTGTCCCCAATCAGTAATGCCTATATATTTTTCTGTTTCTCATGCAGAATTCAGGGCTGATGATGAAGAGTATAACTATAACTTCCCACAAACCTGCCTAAAGTTCTCCAAAACTGGCTTTTAATAAACCCAGCCTATCTTGTGCAACAGCAAAATTTGTGCAGTACTTATAATTGTCTCAAAGCTTAGTTTTTCTCAAGTTCCACATCTGAAACCAGATCTGCAAGTTAGATGTTTATTTGGACTGCCCCTTTTCAGCCATCACTGATGAAATTCTGTTTTACTGAACTTCCTAATGTCCTCTTCTTTGGTCGATATGATGGTGTCATAGTAGTAATCATGCCCCCAACAGGCAGCGTAGCTAATACGTTTTTTTTAAATTCAGTGGAGAAACTGCTCTTTTTCCAAAAAATTTTCTTCTTCTTCTTCTTCTTCTTCTTCTTCTTCTTCTTCTTCTTCTTCTTCTTCTTCTTCTTCTTCTTCTTCTTCTTCTTCTTCTTCTTCTTCTTCTTCTTCTTCTTCTTCTTCTTCTTCTTCTTCTTCTTCTTCTTCTTCTTCTTCTTCTTCTTCTTCTTCTTCTTCTTCTTCTTCTTCTTCTTCTTCTTCTTCTTCTCCTCCTCCTCCTCCTCCCTCCCCCATCAGGATTTCAAAACATCACATATTTTAAAAAGTAGATGGTGACACTTGTCCAAATTTACCATGAACCAAGCTTGGAGAGTATAATGGTATGATACGTTTGTCCTGATCTTAATCTCAGTTCGGAAAAGGTTTTGTTTGTTTATTTGTACTACTCCACATCTATAATGCCTGGTTGTTGTTTTCTTCTGCATAAGAAAGGTTCTCACCCTCCTCAGAACATAATACTGGTCTTTAAGAGTATCTCTTAGAAGAAGCAAGATCACTTTCAAACAACTATAATTTTAAAAATATTTGGTGAACCTTCTCCAAATGTGGCATAGAGCAAGGCCAGGCAGAGTAGTACCGTAAATCTGTCAGATTTAATTCTTCTAGAAAAACTAGCTTGAAAGTTCATATTTTTTGTTTGTTTGTTTGAACTGAGCTCATCAGCAAGGCTTAATTTTCAAGTGATTATAGCTTTTTAAAGGACGTGCTGAAACCTCCCCAGATTTGGCAAGGAGCAATGAGGTTGTCATGGCAGGAAATCACAGCTATTCCAAGTCAAAGGGCAAAGGATTGGAAAGCAATGAAGGCAACTGCCAGGAAAATCTGTTCCGTGCAGGTCCAAACTTTCTAGAATGGGAATATTTTCTATTTTAACAAACTGGTTTTTGGGGCATGGTTCTTCAGAACTATCAGATAAATCAGTTCCTAATTTTAAAAAATGTAGAGCAGAAACTATTTCCTGTTCAAAAAGCAATTGTATGTCTTTGAAATATACCCAGAAATTTAGCAGTCTGGCAAAATAAAGTTGTCACTGAATATATTCACAGGGGTTGAATCTGTTCTTTTTCAGAAAATTATACCTTTAAATGTACTTGGACAAACTTCTCCAAATCTGGCACAGAGAGAGCGAGAGCAAACCATTTAGTAACAGTCTAATCATATTTGGCCCCAATCTGAAACCCAATTTGAAAGTTGCCCAATTTTGTTTGGGCTGCTCTCCTTACAATAATGACTGGTGGACCTTTTTTTGAAACCTCTCTGTACAAAATCTTGGCTAAGCTCTCACCCAGCCACATAGTTATGTCATAACTACTAACTGTTGATAGACTTCTCTTCCATGAATTTTCTAATTTTCGTTTAAGTGCCTTCACTGCAACTAGTGACAGAGAATACCACAGCTACATTATGTGCTATAGTAGCTCTCTAGTTAAACTATATGTTGTAGGGCAGACAGTGCTTCTTTGTCTCTAACCATTCTGTTTTGGTGGGATGGCCCACAGAAATGGAATGTTTTGTGATAGTTTTTAATGGGGTATAAATTGTGATTTTAAAATTGTGATGGTTTTAATATCTGTACGATGCCCAGAGTCTTTGGAATTGGGTGGCAATACAAATCCTAAAAATACATGAATGAATGAATGAATGAATTCTAGTATTATTATTATTTTGGGGGGGAGGTTTCTCCTCTATTTATTTTCTCCACAATTTCTATATGTTATTCACTTCTCTCATACCCCTCATTTATCCTTTCTTATAAACTACAAAGCCCCGTACATTGCATTGTTCTTGTCACATGCTGTAAAGTCACTATTAATTTATGATGGTGTTATGAATGAGTGACTTCCAGAAGGTCTTATAATTAACAGCGTTGCTCTATTCTTCTACACTCAAGGCTGCGGTTTCCTTTATTAAATCAATCTATTTCATATTAGGTCTCCTTTTCCTGCTACCTTCCACTTCCCCCATTATTACTTTTCACCGGAGCAAGTCTTGTCTTTTCCTGATGTGCTCAGTGTTGTCATTTTTGCTTCTAGAAGTTGTTCGGAGTTGATATGACTTGGCATCCATTCATTTGTGTTCTTGACCATCTAGTGACATAGAACATTGCAACCTCTCTTTCTAAGCGACTTTATGCACTCCTTCCTCATACTGCTTGCTTCTTTCTGTATCTTTTCTAACTTTGCAATATTCTGTTTCAGCTGCACTGTATTTCATTTATGATATATTTTATACTTATGCCTAGTGTGTAATGTGTCTCAGCTTAAAGCCTATCATTCCTTTCAAGAATTAATCTTCCTCAAATGCCAGAGATTTGAAAAGAGCTCAGCCAATCGAAGTAAATGGCAAATTTAAATTTTAAAATCTTTTTGAAAATTGCTCTCAATTGTGATAATAATTTTTTCATATATAGTTGTGTATAGTATTGTATGATTTTAATCATTGAGAGCTGCCTCAGGTCTCCAAAGGGAGAAAGGCAACACACATACATGCAAACAAATATATATACTTATTCAAGTATGTTAGGACATTTTTCATTTGGGGGTATTGTACTAAGATTGCTGCCCAGTGGAACAGTACAACTTTAAGGCCCTCCATGTGTTCTGAACACAGGTGTACATAATAGAGCCTCAAACTGATTGCCAGGCTGTGCATGCCTTGTCCACGTGCTCATGTAACAGCCCAGCTGTGGCTGATTAGAGAATCTGCCCAGCAACACTAGGGTATTACTGTGGCCCTCTGGGAAGGGTCTATGGAGGAGGTTATCATTCTGAGGAGGCTGTCATACTGATGAGGCTGTCGTACTGAAGACTAGGACTGAGCTACTGAAGAGAGAGTCTACAGACAGAGACTGCTGAACAAGGGTCTGCTGTTGTTGAGGGCTTCTTCAACTGAGAAGAACTGCTCAAGAATACCAGGACTCTAAGCATGCTCCTGGGATTGGAGCCAACAGAGGAATCCAAGCTGTCTACCTACTGTGGGGCTTGGAGTGGGAGAGACTGTTGTATATAGTCCTGTGTATGTCTGTCTTCCCCTCACTGTAAGTAAAGCACACCTTTCCACTGAAGGCATATGTGTGTGTGTTATTGCACTAAGGCTTTCACTGAGTAAGAGCTTAAAAGTGCTACTCTGCTATCGAGCCACACATATTGCTAGGGGAATCCCTGACAAAAGGGTTATGGGCCCAGTGTGCGCCTAACAGCTACGCCTGACGCCCTAACTGCGCCCGTGAGTCTTCGCCTGTCAAGCCTGGAAGTGCTGTGTGCCTGGACTGGAGCTGTGGAGCCCTGATCATCGTTCGGAGGAGCTGCGTTCCCTGGAGGACTCATCGCCTGCAGGACAGCGCCCCAACACAACCAGACACCCCAACAGAGGTCCAGAAGACGTCCACTTCGCTTCGAGTGTCCCTGCCAGTTGCATGTTTTGTGAGTCTGCAAGTGAGGGAAGAATGGCTGTTTCCAGTCTCTCACTGGTGCCCCTGCTTGATGGCACCAACTACCAGACGTGGTCAACCAAGTGCAGTCTGCTTCTGCGCAAGGAAGGGCTCTGGGACATTGTTGAGAATCCTCAGAAGCTGGAAGCCCTGGATGAAGAGGACACTGACAAAAGGGACAGACTTGAGTATGATAATCAAAGGGCTTTGGCAATTATTGGGTTAACTGTAGCAGAGAGTCAGTTAACATATCTTAGAGGGGAGAATTCAGCTGCCGCATGTTGGCAGAGGTTTAAGCAATTATATGTAAGGGACTCAGACGGTTCCCAAATATCTCTCACCAGACGTTTGTTTAGGTTACGCCTCCAACCTGGTGGAGATATGGCTCAGCATCTACACTCTGTGAGTGATTTGCTCCAGCGTCTTGCTGGAACAAACTTGTTCTTTACTGAAGAACAAAAAGCATATATTCTCCTATCGTCTCTGAATGAAGAGTATGATGCTTATGTTTCCTCCTTGGACATTTTGCCCAGAAGTGAGTTAAATTTCTTGTCTGTTCAAGGTCGCATCCTAGAACAGGACAGATTAAGGCGTTCTCTGAAAGAATTCAGAAAACCAGAAGTTCTTCTTGAAAGTGGTAGAAGCAAATCACCCCCTCCTCCCACTGTGTGTGTAGCAAAGAAATGTTTTAGTTGCCAGAAGTCTGGGCATATTGCCAAGTTCTGCAAGGCAAGGTCGAGCCCAGATAAGGATAAGAGAAGTAGAAAAACAGCTAATCTCTCTGTAGCTGCTTTTACTTATGTTAAACCTGGCACCTGGTTAATTGATTCTGGTGCATCTGTTTCCATCTGTAAAAATAGGAAAATGTTTATTGAAATGTCCAAAACAAGCCAGACTGTCACCTTAGCCAATGGGTCAAGAGTCCGTGCACTGGGTAAAGGCCAGGTGAGATGTGAAGCCCTGGGTGAAGAGCTAGAAATGCTCTATATCCCTGAGATGAAGTATAATTTGTTGTCTGTGAGGACCCTACTGAACATGGGTTACTCAGTGACATTCCAGGGGAAGGAATGCGTGCTTAAGGGACATGATAAGGAGCTAACTGTCCCTATACACAATGATCTATTTGTGTTAGGCTCCCGTGCACCGAGTGCGAATCTGGCTGATAAAGGATTTAGCAACAAGCTCCCCCATGGTAATTGCATACACTTAATGCACAGACAGTTGGGACATGTAAATTTCCGAGACTTGAGAAGGACCATTGATCTGACTGAGGGCATAGCAGTGAAACCATGCAGCAGATTTCTGAGCTGTAAACCTTGTAACGAGGAGATGTCTATGGTCACTCCTGCAAGTAGAGTGGGTGGTTTTAGCACTACCCAGCCCTTAGAGGTGGTGTCTGCTGAATTAATAGGTCCTATGAGCCCAAGCCCTGGTGGCTCAAGGTATGCCCTGTGCATTGTTGATTACCACACAAGTTATGGGTTTGTATATTTGCTAAGGTCCAATGGTGAGATCTGCTCAACTTTAACCAGATGGGTAAGGTTCGCCCAGAACAAGGCAAACACACAGGTAAAGACCCTAATCACTGATGGGACAGTGTTCTCAAATAAAGCCAATACTGATTTCCTGGCTAAGCATGGGATAGTCCACCACAGACCTCAGCATAACTCAACTGTAGAGAGGAGAGGTCAAACTCTGCAGGCCATGACAAGGGCTATGCTAAGTGATGCAGGTCTCCCTTGCACACTCTGGGCAGAGGCTATGAAGTGTGCGAACCATCTGCTGAACAACGTTTATCACTCTGGGATTGGGGACATCCCTGCAAGCAGGTGGCATGGAAGGAAGCCAAACTTGGGCTATCTTCGAGTCTTTGGCTCTCCTGCCCTGGTACGCATCCCGGGGCAGCCTCGCCCTCACAAACTGATCTTCATAGGGTATGAGGCAAACCATAGGGAGTATAGGTTTTGGATGCCAGGATCCAACCAAGTTACAAGAAGTAAGAGTGCCAAGTTCCTGGAGCACTCCCGGTGGAAACATGTGGAAAGAGTCCACATTCCTGGACTCCTGTTTGAGGAGGAGGAGGCAAAGAAGCCAGTTTTTCAACCCAGCAGAAGTAAGGATGTTAGCAAATGCCCCACTGATGGGGAAGCTGGGGTAAAGGAAGAGATAAGTGATGAGTCAGAGGAGTCTGACATTTCTGGGGAGTCTGGGGGAGATACCACTGATAGAGTCCTGCCACGAAGGTCCAGTCGGACTAGAAGGCCACCTGATAGATATCAGGCCACTGTGGTGTTAGTGGATAAAGCAAAGCCAGAAACCCCTACTGAGATAGCTGCATTGCCAGGTGCAAAGTTGGGTGCACGGCAGGCAGAATTAGACAGGGAGGTACACCCACCTCAGGACCTGTCTGTGTGTATGCCAGAATCTGAAAGGCATATGGTGTGTGGGTCTAGGAGACCAAGGTATTTCAAAAGTGCAAGAAAAAGTAATAAACTGTTTCCTCCTGATGCCAATAGGCATGTGAAGAGTGTAAGCTGATGTTGTAAATACTGAAACTGAGTGTACTGTAAATAATGCTGTACTGTAACCGTGTCTTTGTATATATTGCTTATGTATTCTGACCTGTATATTATGGCATCCATCTTGTACAATAGGAGGAGCATGTTAGGACATTTTTCATTTGGGGGTATTGTACTAAGATTGCTGCCCAGTGGAATAGTACAACTTTAAGGCCCTCCATGTGTTCTGAACACAGGTGTACATAATAGAGCCTCAAACTGATTGCCAGGCTGTGCATGCCTTGTCCACGTGCTCATGTAACAGCCCAGCTGTGGCTGATTAGAGTGCCCAGCAACACTAGGGTATAACTGTGGCCCTCTGGGAAGGGCCTATGGAGGAGGTTATCATTCTGATGAGGCTGTCATACTGAAGACTAGGACTGAGCTACTGAAGAGAGAGTCTACAGACAGAGACTGCTGAACAAGGGTCTGCTGTTGTTGAGGGCTTCTTCAACTGAGAAGAACTGCTCAAGAATACCAGGACTCTAAGCATGCTCCTGGGATTGGAGCCAACAGAGGAATCCAAGCTGTCTACCTACTGTGGGGCTTGGAGTGGGAGAGACTGTTGTATATAGTCCTGTGTATGTCTGTCTTCCCCTCACTGTAAGTAAAGCGCACCTTTCCACTGAAGGCATATGTTATGTACATATCGCTAGGGGAATCCCTGACAAAGTATAATTTTGTTTATTTTAATTTGAGGGCCTTCCTCAGGTACATTTAAGAAACCATTGAAATCCACATAACAAATAACTGAAGGTTCTCATTCTGACTGTGGGGGATGGATGATTTGCTGTAACTGTGGTGCATTTAAACCTGCCAGTTTTATAAACCATAGTCTAAATTTGTCTTGCTTTGAACCTGGCTACATTTAGTTTCTTACTGAACATTTCATTGGAGCTGCATGGGTGGCAGTGAGTGAAAGAGACACAATTTTCCACTTCACTTTGGTTTATTCACATGGCATTAAGACATGAATTAACGTTACCTCAGTGTTGGTGCTGTCTTGAGTATGATACAAAAGAATGAATTTCTGCAAGCAAGGGCAAATAGCATAATTTCAGCAAACCATCATTCATTTTTATTAAAATTGGCATTTTCTTGGAATTACAATTAAAAATGTCCACTACCTGCTACATTATATATTATAGACAGGTCCAGCTATAATTGAAAACTTTTCATGAGGTCCTACTTGTGATCTACCCCAATTGTGTAACTATGTCCTAAAGCTGAAAAGAGATCATCGAGTATACATTTTTTTCCTGGAAGTCATTTTCATAGATGATGGATGTGTCTCTGGTGACTCAATAAACCAATTCTGGCATGAAACATGGAGCCACACACATTACACTAAATAAATGGTGGAGAGTGAGTTGACCTTGATGAAGCTTCCATGCTTGTTGTTTAGCCTCTTCATGTCTGTGGTGTTCTTCTTCGAAGTGATCAGTAGCAGCAGATATCATTTGGTGCCTAAATGGTGGAGGGTGAGTTGACCTTGATGAAGCTTCCATGCTTGTTGTTTAGCCTCTTCATGTCTGTGGTGTTCTTCTTCGAAGTGATCAGTAGCAGCAGAGATCATTTAGTGCCTAAATGGGTGATCTATGGCTGCTGCCTCCCAGTTTGTGGGTTTATACCTGATACCTTCATGGTTTGTTTCAGCTGGTCCTTATAATGCTTCAAAGGAGTTCCATGAGGTCTTGTACCAGAGCTAAGTTCCCCATAAAGAATTTGATGAGGAAACCTGGAACCATTCATATGACAGACATTCATATGACAGACATCATCTAAAATGATGGCCTATGATGGAAGCTTCAATGCTATTTACATGTGCCTTCTTGAGAACTGCAATGTTGGTGACATAGTCATCCCACTTGATGTTCAGGATGAACCTTAGATTCTGTTGGTGAAAGTGCTCAAGCTTTTTGATGTCTTGGCAATAGAGGGTCCATGTTTCAACAACAGCTTGGCATGAACTGTTAAATCTTTGTTCATGAAGACCCAGTGTGATAGACAACCAAAGGTAGAATGGGCAGCATCAATTCTCTTCACCACATTCTGTTCACAGGTGCAGTTTTTAGACAGGATGCTACCAAGGTAATAAAACTAGTCTACCTGTTCCAGTGTCATATCTGAGATGGTAATACTGAACTCTGGAAGGGCTATCCTTGGGGCAGTTTGTGCAATTACCTTGGTTTTCTGAGTACTTATGGGGAGGCCAAAATGATCACATGCATTCTTGAAACAGTTGACTGACTGTTGCAGCTCCTCAGTTGTGAGAGCAGGCAATGCAATATAATTGCATATTGCATTTCTGTTATATTGTTAGCACTGATTAGTCTTTGGGAATGTAGTCTAGCCAAATTAAAGTTTCCTCTGTCAAAACAGTATTTAGTCTCTATGCCTGTGTTGTTATTAGATGTTTCATACTGCACAGCAGCCAAGGAAAAAAGGGTTGGAGCAAGTACACAACCTTGCTTCAATCCATGGGTGATTGGGAAGGCATCTGATATGCTGTTTTGATGGAGAACCCTCCCAGACATGCCATCATTAAGGGCCTGGACCAGATCTACAAAATGCTCAGGGCAACCAAAGTGTCTCAGCACAGCCCACACAGCAGGTTTCAGGACAGAATTGAAAGCCTTTTCCAAGTCATAAAATACTAGAAAGAGTGGATTCTGTTGTTCTCTGCATTTTTCCTGAAGTTGTCTTGCACAAAAGATCATGTCCGTTGTGGCTTGGGAAGTACGGAAGCCACATTGAGATTCTGTGAGGACCCTTTTGGAGATAATTTGCAGGCAACCAAGCAGGATTCTTGCGAAAATCTTTCCAGTGTTGGATAGCAATAGTATGCATGATAGTTGCCACAAATACTACAATCACCTTTCTTAAAGATGGTGATAATCAGGGCCAGATTTTCCTATAGGCTAACTAGGCTTCAGCCTAAGGCTTCAAGATCAAGAGGAGCCTATATATTGATATACATCACAGCAATGATGTATTTTATTATCTCTCATGTAATTTACAAACTTAAAAATGGGAGGTGAAATAAGTGGAATAGCCTAAGGCCTCTTTTCATGTAAATCCGGCCCTGGTGATAATGGTGGCATTCTTAACATCATCAGGCACTTTACCAGTTACCCAAATCAAAAGAATGAGTGTGAAGAGCCTTCTCTTCAGAAACACCCCTTCCTTCTGGATTAACTCCAGAGGGATGTTATCTAGCCCGTGAGCCTTTCTGGGTTTCAGATTATTCAGAGCCTCACATAATTCCAGGTACGTCAGTGGAATTGCCATCCATGGGAATGTTGTGGCACTTCTCAAAGAAAATCCTTAGCAGCAGTAGAGTTTCAGTATTAAAATGTGGAAAAAGTATTCCATCCAGTGCTCCAGGATTTTCTGGCCATCTGTAAGGATTGTAGCATTGTCAGCTGCTTTCAGAGTGCCTGATAAAAAGCGAGATGGTCCATATAGTTCTTTTATGCCATCATAAAAGTTCCTTAGATCATGAGCGTCAGACAGCCTTTGGAATTCCTGATATTTTTGTTGCCACAAGATCTTATTTCTCTTATTTGTGCCTGGCACTTCTTTAGTTCTTGGAAATGAACTTTCCTTATGTTGGAGGATGGATCTTGAAGAAGGGATAGATAGGCTATCTGTTTCGCATTGATAAGACATGAGATTTCATTATTGTTGTAACCAAACCAGTCTTGCCTCTTCTTTTTCACAAAACCAATGGTTTCCTCAGCAGTTTCTATGATAATATTTCACAGTGAAGCCCATTCTTGTTTGACATCGTGAGTGCTGACTGGGTTATTCAATAGTCATTTGGAGATCTTATTCTGAAAATCCACCGCAATGGACTCATCCCAAAGTTTAGAAATATTGAACTTCCATTTGGACAGGTTAGGTATGTACTTAGATGGTCTTTGGCGAAGAGAAATCCAGAGTCTAGAACTCAGAAGTTTATGGTCAGTTGCCAAAATTTCCAGCTGTCCTGGGGATGAGGACATCTTTCTTATCACACTGCTGGGTGATGATGTAGTCAAGATGTGCCATTGCTTGAAGCAGGGATGCATTCATATGGTCTTAAAACAGTTGGGTAGTTGAAACTGAATGTTGGTGATGAAGAGTTGATGTTCTGCATATAGACCAAGAAGCAGTAGTCCATTGGAACTGCAGTTACCAAGTCCTTACCCATCTCCTTCTCCCAGAGTCAATAGTACCTTCCAACTCTGGCATTGAAGTCCCCAAGCAGTAAAAGCTTGTCCCTAGCTGGTACTTTAGTGATGGTAGAGCTCAGCTGATTGTAGAGCTGGTTTTTAACATCTTCATCAGCATCTAAAGTGGGGACATGGGCAGAGATGAGTGTGATGGAGGTATCTCCTGAGAGAGGTATACAGAGAGTCATAAACCTTTCACTAATTGTGGTAGGAGTGAGTTGATGGTCATTTACTAACCATATAGCTATGTCCTAAAGCTGAAAAGGGATACACCAATCGCAAAGCAACTGAACTTTGTCTTTGAACCATTCTGGTTTACCAACCTATCTGGTCCTTGCAAATAGGACCTCCATCGGAAGAATCATATCTACTGTTTTGACCTTATTTAGAATCCTCTAAATTCATTGTTGTTGATATTATATGCCATCAAGTCACCTCTGATTTAAAGCAACTGTATGATGAGATATCTTTAAGATGTCCCACCTTCAACATCCCTGCTCAGCTCTTGCAAACTCAAGCCTGTAGTTCCTTTTGGGTGTTAATTCATCTCATATTTGTTCTTCTTTCCCTGCTGCCCTCCATATTTCTCATGATGTGCCCAAAGAGCCTCCTTGAAGATTGTTGTATTTTTGAACCACACTTGGGCATACACTAGGTCAGGCAAAAGGAACTGCAGAATGCACTCACCAAAATGTGCCTTCATTTTGGCAGTTTCACGTCTGGCCTAGTCATGGAAGAAAAAAAATAGTAGGACACTCCACATGTATAGTCTGAAAAATATCCTGATCATGTCAAGTAATTTTTTTAGAAATGGCAAAGAATAAAATGTTTTAAATATATTTTTAAAAAGTGATTCTCCATGGTTTTCTACCTCTGTGAATTCTACCTTAGATGTTTTCCTGTCATTAAATAAGCATCAGATCAATTCCCCCAGAAAAATGTAGATTAAGTACCCTTCTATTTATAATCTTAAGAATAAGATATAGAAAAGGAAAATAAGAGGCTTGAATAGGGATATCATTCTGTCTATACAGAAAAAAACATGCCATCATAATCCCTGAGACATTAGTCCTCATCTCACCGTAAACCCTGCCTTAATTGCTATCTCTCTTTCATTGTTTGTCACAACTGATGCCACTCTTTAAAGTTCATTAAAATCTCAAACGCTATCTCGCAGAGAACAACTGTTCAAGACACTGATGTCACTCAAATGGGATGTTTACACTTTGAAGTCACTCTTTTGTTCAACATTATCAGCTTTTTTTCTCCTGCTCACCCTGGGTAAGCCAGTTTTATGCTTTTCAAAGCGATTCAGAAACCAGTTTTTCCCCCTCCTGCCATGTGCCAATCCTCCATTGTTGGCACATTCTCCACCCCACTTTTTTTTTTTGCATTGTCCTTGCCTGTTTTGGCTTTCTGTTAAGTTCATCACAGCTTTGTTTTTATATCCTCCTTGGTGATTTTTTTAGCTCAATAAAAAAAAATAAAACTAGGAAAGCTGCCTCCGAAAAGCATGCACACGCCAGCCCTTTGATGTTTGCATTTTGCATAGCAGCTTGCTGAAATTCATCAGTGCTCACATGAAGACAAAGGCTTCTGAACTGCTCTGCTGTTCCGTCAACTGCCACCAGACATCAGTCTGAAAGCAGCCAGATATGTCACAAATGAGCAAATCATTAAAAGCGGCAGGTGAAAAGTTGCCTCGCTGGGCCCTGCATGGTCTTGACTGAGAAAGGAACAACAAAAGAGAGAGAAATCCAATTGGCCCTTCATATTTCTGATGTGTTTTATGGGAGAGGGAGCAAGTACCTCAGGATAAGTATTGCTTCATGTTTGCAGTGGTAATAATACAAAAACAATATCTATGAAATGAGGCTATGTTTCTGTTGTGTCCATTATGGACCAGTGACGGCAAACCTTTTGGAGACTGAGTGTCCAAACAGAGGGGCAGGGTGAACGCTATGCTGGGGGGGGGGAGCACTCTCATTGGGCTGCTGGGCAGAAGGGTGGGATAAATGTGCTGGGCGAGGGAAGAAGCACTCCCATTGGGCTGCTGAGCAGAGGGGGGAGGCAAACTTTATGCTGGGGGAGGGAGGGATTCAGGTTCCATCTTCCAGAAACACATAAAATAACTTTGTTCTATCTTTTATATGACAACCTTCAAAATATTCGAATATGGCTATCATATTGCATGTTAGTCATATCTTCTCCAGGCCAAACATACAGATTAACCATATAGCATGGTTTTGTTCTGCCATCTTTGTTGCATATCAGGTAGCTAACATCCTTCTTAAAGTGTAGTGCAATAATCCCACCTGAGATCTGTCCAAAGCATAAGAGAGTGGTACTTCTTTTCTTGATATGAAAATGGTACTTCTGCTGATACAAACTAAATTTTCTCCAGCCTTTTTTGCAAACCCATTGTACTAAAGACTCCTGTCCAACTACTGATCCACAGAGCCTTTTTGCACATACTTTTCCCAAGCCATCTGTCACCCATCCTGTACTTGATTTTTTCCAAGCCAACTGTTACCCATACTGTACTTGATTTTTGCTAGATATTCATTTATATCCTTCCTTCTTGATTCCCCTTTCTTTTGTTTACCATATATGCCCCTTTTAAATCTAGATTTAAACTCTTAAATTTTAAATCTAGATTTAAACCCCACATGTGCCACTCCCAAAAGAAACCAAAACGAGAGAAAAATGAAAGTTTCTGCACATCCTTACTAATGATCTGGCAACACTATGTTTTATTCTCTGTGCCAATGCTGGAATTTAGTGTGGGACTTGACTGCACTGTTTGTCATGTTTTAATTTTGTTTTAAACTTAGATGTTGTGCATCACCTGGAGAATTTGTGTTATGATGAGATAAAACAACCAAAATAAAATATAGGACACTGCAAAATTCCCTACTAAAATGCAGCAGCAAACAATGTTAAGTTAAGAAGTTAAGGCATGATAAAAAGAACTTATATACGACTGAAATATGCCACAAGTGTGGTGTCAATTATCTCCAGAGAACAAACAGGGAGTGATTCATAAAGCATGTGGTAAAGTGTTTATGAGGTAGATTAATTTATGCCTCCTCTTCAGTCTCACTCCCTTTGGCAGTATTCAATAATGTATTTTACACATTCTCATTTCGATTGATTGGTGCAGACCAAACTTTTAGAAATATGAGGCACTTAATGACTGCATAGTTCCATTCCATGGTACTGAGGTGTATTGAATCAAGGAACATTCTTTCAAAATACTGGTTACCTGATAGTTTTACTGTGAAGAGATACTTATAAGAAAAACCAGGGAGCATTATAAGTCCAGACATCCGCACAGTTCAAAAGTCTCCACCAAATACTCTACCACAGACATCTGAGCTCTAAACTCAGGCATAAGGATTCTGTCTGCTTTCCCTTCTTATAACAAACTGCTTGTAGGGTCAGTAAGACTACTGGCTTGCCAAAGCATTCATGCTTTAGAAGGAGCAGTGTGGGTCTGCCTAGGCCCCTAAGTGCTCAGAGATACATCTCTGAGAAGCAAGTAGGTCCCCAAGGTGCTATTGAAGCCCTAGGGATAGGTCTCCCCCTTTCCCAACAGTAACAGAGATGCCAGTGTTGTGAGGGAAGTCTACTCAGGTCACCTGGAGAATGAAGCAGGTGAAGAAACACCCAGAAACCTTCTGAATGAATACCAGCGTAGTCTAATCTCTACTCTTCTTGTTGGTTTTTCTCTTTTTCTGAGGGTTTCACACTGCCTTTTCTATAAAGGGGACTATGCTGGGGACACTGTTTCTTCCTTCTAAATATTTGATTGAGGCAGTCTTGCATATAAACCCCCCAGAGAGTATTTCCTCAAATAGCACCTAATAATTCCATGATAGAGAATGTATGATAATTCTAATGAGAATACTCAAGATATGAGGAGTCCTTGAAGTATTTCTCATTTCCTGCAATTTTCCATCCTGGCATGCCAAGACTTCTCCCACATTTTGGAGATTTCCTGACAACCAATGAAAATATGGTTCTGGCTTTGCCTTTATCTTCTTTTGATTTTCTCTTCCTTCATTTTGTGTGTGTGTGTGTGTGTGTGTGTGTGTGTGTGTGTGTGTGTGTGTGTGTGTGTGTGTGTGTGTGTGTGTGTGTGTGTGTGTGTGTGTGTGTGTGTGTGTGTGTGTGTGTGTGTGTGTGTGTGTGTGTGTGTGTGCGCGCGCGCGCGCGCGCGCGCGCACGTGCTCATGCACACCCCTGTGGTTCAGCACAGGAAACTGCCAAATTCTGTATCGTCTATGCCCTTTTTTGGTGAATCTGTTACAGGAAAGATGCCATTCTGCACAGAAATTGTAACAATCCTAACACAGTTTCCTGTTTCTTCTTCTTTCTTCACTTTCTATGTGAAGCCTATGCAAAAGATATGTGATTCTTCACAGGAATTGTAATAATTTTGCTCAGCCTGATATATATATATTTATATATATATTTATTTATTTATTGTCAACTTTGATGCTTTATGGACAACAGGACCCATTTGACACATCTGAAACCTCTCATTCTCATACTTGTTCTCACTCTTTTTTCCCTTTTTATAATTCATTCACCCACTGACTACAGCTTCTCCTCACACATAAATCTCTCATGATCCTTTGATAGGTCCCAAATCAATGTATACCAATCACTACCTTCTGGGGCCTTCAAAAACTGTCCTCTTTCTTTTCTTCATAGCCAGCCCACACTCTTTTCTGCCACTGTGTGGAAGTTGTGGCCTATCAACAGCAGCTTTTCCAATTTCCTGATGGATTAAAAACAAATGTGTTTGCCTCCTTCATGGCATGCCAACAGTTTGAATCTTTGGCAAGTCCTCCATTAGTGTTTAAATGACTTCATCATACAGTGAAGTAACTGAACATCCTCAGTACTTTAGGGCTAAAGGTCACTTGACTTACAGTAATTATCTTTCTTTAATAGCCTGCATTAGTGAGTGAGTTCTCTGCACTACTTTTGGATCCATTCTCTGGCCTTTAATATTATTGCTATTATTAAATATTCTTTTTAAAGCATACTTCTTTTCTGCTTTGAGGAGGCCTTGGCTATAGGATGAGGATGGGAAAATTTCTACCTTTCTCTTGCCAAAGAGAAAGTTCCCAGGGAATAACTATATTAAAAATGATTAAAGGATTTTGAAAGTAGGTTTAAAAGAACAGCTGCTTAATTCAGGGTCATTTTAAAAGTTACATTCCCAATGCGGAAGCCTCAGGAAAACATTCCTGTGAGGTGGTAACTTGTGAAAACTATCTTCTAACTCAGGGATTCTCAACCTGTGGCCCACAGCACCATTTCATGTGCCCCCCCCCCAACACCAGGAAGTGCCTTGTGGTGGAGGAAGGACAAAATGGCCATCCAGCTCCCAAAGCTATCTGAGGGAGCATGACCCAGCCCCTGGTGTAAAAAAGGTTGAGAACTCCTATTCTAATTTCTACCTGCTTATCATACTACATGCCCCCATCCTGACCTATTTTCTGTTGGCTACTGCTCATGATGTATGATGTTGCCATGGACACACTACACAATAACCGGGCCAGGAGCTGTAATGAGAACCTTCAAACCAACTATGGAAATCACATAATGAAAAATCCCTTTGGCAGTCCAGAAGCGTAGCATGCCTTAACGGGGCCCCGTATAAAAATTTGTTTGGGGGGCCCTTGTGAAATAAAAAAAATTGGGAAGTTTTTATTAATTTTTGCTGTAGGGGGCCCCCGTGGCCCGGGGCCCCCATATAATTGATACGGCAGATACGGCGGTAGCTACGCCCCTGTGGCAGTCATTACAGTATTGCCAGGGTGGGGATAGGAGACCTGTAGTCTTCAATCAAGCAATTGGTAGCTAAAATAGTCACATGGTCAATATGGACCCAATTCTATCACATAAAATATTTATTTAATAAGACGATTTTGAAAAACCAGTGGTACTAGTAATTGGGATACCCAGTGGGGTATAGTTCATTGAGAGATGGACTAAAACTCAGAGGGCTTGGATTCAATACCCTGCTCAGCCAAATGAGCTCTCTGAGGATGTGTAGCATCTAAAACAACTTCTTAAATATTTCATTTATCTCCATCGTCCTATTAGGATGCTATAAATGGTTGAAATAGAGAAGTGAAGGTATGAGTAAGTGCAGTATATACAGTGGAGGAACACTTATTAGTCTTGGTTTTGATCTTGGTATTAAAGCACAGTGAAGAAAGACAGAGAAAATAAAATCATTTGAAATGTGGTGTTAATAATAATAATAATAATAAGTTTTATTGCATGTAGCCATAGGCCATTACAATTTGGTGACAGATGAAATGTGGTGTTGGAGATATCACAGAATACCAGGAAGTCAAGTCAAGTCTGAACATTAACTAGAGCAAAAATGAGTAGATTTGGGCTATCCTATGATGAGAATATAGAATTGTCTAGAAAAATCAATATTGCTGGGAAAGGGCGGAGGGATGTCAGAAGAGAGGAAGACTTAACATGCAGCAGAATGGCTCAATAAAGGAAGATATAGCTGTTAGTTGCAAGACTTGAGCAGAACCTACTGAAAAGACACTAGGCAGCAGGAAGAGAACAACCTTATCTGAGAAGCTGTTTGGTTTGCAAGTCATCACACATCAGAAATGACTTAATTGCATATAATATCTTTGAAGGTTTTTTTTAATTTTTAAAAAGACAGGTGGAATGGTTGAACTATGCCAGAATAAAGACCCCAAAGTATTGCTAACATCAGATTAGACCATCTCCAGCCTCAAAGCTAAAAACATAATGAGTGAGCTTCTGAATATTTGTTCCCTATTCTTTTTAAATATATTTTAAAATATTTTCAACAAGACATGGAATCCATTTGCAAGAAAGAATTTCAGTTTGGAAATCCCAGGAAGGAGTTTAAAAGTTCACTTTCTTAGAGCCAGCTAATTGTATCCTGACTGATAGGTTCAAAAATTCAAATTGCCCCAGACTTAAAGCTGATTTCCTCTTTGAAAACTTGTGTCAGAAGCCTGGTCTCAGATACAGTAGAGTACAGGTATCTGCTTTATGCTTTTGGAAGGTGGAAATTATTTGAATATTCCTTACAAAATTGTATGCTAAATCGATGGAGGAACATGGCAGTCCTTTCTAGAGGACTGCCACACCATTACTTTCTTTAAAGGAAGCCTGGGTGGTGGTCGTTTTTTACCCTTTAAAGAAAATCTGTAGTTTAACATTGTGTTTGTGACCTTTCATTGCCCTCCAAATATCTTCCTTCCCACCAAAGAAACTGCAACAACATACAGTAAAACCTCGCATAAAACCTTGCTTAGAGACTAACTGGCTTAAAGAGCAGAATTTTCTCTGAATGGTTGCCTCACTTAACAACTAAAACCAACAAAAACTTGCTTAACAACTAAATCTGAGTTCATAATCTCTCCCCCCCCCCGCCAGAATACACAGGTGGTCACTTACAATGGTGTTTCACTTAAAGAGCAAACTCTTTAAGCGAGGTACCACTGTATCTACTTTGCAATGTTCTTCTGGTAAACCTGTGCTAAGTATGCTCAGTGTGATGAGAAATCACATATTTTTGGTTTTGAAAGATCTTTTAAAAGGACCAATATTTCAGCTTCTACAGCCAGGATTCATTCTGGATAAAAAAAGGAAGATGGCATCAAGCATTCTTTTTAAGATAAGCAAAATGGGTATTTTCAATTTATATAAACTATTTTTAAATCTGGGGTAATTTAGGGTCACCTATTTCTGATTGGGGGTGAACAGTTTTTCATATCTTGAGAACACTGCCCAAACTTCCCCAAATTTGGCAAAGTTTGTGCAGACTGTCTATTATAACTGTACCAGAATTGGCATTAATTTTAAAACTGGTTTAAAAGTTATAAACTTTTGTTTGAGTTATCATCTTTTTTTTTAAAGAATTGCCTTATAGAATCTTGATTTGCTCTGCCAGCAGAAGATAATTGCTGCACTTTTGTACAGTAATTAGGCATACATCAAAGTTAAAAGAAAAATACTACCAAAGTTGTTGGGAGTTTTTAGCCCTCAGGACAAAGATCCTGGCAACCTCCTTGCTCACGTATATGTACCAAGAAAAGGAGAAGCATCTGTTATTCTTTATTCATGATAAAGTGTTAGAGATCTTGGTTGTAACCAGACCTTTCCAACTAATGATGTCATGTCTGTAGCATTCAGCAGATGTCCATGTGTCTTCCCTGCACTTTCAACAACCAGACGACTCAGCGTGACAAGTACTCCGGCTTACTCACCAACCTTGTCAGACATCTAAAGGCATTCAGCATTTTTGCCTTTTATCTCCTATACTAAAACAATCAAATACCACTAAAACCACCCAGGCATGGGGTGCCTGTCCTATTATACTGTACAGTTGGGAAGTATACTGACTCAGTGGGAAGAAATGCCAGCATTTATTTTAAAAGAGGAAGAAAAGGATGAGTTTAAAAATGAATTTACTTCTAAGCTGGTGGCTACATGTCTTGACAATTACTCAGAACTGGGATTACATACTCCAAAGTCTGTTTTAAAAATGTGGCTCTGAACCTCGTGGTTTTACTTCATTAAATTTCTCCTTACATCTTAACTTTCCTTTGGGAACATAAGGGAACATAAGGATTGCAGATGAAGCCATTGAGATTTAGTAGAAAGGCTACCAATTGATCTGTCTGTCTGTCTTTTCTTTCATATAACTGAAAATATTGATGAAATGTGTCCATAATATTATAGATATAAAGATATACTTATCTCAAATCTATGCCATAATGAAAGATATAAACTCCTTTCATGTTTTGCTTGCCTGAGAATGCAAAGAATACAGGCTTGTGCCCCAGTCTCACCCAGCGCTAAATTCATTCCCTTCAGGGCTTCCTAGGGATCTACACTGAAGTGTGGCTGGTGAGAGCAAAGATATTTTGAACTCATTGCAGTCATCTTAGAGAGCTGGCATCTTTAACTAGGCTTTGTTTCTTTTTGTGACTACTGCATAAAGGTACCTATGCAAAGGATAATTTACATGTACAATATGTAGGGAAAGAAATGGAACAGTTAGGTTTCAGTCTGTGTTCATTAGGTTCAACTCTTTAAAAAAATACCTGCAAATTCCTACAGTCTTATTAACCCATTCCAACTAGGTTTTTAAAAATACAGATGTTTCTGTCAAGGGTTGGCATTGTAATCTGGCTGAGGTAATATATGTTTTGAACTACCACCATTTGTGGCCCAAGCCAGATAGGGTGCCTTACTATGCCAGTTTGGTCCTGTTCCTGGACAATGAACTGCCCATACTTTATGTTCACATGACAAAATGGTGACTATGTAGCATATACTGGAAGAATGTTCTGAGAAAATGTGGACAATTTTTGGTTACTAAATACCTTTAATATTTTTTTGAAGTTCTTCTGGGTAGAGATGCAAATATGGCTCTCTACCTCCCCCTTTGGGCCCTCACAGCTACCCTGTGAGATAGTTTCAAGTGACTTGCCTAAGATCACACAGTGAACTTCAACGCTGAGTTTTGAATCCATGTCTTACTCATCTTGAGTGCCAACAAATTTAATGTGTCTTTCAGACTAAACCTGGAATTTTTTACTTACAAGAACTAGAGCTTCCAAAATCTCTTTGCAACTATGGTGAGTATTCTGTTTTGGACCTTTATGACAGAACATAAGGCTCAGGTCAAGCTTCAATATCTGATTATTTGCCCAGATAAGCATGAAGGGTCAAATATTGATTAATCTTATGTGGGTTAAATGAAAGAAGATCAAATTTCCTGAAGAAAAGTACCTTACCTTGTTTCAAGCAATTATAAGATCTATGAAAAGATAATTAAAGCAAGTTACCGTTATTGATGCTATAATCGGATCTTTGCTTTACCAATTCAGCAGCTGTAAAAACATTACAGAAATGTAGACAGAACTGTCTGGAAAACATGAGAAAAGAAAATGAGTATTGAATTATGTGTGCAAATATTAGATACAACATCGACACACACTGGTGGTCTTTCTGGTAGAAAAGTGGTGTGGAAAATATAATCATTAAACTAAATAATATTATCACCTGATAGTTGTTTGGTCAGCCTATGTAATTTAATGAAAGCAATCCACTGCTTTTCACAAAGTCAACAGAAGCTATACAGTTTAGGCAAAATGCCTGCTCTTTGTTCAACTAAGCCAAGGATCTAGAAGCTTTATTAGGTAAAATATTAGGGTGAAGTTTGGGTATAAGTGGAAAACAATTTTATTACAGTGCCTCTGTTGTGTACAGTATCTTAATTTTGTGGGATGGATAAGGAAATACAGAGTCAGAGTCAGATTCCCATGGGATATCTACAGTTACAAAATTACTGTAAAACTAAAATACCATGATAAGTTGCTTAGGGGATCAGTGGGGTACAAAAGTAAGAACTAAAACTATAACTTTTTTAAAAAAAAGGCTTTGTTTGGATGATGAAAGATAACTGCCTGATTTATTTGTAAAAAAAATCCATCAAGACCTACAGATATTTGCATTATAGATATCCTACAAAACACCACTCTGTGGTGGTGTGAAAAACAAGGCTCTATCTCAAGATCTTGGAAATAACTTATTTATTTATTTATTTATTTATTTATTTATTTATTTATTTATTTATTACATTTTTATACCACCTATTTGGGAATTTTCCCACTCTGGCTGGTATACATACAAATATTAAATAACACAACAAAGCATAACAAATCAAACCAGACCAACCAACCAAATACATCTGTCAGGAAATGAACCTATTTCCTAAGGCTTGAAATTGCCAATTTTCAAATAGGCCTCAGAAAAATCCATTTCTCTCTCTCTGAGCCTCAAGGCTGTGTAACAGCATGTTTTTCAACCATGTTTTCAGTATTTCTTATCTTTTGTAAGCTAGCTAAGAGCCATGTTATGGCTAGCCCCAGTGCATTCTGTGTGCACGTGTATAAACAATGTACTGTTGTTTTGAGAAAGTTTTCTCTGTTGCTTGCTGATACGTGATTGGCTAAGCTGTCCCACCTGACTAAAAATTCTCCATTTTGGAGAGAAGAAGGAGTTCGTTTCTGCTTCTTCATGGATTAAGACCTGTTTTTGATTAGAGAGCTTTTGTTTCTGGATCTCAATGGGCTAACATTCTTTAGCCTAGGAGCTATGCATTTTTGCTCCTTAAAAATGGTTACCTAGATTTGCCTGTGGACTTTATTGGACTGACTTATGCTACTGACTTTTATGCTT
Source organism: Furcifer pardalis (assembly GCA_030440675.1). Lineage (NCBI taxonomy): Eukaryota > Metazoa > Chordata > Lepidosauria > Squamata > Chamaeleonidae > Furcifer > Furcifer pardalis. Next base: position 60,369,456 of record CP126893.1, on the reverse strand, counting down.
TATGAACCTGATCAATAAATCTTCATCATTTTTCTGAACAACGTGTCTTCATTGGACTAAAAAGGGTAAGAGCTGCCTTTCACACACACAAATCTTTGAACACGCTACCCAATTAAAACCCCTTAAGAGCTGATAAGCAGCTGAGAGTTCTATCTCTGTTCTAATTAGCTGTCCAGCCCGCCTCGGTTGTTTTGATTTTGGTTTCCAGGGGTTTTCCAGAAGTGAGGGGGCCGGCTGGAGCGTGACAACATCCTAAAATAAAATAAAATAACTGGCTTCTGAGGGTGGAGAGGATCAACTGACTAGCTAATTTATAATTGATGAAGTGACATAACTGGTTAGGTACTGGTTTTGCCTTTTATTAATGTATTTTTATTTTATTTTTTTAATTGCTTGTTTCCTTGTTGTGTTTTAATCAATAATTTGTTTTTAATATATAATTACTGTTAGTTGTCTTAAGTACTATTTTTCATAGAAGCAGCTTATAAATAAAGTAAATGGACCATAGGCAGCTATGGTTAGTTTCCAAATCTGTGACACCACAAATGGCCTGCATACACAGACCATACACCTAACTCAAACAGTTTTTATAAAGCTGTGCTTTACTGGCCCAGGACAGCCAGTGAAGACAGGAGCTCAGTCTGCAACTCTCCCCCATGGGCCTAATTGGCTCACTGCATATAATTAATGTGACCCACAGTGAGCACCTGACATCAGCAGTGGTGGGCATGGAGGCAGCAACTGCGCTTTTTCCAGGCTGCTCTGATCAGCCTCTTGCTTGATCCTTTCCCCTCAGCAGCCTGTGCTGAAGCCAATTGCTGCTTCGGGGAAAACTTTCGGAGCCTCCTGAGAGTCAAAATTCGTGGCACTTAGAGAGCCCCCAATGTGCGCTCAGGATTACTAAGCATTTGCAATTCAAAAGGACAAAGCTCCACAACTAATCCAAATAACAGGTGTTACCAGCTGTAAAAAACCACATTGATTTGTATATGTTGTGGCCTGGGATCCTGGGTGAGAGGAGGAGGACATTTGGTTGGCCCTGTTGCCTGCTGCCAGCTCCGATCTGGAGCCTGAGCCTGAGGAGGACCTGTTGCCAGGCCCTGAGCCCATGGCTGGCCCAGATCAGGATGCCAAGCAGTAGGTCATAGATCTGACTCCAGCCCTGCAGCCAGCTGTCTGTTTGGAGCCGGCTCCTCAGGGATGGCAGGATGATAGGAGCTTGACAGCTAGGCCAGGTGCCAGTTATCAGGATGATAAAGAGCAAGAGCCTCATTGAGACAAACCCTGCAGCTAAGGTGAAGGAGTGCTCTTGAACTGGCCTTTAGCTGTGGGGTCTGAGTCTCCTTAAAGCTAGGGCGTGCTGGCAAGCTCTTGTCAGACCAATTTCCTACTTGGACCCTGACAATGAGAGACCTGGACCTGAACCTTTGGAACCCTGAACTACTGCATGTGACCTCAAAGATGCCTTTGGAAAACCCTTGAATCTTCAGTTGCTCTTGACTGGCTTTTCACCCTGGACTTCTGATGACAACCATGCTTCAACCCTGTAAACTGACTGTAAGACTCTCTTACTTTTTAGTGCAACAATGGTTGGCTGGGCAGCTTGGCCGATGTCTGGGCCATAACAGTATCTTTATTTGTTATGCTAATCATTCTGTACCCCTGTACCTGATGTGTATAAATTGATGCCATGAAGCCTCACTCTTCTGTCTGACGAAGTGGACTTGATCCACGAGTGCTAACATTAAAATACAGCAGTTAGTCTTTAAAGTGCCACATTGTTTGTTTGCTTTTTGTCTTTTTATTTACTCTCTGATATACTTGAAACACAGACTAACACATCTACCATTTCAGAAAGCCAAAGTGATTGTATGTTGCCCCAAACCTGTTGGTGAAATCCTTTCCCCCTTGCTTGACCATGTGAGTATCTGTGCAACAGAGGCACATACAAAAAGAAAGCTATAGGCAAGTTAAGGGAAGAACAATCATTTGAATGCGGAGCAAGACCCTAATCAATTACCCACTCAAATTGGTATACAGAAGAATGTATTTGCAAGGCTATCTGGAAAGCTCACTTGAGGTGGAGGACCGGGCTGCTGAGCCTTTGTGCCACCTGGGAGAAGGATCAATCTCTGTGTATTTTTAGGCAAGCTGAACAGTCCCAGGGTACCCACGGAAGAACTTTGCTCTAGAAAATCCTGCAAAATGTTACCATAAATTGAAATTGACTCGACAGCATACTTTTGGAAGGAAAGGGCTCTGTGGCAAGCAGATTAGGAGTGGCAAAAATTTGGAGGTAGTAGCCTATAACTTGAAATGTCAAACATCATTCCTAAAAACCAAAAAGGAAGTGTTCATTAAGACCTATAGGATGTGCTGATCACAAGTGAGCTATTACAATGAAATATGCTTCCTGACACATGTTCGTTGCCTGCTTTATATAACAGTAGTAAATTCAACAATTGGATTAATTTGCTATTTGACAGGGAGAAAAACTATTCCTAAATCTCTCAGTACTTAATTTTCTTCTCCCTCCCACATTTTTCTTTATTTTCCCCTTAACAATGGACATTTGCTTTGAACAACCAGTTTCTATTGTGATAGGGATTTTTTTTTAAAAAAAAGGGGGAGCCAGATTAATCACAGTTTATCTCTTAGGTAAATATTTTGTTGCATGCTTATCTCCAAGGGGTCATTCCTGGTTCCTGTAGCTCCAGCTTAAACTATTACTGCCCCAGTTCCCTTTCTCATGAGTCATAAAGTTGGAATTAGAAATGCAGGATACAGACTTATACAGGTGAGCTAGTTTGCCATTATCTTGCAGCGGAGGGATGCTTAGCCTTTGATGAATGTATTGGAGCAACACTTTGAGGCTTACTGAAACGAGATAAAGATCCTTCCAGCCTCCTAAGCATTTGGAAAGCAAAAACCCAGATAAATTGTTTATGCTGTGCATTCATCCTTTCCCCTCATTAAATGAAATGAGTGAGACTATTTGGCTTACAACCCCCAAAGCTAATTTCAGAAACTTCATGAAGAGTTTGGTAATATCCCAATTTAGACAAGGTGATCAGTCACTACAGTATGGCCTACTAAAAGTCAGTCTCTAAAAGGCTCTTTCTTCCTTTCTTTGTGTCAGCAATACTGCAGTAGAATTAACAAATATATAACATATTTTTCACCCAATAAATAGGCAACATCAAAAGGTTTTGGATCAGTTACCATCAAGTCTTCCACAGTACATAATGAGAGGTATAGAGTACACTTTTTATTCTTCTGTGTCAAGGCTAGACATGAAACTGAAAAATGAAGTGACCTTTTAGTGAATTCATTCCCCAGTTCCTTTCGCCTGATCTACTGTGAGAAAGATTAGCCGGAACAAGATTGCCATTGTCTGGGGTATGCCCAGTTGGGGTTAAAAAATACCACAATCTTTGAGGAGGCTCTTTCTGTATAAATTACACTGGCATATATGTGAAGTTCCCTGTTCTTCCCTGTGCTTGCAAGTGACTGTGTTGTCAAGAAAACCCCATTTGCTTAGGGTCACTTTGGTTCAGACAACTCCACCCAGTGATGGGATGATGCTGGTTCCCATCAGTTCCCCAGAACTGGTAGGAACAATCCCGGAGGGTTCTGCAGGAGGGAAGATCATTTTTGAGGCGTCCGGTTCTGAACACCTCACCGAAAGAATTTTCTTTTTTTAAAAAAAATTTTTTAAAAAAATTTAGTGTGCATGTGCAGAAATCAATCTGGCACATGTGTGCTGCAATTGCAAGCATGATTGAGTTTCATGGCGTGGGGACGCCCGGGCTGCCTGCCGCTGTCTGCAGCCTCCTGCTCCGCCGGGCGCCCACCGAGTGTAGCAGTGGCAGAGGCAGCAACTGCAACCCTCGGCTGGTGCCACCAGCCCTCAGAAGAGGAGGAGGCCACAATCGGGGGTGGCCCACCATGCCGATTGCCCGGCAAGGTACGCCACCCCCGACTGCGGCCTCCTCCTCAGGCTGTATGTATTTCAAACCATCCAATTCATAGCATTGTGGTTTTCTCAAATATTTCATATTCAGCTTTACCACTTTTTCCATGGCTGTAAATTACTTTCCTATTATACATACTCTCAGGTATCCTACCCAAGCTATGACTTCCACATCTGCATCAAAATTCCTCTTTAAGTAAAGTCCAGGAACAATTTTAGTTTAAATGGATAGACTATATACAACTGGTGCCTATCTATAATTTGTTTGATAAGTCTTCCATCCACTCTATCAAACAGCTTTCATGGAGGCTTCTAAACTACATTAACATTGCAGTATCACTCAGAAAGGGATAATTTTGCCCATTTTGAAGGGAATGTGGTTTATACCACAGGCCTGCAACTTGCTGAATTCATGTCTTTTAAAATTGATATTAAAATAGCTATTTTAGTCACTTTTATGAAACATATAAGGAAATGCTGACTAACAATGATGGCAACTAGCTACCTGGGGAGGTTTTGAATTACTTGCTGTAACTAGATAACTTTTGAAAAATAACTTCCTACGTTCTAGTGCATACTGTTTATATAAATGCACATACTATAGTTGTACAAAAGTCTAGCATGAAGGAAGAGGGAGACAGACCTGCTTCCATCAGCAAATGAATGATTTGTGTTTCCTCTGCTGAATACTTGCATGCCTTGCTTTGAAAGAAATTCCTAACACTGTTCTCTGTTTTGAATATCATTTTAAAGGATGGTTGATGGTTGGATGACACATTAACAGGTCAATATTTGTACAGATCTCCCCCCTTGTTTCTATTTAATCAATACTTATTTTAAGATGAAATGAAAGCATTCTCTTTCTGGTCACACACATATAACAGCATTTCATCTCTGGAAATAGCTACCACCTACCCTCCCTGGCTCCATCCACCTTCTCAGGCTCTCCTGAACCTAAAACAAAGAGCTCCTGTTTGCTCAAGAGGCACTGCCAGGGTCAGGGAGAGGTGAGACATTATCCCTATCTCAAGGTCAGACTCTATCTCCAGGGCCACACAGGTTTCAGAGATCAGGTTCCCGAGATCAGGCAGCAAACTTTCATGCAAGCGCAATCATTTTCAGTGGGGAACCAAGTCATACCAGAAGCTTGGGGTTTTTCCTCCCCACTTCCAGATGTGAACTCAACTGCTAACCTGCTTGGCCTACTGTATTTCTATTATGGACTCTGGGGGACAAATTTGAAAAAAGGTGCCTGTTAGATGGCATGATACATTTGAGGTAGCCCCTGCTGAATGAGATCATTGGTTCCTCTGACTAAAGTGTGTAGGTGCCCAAAAGAAAGCCAAGATAGACTTGCAGCTTCAGGAAAGTCTAAAGCCACTATCAGGAATGGCCATCTCAGGCCACATTGCCCTGCAGGAGTCAGGTAAATTCTGTATCCTGACAGTCCCATAGCTAGCTTAAAGAAGAGGAAATTAGGGGGTGAATACAGCCACAGCCTATGGTTGATAAATGCAGGTATAGAGGCCTTTTTAAAATTATTGACATTAGTCTTACCACTTATAATAACAGTACAGGCAATACGTATAACTGTGACACAAGGTAACACCATGGTGCTTGAAGAAATCAGGTTTGCTTGTCAGAAGCATCTAACTCCCTAAGACTTCAGGGCCAAACCCAAAGATTATAAATTAAACTCTTGCAATATTGCAGGGGCAGAATTGTTCTGAGTCCAGTTGATCATGAAAACGGATGTAAGGAGGGAAAGGTATGGGAGATCAGAATCCAGGTTTTTTAAATGGTCTAAACCAGTGGTCAGCAACCTTTTAAAGTCAGGTCATGCTCCCTCGAACAGTTAAGGGGGCCAGACTGGTGGTCCCCCTCTTTAAATGCTGACACAAACGTGCCCACGGCTGCCATAAATGCATCCGCAGCTGCTTCTGGTGGCAGTGGCCGTGGCAGTTGGAGCAAGGGCAAGGGGGCGGATTATTTGGTGCTGTTGGCTGGATTTGGCCAATGGGCCATAGGTTGCCAACCCCTGGTCTAAACAAAGTAATATGGTATCACATAAAAAATACACAGATTTGAACAATCAGTGCACATTGATTAAAACATAGGACAGAATGGAATCTTATCAAAATCATATAGCCCTATCAAATCTTTATTATGCTGATTTAATTAATGTGTATCTATGCTGGCACGTGTTCTTGCGAGGGTAGGAGGGAGATACTAACTTGTGGTCTGCAGACAACGCTGTACTCCCCACCTTAGAAGTTAATTTTAAACGTCCTTCAAAATTCTTCAAGTCAAATCCAAAGGCAGTTAAAGCAGAACACAGGCAGAGCAAACTGAGAGCAACAGAGGGGCAAGAAAGGGAGATAAAGCCCTCTTCTTATCCATGTTTGTAGAATGTCACTGCAAAGCAGCCACTGATTAAAGTATGAAACAGTTTTTTATCGGCAGAAAAAATATCAAAGGCTTCCTTCACTGATGTTTGCAAAAGGCTTTGTATAGAAACTGCTGCAGGCATAAAACTGCTGTCCTTTGTTGCTACCTGTCACAGGTGTGGGTCAGGGCTCACTTCTATATCCACTGCACCACAATACCCTCCTTTGCTTGGGATAATAATAATTTCATGTCATAAATTATTCTGGGTTGAAAGTATTTTTGCAGAAGAAACTCCACTCATGGAACACCCAAATGAGGTTGTTTTTATGTCCCCAAGAGCTGGCACAGAGACAGGTGCTCAATCTGTTATGCAGTGCCTGGGTCTCGAACTGCCAACTTGCTAGCCTTCCAGCTAACAAGGTGAGCTTCTTAACCACTGAGCCACCGCAGCCTCTTGGAATGACTGAGCCCAAGAGAGGGTCATTTGTGGTGAGCCTCTATCTGGCCATGTGTTCTCCCAACACACTATTCCACTTTTGGTTTAGCAATGCTCCACAGAGTTCAAAATTAAACCCAAACCACAAGGCTAGGCACTGGGAAGCAAGATGTGTATTTTGCAAGGGTAATACTGCCACCACACCCACTAAAAATAGGGGGTCCCCTTTTCCCACCTCCACCCCCAATCTGGTTAAGGCAAGATCTGGATCTAAGTACTACGACCATCTCAGACCCCACCCCACCCCCCAAAAAAAATCCAGGCAGTTGCTCAGAGGGATATATTTTGTTTTATTTTTAAAAAAGAAAAGAGTTAAGAATGCAAAGGACAAAAAGTTTTGTACCTATACAAAAGATTATCCACTTAATCTACAACATGGAATACCTAATGTCTTCTGTTCTTTCAGGAAATGTAATTTCTTTTCTTTTTCTCTTTCTTAGGTGGGGAAAAAAAAGAGTAGCAACTGCAACAGATACCAATCGCTCTGTTCCCCCGAAGCCATCCATCAGCCATCAAGAAGATACAAGGATAGCAGGGTTGTTTTTCCTCTCCTTGATTTTCTTTCTTTCTTAAACAGGAATGTCTCAAATATGGAAATGTGTGCCTGTTATGGTGATGAATGCTGTGAATTTGTCCAAAGTAAGGTAATTCAGACAAGATTTACCAGTTGATATGATCCCAGAAGCTCATTTAACATCAGCTCCAGAAACATTACACTGATGTGTTTTAAAATATGATTTACAGTCTGAGAGCAGGGCCTGAGAGGAAGATGGGGAAATGCTTATGAGGCATGACATATGTGTTGCAGGAAGCAGCAGCATCCGCTTTTCTGAGGGCAACTGCCTGCTGTGCTGTCAAGTCAATTCTGACTTTATGGTGACCTTTTCCAGGGATTCCTAGGTATTGAATACACAGAAGTGGTTTACCATTCCCTTCTACTGGGGGCACCCTGAGACTGTGCAGCTTGGCCAAGACTACACTGGCTGGCTTTTCTCACAGAAGGCAACAAGAGCACTGAACCCCTTTTTTTTTTGGGGGGGGGGTAGGAGAGGAAGTGAATTAATTTATATTCTCTAGACCAATGATGGTGAACATTTTAGAGACTGAGTGCCCGTACTGCAACCCCAAAACACTTATTTATCACAAAGTGCCAACACAGCAACAGGGGAGGAAGTAAACACTCCCAATGGGCTTCTGGACAGAGGGGTGGGATGAACTCCATGCTGGGGTGACTGCACGGGTGCCCACAGAGAGGGGTCTGAGGGCCACCTTGGCATGTGTGCCATAGGTTCACCATCACTGCTCTAGACAGTTTTTTAAGAACCGCTCTCAGGAGGGAGACCCTCAGGTTAGGCAGTCGGAGGTAACGAAAGAGGCTGACAACCTTCCCAGCTCCTTGCTTATCTTTGCCACCAGTGACCCAAGGAGGTTTTCTGCCAACTATGTATGTGTTTGTGGTCGGAGGAACTGAGACAGGGCCAGCTACAAAGAGAAGGTGGCCAAAGGTTTCAAAGAAGCCTAGATGGTACAAGGCCTCCAAGTATGGTTCTCCTTCCTTGTCACCAGTGAGAGTTGAGGGGCTTCCTGGTAAGGAACAGCTGCAGGGAAGGTGCTAGCCAAGCAAAGCTGAGCAAAGCCATGCTGCTCCAAGGATGGTACTGTGGCTGAGGCTGAGGAGAGGCTATGGCTATGCCACTGCTGCAAGAACCTCCCGTGCTCCAATCTGCACAGAAGCCCATGTGGCAACTGCCAGAAAGGATGGTTTTTAAATCTTCACCAAGCCTGGCCAGGTGTGTTCCCCAAGTGCCATTGGCTGCCCAAGACTGGATGATCAGCTGAACTTCCTCCAGAACTCCAATGCTTTGGCATGATAGTCCAGGAAGAAGGCACCTTGCATAGCAGCTGCTGGAGGCATCCTGTCTCACTGGGCCATAAAATCAGCCCCCTGCTGAATACATGGGGTGACTCTGACTTGTGTTTACACTCAGCCTAACCTCCCTTTCAGGAACTCAGGAAAAAGACTGGGTGGCTCTACTCTTCACTCTGTCCAAACAACAGCCTTGGTCAGGTTGAAGAGACTGAGCAAGTGGCTAAAGATTATCTAGTGATTTAGATGGGCAAATAAGAATTGAACTGCATCATACTGGCTCATGACAGACTCATTATTGCATCATAAATTAAGCTATATCAAGTGATTTGAAGCAGGGATGAGCATGCTTAATGGACCCAGAGATCAATTTTCTGCCCAGGGACCTTCCAAAATGTTCCAAAAGAGATCCCAGAAGTGGATAGATGCCCACTTCTAATATTAAAAAATGGTTTATGAATATGAATCAGCCTAGGGACTCCTACTGTTTCTCTGAAAAATGAATCAGTACTCCTGTAGACTTATGTAGAAGCGGAATTCAAGTATTTTTGCTTCATTTCATTTCATTTCGCTTTGTTTTATTGGGAAAAGGTGATTTTGGGGCAGGCTTTGGGCTGCAGAAATAGGCTTAAGGAGATTGTTTTTTTCCCCTGTACACATCTGAAAGTTTTAATAGGACAGCATCTCAGATTCTTCCTTCTTCATGGACTCTATTGCACCTCTGAAGCTTTTTTTCTTCTTCTTCCACTACTGGCAGGTATAGGAAGAAGAGAGAAATTAAAGAAGAACAACCCCTACACACAAAAAGTGTTTGGCCTCCACATTGCCTTATGTTGAGTGAGCACTTAAGACAGTGTTGTTTCAGTGAACCTTCCACCCTTGCCCCTGGTTTGTAATTGATGAACACCATTTTAATAACCTTTTTTTATGATATTTTAAACTTGAGGGGAAAATATTTCTGTTGTTCATTTATTTCACTCTCTTTACTGTAAAATGAGTTTTGTTTTGCAGATATACAAATGTCAAAACAAATGTCAAAACAAATAAAACAAATGTCATACCCTGTAGTTTGCAACATGGAGTTTAAGGTGAGAAAGCAGAGGAACTATTTAGAAAAGGCAGGACTGACAATCACAAGGTATATATACCCATTTTCCTGTACAATCCTATGCATATTGACTTCAAACTAAGACTTATGCCTCTCAAAGGGATCTCCTCCCAAGTCAGTTATCTAGCCAGATGGGGTTGGAGCAACTCCACTGGATCTTTGGCCTACAGCCAATCCATCGACCCGAGCCCTCTTTGCCTATGGTGAGATCTGTTTCTGAGTGATCATGCAAGTTGCAGTCCAAAAATACTCAGAGGGCCATCTCAGATCTGTAGAACTACCAGCCTTAGACCACAAGTGATCATTCTTCAAAAATTCTGATACCCTGGCTGTCCTGAGGTATAACTCTGCGCAGCTCTCCCCCTAGTCTCGACTGGGAAGAGCGAGGACACCTGCGCTGGGCTGGCAGCTTTAAGAAGGGCCCATTGCTGCTGCCCTCGGGACTGAATATTGATTATGGACTGTATCCTGATTGTATTGTGGTTATATTTATTTTGTTTTGTTACACTGTATTTTATATTGTATCATTATTGAACTGTTATATTGTATTTAACTGTATGTTGTGAGCCGCCCTGAGTTGGTTTTCACCAAGTAGGGCGGCATATAAATCAAAATAATAATAATAATAATAATAATAATAATAATAATAATAATAATAATAATAATAATAATAATAATAATAATAATAATAATAATAATAATAATAATAATAATAATAATAATAATAATAATAATAATAATAATAATAATAATAATAATAATAATAAACAGTCATCGGGGGTACACAGAAAGAGCCTCCTCAAAGATTATGGTATATCTGGACCACAATCAGGTATACCATGGGCAATGGCCATCTTATGTTGCCAGCTAATATTTCTCACATTAGGTCAGGTGAAAGGAACTGCCTTCATTTTGGCAGCTTCACATCAGGCCTAGACACAGAAGAAGAACAGTCATGGTACATAGTGCTCTTCAAACAAACAAGGGTTGTATATTCTAGCATTAAATGTATCCTATGAAGAAATGATCCCTCAAGGGTTAACAGCTCAGGATAAAAGCAAACAGAGAAAGCCTGTCAGCCTCTGGGGATGTGAAGGTTAGGCAAATGGGAGGTTTGACATCCTTATCTCTCCCTGTCCGAAGGCCAGCCATGGAGTCATTGTGGCAAGAAGACGGAAATCTAGTACCACCACTTGGGCCAAAGACAGGCTGACTAAGTAGAAGATTACATCTGGGTAAGACTATGGCACAACTTTGGCACTTGGATGATTACTCCATGTTTTAAAGTGTTGGTTTTAATTAGAAGCACTTTTACTTCTCCATCCTGCATCCTAGTGAGCAGAAGTTTGTGTGTTTTGTTTTGCACTTTGTCTCATGTTTCTAGTTTTTCTGTCCTGTTACAGTATTTTTCTTTTCGCCCCAATACATTCAATTTTTTAAAAGCCAATTTTCAGTACAGGGTTCATTGGGCCTTTTGGGATAGTAGATCCAAACCTATAGTCTCAAACACAGTTGGAGTGAGGAGAGAGCAAGAGTTGCTCAGGTCTGTTACTATAAGGAATTGTAGGCTCATGTCACATCTGAGAAAGCCTTCCCTTTTGGGAATGTGCTTCAGCCAGGACACAGAGCTGATGGAGGTATAGAGAACTAGTCCTGTACCCTGCGTGCACTGGCTGGCCCAAGATGGTCCTGGAAGACAGGATCCATACAGCTGGGAGACATGTGGTGGACCCTCCTCATTACCCCTAGCTCCATCTCTTGACAATACCCAAGAGCAGTTTTGGTTTAATATTGCCACACATTTTGCCCACAGTCTATCTCTCTCTCTTTCACTTTCTCACTTTAATGAATAACATTCTGAGATGCAGATGGGATCTTTTAAAATATTTAATCCCCTTAGGAAATAATTCTGGATCTTGAGAACATCTGGACAGAACTTCTTCTGGTGCCAGAGATCATGCTCTGGGAACAAGAACATGTGAAGTTTACTTAGGTTAAAACTCAGAGAATATTCCAGTTGACATGGCTGATTGTGGCAGATTGTGCCCCTCAAAAGTGATTCTTCCAAAGTCTGGTATAAATTAACAAAGCAATCAAAGGGTACTATAGCATCTAATGTTGACAAATTTGAAGTCTAAAATAATGTGTCAACACAACAATTTTCACCTCTCTACAGTGGGTGCATATTTTCCAGTGTCCCTGACAAATATACTGACAAATGGACACCAGCTCAACTGAATGCTTCTGTTTCCAATCTGTATCCATTATGTGTTAATTGAGAACAATAGTAGAAAGTACATTTTAACAAGTTGATAATCTGTCACTGTCTAATTTTTTTTACAGTCATCTTTGAATTATTTCCATCTTTATAGCTATATTCATCATCACCTTTCTGTCAAGGTATTTCAAGAGCCATGCCACTTTTAATGAGCATACAATACAAAACAAGTTGCTCATTGTACACCTCTGAAATGTTCTCCTAATTAGTTTTATCCTTCTGGCTTGTCTGATTTATGGATTTAAGTGATATAAAATGTCATTTGTTTGTTTGCAGAAAGTGTTGCTTTCCTTAATATGAAGGGGGCAATGATCCTAAATATGCAATGAAAGCTTAGTAAAAATATAGGTTTCCCTTGCTTGAAAGCCAGTCATATATGACTCTAGGGTTCGGTGCTCAGCTCTGTTTCAAAGCCGAAGAGCCAGCACTGTCTACTTCTGCAGACGTTTCTGTGGTCATGTGGCAGGCACGACTAGACACCAGAGAGCACAGAATGCTGTTTACCTTCCCACCAAAGTGGTCCTTATTTATCTACTTGCAATTTCTTGCTTTTGAACTGCCTGCTTTTGAACTGCCTGCTTTTATTGACAACTGCTTCTCCATCCAAGTTAATCAGCAAATGCTATCCTATTTGATCCATGTATGTACTCAGTCTCTACACCTGTGCTGTACATGCTCTATTCAAACATCCTAGCAAAAATTTAGTTTGTTGGTAAAGCTTTTAAAACAGAAAAAGACACCCATTTTGTTAAAAGGTATTCTTTTAAAAATAGAATTAAAATAATTTGTACTACTATGGTTTACCAAAGGTATATGATGATTTATAATACAAAGACAGATTCCAGCATAGTTCAGAGATCAGGCTATGTGTCCAGCAAATAAATCCAGAATTAATAAAACCAGAGTTTGTTGTTTCTTTGTTTAATGCCATAATCTGTAATTCCAATACACTTGGGTAACATAGAATATCATTACTACATATATGTGAAAGCTTGTGAAGGATTCTGAATTCAACTGAAACATATCAACTGAGATTAAATGTGCCATGCTTTAGCTTTAGGTTTTCACGTTGGGTCCTATATCATTGTCTGTGCATGAAACCTTCCATATTTTACTCAGATCTATAAATTGCTTTTCTTCACCCCATTGTCTGCCATTCTGGAGAAATGAGCAAACTCTATCTGTGGAAAGGATTTAACTGAGGAGGGAGCAATCACAAATACTGAACTCTAGCCTGACCATTAAGCCATGCCTTCAGAAAATGTAGTGAGTCTTCACCATAAATTTCTGGAGATGCCACCTCCAGCACAGGCTCTTAAAATGTAATTTAAAGACTTGTCCAAAAAGCAGGAAGGACAGATATTAGAGAGTAATTCATCCAAACAAACTGCCACAATCTGGAGCTCGAGGTTAAAGTGAACCTTGAAAATATACAGCCAAACTTGCCACCTTTAACAAAGGTTTCCAGGATGACTGGCCACTGATAAGCATTCATCCTTTGAAATCTTGGGTCTTTCTAAATCTGTTTTGGTATGTTCAGGAGCATGTTTGGGTTACTTGATTTACATTGGCTCCCAAACAGCTAGCAAAGGCAAACAGAGACAATAGAAGAAAGATAAAAGAGAGGAGTGGGAGGGGTAACATAGACAAAAAGAAGGTTATGAGAAAGGCAAGACTTGAGCAAAGTCAAATGCAGTTACACATAGGCCTCATTCAATTAGTGGCCTGTGGAACCTTGGCTTACTGTACACAGATTTGTATGCCTGAACTGTGCCGATCTTAGACTTTGTTGGCATTGGAGAAGTAGACCAAGGGACAATCAAAGACATTAAAAAGGAATTTTAAAGAAGAAAGAAAACCACTTTCAAAAGTGAATACATCTTATCCCAACATTTATCCTTTCCAAATCCTTAGTGGGCTTGTAAACAAGCAGCAATCAGATTTTATCATATCTATATGCAGTGGTGGGATTCAGCCAGTATTCCCTGGTAAAACTGTACTGATAGTAGAAATTCCAGCTGGTCCCGCCCATCCAGTTGCTGGAGCCTTGGGTCGTAGGCCTGCGCCTGCCTCCCCTACTGGTGGTGCAGCCTTTCTGGTCTTCCCCCATCCAGTTGCCAGAACCACTTGGCCATGCCCACCCAGTCACATGGCCACCTGGCCAAACATGCCATGCCACACCCACAGAGTAGGCAGTAAAAATTTTTGAATCCCACCACTGCTTATATCTGTTACTCAGCTATATACTATGGAACATATTCTTAGATATTCTCTGCTTACCATGATATGGAGAATCATGAAACCTTGGGTCGTTTTTGTCTAGCAAACACTGGATAATTTAATGTTGGATTGCAAGACCTTGGAAAGCTCCAGGAAGATAACATGATGTGACATGAGGAACATGAGTCCTCAAACCAACCAACCAACACCAACACCATTATCATAATGATGGGTATCAATCACTGAGGACACTTGGAAGGATTTTGTGCTTGTTGTATATGGGCAATCTTAAACTGTATTGGAAAACAAGATAGCAAATCAAATCACATGTGTACACAATCCAAATATTCAGCTATGATATTGCAATGGATTTTCAAATTAAAAATGTGTAACTTTATCAGTAAGAAAAGGAAAAATTGGTGAGTCAGAGGGAAAACAGTTGGGTAGAGGTAAGACCCACACAGAATCTTGAACATGATGGAAACTAGAAGTATTGGGGATTATACAACCAAATGACATAAATTATGCAGTAAGGAAAGGGAAGACTAGTGCAGAGTATTTGAAGAGAGTAAGAAAAATCTTGAAATTGAGATAGAATGAAGAAGATATTATAAATGCAATAAATACCTGGGTGGTATCAGTGATAAAATATAGTGCTGATATTGTAGATTGGATGATGACTGAGTTGCTAGGTTTGGACTTGAGTACAAGGAAGTTGGTGACTGCAAATTATGTTCTTCATCCACAAAATGATGTGGATAGATGATATCTGCCATGGGAGAATGGAGGAAGAGGATTTCTGGAGGTCAAACAAATGATGGAAGAGAAAAGGTAACAATTGGACATTGAATGAAGTTTCTAGGGAAGGCATTATCAAGACTGCTGAATCAAAAGATTCATACAGGGAAGAGTTGCTTGGAATAGTATACCATTACACTCTCAAGATATAAAAAACATTGAAGATGAAGTCGATAAGATTAATAACTGGACATGGCTAAAATCTGGTATAGTTGGAAAGGAGTCAGAAGGACTTATTCCAAAGAACAAGTTCTATGAGCCAACATAATTAAAGCAAAAATGGATTAAAAACTGGAATTGACAATAAGTGTAGGCTTTTTAAAGAAATTGATGAAACAGTGAACCACATTGTCAGTGGCTGTAATAAGATCACACCGCCTGGCTATAAAGAACACCATAATCGAGTTGCAGCAATGTTACATTGGAATCGTTGCATGAATTATTGAATACCATCTTCAAAATACTAGTGGAAACACAAATATGAAAAGATGGTTGAGAATGAGGACAAGATGGTTAAGATCTTGTGGGACTTTAAGAGCCAAACCAATAAGAAGCTTGAACACAACATTCCAGATACTACTGTGGTTGAAAAATAATCGATTAAGCTGATTAATGTGACAATTTCAGGTGATGGTCCAATGGAAGAAAAAGAAAGGAAAAATATCAAGAGATATCAGGATCTAAGAACAGAAGTACAACATATCTGGGAGAAAAGAGCAACAGTGATACCAGTAATGATAGGAGCACTGGGAGAAATCCCAAAAGGGGTGGAAAATATCTGATGTGATTGGCATTGATAAGATCACGAGAGAGCAGTTGCAGAGAGTAACACTACTGGGTACCAGGTGCATTATCAGTGGTTACCTCGCTGACCCTTAGGTCTAGGGCTAGGACCAGAGCAGAGGGGTGCAGCTTGTCTATGGCTACATTTTTATGTAAGAGGCACAGTGGAGGATTGAACCTCTGGATCCAAGCCAGTTACCTAAATCACTGAGCTACCCAGACAGCTCATAACCTCTTACATCCATTAAAAGAGCACAGGTGTTTTAAAACAGAAGTTCTCAGCCAGGATTTCCCTTATCTAATGCACACAAAGAAGAATATGCAATCCTAACCATCTGAAAAACTCATTGGGTTCAATGGGGAAAGACAGTAATCTGATGAAACCATGTTTCTTAAGTTTCCTAGATAATGCCCTCTGAATACTGACTGGTCTACAGTGTAAGCAGACTCTAAATCTGATATACCTCTGTAATGTATAAGTAACCTCAGCTCTGTCTTCCTGACATAATACCTTGAATTCTCTGCATTGTTTTATCAGGAAAGGGGAATGGTCATTCAGGACCACTGATGTTTAACCAGGTTTAGTTCTGATTTAGTTACATCCAAAAAGTGCTTCTAAACAATGCCAGATTTTTTGAATTAGGAAACACAAATAACTCAAGATAAGGAGAACATGTCATTCATATAAATAGGGCAAAGGGCTGGAGCTACAACCAAACAGCCCTTTGATCTTCAAAGCCTGACCTTGCTAACAGTGACCTTGGCCAACCAAGTGAGATTGTTCCCTCCCCCAACTGCTGAGAACCATGGCCTATTGATTAGCTTCCAAGTGGGTGTGCTGGAGAGTGTCATGCTAATTGTGGGCCCCTGAAAGAAAATGTCTCCTCTTGTCAGAAGAACAAGCCCCCACACTGCTAAGTGCACCCTAAATGGGCACCTCCCCCCCCCCCAAAGCCAACAATCTGACAATTTGTTCCATTTCAAGTCTGTGAAGGATACTTTGAGAAGACCTATCATCAACATTTTCATCAATAATACTGCCTGTATTTTAATAAACAGCTGTAGTGACATTTTCCCATCAGAGCATAACTGTTGATGTTTAATTGACTTGAGCTAATTGGCCAACCTCTTCTCATCTCAACTATGCTTATAAATTTAATGAACCTGGGGCTAGAAAGATGGTCTCTGAGCTTTCATTCTTTTCATTTCCAAGCAAAGAGGTTCAAGAAGAAAATATAGTATCAGTAAAAATGCACAGATCCCCTAATAGCACAATGTTATATGGATTTATCACAGTTCTTATGAAATGGCATAAAAATAATTATACTGACATCCGCAGCAAGGCAGAAAGCATAACATAACACACACTGCCAAGAAAAAAAATTCCCGTAAAGCACTCTTTGTTTTAATGGTGAAAATGACACCAACAACTGTATCAAATCTATCAGCTGGAGGGTGAGGATTAGGCAGTCCAGTCGTGACATGGATGCAGGATAATACAGTAGACCTCACAGTCCGACCTTTCTCAGGTCTACTTGCTCTTTTTAATAACTGTAATACTTTTACAGTTCTGTTTCATTGATTACACGAAGGCTTTTGATTGTGTCGACCACAACAAGATGTGGCAAGTAATTAAAGAGATGGGAATACCGGAACACCTTATAGGCCTCATGAGAAATCTGTACATGAATCAAGAGGCAACAGTTAGGACAGAAAGTGGAATGACGGAGTGGTTTGGAATAGGAAAAGGAGTAAGACAAGGCTGCATTTTGTCACCATGCTTATTCAATTTATACACAGAACACATAATGCGCAATGCAGGGATGGAGGAATCACAATTTGGGATCAAAATTGCTGGAAGAAATATCAACAATTTGAGATATGCAGATGATACCACCCTCATGGCAGAAAGTGAGGAGGATCTAAAGAGGCTCCTGATTAGGTTGAAAGAAGAAAGTGAAAAAGCTGGCTTGAGACTCAATATCAAAAAAACCAAGATAATGGCAACAGGCCCTATCAGTCCCTGGAAAATAGATGGGGAAGAAGTAGAAGCAGTGACAGACTTTACTTTCTTAGGATCAAAGCTCACTGCAGATGGTGATTGCAGCCATGAAATAAAAAGGCGACTGATTCTTGGGAGGCAAGCGATGAGAAACCTGGGGAACATAGTGAAAAGTAGAGACATCACATTGAAAACAAAAATTCGCATAGTCAAAGCAATGGTATTCCCTGTGACAATGTATGGTTGTGAGAGCTGGACCATTAGGAAAGCTGAGCGCAGAAGAATAGACGCCTTTGAGATGTGGTGTTGGAGGAGAGTTTTGAGAGTCCCATGGACAGCGAGGAGAACAAATAGGTCAATCTTAGAAGAAATCATCCCTGACTGCTCATTAGAAGGTCAAATAATAAAGATGAAGCTAAAGTACTTTGGACATCAAATGAGAAGAGAGGATTCACTTGAGAAGGCTTTGATGCTTGGAAGGGTCGAGGGCAAAAGAGGAAGGGGAAGGCCCAGGATGAGATAGCTAGATGGTGTTGTGGAGACGGTGGGTGCAGAGCTGAGCGAGTTGAGGGGGATGGTGGAGGACAGGAGTGCCTGGCGGACGGTGGTCCATGGGGTCGCAGAGGGTCGGAATCGACTGTGCGACTGAACAACAAATACTTTTAGGGACTGGTAGGCTACACACTGAACACAGATCCCTCTCAATGTTGCCAAAGTCAGCAGTTGCAGTTAAAGAAGCTTGATACTGAAGGTTGGTCTTAATTCCCCTTTGTTTTGTATTGTATCCTCTTACTCTTTCATACACAGATGCACATCTGTTTTAACACATTTCCATAGCACCATGACACTGCATAGAAACACACATGCACAGCAGTCCCAATACAGCTACATAGACTTGTGAAACCACAATTATATTCTAGCAATTTCATCTGGACTACAGTGGGTTGCTAGCAACAAAGTGTGGCAATATTGTTTTTAGGGAATTACCGGTAGTTCTATCACATCAAGTTGGAACCAACTTAAAGCAACCCTAATAAGGTTTTCAAGGTAAATGAGTACTTAAGGAGTAGTTTGTACCATTTCCTCTCACACAGCAGGTTTCTGGGGCTGTGCATGGATTCGAACCCTTGTGTCCTGAGCACTTGTCCATCACTTTATCCATAAGGAATCACAGACCACCCCAAACCTTTCACCCACTATGAATAATGGGTTCTAGTTTGGTTAATGTTTGACAAGAGTGGGAGATACAGCCTCAAGGCTTTCATAGTGCTGTTTCACCAAAATCAAGAACAGAACACCAAGAGGAAATCACAACAGGAGTTGCTCCTTCAGAAATTTCAGAGAAGTCTTCTGAAGACTGGCCAGCCTTGTTGTATCGCCTTTCACAATCTTCTCCAAACACAGCAGTAGGATGGCATTTATTTTTATTTTATTTATTAGAATGTTTCTATCCCACTCTACAGGAAAATGTCTCAGAGAAGGTACAGACAACAATGCAATATTAAACAGATTTAGGAGAAATTTCCAAGTGTTTTAAACAATTTTAGAAACAATTTTTAAAGGGTTATAAATTTGAAACAACTCAGCAAGACAAAACAACCTACATAAATACACAACCCCAGCAGGGCAGAACCAAATCATGATCACTGGGCCCAATTTTTACTTCTGGCATCGAAGTAAGGCCAATGTCAACACTAGTAGGCAGACTGTGGTATTTTTGAACCACAATTGGGTGTTCCCCAGGCAATGGTAACCTTGTTGTGCTGGCTAATCTTTCTCACACTAGATTAGGTGAAAGGAAACGTGGAATGAATTCAACAAAAGGTGGCTTCATTTTGGCAGTTTAACATCTGACCTAGAGAAGCCTCCACCAGACAAGCATTCCATTACTGCAAAAGATCCTTACAGCCACCACTACCGCAGATTTGTTTTCTTAAGATTTCAATTTTGTATACTTTTTGGATTAATTTTGGTACAAAAAGCAGCTGTATTGTCTTGCCAGGACAAAATGGTTTGGCAGGAAACACCGGCATATCCTGATGAAACACAACAGATGCAGTGAAAAGTTACAGTTAGTTGGAAGTGATTAGCTGAGTCTATCATGAAGGTTTGATGCCAGCAGGCAGATGCCAAAGATGTGTGTACATGTGAGGCTCCAGCAGAATCAAACCGAAGCTTTGGCTGGTGTCTCCCAGCTTTATCCCAAATACACACCCATGGGATTTCTGGTGTCTTCTAGAGCCAGAACACCTGTCCCCAGGATGAACAAACTGCATGGATGCAAGGCCTCAAGGGGCATATTAGGGATTCAATATTTGCTTTCGGAAAGAGCTAATAATTAGCCACCGCTCTCTTCTCTTTCACAACAGCTGGTAACATGAAAGTGATTACATTTCTAATGAACCGATTAGAGTTTCCAAATGCATTAAATGTAGGAGCTTTTCATCAACTGTTTCTTGATTCCAGCAAGACAGGTCTGATTGTGGATACACACACACCTTTTTTGTTTAAAGAAAAACTACTACCATGAGACCAAACAAAGGAAACAGGAATGATGCTGCTGAATCAATGCAAATTAAAATTTAAAGATTCCTGTCTTAAAGTGAGTCTGTCCACATTTAGTCTAGGGTAGTTTAGGTAAAGGTAAAGGTTGCCCTTGATCAACAGTTAGTCATATCCAACTCTAAGGTTCAATGCTCATCTCTGTTTATAGCCAAAGAGCCAGTGCTGTCTGCATCTGCAGACATTTCCGTGGACACGTGGCAGGCACTACTAACTGATTCTGCTGTGTGTAATGAAAAGACACTGAGGTTTAGGATGAAATGCCCTATGTGCATACAACTTCAGCATCCAGACCATCTCTCTACATTATGGTTTGACACACCAAGATGCTACGGAGGCCAATGATATCCAGGGTGGTGAAGTGGATACAGTGATGGATTAGGACTCAGGAGACCTGGATTCATATCCCCACTCTAAGGCGAAGAAATGCTGCTTGTAGCTTGGAGGACACTACAGAGGCATGTTGGCTGCTGTAGTCTCCCCAATATCATGGCCATGGTAAAGAACACATTAAATGTGTCATTTACCTTGGAAGTCCTCTTAGGCCAGGGTCACTATAAGTTGATTTCTACTTGACAGCACAACACAGACACAGACACCAGAACATGGAGACCAATATTAACATAGTGGCAAGCCGTCTTATTATGAATCAAATGAGGTGACCTCTGTCCACTATCAGCTCCCCAGGCACTGCTTTAATACATACGGGGCAGTAGGGATTCCAGACATTTGACGCCAACATAGCTCAGGAATGCTTCCTCTTTGAGTGAACATTCCATTTGGATTCTTTAAGAAGATCCTTTTAAACCTTCTTGGAATGATTCTTTTTTATATATCTTCTTATCTACAATCTCCTCAGTCCCATTCCTTTCTGAAACCTTCCTCCCCCACTCCTTTCCCAATCTCCTTAAAATGTAAGGATTACACAGTTCAGTAGATCAAAACTTCTCATTTCCTACAGTTTTCTCTTTTGTGAAGACAGGATATGTTCCCTGGCCCCACTTTAACCTCTTCTATTGTGAGCTAACCCTTTGAATTTAAAGAATCTAAATCCAATCATTACCTGCAGCTTGAGTATACCCATTGGTTGAAATCGTGTAGTAAGACATAACTATAGGAAGCCCATTGACTCAATTTAATTTATGAAAGATTTGGCAGACAAAATATCCACTGATTCATTAGGCCTATCCTAGTTGTGATTAATGGATTCATCCCTTGAAGCCAAATGCTGGGTAGTTTATGTAAATCCCATTGATTCAGTGGGTCTGCTCTTCTTGTGACCACCAAATGGAGTCAGGCCTCTGTATCTGACTTATTGTTCACTTTCCTTCACACTCTTTCTTCATCTTTCTGATTTAAAATGCTATATTTTCATGTGCCATTTCTCAATCTCATACTGAGATTAGACCAGGATGGGGGATGTATGTGTGGTTTTTCTAGATGTTTCTAGAGAAGTTAGGTCCCATCAGCCCCAGCCAACATGGGTCAATGGTAAAGGATGATGGGATAACTTAATGCAGGGGACTACAAATTCTCCACCCCAATATTAGACAACAAGTGAACTTCACTCATTAGCCCCATCTAGGAGAGACCTAATAAATGAGTCCTATGAATGTTCAGTTCAGTCAACATGTGGATTCCCAGGATCTAAACCAGGGGCACCCAAACTACAGCCCGTGGGCCCAATTAGGCCCCTGCATATCATTAATGCAGCCTGCAGTGAGTACCTGGGCTCACTGCAGACCGCCTCCGCTGTCTGATGTCAGCAGCGGCAACAACAGCAATCCTGCTTTCTCCTGGCTGCTCCAAGCAGCCTCTTGTTTGGTCCCATCTCTGCAACCTTTGCCAAAACCGATCACCATGTTAGGAAAATCTTTGGGGCCTCCTCTCAAAATCTGTGGCACTAGGAGAGCCCCCTGGTGTGCCCGGGATGTCATCACAGTGCGCCAGGTTTACCCTTCCAGCACCGTGGATTTTGGGGTGCAGGCTGGACAGTCAGTTCTGCCAGCTGGCTCTTTTGAATCATCCCCTCCTCTTTCCCTGATATATTAAACTTTTTAACCCTTTTAACTTTCAATTTTTTACATGTAATCAATATGTTTTTAACAGTGTTTTTAATTTTGTAAGCCGCCCTGAATCTTTGGGTGAGGGCAGGGCATAAATGTGATGAAATAAATAAATAAATAAACACAGTGATCGGCTTTGGCAAAGGCTGCAGATGGGATGGGACTGAGCAAGAGGCTGCTCGGAGCAGCCAGGACAAAGCATGATCGCCACTGCCGCCGCCACTGCTGCTGATGTCAAAACTGTCAGCAGTGGGAGCAGCCGGCCTCCGGTCCCCGCAGCTGTGTCAGGGGCAGGACTGCCGCCCCCCCCAAAAAAAAAAAGTTTGGACACCACTGATCTATCAACTGGTTTTGGTCCAATATATTTGCTGCATGATCACTTATCCTAGACTTTTCCGCCTTCGGAAAAAGCAGCTGACTACACTAAAACAGGGAGGGCAGCAGGATGTTAACTGCCTGTCCTGTTGCATGGTTTTCCTGCTGAATCTTTTCCACATTGAAATGACTACTCATTCATAAAGAGCCCTCAGAGGGATGTGGCAGGGAAGCTGGACTCAGCTTGAGGTTCTCTCCATATGTGCTAATTTAAAAAAAAAGATCTATGGGAGATGAACACATATTTTTTTTCCTATCCTAATATAAAATAAGCCCACCCTGTGTTGGAGTTTATTGGGCTGGTTGCCACCTCATTGATACCTGATCAGCACCTGCCATGGGGTCAGAAAGTACCCAGCAAAGGGCCTGCTTAGATGTTCCTAGCAGTGGGGTGGGGGTGGGGGAATGAAAGAGACTTCCAAGCAGAACTACTAACTCACTTGTAAAAGCTGCAAATTGCAGTGCTTGGTTCTCTAGCCCTTTTGAATGAGGCTTAAAAAGGCTGGTATTTTCGAACGGAGCTCTCTTGCAGAATTATCTCTGACATCTGGAACCAGAATCCCTTGGTTAGTTATGCTACATCCAGTAAGGATCCACCAAAGGGAAAATAAATGCATTTTCCAATTGATTTTAAGGCAACTTTGGTTTATCTTACAAATTACTTCTGTCAGACTTAAGGCACCAGGATTCCACCTTTTCAAACAAGAGAATCCAGTATATTGTACAATTTAATTAATCTAGAGTGTTCTGCTCTCTTAGAAATCAAAATAAGAACTCTCTTAGCTTTTTCTCAAAAGTCTGTTTTAGGATCCTGTTACCACAAACCTGAGTAAAATGTTGTAGAGTTGCCAAAAATGCCATTATTTCATTTAAAAGTTATTTGAAATTCTTTTAAGATAGATTGACAGCTAATTACACACACACACACACACACACACACACACACACACACACACACACACACACACACACACACACACACACATCTTGCAGAACACATGTAAGGTCCAAGAATGCTAAATATTTTTATGCTTGTGTCTTCTTCTTCAAGAGGACAAGCACTAGCTATGGAGATGGTACATGACACTAATTTGGATGCATCAAATGGATAATACTTATTTGAAAAAATGTTGGAGACGTAAAGTTGTAAATGGGACCTATTTACATTTATGGTGGCATAAATGTTTGGAAAAATATTTGGAAATCAAGATATTATTAAAACTATGTATGAATCCAAAAATGGCATTACTGATAGATTTAAGTGATATTAAAAATGATAAAAAATAAAAAAAGAGTTAGTTATAATTATGGTAACAAGTTATGTGACTCTTAATCACAAAGAATTGGAAAATGAACATCTTGATAGATATAAAAGAGTGGTATAAATAAAATAGCTTTGAACAACAAATTGACTTGTGACCGGAGGGTCAAAATGAATGAGTGAAATAAATTATTTTATTTTCTATCTGGAGAGATTTTGTCCGATATGTTTTTCAACATTCAAAAGGAATTAAGCCTAATAAATAAAGTATGAGCTTTTGGAAATAGGGGAAATATATTGACATTCTGTATTGGGAAGCTAATTAAAATAAAATAAGAGGGAAAATATGTATGGTTGCAAGGGTGGAGGGTACAAATCAGTATTGTTATAGAAGTGAATAATAAGGAGATTACGCGTGTAGAGGTTTTGTTTTCCCTGTTTTGTTATTGTTAAATTTAATAAAAAAATTAAAAAGAGGACAAGCACTAGCATTCTGTGGAGGCGAACAGAGGCTGGTTTGGAAAAGAAACTTTCCAGCCTTCTATGACATTTCCAGGAATCCTTTACAAGGCTTGGGCCCCTAAAAGTCACTGCTTATGTCACTCAGGTGGTCCACTTGACCTGTCAATCACCTGGTGACACTAAGGTCAACACTACTACTGATTTACAAAAGGTTATAGGGTTTTCCCTTTTATGTACTGTACTGCTATTTGCTAAGAAATGGCCTTAGCATGTTGGCAAAAGTAAAAAGTGGGGGGAGAGTTGGGAAGAGGAATAGACAACACAGGCATTAGTCCCACTGTTTCGTCCACTTGGAGGACAGACTAGTTCCCTCCTTCTCCTGGTGACCACATGATATGAGTGCCAGCATGAACTAGCCCATCCTGAAAGCAGATCAACCAGTGGGATAAATATCCCCCCCTCTCTATCCCCTCCCCTCTCCTTTCCCCCCACCTTTTAAAGATCCCTAGTGGCACAGTAGTTAAATTGTTGTACTGCAGTCAAAGCAGCTGACATTGTGAATTCGATCCATATGGGGATCCGAGGCTGACTCAGCCTTCCATCCTTCCAAGGTCAGTAAAATCATTACCCAACATGTTGAGGGCAAAATGCTAATTACCTTGTGAACCTTCCCAGAGAGTGCACTAAGCGCTACAGGGCGGTATACAAGTGTAATTGCTATTGCTGATTTTGTCACTATGCTAAGACAAACTAGTGAAGCTACTTCTTTGAAAATAGTCCAATAAGTTAATGGAAAATCCTACTTACTTTTTTCTGGTTCTCTGTTAGGGGTCTAGTCTTTTATAGCTGCAGGTAGGATCACTCATTTGGCTCAGTTCCAGGGTGGGTGATCACCGGGTGCACCTTCGTGGAAGCCACATAACAAGGGGAAGGGGAAAGAAGTTTTGCATTTCTTTTAAATTTTTGCTAACACATCAGCAATGTTTTAAAGGGTTTTTCTTTTAATTAAAAGCCTTCTCTTTGTTGGGTTGCAGGAATTAAAAAGAAGTGCAAAACCTGCCCAGTTCCCCTCTAAAAGTGAGCAATAAGGAAGATTTAAAGGGAAGGAGTCCAACTTGTCAAGACTGTTAGCAGGGTTTCTCCTTCATGCTTTTACTAAGCTGCTTAATGATCTTGAGAAATGAGAAGCCTTCCCTTTAAAAAAGAAAGAAACCTTGAAAGAAACCACTAACATACTGCTCCTCAAAGTGACACCGTTTATCATGATCTAAAACAGTGTTTCTCAACCTTTGGATTTTTGGACTTCAATTCCCACAAGCCTAAGTCAATTCCCCAAAGCAATGATCTGCCAATGTACTGGGAACTGACTTCTGGGAACTGAAGTCCCCCTGTGGAGCTTGTGTCCCACATTGGGAACCACTGATATAAATGATCCAGGTTGGGACAATTCAGCCATCTAGTCACATCCTGAGAGAGAGAGAGAGAGAGAGAAGCAAAATATTGTGATCTATTTCAATGTGAGGTCTCACTGATTAAAATTCACTTTTCAAACACTTTACGGAACTCATTCTAATCCACCCAAAACTCTCACTGAAAAGAATCTGTGAATTTTTCAAGTGCTAAAAAACCTTGCATTCTTTTCTATTTTTTTCCCTCTTCCCCTTGTCCTCTTTACTTTTGCCAGGTACTAGACCTTAAAATGGAAAACCAGCATATAGAGTGAGAGATACCTACCTCGCAATCCACTTCATTGATTACATTTGTTAAATCATTTTCAGAATAACATGGCATTTGTTATAAAGGGTAAAGGTCACCCTTGCTCAAAAGCCAGTCGTATCTGGCTCTAGGGTACAGTGCTGATCTCCATTTGAATATCATTCTGAGATCAAACTTATTCATTTCTTAGTTAACTATTTAGGGTACACAGAAAAGCCTCCTCAAAGATTGTGGTATTTCTGAACGACAATCGGGCATACTTTGGTAATGGCAACCTTGTGTTGCTGGCTAATCTTTCTCACACAGGGTCAGGCAGTTTCACATCTGGCCTAGACATGGAGGAAGAAGAAGTTAACTAATTAGTTAGCTAACTTTTATATCTTCCTTATCCCCCAGTGAGCTCAAGGTAGCATCCATGAATTCTCTTTCTCACCCACTCTACTTTCTCACCCACTCTAGCCTTACAAGTTCAGGCTGAGGGGGAATATGTGACCCAAGGTCACTCAAAGAGTTTTATGGTTCAGAGGGGACCTAAAGGTGCATGTCCCACCCATCCCTTCCCCTCCTTCCCTTCTGAGTGTCTCCTGCTCACTTGTCAAAGTCTTCCTTAATGGGTATTTTCTTTTTGTCATTCATCTTAACTCCACCAGCCATTCTCCTTCTGCCAGTCATTCACCCAGTCCACTCATGCGTAACATAAGAACACCTGGTTGCTGGATCAGAAATGAGATATTTAGTTGAATCATATTGCCAGCAATGGCCCATCATATGCTCCCGAGGAACTCACAAGCTGACCAAAGAAACTCTCATGTCATTTTCTCTGAACCTAGCATCATCCGGGTATCCTATGGTAAGCTACTGCTAGGAATGGAGGTGCCACGAAGCTAGCTGTCATTATTCAGCTTCTTCTATTTGTCCAACTTTTGATGTTGTTGCTGCCTCGAACCTCTCTGGCAGCCATCACAGTCTACACAGCAAAGCCAACCAGTTTATAATGGACTGCATAAGGAAATTCCATTTCTATAATTCCTAATGAATCCTCCATCTTCTTCTCAGCCATTTCTACTTCATTTCCCCCTCAAGTTTAGAGACAGCTGCTTCTTGCACTAGATGTGGATACTGGTTGGACAGCAGAGACAGATTACAGTGCTAAAGGAATTTAGCACCTGAACCAGCTTGTGAAATCTTGAAAGTATAGGGGACTGTCCTAAAAAGAAGTTACCAAGGTATTTTTATAAACTAGTATTTACCGTCAGATACATAAGTATGGAGGAATAAAATTTAATGGCTGCTTGAATTGGTTTCATTTCTTCATGGTGTTCAATTTGTTTGGCAGAAAGAAGGGAAAAACCTTCCCATCCCTGGATCAACAGTGGGTCATTCACATTTCTGTGTGTTCCTCGGGGTCAACGGCAATTTTTATTTTCATTTTACAGTCAATTAAAATTTGGGCTCGTGGTCCCGCCTTTGCTGCCTCCCCTGCCCCCTCTTCTCAAATCATCATGCTGGGATATTGATGAGATCGCTTGGCCACCTGGAGACATGTGGATTCATCATTACAGAAAGGAATTAAGGACCACACGTCTGGATGGTTTGAGCTTCCCAAGCCAAAAAAGAATGGAGTGTTGGGGAGTGTCTGTGTGTGAGAGTGTCTATGCACACATTGACATGTTCAGTTTATCAAAAGGAAATTGCTTCTCCATTATTTCTTTTTGCCAGGCTACTTTATACCACTTTGTCCAGTTACAGGCACAATGTCACTTAATCTTGTCTTGCACTCTCCACCACATCCCACCACAACCTCCTAATTGTGGTATCATGGCAGAGATTAGAATAAATACCTGGTAATTTAAATTGTGTAAGGAGCTCTGCCTTGACACTTTGGGGAGGAATAGAGCATGCTTTGGCCATGATCCTGCAACATCAAACAGAAAATGAATGCTTTGACTGCTGTATGTTTTTAATTTTTATTTTGGTTTTGGTGGCAATGTGTCTTGCTTATCCTTCCTTCTCAATTAACTTTCCTTTTGAGGAGGAAGTCAGTAGACCACTACTTTCTCTGTCCTCAGTTTCTTATAGAAGCAGCAGCAGCATGCAGTGTCATGTGAGATCAAACTTATTCATTTCAACTTCATTCATTCATTCATTCATTCAGAGTCACCCCAGTGATGGGGCAGTGATACAAATCTAATAAATAAATAAATAAATTTTGTATCTTGCCTTTTCTACAGCATATTTAGGAAGACGTATATCCACTCCACGTTATCTTCAGACCAACATTGTGAAATAAGTCAGGCCATGAAAGTGAGTGCATTTTTACTTTGACAGCTACATTTCTATCCTGCCTCTCCTGCAATGAGCTCAAGGCAATGGACATGGTTCTCCTCCTCACCACCTCATCTATAATACAAGGTTATGAGATAGATCAGGCTGGGGAGAGTTGGGGGGGGGGGGAGATTGATTAAAGAGCAGCACTCCTGAAATCACCTGGTGAGTTTGGGGACTCATTGGGACTAGAAGCTAGATTTTCCTAGTCTTAACCCAACACTCTCACCAGTACCCAGTATGTTGAGGTCAAAATACTAAAGTACCTAGCATGTTGAGGGCAAAATGCTAATTAATTTGTGAACCATCCAGAGTGTGTACTAAGCACTATGGGGCGGTATATAATTGTAATTGGCTATTCATCTCCTCCACCATTTGAAGACAAGTCCTACCACACTCATTACCTGCTTCTGGAGTGCAATGGAAGACCCATTACACATTGAATATCAGATTCACCAGAGAATTAAAATCAGCTCCATCCCTAACTACATTGCCAAATAGATGAATAAGGCACCCTTTTAGGCCATCTTGGGTAAACTCCCAGATCCTAATCTGAAACCCAATCTGGTGTACCCTAGTAATGGAAACCTTGTGTTGCTGGCTAATCTTTCTCACACTAGGTCTGGCAGAAGGAACTCCAGAAGGAACACACCAAAAGGTGCTTTCATTTTGGCAGTTTCACTTCTTACCAAGAAGAAGAAGAAGAAGAAGAAGAAGAAGAAGAAGAAGAAGAAGAAGAAGAAGAAGAAGAAGAAGAAGAAGAAGAAGAAGAAGAAGAAGAAGAAGAAGAAGAAGAAGAAGAAGAAGAAGAAGAAGAAGAAGAAGAAGAAGAAGAAGAAGAAGAAGAAGAAGAAGAAGAAGAAGAAGAAGAAGAAGAAGAAGAAGAAGAAGAAGAAGAAGAAGAAGAAGAAGAAGAAGAAGAAGAAGAAGAAGAAGAAGAAGAAGAAGAAGAAGAAGAAGAAGAAGAAGAAGAAGAAGAAGAAGAAGAAGAAGAAGAAGAAGAAGAAGAAGAAGAAGAAGAAGAAGAAGAAGAAGAAGAAGAAGAAGAAGAAGAAGAAGAAGAAGAAGAAGAAGAAGAAGAAGAAGAAGAAGAAGAAGAAGAAGAAGAAGAAGAAGAAGAAGAAGAAGAAGAAGAAGAAGAAGAAGAAGAAGAAGAAGAAGAAGTCATCCCAGGATAAAGCAGCAAGGAGTCCTCTGCTGTTATACCAGCATCTATGGGTTGGTATGAGTATCTCACCCTTGTGAGGCTGGGGCAAAGGCTGAGGTGGTAGCTGCATTTTATCTAAGAAATGAATACCCAGTTCTACAGCAACTAATTTGCCTTGGAGCAAGGCATAGTGCAGTAGGTGCAACTAGGAATGGGAAATGATTTTGTTGAATCTGTAACCTTGACAAGCATTTTCAGATTTCATTGTGATTATTTATTCATTGTGAATTAATTCAATATAAGAAAAAATAACCTCACCTTGAGAATTTGTACATTTATGAAGTTTACAGAGGATTTTTGCAAGAAAGAAAGAAGAGGGACGCACAGAATAATGTACACATACTAAAACATGCATGTTTACTATGCACATAATAAAAAAATTAGTCAAGGGGTGAATGCATAACATTAGATAAAATCCAAACGTAAGTATGCTCATTAGGGGGAAAATATTATAAAACGTGCAAAAATCTCAAGATAGGAAGAGAGGGAAAATTGGTTTTACAATCTGACACAAAGCAAAAACAAGAGCAGAATGCCCATGAGATTCAGCAAAACACCAGAAAATTGGGAGATTTTCACATCTGCAAGAGTGACTGTTGAATCCCTGAGATGGTAGGAGAAAGATTTGCCACTTTAATAACAAGACCCTGGCAACATGTCCTACTGCCTGTTTCCTGAAGGGGAAAGGGGAGGGGAGGGGGTAACTGTAGCAAGTTGTGAAGCTAAGCTACAAAAGGAAATTGTTGGCAAGGGCATGATATTATTCTTTCGGCCATGGCAGATAGCAAAATCCCATGGCAAGCATCAGCCCTAAACAGCTAGAGTCTAATGGCATGTTTTGAGGGATGGAATTCTATCTCACCATTTCCCCAAATCACCACTGGGTAAGTTGTCGATGTAATGGGATTTCCTTTCACTTCAATAAGACTGACTGTTTAAGACTGTAACGAAAACACTAACAGATGCTGCATCCAAGATGAGCTTCCTTTCGGGTCCTAGGAGGCATTCTGGAATAGTTTTGCTAAAGATGCCACCATTTAAGTGAGGAGGAGGCAGACAAAGCCAATTCTGTTCATTTTCCTAACTATTACTCCTTCCTGGAATTTGCATGCATTGAAACAGAGGCCAAATATATTTTCCTCAATGGTTGAGTTAACCTGCAGTTAAACAGACCAGAAACTGACAGGATGGGAAGCTGAGAAAACATTATATGGGGCTAGGAAGTAGACCAGGCTATGAATTCTGGGTTCCTCCTTAACAAGAACCACCCTAGGAAAAATATCATCAGGAGCATTGTGAGTGAGTCCACCACTGGTGGTGCAAGTCAACCCCATCCCCTCCAACAGGAAAGAGTGATACTCATGTTCTACTGGAAAATAATTCTTTTATTAACATAGGACTAGGTACACATTTCTTGAGAGCCAGTTTCTTCACCTTCCTTGTATATTCAATCCTATTTATCCTCTTGTTGTGACACTCCCTGGATCTTTGGTGACTGGGACTTGTGTGGTTATCCCCAGCAAGAGAGTTTGAAGACTTTGAAAGTACTTGCCATGAAGTGCGCCACTCCTGCATATAAGCAAAACTTCATTGGAACTCCAGTCCAAGGACCCCTCTTGCTTAGTTCTACCAAGGTTCCTTACTTGGGGTCCTTTCCAGGGCTGCCTCTATACTACCATAGCAATTACACCTATATACTGCCCCTAGCACTTAGGGTACTCTTTGGGTGGTTCACAAGATAATTAGCATTTTGCCCCAACTTGTTTTACCAACCTCAGAAGGATGGAAGTCTGAGTCAGGATCAAACTCATCATTGGATTCAATTCCTCAAACTTTGGCTTCTTTTTCTTTTTGCCAATTGACATGTCCAACTTGCAATTCTTTCTCTGTCTGGACCTCCTCCATCTCAACACACCCTTTTTATGCTTTCCCACTCTTTCCTCCTGCTTTCCTCTATCTCCTCCCCTTCAACAGATTTCCGATCATCTGGAAGGTTCCTCCTTTTGACCTCTACAGCCAGCATCTCCTCTGCCATGTTGATGGGAGAGCAATGTTGATTCTCACAAACATGTGGAAACTCAAGCACCCACCCAAACTATTTTACAGCAAACGGCTTAGTAGTATTTTCTCTCATGGCAACAAGGGAAAGATGCTGTTAGCTGAAGGGAAATTTAAAATGTTTCTCACTTCACATTTTATCAGAGAAGGAATATTGATTGATTGATAGATTTCCTGATAAAATTTAAAGTGAGAAACCATTTTAATTTATATGTTTTACAAGAGACCAGAAGAAGGAAAAAGCTGACAGGCTTTGCTAAAACACTTCTGTTAGTCTGACAACCTGACAACCTTGAGGACCAGCAGCCTTGGCAAAGTCCACAGGGAAGGGTGATGGTCCCCAAGTGGATTAAATCCCACTTAAATCCATCTTGAGGGAGGGCAGCAGCTTCATCAATACTGGCCTGGGGCTAAGGAGGACTTGCATGCCAAAAGGGCTCAGGACCAGAAAGTGACTTAAACTGAATCAGTGGTACAGGTGTCATGCTGCGATGCAGAAGACAGATGAAAGGGCACTGGATTATAATTGCAGGACAGTCTTCATGGCTGATTGCCATGATGATCACCGATATTAAAAATTGGACATGGAAGAAGAGGAGGAGGAGGAGGAGGTCATTCATAAACTCTCTCTTTCTCTCTCTCTCTCTCTCACACACACATATATATTCACTTATATGTATAGATATATTTATAAGAGTGGCTGAGAAACAGAAATGTTTTAGCAAAGACTTTTGGCTTCAGCCTGTTTCATGCGCTCTAGTAAAACATACATTTTTGTAATCATTTCCTGCATCTCTTCCAGGAAACTCCAGGCCATGTGACTGGTCCTCCACTCTTGTTCAATCCTCACAAAAGATTCTGTGGGCTAAATTAGGTTGATACAAGAACTGAACAATGTCACTGCAAAGAATTAATGGACAGGCTGGATACTCAATACCTGCACCTTACCTTTTCCCTCCCCACTTGGGAATATTTGTGGGACAGCTGGCAGTAGTGGTCACCTTGATGAGGAGGGCAGTGGATAAATATGAATAAATAAATAATTTTTAGCCATTCTACTCCATACTCCCTCTCATTTCTGCATCTTACCACCCAGAAGACATTGGGGTGACAGGACATATACCAGGCCCAAGGTCCTCTCAGCATATGATCACAGGTGCCTTTTACTGCTGTTTGCAAAAGATATAATCAGTCGGAGTCATAGAGATGAGTTCAGGGCAATCCTTATCGCATTGAATTAGCATGAATTCCTTGTGGTTTTTGGGAATTTGAGATCTATAAGCTTTGCTTGTATCACATTTCCTACTGGAAATCTCTCCAGCTGGCTAGAGGCAGTAATAGGTACGATTTAACCAGATAATGAAATTCATATGTAACGGGTGGGAAGATAATCAACACATTTTAGATTTTGTGATATGTGTCAACTGTTTTGCAGGTTGAAGTATATAAACTGCAGTGGCTGCTGTAAAGGCATTTTAAAGACCATTTTTTACTATTGTGTGTGCCAAATCAACAAAAGTATTGCTCTCTTCTCCACGAAACAGCTTATTGCCCCACCTTGGTAAGGGGGGGAATGGGATGCATTTGACTGTAATTAAAGTAAAGGATGACATTTCTCCTGTTTGAACAGAAAAATCTTATTGCCAGCCTAGCTTTATATCATCATATAGAACAGGGGGGAAGCAACAGGTGCAATGCAAACATTTATTGCCATTTTTGGTTTAAACAAACCAAAGAACTGAACTAAAGAGACAGAGGTGAGAAACTTTTCTATTAAATATCTAATAACTTATTTCACTTCTATATCCTCTCTGAGAAGCACAATTCCTCCATATCCATAATATATCGGGTATTTGTCAGACAGTATCAATAAATATCTTTTTGTTTTTATTTGAAATTCCAGAGTGAGTGGGAGTGGATACCTTATTTGGATGAAATTCCTTATTCGGTCAACAGATAGTTCTGCTTTGCAGCCTAAAGACTGGTGTGATATTGCCCAAAATCTTTCATCAAGATTGTGTCAGCTTGCATAGAAGGTCATGTTATTCACTGTATGTGTCTTCCTTATATCATGAATGTTTCACTGTTACAAAAGAAATAGAAGGCTTTAGATGGCATCACTGAAGGAAAGGACAGCTCAAATGGTTAAACTCAAGCCATTGTATTTTGGAAACATGATCAGAGTTACTGGAAAAGCTGATAATGCTGGGAAAAGTGGAAAGTAGTATGAAAAGAAAAAGACTGAATGAGAGATGGTTTTGTTGTAGGGTTTTCATAAGATGAGACGAGATAGCATTCCAGGGTCATACAGAACAGGATATTTTATTGCGCAATGGTTTACAGAGAGTTTTGCAACTCACACTTGAGGCTCTCAATACAAAGTTTATATACGTAGTAAACAGGAAATACCTAACCTTCACCATATATGGAAGGATCAGAATTAGGTACAGTAAAACCTCGGATAACGCTAAAACTTGGTTCCACAAGTCTTGGTGTTATCTGATTTTTAGTGTTATCCGATGCATGTTAAAATCCTATGGGATGCATCGGATAACGTTAAAGCTCCATAGAGATACATTGTAACTGCACAGGCTTTAGCGGTTGTTATCCGATGCATCCCATAGGATTTTAATGTTATTCGATGCAATCCCCCCCCCCGATTACTTAATGTTATGCGATTTTAGCAATATCCGAGGTAAACGTTGTCCGAGGTATTACTGTACTTGGTATTGGCTGAAAGGCAAAGGGATCAAAATTTGGCAATTAGTATTGGCTGATAGCCAAGACCACACTTTCTATTGGGTGATAATTATCTCCTCATTCTTAAGAGGAAGGGTCTCAATGATATCATTCTGAACAATAGGCAGGCAAATTTAAGCTGACTCATTCTGACTCAACCTTTAGGTCATTTGGCAAACAAAGATGGATTCTCTTTGGTTCTACCTTAGATTGACTCAGTAAAAAAACCCCAAAGCCTTGAGTTTGTAAGACTGTGCAGGGCTGCTAGTAACAGAACCTACTGGTGTTCTTTAATTTTTTTCCAGAGTAAGTAAGCAATGGTACAGGAATAACATTAACTGGTCAATTCAGCCCTTTAAAACTAAGAAAGATTACACAAGCATCCTTTCCCCTTTGTAAAGAAGACACAGTCACACTTTTTTTATCCTCCGCTAGAGAACAAAGGAAAGATGCCTCCTCCCTGAGGGAGCAAGAGAAAAGGGGGTGAAAAGGAAGGAAGTGACATCAGCTCAGTGATTGATTGTTACCAGTTCGGACCAGTTCTCCCGAACCAGTAGCACACATCCGGAGGGGGCACCGGGGGTGGTAAACCCCAGGGTGACCAGTTCAGTCACTTCTCTGCCGCCGCCGCCCCTCTGGAAGTGTATTTCCAGGCAGCCAAAATGACTGCCCGGAACTGTGCATGCATCAAACCTCCATTTGATGCATGTGCAGTTCTATTTTTTAGTGTGCATGCGTCAAATAGTGCATCCGCACTAAAAAATATAATTGCACATATGTCAAATGGAGGTTTGATGCATATGCAGTTCCGGGCAGCCATTTAATTTAATTTTATTTTGGCTCCGCCCACAACATCATGACATCATGATGTAATGATGTTGGCTCCGCCCATGACGTGATGACGTCACGGTGGGGTAGCAAAATTTTTTGACAGCCCACCACTGCATCAGCTACATTAGAATAGCAACTGAAGGTTGAAGGTAAAGGATAGGAAACCTGGGGAGGCAGCACCACTCACCACATTAAATATACATAACATAAATAGAAATTAATTACATCATTTAATCAGATACCAACTACCTTGGAGTTGTTATTCAGTGGGGAGACCTTGTATGAGTAGACATCTCTGTGATGACATTCCGTACAATTTCTGTCCATAGCGATTTGTCCCTGGAAGTTCTTCTCCATGTTGGTCCAACATTTTTCATGAGGAAAATCTTCCCCTCTGTGAGGTCTTCTTCCCCTAGATCTTTTGTGATCTCTCAGATACCAATTCATTATTCTGCCACTCCATCTATTGACACTTGTGCATACAACATGGCCAGGCCACCTTAACTTGTTCATCTGATATCCTCATTTTTTTACTTTATTGCAATGTGAGATTCTGACCATTGATCTTTCCATTGCTCGTTGTGTTACTTGCAGCTGTTTTTCTCCCACATATATGAATGGAGGGTGCCGCCAGACTGGAAAACAGCTCACATTTTGGACAACTTGTAGCACAGTCTCATACAAACTATTTCCCAGTGATCGCACAACATTTGGGCAGCAACAATCCAGATCAACTTTGACCTATGTCCAAGCTGGACCTTTTTGGTCCAGCAGCAGGGCTACTGTTTTGGAGGGCTGTATTGGAGCAATTCCCACATGGGCAGGAGGTCACTTTAAAGGACATCAGTCCTAACAAAACATTCCTTTCTGGTGCAGTCAAATATGGTAATAATAATTTCATGTCAGAAATTATTCTGGGTTGAAAGGATTTGTGCTGGAGGAACTCTGCTCAGTGCACACCCGAATAAGGCTCTTTTCGTATCCCCAAGATCTTTTCCCATCGAAGTGGTCCCTATTTATCTACAAACATGATTATTTCGTGTCACCTGATAATACCCTTATATACCAGGTGCAGTTTCCAAAAATGCAGTCAGTTTGCCTTTGATTATCCATGTTCACTTAAGCTTCAGGAAGCCAGACATGTGTAGCTGTCAGGGTCCACCTCTTAACTGAAGCATGAATTAGCCTCTATTGGATGGTGCCTTATGATTGGTCAGTTTCACCTTCTCCATTTCCTTTGAGTTTCTGCTAGATGGCTATTGCTGGCAAAAACACAACACCTAAGTCTCAGAATTGTCTGTTTATTGGGATAGAAACATGGAATCTATGTAACGGAAACTGTTATGCAACTATAGCTTGCATTCAATTCCAGGTTTCACAACCAAGCCAGTTACCAGGATTAGATACACTGAATGAATGTTACAGCAGTTTGACATTAAAGCTGGCAATTACTGATAAAATTTTCTACTGACACTGATACAGTACCTAATTCCTCTTCAGAAACTGGTAAATTATTTGCCACAAATATTTCCCTGTAGTGAAGAGTGCCATATTTTCTGTTTCTAAGCATTGCCAGCTGTCTAAACCAGAATACCTGTTTCTTACCATACTACAGGTGTCAGTTGGTTCACCCAGCGCTAAGATGCTTATATAATAACAAGAGGTTGGTAAACAGTGTTGTCACTTAGGGTACTTTCTGCATTAAATTTCCTTATAAACTCTGGCTGAAAGCTTGTTGTTTGTGTAGTAAGACACATTAGAGCAGGCTGGTTGAATCAATGGGAATTTGGTGAGTAAATTGCCCTGCAAGTTCAAGTGATTAAAATGGGCCTACTCTAGTTGCAACTTACTTTAGCATAGTAAGTAGCAATTAGTGTAGGCCAGTGGTTGCGAACCTATGGCATGTGTGTCAGAGGGGACACACACACAGCCTTCTCTGTGGGTATGCACACCATTGATCCAGCGTGGTGAGATGACAAGACACCCACACACACCCTAGACTTACATATTTGTGTGTGAGAGAGAGTGAGTGAGTGTGTGTGTGTGTGAGAGAGAGAAAGAGAGTGCCCAAGGAGGAGGATGCGTGTGGGCAGGCACTGTGTGTGCGCACACACCCATATGATGTTGCTGGCATGCCTCAAGTGGTGCATGCACACACCCACATAACATCACTGCCTCCTCCTTCATGGGCACTCAGTCTCTAAAAGGTTCACCATCACTGGCATAGGTCCATTTGAATCAATTGAAATTATGGAGGAGTTGATTCCTCAAATCCTGGTGACCCAAAGGGTCTACTGTAGTATGCTATCGTTCACTAAATGGAGCATTCAAATGTTCTTTATAGATCTATTCCCAGGATAAATGTTAGGGGGCTTTTAAAGTGGGCAGTCCACTGAAGTTTATACTCATGAAAAATCTGCTGGTTATTAGTATGCTGCACATTACTTTTTTCTGAAATAAACTAATATGTCTATGCCTCTGGAGGTTAATCAAGTTGAACTACACCATTTCCTAAACTGATAATGCAACAAAAGGAGAAAACCATATGAAAGAAATTTCCTATATTTCTACTAACTAAATCACTTGTGCTACTTAAATCCCAAATATTCATGACTAACTAGGTGAAACGACTTGTTACTTATGTACAATTTAATATATGGAACAAAAGGAAAAGAAAAAAATCCTTCACTGAACCCTACATTTCAAGATGTGGCATTTCACACTGTTGTGCCTGCTGCTAATGATCACTTGTTTTCTTTCAGAAAAAAATGACTAAAGGCCAAATGCAAATGAAACAGCTACCATGTGGAGCTCTCTTTAAATCGCTCCACATGGCAGCTGCCTCAATGTAGTACTTCATTTGAGCTCATCCAAGCACTGTATGCTGTTCAATGATAACTCTGCTCAGTGTCAAATGGAAGTGTGTTTTAGGGCACTTGGAGGAGAATCCAGATTTGCAAAATAAAATAAAATTCTAAATTTTGGGCTCAATGACCAATTTCGTTGCAGTGAAAGAGGGGGGAGGAATTACCTTATTACCATCTTTTGAACATCAGCTGGGATTCTCCATTTGAGCATAATGTACCCTAATTATATCACTAGTCTTCCAAACACATTCTCCAAGTTTGCTCCATGTGGCATTTTCAGTTGCCATAATAATGCAATCAATCACCAGAAAGCAGAACATACGTGTACCTCTGGCCAGCAAGTGACCCACTAATTAGCAGATGAAAGGGGTTAACGAAAGTAGCACTTTCTATCCGGAGGTGTGTTACCAAGGTGAACTCTGACCCTGGTAAACTGGGAAACCTATGCCAAGAAGTGGTTACACAATCATCAGCTGTGTTGCCTAAACAAAAACTGAAGAGAAAAAGACTCTTTTCTGTTAATATTATTCTAAGAGTGAAATGAGAAGGCCCTCTAATTTCACACGCAGCAATTACTGCAGAGGCTGAATCATAACTAGGACCAGTGTTTGGGAACCACATCAATTAGCTTCTGTTTGGCATGGGATATCATTGTAAATTTCTGCTTGAAGGCAAATGTCTCCTTTTAAAAAATTAATAGAGAGAAAAAATAAAAAAAATTTAAACTTGGGAATTTTATTGTGTAGATATGAATGTGAATTGGGCCTAAGTTTATTTGGCTTATTATTTGACTTAAAGGATAGTAAGGCTGTATTTTGCATCAGGGTTTTATCTTCTCGTTGGGACGTCATGGCTTTTATATATAAGAAACTCAGCAGTCCAGCACTGGAAAAGTATCATGAGCTGTCCAGGAGGTTTAGTGAGCGAGCAAAGTTATCATTGAAGAAGGAAGAGTCTTCCACCCTCAGTCATTTTCAGCACTCAGGTTTCAGAGCTTTTGCAACAACAACAATTCCTCTTTGCATGACAGATTATCTTCTGTCCATTATGGTTTGGGCACGGCCAACTATGGATGTGATCAGATGTTTGCAAATAAGCATGCCTGATTGCATCAGAAAGGGTCACTTTAATGGGAGGAATATTTGGGAATGGAAGTTCCACACAAACAACAAAGTAAAATGTCACATGCCAGCTGCCGTCTCCTCTCTCTGTTTGCAGCACTGCATTATTTTGATTGATAACTTTCACCTTCCTCTTGGCTACCATTTTCTGAAAAAAGATGAGGCAATGTAGAACCATAAGTTCTGCAGCCACCCACCCTTTTAGTAGGCTCTTCTTTTACTGAGTATGTTATGAGACACTGTACACTGGAGAAAATCAAGGGCAAGAGCAAAAGTCTTTCCTTCTATAGGCTACGCTACCCAGATCCTATAATCAAGGGAGATAAACTAACATTCTCCAAATATTGCTGAACCACAGTTTTTACCGTCCATCATTGATGGCTGAGCTGGTGGAGGAAAATTGGAGAAGGAGGCCAGTCAAACCACCTTGAAACCTCCAAGCCTTTATTTGCCAATTAAGGCCCAGTTTTAAAGCCACGAGATTAATACAAAGCAAATGCTGGATGCAAAATATCTGCCAGTTTGAGGGAATTCCTAGGATGCTTCACATTTATTGCAAAGAAATAAAACTGAAGCTGTTCTTTTTTAAAAGGAAGAAATTGGCTGCTCTGGACCATAATGATGATGAGGAGTTTGAGTGTAACTGCAAATGTGAAACTTAAAATCTCCCATAAGCTGATCTGAAAGTCAGCCAAAGGTAGTGGGGTTGGCAACACAGTGTATGTGAACTGTTTCACTATGTAATGGCAATTCATTAGGAAAGCCTATCTATAAGAAACAGAGATCAAGATTTTTGGTCAAATTAACAAGCTCTGAAATTACAAATGATCATAGACATCTGGCTTTTCTTCTGATTTTGTTTTCTTTTGTTTCTGTTGCAGCTGCTTTTTTGGTAGACCAAGTCTCCCTGGTAATTCACCCAGTGTAAAAAGTTAAGGTGATTCACAACAGAGAAGCAACTTGAGAAGCAATAGACAAGGAACTTGATTCAAACTTGATTCTAACAGGGCATCTTCATGCTCCCTGTCATTGACCAGGTGAACATGCTCCTTAAAAGACCAACTTTTATAACAGAACTAGAGCCTGGGAAAGCAATTAACTCCAGGAAAGCTAATATGTTTCTTTTATACCTGGGGATTGTTGGAGTAAAATGAAAGCCCAAATAAAAAAAATATGATCATTTGCGCCACACAGAACCAAGCATGATAGCAAAGAGCAGGCCAGGTACTTCTCCAATGGTACTTGTAAAGCTGTCAGTATACCCCAATAGTGTGAAGAAAAGCATTTCTTCTAAAGAACTTGATTCTAGTTAAATTAAAAAGAAAGAAAGAAAATGGGGGTGGGGGCGAGAGAGAATGCAGCCCTCTTCTTTTCAGAACAAGTCTAACAAAACATCTGGGATCATACAAATAGCAAATTTAACAATATATTAGCTGTGTTTATGGAACAGAAGACCACTTCCCTGCTAACAATGCCAGAGTCCAACACTAGGTAATGATGACATTCTATTGGTAAAAGACTTCTTACAAAGTTTTCTGCAAAAAGAAAAATGGGAAGGTTTGCCTTTATTGATCAAAGTGATAAAATGAGATGGCGTGCAAGCAAGGTATTGGTGCCAGCCAATAAAGAAGTGTGTGTGTGTGTTGCATTTTATTGTGTTTGGCAAGTGGATTAGTTAACAGAGGTAAGCATATGTGGAAGGAATGTAAGCTTAATAGCTGTTTAGATCTTGGTCCATTAGTTCATTCTGCTGGAGAATTTGGATTAAGCCAATTAAGGCACAGTTACATTAATTTAAGCTGAAACAGCGGCTTTGAATTCTTTCTTT
Organism: Furcifer pardalis; assembly: GCA_030440675.1. Taxonomy (NCBI): domain Eukaryota; kingdom Metazoa; phylum Chordata; class Lepidosauria; order Squamata; family Chamaeleonidae; genus Furcifer; species Furcifer pardalis. Next base: position 60,328,125 of record CP126893.1, on the reverse strand, counting down.
GGTACCCTGAGGTGTTGATGGTTCAGTATACAAATCGCAAACCTGTTTTCCAGATGTGGTCATCACAGCTGCAAAGAAAAGCTCATTGACTTATCTTTACAAACTCCAAAGCCTTTGGAATACTGAAATAGTTATTTCTCATAAAATTAACAGCTTTCTTTTTATGAGATTCAGCACCAGCTGGGAGTCTGATTTTGCTTACAAAGAACTGTTAATACAATTAACAGGCTACTTGACACTGGAAATTTTCTGTTGTTTACTTTTCCATATTTTAAGAAATTCTCATTTAGATTTGCTTCTGGAATCAGGTAGGATCTTTAGTAAAGCTGCAAGCTTAAAGAGATAAATGGAGGGTTCTCTTGCCACATTCATAAAAGGATACAGGTTTTTAATGACATAAAGAGCCGATGCTTACACAATACTAATACAGGAGCAAGGTGATACAGTACCTTTATTGTATCACAAAAAAAAATCAATCCTTATGTGGGCTTTCATGATTCAATATCACTTCTTTAGGCATGCACCAATTTCTGGTGGATAGTGCAGGAAAATTATCAATGGGAGTCTCAACAGTTGACAGCAAGATGTTGTGTCCTTCTTTGTTTTTTTAGAATTGAGTTGTTGTGGTGGTGGGGTTGGGGCGGCAGCAGGCTTGGATCTGAGATCATCTCCCATTCAACAAACAGAGGAAACCAAGTACAGACATAATACCCCACTGTAGATGGTCTTCTTTTGAAACTACAAGCTTCTGTTTGGTCAGAGAACAGAAAGGGAAAACAGGAAGACCCAGTGTCCTCCATCAGAGAACTTGGGTTAAATTTTAGTTTATTCAATTGCTGTGGCAATTGTGGCCAAATTAAAGTTAATTAGGAATGTTACTTAGTAGCTGGAAGTAGGTATCTCCTTCAGTTTGTAGTCCTGTTGGGAAAATGTAAAAAGTGCATGCAGAGTTCTTAGTGGTGCTGTGGAGCATCTTTTTTCTGGTTTCCTCAGTAGTTCCAAGGTTTTTCATGGTCTTCTGAGAGCAATGAAAGTTCTCTTCCTTCCAACACTCCTACCAAAACAATGACTCATGATGTTCTGCTTATTAATGGACAGACTATCTGGAAAGGTTCAGAGCAATATATCAGAATTTCTAATGACTGATTTGTTCAAAAGAAGGGAGAACACTGTTCTGATACAGGTTTGCAAACTTAGTTTGCAAACCTTGCCTGATGAAGAAAATGCAGTATGAATGCTCCCAAAGTACCATTAACAAGAAGAGTGGTTTGCCTGACAGCATTCTCTTATTCTTATCCAGGATTCATTAACATGTTGCCTTGGGAACATTTTAGATTTGAGCACAACAGTGAACTTCGAAAGTTTGTAGAACAGAGGTAGCAAGTCCAAGAATCAATGTTCTATTCCCAGGACTTCCCAAACTGTCCAAAATCCAAAAATTAAAACTGGAAGTGGCTAAAAGTCACCCCCAACTCTTGTTATTGTTAAATGGGATGTTAAATGGAGCAGGTGGCCTGCATTGTGTTTAAAAGATGAACATAGCAAAATTCAGTCACCGTATTGGGACTAAATTTGAGGGATTACTTGGACCTCAGATGAATGGGTTGCTAAATGGAGGATAACATAATCAATATCATGAAGCAGCGCAATGGAAAAAGGATGATGCAGTCCCGATAACTGTATGGAATGGTCTGAAGGTACATATAATGCTGCAGATGCAGCTACCTTTCCAAAGTGACATGGATATCACTCAGAGATATTAAATGTTTCCCTTGTAATCACTCTGTCTATGGGATTCTGAGAGCTGTAATCTAAAGGAGAGAGAGAAATACTTTCCATGTCTGGTCTCAACAATTAAATCAGTGTTTGTAGACCCTACGAATAGCTTGGAATTTCTCACTGAGATGTGGTGTGTAATTGGACAAAGGAAATGAGCAATGCACTGCAAGCCTATTGTGAAAGGGCAGAAGCAGGCTCTCATGCCAGGTAGTTGGGTCAGATTTAGCAATGCCGCAAACGGTGTTGTTCATGCTACATGTTGTTGTTGTTATTGGTGGTGTGTGTCATCAAGTCACCTTCAACAGATGATGATCCTAAGAAAGAGTGGTCTCCAGAATGATTTATTATTAATATCCTTGATCATTTCTTACAAACCCAAGCTTGTGGTTCCTTTATGGCATTAATCTGTCTCACATTTATACTTTTCCAGGTGATTTATTTTCTCCAAAAACTTTGAGAGCTGTTTTCACTTCACTTTCTAAAATGACAGGTCCTCCATCATAGGTGTTAAATAAATCTGACATTCTTGCAGCTCTTCTGTATAAATTCATCATTATACTGTTTCCACCTTTTTATTTTTTTTTCCTGATCAGATAGTATGTTCCATGTTGATTTTTCAACATGTCTAATATAGGTTTAAATTACCTTTTCTTGTATTTTATGGAAGATATCTCTTATTTTAAGTTTTGTTGTTGTTGTTGAAGAAATAAAATAAAAACAAAGCAGAGAAAATAAGAAAGGAAAAAATTATAGGAAAAAACCTGTCCATAGTCCCTTGTACAGTAATTAGAAAATGGATTCCTCCACTCAGTGTATAGCCTTTAATTCCATCATGATTATTCTACACCCATCATTGTTAAGGACCTTATGACGATCAATGGAATTATTGATTAAAACATGTGCAGAAAGGAACTCTGGGGACATACAACCACTTATCATATTAGATATAAGAGGACTAGAATATTTATGAGAAATTGGCAGGGAGGAATATAACGTACAAAAATGTGTAGACAAAGGTATGGGTTTTCCATTAGCTATGCAGACTAGCTTTGGTTTCATCCTTAAACACAGTTAATAGCGTTCTGCAGCAAAATCAAAGGGTAGAATGGGTAATCTTAAATAAGAGGGAAAGGTTTACTCAGGGGAACCAGAAAACAATCTGAAAATATAAAAAAGGACTAAAAAGAATCACACAGACCATTTAAAAATGCTTTATCTGAACAAGACCCGACTTACAGTTTTACTAGCATAAGTAGATTTGAGTTACAATTCCAAAGAGGACAGGAAAAAGAAAATGGGGAGTTGGGGTTGGGTGTAATTGACTAGTTGAAGAGAATTCTAGATTCAAACACAATCTATTTCACATAGCATTTTGCCTCATTTTGTAACTTACAAGATTTACTGCCACACATCTCTTTGCGGTTCAGCAGCAACAGCAAACAGGAAGAAGGAAGGGAGTCAGTCTAGCCCAGGGGTTTCCAACCTTTTCGAGCCAGGGGCCAGGTCATGCCCTCTCAGTCAGCTTTGAATATCGGATAGCCATTTTGCCCTGCCTGCACGATGGGGTGGCCATTTTATCCCAAAAGCTTCAAAATGGTGCCCATTTTGTTTCTCAAATGCCCCTGGAGGGGTCGGGGCCACATGAAATAGCACCATGAGCCAGATACGGCCTATGGGCCTTAGGTTGGGAACCCCTGGTCTAGCCTCTCAGTTGTGTCCGAAGAACCCCCTAAGAATCAGACAGCTGCACTTCCCAATGATGACCCTTGCACCTAACATACTGCATAACAGTCCACAAGCCCTTGTCACTCTTCTCAGTTCTACAGATTGCCAGCATGGGACCCATGGCATGGGGCAGGTAGGTGCAACACAAATAAAATAATGGGGCCAAAACCTGGTGGTAATTTAGGCATAGGGTAAGAGGAATAGATGAGGAGCCCTTCTCTGGCTCAGCTTAATTTATTTTATTATACTGTATATTGAAAATATTTACATGCTACCTTTCTCCTAAAAAGGATCCAAGGTGGGGTACAGTAATAAAACATGAGTTGCATAAGATTTTTAATTCCCATCCTGTATTTCAGCATCAAATGCCCCTGAACTCACATGTCTTATTATTACAAATTATGCTGCATTTCCCAGGCTGTAGTGCATGACAAAAAGGAGATGATGTGTTGACGGCATTGATTGGCATCAGCAGGTTTGCACCAGTTTGCCAGAACCAGTAGCAGAAACTCTGGTGGCCCTGCCCATCCAAGTTTTGAAATAAAGTAGTCCTAATTCTGGTGCAACACAGGGCTTTTCCCCTGGCCATTCCCACCAAACCACACCCACAGTGTGGTAGTAAAAAAAATTTGGAGCCCACCACTGGTTGAGGGCATCTCTTCATCTGTGGTAATGTGCTACTGGATGAAAAAAGCCTACTTAAAGGGCCTGAATCTTCATTGCCATCATTACAAAGATGGGGCCATTTTGTAAATTCGCAGATAGGAGAAGTTCTTGCTTTGTAGTCATTACATTTAAAAAACCTAACTGATCAAATAACATAAAGCCATAATCATTGAGACCTTTGAGATGAATATTAACCTCCTCTCTCTGTGCGTGCACTTGCTTCCATGTCTATTCATGTATATATTTGTGTGTGCACTGATAACAAGAACCACCAAAGTAGAGCAGTTGGAGTTAGCATACAAAGTACTACTTCTAGGAGATCTGGAGTTTCTTAGCCAGGAAATTCACTGGATGACACTGGACTAATTATATCCACTTTATTGTTTGTGAGGTTAAGTGGAGAGATGGATTGATGGGCATGCCACCTTTGTCATATTGGAAGAAAGACAGAGTATAAATGTTAAAACAATTAAAAGGATTTAGCTCATATTCTGATTTATTGGTTTAGGTCAACTTGGTTTGCTTTGGAGGAGTCCTAAAACACTGAGGTCTGAAGGGGAAACCTTCCTCAGAACACCTAGGGCTTCATGTATCCCCGTTGCTGATCCATAATAAGCCATAACTGGATCCACTTTTAGACAGAATTGGATACCAACTGCAGGCACAAGCACTCACACTGAACAGATGAGATCCACCAGAGGCCATTGACCACTCTGTATAACAAGATGCACCTCTCTGGACCACCTCATTTTTGAAACATGCTGCTAAGACACACACACACACACAATATCTTGCAGCTGAGTGAAATAATAAGCAGCCACCACTATCTTACAAAGGGGGAGACAAAATAGATTATTAAAATGATTATGTAATATTATTAAGTCCAGAATGTACAATTATTCAACTGCACAGGGATATTACATAGAAGTGGCAGACAGAGTCCCAATTTCCAGGTTTCATCCATTTGCTGTTTAAGCCAGTTCTTAGCTGATACTTCCTTTGTTGACTCAGCTGCACATGAAGGAACTGAGATGCCTGGAACCCACCCTAGAGTGGCTCATTTGCTGATAACAATTGGAAGAGAAGTGTGGCTTATGGGATTTGTGCACCTGGTCCCCACTTTAGAAAGACTTTTTTACACACTTCTCTTAAATCAAAAGCTCAAAATACATGAATGGCATAGCATTTAAGATAGGAAGACCTTCTTCCTTGAGGCTAGCTGCTTCAACCTTTTTATGCAATTAATATAAATTTAGGGAATCAGAGATATCATGGATGATCCTAAAAATAAAATATTTCCTTTTCAGTTCCCTGCCCATTAAATAGAATTTGCAATAATTCTTCATTGTCAGACCTTGTTCCTTATTTTACGATGGGAAACAAATGCATTTGGGTTACTTGTGTTATAGTATGGAGAAGACCCCCCTACACCCAGATGAATATCATTTATTTGTCCATCTTGTGAAAGTAATATCAAGGAAAAATATTCCAAGAGGATGCCACACCCTGTACATCCAGGGCCCGAGTGATGACATCAAACCTCTGCTGGTTACCTGCCAAGGCACTCTACAACCAGGATAGTTTTCAGAAAGAACTGTTGAAGCTGAAGAAGAACTGATGCAGTCTCTAGCTGAAAATCAGAAATCACAATGGTGCACATTAGTCAAGAACCTGGATATGACTGGATAGGAACAAAAGGGGGTTCACTTCATAGCCCCTTTGTGGCATCTGAATTAGAGAACACAAGGTATCAAGGATGGCTTTGAAAGAAAGCTAATTATAGAAGGATTCTGTACCATAAAATAAATAATCTTACCAAAGATTACAAGCTTACTAGGGTCATTTGCGGCTTTCTTCAGAACTGGAAATTCTATGTGACGATGAATGGAAAGAACAGCAGATGGAGATTACAGAAGAATGGTCTTCCCCAAGGAAGTTTATTGTCTCCATGGCTATATAATATATAAAGGAATGATCTACCAGTTCATGACAATACAAAATTGTTCATTTATGCAGATCCCACAGCAATTGCTGTACAAGGATTAAGCTTTGATGAGGTAGCTTGAAAACTTACTGGAGCACTTGAAGAACTAGGACAGTATTACAACACCAACCATTTGAAGCCTAATCCAAGCAAAATTCAAGTGTGTGCTTTTCACCTTCAAAGCCAAGATCCAAGGGATGAGTTGGATGTTATGTGGCAAGGGATCCAATTACAGCATTGTTCAGCACCAAAATACCTTGTTGTGATTGTGACAGGACACTCTCTTTTAAGTAGCACTGCCTGAATACCAAAGCCAAAGTTATTACATGGAACAACATCATCAGAAAACTCACAAACTATAAATGGGGAAGTTGACATTGCTGTTAATGAAGCCATGCGTATAGTGACAGGATTCCTCAAACCTACACCAGTTGAGAAAATCTATCCTCTTGTTGGTATCACTCCACCTAAGAGAAGGAGATGATGATGATGATGATGATGATGATGATGATGATGATGATGATGATGATGATGATGATGATGATGATGATGATGATGATGATGATTGTTGTTGTTGTTGTTGTTAAATGTATATGCTGCCCTCTCACGCAAAACATGACTCCAGGAGGCTAACAACAATAAACAACAAAAAATACACAATCTACAATTACAATAAAAACATCCAAAACATCTAAAGTAAAAGTCAGCCATAAAATTCCAGAGCCTAGGCTGGCCAGGAGGTGATGTCCGGCCCCCACCCCAATGTCCAAGTAGCAGCTGATGCAAGAGAATGACCCTCAACGTCCTTTGAACAGAAATGAGCCTCAAGTAAGTCTGCTGGCTCAGATCCAGGAAGAGCTTTATGGCAGGAACAAACATTCTTGAGTGTACACAAGAGCAAAACCAAGTTAGAAGATGGAGGAGGAAGCTCACTGGACAAGGAACATTAAAGGAGGATATAGCTGAGAAACTCAACCTCCCCTACACCACTTGGAAGACCCTGAATAGGCTGAGGATTTGTGTCCCTAACGTAAGACTAACATGCTCAAGTCAAGTGGGGCTGCTGATGGACAACAACAACACACACTGTGAATGTGGAAAGATACATAATCCGGCTCATTTACTGCCAGAAACATGGACCAATGAGGATTTAAGTTTGGCCAATGATAAAGCCAGGAAAGGGGCTTCATTTTGGCAGTCCAGAGTTTGATTGGGACATGAAAGAGGAAGACTTGTGTTATTCCCCTGAGATCCCTTTGTCTCCTACATTGTGGACTAGTTGCTGGTTACATGCACTAATGCTGCAGCAGCTTGTATTTGTTTGGGCCAGCATTCATTTATTTTTTATTTTATCCAAAGACTCAGGACGGCTTACAATTTAAAACAGTTAAAGGCACATTATCTACAATAAGAGTTAAAAAAAACTTAAAAATTAAAAAGTTTAGAAGTTTAAAAAGTAAAAAACAAGTTAAAAAACAACAGAGCATACAGTCTCTTGTGGCTCCTAGTGCTTTGCTGTGTTGCAATCCAAACACAAGTTCTCCCCCACTTTTCAATATCCATTGAGCTTCCAAGGATCCAAATAAAAGGAAAGGGTCTTGGGAAATGTCACTTTCTGGGACATCTGAGTACTTGATAGGCCATCCATGTTTCATGTGGCCCATGGGACACTATTCAACAATACTCTAGCTGTGAGCAACCCAAACAGACTATGGCTTGTAGGGCACCTGACATCACTATTCAAGACTCAGGCATGCTGTAAAAGGATTTTATCCAGGATCTTTGGCATGCAAGATACTGCTCTTCCTATGTTTCAGGCACCAGGAATGAAAAGAGTGACACAGTTGCATGCGCACGCACACGCACACACACACACGCACACACACACACACACACACACACACACACACACACACACACACACACACGTTTTTTGGTGTGTGTGTATGTGTGCACGCATGCATGCACGAGCGCACGCACACACACACACTGAAGTGCCTTATGGCTGTAGAACACAGTGCTAGAGGACAGTGAAGAAAATTTCTGCACCAAGAGACTCTCGCATTGTCACCCTGCTATTGCTGACTGTGCACTATTAGGACGAAAAGTGGATGGTGAAAGAGAGTGGCACAGAATACCTAAGGGGCTAAGAAAAATCTTACGTTTGAATAGAGCTTGCTATCAGCCCTTAAATCAGCATAATATTATACATGCATGCCTGCTCCCTCATTATCTCCACAAACACTATTTTACAAAGTCTTGGAAATAATGATTTTTAACCGTCTAATGCAGGTAGTATCTGGAACAAGCTGGCCTTAAACTTGGGGAAAGTGTACGGAAAAAATCCTACCTTTAACTCAACATATTGAGAATGGCTTTCAAACTAGACAGATCACGTCATTAGCCTTTGTTGACCTCTTGGTGATGACATTGTTCATCACCAAGTGCAAACAGTCTCTAATCTAACTAAGGATTATAAACTAATCAAAGTAATAACAACCATTTTGCAAAATAATTCAAGGACAATGCAATTGACAGAGGACTCAAAATAAAGGTACACCCTAGAGCAGTGCACTAGCTGCTCTTTTGTTCAGCATCTACACCAACAACCAACCACTTCTTCAAGCCACCAAAAGCCTCATTTAGGCCGATGATCTTGCACTTGCGGCTCAGTCAGACAGGTTTCAGATGGTAGAACATCTTCTAATGGATACATTAGAAGAAACCATGACAAAATCAACTGAAACTCAAATACAGTTGTACCTTGCTTAAAGAGCATAATGCGTTCCACAGGATTGCTCTTTAAGCGAGTTTGCTCTTTAAGCGAAACACCATTGTAAATGACCAATTGTAGGGGGGATTGCAAACCCCAATTTATTTGTTAAGCGAGTTTTTGGTTGGTTTTATTTGTTAAGTGAAGCGACCATTCAGAGAAAATTCTGCTCTTTAAGTGAGTTACTCTTTAAGCGAGACGCTCTTTATGCGAGGTTTGACTATATGTGAGAAAATAAGCAGACACCCTGGAAACATCGGGTTACCTGGAAACATCTCTGACCAAATTATTGTTTTGCTCCCAAATACCTGTCATTTTGATTCTATGACATATAAGAAACAGTGCCAAACAGAAAACAAAAGGCCATCAAAAGGAACAATATTATTTTCATTCTTTATTCCATTGATAAAATCAGTTTTCTAGCAGGCCTTGCATCCAATTACATAAGAGGAAAGACAGAAGCTAATAATGAAAGATTCAAAGTACTGTACCTATATCATTTGTGCATCCACTCTTTGGCCAACATCTGTCCCCTCCCAGATAAAAACGAGAGGTGGTGGAATTCTCAGAACATCCATGAATCTTGGAAGAACAATAGAGAACGCCAGGACTATAAAGTGAAAAGAAAGATCTAAAATGGATGGAACCCAAGTAAAATCTAGCCTCTCAGTCACATGAAAAAGCAGGGAGTCAATTAGAAGGCTATGGGTTGGAATTTGTAGAACCAAACAGAACCTATGAAAATGGGGGGGGGGGTGTCAACACAGCCCTCTGCAAAAGAGAAGAGCAGGTGACTTCACACCTATGACAATGTCCGTTGTGTCCTTCAACATGTACTGCGGAAGATTTGACATCACCTGTCCCAAATGTTCTTGCTCATTTTGGGGTGAAAATTGTGTGGTATATTTATTCATTGTATGGTAGTGCTTATGAAAAAAAGTAGACAATGCCAGTGTGATAGCTTGTCAGCAGAAAAATATATTGCTGAATTGTTATCTATTGTCCTTATTGTCTACTGTTGCTGTCCAAAGCTTCTCATAATAGACAGTTTACAGCAAAGTTGAAATCTCATCAACCATGGTCACTGTCATGGTAGAGTGTACCATGGGCTCACAAGTTATATAAAATTGTGTTTATTTGGTATAGGAATCCATATACAGGCGCAGGCTTGAGAATGGAAGGGAAATACTCCCAGGCCCTGAGTTGTATCTCTCTCTTTCTCTCTGTACCAGGGAAGGAATCTACAGGGGATCAACACCCTGTCTCCAGGCAGAAGACAGTTATGATACATTCATGTACAGTAAAACCTTGTATATTGAAAATAATTCATTCTACAAGGCTGTTCACTATGCAATTTTTTTCATTATATGAGTTTTCCTATTGAAAAAAATCATACAACAAAAATGTTCACTGTTTTTTCCCATTGAATTTTTGTCGTACGATTTTTTTCCATAGAGATTTTCGCTATGCAGGGCACCATCTTTTTTCAAAACCTTTTTGTTATGCAATTTTTTCGCTGTAGGGAGCATTCGTTATATGAGGTCCCACTGTATCATAATGCTCTTCAATTGGCTGCATGGTAATTAGTAAAGGTAAAGTTTCCCCTTGCTTGAAAGCCAGTCGCATTTGTCTCTAGGGTTCAGTGCTTATCTCTGTTTCAAAGCCGAAGAGCCAGCGCTGTCTGCTTCTGCAGACATTTCCATGGTCATGTGGCAGGCATGACTAGACACTGGAGCACATGGAATGCCGTTCACCATCCCACTGAAGTGGTCCCTATTTATCTACTTGCAATTTCTTGCTTTCAAACTGCTAGGTTGGCAGGAGCTGGGATAAAGACGGGAACTCATTCCGTCCTGCAGTACTCAGGAATCGAACTGGTGACCTTCCGCCTCCCAGTCAGCATCTTAGCCACTGAGCCACTGCAGTAATTAGCTAAGTCAAGAGTGGAGATCTGGAGGAAGAGAGAACTCTCTGGAAGAAAGAGTGTGATGAGTGCCCAGAGAGAGAAGAGGATCTTTCTGAAGAGAGATATGAGAAGAAAGTAATAATGCTCTATCCTAATTCATCAGGATTATCACTTAGTGAGTTTAGATTACTCTATTTTATGGGGAAAACCAAGGTGTGGTATCTGTTTGATTAGTGTTGTATTTCTAATCTATGTGTCTGTATCTTGAGACCTATAGATGAACTGTGTATTTTGACATGCTTCAAGAAAAATAAACTATAATTTATCTCATACTTTGTTGGATCATTAAAGAAGAGTAAGCGTTAAACCAGTATAAGCCAGGAGAGGCCACACTGCTACCATTCTCTCCATTTAGCCTTGTCAGGAGATCACTTCAAAAGTGAATCCTCCATGATGTAGCATCAGGGTATGGTTGCTGGCAGCTTGGATTCTCAGGTGTTCCAAGTTAGGGCCTGCTGGTATTTGAAAAGAGGGAGCCCAGGAGGAGGGGACAAGGAGGGAAATGAGACAGAGGGAGTTAAGTGTCTGGTAATGTTGGCACGTGCAGAGGAGAAGCTGACAGTCACTCAATCACATCCTTTGAACATCCTTTCAGAGAGGAACTATTGCAATAATTCAAGATTTACCATACAGTTTCAAAGATTCAAGTAATTTCATAAACTGCATTTTCTTTGCTTTCTTTAGTCTTAGCTGTGGCTATATTTGGCTTTGATCCATGGAAACTGTTGCTTGAACAAATTGCCTGACTGGTAAATAAAAGGAAGGAAGCATCCAAGCTAGAATTGACAATGGCCAGAATTTTAAACCAAACTGGACTAATTTTAACTTTCAGGACTAATATGCAAGTCAGAAAAGAGTTATCCTTCAGTTTGTATATGTCTCTGTATTATTTCACAATGTAGTTTTTAGGTCAGAAATTCCATACTAAAATAATTATATTAAGGAAAGCTAAGGAGAAAAATGTGTGTGTTAAGGGAAAGCACATACAGTTGTACCTCGCTAAGAGAGCATAATGCGTTCCACAGGATTGCTCTTTAAGCGAGTTTGCTCTTTAAGCGAAACACCATTGTAAATGACCAATTGTGGGGGGATTGCGAACCCTGATTTATTTGTTAAGCGAGTTTTTGGTTGGTTTTATTTGTTAAGCGAAGCGAACATTCAGAGAAAATTCTGCTCTTTAAGCAAGTTACTCATTAAGCGAGGCACTCTTTATGCGAGGTTTGACTGTACTGTATCAGAATAAATGCAAATTGGAGTACAATTCTTATTCGTTAACTCACAGACTGATACAGAAACTGGATAAAAGAGACTCCCCAGTCAATGCATTCAAAATTGGCATAGACTTGCAGTAGAATGGTTCATATATCCCTAGATAGAATCCATTGCTACTTTGCATTTTACAAAGGACCCTCCCAGCAGGGTCTAAGCACTGTGCCTACGCCAACTGCCAGGGGAGGAAGAAGCCGGGGCAGGATGAGGACCTTGCCGCCCCTACCCCTGTGCCTGCACCAACTGCCAGGGAGGAGGCCAGGGCAGGAAGAGGACCTTGCCACCCCTCCCCCTGTGCCTATGCCAACTGCCAGGAGAAGAGGCCAGGGCAGGATGAGGACCTTGCCACCCCTCCCCCTGTGCCTGTGCCAACTGCCAGGGGAGGAAGAGGCCAGGGCAGGATGGGGACCTTGCTGTCCCTACCCCTGTGGCTGCGCCGGCTGCCGGGGGGGGGAGGCCGGGGCAGGATGAAGACCTTGCCGCCCCTCCCCCTGTGCCCACCCCAACATATTGTATTGTAATGTAATGTAATGTATTGTCTGTAAGCCGCCCTGAGTCGCCATGGCGAGTGGGTGGCAATATAAATTTGAACTAATAAATAATAAATAAATAAATAAATTGTGTCCAATGTACCCCCCTCAAGCCTGACCAAATAATGCCCTTGAGGTAAACAGCATCCTTGAAAATCTGTATCCTATACAGATAACTTATGATTCCAATATTTCACAGTATTATCAGACCCTAGGAGCAGTGATGGGATGTAACAGGTTCTCACCAGTTCTCCAGAACCAGTAGTAACTTTTCCCAGTGTCACAGAGAACAGGTAGCAACTTTTGGGGGGAACCACCTTCGGGGCTTATCTTTTCACTGGTTCCCCCACTGCGCATGTGCACAAAGCACTTGGTGTACATGCATGTCTACCGTGCTTGGCGCGTATGCACAGCCTCCTGTCCTCCTTGCTGTCCTTGTGTTGTGGGTGGGTGGGTTGAGGGGTGTGTGTGTGCTTATTTTTATTTTATTATATTATTATTATTTTCTTTGGCTCTGCCCACAATGTCATGATGTCATGATGTTGGCTCCGCCCACACTGATGACATCATGGTGGGGCAGGAAAAAGTTTGACATCCCACCACTGCCTAGGAGGTAACTGAACATCATGCCAATGAAGCAAGGATTATAATAAACATCAAAGCCCCATATTATCTGGGGAAATGTTCTTTTCATCACTAGGTAACCCTTTTATTGTCCTTAATATGGGACAGGAATACCACTAAGAACTAAAAGACCAAGTAGCTGAAGCTTGTTCCACAATTTGTGGGATCCTCTAATGACACTTCATCTTGTGTGAAGCAACACTTTTTTTTGTTGGAGAGGTGCAAGAAAATGGAGTCACTTTGGGATCCTGCAGCCCCATGCACATGCAACAAGAATTCCTTGGAATTGGCTGACACATATGGGTGCAAGAAGGAGGGAGAACAGAGAGAGCTGCACAGCCCTTTGAGATCTTACTGCTATACCATTACCTCCCTGAGAAAGAATGTGGCTCAAGGTCATTACACTAACTAAGGTGTATGTGGACCAACTAATTGCCAATTAGGAGAAACAGATTCCATCTAGAAATAGAGAGGGGAAAGTGTAGAAATTACTTTTGCAGAAGTTTTTAGTTAGAGAAGCTTCTGGGAGGTTCAGGCCCTGAAAGGTGGAAACTCCTAGAAAAGTGGGTTTTGGAAATAAATCAAAGAAGAAGGAAATGTCATTATTCCTACCTTTCTTATGTTTAACTTACTCCTGCTTTCATGAATTATGCTCTCGTGCTGTTATGTTTATATTCTAACAAAGCCCTGAAACTATGCTGCAATGTAAGTACTGTATCAGAATAGAGTTAGATTTCTTATTTTATTGGAGATTTGCTTGCAAGTTGTTCACCATTATTGTTCATAGAATGCTTCTTAGTGCTATTTTTTTTTAAGTTTTAAACTTACTTTTTCATCTGTTTGTTCTTAAGAGTATTTCTGTATTTGTTGCAATATATTTAAATAAACCTATTAAAATTTTACAGTTGTTTGGGGGATTTTTGGAAATAGTTTTCTATGATATTATCCCCAGTCTTTGATTCAGCCATGAACAAAGGTCACTTATTTTGTGGGTGATTCGTTAAATGGTACTTTACAGGTTGGTATACAATCCACAAACATGTAACTTTGAGATTTTTGCATAATTTCCCTGAAAGATTAAGCAGTTTGAAGATTCAGAGTATGGGAAAATAGCCTATTAGGGAGATTTCCCTGGTCACAGCATGTTTATCTGCTTGCAGGTCACCTATAACAGGTTATTTCTAGGGTAACATGGCAGACTGGTTAGTATGGTTATTTATGTCCAGGTCACTTTCTTAAGAGCAAGTCAGATTACTTTGTGATGAAATGATATGAAAGTGGTTTAAGATGACTAACCAAGTGTTAGAAAAGTGACTTTTAAAAAATTATTTCTGGAGCATGGCTATGTTAGTCTATTGTAGCAGAAACAAGAAGTCTTCCAGAATTTAAAAGCCCAAAACAGAACATAGATTAAGCAAGTAAGGTCTTGTCTGTTGAGACTTCAGTTGGTGCATCTGAATGAAGTGGGCTACTGTCCATAAAACCTTATGTCAAACCTGTTAGTCCCTAAGGTGCCACAGGATTCCTTGTTGGGGTTTAGGGAGTCAGGCTCTCAGAATTCCTGAAAGGTATGGCCATTTATTGGCTGTGCTGGTTGGGGGAATCAGGAAATTATAGTCCAGAACAGTAACTTTCTAGGGATCTAGTCTACCATCTGTTTGACCAGAGTACATATTGGTAATATCTTTACCAAGAATGCTTGTCTATTCTAATTCAGCAAGGTGTTCAGATATCTAAACATTTTTAACTTTGCACAATACAGTACAACACAGTCCACAAACTATTTATGTAGTTTTGACTATGGTGCACCACTTAATTCATCAGTTTGTATCAAGTCAGTTCTGATTTATGGTGGCCCTTCCAGGGTTTTCTAGATAGAGATTACACAGAAAAAGTTTACCATCTCCCTCTCATGGGGGGTACAGGTTGCCCTCAACTACACAGGCTGGCAATTCTCTTGGCAGACACAATAAAGAAGCAAACTCTGGCTAAAACCACTAATCTATCCAGCTAATAATTAATCAGTTAGTAAAACCAAGATAGATTTTTTTAAAATGGGAACAATCTGTCCTTTGGTGATTCATTTTAACTGTGACCTAAATAAATTCATCAGTTAGGTCACAGTTAAAATGAATTGCCGGAGGACAAATAGTAAGATCAAGATTGTTCCCATTAAAAAAAAAACAACCTAAGTTATTTCATGATCATCTCTGTACTTCCCAAGAGTGCTGTGGAATAGGCAGGAAGTCTGATGTCCCAGGGCAGTCTCTCTCTTAGTTTGACCTTAAATCCTGACCAAACAGTATAGAAATCCTAAGACAGTGATGCAATTTCCTATCTAAATAACATTATCAACATCATCACATGATGAAAAACTCATTTTTAGAGAGTTCTATCTGCCCAATGGTTACTCCACGGAATGGAAAGCAGGCTATTTGTTATAACCAAGCTGGGGGAGGGGAGAGACCAAGTAGAAGGATGCTTGAAAAATAATAATTCTGGCTGCAGAGCTAGAGGTTGGGAATTCAATTTCTCATTGTGCCTCCCAGAACAGCCAACCTGTGTTACCTTGTGCAAGCTGCACAGTCCCAAAACACCCCCTTCTTCTTCTTCTTCTTCTTCTTGTGCTATATCCAATTCCAAATATAGGTGATGATCATGGTAATCAGCCATGAAGACTGTCCTGAGAATATAATGCAGTCATCTTTTATTTGCCTTCTGCATCGCAGCATGACACCCACAAGCTTTGTGTGTCACTTTCTGGTCCTGAACTCTTTTGCCACGAAAAGTCCTTCATCAGTATTGATGAAGCTGCTGCCCTCCATCAAGATGGAGTCAAGTGGTATTTAATCCACTTGGAGACCATCCTCCTCCTCTGTGGACTTTGACACCCAAACCCATTCGTTTTCAAGGCTGTCAGGGTAGTTAATGGTATTATGAGCCACTGTCAGTATGGTCTACTCTATTACCATGGCAGGATTACCCAGCCAGACTGGTAGAGCATACCCAGATGAAGGGAATGGTAAACCACATCTGAGTATTCTCTACCTGGAAAACCCTGAAACCTTGAGCTTGATGACACACAATTATCATTATTAGACAAACATAAGGATCATAGAACTGCACCTTCCCCCAGATATTTGACATTTGTAACTCACATCATTTCTCACTACTGTTAGTGCTGATGGGAGTTATACATCCAGCTGACCTTGGGTCCCACCCTCCAGGGGCTGGGGCGAACAAGCCGTGTGCTTTTCCAGGGTGCTGGACACCACCACCCAGCTGACCTTGGGGCCCACCTTCCTGGTGCCAGGGAGAAGAAAAGCCACAGGCTTCTCCGAGCGGCCAGACATTGCAGTCTAGCTCCCCTTGGGCCCCACCTTCCCAGGCCCGGGGAAGGGTCCTCCCGCCCACTGCCCTCTTGGAGGGAAGTGATTGTATTTGTCTGCTTGGAGGGAAGTGACTGGTTTTAAAATTGTAATTATCTTATGACATGCACCGATGATATTGATGTGTTGTTATTTTGCTGTATTGTATTATATTGTATTTTTATTGTATTTAATTTTAAATGTATTGTGATGTATTGTGATTGCTGTTAGCCACCCTGAGTCGCATAGCCGAGTGGGTGGCATACAAGTCCAATAAATCAAATCAATCAAATCAAATCAAATCATCTGGTGGACCATAATAGCCCATCCCATAGAAGATAAGTACTGTATGTGGAAGAACTTCAGCAATCTGTTTCTACAAAACACATTGTGAAATAGGGAAAGGTTTAGAAATCTTAGAAAGCACATAACAGTATGAGAAGGAAGGAAAGAGGGATAAGAATCTGGGAAGAGGTTTGACCAGATGGTGCCTGGCCATTTTCAGATGTTTCTCAGATGTTTGTAGATGTTGGAGATGCAGGTGTTAAATTAAAGTTGAGAGTCTCAAAATTCAATATTTTGCTTGCAATGGCAGGTATCATAACCTTCTATATGCAACCTCCGGTGCTCTTTAACGTTTGCTCTTGGATTCGGATATAAAGCAATCTAGGGATATAATAAATATTCATACATAAATAACCACCACTCAGAGAAAATGTACTATTCACCAGAGAAAGGCTGAATTTTCTGTAAGAGAAAATGAGAAAGAGAAAGAGATTGAGAGAGAGTAATAAAGAGTTTCACAAAATTACATTCTGGTATATAGACATTCTGGGAGAGGGAAAAGATAGTCATTGATTTTCTCTCTCTCCTGTATTTCTCCTGAAATCCTTTCCCTATTCCAGTGGAGTCAGTCAACGAAGGGAGGAAGCCTTCTAAGCTTTTCTTATCAGAAGAACTGACAGCTCATACAAATACCTCGTGAATAGAAGGCTTGGCGGGATGGGCCATGTGGCAGATCAATTCCAACCTCCTGCCTCATTGATCAAGCTCTTTGAACTAGTATTAGTTCAAGCTTCCCCTAAAATTCAGTCCTGCCTCCTCAAGAGGATAATTACCTAACATTCAAAGGCTAACACAGCCTCCTTAGCCCCATTAAGTCAGACCCACTGTAATGCCAGCCGCCATGGAATTAGGCCCATAATAGGATTAGGATCAATTGCTTTAAACTGACATTCAGAAGCCAAGAGTCCTGTCATCTTTCTAGGGATATAGGGTGAAACTTACCAGTTTACCTTGCTCTCACTTGATTCATGTTGATGATTTCTTTTAAGATGTTGGCTTTTGTAACCGGCCATGTTATTCTCTCAATCATGGCAAACTCATGAGTAGTGGTGGGAGGTAGACTCAAACAGAAGCACACTGAATAGCAGGGGGACCAAAAAGATTTGCCACAACTTTCTGGGATGGAAGAATAAAGGTCCAGCATAAGATTCAGGGGGGAAAAACCTTAGACAAAATGAGGAGATTGATCCTGGATGACAATCTTGTCCATGAAAGGATGCTGGGCGACAAAATATACCTTGCTGCAATATATTTCTTTACTTGGCACCCTTTCATGCAGATTGGGAGCAGGTTCCACAATATAACCCAGGAGTTCTCAACCTTTTTAAGGTTGAGCTTTTTAAGGTTAAGCTCAGACAGCTTTGGGAGCTGGATGGCCATTTTGCTCTTCCCCCACCACGTGGCACTTCCTGGTGTGGTGGAGGCGATGGGAGGGGGCACATGAAATGGTGCCGTAGGCTGCATTCAGCCCACAGGCTGCAGGTTGAGAATCCTTGATATAACCCCTCCTTGGTGGATCAGGCTGAGGAAATAACCTTGAGGGCCCCATGTCTGAAATCAAACATTTATGTTTTTAAAAGAGTTATAATAAAAGGTTTACTTGTCCATAATTTATCTGCAGCTGTTTAGAAACATTTGCTTCAAATAATAAAATGTTTAGGGGAGGGAGGCAGAAATACATAGCAAAAAATCTTGGCAGAAATACAGCACTGTGGACAGTTCTCAGGTATGTATTTGTAGCCTCTGTCTTCCTACATGAGGAACATTTTATAATGAATCAGAGTCTAAGGAAGGAAAAAAAGGCTGAAAATCCTATTTTAGGGAACTCACTTCAGCTCATAGATGCTTTACTGATATGTTCTGAATGAAAAAAAAGCAGCTGGCAAGGATGTACAGGCAAACCACCAACTCTTGGGCCACATTTGCCCCAGCTGACATGTGTTTCACATCACTATTATTTTTTATTTTTTATTTTTTCAAATTTATACTCCGCCTTGCTCAGGCGAACCTGACTCTAGGCGGCTTTACACATCATAAAGAAACAGTATCACAAATTACAAAACAGAACAAAACAAACTCCAACCAGACAAAGTCCTCTATCACCACCCAGGACCCACGGTTTCCTCCCTTCAAGGCCAACTGGCCGAGGGAGAGTCCAACAAAGGGTGCGGCGGCGGCGGCGGTGTCTGCTTCGAGCCTCCCTTGGCCACGGGAGGCTCCTTTTATCCTCCCGGCCGGTGTCAGGGGCCGGGAGGGCGCGGCGGCCGCCGCAGCATCCTTTTCGAGCCTCCCTTGACCAAGGGAGGCTCCTTTTGACCAAGGGAGGCTCCTACTCAGAAACATCTAACAGGACAACAGAGTTGCTATAAAAGTGAGTGTGGCTAGTGATCAGAGATTATGACCGCTATAATCTAGTAATATCTGAAAATGTACAGGTACCTTACAAGTACCACAGAAGGTAAGCATATTTATGTTGTCACCTTTTGTCTGTAAAGCAAAGCAAAAGCAAGCACGCTTACTGTATTTGCTGGTGTATAAGATCCAATCCCCCCTTAAAATACACTAGAAAAATGGAGTGTGTCTTGTTCTGTCTATAGTGGCTTATAATGGGCTATTTTGGTAATAATGGGGTGTGTCTTATACTCCAATACATCTATATGCCAGTTTAACCACTGTGCCACTGTAACTGTTCCACACTGTTTTTTCTCACAAGGTAGTGCTACAGCTTGATACAAATGAGTGCTATGCGTTAATTATCACTACATTAGCAATCTTGCATTAATGGAAGGGAAAATGCCACTTGAAATCTGATTAAATGAGATGGAAAATAGCCACTGGCCTTTTACTGCAAATCTTTCTCACCCATATCACCACAGATTGAAGTGGAAAAGCAGGGATTTATGCTATGCTCTCTTTCATGACAGGTAATCACCTCCCCTATGTACAGATCAAGATGTTATGATTTCCTACCAAGAGTTGTATCAGTGGATCATTAAAGTGAGGGGTCAAGGGTTCCTTCACTAAACATGATCTCTCCTTTTGGAATTAGGAGGTTTATTTGTTCTAAGATAAAGGAGAGGGCCTGGCCTCCTTCTGCTTAGATCACCCTGACGTCTAGTCCAGAAATGTTATGAAACACTCCGTGAAGCTGCCAACCCCTTGGATGTTATGATATTTAAACCATGATGCAGTCTTTGCAACCTTCCACCTTAACGAGAAAGCCTAAAGGTCAAAAAGTGAGACACAGACCCCACTGGCAAGTCTTTCCTTGGGTCAGGCCTTTCCATAACATTGGATAATGAAGAATGATTGCAGATGCCAACATTGTAAAATGGGAAAATAGAAAGGAGAGCAGGCACAGTAGCATCTGCCACAAAATTTCACACCCATACCCAGTGGACAGGGACTGCAGTGGCTCAAGTCACTAAGACGCTGACTGGGAGGTGGAAGGTCAGCAGTTCGATTCCCGAGTATTACAGGACGGAATGAGGTCCCGTCTCTGTCCCAGCTCCTGCTAACCTAGCAGTTTGAAAATAAGAAATTGCAAGTAGATAAATAGAGACCACTTCGGTGGGAAGGTAACAGTGTTCCGTGTACTCCGTGTACTTCCGTGTCTAGTCATGCCTGCCACATGACCACGGAAATGTCTGCAGAAGCAGACAACGCTGGCTCTTTGGCTTAGAAACAGAGATGAGCACTGACCCCTAGAGTCAGATACGACTGACTTTCAAGCAAGGGAAACCTTTACCTTTACTACCCAGTGGACATTCATTAAATTCTTCTGTTGTGATGGAACTATTGAACTCTCTGTCCTGTTTCCCTGTGCAAAACTTTTTACTTGTAGAAAACTGGCATATATTTGAACCTATCCTTTTCAACTATACTTCATGTACAAGTTTTATTAACCTGAGCTGATGCTGCAACACCAGGTGTAAATTTTCAGAAATTGCCTTCCTTCCTTATGCAATAAATATCACTTGTCATTCCATTTGGGTTATGTAGATAAGACAACATGGGAAACACATTTCCATTCCAATAACATTCCTGTATAAACTTTGTGACACGGTCAACTAAAGTTCCATCAGCAGACAAGGTGCTATTAGCAGGTGAAAGAGAGATTATTATGTATGATGTCCAGTACTGGAGTAGTATCTGCCTTATACGAAGTCAAGTGCTGTCCACGGTGATTGCCATTAGTTCTCCAGGGCCTCGGGGGCAGTCTTGCCCTCTCCCAGTGATCCTACACTGGTCCTTCAGGCAAAAGATTAAAGCTTGGAAACCTTTATTTCTTGGACTGCAACTTCCAAAATCCTCCCGCCAATATGTGTATTAGCCATGTTGATTGGGGGAATTGAAAGAATTGCACTTGAATAAAGTGTTATTCCCAGGTTTTGGATTGAGTTTGGAACCTTCTGCATAAAAACATGTAGTCTAATGCTGAGCCATGGCAACCCATCTTCACCTCCATTTTTGGAGTGCACTATACATTTTGTCTTGGGTCTCTGAAAATGTCATACCGTAGTTTTGTAGCTGCAAACACCAGAGAATGAGTAAGTAGGAATCATCAAATTAAACTGATTGGAAGACTGGATTTATGTAGAAAGCAGTGCTGTCTCACTAAAGAGATGTCTGAGTCTAGCTTAGAGATGCTGCAAAGAATGCATTTAGACATCATATCTACAATTTTGAAATTTACTTTCCTTCTAGGGAGATAAATAGAAGCTGACCAAGGGGAGGAAAACAGAGTGACTCCTGTGAATGTTTTATGACTTGTTACAGTTAAAGAAACAACATGAACAATGTCTCCACAAAGGCATGCAATCAAGATTTTTTAATTAAGATGCACAGGGAGGGGGCATGTGTTATTTTTCTAAGCCCAAAACAACAAAGGCATAATGTGCTCATTCATTCCATCCCCAACATTCTCAAATCCCATAATCTCTAAGGTACAATAACAACTTTTCTGTTTACCCCACTGCTTCTGCCCCTGGAGAACAGGAGGTATGGAGTCAGTTTTAAAAGAAAACTTCAGCCCTGCAAACATAAGCAGACAAGGGGCCATTTTTAAAAGTTCAGGTATTGTCCTTCTGGTGGAGACACTGGGAAAATGTGCACAGTGTGAAAGTCTGCAGAACTATGTCCCCAAAGAGGTTTTAATATGTAGCCCTGTTTCCCTCTCATGTTTATCTGGCGTGTGCTCCAGGGAGCACTTGAGTTCATGTAAATGATAAGGAAAACAGAGCATGTTTTTCTTTCCTGAGCTGTAAAATAAATGCTGGAGCTTTGCTTCTTCTTCTTTCTCTCCTTGTCAAATGAAACATTAAGGGTGAAGAGTCGATTGTAAGAAGGATTAACAGTTTGGCTCTGCTGGTGTGCTAAAGTTTCGAAAGAGTCTGAAATCCTAGTTAAGTCTACCAAAAATCTGAACAGCAATCCTGTTTATGCAGCCTGGTCTTAAACACATTACAAGGAAGCAAGAGTATCCCTGGGAATTTTCACTTGAGTAGGGAACAAAACCACAGACTAGCATCATTAGCATGCGTCTTACACACCACTATAATATAGTGCATCTGTTTGTGTATGTTAAAATAACCAATACGTTTTGGATTTCAAGGGCAAGAAGATAGTACAGTACATACCTTTTCTTTGTAGATCATCTTTCTACACCAAACCAATGTGCACAAACCCATCTTCTGCTCTTTTGGATGCAATTACCTGTTTTAGGATTTGAGATAAAAGGAAGGAAAAAGAGGAAATCACTCAACTTCCTTCTCAGCTGAAAGAATCCCAGTCATTGTAATTCTCCCCTCCCCCGGCTAGGGTATTGCTGAACAACAACCATTTCCAGGGTTACATAGTGCTTCTAGGAACCCAAGTACAGCCAACAGCACTCTAGTACACACATTGTTTTATTCTGAAGGTGCAAATACAGGTTCTAAGCGTCCCTTGGTCACCTCTACCAAGTAAGAGCTTCATTTTTGCACTGTTCTGAGGATCTTCCATTCTGGAGGGGCTTATCCCTCAAACATCTATAACAGTGATGGTAAACCTATGGCACGTGTGCCAGAGGTGGCACTCAGAGCCCTCTCTATGGGCACCCATGCAGTCACGCCAGCACAGAGTTCGCCCCGCCCCTCTGTCCAGTGGCCCAATGGGAGTGATTCATCCCTCCCCCAGCACAGAGTTCACCTGCCCCTCTGCCCAACAGCCCAATAGGGGCACTTCCTCCTTCCCCTGTTGCTATGTTGCCACTTTGCAATAAATAAGTGGGTTTGGGATTGCAGTTTAGGCACTTGGTCTCTAAAAGGTTTGCCATCACAGATCTATAAACAAAACTGGCCACTAGAGCCTGCAAAGTGCTTTTTCAATAGCCCTTCTAGTTTGGTATGAGAGAAATGGGGTGGAAATTGCCAGTGCAGGTAAAGTCCTCGAGGATCCAGGGAAGGGGTTCCTTACCCCCTTGACCTCTGAAGGTTTTTTACCCCTGTCATTGGGGATATTGCTTGATGCATCCTATTCAGCTCCGTCACAACTTTTCTACAGATGTTGCACATAGTATTTCAACTGTGACTGCACCCACTGAGATTTCTCTGTCTTTTCTCTCTACATTTGCTTTTCCAAAGGCTTCATCAAAGTTTCATGCCATCTTAGACTACTTTCCTGCCAGTCACTTGTGCCTCTGAATCATACAGCAAGTCTCTCTTATAAAAGCAGACAAGGCAATAGAGAATGTGTAACTTAGGTACAGGGTGGTAGGACATAGCAAGAAGAATCTGTATTTGCCTTCTTGCCTCCCATTATGTTAGCCTTTGCTGGGGCGAAAGCAGAAGAGTAGCGTGCCTTGGCAGGGCTCCGTATAAAAATTTGTTTGGGGGCCCTTAGGAAGGGTAAAGATTTGTTTTGCTTACGCACGTTGGGGGCCCCTGTAGCCCGGGGGCCCCGTATAATTGATACGGCAGATACGGCGGTAGCTACGCCTCTGGGCGAAAGCTAACATTAGCTAACTATTAACAATTTAATATGATTTCTGTATATTTTGGTACATCTTACTACTATGAATGGTTGTGCCAGGTCAGTGAGAACAACTTAGAGGAATTAAAACTTTCTCAAAAGGTAAGTCCTCAGAGCTTCAAGTCCTGTGTGTGTGTGTTTTTAAAGTAATTCATGCCTTTATCGTTCTACAATCGGAGAAAGCAGTCAGTTGTCACTATGATTACAATTTTCTTTATTTTCCTTTTGCTCATAAAATAATTAGACTAGGTATTTTAATTACTTTTAGAAGAGCTGAATGGTAGAAGCTACTTCTGAAACCCTTCTTTCACCCACCTGTTGACAGTCACTTTAACACCCACAACATACTGTGAGGCAGCAGCCTGATGTGATTGATTTTAAATGTATAAATTGCATATCATATTTATATCAAACCAATCGACTATTCCTATCATTTGCTATCCTTGGGGGAAATCGGATTATATATTACACAGACTATTTTCTTTATATTTCCTTTTCCAACTTTTAATTATTTTATTTAATGTAAGGCACCTTTAGAAAAGAATTTTTTTATAATAGTACAAATGCAGCAAGGCTACTACTCGTTGTTGTAACAATAACATTTTATCTTGCTTTTTATCTTCAGTGGCACAAAAAAAGGCATTCAAACTCCAACATGTTTCTCTATTTCTTTTGAGAGAACAAAGAGCAGAGCTTTGCGTGTCAAAAAGGAGAGGACTTCAGCCGAATACAGCAATCACATGTCAAGTCTTCCTCACTCCCCAACCCACCCCTTACAAACAGTGTCCCTTTTATCATGTGCAATTCAGGTGATCTCATGCCCTGACATCATTATACAGTAAGGGGTATTTCTCTGGCACTGTCAACAACAAGCAGAACCAAGGAGTGGAGGTGTGGGAACACAATGTACTGACAGCATGACAGAAACTGAGTTGAACCACATGTTAAGGCTGAGAGAAGGAAAACACAGGACAGGGTTGCCATTCACAGAGGTAAAGCAAGCAAGGTTAGGAAGGAAGGCAGTGACTGCTTTATAGGTCAGGATTGAGCTATTCTTGATCAGCATCCAGAGTTTTTCTTACTGTGGCACAAGGCTTTCTGCTCCATGCCCTGCTCCTAATGTCACAGTGGGGCCAAGTACACTATTGGCCCAGTTCCCTCCCCTTGTTTCTGGATTTTTAGTGTGCAGAGAACTAGTGTGGTACAATGGGTGGAGATTCAGAATTAGGACTAAGGAGATCTGGGTTCAAGTCCACACTTGGTCATGGAAGCTTTTTTGGCTAGTAGATTGGACAGCACCTTAAACACACCACATACCTTGAAAACTCTTTTAAGGTCACCATATAACAGAAGAAACCTAATTGCACAAAACAACAATGACAACAAGCACAAAATACATGCAAACATTTTTGTGCAGAGGCAGCAAATCCTACTGCTAGATGAAGAATGAGTAGAGGTTTATGCCCAGGTTTTAAGAACCCCTCATTCACAAAATTGCTTCTCTCTCCCCTTCACCTCCAGCTCTCTGCTTAATGGTAGAGGCAGAAGGTGAGGCCTGAGGAAATCTATTTCTTTGCTGTGTGCTGACTGAAGGCACTAAATACAAAATCCTACATTTCAGACTGCTGGTTTTTAAGGACAAAGATGAGAAATATGCAAACCCCAGTTATCAAAACAGAGCTTTGGTCAGAAAGGAGCTATTCCCTGGTGAATGAGACCAACATCAGCGACTGATACTATGACATATAAATATTTATACTTTGGACCTTTTGTATATGGTTAATCTTTTTTTAGCATTCTCAGGTACAAGTCATAGCAGTGTCCAGTAATAAAGAGTTTGAGGCAGATTTTAAACATAGTTGTTATACATAAAAGCTGAAATCTAATAAAAGAAGGGAAAATCCCAAAGGCATAAAAAAGGATACTCTGAGATTATGTTTTGGTTATTTAACATTTGGCAGGAGTCCACAGCTACACCGTTGGTTTTTATTCGTGCTTTCCAGTGAAATATCAGGATCCTAAACCTGGCAATAAGGCTCCCTTTATCAAAACTCAAATAATGAAAGAAAGGAAAGGAAAAACATGTTTGAAAGTCTCCTGCAGGTGTGATTTGTATAACAGGAGCCAAGCATGAAGCGTGGAGAGAAGGGTTACTTGCAGCCAAGTAAAACACCACACAACTTAGTCCAGGGCAGGCTCTGTTGGGATCCATAAACCCATATTTTGGAGCTGTGGGGGGCACATTAAGCCCTAATTGTGTCTTGTTTAACTTGGCTCCTTGAATAGTAAAAGTTAAAAAAAGAGAGAACTTGGCTGGCTTTGTCAATCTCACACCTTAATGAATGTGGGCCTTTCCTCCTCCCCAAAATCTGTGTACCTTCCTTTATGTTGATACATTTATTGACCAAAAGGAATTCTTTAAAAGCTTGCCACTGACATGTATTTAGGCAGAACTTGGAAAAATTTCTTCTTCTTCTTCTTCTTCTTCTTCTTCTTCTTCTTCTTCTTCTTCTTCTTCTTCTTCTTCATCAAATGTCATATTAAAATAGCAGCCCCATGCAGATATTTGGGAATTGACATCCAAATCTTGGAAAGGTTCATTTTTTTTCAGACTGAAATTCCCAGGAGCATGACTAGGGGAGGGATTCTGAGAACTGCAGCCCAAAGAAAAGTACAATTTCCAAGTTCTGTGCAGATATTGCAGGTCTCAGGGACATGGGAATGGAAAGGCCAAAGGGGATGAGTTAGATTTCTCAGAGAGGAAGGTTGAAGCACTAGCTGATCTGCTGGTTCTTAACTTACTTTTAACTCTGGGATTACAGTGCTGCAACTTCCTCTCAGCTCTCAGACTTGTGGAAACAGATGATATTATTTACATTTCAGTAAAACCGCGAGGGACCTACCAATTCAGTCTTATTATCACTTAGCCTTCCATGCTTGACTCAGCATCATACTCAAATATTAACTTTGGCTACCATCCAAAACAGAACTCCTAGCCTGGTGGGAGAAAGAGCAGAATGGGTTTTCAGAAGCATCCCTTGAGTGGGCAAACAAGCACCTTCTTCTCTTGTTTGTTTCTATTCTCCCATTTCTTTGTGAACTTTTGTTGTCTGGAACTGGGGAGGGAGGGTAGGGCTTGATATTTTCCAGAATGAAATCCTTCCCCTTTGCTTTTTTCTCTAGGAAGATGATAGGACATGTATACATATGCATTTTAAAAATGGATACACTCACTGAGATCACTGCCGCCCCCACCTCAACACTGCTGGTAGTCACACTCTTATTTGCATATATTATATTATATTATATTATATTATGTTATATTATATTATATTATATTATATTATATTATATTATATTATATTATATTATATTATATTATATTATATTATATTATATTATATTATATTATATTATATTTATCTATATATATATCTATATATCTAGAGATAGATAGATAGATAGATAGATAGATAGATAGATAGATAGATAGATAGATAGATAGATAGATAGATAGATAACCCCACAATGCCCCATGTTTGGTTTAGGGACTTTCAGAAATAACAGTTACTAAGGCACGAGGATTTCTAAACATGGATACAACTAATAGTTTCCATTTGTTTCAGTCAGGACCGGCAGATCCCCCTGTTTGGGAATCAGAATAGAAATACCTACAAACAGATCTTCTGGAAATCTTCTGGAAATCTAAATAGCATCAAGGAATGGATCCCATATAAGCACTGCAAGCTATTCTGTGTAGTGGTATTTCAAGAAGAAATATTCACCCAAATTGCAAGAGTTAAAATAGTCTCTCTTTATTCATATCAGAGCATCACACAAGTTAAAATTCTGGACGTATATGAAACATAGGTAACATTCAAAACAAATTAAAATGTTAAAATAATTAGACTGTTTTTGATCAGGTGGGCTACTTGTACAGCATTCTCACAGCAATTTACTAAATTGGCTTTTGTACAAGTTATAGGGCATAAATTCCACTCACATATATGCTGCATTGATTGGATTTCTCCACTTTCATAGACAATTTGCCTGGTATCCAAGTAGCCATATTTTACTGGAATTTAATGGAATAGCAGTGGCCCATTTTCATGAGGTCTTATGGAATATTTTGTCAACAAACTGTGAGACACTGCAGGGCATAGGACTAGAAACCCGTCTCAAACCACTTCAATCTAACTGGACACTCTATCCAAGACCTGAAAGTTGCAATTCTGGAACAGAGAAATTACAAAACTAGGATTGAAAGGGAGACAACAGAAATCAAATACATCCATCTGTTAGATACCTATCACAGGGGGCTAAATATTAGTGAACGGTTTCTGGGACATTATCAAATTTGATGCAGAGATTGCTATATGATTTTATATTACAACTTTCCTGCCAATTCTCTTTAGTAAAACAGAAAGAACCCAGGTACAGGAGTTTGTTTGTTTTTTCCCCCCTGACATGCAGGTCACAAGTTGATCAGATACCATAGTGAGCTTACTCAGCAACCTTGAGATTGAAAGGGAGTCTTTTAGAGTTTATCTGAATAATCTATTGTTGCTAATGGCTGTGTGAAACTGCATTCTTGTGCTTGCTTGTTTGTCATCTTGCTTGACACCAACCCTTCTCCCATCGACCTCCTGAATTTGGTATATAAGAACATGCCTGTAAGTTTCATTCCTTGTCTGATGAAGTGGACTTGATCCACGAAAGCTAACAGTGAAAATATAGCATTTAGTCTTTAAAGTGCTACTGTGTTTTTTATTTTTATTTTACTTTATTTTGTTTCTTTTGTTTTGTTTTCTGAGATGCCTGAACCACAGACTAACACGGCTACTATTCCAAATGATACTCAAAAGGAACTGTAAAATTGTGGTGTGTGTTTCACTATAAGGCTGAAATCATGTTGCTTAACATAGTAAGTTGCATTAGAGTAGACCTTTTGAATCAGTGGGGAGCCAATTCCTTTGTAGGCTCTGCTAATTCAAATCCAGTGGACCTGCTCTTATTGTTACATAGTATGCTAAGCAGCAGGATTTCAGCCAGTGAATTTTGTTCTTTGGTTGTTCTTGTTTTTAAAGAGGTAAACTGCTCAGAGTAGGATAAAATTCTAGATGGCTAGTATAAATAAATAAATAAATAAATAAATAAATAAATAAATAAATAAATAAATAAATAAATGCCTCAATTTAGATCAGGGCCATATCTACTGCCCCCACCCACCCACCCACCACCCAAATAGCTAAGAGTTTCTCCTGTTGTCATGGTCCCTGGTTCTTCTCTTCTGTTGGAGAGCAGGATGGGTGGACCTAGATATTCTCAAGTAGTCTATGCCATATTCAGATTTGGAAGAAGATGCTATCTCTTTAGCAGTCCAGCTTCTGTACATGGATTAGTGAAGGGGTTGTCCCTTTATGCAACAAGACATCTTGAGAGGAGTCTGACTTGGACAAATAAAAGCGGGGACGGATGGATATTGTCTATTAAATATTTAAAATGTATTGAAGTACACAATCACAGGCCAGAACTGCCTGCCCCACTTAGTTGTGGGATTAGACCATATAATGATCTCTCTGCCACTGAGCTGCAAGCAATAATGGCTTCCCCTGTGTACTCATCTGTATATGCCTCAAGGTCTAATTGGGAGGAGAAGGGGGGCAACGTGATTGAGTTGCCAGCTCTCTCCACTAAACCCTTTCAAGTGGCACCCCTGCTGAGCAAATACACTTGACTCCTTCTCCCTGCATAGCCATTACTGACCAAATGAGCAATCATTGTTTGCTTTTATGAATGAAAGGGGAATTCTCAGACCATATGGCAGCAGGGGAACCCAGTCCACTGGAAATAAGGTGTTTAGTGGTAGTACCAACAGAAGAAGGAGAACTTCCTCTGCAAACAGTGAAGGTCATGGTAACCAGGAGAAAGGAATGGGAAGCATTTCGTTGTTGGATAATAAAACTATATCCAAGATTCCTAGAGACAATATCATCTCGCTGGAAAAAAATTAAGGAGATTCTGGCATCTTATGTCAGAATCCGGTTGTCCCAACTCAAGGGCCCCTCCCCTCCAGTTCCAGAGACCCAGTCTCTTTACAGGAACTGATAGCCCTTATTAGCTCTATGGGAGAACCGGTCTGCTGTCAGAACTCTTACTATGCTCAGGCAATGAAGCAAATTGGGGAGGATGGTAGCCAGCCTTTGTGTGCATGTGGTGTCAGGTTCTGTTGATGAAAGAGTAGGTTTATTGATCAGGTTCATAAAGCATATTGATCAGATTCATACACAAAGGCCTTTAGCATAAGGCAGTTCAGTGATAGTCCAAACACTCAGGTAATCATGATGAAAACAAAAAAGGAAGTAGTCCCCCAGGCAAAGATGTTAACCCATAGACATCCAAAAGCGAACTCCCTCTGTTCTCCAAAATGGAGATTCTTCCTTCAGGTGGGGTACCTCCTCACCAATCAGGGAACAGAGAAGACTTTCTCATAACAAGGGAATGTTTGCTTTGAAATAACAGTGCTCTAACATGTAGTCATAACACCAGAAAGCTCAGCTAGCTAGAGATAAGGAATGGGAACACTGACTTGAACTGAAAAACAAGCTGTCTCATGACACGCAGTCTTGTGAGACAAAGAAGGGAAATGATTTTTGAGGCCTAGCAAAACTAGGTCCCCTCCAGGCTTTGGGAAGGATTCTAAGACTCTCCATACAGTCATATCCATCATCATACATTTCAGTGAATAAAGAGTGGCTATGTGGCACACAAAAGCTTTGGGAACTTGCCATTTTGAATAGAAAAGCAAAGGAAGAAGAAGACCTTTTCTTTCTTCTTTCTCTTCTTCTCTGCTTCCTCTTTTACCTCATCAGGTGTCGAGGGAGGTGCAAGGTTCTTTTTCTGGCACTTTTAGCCGCCTCAACGGGTGTTATTTGGTGTTCTTGTAATATTTCTTTGATGTTATCTCTCCACCTTCCTCTGGGTCTGCCTTATGTCCTTCTCCTTTTCCTACTTAGGCCTTGTAAGGTATGAAATACCAAGACATTCTCTCCAAATGGGCAAACTACTTTATTTGTTATCTCTGAACGTAGTGCATATTTGGGTCTGTTCCAATTCTTTTCCTTAGAACTTAATTCCTTATTTTATCCCTTCTAGTCACTCCAGCAGCCTCAGACATCTCATTTCCATGGTGACCAACTTTTGTTTATATTTTGTTGTAAGTGTCCATGTTTGGCACTGGTAACATAAGGTGGGAATTAATATGTTTTGTATGAGGTATTTCTTTGTGTTGATTGATTTGGCTTTTGTTGTCAGAGTGGAGCTAACTGCCCTAATATTTGGTTTGCCTTACTGCTTCTTCATCTTCCTCTTTTACCCCATATGGTACATTGCCTTACTGCACCGTATGTTAATCTCTTTGCCCATTTTGCCATTTTCAGTAAATGCTGTTCTTAGGTATTTGAACTCTGCCACTTGTTTTATACTTGTCCCCTCTATCTTGATATCTAGAGTGTGCTGTTTCCTTCCAATTGCCATTACCTTAGTCTTCTCTTTATTGATTCTCATATTATTTATCTTAAATTCTTGGTTCATGTATGTAAGGTGTTATACTAGCTCCTTAGCTGTACTGTACTTAACTTTTTTCTTACCTGCCATTTTCCTGCCAACCCAAAGATATCCCAGTTCCAGATGCCTGTTTGCCAGAGTGCATTTTAGTCAAGAATTCCTTCATGCAGAAGCTGTTGGTGAGTTGGTCTGAAGAGGAGGAATAGTAATGTAGTCAAGGATTGTATATGCAGTATTACCTGCCTTTTTAAAACTGAAAATGTCCCTCAGACAGCCTTCTGAAGCTACTTTTCCTAACAAAAGATGTCCTTCTGGCTGTCTCTATGCATGTCAGCTTGTTGCCTGTATATTTCACAAGCAAATGCACTTGTTACCTGAGTATGATTCCCATTGACATCTTATATACCTAGGATGTGTGCTTCAAAGCACTTTACCTGTACATTTGCAGGCAGCTCTAAGGCAGACTAGGTTAAAAAAAGATGTGTAAATGCCACCAAAGAGAAATATGCTTCTTTAATGACTTCAGATTATTTTATCGGAACATCCTTGCAAATACCATGTAATTTGTCTCTCATAAGAAAACCTGAGAATCTTAAAGAAGAAAACCTGGTTTGCTGCCAATGTTAAGTACAAACTTACTTCTCTTGGGAGTTTATCCTCTTGGTCATGGGCAAATGATGACAATGATAGGGCTGGTGGTAATGGATCCTTAGTGAACCTAGTGCTTTATGGAGCCGACAGAAGAGGGTTTGTGAAGTTTATAGTCTGAAATGCAACAGATGGGAAATTGTAGTGTGCGTAGAGACAGAGGTAAATGGATGAGGATGTTTTCAGTTGTACATATGTAGGGTTACAATCTCTACATATGTATGTTTGTCTGGGGAACAAAAGGGATTGTACTATTAGCTTGTCCATTGATTTAGCTGTTGTTGGAGACAGAGGATAAGAAATTAAAGGATGATAGATCTGTATGTAACCTTATTAAATGATATTCGTAGCAGAAAGGAGGAGGGCAGACAATGGAGGAAGGCCTTTGGGGATTTTCCTATGGGCTTTCTGGAAGGTTCTAGTTGGCCACATTGAGAAGAAGCATTCCAGATTAGATTGACCTTTGGCCACCCCCAACAGTGTGCATCCATTGTTTTGTGACCTGTTGAATGATCAGCTTCATCTGCATAACTGCAACTAGCTAATCCAATGTGTACATTCATGGAACCCTTACCAGCAAATCCACTGTGTAAGTGCATGGAACCCTTACCAGCTAAACAGCCAGAGCAAGGGCAGAATAGCAGTACCTTTCTCTGTGTTGTGTTTGTGCAGAAGTCAGCACTGATGAAAAGAGTGGACTGGAAGAGGCAGCCGAGATGAAGGTTAATGTCCATACAATTTATTTTTAAACTATCCACTCTTAGCTGTTCCAAAGCAGAGAGAAATAAGACGTCTATGACAGATATGCTTTTGTAGCTCCCTTTCCTTTAACTCCCTACAACCTCATATTTTCTCCTTTACCTTTAAGGTGTGGGGAATAGTATTACAGGGGATGTGTGAATTCATGCAGTGATGTGGATCATAACGGGAGAACTGCGTGCCTCCTATAGCAATTCCATCTGTTTCTGAGGAATTTGGTGCCATACTATTACACCGCTTCTGACCAAGGAAGCCTTGGATTGTGCAAGGGAAAGGCACGTCCCAGTGCAAAAACTACTGCTTGGGACAGAGGCCCAGATCAGCACCTACCTGCAGTCAACGCATCCTGCAGATGTCTTGGGGGGGGGGGACTTATTTTGCCAGACAGGAGGGTGCCAAGTTGAGAGGGAGAAAGAGATCTGAGGTCCCCTCAGTGGGAGTTGGAAAAACCCAACACTTTAAATTAGATGACGTCCTTTATTGAAAATCCAGACCCTTTGTGAACCTGTGTCCTCCCTCCCTCGCCAGTGTGGCAAACAACACATTTTCCATATTAAAAGCTAACTATCAGAAGCATCTTATGGCAGATGTTGTCTTAGGCCAAATGTTCTTTTTTTATGAAGTGTTTAGTATCCTCTAGAAATATTCTGTCTGCTCCAGTCAGGGACAAGTCCAGGTGCGCGATCTCTGTAACAGATACTCTTTCCTGCTCTAAGGCCTTGTCCTGCTGGAAACAGCCTTCCAGACAGTTAATGATTCAGTCAAGGGGTGGGGTGGGGGAACGTGATAAATTAAAGAGTGGGGGTAACAGGGATCCTACAAAATGATTTGTTACTTGCCTGGGTAAGACTGAATGTCAAGAGCTCTACTTGGAAAAGGCCAAAACAGACACAACATGAAGGGCTTCTAAAATAAACAGATCAAGCGATGCTAACGAAAATATTCAGCCGGCCACTTTACTGTTGGGCAGAATGAGGCAGCTGCCTTGGGCAGTAGGTTGAGGTGTTGTGAAAGGGCAATCAGTTGTTAGATGTTTAATTTGTCATCATTATATTCTTATGGCCCAGAAGACAGGCACTTGTGCAACTTTCTACCTCAGATGTGCCAGCACATTAAAGATAATGAGGTGCAACGTCATGTTAGTGTAGCTACTGCCTATTCTGGATTCAGAGATATTCAGGCTTTTTTACTTGCAAGCCACCTGAATATCATAACTATCCCAAAATTTAGGAAAGTGTTTATGTATTATCTTCCACCTTATCGAAAGGGCAATATAATAATGTTCCCTATGATGCACATAGTGCATCATGTTCCCTATGATGCACATAGTGCATCATGTTCCCTATGATGCCCTATGATGAGACAGGAGTGGTGGAGACAGTAAGACATGTACTGCTGTACTGTTACTTCTATAGTAGTCTCTGTAATATTTTAGAATATTTAATCTTACAATGTATTCCTGGAAGAGACGATGAGTACTATTTACATTATCTGTTGGCAGACCAGCACCCTGTGAATGATTAAACTGGCCAGTTTCTATGCAGCAGCATTAGTTTATCAGTGTGAAATGGTATCATGAAACTGTATAATGATTATTTTTTAAAACCTGCACTTTTATTTACTTTTATGAATTAATTATGGCCTAAACATGGAAGAAGACCTAATGTATACTCAACTTGCATTTAATAATTGCTAATTATTATTATTAAACAAATCTGGAAATTTATGACATTCTTTCTGGGCATTCAAGACTGATGTTAAGCCAGAGTTTAGGACAGCAAAGTTCCAGTTTTGGGTTGCATTCCCAGACCATCTCATCTAGCAAGGCTGCTGACTGGGCTAGGATTTTCTGGAAGTCATTATCCAAAAAAGTAAATTTTCCAAGCTTTGCTTTAAGCAGCAGTGTTGATTCCTGTCATGTGTTAGCATGCTATTAACTTGAGTTTCTGCTGGGCTGATGAGGCATCTGAAAATACCAATAATCTGGTTTCTTTAAACACAATGCTAAGCATATAGCATCTCAAACTGCTAAAAGTTATTGTGGGAGGGGATGTTTACATATCTGTCCCATATTTAAAATAACCTTTAAAAAAAATCAGGCAGCAAAGTCCATGAATGATGGAGCAAATATTTTGCAGCATGCAATTTTTGTAGACAGGAAGAGAAGTGTATATTTAAGCTTCAGATGTAAAACTAATTTCAGTGCAAACTATGACTTTAATCTAATGTGATATTTTTGACAGTTTGCAGCTATTCTACTTCTTTGGCAAATAACAGAAGTGACATGGTTCACTGCTGTTATTAGTCATTCATATAACACTTCTGATGTGAAAACTCCTTTACTAAGTTTTTTCCCTCAGCTGCAGAAAAACTCTGGAAATAAAATTTTACACATGAGACTGAAAAACAGTTTACTTCCCAAGGCCACCCCACGAATACAGGGTCACTTAAGGAGTTGAACCCAACTCTAAATCTAGCACTGTATCCCTTGGACCACTCTGCCTTCCACTGTATCAATATTAGGTGTGATATTTGGATGGATTTAGCTTTTTCCTCCTTACTCCACCAACTGCTACACTGACCTATTTTATCTAGCCCATATTTCAAAATAACTTCAACAAGAACAATGTAAACACTGCTTTGAAGCTCTATTTTCCACTGACTAAGCAGCCTGTATGCCCAGAGAAGACAGATTAAGCTTTGTGTTCGCAGGAGGCAACTCCTCCTCCTCCTTAATCTGAATATAGGTGATCATCATGGCGTTCAGCCGTGAAGACTGTCCTGAGAATATAATGCAGTGTCCTTTCATCTGCATCGCAGCATGACACCCATACCACTGATCCAGATCTGTAAGACATTTTTTGGTCCTGAGCTCTTTTGGCACACAAAGTCCTCCTCAGCTCCAGGCCAGAATTGATGAAACTGCTGCCCTCCATCAAGAAGGAATAAAGTGGGATTTAATCCACTTGTGGACCATCACCCTTCCCTGAGGAATTTGGTACCCATTAGTCCTCAGGGCCATCAGGTTAGTTAACTGCCGCCTGACACTCAGTGTTGAGTCGGTGGCAATATGGCCTACTCTATTACCATAGCAGGATAACCTGGTCAGACATATAGGAGGAATCTATATCGTCTAAAATGAATTAGCAAAAGTATCTAACTTTCCATTGCAGAATGACCTTAAAAATTAAGCCAGGTGAGTCTAGCTGCATTATGTCCTGATGAGATCTGGCTCTTTGTCTGCATGCCTCTCATACATTATTTCTTATAACAACACATGTTGTGCCTAAAATTCAGCTTTCCCACCTTCTTCCCTTATCCTTTCCTTCCATCCTGCTTACTTTCTATATATTTTTGATAAGAGAGTGTTATCCCAAATGTTTGTACAGTGTCTTGCACTTTTGCATACTTTCTTTGCCTTCTTGGTTGACGTGGATAAAATACCTCACACTGAACATGTTACTCCTTCTGAGACCAAGACAGGTGCCATAAAAAACAGAAAACCATTTTGTGGGAAACATACAGCAAAGATAAGAGGTTTGTAGCCATTTGGAAAGGAACCTCCCTCACCCCCCCCCCTTTCATGTTTCTTCACAATATAAAGTATTCTTAATCAATTTCTCCTTCGTGTTGGCCACATTTCACTCTCTTTGGGTTCTGTGGTGTCTTTGAGGAGGAAAAACAAAGCTGAAAGTACAAAATATCCTTTTAACTAAATTCAACTCTTTACACATTTCTCTTTGCAGGCTTACGCTCATATTTCTCTCTTCGGAGTCGCACTTCATTTGCACACTGAATAGAAAATGATTAAGTCACAAGATCAAATCTCTGGATGGATTGCTCACTAGACCTGCAAGAGGAATGGATTCTGAATCTAGGGCAAAGAGGTTAGGGGGGGAAGAAGAGGGTTGCTCTTATTTTCAGGGCAAAAAGTTTAATCTTCTGCAAAAAGAATTGCATGTGAAGAAAACACAGCCTCTAATCCATATGATACTGTTGACCCCCAACTTGATTTACAGAGTGTAACATCCCAGGAGAGAAATCGGTGTCGGCATGTAACTCTTCTATATAGGCAGTAAAACTAGGAGAGGAGAACCAGAGCAATGCAGGGAGCAGAAAGAGCAAACAGTGCCCTTTGTGAGAGGAAAAACACTCTGCTTTTGAGAAAGCACAGTGTATAGCTATTCATGGGTAAGAGCCAACAGCCATGCCATAGTTTAATGAACATAGGTCTACAGTCACACATAACCCTTCCAGAATTTTTATCCAGGGTAGGAAAAATGAGAAAAATTTAGGTGTTGCCCCAGTAAAAGATTATCTTTTGTAATATCTGATACTTATTCTATATTCCTAAATGCAGTGAGCTCCCACACATCATCAGGGATTAAGTGGAAATGTGAGGCATTCAGCTTTTTGAGGATCTTGATTTCTATATATATATAAAAACAAGTTTCAAGATTTTATGGCTGCAAATATTTGGAAACGTGTGAAGCAATATCAGAAACAGCCAGGAAAGACCTAAAAAGCTGAGCTTCCAGGTTTCAAGGATTACTGTTTCTTTTATTTTATACATATTGGTTCAGACCAGATCATGGGAAAATACTCTTCTGGACCACAAAGGGAAGTAGATTCTGAAATACAGTAAGGTTGGTTTTCATAAATTGAGGAATGCTTAAAACCCAAGAGGAATATAATTTTTTTTAAAAAATAATGCAAATTAAACCCAACTATTTGAGCTGCATACTAAATATCTGATCCTCAAAAGTGCCAGTATTTAAGAAACAGCTGCCTCCTAGGATAAAAATCAGAGATTATTTAAGATTCTTTATTCCAGGTGCAAAAGGACTAACCAAACTGTAGGGAATTCCTGTCCCTTTGGCTGAAAGGGGTGATTGGTTTGAGGTACAGCCAGGGCACATTCCTACCCTCACACTGAAGCAATTGACTGTTCTGTTGGCCACCTGTCCAAAAGGGGCAGCCACAGCAGCAAAAGCCTAATAATTAAAAGTAATTGTACAGATTAATCACTCCAGCCACCTGCCTCAGAGCTATAAAGAGGTCTTAGGCTAGATATTTTGGAATTAACAGCTGAAAGAGATGAGGCAATCAAAACAACCTCTAATTCTTTCTCTGTGCCCCCTTGCTCAGCTCCAACCTCACTGGAAGAATAGTTTATCTATAATAGTGTGTTTCTGTTTGCACAATTAGTTGGAAGCAATTACAGGCATGGAGAATGAGGGTTAATTCATTAGGGATACATTAAGATGCAAAGGTATTGACGTCCAGCATATCCCTGTTGCCTGAGTAGGCAGCACACCTTATTTTTCCAAAACATCCAAAAATCTTCCAGCAAATTGAAACAAGTTTGATTTGCCATAAATGTTCATGAAGTGCAGCACACATATTCAGATATGAAAACTTTGATAGATGGAACTTGCTAGTGTTTAAGAAACTCTTGGTTGCTTTTGCTTCTACAGAATATCCTTAGCTATCCCCCGGGCCATTCTGCAACAAGTTTATCCTCAAACTCTGCAAATATACAGTCAAGGTCAGCATTAGCTGTTACATATGGGAAGGGAGAAATGATGCTATCTTTTACTGTTACAGTAAACTGCCATCCCCCCACCACCTGGTATTTGTATCCGTCTTAATTATGTTTTATCTATTTTTAAGGTTTTACTGTTTTAAATTTTTTATGAATTGATGAATTTTTAAAGTTTTAACTATTGTATGTCATGGACTACCCATTATGCTAATGGGCTCTGTAAGCCGCCCAGAGTCGGGTCTTCCCGAGTGGGGCGAGGTATTAAATACAAATAAATAAATAAATAAATAAATAAATAAATAAATAAACTGCAACTGATTTATATTATGCAGTACTCGATTTCTTGTTGCCTAAACCCAGATAAGGTGAATCTACAAATACCCCTTGCCTCTCCTGCAACTCCAGCAGCCTCCAAATTGTGTGCCCAGCTTTGCACTGTTTGCAAAGTCAGCCATGCAACAAGTCATGGGTTGCCAGAATCCAAAGATGATTATGCAATTAACTTTCCACTGCATGTGTAAGCAATAGGATTTTGGCCAAAGGCAGTTGGGAATATTGTGAAATGTAATATAGGAGCCTTTTCCTAAGAAGCATAAAAGCATAAGGGCTTTGTCAGCTTAAGCCAGATCTTTCAGAATAATGCAATAGCAATAACACTTATATACCATTCCATAGCACTTGGCACATTTTCTGGGTGGTTCACAAGTTAATTAGCATTTTCCCCCAACATGCTGGGTACTCATTTTACTGACCTCAGAAAGATGGAAGGTTGAGTCAACCTTTTGGCCAGGGGTTCTCAACCCACAGCCAGTGGGCTAGATCCAGCATACAGCACCAAATCATCCAGGCCCCAATCTCATTCCAGCCACAGACGCGGACACATTTACAATGGCTTTAATTGCATCCACAGCTGTCATAAACATGTTTATGACAGTTGTGGATGCATTTTATGGCAGTGTTTATGGCAGGGGAAACCACCAGTCTGGCTTCCTCAACTGTCTGAGGGAGCATGACCTGGTCCCCCAACATAAAAAGGTTGAGAACCCATGCTTTAGACTGTCAGGATAGAACTCACAAAATCAGCAGTTTTAGCTGCAGTACAGCAGTTTAACCACTGCTCAGGGCAAATATGCATGGTGTTCCTTAGGCAACTGATAACAGATAAAAGGCACAAGAAAATAAATAAAAAAGGAAATGATTTTTTTCATTATACATTACATTGCTGAATAGAAAAGAGGACACTATTATTATCATTATTAGGATTAAAGTCCTTATCAAGTGGTATTAGTTCCAGGTCACTAAATGGGTGTTAGGGGTGCGTCATGTGGAACAATGCTTCAAGATACAGTTCAGACCCTGAAAGAAAGGATCTGAACTGCATTTTCCCACTCCCTCCTCTGGTGCCCACATCAGTAGCATAGCGTGGGATTCAGCCACCCGGGGCATAAGCCAAATTTGACACTCCTGGGTGGGGTCTAGGATGCCAGTGCCTTCTCTTGCTAGGGCTTCTGGGAATTGTAGTCCAAGAACACCCATTTGCCCAAAAAGTGCTGCCCCAGCCCCCCTCCCCGCTATGCTACTGGGCCACATCATTTGATTTGGATCCAGATCCAAAACTTCATGCCTTCTGCTGAGTATTATCAGAAGTTATGATGGAGTTCATTTCACCTGACCTAGTGTGAAAAAGATTAGCTGGCAACATAAGGTTACCATTACCAGGGTATGCCCGATTATGGTTCAATTGTACCACAGTCTTCAAGGATGCTCTTTCTATGTACCCCGCCCTGAAATCTCAAATAATGGGCTGCTGCTGACCCAGCCACCATAAAATCATTTTAACCTCCCTGCTTTAAGGAAAGAGAACTAGGACAGAAGCAGCCCTAGAATACATTATGTCCACATTCATTTCCCAATACTGTGATTAGGGGCTGGAGCTGTCAATCAAAAACCTCTAATCCTTCTCCCTGCCAAGATGTTTTCCTTATGAACAGAAATTGCTGGAAAATACATCAAGTTTTTCAAATACATTCTTCTTGGGTCTTTCCAAATCTGAATCAGTTTGGAAGATTTGGAAGAGTTCTGATTCTGTCTGCTTCAGAAGTGGCCTTGTTTGATTTAGACCAGGGGTTCCCAACCTAAGGCCTGTGGGCCAGATCCAGCTTTCGTGTAGCCTCCACCCGCCCCTCCAAGTGCATTTGAGAAACAAAATGGCTGCCCCTTTTATACTGTTGGGACAAAATGACCAGCCCCATCATGCAGCAGGACAAAATGATTTTCTGGTCCTCAAAGCTGACTGAGAGAGCATGACCCAGCCCCTGGCTTGAAAAGGTTGAGAACCTCTGATTTAGACACTTCTCTAATGCTTCCAAATCAATCCAGTTCAACTCAGGATTTGGGATTAGCAATATCAATTACACTTATATACTCCCCCCCCCATGGCACTTTGAGTGCTGGGCAGTGCGCAAGCTAATTCACATTTTGTCCCCATCAAGCTGGCTATTCACTTTACTGAGCTCAGAAGGATAAATGCACATCACACCTCTAATGGAGACACACCGGGATTTTACAAATTATACAACATTGCAAGAGATATAAAACAGAGAAACAGCAAAATATATGAGTACCACTTGTTTACTGAAACATTGCGCTTCTGTATTATTCAAGTCAAAACCCCAAAGGTGGCCTCCAAACCTTTGTTTCCAAGTTTGCTGGAGCTAACATTGAAAGATTCAGAAATTGGAGTCCTTCATTTGAAAACTGATCCTAAATGTCTTACTTAACATTCCACTGTACCTTGGGTCCCATGCTAGACTCAGCCAGGTTCAAGAAGCATATCAAGATATGCTCAATATGTTGCAGGCCTTTCATGCACAAACCTCAGGTGAAATTTTAAAAAATAAGGAAAAAACTTCAGTGAATGAAACCAGAATTGTGAAGGCCTTGGGCATATATATATATTATGATATATTCACAATAAAGGATAATATTTGTGGTAGATTTCTCAGTTTTCTATCTTCTCGCTTGGTTATGGCACAGGAAGGGTTGTGTTACTAAAGTAATTTAAACAGTCATTTTAATAATACTAAATTTCAAGCTGCCTTTCCCCCATTGCTTTTTCTATGCCTTTTGACAGAAGCATTGAAGATATCCATGAAATTATGAGAGATGCAAATCCTTTATCAACAGCTTGCAGTTGTTGACATGCAAGACCCTTCATATGTAAATAAATCAGAATGCTGGGTTCCAGGGGGAAAGAATTAAAAATGCCAAAACAGCATTTCCTGGCAGATAAACAGCAGTGACGTGGTCTTTCTAAGGCTCCCAATAATTGGTTTCCTCAACTGGGGCATCCTTTGATGCACACTCCCTTCAAGTTGGGATGAGAGAGAGAGGAGGGGCTAGGCTGGCACTGGCAGCAACACAAGACAGCAATCATCCTCTGTCATTGCTACAAACTATTTCCCTTCATCACAACTCAGTATCTGACCAGGAAACATGGTACGGTGCCTCTTTTTAAAGGTTTCTGAGAACAACATGCCCATGAAAGGTCTGTACCCACTCCTCAAGAAATGGCTCTTATTCGCGAAGTCGGTGTTTTACCTAAATAAAGAGAAAAAGAAGAAATAAAGGAAAGGCAGGAAAAGAAGACCTTGATCCCCAGGAATGTTCCTTTCTGCTGGTTCCTAGAGATAAGGAAATGATATTTCACTCTTTGACACTAATCATATTTGGGCATATTAAATAAGGCTGGTCCAAAGGCTTTGTGGAGTAGGCATATTCCAAGTTCAAAGCAAGAGCTCGTTACTGTGTTTTAAAAAATCCTCTTAACGCAGAAGTATGAGACAAAGGAGCCAAGAAGAAAGCACTTGAGGGAAGGGGAGGGAGAGAAGAAGTTTCATTATCCTTGTTTTGTTCTCCCAAATCCAAGATTGCTGGTGACATGTGGTGGAATAGTTTATATGAGGTCTGCTGGAGAGAGAAGGAAGGACAAATGTGGCTTCTAGAATGCAGGGTTTGTGGAGTTCCTTTGGCATCTTCAGATTCACTGCCTTCTAGAAATAAGTTCTTTGAACCAAAAATGACAGGCCAGAGAAGGAACCATTAAGAAAAATGGTGCTAATTTGCAATTGCTGAGTATCTTATTTTACAAGCATGTCCTCATGCTGTGGTTTGGCTGCTTGCATTTCATTTTAACCGGCAGCCCTTAATAGGTTTTTTCCACTGAACAATAAAATCAAAGACATATATTGCCACTGAAAAACCTATCATGCACACTGGATGCAGCCCTATAAAAACTCAAAACATAAGACCCATTCTAACTTCTAAGTAAACCACTGTGAAACTGAGTTGTACAATGTTATATGCATTTTAGATGTTTGAAGCATTCATCGTCTACAATTTAACATATATTATGTTTAGGAATAATACTGTATATACTCAAGTATAAGCCAAGTTTTTTAGCCCCAAAAATGAGGTCCAAAAAGGTGACTCGGCTTACACACAGGTCAACAACAACAAGGGACAAAAAATATTTTTGGAGTGATTCTGCAGCATTAAAACTAGCTTCAGCAAGGAAATTAAAAACAGATGATTGACACCACCACAATTGGCCACAAGAGGGCACAAATCACGGTTTTCCATAAGATTGCATTGAAAATTAATTTCTTCTATTCTGAAGTTTGTTTTCCTTGCATTCCTATGAAGAAAAAAAAACAGCAGGTAGAATCTAAGGACACTGCCATCAGGGATTTAGTTAATGAATTCGATGTGTTGAATTATGTTCATTAGTTCATTTATTTCTTTTGACCTGAATGGAATAAAAGAAATAAATGAACTAATGAGCATAGTTCAACACACCTCAGTCAATTGATCTGCCCACCCACTTCCCCTGCAGCTCCACCACTGGTTGGGTGGTGCAAATACAGTAAAAAATGCACTAAATTAATTTTACTGCATTTTCTTGTATTTTTATTATTGAAACTCACTAGCAGTTGCTGCATTTCCCATTCTTAGTTTATACTCAGGTCAATCTATTTTCCTGTGTTTTCAGGTCAAAAT
Source organism: Furcifer pardalis (assembly GCA_030440675.1). Taxonomy (NCBI): domain Eukaryota; kingdom Metazoa; phylum Chordata; class Lepidosauria; order Squamata; family Chamaeleonidae; genus Furcifer; species Furcifer pardalis. The sequence continues at coordinate 60,284,509 of CP126893.1, read as the reverse complement.
TAGGTACTTCAGTTTATATTTGGGTGGGCTTATACTCAAGTATATATAGTAAGCAAGTGGCAGTATGAAGCAGTGGGGGAGGGGAGACCTTTAAACAGGGGTTCTCAACCTAGGGCCAATGGGCTTGATCCAGCCCATGGTGCCATTCTATCTGGCCTGTGACCTCACTCACAACTGGAAGTGGCAGATGCCTGTGGCTGCCCATGTCTTTCTTGGGTGCTGCTCTGGCCAAGCACAGGGAAGGACAGGCAGGACCCCTCCTTCACCCAGGGCAGTGGTGTTTGTTCTGGGAGGGAAGCAGCAGTGGCAGCCGGGGGTGTGTGCGGGCCAGACTGGTGGCATGGGAGGAGTGTTTGCAGCAGTGGCAGTGGGGGGGGGGAGTCTTGGCAGTGGTGGCAGCAGAATGTGGGGGAATGATGGGTGCTCGGGATGGTCCCACTGCCATCACAACATTTGGCAGCAGCAGTGGCAGGGGGACACCACTCTGGTCCACCAACAGTCTAAGGGAGCATGATCCAGCCCCCTGCTTTAAAAGGTTGAGAACGCCTGCCTTTAAGCATTGGAGAGTAACTTTGAAAGTTTGTTTCCTGTTTTTATCTCTTAAAATAAGCAGGACTAACTAAGACCAGCAATAGAGTCCATTCCTGAGTAAAAAATAAGCTCTGGTAGCTAAAAGAGAAACATGGATCAATGCCTCTGGAGACAATGTACTTACCCACAGCCCTGTGTCAAAGCTGTAATAGGCTTGACAATTTCTTAAAGTCACTCCTTCCTTTTTGATGATGGGTTTACACCTACTTTTAGTCTCCCATTCAGGTTGTGCTGTACCTTCTAAAAGCAGAGCATCCAAACAGAAAAACTTTCTCCAGCCCAGCTCCTCTGGATGTACTAGACTACAAAATCTGTCATCTGTGATTATCCATCACAGGCTGTAGGCTCCTGATGTGATTTGTAATCCAAGACATATAGAAGATAGCAGTTTGAGGAACAGGTGTGACCCTTTAGAATCTAAAGTTTCAGTCTTTTTTTTTTAATCTGCTCTGGAAACTAGGTCTACTTCTACTTCAGAAGGAAAGGTCATGCTTTTGTGTTGACCACATCACACCTCTGCATACTGTACATCATTGGACAGGTAACAGGCGTTGGCTCCCACCACCAGACTGTAGGAGCCTTGAAAGAGCATCACTGGAAACAAAGATGTCACTTTTGACTGCATGAAAAGTGAACACCATGTTGTCGACATAAGGCTTTCGTGAGGGTCAAAATGTAACCCTTTCCTTAAAAAAAAAAAAGCAAAACACTTGGGAGGAAAGAAACAACAACAATGTTTCCTTTGCAAGCAGATTGCAAAATGGCAGTTCAGGAAGCCACAAGACAGTACATCTAGAGTGCTTTTTTACACTTCATGTATGCTGTTTGTGGATCTCATGTTTGCCATGAGTGTATCAGGATAGAGCTTTGAAATGCCACATTTTTAGACTACAACGACGGCACCCAGAAATGTGGCATTTCAAAGTTCTGCATCACACACACATCCTATGCTTAAGAGTTATGCTAAGCAAAGCTGTTTCTTTTTTAAACAGACTTTTTGCTGAGAAAACAAAAGGCTGCTCTTTCCTCCTCTGTTTGAATATTCCCGACCTTGTGACTCTGGGTCTCCAGAGCTCTTTTTCTCCTGCTGCCGGTTCTCAGTGTACATGAGATATCCTGCTTTGCCTCTTTGATTGCCTTACAAACCTACCCATGGAGTAGAAAATTCATTTTACCAAAGCCCCTGCCTACAGCTAACTGGAATTTTAGGAATGAGATTAAAAGGGATTAGGTATTGCTTTCCTAGTAATGAGGATTGATAGCAGTCACAGGCATTGCCTCAACATTTTCTTTCTCTCTGGCTTTTTAAAGAGCAGTTATTATGCTAACCCACTGTCACCTCTGCTCTCTACTTTCTCAGAAAGTAATTTTGCAGAATGAGCCATTTGCTGTTCAATTAGCATTTTGTGTCTTTTTTAGAGTTATACTATAACATATTATTTTTATGTTTGCCTGTTCCTTTCCTCCTTTCTATATAGGGGTCTCTGTTGTGCACTGGAGACGCACATAACACATGAAACAGAACAGAGTTCGATTTTGGATAGAATCCCGCAGCCAGGGTAGTTTTTCAAGCTCAGAAACATGGCATGATTTGGGTAAAGGAAGGAAGAACATTCTCAAGTTGTAAGAGTATTGGCAATCTTAGGTTGTTCTTTAAGAAGATATTAAACATGTGAGATTTTGCAAGCAAAGCAGCAACAGTAGACCATGCCTCAAAGAGCAAAGAAGAAGAAGCTGGCTGCCTGCTGGGATGAGGCACCTACTACAAAAACACATGGCTGGAAACAGGATATTACTCCCATCGAATGACTCAGATGTAGAGCCATAGTTCTGCTAACTCTGTAGCATGTCTTGAAGCCTGGTGAAGTCTAAAAAGCTTGAGAAGGGGCAGATGAACAACCTGGAGATAGAACACACTGGAAGAACCAACAACAGTAGATGATCTCTTTGAAGGGCATCTCTTGTTGCATCAAAAGCTCACCATCTTGAACTTAGAAATCCTAAGTGTCAAGATCGCCCTATTTACTGCAAATTCATTTCCAAGGTCACTGTACCATGAGTGAGTATAGGGCTGAAGGATTTGATGAGAGAAATGATAGGTAGTGTCACTGTTTTTCACCAAGTCTAGCCAAAACTTTCGGCTGCCTGAGACAGATTAGTAAATGGCACCTTCCAAGACAGCCATATTTTTGAGAATATGAGGTAGGAAATCCAACAGGCACCTCTTCCCCTTCCTTGGCAGTTAAAAAAACAACACAGTAAATAACAAACCAATTTACTGTTGCTTCATGTTGTCCAAAATCTGCACTCAACTCACTCTCCCCAAAACCAGAGCCAACCCTACAGTGATTCTACTCTCCTCAGAAAGTTTATGATACTTGTTTATATATCTTGGGATATGGAAAAGGAGCTTTATATAACAGGAAACAGTATTAATGTGTTGTGCTGTGGAAGCTTCCTGCTCCTAAGTGCAGGGGAAGGATGGAAGGCTGAGTCAACCTTGATTCCCATCAGCTCAAACTCACGTTTTGGCTGCAGTTTAACCACTGTACCAACAGGGCTCTTCGTTATTTGCCAGGCAAAAAGCTTTTTCAGTTTTACTAAAGTGGCTCCAACCAAATTCTTCAGAGTATAGCAATCTCTTGGTTTCTGCATGAGGGATGGAAGTGGTTTAACATCTTTGAAAAAAGGGGATTACTCTGTTCTGGGTCTTTGTGAGGAGGGTGGCATAAAAGTTTGATTAAATAAATGAATGAATGAATAAATCAGCAAAGAGAGTTTTTGTTAATTTGAGCAATGAAGACAAAAAGAACAGTATACTTCCTACAATTTTTTAAATCCAGAATCCTGATGGTGATTTATGCATGTGTTAAGTGAAACAGTGACACTTGTTACTAACTACCAACATGGCAGTCATGATACAATACATGTGCTTGATTACACAACTGGTACATGACTACAAATGTGATTGGTGACTTGTTATTTAGTGGCAATTGGCTACCCAATTTAATTTGTATAGCCATATATCATCAACAGCATTATGGCCCATGTGTGGATTCCTCTTGCTAGTGAGAGATAGTTGCAACTAAAAATATACCTTTTATTTGTTTATTGAATGTATAGACCACCTCATAATTAGGTTCTCATAGTAGTTGACAAGAAAAAAACACAAGGAGGGTGAGTTTTAATTTTCTGTTGCTAAATACAAGTTTTTTTTTCTAACTCAGTCCCAGTCCAATTTTTCACTGGCAAATTACCATCTTTTGCAGCTAAGACCCTTCACAGTAGATTAGTTACATTATGTTTTTATTAAATGCCTAACTTAATATTCTAATTCCCTGAAGAAGGCTTCTGAGGCTTTAGTGCTCTTTTTCTTTCTTCTAAAAGACTTCGTCTGTAAGTAGCAAAAACATCCAACCATAGTTGAAAGGTTTATAGGACTTTCTATAGTTTAACACTTTGGTGAAGCACTCATTATGCAAATATGGTAAAGCCCTATTTACGCAAAGCCTTTCTTATTCTCCAACTGGTTCATCATCTTGTTCCTGAAGATAGGCAGTTCCAAACATTTTCAGAGGAGGTCTCAGGATGAGAGTATCAAGATAGTGATGGATATGTATCAACAAAGAGTCCTAGGGTGTAATAAAGACTAAACACTGATGTAGTAAGCTAAGATTGGCAGGGCTGAAGCAGCAGGACTTTATGGGTACCAGGAATGATTATACTATCCAGTATGGCTGCAGTCTTCATAGAATCACAGAATCACAGAGTTGGAAGGGGGCCTATTAGGCCATCAAATCCAAAAACCTTGCTCAGTGCAGGAATCCAAATCAAAGCAGATATGAAAGATGGTTGTCCAACTGTCTCTTGAATGCCTCCATTGTTAGGATGCTCGCCACCTCTTGAAGTAAGCTAGTTCCATTTTTGTACTGCTTTAATAGTTAGGAAGCTTTTCCCAATATTCAGCCAAAATCTGGCTTTCTGTAACTTGAGCCCACTAGCTTCACAGTAGCTGGTAGAAAACTACTGTTTTGAGATATAATGTTGTAATGCAAAGTAACTGAGAGTGCTCCAAAAGGCATTCTGCACATGTTTAGAGACACTTTGTTTCTTTCTGTATTGCAGGACTCTTGATTAATTTGAAATGCCATCTGAGGACTAAGCCTTGTTAGGCTCCATTTTCTTATGCTTTTTTTTTTACATGTACACTCTATGAGACCTCCACAATGAAATGCCCAGAATACACAAAAGGAGCCTCCTTGAAGAATGTGGTATTTTAGAACCACAATTGGGTGTACCCTAGGCAACGGTCACCTTGTGCCAGCTAATCTTTCTCACACTAGGTCAAGAGAAAGGAACTGCAGAATGAACTCATCCAAAGGTGGCTTCATTTAGTTAGTTTCATGTTTGGCCTAGAAATGGAAGAAGAAGCAGAAGTGAAATGCCCATCCTATGAACTTCTACTCAGAGGTAATCTCCACTGAGTTTCACTTTTTTTGTTCCCATATAAGTGCATATATAATGGTTGGCCTCTGTTTTTTTTAAAGCATGTTCTTATTTACTCATTCCTTTCCAGGGCATTATCATGGTTATTCTGACTCCAGATACTGAAGCTCTAAATCAGGGTTTCTAAACTTTGGGCCCCCAGATGTTCTTGGACTTCAATTCCCAGAAGCCCTGATCAGCCAGTGTGCTGACTTGTGGTAATTGAATCCCAAGATGACCTGAAGGTTACAACCCTGTTGTAAATAATCATATTTTGATTTACCATCTATTATTACCTATCCTAAAATAGGTCACTATGCCTCTGCACAGCTCCCTTCCTATTGCCTAGTCTTGCATGAACTACTACTGCTGTTTCAACACATAGATGGGAATTAATTTATCCACCTGCAGAAACAATTCCACCTAATTGCGGGAGAAGAAGAGATGAGACATCAAATCCCATTTCATCAACCTGATGAGGAACAATGCAGTTTAGTTCTTTAGAATGTTGTCTGCTCAACAGCCATCCCATCTGATCATGCCGTACCTTCATTATGTCACAGTCATGTGACAGAAGTGGTGTCTCTGTCACTTCCCTCTGGTTATTTTCCCATTTTGTTTCAGGCGTCTTAGATAATGAGTCATTCCTGCAAGCTATAATTCAACCTGACTATTTTAACAGAAACAGGGCAAGTCAATGCATAAGATAAAATTAAAATTAAATAAAGAAACATAGTATTTAAGCATATCCAGTCTAGAGGCTCCATGGAATCCAGACAGGGCATTTCATATGAGATGGGCTAAAGCTAGAACATGGCACTGCTGAGGGTGATACTTGACCAAGGACTTTCTTTACTTGGAGACAAGCAGAATTTGTGGGTGAAGATCCTCTGCTTCACATAGAAGAATGAACAGAAGATCAGGTTATCATAGAAACTGGGTGAGTGGTTATATTAATTAAAAGCCGAGCTCACACATGAGCACCATATAAGACCATTCAGTCTATAAACTGTAACTAGGTAAATGCCCAAGCAATTTCGCCTAGGGTTCTCCTCACTCTCGGCTGATGGAAATTTTCAGGAAAAACAAACTGATCTGGTGACATCATGTAATAGTAACAAGAAGCATCTATTCTGAAAAAGCTTTGCTGCTCATATTCAGTTGGATCAATTCAGAGCTAAAGGAAGATGCAGCATTGTGGGCACATCAAGGAAATTGGGATAAGAGATACTCCTCCTTAGAGTGTCATAAGATTCAGCTGATATGTTAAGCTGTGCTAGAAGATGTCCAGAGTTGAAATTAGATGGAAAGCAGGTTTTAACACATCAGTTTAGTTGTATAAAAATATTGCTACATCAATTTAACAGTAATAGGCAGTAGGGACATCAGAAGGACAAGTTGGACAATATTAGGTGGAAGGAACATGTTGGCTGTGGAATTCTGGGATTCACAAAAGTAACTTCTCCCTATTTTGGTGGAAAATAAAGAAGATGACACCACAATCCTTGGTGGATGAAGCTCAACAGCAGTTAGAGGTGACCTATAAATACATTTATGTCAAAAACTGGAAGCTCTTCTACAACCAAGTTAGCCCATTGGTTTTGTCTAGCCCAATACTATCAAGTAACAATACAGACTAGCTGCAGCTCTCAGTATTGGGGCAAGATTCTTTGTTTTTTCTTACCTGGAGATCTCTGGTTGTCTCCCATCCAGGTATCAAACAAGCCTGCTTAGCTTCTCAAACCAGAAAAGTTCAAATATGTTTATGGTGAGCAAGTTGGGGGTGCCAGTGTGAAGCCTTACTCAAGCCACTAAGATGAGCAGAGCTCAGTTCCTGATCTTTGCCTACAGGAGAAGTAATTTATGAACACAGGTCCACAGCTATCCACGAAGGGATCCTCATTGCTGTGAATACCACATTTCCACATGGATCTCTGCAGTTGTTAGATCCTTGACAACTGTTAATCACAAAACTGGCCGGATCCCAGTCTCTTCCTTGGCTTCTTCCAATGCCAACCTACTCCTGCACTTCAGTTTTAATTAACCTTGAAACAGCAAAGAAGGATATTTTATCCAAATTCAAGTCATATTTTATGGGAATTACGACAAGCTAATTAAGCTAATTCTTAAGACACCTTTTTGTGAGATGAAGCTAAGGTTGGCTTCCTCTTCAATGTGCAGTGATGGGCTGATTAAAAAAATAATTGCTCCTTTGCCAAGGACAAGAACATGAAGTTAATTAAAAGAATTAGGTGTAACCTTAATGAAGCACATTGGATTGTACTTTGCAGGCAAATCCCTGCCTCAAACTTAAATTCAATTTGTCTCCTTCCTTACACATGTTTGGGAATTGCATGCGCACAAGCTCTGTTAGTGACTTGTTTTCTTTCTTCTGCCAAAAGCAGAATGGTAGCAAAAGAAAATCCTGGCAAGCATGTGAATATTTCAAAATAACTTAATTGAAATACAGATGTCCAGCAGCAAACAGCATTTATTTATCTAATGCACTGCAATAAATGTTTATTGATTATTTGGGTAAATAGAATGGAGTCACCTATTCCAATCTTGTATTGGGGAATTCTGGCCCTGCTGCCACATGTGTCTCTGATACGGAGCAGCTTGTTCTAGTCTGATCATCTATTCTAGACCAATGTTTCTCAACCTTGGGTCCCCATTTGTTCTTGGTCTTCAATTCCCAGAAGCCCAAGTCAGCACACCTGTTGATCAGGGCTTCTTGGAATTGATGTCCAAGAACATCTGGGGACCCATTGTTGAGAAACACTGAATTCTAGACCAATAGTTTTTTAAAGTGGCGTCCAGGTTATTCTTGCACTACAACACCCAGAGGTCCTAGACAGTATAGGCAATGGTTAGGACTTCTGGAAATTGTTGCCCAGAATGTCTGGTGTCCATAAGTCTGGAAACCATGGATTTATGCATACTGACTCAAACCACTTAAGGCTGAAGCATCTTCCACTAGTGAATGAGGGTTGCTTTAGCAAGTCTGGATGACAATGTGGTGGCTGTTTTGGTGTTAACAGAAACATCCCACTGCCAGCTGGTTTCTAAACCAGCACTAAAATGCAGAAGCTAAGAGTCTCACTATTGGAAAGGCTGTCAATGTAATGGTCACCTTACCCTAAATCTGCACAACCAAAAACAAAAAATATATATCATGATGCAACATATTGCTGCAACTTCCGATCAATTTAATCATGGGTGTGAAGAAAAAGTACTCTGTAGATCATGCTCCTTCCTTTGAGTCTGAAACATTTACTCACTAAATTAATTCTTATACAGTACTTTGTTTCCAACAAGTAGATTAATTCTCCTAATGTCTGCAGTTTAAGATTAGCCAACTGGTCAAACCAAATCAGAACAACTGTAAAAATTCAACTAACTAACTAACTAACTAACTAACTAACTAACTAACTTACTTACTTACTTACTTACTTACTTACTTACTTACTTACTTACTTACTTACTTACTTACTTACTTACTTACTTACCTTCGGGTGGGGCTACTGGTGAAGTGACCACCATATTGATAAGCAGTGCATTAGTCTCTGAGAGCACCTAGTATGCTCCTTTTCCTTGAAAACATTGATGCTCAATATCTTCTATGATATGGGACCTTCCTCTGATTAGCCACATCTACTTGTTTATGACCAACACTGGAAAGACAAGATAATCACAAGAGAGATGAAAGCCATGCTGGGCAGAGAAGGGGACATATTCTCTTTCCAATGCACTGGATGGATGTCCAGTGGCAGACTAGCAAGACTCAACTGGGATGGAGACAGTATATCTCTGCTGTATTTTCTGCCCCAGAAAACATTAGCTGAAATCATGTTGCACAGCTGTACAATCAATAAACATTTAGACATGATTTGCATGAATTAAGAAATCTCCATATACTTTGTCTGTTGCACATCAAATCACATGGCTCAGTATGGAGGAATGTCTACAGAAATTTCTCAACTTACAACAGTTCATTTCCAGAAATTACGCCGTTTGTGTAACTGCACAAGAGGATTTTAACGACTGTTTGCCTTCTGACTTCATGTAGCTGAATTTCTAATATTTTTCAACTTGTGCACAGCTGAGAGAGAAAATCACGCCAGAAGGTCAGTGTAGAAGAAAGGGAAGGCAGAAAATGATGAGTGTATTTACCAAACATTGTGAATTACTATTTTTTTTTCAGTCGCACAGTTGAGTCTGACCCTTTGTGACCCCATGGACCATTGCACGCCAGACTCCTCTGCCATCTGCGATCTTCCACAGCCCAAACAGATCTACGCCCACCGCTTCAACTATGCCATCCAGCCACCTCATCCTCCACCGTCCCCTTCTCCTTTTGGCTTCAATCTTTCCTAGCACCAAGGCCTTTTCAAGTGAATTACTATAGCATGACAATAATGTCTTGATAGCCAGAAGAAGAAAGGGGGGGACGCAATAGCCAAACTCTTTACTGTGTCTCCTGATCCTTGCAACCCACTTGCAGACAGAATGGAGACAAATGCTGTATATTAGAGAAAGGGGTTTTACTTTCAAGTCTGCCTTCTTCCAAATTTAAAGGAAAGAAAGCCTCCTCAGCATAATTTTCTGACTTTATTCATTAACAACTAGACATAAGGAACCATCTTATCATTACTTTGCATCCAATTAGTGCTTGACATAGTTTGGCTCATCGTAATTGAACTGGTCAACTTCACTTTTTATTTCCCCTACCAGGTCAATTACTTGGCATTGCAGTAGAACTTAAAAAAAAAAGGATTGTGAAAGCACAGGTCATAGGCCAGCATCCAATACTTGCAAGGTATTTTAGCCTGGAACATTAATGTCTATGGAGCTCCCCTAAAGGAAATTGAGAATGTAACAAGATATGCCATTGCTCCTCTCTGTGCAGTGGGGCACACAGTAAAAATATATCAGACTCTCTCTCTCTCTTTTTTTTTTTTGGAGGGGGGGGTTCGTCCTTTTTCCATCTACTTCTCATCACTGATGTCTGCAGCATAAAGACTGCAACCCAGCTGCTGACAAGTATCACACACCCAAAGGATCCTATCAGATATGCCCCTTCCAGCCTAAGCTCCTTTGCAATTATGGAGGATAAAAGGATTTGATCCCTGTTCACCACTAGGGAGCAGGTGCAGCTTTCGGCTGGCCCCAGCAGGCATCATCATCCCTGCCTTTGAATGTGTGTGGGCCCCACTCACAGACCTTAGGGAGATCAGATGGGGTCTCTGGCTGAAGTGGTTGGTGCAACAATGGTTGGGTTATCCCATTAATTGACATGGTCACAAAAGGGGGAAGAATACATTTCAGTTCATCCAAGGATCTTTTCGGCCATGGCCAGTGGGAAATTCACAGAGTTCTGACAGGGACTGTCATCTATGAGACATGGCAAGCATGTTGTCCAGCTGAGAGCAGTCCTTCTTGCAGCACTCAGAGATTGCATGCCATCCAGGCCTCAGCTGCAATAGTGAGTTGGAAGGACAAGCCACTGGGCAGGGTCTCTGATTAATTGGGGAAACGGCCGATACCCAGCTGGCAGATACAGCCACCTTTCCCACATGTGACTGCTTTAGAAAGCTGTTCTGTGCCACCAGCTTCTCACTTACTCACTCTGTCTCTCTCTCACACACAAACACAGACACACACATGCATTTGATTATTTACTATTGGTTGAAATTTGTAAAATACATTCTTGGTTTATGCTAAAATGAAAGCTAAGTGATACAGGGTGATATTTGTGTCAAACCATCTGGCTTTCAAAGTGTTTCAATGTCCACCCATCTGCAACCAGGTGTCCTCCAGCTATGCTGTGCTACAACATCCATCATCATTTTAAAATATCCTTTTCAGCTTCCTGAAAAGGCTGAAAAGGAGAGGAAAGACCCCAAGGCTTTCCAAATATATAAAGAGAACTCTTAAAGAGCCTAAATATTGGAAGGGGAAATGATGTGTTGGGTTACAACATCATCTATCCATCTGCAGAACTTTTTCCAAAGATATATTTAGGGGAAAATTTAAAATGATTATTTGTCATGGAATTGCTATGAAATGCAGCCATGTCGTATCCCCCAGCTCTGTGAGAGAGTTTTGCTCTTTGCCTTCTAAGTCAAGTCACTTCCCAGCAATACCTTGAATACACACACACACACACACGGGGATGGATTGGCCTTTCTCTTTGCAGTGCTTCAAAAGTGCTCACCTGGCTGATGTTTTAATCACCATAATTGGAGATGAAAAAACTGTGGCTTACCATCTCTGCCAGATAAAAATTGGCCTCCCTGTAAAACATTTCTGCTTCTCCTGTAAAACTCCATAATTTTTTTTTGTATATTCTAAGTGGATATACCAAAGATGTTGTTATTACTTCTTCTGTTTTTAAAGCTTGAAATAAAATTATTAACTCTTTTTGTTGATAATGACATCTGATTTAGTTGTTGTGAACATATTCTGATTTTTCTTTGGTAAGAATGTATTGTCAATTTCTTGTCTTGCTTTGTTCTGGATTGCTCTGAGCATGTTTGTGGAAATGTGGTATGCAAGTGAAATGATTGATTTAAGTCCTCTCCTATTTCCAAACGTGTTGTGCAAGCGAAATAACTGATTTAAGTCATCTCCTACTTCCTCTACCCCAATATGTAGGAGAAATAGTAGTTACATTCATATCAGCATTATTAACAGAAATAAATTCAATAGGAGCGTGACTTACTGTTTCCAGTATGCATGATAGGCTTGACCATAGCCTTCAACACACACATACAGCCCTATTACCTTGGAAGTTTAAGGGATAACAACCAATCCTTCCCTTTCTGATTTACTTTAGCAAATGATCCGGGAAATAGAAATGGACAGAGATATAGCTGTGCAGGTGAGACATGAAGATTAATGGAGGGAAAGCTCAGGAAACCTTCCAAGTCACTATGAGGGGAAATTTGGGTAGTAACTTGTAAATGGAAATCATAGAATCATTGAAGTGAAAGAGGACTTTTAGGCTATCAAATCCAACCCCCCACTCATGACAGGAATCTGAATCAACGCAGATACACCAGATGGCTGTCCAATTCTCTTTTGAATGTTTCCAGTATTGGAGCACTCACCACCTCTCCAGGCAGTTGGTTCCACTGTCAAACTGCTCTAACCATTAGATTTTTTTCCTAATAATCAGCTTATATCTGGCTTTCTTTAGTTTGAGCCCATTATTATGCATCCTGCACTCTGGGATGATTGAGAACAGATCCTGCCCTTTCTCTTTATGATTATCTTTCAGGTATTTGAAGAGTGCTATCATATCCCCCTCTCAGTCTCTTTTTCTCAAGGCTAAACATAACCAGTTCCTTCAGTCTTTCCTTATTGGGCTTGGTTTCCAAGAGCTCCATTTCAACATTGAGCAGTCCACAACAGACACCCAACCCCTCTCCAAAATGTATTTGTGGAAGGTCAAGTTAGGTATGAGACAGGGTGCTCAGTCAGGATCCTGTGATTCTGTAGGTAGCCTAAACAGAGTGTTTTCTGAATTAGCTATTTTTCAAAATCAACCAATTCTTCATAGTCTTTATGCATAAGAGATTGGATAATTTTATGGCATGGGGCAGCATGCAAATTAAAATGTGTATTATTATAAGTAGATACGACAGTAGAATTCCACATCATAGCAAAAATAACACAATTCTAATTAGTCTTATAAAGTTCTTGATTTGATGTCAAGACTAATGCTGAATATATGCAGAGCAAGATTAGCAAATGCCATGATTGCTTTTAGCCCCATCTTCTTAACAGTCTCACAGGCATCATTGCAAGCCCATAATATACAAAGCAGCTGCTGATGCTAATTTAACTAACAGGTGATCTCAAACTACAATAATATTACCCAAGAAACAGGAGATTTCAATAAACTTGCTTTTTAAAAAAATGGAATTCAGTGCATACCAAGATTATAAATGCAAGCTCTGATGCACATTTTCCTACAAGTTAAATTCGATTCTGTAGAATAGACCTAATTTGTATGGACCTGATGGGAGTGGAATTTACCCACTTCTGACACACCATTCCGTAGAGAGAGGCAAAATAAAAATGAATTGCTGTGATACAGGATCTGGCAATTTCAGTAGGTCCACTTTGTAGAGTTTGGAGGAGTCATGCAGCATGCCAGGCAAAGAAAACCACACAAAATAATCTTCCAGTTTTGAAAAATGAAGAGGATTTGGTATTTAAAGGGAATAGTGGGCCCCTAAAATCTTGTTGAGAGGTGAATTGTCTCTCCTAATAGCTTCCACAGTAGCAAGTCACACATATTTTTGCCAGATGAAAGGGGATCTAAGGCAGTCAGAGGTTGCAAAAACAGCCTCTTTCAGGCCACATGTGGCCTCTGGAATGTACTTCACCCATCCCAAGACTGTTATTCACTGCCTGATTAAAAGCTCTGTGATTCTTCAGACATAGTCCTTGCACATATTATATTCCCTTTATTAGAGAACCACCATTATAATATAGCTTTCCATGCTAGTCTTTGTTTCCACATAAAAGTCCATGGCTGTAGCAATCACAATCAAAACCCCAAGGAATGTCTTGTTATGATTTTGATTTCAACACCCGCTCAAAAAAATTCGAGTACTATAAACATTACTAATACATACTCACGTATGGGGTCTCAAGTCATTCAATGGGCAGAACAAGCATGTGTTCAGAACTGGGGATGGAAAAAAAAATGGTTTCCAAACTTTATTTCCCTTGAATTGGACTTCTTATGAAGAATGCCTGCAAAAAGCAATACTCCCACTCACACATTTAAATGGAAGTCTCTCCACATTGACAGAGGATGTGTGACCACAATTCCACTGCCTTAGGTATGGACACTATCTTATCACCAATGCTGGAATAAGCTTCACCCGCCTATCCTGGCTAAATAGACTGGGAAGGAAGCTCCATTTTGTCTGGGTCAGGTAAAAAGATGGCCTCAGTCTGCCTAACATTGTCCAAAAGACTGCAAGTACCAAATTGTTTGTAGCTTCTCCTGGAAGCGTCTTCTAGAACTGAGCTGAAGTACAACTTAATTTTACCCAAGACAACAATCTTTGTAAAAGTGGAGTGTTTTATGTTGTATCTAATCCAGTAAACACGAGTTAGAAAGGTTAGGGAGAACTTTTAAATAGGCAACTTTATAATGTATACTATAAAACTTTGACTCATTATAAATCAGTGGCCCAAATCCTCTCACCTGGTTACATTGGTGTAACACAAACTGTAAAATTTGGAGGTAAATTGCCTCCAGTTGAGAAATGTCAATAGACGACATATGTTGTATATTGAATTGTGTGACTCAGAATGTAACTGATAAGGCCTATAGTGATTTCTTAATTAACCTCCCAAAGTTATTTCATTTAGCTACACAAGAGGATTTTGGCCAATGAGATTTTTAAAAACTGCCTGAGCAGACTGGCTGTTATCTGATCTGATGGAAGGATTTTATGCTTGTCAGTAAGAATGTTAAGTTGTACAATTGTAAAGGTATTTGCCCAATCCACCTGGACTGAGCAGGGGTGCCCAAACGTTTCAGGCCGTGGGCTAGTCATGAAGTTGAGCGGGCTGGTCACGTGGTTCCTCCCACCAAAAGTAGAAGTAAAATGTGCCCATGCATGCGCTAAATGCTTCCTTAAATGCATCCGCAACTGTCATAAATGTATTTATGACAGCTGCAGGAGCTTTACGGCAGCGTTTTGTGCATGTGTGGGTGTGTTTTACTTCCACTTCCAGGAGTGGTGAAGGTGGCATGGGCTGGATTATTAGACACCATGGGCTGGATCCAGCCTGCAGGCAATAATTTGGGCACCCCTAGCCTAGAGGCTACATGTGTACAAAACAAGCTTCTGTATGCCTTTCCCCAGGCAGATGTGGAAGCTTTTGTGCAGAATTCTGCCAGCCAGCATGGTTAATATCCCAACAATTACAATCTATTAAAAAGACATTGTTCAGAAGGGAGACCACTGAACTAGACTCAGTGTCCAACCTCTTTTAGTCTTTTTCATCACCAAACAACTATTTTGTGGTATTCACTTTTTAAAAAAAAGGACACTGTGTGTGTTATTGCTATTTTCTATCAAGTTGCTTCCTACTTACAGCAATACCATGAATTAATCACTACCAAAAAAAAAATCAATTACAGCCCTGCTCAGGCCTTGCAAACTAAAGGCAATGGCTTCCTTTGTTGTGTCAATCCCTTTCATAGTCACTCTTCCCCCTTTCCTGCTGCCTTCAAAATTTCTCAACATTTTCCATTATTTTCTTTTCCAGTGCACCCAAAATAAAGTAGCCTCCATTTAGGCATTTTTGCTTCCAGAGAGAGTTGAAGCATGAGATGCTGTGCATACAAACATAAGAAAATAGGGATGCTAATTCTGACATAAGGACAACATTTGGTCCCTGTAATGGCCACGAATTGCCCATAGGCAGTGATGGGATGTTACCGGTTCGGACCGGTTCACTCGAACCGGTAGCACCCCATCAGGAGGGGTCACCAGGGGGGTGGTAAACCCCCAGTCGACCGGTTTGGTCGCCTCTCTGCCCCCCTCCAAAAATGTATTTCCTGGCAGCCAAAATGGCTGCCCAGAACTGTGCATCCATCAAACAGAGGTTTGATGCATGCACAGTTCTATTTTTTTTAGTGCCCACGCATCAAATAGAGGGTTGATGCATGCGCACTACAAAAAGAACTGTGCATGTGTCAAATGGAGGTTTGACGCAAGCACAGACATTTTTTATTTTATTTTTTTTAATTTTATTTTTTTTGCTCCGCCCACGACGTCATGACGTCATGACATCATGATGTCGGCTATGCCCACAACATCCATGATGTCACGGTGGGGTAGCGGGAATTTTGACAACCCACCACTGCCCATAGGACATAACTTCCCTCCCAACTCGTATCCACCAGCAACTGGTGTACATAAGCACACTGCCTCTGATAATGGCTCCAATCTTGCATACAGCAGACTCACACAGTTAGACTGGAATCATACCTCAAGGGTTAAATCCACAATTCACTGCCTAAGTAGATTGTGGAAAGTCATCTACATTCCTTCCTTTCCACTGAAGGTCTGCAAAAATTCACAAATTAGCACAGTGCAAATCAGCAGATGGGAACAATTCAGGTTTTTCAAAGGCACAAGAATTATTTGAAGTCCATAGGTTGGTATTTTTGTATTTGCTCTAAGCTTGACTGCAGTCCCATTTTATAGTTTTTCTCTGCAAGCTCATTCTATAAAATGAAACTGGCCACCTCTCTGTTATACTTTGAGCCTCACACTTCTGGCTAAAAAAAAAACCCGCTATCAACAATCTCAACTCTTCATAACCTTGGCAAGGCTTTATTAGTTAAGAAAACCAAGGTACCAATTACTGAGTGGACAAATTAAAATTTTAAAGGATTTATTTCTAATAAGTTGCAAGATTTTTTTAAAAGGCCCTTTAGCAACCAGCATTGCAGATAAAGCTGCTGCTACTTTTTATAAATAACTTTTATGAAAATAATAATCCGTGAAAAAGCTGCTGCCAAAAAAGCTACATTTCTGTATCCAATTTGTCTCACATTGAGGCAACCGGTGTTACAGTGCAGTGCCTACATATTATACAATTATGGGGATATGACTTTCATTATCTTATTAAAGCTGGAGTTGTTATGACACAGACCACACTATCCACAGATGTTCAGCTGCACAGCAATGCTGCTCCTGCAAGCTTTCCTTTCAGTGAGTACTGAATTACCTCCACTGATAAAGGCCATGCTGGGTTAAACAGGAAGGGCTTCTAAGTCCCTTGGCTTATTACCAAGTGGGCTCAGCTTTCAAGGGGGAACTGGGCTTCTGCAAGGAACTGCCAGCTAATGGTTTGTTTGCTGTCAAAAGGCACCTCTTCTCATTGGCAGACATATGGAGGATATAAACCAGAGAGGCAAGCAGTTAATCCCAGCAAGGGAAGGGGTGTATCCATGCAGATGTTCATCCACACGCAGAATACTTGTGCAAACAAGAGTATATAGTAGTTTGTACACAATGATCAGTCTCTATTAAAAATATGCCATGTGTGTATTCAGCTTTCATGCACCAATTTTCCAGAATTTTATACCCTGTGTGCTAAATGTTATATCCTTTCAGCTGGGCAACTTTTTACATACAGTATTAAACACCCCTGGTTTTTCCTGGTTCTTTATACAGTGGGACCTTGCATTATGAATGCTTCTTTTAGCATAATTTCCACATTACGAATGAAAATCCATTGAAAATAATGCCTTGCATTACAATTTTTTTCCATAACAGATTAATTGGTTTTCAATGCATTCCTATGGAAAACTGCATTCAATGTATTCCTATGGGAAATTCACATTACAAATTTTTCATAATACGAAACGTCCCGGGGAACACATTAATTTCATAATGCAAGGTACATCTTTGTTCTGAATGCATCTCCATGTGATCTGCGCATCAGTTGTTATCCATTAATTAAAAAATAAAATTGGGACAAATTAATTGCAGGAGGCATATTCTGACACTGCTACTTACTTGTTACAAGTTGTGCAGGACTTAACTCAGGTAACGTCTGTTCTGTTTTCATTTTAAACTTGCTGCATTGTATGGGCTTTTATTGAGTTGGGATTTCACTTGTTTTGTTAGGCTCTGCGAACATCTGTCTAAATGAAAGGTGGAATAATTATATTCTAATAAAGAATAAATGCATTCAGACACCTGTCTCCTCTTGTTCAAGTGCCTCCCAATACTATGCCTGCCACGTTCTACGTTACAGCTTCCTTCCCATACTTTGTTTCTGCATAACCCCCAGCTAACATCAATAACATTAAAGACTATGGTTCCTTTATGAAGCACTTACTCCTAATTAGAAGCATTTTCTCTGTTTGTGTCCCCCCTTGTTCCTTCCCCTGATTGCTCTGATGCTCACTGGAGGTGGTTGTAAGACTTCTGTGGCACTCATTTAGCAGCCACCTTCAAAGTGCTCTGACATATTACACTAGCTTAATTTCCTGCATAAATCTGTCAGCTACTTGAGAACATGCAGAATAACAGCTCTTATTAATACACTCAGAGCACTTTGTAACATGGCTGATGGGCAATATACAAGGAAGATCCAAACCTAAACCATGCATTTAAACTTGTTATTCTTGAAGACACTGATCAATACTGGGGCACCTTTAATTATTATTTTTAAAAGTCTCTTCAGTGGAGAAGCTTTGTGTTACGAAATGAACGTAGGCCCCCAAAACAATCTGCATTGAAATGGAATTATCTCCCATCTTGCTTTGTAGTGGATGCTGTCGCATCTCATGAGGTTCCAACCCCATCTTATGTGACCTTCTGACATGCATGGTTTAAAAATGTACATAAAGCTTGGAACATCAGATTGCGAGCAATTCTCCAGGGCTCCACTGAGAAGTTCACAGCCTCAGGTGAAGGCCTAGTCCAGTGATGGCTAACCTTGGCACTCCAGGTACTTCTTGGACTTCAATTACCAGAAGTCAGGACTCCTGCTGATCAGGGCTTCTGGGACTTGAAGTTCAAGAACACCTGGAGTGCCAAGGTTAGCTATCATTGGGGGCCTAGCCTATTCTTTTTTTCCCAACAAAACAGAAAAAAAATTTACATACAAAAAGAGTAGTTCCCAAGTACATCTTACAGCGTTAAAGATAAGGAGGAAAGAAAAAAAATACATGTCAATATAATATAATATAATCACATATTACTTTAGTTATTTTCTATACATTTACTATACTATATAATTTCACCTTTATATAAACTATCCTCTTTCACCACAATATTACAACTTTATTATTTTATACATGGTACCTACCACCCAGTCCTTGAGTCTACCAGCCACTCCTTTTACAACTCAATCATTCTGCCAAAAATACATTGTATTCGGTGCAGGTTTTTCTCCTTTGTTATCCATCAATGTGTGTTGCAAAAAAGGTTTCCAAATGTCCCAAAATCTATTTTGTTTTATTAACCCCCTTTTTATATTTAATTCCCATGTAAGTTTTTCATTTAATGCCATATCCCAAACATCAGCATACCATTTACCAATTTCTAAATTCATATCATCTTTCCAATTTCTGGCTACTTGTTGTCTCGCCAACGTTAAGAAAATAGACAATAACTCTTTTATATTTCCCTCTAAATTCAATTCCTCTAAGTCTGTTAGTAAGACAATTTTTTCATTCAACTTTAAGCTGGTGTTTAAAAAATTTTCTATTTCTTGTTCCATTTTATGCCAGAAATTGGAAATAATTTTACAATCCCACCACATATGTTTGTATGTCCCAATTTCCTGATGACATCTCCAACATTTTTTTGAGTTGTTACTATTTATTTGATTTAGCCGAACTGGCGTCATATACCAGCGCCACAACATCTTGTAGTTGTGTTCTTTAACTTTTGTAGATAGATTTCGCATAATCCTACTTTTCCATTTTTTCTTCCAATTCTTATCTGTAATATTAATACTTTAATCTGTTTCCCACAAATTTTTAAGAGCGTCCTGGGATTCATCTATCTTGCTTATCATTTTAAATAATTTACATACTATTCCTTTTATCCCCATTGAACCTTTTCTTATTTTATATACCATCTTCTCGAAGTCTGTCAACTGCCTTGTTGGCTGTAATTTCTTTTTATATTGTTTATTCCATTTATCCAACGTTAGTATCTGAAGCCAGTTCAACTTTAATTCCTTATAAATTTCTTTTTTTGTTTCTTCATTCTCAATTCGATTCAACCATTCTTTTAGTAAAATTATATCATGTTTATGCATAATATTTTTTAATAATTCTAAATTTTTAACTGGGAATGTTTTAAGATCTTGCAACTCTAATATTGGAGAGGTGTTTGGTGCCAATTTATCTTTTAACTTTACCCATACACTTATCATAGATTTTAGGACATTATTTCTTGGTTTTAGATCAAAAACTGTATTTTCCAAAAATTCTCCCTTTGCACACACATTACTATCTTTCATTTCTATCTCCCTCCATATAAGGTCCTCTATCGTTAAAAGTTTTACCAAACCTTTAATTTGGAACGTCCTGTAGTATGATTTAATGTTAGGTAACCCTAAACCACCCTCTTTCTGCGATTTATACCATAAACTTTTAGGTATCCTTGCTCTTTTCCCTCCATTACAGTAATCATTCAATAAGTTTTGAAAAACTCCTAATTCTTTTTCAGATTGTTTAATTGGGAGGACTTCAAATAAAAAGGTAATCTTGGGTAGTAAACTCATTTTACAAACTGCAATTCTTCCAAACCAGGAGGTCTTCAATACCCTATATCGAACAATTTTCTTCTTAATTTCCTCTTTTACTTTATCATAGTTTAATTTCTTCATATCCTCTACATTATCTGCAATGTTAACTCCTAAATACTTTATACTTTTCCTAATTTGAATTTTAAATTTTTCCTTATTTCTCCCTATCTCTTCCTTATTTAATTTACTAACGATTGCTTCCGATTTCCCCCAATTTATTCTCAGGCCTGTTATCTCTTCAAATTTTTGCAGGTGATTTTGAATCTTTTCCATATTTTTTATAGGATCTTTCATTATAATTAAAGTATCATATGCATACAAACTTATTTTTGTTCCATTTATCCCTTCTATATTTGTATCACTCCTTATTGCTCTAGCCAATAATTTCATAGCCATTATAAACAAAATGGGGGAAAGAGGACATCCTTGTCTCATTCCTACTTTAATTTCAATATCTTCTGTAAATGAGTCATTTACTCTTACCTTGGCATAACTACTTTTATAAAGTTGATTAATTACATTTTTAAATTTTCCCCCAAATTCTACTTTTTTAATTATTTCCCTGATAGTGACCCATTGTAAAGAATCAAAAGCTTTAAAGATATCTAAAGATAATAGTCCTATTTTACCTTCTCTTCTCTTGTTTATTTCTAACAGATTTAACACCCTTCTTATTAAATTGGACATATATCTTTCCTTTAAAAAACCTGCCTGATCTGTATGTATATATTCCCCCAAAAAACTATTTAACCTGTTAGCCATAATTGTTGTAAAAATCTTTGCATCCTGATTAATTAAGGAGATTGGACGATACGAATCAACCAATTCTAAAAAAATTTCCTGGTTTTGGTATTAATACTATGATGGATCTAAGCCATGAATTTGGAGATTCTCCCCCTTCCAAAATATAATTATATAGCCTAATTAATTTTGGAATAATAATTTGTTTAAATCTTTATAAAATTCAGCTGGTAGTCCATCTTCTCCTGGAGTTTTCCCTATTTTCAATTTGTTTATAACATCTAGTATCTCTTTCTCTGTAATTTGTTCTTCCATTCTAGCCCTGTGCTCTGCTTTTATACTCTTCCCCTTGTATTCTTGTAAATATTTTTCTAACTTGCTTATATTTATTTTCTTATCTGTATACAAATTTTGGTAAAAGTTTTTAACTATGCTAACTTTCTCTACTGTTTTATTACACCTTTTCATATCCTCCCTTATTAAAGTTCCTATCTCCCTTTTTTCCTTCTTCTCTTTCACTAGCCTATTCTTCCTCTGTGCACATTTAAGCTTCTGAAAGCCCTTTCCATGTGCATGAGGAAAATATTTGGATGGTTGGCAGTTTTCAGAGCTGAAAGAATAAGAGTGGACACCATGGGCCTCTGCATTGATACACTATGTGGAGCCTCTAGGTTAGCCAGCCCCTATATAAATCATCCCTCCTATCTCTATCTCTCACACACTCACTCTCACTCTCTGGAAAAATGGAACAAAATGTTTTATTATTATAGGTAAGTATTACTCCTTCATAATGGAATTTTAAATAAATGCTGCATATATTTTACAACATGGTGAATTTGGGAGAGATGTTCATTTCTGGAGCTAGTTGATATTAGAACTGATCTAGTCTTGTCTGAAATCAATTGCTTCATTTTCGAAAGTGAATGTATGTGGCAATATCTTTATTTTTTTTATTTAAATAAAAACATAAATATCTTTTTTTCAAAACCAGCAACTAAGGCATGTCCTAGCATTCAGCTCACTATTTGATTGCTTTTGGTGCTGCTTAGTTGGAATCACTACGGCTGCAGGTTTTTTTTTTGGTGTGATTTGAAGTGCTCTTAATTATCTCATTCTGTAGCCCATGCAGATGGCTAGAAATAGAATTGTGGGCAGTGACAAACATCTAATGTGTTTGTGTGGGTTGTGGCAAACTCAGATTGTAAGCGGAGTTTTGACTGCAGTTTAACCACTATGCCACAGGGGATCAGCATCTAAAGATAAGAAGCATGAAACCACTCCAATTTGACCTTTCTGGGCATGCCCAAAGTAGATGGATACAAATAGTTATGAACAGGAGTCCATATAAAAAACTTAATAGGAAACGGATCTTCCAGAAATTTGGCAGGATCACCCTATAATGCTTGTAGTATGGCAGGGTAAAAACTGTAACCCTGTGTGACCCTTCCACCTACTATTTTTTTTACCACCTGCTCCCCCCCACCCCCATATTTGGACCAGAGGTGTAGCGAGGGGGGAGAGGGGGCAGCCCGCCCCGGGCAGCACTTTGTGGGGGCGACGCTGCTGCCCTGGACTTCCTGGTGGCTGGGGCAGGCGCCAGTATCCTCTGTTACCATCAGATCACTGAGCCCCACCCCGGGCCGGAGGGCATGGGCCCAATGGTACAGTGGAGGCCAGGGAGCACCACTCCCCCTCCTTCATCCCCCTCCTCCCCAGGTGCCCATCCTTACCGCTTGCTGGGCTGGGGTGGCATAGTGTGGCCCCAGTGGAGACCCCACCATCGGAGGCCCAGGTGCGCGTCTGCCCTGTCTCCTAGCCTGGCGGTGGCAGCAGCGCCTGGGAAGGTGGGAAGTGAGGCTGGCGGTCACCATGGCCCAGCGCCAGCCAGGCAGAGGACCACCACCCCACAACACCTGGCCAGTACTGCTCTGGCCGCTGGGCTGCAACAACTGCCAGCCTAGCTTCCTGCCTCCCAGGGTACTGCTGCCACCACTGGGCTAAGAGGGGGGGCGGCCACACACCTGGGACCCCAATGGCGCAGGTGGGAGTCTGGGGCGGCACAAGCCCAGCCGTGAGCCCACCATCAGCATCCCAGATGCACGGCCACCCCCTCCTAGCCTGCTGGTGGCAGCTCATCCACCTTCGGCAGCAGCGGCGCCCAGAGGGGCGAGGCCAGAGGTCGTTGTGGTCCAGCACCCACAGCCAGAGCAGCGCTGGCAAGGTCAAGGTCCTCCCCCCTGCAAGGTATGGCTGGTGTTGCTCCAGCCACGGGCGCGGCTCTGCCGGCCTCACTTCCCACCTTCCTGGGCACTGCCGCCACTGAAGGAAGACAAGCTGCCGCTGCCGGGCTTGGAGGCGGGGCAGCCGCGTACCTGGGACCCTGACTGTGGGCACCTCACTGGGACCATGCTGCACCGCCCCAGACCCTGAGCCTTGTCAGTGCCGTCGTGGTTCCAGATGTGTGGCTGCCCCGCCTCCTATTCCAGCAAAGCCCAAAGGTAGGACTTTCCTACCTAGTGGGGTGGCCGAGCCTGGGGGGGCAGCAAGTTTGGCCTAGAGAAGGGGGAGGGGGTCAGAGAGTGATCATGATGAAAGAATTAAATAGATCCACTGTCATGCAAAGCGCATTCCATGGCTCTTGCACCTGACATCTATTCTAGACCATTCCTTCTATGTTTTCAAGTATCCTTTTGCAGGGCCAGGCAGGCTCTAGTAGCTCAGTCCACCAGTCCCAGACTAGGATTAGGCAACCAAAAGGTACACCCAGGAATACAGTCAACTGAATGTTCAAAGTCCAGCAGTAAGTGAGTTGAGTCAAGCAGAAGTTCCATATTAAAGTTCAAATAAGAGACAATGTTCAAACAGCATTACAGGAGATGAAGTCAAACAGAGCCCTCAGTCATGCACAACTGAATGGTCACAAAAGTTATAATACAAACAAAACTGGAAAAGCAGGCTTTATCTGGAAGACAGACAACATTTCATTGTTCTCAACACTGTGAGTGATCCATCTCTAGCAAGAATTCAGTTGTTTTCACTTCAAGATCTCTGGAAAGAGGACCTTTTGCAAGAGGTAGTCCACTACTCCTGAGGAACCATCCTGGTGGCCTCCAGCTAGATTTGTGTCTTTGATCGGTGTTTCCCCAATGGTCTAGAAAGGGGTCTCAATTTATTTTGGTTCTATGCAGGCCCCATATAGGGGCACAGCCATCTTCTGAAGGTTCTGGGGCTATAGGGGCAATCTTTGTCATCCATAGATTTGGGGGGGTCTCAAACCCCTTCTCACTGGAATTCTCCTGTGGGCACATGTCCTGCCCTAGATCCCATCATCAGATATGACAGTGCAAGAGAAAAAGTAAATTGAAATGTGCTTATTCTTTGGGAGGCAAAGCATTCCTTTACATTTCTTGGTTTACAAAGCTGCTTTGTTTCAGAGATAATCTGATTGATTGTACTATGTTTATACTATGTATGTTGTTAATTTAATTATGTAAACCACCCAAGTGGGAACATCTCCAGATGGGTGATAAATAAATGTAATAGATAAATGCAATAAATAAATTAACAAATAACAAATGTTTCCTTCCAACACTGGTTTTTAAAAAAAATGTTTGAAGCAATTTACTGTAGACAAGGGTTTTTTTTAAATGGTTTTGCAAACACACTTCCCAGAAGAAAGCTCAGCAACATCTTGCTAACTAAGTGTACAAAGAATTACAGACAAAATGTATCCATCCAACCCAAGTGAAGTGATTTTATGGCTTTCTAGTGTTCTGTGCACTCCAGGGTTGAGGGGTGCCTGCCATGTGTCCACGTAAACATCTGCAGACGGAGATAGCACTGGCGCTTTGGCTACAAACAAAAATGAGCAATGAACCCTAGAGTCAGATATGACTGGCTTTCAAGCAAGGGCGACCCTTACCTTTCATAGAGAAAGAAAGAGTGTGATAGGCTTGTGGAATTTTAATGAATTATTTTGCATCAAATTTTGGGTGTCCCAAAAGTTGCCACACATAGTGAAATGGTACCCAGATGCACCTTTACTGACAAAATATTCATTACAAAATCTTACAAAAATACTTTTGGGACAAGCTGTATATTGTGCTCAGTTGAGGAAGATGACTTAATGCTAATGTGGACCATTTTAATAAATAATTTAAAAAACAGTAGTAATGTCCTCCTTGCTCTTATGTAAAACACCATTCTTTTACAGTGTTGTCCTCATATCAGTGGAGATTTATACTTTTCACTCAAATTGGCACTAACAGCAATGTTTGCACATGAGATTTCTATGAGCGCTTCAGACTGAACACTTTTTCTGATCTCTCTTAACAAGAAATGGCACTGATCAAACCACATAAAGGCACAGCATGCTGGCTCTGTGTTCTGCTTATGATCCCTCTCCTCTGTTGCATCATCATCCTTAGAAAGAGGGCACAGAGTCTTTGGAAGGCTTCTTGAGAGGCAGCTGTTCTAAGGCAATCATTCTTCCTCTGTGTCCCTCCCTGTAGGAGGTGAAAATGTGAGCCTCTACTGACACCCAGTGGGACAAAAACACATAAAAGAAATGTGCAGTTTAATCCTGAGGGCTGTTGTTACTAAATAAATGTTAAATTTTTGAAAACTTACTTGAAAGGTTACTTGAACTTACTACTGATTGACGTTTTTGGCACCAGGATGTTCTGGAGACTTTAGCCAGATCTCAAAGTCTCACAAGATCTTAACCTCATTATTAGCCACCTTTTCAGGTTTGTCTTCCCACCAGTACTTCAAAGATAATATTCCATAATTCTTGTACAGCTTCCAATGTTAACATTGCTACAACTCACAATGTGGTCAGTCTGTGTGATTTTTCTGCACTGGCTGGATGGTATTGTTTGTTGACACAATGGGCACAGAGCTGGGTGGGTTGAGGATCGGTGGAGGATAGGGGTGCCTGGCATGTGATGGTCCATGGGGTCACAAAGGGTCAGACTCGACTATGCGACTGAACAACAACAATACAAAAAAGAAAAAGAAGATAAAGAAGACAAGAAAAAACAAAAACTGTATAGACCTAATAAAAACACAGTATTATTATAAAAATATAATGTTAGATTTACAGTAGATTTTACAGTAGAAGATTGGTATAAAATTAAGAGTTGAAGACCTAACCAAGGACCTAAGAACTGTTGAGGTAACATCTAAGTATATAGGCAGTTTCTAGTAAAGTTTTTTTTTTTTTGGTGAAGTTAGGATATTCAAGCTCAATATATTCAAAATTTCCAAATAGAGTCCTTTAGGTATTGCTCCAAGGGCAATGTATTATGGGTAAAACAATAGATTTCTTTTCCCATATACACTCCACATCAATTTGCAAATTACAATATTTTGTGATTTTCTCCAGCTGTTTGTCCTGAATTCATGCATCCCCTGGTATTGCAGTGTCAATAAACCAGACATTTTCCACAACAGTTATATTCGGTGTGTTATGCCATGGCTTCAGGAGCTTTATGTTTCTAAGGACTCATGAATAGGTATTCCCCTTGCTCCCTCTAAATATCTATCTATCTATATTTATTTATTTATTTAATCAGACTTGTATGCCACCCTCCTCAAAGAGACCCAGGGCGACTAACAAAGTTTCAAAAAGAGACATAAAACACAATATAAAATCCTGTCTAAAATTAATATTAAAAGAGATTAAAACTAAGCAAAGTTAAAAGATTAAAAAATCATACATTGAAAAAGGGAGGGGTCAGATGAGCCAACAAGCCAACACAACTGTCTGACCCAAACCCCATACCTGTCCCACCAGCCAGCTCTTAACCCCCTTCCTAAAGGGCAGCAACTCCGACTGGAGACGTAGCTCAATTGGCAGGAGGTTCCATAGGGCCAGGGCGGACACAGAGAAGGCAATCCTCCTAGTGCTAGAGAGATGCGCCTCTCTAGCCGATGGTACAACCAGAGATCCTCTCCAGTCCGCTCTGGTGGACTGGACGACACAGTGTTCTTAGGTATCCTGGCCCACTACCATATAGGGCTTTAAAGGTAATGACCAGCACCTTGAATTGCACCCGGAGGCATACTGGCAACCAGTGCAGCTCCCTGAGCAATGGTGAGGTGCGAGCATAATGCCCGTATCCCATCACAACATACTAAGTATGGGCAGGTTGGGTGTTCTTAGGGCGACGCGGTCTCTTAGGTATCCTGGCCCACTACCATATAGGGCTTTAAAGGTAATGACCAGCACCTTGAATTGCACCCAGAGGCATACTGGCAACCAGTGCAGCTCCCTGAGCAATGGTGAGGTGCGAGCATAACGCCCGTATCCCATCACAACATACTAAGTATGGGCATGTTGGGCATAGTCAAAGCAATGGTATTTCCCATAGTAATGTATGGTTGTGAGAGCTGGACAATAAGGAAACCTGAGCACAGAAGAAGAGATGCCTTTGAAATGTAGTGTTGGAGGAAAGTTTTGGGCACAGAGCAGGGTGGGTTAAGAAAGATGGTGAAGGACAGAGGTACCTGGTGGGCAATGGTCCATGGAGTTGAAAAGGGTCAGAATCGACTGTGACTGAGCAACAAATGGGCATACATAACTTTTTACCTCCAGCCCTCGGGGGGGGGCTCTTTTTGATGCAGACACAGAAATACACTTACACATCCTCTCAAGTATCAGAAAATTGGAAGTACATCTTACCTTACATCTGCCTCACTAGCTCCCGAGTACTGGGAAGAGCTTTCCCCAGTACCATTTATTTGAAGGAAATGAAGGAGGTAGCACATGGGGATGACTCTGTCCATATCCTGTCCCATCTAAGCTCTGGACTAAATAGCTAATGGAAACCATGTTTGCCAGTTTACACAAGTCACTGCAGACAGCCAAAGCTTATAATAAGAAAACAGCCTTGGACTGATACAAGAAGAATGTGCCCCCAAAAGCTCCCTAAGATATTTGTGAAGCTATAGTTTTACTGTAAGAAACATCCATTGGATGTTTTCTGGTATTGTCAACCAATGTCATTAAAAAACCACATCATCTACAGAGAGATAGCATACCTTCCATATTTCTGCAGATTCCACAGTGTTTGCCTCAAGTATATCCACAATCTAAGGGACTGTGGTGGCTTAGTGGTTAAGATGCTGAACTTGATGACTGGAAGGTCGGCAGGTCAGTGGTTCAAGACCCAAGTGCTGCATGACAGAGTGAGCTACCATCTCTGTCCTTGTTCCTGCCAACCTAGCAGTTTGAAAGCAAGAAATTGCAAGTAGATAAATAAGTACCAATTCGTTGGGAAGGTAAACTAGACTAGAAGTCTAGTCATGCTTGCCACATGACCACAGACACTTCTGCAGATACAGACAGCGCTAGCTCTTTGAGCACTGAATCCTAGAGTCAGGTACGACTGGCTTTCAAGCAAGGGAGACCTTTACCTTTACCTATAGCCACAATTCAGCAGCATTTGTAACAGCTGGTGTTCGGTTATCACAATGTTATGCATCCTTCTTCTCTGAGGATTAAACCAACATGGACAATTGTGACTCTCCAGATGGTTTTTGTATTACAGTGTCCTTAATCTCTTACCACTTCCTATGCTGGGAGTTGCTGGGAGTTAATGGAGGATCACAGCTGTGTCCACTCTCTTCCACACAATAGATTGGATCCTGACTTAAAACAACTGTGTTGAAATAGAAATGTATTAGATGATGGAATGAAGACAAAATTTAAGTCTGGATCTGTCCCATGTTAGGAAAATATTATAATATTTTAATATATTTTAAAACATACTTTAAATTTTAATATATTTTAGTATAATATTAGGAAAATATTACATTATGTATCTTTGGCTCATATTTTACATACAAGGATATTTTCTGAACAATACAGCTAAATCATTAACATTTGGGGAGAGTATGACTGAATCAGAAGTCCACTGTGGTTATTCTTAATAGATCTCAAGAAAATGGAAACAAGGTGAAGACTTCTAACTTTAGATCTCCTCAGTAACACATTTGGATTCCAGCAGAAGTTTTCTGTAACACGACAGCCCACGGTGTTAAAATCCAGATGTTTGGGTGTGAAATATTATGGACAACCTGGGAATTAAACCCAGGCCTTTTGGCTTTATTCCAAAGGTTCTACCAGCTGTTCACCCCAGGTCCCCACTGGTCAATTACTTTACTTGATGCGTCTAATCAACAATATTATATATGTGATGCTATAAACGTTTGTGTTTAATATTAGCTCATAACTCAGCATTCTAAACCAGATGTTTCTGGTGCGAAAGAAATTGATGAGTTATCAGAGGACAGGACCCAGGACCCTTGGCTCCCTTCCAAATGGCCCTTACCAGCTGAACTGCAGAACTGATAGGGCAACCCACCTCCCACTCTCTCCGGTCAACTTCATCTCATGAAGTTGGAAATAGAAGGCTATTCTGGTCATCACCACCATGTGGTGGACCAAAGCTGTGAAAATTGGTTTTGAAACAACTTCCTTTAAAAATGTGAAAAGCAGAGGCAACAAATTAGCATCGAGGGACCGGACCTACAGCATTCTTCCATTAAAATTGATAGTTTGGTCTCTGCCCCACATTCCTTCATCTCAGCCCATGTGCTGAAGCAGTCACATAATACACTTTTATGGCTATTTTCAATTCGCTCCCATTCTTCTAAGAAACACTCAAGGTGAAGCATTGTAATTCCAATTAATATTTGTGCCTAAACAAACACCGTCTCATGTTCCAATGTTATTCTCTCCTTTCTGCCACTCCCTCCTTCCTCCACTTGTTCACACACCTCCTCCCATTCTTCTTTAAGAACCCTGTTTGAGCAGCAAGTTTGGGTGGAAACTTGCTCGCACAATAAACTATGTCGTTATGGACACACTCCACTTAAACAGCTCTGGTTTCTCCACCAGTGTTATAACTCTTGTTCCACCAAGACTTGTTTCAGGCATACAGACTTTAAGGATGGGAAAGCATTCAGCTTGCATGCAAAGCCATTATTATTCTCCCCCACCCCACCCCTTGCAGCTCCTTATCAGGCTAGCACCTTGATAAAGAAACACATATTTTACTCTGAGGATATACTAATAAGTTTATTTCATAGAAGTGCCTGAACATCAAGTGGAGATAATTAAAGCAAGGTGATCTCAAGTGGAGAAAAATGCGATTCTGTTACCATTTTCAAAGTGACTCATTAAAACCTTCCCACAAATGCAAGATGTGCTTATTTCAGAAAGCAAAATAACCTGTTGTTCAGTCGCACAGTCGATTCCGACCCTCTGCGACCCCATGGACCACTGTCCGCCAGGCACTCCTGTCCTCCACCATCCCCCTCAACTTGCTCAGCTCTGTACCCATTGTCTCTACAATACCATCCAGCCGTCTCATTTTGGGCCGCCCCCTTCTTCTTTTGCCCTCGACCCTTCCAAGCTTCAAGGCTTTCTCAAGTGAATCCTCTCTTCTCATTTGATGTCCAAAGTACCTTAGCTTCATCTTTATTATTTGACCTTCTAAGGAGCAGTCAGGTTTTATTTCTTCTAAGATTGACCTATTTGTTCTCCTCGCTGTCCAGGGGACTCTCAAAACTCTCCTCCAACACCACATCTCAAAGGTGTCTATTCTTCTGTGCTCAGCTTTCCTAATGGTCCAACTCTCACAACCATACATTGCTTATCAATGTATGAACCTATTGCTTATCAAATTCAAGTGCTTATCTTTTGTCTTACTTTTGTTTGCAGCAGTCAAAGGAATTGTGTTTGAATCCAGTACCATTTGATTAGCCTGTATGTTGGAGGTCAATTGTTGTTCAGCTGTGTGTGTTTCTTGTTTCATGAGCCCATGCACTGGTTACCTCAAAGGCAGCACCAGATGATCTCCTATATAACAGCTGCAGCACAAATACTTGGATTGTGCCACAACTGCAAGTCATTGTTTCTGTTTCTCTCTCCTTTCTCTCTCTTGTATACACGCACATCAAAAAGCTACCATTCCTGAGACAAATTCTAGAGATAGAAAACAAGTACAGCGGTACCTTGCTTAAAGAGCATAATGTGTTCCACGGGATTGCTCTTTAAGTGAGTTGTTCTTTAAGAGAAACACTAGGAAAAAGTGCCGCCACTCCCATTGTAAGTGACTGATCGTGACTTCTGGCGGGTAGTGGTGGTTGTGAACCCTGATTTGGTTGTTAAGTGAGGTTTTTTTTGTTGGTTTTAATTGTTAAGCGAGAGCAACCATTCAGTGAAAATTCTGCTCTTTAAGTGAATTAGTCTCTAAGTGAGGCACTCTTTATGTGAGGTTTTACTGTATATACTTCCTGTAAGTCATGTGATTTGCAATACCTCCCATTTAGCTTGCTTTTTAAAATATTTCATATATTTTTACACAGAGGCTGCTATGGCTGAGGGCTCACAGATATTACCATAGCTGAGGGGCAGAGTGGTTAAGGGGAATGCTCTTCCATAAGCAGCTCTTATACAGCTGAGGTAACACTGAAATTACCAGAACACATGGTGTGTCAAAGATAAAATCAGAGCTGCACAGGGAGTAGGGTCATTGAAATGCTTCTGTGACCATATGGAAGCTGCCTATGGGAAGCTGTTTCCCACAGGGCCAGGACAATGTTGAAAGGGTACCATGGAGAACTAGGAAGCTGATGAAATGTGGAATGGCCAAGGCACAGGGAATAAGGGACGAGCACATTACACACGCCCATAGAGGAAGACAAAAAATTCTGACTTTATTGGTTAGAAGTCCTACTTTGATTGCCCCTTTTGAAGCACTTTGTGTCATCCATCCTGAAATATGTGCAGGCAGAAGTACTGCCTTCCTCTTCCTCAGGAAGTGCCCGCATAATACTTTTTTCATAAACCAAGTTGGTGGCTTCAATTGCATCTTACAGTCACTAGGAGGACATCGAAGGGTCACAGAAAATGTTGAGTCCTCCTCACCTTTAAGGAAGGAGAGACCGGTCCATTCTCAGAATGTGAGAATGGAGCTCCTCTTATACCTCACCAAATGTTGTGATCCAGCCCTTCTCCAACTCCAAAGCTGGGAGCCTACTTTGTGAAGTACAACTCTTTGTGAAGACTGACATCCTGCTTGACTCCAGACTGCCTGCCTAGACCCTGACCTGCCTGCTGTGACCCTGATTTCTCTTCCAACCCAGATGGTGCTCCTGGACACCCTTTGGATTAGACTACTAACTTGGACTACCAGTAAACAGACCTCAGTTTGCCTTTTGGACTTTGATATCTGGACTATCCTCAAACAAGACTTTCTGTGTAGCGCCACCATGTGGTGCTGTGCCTGCCTGGGTGGGTCAGCACACCAAAGGCCCCAACTATCCCTCTAATGTCATGATATCAACAGCAACATAAGGTGGGAGGAATTAATGACATATGTAACAAAAAGGGGGGATGCTATTTTGGGGGTGCCATGAGCGCATCATACAAATTATGGGGCTTCACATTTTCCACAATGGAGTGGAATGGAGACAGAACACCTTCTGTCATCCACAGTTTCCAGTGGTCATGGTGGGCCATTTCTTCAACAGTTTCCTTCTTTGGCTTTGCCTAACATCCTTTGCAGCTGCTGAATTGGCAAAAGTCACAAGTGTAAGTCTTCCTTTTTGCTGTGCCAGGTCTGAAAGAGTAGTTAGCTCAGACCATGAGCAGGTGCTTTTATTGCTAATTGAATCTGCAGCTCATTAGGGCTTCCTGCTTTATGCAGATCTTGCGAAATGGTTCATTGTTATTTATTGGAAAGACTAAAAGTCTGACAGGAACCTGGAAGGACTCCAGAGGTCCAAGTATCTAGCAAGGTTGTTTTCGGATACGAACAATGCTTTCAAGCAGGGGTTCCCCAATCTTTTCAAGCCAGGGTCACACACTCAGTCAGCTACAAGGGCTGGATGGCCATTTTGCCCTGCCTGCATGATGTGTGCGTGTGTGTGTGTGTGGCCATTTTGTCCCAACAGCTTCAAAAGGACAGCCATTTTGTTTCTTGGATGCCCTTGGAGGGGATCAAGGCAAAAGCAGCAATATTGAGAATGAACTACCTTTTCCACGTTTTCTACATGTGCTATTGTTACATGTTTGCTTCATACACCCCTGATTAAGAAGAATAACCAAAGGTTCCCAGCAGATTTAAGTGCTAAATAGTGGCTCAAAGTCAAGGTCATTTATTTAAAATTCAGGAGCAGGGTCCTTCTCAAGCAAATAGTCTGCTTTCAAACCCAAAATAGAGCTCATAGTCCTTTCTCACAAAGATCTAGTCTTGATTTCCCTCCAAACAACCTTGTCATAGCAGCCTAAATTAAGAGTGAGCAGGCACAATGTTTGGTGATTGCTCTTGTTTGCCAGACATTAGAAACCCTTGCCAATATATTGCTAATCTCTTGAAGCTGCCAATCCCAGTATCATAGTACCACTTGATATATTTCATAGGGACAAGCCTGGGTTTCCCACTAACAGGGTACATTCATCATGAAGCTACTGAACCAGTCATGGATCCCTTGTGTGAAACAAATAATATTCTTATGAAGAACATTCTAAGGTATGTGTTGATCTGACCTGTCTCATTTGACATGATGTAGGCTGCTATGTCCAGATATTGACAATCTATCTAAGGCTATGGTTTAGAAACAGCAGATGCTATTATAAGAAAATATGTCCAAGGCTTATTTGATCCATGTTGTTGGGTAAATTTAGGCTGCTGAATCTAAAAGGCAGTGCCCAGAATCTTGTTAGCTACCCACCAGCTACCAAATATTGTTGGTGTAAATTTCAATGGCAAATAGCTGCAAGTAAAGTTAGTGAGGGCATTTTCAGTCACACAGCAGTAGCTTAACTTGGTGTGAGATAGTAAATGCCTCCACTGACTTCCTAATTTGCAGCTATTTCCAGATGACCTAATATTTTTCAATTGTATTCAAGCCAATGTTGTTAGGTGACCAGAGCTGATATATATGTCATCTGGCTTCAATAAAATAGCCAACATATCCTTACATTTGGTATAATTTGAGTGCTTTGGAATAGAAAAAAGAGTAAGACAAGGCTGCATTTTGTCACCCTGCTTATTTAACTTATACACAGAGCACATAATGTGTAATGCAGGGATGAAGGAATAAAAAAATTGGAATTAAAACTGCTGAGAGAAACATCAACAATTTGAGATACACAGATGATACTACCCTAATGGCAGAAAGTGAAAAAGACCTAAAGAAGCTCTTGCTTAGTTTGAAAGAAGAGAGTGCAAAAGCTGGCTTGAGACTCAACATCACAAAAACCAAGATAATGTCAACAGGCCCTATCCCTCTCTGGAAAATAGATGGGGAAGAAGTAGAAGCAGTTACAGACTTTACATTCTTAGGATCAAAGATCATTGCAGATGGGGATTGTAGCCATGAAATAAAAAGGTGACTAATTCTTGGGAGGCAAGTTATGAGAAATTTGGGGAACATAGTTAAAAGTAGAGACATCACTTTGCAAACAAATGTCCGCATAGTCAAAGCAATGGTACTGTATTCCCGATGGTAATGTATGGTTGTGAGAGCTGGACCATAAGGAAAGCTGAACGCAGAAGAATAGATGCCTTTGAAATGTGGTGTTGGATGAGAGTTTTGAGAGTCTCCTGGACAGCAAGGAGAACAAAAAGGTCAATCTTGGGAGAATTAAACCCTGATTGCTCCTGGGAAGGTCAAATATTGAAGATGAAATTAAAGTACTTTGGACATCAAATGAGAAGAGAAGAGTCACTTGAGAAGGCCTAGATGCAGGGAGAAGTCGAGAGCAAAAGAAGAAGGGGGTTGCAGAAAATGAGATGGCTAGATGGCATAGATGGGCACAAAGCTGGGTTGGCTGAGGAGGATGGTAGAGATTGGGGTGCCTGGCATGGAATGGTCCATGGGGTCACGTAGGGTGGGAATCCACTATGCAAGTGAACAACAACAACAATGTAAATCATTGATAACAAAAATCAAAATGCAAATGTATTATTAGTTTCTCTATCCCCCCCAAGTCTTTTAAAAATTACAAGTGCCCTTCCTTTTAAGTGTTTTACTTATTGTATGCACAGTATCACTAGAACTGCCAATGAAACTGTATGTTAAGGGCTAAATCACCACAGGACCTATCATGCTGTCTGCCCCTTCATGACACACTGGCTGAAAACCAGTAGTACGCCATACTAGAATACAACTACCAAATTAGTGGGGTTTTCAATGAGTCAATTATTCCATAAGTTCTCTTAATTCAGCAGGCCTACCAAGGTTGTGGCAATTTCAGCCACACTCCCTTTCTGCTTCAGTTCCTGTTCTATCCTGAATTAAATGACTGAGGATTGAAGCTGATTCAACTTGGCTGATTCTACTTAATAGCTTTGTTAGAAGTGTGGTTGCTTATCATTACTTAAAAAAAAAAACCCCAAAGATGGATATTTGCTTTGTGCCTCTGTTCAAACCCCAGAACAACTAGGGGTTTAAACAGGCTGTTATCAGTAATCTTAGTGCAACCAAAGGTCAGGTTCACAACACAGAGTTCATTTCATCTTGTAAATGTGCACTGAATACCTAGTCCTTCTGTTACCTAGTTTAGGAGTACCAAGGAAGGGAAAGGGTCAGGGTCAGGCAGAGGCCAGAAGGCAGTGTTAAAGACATTTGCTGTAGATATGTGAAACATGCCAATTTCAGCATATTTGCAACATTCTTCCTTTGGGTATGGATCCCTTGAGCTCAAGTAATCTAATTACCTTTGAAGTATATTCATTCATGTGCCCAATGTTCTTGGAAGAAAATGATAAAATCAGCTTGTATCAAATAAGACCTGGTCTTGTGGATTTGATGATAATGTGCCATCAATTCAATTCCCATGTATGGAAATTCTTTCTGGGGTTTTCTAGGTAGAGAGTACTCAGAAGTGATTTACCTCTCCCTTCTTCTGGGGTTGCTCTGGGGCTGTGTAGCTTGGCCAAGGCCATACAGGGTGCCTTTTCTCCTGAAATGCAAATAGGGAACTGAATTCCCAAGTTCTAGCTCCACAGCCAGATATCCAAATCAATGAACTATCCAGCCAAGACTGAACAGTACATAAAACTTATTTTTAATATATGCTCGCTATACAAATAACACTTTTGATTTGTTTTTCTAGTTCAGAAAATGCTGCTGATTCCTTGAGAAATAAGGAATATGGTGGCAAGATATTCAGTGCTGTCATGACTTCTTGTTATTACAGTAGACCCTCGCTTAACAAATTTAATGTGTTCTCTGGGACCGTTTGTACTACAAAAAAATTGTAAAGCAAATTTCCCATAGGAATGCATTGAATGCAATTTCCCATTGGAATTGATTTAAAACCAAAATTTGTTAACAAAACACAGTTTCCCATAGGAATGTATTGAAAACCAATTAATCCGTTCCAAAAAAAATTGTTAACTGAGCCACTATTTTCTATGGATTTTCTTTTGTTATGTGAATTTTGTGTTAAGCGAGTTGCTTGTTAAGCGAGGGTCCACTGTATTTCCAAATTACAATGCTGTTTTGGGCAATGCAATTTGCACTGCTTGTTCCTAGCATTAAAATTGCTACCGTAGTTATGGTTCTAGAGAGATCCAGTGTTGGATCTTTCTGTGTGTCTCCTCCAAACTATCTCACGGATTTCCAAGGTGACCTTTCCCCCTCAGGTCAGAATTCAGATCCTGGAGAAGGATTAAAAGGAGAGTTGGAGGCTGTTGATGGGGAGGATATATTTTTTAAGCAATTGAGTCCAAATAGCTTTACAGTACTTGACTGAATCCTGGATGGGGAAAGAAACTTAGATGTGCTAAAGAATGCATTTAACCCAATTCCTTCTCATGAGAGAGTTCTTCCATTTACTGGAGAACACGAAGGTCCGAAGAGGTGATCGCTGTCTGTGATGACACTCCTGTCAAGACAATAGGAGCACAGCAGAACATTGTACATCTCAATCCTTCTGAGATCAGACTGCTCGTTTCCTCATCTGGTAGAGAATGGAAAATGTAACTTTTTTTAAAAAATCCCCCAAGCTACCAACTGTTGTGGGCAGTTTATCCACTGTCTGGGCAATTCTGAGACTTGGAATCCCCCCCCCCCTCCAAAGTGTTTCTCTCCGCACACCCACCTCCAAAATTCTAGTTTTAGACCTGCAGTCTTAATGGCAAATAATGTTTCCAGACTTCAGATCCAGCAACAATGGAGTGCTGAACTGGAAATGTGAACCAACAGAGGAGGAACGAAACAAAAAGGGGATACTCAGGGCAAGAGTTGAACCCACTGTTGCTCCTGCACAATCATCAATACAGTTTCCCCTTGCAGTGTAAACAATCTCTCATTTTCAGCAATATCTTGCAAATATGTTCCCTTCCTCATGTTGTCCCAATACCTCTTCATCCTCAGTTTCTCTGACTTACTCTCTGCAATCCAAATTGTGAACAAGTGGCAGAACAAGTGTGGGGACACAGGAGTGGGGATCACACGTAGGGTGGTTGGTCTAAGGGACAGTCTCAGTTTCAGTTTAACTTTCTGACGCTGTTTTTAATGTTTTTATGATTGTTTTAAAGTTTTAAGCATTAAGTTTTTAGATGACTTAGTATTAACATAGGATTACCTATGAATTTAATTTGTAAGCCGCTCAGAGTCGGGTTTGCCCGATTGGAGCGGGATAGTAAATACAAGTAATAATAATAATAATAATTCTTCCAGTTGTTTCATGCTCCCTGTTTGGGTGGAGTCACCTGTGTGACAAATCTAGTAAGGAAGAGGCAGAAGTTGAGGATTTGAAGGAGGAGATGCCACAACAGCTACTGCCAGGGGAAACAATGTCACTGAATCTAAAGAGGATTTAGAAGTGATTTGAGAGAGGATGTTCATTTATCGTAATTCTGGACAGCCATCTGTAAGATATGGTAAATTCTTCAGGGTACAGTCAAGTAACTCACAAAGCCTTTTGACTAGAAGATCCAAGGTCACTTCAGCTTTATGTCAAAGGCACAGGCAACAATTCCTTCCTAATGTGAATTTCTGTTTCTAGTTTGTCAAAAGTCATCACACATCTCCAACCTTGAGAAGAGGAAGAAGGGCCACAAATCTCAGAAAATGCAGACCCACTATATGAAATATTAAAATGATGCCATTGTAGGAAGTGCTGTCAATATTTAGAAAGAACAACCCCAGAGAGCTTCAGCTGCATAACACAAGCACACAGAGCTAAGGTCAGAGTGGGATGAAAACAACCTTTACTTTGGGTGACTCCAAAAAACAGCCTCTAAACTTCTTTATCCATTTGAGCCAGGCCAGTCCCTTGGTGTGACCGACATACCTAGCCATGTGTTACTTTGACATATTCCATTGCATGGATGACATGTCAGCAGAACAGAGTGGGCTTGAAAAGAGGAAGGTGGGGGCCAATGTGACTAATGAAGTGCAAAAGCTGTCTGAAGGCCTTGGGCAGGTTTCTGAAGCACTCTGCTAATTAGGTGAGACAGCCTGGCATAAAGTTCTCCTATCAAGAAAGGCAAGGGAATGTAAATATTTGTAACCTTCGGAGAGTGGCTGCTTATTTTGTTGTCCAGACAGAAGTCGAATAATCAGAGGAGAGTCTTTGGATAAACGGAAAGTGATGTGGGGGCTGAGGAACCCAATGAAAGGAAAATAGAGATATCCAGGCTGCCCTAGCACCTAAATCTTGACCTTGTATCATAAGCACAGCATGAAGTTAAATACCATAGGGTTTTAATGAAGTGTCATTCCAGTTCCTCCAGCTTCCTTGACTGTCGATGGAGGAGAGGACTTTGAATAGCCCACATGTGGAACACAAGGATGCTCTTGTGACCTCCTCAATTCATCCATCACAAGCTGGGAGGGTGATGGAAGGTGTGGGGTGCTATGAGCCAGGAAGAAATGAAAGGCATTGCTGTTACACTGTACCTGCCATGTCTCCGCACACCTCTTCCGTCCAGCAGGGCTGTCCTCTTTCATTAGCTTCTTGAATGGAGTGGTGCCTGTATGAAGGTCTGGCTGACTCCAGTGGGGAGCTATTCTTTCTCAGCAGAAGTATTTCCACCAGTCTAAACAAACATTGCCCTCGCTTTGAATAGGCTGTGTTTGTCATTAGCAATGTTACCATATGAAACTTTACCAATAACCAAACCCTATCAAATGAGGCACTTGCCTTCTGCTGAGTCCATCCCTTGGGGAAAAGAATTGAGTAAAACTAAATTCACTTTGACACAAAGTAAAGATGTTTCTAAGTGCCAGATTCCAGAAGATGCTTGTTTCCCTGTTTCACTACAATATGCAATTTAAAAGATGATATAGGCAGTGGTGGCGAGCCTATGGCATTCGTGCCAGATGTGGCACGCCCAGGTCTTTCTGTTGGCATGCGCACTGTCATCCCAGCACAGAGTTTGCCTCGCCCCTCTGCACAGCAGCCCAATGGGAGTGCACCCTCCCCAGCACAGAGTTCATCCCACCCAGAAGAGTAGCGTGCCTTGGTGGGGCCCCATATAAAAATTTGTTTGGGGGCCCTTAGGAAGGGTAAAGATTTGTTTTGCTTACGCACGTTGGGGGGCCCCGTGGCCCAGGGGCCCCGTATAATTGATACGGCAGATACGGCGGTAGCTACGCCTCTGATCCCACCCCTCTCACCAGCAGCCCAATGGGAGTGCTTCCTCCCTCCCCCAGCACAGAGTTCGCACTGCCCTTTTGTATGGGCACTTAGTCTCTAAAAGGTTCACCATCACTGATTTATGGGCTGTGTATTGTTGAATTTTTACCTCATGTAGTGAGCCTACTATAGTTGTACTCCTGGATTTCAGCCACTATCTACCAACTAACATACAGTACCTTCAGAAATTACAGTAAAAATCTCTAATTTTTCAAAGTTGGTTTTGACTTTCCATTAATACCATTTCAAACTCTGGTCTGAAACTTCAGAAATGGAGAGGGAAGTTAGGCTTTTACAGAACTATTTTCCTTTCTGTTGGGTAAATTTCACTCATTTTTGTAAAAGAAAATTGCTTCAGCCATTCTAGCAGTCCATCTTGATGCATACTCCATACTCTTCCCTACAACTGCGATGTCACATTTAGCATGTGGCCTTATCAATCAAAGCCTAAAACAACTGTCACGTTAGAACAAGGCAGGGCCTGGCACTGTGCTTCCAGATGGCAAGGGCATTAATGACATTTGCCCATGAGTAGGCGCATAATACTACTGTCCTTGGAACTTGGCTTCAGGAGCATGCTGAACTCACAGACAGACAAAGCCACTCTTTCAACACCAGCTTGTGCATCCAATCAATTAATCAATCAATACATTTATTGTGCCAGTCAATTGACCATGGCAGCTTGTGCATCCATTTCCACGTGGCCTCTGAAGACTGTCTAAATTCATAGCTGATACTTTACTCTGAGTCAGCCACACCTTTCCCTCCTAAGTAGGGGCACCTGTCTTTTTTTACCCATAATTCATATAGGCTCTCCTTTGTTACCTGTCTGGATCTGGAGACATTTCTTTGATCATGTGGCAGGCATGACAGGATGCCAGAGCACACAGAATGTTGTTACCTCTCATGCCAAAGTGGTACCTATTTATCTACTTGCAATTTCTGGGTTTCAAACTGCTGAGTTGGTAGGAGTTGAGGCAGACAACAGGCCCTCACTATGTCATGCAACACTCAGGTTCCAAACTGCTGAACTGCTGACCTTCCAGTTGTCAGGCTCAGCATCTTAACCACTAAGTCACTGCCCCCCCCCCAAAAAAAAACTGAAGGCTCCCCAAAAGCAGGTACAGATATTTGGAAGCACACTACCTCTGAACCTCAGGGGAACATAAGACAAAGGGTCCAGTAGCAATAGTACCAAATGTATGGGTTTCCTATACAGTATGCAGAGGCTACCCACTGTGTGTTGACCATTCTGGATTATGCAAGCCTTTGGTCTGGTTCAGCATGGCTCTTCTTATGTTATAGTCTAGGACACTCTGGTTCCTACTAACCACATAAATCAATCCTCCACTTTCAGTTTGCCCAAGTCTCTCTTACATCCTCATGGGCTTAATCTAGTCAGTGAAGAATCAGGAGCTGGCAAATGGTCAGAGTCATGAACAGCATCTGGACCTGGAGTGGGTCCCTTTTTCTTTTTCCATGTACTTTATTATTTTTCTCATCTCCCCCTCCCTTTGAGCATTTCTTTTATTCCAGAATAATAACTCTGAATTTTTATAGACTTTGGATCTCTATGTAGGGACAAAAGTGTAGCCAATTGTCAAGTAAGTAAGATCAGAGGTCAGAGTCTAAAAGCATGGATCTACAGCTGTAGTTCCCAATGTGGGGAACATGCCCCACAGGGGACAATTTAATTTTTAAGGGTGGCAATTTGAGAATGAGTTATTAACAGTGAATGGCCTTTTAGGCTTCCTCCACGTGAATAGGAGTTCACTTTTTCAATAATAAGAATTTTATGTCCCGGGGGGGGGGGGGTTAGAATCAGGATTTTAGAAATGCTTAGGTGGGGTATGGCCCCAAAAAAGATTGGGAACCACTGCTCTAGAGTCTAGACTGAGCTATGGACTACAAGAGGAGAGACAAGTCTGAGAAATTTGATTCATCCCTCTATTTAGAAAAGGAGATTAAAATTTGCTGTTGAAATACCTTCAAGGAAATATCATCAAAGGAGGTGAGAGGATTATTCAAATTATCTTCAAGTGGTGAGACACAGGATGTCATGGCCTGCAGCTTCAAACGGAAAATGTCAGTTTGGATGCTAAGACAAACTGCCTGAGCTATAGGGGGTCATATGAGGTAGTGACTTATGCAGTCTAGCAAAGGCAATTGTCTACCTTGATAACAACTTATTTTATATGGGAACAAGCCTTATGAAGATGGAGGAACTGGTTGTTCTTGAGCAGCAATGACAAATATGAGTAAGCATCCTATGAAACCTTTGTGAATTCTTGTGTTTTCTCCCTGACCCTGTACAAGAGTTCACCTTAGTTAAACCTTGGAACAGACAAAGGCAAAGTTACACACGTTGGGTGGGTGGGAGTTTGTTTGTTTTGCTTTGTTTCTTGTTTTTCTTTTCTTTTTTGCTGGCCTTGAAACATATCTGTTATTTAATTAAAAGAAGTAGCAAGCGAATAACAAATAATAGCTCACCCCATAATTTTCCCACTTTTTTATGTGCATTCCTCTGACTGTGCTATGGCTTGTTATTTTTTACTGTGTCATCCATTTACATGGCTTTGTATGTAAAGACATATCTTTTCGCTTTATTAGCAGAAGCTATATTCGACCTCCTCTGCCGAAAAGCATCTGCTCCCCAGGTCCACTGGGGAGCTGGAGTTAGGGAAGTCTAGGCCAGGAGTTCTCAACCTTTGAAAGCCAGGGGTTGGGTCATGCTACCTCAGACAGCTTTGGGGGCTGGATGGCCATTTTGCCCTTCCTCCATCACATGTCACTTCCGGGTGTAGTGGAGGCAGTGGGGGCCCCCACATGAAATAGCACCATGGGCCGCATCTGGCTCACAGGCAGCAGGTTGAGAATCCCTGGTCTAGGCTGTGGGTGTCCAACAGCTGACCCTTTCAGTCACCTCGTTACAGTTGCTGTAAGTTGGAATTGAATTGACTGCCTGCCTACATACAAGCTTTCTTCTTATAGGCTAATAGGTTGCTCTTTATGAAAATCCTTCTCTCCTCCCTCTCTCAGGGCAGTTTATGATGACGATAGAGTCATGAGGATGTATGTTTGTTGCAAGAAGAAAGGTAAATAGGCCAATAGACAAAGCTGAACAGAGTCCATGATGAGATTTATATCATTTAATGACCAAGGGGTTGTGGACAGCAGGGCAAGCCTCCGCAGTGGGATGTGTGTGAGAGGGGTGATAACAACCAGCAGGTAAGAGGAAAGAAAAGAAGCATATAGTGAAAAGAAAAATACACCCTCCCACTTTCCTGTGGGCACAATAGCAATTCCCATTTTTCTGTGTCCTTCGTTGAGTGTAAACGCCAGAAGGAGAGATAGTGCGAGCAACTTGCACATGCAAGAAGTCCATGCATGAAAAATCTCCCACCATCTTTCTTCTCTTCCCACGCGATTTCCTACCACTAGGCAAAGTGAAGCGGCTACTTTAAACAACACATTTCAAGGAAGCATGAAAAGGCAGTAAATGGCTCCAGTGATGGGATTACAAAAATTCTACCACGCCATGACGTCACGGACGTCATGGGCGTGGCCAAAGTCATGACGTCATGATGTCATGGGCGGAGCCAACGTCATGACGTCGTGGGGAGGGCCAAAAATAAAAAATAAAATAAAAATAAATAAAATAAAAATAAACACACACACACACACACACACACACCCCTCAACCCACCCACCCAACCAGACAGCTACAACACAAACCCGTAAATAACTTAAATAAATAAAATAAAAATTAAATAAAATAAAAATTAAATAAAAATACAACCACCCACCCAAAACACAAATAAATCACCCACCCACCCCAAATACAAAACCCTCACTTACCTTCCTTGGGGGCAATGAACCCCCATGGCCCGGGGCCACCCGGCAAGGCATGCTGCCCCCAACTGTGGCCTCCTCCTCCTCCGAAGGCCGCGAGCACAGAAGCCACCACCTGCAGCCACCGGCCACCGCCGCCGCCGCCACCTGCAGCCCCTGGCTGTGGCTGGAGTCGCTGCCAGAGCCACCACCGCCTGCAGCCCCTGGCCGCCCGTGGCCTCATCTGGAGCCGGGCTGAAAAGACACTAGCCCAAGGAAGCTGCAGGCACCCGGCAGAGGAGGCGGCGGCGGCGGCGGCGTGCCCCGCCAAGCATCCCCAGGCCATGGGGACTTGTCGGCCCCAAGTCCCTGGGAGGGCGCGGCGGCAGCGGACAGCCCAGGCAGGCCTCAACATGCCCGTAGGAGCTCGGCGGCCCCAGGGGAGGTGCCCTCCTTTGAGGGCCGCCGCCGCCGCCACCGGAGCCTCTCTCAGAAGGTGCGGCTCTAGCTCTGAAAGAAATTTTTTTTAATTGGAGCCAAAATGTCTCCAATTTAGTGCGCATGCGCAGAAACTCAATCTGACACATACACAATGCATCAGATTGAGTTTCTGTGCATGCGCACTAAATTGGAGCCATTTTGGCTCCAATTTTTTTTTAAAAAAAAATATTTTGGTGAGGCATCCGGAACCGGACACCTTAAAAATGGGCTACCCTCTCGGAGAACCCTCCGAGATTGGTCCTGCCAGTTCCGGGGAACCGGATGGAACCGGGGTCATCCCATCACTGAATGGCTCCCTAATTACTTTGTTGTTGTTCTGACCAGTAGGGATGGGGAAAGGTTGTGTGGACTTTTTTCTGCCAAGGGTGCTAAAATTACTTGCCTCACAACTTGATGTGGATCGCAAAGGGTGCCTTTTGCTCTTGTGCCTCAGGCAGCAAACTCTACTTTCCTATACAGCACATCCCCAAGTTCTTCCCCACTTGTTATGTGGCAGTTCTATGACACGACTGTCAGTCCATCTGTCCATCCATCCATCCGTCTGTCTGTCTGCCTATCTTTCCCCCCCCCCAGCTTCCTTCCTTTCCAGTAGCCCCATCCTGCCTACTCTCAGTAGTAACACTCTGAGGCTGTGATAACATTTTCAAGCTGATGGATTGAAAGGTTTGACATCTATGGGTGGGCAGAACTG
The DNA here is from genome assembly GCA_030440675.1 of Furcifer pardalis. Taxonomy (NCBI): domain Eukaryota; kingdom Metazoa; phylum Chordata; class Lepidosauria; order Squamata; family Chamaeleonidae; genus Furcifer; species Furcifer pardalis. Next base: position 60,239,681 of record CP126893.1, on the reverse strand, counting down.
TCAGCCCAGAGAGGTTGATGGTGTGACACAGATGTAGTGCAGGAAACAAGTGGCCTGCCTCCTCCGCACTTTGTACAAAGCTGTCTGTCTCATCCCAATTCTCTCTTATCTCTGGTTTTCAGCACCGCGTATGGTAAGCCCTCAGTCTGTCTGTATTCCATCCATCACCAGGAGCCCCAGTGGCAGGCCCAGTCCACTTTTATTATTATTTATCAGCTGGAATGCAGCCTCCAGAGCATGGCCTTCACCCAAATAGATTGGCATTTGTCATCTGTGGGACGATTGCAGGCTGACTGTATGGGGGCTGTGCTTTCTTGGTCCCAATGGCCTGCATTGCAGGAAAAGGCCATCTGCAATTCTGAACATCCTGCTCAAGCCGTGTGTGTGTGTGCGTGTGCGTGTGCGTGTGCGTGCGTGTGTGTGTGTGTGTGTGCGTGCGAGCCAGTGAGCAATCAAGCGAGAACAGGGAAGCTAACCCAAAACATGAAAAGCAGCTCCTTGAGAGATTAATTAGGCTCTGCAAGCTTTAATCCAAAGGAGGAAACCCCTCTTGTCAAAAGCTCCTTAAGACTATGGAAGGAACTGTATGGGTATGTCAGCAAACACCAGCCCTTAATCTTCTCTTCCTTCAAGTAAGGCAAACTTACAAAAGCAAAGTAATCGTACTTTTATACTGCTCCATAGCGCTTAGTGCACTCTCTGGATGGTTCGCAAGTTAATTAGCATTTTTCTCTCAACATGAGGGTACTCATTTTACCAACTTCAGAAGGATGGAAGGCTAAGTCAACCTTGATCCCTGGTCAGGATTGAACTCACAATCCTTTGGTTGCAGTAAGGCAGTTTAACCACTGCACTACCAGGGCAAATGCAAAAATGAACATTATTTTAGGTGAAGACTTAGGGCTTTCCCATCTTTTGCAACCTCTCTCAGCAAACCCTCAGTAGCTTCCACAGACAGCAGATTTGGAGGGTTCTGAAAGGGCAATGCATGCTTAGTTACTTACTTTGCTACTGGATCAGGCTCTCAGTTTTTCTGCCTTGTGTGTCAAGAGAACATGGTTGGCTTGGACTGCTGTGGAAGAGAATGGTACCCTTTTGCACTTCTTCAGCCAGTGATATTTGTTTGTCCAAAGCATTTTACCCTCTTTGTTCTCTATGCTGGATAGAAGCTCACTTAGGATTGAAATGACTTGGCAGGAGATTTTTCTGGAGTGGGGCAATGGTGTAGAGCAGGGGTTCCCAACCTTTTCAAGCTGGGTCATGCTCTCTCATTCAGCTTCAAGGGTCAGATGGCTGTTTTGTCCTGCCTACACAATGGGGGTGGCCATTTTGTCCCAACAGCTTCAAAAGGGATGGCCATTTTATTTCTTGATTGCCCTTGGAGGGATGAGAGCACATGAAATGGAACCATGGGCCAGATCCAGCCCATGGGCCTTAAGTTGGGAACCCCTGGTGTAGTGGAACCAGGGCTCATGGAGTCAAAGCCCTGGGCTTCCTAATTAGCTGGGGACAAATAAGGGTGTGTGTGACCTCCTCCCATCTTCTGCACTCTTGGGGAGTATCACCCACTGGTTATGGAAGATTTCTAGACTGAGGAGTCAGTCCAATTCTGTGCACCTGAAGGATGCAGGAGAAATGCACCTCTGTCCATCCCTCCTAGACTCGCTCCATGAAGACAGAGATGCTATGCTGAACATAGACCACTGGCACCAATCCAACCCAAATAAAGTGCTGTCAGAGGAAGAGGCACAACGAGAACCTTCAGCAGATGTTTGAGATGCAAGGACTTGCATCAGGCTGGCACTCCTGACCCTCCATTAATGATGTTTACAGGTTGAGGTCAGAAAGGAGAACTAGATCCCAAACTGGAGACACTGTTGGCCCAATGATTAGAGCTTGGGTATGGCTGGGAACAGAAAGCCTCAGGAAACTAGTGGGGTTTATTAATGTTCCCTATGATCAGTTGGAATGAGGAGTCAGGCACCTGCTCAATTTTGTATCCCACTCCCACGCCCTAGCAAAGATTAGTTCAATCATCAATGAAAGTTGGACTTCATGGAGCCCATAGTTGAATAAGTCTTCCATGCCACTCCCAACAGTCACAGACTATAATGTCATTTGCCACCCTGATCAGACGTTCCTGACCTTAGCTCAGATACTCACAGTAGCTGGAAGAGAAGTGGACTTTCTGAGAAACAGCATCTCTTTGCACACTCTCCTTGCTGTACTTCAAAATGGGCATTTAGTGATTCAACTATTCCGTGAGTTCCATTGAATCAAAAATGGCCCTTACTGTAGTGGCAACTTAGGGCTTGTCTGCATAGACTCTTTTGCAGTCAGGCTGAATTTACATCCTCACAGTGGACCAAACAGTGAGCTAAAAAAGCAGGCTAAATATATGTCTGATCTTCTGTGTCTAGGCCAGATGTGAAACTGCCAACATTACCTGTGGCTGGGTCTTTTCCTGCATTACTTTGAGACAACTGACAGCATTGTTCACGACTTCATTTGAGCTAGTTTGTTAAAATGACCTCAAAGTGGTTTGTTTGAAGGGAAGAAAATAAACATGAAGTAACAGTACTTGAACAATTATTTGGGAGTAAATTCCCTCTGAGTTCAGTGGGACTACCTTTTAAAAGCAGATTTAGGATTCCACCTTGAAAATGCATCAATGTGGTCCTTTGTGTGTTTGTGTGTGTATTACTCTCCAGAAACTGGTTGTTTGCAGAGTCATGGAGATTGGGTGACAGACACTGCAATAAATAATCATGAGAAATTTGAAGTAGGTGAGCAGGCAGGCAGGCTGCTTAGCTGATTCACCACCCCTAGATTCACCACTCCTAGAAAAGAAAGACCATTTTCTAGAAAGTTCTCCAAAAAAAAACCCAGCACAGTTTCTGAGATTCTAACTGCTGCTGGACAGTCACCATAGCTTTTATTGCTGTGGCAGCAATATGTTTGTATTTACATAGAGAGGGTGAGAGAGGGAGAGAGAATTCAGGAGAGGACTTTAAGAAAAGAGCAAAACATTGAGCTAGCTGACTTCACAGCTAATTGTGGATCATTCAGTGAAATGGGCCCCACAACAGACCCCCAACTACTGTGATTCATTTTCAGAAGCCATTTACACCCAGTGCTAATTCTCAAAAACAGAGGTACAGTCAAACCTCGCATAAAGAATGCCTTGCTTAAAGAGTAACTCGCTTAAAGAGCAGGATTTTCTCTGAATGTTCACTTCACTTAAAAAATAAAACCAAACAAAAACTCACTTAACAACTAAATCGGGGTTTGCAATCCCCCCACACACACCTGAAGTCACAATTTGTCACTTACAATGGTGTTTCGCTTAAAGAGCAAACTCCCTTAAAGAGCAGTCCTGTGGAACACATTATGTTCTTTTTAAGCAAGGTACAACTGTAATACAAAACACAAGAACCAATGAAAGTGAAATGTACTTCATAAGCCATACATTTACTTATTTTCAAAAAAAATGATGTTTTTGTTTTTGTTTTGTTGTTTTGGTGATTATCAAGCTGGAAAATAAAAGTAGGCTAAGGGGCATCTATAGAAATGTGCATCATGGTATAGCATGGTAATGGCTTCTGATTTCTCTAGAGGCCTTCCCAGGCATACGATGTTTGCGATATGGAGATAGCAGGGGAGTACAAGGTCAAGATCTATCATGGGTATAACAGGTCAATGGGTCTTTCAGACCTATGGTTGTGGCAGTGATGGGATGTAACAGGTTTGCACCAGTTCGCCAGAACCGGTAGTAACTTTTCCCAGTGTCCCGGAGAACCGGTAGCAGCTTTTGGGGGAAACTACCTTTGGGGCTTACCGTTTCACTGCTTCCCCCACTGCGCATGTGCACCAAGCACTTGGTGTGCATGCATGCCTACAGTGCTTGGCACATATGCATGGCCTCCTTGCTGTCCTCCCAAGCGGGGACAAGGAAGAGAAGCTGCTAGCCTGAAGCTCCCCATAGCCTGCTCCCCAGGGTAAGTGACTCACCTTTGGATGTGGTGTGTCTGTGTGTATTTTAATGTGTATTTAATACCTTTACCTATATTGACGTACTACCACAGTTCCTAAAAAGACCTGGCGGCCAGCCTAGCAGCCTAGTTTGGGGTTTTTAAGCAAAGTCTTTGAGTTACCTCATCAATAAGCTACACCTGTGCTGTTCCAATTGGAAAACCCTTAAGGAGGTACAACTGTTTTACATTTAGATTAAGGCATATTATCCTAGAGAACTGGTTAGTCAAAGACTTAGTACCATATTGTGATTAGGGATGTTCTGAATTGCCTTTGAAATGTTTTTCTGATGCAATATCTTGTAATCTTGTAACTGTGATATATTGTTTTTTCTGTTATTGTATACTTTGTATCTTTGTTAGCCACCCAGAGTCGCTTGGCGAGTGGGATGGCATACAAGTAGAATAATAATAATAATAATAATAATAATAATAATAATAATAATAATAATAATAATAATAATAATAATAATAATAATAATAATAATAATAATAATAATAATAACAACAACAACAACAACAACAACAACAACAACAACAACAACAACAACAACAACAACAACAACAACAACAACAACAACAACAACAACAACAACAACAACAACAACAACAATAACAATAATAATAATAATAATAATAATAATAATAATAATAATAATAATTCTTTAACTGTTGAAAAGTTGAAAAGTGCCAAAATGAAGCCATCTTGTGGTAAGTTCATTCTGTAGTTCCTTCCATCTGACCTAGTGTGAGAAAGATTAGCCAGAATAAGCTTTAAGCTCTGGTTTAAAAGCTCTGGTTGATTTGTGTTTGGAGTGGGTGGCTGGGTGTATTTTAATGTATTTTAATTTTATTTATTTATTTTATTTATTTACGGGTTTGTGTTGTGGGTGGGTGGGTGGATTGTTGGGGGGATTTGAGGTGTGTGTGCGTGTGTGTGCGCCCACACGTGCTTATTTTTATTTTAATTATTATTATTTTTTTATATTTTTTCTTTGGCCCCGCCCACAATGCCATGACAGCATGACATCATAATGTTGGCTCCACCCACACTGTGATGACATCATGGTGGGGTAGTAAAAATTCTGACATCCCACCACTGGGAGAGGAAACTAGGAGAGGAAACCCAATGTTATTTGCTGTCTCTGCAATAAAAAGAGCCATTTCAATAAAACTGGAGTGGTAAATGTCATCTTAAATTAAAGAACCCAGTTTCCCAATGATGGAAATGATTCAGGACAAAACTCTTTTAAGTAGGACAAGTTGCTCTTTGGAGCGGAGCAAAGCTTTGGTTTATAGCATAAAAAGCAGCTGTCTTCATAAAAGCCAATAAAATACACTGGGGATAATTAAAACTTTAATTAAAAAATGTGAAGTCCAAACAGCTTTTTTATAGTTGTGAGGAAACTTGTTTTGACGTCCCAAATTGCTGCACAAGCCGGATTGCCTTGGTATCCTCTCCAGGCTATACAGACACTGCTGTTCAGCTCAAAATACTCCATCCAAAAGAGTCTTTTTTTAAAGTGGATTTTAAAGTGTAACAGGGATGATTGCTTTACAGACTAATTCAACATTATTAATCTGGTCTAGCAAGAGCCTTTTTGCATGCCAAGCTTTGCAGGATGGTTTTCCTAAATGTATATAGAAGAGACAAATCACATTCGTCGACCAAAATTCAGTTGGCATGCACTCACACATGCACACACTCATGTGTCCAATAGATATTTATGCCTTGTACAGTATATGTGTTCTCACTCTCTCCCTCCCCCTCGTCTCCATAACTAAAAGTTATTGTTTAAATACCTTAAATACCTTGGAGTCATTATTCAGTGAGAAGTCCACGCATTGCTAGACGTCACTGTGACAGGGCCATAGCCAGGATTCTGGATGTAGATGAGCGAATATTTTTTTCAGGATGGGCAACAATGTCACATATATATATATATATATATATATATATATATATATATATATATATATATATATATATATATATATATATATATATATATATATATATATATATATATATATATATATATATATATATATATATATATATATATATATATATATAATCAGCTAGGAGTTTGAGGGTGGGCAAACTGCTAACTCAGGGTGGGCAATACTCACCCTGGCCACCCCCTGGCTATGGCCCTGCTCTGCAATGACATTCCATACATGCGAATCGACTTGAGAAATCAAGTCCATTTGTATGTGTGTGTGTTTTTAGCCATTAGGATATCATGCCACCCAATGGCTAGGCAGACCATGATGAGTGCCCTCCTCTTTTACTTTGCCCACACTTCTAGGTGTGGTAGAGGCAGTGGGTGGACCACATGAAATGGTGCTGCAGGCCACAGGTTGAGAATCCCTGGGTTAGAGCCTTGAAAAATATTAAGAGTGAGAAGAATGGACATGAAAATAAAATAAGTAAATATAAATTTGCCAGTTGGAACCATAACATCTCCAGCCAAACTCAGTCCCCAGGTGGAGACTGCAACTCACAAGTACAGGTAGACAGATCTTAGATGCACAGCACACTATAGCAATGCATGCTGGGAGAGAACATAAAGGATGAGCTGGCTGCACCCTACTTTCAGTGAAGCACGCTGGTTCCGGAGGCAGCACAGAACAAAAGAACACAGAAACAACACAGACCCCAGAGGAGCAAAAATGGCAGATTCTATCTTTGAAGCACCTGCCCTGAGGAAGATTTCTGGAAAACTCCAAGGTTTGCAGACTCCTCTGGATTTCTAATTGATGCTGATAAAAAGCATTACCTGTCTATGGAGTTGGGAGTTTGTTCTTTTTCTGCAGATCACCATAGATGTCTACATTTTCAAAGAAATATGTGCCTTCTTATTATTTAAATTTAAAAGTAAAAACTATTCAAATAGGGTTTTTTATTTTTTAGAAAGCATCAAAATGCTAAAAGTTGCTGGCTTGTGGTACAGAACATATCTAAGCAGTGAGGCCACCTACTGACTCAACGACCCAAAAAGTAAGCTAAAGCAAACAGTAGTTACAAATAAAATAAGTGAAGTTATCTCTTATTGTGTAGCATTTCTCCTGGAACTAGTTATTTTCAAGCTGCCAATCCAGTCAGGTAACAGCAGTTCTAGAAAAAGAAGACCATGCATCTATTAGGGCAAAACTAGCTATCAGGGAAAAGCCTAAGGTGGGTGGTGATGTTAGCCCTTTTGCTTCTTGCCAAGAGCCTGACAAAAATTACACCTCCAGTGTTGCTATTTGCTTTTCAAGGGAAATCCCATCTGTGTTCAGGGACCCTGCCAAGGAGGGGGGGGGGGTTTCTTCACAATAATAATAATAATAATAATAATAATAATAATAATAATAATAATAATAATAATAATAATAATAATAATAATAATAATAATAATAATAATAATAATAATAATAATAATAATAATAATAATAATAATTTCATGTCAGAAATTTTTCTGGGTTGAAAGGATTTTTGTAGGAGAAACTCCACTCAGGGAATTCCCTAATGAGGCTCCTTTCATGTCTCCAAGAGCTGGGACAGAGATGGGCACTCAATCTGTCATGCAGTACCTGGGTCTCGAACTGCCAACTTGCCAGCCTTCTAGCTAACAAGGTGAATTTCTTAACCACTGAGCCACATTGATTGCTCTGCAAGGCGGTGCTGTTCAGGGTTCGCCTGAGCTGTTACTTCCATCACAAACCACCATCCACATTCATTGCCTTCATGCAGGTAACATCTTTAACATCTCTCACTCACCTTGCATATCCAAACAGAACAGAATTTCTGCTGCACTTTTTAGGAAATGAATGAGGTGAACTGCAGTCCAAATGAATCTGTCAGTCTTTGGAATGCCAGAAGACTCTTTGTTACTTATTAAAGGTCACATTAGCTACATGTTTCTGGTTTTGCTTCTGGAATGGTCAGGTCCCATGTTATTCATAAAGTCTGGGCTGGGGTTGATGTACTGTTGGACCACTACAGCTTCTATCTGTCCTAGACAAAGGTAAGGAAGCAATAGTCCAGTAATGACTGGAAAGGCCTCACACGACCATTATCTCCTTGTTGTCATGGTCACAACACTAGAAATGAAGACACCTCATTTGTGCGGAGGTTGTTTCACTTATACATCATTGTCAGATGTAAACATAGATTGAGGGCAACAGAGGTGCAGTCATAAGTTTGTACATCACAGGCAGTTATCCTGGCAACCTTATGACAGCCCGCTTCCATAAGGAGAATCCAGAACCGCAGGTTGTTTGATAGGGCCATATCCAGCCCTGTGCTGGGGAAAGAATTTACCGGGATGGGCTGCCACACGCCTCTGCACAAAGCCCATATTTTAAAGGGAAACAGCACCTCGGCAGATTCCCCTTCACTTCCTCTCACCAGGCTCCGTTCTGTTCCATGGGAGAAAGTCCAAAGCACTTCGGGAGCTTTAGCAGCTTCTCCCCAAAGTGCTTTGGATGGAGCCTGGTGAGAGGAAGCAAAGGGGAATCTCCCAAGGTGCTGTTTCCCTTTAAAATATGGGCTTTGAGCAGAGGCACGTGGCAGCCTGTCCCGTCTGGCCATATCAAGGGGCCATAATCAAGAGGAATCCCTTTTTTTGAGAAGTCTGTATCTCTGGAATGGTTGCCTACAACAAGGAAGAAGATATTTCAGCCCACAGGTCAAAGTTCAGACTACTTGAAATTCCTCATTGACCCCCTTCTCCCTCCCCAATGCCCAGCTCCCTCCAGAGTCCAACCATTGCTCCCAGCAAAGACCTGACTCCTCTCCCTATTCATTCCCTTTATGGATGCCACTCAGCTAGCATTCCTCTTTCTTGACTTCTCACCTAGCGTTTTCCCCACACAGAGGAAAGCAAAGTCACCTAGCAGCCTCTCACTTGGCATTTCCCTTGGGGTGCTGGGAGATGGGGCAGTAGGTAAACCAAAATTAGTATCCAAAACTAGACATGCTATTCCAGCACAAGAGGCAAGAAATCTAACAATCTCCTCTCTTTGTCTACAGTAGTATCTTTTTGTTGTTCAGTCGCACAGTCGATTCCGACACTCTGCGACCCCATGGACCACTGTCTGCCAGGCACTCCTGTCCTCCACCATCCTCCTCAACTCGCTCAGCTCCGTGCCCATTGCGTCTACAATACCATCTAGCCATCTCATTTTTGGCCGCCCCCTTCTTCGTTTGCTCGCCACCCTTCCCAGCATCAAACAGTAGTAAAAACAGAATAACGACCTATTAAGTAACAGAGCCCTGGTGACATGGTGGTTAAACTGTTGTACTGTAGCTAAAACATTGTGAGTTTGATCCTGTGCGTATCAAGGTTGATTCAGTCTTCCATCCTTCCAAGGTTGGTAAAATGTTGGGGGTAAAATGTTAATGACCTTGTGAACTGCCCAGAGAGTGCTCTAAGCACTGTAGGGTGGTGTATAAGTGCAGTTGCTATTGCTGTTTTGCGACAGCAAAGGTCTTCCAGCTGAGGCAGATGCCCCCCTCTCCCTAATGGTAAAGCCAGCCCTATTTCATTGTCCTCTTGATTCATCTTATTAGCCTTCACTCATCCTAAAACCTATTCCCAAGGGATTAGTTCAGGAATACCTCTATACAGTGGTGGGCTAAAAAATTTTTTTTACTACCACACTGTGAGTGTGGTATGGTGGGCGTGGCCAGAGGGAAAGCCCTGTGTTGCACCAAAATTAGGACTACTTTATTTCAAAACTTGGATGGGTGTGGCCAGCCAGAATTTCTGCTACCGGTTCTGGTGAATTGGTGTTAACCTTCTGATGCCCATCACTGCCTTTATACAACCTTGGGAAAGATTCTGGCCCATTCCTTATACCCGCAGAGTTTCAAAACTGCCTTTTAAGCCACTTGAGAGCCAATTGCTTTGGGGGCAATGTGGAAATTACCTTCAAAAATTAAGCTGGTAGAACAAACTAAGGCAGGGATTCTCAACCTGTGGCCTAAGGGCCGTATGCGGCCCATGACGCCATTTCATGTGGGGGGCCCACCACGTCCACCACACCAGGAAGTGCCATGTGGTGGAGGAAGGGCAAAATGGCCATCTGGCTCCTGAAGTTGTCTGAAGGAGTGTCCCAGCCAGTGGTGGGATGTCAAAAATTTTACTACCCCACCATTATGTCATCACATTGTGGGCGGAGCCAACATCATGATGTCATGACATTGTGGGCAGGGCCAAAGAAAATAAATAAATAAATAAATAAATAAAAATAAGCATGTGCGCGTGCACACAAACCCCTCAACCCACCCACCCACCCACAACACAAACCTGTAAATAAACAAATAAATAGAAATACATTAAAATACACCCAAACACCCACCCACCCACAACACAAATCAACCAGAGCTTTTAAACCAGAGCTTAAAGCTTATTCTGGCTAATCTTTCTCACACTAGGTCAGATAGAAAGAACTACAGAATGAACTCACCACGAGATGGCTTCATTTTGGCACTTTTCAACAGTTAAAGAAGTTAGGTACTAAGTCTTTGCCTAACAAGTTATCTAGGCTATCTAGGGGAGCAGGCTATAGGGAGCTTCAGGCTGGCAGCTTCTCTTCCTCCTCCCTGCTTGGGAGGACAGCAAGGAGGCCATGCATATGCCCCAAGCACTGTAGGCATGCATGCACACCAAGTGCTTGGCATGCATGTGCAGTGGGGGAACCAGTGAAAAGGTAAGCCCCGAAGGTGGTTCCCCCCAAAAGCTGCAACCGGTTCTCCGGGACGCTGGGAAAAGTTACTACTGGTTCTGGAGAACTGGTGAGAACCTGTTACATCCCATCACTGGTCCCGGCCCCGGCTTTAAAAGGTTGAGAAATCCTGAACTAAGGACTCAGAATACGCTTGTCAGATCTGTTGTGAAACGTTACTGCCCCCTTGTGGTAAAATGTGTGTATTGCCCATGAAGCTTTCCTGAATTCACTGCCTAAACTCAATCAACTTCTCCAAACTTTTCTTTTCCTGAAACACATTCTTGTCTTAAGATCTTGTTTATTTATTCAGGCTTCAAGTTAATTTGGTGATATTTGACACAGCCACCTTATCCCCCGTTAACTTTTTTTTGCAAGTTAATTTTAACCTCCCAGTTTTGTCATCCTTTATTTTACCTACTGTAAAGAATCAATGGTTCTTTCATATCTTTCCACATCATTCCTTGCTGTTAATCCACCCTCTTGTATTCTGCCAAGATAAATCCACTTCTTCAAACAACATCTTGGAGTGAAATCGGGGCATGTGAAAGAAGATGAGAAGCCACACACAAAGCCTAGCCAAGCCTTGCCTAGCCTTGTGCCCTGGAGATCGATTGGGCTACAGCTCCTATAGTCTCCAGCAGCAGGGTGGGGTAATGGGATTTGTAATCCAAGACCTCCGAAGGGAGATCATTTGGAATCATCTTGAACTGGCTGGTCATGACATAGGAATGCTCTATGGAATTTGACAGGATACAATCCTATGTACAGTATCTGTATCAAAATACAATCAAACTCAGTTCACTTGATGTTACTCAGATTTGCTTTAATTTTTTTAAAAAAATTAATTCAGTGGTTATTTTAACATATAAATATAGTTAATCAAGTTTTATCTAATACAGTACATTGTTAAATTTTTGCCCACATCCAGTTTTAGCCATTTGCAAACCACTGTGGGTCCTTATATTTGCATAAATAAAGTATATTTTGTTATATGAGGGGGGGAAAAAACACTGCAGCACTTTAAAGACTAACTGCTATATCTATACTGTGAGCTTTCGTGAATCAAATCCACTTCTTCAGACAAAGGAGTGAAATTTCCAAACATAGCTTATATATATATATATATATATATATATATATATATATATATATATATATATATATATATATATATATATATATAGTTGTAGCTGTTGGTGGTGGTGGTGGTGGTGGTGGTGGTGGTGGTGGTAGTAGTACTGGTGGTGGTGGTGGTGGTGGTAGCAGTAGTAGCAGTAGTAGCAGTAGCAGTAGCAGTAGTAGTACTGGTGGTGGTGGTGGTAGTGGTAGTAGTAGTAGTAGTAGTAGTAGCAGTAGTAGTAGTAGCAGTAGTAGTACTGGTGGTGGTGGTGGTGGTGGTGGTGGTGGTGGTGGTGGTGGTGGTGGTAGTAGTAGTAGTAGTAGTAGTACTGGTGGTGGTGGTGGTGGTGGTGGTGGTGGTGGTGGTAGTAGTAGTAGTAGTAGTTCTTTATTCATATCAGAGGTACCACCACCATATAATAACATACAAAGCTAAAATTAACACATCTAAAACAAAAAGGAGTTAAAAGGACTAGATGACATCTGCCCAATATTAGTAGTAGTAGCAGGAGGAGGAGGAGGAGCATTAGCATTTGAGTTTGTGGGACCTAAAGTACTGTGAGATTGGGGGCTGGTTTAAAAGAATGCCACCTGATCAAGTTCTTCTGCCTGGACCACGTTATGTTTCGTATGTATATCCCCTTATTTCCTATTGTATTTTTGTTAATTTTAGTCTGAACTGGAAATAATGTTTATAGGAAGTCTTACACTGCATTTTTTTATCTGTTTGCTATTAGTTTTTACTTTTTTTAAATCACAACTTCTTAGCGTCTATATCTATCCTTCTGAATTTTTTGCAGGTTAATTAGTTAATTTGAACTAATAATTGTCCAGGGCCACCTCAGTGATTTTTTTTTAATTGAATGTATGAAAAACCTCTACCCAAACTGTCCTCCTAAATCAAGATAAACACAAACCCATCAGAAATTATGCAAGATTCTTAACTAGAGCTACCATATTGGAACAGTGGAGTGTGAACATGTAAACATGCAGTTTGTGTACGCATACATTTTATATGGTTAGTGGTTTTTTTAATTAAATGTTATTACTTTGGACTTGGATAAATAAGTAAATAAAAACCTCTATTATGCATGTCAGCTGCATAATGATTGTCACACAAAAATTCAGTTGAGATAAGCAGCAACTGGTCTTGCACAAAAACCCCTGTAAATATCCATCTGAATCCCCTCAGAAGAGAATGCCCAAAAAATTTGCCCAGTTTTGTCAAAATGTAAGAATATTACCATTAGTTCCTTTTATAAAAAGACGTCTGAATATAGGGCTGATAACAGAGAGTCCAGTATAAATATTTGCCTGAAATTTAGGATTTGCAATCTGTTTCTCCCTGACTACTGTACATGCAATTATCATCTAATTCAGACCAATGGGGGAGGAGGGAGAGAGACTTGTAATTACAGGCAACATAGACGCAAATATTTTGAATCAACCGAAATGAGGCAGTTTCCCAAGCCACCCATCTTGGTGTTGATCAAATCCTGTAGTGTGTGATTACCCTGAATGTAGAGAGAGCTCTCCCCCACCTCCCCCAATTTCATTCTGGAGAGGGGAAAACTGCCTCATTCCTGAATTTATGTTAGTATAGTTTTAAAACCAAAATGTTCCAATATGTCTCCCTCTGAAGGTAATGAATTCTGAATAAAGTCAATTCATGGCCGCCACCTAGAAAAAGAAATATTAACCACACAATGCTTTGTTTCTCATTTTTGGAAGGGATATTGAGAGACCTAGGAAGCATCTAAAATTCATCACTGCATAAAGAACTATTCATTTGGATTGTAAACAAATTGCATATACAGTAATACCTCATATAACATTAGTATCGAATAACACTAAAATCGCATAACATTAAGGAATCTGGGGGAAAGAATTGCATCAGATAACATTAAGATCCTATGGGATGCTTCAGATAACAACCGCTAAAGCCTGTGTGGTTACAATGTATCTCTATGGATCCCATAGGATTTTAACATGCATCAGATAACACTAAAAATCATATAACACCAAGACTTGTGGAACCAGGTTTTAGTGTTATATGAGGTTTTACTGTAGTTATTACCGGTAAGATAATCACCCAATCATAGGCTGATTCCTGAGTGAATAGCTTTCGTATTTGTCACTGCGTCAGTCACCAGTGCCAACCCAGTGCTGGCTGAATCTGCCTCTCCTGAGGAAAGAGGAGGTGTTGAGTTCTGCTCAGCTTCTTCCCTCAACTCGACAATCTGCACCTTGTTTTCCTTTTTCGACAGCCAGAAGGCTGGGTAAAGAGGCTCAGTAAATTTGCATTCAAACCTATGCAAGAGAGTGTTGGTTTCCGAGTCAATGCCATAAAAGGAGAGAGTCCCCCTGGGGTAGTCCAAGTAGACGCCTATCCTCTGATACCCCTGGCTTTTCAAAGGGGTCTCCATGTCACTGTGCCAGGCTGAGAACTCCTTCCCGTTCCACTTGATACACCAGGAGAAGTTATTCCCTGAGATGCAGCTGTTGCTTTCCGAGCCTTTCCGGTCGATGCTTTTGTTCGTCATGCCAATGTAAATGCCAGCCCCAGAGACCTCCACCTCGAAGTAATAGCGGCCAATATATAAGCTTTTGCCTGATAGTACTTGGCGCCAGTGCTGGAATCTCTCCGGGTGATCAGGATAGGGGTGCTCCCATGGGGCAGTGTTGGTGACCTTGTGGTTGTCATCTAGGAGCCTCAAATAGCGATGAGCAGTAGCTGGGTCAAAAGTTATGGGACAACTATCTACAGAGGGGGAAAATATATATTTGTATATCACTGCAGTGGCTAAGTGGTTAAGATGCTGAACTTGACAATGGGAAGGTCGGCAATTTGATACCCGAGTGCTGCATGACAGAGTGAGCTCCCATCTCTGTCCTAGCTCCTGCCAACCTAGCAGTTGGAAAGCAAGAAATTGCAAGTAGATAAATAAGTACCACTTTGGCGGGAAAGGTAACAGTGTTCTGTGTGCTCCAGCATCTAGTCATGCCTGCCACATGACCACAGAAGCATCTGCAGAGACAGACAACGCTGGCTATTTGGCTATAAACAGAGATGAGCACCACACCCTAGAGTTGGATGTGACTGGCTTTCAAAAGGGCGAGCTATATCACAATAGTAGTAAATGCAAAAATAGAATTATATACACTTAGATGGAGCTTCTGAAAGTTTGGATTGGTTATATATATTTAAAATTGAATTCAGAGTTTTGCTGAATGATAAAGATATTATAGCTTAAGACCAACATTTGATCTGATAATGATACTGTCTTTTGGTTGAAAATGTAAAAAATGTGGCTTTTGTGGATTTTCCCACCTCTTCCTATCTCATATAAATCCATGCTTCTTCTTGAATAGATTTTTGGAGCAATACCACTACCTCACTAGACTAGTACAATTAGTTATCTGGGTTTCATTATATCCCCTCCTTAGCATAAAGAAAAGAAATACGATAGTCAATTAAAGCCGGATCATACAGTTTTTTAAAAAAATCAATCCTGAAAGAAGATGTAGAAAGCAAATGAAGGAAATCTGAATCCCTTCCAATGTGTTCTACTGAACAAACTACTGTATATGTCATACAGGTTTTAAGAAGTGCTTATTTTAAAAATTCCTCCATTCCCTTCACACAGACTGTCTTCATAACCACAATGCGTACTATCAACTTAACGTCAAGGGTGAGAAATGCATGTCCCACCATAGGGGTTTGAACTACATTTTCTATCAGCTCCTAACACTGATGTGATTTGCACTACACCAGGGGTGCTCAAACTTTTTGGGCTGCAGGCCAGTCATGTGACTGACCTGGAAGTGGAAGTAAAACATGCCCACACATGTGCATAATGCTGCTGTAAATGATCCGCTGCTGTCGTAAATGTGTTTACGAGAGTCATAGGTCATTTACGGCAGCATTGTGCACCTGCACGGGTGCGTTATGCACATGCATGTTTTACTTCTGCTTCTGAGAGTGGTGCAAGTGGCGCAGGCTGGATCTGGCCCGTGAGATGTAGTTTGAGTACCCCTCTGCACTACATCAACAGCTGGAGGGGCCTGTTCACCTGCCTCACACTGAACACCAACTATGGACTCTTGCCCTGCTACCAGGAAAAGTTTGCTTACTATCCTATCATCCTGCCAAAATCTGAAGAAATGAACGAAAGGAAGACTTCTTGCTAGAAAAGAAAGCAAACAGCAAGCTCCCATGTGACTTTCCTTCTCTAAACAAGGACTCAACCCATGCACGTGGGATTTCTGCCCAGATACTTTGGCATCTATTGTTACATGCTGTCAAGCTGCTTCCTATTTTGTAGTGATCCTAATAAGGTTTTGTTGTAGGTGAGATGCTCAAGGTGTAGTTTGCCTTTCCACGTCCAGTGAGTTTTCATGACCAAGCAGAGACATATGAACTAGGTACCTTAAGTCTTCATTTGACACCCTATGTACTAATACGCCTGTTCTACCAAAGCATACTGGATAGCAATGTGCTAAGAAAGAAAAGTGAATAAATCCATAGAAATTACTTTTCTTACAGCTCTCCAAGATTTTGTTCCATCACCACCCCAGAAATCTCGTTGCATGGCTCCACATGCACAACTCAAATATCAGCAGTAGCCGGGGGACTTGGGTGATTTTGGAGAGCGTGTGGTTTATATACAATGCAAAAAAGTCATGTGCACCCCATTAGTGCCAAAGGAAGCCTTTAATCAGTGGATATTTGCCACTGCTGCTGATGTCATTTTTGCTATGCACACAGAACTGCAAATAGGATTTCAGACATTATCAGACACCTCTGCAAACTTTTAATGAGCTGTTGTTTGCTGAAGGTTTGCTGACGGCAGTGTTCATTTTTGTTTACAGTCCAAGAGCTAATGCTGTCTGCATCTGCAGACATTTCTTTGGTAGTGTGGCAGGCATGACTAGACTCTGGAGAACATGGAGTGCTGTTACCTTTCCCACTGAAGTGGTACTTATTTATCTACCTGCAATTTCTTGCTTTCAAACTATAACACTCGGGTCTCAAACTGCTGACCTGCTGATCATCTGGTTGTCAATATCAATGTCTTAACCACTAAGTCACCATGCCCCTTCCATTTCATATATATATTTATATTATATACAGTATATACATATATGCTGTATATATATATATGCTGCCTTTCTCCCCATAGGGCAATTCATAACATTAAAATCATGCAATAATAACAAGTTAAAATACTATAGAAAGCTATATATTAAAATAATTTAAATTTAGTGAAAATTAAAAACATTTTTTTAAAATACCTAAATTTCACAAACAGAGCATTCCTAAGACTACTACTAATAATTTCATGTCAAAATTTATTCTGGGTTGAAAGGATTTTTCCTGGAGAAATTCCTGCTTAAAAGCCAACCTAGAGCTGGTTCCATTGAACTGACTATTATTACATTGCATTTCAGCATTTAAGTATTTTGTATTGTTTTAAGGTCAGAACAGTTATTAATAATGGCATTTTCTAGCCTTGGAGCTACAAATAATACATCCAGATCTCTTACTGTACTCTTCAGAACTTAGACTCATATATTAAAAAGAAGTTCATTTGTTCTGACAAGAAATTAATTATAACCCCCTCTATAAACACTTTCTCCATGTACTCAGTTTGTTGAAAATTATTCTATTATACCATTTTTACAAACGTGACTCTCTGTCTATTTGTAAGAGAGACAGAAAATTCAAGTTCAGTTTTTTCCTGGTTGTGTATGAGAAACACAACTGTATTAAGCAGAAAAGTGGGGGGGGGGAGTGATAACAGTAGTAATAACAAACAAGCATGAGCCAGAGGATAAGGCCATGAAAGGGTACTAGTGTTCATGGCCACATAACTAACTTCAGGATCTAAGGTGGTTTGCTTCTCTATATTGTTTGCTGGAGATTAGTGAGAAGACATTTGTTCTCCTCATACTCTCTTGGTAGGTTTCCTGAAAGCGTCTGTTTGGCCATTTTGGGGAACAGAATGCTAAACAGAACTTTCATCTAAACCAGCTAGGCTCTCCTTATATTCTTAAAGGGGTTATGTCAAAAATCAGACTTACATTTGAGAAAGTCACTCCTGCTTTGAGGTTCTGGAGCTGATAAGCGGTGCTTCAGTGGGACAATGGCAGACACCTGGATGCCAGCATCTTCTGTAAAAAGAAAGGTGATGAGAAGAATCAGCTTAGCTGTTGGGATAAGCAACAAAAAGAGTATGGAATATACTGATCACTGGGCACCTACCATCTTTGGCAAATTCCTGAAGCTTGTCTTTGTAGGAAATTCGCAGCTGTTGTAAAAGATGTTCTGTAGATTCTAAAAGTACCCTTCGGATCCTGGACAACTTGTCCTTTAGGCCAATATACACACTGGGTAGGGTGTCATCTCCTGCGCTCTTCTTAAATTCACAGTATTCCTATTAACAAATGCCCACATACATATACAGTAAAACACCGGATAACAATTGGATCGGATCATGCTAAAATCGCATAACGTTGGGGAAATTGAGGCAACCATTTGGATCGGATAACATTATGTTAACCATTATGTTAACGTTATCCGATCCATCAGATAAGTTTTGCCTCAAATTCACTGACATGTGGCTGTGACTCACCAGTTTCTCTTGGGAGAAAGGGAGGGGCTGCCTGCTCTCGAGCTTGCCACATTTGAATAACAAAGGCTTGCAAAAACCAGTCTGACTAGTATAGCAAAGCAAAGGCTTAGGACCCTTTCCCCAGTGTAACCCAGAACACTTTGCAGAAAAATAATTGCAAAGAGACAATTTGACACAATTACCTTTATGAAGTTTCCCCTTTAAATTCTAAACAGCCTGAACCCGATTCTAGCTCCGCAAGCCTCATGCATTGTCAATGGAAAACAAGCAGACTGAAACCTTTTACCTACAAAGCAATTAAGCTTTTCACACCCTGCAAAGCCCTGAGGGAACTTCCTTTACTACAGCAATGGTAGGTGGGCTGATTCTAAACAAAAACATTTTCCTAGCTTCTGTTCAGATCTTTTAAAACAGCACTTTATAAAATTTTCAAAAAATTTAAAAATGCTGTATGGCTTTGTTCCCCTAAAGTCAGGGTGGTCTGGCATGTTTTTGTAATGTATTTAACCCTTTAGACAATTATTTCTTAAAGTTCTTTACGTTTCCAGCATATTTCCTTGACTTTCCCTTGAAGCCTCTGTTGCTTATCTCTATGGAGTTAACGTTATCTGATCCACCTGAATAGGATTTTAACGTTATCTGGTGCATGCATCGGATAAGGCTAAAAATCGGATAACGTTAAGACTTGTGGAACCAAGTCTTAACGTTATCCGAGGTGTTACTGTACATGTATACCTTAAAGTAACAGTATGTCTAGTAACAAGTTAGCCACATGCACATATTCTGTTCATCCACATCATTTAACCCTTGTGAAGCCCTCTTCCTAGGCTAAAGCACCATGTTGCCTTGAGCCAAAACCACAGATACCAGCTCATCTTTCCCAAAAGGCCAACCAGATGGAGGCTGTAAGCACAGTTTAGCAAGCTTTCATAGACCCTGAAAAAGCTACAAACCAGGAAACTTTGGCGCTCACTTATCCCCTTTCCAATTTTTGGTGACTACTCAATGGGTGTACACACTATCCAAGAATGGTCCAAGCCATTGCACCCTAGCCAAAAAAAATTATTTAAAAAAGACAGGCAAGTGACCCAAGCCAAGAGTGAGAGATGCAGCTCCCACATAGGTAAACTGAAGCTTCTCATTACTTAGCTCTAATTGGAATAAGAAGCCAGGAACTAATGTATTCAGATCAGGGCACTGATAAAGAAGAGGCTCAACTCCCAAACAAATCCATGAGTGTCAGAATTATTCCTGATGGTGAAGCATCTTCTCAGGCAAGTTCTTGTGTGAAGTCGGGGCCAAGCAGCTCCCAAGGTGAACCAGACCTCCTTGCCTAGGACCTGATGCCTGCTACTTCTGGCTAAATAATCAGCTCTCCAGACAGAACCAAATCATCCACAGTGCAAGAATATGATGCTTGCATAGCTGCTTCTCCCTGAAACAAGCAGGTGTAACACTACCAAAGGGCTTAAAAATTACACCTCAGAGTAGCTCTTCCCACAAATACAGGCAAGAAGTTATGTTTCAAGTTAGCCCAAAGAGCAGTTTGCGGCCATGCGCATTCAAAGCACACACATTCTACATGGAAAAACTACAAATGTACACAAACAGAAGCCGCTCATACCAAGAAATGGCATTGGACGGCCAAGGGCTGAATTCATTATCATCGTATCAGTCTAATAATGTTCATTGTTTGGGGTCAATTGCCCTCTTATGGTTTAAGGTACCTTTAGGAAGATGATATCATTTGTGTGTGTGGCCATCTTTTCCAGCCTGTTCTTACATTCCTCCATAGCCACCTGTTTGTTCTCAAGGTGGATCTTTATTCCATTGGCATGGTTAACCGCAACACGTTCCTTCTCCTCTAGGAAAGCCAGCACAAATGTTTGAGTCTTCTTGACAGTTTGAAGGAGCTCTTCAAACTTTTCTTCCACCAAGGTTTTCATTTCAGATACTGAACTCTGCAGGAAGAAAACTATCTTCCTAAGTATACCATTTTTTTGTCTGCATCAAATGATAATTTCCTTCCCCAACCTTTGTGAAAACTGAAGCTCATGTTCTCCAAATCAGCCACATTATTTTCACACACATGAGACATAAAAGTCCTACCTGCATTGCTGGCAATACAAAGATAGCAACACATAATAACATAATAAATAATCAACAATTTCTTGCCCTTTCATGGTACCCAAAATCTGCTGTCTTTGGTGTCTGCCTTGTTTCCATTAATGGTAGAAATGACTTAGAAATAAAGTTTTGTGGAGCTGTATTTAATGTCATTTTTGTGTGGGAGGCAAGTGTAGAAAAAACAGCTGATTAAGAGAGAAATCAGAACAAGTAATGAAAATGTACAAGCAACATATACAATATAGAAGAGAAAACGATACTCTTTTGGTCTACATCTCCCAAATACCCGCCAGCATAGCCACCTCTTATGTTATAATATAACTTTCACCTATCTCTGATGCTGTAATGGAATGAGTCACAAGTTATTCAAAATGGAGTTTCTTTGGTTCTTAAACTGTTCTTAAACTGTAGCTTTGCTTCTTTGCAAAGGCCACATTTTCTTTCTGCTTCACTTATCAAGCAGGTCCACCAGTAGGCCTATGTTTTGGCTTAGTCTCCAAGCCTGTAATGTCTGCTCACATCAACATCCAGAGCTTGGGAGCATCAAGATGGTATTATGGGAACCAGGGTATGTTTACATAAACCCTGGACTCTGATTGGCCATATGCTAATTCAGAGAGCCAAGCTCATGTTCTATCCTATAGACTCATGGGATAGAGAAAGAGTTCCATGGTGGAACCTAAGAGGGACATCTCAGGAGGGGAGAGTTGGATTCTAACATCTGAGTCCATACTCTAACCCAGATTAAGACATGATTACTTAGACTAGTCAGGTTTTCTTTCTTTTGCGGGGGAAGACCTGAGTGTGAATATTCCTGCCTGTACTTTTTGATTAGATATTGGGGTTTTTTTCTGTATCCTGAAACCAACGAATGAACAGTTACTTCTACATCATGCTGCAAGATCAATAAACAACCTTTGCCTCATCGAAACATCTGTTTATTGGAAGAGAGGGTTAAGACAACAGTCAAGCCACAAGCCACACACTACCACATATAAATGATACTCTCCATAATATTGTCTAAGCTCTTCACAATTAAGGTCAGCCCCAGGTTGCTGCAAGGCAATTGCAGGACGGCATATTGGTGACCAGAACCTGGAGACTTAGGTTCCCAGAAAAGTAACCGGTAAAAGAAGCTCGGGTGGAGAGGCCTAGGGCAAGCGTCTGGCGAATGCCAGTATCATCATAGATGCAATTGTGTCATTGGAGATCCAACTGATTGTCCACTTTCTAAGCCAAAAGTTCTCAAGCTTTTTAAGCCGGGAACCGGGTCACGCTCCCTGAGACAGCTTCGGGGGCCAGATGGCCACTTTGCCCTTCCTCTACCACATAGCACTTTCTGGTGTAATGGAAGTGGGGACACATGAAATGGTGCCATGGGCCACATCTGGCCCGCAGGCCTCAGGTTGAGAATCCCTGTTCTAAACAAACCCATCTATCAAGAACTGTCATACAATAGTTTGGCCCATGATCAGAGAGCACCACAGTTGATCAGCAGGAAGACAAGACACTCCTCAGTTAGGAGGAGAGTCTCACAAGAATGTTCCAATCAAACACCCTTACAAGCAGAATCTCCTCCTGTCAGTGTAATTCTGGTTGCCTCTGTGTAAGCAGAGAAACCCTAGGGAAGATTGGAGGGAGCAGAGAAGATGTTCTACAATCACCAAGAATCTACCAAGTTTGCAGAAGGGCTATATGGCTTAAGATGTCCAGAAGAGGGGACTATAGCAATGTAAGAATATGGAAAATAATCATTTGATAACGTTTCTAAGTCCCACAAGTGGAGGGAGCACATAGTATACACATGTTGTATATATTTTCCTTCTGTTTGTTTGCATTTTATTATATATATATATATATGAAAATAAAATAAATACATAAAAAGATGTCCAGATGATGACAATGAGTTGAGTTACTCATTTTTTTATTACATGGGAGAGGACCATACCTGCAAGAACTTACCAGCTATTTGGAAATATGACTCAAAGAGTCATTTGCTGGATGATATCATCAAGAGCTTCCACAATTAAAAAAAATCCCTCCACCCAGAATGAGTGTGCTGTTCTTTTTCTATCCACCTGTAAAGTTCTGGATAATGTAAGTAACAAGATTTAATGCAGAGGAGAAAAGTAGCAATGTTGATCAGGAGGAATGCTGATCTGTGAATACACTTGTCATCTGCCAAGAACAGATTTGCTCTCTATTTGAAGAACCAGATCTATGAGCTCTTAGATCAGTGATGGCTAACCTTGGCACACCAGGTGTTTTTGAACTTCAATTCCCAGAAGCCCTGATAAGCAGGAGTGCTGACTTGGGCTTCTGGTAATTGAAGTCCAAGAACACCTGGTGTGCCAAGGTTCGCCATCACTGCCCTAGATCCTGTCTTGCTCTTGGGTGGGAGCAGACATCCAGATGAGCTTGCTGGGCCTATACTTTGGGATAAGAATGCTATGTTGAGTGTCTCAAGACAGTGCAAGAAATTTAAAATGTCAGCCTTCACTTGGCTGCCCTTGCAGCTATGCTGTTCTTGTTATCACTATAAGGAATGCTGGAGGAGGCTTCAGTTTAAGTGGGGGTGGGGAGAGAAGTTTGAGTAGAGTTCCTCACACCTGGAATTCCAGTCCAAACCCAGTCCAAACCATGTATACAAGAGGATTCCTACAGAAAAGCCTTTTGAAATATAATATACAGATAATATGGCTAAGCTAATGCTCTCATCCCTGGAGCTTGTGCTCCAAATGAAGAAAGGTCTCTATTTGAATTCTTACCACTGTAGATTCTGAATTCTTCTGTAATTTAAGAATCACATTTTCAGTTGACTTTAGTTTCCAGTCATATTCTGCTTCCAGTTGAAGACGTTCAAGCTGTGGGTAGATAACACAGGTTTCAACAACAAGATAAACAAAAGAAAACAAAGGTGTTGTGGCACCTAACATAAAACTAACACATTTATTTCAGGATGAGTTTTTGTGGATGCAATCCACTTCTTCACAGCATAAACCTGGGTAACAGGTTTACATACACTGTACATGAAGATGAGACCATTTTAGGGATCACTGGGATGAAAAGAAGAGTACAGTATTATATACAGTAAAACCTCGCATAAAGAGTGCCTCGCTTAGAAACTAACTCACTTAAAGAGCAGAATTTTCTCTGAATGGTTGCCTCGCTTAACAACTTAAAGAGCATAATGCGTTCCACAGGATTGCTCTTTAAGCGAGTTTGCTCTTTAAGCGAAACACCATTGTATGTGACCAATTGTGGGGGGGGATTGCGAACCCCGATTTATTTGTTAAGTGAGTTTTTGGTTGGTTTTATTTGTTAAGCAAAGTGAACATTCAGAGAAAATTCTGCTCTTTAAGCGAGTTACTCTTTAAGCGAAACACTCTTTATGCGAGGCACCACTGTACCACTGTATTAGCACAATGTAATGTGCTTCCAAAAAGTGGCAATAGCTTAATTAACATAGGCAGCAAACATTCAAAGTGTTGGTGACATTAACATCCTTGCAAAACAAAGTTGTAAAAGGCCCGAGGTTTCATTTCATGAAACAGATGTTACTGTCAGAGGCAAAACAGCAACAGCGAATCAAACTGCTGTGACCAACTTCCTCTAAAGTTTCAGAAGAAATGATGTTGCTGAGGAATGTTCATCCTGTTATGTTAACAAACTGAGACCTTTAAATGAGAGGTAATGTTGATGAGACAAAAAGGTAGTTCAGCTTAAGGTGTTCTGCTGTCTCTTGCAGAAGCAAGTTCATCATTTGCAAGTACCCTAGACCCAGTTTTGTTAAATAACAATATCAGGATCACCTGATATTTGCTGCCCATTAAGAGTGCTTATCTTCAAATTGTGTGGAACCCATGTTCATGCCTGTAAATAGTGAATCTAAACTCTGACTGTCACCCACACTATGTTGACATTTAGATTATACTGCTAAAGTCCATTCTGCCCTTGCAAAACATTCAACTATATCACCTTGTGAATAGGTAAAGTCACCCTTGCTCAAAAGCCAGTTGTATCTGACTCTAGAGTTCAGTGCTCATGAATACACAGCAGCAAAAATATTACCCAACTTCACTGTTCTTTCAGTATGTTTCAGCACGCACTGAATGAAAGTTCGTTGCTGGGTCCAATTAAGAAAACAGACTCAGGACCAAATGACTCAGAGGGTCACTCTCCCGCACATTGTGTGCATTATATGCTGTTACCTTGTAGCATCTGACTTTGTAGTCATCATTGGCTGCAACTCGTGTCTGATAATGTTTTCAGGAAAAATGCCATTGACTTGAATTTGTTTAAGGTGGATCCCAGTTTGCCATGAAGTGACCTACACACTATGGAACCATCTCCTGCACCATGTATGGAAATGAGGCATGCAGGATTTGACATTGGGACTGGAATAGACTGCAGCAGCCTTGAGGATATTAACAAAATGCACCTTCGCAGCCAGTCCATCTTCTGCCTCCATGACCACTAGGAATCAGAATAATGA
This sequence comes from Furcifer pardalis, assembly GCA_030440675.1. NCBI lineage: Eukaryota > Metazoa > Chordata > Lepidosauria > Squamata > Chamaeleonidae > Furcifer > Furcifer pardalis. The sequence continues at coordinate 60,214,554 of CP126893.1, read as the reverse complement.
AGTGATTCCTCCTCCACTCATTTCATTGATGGGCCCAATATGATGGTTTCCAGTGGCATTTCCTCCACTAAGGGGTACCATCACCTTACCTAAAGGGGCTCACCCACCCATAGCCATTGGCCCTTTTAGGGAGTCAGGTTATTTACTGCCACACAATACTTGGCGTTGAGTCGCTGGCTGTACAGCCGACCAAACATTCAAGCAATTTAATAAGCATCTGACTTACAGAAACTCTAACTGTTATATTTTGTGATATGATATTTTTAGTTTGTGACACATTGTTTCGCTGTGAGCCACCCAGAGTCACTATAAGTGAGTGGGGTGGCATATAAGTCGAACAATACAATATAATACAATATTTAAGGAGTGATTTTATTAGTTCCACCATCCATCCCACAGCAAGTTCCCATGACTGAGTAGGGATTTGAATCCCAGTCTCTAGATTTCTAGTCTGTCAGTCATCATCCAGGGCTTTTCCATGGCCCTTTGCCTTCATGGCCCTTTGATTGGCACTCATTAAGGATGTACAGCTGGAATTTTTCAACAGTGACCTCAACCATGTGAAACTTCCTCTGTCTTGAAGCTCCATGGTCATGGTTTGTGCTTCCAACTGAAAAGCCCAGAACATTTTGCTGCCTTAGGAAAAAGATAGGTTTCTCCCCCCATCCTTCAACTTCCATACACAGAAGCAGAGTGGACTCACTGTTGAATCTTATTTGATAAGACAGCACTTCTACCATGCTTGAGGACAGCAAGTAGGTATCAGAGATGGCATGCAAACTGCCTGCCAACATACAAAATTCTGTTCTCCAACGTCTTGATTCTCTTTCCTAGACCCTCACTTTGACTTTGGCCTCTGATTCTCATGCTATCTAAGGGTAGGAATGGCTGGATTAGAGAATCACGGAATTATAAAACTGAAAGCAACCCTAAGGGTTATGGAGTCCAACTTCTGTGAAATCCAGAAATCAAAATATGTATTAATATGATACAATTGCACCTCGCTTAAAGAGCATAATGCGTTCCACAGGATTGCTCTTTAAGCGAAACACCATTGTAAGTAACCAAGTGGGGGGATTGCGAACCCCGATTAACTCGTTAAGCGAGTTTTTGGTTGGTTTTATTTGTTAAGCAAAGCGACCATTCAGAGAAAATTCTGCTCTTTAAGCAAGTTATTCTTTAAGCAAAACGCTCTTTATGTGAGGTTTGACTGTACCAAAATATTTCACACACTAACTCCTTTCAGCCTTTAAGTTCAGGGAAGCTGTACCTTTAAACCAGTAAGAAAGTAAAAAATTTTTATTGTTTTTATATAGCCTATTTTTCCTTCCAGTAACATATTTCCCTTCTTCCAAAACCCTTTTACATTTATAACAACCTTCTGAAGTAGCTCAGGCTGAAAGGTAATGATTGACCTAACAAGGGCAGTGGTGATTTGAACCTATGCCTTCACAGTTATTGGTTCCCAGTCCTAATTCACCACTCTATCTGTTAGACAAAGACAAATGCTTTGTCTCTGAGAGCATGACAGAAAAAGTTACCTATTTCAGTCTTCACCAGGAACAGAAAGGCTGCAAGGTGGAATCAGCACGTAAACAAACTGGGCAACAGCAGTGATGTCAATCTTTTTAGTATTGAACATGAAATATCACACAATAGTTATTGTAGCCCAAAGGTCAAGAAAGATGGAGAGCAAAGGCAAAGAGTTTACAACTACCACATTAGGTAGTCACAATGGCTACGAATGCTGCCGTTCCACCTGAATAATGATCAATTTCCATTTTTGGAATTACTTTCATATTACCAAAGCCTCAGGCTTGTCAAGGATCTGTGTAGAACTACAAAAAATGGGCATGTTTATCCAGGAGGGGGGAAACGTAAGTCTTCACATGTCTGTTCAAATTTACATCAGGATTCAAGAAAATAGTTGTAACAAGTTGGGACACTCCTTTGAGGTGATTGGTTAGCGAGGGCTTACTTTTAAGCTCTGCATTTTCAAGATATACAGAAACTCCAAACAATGTTGATGTTTGGTTTTGCCTAAGTGTCGAAGAAGAAAGTCAACAGCTTGCCCTTGGGAGGTGGGGAATCGGCTTTTGTTTTAGTGTTCAAGTAACATATATTTTAATCAGAAGAGTAGCGTGCCTTGGCAGGGCCCCGTATAAAAATTTGTTTGGGGGGCCCTAGGAAGGGTAAAGATTTGTTTTGCTTACGCACGTTGGGGGCCCCCGTGGCCCGGGGGCCCCGTATAATTGATACGGCAGATACGGCGGTAGCTACGCCTCTGATTTTAATTCTACTATAAGTAAAAATTGCTAGTGCGTTAAAGATTTTTAAGATGAGAAGCAAAGGTGCAAGGGAGGATCTGAAAAGCATGTTCTAAAAGAAAACACTTGTACAATTACCACAACAATCCTAATTTTGAAGAAAAAAAAGTAACATGTACTGTATAATTGGTTATTGATCCCAAAGTATTCTCCTTTGTTGGAAAGCCTCAGAAGACCAAAGAGTATGCCTCTTTGTTCAGCTTTAGCTTCTATGAATTAAGCTTGTTGATTTAGCCACCAACTGGCCTCCAAATTTGTCTAGGACTTTATTCTATATCAGAGGTCAGCAACCTATTGCGTGTGGGCCGAATCCAGCCCGTGGTACCAAATAATCCAGCCCCCACCCTTGTTTCAACCTCCACTACCACCACCACTGGAAACAGCCAGGGACGGTGTTTATGGCAGCCATAAACATGTTTACAGCAGCATTTACAGCAGGGGGAACACCAGTCCAGCCCCCTCAACTGTCTGAGGGAGCATGACTCAGGCCACAGCTTAAAAAACTTGCCAACCCCTGTTCTATATCCTATGGCTCCTGAATGCCTGTTTCTTTACTTTCTCAACCTCTTCAGCATTCTCCAGTTTTACATCTTCTCAAACACTGTGGTATGCTAAAGTATAGCACATGGTGGTCCTAAGCCATGTTACGCACCATCCCAGTTGGGTATTGCAATGGTGAACTTTGACCACAATGAGACTTGAGATGCGGTTTCCACTCACTATGAAGCTCATTGACTGATTCATGGGCGAGTGACGTAACCTCAGCCTCATAAATTTGCTGTGAGAATGAAATCTACAAACCTCCACATATGTCTAGATCCTGAGAGGCTATGCATCTGAGAAATTAAGGCACATGGCAATTTTGGCATAGGAAGTCTGTATGCCATAGTCCAGAAAAGTAACTTTGCAAAGCTTTGGGCATAAATATTGTGCATTCACATGCCAACTTGTGCACTACTCTTCTTTGTTCATATGGCCAAATCCTAAAATACTTTTTTCTCACTAAACTACTCATTTGCAAAGATTTCAGAAGATTTCTCACTTTGCTCACAAGGTTCAATGCATAAGCCTTGGGTTTGCTCTAGTTGGCAGGAGAAATTCACAGGTAATCATTGTGAACCAGCAACATCAAAGAGGAATGCAAAGCTATATACATGGCTTTGGGATAATCTGGAAAGAAGATACAGGTGTAGCTATAGAGGGGAATATGCATGTGGACACACACACACCGCTGAACTTGACGAGACCTGAGTGTTGCACAACGGAGTGAGCTCCTGTCTCTGTCCCAGCTCCTGACAACCTGATAGTTTGAAAGCAAGAAATTGCAAGCAGATAAATAGGTACCACTTTGGAGGGAAGGTAAACAGCAATTCATGCACTCGGTGTCTAGTCATGCCTGCCACATGTCCATAGAAACGTCTGTAAACACAGACAATGCTAGCTCTTTGACTATAAACAGAGACGAGCACCAAACTAGCGTCTGATAAGACAGGCTTTTGAGCAAGTGTGACCTTTACCTTACACACACACTAGTAGCTGGTAGCCAATTCTCTAATCTCCTTTTAAAGCTATCTTAGCTGATGACCATCACTAGAATTTGGGAATCGCTGCTACTAAGAAGAAAGACAAATCCTTCTTCAGGAGACATGATGAGGATATTTTCACATCATTCTGTGGTCCTATGGCTGCTGCATTTTTAGGTCAGCCCACGCCAAGTTTCTGCTGCACTACAAAGAATCTGGTTGTTGAACATTGATCTATACCAGGGATCAACAAACTCGGCTCTCCAGATGTTCTTGGACTTCAATTCCCAGAAGCCCTGACCACTGGGTGTACTGACTTGGACTTCTGGTAACTGAAGTAGAAGAACACATGGAGAGCAGATTTTGCTGACCCCTGATCTATACCACTTTCTGCATATTCTGCCAGCAATCACATGACTCTCTCAGACTTTGGGAACCCAGCCAAATCTAGAGTTGCCAAAGGCTCAGAGTTGGTGTGAACAAGCACTGAACACAGAGATAATACTTGACAATAAAGCCATTTTCTATAGAAAACAGGCAGGGCCCCCACCACCACCAGTTCCCTAGATTTGTCTAGAGTAAAGAAATCAAATGTCCTTTTTATAAGCCTGGCCTGTGTTTCATAATACATTAGCAACACAACAAAGGAACCCTATGTATCCCATACTGAGCATGCAATCTTGCACATGTTTGCTCACAAGCAAGTCACAGTCCATTCAGTAGGGACTGTTCTCTAGTGAGGATTACATTCCAAAAGGGATATCTAGCTGGAGTCGTTCTGCTCCTTTCCAGCCTGAAATTAAATTATATCAATTATATCAAGGACTCCATATGTCTTAGCAATTTAATGTGTCATGGACAGAATGTTACTTTTTTTGGTCCCTATCCCAAAAGCATGGTAGTTTGGGGGCCTAGAGTTACAGTCCCCCAAAATAACTTTCCTAACCCCTTGTCATAATATTTTCCCCACATAACACATTCATAGAAAAGGTACATTACCTCCTTTTCTTTTCTGGCTGTTCCACAGGATACCACCTTATGGCCTTTGTGTCCCTCTGCAAGGCACTCTTCACAGACACAAGCAAGGTCAGTGTGGCAGAACCAGCTAAGGTGTCCCCCGTGTGCCTCACAGCTCTGTATGTCAATGTCCTTCAGCGGGTCCAGAAGTTTATGGGTCTGCAGCTTGGCATTCTCCAGGTGAGGACGCAAATGGTCTTGGCAATAATTTACCATGCAGGTTAAACAGGATTTCACTGCCTGTACCTTCTCACCCAAGCAGAAGTCACAAAGAACATCTTCTCCCCCGACTGTGCCCCAGTCTCCAGCTGAAACAGGTTCACCTGGTGCCTCTTCCTGAGACCCATTTTGAGTAAGATTGTTTCCCGCTTCTTCATCATTGTGATTGTCTTTTCCCTCTGGTTCTGACAGATGTTCCTCTTCATTCTTCAGTCCTACTCTCTTGCACTCTTCTTCACAGACCTGTGGTGCTTCTGCCTCAGCTACCGAGACTGTCAGTGCCAACTCTTCAGACATCTCTTCAGGCTGGCTTGATTCAGGGTCACACATACTGTAATAGCTTGTGAACAGAGACATTTCAGCAACTCCGTGAGAGGCCGCTTTCCTGTTTGCACTGTGACTGCACAATCAAGAAACAAAAGAAACGGCACACCCCAGAGCTCCTGGGTTTCTCAGGATATTAACCATTTCCTTCTACCTTCCCCAAGCCAGTCTGCAATTAATGCAGTCTTAAACAGCTGGCCTCTTCAGTCCCTTCTTTAGGAAAGGAATTGACAGTCACAGATATCTTCCTACCTACCTTGTTCCGAAAAGGAAGGGGAAAACCCAAGCATTCCCCTCTCTGATCCAGAAGAAACTGGTAGGTGCCTCAGGAAATACCCGAACGATGACTCATTCCTCCACTAAACTTAATGCTTATATGTGTTAACCTTGCTTTTCTGGAGCTGAAATGTAACTTGGGTGGATTCAGACTTCAGAATGAAAAACAAGAGATGTTAAACTTGTGTGCCCTATCTTTTCTGTTGTGTTCACTCACTTGGGTCCAATAACATGGGTTCAGAACATGCCATTTTTAGACATGCTGTAGAGCGGGAGTCCCCAACCTTTTGTGCACCACGGACCAGTTTTATGCTAAACCATTTTTCCATGGGACCAGTAACCATTCAACTCTGGCAGTGAGGTATCACACTGCACACAGGCAGGGGTCAGAGCCCCACTGTAGTTAAGCAACGTGGAGGAGGGGCCCGGCCACCTGCCTATCTGCTGTGTCTGAAGTCCATGCCCAGCAGAGCACGTTAAGGGCAGAAGGCTGCCATTGGGGCTCCCAGTGCCTCCTACCCCCATGGCCTGGTTTGGGACAGCCCATGGCCCGGCACATGGCTTGGTTGTTGGGGACCCCCTGCTCGAGAGCAACCTTGTCTTTTTGATCATTGTGCACAATCCGGGAGCTGTTGCTAGCACTCCCAAGTTGATTGTTAGATTAATCATAGGGTGTCTATATTTGTCGTACTCTTGCTTAGGTGCCATTTTGTAACTGATGCTGAAGACTCTCTCCTCTGTAAAATCACAAGGAAATGTTTTTAGGCCTCTGGCTTTGATCCTGAAATCTCAGGGTATGGGATACTGCTGTCATGACAACCCTATCACCAAATGCAACAAGGAGTCTACCTACACCCCCTTATTATACTTTCCTCTGAACAAGAACATGCTCAGGTACAGCAGTTGTAGCTCTTCTGTATGAGTTTCTATGTCTGCTCCAAGTGGGCTCACATTCCTGCCAGGTACCTGGAGGGTGCAAGTTGGAAGTCCTCCAAAGTTAGGGATTGATCAGCTTGAGTTTCCTGATTTGGTAGCTGCTGAGTCTACACCCTCTACTAGCAAGTGGCTCCCAGCTGATTTAACCCCAAGAAAATATGGGCCTGCTTTAGATGCTACCAACTCCAAAGAAATTCATGGATGATCATCACCAAGTTAGAGACAGATATCCAACTGAGGCTGAGGTTTAGGCAGCGATACCACATACATTTACCTAGGAATATGGCCCTCATGTATGGTGTCCTTATCTAACAGTATATAGGAATTGGCTGCTAAACAACACATTTGGAGCCAGTCTGATGCCCAGAACATTAGCAAAAGAACTTTGATTTAAACCTAAACATGTCACAGGGCTGACATACATGCATGGTCCCAAAAGCCAGGGGCATCGTGAGGAAAAAACCCAAACAAACAAACTGGTCTGACATTTAGAAACAGTGGGTAGGTCTGGTGCAGGGGTACCCAAACTTTTCAGGTCATGGGCCGGTCATGTGGTTGAGTGTGCTGGTCATGTGATTCCTCCCACCAGAAGTGAAAGTAAAATGTACATGCACATTTTACTTCCACTTCCAGGAGCAGTGAGGGCAGCACGGGCCAGACAGAATGGTGTTAGGGGTTGTATCTGGCCTGTGGGCTGTAGTTTGGGCAGCCCTGCTCTTTTCCAAATGTTGCATGTTCAGGTCCTTCCACAGATAACAAAGGGTCTTAACAAAGCTAAGACATTTACGAGTGGATATCCTTTTGTACTGCTTCCTTCACCTACCCAGCCCTGGTTAAAATCAATGTACCTATGAACATTGCAATCCTTTTCCTACACTAGTTACATGTATCCAATCCCTCATAAATAATTTGTATTTTAGTCTCAAATATAATGAAATTTCTTTAGATGGAGCTGTTAAGCGGAATAATCATATTGTTCCTAGTTTTATCACTGTGGACTTTAATTGGCAGAACCAGAGTTTTCTTGTTCCATCTTCTCATGAATAAAAGAGGGTCCCCCACTACATCCTGCCAACTCTTTTCTCCCCTCCCCCCAATCATTGCTTAAGTAAAAGTAAAGGTTTCCCATGCTTGAAAGCCAGTCATATCCAACTCTAGGGCTCAGTGCTCATCTCTGTTTACAGCCAAAGAGTCAGTGCTGTCTGCATCTGCAGACATTTCCATGGTCATGTGGCATGCATGACTAGACACCAGAGTGCACAGAATGATGTTTACCTTCCCACCGAAGTGGTCCCTATTTATCTACTTGCAATTTCTTGGTTTTGAACTGCTAGGTTGGTAGGAGCTGAGATAGAGATGGGAGCTCACTCCGTTGTGCAGTATTTGGGTCTCGAACTGCTGACCTGCCAACCTTTCAGTTGTCAAGTTCAGCATCTTAACCACCAAGCCACTGCAGCCCCTAATCATTGCTTACAGAGATTCAAAACTTGTTCAACACATCATCCATATCTTTCATGTATGCTTACCAGAACCTGCTCTTTGAAGCCACCCCTTTATTCATGGTTCCCAGATGGTTTGTATAATGAAGAAAAGGGGAAATTTACTGCCCAACCACAATGGATGGATTAATTAGGAAAACTGAGAGTCTCTCTCTCCCCCCCCTACTCTCCTATGGATTAGTTGGTTGGTAAGTAGGAAGGGCTGAATTCTATTTAGAAACAGAGAGAAATTGCTGGGGAAGAAAGACACATGAAATAGGCCTTTATCACTTTGGACTACATCTTGAAGAATTGGGGTTCCAATAATTTTGGGTTTTTTAATTGGGTGGTGGTAGAGCGTGTCCTGTTTTCCACATCCTTTGAGAAGACTTGTCTGAAAAGATTTTTTTCTTTCAGTCCTGCAGCCATCACCACAAAGTACTTTCTTGATTTTGCCCTTTCCCTTCTAGATCCATAGAGTGAGTTTGTCCACCCATTCATTCATTCATTCATTCATTCATTCATTCTTATCCCCACCAAGGGCAGCCTTCATTCCAAAGGCAGTGGGGCAGCTTCTGCTCCCATCACTATCATAACCAATATCAGTGAGGGTGAACCTTGGCACTCTGGCTGTTCTTGAACTTCAATTTCCAGAAGTCCTAATCAGCAGGAGTGCTGACTTGGGCTTCTAGTAATTGAAGTCCAAGAACAACTGGAGTGCCAAGGTTCACCATCATGGACCTATACATATGTCTTAGCTTCAGTGCCATTCTGGTACATCCCCCATTGCTGCTACTTCGTTCCTAACACATGATACCAATTTTTTTTCATTATCTTTTACTGTTCCAGCAGTTCTTTGCCATGACAGTGGACTGCCGAACAGTTGTGGTGCTATAACAGTAAAGATGGAGAAGACGGCGACTTTTTCAAGTTGTAGGGAATCCTGCAATCTTTATGGGACAAGAGGCACAAGGCAGAATATGTGCCAATACATTCATGCACACAGAAGAATACACAGGTTTAGGCGTCAGTAGAAAATAAATGACTCCTGGTGTTTTTAAAATAAATGGGCATGTTCAGTTCTGCAGATGTTGATGAGCAACTATTTCTTTCATCCCTCAGCATTAGTCAGTATGGCTAAGACTTGGGTTGGATCTCCACAGCTGCTGGGTAACCAGAGAGTCATTATACCTACAATATAATACTCATGCAATACATAGTGAACAAAAAAAGCTGATTGCTAGCATCCTCTTGGCCATTTTAGGGGGGGAAAGTCTTTCTCATCCTTAGTGAAAGTTGCCAGGAATTGGCTGTGGGACTTCCTGCATCTGAGGAATCTGCTCTACTCTTGAGTCATGTCTTTTCTTCTGTTGAGTTGTTAGGTATACTATACATACATGAGATGGGAAATGTGGGGGTGGCAGTTTTGATTACAGCTCCTAGAATTATGCTGCTGGCATAGTGTGCTGGGAACTTGAACTGGGGTGGGGGTGGGGACCCTCAACTTCCCCCATCTCTTCTTTGTTAAGAGTGGGGGGTGGGGGAATGGCAGCTTATGATCTTCATTATAAATGAGGCTAGATTCCTCCTGTGGAGTATTTCTCACCCCTACTCACATGTGAGCTTGGAACTACCATGATAAAGTAACTAAGGCATAAAAGCAAAGGCCAGATGCCAGCACAGAATTGCTGGTTTAAACAACTGAAATAAGTAGGATTAAAACTATTTAGCTCAATACAGGGCTGGGGTGCTTGACATAAAAGTTCAGGCCGTTATAGAATTTTCTATTTAGAAACTGTAAGCATAAAGCTGAACAGTTTTGGATGGCACTGGAAATGCTTTTATTGATCATGGCTTCCAGGAGGGCGGGGGAATGAAAATTAAGTGCAGATTGTAAATATATTTTCCAAAACTGGGAAATGAGAAGATTTTTTTAAAAAAAATCCTATATTTTAAACTCCTAAATCAAGCCCATCTTGCTCTCTGTAATCATAGCTTGTATGTTTCAAAAGTTTCCCATTGGAATTCATAGAAAAAGAAAGGGAGGGACAGCCAAAGATAGGGACTGAAATGCTCACAAGGTCCTCAACCAATAGAGATGAATAGCTTTAGTTTTCCTTGGAAGCTATTCCCTTTGGCTTTCTTTTAATCTTAGGCAAGTAGACATTGGTGGCATGGCTCATAGTAAAGAAAACAACACTCTAGGTCAGTGATGGTGAACCTTGGCACTCCAGGTGTTCTTGGATTTCAAGAAATGCGAACACATTTACAGCTGTCGTAAATGCATCCGCTTCCCCTTTGGTGGTGGCGGTGGCAACAGCGATGTGGGCCACATGAAATGGGGCTGCGGGCTTGGTCTGGCCCATGGGCCATAGGTTGTGAACCCCTGTATTAAACCTTATGACAGATATTCATAAATCAATTATTTTTTATTTTTTTCCCGCTGTTTTAATTTTTTCTGTGAACTTTTAAAGTTTTAAATTATTATTATAGGCTTAACCTATGATTCTAATTTATGTTGTAAACCGCCCAGAGTCAGGTTTACCTGATGGGGCGGGATAATAAATATGAGTAAATAAATAAATAATAATAAATAAGAAGCAGAGGTGTATTACAAACCTGATTTTGAAATATGTTGGTTTGATATAAAGTAGAAATAAGGTTATTGTGGTAGATAGGTATATGGAAGATCCAAGTTGAATAACTATAGAACTAAGAACTTCAGTGGCCACTCCCTCTCTGTGCCTGACCTACATCATAGATTTGTAGCAGCTGTGAGCCTAAAGTAAGAGGAGGGAAACTATGTACAGTACTGGTAGTTGAACTTATCATGAGAAAAGCAGGGTATAAATGTAACCAATAAAATTATGCTGGGCATTTCATTAGTAAAATAATGCACCTCTATCTATTGCAAATTCCATGTACATAATAAAGGCATAGATGTGCATTTCAAACCTTGGGTTTGATTTAGAAGTTGCTTTATTAAGGAGATCGCAGAGACCTTAAAAATTACAGGCTGATATGTTTGCTGTCAAACATTTATAAGTTATTCACAAAAGTGATAACAAACTGTCTCTCAAGAACATTAGACAAGAAACAACCAAGAATGCAGACTGAGTTCAGAAGTAGTTACAGCACTACAAACCACATCTTCACTCTTACTCAACTTATTGTATGCTAGCAATAGCATTTGTCTACTAAGAAAAAGCATTTGACAGTGATGAAGTAAATGTAGACATGCAAGCAATCAGCAAACAGGGAGTAAATGCCCAATACATCAAGCTGCTAAAGGAAGCAAACTCAAACTGCTTCACTACCATCACCTTATTCAAAAAAAGGGATAAGACTACCAGTGGAGAAAGGAGTCAAACAGGGGGATATCTCACCAAAGCTCTCCAACACATGCCTAGAAAAAGTTATGTGAAGATTAAACTAAAAGGTGGTATCAAACTGAATGGAGAAAAGATAAACCATCTCAGGTTTGCAAATGATATAGTACTGATTGCCACAAATGCTCAAAGACTTAAAAAAAATGTTGCGCGAGCTCAACACAGAAAGTAGGAAATTTAGCTTAAAAATGAATGGCATGAAAACAAAATAGTACTGTACTATATGTTATCAAGCAACCAACAGAAATTCCAAATAAAATCCAGAATGAACCCATCAAGCAGGTTGACCACTACATCTACTTTGGCCATCTGATTTGGATTAACAACAATCAGAGAGCAGAACTAGCCAGAAGAAAGGAAGCAAGATGGGTGGCATTTAACTCCATCAAAGAAATCTTTCTAAACGAGAAAATTGACAAGAAACAACTTGCCAACTTTTAAAATTCAACAGTACTACCTGCGGTCCTCAATGAGAGTGAAACATGGTCATTAACCAAGGCTGAGGAAAAAGAACTATCAGGAACCATAAGTGCCATGAAAGGATCAATGTTAAAGATTTCCCTTTGAGGCCACATCCCCAATGCCCAGGTAAGAGAACAAAGTGGAATCTATGAAGTTGTTCCTGAATATCAGAAATGAAAATTCCACTGGACTGGACACATCTCTCAAATGACAGGTGGGTGTTGGACAGCAGCAGTCACTGAGTGGTATCCCAGAATCCCACCCCACCCCACCCATCCCCTCCAAAAGATGGGAAGACCCAATCGTACAAAGTTTTGGTTGAGTCTGTAGAAGAAGAGTTCAGCAGCAAAACAATGGAGAATGAGTTGCGACCAGCAGAAACTTATCTCTTGATATTCTGGTCAATCAAGGAATGTTAAGACCTATGTAGAAAACACGTCTGATGCTGCTTCAAGTCACATCAGATCCATGAAACTTACTGGGTGACACTTCTCTCACACTGATCTTCCTCCCTAGAAAACTAAAAAGAAACATAGCAATGTGGTTAGGGTTGCCATACGTCCTGGAAAACCAGGATTGTCCTGGATTCAAGGTTGAAAAAAATTGTCCTGGCCATTTAAAAGAAAATCATGTTAAAGTCCTGGATTTTTTAAAAACTTACTGATTATGTATTATAACACACCTTTAAAATAAATTCAAACTCTCCCCATCTAACGAACTATTTCCTGCCACATTGGAGTAGGAGTACACCTGGAGACAAATCTTAACGTCCTTGCCTCACACCACCACCCAATAAGTGTGACCAGTGTGTTTCCTGGAACTGAGGACATTAAAAGCTGACTACGACGTGACTTCTCAGAAGTACAACAGATCATCTTATAGTAAGAATTAACTGTTGTAAATAAATTCATTTATGTATTGATGCATTTAATGTGAAAGTGTTTTATAGCTGTCATTATATTATGTTTCTTTTTTTTTTAAATGCTATTTTGTAGATAACCCACCCATTTTTGTCAAGTATACTTCTGTCCCAGTTTTGTGGGAGAGAATTATGGCAACTGATCAACTCCACTGGCTTTGTTGCTTGCAGTGTTTTTTAGGGCCTTTATGACTTCACTCTCCAGAATGTCTGGCTCATGTTCAATGTTTTCTCATCATTGTGATTATCAGGGGTGTTGAGGTCCTTTTTGTAGAGTTTCTCTGTGTACTCTTTCCATCTTTTCTTAATCTCTTCTGCATCTGCTAACTCCTTGCCATCTTTGTCTTTTATCATGGTCATTTTTGCTTTAACTACATTAATTCTACATTACCAAAATTGAAGCTTGATTACCACTACATCTCAAACTGATTCTTCCAGTCTACAGTTTCAGCATCTAGTCAGGAAGATTTTTGAACTTCTCTATTTTTCTGAACTGCCTAGCCTGATGAAGAGCTATAACATAAGCTAAAACAAAGGACGGAAAGAAGATGCTATGATGGGAGAGAGAGAGAGAGAGAGAATCAAGAGTTTTTGTGGGGAGGTGAAAAATTGGGTTTTTAAAAAATCCTGCAGATGTTTGCTTCAAACCAAAGTACAAAACAGCAACCATGTGAGAGGGAAAAGTAAAATGATGGAATGGACTATACTGTAATTAGGAATGCAAACAGCAATTTGCTAAGTAGCAGCAATTTGTCGCCACTGATTACAGTACGTGACGTTGCGATGTTGGAGCCAAGCATTGAAGTGGCTGAGCTATCATGCTTCCCCATCCTTCCCTATTAAGTTAACACACTTTGATAATACAGTTCTACTTCGCTTAAAGAGCATAATGCGTTCCACGGGATTGCTCTTTAAGCAAGTTTGCTCTTTAAGCGAAACACCATTGTAAATGACCAATTGTGGGGGGATTGCGAACCCTGATTTATTTGTTAAGCGAGTTTTTGGTTGATTTTATTTGTTAAGCAAAGTGAACATTCAGAGAAAATTCTGCTCTTTAAGCAAGTTATTCTTTAAGCAAAGCACTCTTTATGTGAGGTTTGACTGTAACTGAATAAGTTGTTAGTCTTCATGAATATGAAATGTTACCATCCAGAATAATTTTAAGTCACCCATAAACCTGACAAACAAATTGATTATTCTTATTCTAAGCAATTAGGAGTAGGGTAAAACTGCACTGACCAAATAACAAGAGAGATTCTTTGGAGGAACTGACATCTTGTTATGCTACGGTGTAAAAACAGCTGATTAATACTGCCTCAATCCTTATCTCCTCCAGTTGTCTTGGCATGTCCCTAAAAGTGCTCCATAGCCGGCACTGATCCAGCCCCCAGATTATAAAGGTTGAGGACCCTTGCTGTAATGAATGGGTCTTAATGCATTGTGGCCAAGTTGCAAAGTGCAAAGCTTTTCGACTCACTCTTTGAAAAGAAACCACTAGGTGTCACTCAAAAGACAAGAAAAGGAAATCCAAACTTTTCCTTGAGCGCAAAGAAATGTATTGTTTCAAAATAAGGCCTTCTGAAGGGCAGCTATCTGCAGACACCTGGTTTCCTGTGTTTGTTGAATGGGGGATATCAGAGCCAGCCTGCTATTTTTTCCATTTCACCTCTAAGAAACAAAGCCTGCCACAACACCATGAACATTTGAGACTTCCATCGATCATTTCCTGCACTATCCACAAGAAATCAGTATGTGCCTGAAGAAGTGATCTTGAATCACAAAAGGTTCTACAACTGGTATCTCCCTCCTCCTGCAATTTTTTATTGTCCTTTTCGCTTGAGATCCCTGGAAAAGGGAAACAGGAGGAAGTAACTTTTGAGAAGAATGAATGTTACTGAACAATGCTCGGATCATGTTCTGGATCCTAGAAATACATCCTACCACTGCATAGCTATTACACGGCTTTAGCATAATTGTCATTACACTCAAACCTCGCATAACAAGCATTTCGCTTAGCAAAAAACTTGCATAGTGAGCAGCCTTGCAGAATGAATTACAGTCAAACCTCGCATAACGAGCTTTTCGCTTAGCGAAAAACTCGCATAACGAGCAAGTTTTTCTCTAAGCGGTCTGACTCGCATAACAAATTTTTCACTATGCGAGTTGGACTTTTCCCTATGGAAAAACTCACATAATGAGTGTTTTTATGGGGAAAACTCGCATAGCAATTTTTTTTTGCTATGCGAGTTTTCCCCACAGAAAGGCGCGTTATGCGAGTTTTTCCATAGGGAAAAGTCCGACTCGCATAGCAAAAAATTCGTTATGCAAGTCAGACTCGCATAGCGAATTTTTCGCATAGTGAACAACCTCTCAGAACGCATTAAGTTCATTCTGCGAGGTATGACTGTACATTCATTTTCCTCAGAAGTAATTAATGAAGCTCAGTTCAGAAAAGCTTTCAAATATTTTACTAGGTTGATTTAAAAAAAACTAGAAAAGCCTCTACCGTCAAACCTCACATGAAGAGTAACTCACTTAAAGAGTAGAATTTTCTCTGAATGTTAGCTTCGCTTAACAAATAAAACCAACCAAAAACTCACTTAACAACTAAATCGAAGTTGAAATCTCCCCCACCAGAAGTCACAACTGGTCACTTACAATGATGTTTCACTTAAAGAGCAAACTCGCTTAAAGAGCAATCCTGTGGAATACATTATGCTCTTTAAGCGAGGTACCACTGTATTTTTCTTTATTTTTCTGTGTACATCACCATCATCACTACCTACATGGATCATACATTTCTTGTGTCACTGCCACCTATTAATTTGCCCTCTCCCAGCCTAGAAGGGAAAATGTAAGGGGGAAAAAAGAAAAAGAGAGATGATGACTCTAACTGCGATTCCTTGTATTGTTGTCCTTACCTGCTGGAAGGTGGCAAACAAATATCAAGTGACTGCAAGAAGCAAACTAAACAGCTGTCAGAAGATTCTAGGGAATGGGTGGTGAACCTATGGCACGTGTGCCAGAAGTGGCAACATAAGGCCTTTCTGTTGGTACGTGCGCCATCAAGGGGAAGCCCCCCCCCCCGGACAATGCTACTTCCTTGCCAAGTGAGAAGGGAGGCTGAAAACCCACCAGGAAGCAGCCACGGAGGGAGGGGAGGCGACTAGACACCACCCACCGCTCCTCTGAGGTGGGAATACTTGGGGAGGAGCACCTGAGGGGGGTTGGCTGTGCCAATGGAGGTGGGGAGAACCTTTGGGAGGGAGTACACCCACATGACTTAGCCAGAGGTCCACTGGTGATGCCACATGGGTGTGTGGGCACCGTCACCGGCTGGAAGGTGAAAAGGAGCCCCTGGTCGAGGGGCTTGAAGGACGCCGGCCGCTGAGCGCGGGAACGCCGCCGCCGCCGCCGCGCCCCTCCCAGCCACCGTCATCGGCTGGGAGGTGAAAAGGAGCCCCTGGTCGAGGGGCTTGAAGTACGCCGGCCGCTGAGCGCGGGAACGCCGCCGCCGCCGCCGCGCCCCTCCCAGCCACCGTCACCGGCTGGGAGGTGAAAAGGAGCCCCTGGCCGAGGGGCTTGAAGGACGCCGGCCGCTGAGCGCGGGAACGCTGCCGCCGCCGCCGCCGTGCCCCTCCGTGTTGTCTTACACTTCGTGGTTGTTTACTATGTTGTTTGTTTACTGCTGTTTTATGTTCCTTGGAAGCCGCCTTGAGTCAGGTTCGCCTGAGCAAGGCGGGGTATAAAAATAAATTTGAATTGAATTGAATTGAATGTGCGCCACTACCTCCTTGGGCACTCAGTCTCTAAAAGGTTTGCCACCACTGCTCTAGGCTAGGGGGTTGACAGTAAATACCTACATGTTGTAATGATGCCTCTGGAATATGCTTTACAGTTCTTGTGCTGCACTTTTAGGTATGCATTTCCTCTGTGTGAGAATATTTCCAAAGAGACTTTGATTCATTCTGTATGGGAAGCTTGTACTGTATCACATTATATTTGTTATTCTTTGAAAGGTCCTGCAAGGTATAGTGTTGCATATTAGTTTTGGTCAATGAAATCCTATTGCAGAGTTATACAAAAGGTGTAACATATAGCAATGAATGGTTGTAAATTACAGAATCTCCAGGGGCATTTATCTGTTGTGTACTCATACTGAATACTGAATATCTGCTGACACTGACAGATCTCAATCTCTGATGTCTGAATTAGAGAAGGAGGCAACCACTTAAGTACTGCTTTCAAGAGGCTCCAAGGGAGGGCATGATTGGGCTAAAGACGGAGGTGATTCTGGGATTATGCTTATGGGTTTTCTTAAGAGCTCCCTTTCTCCCATCTTCCAATAATGTCATCATCACACCCTAGATGGTGCTCGAGATCCATTCCTAGGCAAGCTGCAGCTCATAGGTGACCCAAAACAATTTGGTAACTAAGGCATCCCTCTTAAATCAAGATATTCCATCTGAAAAAACTGATTCTTAAATGAGCAATGTGCTGGCTGGCTAATGGGAGGAGGAGGAAAAGGCGGAGGCAGGGCAGCTTGATAGGGCATAGCTCTATCCTCCAACAGAGAACAACTTATGGGAGTTCAAGCGGTATCGGCAGGACCAGGCCCTCAACCCCCAGCATGTGCTGTCTGAAGCAACTGCTTTGTTTCGGCTTACAGTAGATCCAGCCAGGGAGAGTCTCAGAGATTGGTTGGAACAGATGTCAACACACAGGAAAAGCCACCATTTGAGATTTGAGACAATATGACACTCTGTTGTGACTGACTGTGAACAATCACCCCACATAATACCTACTTTCCTTGCATGTCTATGCTGGCCCCTTCATTTTAGACAGACAGCCCAATACTGTATCAGGCATCTCAGGTTGAGTTATCATTGACTGCCAAAAGCAAGCATGTTTTAAAAAAACACACACACATTGGAAAACAGCTTGTATTGCAAAATAAGAGATACTAAAACTCAGAGGAGAGATGCAGGTTGCGCAGTACATTCCGTGCCTATCTTAGCTTAAATCACCCTTGGGATTATTCCTGGCTCTCTTTCACTAAACAAACCCTATAAAGCCAAGACTTTAAGAAAATAATCCATGTATCCACCAGATATTTCCCTCTCCTTGGAGGGGTTAACATTCTCCAAGGCAAGGGTTTCTCAGGTATGTCATGGTCTGAGCTAGAGACCAAAGACATCTTTATTTCTTCCTCTCTGGTTCATTGGGTTTCTGTTTTCTTTTCTTTTCTCCCCTAGATAAAATTGTCTCCTCTGCAAACTGACCTTTCAGGACACAGCTCAAAAGCTCAAACAGGATAAACAGGAAAACCCAGCAACTCACTCCCCCCCCCATCTCTGTCTCCGTTGACATAGTTTCGGTCTAGTTCTTGGTGTCAAAGAAGTTATTCACCTCACCATCCATTTGAAGGCCCCATTTGAGAGGAAGAGAAGGAGGGAGGGGGGGGGAAAGCGGAGGGTCTGCAGGAAGGGAAGCTTCAGACTTGGAGGCCTTCATGTAAAACAAGCCTTCTCTGTGTTTTTCCTGAGAGTGTATAGACATCCTGTCAGACGATATTCATCCCTGCCAGGCTGTGCAAAAAAAAGAAAGAAAGGAGTGGGGGCACCATGCGAAGGCAGCGCTACCCAATGGCAAATTCCAGCCTCTAATTGAGATATAAAGAGCAAAAGGTATTTGTGTTCCTCTCTTGCCACAGTGGCTGCTGAGCAACTCCAACAATCCAGCTGCAGGAAAAGGAATCCGTTCACAATGATGCTGCCGGTCAAGGTACCAGCAAACAAACATGTAAGGAATGACACCAAAACATCCCTGTGGCGTCCTGAATTGAGCTGGCCGGGTTTTCGCCACTCGTAGAACCAGCTTTTGTCCTTTGTTCAAGAGGAATTCAAAAAAGCACTTTCTGTGTCACAGTCCTGTGCAGAGAAACTCTCCAAAATGCAGTAACAGTATAAGAGAGGTTCTCTGCTATTATATGAAACCCAAATATAACCAGGATGTCCATTAATTATTATTTTTTAAAATAATAATCATATGCCATCAAGTCAATTCTTACTTATGGCAACCCCTTCCAGGGCTTTCGAGGTGGTTTACCTTCTGGGAGTGCCCTGGGACCTGTGCAGTTTGCCCAAAAGCCACACAGGCTGGTTTTCCTAGGATGACCAGTGGGGAATTGAATTCCCAACTTCTGACTCTGCAGCCAGACACCTAACCCAGTTAGCTATCCAGACAGACAGATCCTCTTTTACAGAGAAGAACTCTCCACATTTAGAGGGCCATCAAGAGACAGTTGCCTAGGTGCTCCCCATTTGAAAGGCTGCCCAGCCAAGTCCTATGGGAAAAAAATAAAGAAGCTTTCAGAAGGAAATCAAGGAGTATGAACTGGCCCATTCTCAGTTAGTGGCAGTTAGTGGCACCTGGAAAGCTGGTGCTGATCCCTTGGTCAATCTTCCCCACCCAGGTGGGGTCTACTGCTACTGTATTTAAAATATAAAAATTATTTCTAATTTTGCTTCAGCAGTAGAATAATATACAAAGCAATGGTTCATTTCTTCTTCTTCTGCATTATAACTCAATACAATGCATACCATTATTTTTCAGCTTTTAGCAATGGAAGTGGTTTTGATCAGAATAAGTGTTTATTACTGAGTGTACAAAGCGTTGTTCTCTACTCTTTTAGGTCTTGTTGCTTTTTGTTACTTCTTTTTACTTCCTGGGACTGCAGTGGCTCAAGTGGTTAAGACGCTGACTGGGAGGCAGAATGTCAGCAGTTCAAAACCCTGCCGCTACATGATGGAATGAGCTCCTGTCTTTGTCCCAGCTCCTGCCAAACTAGTAGTTCAAAAGCAAGAAATTGCAAGTAGATAAATAGGGACCACTTTGGTGGGAAGGTAAACAGTGTTCTAGGCATGCCTGCCACATGTCCATTGAAATGTCTGCACACACAGACAGTGCTGTCTCTTTGATTATAAACAGAAATGAGCACTGAACCCTACAGTTGGATACAACTGGCTTTTGAGCAACAGTGACCTTTACTTTTACTTCTTACTTCTCATTGCTGCTTGTTTCTTCCTTCCCCAGGTGGTGAGATAATCCACAGGTAGTGTTACCCAGCATGTTGGGTAATGCTAATTAACTTGTGAGCCACACAGAGAGCACACTAAGTGCTATGGGGTGGGATAGAAGTGTGGTTGCTTTGCTTTTTTTGCTTTGCATTTAAGGTTCCTCTGGATCACAAAGCACCGGAGACATGGTTTTTTAAATGGTTTTTATTTTTATTTTTTTTTTACAAATAAAGAAATGGAGGCACTAGTACCAGGGCCAAACTTACTATCCCACATCAGATTCATGGAAAGAGGCACTGTTTACATCACAAAGTGCCTACAGCTTACCATTTCTGCTCTTTTGTGGCTCTTTTGTAAAAGTAAAGGTCTCTCTTGCTCTAAAGCCAGTTGTGTCTGACTCTAGAGGGCAGTGCTCATCTCCGTTTACAGCCAAAGAGCCAGCAGTGTTTGAGTCTGCAGAGGTTTCATGTGAGAAGCATGATTCGACCCCAGAGTGAACAGAACACTGTTACCTTTCTTGCCCAAGTGGTATCTATCTACTTGTAATTTTTTGCTTTCAAACTGCTAGGTTGGCAAGATCTGGGACAGACAATGGGAGCTCACCCATCATGCAGCACTTGGGGCTCAAACTGTTGATCTTCTGCCTTCTAGTCATCAAAGTCAGCATCTTCACCACTATTCTCTAATTCATTCTGGTGCCCAACTAACACGCCTTTATGAAAAGGTCTGCTTTCCCATAGATGTTATTGGATGTGAACTCCCTCAGAAACTTCAATCAGCATGGCCAAGGTTCGGTAAGACTAAAAGTTGTATTCTAACAATAGCTGAGGATGCAAGGTTGGGAACCAGCATTCTAACATTACTTGGCTGATAAGATCTTGGACCAATCTGTATCTCCCCACTTAATCTACCACACAGGGTTCCTGGAAGAATAAAAACAAATTGAAAGAGATAACACCACGTGTGCTATCCTGTATGCTCCTCAAGAGGCATTAGATGGCAATGAAACAAGTACTAGATAATATTTCCATGCCTGAGAAATGGTGGGAAGGATAGACCTTTCCTTCTCCCAGGGTTTTGGCATTTGCATTTTGATCAGACCCAGGTCCTGTTTGGAAAAACCTTGACTCCTCTTCTCCCTTCCTCACCTGAAACCAGAACTGTCACCACCCATCAGCAGGCTGATTCCACACATGGCTAGTCATCACCTCATTACTGTCAGCATCCAGCATACATGTTAAATCCTCTGCGACCCCACCCAACCTTGAAGCCAAAAGGCAGGAGGGTAAATTACCTCAAGATGAAGAAAGAAAAGGAACAAAGATTGTCTTTCCTGCTAAACAGGTTAAAGTTACTTAGTCTCTCTCTGTGTGTATGTGTGTGAGAGTGTGTTTGTGAGTTAGAGCAGAGGTATATATGCCAGACTCCTCCTGAGCCACCTGCAAGGAGGAAGGGGGAGCAGGCTAGCCCAAGCAGTTCACCTCCTGCTGGACCACACTTGCTTATCCTAACTACAGGATAGCTAAGTGGGGTATAGGAGGCGAACTGGTTAGGCAGGAGGAAGGGTTTAACCCTTGAATATTTCCAGTGGCAGCCTTAGCTGCAAATAATAACAAGCCCCTCTCAATCAGAGAAGGGAAAGTTTACTTTGGGGTGGGAGAACTATTGTAATTCTCAGAACCCTCAGACAGCGTGGCCAGTAATCAGGTTGGCTGGTGGTCAGTGGGAACTTTCCCCTCAAGCTTTCTCCTCAACTATAAGCACTATGCTGAGAAAGGTGACTATATGCTGCAGATGCATTTCGTGAGCTGTCCTACTTCCCCCACCATCTAGTTGACCAGTGAGTCTTGCCTTCTCATAACATGTCCAAAATATGAAAACCTCAGGTAGGTAGATAGGCTGTTTGTTTGTTTGGTTGGCTGGTTGGTGAGGTTGTTCAGGCTTGGTGTGATCTATCCTCTATTTACTTGCCTTTGTGAAAACTGATGCTATCTGCAAAGCCAGCTCTGGAGCTCTAAGCTATTGCACTAATACCTGCAGGGCAAGGAGAAATTTAGCAGGTGTGGTTGTTTCTCTTACATTATTTTTTTGGAACAGTAGCCATGTTAGTCTGTGGTTCAGGTATTTTCTGATATTCCCTTACATTAGTAATTCAGGTAAAGTCCAAGCAGGATGTGCTGAGCTTCAGTGCCTACCACACACAACTCTACTAAAAGGACAAAAGCCCACGAGCAAAGAAGAGAGTATCATATCAGACATAAATTCCCAAGAGCTTCAGCTTCTGTCTCTCACTAGGATGAAGGAAGTTGCTTCAGGCAGCATCACACAGAGACAGGAAAACAAAAATTGATATCTGACTTACAAACCAGGAGTATTCATTTCTGGACTTGGGTATATTTAATGTAATTTGTCTCTAAATACACCTTGTACTTTATCTATATGTTAAAATAATGATGCCCATTCTTTTAGTGAAAAATAATGATGCATAATAACAATATGGAAGTTTCATGGGGAGGTGGGGGGACACTTGTGACAGAAACAGCAAAGTCTCATGGCACCTTAAAGACTAACAGGATTTATTTCATATAAGTGTTTGTAGAATGCAACCGACTTCTTCAGACACTATGCAGAAGTGTAAATGGCTTACAGGTGAACAGGCTCTTGTTAGAACAAATCAGTTCTTCCTTTACTGAGGTTACTGACATTAGATGGCCTTACCAGTGATCAGCAAATAAACAGATGGCTTCACATGACAGTAGACATTTGGACTTTCAAAAGGGAACCAGCCCTGCTTCCATGAACAAAGATGAAACAATGTGTCTTGTGAGATCTAATGACAAAGGGAAAGATTAAAGCTGGAACTGAGGGCCCAATAGTCCTACAATACCTCTTAGAGCAGGGGTTCATAATCTATGGCCCACGGGCCAGACCCAGATCCCAATGCCGTTCCATCCATCTCATGGTGACAACTCTGGAAGTGGATGCACCCATACATGCACAAACATGCCTGCCACAATAGTGTCCAGCCCATGACGCAGTCTGAGGGGGAGTTGTCCGGCCCATGGTGCAGTAAGGTTGAGAACACCTATCTTAGAGCATTGGACTTAGTGGAGGTGGGAAACATTAGGGCTTGCTTCAAGCAAGCAAATGTCTTGGGCAAGTACTGCCAAAATCTTTAGACATGGTCTCCAAAAGATACAACAAGCAGCAAGTAATGAGATCTCATAACTGTCAGGGTATCTTCTTCACAATGGCTAAAGAAGGCACAGCTTTTAAGTTTATACAACAATTATTAAAATAGTCCTTGACAAAGGTCTGTAAATTCATGGATAGTGCTAAGAATAGGCAGATTATTCTTTCTTTTTTCAGTTTCTTGGAACCTACTCCTATGAAACGACATGCCTTCAAATTGCCACATATGAAGGACCACATCATCTGGCCCATCTAGAACAGGGATACCCAGAAGTGATCATGTTTGTGCATGCCCGTCTGGAACCATTCCTGGAAGTGGTTCGGGACATCCCCATGCATGCACAAAAGTGCCCACACCACTTTTGGGAGTGGTGTGGGGGTTTTCCGCATGCACGGAGACATCCAGAACCACTTCTGGGAGTGGTTCCAGACATGCATGCACTAACATGACCACTTCTGGGTACCCCTGATCTAGATGGCCCAGATGATGTCCTTCACATGTTTGCTAACATGTTTATCCCATGGAGTTCAATAAATGTTACTCACAGGTACAGGTATATGTATATGGCGGAGTAGAGGAACATTTCCAGCCAAGAGGGTGGTCCAACATGGAAAGAGTCTTAGGGACCACATTCTAGCCTTGAACAGGGTTATGGGAAAAACCAAGGGCAGAGAGGGCAGGGTAGGGGCAAATTTAAAAAAAAGTGTGCCTAAATGCAGATCTTGCCAGTCTGGACATTTTCTAACCAGCTGACAAACTGTAGTTGAATTTCACACTTATCTATTCAGGAGGAAATGCTAGCGTGACAACACCTTTTAGACATACAGTGGTACTTTGCTTGAAGAGCATAATGCATTCCATGAGATTGCTCTTTAAGCAAGTTTGCTCTTTAAGCGAAACACCATTGTAAGTGACCAATTGTGACTTCTGCCGGCTGGGGGGGGGGGGGGAATTGCGAATGCCGATTTAGTTGTTAAGTGAGTTTTTGGTGGTTTTGAGTTGTTAAGCGAGGCGACCATTCAGAGAAAATTCTGCTCTTTAAGCAAGTTAATCTCTAAGTGAGGTACTCTTTATGTGAGGTTTTACTGTACAAAGCACAGTTCAATTCTATGCGTGGCTCCTCAGAGAAAGCCCCCTTGCAACAAACTATATTGTATAAAATTGCAGCCATAATGTTATTCTACTTATAGGCAGGAACCCAGATTTCCCTGGGATCCCAGTTGGCTAGAGTGGAGTTCTGAACTCTTTGGGGTTTCCTGAGGTATTTATATGAAAATTTTAAAATGTGTGTTTGTTTGTATTGTTGAGTTTTATGCTGTTAGCCGCCCAGAGTAGGAAAATCACCCTGGCAAGTGGGCGGTGATATAAATATAAATAAATAAATAAAATACATTCTTTTTTGGGGGGGGGGGGAGAAATTGGCAATAAATAAATACAGAAGTCCTGCTTCTTCAGACTTTTGTGTATAGTAAATAATGTGTAAACCAGCAGAGAATGGAAGCTCCTGGCTTTCTTCATTCTATTTTTGAAGGCTCAGACTTAGGAGCTGTACTCTACTTGCTGTTGCCTCCAGCATCAAGTCAGCAGTAACAGTGGTAGTATTAACAGCAGCAGCATTTAAATGGTGTTGAAACCATACTATAGAATAGATCAGGGGTGCCCAAACTTTTTGGGCCGTGGGCCAGTCATGTGGTTCAGGGGACTGGTACACATTTTACTTCCACTTCCAGGAGTGACAAGGGTTTCATGGGCTGGATGAATTGACATCAGGGGCCAGATCCAGCCCCCAGGCTGCAGTTTGGGTGCCCCTGGAATAGATGGTACTTGGAGTCTTGTCGCTGGCCACCCACAAAGCCATGGCCAACTTATCAGGGATGAGATCCACCAGAGCAGTGGTTCCCAACACAACAAGGGGTACACAGCCCACAGAGAGACTTCAATTCCCAGAAGCCTCAGTCAGTACATTGGCTGATCAGTGCTTTGGGGAAATGACTTAGGCTTCTGGGAAATGAAGTCCAAAAACCAGCATTTGGGAAACACTGCACCAGAGGATAAGATTTTTCAGAAGCCCTCCAAACCAAGAGCTAACCCTTATGATGTACACTATGTAATCTGTACCTCCCCAAACCATAGGCTATTAACACTCAGCGTGGTGACAGTATCAGCCTTTCTTGTTTTCTGAATGTATGTCATGTTATTCACATATCTAACTTCCCGGGCAAAAAGCCAACAGCCATAGTTACATAAGAAGGAAACATTCTAGATCTCTTAGTTATCTGGAAAGGAAGTACAGTATTCTCCCTTTAAACTCACAATCTCCAATTTGAAAAGGTGACCGCAGAAAGAAGCCCATAGCTTTTCACTTGACCTTGAATTGATTACATGCTTAGGGTCATCTAGATTTTTTTTTAATCAGATAGTTTGTACATATTCCCAAGTCAGTGTTTCAGAACAAGGAAATGGGTTGTGTCAACAAAAAGTTGTGTCTTGGCTTAATGTTAAATATGCTGGAGAAAAAGTCCGCAGCATTGATTTGTAGCTTACTAATTTGACCGTAAAGCCTGTTAAAGATTTACTAGCATTTCAGCTTCTGCTAATGTTGATAAATTGCAAATACTAAAACTGTGTAGATGGTGTGAAAATCAATTCCTGCATATATTCTTGTTGCTTAGGGAGCTGAGTCCAGCCTTCTTGAGCAATGTTTCCTGGCAAAGCAGCACTCAGTTAGAGAACATCTGGTAAATTCAAAATAATACTAAAGTAACATCATCACCATGGGAATTCATGT
This sequence comes from Furcifer pardalis, assembly GCA_030440675.1. NCBI lineage: Eukaryota > Metazoa > Chordata > Lepidosauria > Squamata > Chamaeleonidae > Furcifer > Furcifer pardalis. Next base: position 60,188,624 of record CP126893.1, on the reverse strand, counting down.
GTGGCCTTGGGCAAGCTGCTCCCAGAAGAAACCATTTGTGAGTACTCTGTACTTAGAAAACCCTGCAAAGGATGGCCATGAGTTGACATGACAGCACACAGTTATGATGATTATGATGATCAGGCACATTTTTCATTTCAGCCTGTGAGCCTGTGATGGATAGAATTTTTGGAAGCAATGGCCAGCCTGGATGGCGCAGACAAGAAGTCATTTAGGGCTATATACATAAAAGCAGCATATTACATTGTGCCTGGAGAAGACCACAAGTCAATGGAGTTGTTATACCAAGATATTTCTATTCTCCATGTCACCAGTTCCAGTCAAGAGTTTTGCTGCATCCAGGTTTCTGAGAGTATTACAATAATCCAAAACTGGATGCAACAAAGATAAATGTCATTGTAGCCAGGTATACATCTAAAAGAGCCAATCACAACAAAACATGCCTGCTGATTGACAGAATCGGTGCAGTGATTTGAAGATGGTTTGGATCCCCGTGATTTCCCCCCAGATCTGCTAAGGGCAAAAGCACAGGCTGATTCCAGAACAATAAATGGCAGGTGGATGTGGCATGGATTGCAGACCTCTATGTTCCAGCCATCTTGTCACACCAATTTCTACGCCCATCCTGAGTCTCCTGGCAAGACCTTTTTTTCACATGGATGGAAAGGGCAGGATTTTGTGTACTTTTGGCTTCAGAGCACAAGAAGCTTGGGAAAATGAAATCAAGAAAGGCAGCTGGCAACAACAAACATTCTTTTGGGTATGTTCCACTGACACTAAAAAAATTATAGAAATTGCTAAACAAATTATCTTACTCAAGTAATCTTAGGGTAAGAGGCAGGAGTACATGTATGAAATGAACATGCATATTTCTTATGATTACCTTCCTTTTTCTTTATACTTTTTCACCCATCTGTCTATGTACGGTATGTATGTTTTAAAATATTTGTATCCTGTTCAGTATCCAGGAATCCCAGGGCAGGTTTCAAGCAGCAGAACACCATTTGGCCATTTAAAACAATACAAAACAACCATCTAGAATAGCCCAAACAATTTCAGTCTAAAATGGTTTAAAATAGTATATGCTACATACAGCATGAAAAAAGATCTATAATCAAATCCAACCGAGGCCAAAATGCTTTGGTGATGATCCAAGTGTTGATAGAAACAAAATGAGGCCAACATAAGTACCAGAACAGTCCTTTAAAGGAAGGGCAGTCTACAATCTGGGCATCCCAGCAGAAAACTGGTGGAACAGCAGAGGGGCTCTCCTACAAAAAGAGATCAGCTCCTTCAAGTGTTGTGGTTTCAGGTTGCTTGAGGTATCAAATGTTGTCACCAGCACCAAAAACTCAGACCAGAATCAGAGTGGCAGCCAATGCATTCTTTTAACAAGCAGTGTCATATCAACTATTTAAGATTGTGCAGCCAAACATCTAGCTGCTGCATGCTGTACTAACTGCAGCCTCAGTGACATCTTCAAGGGCAGTCCCACACAGAGTACATTGTAGCAGTCTAAGTAAGAAGGTACCAATGCATCAGCTCTAGTGGCCACATTATCCCTGCCTAGGGAAAGCTGTCACTGGAAAGCCAACCAAATCACAAGCACACATTGTCAAATTTCCAAAGGAAGCAATGCTGTATTTGGAAATATTATCTATTTCAGCATTCTGTTTCCATAGTGGTCAGCAAACATCTAAGAGAAGCTTAAAAGCAGGACATAAAAGCACTACCACTGTTCCATTCATTCCTCCAATGCTGGAAATGATTTTGTTGATGCCGTGATTAGTAGTCACTGATAGAATTCTGGCCCTCACCTTCATAAACCTGCCGACTTGCCTTTTGAAGTCCTCATCGTAACATCTTGTAATAAGATCCACAGTTTAACTACATTCTGTAAGAAGAAGCGATCTCCTTCTGTCTGGCTTCAATATCCAATTCTTCAGCTTCACTGGATAATCCCAGGTTGTAGTATTATCTAAAGAAGAGAACAGTCTCTACCTATCCCCTTTGTCTGCAGTATGCACTTTAAACAGCATTTCTATCTTTAGCAAAGATGTCATACGTTCATAAATTCAAAGCTCAGAATGAGAGTCAGTACCTCATAATGTGCCAGCTTTAGAGTGAAAAGCACATGGTCTTTACATAGGGAGAACTGGCAGCATTCCCACATACTGGGGAGGAAGAGGCAGGCCAAGAAAGGGTCATTCATTCAACATCCTTCTTCATAGTTCTACCTTAATAATAGTCAAGATCAAGGTCACCCTTGCTCAAAAGCCAGTCGTATCCAACTCTAGGGCTTGGTGCTCATCTCTGTTTACGGCCAAATAGCCAGCGCTGTCTGAATCTGCAGACATTTCTGTGGACTTGTGGTAGGCATGCCTAGACACCAGAATGCACAGAATGCTGTTTACCTTCCCACTGAAGTGGTCCCTATTTATCTACTTGCAATTTCTTACTTTTCAACTGCTAGGTTGGCAGGAGCTGGGACAGAGTCAGGAGCTCACTCCATCGTGCAGCACTCGGGTCTCTAACTGCTGACCTGCCAGCTTTCCAATCATCAAGTTCAGCTTGTTAACTGCTTAGCCACCACAGTCCCTAGAAGTTCTACCCTACAGAGTAGGAAAACAAGGGAAGGGTAGAGTGGCATGGAGATAATCCCACACTGTGATGGCAACCAGAAGAGGAACCCAGCAGTTGCTTCCTCTAAAAGGATTGTTGAAGGATGAGTATATGAAACCTATGGATAGACTATAAAATTCAGCAGTATTTTGGGGTACACAGAAAGCCTCCTTGAAAATTGTGGTATTTTTGAACCACAATCAGGCGTAACCTGGACAATGTCCACCTTGTGATGGCTAAGCTTTCTCACACTAGGTTGGGCAAAAGGAACTACAGAATGAACTCCCCAGTTTCACATCTGGCTTAGGCACAGAAGAAGAAGAAAATGGTATTTTCCCCAGGTTTCCTTCATTTCTACCGGCAATATAGTGGGCCAGATTTGAAAAATGTCCATGGAAGCGTGTTTATCTCTTTCACACATGCTCACTAATAGTAGCAGAGAGGCTGTGGAGTTTTTTCTCTAGCATGTGTGAAATCTAAAAAAAAATTCCCCAGCAATGGCAAGAATCCATGAAGAAACAGGCAATTAACTGTAATCTGTACTTGTACGTAACCTTTTATGGCTAATTAGTGAATCTGAAAAGGCTTCCAGTAAAGCATTCTCCCTGCCAAATCCTCGGGATCTGTATCATCCTAGATTTGGCTGTATTTCTAGGAAGATTTCTCATTTTATTTCATAATGATCAAACATTTGCTAGCTTAACCAAGATTAGAGGGTTGCCCTTTCAAGCTGTGCAATCAATAGCTTTTCAGAAGTTAATTTCTTCCATTAGACTGAAATATGACAACACCATTTGGGTGATGTGGGATGCCACATCATAATTTCAACAAATGACTGCCTCTGGAAAGGAAATCCGGGGACAGAACAGACAGAAGGGATTGTAGTTCAGGAAGGCCCAAGAGCTGGAATAGTGGATCAAAGAAAGCCAAATTCAAATACAGTCACAGAACACAACTGTAAGCTTAAGGCCTTGGTATCTCATAATATATCCCACCTACATTTTAAAAAAGATATTGTTTTAAAATGCCAGCTCGGTTTGGTTGGACTGGAGCATTGAGGAGATCAAGTCTGCAACCCCTGCCTTGGACCAGATCATATTTCTTAACCTGACCCAAAATTGCTATGAAAATCAACTGGGGAGGAGAGCCATGTATACCATCTTGGTCTCACTGGAGGAAAGACTGAATAAATGTGAGCCTACATGAAGAATACATGCATACATTGGTGTTATCACATGTGGTCAATCTTTTCCAACCAATGGCAACATTTCAGATATTCCATGTCTGAGCAGGGATTTGAGCCCAGGTCTCCTGAGTATTAGTCTAACTCTCTACTTGCTATACTCACACTGGCCTTCACACATATACCTACAGGCCATAAACAGAATAGTAACCATATGCATATTTAATTGGAAAGATGTTCCTCTGGGTTCACAGCATAAGAATAATTTTGTGTCAGAAATTATTCTGTGTTGAAAGGATTTTTGCTGGATAAACTCCACTCAGAGGATGCCCAAATGAGGCTCCTTTCATGTCCCGAAGATCTTTTCCCACCAAAGTGGTCCCTATTTATCTACTTGCAATTTCCTGCTTTCGAACTGCTAGGTTGGCAGGAGCCGAGACAGAGTACCCAGGTCTCAAACTGCTGACTTGTCAGCTAACAAGGTGAGTTTCTTAACCACTGAGCCACTGCAGTCCCCCATTAATAGTTGGCAGCGGTGGCTGCTACACATATCCAGGCACACATTTTTCCTGGAAGTCATTTTCTCAGTTGATGGATGTGTCTCTGATGACTCAATAAACCCATCCTGGCATGAAACATTCAACCTAAATAAGCTTAAAATAGGATTCATTTTAGTTTATACCAGTGCTTCCCAATGTGGTCCTTAAGCTTACACATCCCAAAAGGGGACTTAAATTACCAGTACATTGGTTGATAAGTGCTTTTGGGAATTGACTTAGGCTTATGGGAACTGAAGTCCAAAAATCAAAGGTTGGGAAATATTGGTTTAGACTCTTTTACCAAATCTCATTCATGGCCCAAACTAGCACTAAACTGGAGCAGGCTGTTTCTCAAACAACACTGCTACTTGCAAATCCAAAATCATTAAACCCATTCTCAAGAAGAGAACCTTTAAAATCATTCCTAATCAATCTTGATTCCTTATCTTAAGGCATCTTCCTTAAAACTGTTCCCACATTCCACCTAATGAAAGAAAAAAGGTAGGTCTTGATTGTACTAACACCTCTGGCAACTTGTCTTAAAACCTTTGCAATAAAACACTATCTTCCTATTGAAATTTTTTAAAAAGGCATTCCTTGAAATATTTTTAAAATGTTTCAAGACTATTGTCATTTCACACATTCCTCCTCCCTGCAGATTTTTATCTTTTCCTTTAAAATGCTTTGCATTTTTTTCATGCATCTGATTAAACTTTGATTGTTCAGCATAGCCCCAAACAACAAAAAGTCTCATATTATTTTAAAAGCTAGCCAGCTGAATTTGGCACAATCCTTTTAGGACTGGAGCCCAACTCTTCAGATACATGGACTGTTGCTTTAACTAGCAGATTATTTTATGCATATCTGGGTAGAGTGGATGGGAAGTTGGGTGAGTGAGCAGGGAATTGTAATTAATGAGGTCAGAAAGATGTCCAATGGAAAAATCATAAATATTTTTAATTAATATTTCTTTAAGATAATGATCAGTAGTTGTGCTTTTGACATCTCAGTTTCCAAAGGAATGGCTGCAACAGCAGAAGACCTTCCTCAACCAAATTAGAATGTTCATTATCACCTTGAAGATGGAGAAAGACCATCTCAATATTTGGAACATCTCACATGGAGAAGAGCTCAGGACCAACCCCAGGGGTCTCCAGGTGTGAAAGAATTAGGTGCTACCTGGCCTCTGTCCCAAACCCTGGTGAGCTGCTGACCATAAAGTTAGACCATACAGATGAAAAAGCAGTCTGCTTTTAGAAAGTAATTTCCTATGACAAAGCTGTATTCTGAAATCCTAGGAGCAAGACAAATGAAGTGTGGTAGAACTACATATTCATTGCTCTGTACTAAAAATCCAGTACAGGTTTTACTTCTAGCCGCAGCAGGTAAAAAAAAAGTTGCCTAGCAAGTGCATGACAGGTAGAAAATCACCCTTCTGTAACAGGTTGGTTTACTTAAAGTTATAAGAGCTACACAACAGGTGAACTCCTTTGCTGGGCTTCCCTGAGGGCGCCTTTGCCACGAACTGCTGCCTGTCACCACTACTGTAATACCACTGACAATGATAAAATTAGCAATGTGGCCACACTCGCGTACGTCTTTGCCAGACTTGTTTTGCAGCTTTAGTTCAATTGCCCTCAGAGTACTATATAGCTCCAGTGGGTGGAAGAAAGAACACCGCATCATAGCAGGTGCTGTTTTCAGTATGTTGAGCCATGCCATTCACCTTCCCAATGGCTGCAAAAGCACTTTGTAACTCAAGTGGTCCGCCACAGAGTTCAAGCGAAGAAGACTTCCAGAGCATACCCGGGGGGGGGGGGGGAGGCGTTATAGTCCAAGGATATCCTTCCACTGTGAATGGAAAAAGGTTGGAAAGGGGATCGATATTGCACAAATCCCCCCTTCTTTAAATACCAGGTGATAAAGGCCTGCAGTATGCAGGGGAATTTACCTAAACCCAGCTGTTTTCAGAAGGATAAAGGGCATCTTCCCAAATGCTGCAGGCTGGACTGAAAATGTCGCCAGATGAAGCTGTTGAAGTGGAACCTCCCTTCCAAAGTCTTCATTTTGGATGCAAACAAGCCTCTAATTGGGGGGCGGCATTTTATTACAGGCTTCTGTTTTTTACTCTTTGTTAAAACAAGAGTTCTGGTGTATAAGCCCAGTTGAAAGCAAGAAGCAAGGGTAGCACTCAATTCATGCTGATGTTCTGTAATCAATACTAGTGGCAAAACTGGTGGTCATTATCTTTAACTCTTCAAACTAAGACCATAGGTCCCATGTGTGCTTGCCTAAAGAAAATAGCATAGAACTCCACAGGTCATGTTCTGAAGATCCATGCAAAGGATTAGGTTCCATGGCAGCAATTCAGTGAGGAAGCAGTGCTTTTGGAAAACAGAGTGTCGTTTTTGCCTTCCAGGGAAATGTGGCTCAGGTATACCTGGGGCAGGATGAGCCTCAGTTTCAGCTTCAAAGCTCACACCTTGAATTCATTCTCAAAATTCCTACTACTCCTAAAAGTCCTGCCTGTGGCCATGTTGGTTTGGACATTTTGGGAATCGTGATCCTCTAAAGTCACCTTCCCAAGCTCTAGGTTAAAAGGCTCAAAAAGGAGAAGGAAAACTAGCCGTGCATCACACTGCACCAGCAGCCCAGTCTTCTTGTGCTTCCACCCTACACACCCCACATGACTCTGGCTCAGAAACATGCATCGTCAGGTAAAACACTGGCGACTTAGCACCTGCCTCTTGAAAACACCCACACATTCATCATCAAGTCATTAGCGGGACTCTTCTTACGCTCCAGCGTGCAAGCAGGTTGCTGATTCACTGTGAGAGCATGAACATTTGGAAGGGCGTAAGATGAGCTTAGCCACAGGCAGTTCAGCTCAGCTATTCCTATAGGACTGGGCTCCAACTTCTCAGCATCTTACCTGGGTTGTTAGAGAAGATAAGAAGCAAATCGCTCATGAGGCAAATCCTTTAAAACAGGGGTGCCCAAACTTTTCAGGCTGCAGGCTGGTCATGTGGTTCAGCGGGCCGGTCTCATGCTTCCTCTCATCGGAAGTGGAAGTAAAACTATGGCCCGTGGGCCATAGTTTGGGCACCCCTGCTTTAAAACCTAAGTGTGGAGAAAGAGCAATGTTACCCAGGCAGAAAAGGCTGCAGAAAGGGGAACGAAGACAAAGCCATATTTTGGGAACTTGGAAGCTGAGGTACAAGTTTGAAGTGTTACACAGAGGATCAGGATTTAGAAGATTTGATTGGCCTCTCCTCCATCAAATCCTTAAAGCTTCCCCATTCACTTAGGAGCTACTTACTGACTTACTGTGGACTGGCACAGACACACTGTAGAAGGAGTGGACCCACCATTTATCTTTTGAGGGCTACACATGTCCCCATATCCCCAGCAATGCCCACATGCCCCCAAATTAGTTTTCCCCCATTTTCTTTTAAAGTTATAACACTTGTGTAGATTTCACACAGTAGCAATAAAAGTCAGCACGAGTCCGACTTGAGGAATAGACAGTGACTAAAACCAAGAGGCTAGTTTCTACAGAACTAGGAAATTCATTGGCCCAAATCCTCTTTCTTACTTATAATTCAGTGTTAACTAATTGGGGGTGGAGGTGGGGATTACCTTAAGACATTTTCTCTTGTGTTAGTCAGTGTGCAACTGATAAACGCAACATGGGGCAATTCACCTCCAAAGTTTACATCATTTGCATAGTTATGGAAGAAGATTGGGGGGCATAGAGTGATATTGGGCTAGTCAATTTTGTCTCAGCCTGATCAGGAGGCTTATGGTGAGGATGAGAGAAGAGAAGGAAAACCATGACCATCACATTGAAGTAAAAGTGTGTGTGTGAGTGGGGTATAAACATTAGATAAAACTTTATTAAAACAAAATGTTGGAAACATCCCTGCTACATGATCTATACCACATAATTGGTCTCCAGCCATATAGATCACACCCAAGACTTTGAATTGGGCCTCCAAAGAGACCAGCAGCTAGAGACACAAGTGTAACAAGGCCTATGTGTGCTCCTTGTAGTATACTCCTGTCAACAATCTGACAGCAGCAATCTGGACCTGTTGAGGTTTGTAAACAATCATTAGTTTTTAGAATACCAAAAGACAATTTGATAGGGAAATTTTTGCACAGGATGGTAAGGGTGTCTTTCAGTTAGTCAAAGGGTTCTCTCCCTTCTTCCACCTTCTGGCCATCTTTCAAATGTAGCCTGAAACAGAGTGAGCTATGGGAGCTAAGATCATGAAAGCTGCAGAGGCACATATGGAAATCCTTGGTCCTTTGGATCCGGAGTTCTCAACCTTTTTAAGCCAGGGGCCGGGTCACACTCCCTCAGACAGCTTCAGGGGCCAGACGGCCATTTTGTCCTTCCTCCATCACATGGCACTTTCTGGTGTGATGAAGGCGGTGGGAGGGTACATGGAATGTTGCCATGGGCCGCATCCGGCCTGTGGGGTGCAGGTTGAGAATCCCTGCTTTAGATAGCTTGAACCCAAGTCATCTAGGGCTTTGCGAGTCATAGTCAGCCACTTTAGCCTGATTTTTTAAAAAAAGAATAGGGGGAGAGAAAGAGAAGGAAGGGAGAACAAAAAGCAAAATCCTTCCCAACCAATCCTACAGCCAAAACTGCTGTCACAGCATCAGTAATAGCAATGATAGAACAGCAGTCTTTCTCCAACACTCAGTTCAGGCCTGACCAGCTGTCAGAAGTTGGCACAGTTCTCTGAAGCTCCAGGAAGCTGCATGGAGAGCAGCCAAGAGCTACATAAAGACTTCATGCCGGGGACTGCCCATATGTGCTCTAGGTAAATGTGCTGCTGGGGCTGTTGGAAATTGCTGACGCTAGACATGCAGGCTGCATCCATTCTTGTGAATGCTGTTAAAGTGGCATAGACCCGTGATGGCAAATCTTGGCACTCCAGATGTTCTTGGACTTCAATTCCCAGAAGCCCAAGCCCCAATGAATCCACACGAATGCGTTTACTGTGATTCATCCGGCCCACACTGCCCTTGTCGCTCGCGGAAGCGGAAGTAAAACGCGCACAGGAGCACCATACAGGTGCATTTTACTTCCACTCTTGGAGAGACAAGGGCGGTGCAGGTCAGATGAATCACGGATTCACGGGGGCTTGGGCTTCTGGGAATTGAAGTCCAAGAATATCTGGAGTGCCAAGGTTCGCCATCACGTACATAGACAATAGATCAGGACACAACTGAGGGGGAAATGATGCAGTTTCAAACCACTGTAGTTTTTACGCCTCACTAGGCATCTACACAAAAATCCCCTTCTAAATGTTTTTTGTTTGTTTTTGATACTCAAAAGAACAAAGATTTACTCTATTGCCAAGATGGGCACATTCCAAAACGGGCCAGTAGGGGGGGATAAAAGAGCAGTTTATGGATAGTGATTGCCTCCCAAGTAGTTGTAGGAAGTGCTGCTTCTAAAACTTCTAAAACCAACTTTCTCCCTCTTATCATATCTTTCAAATATATGCTGGCTGTAATGCATTTGGCTCACTGCATCTACGATCAGAGGACTGTGGTGGCTCAAGTGGGTAAGATGCTGACTGGAAGGCGGCAGGTCAGCAGTTCGATACCAGAATACTGCAGGACGGAATGAGCTCCTGTCTTTGTCTAAGCTCCTGCCAACCTAGCAGTTCAAAAGCAAGAAATTGCAAGTAGATAAATAGGGACCACTTCGGTGGGAAAGCAAGCAGTATTCCATGTGTCTAGTCATGCCTGCCACATGACCATGGAAACGTCTGCAGAAGCAGACGGTGCTTTGAAACAGAGATGAGCACTGAACCCTAGAGTCAGATATGACTGGCTTTCAAGCAAGGGTGACTTTTACCTATACCTTATCTTATCTGCAGTCTGAATCACACTGCCACCGTTCCATTTTAATTTATTTATTTATTTATTTATTTATTTAATCAGACTTCTATGCCGCCCTCCTCAAGGAGACTCAGGGCAGCTAACAAAGCTTCAGAAGAGACATAAAACACAATATAAAATCCTGTCTAAAATTAATATTAAAAGAGATTAAAACTAAGCAAAGTTAAAATATTAAAAATTTATACATTGAAAGAGGGAGGGGTCAGATGACTGTCTGACCCAAACCCCATACCTGTCCTGCCAGCCAGGTCTTAACCCCCTTCCTAAAGGGCAGCAACTCCGGCTGGAGATGTAGCTCAACTGGCAGGAAGTTCCATAGGGCCGGGGCGGACACAGAAAAGGCCCTCCTCCTAGTGCTAGAGAGATGCAATGATATAACCAGAGAGCCTCTCTGGTCCGCTCTGATGGGACGGACAGATGTTCTTAGGGCGATGCCACCTATTTCGGTCTTCGGCACTTTGGGGGCACTATCTAGCAATTTAGCTCGTAAGAATGTTCCATAAGACCTCCTCCCTCGATCCAGAAGACCTAGACATTTTTTTAAGACATGTGTTGGTCTCTTTTCTAGGCAAAGTCTCTGCGTGACTAATTACTGACTGCATCCAGGCACATTTGATGAGACTAGCTTTCCAGATCCATTTCAACCAAACTCAGCATTGGTATGAGGATTAGCCTTGGCTTGTGTTGTAACAGAAACAAGGGAAGGACTCTAAAGTGCTCAGCAACATCAGTTACAGTCTCCTCTTGCACAGCCTCAGTTCTAGTGGTGGGATTAAAAAAATTACTACCTACTCTGTAGGCACGATATGGTGGGCATAGCCAGTGGGAAAGCCCTGTGTTATTTCAAAACTTGGATGGGTGGAGCCAGTCAGAATTTCTGCTACCGGTTCTGGCGAACTGGGGCGAGCCTACTGAATCCCACCACTGCTCAGTTCTGTGGGATTTCAGAAGCAAAGAGCATTTGGAAATTGAAAGGCATGCCAGTAGGCAAAACTGAAGCCAAAACCATCTTTATGCCTGAGCAGTCAGATTTGCAAACAAAGCCCATGTTTACCTCCTAGCGACCAATCATAAAACAAAGGAAGGGAATTTACAAACTACAGGAGGTATGCAAACCTCATGCAGAACATAAGGAATCCTTTTTTTCTAATGTCATGTTCTGTGTAATGACTTGTTCTGTGGCATGCTTCCTGGCTTATCTTTCAGGAAAAGAAAAACACAGGTCAGGAGCTAAGAGTAACTTTGGATCAAAAGATAGACTATGAGCCTTGGTGGCATAGTGGTTAAACTATTGTACTGCAGGCCAAATGTTGTGAGTTCGATCCTGACAAGACAAAAGGTTGACTCAGCTGTAAAATGAGTACCCAGCATGTTGGAGGCAAAATGCTAATTACCTTAAAACAGCCCAGAGAGTGCACTAAGCGCTATGGGATGGTAAAGATTTTTCTTGCGCAAAAGTGAGCCATGTCTGATTCTAGCCCCAAAGCCAGTGCTGTCTGCATGTGCAGAAGTTTCTGTGGACATGTAGCAGGCATGACTAAACACCAGAGTATACAGAACACTGTTTACCTTCCCACTAAAGTGGTGCCTATTTAGGTAAAGGTCACCCTTGCTTGAAAGCCAGTTGTATCTGACTCTAGGGTAGAGTGCTCATCTCTGCTTATAGCCAAAGAGCCAGTGCTGTCTGCATCAGCAGATGTTTCTGTGACCATGTGGCAGGCATGCCTCAACACCGGAGTGCATAGAACACTGTTTACCTTCCCACTGAAGTTGTCTCTATTTATCTACTTGCAATTTCCTGCTTTCAAACTGCTAGGTTGGCAGGAGCTTGGACAGAGACAGGAGCTCACTCAGTCATGCACCACCCAGGAATTGAACTCCAACCTTCCAGTCATCAAATTCAGTGTCAAATCACTTGAGCCAACACAGTACCTATTTATCTACTTGGAATTTCTTGCTTTTGAACTGTTAGGTTGGCAGGAGCTGGGACAGAGATGGCAGCTCACTCTGTCATGCAGCACTCAGGTCTCACATTGCTGACCTGCTGGCCTTCCAGTCGTCATGTTCAGCATCTTAACCACTAAGCCACTGCAGTCCCTATGGGGTGATATATAAATGTAATTGCTATTGACATTGCTATGGTGTAGAATTGAGAAGCATGCCAGAAATTAAGCCCAAAAGACAAAAAAAGTGTGCTGGAACACACAGTTGCTAAGAAAAAGGTTCATGATCTAATAAGACTTCAGTAGAACTATTTATTTATTTAATTACTTTTATACCCTGTCCTTTTAGTGCATGGACCACTGAGAGCAGCTATGAACATAACTAGTAGTTATGTTCTAAATTCTTCCATCTGGAAGAATCCAATGGTCAATCTGAGTGGATGATTCAGTCCAAGTCCTGAAGACTCTGATTTACCTAGACAGGTTTCACAATACTGTATATAGTTTACTATACATGTCAGCTGCCCATAGGTTCCCAGTTCAAGTCCCAGGGGCTTGTGACCATTTTGCTCATGCCAACATATTGCTCGCGCCAACACATCTCCCAGTGGCTTAGTGGTTAAGATGCTGAGTTTGGAGACTGGAAGGTCAGGTTTCGATACCTGAAGGCTGCACTTGGGGACATGAAAGGAGTCTCATTCAGGTGTCCCCAAATGCAGTTTCTCCAGCAAAAATCCTTTCAACCCAGAGTAATCTCTGCCATGAAATTATTATTAGCACGTTGAAAACAGAAGGGACCATAAGTAATGATGTTGATCCAGATATCACCAGTGCATGGGACATTATATTGATATGCTTTTCGTTTCAGCTTGAATGACCCACAAAAATGGCACAAGCGGCTAGGGTCATACACTGAGGAGGAAAAACTTCTCTACAACATCAGCCTGTACTTCTGTTTTTGTGACACACATGACCTTTTGATGTGAGCACAAAGATGATGCTGTTTGGAGGGGGGGGGGGAGTTGTAGCAACTTTTCCCAGAGTCTGTTAAACTTGGCTTCCCCTCCAATCATAATCTACAAACCCCAAATTTCATCAATACATGCAGCCTGTGAGCCTGTCCAAGTTGAAGAGAGTACCATCTCTTATCCTACCCTCTCTTCTCAAAGAAGACCATATTCAAAAGCCCCTGAGACTTCTTGAAGGGCTTCAACCCTGAGAAGGATATAAGCAAGCTCTTTTTTCATCCCCTTAATCTGGAGGCCCACCCCGTGACTTGTGGGTGACAAGCAGGGACCTAGCATTCAGGAAACAATAGCCTCTGGAGAGCCCTGCAGATTGGTAGTGACTTTTCAGGACACAAAGGAAAATTAGGATTGAAGTGAACATGTTCATCCTGATCGTTGGCTGCCACCTCACTCAGGCCTGCTCTGGTGAAGAATACTGCACGAAAAGGAGCTCAGATGACTCGGGTCATAGACTGCTTGGTCTCACATCCCATTGGCCCCTGGACTGAAATGTAGCTAATATAGAATAACAGCACAGAGAGCTTCCTGTGAAAAGAGGAGAAGGACAAAGAGAACAAGGGAGACCCAGTGGAAAGTGGAGCTAAACCAACAAAAAGATATTACAAGAACTACCAAATAATCCTGTTTGAGGCTGCTAGAAGGGCCAGAGCAAGAACCTTCTATCTCCCTCGACACGGATAAAAGAAGAAACAATGAAGAAGCACAGTGAGCTTTCATGGACTGTCCTGTTTGCTTGCAACAACTAAAAATAAACACATGCATGCATAATTAGGTAACACAGCATCATGCTCTGCCACACCTGTTGGAAACAACTACCACTCTGCCAAACTTGAATGTAGGACATGTCCAAGTAATTTGCTCTTATGGTTCTAATTAGTTCCTGGAACTGTTCTTGTAGCAGTTCCTCCTGTTCAGTCAGAAGACAGCAACCCTGGGTGAGCCTACCAGATGCCGTGGCCCAGGCCCCCTTGCCTGCAGACTGCATCACTGCAACAGCTTGACAGAAGAGAGTTGGTCTTCTACTGCCTTTCTATGCCTTTGGTCTGGTGGGTCCTCCTGACATCACAGCTGCTGTCAGATGGCACAAAGAGCCAGAATAGTAAATACCACACTGTACCTTTAGACAGGTCCTGCCTGTTTCTTTGCTTGCCATCAGCAAGCCTGTTATGCAGCTCTCTCACTATGCTTGCCTTCTGCCCAGCTTGGGCAGCCAGCCTGGTTTTGCCTCCATACAATTTGCCCAGAGTGAGTCAAATCATAACTATTTTAATTAGAGATGCCACATCTCAAGGCAGTGCTGGCTGAAGCATCAAGGAATTACTATGCTTTTCTGGATCTCCTGGTGACGAGCTATATCTCAGGTCAAGTCCAGGAAGAGAAGAAAGTGTTTTTAAAGATGATTTTAAAGTCTGGGCATCTTTCTCTACCCGTTTCCTGTTGTTGCTAGGACTCCCTGGCCCTAGAAGGGATGATACATGTGCCAGGTCAGTAATGATGAACCTTGGCACTCCAGGTGTTCATGGACTTCACTTACCAGAAACTCAAGTCAGCACTCCTGCAGATCTGGGCTTCTGGGAACTGAAGATCTAGAACAGCTGAATTCCCCATCACTGTGGTAGGTTCACATGTCCTCAGCTATTGCCAATTCTTCCTTTGTGACAGGAGTTCTCAACCTTTTAAAACTGGGGCCAGGTCACGCTCCCTCACCCAGCTTCAGGGGCCAGACAGCCATTTTGCCCCACGACATGGCGCTTCCAGGTGTGGTGGGTGGTGTGGTGGGGGTCACATGAAATGGTGCTTCAGGCCGCATCCATCCTGCAGGCCACAGGCTGAGAATCTCTGCTTTGTGACATTTAAAAAAACCCACCAGTGGGAAGTCAAAAGAAGCCTCTCTCAGACATGGTTAGGCCATGCAGCAGTCTCAGGTTTTGAGAAATACAGATGAGAGTGTCAACACAATACTGTAATCCTATAATCTCACATGGCACATGGGGAATATTTGTGAAGGTCTTCTTGTTCACTCATTGTCCTTAGATTTGAGCAAGATAGGAATACAGTAAAACCTCGCAGAAAGAGCGCCTCGTTTGGAGAGTAACTTGCTTAAAGAGCAGAATTTTCTCTGAATGGTCACCTCGCTTAACAAATAAAGCCAACCAAGAACTCACTTAACAACTAAATTGGGGTCACAATCCCTCCTCTCCCCCCCCCCGCTAGAAGTCACAATTGGTCACTTACAATGGTGTTTCGCTTAAAGAGCAAACTCGCTTAAAGAGAAATCCCGTGGAATGCATTATTCTCTTTAAGCGAGGTACCACTGTACTAAGCAGAACAACTAATAATATAAATAATAATAATCTTAGAATTGCAGAGCAGGAAAAGACCTTATATCATTGGTTCCCAATCTTTTTTGGCCATGCCCCACCTAAGTATCTCTAAAATCCTGATTTCCCCCCCCCCCCGCATATAATTCTTATTATTCAAAAAATAAAATCCTATTCATGTGTAGGAATCCTAAAAGGCCATTAACTTAGTATAAAGAAGCTTCCAAAGAATTCAGTCTTAGTAATGCATTCTCAAATTGCCCCCCTGTGGGACGTGTGCCCCACGTTGGGAACCCCAGCCCTATATAGATCACTGAGCCCAGCCCCTGTACAGGAGGCACAACAGGGAACTGAACTCAGAACCAGGAGCCAGAGACCTAAACCACTGACTGAACTAATAGCCATCACATATCTGGCAATGTTTAAAGAACAAAATATATGTTTCTCTTTTTTAAAAAAACCTGTTATTGAATATCACACCATTTTCTTTGTTTACAGTCAGCTGATGTTGGGAGGGAACAGAGAAATATCAAATTAGGGCCATGATATTCACTTAATAGTTAAAGGTTTCCTCCTGCGTCTCTGATTTAAATCTTTCCTCAAAGCTTCTTATTAGAAGCAGGAGGAGGGAGAGGCAATTACTCATATGGTGCCAGGCTTTTTTCTCCTTTGCAGTTGCTAACTGCTTGAAACAGCGGGGGAGGGGGACGCTAAAGCAAAAAAATGGCAGAGAGGCGAGTGGTTAAACACCCTCATCTTTTGTACTAAAATTGCGGTCCAGGTTGTATCCCTGTCCATTTGTTTTTAAGCAAAGAAAGATATGATGAGACATTTGCCCAATGAACCACAACAGAACTGACTTCTGTTAAAACCAAATGTATGGAGTGAAAATGGCCATGAGTTCTCATGAGGATTTAACCTAGAAGAAAAGAGAAACCCTTTGCCTGGATGTCATGTGAACCTCCTAAACTGCCCTCTGTTTCCAGAGTTGTTTTGTCCCCGAGGACTGTAAAAAAAAAAGTATCATTTCTGAAGACCTGCATCTCATGTGGTTTTGCTGAAGCAACTGAGAAGTGATCCATGAGTCAGCTGATAGCTTTGGCCTTTCTCCAGCCATACCACAACCCATAGTCCCATCTGTAACTGGCCTTCTGTGCCAAAGCCCAGAGCTATGTTCCTCCCATGCTTGTCAGTGGAAATGGCCCAGCGAGACATGAGGAAGCTTCGTGATTCATCTCAACTGGGGTGGGCAGAGGAGATGACTCTCCAAGACATGATTTCAGAGACAGACACAATTTGTTATTGTAGAAGAAGTTTAAAAGGTTGAGTAATTTTTAAAAGCAGATGAGTCGTCATGTTAGTCTGCTAAAGAAACATAGGAAACAGGAGACAGGATTCTCCAGCGCAGAAATCCTCAGACTTCCAAGTTTGCAGGACATACTTTGAGTTCCCTCCTATCAAAATCCTAAGAGTCATCAACCTTAGTGTGTTCCAAGAAATACAACAGGACAGTACTGTCGCATGGATTTCAGCTGCCTGGGGCTTAAGCCAAATTTGCCACCCCCTGCTGGACACCAGTGCCCACTCCCACTAGGGCTTCTGGGAATTGTAGTCCAAGAACACACAGAGCCCAAAAAGTGCCGCCCGGGGCCGGCCACCCCCCTAGCCTCCCGTATGTAATGCCACTACATCAGGTGTTCTCAACCTTTTAAAGCTGGGGGCCAGGACACACTCCATCAGACAACTTCAGGGACTAGATGGCCATTTTGCTCTTCCTCCACCACATGGCACTTCCTGGTGTGGTGGAGGCAGTGGGGGGCCACATGAAATGGTGCTGCAGGCCCCAGGTTGAGAATCCCTGAGATACATGCTTAAAATTAAACATTTCTCAGCCCCCACATTTGTTCAGTTCCAGAATGATACATAATTTAGAGTCCTACTATTAAGAAACTCACCCCTCCCAAGATTGGTTTTTAAAAAATTGCTATATTATATTGGGTAATATAGAATGCATGAATGCTAGAATTCCTCCCAAATCTCCTGCAATCAATTGGGAAATCCACCATTAATCTTGACCTGTCTCTTGCCTGTCATCACTTGAAAGGATTACAGCACAATTCTGGAGATGAGGTGGGTTCTAGTCAGCCAGTGATAACTACTACCACAATACTTTTAGAAGTTTTTTTTAAAAATAGAGAGAGGATGGGATGATTACCGTACTTTTTAGCTTCTGGAGTAACATTGCTCTGGAGTAATGTTACCTTTAAGGGAAGCATTACTCCAGCAGATCGTGTAGCACAGTGAAATATGTAATACTGTACTAGGAACATCTGCTAATTGCAGGACATGCATTTTGACTCTTCGCTTTTTCCATATGAAGAGGCATATTTTTGTTCAAAAAAAAGAGGACATGCCTAGGTTATAATATAAACCGGAAATGTAAATATAGATTTTATTCTACCAAAAATATGTAGATACTGTACATGGTTTCTTTCTCTCTGTGTGTCTCTCTTGCACATGTACGTGCATGCATGCGTGTATGCATGTGTGTTTATGTTATTTTCACTCCTAGGGGGAGAAAACCCAACAAGCACTTCTGCAGAGTAAATATATAATAATAACAAATGAAATAACAAACCAAAACCAAAAAAATGCTGGATTTTTCCATGATACCACAAATCTGCTGCTTCTTACATTTTGCCAAATGGTGGCCATCTGTGGTGTATATTTCTGTGTTACAATGAAATTTGAATCTTAGTATCACTACAGAAGAAAAACATGGGATATTGTCCTTAGCAGCAGAGAGAAATAGAGAGAAAGGCGTATTTTACATGTGCAATAGGATGAGGTCATGAAATAGTGAGATGGAAAAGTGGGTTTGTACTCTTTAAACAACAGGTGGGATCTACATTTTTAATGCTCCCTGATGACTTAAAAAACAAACCCAAAACCACACACACCCTGCAATTAGGGAAAGAAACCTAACATATTGGGTGGAGGTAAGGAAACTCTATCCCAGCCCATTTTCTGTTGTCCTGCTTTAACTGAAGGTTTGTTTGTTTGTTTTATATAAGGAAGCATTCAAACCTGGCCACAGCCCAGTTTTCCACATTACAGCTACACCCCTTTTGAATCCTATTAACTGTAGCTCTATTTGGACATTCTACAATCCAGGTTTTTGCACACACTTAAGACACAAGTCCCTAACCCACATTGTTAGATATTCAAAAGTCCAGCGGCGGGAAAATCGCCGCTTCCTATTGGTCAGTGGCCTGGGTCATGCAGGGTATTTAAAGTCCTGCCTCCCCGGCCGTTGTTGTTGTTATGTTGTCCTCACAATAAACAGACGTGCTGTTCGGTTCAACTACATTGGCTTTCTGCGTCCTCATTCCCACGCATAGATCTCCGGATCTAGCACTGGTGACGAGGATGGGATACTGAGGATTGAGCCAGAACCGCAAGGACACATCGAGCCAGCTGAATCGGCACAACGCCATGGCTACCTACACTCCCCTGCCACCTTTCCAGCCGAAGGACGAGAAGTGGGAGAGCTACCTGGACCGCTTCGAATTCTCCCTCCTAGCCGCTGAGCTGGGACAAATTTCGGAAGGGAGGAAGAAGGCGTTCTTCCTCACCCACTGTGGGTCGAAGGTCTACGAGGTGGCCCAAGCCCTGGTGGCTCCGACGCCCATCATGCAGGTTTCGTGGCAGACCTTGCAGTCCGCCCTCAAGGAACACTTCTCTCCGGCCCCCTCGAAATTCGTCTTTCGGATCCACTTCCGAGACCGTTACCAGAGGGTTGGGGAGCCCATAAGTGAGTTCGTAGCAGCCCTGCGAGCAGCAGCTATTCCGGCTGCATTTGGGCCGAACCTCGAAGATGCCCTGATCGAACAGATCATCCGCGGGGTCCTGGACACCAAACTCAGAAAGCGCCTCTTAGCCCGAAGAGAATTAACTCTGGCCACCGTGTTAGATGAGGCGAGAGCCTATGAGGTCTCTTCTTCGGCCGCATCCTCTCTCCACCGGGCCCCGTCGGCGCAGCGCCCAGCCACTGTCCACCACGAGGATACCGTCCCCAAGGAGGACGACGACGAGGAAGCGGAGGTATGCGCGACCGACGGGGCAAGCCAGGGCAAGAGCGGTCACCGTTGTGCCAGCTGCGGGGGGCCCCATCAATGGGCGCATTGTCGTTTTAAAGATGCAATTTGCCGCCATTGTGACAAACGGGGGCATATTGCGAGGGCCTGCCACACGAGACTAACCGGAAACCAAACTGACCGGCAGATTCAAAATCTCCCGCCGACCAAGGTGGCCGCCAATCACCGGACGAATCACAGGCGCCAAGCAAACAACGGCGCCAGATTCAAAGATGCCGAGGCACACACCATCACCATCAGCCATGCTAACACAGAGAAGGGACGGAAGTTCCACACAACGGTCCAGATCGACGGAAAGGAGTGCAGGATGGAGGTCGACTCGGGGGCCGCCATGTCCCTCATATCCTGGAGGTGGATGAAGCAAGCCTTCCCCTCCCTCAGAGAGGCTGACCTGATTCCCCAACGACTCCGCGTGAAGGATTGCCAAGGCAAATTCCTCCCCGTCGCAGGCCAGAAACGGGTCCACGTCAAGTACGGAAGGAAGGAATCGACCCTACCGATCACCGTAGTCCACGGAAAAGTTCCAACTCTCCTGGGAACGAACTGGTTTCCGGCCCTGGGACTGACCATCGCGGGCATCCACAGTTCAACTATCGAACAGCCCAGTGAGACCTCGCTGCGGGAGGACCTGATGGCGGAATTCCAGGATGTCTTCGGGGAGGAACTGGGCAGGTATGTGGGGTCACCTATCTCCTTCTCACTAGACCCAAGGGTTGCCCCGATCCGCCTTAAAGCTAGGAGGGTTCCCTTGGCCCTAAAGCCCAGGGTGGAACGGGAACTGGACAAGCTGGTAGCCCAGGGAATACTCGTTCCGGTTGACCATGCCAGGTGGGAGACCCCCATAGTGACCCCCATAAAGCCGGACGGATCGGTGTGGATTTGTGTGGACTACAAATGCACCATTAACAAGGCCCTGCAACCAAGCGCCTACCCGGTTCCCGTCATCGATCACTTGCTACATTCGTTAGGCCCCAGAAAGATTTTTGCCAAGCTAGACCTGGCACAAGCTTACCAGCAGCTACCGGTGGACAATGCCACGGCCGAGGCACAGACCATAGTGACCCACCGGGGAGCGTTCAAATGTACCCGTTTACAATTTGGGGTCAGCATAGCGCCAGGACTTTTCCAAAGCACTATGGAGAGACTCCTCCACGGCCTCCCGGGGGTGGTACCCTATTTTGATGACGTCCTGATCATCGCGGAGGACCCAGGGCAACTCAAGGACAGAGTCGTGGCTGTCCTTGCGAAGTTCAGGGCCGCCGGGTTGAGGGTAAAACGGGAAAGTGTTTGTTGGGGGTACCCTCTGTAGAATTTTTGGGTTTCCGCATTGGCATACACCTGACCGAGGGCAAGGTAAAGGCGATACGGAACGCCCCGGCCCCAAAAAACAAGCAAGAGTTACAGGCTTTCCTGGGTCTCTTGAATTTCTATGTGGCATTCCTCAAGGGCAAAGCCACTGCTGCCGAGCCACTGCATAGACTTCTAGCGGCCAAAACGGGTTGGAAGTGGGGTCCCGAACAAGAGGCGGCGTTTAAGACTGTAAAAAATCTCGTATCTCAGGACAGCTTTCTGATCCAGTATAACGCCACCCTGCCGCTTGTCCTCGCCTCCGATGCCTCACCCTATGGAGTTGGCGCAGTCCTCGCCCACCGACTGCCCAACGGGCTTGAGGCACCCATCGCCTACTACTCTAGGACAATGTCTCCGACAGAACGGAACTACGGACAGATAGACAAGGAGGCGTTAGCAGCTGTGGCAGGGGTAAGAAAGTTCCACGACTACCTCTATGGACGGGATTTTGAGCTCATCACTGACCACAAACCCCTACTTGGACTCTTGGCGGCGGACCGCCCTACGCCATCCGCACTGTCCCCCCGCATGCAACGCTGGGCCCTATTTTTGTCAGGGTACTCCTACACACTGACTTATCGCCCCGGGAAGCACATGGGCAACGCGGATGCCTTGAGCAGGTGCCCCCTCCCTGACCAGGATGGCACAGAACGGGGGGAGGCGTCGGTCCTTTTGCTGGACGTTTTGGACTCTGCTCCTATCTCCTCGGCTGAAGTTGCCAGGGCTACGGCAAAAGACACCGAGCTCCGGACTGTCTCCAGTTGGATTCAGCGCGGTTGGCCGGAAAAGGGGGAAGGGGAGTCCAAGACATTTTTTGATAAGCGGGATGACTTGTGGTGTGGGGGGGGATGTTTGTTGTGGGGAGATCGGGTGGTAATTCCCAAGAAATTGCGCACAGCAGTGCTGGAAACGTTACATACCAGCCATCCGGGGGTGGTTAAGATGAAAGGCTTGGCAAGGAGCTACGTGTGGTGGCCCCGGATTGACAAGGACATAGAAGAGTGGGTAAGCAAGTGCACACCCTGTCAATTGTCCTGGCCAAATCCCCCGGCGGCACCAGTCAGGGAGTGGGAACAACCCTCGAGTCCATGGCAGAGGCTCCACATCGACCTAGCTGGCCCCTTCCACGGCCAAATATTCCTCATTGTCGTGGATGCCTACTCAAAGTGGCTAGAGGTGAGACTCTTGAGAAGCACCTCTGCCAGGGCAATCATCCTAGAGCTCAGGCAGCTGTTCGCCACACACGGCATTCCCGACACCCTGGTCTCGGATAATGGCCCACAGTTCACGGCCACGGAATTCAAGCAGTACCTGGCTTCCCTAGGAACCAGGCACGCACTCACCTCCCCGTTCAGGGCACAAGGGAACGGGCAAGCAGAGAGGTTCGTCCGCAGCACGAAGGAAGCCTTGGGCAGGCTGGGACCCGGGGACTGGCAGGAAAGAATAGACACCTTCCTGTTAGCCCAGCATAATCTTCCCTGTGCTGCCACCGGAAAGGCTCCCTCGGAGCTCCTGATGGGCAGGAGGCTCCGCTGCCAACTGGACCGCCTACACCCCCGGTACTCCCCAGACAAATTCCGAGAGGGACACACGCGAGGCCGCACTTTCCCCATAGACACCCCTGTCTACGCCAGGAATTTTGCAGCTGGCCCGCCATGGGAGGAGGGTACCATAGGTGACGTGCTGGGCCCCTACACTTACAAGGTCCACCTCGCTGATGGCTAAATATGGAAACGCCATATCGACCAGCTCAGGAGGCGGACGAGTCCCGACACGCAGAACGACTTTAATTCCAAGGGGCCATTCATCCCCGAACCAGACACACCAGCACTAGTTGAACTGGTCACCGACCCGGTTCAGCCCTACAACACCCCCTCTAGCTCAGGCCCGGTGCCGGTAGACTTACCTGGGGAAGCAGGTCCAACCCCGGTCACCGTTGAAGCCACCGCAGGAAATTCGGAGCAGGCCCCTGCCAGAGCAGGGCAGAGCAGGAGCGACAGGTCCACTCCGCTCGATGCCCCGGCGCCGACTGAACTGCGCAAATCTAGTAGGGTTCGCACACGCCCCCGTCATCTGGATGATTTCGTATGTAAATAGAGTTGCAGTGCATTCTGGGGGGAAGGGGTGTTAGATATTCAAAAGTCCAGCGGCGGGAAAATCGCCGCATCCTATTGGTCAGTGGGCTGGGTCAAGCAGGGTATTTAAAGTCCTGCCTCCCCGGCCGTTGTTGTTGTTGTTATGTTGTCCTCACAATAAACAGACGTGCTATTCGGTTCAACTACATTGGCTTTCCGTGTCCTCATCCCCGCGCATAGATCTCCGGATCTAGCACACATCTTCCATAATGCAGCTATTTTTTCACACTTCCCACACCAAGGCCAAAGCTGAGAGATTCCCGCCCATCTATACACTCTTCAAATATAGCAATCACAAATCCAGATTTCACAGGCATTTGGTTCACTTGGAGACTCTACAAGTAAGCAGGAGCCTCTGCTCTTCAGATTCAACTCTGAAAGAATCATAGCAAGGCAGGAATAAGACTAGTCAGACACTTTCCTCCATATATGTTCAGAGTGATGGATCCTATGATGCCAGGAGAGGGCTTTTTGAGTTTAAATGGAATGAGTCACACAGCCGGCATACAGCCTTCTGATGCATTTTTTAAAAAATAAAATAAAAAATAAAAATAGGTGTTACCTATGAAGAAGAGATTACAGTAAAACCTCGAATAACGTTAAAACCTGGTTCCACAAGTCTTGGTGTTATCCGATTTTTAGTGTTATCTGATGCATGTTAAAATCCTATGGGATCCATACAGATACATTGTAACCACACAGACTTTAGCGGTTGTTATCCGATGCATCCCATAGGATCTTAATGTTATCCGATGCAATTCTTCCCCCCAGATTGCTTAATGTTATGCGATTTTAGTGTTATTCGATACTAATGTTATATGAGGTATTACTGTATCTGAAAACACCAGGACATCTCCTTCTCAATGCTCCCAATTAAGCAAAAAAAAAAAAAGTGTTGAAGGATACTTCCTTCAACCATCAGATTCTAATCAGGAATAAACAGCTGAGGGCTAAAGATGCAACATTCACATGAAAGAGCAGGAGAAATGTTATCACATTCTGTCCACCAGGCAGAAATGGACAATATTAATTAGCAGCATCCTCAAACTTTGCAGCTGTTTCTTGTACACATTAAAGAACCCATATATCCCTCTTCTGCAACATTTCCAAGGGAAGGAATACCTAAACTACAGTGGGGCCAACAGGATCCAGTACAGTAATCCCATGTAACTTTAAAAAGTTGGTGCTTTTTACATTAAAATTACCATAACCCTTCAGCCTGCATGGACAGGGTACACAGAAAGAGCCTTCTCAAAGATTGTGGTATTTTTGAACCACAATCTGGCAACACCCACCTTGTGCCAGGTAATCTTTCTCAC
Source organism: Furcifer pardalis (assembly GCA_030440675.1). Taxonomy (NCBI): domain Eukaryota; kingdom Metazoa; phylum Chordata; class Lepidosauria; order Squamata; family Chamaeleonidae; genus Furcifer; species Furcifer pardalis. Next base: position 60,164,102 of record CP126893.1, on the reverse strand, counting down.
ACTAGGTCAGGTGAAAGGAACTGCAGAATGAACTCAGAAAAAGGTGGCTTCACTTTAGCAGTTTCATGTCTTCCTAGACATGGAAGAAGAAGAAGCCTGCGTGGATAATGGTCCTATTAGTTTGGAGGATTCTGGGAGTTGTAATCCCCCTCCCAAAAAAAAAAGGGAAATTATCCCATCTCTAACTTGCTTATATAGTCATACAAATGTGCATAAGTGCGCACACACAGAGAGAATAGTCCTATGCATACAGCGGGGTGGTAGTATTGATATACAGGGTAGCCCATAAGTCCCTACCTGTCCATATGGATTATAATTTTTGTTTTGTTTTTCAGAAAAATATGGCTGATTTAAGACCATTTACACTTGAAGAGTGTATTGTGACATGTACGTGAGTACATGAGTATAGGAATACTGGTAACACCTTAGACACAATAAGTGGCAAATTTAGAGAAAGATTCAGTAGGGATTTACAGGCCATTCTGTACCTGTGTATGATTGTTCCAGTTTATATGTACAGTTTATAATACCTACACTTTGGGCCCAAACTATTTGAAGTATCATATCATCCCAAATGAGCCTTCTATTGGTTCCATCACCTTTCCAAGCTCATTTAGTGAGAACATGTGGCAGTGCCTTCTCAGTGGTTATTCTCAGGCTTTGGAACCTGCTGCCACAAGCAGCCAGGTTAAGCCCTTTCCCTTGTGTGTTTTGTTCATCAAGCAAAGACTTTCCTCTTTAAACTGGCTTTTAAGCAATATGTATCTCAGGAATGCTTTTCTTATTAATCTGACATATATTTATCATGTTTTTAAAATTATAAAAATGGTTTTAATCTTGGATTTTAATCTTGTTGCCAGTTTAATAGTTTTTAATATAACATTTATATTGCATTTTATCTCTCTTAAACACTATTGTTTTATATCTTAATTGTTGTGAGCCACCTTAGATAATAACATGCAAGTCTTTAAATCATGAATATGTTTGTCTCTTAGCTTTTGCCAATTACAAAAAACAGAGGATGAGATGGAAAGTTTGATAAAAGGCAAAACAGAGGTAAAAACAGTTTCCTGTGGGGGTGGATTTGAAAACACCATTAAATCTTTTGCTGTTTGTCCAACATGCATCTCTACGAAGAGCACCTGGCACCATAACAATGTGCCATGAACTTTTATTAACAATTTTATGCCTGCCTGATGAAGAGACCTGTTCTCAAAAGCTGGCAACATTATTTTTTTGTGATCCAATAAAGGTATCGCCTCTCTCATATATTCTTTGCATCTTTTATGATTTAAAAATGGATCATATGACTAATTTCTTTTGTTTTGCCTATGAAACCACCTGATACTGCAAATAGCCACCTGGCATGGACTTTTTAACACCAGAACAGCAATACCAACTCAAAAAACACCCGATCACTAGATAATAATTTCCAATTGACTTTGATTCAGCTATAATTGGCATACCATTATTTTTTTTGCTGTTTGTCCAACATACATCTCTACAAAGAGCACCTGGCACCATAATAATGTGCCATTAACTTTTATTAATTTATGCCTTCCTAATGAAGAGACCTGTTTTCAAAAGCTTGCAACATTTTTGGTTGTGTGTTTTTAGTGACCCAATAAAGGTATCACCTCCCTCATGCATTCTTTGCATCTTTTTATATATATATAAAAGTGTATCTCTGGTTTCCAAACAGAGATCTTCAAGAAAAGGAGTGAAAATTAAGAAAAGGAATCAAATTTCTTAGAATCATAGATTAATGGAGTTAGAAAAGGCCTATATTGGGTCTAACCTCCTGCTCAATGCATGAATCCTAATCAAAGTATATTTGATAGATGGTTGTCTAGCTTTCTTTTGAATGTCTCCAGTGTTGGAGTGCTCACCATAACATCATGTAGTTGGTTCCATTGCCATACAGCTGTAACAGTTAAGAGGTTTTCTTTGATCTTCACCCACAATCTCAAGTCCTGTAACTCCCAAAAGATATCAGCATAATTGAAATCTCCCATCACTGCTGTATCATGACACTTTGAAATTCTTACAATTCATCTTTCAAAGGATTCATCTGTGTCTTCTCATTAAACTCCAACTACTATGTTCTTTTTATTGAGGTGAATTCAATGAACATCTTACGTTTCAGTTGGGTGGTCTGGCAGCTTTTGAGATGTAATGAAAATCATGTACTTTCGAGGAACTGCCACCACAAAACTAAAGCACCCACAAAAATAATGGTTACATCAATTGAAACCTCGTCTTAGTGACTTTCATAAATGTAAAGAGCCATTGGCCAAAAATACAAAGTGATAACATCATTGCTTCTGAAAGATGCCTTGAAAAAATGCAATCTTCGCTGAGGGAGTCGGTTTTTGGCGGCCCAGCAACCAAACCACACAACCGATTCAGGTGATCCAAAGTGTGTTTGAAAAAGTAAAGAATAACCTTTGTGATGACACTATTACATTTGAAATTGGACTTTGGGGAAAAAACTATGAAGCATTTTACAAAAAAACCACTAAAACAAAGTTATAAAAATGCAAAAATAAAAGGGAAAAACATGTTAGAAACTGAATATGACAACTTCCTGAGGTGTATACAGTTTGGATACAACATGTGGAGGAGAATGACGCCGAAGCAGGAATCAACAACAAAGATATTAAGGAAAAACATGACTCATAAAAATGGCATGGGGGGGGTTGGTTGGCGGTGAGCCACCAACCAAACCGATCAAAGTGATCCAAAGTGCAATTGATAGAGAACATATTAACCTTTCTTGTGATACTTATACAATTTGGAATGGACTTCAGAAAAATTTTCTATGAAGTTTTAAAACAAAAAAACTTTCTTTCTAAACTTCCTTCAAAAAAAGTCTCTCTCCAACTCTTCCCTTCTCGCTGAATGTGGAAGTAAACAGGCTGTCAATGTGTTTATTTCATGAAGGAAGGAAGGTAAGTGTTAGATCCGGAGATCCGGGCACGGGAGTGAGGACACGGACGCCATTATAGGTGAACCAGGAACACAATAGTTTATTGTGAACACGTTGAGACAACAACGACAACGGCTGGGTAAGCAGGGGATTAAATACCCTGCTTGACCCAGCCCACTGACCAATAGGAAGCGGCGGTTTTCCCGTCGCTAGACATTCAAATATCTAACACCCCTTCCCCCCAGAATGCACTATTTCCCTATTTACATACGTAGTCATCCAGGTGACGGGGGCGTGTCCGCGCTCTGCCAGACCTGCGCAGTTCAGTCGGCACCGGGGCATCGAGCAGAGCGGACCTGTCGCTCTCGCTCTGCCCTGGCTGGACTGGGGCCTGCTCCGGGGGACGAGCGACGGGTTCTGCGGCAGCCAGGGGTGAACCTGCTTCGCACGGTAAGTTCTCTGGTAACAGGGCCGTTCGTGTGGGGAAGTTGTCTGGCTGAACCGGGTCGGTGACCGGTTCGGCCATTGGGAATATGTCTGGCTCTGGGGTGGTCTGTGCCCCGAAGGTTGAGTCGCTTTCCGTGTCGGAACTCGTCCGCCTCCTGAGCTGGTCGTTATGGCGTTTCCATACTCGACCATCAGTGAGGTGAACCTTGTATGTGTAGGGGCCTAGCATGTCGCTGATGACCCCTTCTTCCCACTGTGGGCCAGATGCATAGTTCCGTGCAAAAACGGGGGAGTCTATGGGGAGTGTGCGGCCCCGCGACTGTCCTTCCCGGTACTTGTCCGGGGAGTACTGTGGGTGCAGCCGATCCAGTTGGCAGCGGAGTCTCCTGCCCATCAGCAACTCCGCAGGGGCTTTCCCCGTGGCAGCACAGGGGAGGTTATGTTGTGCCAAGAGGAACGTATCAATACGTTCCTGCCAGTCTCCAGGCCCCAACCTTCCCAAGGCTTCTTTCGTGCTGCGCACGAACCTCTCGGCTTGCCCATTACCTTGCACCCTGAACGGCGAGGTGAGAGCGTGCCTGGTCCCTAAGGACGCCAGGTACTGCTCGAACTCTGTGGCTGTGAACTGTGGGCCGTTATCGGAGACCAGGGTGTCCGGAATGCCGTGTGTGGCAAACAGTTGCCTGAGCTCCCGAATAATTGCCCTGGCGGTGGTGCTACTCAGGAGTCGGACCTCCAGCCACTTAGAGTAAGCGTCCACTACAATTAGGAATACTTGGCCGTGGAACGGGCCGGCTAGGTCGATGTGGAGCCTCTGCCAAGGACCCGCGGGTTGTTCCCACTCCCTGACGGGGGCTGCTGGAGGATTGGGCCGGGATGATTGGCAAGGTGTGCATTTGCCTACCCACGCCTCGATATCCTTGTCAATTCCGGGCCACCACACATAACTCCTGGCCAACCCCTTCATCTTCACTACCCCCGGATGGCTGGTGTGAAGCGTTTCGAGGACTGTTGGGCGAAGTTTCCTGGGAATTACCACCCGGTCTCCCCACAGCAAACAACCCCCCGCACAACACAGTTCGTTTCGCTTATCAAAAAACGTTTTGAATTCCCCTTCCCCCTTGTCCGGCCAACCCCGTTGGACCCAGCTGGAGACAGTCCGGAGTTCGGCGTCCTTCGCCGTGGCCCTAGCAACCTCAGCCGAGGTGGTGGGAGCAGAGTCCAGAACGCCCAGGGCGAGCACCGATGCCTCCCCCCTCTCTGCCCCATCCTGATCCGGGAGGGGGCACCTGCTCAAAGCGTCCGCGTTCCCCATGTGTTTCCCGGGTCGATAGACCATAGTGTAAGAGTACCCGGACAAAAATAGGGCCCAGCGCTGCATCCGGGGAGACAAGGCCGAAGGTGTGGGGCGGTCGCCGGCCAAGAGCCCCAAGAGGGGTTTGTGGTCAGTCACCAGTTCAAAGTCCCGGCCATACAGGTAGTCATGGAATTTCCTTACCCCTGCCACTGCCGCCAGCGCCTCCTTATCGATTTGCCCGTAGTTCCGCTCCGTAGGTGACATCGTTCTGGAGTAGTAGGCGATGGGTGCCTCGAGACCGTTGGGGAGTCGGTGGGCAAGGACCGCGCCGACGCCGTAGGGAGACGCGTCACAGGCGAGGACCAGTGGCAGGGTGGCGTTGTATTGGATCAGGAAACTGTCCTGTGATAGGAGATTTTTTACTGCTTCAAAAGCCGACTCTTGCTCTGGGCCCCACACCCATCCCGACTTGGCCGCTAGCAGTCTGTGCAATGGCTCAGCGGCAGTGGCCTTTCCTTTCAGGAATGCCGCATAGAAGTTTAAGAGCCCCAGGAATGCCTGCAATTCCTGCTTGTTCTTAGGGGCCGGAGCATTCCGAATTGCCTCCACCTTGCTCCTGGTCGGGTGGATGCCTTTCGAGTCAATCCGGAACCCCAAAAACTCCACAGAGGGAACCCCAAGCAGGCATTTGTCTTGCTTCACCCTTAGCCCGGCGGCCCTAAACTTGGCGAGGACGGCTGCGACCCTGTCCTTGAGCTGCCCAGGGTCTCCCGCGATGATCAGGACGTCATCGAAATAGGGCACCACCCCTGGAAGGCCGTGGAGGAGTCTCTCCATAGTGCTCTGGAAAAGTCCCGGCGCAATGCTGACCCCAAACTGTAACCGGGTACACTTGAACGCGCCACGGTGCGTGACTATAGTCTGCGCCTCGGCCGTGGCGTCGTCCACCGGCAGCTGTTGGTAGGCCTGGGCCAGGTCCAGCTTGGCAAAGATCTTCCCTGGGCCCAATGAGTGTAGGAGGTGGTCAATCACGGGAACCGGGTATGCGCTCGGCTCTAACGCCTTGTTTATTGTGCATTTGTAATCTGCACAGATGCGCACTGACCCATCCGGTTTTATGGGGGTGACTATGGGGGTCTCCCACCGAGCGTGGTCGACGGGGACAAGCATTTCTTGGGCTACTAGCTTGTCTAGTTCCTTCTCGACCCTGGGCTTAAGGGCCAGTGGAACTCTCCAGGCCTTAAGGCGGATCGGGGCAACATTCGGGTTTAAAGAGAAGGAGATGGGCGACCCCACGTACCTGCCCAGTCCTTCCCCGAAAACGTCCTGGAACTCTGCCATCAGGTCGTCCTGTAGCGAGGTGTCTCCGGGCTGGTCAATGGAGGAACTGTGGATGCCCGCGATGGACAGCCCCAGGGCTGGGAACCAATTGGTCCCCAGGAGTGTCGGAATGTTGCCGCGGACGATGGTCAGCGGCAGGGTCTCTTCTTTCCGTCCGTACTTGACTCGGACCCACTTCTGGCCTGCGACGGGGAGGAATCTGCCCTGGCAGTCCTTGACCCGGATCCGTTGGGCTTTCAGGTCCGATTCCCTGAGGGATGGAAAGGCTCGCTTCATCCACCTCCAGGAAATCAGGGATACGGCGGCCCCAGAATCGACCTCCATCGGGCACTCTGCTCCGTCGATCTGGACCGTTGTGTAAAACTTCTCTTCTCTCTCTGTGGTGGCATTGCTGATCGTGATTGTGTGGGTTTCCGCCTCTTCGAATTTGGCGCCGTGGTTTCCCTGGCGCTTATGATTTGATCGGTGGTTGGCGGCCATCTTGCCCGGCGGGAAATTTTGAACGTGCCGGTCAGCCTGATTTCCAGCTTGCCTTGCCCGGCATACCTTTCCGATGTGTCCCCGCTTGTCGCAGTAACGGCAGATTGCTTCTCTGAAGTGGCAATGTGCCCTCTGGTGTGGTCCTCTGCAGCTGGCGCAGCGCTGGCCACTTCTCCCTGGGTTTGCCCCATTGGCCGCACACACCTCCGCCTCTTCGTCGTCCTCCTCGTCGGGGCCGATGTCTTGGTGATGTGCAGTGGCCTGATGCTGCGCCGACGGGGCCCGGTTGATAGAGATTGCGGCTGATGTTGAGACTTCGTATGCTCTCGCCTCATCTATCACTGTGGCCAGGGTCAAATCTCTTCTAGCCAGGAGCCGCTTCCGGAGCTTGTTGTCTCGGACCCCTCGGATGATTTGTTCAATCAGGGCGTCCTCGAGAGAAGACCCGAATGCGGCTGGGATGGCTGCTGTCCTCAGGCCGGCCACGAATTCGCTGATGGGCTCTCCGGCCATCTGGTAGCGATCCCTGAAGTGAATGCGAAAAACGAACTTGGAAGGCTCCGGCGAGAAGTGTTCTCTGAGAGCCCTTTGTAGGGTCTCCCAAGAGACCTCCATTATAGGCGTAGGGGCCACTAGGGACTGAGCCACCTCGTATACCTTGGGACCACAGTGGGTAAGGAAGAACGCCTTCTTCCGTTCCATGGAGATTTCTCCCAGCTCCACGGCTATGAAGGAAAACTCGAACCGGTCCAAGTAGCTTCCCCATTTTTCGTCCTTCGGCTGGAAGGGGGCCGGTGGAGTGTAAGCAGCCATGGCGTGGTGCCTTTTTTTCAGATGGCTCAGGGAATCTCGTTGGTTCTGGTCCGTTCCTCAAAATCCCACCTTCGTCACCAGTGTTAGATCCGGAGATCCGGGTGCGGGAGTGAGGACACGGACGCCATTATAAGTGAACCAGGAACACAATAGTTTATTGTGAACACGTTGAGACAACAACGACAACGGCTGGGTAAGCAGGGGATTAAATACCCTGCTTGACCCAGCCCACTGACCAATAGGAAGCGGCGGTTTTCCCGCCGCTAGACATTCAAATATCTAACAGTAAGAGAGAAAGTGGGTGGGGGATCAGGACCCACCCGGCAGCGATGAGGTGAGCTAGAACTTTAAAAAGTTCTCACTTGCATTAGCTGCTTCTGGCTTGCTTCTTTGCTGCTGGGGTATCAGGTCCTGATACCCCTACACACACACTTTCTTTCTAACCTTCCTTCCTTAAAAAAAAAGCACCAGGTAGAGTCTAAGGACAATACCGTTAAGGTTTTAGTTCGTGAATTCTATGTGTTGAATTATGCTCATTAGTTTGTTCATTTATTTATTTTGATCTGAATGAAATAAAAGAAATAAATGAACTAATGAGCATAATTCAACACATCAAATTCACTAACTAAAATCCTGATGGTGGGACAACCAACCTTGTCCTCCTGTATTTCTGTGCAGGAATATGTATTTTTGACATATAGTGCAATTCCACCACACATTCTATTTTTCCTGTTCTTTTTGAACAATGTGTATCCTTCAATTGCTATATTATGGTCACGGGAGTCATACCACCAAGTTTCAGTTACCCCCATCAAGTTGGATTTACCCTTCTGAACTAAGATTTCTAGTTCTTCTCAGGTTCCCCCCCCCCCATACTCCTGGCTTTCATATATAGACACCAGAGATGGCGTGATGCGGGGCCTGCTTTCCTTCATACATTTTAGGAAGGCTATTATCAGGCCACATTAGGACTTCTCACTCTCCTCCTATTGTGCATAAACCTTTATCTATTTTTACATCTCAACTTGTATCTCCCTCCCCCTTCCAATTCAGTTTAAAGCCTTCGTGATGAAGTTCTTCATGCTATGGCCAAATGCATTATTTCCAGACCTTTTGAGGTATAACCCATCACTTTCTGACAGTCCATCTTCCAAGAACTGTAGCCGGTGATCCTAAAATTAAAATCCCTTTTGTCAGCACCACCTTTGTGACCAGCCATTCACCTGGACTATTTTCCTTTCCCCTTCTATTCCTCTTCTTAGTACTGATAGGATGGTTAAGAACACTCTGTGCCCAAAAGTCCTTGAGTTTCCATCCCATAACTTCCACCTTTATTGTGTTGTCTTTGTAGTTCCTCTTGATTGTATAATTTTCTCTCATATGAATGAGAAGAAAGCGATATGTATCCATAACTTTTCTGAATGACATCAATCCTTCCCTCACAACCCTAATCTGCCCTCTAGAGAGATAGCATACCTCATGGGTTCATGGATCTTCCTGGAGTATTTTAGTTTCAATCCCATGCAGTAGGCAATCTCCTACATCATGGGTGCCCAAACCTTTTGGGTCATGCGCCTATCACATGGTTCAGTGGGCTGGTCACTATGCCCAGGGGCCAGATCCAGCTCCCAATGTTGATTCATCCAGCCCATGAAGCCCTCATCACTCCTGGAAGTAGAAGTAAAACACACACATATGGGCGCATTTTACTTCCACTCCTGGGAGTGACGAGGGCTTCGGGGGAATTAGCGTTGAGGGCCGCATCCACCCTCCGGGGTGTAATTTGGGCACTTCTGTCTTACATCAACTACTCTTCTTTTTTTGAAGGGATAGGTTCAGTGACTCTGCTTGGCTGCACTTCAGGCTGTCTCATGTCCTCCCGGGGAAACACCTGTTATGTCTTCCTATACATGCTATCTGTCAATGTCTCTTCAAGAATCAGGAAGCGATTTTGCAGTTTCACTGGTGAAAGGTTTCTTCTTCTTCTTTTGTTCCTGTGACCCTTACTCCATTATGTTTGTTCTCTCCTGAATGTTCTCCTCCTATGCTTTGTATTGCAGTTCTTCCACTTCCAATACTTCCCTTGACTGCTACTGCAGCTGAAGAATTCTGTCTAGGTATTCTCTAATAACCTTAAGCATGGCCACTTACTGCTCCAGTTCTGTCACTTTTCCTTCCAACATTGCTACCTGTTTGTATTTGCGGCATGTGTACCACATCTTGTTCTCAGGTTGTTGTTGTTCAGTTGCACAATTGGTTCCAACCCTTTGCGACCCCATGGACCATTGCACGCCTGGCACCCCTATCCTCCACCATCCTCCTCAACCCACCCAACTCTGTGCCCATTGTGTCAACAATAGCATCTAGCCAGCTCATTTTCTGCTGCCCCCTTCTTCTTTTGCCCTCAACCTTTCCCAGCATCAAGGCTTTCTCGAATCCTATCTTCTCATTTGATGTCCAAAATACTTTAGCTTCATCATGACTATTTGACCTTCCAAGGAGCAGTCGGGGTTGATTTCTTATAGGATCAACCTGTTTGTTCTCTTTGCTGTCCAGGGTACTCTCAAAACTCTCATCCAGCACCCCATTTCAAAGGTACAAAGACAAATATTGACTACACTTTACAGGCCACCACCACTGAAGTGTCTCCCGCCACCCCAATAATCTTTGTTCCTTTTTATTTTCTTCTGCTTATCTAGGAGTGCCCTTTTCTTTGTCTTGTCTGTCTTGAAGGATGCTTGGAAAGTCCACTAGTATATAACTATACAGTATCCAGAAACCAAAAGTTTTGTTAGAGGCCTCTCTCTTGGAACTCTCCTGGCCAATCCATGCTTGCTCTCCCTGTTCATTTGCTCTGGTTACTCACTGGGGTCTGTTTCAGTTTATTCCTCTGCTGTGCTATGTTATAAGCTAGCAAACTTCAATAAGCCCACCCAAGAAGTCCTTCTTTAGCTCCCTCTCCCACAAGCCAGGCCTTGAAACCAAGGTTAACATTTGAACCAGATGCCAAGTCAAACACAAAAGGGGGGATTCTGGGAGTTGTGATCCAAAAGCAGGAAGGAAACACTTTCCACTTCCTAACTCTACACCTCTGTCCAAATCTGTGAACAAAACTCTCTCAACACCAGCAGGCATGCTGTGTTTTGCTCAGTGTGGGCATAGCTATCAATTGATGGCAATAAGATCTTTATAACTGATCCTCTCCCAAGGGAGCTTGGTAAAAGGAGGTGCTATTTGAACACCTGGGGTGGTTGTAAATACTGCACAGCCTGGCTGGCAAACTGCCTCACAACAATGAAGGGGATTTATTTGATGAGGTAGATGTCAAAGTCCATGGGATTTATGACTGGAGACCAGAGAACAGGTTGCAACAAGGCTGGAAGATGCTACAGGTACCTCTTCACCCAAAGTAGTATGCAGAGGCAACACTGTGCCATTGAAAGTAATACAGTTTTTAAAATGGAAGATTCCAGGTATGTTTCTTACACAGAGAGACTCTAAACATGTAGATCCACAAAAGGCACTTCTCAAATTATAGCAGGGGTGTCCAATTTTTTCAGGCTCCAGACCTGTCATGTGGTTGAGCGATCACATGGTTCCTCCCACTGGAAGAGGAAGTAAAATGCACCCCCCACATGCACAAAATGCTGCCGTAAATGCACCCATGGCTGTCATAAATGCATTTATGACAGCCATGGGCATTTACGGTAGCATTTTGTGCATGCGGGGGTGCACTTTATTTCTGATTCCAGGAGTGATGTAGGTGGCACGGGCCAGATGGAATGGTGCCATGGGGCAAATCTGGCCCACAGACCATAGTTTGAGCACCCCTGGACTATAGAATCCACTCAACATAGTTAAAGAACAAGTGAACCAGGCAAACGAAAGATCCAGAAGCAACTCACTGCAATACAGGCCTAGAACAGAAAATGACTGAACATGATGAATTATCACCTTCAGCCCACAACTGAGCTCACTCTCATGTGTAAATTATCTACACCCCCATTCTTGACAAGAGCACTTCATTCTCCTTAGCCCTTGGTGGCAGGACTGTACTTAGTTACAGACAACCCTCCAATCTCAGCCAATTAAAGGCACACAACAGACTAAATAGTGACACAGAGTTGAGAACTAAAACCCAGTTCTGTCCCCACATCTACATGGAAACATAATTACCAGGCCTAACAATGTCACACACAACATTCAATGGAATTAGTTCAATTCCTTTACTAGTTCCTTTGCTAATGCAACCTATGCCATTCTTTGCCAACAAAGCCCTTCTGCATTCTACAAAGAACAACTAGGATGATTTCTGCACAAAAGAATTAATGGATATAAATCATACATCAGAAATCACAACACACTAAAACACGTTTCAGAACATTTTAATCTACCTGGACACTCTTTGAATGACCTGAAAGTGACTGTCTTAAGGGAGGAAAAACATTTCAAAAACAGATTTGAAAAAGAAACAGATGAGATAAAGTACAAACAGATGCTGAAGACCCATTCAAAAGAACTGAACATCAATGAAAGTTTTCTAATACATTAAAATAATATTTGTGTGCTGACAACTCGTTCCTGACCTCTGGTTACCCTTGCCTAGGTTCTCTAGGTAGAAAGCACTCAGGAGTGGTTTACAATTCCCTTCCTCTGTGAGGTGCTTTGGGAGTGTACAGCTTGCCCAAGGTCACAAAGGTTGGTTGACTCTTCTGCGATGCATAATGGGGAATGGAACTCCCAAACTCTAGCAGATACCTAAACTGCTGAGTTACCTACTAACACATTTCAACTCTCAATACTGAGTGTGAAATCCTATATCACTTTCTACAGTTTGCTACTTATCTCAGCAATGCTATTATTGCTGCCTTGTAGACTCATAGAGTGACAATTGAAATGAATCAGTTTCATTCCTTTACTTACAAACCACCATCACTTGGTCCATTATCTGTACCCTCTCTGGATCACTGGGCTGTATATAATTATGACTGTTATACAGTAAAACCTCGCATAAAGAGTGCCTCACTTAGAAACTAACTCGCTTAAAGAGCAGAATTTTCTCTGAATGGTTGCCTTGCTTAACAACTAAAACCAACCAAAAACTCGCTTAACAACTAAATCGGGGTTCGCAATCCCTGCCACCAGAAGTCACAATTGGTCACTTACAATGGTGTTTTGCTTAAAGAGCAAACTTGGTTAAAGAACAACCCTGTGGAATGCATTATGGTCTTTAAGCAAGGTACCACTTGTATTTTGTTGTTGTTGTTCAGTCACACAGTCGATTCCAACCCTTTGCGACCCCATGGACCACTGTCTGCCAGGCACTTCTGTCCTCCACCATCCTCCTCAACTTGCTCAGCTCTGTGCCCATTGTGTCTACAATACCATCTAGCCATCTCATTTTTGGTCTCCCCCTTCTTCTTTTGCCCTCCATTTTTCTCACCATCAAGGCTTTCTCAAGCAAATCCTCTCTTCTCATTTGATGTCCAAAGCTTCATCTTTACTATTTGACCTTCTAAGGAGCAGTCAGGGTTAATTTCTTCTAAGATTGACCTATTTGTTCTCCTCGCTGTCCAGGGGACTCTAAAAACTCTCCTCCAACACCACATCTCAAAGGCATCTATTCTTCTGCGCTCGGTTTTCCCAATGGTCCAGCTTTCGCAACCATACATTGCCACCGGGAATACCACTGCTTTGACTATACGAATTTTTGTTTTCAATGTGATGTCTCTACTTTTCATCATGCTCCCCAGGTTTCTCATCGCTTGCCTCCCAAGAATCAGTTCCCTTTTTATTTCATGGCTGCAATCACCATCTGCACACTTGATGATGAAATTATAAATTAATAATTTTTGAGCTGCCACAACATTTTGTCTCCCATTTTTTCAATTTCTTTTATTATTCTTGCCTGGTTTTGTTAGCTATAGTAATTCTGTGATAAAAGTTGAAGATTAATCTCCTTTGATTTGCCTTTTCATGCAAATCAATTGATTTTGCATTTGAACTAATATGCAGATCAGATTACAAACAGCTTTCATCTTTTTCCCTGACTATAATTTGTTCTGCTACTCACTGATCAAATGTAAAATGTAAATAAAATTTAATGCATGTGTTAGGGGAAACTGTGTACAAAATTAAGAATGTTCATGCAGATTTTAAGAACATTTGCAAATTAGAGCAAAAAATGGGGGAGAAACAAACTTGTGTTTCACAGAAAAGCAAAGAAAATGCAAAACAAAACAGACACATTTATCTGACCTTGTTTTATTACAGTAATAAGTCTTGTATGTTTACCAGACTGGATAGAAGAATCTGTGGCCATATTCACATGTCCCATCATGTCTCAGATCCAGACATCAGCTGCCCAGATTCTTCTGAAATGTGGGAACTTTTGCCTCCAGTAACTATGAGTATTTAGTTTTTGCTTTGTATCTACCATAATGAGATTCAGATTCCCAAATACCTTTGACAGAATGCCTTGGTAATAGAAGCATTGCTGGAAAGCCTAGTTATCTATTTTACTAATCTCTGATTTTCATACAGGGACACAAATTGAGAACTACCAATGTTTCAAAGGAAGATGAATTAGGTAACAGTGTAAACAAAGAGTTTAATCAGTTTTTACTTCCTTGACAGTAGATATGTTTATGGGAAGTAAGAATGCTTAGAGACTTGAATCAAGTTCTTATTACAAAAGAAAGTACATTTTCTAAGGCATTTATTGGGTGTACTGTTCTTAGAACAGAAGTTCTCAATCTTTTTAAACCGGAGGTGGGGTCATGCTCCCTCAGGCAGCTTCGGGGGCTGGATGGCCATTTTGCTCTTCCTACACCTTCCTGATGTGGTGGAGGCAGGGGGGGCACATGAAATGGGCTGTGGGCCACATCTGACTCACGGGCCATAGGTTGAGAATTCCTGACTTAGAAGGCAAAATAATAATACTGAGAGCCTTATATGGCTACATGCTGGCACTTTCACAACATAGGAATCAGTCTCAGGGTTGGTCCATGCAGCCCGCCATCAGACTTTTTGTTTTGAAATGCAACACATGGTGATGAGAAGTAGATTTAGGGCTGAAAATTTCCTCAACTTCCCTTTCTCCCAAACAGCCTTCCTATTTCTCTCTGTGTTTCTTTATCTCACTCAAGCACTCACTCTCCCATACAAACACACAGACAGATACAGACATCTCTTTTTGTGTTCAGATCCCCATTCCTCCCAGCTCTCTTTCTATATCCTACATATATACCTTCCCAATCTCTTTCTCCCCCCCCCTCTCTTTCACATACACATACTCTCTCCCCACCTATCTCTGCCAGCTAAAATCCATCATGCCTTCCTATCTCCATGCTGCTCAGCTGATGAAGGGAAGCATGTCATTTTAACTGAGAGAATGGTATGGAGGAATGGCAATCTTTATGCACTCTTTTCTCAGTCTCAGGATATGGCTATATTGAAAAGCTGAATTGGAGCAATTTGGCTCTGCTACAATTGATTTGCAACCTCAGTTATGATTGAAATTGTCATTGTTGTCATCTGCAACTCGTATCCGAGAATACTTTTCTTCCCCTGAAGCAGGAAAAATATCATTGGTGTGAATTTGTTTAAGGTGGATCCCAGCTTGCCATGAAGTGACCCATATGCTGTGATCACGGAGTCATCTCCTGCAGAACATATGAAATGTGTCATGCAGGATTTAACACCGGGACTGCAATGGACTGCTGCAGGCTTAAGGATATTTACAAACTGCACTGGTTGAAATTGTAACAACTGCTCATATTGGGCTTGCAGATTGAATCAGAAGTTCATTGTCCACACTATCAATGCAATTGACATTCCATTTCAATCCAATCCACAACCCCACTTCTACCCTTCTTTCCTGTGATCCTACCTCCATCCACCATTCCTTTGCACCATCTTCCAATCCTTTTATGATTCACCATGTTGCCCCTTGGTTTAAAAAGGATTATGCGGTGTTCCAGAAATGATGCCAGCATTCCAAACATGTTGCAAAAACATTAAATAAATAAATAAATAAATAAATAAATAAATAAATATGGGAATTAGTCATAAAAGTAATGGCATAGTGATAGGATGAGAGAGTGATCTAGCAGTAGTCTCATCTATTTAATCAATTTTAAACGAGGATGATTGGGACAAAGCAAACAATATGGAACATGTTACCACAGTCCTTACATCACCAAAACACTACCTACAGACACACAAACCCTGTCTTTACACATATCTGCCGGGGGGGGGGCTTTCAAATCATTGCAACATGAAAAAAGTAGAAGCCCAGATGAATTCAGTTCATCTTTAGCCACCCAGAGTAGGAAAATCTTCTAGATGGGTGGGGTATAAATATAACAAATAAATAAATATTTAGCCCCATGCAAGCAACAACAAAAATCATTCCAATTCACCCGTTTTATATGCTGTATTTGATGGCATAGTTGGCCACTAAATTGCGTACTGCTTACTTGACCGTCATAATGCAATTTTTCTAAGAAGATTTACCTTTCATGCTATGTGGACTGGTAACAAATCATGGGCTGAACGAGAGGTTTAAGCAGGGTTTTAAACTGGAGGGGAGGTTGGTTTTGTTAGGTGTACAAAATCGATGCTGTGCCACAGAGCTAACATGACATTTCATTCTTTACAGAATAATAGAGTTTTCTGACTCTGAGGTTGCTCCAGCCCAGACAAAAAAAGTGAGTCATTGCTGCATGTCAAATTGATTAAAAACTGTGGAAACATTGGAAGGAACTTAGACTCCTTGAGAGGTGTGCCATGTGACAAATAATAGAAAAAGCAACAAGTAAATATCCCTGTGATGGTAACTATATCTAACCTAACTGCAGAGGGCCTACAGTAGCTGGTAAACAGCAAGCATATTTTCCTGAAACAGGAGCTGGCATTCAAAAATGTTACTGCTGGAAGACTTTTCTGACCACTAAGTACATTTGTTAGGTCTGCTAAGATCATGGGTGTCACCAAGGTCAGGCAGAGCCTTGCAGTGAGTTCCCAAAGGGGAGGAAGAAGTGTGGCTTCGGGGGGAAAAATTGCCTACAAAATCCTTTACACAATGCCGGGGATGCCTTCCACCTCGCCAGAGGTCCCGCCCAGGCTGGGGTTTTAAAAGTTCTAAAATAATGCTATGGGAGAGCATCTGCCTCACTTACAGCATTTGCAAAGATCTATAAAAAAAAGTTAATTGTAACAAGCAAAAACAATTAAAGACCCTGCTAAAAATACACACATTCTAAGGAGGATACCCTCCAAAATTCAGAAATTCTCCTACATGGTGTGTCTGAACTGTCCCAAAGGTAAAACAAGGTCAAGTTGAAGAGCTATCAGTAGCTGCCTGAGATTCCAGCAAAGGGTACCTCCATTTTGTTTTATTCTTCTGCACATAATATCTAACTTTAAAAAGCCATTTGCAAACCATCTGTTAACCATGGGGTTTGAGTTTTAGGTTATGATTGGAAGAAATAATGTTTTACTTGCTTTATTTCCAAATACAGTGGAACCTTGTAAAACGAATGCATCATGCAATGAAAAAATCGTACAATGAAGAGAATTTGAATAAAGAACATTGCTTCATATAACGAAAATCTCTATGGAGGAAAATCATACAATGAAAATTTTCTTTGTACAATTTTTCCCAAAGAGATTTTATTGTATGATTTTTCCCATAGGGCTTTTCGTTATACAATGCATGCATCATACAATGAAAAAAAATTGTATAATGAAGTGCCTTGAATAACCAATTTTTGTTATACAAGATTCTAATGTAATAGATTTATGCTAAATCCCGCAAATGAGACTTGTGACTGCAGGCCATAAAACGAATCCCCTTCCTTTAACCATTGTGCCTTTTGGCTAGTTAGCTACTAACTGTACAGTATCTCCATTCAGCTCCCCCCCCCCAAAAAAAAAATCCTGCTATTTTTCATTCATTTAGCCCATGGAAAGGTACCTTGGAATGAATCAGGCTAAAAGTCTATATAATGTTGTTGACAGTGATTAGTAGTAGCAGCTCAGAGTTTCAAGAGGATTTCTTTTTAGCTGTACCAGATAATTGTATCTGGGATTTTCTGTATGCAAAATATGTGCCCTGCCATTGAGCTACAACCCCTCCCCATTTCAATACCACCAACAGAGATTTTAAAATTATTTAGCCATGTCCCTGTATTGGAGAAAACCACTCCAAGATAGTTAAAAGAGTTAACTTGTTCAATAGGCTCCCCATTTACCTGCCAATTATAGATCTTGCTTCCCCTACTAAAAACCAACACTTTGGATTTGCTTTTGTTGATATTTTAAAAAAATTGATCACAGTATGTATTTAGTTTTTGAAGCAATCTCCTCAGACCTATTTGTGAGTGAACCATTAAAATCATATCATCAGCATATAGAATAGTAATAATGTGTTTGTCAAGAATCTTTAACATATGTGTCTCTGTATCAAACAGGAATCCTGGTAAGTCACTAATATAAAGATTAAAAAGCATTGGAGCTAAAATGTAACCTTTAAAAGTAGGTATGCTCTTTGTTAAGGAGCCATTTACACCAGTTTGCACTTTTAGGTATGTATTTGAATATAGAACTCTAACCAAGAATAAAAGTCTAGGTTCCATTTTTAGGGTACCAGTTTCTCCCACAACATGTTTCTGTCAATCAAATCAAAGGCTCCTCTAAGATCTATAAATGCAGCAAATAATTTCTTTCTATTTCTTAGTTGTTTTGTGAGAAGGTGATATAAAATAAAACAATTATCTATTGTAGATTGTTCTTGTCGAAAACCAGCTTGTTCCTCCACTAAAATACTATTTTCCATAACTATTTTGCTCAGCAAATGCTTGGCCTACATTTTGGCCACTATTCCGATAAGGCTTATTGGTCTATAGTTTTTAGAGTCACCTTTGTATTCTTTTTTTGTATACTGGCACTATAATGGCAACCTCCCATCCAACTGGAATGAAACTTGTATTATTTGTAAACATAAAAAATCCAGCTAGCAGAGGGGCCCACCAGTCATAATGAGTCTTAAAAAGCTCTGGAGGTGGGGGAAAAATCTTCCCTTGGAGCTTTATTAGACTTTAAAGATTGAATAATGATTTTTATTTCAGCCATGGAAACAGGAGGCCATGGTGGAAGACTATCAATAGGAGGAAAATCTGTGCTCAGATTGTAGGTATGGCCCAGATTTGAGATAAAAAACAAACTGGCATAATAATCTTCCCAAACTGAGGCTAGAACTGGGATATCTAACTGGAATTTGTATTCCTTTAAGAGACCTGCTACCTTGCTCCAAAAGAAAACTGAATTTGTCCCTTTAGCCCAAACTTCCAGCTTGGACCATAATTTGGCTTTATAGGCTAATTTCTTAGAAGCTATCAATTTCTTATATTCATTCATACCTGGTTTTTAGAATTTTTGTACATTTTTTTTCTAGTATGGTGTTTCAGAGCCTGACACATAGAGGCCCTCAGATGTTTTCTGCTACATATTCAGTCATAGTAAATACCAGTTTGCTCTGGTTTGTTGTTGATATTTCCCAGGAAGTTTATGTTTTAGAAAGTTCTTCAGGGTAAAGCATAGATCAGCATAAGAGGTCAAGATTTTATCTGAGCCTAGTCTAGAGGAAGAAATCGAGCTTTTCCAAATCTGAGCCTGTTCCGAATCTAAAAAGGTTTTTAAAGACTTAATATTAACCTTGGACCAATTTAGTTTTCTTTCCTGTTTCACCTCACAGTTAGCCGATATTCCCTTATCATGGGATGTATAAGGCTATGTATCCAAACTGCCTTTAAATGAGACTGTAATTGGCTGGTGGTCACTGTCCTCTCTCATAAGTGCCTGTATGCCAGAAAACAACTCAATCTTGTCCCTAGAAAAACAAATATAGTTTAACACACTGCTAAAGTTACCTGCATGATAGGTAAAGGGTATTTAAGAAGAGGATCCTTAACACCTAGTATATAAAGATTACATTTGTAGATCAGAGAGACCAACATGGTTCCTGCCGTATTTCTTTTTTGGTCACTCTATCGCCAAGGAGGATCAATTCTCAAGTAATCCTGGGGTAAAACGACCTGGTGTACAAAGTCCTATAGGGAATTCCCTAGTCTGGCATTAAAGTCTCCCACAAGAATCAGAGTAGCTTTGGGATATGTTCTGTTTAACTATACTAATATCTCCTCTAAGTCTAACCAGATATTTGGTGGGAAATACAAAGATGTATAAGGAGGAATATAAACATTCAGTAATATCACTACAGTAGAGACATAAGAAAATTTGACAATAAGATAGTTGGAAGAGTGGTCTCCAAGGTTCAATTTCTGTCCTTGACAACCCAGTTCAGCTTTGGCAAGGATAATTAACCCTCCTGATGCCTGCCCTTAAGTTTTATATTTTTCCACAGGGGTGGACCAGAAACTGAAGCCTGCTAATTTAGCCTCATCTTCCTCTTCAGTCAACCAGGTATACTGGAGGACAATGATATCAAACCTTAATAAAAACTCCATCAGATTGCCATCCGATGTTCTGGTCTTCCATCCAGCAATATTCTAGGACAATAGCTGGATGTAAACTTTCTGCTGGGAGTTGTTGGGGAGATGTGGCAGGGTGTTTATATTATAATTTGGAACACAGGAGTTTTCTGTTCATCCCAAGGTAATAATATTGTCAAGGATACCATCAGTGTCATAAAATATGCATTGATTTAGACCTTTTAAAAAAATCTTCAACTCCACTTGGCTGTTGGGTGGGCTCCAACAAGGTTTGTGGAGAATGATTGTTTAACTGGGGTACTATTGCAGGTTGACAAGTTGAACTAATAACAGAGTGAGGAGGAAGTGTTGATAGGTGTGGAGTGATTGTATTGAATGCAGAGGTGTGAGAAACCATAATAGGTGGAAGCTTAGGATTTTCTTTCTCCGCCTTATCCAATGAATTCTGCTGAGATGATACTTTAGTTGTGGAAAGCTCAATTAGTGGTTCTGCAGTGGCCATAGCAACCAAGAGTGTTTTCTTAAGACTGTCCAGCCTTTGCAGAATATCTACTTGCTCCACCTAAGGCAAAACTCCAAAGGACCTAATGAGTGTAGCCTCTTCTGCATCTAACTTGGTCTCCTTTTGAATGTTCATATTGCCATCATCTGATCTGGCCAGGGGCAAACTGGAGACAGAAACACTGTTGTTAACAACAGACTTGGTGTTTGACAGACTGTGTAGACCAAAAACAACAGGACTGATCAAAGGAGTTACCACTCCATCACGAAAAACCCTAATTGGGACAATCTGAATGGACGCAAGGAAATATCTCATTTTAAGCAACATGTGAGGTATGGTAGATTGCTTAAAGGTCAATAAGATTCGCTTACTGCCGACCAAGCTTGGTAACCACTCAGCTGTAAGCAAGTCTATCTGGTTAAGATGGCAAAGTAGAAGTTGTCCCACTAATGACTGGGATTAAGGCTGTTCATAGTTATATTAAGGGAAACCTGGTTCAATTTCAAAGAGCAGGCCAGTGAGATATTTTCACTGTGCATTTGCCAACCTCCATCAGTGCAGTGGCGTAGCGTGGGGGGTGGTGGTGGGGCGGATGCCCCGGGCAGCAACTTTCAGGGGCCGGCAAAATGTCCCCGCCGCTTTGGCCTCCCTCTGCCTGGGCTTAGGAAGCAGGACTTCCCAGGCAGAAGGCGGCCCTTTTGCTGTGCCGGCGGCCAGGCTGCCCCCTCTTTGCCTCCCGCCGGCCATGGCTGCCCTTGCTCTGCCTCCTCCGCCACCTACCTATGATGAGCGCCCCGTGCACACACGATGCTCACCTCCGCCCGCCCACCCACCCACCCAGCTAGCTGTCAGGGGCTCTCCACCACCTACCCCTGATGAGCGCCGTGCGCGCTGCTCACCTCCGCCCGCCCACCCAGCTAGCCGTCTGACAGCTAGCTGGGTGGGTGGGTGGGCAGGTGGGCGGTGAGCAGTGCATGCGCACGTAGCGCTCATCAAGGGTAGGTGGCAGAGAGCCCCTGATGTCTAGCTGGGTGGGTGGGTGGGCGGGCGGAGGTGAGCAGTGTGCATGCACAGGGCGCTCATCAGGGGTAGGTGGCGGAAGAGGCAGAGCAAGGGTAGCCATGGCCGTTGGGAGGCAAAGAGGGGACAGCCTGGCCACCAGCGCAGCAAAAGGGCCACCTTCTGCCAGGGTCCTGGGGGGGCGGCGGCGGCGGCAGCAGCGGTGAGCTGGGGGGGAGCGAGTTTGTTCTTCGCCCCAGGCGGCTGAAGTTTGCGCGACGCCACTGCATCAGTGCATACATTGCCCTCTTTCTTAGCTTAAGATTTATTTTCCTTTTGTCCTAGGGAAGGTTGTTTAGCTAGATTATCCTTTTGGGTCTGAGTTTCAAGAAATGCTGACAGTCTTTCTGTTTGCTTACTTGCAAAGGCTTCAAAATCAGATTTTAAGATGTCTAAGTTTATCCCAGTGGCAGCCATCTGCTCGAAAATCAAAGTAACAGTCTGAGCTGTAAGGAGACTTTGTTTTGCCATAAACTCAGCTGAGCTGAGCTTTTCACCTTCCTTGTCCTGCACAATTTTAGGAGAAACTGGAGGGCTGATAGCATGGGAGAGATGGTGAGGGAGAGTCGATACAGAATCAGCCCAGTCTATTAAATTGTCCTGTTGCTGCTTCCCTGCTTCAGACTCAGAGTTTCACACAAGCGCCCCAAGTGCATTAGGAGTAGGGATATTTAATGTCTCTTCTTGCATAAAGAGTTCATAAATTTTTGGTTGCTTGGCTGACTTTAAAAGATGCTGTGAACCCCAGCTGGCTCCTTGATGCTTTTTTCTCTTTTTCATTTCTAAATTGACAGGGTTTTTTTTTTCTTTTGTCCTTTCCTTTTGTTGCCCAAATTTCACCTTCACCTCCAAATAATTTGTTTAGGCTAGGCTACTTCCATCTGGGTCTTGGACAGAAAAGCAAAGGCTTGCAGATAAAACAAAATAAAACAAAATAAATAGAATGTGAATAGAATTAGGGCCACGCCCCACCAGCCTGAGTCAGCATTCATGCAGTGTTCTCACTCAATGGGAAAAATTCCAAGACACTTCCAACGATAGGCTTAAAGTATGGTTATAACAACTCCCTGATAAAATACCAAGGCTAAAAACACTGATAATTTAAAATAAACTTGAATTTAAAAGACCTTTCAGGCTTGGATTAAAAGATGTAGGAAAGAAATGTTTTAAAATCTAAGATAAAACTTTATAGTTGCTAAAAATAGCTATTTAAAACTATAAAACCAATTTAAAAGATAAAAAGGCCTAGAGCAGCATGGTGAGAAAAACATTGCTGCATCACCCTACTGGAACCTAAACCAAATCCCTTCTAGGGATGATTGTTGGGAACAGCAGAAGATAAGTCAAACTGACTATTGAGGGAGAAAGCTGGACTGAGTATTAAGTGCTTCTCAGCTTGTGAACATCCCTGATCATCAGGGTCAGGAAACACATCAAGGTAAATTATAGGAGACTCTGCCCTATACATGCTGACAACAAAGAATGTAATAGAAATTGTCTACATGGGCATAATAACCTGCTCTTTGGGGTGTTTGAGAGGCAGGTTGATCCATGATTGTAGAAATGTGTCCACACAGCTTATGCATTTTGGAATAGGTCAATCTGCCCCAGTCCAAGTCAACCTGAGCATCCATTGGGAGGGAGGGGTCTCCTAAAAGCAACACAGGATAAAAAAGAAACTACTGTCAAAGTGGCTTCTGGTGTGAACGTATTAATCTTACAGTGGCCACTAGCCACCACAGATACAGAAATATAAGCACTTCCCCCTGATTGTCTGGGGACAGACAGGAGAAGTAAAATAAAATTTCCTGGATCTATTAAACATTTGTTTTTTTAAAAAAAATCTCTTTTTTTCACATTTGGTAGATGATCACTGCATCTCTTAGATCCCAATTAAAAAAGTCTCCCCCCCCCCCAGTCAGCATAGCAATCATCTACCAAACATAAAGAAATAAATTCACTTTCCCTAGGTTTGCCCAATATTGGAAAACAGCTACTCAGCTTTTGCACAATACAATTCATTATTGTTTAGGTGGGTGAAGTAGGCTAAATGTCCTTTAGCTCTTCCCCTCCATTCTCAAGTGACCCAGGAAAACCTGACACCATCTGCGCTGGAATGGCCAGGATGGGCAGACCCAGAGACGCTTAAGCAGAGATGCTGGTCTCTGTTTCTTACTCAGCAGGGTCAAAAAAAAGTCCTCAGTGAAGATGATCTTGCTTTGCTTAGCAGCAGCGTGGGCTGATCTCTCTCCCTGGTTCCACCCTTCTGTTCCTCCTACAGCCTGCTACCCAGCCGCAAAGAGCTGCTGCCCAGCTCATGAGATCACCATGAATCACTGGCTGGCCTCTGCCTTCTAGAGCATTCAGTTTCTAATTTTATGGCCTGTATCAACTGCATTATTGAATCCAGATGTCTGCAGAATGCAACTGTCAAGCAAAGAAACCAAACCCATGTGGAGCAGAACTGCAGGCAGCAGCATGAGTAGGTGGAGACTCACTTCCCACAAGCTCTCCTGGATCTGAGAGAAAGTATCTTGAGCTTCCTTGACCATGGCCATTGCTGTCATTAACTATCACTCCTCCTTTTACAATGTAGACATACTTGCTAGTGAAAAATCTAAATAAATATCCTGGGCACCAGCAGGTATAAGACAAAATTCATAGATAGATAGATAGATAGATAGATAGATAGATAGATAGATAGATAGATAGATAGATAGATAGATAGATAGATAGATAGATAGATAGATAGATGAAGGAAAGAAGGAAAGAAATAAAGAAATAAAGAAATAAAGAAATAAAGAATGAATGAATGAATGAATGAATGAATGAATGAATGAATGAATGAATGAATGAATCTTATTGGGCCCAATGGCAAAATGAGCGGAGGAGGAACCATCTGTCTGATTCCCAACGGTTATGGAGGTGGAAGAGGCCATGCCATATGGACTGGCTGTAAAAGTGCACCTTGTCAACATTTTCAAGGCTGTGGCAGTTCATTGCAATCCGGGTGTTAAATCCTGCATGTCTTGTTTCATATGTGCCACTGTGATCATAGTGTGTGGGTCACTTCATGGAAGCTGGGATTCACCTTAAACAAATTCATGCCAATGGCATTTTTCCTGTTTGTCATTCTTCTTTCAACATCAACTGTGAAAATTATTTCCAGGAAAAAAATGTATACTTGGATATGAGTAACCACTGCCAATGAGATAGATATATATAGCTTAAGAGGTTTGAGAATCTGCTTGTGTACCTGGAATTGAGTGTCCCTCCTGTGGCTGCTGAAAGAGGCTGGCTTAGATGACCCAGAATATGGGGTTAAGTTCCTTGTTGTCTGTGCAGTTCTGGGCTATTTGCCTGGTCCCATAGGCACAGGTAAACTACTTCTGAGTTCTTATATCTGGAAGAATGTAGTAAGGTCACCATAATAATTACCTTTGAACAAAGATGCCTGGAGGGAAAATATAACAGACAGAAATGCATATCTTCTTTAACATGTGATTGATCCATGGATACCAATTGGCCCAAAGCCGTGTCATTCTTTTAAAAGGGTTGTCCAGATGGAATATTTATTGTAGTTCATTTGCCTTCCTAGTGCCAGGATGCTTCTTGCTGTGCAAGTCAATGAAAGACCTACTCCATTTTTTCCCCTGAACACCTACTATAAAAGTTTTATGGGTTGATTTCGCCTCCCCTTTTGTACACTAGGTTGAGTTCACAAGCCTTCCATTGCAGTGTTACTCTGCTATCACATATACACCTAACAGAATATATTGTTTCTGAAAGGTTTCCTAATTATTTTTAAAGCATTGTTTAAAGACTGCTGGTTTTTGAAGAATGGGTCGAAAGGACATTGCTCTTAAAAGCTGGCAACATCTCCTTATTTCAGCACTTCCCAAGCTATGCAACATGTAGACAGTGGAAACCTGTCCAAAAGACTCCCCAAAATAAGTCCAGATGCAAGAGCAAGACTGGGCTTCCTGTACCACATCTGTCACCAAATGAATGTGTACTTTTAAATCAGGAACAGAAATCTTGCATGCATCTCTCTCGCACCCTCTCCAGAGAAAGTAGCAACTGTGTTAAGTCACCTTATAAGAAGATAAGAAGTAGAAATTGTCTGTGCCTGCCTTCCCTCCCAGATCACAAAAACCCAAGGGGTCTGGCAATGACAGTATCAGTCAGTCGAATTCTCTGGCATACCCATCTTCATCTGCAGTTGCAGAGCAGAGTCCAGGGATGCAAGCTTCCAAAGATTCCCACGACTTTCCACTGAGGTGTGACTCTGCTATAAACAGAAACATACAAGTAGACAGATGGACATCAGAAAAGATAATGTTTAAAGCAGGGGTGCCCAAACTTTTCAGGCCATGGGCTGGTCACATGATTCAGTGGGCTGGTCACATTGTTCAGCAACACCAGTCATGTGGTTCCTACCACCCGAAGCAGAAGTAAAATGTGCCTTTTGCAACAGATGTTTTGCAACAGCATGAGATAGATTTTTAGACTGCCATTTTCTCTGCTTAAACCAGGGGTGTTCAAACTATGGCCTGTGGGCTGGATCTGGCCCCTGACACCAATTCATCCATCCCACACCACCCAATTCATCCGGCCCATGCTTTACTTCCACTTCCAGGAGTGATGAGGGTGGCATGGTTTGGGCACCCCTGGTTTAAAAGTTTATTCAAGGGCTTTGAAGTATATATGCCTTGAACAGACTGGTTTCTTAAAAGAGAAGTGGGATTTTATGACTATGTGTGGACCAATAATCCCAAAAAGATTCCAAAAAATCCCAAAAAGATTCACATTCAGGTGGCACCAACTGGCACAACAAAGGGAGAAAGAAAGATTCTCTCCAGATGAGCAGGAAAGGAATTATGCTGACAAGTTTCATGTATGCTTCATTCCTTTTCTGGGTGTTCAAAATGCAGCAATGCTTATTCTGAACAATCAGGAATAGAAGACAAAAGCAGATTCAATCTGGAGAAAAAGTCAAGAATGAGAGTCAGATGGTATTATTTTCACAATTCATGCTTCTCATGTCCTGAATGAGACCATTCCAGATAAACCGTTTGGAAGTCCATTCCTGATGTGATTTATTTATCACAACAGGTGTTCGAATGAGCCTGATGGATGGGGTGTGGATGTCAAAACACAAGACAATAACAATGGGAGGGAGGGAAGAAAAAGACTTGAAGAATGAAGGCACTGCTCCCCTTCTTTCATAGCATGCCAATAAAATTAATCAACAGGGAAGGCAGGAGGTGGAGGAGGGGAAGAATTGAAAGAAAACCCCTTCTTAAATTCTCCTATGATTCAGTGAAGTTCTGTCATAGCAAAGGAATTCAAGAACCTGCCTGCAAACTCTGGAACCAGAAGTGGGATTATTATTATTATTTTTAGTACGTAGGCCATTTCAAGTTTACTACACTCAGGCCAGAAATTCCTACAAATCATACAAATGATTGAAGGAAGGGTTATACTGAGGCCATTTCTGTTTCTAGGGAGTCACGATTCACAGGTGGGAACCTTGTGGTCTAGAACAACACTTTATATTTATTCTTCCTCTTTCTTGCTAACAAAGAAAAAATATTAAAGACCTGCAGTGCTGAATCATTAGGGTGCTTGGCCTCATTCCATGTTGCAATAATGTTCCATTGTCTTTAGAAGTCATACAAAGCAATGTCAGCACTCTGCATCTGGGCTGCTAATTCTCTGGTGTCAAAACTGCACACACTCTGTTAATGCTCAGAGGACTGAGAAGGAGATGGTTTCTACATATGGACGGCTCTATGCCAAACTTCAGCTCAATGTGAAATCAGAGCAAGTGCTTTGTGATGGCTCCTTCTTTAAAAGCAAGGTTTATTAGGAAGACACTTCTGCCAAAACTGAAACTGTAGCAACTACGATTTAAAAGAAACATAGAGATGTCCTGGAATGAAACGACGGGACTGTGCTTCTACATGGCTGCCTTCAACATGCAAGATAGGACAATGGTGGTTAAATTCTGCCAGGTCTCTACTTCAGGACAGCTATAGGGCTAGGGTTAATGGGAGCTCTGCTAGCAGTTGTGTCCAAGAGAATTCATTTTCCTGAAGCAAAGTTGGGAATTGGATAATACTGGAGCATTCAAAAGTTACAATCAAAGACCACCACCACCACCACCCTAGTTTTAGCAGAAGTCAGGCAAGGAAGGTAAAGAAAGGCTTAGGAGGAATAAAGGAAGGAAATAGTTCCCAAAAATTGGCATTGTTCATGAATATAGACAAGGCTCTCGGCTGCAGGTGGTGAGAGGATGCTCCCACCCTCACCCCCCTTCGGGCCCTGCCATCTCTGCCCAGAGGTGAAGAGACTGCCGTCAGCTGTGGGTGAGGAAGGGCTGTTCCCACCCACCCTCCAGACCTCACCATTTCTGTCCGGAAGTGGATAAAAGGCTCTGGGCTGTGGGCGGTGAGAGGATGTTCCCACTCCACCCCCCTCTGGACCCTGCCATCTCTGCCCGGAAGTGAAGAGACTACCGCCAGCTGTGGGTGAGGAGGAACCGTTCCCGCCCACCCTCTGGACCTCATTGTATGTATGGTATTTAACTATATTGCAATATTGTATCGCTGGAGTGTATTTTTACATGTTATTAGTATACTGTATTACATTGTATTCTTAGATTGTATCTTTATATTGTATTGCTTGATTGTACTGTTATGTATCTGAATATTGTATATTTTTATTACCTGTCTTATTATACATATATGTACACTTTATGACTCTGGCAGGCAGGGACAGTCACTTTTCAATGCATTAACTTTTGAATAGAATCTTAAATCGAGATCTTATTTGTCAGAGGGAGCATGCAGCTTAGGCTTGCTTGGTCTGTGCCAGATTTGAGGAAGGTCCTAATTCCAAATCCAATTCAAGTCCTAATTCCAACTTTTTTAAAATCTTCCAAACCTCAAATCTTTCATTTTCCACTGCTTTTAGTGAATATTATATTTATTCATGCTACAAGCTGAAGTTGATCCATCTTGTTGTTTAGAATATACAGGACTATAAAGATGCTTGTTTTTAAAAAGATTCCCCCCCCCCATAAACTTAGACCACACATGCTTAATGATCAAGTATTTTATAGCAATTGCCCAAACATCTTGCTAGAACTCTAGAAAATTAATGAATCACTTTGTGTTTAATGAGATGGGTTTCTGAACAAAATGGTTGACTGAGACCAGCCTTATCATAGGAATAATTACATCTGAATAAATAAACACACACACACAGAGGAGATTGGGGTAGGGGGGGTAGAGAAAGAGGCAAAAAAGAAAAACAGGAACCATGAGGGAGTGGCGAGGAGAATCAAAGAGAGATAGAAGAGGACCCATAGAGAGAGAAAGTGGAGCCACAGAGGGGAAAGAGTAAGGACACGTGGGGGAATAGAGTTTCTCTTCACTGTTTTGTGGCCACGGGAACTAAAAAATGACTGTTTTAACTCAACCTCAATTTCCTTTTTGCCTCCCCACTCAGGTATTTAAATGGAGCAACTATCAGTGTATTTTAAAGTGAGCTACAAGAAATAAATACCTAGAAAATTTGTTGAAAGGCAAGCAGAACAATTTCTTTCAGTTTTGACAAATTGTGGTTAATAGAATTCAGGTACAGTACTAGGATTTTAAGGACTGCAGTGGCTTAGTGGTTAAGACACTGAACTTGAAGCCTGGAAGGTCAGAGTTTGAGACCTGAGTAGTGCATGATGGAGTGAGCTCCTCTCTCTGTCCCAGCTCCTGCCAACCTAGCAGTTCAAAAGCAAGAAATTGCAAGTAGATAAATAGGTACCACTTCAGTCAGAAGGTAAACAGCATTCCTAGGCATGCCTGCCATGTGTCCACAGAAACGTCTGCCAACACAGACAGTGCTGGCTCTTTGGCTATAAACCGAGATGAGCCCCAGAGTCGAATACAACTGGCTTTTGAACAAGGATGGCCTTTACCTTACTAGGATTTTGCCCTTTTTTTTTGGTGACTGACTGTCAATGGTGGTGAACAAAAAAAGGATCCTATAGATCATCTTGATTGACTAAAATTGTGGTTGTCAACATTTAAGTTGGTCTTTGCTATGTATATTTTGGGCTCCTTTTTCCTATTGGCAACACAGGGACAATATTGTAAGGAACTATAGTGCAATTTCTTGTCATTTGTACACATAGATACGAAAACAATATACAGTAATACCTCACTTAAAGAGCATAATGCATTCCACAGGCTTGCTCTCTAAGCGAGTTTGTTCTTTAAGTGAAACACCATTGCAAGTGACCAATTGTGACTTCTGGCAGGGGGAGGGGGTTTGCAAACCCCAATTTAGTTGTTCAGCAAGTTTTTGGTTGGTTTTAATTGTTAAGCGAAGCGACCATTCAGAGAAAATTCTGCTCTTTAAGCGAGTGACCCTCTAAACGAGGCACTCTTTATGCAAGGTTTTACTGTATCAGATTCCTAAACCAGTGGTTTATGAAGGGTTGAATAAAAGGCTTCAGATGGTATACAAGCATCCAGATACCAGTGACACCTAGGGAAGATGTCAGCAACAGTGTCAATTCACATCTAATTAGTGAAGTGTGTAGAGCTAACTATAAAGAATGAATTGCCTTAAGCAGCTACCCTTGCACCTAGCCAAACACACTTCCTGGGAGGTTACCCACAAGCACAAGGAGCTGTTCTAATTCCTGTGAAATTTCACAGCCCAGCATTGTTCCCTGTACAAATAACCAGACTCAAGAGATCTGATCCCTCCATTTGCAAACAAGTATACTTTAAACTAGTATGAGCTATCAAAGAAGTAAACAAACATTGTGGGCTCTTGAGTGAAGACATGCTCATCCCACCTTCTTAAACAGTTCTCTGCATTATTAGCTAAGAAGGAAACATGGGAGAACTGCAAAGGATTTCCCAGATTTGTTTGTGTTTGACTTCTGTTTCTGTAGCTGTTCGCTCAGCCATGGCAGAGGAGGTCTGTGATCTCAGCATGAAAGGTTTTCCAAAGGAACTTTGAAGACCAAGTATTTAAGTCAACATAACAACCTGGCACAGTATGGCTTCCACCACCACCCTTCCCAAAGAGCTGCATGTCAGTATGACATAAAGAACCCCCAGGGCCTGCAAGCTAACCCAAGGACAGAGTTAGTGGATCAAAGTTGCTTGTCTTACATATCAAAGCATATACTGGAGGGGAAAGCTTGCCAGTTTTACACTCAAATGTATATCCAAGGACAGTGATACTGATGGGCACTAGCAGACAGACATGCAGTAACATGAGATCTCCAGCTTACCCACATAATGATGCCATGCAAGCAAAGTTCCTGTTATGGGAAACCAATTTATGCTTGCACAAAGAGGGGCTGGATCCTGCCACCCACCACTGCATAGGTTTGTAAAAGTCAAGTGGTTCATGCACATATAGTTCACCTCCACAGCCTGCTGTCTTAGATGGAAATTTGAATAAACATAATGGGTCTGGTGTGGAAAAACTTTTCTAAAGTAAAACCTATTCAGTTCAGTGGCAATTCCATCCAGATAAGAGCAGTCTGGCCAGGTTATTTGTTATGGTCATAGAGTAGACAATACTGCCAGCAACTCAATGCCGATCATAAGGTGGTTGTTAGCTAACCTAATAACTCTGAGAACTAATGGCCTTGGGTGGTGAAGTCCACAGGGAAGAGGATGATCCCCAAGTGGATTAAATCCCACTTGAATCCATCTTGATGGAAGACAGAAGATTCATCAGTATTGTCCTGGGCTGAGGAAGACTTTATGTGCCAAAAGGCCTCAGGACCAAAAAGTGACTCATGGAACAGGATCAGTGGTACAGGATCAGTGGTACAGGTGTCACACTGCGATCAGACGGCAAATGGAAGACTACTGCACTATATTGTTCCCATCATGTCTGAAGAAAGAGAGAGATTATAACTTCATATGTTTCACATCTCATTCTTGCCCAAAACCTTGTTTTAATATTAGAGAGAGAGAGAGAGATGAACAGAACCTGCTTCTAACACTTCAACCTCTGCAGTTAATGCTGACAGCATACAGATACAGTAATGCTAGTACCGGATAGCACTAAAACCGCATAACGTTACAAGATTTTCGGAAAAATCTTGTATCGAATAACGTGATTTTTAGCATTATCCGATACAGTCGTTCTTAGCAGCAGGGTGGCTGGAAAGCTGAACGGGGTTCTCCGTTCAGCTTCCCAGCCACCCTGCAGCTACGGAGGCAGGGGTGGGGAGGCTGGAAAGCTGACGGGGGGCTCCCCCGTCGGCTTCTCCAGCCACCCCACAGCTGCGGAGGCAAGGGCGGGTAGCTAGGGAAGCCGACAGGGAGTCCCTGTCAGCTTCCCCAGCCACCCTGCAGCTGTAGATTGGGTCCTCTGATCTCTCTGGAGCAGGCAGGGGACACGATCCAAGCTGTTTCTGGGCTTCCCCGATGTCCTCAGCCAGTGCAGCAAGCCAAAACGTCAGGGTTCAAATCCTGACATTCTGGCTTGCTGCACTGGCTGAGGACGTTGGGGAAGCCCAGAAACAGCT
This sequence comes from Furcifer pardalis, assembly GCA_030440675.1. Taxonomy (NCBI): domain Eukaryota; kingdom Metazoa; phylum Chordata; class Lepidosauria; order Squamata; family Chamaeleonidae; genus Furcifer; species Furcifer pardalis. Next base: position 60,132,155 of record CP126893.1, on the reverse strand, counting down.
TGGATCGGGTCTCCCCACCTCCCTGGACCTGGCCGGGGGGGGGGTAAGAGACCCCAAAATTGGTAAAAAAAAAACAGACTTTTTTTTACCAATTTTGGGTCTCTTGACACACACACCCCCGGCCGGGTCCAGGGAGGTGGGGAGACCCGATCCAAGCTGTTTCTGGGCTTCCCCAACGTCCTCAGCCAGTGCAGCAAGCCAAAACGTCAGTGTTCAAATCCTGACATTTTGGCTTGCTGCAGCCTCCAGGGAAAAAGGGCTTTTTGTAACGTTGTGTGATCAATGCATTGCACAACGTTAAAAACCGGATAACGACAAGACTTGTGGAACCAAGTCTCAACATTATCCGGGGTACTAGTGTACTTGGAAATGCAATGATGAATCCATGGATTTTTTATGGCCAACAACACCTGGTAACCATTGTATAACAGCTGAGCCCATGTCTATCAAATTGCACATTGGCTGAAAGACTAAAGGAAAAGGCTATTATGCCCCAAAGGGGAAAAGGTTTGGCTATTAAGAAGTGCAAGTTCATAAAGGTTGTTGGTTGGCCACTGATCACCCAACTCCATCCATCTCCAGTTTAGGTATGGTGTCTGATTAAAATAATTGAGGAAAAATGAATATTTCAGCATGTTATTCTATCTAAGCAATTTCTCTGGACCATAGAGAAAGTGTTTGAGTGAGATAAGGAATGCATTCTGCTCAAAGCAAAAGGCTCTGGTTGTTTTCTAATAGGAATGTGTAGATACCATCTGATCTAGTTTGTATCCAAATATTTGCTATAAAACTTGGGACCAATCCACCCCAAAATAATCTGGCCCAACCAATTTGTTCTTCAGTTTCAGAAAGCATAGAAAGTACTTGTAGGTATTTTTATATAATATTTCAGGAGGGGGGGGTGAAAACATGGAAAGGAACAGGCTATAGCCTGGGATTGGGTACAAAATCAATAATCCCTGCAAAGATTTCTTATCTTAGGGTACATCTTGATTAGCTTAAAGTACTACATTTGCATCAATTTTATCAGGGTTCCAAATTGATTCAAAAACCGAGGAAAACATGATCCACATCTGAGGAACACATTAATCTACCAAAATATGGGTTATTTTAAACAACCTATCAGAAGTCATTTTTTTTTATTTTGCACCAATTCCTGAATCACTGTATCCTTCTGTGCGCATGTATGTGTTAGCACAGCTTTGTACCATAAAATCTGCTGGATATCCTGTAGCCTGAAAATGTGTGTGGGGTTTCCTGCTGATCTTCCCCATTATTACACAACAGTAATTCAGCAGTTCATTTGCCTCAATGCTAAACAATTATTGCAGCACTATAACAATTACCATAATTGCCTGTGTATAAGACGCATCCCATTATTACCAAAATAGCCCACTATAGACCACTATAGTCAGAACAAGATGCAACCCATTTCTCCAGTGTGTTTTAAGGGGGGAAGTGGGTCTTATATGCCAGCAAATACAGTAAATATAATTTTTAAAAATAATAATTGGTACCAACTGGAAGGCATAGAGCAGGAACAGCAGGTATGAAGCAGCTAATTTACAGTTATAGCGCTACAACAGTTTAATTCAAAGAAACATTAAAGTATCAAACAATTAAATATACCTAATAATTTTCATCTGTTGTGTCCCCATCAAACCCAGGACTGCCAAAATGAAGCCACTTTGTTGGCTTTGTCGTTGGCCAAACTTAAGTCCTTATTGGTGCATTTTCTGGCAGTAATCGGCAGACCAGTAGATAATTACCTAATAAATTAATAAAAGAAAAGTAAACCTTCTGGAGGTCACTGGAGAAGAAGGGAAGACTGCTTGCTGGGGCAGATGCAGGGTTAAAAAATCAATTCAGATTTTTTTTTAATGAAAGATATGCAAACCAGCACAGGCACCACATGACCATAATTCACTTTTTAAAAAAGGACACCACACAATTGAAAACCAGATTCTTTTGACAGTCAAGACACATCTTACAGCATTAAAATTACTCCTTGTACATAATAGGCCTTCAAACGTTGTCACAGAGCAATGGTAGCGAACCTATGGTACACATACCAGACGAGGCACTTGCAGACCTCTCTGTTGGCCCGCATGCCATAAGCCCAGCACAGAGCTTGCCCCACCATTCTGTCCAGCAGTTCAAAGGGAGCACTTCCTTCTTCCCCCAGGAAAGAGTTTGCCCTGTCTCTCTGCCCAGCAGCCCAATTGGCGTGCTTCCTCCCTACTCCCAACACAGAGTTCACCCCACCCCTCCGTTTGGGCATGTGGTCTCTAAAAGGTTTGCCATCACTATCATAGAAGATTATGAGTGGAGCAAGAGAACATCCTTCCTTGATATGTTTTGAGAAAGGCACGCACGGCCTTCTGCCTGACTTCCAGCTGCCCTCACATATATTTTTCTCCATGCCTACAGATGGGCAGATAAATCTTAGGGCAAGTGTCCCCAGAAGAAGCCAAGTATTACTTTTAGGTGTGAGGTGGTTATAGAACTGGAGCACACAAGATTTATGCCATTGAAAATGCCTCAAGAAGAGAGTTGCCAGCTCAGATGTGTCCTGGTGACCAAAAACTGGGAACAAAGGGAAGGATGGAGTGATAGCAAGACCTTTTATACTGACAGGAGAAGGTTTGACAATGTCGCAGAGGAATTTCCAACTCTTCTGCTAACAATGCTCTAACCAGTGTTTCTCAACTTTGTGCCTCCAGTTGTACTTGGACCTCAATTCCCAAAAGCCCTGCTGATCAGGGCTTCTGGGAATTGAAGTCCAAGAACATCTGGGGGTCCAAGGTTGAAAAATCCTGATCTAAACTGTTAAACCCAGCTAATTGGGTAGTACCTAATGGGGATTTCTCCTTCCATCATACCTGCCAGAAAGAAAGCTCACGTCACATCACTCATGCTCTACTCTCTGGTTAGTTACAAATGAGGGTCTCTAGCACTCTGATACCTGGTCTTCCTATTCAATCCTATAAATGTGCAGAAGTTCCCTTTTGCTATCTCTCCACCAGTTGTCATGAGCAGACACAGTCAGAGCCTACTTAATTTTCTGTGACTCCTAATGCTGAGAAAGTGAGGCTATGATTGAGACCTAGAGATGCTGCCAAGTAAAACATTGTCTAGGGATGTTGTCCTGTCAATGCAAAGTAACCATAAAACAAACAATTGTGGAGATTAACAGAAAAGGATGCTTGGAGCCACTGAGGAGCTCAGCCAAGAGTTTGCTAAAGGCAGCCTGAACTGAGATACAAGGTAAACAACATCCTATCTAAAGCAGGATCTGCAAATCAGTGTAAATCTTCTAAGACCATTCATGCAAAGGGCATTTTCACACATGACCCTAAAAGGCCATCAACTCTTTTTCCCACGCTATTTCTGCACAAGGGCTAGGTGTCACATGAGTCAAATGGGGAAACTCAGGTGAGATTTAGGAAAGCTCCAGGTTTATACATGTTACGAGAAGAACTAACTAGTCGATGGAGTATCTGGAAGTTTTTTGAGCTATCTGAATCTGACTTTCCTAAGTCTGAAAGAGTGGTAATAATTGAGATCACCTAGCCAAATTTCACTTGGAGTTATATAACACCCACAGTGGGTCAAGCAATTCAACACTGGGAGTTACCAGCAAGATATTGTTCTATTGTGGATTACTGGACAATTCCCTTGTCTCCCCCCTGTACCTGCTAATAATTTAGATCTCTCTTGACATGCCCTTTTTCCTCCATGGCAGCCTGCCTCTTCCTCTTACAGTATTTCATCTGCTGTGGACTTCTTCCAGACCTAGCAATTGGTCGGCTCTTCTAACAGAGCTGCCAGGAGTTCTTTGGTACTATTGTTGGAAACAGATCCCTCAAAAGGCCCCATACAGGTAATGTCAGCATAGGATCAAAAGCAGAAACATAGATTTTCAAATAAGGTCAACAGCTACCTAGCAAACATGCTAGGCAAAATAGATTTAATGGGGTACAAGCATACAAAAAAAAACTTTTAACTTTTTGCAACTTTCAATGTAAAACTAGAGTCCTGTCCTGACCACACATTTCAAACATCTAAGTGTAGAAAGCAGATGAGTATGTTTACACAATCATGGTTCACCATTCCATGGAAGGTTTTAAGTTCTTTCACGCAAATGTGGTCACCTCCTCACTGCAGACTCTCAATCTCTCTCTGCATGGGGAGGCCAGGGGTAGACCAGAGCAGTCTATGAACCCCATGTGTACTCTGAATTTGTGGTTTCTGCACAGATGTACCATGAAATGTGCCACAAGTATCCATCCCAACTCCGTCTTGGTGTTTGCATCAAATGCGTTTTTCTAAGGATCATGAAGCACAGTGAAGAATGTTAGTTTCCACTCCTCTAGTCTGAATGAAAAGTGCTGTCCCTACCAAGCCAATCCTAACTGCAGGGGGGGGGGGACTTCCTGGCTCTTCCTTGCAAGCTGTAATCCCAAGAAAAACTCATACCCATTACTATAAATTTATGTTATTATTATGACAAGTGGGAGTCGTGGTGGCTTAGTGGTTAAGATACTGAGCTTGATGACTGGAAGGTCAGCAGGCCAAGCCCCAAGTGTTGTGCAATGGAGTGAGTGCATATCATCTGTCCTAGCTCCTGCCAACCTAGCAGTTCAGAAACAAGAAATTGCAAGTAGATAAATAGGTACCACTTCAACAGGAAAGGTAACAATGTTCTGTATGCTACAACTTCGTGCATTGCCTGCTTATGCCATCTTAGAACAGGAAAGGAGTGAAGACCTGGCTGGCGGGGCATGTGTGGGGAGTGGGCCAGATGGCCAACTCAGTCACCTGGCTCTTTTAAATACACTCAAACCTCGCATAAAGAGTGCCTCGCTTAAAGAGTAACTCGCTTAAAGAGCAGAATTTTCTCTGAATGTTTGCTTCACTTAACAAATAAAACCAACCAAAAACTCACTTAACAAATAAATCGTGGTTCGCAGTCCCCCCTACCACCAGAAGTCACAATGGGTCACTTAAAATGGTGTTTCACTTAAAGAGCAAACTTGCCTAAAGAGCAATCCTGTGGAACGCGTTATGCTCTTTAAGCGAGGTGCCACTGTATTCCAAATTTTTAACTTGAATTTTAATTTTTAATTTGAATTTAATTTTATGCTAATTTTTAACTTGATTGTATGTATGTGTTTTAATTGTTTTTAGTTGTAAAGCCACCCTGAGTCTTCGGAGGAGGGTGGGGTACAAATGAAATAAAATAAATAAATAAAAATAAACAGCTTGGCAAGGATGGGTGGTGTATTTCCTGGAGGTGATGCCCAAATAATAGTTGTACATTATGTTGTTGCACTTTTGTAACTTTTTTGTGTGAGAGGGGGGAGTTTCAGTCCCGTGTTTGCCAAACGCTCAGCTATTTGACATCTTTCTAGGATCATTTCCAATTGCATGTGACAGATGAGAAAGAGACTAGGTGCTGCAATGTTTACTTTCCCCAGGCCCTTCAATCAATCTCTGTCTGCCCTATATCCAGATAAAGTAAGCAGCCTTATCATTTGCAAATCCTGAGTACTGTATATATATAAAAAGGAACTGAAGTTTTACAAAAGACTTCTTTTTAAAACTCCAAACCATTAAAACCTTCCTTTCTTGGAGGTAAGGCAGATGGGCAGAATTATCTTTTGCAACTTCCAAGCTTGTAAACATTTCACTGGAAGACGGAGACACTTTTTCTGGGAGAGGGGGAGGAAAGGAGAAAAATGGCCCCAACATAAAGGAAAGGTCCCAGTTAAGAGGAGGGCTGGGAATGTCAAACATGTTTGACCTCCCAATCAGCAAATAAGCATACTATAAACACCATGTTTTATCAGAGCCGCTCTCAAGGGAACAAGAACCCTTGTGTTTGTTTAGCGTCAGGCACTTGGATGGGACTGTGAATTGTTTTGTGACCAAACAGTCTTCAAGCAATTTGTGGGACTTATTAATATTGCATTGCAGCACGCTTCAGTGACATGTTTGACAGATGGCAACTTCCCGTTCCGGATTTGGGGCTGGGAGGAGGTGCTCAAAATGAAGGACCGTGCCCACATAGTAATGTTTGCTTGTGGTAACACACACAGGGTGAGACAGAATTCTTACCAAGTTTTCTCTTGTCCAAAAGTAGACTAGACTCCATAAACAAACTCAGGCTAAGCAATATGGTTGACACCACCCCATAATAAGCAGGGGTGTGCTGGGCACCATGGGATGATCCTGGACAGGGGTGAAGGGCAGCGACCAAGGGAGGGGGGAGAAGGCTGCCCCCGGGAACCACTTGGTTGCCACCCCTCGCTTGCTCCACCCAGTGCTAGGCACTTTAGAATAAACCATTGCTCCAAGTTGAAGGAGGGAGCTTGAAGCAATGGCTTAATCTAAAGTGCAGCGCGGTGGGCAGATAAAATAATAATGGCAATTTTATTTGCACCCCAGGGTGCCAGAGGCGAGGGCGCACCAGGATGAATCCCCCTGTCCCAGTGGCCCAGCCCATGCCTGATTATAAGGCAGGGCCAAGTAGTTGCCTTAAGCAGCAGCTCCAGGGTCGCACCGGGGAGAAAAAAACCACCTGCTCTTTGATGGTTAATGTTTGCTGCCATGCAACAAATACTTGTTTTTGCTTTTTCTCAGGTACATCCCCCTCACCCCATCTCAAAAAACACATTCTTGAACGAGTGTTCATTTCTCTATGAGCTCTTCCATCCACATTTATTGCTTGATTCAAAACAGCGTGTGTTGTTTTTCTATAACACTAAGTCATTCTCCACAAGTAGCAATATGCCATCCACAATTAGACTCGTAATTTTTCTGTTCCTCTCCAATTATTTTCATTCCTTCTGCTTCCAGATCTAATCATAACAAGTGACTCGCTTAACACAAAATTCACATAACAAAAGGAAATCCATAGAAAATAGTGACTCGGTTAACAATTTTTTTCGGTATTGATTAATTGGTTTTCAATGCATTCCCATGGGAAATTACATTCAATGCATTCCTATGGGAAATTTGATTTACAAATTTTTCATAGTACAAAAGGTCCCAGAGAATGCATTACATTTGTTAAGCAAGGGTCCATTGTACATTGCTGTTGCAAGAAATAGCAGAGAGATTCAGCATTTTTGCCTTCTTCTTCTTCTTCCTAACAGTGTTGGGGTGGGTTCAATCCCATTTATATAGACTTGCATCTTTGAAAGTATAGCTAGCTGTTTCAAAATGTTTATAAAATGTATATCTGAATCCTTCTTGAAATCAGTTGGGATAAATATGAACATTTTGATTTATCCAAAGAACTGAGGCCATCAAATGATATTCATATTTTTTTTTTACTCCTACCTGTTTCCCCTGTGTGTTTGGTATCTGCTTAACATAGTCTGTTATCTTTCTTCCTGGCACAAAGCCTCCATGATCTCTTTTAATGTTGTTCATTACTAATAATAATACATTCACTATTGTGGCCGTGGTAAAGCTGAAGATTTTCATATCCTGATTAAGATACATAACCGAACAGTATGGTATTGTGGTATTATGGGCCAGTTTGGTTATTACTATTATTCTTATTGTGTGTGAACTACACTAGTACCTCGGATAACGCTAAGACTTGGTTTCACAAGTCTTAGCGTTATCCAGTTTTTAACATTCTGTGATGCATTGATCTCACAACTTTAAAAAACATTTTAAAAATCCCTGTTCCTTTCCAAAGAGGAAAGGGAACAGGGGGGTCGATCCTACTGACTCTTTGGCAGGCACCAATCTCTCCCCAAACATCCCACAGTCCCAGCGCTCGATCGCTGACAGAGACCCCCACCCACTTCCCCCCAAAACAAGCCTGATCCCTGGCTCATTTTGGGGTACATTAGCAAAGGTACATTACCGGCAAAGGTACATTACCGGCAGAGATCCCAGCCTCAATAGGCAGAGAAAGCCCAGTGGGATTGAGGCTTAGATCTCCACTGGTAATGTACCTTTGCTTTTGCAAAAATTTGTCTCGCAAAAGCAAGGGTACTTTACCTGTGGAGATCTAAGCCCTAAATCCCTCTGGGCTGTTCTCTGCCTGGGAAGCGGGACTTCAAGGGACTCAGCTTCCTAGTGCCAGTTGGTTGGGAGGAGAACAGGTGTGTCCGATCTCGCCCCAACCAAACCTGCAGTCTGAGCCTTGGTAGATCTCTGCTGTGCGGGCTTTGGGGCAGAGATCAGTGTGGGAATTTGAGACAAACATTGATGCAAATGTTTGCCTCAAATTCCCCAGCATTACCCGATTTTAGCGTTATCCGAGGCAAACATTATCTGAGGTACCACTGAACTTGGAATATCTCCTCCTTCTAGTATCATGCTTTATTTATTTATCCAAATCCAAAACACTGACATTTAAAACCAACATAATTTTTTAAAAAATACTAATAATGTAAAGCTACATCCTTTCATATTCACACTCTAGTTTCCCAATATTCATCAGTTTGAATAGTCTCATCATTTACTTCAATCAAATCCTCGATATCACACTGTTCAGGCAAATTGCTACAAATTAGCAGATATTCAAAGTCTCGTCTCTCACCACATTCACATTGTTCAACATTGTCAATGAGGCCCCACCTCTTTAGGTTTCTTCTGCACCATGTCACCCCAGTTCTCAGACTATTCAGTGTTTTCCATGTCTCATATTGGACATGATAACCTGCTGCTGGTTTCTTCTTTATTTTCCATGATCCTCCGGGTGATATTCTTTTCCATAGTTGAGTTCAACAAGCCTCAGTTGTAGATGGAATTGGTGCCATTCGTTTTAGGAAGCTGTTCCTTTACTTCAACCTTAATGAATGAAATCCAAGCATTGGATGGCTTGAGTCTGTTTCTTGCTTTCCTTTCTCAACTTCTACTGCTACTTGTTTATACATTTAGCCCAGAATGGAAGTTACATGTTTCTTAAAGCTTGTATTCTTTATTTGGTGGCTTATAAAGAGATGTGATTGTGGAAGAATGAACTTCGATTGCCAGAATTTCAATATGGTCTACATCAGTCATATCTACAGACAATATACTGATGTTCAGTTTAGTAAAAATTGCACTCCCATATTGTTCATTTGATCTTTCTAAAACAAGTTTCATTCCATTAACCTTTGGTCATTTCATCTTCTGTGGGATTCCTGAATGAGCAATATATCACAATTATATTGCATGCAAATATCAGATAATAGTGCTTCCTTCTTCTTCTTTTCTTCAATATTAATAGAGATTGCTACTAGGTCTGGCATGGGAAAATGCCATTTTGAGTGAGTCATTATGCCAAATATATATGTGCTATATAGTGCTTCAGTAGTAGAAGATTCAGCCATTCAGGTTTCCCACAATGTTGCCCCAGGGTATGCCCAACTGTTAATCATGGTCTTCTGGGAGGCTTTTCCATGTACCCAAATGAAGGTGTTATACTTTGTATATATCATGAGATGGTGAGAGACAGTGAATTACTGTTGCTAGGAAGCACTGCATACAAGAGAAAAATAGGAAGACTGACCATGAGATGGAAAGACTCAACCAAGGAAACCATGGTCATGCATTTTGCAAGCCCTGTGCAGAGTTTTTAATGGCATTATATTTTAGAGGTCATTAACTCTACTTAACATTAGAAGCAACTTGATGGTAGCAACTATAATATACTTTCAACAATTGTATTTGAATTTCTACAGTAAATAATTATATGTCAGAATCTGAGAGCAGGCTGGCTCATGATGCATCTTACAAAGCAAGTACAGTAATACCTCGGATAACGTTTGCATAAGATAATACTAAAACCGCATAATGTTAAGCAATCTGAAATTGCATCGAATAATGTTAAGATCCTATGGGATGCATCAGATAACATTCGGTAAAGCCTGTGCCAGTTACAATGTATCTCTATGGAGTTTTAACATTATCCGATTCATCCCATAGGATTTTAACATACAGTAATACCTCAGATAACATTAGTATCGAATAACACTATAATCACATAACATTAAGCAATCTGGGGGGAAGAATTGCATCGGATAACATTAAGATCCTATGGGATGCATCGGATAACAACCGCTAAAGCCTGTGTGGTTACAGTGTATCTCTATGGATCCCATAGGATTTTAACATGCATCGGATAACACTAAAAATCGTATAACACCAAGACTTGTGGAACCAGGTTTTAGTGTTATCTGAGGTTTTACTGTACATCGGATAACATTAAAAATTGGATAACACTAAGACTTGTAGAACCAAGTTTTAGCATTATCTAAGGTTATATATTCAAGGAAGCAGTTTAGCAAAGCAAGTAACTAATACAACAGCTAGAAAGCTCTCCAATGGGCCACATCAAGATAATCTTTTCTGTGAACTGAAATGTGTAAATCAAATGAAGTTAAAAGGGAAACTTATTTATTGAGCTCCAACAAAGTTTTGAGTATTGGCTGACCACTGCTCTTCTTCTAATTTTTCAGAATGTGGGTGAGGAAGAAAATGGGGAGAAAGAGGTTCTGGTCATTGGACTATTGCCTCCAGCACATGGCTGTCCAGAGTTTCCAACATCTAACTCACTGGTGGATTAGGGTTAACCCAATAAGAAGCATTAGGAGGTGTAGAGGTGGAGGCCATGGGATCTTGGGGAATAAAAAGAACACTGGTCAAGAAACAAAGTGGAGGCAGAAGAGTACAGGGAGAAGTGGAAAATATGCTCCAGAACCTGAAGAGGTGGCCAGTTGCTCAGATGAGTCAAATCTGGAACCACTTGAACATTCAGGGGGGTGGGGGAATATCTGGAAGATGGACATTTGAACTGGGGTTTTCTGGTTCTGCCTTTCCTACCAAAGGGAGAAGGCCCAGTCACCTACTAGGCTGTCCTACTTGAGGGGGGGGGGAATGTGAGAGACATCAGTGATGACACCATTGAGAAAGAGTTGGGAAATGGCTGTCAAAAATGGCTGGAACGTTTGGGTCTGTTCACAAGACTTCAAAGGAGTTGGGCTGTTGGGTGCAGCCAAAACAGTTGTCAGGAGAGTGCTCCTGCTGTCACCACTGTCTCTCCCTAAACTGGGACAGATTTGGATTGCTACCCTTCAGTGAAGGATCCCTGAGAAAAAAAGGGTTGGACCTAGAAAAATTGAAGAAAATTTTAAAAATTGCCTAAAGTGCTTCAGGACAGAGACATGAGATATAAATGTGACCCTTTGAGTGCAAATCATCAGTAATATTTTGGGTCTCCTTGTTTCTCCAGAAAATTTAGAAGCACTATGCCCTTGTTAACCTTGAAAAGCAAGCCATTACAGATAGCAATGTTGCATTATAATTGCCAATATGTTGAAATGGAGAATGTTAGCTGGAAATGCAATTGGATCTGTTTTTGAGCCATTTGTAATATATCTGTACTACTTACAAAATAGGTTTCCTGAAAACAACTTCTTACATATTTCTGAGGGACAATTACAAAGAACACCACTGTTCTTGCTCTTCTTGGTCAACTACAGAAGAGCCCTGGTGACACAGTGATTAAACCACTGTGCTGCAGCCAAAACTGCTGACATTGTGAATTCAATGCCAATGGGGATCAAGGTTGACTCAGCCTTCCATCCTTATGAGGTTGGAGGTAAAATACTAATTCCCTTGTGAACCGCCCAGAGAGGGCTGTAAGCACTATGGGGCAGTATATTAGTGTAGTTGCTGCTAATTGCTCTTGCTACATTTGCTTTGCATAATATTGACTTAGTCCATGGTTCTAAAACCAACTAGAGTTCTTAGCATTAATATGTGTTGGTACAAAACTGTTTTTATCTAAAATGTATCTCTAAAAATGTTTCTCTCTGGGTACAATTTGTCTTGATGTTTGTGCTTCCAAATGGCATGTGCAAGCAATGAGAAGTTATGGTCCATGGGGTCGCAAAGGGTATGACTCAACTATGTGACCAAACAACAACAAAAGTCCATATTTCAAGATGAGACATAAAGCCAGAGGAACAATGAGAAAACACAAGAAATTTACAAGTGGAAGATGCTACCGTCTTGATTCAGTGGTGGTCAAGAGCCCTCCTGCCTTTTGAAATCCAAGAAGTGCCTCTGTCTTGAAAGCTCTGCTACCCTCACCTCTCTTGCTGCCTCTCCTTCCCCTGCTGTTGCTACATAGCCTCAGCTCCTAGCTAGTTTACTTACTTAGTGACTTGCTTGTTAAAAAGGATCAATGACAGCAATTGCATCTTTATGCAAAGCACTAGCACTGGGCAAAGACATGCTAGCTGCTTTGTGTGGCTGGTGCTTCTATATAGGAAATGTACCAAACAGACAAGAGAAAGAGGCAGTGGAGGAGTGCAGGGAGGATTTGAGAGGCAGTAATGACAGGATCTCCCAGTTAGAAAGGTACAATTTGTTGCTCTTGGTATCTCATCACTGGAAGCAACTGACTGAGTAGGGCTGGCCCTATCTGGATCCCTCGCAAAATTGCATAAATCATGCAGGGTTATTACATAATGGAGGTTTCATCTGGAAGAATCATTAGCCTGTTGGTCATTAGTAAAACAATAAAAATAGCATCCAAACAGAAAACTATCTATATAAAAAGGAATCTCTAATTTGCCCTTTTTGGGCCACAATGTTGTTGTTGTTGTTGTTGTTGTTGCTGCTGCTGCTGCTGCTGCAAGACAGAAGGGCCATAACTGAGATGTAGAGTATATGCTTTGTATGGAGAAAGTCCTAGATTTGTGTTCACCAACACCTCCATCTGGAAAACTCAGGTCACAGGGATATGGGCAAAGTCTTTTCCCTGAGACCTTGGACTGTCACTGCTGTCAGAGTAGCAAATGCTGGGCTAGGTGGGATAAATAACCAGAGTTTGGCAATTGTCAGGAAAAAGACCTATTTCCTAATGTCTCCCAAGGCTTGAAATTGCTATTTTTCAGCTAGGCCTCATTATTGGCCTCATAGAAATCCTTTGTCTTCTCTCTCCTTCATGAACTCATGTCACAAGATTGCCTGTTTTCCAGTAATTCTTATCTTACTAGCTAGCTGAGATCCATGTTTTGTCTATAGGCCAGAACATTGATTACACATGTGTAAAAAAAATTTATTGTTTTGAGAAAGTTTTCTCTGTTACCTGATTGGCTAAGGAATAACCCACCTGACTGCAGATGGGTTTGCAGAGAAGTGAGTTAGTTCTTTTTTGTCTCTCCATGGATTAAGACCTGGTCTGGCTTATGGATCTGTTATTTGTCTTTTTCTCACTATGATTACCTAACGAACTTGGACTGTTTTTATTGGACTGAACTCATGGTTATGACCCTCTAATCTGCGTTTTTCTATGGACTTTACTATCAATGAACCTGAAGAATAAAACAGCTGTTTCTCTTTGAAGATTGTTGTTTTTCTTATCACACACACACAAGGCAATTCGGCTGCATGCTACCAGAAGAAGAAGCCTCGCTTGTTCTGCTCTACTGCCAGAGCTCACTAAGTTCCTTTTAAACGTGGCCCAGGTCTCTAAAAGTTGGAAGGTAAGGGTTAAATATGTTCCAGAGATGAGCACATGCTCAGGAGCATGGGGGGGGGGGGCTTACTGAGATGCCTGAGGTCCAACAGCAATGTTATTTTTGGGACTACAAATCCTGGAGAACCCTAGCTAGAATAGTCACTGACCATGTTGATTGAAGGCTTCTGAAAATCATAGCCCAAAAAAGCCAACTTTTCAAGCTCTATGAATGACTGTTACAAGAGTAACTTACCAGGATGATGTTGTCCCCTAGTACTGCCTTCTGTTATACTCCTTGCTACATATGTTTACTCAGACTTGTGAGTTAAATTCCGGGATTCATTACATCAACAATTTATATGTGGATTTCACACAAGTCTCGTGGGGTTGCCTGAAATGGCCAAACTGTCTCAGATTTCTCCTTGTTCTTTCTTGAAAAGAGATCAAATATGTGTTGATTTGGAAAATCTTTTAACCTTCCGCTAACTGTTCCTAGTTTGTGTTGCTACCGGCTGGATCCAATTCTGCCCTCTTGAAGAAATTCAATCTATCCTTTGCATGAACCTCTAATTTCCTTCCTTCTGGAAGTATGCGTGCTAATTGCTAAATGTTTCCACCTGCAGGTTGCCACTCAGTAACACATCCTGTGTAATTTTTGAAATGGTAGCCATGTTAGTCTGTGTTTCAAGCATATCAAAGAGAAAACAGAACAAAAAGACAAAAAACATGACAGACATTTACATGTTTACAGACAACCTCCCAATCTCAAGCAACTAATAACACACAACAGACAATGCAACAGTGAAACAGAGAAGGGAACTAGATCCTGAGACAAACTGAGATGTCAGCTATGCCCCCACGTTTACTCTGGCAACAGTATTACTGAACCCAACAATGCCACACACAACATTAAAGGCAATTTTACTTGTTCCTCTGCCAATGTGATTTATGCCATCTTTTGCCAAAAATGCCCTTCTACACTCTACATAAGAAAAAGAGGACAACCTCTACGCAAAAGAGTTAATTGACATAAATCAGACATCAGGAATGGCAATACACAGAAAACTGTTTCAAACCATTTCACTCTATCTGGGCACCTTCCACAAGACTTGAATGTTGACATTCTGAAACAACAACAAAAAATTAAGACAATGATCCAGAGAGAGCAGAGATAAAGTACATACATATGCTGGACACCCATCTCAAAGGTTTGAATATTAATCAAGGGTTTCTGGGATATTATAATATTTGCTACACCACAACTAACAGGTTGTTATATGCTGCTATATATGTTGTATATGTTGTTATATTATACCACCTTCACAGAACCTACTTCAGTAGAATTCTCATCCACAGTCTCAGGCTATCTCTCAGAAAAAAGGAAGAACTTGGTGCTTCACCTGGGCTACTCACACTATTGTCAATAGATGCTAGACCTGAAGGGCAAATTTGTTATCAAATGTATAATGCCACAATGTTTGTCCTGCATCAATCTACTAACCATTTTTAATTCAACAAGGCGAAACTTCACAACTAATCTGAATAACAACCAGATATCTCCTGCCATTACCAGTTGTAAAATAACCAAATTGATTTGTATACAGTGGTACTCCAAAACAAAAAATCCATACAATGAAGCGTTTGTTAGGCAATCGCGATACCCCGCATTATGAATTTTTTCCCCATTAGACAGGATTTTCATTAACTGGGGTATACCCCGCTTAATGTAAACCCTGTATAGTGAACTTTTTTTTCCGTTATGTTGGGTATCGCCAATTTGAGCCACATAATGAAAAAACCACATAATGAAGAGCTCCCTGGAACAGAGCTTTTTCATTATGTGGGGTACTACTGTACTTATCTGTTAAGCTAACCAGCCATCCTGTACCTCAGTAGCTGATGTGTATAAATTGATGTCATGAAGTCTTATGTCCAATGAAGTAGACTTGATCCACGAAAGCTAACGTTATATAGCAGATAGTTTTTAAAGTGCCGCAACATTTTTTCTCTTTTTGTTTGGTTTACTCTCTGACATCCTGTGTACAAATACCAATCATTGTTGTTTATCTTTTTCAAACAGTGTACGGCCAGCTCCCTACCTAAGCAGGTATTCCTCAGTAGAACAAGGGATTTGTACTGAGCAACCAGCCTTTCTGGATCAACCCTTTCATCTTAAGCCCATGCATACTTCCTTGGAAATATTGTCCTGATACTATGAGTCCCAAACAAAGTCTTGGTTAGAGCTTTGCTGGAAAATCCTCCCAGGAGAATGTTTACTGATGTATCTGAGAATGTATCTGATGTCCCTGGTGAATCATCTGCAGGCTTTCCAGTGGACTTCTCTAATACCCCAGTTCCAGGGCAGTTTGAAAGTGAGAAAATTGAAGGAACCACAGATCCAAGAAGTCTGGTGATGGTCAAGAGAAAGCAGGTTTTACCAGTTGTGAGGGAAAAGACATAAAAGAGGAGGGCTGGTTGTAAGCTTAGAAGAACAACCCCCAGTCTTCAGTGTGCTGGGGGGAGGAGGAGGAGAAGACAACCTTCCTTCACTGTGACTCTTGAACTGGGGGAGATGATGATTTTCACCTTAGACCAATGGGTGCTGAGCCAGGAGTTACATACCCGATTCTTTGGGACTGGCAGGAAGGAGGCAAAGATCTCCCTCCATCCTATAGCCAAGACATCCTACCCTAAATGAAAAGTGATGCCGGAGGTGACATTGCTAACCTCAGCAGCTGATACAGCTGGCTTGGGAGTGGGAGGAGCAGCTGTGACAGGAGGGCTGACTTCAACTTGGCCATCATGAAAGAAAGTCTAGCTGCTTGGTTAAGGACCTCAACCCAGCTAAAGCTGAGGACTGCAAAGGACCTGGGATTGGTGCCTGTAAATCAGGGCCCAAAGTGAAGGGTCTATGGCAGTGATAGCTACCCTTGACATTCCAGGTGTTCTTGGACTTCAAGTACCAGAAGCCCAAGTCAGCACTCCTGCTGATCAGGACTTCTGGGAATTGACATTCAAGAACACCTGGAGTGCCAAAGTTAGCCATCACTGGTCTACGGGGACGGAGATGGAGGAACTTTGTGACCTGTTTACCCCTTCAGTAAAACCTGTTTCACCTGTTAACCAATCTGCTGAGTTAATGGAACCAATGGTGGAAGACTTAGGTTCAGGATGAAACTTTAGGAACAGCCGCAGTATAAATCAGGGGTTCACAACCCATGGGCCGGATCCAGCCTATGGTGCCGAATAATCCGGCACCCAACCTCATTCCAGATGCCACCGGAATCGGCCACAGACTCATTTATGGCCACGTAAATGCATTTACTACAGCTGTAAATGAGTCCGCAGCCATTGTAAACACATTAACGACAGCCACGTATGTGTTTTACAGAACTAGTCCAGCCCGCTCAGCTGTCTGAGGGGGCGTGGTCCAGTCCACGGCTGAAAAACTTTGAGAACCCCTGGTATAAATCAATTGAACTTTCTTCCATGTAGGCATGTATAGAATACATGGCAAATTAACAATATTCACTCAGAAATTCTGAAGCATTGGTTCAACCTTTAAAATTCAAGTTTGCTGAGTACAGATAATTGTTTTGAAGGAAATTAAATCATTTTCAACTGTACTATGTGCTGGTTGCTAATTAAGTTGGTTGTTAGCTACCCTGATGAACCTGTTTCTGCCCAGCTGTTAGGCAATGAGCATTATGAACCCGAGGTTGTGATTACAGTAAAAGACTGGCGTGTGAGCTGCATGCGGCACAAGAACTATTTCCTGAATTAAGCAGGATGCCCTGCTCAACACTGAGAGACTCAAAGCACACACACGCCTATAGGCTTTGTGAGTGGGTGGCCCGTACTCTATACAAAGCTTCCTTGTTTTCTTAGAGGCAGTATTGTGAATTTAATATGGCTGCCTGCTCTTTAAATAAGAACTCACAATTTTCTGCTACTATTTTATGCACAAGACTGGCTGCAAAGTTCAGCATTTTAGATATCTGGCTGTGGAACGGCAGAGTTTGGGAGTTCAATTCCTCCAGGAAGATGAGCTAGCCTGTATGGCCTTGAGCAAGAAGGGAATGGTAAATCATTTTTGGGTTCTCTCTACCTTAAAAATAACCTGGAAAGTATTGCCATATTTTAATGCAAACTATGCTTATTAGCAATGGCTGCATAAACATACTTTACTTGCAATATTTGTTTTTATATGTGCAAACTTTTCTGATGCTCAGCTACCAGTCCTTTAAGTTTCTCATTCTCAATTAAATTTAGTAATATGCCACTGATAATAGCCAGAATTAGGTGTTTCAAAGTAAGAGAAAACCAGTCCTTCCATTCATGAAAATGAACCCAACCATCTAAAATGTCACATGCTGGGGTGGATTAATTAATTAATTAATTAATTTGCATTTATATCCCTCCCATCTGGTAACAATACCACTCTGGGTGGCTAACAAACAGCTGAAAACAACAAAATAATACATCAAAGTTAAATAAACCATCAGACATAATACCACAACAAGAAACCCAAGGTACTCCACCTCAATCTATTTAATGTGTCAGGAAAATATGTAATAATAGGGTAATAACACTACAGTCCAAAATGACAGTCGGTAATGTTCAGGGGCAGGCCTGTTGGAACAAGTAGGTTTTGGGTGATTTTCTGAATGCCAGTAATGATGCTGAGGTTCTAATTTCAGCTCAGGTGTTGGGAGTAACCACAAAATGTAGGTTAGAGACCTATGTGGATGTGGGGCACAAAGCTTCTTCCCTGTGCCTCTAAGGAGGAAAATGTTGCTCTCCAGGGATGTTGTGCCTTAATGGCCCAGTGATTAAACTTATGTACTGTAGTCTGAACCAGGCATGGGATGAGCTACCGGGACAATGGGATTCATCCCGGTGCAGCCTCGTCTCTGGCGCCCTGGGGTGTAAATAATAATTATATTATTATTTTATCTGCCCGGCTGCTGCACCTGGCAAGTGGGAGGCAGCGACCAAGCAGTTCCCAGGGGCAGCCTTCTCCCCTGTCCCTTGGTCACTGCCCCTCGCTTGCTTTGTCCAGTGTTGTGCAAGGCACTTTAGATTAAGCCTCCTCCTTCGGCTTGGAGCAATGGTTTATTCTAAAGTGCCACATGCCGGGCGGAGCAAGGGAGGGGCAGTGACCAAGTGGTTCCCGGGGGCAGCCTTCTCCCCTGTCCCTTGGTCGTCACCCTCACCCCTGTCCAGTGCCCTCCCATGGTGAGTTCACTCCTGACCAGGGCTCAAAGTTGACTCAGCCTTCCATGCTCAGTGAGTACTCAGGATGTTGGGAGCAAAATGCTGATTACTCTGTGAACCATCCAGAGAGTGCACTGAGCACTATGTAATAAGTGTAATTGCTTTTTGCTTTGCCTTAACTTATATTATTGACAGCCAACTTCCATATCCTGTCCTTCACTTCAGGCTGCAAAACATTTTGTGAAGATAAGACCCTCCTGGACTGGATGGACAAATTCCTTGTGTTTCCTTGCTCAGTGGACAAAGATTTTCCACATCACAGCAAGAGATGCACTTGGCTTAATTCTTTTGTGCTAAATAGGTCATGAAGCTTTTCCCTTTTTTAGGATGAAAAGTGTGACTCCTGCCATACAGACATAGGCTTATAATGCAGGGGTTCTCAATCTACTGTGTGGGGACTGGATGTGGCCTGTGACACCATTTCATGTGGCCCACCACCACCTCCGCCACACCCGGAAGTGCCATGTGTCGCAGGCAGGGCAAAATGGCCATCTGGCCCCCAAAGCTGTCTGAGGGAGCATGACCTGGCCTTTGGCTTGAAAAGGTTGAGAACCCCTGTTCTAGTGTCTCAGGCAGAGTTCTCTCTGATCTTCTGCTACCTGTTCCTTTTGACTAGAGATGTTGAGGATTGAACCTGAAATTACATGAATACAAAAAATGTGCTCTTCCAATTAGCTATAATTAAAACTTGGAAGTAATAAGTTACCAACAAAGGAATAGTATTTTGCAATGTATCATGGGGCAAATTAGACAGTTGTATTAAAAGTACAGTACAACCTCTCTGGCTGATTGTCAATTTTGCCCTGCTTGTGCCAATAGCAGATAAATACAGATACTGTAAATACAGAAGTGTTTATGTTCCTCTGGTATCTTCAAAAAGATATGTGGGTGTGCATATTCATCAAATGCTTTGAGTGTGGTCAGATCACTCTATGATTGTTGGGTGAGGGATGCCTATTAGCTTTGAAGCTGTTGTACAGGATTTGCTGTTAACATGCAAGGGACTAAACATTTCAGAACCAAACACATCATTTTGTCTTATGAAATGCCCAGCCAACCCTGAGTTCCTCAATGGAGACATCTGCAGTCAACGGCACTATTAAGCTGCGCCTTCTCAGTAAGGTCCAAGAAGGTGAAGACTACATTCAGCTTTAAACATCTGCTGAAAATATACCTGCATGCACAACTAGTCCCCAGTTTTTCATGTTACTATTGAGGGGTTGTTCCAGAGACATTATTTAGACTGCTTTTAAGTTGTTTGATAAATCTATATACATTTTAGATAAAATTAATTGTTTATTTTAATGTAATCAAATTTGAGTCTGTGCCTTTGTAATGTCCTCTATCAATAAATGCCTTTGTTTGTTTTTTGTTTTTTTGTTTGCTTGTTTGCTTGTTTGTTTGTTTGTTGTTTGTTGTTTGTTTGTTGGTTTGTTGGTTGGTGGGTTGGTTGGTTGGTTGGTTGGTTGGTTGGTTGGTCTGTCTGTCTGTCTGTCATCCATCTGGGTGATTTTCCCACTCTGGGTGGTTTGCAACATTGAAAATTAACAATACAAAACAAACTAATATAATCAAGCCCATCCTCCATTGGTGACATAAGGAAGAAAGTTAATCTAAATTAAACTCAAAGGGGAAAATAACTACTAGTCAGCCATTAGGGAGGATATTTTGAAAGGCCTCTTTAAAGAGCAATGGCCTTTAACTCTTTTGAATGTGTCCAGGGATGAGGTCTAGCACAGCTTCATTGATAAGGTGTTCCACAGTGACGGTGCCACAACCGAGAAGACCATTCTCTTTGTCATGGTCTTCCTCACCATTCTCAGTGTCAGCATTTGGAGCTGCGCTGTCTGAGATGAACAAGTGATGTGGGCAGTGGATCTATGGGAGAGACAGATATCAAGGTCCTAAAATTTGTAGGGCTTTATACCTTTTGCCTGATACTGAAAAGAGCCAGTGCAGAGTGGAAATGAAATAAAAGGTCTGTGATTTAAATCAGCAAGCTAAGCTGAGCAAGTGTACTTCAATTTTTTAAATGGCCCTCAGTAATGAGATATTTGGAACAAATGAAAATCTTTTTGTGAAAACAGTGTCACTTTTATAAATACCTGAAATACAAATTTCAGTCTATAATAACTGACAGTAGGGTTCTCACCTTTTTTTTTCTTGTGAAGATGTGTGTATTTAAAGTAAATGGTGGACAGAGAAGAAAATAGTACAGCCCTTATTGCTAAAAGTGCAATCTTCTAGAATCAGGCATAAGGAGTCGTGTGGTCCTCCTGCAAATCCCATCATTCTTCACCACTGCCTGCTGGCTATTAATGATGACAGTTGCAGTCAAAGAACATCTGCAGGGACACTCATTCCACCTGCTGTCTTAAATTGTTACCTGTCATACAGCTGTTCAAAGCACTATACTTATTATATAAAGGGGAAAATTAATTCTCTCCTAAAACCTAGGTACACCCTACAGGTTAAACTTGATTTACTAGTAATTAATTGTTTTGGAGATATAAAGGTGGATAGAGATGTTTTGCTCCTATTCTTATTTATGCTTTCTTTGACACCTAATACCAATTGTTAAAGTAATGAGAATATGTTTCTTTCTTCTCTATGAGGCCTGAAATGAGACTTCACAAAACATTTTTCTCAAGACCTAGCTTAAGAATAGGAAGTCATGGTGGTATAAGCACAACTTGAATGTAACTACGGTAGTTACAAATTATTAATTTTGCTTTAATTAATTCTCTCCAACAAATACTGAAGGTATAACATGCATAACAACAGCATCCTAACTTCAACTTCTCTGTGGTATAATGGTAACCTTTAAATTAGCACTAGAATGGAGTAAGATTTTTTTCCTCCCCATTAGGCTGCAATTAATATGGAGGAGGCATATCATGCTGGAATAAGAAAACTGTTTTTGCTTAGAAATGCATTTATGTGCATTTGAGTGTTGTCCTCTTCTGGAGTTGCTCACTTCACTTTTCCATCTGTACAATGAGAATGAGAGTTATCTCAGAGGGAATGTGAGAAGACTGGAAAGTATAAATAGAAGTGAACAATTTAAAAAAGGCCTATGATTGATCTTACAACACTGTTCATAGTATATGAAGAAAACTACAGTATTGACAAATGCATACATGAAAAGCTTGGCTATAACTCTGCATATCAGATCCCTAGACTGTAGACTAGCAAGAAATAGATAGGTTAACTATACTCAAATGAGACTCAGAATAGGAAAGAGGCTTAAGTTAATAGTCCAGTCCAGTTGATTTCATTGATTTTACTCAAAGGAATCGGGATTCAAGCCTTTGTCTGACTCTTATTCCTCAGGTGACTTTTTCCTCAACATCAAGCAGCACTTTTACCTCAGAAAAAAAATATTGTTTCACAGTAACTTCTCAGTGAGCACAGGCTAGGCTTATCTCAGAAACTGCATGCTGTTATTTTACATCACCGGCTCATATTTCGTTTCTTCTATTTTATTTTATTTTTCATTTAAAATATGTCTCAGGACTCAGGAACAAAATACGGGGCTTTGCTGTCTTCAAGGGTATGATGAATCAAAAATATTTAAGTTTTATATGAAAGAAAAGTACACACACAGAGACACAATTGGTCATCTTTTAAACATTTTAGTTAGGAATACTATGCTTGGGGAGTTCTTAGAGTAGGTGATTGTAAGCATGGTCTTTTATTTCAAGACAGAAGATTTGAAAGTTGAAGTAGCAAAAGTTTTCACAGTCTTTCTTTTTTTGTGTCCCAATAAACCCTGGTCTGCAAAAAATGATGCCACTTTCTTCGCTTTGTCGTTGGCCAAACGTACGTCCTCATTGGTGCATGTTTTTGGCAGTAATTGGCAGACCAGTAAATGAACTGGATTCTGTATCTCTCCACATTCACACAGCATGTTGTTGTCTGCCAGCAGCCTCCGCTTGAGCATGTTGGTCTTGTATTTAGGCACTCCAACCCTCAGCCTATTCAGAGTCCTCCAAGTGATGTTGGGGAGGTCAAGTTCCTTAGTCATAAATTCATTTAATGTTATTCCTTTCCCAATGAGCTCCCTCCTCC
Source organism: Furcifer pardalis (assembly GCA_030440675.1). Classification (NCBI taxonomy): domain Eukaryota; kingdom Metazoa; phylum Chordata; class Lepidosauria; order Squamata; family Chamaeleonidae; genus Furcifer; species Furcifer pardalis. The sequence continues at coordinate 60,109,327 of CP126893.1, read as the reverse complement.
ATCTTCTAATTTGTTTTTGCTCTTATGTACCATCAAGAATGTTTGTTCTTGCCATAAAGCTCTTTCAAGAGAACTAAGCAAGCAAATGACCCTCGATATCCTCTGAATGGATATGAGCCTCAAATCCACCAGCTCAGATCCAGGATTTGTGTTGTTGTTGTTGCTGCTGCTGCTGCTGCTGCTACTTGTCTCCTTATCTTAGGTGAAGTGATAACAAAAAGAGGGTGCACAGAAAAGCCTCCTCAAATATTGTCAATACAATCAGATGTACCCTGGGTGGCAACCTTGCTGGCTAATCTTTGTAACACCAGATGAAACCAAAGGAACTGAAGAATGAATCCACCAGTTTTCACAGTGGTGGGAAGAGAAGCACAGAGATTGATTCAGCCTCTCTTTGAGCTGCCAGCCAGGCACTGGATCGCTGTCCCTCAGCTAGCTTTGAGGAACTAACAGGCTGAGGGCAGAACAATAGAGAATGGGCTGTCAAAAGATATGCCCAGCAACAGAAGGGTGGGAGGGGGTGATGAATATATGCTTCCTACACATGTTTACAAGGAAAGTCATTGACACCCACCATCCCGGGTGCCTCCAGGGTCACTAGCACAGTAGGATGAGATAAAAGAGTCACTGTCAGCATAACAGCCCCAAGTCAGAAGGAATTTCCACCAGAGAGACTGTGAAATAAGAGTCACATTACTATGTAGTTTGGAGTTTTAATCTTTATGTGTGGCAGGAAAGAATCAGGGCGTGCAGTGCAATGAGATGGGACGCTAAAGTAACAACCCTTTTCCCACACAAAACACAGAGGTCTGCGGCTTCCTTGAGAAGCTACCATAAAATGTTATGGACATTGCTTCCTGGGGGCCTAGAATATGGGGCTCTATTCAATGGTCCCTGCTTGTTCCTTCTGTCAATGAATGTCACATATGGACCACAGATTTGCTTTATAGAATTTCTGCTGATGGAACATTGATACCAGTCAGGAATGTAGAGGCTTGAAGAATGGGCATTTTGTCAACATACAACATTTACACCACAGTCACACTCACCCATTCTTGGCTTTGCCTGTGGTGACATCATCAGTTTCAGAATCTGGCCCCCTTCATCCAATTGTCGCTCATAAAAGCCCTGGTGTGTGTTTCGTTCAGACACTGCATGGATGCCTCACTGACTGGCCCAGCATGTAACTAAGAGGTTTCCTTACAGTTCTACAGTTGGAATAAATTAAATTAAATTAAATTAAATTAAATTAAATTAAATTAAATTAAATTAAATTAAATTAAATGCATTGCTGCAATCCTTTGTGTTTTTCCACCGTGCCTGTTATATCAAGGTTTGTTCAATGCTCAGCAGTGTGATACAGTGATGACAGTGTTGAACCTGGTCTCAGAACCCATGGATTCAAATCTCTACATGGCCAGAAAATGTCACTAGGTGACGTTGGGCCAGTTATACCTTCTAATCCTGGCCTACTTCACAAATTGTGGTATGGATGAAATAGGGAGAAGAAATGCCACATCTGCTGCCTTGAGTTATTTAGAAGAAAGGTGGAATATGTTAGGATAGGGGTCAATACCTAACCTGTTGGGAAGGAAAATATATTAACCAATATAGCATGTGAAATTGTGCTATGGTACTTTAAGAGTGTTGAGTCACTCAGTCAATGATGTGGTTAAAAGGAAGAATGCAGCCACAGTTACTCTGCTAATCTGCTCATTAGTTCATTGCTATCTCACTTTTTGTGTGCTCCTGGACAGGAGGTTTGTTTGGTTTGCTTACTATCGTGCAAACTGTACTGAACTGAACACAAATGTAGTAACTAGTTAGCTGACTGAATAAACAAGCATTTCTAGAATTTATCTTTGTCTTCAGATTTTATGCTGAGTAGTTACAGACAGCAATAGTAATCACACTTATATACCACCCCAAAGTGTTTAGTGCCCTCTCTGGGCAGTTCACAATTTAATAGCATTTTCCCCTCAACATGCTGGGTACTCATTTTAACAACATTGGAAGGATGGAAGGTGGGGTCAACCTACATCCTTGCCAGGACTGAACTCACATTAGCAGCTTTGGCTGCAATACTACAGTTTAACCCCTGTGTGCATGTGTGTTTTCTTGAAATGATCCACAACATAATGAACTCTCCTTTGTGCCCCAGAGTGGTGTTTTAATTAAATTGTTTCCCCTGGATAAAAAAAAAAGATGTGCTTCTGTGTTGTGCAGGATGGAGGAATATGTAAGATTTGCTCAGCAGACACTGTTTGATCCTGTCTCCAACTATGTAAGGCGAATGCTAGACTGCTCCTATTTCTGGCTGTTCATTCTCTGGCCCACAAGTTGTAGGTCATGACTCAGGGCAGAACAGCAATGAATGCCCCAAATGCTGATCTAATTACTTGAAAGCTGTGTCAGCTTAGAGAAAAGCATTATTGTTTTTGTAGGGAGCTGTGTTTTCAAATAGAAAGCCACTGAGAAAAGAAAACAAAATTAAAACACACACACCATACTCCAGCACACCAAAACAAGCAAACCACCTCTGTTAGGAGTTTTGGTTGAAACTGCTGAGTCATCAAGTGCACAGGTGCTGTTTATGGTCCTCAGTGTCTGGACACAGGAAGCAAGACGGCTTGCCTCCTCCCTGCAATGTGGTTAAAATTAAGGAGCAGAAGACAAAAAAATGGAAAACAGATCTGTTTGAAGCGGAGCACTGCTTCAATGGCTGCATGCATGAGCTGAAGATAGTATCTGTTTTCACCAGTTTATGCCCAAAGAAAACATGTGTAGCTGTCCAAAGTTCTCTTTGTGTGCATGCGGGAGGTTGCGTCTTTCAAAATATGATGAGACTTGTACACCATCTTTGCTTTTCAATGGTTTTATCATTTTCATATTGAACATAAGTATCTGGTGAAGAGGGCTCCAACTCACAAAAGCCTGTGCCAAAATGAAATGTCTTAGTTTTTCAGGAGCCAGCAGAACTACCTTGAATATTTCAATCACCCATTCAAGGGTTTAAGACTTTTCTCTCATCCCAACCCCCCCCCCCTCCGAGCAACACATTTCGTTTAAACAAAAGGATGGCAAATGGAAATAAATGATTATCTCTGCTCATGTTTTGGACTATGGTGGTTTTTAAGTGATGGGCACTTACATGGGTTTCAGGAGTAGCATTTGGAAAAGTTATTTTGTTTTGGATCAGAACTTCCAGTAACTGGCACTAACTGTGGCCAATTAACCATTCTGGCTGGGAGACTTGGATAGCTGTAATTAAAATAAACCTCTGTAACATTTCCTATGCAAAGTTCACAAATACATACTACGAGATGTTTTGAATGTTTCTATACAATTTGCTTTTCACTTGGTGATTAAAGGCTACAACCTCTACCATCAAAATCTGATTAAATCTTCATGTAATAACAAATCTTGCTTACCTCAAAGTGTTTCTGAGAATATGGGCTCATCTGTCCCCCCCACCCAATTAAAATTAGCTGTTCTGGCATTCTCAAGTAATCTAGGTTCTGTTATGATTATTATGTGTACCCGTATCCTGCCCTTCCTCCAAGGCAGGGGTGAAGAACCTTTGGTCCACCCAGCGTTTTGGATTACAATTCCCATAATCCTCATCTGCACAGGGAATGGCAGACAGGAGCTGAAAACAAAACCACCTGGAAGGTACAATTGTTCATAACCCTGTCTGAAGGAATTCATATTAGGTTTCTCTGTTTTATTCTCATGGCAACATTCCTGTGACGTACATTAGGCCAAGGAAGCATGACTTAGCTCATACTGTGAACCTTATAGTTGACCAGATATTTAAACTGAGCTAAATATCCTTCCATTTTGCTTTGTAGGTTATAAAAAAAAATGGATTCCCCCTCCCCAAAGAGCTTTGAATTGTGAGAATTATCACTTTTTTAAAGTCAAGTTTATAGTCATTGTGTGCAGTTCCTCCTTCTTAATATTTCGACTATCTTTCCTTCTCCTATAAGTAACACTAGTGATTTCTGTCAGTTGGGAAGGGTCATATATGGAGTGAGAGGATGGAAGGATGCTAGGTAGTAAATGCTATGTGGTCAATGGATGATGTAGTATGGCAAGTTTAGAGTGACGGTGATGATTTCTGTATTGTTCATTCTGATTAAAACACAAAGTGCTATACAGCCTATGAGGTTTATCTAACCATTGATATCATTGTAGACAGATAAAGCAAATGTATAATAAAAGGCTGTGCCTCATATCAAGCAAAACTCTTCTGATGCATTTCAACCTCTCTCTAACTGAAAGAGTTAAAATTGACAAGACTGGCATCATTAGCAAGACTGTAGGAAAAAAGACTCCTTTAGAGGACACCTTAATTAGAACCCCGGTGTTTCCAGTCCAAGTTGAGCACTTTGTCCAGTACACCACATTGGCTCTTGTGGCACAAATCACCATTATGGGGTGTCTCCCTTTTGTTCGTCAACATAGCCAAAGACATCAAACATGCTGGATAGCTCAGTGGTTTAGGTTTCTGGCTGTGGAGCCAGAGGTTGAGAGTTTAATTCCCCACTGACAGGACCTCCTTGACAAGTGCCGGGCTCAATGATCCACAGGGTCCCTTCCAGCTCTGCACTTCTAAGATTAAATAATAATAATAATAATAATAATAATAATAATAATAATAATAATAATAATAATAATAATAATAATAATAATAATAATAATAATAATAATAATAATAATAATCCCAGCCAGTTCAGTTGATTAGACTTCAAGCTCCTTGGAGTGGGGAAAGACCCTCTTTCTTTAAATTGCTTTTCTTGTTAACTCCTCAGTTTTTCCCTCTGTAAAATAGGAATGAAAGACTCTTGTCAGAGTTGTGGTAAGGAAAAGAAGATGAGCTCATGATCCAGGGAAATACAGTGAGCATGCTGCATGCATAGGTGAGCAGCTTCCTACTATATTGTAGTCCCTGTGGGAAACAACAGAGACACGGAGAGTGGTCTGTTTGGTAATAGAAACATGGAATTTGGCTCTCTGTGTTGAATGTTTGGTGTGGAACTCACAAACGATGTATTAGAGGAGCATGACAAGTCAAAAGAGTTAAGTATACATTAAAGCTCACCAGCTGCCTGCATTTAATTGAATGCTATAACCAGGTGTCTCTTTGAAAGAACCTAAGTGGAGGTGATAGGTAGGTGTCTTAAGGGTTGCTTTTCTTCCTTTAGAAAGAGAGAATAAACTGCCAAAGACTTTGCTCATAGAAGAGCACAATAAATCATTTTAATGCAGCACTAGATACAGTTTTGGAAGAGGAAGGAATTGAGGGAGCCAGCTGCAAATCTAAACAGACTGCCATTTCAATGAGGTAATGTGATTTTCAGTTTAAAGAAAGGTATCACTGAAATGATGTCTGGAGTTTATTCCTTACAGCAGCTCTCATCTGCTGCATGGCATTTAAAAAAGTCCAGTGTCCCAAAACTTTGCTGGAAAGACAGTCTTGTCCCATTTTTGTATTTAACCTTTAATGGGAGAATGTTTAGCACAACCTTCTCCCACTCTTCTAGATTTTCTGGACTAAGGGTGATGAGAGGTCTAGTTTAGCACACACCTTGAGTTAGATTTGGTGGATCCACAGCAGTAGCGCATTGTGGGATTCAACTGCCTGGGGTGAAAGCCAAATTTTCCGCCCCCTGGGCAGGGCCTAAGCCACTGGTGCCCGCTCCCACTAGGACTTCTGACAATTGTAGTCCAAGAATACCCATATGCCCATACGCCCGAAAAGTGTCCCCTGGGTTGGGCAGGGGCCCCCCGGGGGGGGCATGCTATGCTACTGCACCAACTGCTACTGTTTGCTGGGCTCTGCCAAGCATGACCTCTAATAATGAGTGGGATTTAGTTAAACAGTAAATTAATGAATAATGAAATATCCAGGTTGATCAGTTAGAGAGCACACTTGCTTTGCCCCTGGCACAAGACTGGGGGCAAAAATTACTCTCAAACTGGGTTTGCCTGTCTGCTAGGCTAGATAACTGTTTTACAGCCTATTGCCTGACAGAATGGATTAGAGGGGTAGAAACGGAGGGTGGGGAGAGAAAGAGGAAGAGGGCAGCTCAAAGAAATGGGATGGGGGGAGCTGGCAGGACAGTCACCTCATTATCACTTGGGAAGGTAAAGGTTTCCCTTACTCGAAAGCCAGTTGTATCTGACTCTAGGATTCAGTGCTCATCTCTGTTTCAAAGCCGAAGAGACAGTGCTGTCTGCTTCTCCAGATGTTTCCATGGTCATGTGGCAGGCATGACTAGATACCGAAGTGCATGGAGCGCTGTCTACCTGCCCATCAAAGTGGTCCCTATTTATCTACTTGCAATTTGCTCATTTCATCCTGCAGTGCTTGGGAATCAAACTGCTGACCTCCCACCTTCCAGTCAGTGTCTTAGCCAATGGGACACAAACACACAGAGACCCACATCTGAGGGTTTGGGAGACGAAAGATAGATGAAGAGAGAAAGTGCAGGAAAGGGGGTTTATTGGGAAGTCTAGATCTGTTTTAACTCCCACCCCTGTTAGGATGGAAAGATCTAATGGAAAGCAAGCAACAAAGGCTTGATCCACGTCCCCAGGCATTCAACTGCCTAGCTGGGAAGTCTTACTTTTAATCCAATTTGAAGATCCGGCCAGTGGGGAACCTGCAGGCTTGAAGGGAGCCTGGGCTTCTGGGAATTGAAGTTTCAGAACGCCTAGAGGGCTAGCCTGTTTCCTCAACCTTGGGCTTCCAGGTGCATTTGGACTTCAATTTCCAGAAGCCCATGCTCCCCTCAAGCCCACAGGTTCCTCACTCCTGCATAGTCCATTCCAGCTCTAAAGGCTGTAAAGGGTGAGCCGAGAGGCAGGCAGTCAGGGGGAGGGAGTTGGGGAAGAAAGCCCCAGAGGCTGGGTAGAGGTGGAGGGTCCCCGCGAAGCTAGGCAAGCACCTGTCATGCCGGCCTCCTCCTCCACCTTCCCAAGGGATGCGGAAGCTTCCTGGTGATGCCGCCCCCTGGAAAGTGGTGCCCGGGGCGGCCTGCCCCTGACACACCCACCCCATGATGCCAGTGATCTAGAGTGCAACTGAAAGATCATACCTAACCTTTCAAGTTAACTGTTTGGGATACGAATGAGCCAAGAATGAACAAAAAACTAAGAAGGCATCTTTACTCCTTTTAGAAAATAGTAGACTCGTAAGCATAGGGTGTTGTCAGACAGTGACATACCGTATTTGCTGGCAGATAAGATACACTGGAGTATAATAAGACGCACCCCATTATTACCAAAGTAACCCACTATAGGCCACTATAGGCCACTATATACAGTACAAGATACACTCCATTCTAAGGAGGGAAAAGTGAGTCTTATAAGTCAGCAAATAGGGTAGTTTATATCATGAACCACTTGTTGCATAGTCTGGTGTGAGCCATTTCTTGGTGATCCCATTACATAGGCAAGATTATGAACCAGCCTGACCCTCCTCTATGTCCAAGGTGGTCCTTTCGGGTCAGTGGTAGGGCTAGTATTTTTGGGAGCTGGGCTAGAGCGATTCCTCTACAGATGGAAGATGCATTAAAGGAGATCACTCCCAGCAAAGTGACCCTTTCCAGTGCGATCAGACATGAATCTGACTGCCGTGGCTCAAGTGGCTAAGGCCACTGGAAGGTGGCAGGTCAGTAGTTCGATACCCGAATACTGCAGGATAGAGTGAGCTCCCATCTCTGTCCCAGCTCCTGCCAACCTAGCAGTTCACAAGCAAGTAGATAAACAGGGAGCACTTTGGTTGGAAGCCAAACAGTGTTCTGTACACTCCAGTGTATCCGACTCTCAGGTTCAGTGCTCATCTCTGTTTTATAGCTGAACAGCCAGCGCTGTCTGCATTTGCAGATGTTTCCATGGTCATGTGGCATGCATGACTAGACACTGGAGATGTAATCCAGACAAGGAAAAAGCCGAACCAAGAGCAAGAGGCCCAAACTCTAGTGTTCACCATTGGTACCAGTCTGACCCAGCCAAAGGGTTCATGGCCGACTGGCTAAAATAAAATCCTAGAGTGGTAGCATCTTCTCCTTGGGATAGATAATTCACACACAGAAAGCTCTCATCCTTTTAGTGGAGGCTAGTGGAAGGAAGTGGTTGATAGCATTTCTGGGAAACGCTAGTTGTGTGAAGTCCTCTTCCTCTAGGCTGCCATCTGTTTTGGCTGTGTTAGTGTTGCTTTTACCTCACTAGGAGGATTGTTTATGTGTCTAGATTGGCCAGAAAATGGGAAAAGGAAGATCCAGGACTTAAGCCACAGGTAGGGCATGGGTGTCTCTTCATGCATTCCTAGACAGTACCTTCCATCATCCTTTGCCAACTCCTGAGTATGTGGGCTGAGGCTGTTGGAAACTGCAGTCTAACATGATGTAGAGAGGATCCAATATTCTTCCTCTCTGTTTTCAGCAAATGTGGAAACATAACTACTGTACACTTCCATATGATGCATAGCTCCTGGTTTGCACATACCATGACACATGGCTGCAGTTCTTGGGAAACAATAAATACCTTTTGCCCCGTTTTGCAACACTTTGTGCATGTGCTTCATTGCTGTTTCTGTGTTTTGTGACTTGAAGTGGTTTGGAAGCTGACACCTATGTTCCTCCTTTCCTTTCTTCTAATAGGGGAAAGTTCTCTAGATCCAGGAAATTACTGGCTTCCTGCTCATCTCTAGGTCACTTGTGCGGGCAAGGAGGAACGAAGAGCATATTTCTGTCCACAGAGCCAAACACCTGTGCTGTCTGTACAGACAATTTTAACAGGTTCCATGTGTCACACTTGCTTTCTCATTTCATTTCTCTGCTCTGCAACCTCAAGGAGAAATGAAGACATCTGTTTTCCATTCCGCTGGATTCTTTCGTACCCTCAGATTTCTCATTGTTGGAATGCAAGCTAATGCATAGTGACTTAAATCATAATTTTAATCACTTCTCTTTCCTTCCATTCTTAGGGGATGAAGGGAATGATTGTGATGATGTGGGACGAAGTAGGAATATTTTGCCACAAAATATTCTGCCTCAGTTGAAGCAATCTCCTCGGGATTGTTTCCAGAATGGTTGCCCCTTGAATCAGTGCTGTGCCCAAAACCACAATGAAGCATCCATTACTTTAAATGCTACAGCAACATCCTATAACCACAAAGTTGTGAGCCTGAAAAATCAAATGCAAAAGCAAAGCCACTTTTATCTCCCAAAAGTCAACTACAAAATATGAGCAGGCTCATTTTCCAAATGCATACTGAGGTAAATTTGTGTTAAAGTGAACAGTAAAGTAGGAAGCCATTGGGGCTGAGAACCTTTATGTAGAGGCTTACATCAACTACAGTATATTGAAAACTCAGCTCCTACCACCTTACCTACTTCGTTATAGGATATATTAAATCAGTCCTTAGAGGTAAACATCTACAGAACAATCATGACTGGCGATCAGATCAGTACAAAACAATCTGCTGGGAAACATTGCCCAGTTGGTAACACAACATAAAGAAATACAAATTTAAAAGTGATGGGAACTGGTCGGGGGGGGGGGAGTAGAACCTAGCTAAAGCATTACAAATTGATAAAATAAAAACAGGCAAGTTTTAGTTAAAAAGACAATATTCTGAATACAGTATGGCAAAAAAATAATCAATAGCACTAACCAGGGCCTTGTAAAAACTGAAAGAAAAATGTGTCATACAGTATCAGTAATAATTAGCAAAGCAGGCAAAAAAAGGCTAAAGGACAAGCATTGCGTTTCATGGGTTCTGTGTTAAATTGTAAACATCAAGCATCAATGTCATGGCAGATTATGTATAATTTGTTGATCCCCTGGCAAGTCAGTGAATTAAAGAGAGTCATAAGACAGCTCTAGAAGTCCCAATAAAGGAGGGAAATCAAACAAGCCATAAAGATAATTGAGAAAAGAAAATCACCAAGTGTTGATAGTTTTCTGGAGAATTGTACAGTAAATTAGAAGAAATTATAATACTTCATATGAAGTATTCTGCACAAAAATGGGGTACACAGAGGATGCCTCTTAGAAGGCCATGATTAACAGTCGGGTATACCACAGGGCAACATTGAGGGAAACCTGAATGGCAGAATCTTCCACCATGAAGCACTATACAGCACATTTACATTTGACATAATGACTCACTTAAATTAGCATTTTCCCATGCTAAACCTAGAAGCAATCTCTATTAATACTGAAGGTATCTCAGTAAAAAAGGAAGCACTATTATCTGACAAATGCTGGACAAATACTGAAGCTGAAGCTCAAGTACTTTGGCAACCAAATGAGAAGAGAGGACCAGTGATGGGATGTAACAGGTTCTCACCAGTTCGCCAGAACCGGTAGTAACTTTCCCCAGTGTCCTGGAGATCCGGTAGCAGCTTTTGGGGGGAACCACCTTCGGGGCTTACCTTTTCACTGGTTCCCCCACTGCGCACGCGTGCCAAGCACTTGGTGTGCATGCATACCTACAGTGCTTGGCGCATATGCATGGCCTCCTTGCTATCCTCCTTGCTGTCCTCCTTGCTATCCTTGTGTTGTGTTTTGTGTGTGTGTGTGTGTGCGCGCGTGCGCGCGTGCTTATTTGTATCTTATTTTATTTTATTATTATTTTCTTTGGCTCCCCCCACAATGTCATGATGTCATGATGTTAGCTCCACCCACACTGTGATGACATCACGGTGGGGTAGTAAAATTTTTGACATCCCACCACTGGAGAGGACTCACTTGAGAGGGCCCTGGTGCTAGGAAAGAGAGAAGGCAAAATGAGAATGGGGCAGCAGAGGATGAGGTGGGTAGATGGCATCATTGATGCAGAAGGCATAGATCTGGGCAGGCTATGGAGGATGGCAGAGGAGCAAAGGGTCAGACTCTGAACAACAACTGAACAACAACAATTATCTGACATTTGCATGCAATATAGTAATACCTCAGAGAACGCTAAAATCGCATAACGTTAAGCAATCTGGGGAGAACTGGATCGAATAACGTTAAGGTCCTATGGGATGGATCGGATAACAACCGCTAAAGCCTGTGCGGTTACAATGTATCTCTATGGAGCTTTAACGTTATCCGATCCATCCCATAGGATTTTAACATGGATCGGATAACACAAAAATCGGATAACACCAAGACTTGTGGAACCAAGTCTTAGCGTTATCCGAGGTATTACTTGTATACTTTTAATATATTGCTCATTCAGGAAAGTCACCAACAAATGACCAAAGGTTAATGGAATGAAACATGTTTTTAAAAGACCAAATGAACAATACAGAAGTGCATTTTTTACTAAACTGAGCATCAGTATATTGTCTGCAGATATTAGCAATGTAGACAATGCTGAAATTTTGACAATTGAAGTTCAGTCTTGCACAATCACATCTCTTTATAAGCCACCAAATAATTTAATTTTTCAGAAACATATACAGTAACTTCCATTCTCAAACAATAAAAATAGCCCTGAATGATTTTAATCACCCTTGTACTTCTTGGGGATACAGAGAAACAGATATAAGTGGTGGAAATCTTAAAGATTGGGCTGATATATAAGCTTAAAATTAATACATGATCCAAAGCTCCCCCCACTCCCAATCCGGTCCTTTAATAATAGTCAGTGGAGGCAAAGATATAGCCCAGACAATATTTTTGTCAGTGATCATATTGCTTGTCAAGCCAAGAAGAATGTTGCAAAACCATTCCCAAGAACACAACATCAAGCTATCATATGCACTATAGAAGCAGCTGTCAAGCCAGATAGAGTTGCATTTTTTTAAAAGGATTCAACTTTAAAAGAGTCCAATGTTACTCAATGATGAAAGCCAACCCTTGCCCAGAAAATTGTTGAGATTTTTTTTTTTTGAACTGGTGAAGATCATTTCTTGTAGATATATTCCAAGAGGATCCAAGGGGATGTAGAATGTCTTATATACAGTAATACCCCGGATAATGATTGCATTGGATAACGCTAGAATAGAATAACGATGCAAGTTTTTTGGGGAAAACTTGCATCGGATAATGATTCTGGATAATGATTCTTAGCGTTATCCGAGGCAATGGTCTGCGGGTGTGGGGTGGTTTGGGTAGAACTACGCAATCCACGCCCCACCTGCAGCGGTCTCTGCGACTGCAGTAGGGTCGGGGAAAGGTGCGTGCTTTTCCCCGACCCTACTGCAGTCACAGAGACTGCTTGTGTCTCTTTCCCTCCCTGTATTTAAACTACAGGGAGGGGAAAAGAGAGAGACGTGATTGGGTCTTTAGAGAACCAAACACGTCTCTTTCTTTTCCCCTCCCTGTAGTTTAAATACAGGGAGGGAAAGAGACACGAGGACTGTTAGCTTCTCCATGTCCTATCAACATAAAGAACAGAGAGATGGTGCAACTTCTTAGGAAATTTGGAAATAAAATAGAGTAGTTGTCAAGCGTGGGATTTTTTTTTTTTTAAAGAACCTCCAATGTGATCCACCAGCTCTCCCCCTATGAAATTGAGTAAAATCAGTCCTGACCAAATTGCACACAAACTGTTTATAAATAGGAAAACTACAAGAAGATGCAGAGAAACAAAATCCCAAAGTTATAAAGAGAAGAAAGACTATCTTGCTTTATTTTCATGTATGAAGAACTGAGAACTGCTATCCAACAAATGAAGAAAAATAAGGCCACCGGCTTGAGTGACATAAAGTTCTGACAATTAAACATTTTGTCCCCATAACCATTCATTGGATCCTCAAATTGATGAATACTTGTGTGCAATGGCGAGCAGGCACTGATCCGCACTGGTTCGGATGGGGTGGGGGTAGTGAAATTGGGTGGCCTTCGGGCAGGGGTGGTGGTGAAATTGGGTGACCATGCCCACCTCCCTGCCCCGCCCTGCTCACCTCCTCCTCCACTTCTAAGTCTGGGTGGCTTTGTGTAAGCAGATCCAATGGCCCAGGTGTGGTGGCCTGGCCTTGGTGTGGCCGCCTACCCTGGGGTCCCACTCCCTCTGCGCGCCATGCTGCGTGCCATGCTGCACACCATGCTGGGAGGAAGAGGAGAAAATGCGGCTAGGCCCAGCATGGCTGTGCTGCCACCACTGTGGCTTGGGCACTCTTCTTGGCATCAGCCTGAGTGTGGAGGAGGAGGGGGAAAAGCAGCTGGATGTGTGTGTGTGTGTGTTTTTTTTTTTTTAAGGGCAGTTGGAAATCTTCAAAAGACACTGTGAGCCCTTGCTCTGGCTTCACAGTGTGTGGGATTCTTACCCACTAAAACCACCTCCCATTACACCCTGCCACCCCACGGGACCGCCGTCAGGCATTACTTCATGGGGGGCAAAATGGCTATTAAAAAACCCTCCTCCAATTTGGCTCCTAGCCCTCCTTCTCCTCTATATCTCTGGCTGCCCTCTTCGCAGTCTCTCCACACGTCTAAGTTCCAAGATGACCCCGGCTGCATAATTGGACACCGTGACCCAGGTAGTCTCCCTACTCAACATCTCACTGATGATATCTTCTGGAGACAGCTGTTGTCGAAAATGCCTCTGTAGAATTTCCCGTTCTGCATCAAAGCGTGGACAATGAAAAAACACGTGCTCTGCATCTTCCTGCACGGGCTGGCAGACGGGGCATGAAGCATCATCATCCAGCCTGAAGCGGTGTTGATAGGCTCTGAAGCAGCCATGTCCTGTCAACAGCTGTGTGAGGTAGTGGTCCACCTCTCCATGCTGTCTTGTCGACCACGCCCTGATGTCTGGGATAAGGCGATGAGTCCACCGTCCCTTGGTTGATTTATCCCAGATCTGCTGCCATTGTGTTATCCTCTCTTTCCTGGCTTCTATGGCAATTGTGCGTCGTTCCTTCTCCTGGTTTTCTCGCCTCTGCTGGTAAATCTCTGCCCGTTCCTCTGCTATCAAATGGATCGGCATCATATCAGCAATGACACACACGGCATCGTACGAGACTGTTCGAAATGCCCGAGCCACCCGCAGGGCACTCCTACGGTATATTGAATTTATCTGATGCATGTATGATGTCTCTGCTGTGGCTTCAGACCAAATCGGGGCTGCATACAGCAACACGGAACTAACAACACTCGAGAGGAGTCTTCGGCGAGTCTGCCGTGGACCTCCAATATTTGGCATGATCCTTGTTAATGCATTGCATACTGCTCCAGCCCTTGCACTCACAATTTGCAAATGTTCATTAAAGCGTAGCCTGGCGTCTATCTGGACACCCAGATATCGTAGTGACGGTTGCGAGAGAATACTGCAGCCTCCAACAGTAAGGGTGATAGTCTCTCTGGCTTTCCTACTGGTCACAAGAACTGCCTCAGTCTTATGATCTGCTAGATGCAAACCAGCTAATGAGAGCCACTGGCGGATTTTGGCAACACACTCGTTTGCAGTTTGGACAACTTCCTCCAGATGTTTAGCGACAACCACTACCACCACATCATCTGCAAACCCAACTGTTCTTGTCCCCACTGGCATAGGCAACCGGAGCACCCCGTCATACATGATATTCCATAATAAGGGACCGAGCACTGAACCCTGTGGGACACCTCCTGTGATGTTATAGGTTTGAAGACTGACATCGGTGTTATACATCAAGGTTCGATCTGTGAAGTAGCTTACAATTATGCGTCTGATGTACTCCGGAACCTCCATCAATCTCAGCGCATCCAGGATACAGTCCCAGTTTGCTGAATTGAACGCATTCCTCACATCCAAGGTGATGATAGCACAGTACTTCTTGGCGCCTCTCTTCCAGCATTTGCCTTCTATAGCCTTGCGGGCAATGTCTACGACTATGTTGATGGCATCCTTCGCTGAACTCCTCCATCCGGTTACAAATAATCCTCTCGAGTACACACCTGCTGGATGTGTGTGTGTGTGTGTGTGTGTGTGTGTGTGTGTGTGTGTGTGTGTGTGTGTGTGTGTGTGTGTGTGTGTGTGTGTGTGTGTGTGTGTGTGTGTGTGTGTGTAGGGAGAGGATCTCTGATGGAGGACGGGTCGGGGGGTGGGAGAGAGAGAGAGAGTCTTTGGCTGTAATCAGAGATGAGCACTGAACTCTAGAGTTGGATATGACTGGCTTTCAAGCAAGGACCACATTTACCTTTAAGTTTTTGGCTGTGGTTAGTTGTAAGTAGTTAGTAAAGTTAAAGGTTGTACTTGCTCAAAAGCCAGTCATATCCAAGTCTAGGACTGTAGTGCTCATCTTCATTTACAGCCAAAGAGCCAGTGCTGCCTGTGTTTGCAGATATATACATGGCCATATGGCAGGCATGACTAGATTGCCCATGACATAGGCTCTGCCCACAAAATAGGATCCACCCATTTTGCTGCCCACCACTGCTTGTGTGGCATAAAGTGAAAGTTGTAACCCTACCAAACCCAGGAAAAGAACGACTGATCCCAAGAACTTCCAACCTGCATCACTCCTTTGCCATCTTTTCAAAGTCCTGGAGACAATGATTATGAACAGATTTTATTATTCTATTGATAGAATGGTCATTAAAGAAGATTCAGGGTTCAGATGAGGAAAGTCATACTCTGGTCAAATAATTTAACCCAAAATATAGAAGATGGATATGAAAGGAGGCAGATTATAGGAGTAGTTTTTATTGATCTGACAGCTGCATATGATATAGTAAACCATAAGAAATTGATAAGGAAGGTGTACACAACCACTAAGGACTAAGGACTGTCACAGTTTATCTGATGACTATTGCAGAATAGATTTCTTTCCCCATTCTCTAGAGCAAAAGGAGTTGTTGGAGTGCTCAGAAAAATGGCCTTCCCTGAGGAAGTGTATTGGCCCATATGTTATGTAATAGCTATACCAAAGATCAGCCGATTGATACCAGAACTAGGGTCTTCATTTATGCAGATGACACAGCAATCACTGCTCAGGGAACATTTTTTAATGAAGTAGAGACAAAGTTGGCATCTCCATTTGAAGAACTAGTTGCCTATTATGACAACAATCACCTGAAACCTAATCCAGAATAAAATACATATACTGTATGTTCATTCCATTTACAAAATAGGGAGGCAAGAAAGAAACTGAACATAACCTGAAGAGACTACAAATTAAACCTCTGTGACAATCCAAAATTTCTGGGGATAAACCTGGACTGTGCTTTAATTTATAAACATCATTTTCAGGATATTAAACAGAAGATATGCGCCAGGAACAATCTCATCCACAAACATACAAATATCACATGGGGAGCACAGCCTAATGTTCTCCCTACATCTGCCCTTGCCCTGTGTTTTTCTGCTGCAGAGTATGCTGTCCCAATGTTAGTCAAGTTAATATGAAACAGGCCATATAGTTAGGCTGTTTGCAACCGACACCTGTTAATAAAATCTTTTCAGACATGGGTATTGCTCCTCCAGATTTTAGAAGACAAGTAACAGAAGAAGATGAGAAGCATACGCAAGAAACAGACTCAAGACATCCAAAGTTTGGACTTCAACATCATCCATCAAGGTTGAAGTCAAGGAAGAGCTTCCTAAAAACAACGGCATCAATTCCATCTACAGCTGAGACTCATTGAATTGAACTATGAAAAGGAATATCGCCCAGGGGGTGGGGTGGAGGTTATGGGTGACGAAGGAGAAGCCAGCAGCAGGTTACCATCCCCAATATGAGACACCGAATAGGCTGAGGTGGCATGATGCTAAATATACCTAAAAGAGGTGGGGCCACATTGATGATGGTGAACAATGTGAATGTGGTGAGAGAGGACACTTTGAACATCTGCTAATCTGCAGCAACTTGTGCAGTATGATATCAAGGCCTTTTTAAAAAAAAAAAAAAGCAAATAAGGCTATTCAAACTACTGGGCATTAGAAAAGTAGAGTGTGAATATATAAACATGTTGTTTATGTGTGCATAAATTTTATATGGTTACTGTTTGTTTGTTTTTAAATTGTGTTGGTTTTAAATTCCTTGCTTTGGACTCAGGTAAATAAAATAGCTTCAATGTAGTCATTTAACTAAGTGTGTATTCAGGCTTGATTTGATCCAGAACCCAGATATTTGTCTTTTTCCAAGTCTTTTCCTCCCAGCTTTCTCCTTTGTCCAGCTTCCATATGTGATACTTAGTAAACATTATCTGGCCTGCCCCATCTGAGTAGAATATGAAGGGAAAGGACATTGGCAGAGGGTGATGGACAAATCCATTTTGAGACATAAGGAAAAATGCTTAATTTCCAATGGCTGGCCATGAAGAAGGCTTGTACCTTCTATTTACTGGCTTATGCTGCAAGATTATAGGCCTGTGATGGCGAACCTTGGCACTCCAGCTGTTCTTGGACTTCAATTCCCAGAAGCCCATGTCTCTGTGAATCCACACAAATGGGTTTACTGCCCAGACGCAGCTGTTCTTGAACTTCATTTCCCAGAAGCCCAAGTCTCTGTGAATCCACATGAATGAGTTTACTGTGTGTCCGCACAGTAAACCCATTTGTGTGGATTCACAAAGACTTGGGCTTCTGGGAATTGAAGTTCAATAACACCTGGAGTGCAAAGGTTCACCATCATGGCTATAGGCAAATTAAAAAAGAACAATACAAACCAGGGTATGCAATTAATCAGCCCTTGCCGGTTTTTAATGACAAGCTCAGAGGCGTAGCTACCGCCATATCTGCCGTATCAATTATACGGGGGGCCTGGGCCACGGGGGGCCCCAACGTGCGTAAGCAAAACAAATCTTTACCCTTCCTAAGGGCCCCCAAACAAATTTTTATACAGGGCCCCGCCAAGGCATGCTACTCTTCTGGACAAGCTGTTACTGTTTGTAGAATACAAGGCATGAAGAAATTTAATTCAAAGTTCAGGAAGAGGGCTCATTGCTGTGTTGAATTGCTGAATGTTTATGTATCATTTCAATGTTCAAGTATTGGATAGCTTGAACTGTGCTGCCCTGGGGAACAACCCTGTTCCATAAGTAATTATTATAATGCAAGCCTTTTTTCAGATAAAGAAGAAAGGCTAGAAAATAACTACTCCAAATAATGAGTAATTGACAGAGGTTAATGAATGAGATTCCAGTTCTTGTAGTTTCAATTCAACTTTCCGGACACTGTCTTCATGCAGTGAATGTACAAAAATGTACACAGCTATACAGAACTGTGAAAAGGATACTCCACAGAGGGCATCCTAGCTTATTAAATAATGGTCTGCTTGAATGAATGAAATCAAAATTACAAAATCTTTGCACATTCAAAATGTGACAAAAGGAACACTAAAGTCTGAGAATGCAGGGAAATTTCTTTTAACGAAGCTAAAAGGGAAAAGATAATTCAGTTGTTACGCTGCTTGGAAGTTATGCTCAACTTTTTCAGTGGTGTCTTCTATGGCCTGGCTTCAGCTTTATGATCTATCGCCTTGGATGGCTCACAATCACATTCCTAAAGACACTTGAGTGTTCCAAAGATGTCCAAAAATACTGGGGCTATTTTGGGATCAAGGGTATGATAAATTCATACGAATAAGAAGTGGAAGAATTCGAGAGGCAGGGAGAGATGTCTTGCAGGCAACAAAACAAAAACACAAGAGTCTATTTCAAGGCACAAGTGTGGGAGAATGAATTACCATGGCCGGGATATTTTTGTCAGCTTCCTGGATATGACCCAGTTTAAATCAGCAGCTCAGGGCAAACAGGTCATTCTTTGGTTTGGATTTCTTATTAATGTGCTCAGCCTATACAAACTAGCTCCTTACCATGACTGCTTAAATTCAAAGCAACCCATTATTAACAAGAATCAAGTACTGTACCAAGAAAAGAGTTCACTCCTTCTGATTTAAATCTATTAATTTTTGAACTAACTTGATAAATCAAGCAATCTATATATACAGGGAGATCTACAGTTGAGTACATTCATGTTTCTCAGTGGACATCACTATGTTTCTTTAAAATCAGTTTTCTTCCAGCTTCCAAATATAGGTGTCCAATAGATGTCTGTGCAGCTAAGGTTGTGGATTCAAAAGCTCTTTCACAAGTATTTTATGGACAATGCAAAGGCAGGTGAAAAAGCTGAGAGGGAATAATGAGTGTACTTTTAGGTAATATCAAGAGGTCATAGTCCATTTGTAAAATATATACTTTGTACTCCACCAGATATAAAATAGCATACAGACTTAATCATATACTGTATATTATTTCTCTAAGTCTTAATCAAAAGAATATGAAGTACAGTAGCTTACTAGAGGTTAAGGGGAGAGGATATACATAACAAGCAGGATGTCTTAAAAACCTGGAACATTTATCAGAATACACAAAACATAGATAGCTAAAACAAAGAGAGGAAAATATTCCAAATGTAATAAATAAAATGTAAGCCAGAGAAGACAATAGTTCAGTGGTGGTGAACCTTTGCACTCCAGGTGTTCTTGGACTTCAGTTCCCAGAAGTCCTGATCAGCAGGTGTACTGACTTGGGCTTCTGGTAACTGAAGGCCAAAAACAGCTGGAGTGCCACCACTGCAATAGCTATTTTGCCACATGGTAGTGATTGGAATAGCAGGTTGGGTAGCTCAGTGGTTTAGGAATCTGACTGCAGAGTCAGAGGCTGGGAGTTCAATTTATTTATTTATTTATTTATTAGTCACATTTGTATTGCCGCCCACTCGGCAAGCGACTCTGGGCGGTGTACAACAATTACATCATGAACTACATAAATCTCACTAGAGAACTATAAAAAATGTAAAACCTGTAAAAACCCCAATTAAAAATAGGCCACTTATCTTCCCAGAAGAGTTGCCATGTGTGGCCCTTGGGCAAGCTGCTCAATCCCAGGGTGCCTTCAGAAGGAGAGGATGGGAAACCATTTCTGAGCACTCTCTACTTTGAAAACCCTGACAAGGGTCACCATGAGTTAGAATTGACTTGATGGTGTACTGTACAGTTACCAATGGCTGGTATATGGCAAAATGTTAAGCATTCTATGTGTAATTGTTAAAATGTGCACATTGGCCTAACAACGTAGGAGATAAACAACTGCCCAGTTTAAGGTAGCTGGTGTTGTGTATCTGAACTGTCCTGACTTTCCACTAGAAATCTGTTATAATTTTTTAAGAGCTAATTTCTAAATTAGGTAAAGGTAGAAGTCACTCTTGCTCAAAAGCCAGTCATCTCTGTTTCATAGCCGAAGAGCCAACGCTGTCTGCTTCTGCAGATGTCTTCATGGTCATGTGGCAGCCATGACTAGACAGCGGAATGCACATGACACTGTTTACCTTCCCACTGAAGCGGTCCCTATTTATCTACTTGCAATTTCTTGCTTTCAAACTGCTAGGTTGGCAGGAGCTGGGACAAAGACAGGAGCTCATTCCATCCTGCAGTATTCAAGTACTAAACTGCTGACCTGCCATCTTCCAGTCAGTGTCTTAGCCACTTGAGCCACTGCAGTCCCAATTTCTAAATTAAACCAGACTAAAGCATCCAATCCCCTGCTTGGATGGATACTGTAATGTCATGAAGGGGTTTGGGTGTGGTAGTGAAGCTGAGAGCAAGTCAGGAGGCAGAACTCCTAGTTGGGTCATTCAGTACTGAGCCATCAGGATAAGATGCATTTACCCTCTTCAAGGCAGCTACTGGGCATCAGCAGCAGCTAAAGGTGACACCAGCAGAAGAACTCAATCAAACTTTTGCTAGCACTGCACAGAAAATGGCAATGATCAACCCCTGCTCAGCTTTCCTTACCATGAAAGCCCTATGATGAGACAATCCAAAAAGGAACAAGAGATAGTGCTGGAGAACGCAAGTCCCAGACAGGAAATCACTCAGTCAGGGAAAGAGCAAAGGGCACATGTGAATAGCTCTGTCACTGATGGTGCAATTAATTAAAACTGAAAGGACATCTAATGGCTGGCATGCACAGAAGTAACAGAAAGTCTGATGCTGCAAAACATATACCGTTGGAACATGAAAAAAATGAGACCAACAAATATGGAAAATAAAATAATAGCCCAAAGACTGGAAATGCTCAGCATATATTCCAGTCCTCAAGAAAAGAGATGTGAAATAACAGTGCAGTAATTACAAGACTGTTGTTTGAATTTCTCATGCAAGCAAGTTGATGCGCAAGGTGTTGGAACAAAGGCTTTTACATTATAAGGAGCTAAAAATCCTTCCCAAAAAAGAAGAGGCATTTATGATTATTTTGCAAATATCTACTGGACACTAAAGCACATCAAAGAATTTCAGAAGAAGATCGATCTGCATCTATGGATGTGAAAGGTGGACAATTTTGAGGCAATTTTGAGAGGGGAAGAAATGATTCATTTGAAATATAGTGCTGGAGGAGAGCTTTGTCAGAAGGACAAACAAGGTGGATCCTAGAACAGATCAAGCCTGAATAATAATTCTGGAGGTAAAAGTAATAATAACAATTTCGTGTCAGAACCTATTCTGGGTTGAAAGGATTTTTGCTGGAGAAACTCCACTCAGGGGATGCCCGAATGTCCCCAAGATCTTTTCCCACTGTTTATCTACTTGCAATTTCTTGCTTTCAAACTGCTAGAAGACAGTCAGTCTTTGGGCACATCATGAGAAGCCAAGACTCTCTAAAAAAGACAATAATGCTGGGAAAGATGGAAGGCTTCCTGATTGGTTTCAATCTTCTTTTTCTTCTATCGGTGGTATCATTGTTTGCTGACAAGCCCTTGGGTCTCTGCCATGCTTGTTTCCCATCAATTGTTGCCCATCTGATTCACAACTTTTATTTCAATTTCTCTCTTCACTCACCCTCTCCTCCTCCTCCCCCACTCCTCCAAGACTCTGCAATTGCCATTCCAGTAGCAGAGTCCCTGCTGAGTCCCTGGATTTCTTCTGATTTTTTAAAAGCTGCTCTCTCCAGAGCTGGTGAGCTGAAAAGGCCGCCAAGCTGCAACAAAGGAGGCATGGCATCAGCTATTTGCAAGAAAAACCATGACAACCCTCTGGAAACCAGCAGGGCGGCAACATGGGCTCTGAATAAAGAAAGGAAATTCATTCTCTCAATGGTATTTTAGGGAGTTTTGCAGTGACTCATTCTGCTTTTGATATTGGAACGTGTGTGCATATTCGTATGAACTCATGAAAAAAAGTGTAATCTGCAATTTTCAAAATGAGAATTACTCTTCTTTCACAAGTATTTTATGGACAATGCAAAGGCATGTGTAAAACAGTTCGAAAGTTTCAGATTTAAGTGGAGATCTATAGGATCTAAGACCAGCATGGTAAATATATAGGCCTCCAAAACCTATAGGCCTCCAAAAAAATACAACTGTGCCACATGTCGCATTGGTCCTATTCCTGGTGTGCATTCCAGGCACACACTCTGCCCCCATGTTTTCATCCTCAGTTCAAAGGCAGCGGTCCTACGCCTATTCATAGTCAGAAACATAGGGTCTCCTTCATGAGAGTGAGAGTCCTGGATCAACAGGTCAAGCCCATATATGTATGCATCCACATCTCCACAAAACCCTTAACTCTGCCCTTTGAATCTCAGCAGTTGCCTGGCATATTGACTACATGTAGCAATATGCTAGATCATGTCTGTTGGGCACAGTCATGGTCCGACTCACAAATTCAGTGTGTGGAGTGGTTGTGCCAACAATCCTCATGGAAGACATTCATTGTAAATATACTCTTGAACAGCATAGAGCCTCTGGGTGTGACATTCCTGAAGATGTACCCAACAACTTTAATAGTCTAAAGTAGGGCATTCTTTCATAAGCAACTGTTAGAGTTCATTAAATAGATCTCATCATGAATTACCATGTCAACATTCCCCAGCTGAAGTTATAATGTCACCAGTTGCTCACCATACCCTGTCTGCTGCATATTTTGCCACAAAGATCCCACTAGATTTGGCTTGACTGGGACACCAGCAGAGGTTCAAATGGATATAACATTGGTACAGTAAAACCTCATATAACACTAAAACCTGGTTCCACAAGTCTTCGTGTTATATGATTTTTCGTGTTATCTGATCCTCTATGGGATCCATAGAGATACATTGTAACCACACAGGCTTTCGCGGTTGTTATCTGAAGCATCCCATAGGATCTTAATGTTACCTGATGCAATTCTTCCCCCCAGATTCCTTGATGTTATGCGATTTTCGTGTTATTCGATACTAATGTTATATGAGGTATTACTGTAATTGCTTTTCCTGCTTGCTGGGAATCTTGAGGAATTTTAGTGGCAAGGACTACCCACTGTTTTTCTTGAGTCTTGCCCTCCTAGCTAGTCAAACTTGCCAAGGTGAGACTGATGCCATTGTAACTGAGCAGTGATGGGATGTAGCAGGTTCTCACCAGTTCTCCAGAACTGGTAGTAACTTTTCCCAGTGTCCCAGAGAACCTATAGCAGCTTTTGGGGGGAACCACCTTCAGGGCTTACCTTTTCACTGGTTCCCCCACTGTGCATGCATGCCAAGCACTTGGTGCATGCATGCCAAGTGCTTGGCACATATGCATGGCCTCCTTGCTGTCCTCCCAAAAGGGGAGGAGGAAGAGAAGCTGCTAGCCTGAAGATCCCTATAGCCTGAAGCTCCCTATTTTTATTATTTTGTATTTTTTTCCTTTGGCCCCACCCATGATGTTAGCTCCATCATGATGTTAGCTCCACCCACACTGTGATGACATCACGGTGGGGTAGTAAATTTTTTGACATCCCACCACTGTAACTGGGGTATTAAACCTTTCATACAAAGTTCTCATACAGTGAGGTGCTGTCCCTTTATGTCTGGAGGAAGTTGTTAAAAAAGCTTGTACTAAAGAACCACAACCTTGACCCAAAATTTCTGACTAATTACAGGCCAGTCTCGATTTTGCCATTTCTGGCTAAGGAAGCTGAGACATCAATACAGCTGCAATTCAAGACATTCCTGGATGATTCCGATTACCCAGTGATGATCCTTTCACCCAGCACATAGGACTGAGACTGCTTTGGCCACTTTGGTAGATGACCGATTCCAAGTATCGAATTAGGGGAGTTCAACTTTATATTATTTCCAGAATCATTTGATGTCTCCGTGTACCAATAAGCTGTTAACCACCAGGTTTGATTAGCATTGTATCACAATGTCACTGATCCTTTCTGGGAGGATATATTCCAAAGGGGGAACACTATTTGAGAGCTTGACCTTACAGTGTTTTGCATTTACATAAATTCAGTGGGAGAGATCATTTAAATGCTTGGAATGATGTGCCCCCAACTGATCACACAGAGTTCTATTGTTCCTTCTCACATGATGCCAGAGAAACATTCAAGACCCTTGAAAACTGCCTGAGTTTGACGGTGGGATGGATGAGAGTGAACAACGTAAAATTAAACCCTGACCATGTAGAGGTGCCACATGTTTGTAGAAAATTGGGGACAAGAACTGGCATTGCTTTCCCCTTGACAGATGTATATCGTAGTATTGGATTACTGCTTGATCCTGTGATTCTCCAGACCGAAGGTGAGGGGTGGGCTGAGAAATATTTTAGCATAACTCTTTTTAGTACATGGGCAGCCAAATTACAGCCTGTGGGCCAGATCTGTCCTGTGGCGACAATTAATCAAGCCCTTGCTGTCCTCGCCACTCCCAGAAGTAGAAGTAAAATGTGCATGCGTGGGCACCACGTATGCACAGAATGCTGCTGTAAATGACTCGCGACTGTCATAAATGAATTTAAGATAGCCACTAGTCATTTATTGCAGCATTCTGCACATGCACAGGCACATTTAGCACCCAAACATTTGTGTTTTACTTCCACTTCCAGTTGGGAGGAACCACATGACCAGCACGCTCAAACACGTAACTATCCCATGCACTGGCGCAGTGAGGGGATGGCCCGCCCTGAGCGGCACTTTGTGGGGGCAGCAACGCTGCTGCCCTGAACTTTCTAGTGGTTGGGGCGGGCACTAGGACCCTCTGTCACTGCCAGCACCCTGGGCCCCTCCCAGGGCTGGAGGGTGTGGGCCCAATGGCATGGTGGCACCCCTCCCCCTCCTCCCCAGGAGCCCCATCCTTACAGCCTGATGGGCTGGGGTGGTGTGGCCCTAGCAGGGAGCCCACCACCAGGGTCCCAGGCACGCAGCCACCCCACCTCCTAGCCCAGCGGCAGTAGCATGCTGCCCAGGCCGAGGACTCCCCCCCCACAATGCCTGGCCAGTGCTGATCTGGCCGGTGCTGATCTGGCCGCTGGGCCACAACAACCACCGGTCTCGCTTCCTGCCTTCCTGGCCGGCGGCAGCACCACTGGACAAGGAGGCGGGGCAGCCACACAACTCAGACCCTGACGGCACAGGGAGGGGCTGGGGCGGGGTGGTGTGGGTTAAGTGGGGAGCCCACCTTTGGTGTCCCAGGCGTGTGGCCGCCCCGCCCCCAAGCCCGGCGGTGGCAGCTTGTCTACCTTCAGCAGCAGCAGCACCAAGAGGGGTGATGCCGGTGGTCGTTACAGCCCAGTGCCCGCAGCCAGGGCAGCACCAGCCAGGCCTTGTGGGGGGGGAGGTCCTCAGCCTGGCCAGCGCTGCTCCAGCTACAGGCGCTGGGCTGTGGCAACCACCGGCCTTGCTTCCCGCCTTCCTGGGCACCACTGCTGCCTCCAAGCAAGGAGGCGGAGTGGCCACGTGCCTGGGACCCCGATGGCACAGGTGAGGGGCTGGGGTGGTGTAGCGTGGGCCCAGCCGGGAGCCCACCATTGGCATCCCAGGTGTGCGGCTGCCCCGCCTCCGAGCCCGGCAGCAGCAGCTTGTCCGCCTTCGGCAGCAGTGGCGCCAAGAGGGGTGAGGCTGGTGGTCGTTGCGGCCCAGTGCCTGTGGCCGGTGCAGCACCATCCAGGCCTTGTAGGGGGGGAGTTCCTTGGCCTGGCCGGCACTGGCTCCAGCCTCGCTTTCCACCTTCCTGGGTGCCGCTGCCACCAAAGGCGAACGAGCTGCCACTGCCAGGTTTGGAGGCTGGGTGGCTGTGCATCTGGGACCCTGATAGTGGGCTCTCCACTGGGCCCACGCCACGCTGCCCCAGACCCTGGACCTTGCCCACACCATCAGGGTCCCAGGCAAACCTCGTAGCCCAGCAAAGCCCAAAGGTAGGACTTTCCTACCGGGGGGGGGGGGCAAGCCTGGGGAGGCAGCAAGTTTGGACTGCACCCCCAGGTGACTGAAACCCACTCTACGCTACTGGGCCCATGACCCAAAATGTTTGGGCACTCCTGTTTTAGCGTATCAGCTATAATATTTCATGAATCTACCTGATTAGGCAACAGTCATCCCTACCTTGCATTTTGACTACTGCAATGCACTATAAGTAGGGCTACCTTTTGACAGTGCCTGGATCATTAGCTGATTCAGAACTTGGTATCAAGTTCACATGATCCAAATACTGAAAGACTTGCATTGATTGCAATTATATTATGTTTAATATTATATTGTTATTTGTAAAAATCTTATAATTTGTTGTGCACAAACCAAAATATTCTATATGGGTGGGATATGAGCAAACAAACAAACAAATAAATTCATAAATAAAATTGCTTACTGTACTCAATTCATTTAACCTAACCTTTTTATGGTCAGACACAAGATCTTTAAAATAACAGAGTTAGATTGAGCATCAAATTAATGTTATTAATGGAACCAATCTTACCTCTCAATAACTGAATTAAAATACAAAATGTCTATCCAGCATTGTCCATTATTCCCAAACTCCACTAGATAGACTGTAACAGAGCTTGAACGGCTGTACATTCCAGAGCTTAATTGCTCCAGTGAATGTTTTCTTCTTTTCACTTTCCTTTGCAGAAGGTCCTGCAGACATGTCAAGCATGCAGAGAATGAGAGTGAGAAAGGAGAGCTCTTGACATGACAGCTACAGACTAAAAGAGTGATAATTGGATCAAATTATCAGCCAATGCATTCCATGCACAGCTTGCAGGAACAGCTGAGTGAAAGGTGGCATTCTGGCCTTTCTCAAATAGCTACCTAACCAGGCCTGAACTGCACCTGATGTTCAAGCCTTCTCCATGAGAAGACTTATACAATTGATTTTTCTTTCCTCCTAAAGGAAGGCAGACAATGACATAATATCATATAAATGAAGTGGTATGAGGAGTTTGTAATCACAACTAAATTCTCCTCCTTCTATTTATCTGGTCTTCTTTTTCTTCTTCTTTCTTGTCCAGGTCAGACTTTAAAGTGACAAAATGAAGCCACCTTTGGTGAATTCATTCCGTAGTTCCTTTTGCCTGAACCAGTGTGAGAAAGATTAGCTAGTACAACAAGGTTGTAGTCCCATTTATCTGGTAATATTTAGTTAAAAAAGAAGTCGTCTGACATCACGTCAGGCCCAGTCAGGTTCATTGGTTTTTAGATGAAGAATGATGTCATACTGCAGTATAAGACACTGTCCCTAACTTGTTCTAATGTGGTAGTCTCCCATCCCTGCACATTGGCCAGTCACCACCTAGAAATATCGTCTAGGCCAGGAGTTCTCACCGTTTTTAAGCCAGGTCATGCTCCCTCAGACAGCTTCAGGGGCCGAACATCAATTTTGCCCTTCCTACGCCACATGGTGTGGTGGAGGCAGGAGGGGGCCACATGAAATGATGCTGTGGGCCACACCTGGCCCACAGGCCGCAGGTTGAGAATCCCTGTTCTAGGCTTTGCTATTTATGTTTGCAAGGTGTTTACATGTCTGGTAAAATGAGGAGCTTCCAAATTCACTTATAACACTCATTCTCTTTAAGCATTGCTATTTGGAAACATGGGACGACCTTAGTTATAATGTGTAGACTGGGAATACATCTTTGCAAGTTAGTCTCTTATACAGCTAAGATCACCATAACATTATGCTCCTAGGATGCTATCAGTAATATGTTCTTATATTAACTTACTTTTTTCTTTTTTAAAAAAGAAACTTGAAACTTAATTAAGTTTCCTATCTACCCCCAGGTTCCAGGGACCCTAGGGTCCCATTTCATCTTGGGGAAGCCTTTGAGAAGAGCAGGGTGGGGGATAATTCTTAAATGCTCATAAATTTCTGCCACTGATTGACAGATCTGGGCACACTGCAAGTTTTGACAACTGAGCTTTTATTTTCATTACCTTCAAGAGTTCTTTAGCATTGTTCTTCTCATATAAAATTAGTTGCTGGGAAAACTTGTAAACATTCAGCTGCTGTTCATTATCATAACAGGTCCCTGTGGGTTAAAGGACTTAAAGGATATATTGGATTCCCTCAGATTCAACAATTACCTCACTGCAGAATTCATTGTGAAAAACAAAATGGCAGCCCCTCTTATTCTCTTTATCCAGCCCAAACAATTTTACTTCAGTTCCAAAATACTATCTCCACCAAAACTAATTTCAAAATGAATGAAATAGCTGAGGAAATTGTTATTTATCAATTCAGTACAACCATTTAATAATGGATGTGCTGTTTCTGTTCCTGGAGAGCCACTTGGAAATCTGAAGCTCTTTCTTTTCTCTGTCTGAGCAGTAAATTTAAGTTACCACATGGATATACACTGGAAAATTCATCTCTGCTCCAAAATAAAGTGGCAGGTTGACTTCAGAAACATCCTTGTAGGGCAAAGTTCATTGTGGTCAACTCCCGATTTTACCAAACTCATTCCAGAGGTAAACCCAGCCTTTCCCCAGAGATTCAATATGTAGATTTAAACGGTTTTTTAAACCCATGCATTGCTTAAAGATTTTTCCATAGCTTTAAGCAACTCTGTGGCTTTGGCTGGTACCTGAAGCTGAAATGTAAAAAGACATGGAGCCTAGCCAAACCCTTCAAAATGAGTGGAAACTGTATTAAAGAAGAATAATTTTTCAGATTTCCAACTCTCTTGCCAGACAGACCATTGGAGTTGAATTTGGACAAACTGTAGATAGCTAATATCCTTCCAATTCTGATGAAATAACAACCCAAGAGTTCTTAAGGAAAAAGGCAAATATTATTCTGCACTAAACATCAGAAATTTTACTCACCTCCATTGTTTTCCCTGCCATTCCTAATTTACAATCATACAGATGTTCTTCTAAGGCTACATTTCATTAAAGAATTACAGAAAGGTGTGTATACACAACTGACATCTGCCATTTTGGGAGAAGCTACAGTATATGGGACACACAGTGCTACCCCCTACCAGAGGGATCTGGCTAAGGATTAAGGAGATCAGTCTAAGGCAGCAATGGTGAACCATGGCACTCTAGATGTTCTGGAACTTCAGTTGCCAGAAGCCCTGATCAGCAGGAGTGTTGACTTGGGCATCTGGTAATTGAAGTCCAAAAACACCTGGAGTGCCAAGGTTTGCCATCATGGGTCTAGGGTGCTACCAGTGGTGTTCTGTAGTATCTGCCATCTGAACTAGCATTACACTCCATCTAACAGTAGGGCTAGGAATGGATTGTGACCCAAACAAGGGGTGTGCACCTCACTTAAAAAATTAAGGGCCCCCCCCATCACAAGTTATCCATAGCTAGCCCTACATGCAGGGACAGGGGAATAATAAAAATTAAATATCTCTGGTTTAAAAAGTGAGTGTGAGTTGGTGGCATTTGGCTGTAAGGAAAATCAATTATCTGGATAGCTACATGGCAGCCAAGCTCATATCAAGAACTTTGTTTTTAGGCTTAGTTCTCAATTCCAAACAAAGCTTCTTGTTACTAATAGAAAAAAGGGGGAATGGAAAATATCTGGCACTTTATTTCAAAAGATTAAGTTTAGCTAAAACAGCCCAGCTTAGGAACACAGAGAAACTATAAAGCTGGAGAAAAAGCAAAGAATCTAGTCCTTACAATGACCAGAACTGGCTATTCCTAAACAGCCCCTGCCAGCTCAGTTTAAATGGATTACATAACTCAATGGCTGAAATCCTGGGGCTACTCGATGTTGTACTACAGAGGCATAGCCTCTGCCAAATCCTGACACTATCTAGCACATCCTTCTGCAATCTGGTGACTTCTAGATGTGCTTGAACAAAACTTTCACCATCCCCACCCAGCTGCCACTTACAGTAGGATGGTGGTTAGATAGAAGTTTTCTTCAAATCATCTGGAAGGCAACAGGCTGCAGAAAGCAAGTCTATTATGCATTCTGAATAACTAAAAAGAAAATTATTTTGCAATTTCAAACTCTGTTATGGAGGCATGAATTGAAGTTCAAGAATGCTGTGTTCAGTTCTTTGCATTTTGACCCTAGAACCAAGAATCAATGCATTAACAGGTATAAGCAGTGGTGGGATGTCAAAAATTTTACTACCCCACCGTGATGTCATCACAGTGTGGGCGGAGCTGATGCCATGACATCATGATGTTGTGGGCGGGGCCAAATAAATGAATAAATAAATAAAAATAAAATAAAATAAAAATAAGCACACACACACCCTCAACCCACCCACCCACCCACCCACAACACAAACCTGTAAATAAAATAAATAAATAAATAAATAAATAAAAATTACATTGAAATACACCCTCCTACCCAAACACCCACCCACCCACCTCAAACACAAATCAAACCACCCATCCCAAACACAAACCTGTCACTTACCTGTTAGTATAAGTGCCTGGGCAGCACCATGTTGCAAGATGGATATGGTCATCGTACCACTTCTCTAGGATAATATGCCTTAATGTAAATGTAAAACAGCTGTACCTCCTTAAGGGTTCTCCAATTGGAACAGCAATTGGAACAGCACAGGTGTAGCTTATTGATGAGGTAACTCCAAGACTTTGCTTAAAAACCCCAAGCTAGGCCGCCAGGCCTTTTTAGGAACTGTGTTAGTATGTCAATACAGTAATACCTCGGATAACGCTATGACTTGGTTCCACAAGTCTTGGTGTTATCCGATTTTTAGTGTTATCCGATGCATGTTAAAATCCTATGGGATGGATTGGATAACGTTAAAGCTCCATAGAGATACATTGTAACTGCACAGGCTTTAGCAGTTGTTATCCGATCCATCCCATAGGACCTTAACGTTATTCGATCCAATTCTCCTTCTCAGATTACTTAACGTTATACGATTTTAGCGTTATCCGAGGTAAACATTAACTGAGGTATTACTGTATAGGTAAAGGTATTAAATACACATTAAAATACACACAGACACACCACATCCAAAGGTGAGTCACTTACCCTGGGGAGCAGACTATAGGGAGCTTCAGGCTAGCAGCTTCTCTTCCTCCTCCCTGCTTGGGAGAACAGCAAGGAGGCTGTGCATATGTGCCAAGCACTGTAGGTATGCATGCACACCAAGTGCTTGGTGCGCATGCACAGTGGGGGAACCAGTGAAAAGGTAAGCCCTGAAGGTAGTTCCCCCCTTAAGCTGCTACTGGTTCTCCGGGACACTGGGGAAAGTTACTACTGGTTCTGGCGAACTGGTGCGAACCTGTTACATCCCATCACTGGGTATAAGGTAAATCAAACCATACAGTTTTCAGTTTCAGCTCTATACAAGTAAAACTATAGTGTACGTGTAACTCCTGTGGACTATTTGGTTCAGCACAATGGGTGGATAAAAGTTAGGAATGGTCTGGACTAGGAGTCAGGTTGAAGTTGAGAAAGATTGGGTAAATTGGAGATGCAGGAGCAGTGTCATTCCCCTGGAGGATGAAAAGGCCCTTACCACAGTTTAGGTAGTAGACTTTCAATATGCTTGTGCAGGAGAAGCATTAGAAGAGTAAATCCATATAGTAATTTTACATATTTGCATTTGCATTTTATTTGAGGGTTTTAGAGACTATATACTTAGAAATGTTTCATTAATATTAGGGATCTCCTATCTTAGTAGGTAATAATAATAATGTTGTGTCAGAGATTATTCTGGGTTGAAAGGATTTTTTCTGGAGAAACTCTGCTCAGGGGACACCCGAATGAGGCTCCTTTAATGTTCCCATGCAGCCCTCGGGTAACAAAACCCGACCTTCCAGTCTCCAAGCTCAGTGTATTAACCACTAAGTCACAGGAGCAGCTACAAAGACCACCCAGTAGCATCCAATTTGGGCTGTGTTTATATCAATTTTGTTGTTTTGTTATATAGAGTCAGTGAAGTGACAAATATAGAGACAGAAAACAGAAGACTGTGGTAGTTTGTTGCATACATTTATATGGACTATGTGATGATAATTTCCACAAACGTAATTTTAAAATCTTACACATTTCAGTCAGTTCTTCAACGTCAATAACAATAATGTATATTACTGTGCCCACATGCCACAGGTTGAAAATCCCTGTTCTAGGGGAAAGTAGCAAGAAATATTATGTGGAGTCATCCCTGGGTGTCAGTCATATGGAAAGGTTAATACTGTACCTAGAAAGCCAGTGATGGTGGCAGTAGCATCAGCAGCAGTTGCTGTTGTTGTTTCAATATTTCACAATAAAACTTTAAATCAGAAATGTGATGTATTTTCCCATTTGGCACCAACACAAATGTCTTTACCTCAAGAAACAGAAAGTGCTTTCTTCTCCAAAACTCCTCCCTCAGCACCTCAGAGCAGATGTTTTAAACCCTGTAACATCTAATTTTATCCTTCCCCCAGCACACTCAAGAATGGAAAGTCTGGCACAAAGATATAGGACCATTTGTACCCACTGGAAAATCTGAGGAATAACCCTTTCAAGTACAGTACTTATGTTTTTAATATATGCACTGTATACATTTTCCTTCTGGTTCTCTCACCTGTAGGAACATTTTATACTGCTTTGTCAAAGCAGGCAGAAGGGGGGAAATCTAAACTCTGTTTTTTTATTACCCAGTGGCCCATGAAATGAGAAAAATAAATGAACTACTTGTAGAACCTAAGTTTCCATGGAACAATCCGAGATTTTAACAAGCAAGCAGCAAAGTTACTCCACAGAGCTGGTAGTTCATACTGTTTTGGCTCAAATCCAAGTAAAATTCACTGTTAAGGGACAGAATAAGGACTAAAGAGGCCCTGGGCATAATATGCCATGGAACTAGTACTACCATGGGAGGGGTGGCAGGATTCTTACCTGTGAGGAGAGAGGTATCTTGCAGTACAATTGTGGGCAACTCTGGTTAAGAGAGTCAAGTTATTTATACATGTGAAGAGGTGGTGCTAGGAATGGTGTGTGATATACACATATGAAAAGGGAGGGAGGATGAGGCATATCTCCATGTGTCTGAGTGACTGAAAATGGTGTTAGTTGTGAATGCTGTGTATGACAGGGAGAGGAGCATACACGGCATGTAAATATGGTTGCTATCTTGACCGGCTCTTGATTCCACAGACTCTTCAAAGTTAAGCACTTTATTATTACTTATAATAAGTCATTCTTAATGTAACCAACTCATGTGTTACTGGGAACAAGCATTGTGTCTTCCAGAACTGCTGTTCCTCCTGAGCTGGACAAAAACACTCTTGACCATAACAGCCATCTGGTCACACATGTGTGAAGCTGCATCCATTTCAACATCTTTAGATGACTAATCTGCAAGGGCCACATACCCCAACGCAAGAAGACTGCATTCCTGTTCCTCATGCTATGAGCATATATGTCTTGTCTCAATTGAAAATCTGTTTGTGAATACTCATACAGCTCATTATTGTTTTCAGATACCTTGAGACAACAAATATGAAATTTCTCCAGCCTAATGTCCTGCAGCTGTTTGGATACTGTTTCCAATTACCTCTTTATGTTGTCAACTGCAACTCGTATCCAAGAATGCATTTTTCCCCTGAAGCAGGAAAAATATCATTGGCATGAATTTGTTTAAGGTGAATCCCAGCTTGCCATGAAGTGACCCACACACTATGATCATGGAGCCATCTCCTGCAGCACACATTAAATGAGACATGCAGGATTTAACACCAGGACTGCAATGGACTGCCACAGCCTTGAGGATATGGACAAGGTGCTTCTTCACAGCCAGTCCATCTGGCATGGCCTCTTCTGCCTACATGACCATTCCTCCTCCACTAATTTTGCCATTGGGCCCAATGTGATGGTTTCCAGTAGCATTTCCTCCACTGAGGCGACCATCATCCCACCTAAAGGCACTTATCTGCCCGTAGCCATTGGCCCCTTTAGGGAATCAGGTTAGTTAATCACCACCTAACACTCAGTGTTGAGTCACTGGCAGTACGGTCTACTCCATTACCATAGTGGGATGTCCAGCCAGACATACCCAATTACCTCTAACCATTGCCCATATGAGCTACATAGAGTGCAGCTACTACTGCTTCCATGTCTAGGCCAGATGTGAAACTGCCAAAATGAATCTACCTTTTGGTGCTTCATAGAATACTGCTGTGACCCAAAAGATTTGGAGGGAAACATATTGGAGAAGACTACTACATCCCCAAAAAACAAGCTGTTAAGCAAGAATCCCCCAACATCACTTTCTGAAACCACCCAATATTGGTGCCTTCTATACTGTCTTAATTCAAGAGCACAGAGTCAACATCTTACATCCCACCATGGAAGAATCTTACAATTAGGATGAGACAGGGTGAGGCGGTTGCCTCAGGTGGCAGACATGAGGGCAATGAACTGCACTGCTTACCCCCTCAATGAGAAGGTCCCCACCACCCTTACTCTATGCTCACTACCACTGTCTCTTAGTTCCTCCATCTGTGATATTGGCTTGGAGGGTTAGAGATGGCAGCCGCTGTTGCTGGTATCATTGCTGCAGACTAGCAACAGTAGTAGAGGCAGCTAGCCAACTGTCTGCTCTTCAAAGAAGTGCTATCCACTTTATTTGCTTTATTTAAGGAAAGCTGCCAGGAGGGGCACATTAAGCTAGTCCTGGAAGCTCTGTTCAATACATCATGCACTGATACATTTGTAAAGAGGGCAACTGAATGATTGGCCAGCTGAGTACAAGAACAAGCAGGGAAAGGAAAGCAGCAGCAGAGATGCAAGGTGTGGAGCATGGGCATAGTGCCCAGAAAACATGGTGAGTGATGTCATGTCCCCAGTGGTGGGCTGGCCCATTGAGCTACCAGGACTCAGCCCGGCCCCCCCCCCCAGTATCATGCCCCCCCTTGGGTGTCAATCCAAAGAGCCAAGCCAAGGTGCAATACCCAGAATGATCAAGCAAATGAATGGGGCTCAGTGGCGTAGAGTAGGTTTCAGCTGCCCAGAGTGTAGGTCAAATTCGACTCCCCCTGGGTGGGGCCCAGGATGCCAGTGGTAGTGGAGGCTCCCAGCGCCTGTCCCCGCAATGGCCTTTTCGCCCCAGTTGCTAGGAAGTCCATGGACGGTGGCAAAGTCCTATTTATTGTGAAATTTTGCCATCCCAAAAAAGTGCTACCCAACTGGTGGGGCTCCATGTTCCTCTGCCTGCCTTTTCCTCCTTTGCTGTCAAATATAAGGGTACAAAAACAGTCTCTTTTACAGTGTTTCTGCTGTGGCTTGGAGATTGCAATTTTGCCTTGTAAGCAAGAGGTTGTCGGTTCGAATCCCCAGAGGGGAGTTGAAATTAGAAGGTGAGTGGGAACATACGGTACAGTATATATATTGTTAGGGTTAAACACCCTCATCACTCCCTGTCCAGCACCCTTTTAGCGGAGCCAGCATGCCCTTGCATCTCCCTTGCTTTTACTTGGCAGGGGAGCTTGGGTCCCTGCTGCCTCCAGGCCTGGAAGGAAAGAAACCCCTAATACTCTCAAGCCCTGGGTCGACAACTGTGGCCTGTCAGCATAGCTCCCACAATAGGACAGCCTACACTCTTCGAAGAATGCCAAAACCCATGAAGCCATTATGCCAATGCCCGTGATGGTCACAACCTGATCTCCTGAAAAGGCAAGGCAGTGGAAGGCTCCAAGCCACTGCATGATGGGTTTTTAAAAGAGTTCTGATTCGTGGGAGGTGTGGAGATCTTTTAGGACTCTGTAAGGTAGGTCAGGCTGGTTGTCTCATTAAGGGTTAATTCCAGACTGTATCTAGCTGCATGATTGGGATCTGTTGGAACAACCCCACAGTTGTCTTGAAAACTTTAGCATCCCAAGGGACTTCCAGTAAGGTGGAGATGGCCTTTAATATGGCATAATATCACCAGTGTGGAAGATACCAATGTCGGACCTGAAACTGCCCCAGCAGCTCAAGTAGGGAAAGAATCATAGAATACTGGTAACCTCAAGAACCAATGTTCAAAACTGGTAGTATGTAGGACATGGGCATCTTGTCAGGGTTTGGAATCACAATATAGCAAAACCCAATTACCTCTTCTTTTTATACATGCAAGAAAAAACTAGAAGGCCAAAGTGAGAAAAATTCTACCTCCATCTCCCCTTTTTTTCCCAACCAGGACTCTGTGAAGCAGGGGTTCCCAACCTAAGGCCTGCGTGCTGGATCTGGCCCATGGTGCCATTTCATGCTTGCCCCCACCCCTCCAAGAGCATTCAATAAACAAAATGGCTATCACTTTGAAGCTGTTGGGACAAAATGGCCACCCAATCATGCAGGCAGGGCAAAATGGCCATCCAGCCCTCGAGGCTGACTGAGAGAGTGTGAACCAGCCCCCTGCTATAAAGTAACCTCCTTTGTCTATGATCATATCACAAATGGTAGTCATTTTACCATTCCCTGACTTGGAAATATCCTGGAAGGTAGTGATTTTACCATTCCATGGCCTGGCATTCAGAAGAATCACATCCAGACACATTGTCATCACCACCTCCAGGACCTTGGTTGACCAATGAACTAGAAGTGGAAAGAGAGCAATGCAAGTGTTTGTTTGTTTTTACACCTCCCCTCCAATAATGGCTAGTCTGCCTTCCATCACAATACTCCTTCTGCCCCTTGTTTTTATGATGAATGCCCCTGCTCCCCAGAAAGCTCATCATCTCCAGCAAACGTAATCAAGCAGCCCACTCATCTATCACTGCCGCCCTGCTAAGCATGCCAGATAGGGGAAACAAGAGAAACCACAGTTCATCCGTCTGACCAAGAAAGAGTATTTTCAATTGTACTACATTTTAAATTATTTCCTGTCCTGTTGTGAAAACTGTGAGAGTGATCATAAGTCTGTATTGAACAGTGAAAAAAAGAATGCTGTTCTTGCCCATCTGCACAGGTCAAGTGTTCCTAGCATGGAGCTGCTCTTGTCAGCTAGAGAGACAAGGCTTAATGGCAGACTACAGGTGTTGTGTATAGGAAGATCCAGCTTCTGTCACTGCCATTTTATCTCTCCGAAGGGCTGGAAAGAACTTAATCTGAATCCGAGATGACAGCTGTCCATCAAACTCAGTTCTATGAGCCCAGATGGACTTTTGATCTGACTCAGAAGAAGGCAAGTTTCTACGTTCCTCAGCATTATTGCAGCTGTTATAGATGGGAAGAATGTCAGAGAGGGAACAGGTCAGATCCTACCTATTTCAACGCTACAACCATGGCTGAACACTCAAGGAGTCAAACTCCAGGCTTTTAAGACCCAAGGATTCAATGACACACACAGCCCATATGCACAGATGATCTTTACAGGTTCATTTTTTCCTACATTCAATTTGTTGTTTTTAATCAAAGTTCTTTTTGTTGTATCCATGAAAAATGTGTGAGTGTTAAGAAGTCCATGTCACAAATGAAACAGAATGTTATTCTCAGCCAGTTCTCAGGGTCAAATGGCTGGGATTAAGCAGGGACAATACAATCATTTGTAGCACGCACCAACCCACTTAAACTTCCCAACTTAATTTAGTTGTAGATCTCATTGCAGGCCCACTGTATCACGCTTCAATACTGTCACAGCTGGGGTATCTGGACATGTGGACTCCATTCTCAAACCACATACTATCAATGTGCCCAGCAACATATCATTGTCATATCATCATTGTTAGCAGCTACTCGTGTCCAAGCACACACACACACACACCCTCAAATTCATTATTTCTTCCGTTGATAGATGTGTCTCTGGTGACTCAGTAAGTCGATCTTAGCATGAAACATGCGACCACACACATTACACTGACTAGATGGTGGAGGGTGTGGTTGAGTTTGATGACGCTTCCATGCTTGTCACTTAGCCTCATCATGTCTGTGACATTGCCCTTCAAAGTGATGGGTAGCAGCAGAGATGGTTTGGCACCAAAGTTGGTGATTTTCAGCTGCTGCCTCCCAAGTTTGTGGGTTTATGCCTGACACCTTCATAGTTTATTTCAGCTGGTACTTATAGCACTTCAAAGGAGCTCTGTGAGGTCTTGTACCAGAGCTAAGTTCCCCATAAACATAAGTTCCAGAAACATAAGAGATATCATGAACTTTCCTAGGAAACCTCAATCTACATGACATGAACTCTCAGACAATACCATCTTAGCCATGATGGATGTAGAAGTTATCTACACTAGCATCCCACACAGAGATAGACTATAGGCTAATAGGCCAGAATTTTACTGTTGTTTCCTTAAGGTATGTGTAACTTAGCACATCTATTTATACATGAGAAGATGCTGGAGCATGTCTCACTCATGTGCCTGGTCACACATACCCTTGCTTAGCCAAGATGTGCCCTCAAACCTCATCTATTAGCTGCAGTTAGCTACACGTTAAGCAAACCTTAGGCAAATGGCAATTCTATCCAGTGACTGGCTGCTCTTCAAGGGTTGCCCCCTACACCACATTTTCATCCACTGATCCTAGCATAACTACAGGTTAGGTGGAAGAAAGTTGCTGAAATCATTTGGATGTGAAGATGATTGTTTTGGCTACTTTGGCCTGGCCATGTACTTTGATTTACTAACTCATGCAGCCTCCTCTCTTTACAGGTGCTTCCTGCTGAACATATGTGTGTATGTTTATTAGCTTTGGAACTACATTTAAAATCCAGCTTTGTCTCATTTTCTTCTTTCACTCTGTTCTTTTCCCAGCTTAGTATGTATTTATGGCTTTCTGCTTTGAGAACTGCAGAAGCCAACCTTAGAGGGCCTTCAAAGTGCATTTAAGATTTTTAATCATTTAAATGTATGAAGCCTCTTTGAAAAACACCAAGATACTTCCTCCCCCTCCTCCCCATTTGTTTTCACAGGAAGTGGAAAAACAGAACGTGTGCATCCAAACAGCCACAAAAGCAGGGACACATCATTTTTAGTTAACTATACACTGCCAAAGGGGAGGTTGTCATTTTGCCCAGAAAGCTGGAAATGACCTGGATTCCATGCACACCAACAGCCATCTCAACAATGGAACGATTGGCCTGGCTTTTCAGCCCATGCTGCAAAAATAACTCAGTAATGGGTGAGCATGCAAGTGTGTAACAGTTTTTGAAGGGGAAAATGAGACCAAAGGCAATGAGGCACAGCAATCTCTGCCATCTGAACCTAAGAATATTAATGATCTGCTATTGCTGGAGGATTCTGGGACAAAGGGAATTGCTTAGGTAAATGCTCAGAGGAGCTGATTTTCTAATGTCCTTGCTCTCCTTTTAGTACACAATGGGAAAGGGGACACACTACTTGTGGGCCAAAAACTAACAATTTGTAAAACAAGAAGCTATGTCATTCAAGCGTACTTGCTTTGGTATTAGAAACACTAGAATTGGGTCACTCAGATTTTGCTAGCAGATTCCACCAGGTACAGTACATGCCATATTTACTAATATGGGTCAACTAGACATCATCTGGTAAAGACCAAACAGTAACTTTGCAGGGAGAGGGCCATACTGAGTCACAGATCATTTCCATACATTGTTTACTCTAGCTCCATGCTATGACCACATGCCCATTTTTACCTCTTAAACACTACTGTCTTTTAAGTGTCTAAAGATAGAAAGTGTTCTCTTGGGACATAATGAACATGGAACAAACCAAAGTAGTAATTTGGAAAGCCAGTAGTGGACAAGAGCCAACTCTTCTGACGTCTATTTGGCTGGATTAATTTTCTGTGCCAAGGCCCAACTCATTACCTTCTGGTTGGATTAGGATTTGAAAGAAGATGAGTGAAAACTGAAGGTGGTTATATAATCTGTGGTTTTGTTGCTGTTGCTCCTACTAATTCAATTGTTGTTTTTCTAAACAATGCTTGTTTTTAGGCTACACTGACCTGTTCATACAGTAGTGCTTCTTGGTTGGAAACAAAGAATCGATGAAAGAGCTGAATTCTATGACCCTGTCAGATCTGTCTAATACAACTACGCTCCTCTCAATAAACAGGACAAACAAACTCCCATACTAAAGAAGCAGAGAGATGCCTGGCATCAAAAAAACTCTTAGCTAATTAGATTATCAGGGCAAGTTATGATACAAGTAAACAAGGAGGATGCTATTTCCCTTGGCCCTCATACCCATATCACTGATATCTACTGCTTGTAATGAGAAATGTAAGCACAAGGCAGTGTCTCCATTTGTATTATTTATCTGTTTATACCACTCTGGCCAGGTTATTCTGCTATTGTAATAGAGCAGACCATACTGCCAGAGACTCAATGCCAATCGCCAAGCTAACTAACTAACCTGACAGCCCTGAGGACCAGCTGCCTTGTGTGGAAATGTCCACAGGGCAGGGTGATGGTCCCCAAGTGGATTAAATCCCACTTGAATCCATCGTGATGGGGGGCAGCAGCTTCATCAATACTGGTCTGTGGCTGATGAGGACTTGCTGTGCCAAAGGGTCTCAGGACCAGAAAGTGATTCACAGAAATGGATCAGTGGTATGGGTGTCATGCTGCAATGTGGAAGGCAAATGGAAGGCCACTGCATTATATCCTCAGGACAATCTTCATGGCTGATCACCATGATGATTGCCAATATTCAGAATCAGATACAGCACAAGAAGAATAAGAATCTGCTTATAACACCCATGAGTTGCATTTTGATTCAAAAGGTAAGCTCAGAGAGTTATGCAGTTCAGATTTAATACAAATCAGCAGAAAAATCAGCAAAAATAAAATGTCTGCTAAATCCTCTTTATGTAATTAGTAGCAATTTTCCTTAATGGTACAGTATGTGGCTCTGAAGAAGCTTAGATCTGAAGATGAAAATAATATATGGAGGTAGCTAGGCAGAACTTCTGAGAGAGTAGATTTTAGAGGACTAGTGCTACAACTATGAAGACCTTGCCCTGTGTTTTAACAATGCTATATTCAAGAAACACAGCACCTGACTATACTATAAGAAAACCCAAGGGATTTTCTCCATTTATAAAATGAGTGAATTCAATTTCCTTTTTACTGACCACATAATGATATCAAATCTATCAGGTGCTTTTTGCTCCCACTTGGAGGTTTCTACATTTTCATGCTGGAACGATTCAATCAGGTGTTTTTCTTTACCCAGGTGGCCAGTTGTGATCTTTGTTGTGAATATAACTGTCTGTGTCTGTTGGTAATATTTCAGTGAGGTAGGCAGTCAGGGTATGATGTTCAGGACTAGGGGACAAACACTCGTGTTCTTTCCTTTTCCAAATGTCTTTTTTTTTTAAATTTGAGATTAGTGCTAGATCAGCCTTTCACCTTATCCCTGAGCAGGAAATTAGACGGTGTTTTTTCAAAAACTTCTCTCTTTAGCAAAAGAAAATGTGTCACCTTTAGAGAGGAAGATCCAAGGCAAGGGTGAAGGGAATCCTATTTGTGTATGTTCAAGTTTTTCACTATTTAAGTGAGCCTGGGACATTCTGTGTGCAAAGTTAAGAGAGAAGAGTACTCTATTTAAAAAGTTGTTCAGTCCAAGTCTGAGTCTGACTTAAAGACAAAGAACCAGAAGGGAGAAAATCAGGGGTCTTGGTATTGTCCAGCCCACTGGACATCAGAGTCAGCAGGCATGTGTAGCACCAGGTTCACAGTCCTCCCCTCTCAGAAGACAAGCACTGAAGTTCTGTTAAAACCACAGTACTCATTTCTAATTTTCCCTCTGTACATGTAGGCTAAAATCCTGTTTCCTTACAATAAGAAATTCATAACTTTCACTCCATTCTTAGTCATAAAATAGAGTCCCCACTGCCACTGTTCTGGAGGTGTGTACTCATGCTGGCTTTGTGCCTGTGTACATCCCCCCAAGTATTGTGTTGGGACTTTTTGATTACTGATTAGGTATGTACTGAAAGTTTTAAAAAATCTTACAATAAGCAACATGAATTCAACCATAATTAGTATATACACTTTTACGCAAATAAATGTCCTCTTCATCTTCCTTCTGTGTGATATGAAAATGACCCTTCTACTCCCACATCCTGAATCAGGAAAGGGCATTCTTGTCTCCTATTTGGATGAAGCATTTTTAATCAACACAACTGATATATGTAAAATACGGTAAATCATTAGGAAAGCCAACTGCTTGGATGATGTCATCTCTGACATTTCACCTTTCTTTTCTGTTACTTGCCTTCTCATTTTTGTTAGGAAAAAAAGAGAGTTAATGCAGCATCCCAGTCAGCAAGATATTCTTAGTCTCTTGTTTGGCCCCAGAGTGTGGTTGCTAAACTGGTTCCAGTCTTCCATGCAGTATTGTAGATAGGCAGTGATGGGCAGCAGCCAGTTTGCACCTGCTCGCCAGAACCGGTAGTAGCTTTTCTCGGTGCCCCAGAGAACCGGTAGCGCCTTTTTTTGGGGGAAAAACCACCTTGGGGGCTTACCTTTTTGCCAGTTTCCCTACAGCTCTTGGTGTGCCTACAGCGCTTGGCACACATTTGCGCCTATAGCGCTTGGCACGCATGGGTGCCTACTGCACTCTGCCTGCCGAGCCAAGCAGCCATTTGCTGCTTGGAGTGTGGCAACACAGAGAATTGGGCAGCCATGCACAGCCATGGAGGAACCGGTGGCTGCTGCTGAGATCCTTGGCGGCCTCCTTGCTGTCCTCCCAAGTGTGGAGGAGGAAGAGCAGCTGCTAGCCTGAAGCTTCCCTACAGCCTGCTACCCAGGGTAAGTGACTCACCTTTGGGTGTGGGGTGGGTGTATTTTAATGTGTATTTATTTTTAATGTGTATTTTATGTTTTTGTTGTTTAGTCGCAGTCGACTCCGACCCTCTGCGACCCCATGGACCACTGCCCGCCAGGCACTTCTGTCCTCCACCATCCTCCTCAACTCGCTCAGTTCTGTGCCCAGTGTCTCTACAATACCATCTAACCATCTCATTTTTGGCCGCCCCCTTTTTCTTTTGCCCTCCACTTTTCCCAGTATCAAGGCTTTCTCAAGTGAATCCTCTCTTCTCATTTGATGTCCAAAGTACCTTAGCTTCATCTTTACAATTTGACTTTCTAAGGAGCATTCTGGGTTGATTTCTTCTAAGATTGACCTATTTGTTCTCCTCACTGTCCAGGGGACTCTCAAAACTCTCCTCCAACACCGCATCTCAAAGGCATCTATTCTTCTGCGCTCAGCTTTCCTAATGGTCCAGCTTTCACAACCATTTATTGCCACAGGGAATACCATTGCTTTGACTATACGAATTTTTGTTTGCAATGTGATGTCTCTACTTTTCACTATGCTCCCCAGATTTCTCATTGCTTGCCTCCCAAGAATCAGTTGCCTTTTTATTTCATGGCTGCAATCACCATCTGCAGTGAGTTTTGATCCCAAGAAAGTAAAATCTGTCACTGCTTCTACTTCTTCCCCATCTATTTTCCAGTGACTGATAGGGCCTGTTGCCATGATCTTGGTTTTCTTTATATTGAGTCTCAAGCCAGCTTTTTCACTTTCTTCTTTCAACCTAATCAGGAGCTTCTTTAGGTCCTCCTCACTTTCTGCCATTAGGGTGGTATCATCTGCATATCTCAAATTGTTGATGTTTCTCCCAGTAATTTTGATCCCAAATTGTGATTCCTCCATCCCTGCATTGCACATTATGTATTCTGTGTATAAGTTGAATAAGCAGGGTGACAAAATGCAACCTTGTCTTACTCCTTTTCCTATTCCAAACCACTCTGTCATTCCGTATTCTGTCCTAACTGTTGCTTCTTGATTCATGTACAGATTTCTCATGAGGCCTATAAGGTGTT
The DNA here is from genome assembly GCA_030440675.1 of Furcifer pardalis. Classification (NCBI taxonomy): domain Eukaryota; kingdom Metazoa; phylum Chordata; class Lepidosauria; order Squamata; family Chamaeleonidae; genus Furcifer; species Furcifer pardalis. The sequence continues at coordinate 60,065,436 of CP126893.1, read as the reverse complement.
CTGGTATTCCCATCTCTTTAATTACTTGCCACATTTTGTTGTGGTCCACACAGTCAAAGGCCTTGGTGTAGTGTATTTAATTTATATTTTTATGTTTTTATGTCTATTTTATGTGTATTTAATGTGTATTTATTTTAATGTGTATTTGTATGTGTTTTATGTGTATTTAATTTGTAATTTTGTGTTTTTATGTCTATTTAATGTGTATTTATTTTTAATGTGTATTTTATGTGTTTTTATGTGTATTTTTATGTATTTTTATATTTATTTAATTTGTATTTTTATGTGTACTTATTTTATGGGGTTTTTTACTTTGGCTCTGCCCATGATGTAGGCTCCGCCCATGATGTCATGACATTGGCTCCGCCAATGATGTCATGACATTGGCTCCGCCCGGTGTGGTAGTAAAATTTTTGGCTGCCCACCACTGTAGATAAGATAGTCTTGGGGCAATTTGGAACAGAGAAGGGACACCTGAGGTTAACACTAGTTTTTCCTTTCAAATTGCCCCTTCTTGAAGCAGAGTTATTTGAAGAGAAAAGATTCTAAGAGATTTGGTTCCACACATTTTGAGTAATCTAAATTTAGCTCTGAGCCTTCCTGAGCTAACCACTATATTCCTGAAAGCAACAGGGGTGCATAGCCCTCCAGATGTTGTTGACCTGAAGCTCGCATCACCCACCACTGTTGATTATGCTCGCTAGGATTGAGAGGAGTTGCAACTCAACATCATTTAGAGGGCCATGTGCTTCTCAGTCCCAGTTTAAAGTGAAACTTAATTTAAGATAATTGTACAAGCTGGGGTACTTCTAAGTGTCTCCTTTAATTGTGAAGGGTTAAACTTACAAATCACTGAGTTGCAGCTAAAAGGCCTGCTCTTTAAAATATGCCATGTACAATGTAATCAAAGTATTGAGGTCCACTCATTTGCCTTGCTTGCTTACATTTTCCCTGCCCCCTGCTCTAGCTTCCAAAAGGTCTAGGTCAGTGGTCTGCAAATAGTGGCTCTCCAGGTGTTTTGGACTTCAATTCCCAGAAGCCCAAGTCAGCACTACTGTTGATCAAGGCTTCTGGGAATTGAAGTCCAAAACACCTGGAGAGCCACTATTTGCAGACCAAGGGTCTAGGTCATCATATACACATGTCAGACAGGGATTGCTGCCAAGAAAACATACCAATAAGGAATAGATCTAGGTTGGTTTCCATACTCTGATTTCTTAAACTAGGGAAGCTCAACTTATCCTTCCACCTTTTGTTTTGCTTTCTTGGCCAGGTCAGAGTTCATTCCATTTGCTTTTATTAATAGGTTTTTCTCAGGCTTCGTTCCTCTGCTAACTGTACAGCCAACAATTCTGTGGTCTAATTTCACTTGGAGTTTGAAGCAATTATTTTTGTTCTAGATTCTGGCCTTTATTTGCTTACCAGGGAGCTATCTGTCAGATTTACGAGTTGCCATAAAACAGCCCTGGAGGTTTCAAGAGCCCCCATTGATTCAATGAGTGATCCCAGGCTGTGAAGACTGCAATCTTATTCTCATTCTTTACCCAGTTTTAATTTACTTCTGACACCAGGAGGCCAAAGCTTAGAGGCTTCTCCTCATTGCAGATGCTGACCACTGCACCAACCTTCCACCAGTTTCTGTGCATTAGTGGGAAAAATGACATCATAGGAGAAGTTTCCATGGGGACAGACAGTGGTCACTACTGGTTTCCATGGAGGTGTTGAAGACATGTGCTGATGTTAAGGAAATAAAAAAATACTTGCCCGCCAAACAGTTTGCACGCTGTCTAATCATCTTACAATTTAAACAGTTTGCCTTTATTCCTGACATTTTGAAAGTCTGATTGACAAGTTTAGTGAATTGGGGGGGGGGGGAGTAACTCATCAAACACTGGTCTTCTATTTTTCATGTACAGGCTGAAAAGTTCTTACAGTTGCCTTTCCTTTGTTACTCCACAGTTTAGAGTGTATCTGGTTTCCCCAAAGAGAAGAATTCAACTGGGGTGGCACAGCTGCAATATGGCCACATACAACATTAAACAAAGCTCTGAAAGTTACTTTTTAAAGTGAATAGAACAAAGTTCCAAAGCCTTCATGAAGGTAGTTAGCTGTTAGTTTGCACTGTTTTTAAAAAGCAACCCTTTTTCCTCTTGTTTCTGGAAAGTAAGTAAAATAACACTAGTAACTTTACAACATCTGATCATTACAAACTGCTACCCGGCAGTGGAAAACACATGTTCACTTCACTGTTGTCTCAACATCCATAGCTCAGCACAAGGCAGCACACTGCTGCACAGTGCTAATGATATATAGACCATCAGAGCTTGGAAGCAATTGATTATAAATAGGCAGTTATCTGTAATTAGTTTTTTTCGGGTAGCAAAGATACAGTACTACATTATTATTGTAATTTAATGATAAGTGCATGCTGTCAAGTCAATTCTTAACTTAATGGCTACCCTTCCCATTGTTTTCTAGGTAGAGAGTACTGATTGTACCTTAATGGATGGATAATTTGATATATTTTTTTGCACAGTAACAGTAACATTTATAGAACTTACTTACATGGTGACAAAGATTTGGCTTTACTAAATGATGGGGGAGTAATATAACATAGCTCAAGAGGTAGTACATGCTGTGTCTTGTGCTGCTGCTTCACACTCTTGTTGTGGTTGCTGGGGCAACAAGGACATGGGCAGAAAGAGGCTCCATTTTGTACCATTGGCTAATGGCCAAAAATATGTTTTCGTTTACTGTGGAAAAATGGCAAAGTAAGTCCGCCTTAGGGATGAGTAGGGCCTGTGGCCCAGTCCATGTTCAAGTAAGGGAACACAGAGTGATGCCCTACCCATTCTGTGCCCTTTTGAAGTTGTGCCAACCCAATCCTAGTCTGGGTGTGTGTCATGACCTGTGCATTTCTGGCTCTCCAAGAAAAAACCTGTTCCTTGGACTTGGAAATGGCAAGGCCAGGTGATAGTAGAAGGTGTAGTTGCACCCAGTCCTCAGAGGGTTGAGGAGGCCTGAAGGTACAGAGAGGGCTGAAGGACCTCCAGGCAAGGTAGCAGCAACAGTCTGCCAAGTTGGTGCTGTATTGTTTCCTTCTCTTCCTTTTTTTCTCCCCAGCCACCAGAAGACTCAAGACTCAGAGCAGAGCAGTTTACTACATCAGTACAGTGAAGGAAGGGAAACACTTTAAAAGGAAAGTGGGGCACAAGCCTTTTGACTCCTTCTCAAACAGGCAACTGAGCAAGTGCTCTTAACACCAGCATGACCTGCACCTTATCCTCTTTTCTTCTAATTTCTGTCTTTTGCTATACTGGAGGCAGAAAGAGCCTCCTCAAAGTTTGTGGTATTTTTAAACCAAAATCAGGTGTACCCCAAGCAACAGCCACCTTGTGCCATCTAATCTTTCTCACATTACGTCAGGCAAAAGGAACTACAGAATGAACTCCCCAAAGTTGGCTTCATTTTGGCAGTTTCATGTCTGGCCTAGACACGGAAGAAGAAGAAGAAGAAGAAGAAGAAGAAGAAGAAGAAGAAGAAGAAGAAGAAGAAGAAGAAGAAGAAGAAGAAGAAGAAGAAGAAGAAGAAGAAGAAGAAGAAGAAGAAGAAGAAGAAGAAGAAGAAGAAGAAGAAGAAGAAGAAGAAGAAGAAGAAGAAGAAGAAGAAGAAGAAGAAGAAGAAGAAGAAGAAGAAGAAGAAGAAGAAGAAGAAGAAGAAGAAGAAGAAGAAGAAGAAGAAGAAGAAGAAGTACAGCAAATAAGTATGATACAAGAAATACAAAAGACAGTTGTTTTTTGTTGAAAAAGAATCCTCCCATGCTATCTCTACACTTTCCATTCTTTCTCTCTGCCTTCTCCCTTGCCTTGGAGGAGATATTGTATCCCCACCCACCCACTTTAGAAGTACTAATTGCTGGCCTCTTTCTACATACCAACATTATAAACAGAAGGATATTAAATAAAATTTCCCTGTTGTTAATATGTTATACTCTCAACCCTTGTACGTTAGCAAGGAGTAGGTTTTGGCCTTATTAAAACATACATTTTCAATTCCACAATACATTAGGCCTTTGCTTATTGAAATGCACTGTTGCTTGGAACATGAGGTCTCACAATTACTTCATTGGAGTTAAATATTAGAAATGGGGAGAGATTAATTTGTTGCTGTTAATATCTGGAAATATGTAATTAACTCAGTTACTGATGCATGATTAATTCATTATTTAATCAGTAGTTTGTACGTTTTTGATACTTTGTTATTTGATATTGTAACTGTGATGTATTGTTTCATTGTGAGCCGCCCAGAGTTGCTGTAAGCAATTGGGACGGCATATAAATCCATTGACGACAACGATGATGATGATGATGTCAGCATTTATTTATAGAAAACAGGATCTAGGTAGTCACCATTAACCCTCTCACATTTCTTATTGGCGCCTTCAAAAATACTGCTTTTTTTCTTCACTTTGCAACTGGCTTTCCAAATCTGACTGTCAGTCAAACTACATCCCTGCATTCCAGTCATCTCTTACTCCCTTAAACTTTTCTGCCATAGTTCATGTGGCAGGTGGACAACAGATCTCACAATAATGTTTTTAGCTAAGAATGGCAGTTGCAACATATGTGAAACCCATTAGATAGATGTGAGTCCTAACATAGAATCTCATCTCTCTATCCACAGAGAAACATGTGGACAGCCAAATGTGCTTGACAGAAAAAGAGAATCAGAAATGATGGATGAGTTTTTAGGTATTCTTTTCACTGGAGAATGGCTGGTAAGTTTTCCCAAAAAAAGGCAGATGTTTCCTGTAATTAGAAAACTTGTCTTCTGTGTGCCTCATATTTAACAGTATTTGTGTCAGGTTTGCTTAGTGTGTTTTTGGCAAAATGAAACAGCCTATACTCAGTTTGTAACTATTGAACAGAAGAAATAGCCACATTAGAGACTGGTAGGTAAGGCAAAAAGACAATTTACCAGTTAAAATGCAATTACAGTGCCATAAATCACAGAAGTGTAGAGTAGAACCTTTGAATCAATGGTGATTTGGTGAGTCAACTGCTGTAAATTCCATTTATTCAAATGGGTCTACTTTAGTTATGAAATTTAGCATAATACATCTCAATTAGAGTAGCCCCCATTTGTATTAATAGAACATACAAAGGAATTGACTCACCAAATCCCTATTGATTCAATTATTTTACTCTGGTGCAATTTACTACAGGATTTCAGCCACTGTTTAATTACTTTTCTATTGCTGACCCCTTCATGATGCTACTGACCTTGATAGCTGAGTTCTTTTTTAAAAAATGATGAACATCCTGTGTTAACACTAACTCAAAAATAGATTTTAAAACTTCAGCTGTAAATTCAAACACTCTATACAACCATAAAACATAGGGGAGGAAATAAAAGATCTATAAAAGTTGGCTAAATGTTAAGCATGTCATACCATTGCTGAAAAAGGGTAAAGCAAGTGTCTCAAAACACTACTTCACACCTCAGCAGCAGAATTCTTTTCTTTTTTTTATTCTGTTTAATTTTTCCTGACATCAGCTTCTAATGAAAATGCACGAAGAAGGCATTTCAGAGCAAATGCCGTAAGTGTTGAACCCACTTTTGCCTGGGCTGTATTCCAGGAATAGGATCTGACCTCCCTTAAACTTTTCTGCCACAGTTCAAGCTGCAGTAATGGTGGAAATAAGCTATTATCTGTGTAAACTCAGCCTAGGAGAAGTGAGTGGTGATGGCTTCGAGATCAGACAAATTAAGCTCCGTAATATATGGATGGACATGGGAGCCTTTAATCTCCTTTCTCCTTACAGACAGTCTCAAATGTCTTCATGGGAGGAGGAGGAGGCATGGACATTCCTTCAGATCATTCTGAGGAACAAAGACTGTCAAGGGGACTATAAATTATGATAGTAAAGGAGGCATAACCTTTGCAGGGCCCACAGTTCTGAACAGATTAGAACTATGTTTCCAGGACTTTTCATCTGCTTCCCACTAAAGTAAACATATTAGCAGCATAGCCATATATTTCCTTGGCTCATTCAGTAATAAAATGTATGAGTCTCATCTTTCTGAAGAAGCTTTACACTCTCATTACATTTAATTACAAAGATTTCATATCAATGGATAACCACCTCCCATAAGTGCACCCTTTCCAATAAACTTTTGGCTTGAGGAGGAGAATACTAAATTAACATCCCATCACAAAATAATACCCCCTTGAGTTGTCATTACATTCTGTCTTGTTATGCATTTTCCTCAATCAGGCTTTTTTAAAAGAAAGTAGAACATGCAGGCTAGTCATAAACATATTTCCTTGGAACTCAAACTTCATGATTTCAGCAACTTGTTTTTCTAAAGGAGGTGTGCATGCCAGTTGGGACAGACAGTTATGCAGGGTTCATTTTGCCAATTTTCATTTTGTCTCCAGTGAAGCTAGGCTCCCATTAGAAGTTCTGAATTATTTGGCTTTTCCCCTCCAAAGGTAATCATTTGCCTCAAGTAATTATCTCACTTGGAGTAACAGTCTTGGGGTACCACAGTGTGCTAGGGAAAACCAGTTCTTATTTTGAACATTAATAAGATTAGCAAGCTCACCTCTGAGGTCTAACTCTGCAACCTAAGTGTTGTCTGCTTCTGCAGACATTTCCATGGTCATGTGGCAGGCATGATTAGACACCGGAGAGCACACAACGCTATTTCCTTCCCACTGAAGTGGTCCCTATTTATCTACTTGCAATTTCTTGCTTTCAAACTGCAAGGTTGGCAGGAGCTGGGACAAAGACGGGAGCTCATTCTGTCTTGCAGTACTCGGGAATCGAACTGCTGACCTTCCACCTCCCAGTCAGCATCTTAGCCACTTGAGCCACTGCAGTCCTTAAGTGCCTTTACATTTCTTTGAAATGAGTGGGAATTTCATTTCATGGCCTAGATTCAGTAGCCTCATCCAGGCATTCAAAGTCATTTTGTGATTATCATTCCATTGAGGAAGAAAGGAAGGCCATACATGTCCCTGAAATTACATCTCCTTCTCTCCTGCCCTCCCCTGTGATTTGGAACAGGGATGGCAACTGCCAGGGGAAGAAGAAGCCAGGGTAGGATGAGGACCTTGCCGCCCCTCCCCCTGTGCCTATACCAACTGCCAGGGGAGGAAGAAGCCAGGGCAGGTTGAGGACCTTGCCGCCCTGTGCCCACCCCAACATATTGCATTGTACTACTGTATTGTAATGTAATGTATTGTCTGTAAGCCGCCCTGAGTCGCCACGGCGAGTGGGCGGCAATATAAATTTGAACTAATAAATAAAATAAATAAATAATAAATAAATAAAATGGCTCTCCAGAGGGTGTCAAATTGCAATTCCCACCATTCCTCACTTTCTTCCAGCTCTCTCTGCTGGGAGCTGCACTCTGACAACATCCAGGGGGTGAGACTTTGCCCATCCCTGACTTAGAATAACTAGATCATATACATCAGGTGGTAGAGTTAGCTAATTATTTCCCATGAAAAAAGGATTATTTAATGATCAGATCTCCAAAATCTGAGCACAACAGTGTTAGATCAAAATACATTTTTATGTAATTCACTAAGTCAAAATGTATCTCAGATGTGGGCATATCCTAAAAATACCTCTGTCATTTGTATGGGCAAAATGTGGGTTTAACTGACAGAGGATTCAGTTTGTTAAAGCCTAGAAACAGAAACGTGTAAGGCCTCATATCCTGCAACACCATAAAATCTGTGATAAGGCCATAAAAATAAGAAAGCACTGTGTACTATTGAAGACAGTCCCAGAAATGCACAGAGGGCATATACATTATCCTCTGTTTCTCCTTCAAGTTCAAAGACTTTCATGAACACAGCTGATAATATAGCAGACAGTTCTCTTATCCCGACATTATTTCTTTGTCGGGTTGAAGCTAATACCAGACTCCCACTGTCTTAAATGGGCCACCAACCGAGTTCTTACACTCTTCGCCAAAGACAATGTCTTCCTGAGGTCTTGCTTTAAATATAACCTACAGCTTTCTTTCAAGTCATCTGCCCTCGTCATCTAGGCTACAGATCTGATCCAAAACATATGTGGCAGGAGATGAGTAGACAGAGTAGTCAGTGTCATTTCCATTTACCTAGCACATTTTTGTGTGGACAGGACTGGGTTTTTTTGCCATCTGTTTATTTTGGTTATAAAAGGCAGGCACACACACACACACACTGGGTTGGCAAAGTTGCCAGCATTCGTGTAGTGCAGTGATGGTGAACATTGGCACTCCAGATGTTTTTGGACTTCAATTCCCAGAAGGCCAAGCCCCTGTGAATCCACACGAATGGGCTCACTGCGATTCATCCAGCCCGTGCTGCCCTCGTTGCTCCCAGAAGCAGAAGTAAAACGTGCCCTCACTGGGGCATGGGCATCTGGGAATTGAAGTCCAAGAACATCTGGAGTGCCAAGGTTTGCCATCATGGGTCTAGTGCAGTTTTGCCCAAACTTTTTTTCCTGTGGGCCAGTCCCACCTCCAACACACAGCTGCGGGGGCTGGAGGTGGGCTGCCCCCATTGCTGACAGTTTTTATGTCAGCAGTGGTGGTGATGGAGGCAGCAACTGCGCTTCTTCCAGGCTGCTCGGCGCAGCCTCTCACTCAATTCTTTCCCCTCAGCAACCTGTGCTGAAGCTGATTGCTGCCTCGGGTGAATTTTCAGAGTCTCCTGCAAATCAAACTTCGCGGGGCTAAGAGAGCTCCCTGGCATGCACGGGATGACGTCAGGATAATGAACTAAAAGGAATCAATAATATTAGGTGTTAATAAGTAAAAGTTCTAAAAAGCACAAAACAGGCATCTATAATTCAACAGTTAAATAGATCAACAATCCCAAAAGAACTTCACCCCACTCACCCACCCCCAAAAAATCTCTTTGGCATTGCAAGTTAATATCAGTGACAGAAGAATAAGAAGAGCATTAAAAAAATGAACGAAGGGCCAATTCCCACTTGCATCTCCTGGACTTGGTTGGCTCTACCCTTTGGCAGGTGATCTCTTTGCTGCTGCTCTTCAAGCGGCACTTCCAAATTTGAGACCCTAGTTTTCAGCTTTTCTATCACAATTCCACATTTTCAAGGGTTATAGAGCACACATCTGTTTATGGCCACAACACAGTATCTTTTCCCATCACTCCTCATCCAGTCAGCAGAATGAGAACATTATACAGTACCTTCACAGCAGATGCTCTTCCTGCCCTGATCTCACAGGCAGTTGGACCTCAGGTACTAACACAGGACTCAAGCTGGCCAAGGTGCATTTCCCTCCACACAGGGATAATTGTTCACCCCATGGGAGAATCACAGCCCCTGAGATCTGGTCTCCCCCAGTTCAGAATAGGAGAAGATGCCTTTTGGATGAGCATCCGGACTCCAAACAGCCCTTCTTCCCAGAGCTGCCCCTCCTTTCCACTCACACCTGCTAAACTGCCTCCTGCTCTAACCTGCAGGTCTCCCCCTCTATGTTCCTGAACCCCCTTGATCTGGCACATGGGAGACTGCTATGGCTCCTATTTTCCCCAAGCTTCCAGAAGCCTTTGAGCACCACTATTATTGGGGAACCTGAGAAAAATAGGTGATCAGATGTTACTGCACCTCTTCATTTCCCTATTGAGAAATTTGGGTTTTAGCAAAGAAACTAGGATCTGGTCTTTAAAGATAGAACACAAGTGTCTACTGTGTATTTTGCATAAGAGTTGCTAGTTCCCACACAGGTCCAATTTGAACTTGGCAAAATCTGTTCTAACAGATAACCAGAGATAGCATTTTTAAGCCATTTCTTCAATTTCCAACTCCTTAATGCTAAGAAAGTATCGTTCAATTATGCACTATCAGTACAGAAAATACACAAGGTGAGTGAGAAATCTTCTGATTTTGATCCCAAGGCAATGTTTTATTATGAATTCAAGAGGCATTTCTTGTTCTTCAGTTAAAAAAAATTGTCTGTGCTTAAGATACTAGGTGCCAACCAGTGTTTGGGGTTTGTTGGTATGTTTTTAAAACTGGAGGCAGTATTCGAACTCTTCTAAAGGTCTGTTAGGATTTCAGAGATCCTAACTCCTGGAGATGCAAGTTGATGGTTCCCGATATCAGATGTTGACAGGCTACTACAGTTGGCATGGATACAGCTTAGGCCAAACAGAACCACAACTTTGTGATGTAAGAGTGATGTCAAACCAAGTGGCAGTTAACAGTCACCTTGGGTCTTAACATTGTCAAGACATTCCTTCATGAAGGCACAGTGTTCTTGAAGGCTATATTAACCTCTGCCAGAAGAGGAGGGATTTCTGAAGGATTTGTAACATTTTCATGCTGCTCTTTCATACCTCTTTTGAAGAAGTAGCAGCATTCCTGTATATGGAAGAGTCTTGCAGATAAGGTTAATGGCGTTCCCTGCCTAGCATAGCTGCCTGAATCCTTGTAGTTTTATCTCATGTAAAACTGGAGATGTGTCCTAAAATAAGATGATTGGTATAAAGAGATATGGAATGTAGCTGAAAATCAAAATTAAAATGTGAGTTGAAGTTTTAAAAAGGGATCAATAAAAACATCTGATTTTATAGAAATATAGGGAGAATTTTTAGATTATATATTAGCAAAAGGGGAAAGAAGCAAAGCCAGACCAAGATATATTATCTTTTTTGAATGAGGGGACAAATATACAGTATAAAACTTTAATGATACTGAAAACATTTAATTGAGAAGGTTTTAACTCCCACTGGTGGCTGGTGCACATAGTAGTTATATTTTACTATATGTAATTTTGTTAATATTTTTGTATATGTTTTTGTAGTTGTGATGCTTTTGCGTGTGGTGGGGAGGGGGGTGTTTTGCTTTTTAATTAAATTAAAACAATCAGAGGTTGATTGGCCAGTACAGTTGGCATGGATACAGCTTAGGTCAAACAGAATCACAACTCTGTGATGTCAAACAGAGGTCGGAACCTTAATAGGTTCTCTGCCTTAGCAAACCAAGAGGCAGTTAACAGTCATCTTGGGCCTTAACTGTCAAGAGATCTCTTCATAAAGGCACAGGGCTCTTGGAGAGCTACATTAACCTTTATCACAGAAGGATAGGAGCTTGAAGGATTTGTAACAAGTTCTCATGCTGTTGTTCCATACCTCTTCTAAAGGAGTGGCAGCATTCCTGTATATGGAAGTGTTTTGCAGATGAGGTTAATAGCTTTCCTTACCTAGCACAACTCCCTGAATCCTTGACCATGTCCAGCAGCCATACAGTGTGGGAAAATCTGAGAACTATGGTTAAAAAAGAGAGTAATTTTTCAATGCTCTGGTTCTGCCAAGGGCTTTACCTAAGAAAAAACTGACACCTTCTTTCATCCTTGCTAGATTGTGAAAGGATGGTGACCATGTTCTGTAAGGACAAGCTACCAGAACTAATGTCTGCAGAAGGAGAAAAGAACACAAAGGCAAGAGACTTGCTTAGTCTTATTGAACAAAGTTTGGTAAATCAAAGAAAGATTATCTTTAGTGTTTGGTTTCTTTTTATCATTTGCTGTAGACCAGGGATCAGCAAAGTTGGCTCTCCAGATGTTCTTGGACTTCATTTGCCAGAAGCCCTGATCAGCAGGTGTGCTGACTCGGGCTTCTGGTAACTGAAGTCCAAGAACTGAAGTCCAAGATGTTCTTGGACTTCATTTGCCAGAAGCCCTGATCAGCAGGTGTGCTGACTCGGGCTTCTGGTAACTGAAGTCCAAAAACACCTGGAGAGCCAACTTTGCTGACACGACTAACCTTTCTCTTTCAACTAAAATTCATAGGTCCTTAGGCAGAGTGAGGGAGTCAACTATGGGCCTCAAAGAAGAACAGCAACATAATTTGTTACAATGTTTCAACTCCCCATGAGATGTCTCTGAAAGATCTTCTGACTCAGGTATCAAAACAAATGTGACCTCCCTTGCACATACCTGTACTATGAACTTTGACTAGAGGTTCCGCAGGGTGTGAGGTGGGCGTCTTATTACCATGTCAAGATTTCCTTACTGATTAGAGCTTTAGGGGTTGAGAATTGTGGCCTATGTAAATTTTAGTGCCCCAGTGTTAATATTTTAATTTTTGATTTTAAACTATTAAATATAAATGTTAAAAATTTTCTTTGTTGCTTTGTAACCCATCCCTGAGATCCAGTGATATAGGGAGGGGCATTCATGTTAAAAATAAAATAAGCATTTGTTTTTGCATACTGGTTTGCATTGTCGATTTGAAAGTCTTCAGAGAATAAACACTGCTGAGCATCATGAGAGCAATGGTGGAGCAGGAGTTGCTCAGAAAGGAAGAGAGGAACAAGAGAAAATTTGATAAAGAAATTTGATGCCTTCTTAACAAGGGGGGGGGGAGTAGCATGCCACATGCACAAGAGAATCATCCTCATCTCTAACAACCCTATCCTGTACGGAAACATGACACCAAAATCTTCCTGGACACCATATTTATTTGATTCAGGACGGATAAGGAGTCAGTGTGTAAATGTACTTCCCACACCACTTTCTAAATTAAACATTTTGATTGGCCCTCACAGGTCTTTTTTATATGAATTCTGATTTGTCTCCTATGTAACCCAGACAATTGTCTCACTGATTAGCATTGGTTCCATCTTGGGTCATGACTTAATCTCCATGGCTCCTCCCTCCCTCCCAAACTGACTCACCAATCATGATGACCCCCTCTTGCCACCAGGTTTCAAAATATGGTTTACAATTCCATTCTAAACATTCTGAACTTTTCAAATTTTCAAGATTCTACTATGTTGTGAGGCTGCAAAATTTGCTCATTTTTAGTGGAGAAAAATCTCTCTTTTTGACCAGTTCCATTCTTTCTCCAAACAGGTCTCCCTGAAGAACATGGTTGATCTTCATGATGGCTCTGTCACTGGCCAGCGCCAGCCCAGCACCAGCCCAGCCAAAAAGATGAGAGAACTTCAGTCATTCTAGCTATGGAAAAGGCTTTGTGTCATGATTGCAATCCTATGGTCTCCCTATTCACTGACCACTGACACCTGAGTAATATCAAGTGAAGGTCAATCCACCTCACTCCAACACCTTTCTCATTCCCTCCCTTTCAAATTGATATGCAATGATGCCAGGATCTCAGGCTGAAGACTTCCCAATCACTTGAATTCTGAACCATGGATCCAAATTGGGCAGTGACGTGGGACATTCCCCTGAGCCCTAACCAAGCCCTCACATTTCCCCTGGTAAGCCCCATCTCATCCCCCAACCCATGAACCCCCAGGCACCCTTACCTGACGGCTGCAGCTGCTGGGCTCCATTAAATATGGGGCACCAGGGAGAGTGCCGGACAAAGACAATGGCAGAGAAGGAAGGTTCTTTCCCCTTCTTTCTCCTCCCTCTACTTGTATTCGCTCTTTTTCTCTCTCTCTTTTCCTCCCCTCTTTCTGGCTCTTCCAATGCTCTTAGAGTAGCCTTGCAAATGTCAAAAGGGCAGGAGAGGAAAAGGAAGGGACGAGAAGAAGGGAGCTGAGAAGGAGGAGGATGAAGGGGAGGGATGCCATTTTCCTTCCTTTCCTGCCATCTATTGATGTGTGATTTCCCCCTCCCCCCTTTTACCATCAGAGGGGCTTAAAAGCCTTTGGCTTGGCCTCTTCCAAGCAAACTGAATCTAATTGGACAACTGTGTTGGACCCCAGTGAGGGTGACAAACTGTGAAATTACTCCCCCAACTCTTCTTTGAGCCTCCAAACAACTAACCAGAGGAAGATTAGCCAGAGGGCTGGTGGGGTGAAGGGAGGCAGCTTGGAACCAGGTAGGGAAGGTTGTAGGGTTGAGTGGTCTCAGGTGGAGGAGGAAGGAGGAGTGTTGGAGACTCATGGAAGGGGACCAGGGAGTTGAGTTTTTTCCTGGCTCAGATTGAAATCCTAGCCAGGCAAGAACTCCAGGGGGGCTCATAAAGCTTCACTTGTTTTTGAGGGGAGCCTTGTGAAGCACCATCTTTGTGGTTCTAAGTTTGAGCCATAACAAATCCTGCCAAAAAGAGGCACCTCCGTTTTCTCAGCTCAGCCAAAGTCAGGTAAGTGGGTGTGAGTGGGAGGGAGGAGCTACCTTTTGCTCTCCTAGCTGTCCTCTGGCTCAGATGGCCACATCCCTGTTCCCAAATCAGGGGACCAGGAGGCTCAGCAGGTCTTTAATTTCCCTGACACCTGAAATGCTGTTATGGCCAAGGATGAAAGGTGAAGAAGAGGAGTAGAAGCAAGAGAAATTAGGGGGAGTAACACTGGCCAAAGAGAAGGAGAAAGAGATCTTTTTCTCCTTTTGTGTATGAAGTCATAGCCAAGGAACAGGAGAAAGAAGCAATCCTTTCCCCTCAGTTCTTTTCTGCCTTGGATGATAGTCCAATCTAGCAAATAATGATGTTGCCAAATCCAATACATGATTAGGTACAGAAGTGACTTCCTAGGGTCTCTAGGAAAAGAGAAGAGAGGAAGATATGACTGGGTTGGTAGGAGAAGAGAAATTGGGGAAAGAATCTTCCCTTCATCCTTGACATCATTGTTGCTGAAGTAAGGGCTCATTCAAATACCATGTGACCATTTTAGGGGGGGAGGGGGTAGACCAAAAGTCATGGAAAGTAACGGGGGGGAGGGGACTCAGTGTGAAGTCACATGACTCGAAAAGTATTATTTGCTTTTTGCATCCAGCTGGCCATAGATCTATTTTCAAACCACATGATTTGGAGGGGGTCAGTCAAAGGTCACCAAAAGTCACAGATGGGGGAGGGGGTCAAAAAGTGGCCTATTTTAGGTCACATGGTATTTGAAAGAGCCGTAAGCTCCATATAGGGATGGGGAGAGTAGGAGTGAGTGAGTGGGTGTATCTCTTGCCCCCTAGAGGGAGTCCCTTATAATCTGGTTAGAGAATGGAGGTGGGTGGGAAATAGACCTAACTCAAAAAGAATCATTTTGTTGGAACTGGGGTCCAATAAGAGATGGTAAATTTTCCAGGTGTGGTAGAGAAAGGCTGAAGATAAAGCATTTCTTATATTGATTAAGCCAACAGGAGGATGTTCAACCTCTTCTTGTGCTGTGCTTCATACCCTGGATAATTAAGATACATTCCTTGTGGATGAAAGGATCACTCATCTGAGCAAAAGAGATCACTCTCCCTATTCTTGTATGGTCTCCGTTCTTCCTGAGCCCTTGAGCAGCTTCTATACTTCTGTTTTCAAACAAGGGGCTTTCCTCATATCTCTTTGAGCCACAATTTTTTGATGGCATGAAGCTCAAGTGTTTTCTTGATTGGAAGCTCCACTGAATTGTCCTCTTTAACAATGGATGCCCCTTCACCACTCTCCATGAATTTTTCCAGGTGTTTCTGAACTTTCTTTATGTTGCTTTTTGGGTCTTTTATCACTAATAGTATGTTATCTGCATACATACTTATCCCCCCCCCCCATTCCTCTAAATTCTGCATCATTCCTAATTGGTGTAGCCAGAGTTTCTATAGCTGATATAAAAAGAATTGGGGACAGATGACATCCCTGTCTTGTCCCCGCACTTAATTTTACCCTCTTTTTTTGTAGGAATCATTTGCTTTTATCCTGTTGTAGCTTTATTTATACAAATCACCGATCACATGTTGGAATTTGTTTCCAAATCCCATTTTATTTATAATCTCTTATCTTCCACTGGATTGAGTCAAAAGCATTATAGATATTGAGGGCTAGTACACATATTTTTTTTCTTTTCGGCTAAATCTATGATGTTTATTAATCTAGTAATTAGGTCTTCCAGTTGTCTGCCACTCACAAACTCAGCTTGGTCCTCCTGTATATATTTATTCGTAAACTTGTTTAATTTGTTCACCATTACAGCTGTAAATATTTTTGCATCCTGATTCAGAAGTCATATTGGAAGATAAGAATCCACTTCCCCCGTCTTTATCTGGTCTAGGTAGCAGAACTGATATTTAGTAATTCCAGGAGTTTGGTATTTTGCCCCCTTCAAAGATATAATTATACAACTGTTTCAATTTAGGAATGAGGTCTTTAAACTCCCTGTAAAATTCTGTTGGGTAACTATCTTCTCCTGGGGTTTTATCAGTCTTTAGGGTTTTTTTATTACCTTTTCAATTTCTATATCTGTTATTCTCTCATCCATTTGGGTTTTATGTACTTCTTTTATTTTTAATTTTATGTGTCTATCCAAATATGATTTTAACTCCACTGATTTTCTTTCTCTCCCCTGATATAAGTTTTGAAAGAATTCCTCCATGATTTGTAATTTCCCTTTTATTTTATTGCAACATTTCCCATTTTTATCTATTAATATGTCTACCTCCATTTTACACTTTTTTTTTCTCTTGGTAATAAGAAATCTTCTCATTTCCAGTGTACTCTAGCTCCAAAATAAGACTAGGCATCTCCCTGGGTAGTTGAATGCCTGGGTAGAGTTTTTTTCTTTCTTTCCTACTGCAAAAGACAGCAGCTCAGCAACATCTGATCTCCTACATTCCCCAGGCTCCTCAGTGATTGGTACATTGGAACCCCACATAACGAAAAAACTCCGTATCACGGAGCACTTCAGTATGCGAATTTTTTTGTTATGTGAAGCACCATTGGCAGTCAGTACCCTGCATAATGAAAAAAAAAGTTCATTAACCCATTAAGCTGGTATACTCCAGCTAACAAAAACCCTGCACAATGAACTTTTTTTTCGTTATGCAGGGTATCGTCCCTGCATAGCAAACACTTTGTTATGCACATTTTTTGCTACAAGAAGCACTCATTATGCGGGGTTCCACTGTATATTCCTTTTAAAGTGCTGAAGGCACAGAGGAACTTAGGAAATGTAGCAGCCATCACAGCGTTCCACGTGGCCAGAGGATGAGGGGCAGGAAGGCAATGGGGGAAAGCCCTCCTGTCCCCACCATTGCTGTAGCTTGTGCTAGAGCCAGAGGCAGCTTAGTGGGTGTGTGTGGGAGGGACAGGCTGCCACAGGGAAGGGGGGGTTCAGAATCCAGGCACCAGTTTGGATTCTGAACTGGGATCCCAGAGCTCAGGAGCCTAAATTCTCCTCCACATTAAACTTCACTTGGTTTTACCAGATGAGGTTTTACCACATGCAGATGAGGTTTTACCACATGCAGATGTGGTTTTACCACATGCAATTTGGTATCCAAATGCCAGAGGATGGCAAAGGAAAGAGGAAGTTGAGAGGGGGTATTGGGAAGGTGTTTGATCCTGGCTAGGTTTACCTAATGTCACCTTGGTGGTCAGAGTGAGGCCATAGGATTGCACAGTAAGAGTACTAGAAGACCAAATATCCAATTGTTAAGATTGCAGTAAAAGAAGAATGTAAAGGTGGAGACACAGATCAAGGTTTGGAATGGTCAATGTGAAAGGACTGAAGGGTTGAAGATCCACCATCGTGTGGAAGATACCTGGAGCAAGTCCTAGTCCCTTTCTCCACATCAGGTCTGGTGATCTCCAATCCCTTGCTGCCCAATCTAGACCTAGTATGGCTACTATCTTTTTTAACCTGGAGGAGAAATGAAGCCCCAACACCCCACTCTGGTTGCCAGAATTTCTATAACATCTTTGTCTTCAGCAATCCAATTCTTGCACTTTCTACAAATGCACATCATCTTCTGCTAATCAATTTGGACTGTGGATGCTTTCACCTTCCTATATCTTTTGGAACTGAGGGGCAGCAAAATCTATATCTCACCTCATGACTAGTTCAGCTGGTCTTGCTTTACTATAGCACTTTTATAATGATATATCTTTCCCCCACAACTTTCCTCTGCAGCTACAGCTAACTAACAAAGCCAAAGGATTCATTTTAATCCAGTTGTGAAATTATTGTTCCAATCTATTCATCTGTTACATTACTGTGATATGGTTATTTTATTTTGCTAGTGATGCTTTATATGTTGCTAATGAAACTTTATTTACACACCAAAATAAATTCTGTATTTGTTATTTCTCTGCTTGACTCTGTTGTGAATTGCTTTGACTACATGGATAGAGTCTGTACACAGTTTATACTTGCATACAGGAAATCATGTACTATACTGTAATTATTGCTTCCTAATTATTACTTCGTATTGGCTTTCTCAAATTAGTGATTACTACATAAATGATCTCAACACTAAAATATATTGATACCAAATATATATATGCAATAACTGATGCATAGTATTGCCAAAAAGTCCATCTAGTTTCTGGGTTCCAATATATGGAGTACTGGCATATGGCAGGCCTAGTGGTTGCAAGCAGTAATGGATAAGAAGAAACACATGGCCTGACTTCAGTGGTGGGCTCCAAAATATTTTACTACGACACTTTGGGCGTGGCCAGGGGAAAAGCCCTGTGTTGCACCCAAATTAAGACTATTTTATAGTAAAACATGGGTGGGTGGGGTTAGCCAGAATTTCTGCTACCGGTTCTGGCGAACTGCTGCGAATCTGCTGATGTCCACCACTGGAGGAACCACATGACCTGCCCCCTCAAACATGTGACCAACCTGCAGTGCCAAAAGTTTGGGAACCCCTGCCTTAGATATTCCTGTGAAGTATTTAAGGGGGTACTTTTACGAGATTGCAGTACTTTTTGGAGACTGGGGTGGCTCAAGTGGTTAAGATGCTGAACTCGACAGCTGAAAGGTCAGAGTTCAATTCCTGAGTACTACACGACAGAGTGAGATCCTGTCTCTGTCCCAGCTCCTGCCAGCCTAGCAGTTCGAAAGCAAGAAATTGAAAGTAGATAAATAGGGACCACGATGGTGAGAAGGTAAAGAGCATTCTGTGCACTCTGGTGTTGAGGCATGCCTGCCACGTGTCCATGGAAATGTCTGCAGACATATACAGTGCTGGCTCTTTGGCTATAAACAGAGATGAGCACTGAACCCTAGAGTTGGATACGACTGGTTTTTGAGCAAGGGCAACCTTTACCTTTACTTTATGAAACCAACTAAACACAGAATGTATGGAAAACACAAACAAGTTCAGTATTTAGTAACATCAAATATATGCTTTGAAACTTTGTTCCTTGAGAAAGCTTAAGCCTTGATACCCAAGGTTTTTGCTTTCCTGATAACATGTCACATTGGTGCCTACCTGCACAAATACAGTTATACCTGAACAGTTTGTTTTTCTTATCCTGTTCCAATCTTTAAAAATCTGAACAGGTGGCACTATTTAAAAGGAAGCTTCCCCCACCTCTGAAACATTCAAGCATTGCTTCTGGTTGGAAAGCATGAAACAACTATGACAAAGATTGAGTTGCGCTCTGTGGGCTTGCCTTGTCTATCATGTCACCCAGTAATTAATAACAGAAACCCGCTTCTGTCACTCGTGATGTTATCATCAGGAGTCTTGTGTTTCAAAGTGAAGAGAAACATATAAATTAGGGGCAATTTGGTCTCTGAAACAGCCTTTATAGAGTGCAGATTTTAACGTTATCAAGGGACTGAGACGCCTGGAGTCTGCAGCAAAAAAGCATAGCTGAAAGCAGGCCTGTTTTGAGAGAGAAAGAGTTAGACATTGAGAAAGAGAGAGAATAAAAACCCATCATTTTGAGTACTGGCAGCATCAGGGAAATCCACATGCCATTACCCAAAGACATTCCCAACCCTTGATATTCAGATGGTTTGGACTACAAGTTCCAGCTTCCCCAGCTAACATGTTGCCAGAGATAGTAGGAGCTGTATTCAAAACAAATCTGGAAGGCACTAATTTGAGCTTTGATACAGCCTATTGCATTAACTGGGCTGTTATAAAACAGTTTATTTTTACAGTTTCTGTGGAAAACCTTCAAATAATGTTGAGGAATGAACTCCATGTCCTCAAGGAAAAAGCCAGGCTCATGTGAGCTCATTTCTAAAGCTGGGACTATAAGTGAAATAAACAAATACACCTAACAAATATGCTAACCTATGGGGAAACTAGGCCAGGGTCCTCTTGAGAGTTTACTTCAGAGTAAATAAAATGGAATCTATAATGGCAGCAAATGGCAGCTAACAATATTCCATTTTATTTTATTTTTAGGCCTGATTGGGTGACAGTCACTCAATTGCGTGCACAACCAAGTATGCAACTTTGTTGATTAGTTGCAATTCACTACTGCAATTTGTATGATTTCACTTGCTCTGGAGTAAAGTCCCAATAGGATCCTGGCCAGTTGGGTTCATGAAATAGTGGATTTCATGTGATTTTTCCCTTCTTCCTCCCTCTGGTACCACTTGTCAACAACACAGAAGAGCTAAAAATGTGAAGCATTTCTGTGTGGCTCCTTTAGCTGTTCATACCCTAAGTCAACAAGTAAACACACAGGTCATGATGAAGTTCTTATCTCTTTAGAGACTTTTTTCACTTATATATTTTAATTTATATTCAGTCTTGCAGTTGAGTGCCTCTGAGGGCACTGTGCATGTTTTGGCTTTTACGAGAGACCTAGGCTCAGTAGGAGGTCTCATTTATATTATGCAAAAGATCTGACACAGAGCTTGGAAGGGTTATGGCCATACTGGCTGGGAAAGACTGGACACTATTGTCCTCAGATTTTTCCAAGCTCCATCCTCAGGGTCATTCCTTATCACTGAAAGACCTCTCCTCCTCCTCCTCCTCCTCCTCCTCCTCCTCCTCCTCCTCTTCTTCTTCTTCCCCTCTCTAATATAAACACAGACCTCTTCTTCACAGTAATGTGTTAGCTTTGCAGCTATTCTACCACCCTGTCCAGAACCATTTTCAGATTAAGCATCTTATTTGATATCTTTTTAAAAACATTATGGTCAGTTTAACTCAGTCTCATGTGTGCACCAACCAAATGACTAGTTCTGCCTTTGGTGGAAAGAACCCATGCATTTCTTTTGATCATTCAACCCACTCTCTTAAAATATTATAGTTAAAGTTGTTATCTTCCACTAAATAAAATTTAAGTTATGTTTAGAAAAGATTTAGCTCTTGAACCTATTATGGTTGCAACCACATCCTCGGGGCTGTTAACCTGGAGCTGAACTTCAAACTAAAATGAATGGAGATGGGACCTGCCCTAACCTTGCTCCTTCCTATACAGGAGGCAGCTAATAACTGTTGCTTTAACTCCTTCTTGGTTATCTTGGTTTCTTTTCTAAAGGAGACAGCTATTAAATCTTAACTCCATTCCAATGCCTAGTAACCTTCAACTTCTCCACAGCTGTAACACTTTCTCTATGTCCCTCCTCTCACTTAAGCAAACATTATGACATATTTGAATGGCATTAAACAACCTTTATTGCCCTTTGTTCCCTGTAAAGGAGGGTTATTTCTACCCATCCATTGCTATCTCTTTCAACATTCTTTTCTTATGGCTGTGTTAGTTGGAGCATCAACTAGTACTACGTATAAGGTTACACCTTTCTCACAATGTTCTTTGACCCTCCCCCTCCCTCCCTCTCTCACCCAACCAATTTTATGTACAGTCAAACCTCGCATAAAGAGCGCTTCACTTAAAGAGTAACTCAAAGAGCAGGATTTTCTCTGAATGGTCACTTCGCTTAACAAATAAAACTAACCAAAAACTCGCTTAACAAATAAATTGGTGTTCCCAATTCTCCCCCCACACACACACACACACAATTGGTCACTTACAAAGGTGTTTCACTTAAAGAGCAAACTCGCTTAAAGAGCAATCCTGTGGAACGCATTATGCTCTTTAAGCAAGGTACAATTGTATTTTCATTTCTTGAGACAACAAATTGAGAAATTTATCATCAGATAGAAGAGACAGAGAAATCTTGTGAACTTCAAATAGTGTTGCCTTTTTTATTTGGAAACTAATATTCTTTCTAAGTACAGTACATCCCAAGTACAAAGTTATCTATTTTAAAGAGAAAAGAAGAAACTCTAAGCAAGCTGAGAAAATAAAGTATGATCACATTTGTTGTTTCCTCAACAACCTGTTATGTGTTGACAAACAAGGTATCCCTTTAGTATAGGTAAAGGTTTCCCTTGCTCGAAAGCCAGTCGTGTCGTATCCAACTCTAGGATTCAGTGCTAATCTCTGTTTCAGAGGTGAAGAGCCAGCACTGTCTGCTTCTGCAGACATTTCCATGGTCATGTGGCAGGCATGACTAGACATACTGTTTACCTTCCCACTGAAGTGGTCCCTATTTATCTGTAAGAGCAAGAGTGAGTCAACTCCCCACCCCCAGCCAGGAAAGCTCTCTATCTTCCTTTCTGTGTTTAGATGGCCTGAAGGGGGGAGGAAGGTGGGAGAGCAGAGATGGCTCAGCCTGGTCCCGAAGTTATCTTTAGCTGGCATTCCAAAGGAGGGGGCTGGTACTTGGGGAGTGAGAAAGTAGGGTGGGGGAACTCCAAGTGAGTGACTTTGGTAATTAACCTCAAACGAGCCTGGTGACTGGAGGACCTCTGGCGGGAAGGGGGAGAATGGGATCTGGAGTGATGTAAATCTATAAAAATGCCTGCAATCCTTTGTTCGCTATGCTTTGCCTATTTTGAGTTCTCTTTGTTCTTTGCCTATGCTATGCTGAAAATGTAGGGGGAGGAGAATTTTGAGGCCCTACTGGCCTCTAGCTAGGTCTATTAGTTTGACACTCTTTTGCCAATGTATGCTCTGTGACACCATTGCCTTACAATAAACATATAGACTAATGAAAATCATGTGCTCTGTGTTGGAGAAATAAAGGCTGGGGACCAGTGGCACTACCAGAAGCAAACCCTGCCTTTTACATTATCTACTTGCAATTTCTTGTTTTTGAACTGCTAGGTTGGCAGGAGCTGGGACAAAAACAGGAGCTCATTCCGTCCTGCAGTACTTGGGAATCTAACTTCTGACCTCCTGCCTTCCCATCAGCATCTTAGCCACTTGAGCCACTGCAGTCCCTCAGGTATCCCTTTAACACATACTAAAATAAGCGCCATTTCACTCAACCACGGCGAGTGGGCGGGAATATACATTTTAACTAATAAATAAATAAATAAATAAATAAACTAGCAGCTCACTTTCCCCATGAAATCTACAGATACTTTTGACATGAATTCTATAAATGTCTTACATTTCAGTTGGCTGGTCTGGGAGCTCTTGCAATGTAACAAAAATCATGTACTTTTGCCAAGCTGCAACACCAAAACTAAGGCACCCACGAAAATAAGGGTTATGTCCTTTGAAAGATTGTCTCCGCGACTTTAAGAATTGGTAGAACACAAAAGCTGAAAATGCAAAGCGATAATGTCATTGCTTTTGGAAGTAGCATCGGAAAAGTGACAGTTTTGCTGGGCGGGTCAGTTGTCGGGGGGCAGTGAAAAAATAACCCAACCAATTCAGATGATCCAAAGTGTGTTTGAAAGAGGAAGGGTTAACCTTTGTGGGGACACTTTAAGATTTGGAATTGGACTTCAGAAACATAATCTATGAAGCGTTTTACAAAAACAACTACACTAAAATGAGGTCACAAAAACCCCCAAAAAGGAGGTGAAAGCAACTTCCTGAGATGGATACAGGTTGCATACAACATGTGGAGAAAACTGGCACTGAAGCAGAAATCCACAAAACAGATATTGAGGAAAAAGTGACTCTTTGAAATGACATTTCCGGGGGGGGGGGAGGTTTGACAGTGATCCAACAAAAAAATGATTGACCGATTGATGTGATCTAAAGTGCGCTTGAAAGATTACAGAATAACCTTTCTTTTGACACTTATACAATTTAGATTGGAATTCAGAAAAATTGTCTATGAAGGTTAAAAAACCCCACTTTCTTTCTAACCTTCTTTCCTTAAAAAAACAAACACCTCTCCACACCAGAATAGATAAATTGGTGTGAGAATGGATACACTGTAGCAAGTTTCTCATTTGAAGTCATAACCACTTACCCTTTTGGCTTTCCCTCTTATTGAAGAACTGCTTTCAAGGAATCATGAAGGAAAAACTCTTTTTCTTTGCGGTTTGACTACTGAAATATTTATTAAAAATAGGTCCTTTGCAGTTATTCACCTGTGGTGAATTGTTGTGTGTACAGTAGGCTACTTATGGACACGTGTGCATAGTGGGTAGAGTCGGGGAGATTGGAAAATAAAGGTTAAAAGCATCTTTATTGAAAAATAAAATATAAAAAAATACAAATGAAATTGTGATTTCTGAATTTGGGTTAAAACAACGTAGCAGTTCAAAAACAAGAAATTGCAAGAAGATAAATAGGGACCACTTTGGTGGGAACGTAAATAGCGTTCCATGCCTGCCATATGTCCACAGAAATGTCTGCAGACACCGACAGTGCTGGCTCTTTGGATATAAACAGAGATGAGCACTGAAATCTAGAGTCAGATATGACTGGCTTTCGATCAAGGATGACCTTTACCTTAGCTCAGAAAACTTTAGATTTTATGAACATTTTATGAAAACCTTAATTTTATGAAGATAATGTCTTCATTTTCCCCATTTGAACATTATCCTTAACCAATGAAGGAAATAAAAGAAATGAACTAATGAGCATAATTCAACACATTGAATTCATGCACTAAATCCCTGAAGGTAGTGTCTACCTGCCACTTTTTAAAAAACAGAAAGCATCCTGTTCATTTTGAACATATTACTTAATTCTTCAGTTTGTGAGGCTTGTTTCAGAGGAACAGAACAGTGATTTTGTAGTCTTCCTGTAGGACCACGATGCAATCAGAATGATGGACTAGAGAGGCGTTCAGTCTAATCCAGCAGGGATTTTCTTTGTTCTTAAATAAAACTTCTGGCAAATATTTGGATACTATAAACTGCGGTGAAATGAGATAAAACAAAAATATTGTTCACAATAGATAGTATTGCAGTTAATATAGGAATAAACTTAATATCTAGCCTTTCTCCTCAGCATTCTAGTCCTCTAGTTCACCTGAAAACCTTCTCCAGAGAGAACCAAGGTTGAACCAGTTCCATCAGCAGAATGCGGCACACTACAAAGCTGAAAATGCAGGATCTGGCAATATGTCTGTGTTATCTCTGGCCCATGGAGGTTTTTTTCCTCAAGATTAGACCATATATTCACATTTATCTTTCCCAAAGTTAATGGATAAACATTTTTTGTTTTTTTAAAAAAGCAAGGATGATTGATGCCTTTACTGTTGTTATGTGCTGTCAAGTTGGAACTGATCTATGGCAACCCTAATAGGGCTTTTAAAGTAAGTGGAGTGTTTAATGAGTGGTTTTATCATTTCTGCTCACATGATACCTTTATTGGACCACTATAAAAATTGCAAACAAAAGCTAGTTTCGATTCCATGATGGCCCTTAGAACACATATAATAACCACAGTTTCTTTTTTCTTTTTTCTTTTTTGGAGGACTGAGAAAAATACGTAAACAGTATGCCCAAGGACTGAAATTAAACATCACACAATCAGGACTGAAAAATGAGCCTCCAACCATTAGATAATATTTTTAATTTGGCTGCAATCAGCTCACCTAGAGTCTAGATCAATTGCTATCCCAGTTTCTTTAATATGAGGTTTGATTTGCCTTATTTTTATGTACTTGATTCACAGCAAAAAAGGAACTTTGTGTTTCAATACAGGGTAAGCATAGGAGCTAGGAGGGGAAGCTGAATGTCTGGCAATTCTTTGTCTAACAAAGTGAAGAAAGACATTTCAACTCACACAACAGAGCTCCTGGAATTCCGTCCTCGCCTTTCTTCAGCCTCCGAGTGTGCTCTGCCATGTTTGTTCTCCCGGTCATCCGACTTCTGGCTGGTTTGGACTACACTTTCATCATCTGGA
Source organism: Furcifer pardalis (assembly GCA_030440675.1). Lineage (NCBI taxonomy): Eukaryota > Metazoa > Chordata > Lepidosauria > Squamata > Chamaeleonidae > Furcifer > Furcifer pardalis. The sequence continues at coordinate 60,039,656 of CP126893.1, read as the reverse complement.
CCAATCCTGCACCTTTTGCTTCAATTCCCAGAAACCTAAGTCAGTACATTGGCTGATTTGTGCTTTGGGGAATTGACTGAGGCTTCTGGGAATTGAAGTCCAAAAACCAAAGGTTGGGAAACACTGGTCTAGGTTCAATCATTTTCATTCAACTAGATTTCTTTCAGCCATTTACTTAACATTAGCCCAAGTGGAGGAGGAGGAGAAAAATGAAAAGCAGCCACCTAGCACCCTGCGGCTGCCGCCTGCTCCCCAGGGTAAGTGACTCTGTGTGTGTGTGTGTGTGTGTGTGTGTGTGTGTGTGTGTGTGTGTGTGTGTGTGTGTGTGTGTGTCCTTGGCTGTAATCAGAGATGAGCACTGAACTCTAGAGTTGGATATGACTGGCTTTCAAGCAAGGGCAACATTTACCTTTAAGATTTTGGCCATGGTTAGTTGTAAGTGATTGGTAAAGTTAAAGGTCACCCTTGCTCAAAAGACAGTCATATCCGACTCTAGGACAGCATTGCTCATCCCCATTTACAGCCAAAGAGCCAGTGATGCCTGTGTTTGCAGATGTGAACATGGCCATATGGCAGGCATGATGTAGGCTCCACCCATGACATAGGCTCCGCCCATGATGTAGGCTCTGCCCACGATGTAGGCTCCACCCATGGTGTGACAGCAAAATTTTTTGCTGCCCACCACTGCCTAGAAAAGGTCACCATAGCTCAGAATTGACTTGACAGCACACATGGACACTCTCACCTGACAAGTTGTTATCAGAAATTATACAGAACCTCAGAGCTTTTCAATTCCTTTTACTTTGAACTCCTGGGAATACTAAAGATTAAAACTTCACAAACTGATATACAGTAAAACCTTGTATACAGAGTGCCTCGCTTAGAGACTAACTTGCATAAGAGCAGCATTTTCTAATCATCATCATCATCGTCGTCGTCATCATCCAACAATTAGTACAGACCAAAACCTCCCTGCTTGAGAGTAATGTTTCCAGCTTCACTCTATCCATTCATTAAGTAACAGCCTCTCCTAATGGGATAGATCTGTTTTTAAAACCATCTGGTCGACAGTGAGACAGCTGAAACAAGGAGGCAGCATAGTGATAGGAAAAGTACATTAATCTTGCAAATTATGCTTATATCAATAGGAAGGAAGAAGTTAAGACAAATCAGAAAAGAAAAGCATGCTCACTCTGAGTACATGTTCGCCACTGTTTCCTACAAGACAACATCTGCTTGAGAATGCTTTGCTGTAAGAATCCTTCTGTTACAGTTAAGCAGAATATCATTATTTCCCACTCCAGGTCCTGTACAAAATTCTGTTTCATAATCAAGAAGGAGAATGGGTGTGTAAAAATTCCCATAAAAATGACTTCAACTAACACTGCATTGTAGGAAATGATTTTTCTCTGCTGTCACTTAATGGTTTTCAGCTGATGTTTCAAAATCTGTTTTAAAGGCTAGCTTTTTATGTTTTGTAAGGCAATTTAAAAGTCTCTTTGGATGGAAGAGGAGAGTATACCTTTCTTAAATAAATAAGCAAATGTTAGGGAGATGTTTTTGGTAATATTAGCTGCTCAGCAAAAGACAATAAAAAACAAAAACAGGATCCCTAGAAAGGTGAAGAACTCTGCTTCTGATAGTTATTTATTTATTCATTCATTCATTCATTCATTCATTCATTTATTGTTCAACTTGTATGCCACCCCACTCACAGCGTGACTCTGGGTGGCTAACAAAGAATCACAAAGTATCACAATTACCATAATACAATAAAAATAATTATAGAGTACTGTATCACAATTACCATAATACAAAAAAGCAATTCAAGGACAATGCACAAAAAAAACAATGCATTGCAAAAAAAAAAAGAAAACACCTCAAACCCCCAACAGGTAGGCTGAGGAAAGAAGTCCAGTGGCAGTGGCAGCATTTTTGTGGTTTTTCAACAGGGGTGCAGGATGTAGCAACCCACAGATCTCCTGCATCACCAGGAAACTGGCCCTTCAAGGTTCCTTCTAATATTCAAGTATGTTAACTGCACAAGCTTTCAGCCTGTTGTTTGGGACACTGCAGGGATAGGCTGGTACATTCCTAAAAACAGCAATCAAACAACCTCTTTCCTGGAGTGAACCATCCTCGTCCCTGCCCCTTCTGCCGCCACCCAGGTGCAATGTAGGGCTTGCTCATGATGATGTGCACTGCCAGCACCAATGACAACACCACTTCCCCAACCACCCCCAGGGCTGTAGCCAGGATTCCAGATATATTATTATTATTATTATTATTATTATTATTATTATTATTATTATTATTATTATTATTATTATTATTATTATTATTATTATTATTATTATTATTATTATTTGGGGGGGCACAAAATATTTTTCAGGAGGGGCAACAATTCCAGGAGGGGCAACAATATCACACTCACATATATAACATTGACACCACAGGACAGGGAGGCTGTTAGGTCAGGAGGGTTTTCACCCCCCCTGTCCCCCCTGGGCAGGATTTCAGCCTCCCCTCTCCCCCTGCCAATGGGGAGGCGAGAGGGGAGGCTGAAATCCTGCCCAGGAGGTGGTGGTGTGATGTTGCCAGTGCACCTCCAGCAACATCACATGTGTGTGTGGCACTCACGGTGCCTGCCAGGATGCCAACGCCTCCTCCTTGGGCACTCAGTCTCTAAAAGATTCGCCATCACTGGCTTAGAACAATGCAATTAAATGTTAATTTTTTCCTGAATGATACAGCCATGTGCTTAGGTATGCTTGCTGAGAAGCAAACCCCACTCAGATCAGTCAATCACTTTATTACATTCTATGCCCAGCTAACAATGTGAGGGACACATAAATGGTACAGTATACTTGGCTTGTCATTTGCTTGTTAAAAAATACGGCTTAGGTGATGTATTTTCTTTATCTTCCATCTTAAGGTTTTACTTTAACTTCTCATAGAAAAGGGTTAAATTGCCAACCAGGACCTGCCACCCCATTAGGCATAATGAGGTAATTCTCGCATCACTCAATCTTCCCAGACAGGTTAGCTCTCCGTCTCCGTGCCAATGCCGAAATTGGCAAAGATGGTGTCAACGAGGAGAAGAGCCTTTTCAGTGGCAGCACCATCCCTATGGAACTGCCTTCTGGTGGAACTATGCCAGACCACTTCTTTGCTAACATTCGGAAAACAACTTAAAGCACTTCTTTTCAGGGAGGCATTTGAGTAGGGGCAATCACTGGACACGTGCTAGGCTTTTATTCAGTCCCCCAGTTTTAATTAGGTTTGATATTTGTATTTTATTAGGTGATTTATTATGTGATTTTATTACATGTTATTAATGTGTTGTTGTCAACCGCCCAGAGTGGGGATAACCCCAGATGGGATAGACAGAAGTTGACAACAAGAGTGGTGGTGGCAGTGGTGGCAGCCTCAGGCAATAAATAGTGGGGGAGTTGGCTCTAAGCAGATCTCTGTTGCCTTGAGGTATGGTGAAGAATGCTGTCCCATTTCCTGTATTGCTGAAAGAGTCAGTGGCCAAGGTCCTCATCTACATATCAGGAGACAGTATCATTATGTCTCTAGTCTCAGGACTGTTCATGCTGCATCATAATTTCATCAATTAGCAGACTCAGTTGAGAAGCAAAGTTGACCCTTGCCTTTGTTTGGTGCTAGAAGGCAATGGTGTCATGACCAGAAAGCAAAACACAAGGCCCCACCCTCATCTTGACAACAGAGAAGAACAAAGGAGGGTGGAGCGCATACACCAAGAGGGAGGCTGTTAAAATGAGAAGCACAATGATAGCTGATGAGTTGTGTCATCTCCTATGGAAAGGTGCAGATGAAAACGATCTGCTTTTCACCAGCTCTTGTATTTTAAAAAAGAAATCGGGTGGGGGGGAGAAGTGGGGATGGAAAAAGACAAGCTTGGAATAAGCATTTATCTGGATTTGCTGCCAACATTTGAACTGCAGTGGGGACTTTTTCTTCTGAAATGTATGCTTTTCCACTTCATCATGTCATGACATCATCCGGCATGATGAATTCTAGGCGAGATGCACTCCCGCCTTGTTGGAAGTCAGGAGAAGACCTCTTTGCAACACTGGGTCAGTTCCCTCGACTCCAAGATTTCTGAGAATCACTCAGCAGCATTTGCCAGAGATAAGGCAAGAAGCAGCAGCCCCAGCTCCCTATCCTCCCTCCATCTCTCCCAAGCCATACTGCATCTCCAAGAGTTTTTAAGCAATACTTGTTCCAGTGCCTTCTTCCTCCACCCTAAATCTGGACTTTTCTTTTAAGATTTGAGATCATGAGAATGATTGCATTGTTTTTCCTCTTGGCAGCACAGCTGCAACTCCTCCAAGATGAGGAGAGAATCTGAAACACCAGGTTTCCAGCACTTATTAAAGCACTTGGAGTCAGAAAGGCAAGAGGCTGAAGCATGTGACACATTCCCTAGTGAAGACAGCAAGATGAGTCAAGATGGGAGGCAGAGTGTTCCCAGCAGCCTATAAATGGATTAGCAGCTCTAAGGTGGCCAAGAGATGTTTCCTCCTGTTTTTTTGAACCTTACACAAAAATGACAGATATATCTGGAGAGAAGTAACTGAAGAACAATAAATAGTGAAGTCTTCAAAATATGCACCATATGCTACTTGC